>OY540829.1:8797500-11297500 GCA_961205895.1 Mythimna pallens
ACCGTTGAAAGCACGCACCTTGTTTCCGCCTGACAAAAGACTATTCAGTACTATATTTAGGCGGCCAAAGAAGCGCTCTTTCAACGATTGTTTCACGTCATCAGTATTGATGCCTAACGATTCCGACATACCCAAATACTTGTAAGTTTCGGTTGAGCAGAGGGATCTAAGGTGTATGGAATCCGAGAGTTGAATTCCCGCGGATTCCATAATATCACCTCTCTTTACATGTATGACTGCACATTTGTCCACACCAAATTCCATCCTGATGGCACTACTGAAGGTTTTAGTTACCTTCAGTAGCTCCACCAGTTGCATGTTGTTGGGGGCAAAGAGTTTCAGATCGTCCATGTAAAGAAGGTGAGATATGACCTGACCGCCTCTTTTCAACCGGTAACCTAAGCCAGAACCCTCCAGCAGTGTGCCAAGAGGGTTCACGGCTAGGCAAAACCACAGTGGACTCAGACTGTCACCCTGGAATATGCCACGTTCAATCCTTATCGGCTCGCTGTTCTCCTGAATCTGTTGACATCCTGGATAGTAAAGGACTGTTCTCCACTGCCCCATACATGACATCAGGAAGGTGCGCAGTGTTGCATCAACTTTATACAGTTCTAGCACCCTCATGAGCCATGTATGTATGTATTATTATTATTATTAGAAAAATACGGACATGACTAAGAAAAAGATAGGTATGGCTTCGGCCTTCTAATACAAAATAAAACAATGGATTTGAAAATTGAAGACGTGGCTTTGGCCTTACATGAAAAGAAAATCAAGAAAGAACGATAATGAAGACATGGCTTCGGCCTTACCTATATAAAAACGATGGACATGAAAACTGAAGATATGGCTTCGACCTAGAATCGAAAACAAAGACCATATTTATAAATAAGACTATGGCTGCATGGCTTTGCCTTTGCCTTTCCCTGTCAAAATGGGAAGAAGAAAAAAAATATATATATGATGCGGGTAGTCTATGGATGACGCGTCTATAGTCTATGGATGACGCGTCTATAGTCTATGGATGACGCGTCTATAGTCTATGGATGACGCGTCTATAGTCTATGGATGACGCTAAAACCTAAAACGGTTGAAATAATTGGTTTTATGATTGCCAAAGACTATGATTGCCGTCTGTAGTATCCCCTTATATTTACTATACTCTTTGATCCCTCCCTCTATAGTCTGTGATTATGAAATCGACAGCTCAAGTTGATAGAAGGCAGTACATTTTTTATATAATTTAAATTACTTATTTTGATATTGTGAATATGGAAGAAAATGCCATTATTAAAGTTGGAGCGAAAGTGGAGACGGGTAGGACACTGGAAAGAAAATTGAATATGCAAACGGGTAGGAAACTGAAAAAAGAAATGTTTACGAGAGCAAATGCCGGTAATCAAAATACGGCGCCACGGAAATTAGATAAAAAAACACAAATTATCATTGCTGTTTTGGCCGTTGTCGGATTCTGCTGTATAACGATAATATTGCCGTTAGTGGGCTATGTATTTATTTTAGGTTTGGAGTTATCTATAAAGAAATAAAAGAAAATTGTATTGAAATTCAATAAAAATATCTACACCAGTATCAGATCTATAAGACCAAATCAGTGCAAGGACTACAAATACAGAACAAAATAATGCGAAAAATATAATGCATTTTGCTGGGTTCAAAATGTCAAATTACATTGTGTAAATAAAGGTAATTATTATATTAAATTTATTATTCAATTTTATATTTCTGGATGGCGCACAATGAAAATAAAAATTGTTGAATATCGTCATAATCAACAATTTTGCAGTATTCTGCACATGCACACTTGCTTTATTAGTTTATTTACAGTATAGATATTTATGCATGACAAAAAAAAAAACTTAACTAGGTAATTAAAACTATATATACACTAAAGACAAAAACTACTAGCTAAAATATGGCGTCATAAAATTCCTCCGCATCGCTGTCGACTGGAAGTGTGCCCAAAAGGCTGGCGGCATTGCCACGTTGTATGGCAATGTTTAATCTCTGACCGAGGTAAAAGCCAGCCCTTGGGTCACGCGAAGTGTCAACTAAGCGTCTGGATAGTTCTTTGAAAAGCTTATGAGCACTCGGACCCCACGACCCAAGAGTTTCAACCCCAAACGGCTCAAAAATATAACTTCCGACGAGGTTGTTATATTTCCGCCGCTTGAGGTTCTCCGCAGCCGTAGCGGCAGCAACAGCACAGCACGAAGAGCTAGGAAGATGGGATGGCGCATCAGTGTCGACACAGGTAGCGTCCCACACTAAAGGCCACACTAAAACCCATCTTCCACGGAAATAAAGACATACCGTCCGGTCTCTTACCAACGTCGCGTGCCAGGCCATGAGGTTCCAAAACAGCCGGAACGCCGACGGTGACAAGAGCGTCGTTAATATTCGCGTGCCGTGCTATCCGTCCCGCGCTTCGACTGCATGACAGGCCGTGGTGGCCAGGGCTGTTGACAACTTCGCCACAGTGGCAGCGATGAGGAGATCAGCAAGGAGCGCCTAGGCGTAGGGCAACAGCTAGGCGGAAAGTAGTATCGTCGAATAAGGTGCCAATATTCGACGACGGCAGTACGTGAAACCAAAGACCTGACTCCCAATTTCCCACAGCCAGGAGGCGCGCACGCTCCGCAGTAGTAGCAGATGTTAGGATTAGGTTTTTCTGGACTACTTTGCAGAGCGGTTCATCCCACCGTCTCTGGGAGGTAAGGTTGTCAGGCGGATTTGTATTCGGGCAAGCGATTCTCCAGGCATCCATAGCCTCGGTGAAGCACGGCACTTCAAAAGGAATGTGTGGAAGTTAGAATGTTCCTGATTAATTTATCAGTGCTGTGAACCGAAGATATGAATGCCAGTAAACTAATACTGGTAATTTTGCGAACGCCAAAGCCTCCCAAACGGATGGGAAGAGTAACTTGATCTCAAGCTCGATCGTCCAAGATCATATTTAAAATTAAAGTAAGTGTATGTCGGATAATTTGGTCCATTTTTTCCAAAAGGTGAAGGTACTTCCATAAGTGGGAAGCACGAAGGAAATATATTAATTTAGGACCGAAACAACAATAACGAATTAGGGTAATGACCGAATGCATGTTAATTAGGAGTAGTCTTTCCGAAACGTCATTGAAATTTTGTATTTTTTCCTCCACAAAACTGGGAAAGGAATCCTCAAAGATTGAGGACCCAAGGAGACGAAGAGAACTTTTATCGATAATTTTGATTGCAGGGGCTATTGCATTGAATTTTGGAAGAGTCAGATGTCTGTCAGTACTGTCAGAGAGGAATAATTCACATTTAGAGAAGTTGAGATCTAGTCCTATAGAAAAGAGTTGGTTTTTTTAAAATTGTATATCATTTAAAACGGTGTCTACATCGCCTCCCAAGGTTCCATCATCGAGGTACCACACGTTGAATTTGGAATTTAGTTTTTGAATGATTGGGTGTATAGCTAAGCTAAAGATCACTGGCCCGCGTGGGTCACCTTGTTGACAGCCAACAGCGGATTCTAAAAGGTTGTCCCGAAAGAGTAATTTAAATGGTTGTCTATAACATTGCCAAAAAAAAATAAAAAATATTACCAACAAAAAAAACAGCAATTACAACATATCACGCCTATATAGAATCTATCTTACGATACGGACTTATTTTTTGGGGTAACAGCACGGATAGGCACAGAGCATTTATTGCGCAAAAGAAATGCATCAGAGCCATTTGTGGTATCCGTCCTGATGAGTCATGTAAGCCTTTCTTTAAAAAGCTGGGTATATTACCACTTCCGTCACTATACATTTACGAAATTTGTAATTATGTTTATAATAATAAGGGATTGTTCAAAAAAGCCTATCAAATGAAGTCTCGAAATAGAGACCCATGCAGACTTGCACTGCAGGATACGCCTAAATCAGCCAAGTATGCGAAAAGTTTCCTGGTCATGTGTATTCGAATTTATAACAAAATTCCAATTGAAATAAAATTGTTATATAATGTAAACTCATTTAAAAACAGACTATTGAAATGGCTGAAAGAACATATGTTTTATGACCTTAAAGATTTTTTTTAACCACATATTTTAAATTTCTGGACTTATGTGATTACGGATAATGCTGAGATAAAACTATTATATTATTGTATTGACTTTATATTATGACATTGAATACTCAATAACTAATAATTATAATTTTGCATGCAATTGATACAATTAGCTAAACATGTGGACTATAGATTAATACCTGACTGTAACAACTTTATACCATGTTTAAGGCAAATAAAGACTTATCTTATCTAATCTAAAGAAAACTATAGATTTGAGGTATTTCTTTTTTAGTTTCTGCCAGCAAGGTGTCCCTATTAACCGAATTAAATGCATTTTTTATATCAACCTTAAGGATAGCCTTTGCCAGAATTTAGATAGGTCGACAACGCGTGTACGGCAGCCTCACACAGCCCGCTTTGGAGCCATAACCAAGCTGCAGGGGCTGAAATTTTTCCGAAACGACCTCACCATAAAATTTGCAACAAATGTTGGCTGCCATACGACGGTAGGTAGTTCCCACGGCAATGGGACGAATACCGCCATCCCTCTTGTCCCTCCCTCACCTCGATGATGGTTTCGTTCACCTTGCCAGAGAGCATTAGGTTAATCAGAGCCGTGAGCTCCTTCAAGAGCAACTCCCAGCTTCCCCGGCGCCTGAACAGGTAAGGTCCTTTAGGTGCTGAGGACTGAGGCCATCGAGCAGAGCCGCTCCGGAAAGAGCAAACGGCTGTGATCACTTCTCGACCTGTAATGGTGAGGGTGTGAATTGCCGGATCAGGGGGGTCGGGAAAAGAAAGGCCATCCGCTGGGGCAGGGTGTTTTCTCTCCAGATCTGCGAGAGTATCTGGAGAACACGGAGCCACCACATCACTAATAAAAAGAATCCTGACTGCTCCGCTGATGTCACCTTCCCCAACTTTGCTTCTACCAGATGGGATATACCTTTTGAAGGGATAAACTTCTGTAACGGTAATTTTGAAACTAAATGACAGGCCGAAACATTACAGTTTTCTTTAATTTGTGCAGTCGAAGTCTTTTTTGTTGCCAAATTCTTTTGGACGTGTAAAATTCTGTAGGGGAAGGTGAGCAGGTGTTTCCAAGCATTTTGCGAGTTCTCCCGTACTGCAAGGCGAACGCATCCTGCTAGGTTTTGCGCCACAAGAGGTCTAGCTCCGCGGGGAACTCGCTTTAAAACTGGGCAAGAGTTTTTGAATTTTGAAAGAATTTTCCAAAACGGATCTAAAGATTATGTAGTAGGTGTTGGAAATGGTGTACTTACAGGGTCCGAAGTGGGTGCATTTTGGGATTTATGTAGGGTGATTTTCAAAAATGTACATTTTGGGACGTGAAAACGTCCCCCGAAATATTTTCAAGACATAACATGTTAAACGATCAAATTATTGTTATTATCATTGAATAACGGTTTATTCAGAAGGATTTCAACATTTCAGTTTAAAAAAAAAATAAGTAGTCTGAAATATATGACGTTCATGCTCTCATGTCTCTAAGCGAGAGCGCGTTACAAAAACCATCATAAAGATTAAACTACTTATTTTATTGTAAATTCTCTTTGCGGAATGTCATAATAGGTAATTATTGTGTAAATTATACAAAATTGTAATAAAAACCTCTATGTAATAATTATATCATAAGCCTTTCAAAATGTGTCTTCTATTTCATTCAATTTTGTTGATCATTATTGTAACGCATACATTAGTAGATATTTGAGATTCTTTAATGGCAACACATTCTTGTCACAAACATCCAAGGTCTGACTTTTTGGCGGGAAGTCAAACGAGGCGGTAATTTTGATTGCGCAAATTTTTTAATAAATTATTAGTTGTTTGTAAATACCAAATTAAAACAAGTACCTGCGCTCAAACAACCATGAGTGTCACCAGTGGCGGTGAGGAATCGCCGGATCCGGGTGAGAACCTTAAAAAAAAGCGAAAATACAATAATACCAATACCCGAAGCTCCGATTCCAATAGCAAATACCACATTTTCACAAAACCTAATTATAAAAGGCTATTTATAGAAAATACAAATTCCGAATATGTAGTTTACGTCGAATCAACAGAACAAGAGAAGATAGGAAATAAAAATCCTATCACGCTCACGAATCTAATTTCAGACAATGTTAAAGGAGTTTTAGGAGTTCATAGAGTAAATCCGCACAAAATAGGAGTCACATTTAGAAAGGCGGCTGCGGCCAACAATTTTCTGAAAATGGAAGACTTCCTATGGAAGAATAAATTCAAGGCTTTTATACCATCATATTTACCCGAGAGGATAGGCGTATTGAGATTTGTACCCAAGGAACTCTCCAATGAGGACATATATAAAAATATAATGTGCGACTCAGAGGTAATACAAATTAAAAGGTTCATGCGAAAATTAGAGGGAAATTTAGTACCTCTCAATACAGTTGCCGTCACCTTTGCTTCAACTTCGTTACCGCAATACGCATACATAAAACTTTTCAAATATGAAGTGAAACCGTATATTCCACCATTATTACAATGCTACAAATGTCTTAAATTTAATCATTCTGCCAAGTCTTGCAGAAGCGAGCAGAACTGCTATTCTTGTGCTGGTCGTCACTCCTACAAAGAATGCGATGTCGAAGAGATCACATGCATCAACTGCGCAGGTAATCATCTTGCCATTTCACGGGACTGTCCCATTAAAAAAAAGAAAATTGAAGAAAAAAAGGCTAAATTTCTACAGCAATCGTATGCCACTGTTGTGAACTCACCTCCTACATTTAATGAGAAATCTTTCCCTGCTCTTCCTAAGGTTACTGACAATTCTAAAATTGGAGATACTTTTGATATTAAGCAAGTAGCAAATAATGATATAATAATAAACGCAATTGTCAAATCGTTGGTTACATAAGGTAACAAGAGTGACTCTGATGGGCCACTCACACATAAGAAAATAAAAGCCGTATTTTTATCAAATTTAATTTAATGGATAAACATCTAAATATTTTACAGTATAATATACAGAGTTTACAGAGTAAAAAGAGCATAATACAAAATTTATTAATTGAAAAAAATATAGATGTCTGTCTTCTTAATGAAACTTGGCTTAGGTCTAAGTCTATAATTCCAAACTTTCCCTCTTATAATTTAATCCACAAAAACTCCATTAATTCTCATAATGGAGGAGCAATTTTAGTGAATAATCATTTAAAGTACAAAGTAGTTAACACACACTTCTCAGAATCTATTCAAAACGTTTGTATTTCTATAGAAACACAACAATTTGGAGCGATGGCAATACTTTGTGTATACAGCCCTCCAAGTATCAGATTTGACTCAGCAAGATTAAAGGACTTAATCAATAACATACCCAAACCTTGCATAATAATGGGCGATTTCAACGCACATAACATAGCTTTTGGATGCCATAGTGATAATAACAGGGGTAGATGTTTATATAATATAATTGATGAATGTGACTTATGTATTTTAAATGATGGATCACCAACAACTGTTCCTTATCCTAATCGACAAGCTTCAGCAATAGATCTCGCCCTTGTTAGTTCTTCAATAGCTCATTTATGTAACTGGTATGTTCATGACGATCCCATGGGTAGCTATCATCTTCCAACTCTACTCGAGATCAACATTCAACCATCTATGTATGATACGTCGCCTTCTGTGGATCAAGAGAAATATATTTATAGTAAGGCAGATTGGAACGAATATTATAGCATTTCAGAAACTTGTTTTTCCCACTTAGACTCAATTAACGATTCCCCTATCAATACATATAATCATTTTATAGACATATTAAATGATCTAAGAAATAAAACAATCCCAAGACATAAACTAAGTGCAAACACAGTTATCAGAAAACCAGTGCCATGGTGGAATACAAAATGTAGCGATGCTGTCGTAAAATCAAAAGATGCATTAAAGTATTATTTTTCTCAACCTAACATTGAAAACTGGATAAACTATAAAAAATTGGATGCAAAAAAGAAAAGAATTTTGAAGGAAGAAAGATCTTCTTCTTGGCAAAATTTATGTAATAGCTTCAATAGATTAACTCCAGTCTCTAGGATTTGGGGATACATTAAAAAATTTAAAAAGATTGGAACAAATCGAAATAAAAACATGAATGATGAGTGGGTTCCAAATTATTTAGATAACATAGTAGATTCCACTGAAGTAGATGAAAATAGGCTTAAATTTTTGTTCGAAAATGCTACAGAAACTTATGTAAATGTATTTCTCAAGAACAATTTTACTATAGAAGAGTTGAAAACTTCTCTAAGAAGTAGAAAAGATACTACACCGGGATTGGATGATATACCTTACATGTTAATTAAAAAATTACATCTAAATGCACAAACAATATTACTTAATATTTATAATAAACTATGGGATGAATTAGTACCTGAGTCTTGGAAAACACAGTGTGTTATACCAATTTTAAAACCTAACAGACCTGTAAATAGTGCTTCTTCATACAGACCTATTTCCTTATCATCTTGTTTGGGTAAGCTCTTTGAAAATATGTTGAAGTTAAGATTAGATTATTTTGTTGAATCGCAAAGTTTGATTCCTTCTATACAGTTTGGCTTCAGAAAAGGTAAAAGTTGCTCTGAAAGCTTTGTATCTTTATTATCCGATATAAAACAGGTTAAATTAAGCCACTCTAATGCAATCTGCGTGTTTCTAGATGTTAAAGGTGCTTTTGACAATGTAAATATAGAAGAACTCATTCAAGTATCTCATGATATTGGTATACCTGGTCATGTTCTAAAATGGCTCTATTCTTTTTTAAACAATAGAACTGTATATGTCAAATATAATAACAAATTGCATGGCCCTAGAACTGTCAACAAAGGCACGATGCAAGGCGCCACTTTGTCTCCTTTACTTTATAACATATATACTTCTGAAATATTAAAATATGTAAATGTACCAGGTGTAAATATTCTTCAATTTGCAGATGACTTGCTTTTGTACAGCATAAATCAAAACATAGAAATAGCTATGGCTAATATCAATATGGCTTTGTCTCAATTATACAACTATTATCATAATAAACTTAAATTAGAAATAAGCCCAGAAAAGAGTTCAGTTTTAATTATAAATAAAAATGTAAATACTCATAGTAATATTAATATTTCATACAATGATACAGAAATTCCTGTTGTTAGGCAACATAAATTCTTAGGCGTTATTATTGATGATAAGTTAAAGTTTGATCAACATATTAAACACATAAGTAACAAAGCACTAAATGGAATTAATCTATTGAGACATTTAGCAGGAAGTTTTTGGGGATCTGACCCTAAAGTCATGAGTATGTTGTATAAAAGTATAGTGCGAAGCCATTTCGATTATAGTAGTCTAGCTTACATGAATGCCAATAGCACCTTGTTACGAAAATTAGATGTAATTCAAAATATGGGATTGAGACTTATTTGTGGTGCAATGCGCTCCACACCCTCAATTCATTAGAGGTTGAGACCTGTATACCTCCCTTGACATTACGAAGGTTGTTGTTGGCTGAGAGATTTTTATTAAAAGTCGTGACATCAAATGATAATCCTTTACATAAGAAACTAAATCTCTCAGTCAATTTCTTCTTTAGTTGGTGGAACTCTGCCTGAAATGACCACAATATTTCAACATGTTTTTTTTTTTTTTTTTTTTTTTTTTTTTTTTTTTTAGGTGGGAAAATCATCTTATGACAAATCCCGCTCTTGGGCGGAGCGAGAGATAGTGTCAGACTTTTACGGACTAAAAACCCACTCCTGTTCCTTCGTTGCCTTCGTCCCAGGGTCCGGGTTTCGTTTTCACACTACCCATGGCCATGTAAGTAATACTTCAAAAGATATTGTTAAAAATTATATTTGGCCTCTGTATAAAATTCCTTACAATAGTATTATTAACAGCTTTACAATCCATTTAGACATAGTACACAATACATCAGAATTTTTACAGTTTAAAGACAATAGACCGAAACATTATGTTATATACACAGATGGATCTAAAACAAATCACAATGTAAATGCAGCTTTTTATGACCCACAGTTAGATTCCACGAAGTATATGAAATTAAACAAAATGTGTAGCTTTTTCACTGCAGAATGCTATGCAATTTATTGTGCATTGCAGCATGTAAATAGCCTTGTAAATAATATACACAATGTTTTAATAGTCACAGACTCAAAAAGTGTTTTGTCTGCTCTACATAATGTAAATATTTCTTTTAAGTTAAATTATATTATTTATAGTATTAGATTTACAGTTCAAAAACTACTTGACAAGAATATTAAAGTAGAATTAGTGTGGGTTCCTTCACACAGTGGCATTAGAGGAAATGAAATAGCTGATATAGCGGCCCGTTCAGAACACGATGAGGATAGATCCGAGTTGCTCAAGGTTCCATTTACTGATTACTACAGCGTCTTTAAAAAACTTAATAGACAGTTATGGAAGGAGTATTGGGACATAACCCTGGAAACGAAAGGCAGATGGTATGCTGAAATACAAAACGAATTACCGATTAAACCTTGGTACTATAATAGCTTCAAGTACACCACGAGAAAGTTTATAACTATCATATCACGCATGAGATTGGGACATTGTTTAGCACCAGCTCACCTGTATAGGTTTCACATAATCAACAATAGCCGATGTTATCACTGTGGAGCAGAGGATGCTGATTTGAATCATATAATCTTACAGTGTTCAAGTTTTAATATTCATCGTTTGATTTTGGTCAGTGAATTGAGTGAAATTCAAATAATAAACGACAGTGACATTCAAAGTGAACGTCAGAGTGTCAGTGTTCCCCGCCGCGTACAGGATTTATTTTAGGCAAATAAGAATTATTTTAGTGTGTTGTTTAAATATATTTGTAGTACGGTAGAAAAAATTTAATTAATTTCTTAATCATATAAATGTATATAATCAAATTAGTTGTAAGCAATGACATCAATGAGATTTATACCAACCCAACCTGAAAGAATGTAAAGATTTAGTTATTGTATAATTAACTTATTTAAAAAATGTATTCAATTCCCTTCATTGTATTGTACCCATATATGTATTCGACTGAAAGACTTGTATCTATGGTCACGAATAAAAATTAAAAAAAAAAAACAAACATCCAATCAGATGACAACAAAATATTACTCCGCCGGAAAAAAAAACGCGGGAAACTTTGAGCGGACCGGTGCATTTTTTCTTGTTAGAAAAATCAATTTTAATTTTTCACTATTTAAGGATCAGTTTTGTATTATATTGTAAATATTATTAATATTTAGTGTACATATATTAGTTTTAGTGTATAGTTTGCCGGATTCGGTAAGTACTTTTTTAATATTCAATGAACGAGCCGCCTGACTTGGTGGACCCGGGGGTCTTTGTACCCCCGGCTACTAACTTTGTAATAGTTGCTTCGTCAACTTTATCAAATGAATCAGGAATGGAGACTGCATAAAATATGCAGAGTGTGCAACAAGAAAAAAAGGAAGCACAGTCAGGCTATTGACGGTAAGACAGGATGTTGCTGTGCTAGTGCAGATAGTGAAAACAGTGACTCTGCCCCTGCTGTAAATACTTCAGTCAACATTGTCACGCCGATTAGTATTCCGAGGCCTCAGGGTTCAGTATCTGGTGTTGCAAGGAACAAGTATGAGGCCACTGACATCAGCCCGTTTATTGTTCATGTACAAAAAGAGGTCAAGTCACCTAGTGATAATACCACCTTACACCCAGTCACATTTGGTAAGTTTCTAAAAACCCATGCCATTCACAACATTGTAGATGGATCAGTTAAGAGGATAGGCAGAAATAGAATTTCTTTGGCGTTTTCGAACATTAACAATGCTAATTCATTTATTTCCAACACAGAATTAGCAAAAAGTAAGCTAAAAGCTTTCATACCAAGTTTTCACATAACACGAATGGGTCTTGTACGTGGTGTTCCATCAGATTGGTCGCCTGAAGAAATAATAGAAATTGCTTCAGTGCCAGATAATTGTGGGAAAATTCTCAAAGTTAGGAGGATAACCTGTTTGGAAACCAACGCAGAACATTGTGATTACGATTGATGGTCAGATTCTTCCTAAGCGTATATTTATGTGCTACAACTCATTGCCTGTGGAGTTGTATGTATATCCCACTATCCAATGCTACAATTGCTGTCGCTTTGGTCACACGAAAATTCAATGTAGATCAAAACCTAAATGTTATAAGTGCGGTCAGGAACATACTGGTGAATCTTGTGGCGTTGAAGAGGGAAATATATCTTGCTGTCATTGCTCTGGCAAACATTTTGCTACGTCTAAATTATGCCCAGAATTTTTACGACAAAAAGAAATTAAGACTATTATGGCAGAAAAATGTATTTCTTATGGTGAAGCTGCTAAATTTATTGCGCCCATTTCGAAACCCTATGCCGATGTAGCTAGCACTCCTGTGACTACATACGCTCACCCAGTCTCACAATCTTCGTATACACAACATTCTCCTACACATAGCTCACATAAAAAAAAAAAACAGTTTATATACAACGTCGTCCTCCCCCCAAACCGGGTAAAAGTTACAATCGTGAAAAACACCAACAGATTCTTAAAAAATACAGTTTACCGAATCCACAAAATGGCTGTGCCTTAAACACAGATACTGATCCTAAAATGATGTCAGTATCAGATATTATTCAAATTCTAATTCAAACACTAACACAATCCAATATAGAAATACCGTCCAACGTTGCCTCTATAGCCAAAATGTATAAAAATCCTAAACCGGTCCACAATGTCAGTTCAAACTCAGAACATTTTACAATGGAACTGTAGAAGTGCAGTTTCTAAAAAAAACGATATTATCTATTTGTTAAATAAATATAATGCTTCGTTATTTGCAATATCGGAAACCTGGTTAAAACCAGGCTCCATTTTCAAAATTAATGGTTTTTCTTGCCTAAGAGATGATAGGTCTGATGGGTATGGCGGGGCTGCTATACTCATTAGAAATTCTGTCTCTTACTATCCTCTATCCCTTCCCGTATTTAATGATTTTTCTGTGGTAGCTGCACAAATAAATAATATTAGTATTGTTTCTGTGTACATTCCTTCTCCTTCTTCGTCAGTCCTTCAACAATTCAACAATCTTGTATCTAGTCTTCCTCGCCCTTTTTTAATTTTAGGTGACTTCAACTGTCACCATATTCCTTGGGGTTGTACTCTTTCATCATATTGTGGTGACATACTATTAGATATATTTGACCATCATAACATTTGTGTACTAAATACCGGCTCTCCAACTCGACGTACAGGGCCTAAAGACAATTTGAGTGCAATAGATCTTTCCATTTGTACCCCTAACTTAGCTTCATCTCTTATATGGTGCACTTTGCCATCTTCTTATGGAAGTGACCACTTTCCAATCCTTATGTCGCCCACACGTCCTTGCAAGTCTCCTAGTGTGTCGAGGCAGCCACGTTTAAAATATAAACTTGGTGAGGAGGGGTTATGGGATAGGTTTAGAACTCTTGTAGAAGTTAAGCTTTCTAATTTACAAAATAATGTATCAGACGATCTTATTGATTGTAATGATAATTTTACGAATGCACTTATACAAGCTGCAGATGAAACTTTCCCTTTAAAGAATTCAGCCAATGGTCGCATTCCTTCCCCTCCTTGGTGGGATAAAGAATGTTCCCAAGTAGTGAAAGCCAGAAAGGAAGCGGAAAAAAATACAAAAATAACATGACAGAAGATAATTTTAAAATTATATGTGATGCTATGGCCAAAGCACGTAAATTGTTCAAAGAAAAAAAAATTGAAGGATGGAAAAAATTTTGTCTTTCGATCTCCCCTAATGTCAACGCTTCTATTGTGTGGCAAAACATCAGAAAATTTAGAAATGGAGTTACTCCTAATGTTTCTGGCATTCCCCCCAATTTAAGGAACTCTTTTCTCAATCGGTTAGCTCCGCCATCTGTTCCAGAGCAAGATCTTATTTATGATAACATTCCTTCTTCTGTCTCTCATAACCAAAGTCCACTAAATTCTCCCTTCTCAATGCAAGAGTTACAGGGCGTTCTATCCTCAGTTAAAGATTCCGCTCCAGGCGAAGACGGTATTCCTTATTCATTCCTGGCTAATTTAAATAAAACTGCACTTGAATTCTACTTGGACTTAATTAACAAAGTTATGTTATCAGGCAAAATCCCTCCGTCATGGAAATCTCAAACTGTCATTCCTATTTTAAAACCAGGTAAAGCACCATTAGAACTTCATCTTATCGCCCAATAGCATTATCACCCGTAATTGCAAATATAGCTGAAAACTTAGTTAAAAATCGTCTTGAATGGATTATCGAAAACCGCGGAATTTTACCAGAATCACAATTTGGATTTAGGAAAGGCAAAAGTACACTGGATAGTGTGGCTACGTTTGCAACAGACATTAGAGTTGCGTTTTCTCGAAATCAATCGGTACTCACAGTATTTTTAGATCTAGAATCAGCATATGACAATGTTCTCCTGAGTGTCCTTAAAGAAAAATTAAAGAAGCTTCACATCCCTGAAATGTTGATTAGTTTTATAATTAACCTCCTCTCAGGTAGAAAAATTAACTTAGATCAAACACAGGATGACAGTAGGCTAGTATGGAAAGGTCTCCCACAGGGTTCAGTTCTCAGCCCTATATTATTTAATTTGTATACGTATGATTTACATTCCTCACTTCGAAATTCAACAAGCATCCTGCAATATGCAGATTCTTTGTACTCTGCTATCTAACTCTCTAGTCGGTTTAAAAGTTTGGATGGACAAAAATGGCCTGAGCATATCAGCGAGTAAGAGTTCACTAGTCTTATTCACTCGCCAACGTATTCACCCTCCGATATCTATAGATTGTGACAATAATGAAATACCAGTTAAAAATCATGTCAAATTTTTGGGCATCATTTTGGACTCCAAACTTACAGGTATTCCGCACTCTGATGATTACGTTCTAAACAAATGTCAAAAACTCCTAAATTTGATGAGGTGTCTATCAGGTGTTTGGTGGGGTGCGCATCCGTTTTCCTTAAAGCTTCTTTACAACGCTCTGGTTCAAAGTGTTCTTGATTATGGAATTTTCTTATTGGAGCCTTGTAACGTGGCTGCCCTTGGGAAACTGGACTCCATCCAATCACGCGCCTTGAGAATAATCACAGGAGCTATGAAATCTAGTCCTATTAACGCATTACAAATTGAGTGTAACGAACCTCCGCTCTGTCTAAGACGTCAATTTTTGGCTGACCGATTGTTTTTCCGTGTTTTACAGTTTACTAATAGCCTTTTAATTCAAAAACTTCAAATACTTGCTGATCTCATTGACTCATCAAATTATTGGAATCACAAAACTCATCCTTGTTTAGTTAAAAGTTATATCCGATTTAAATCATTTCATGCTCCCACACACCGGTCTCCAAAACTTGATTTGTTTAACAGTGAATACGAAGCCCTGGTTAATACGCCATCTGTTAAGTTCATTGTAGATATTGATAAAAATAACGCTAATCCACATTTTAATTTTATTGTTCAACGAAATTGGCCTGAGTGGCATCATATTTTCACTGACGCATCCAAACATGAATTTGATGATTTTGTAGGGGTAGGAATTTACCATGCACAGTACAATATTGTTCAAAAGGTAAAGTGCCCACCTGAAGCAACTGTTTTTACTGGTGAATGTCTTGGTATCCTTAAAGCTTTAGAATACATTTTACTTTTAAAACTTAGAAATAGTTTAATTTTAACTGACTCCATGAGTGCCCTTCAGGCGCTCCTACGATATCCTTTTAAGTCTAAACCACCAATTCCTCTTATAGTACATATTAGGAGTAAACTTTCGACTGTGTTGTGAAGGGCTTTTCTATTGTTTTTGTCTGGATTCCAAGTCATTGTGGTATAAATGGTAATGAAAAAGCTGATAGACTTGCCAATGAGGCTGTGGTGTGTGGGGACACTGTTCCATTTAAAAATTATACTCAGGACTTGGCTACTCTTCCTAGACATAATCTTAGGAATTCCTGGGATAGAGTTTGGGCAGAAAGTAGCCTTTCAAAAGGGAAATACTACTTTAGTATTCAATCACAAATTCCACGTAAACCTTGGTTCTCTGTCCTCAGACTTGGCAAAATTGCGACAACCATTTTAATAAGAATGCGTTTAGGTCATACTACTTGTCCAGCGCACCTCGCACGCTTCCATATTACTGATAGTCCTCAATGCGAATGTGGACATGACTTTGGGGATCTCAGCCATATATTCTTTTCCTGTCCGATTCATGACCGTACTTCCTTTTTGAATAGTTTGATATCCCTCCGTGTCCCTTTCCCTACATCAATAAAAACTCTTCCTTTTTCTTTTAACCCGTCCATATATAATGTTCTTTCTAATTATATTTATGACAACAATATCCATCTGTAAAAATATATAAATATTTATTAGTATTTCAACAGACTTCTGTCTTCTTTTTTATTTCTTTATTAACTTTTAATAACTAAGTTACTTATTTTATACTTAGTTACTTAGTAGTATAGTTACTTAGTTATACTTTTTTTTTATACATTCCTGATCCTTTATCCATGTTGTTCTAAATTCCGTTTCTTTTCATTTTCGCGTTAAATGTTTCCCTACCTTTCTCTTCAAACCTCACCCAAAATAAAGTCCTATCGATAAACAACTTGACGCTGGCGGATGCACAAGAGTGCTAGCCATAACCTCTAGTCCGAAGGGCTGGAAAAAAAAAAAAAATTACTCCGCCGTTTTAGCTGCAGTTGTCATTGTCACAGACTAGTGAGGGATACAGACCGCAATCTTAGAACAATTTTTTTCGACCGTTTTACCGTCATCCATAGACTAGCCGTGTCACCTCTGATTATGTATGACGTTTCTTTTTTTTTAAACTGCGGCCAAGGTCACTGCTTATAATGGCAAAAGAAAGCAACGGATACAGCATGAGTACCTTTTTTTTTCTTTTTTTCTTTTCAGGTTGCAGGAAAATAATTAAAACGTTTATTAATTTATTTATACATTTATTTATTGAATACATAAATACACATCCAAATTAAATAATAATATTATAAAGAGGAAAGATTTGATTTTATGTTTGTATGTTACGATTTAACTCAAAAACTACTGGACCGATTTTCAAAATTCTTTCACCAGTAAAAAGCTACTTTATCACTGAGTAACATAGGCCTATATTTTCTATTTTCACGCGGGCGAAAGCCAGTTACTAATAATTGCATTAAATATGAGAAAAAAAATAATTTTTTGTTTGTATGTTACAAATTAACTCAAAAATTAAACTGATTTTTAAAATTCTTTCACCATTAGAAAGCTTAGAAATAAAAATTAGAAAGCTACACACTGAGTAACTTACAATCAAAATATTGTCTATATAAGTCATTAAAATCTTTTAAACAACATACCAACCATACAACATTATGGAACGCAATAAAGTACCGAGTACCTATTAAATAAGAAATATTTCACCCGAGCGAGCCAGGCGAGCAGCTAGTAATTAATAAAATTGCATTAGCCATTGTAATGTATGCAATTTTATTAATTATTAGCTGCTCGCCTGGCTCGCTCGGGTGAAATATTTTTTATGTAGAGTTATTACTTATTAAATGATTTATTTTTCAATTTCTTTTTATATTTTTGAAACGCTTTTAGTTGCATAGCTGGTAAATTTTGTGTACGTAACCTATGAATATCCGTGCCCTTTAAAATTTTATTTATAATATTGCACCAATTAATAATAGCAAACCTCACAGTTAATAAAATTAAATGATTGAGGATAATTGCCTTGTGTTCCGTACAATCGATAAAATTAAATGAATACTTAGACAAAATGATGTCTTTTACATTTAACGCTACATTATTTTTATGGGCATTGCGTTCCAAGTATTCATTTGTTTCAGTAATCACTGTACCAAAACACCTTACTACACCTTCGGATGGGTAATTTAACCTTTTTTTGCCAATGTATATTCGCGGTGGTTTATCCAGTCGTGGATGTTACTTTGGTCACTTGTAAGACTGCTTTTACAAGAAATACATTTAAGTTTCATTTTGTCGAAAATTTTGCGTACTACCCATCCAGCAGTGTAAGCACGCGAATGGACATTCAATCGTTCTCTTCGAGCCTGTTCTACGATCATTTCTATGTTTTGACTTGTAACTGAATGACCCGGCTCGACCATTTCTTTTACTTGTTCAATAAATAATGGCTGTAAATTTATGATTTGGTCTGCCGGATCATCCTCACAGTTGAATGATTGGTGGTGGAATTTTATGACTAGTTATCAATAATGATTTAAAGGTACAGTTGAAGCTGTGGCAGGTTGGGACATTATTTCGGTAGTTATATGCCCTTACTTGGCCAAAAAAGTTTTCAATTGGATCTGAATTGAAATATCTGGGTCTCATAATTTTTAAATTATGGTTTTTAAAAAACTGCCATAGCCTCATGTAGCTTTTCAGTGTAACAATAAAATTTAATAATGAAGGTACTGACTTCTCCTTTCCATTCAAATCTAAATATTTAATTTTCTGTAACTTATTTATAGCTTCTTTCCAAAACTGATGATGAGCTGATTTTTCTTCCACCGCTGTTCTTAAATTTTTTCCCTTGCTTCTTTTAGAAAATCTTGCAGCTCCGTTGACGCTGTCGAATAATTGGTCAAAAAATAGAACGATCTCCGCTGTATTTAGCAGTGTGCTACTGACGGGTCTTCCATTAGCATAATGGGCTGAAATGAATAACTTATATAAGTACTTTATTGTTTCCTTTACTATATGTTTAATAATATTAATAAGGGAGGGGAGTGAGACTAATGTTTAATTCTACTTAATACATTACCACGTTAATGTATAAATGTAAATAGAAAATGCAAATTGCGAGGTTGCGGTAAAATATAGACCATAAGCATTAAAGCAGGGATCGAACCTGTCATTATATGCAAAATATTTATTCTCATATAAAGTTACTTACAGAATTTTGCTGTATATATGATAAGGCTGCAGATACAGTTGTGCTGAAGACCTTCACACAATTTTTAACCTAAAAATTAAAAATACAGCTTTTAGGTATAAAGAAAAAAAATGCCATGTTATAATTTAATGGTCAATCTATAGCAGAATACAAATATCTGGATTAAATAAAACAAATTACAAATATGAGTACCTTCATTTTCTTAATCTTTTCTGGAATTACATGTTGATCACTCAGTTTATGAAGAAGTCTGGCTTCACTGTGATGACAGTCTGTTTCATACACATCTACTATGTCTTGCCATTTAGAAATTTTTCCATTGAAAGTTATATTTTTACTTAAAAAAATATTTCTCAGACCCTTTATCAGGTGAGAGGGGTCATACACAATACTCAGAATGACTCCACATATTGTAACTGTGCCATCTGAAAATATAAAACATTTTAAACCAAATGACAAACAAGTACGAACAAGTTTTACAGTTGGTAAAATATCGTAGCACAGTCAAAAGGATGGTATCACATCTTGGTGACGAAGGTCCCTCGAACGATTCTCGATACTTTAAACCTGCCTACTGCTGAGATCAGTCAATTCATGAAAACAATTTTACCCTTAATGGTAATCATCTGAATGTATATTCAGAAAGATGAAAATACATTCACAGCTATAATGGGAAAGTTACTTGAATTATCCTAACCTGGTTCTCGATCTGCAAGTATTTCGTCACGAGCCGTGTCTGCTTTTAGGCCTCTTAGTGCAGATTGAAAAGAAGCGCCTTGGTCACAAATTAATGCAATTGGCTTCAGCCCACATCCAATTACAGCAGAGACAACTTCTTTCAAAATTATTTTGAGTTCCAGCCCTGAGGTAGCTCCTTGGCAGTAATAATAAGCCACTGGTTGCTGCCATTTAAAAACTGCTCCTCTCACCATAAAAACGAGGGCATGGTCAGCAAACTTATTTTATTTTGTATTTAACTCTACAAAGCCATTAATGGTGTCCTTATTTTTATTGTAAGTTAAGGCAGTCTCTAGTGACATTTCATCAAAGATCACGGAACACATTTTTTTATTGGTCTGCCATGTTGCAACCTGAAAAAGAATTAAAGTAATATAAGTAAACATTTTTTCAGACCCAAAGTAGAATGTTTATAGAGTATTGTTTCCATTAAAAACTACAAATATAGTACAAACCTCTTTTTTCATCAATTCGAAAACTTGAGGGCAGATTCCCGTCTCAATGTTCAATTTCGTAACCATTTTATTCAAAGGAACCCTTGATGGTAGTATAAATATTTTGTGTAAAAATCGATAACATTTGGGACTTTGCTTCATTATAGATAATGCGATCAGTTTTTCTTCTAATGTAAATCGACGCCCTTTCTTATTTCTGGTGCAAAGATTAATCTGCATTTTGAATATTCTTTTTGCAAATGGGTTCATGCGTGCTGTTAATTTTTCGAAGGATGTTTCCTTGTTAATTTTTATTTTTTATTTTTTATTTATAGTTTATTCCAGGCATATTAACCCATAGCAATATAGACTTAAATAAAATTAAAATTAAAATTGTCATAACATAATGAATTAATTAAATTAAAATAGATTAAATAAATTATTGAAATATTGATAAAATTATTGATAAATTATTGAATTACATTAAATAAATAAGTTAATAATATTATTGTAAATTATTATCATTATCATTACCATTACCATAATTAGCATCAATAAATCAACAATATTAACAACGCTTAAGCAGGTACACACTATGAAACACTTCAGATACTATCCCATTCTTACACCGGGTCAGTCGAGTCAGGAAAGATGCCTTGAGTCTTCTCAAGAGCCCGTGAAAATCAGTAACTCTGTTCTCAACGAACATGCCAGTCGCACTACACCGCCAGGGCAGCTTAAGCATAGCTCTAAAGGCGTTATTATATTGTACACGAAGAGTGTTATATGCACTCCTCGTGTACCTGGACCAGAGTTGACTGGTGTAGAACGACTGACAGTAAGCCTTGAACAGGGTTATTTTAACTTGTTTAGAGCAGTGAAAAAAGCGTCTAGCCAACATGTTGCTCCGACATGCGATACTACGCCTCTGTCGTTCCAGATCAGCATCATCTGTCAAATCATCCTTTATTATGTGACCCAGATATTTAAACTTATTAACAATTTTTAAGGCAGTTCCACATAAATTAATCGGTAAAATTTGTGCAGGACCTTTACTGTATTTAAATATCATAATCTCCGATTTTTTCACATTATATGTGAGATAATGCTCAGTTGCATATTTCTCGCAGATAGCCACAAGTCTCCTTAAGCCGTTGACTGAGGGACTAAGCAGCACCATGTCATCTGCATAGCTAAGATTGTTTAAACATGCCTCACCAATATGACAACCAGCTCGGGTACTGCTCAGTTCCTCAACCAACTCGTTAATATACATGTTAAATAAAATCGGCGACGTAAGCCCACCCTGCCTCACGCCACATGACAACTTATATGTTTCCGACAGGGCATTATTCCACTTCACTTGATTGCATTGTTAAACTTCAAAGCTCTCTAGAATCTTTTGTTAAAGTTTATTTGTCTTTTAGCCTTTTTGTACTCTTTGTATAACATTTTGAATGTTCGCGATAAATCTTTATATTTACTTAATTCATTTCATAATGGAATATTTTTTTTAATTATGCGTACCTACATATAGGGTAATGTATAAACTAGTTCGCAATTTTTTTACTTACAGGTCATTGGACTCGATCAGCTGACGTACTATGACCCAGCAAAAGTGCTTAGATACCTTAACGCCTATTGTCCCTTGCACGTTAGAGTTCAAGTTTTCGAAAATTAAACTAGATGGCGTTGGTTTCTTCACAGCTAAGTGGCGAGCAAAGGCAATCTCACAAAGTATAAACTTGACTATTAGTTTAACAAATAATAGACACATGTGTCATCATTGTCGTCAACAACTGATTGTAGTTCAAAATTTCATCAACTTAGCATAAGTCAAAATGGCCTAGTGGTATAGAGCACACAGATTGAAGCGCAAATCAGTGTGCCGCAAATTCAAATCCCACGCAATTGTTGACTTTTTGTAAGTTGGAACCGGACTTCCAATCGGGTGGAAGTTATGGATTAGCATTACATATATTAAATTATTCTTTAACTTGTTCACACATTTCTTAGAGTTAGAAAGGGATCACAAAAAAACTAAATAAAGAATTAGATTTCTGCGAGGTAGACATAATTTTTAACTTGATCGAAATGAACTGTCGTTTGGTTGTAGTTATTGGTTAGTGACGTGTGGTTAACAAGTATTGTAATATTCGCAAAATGCAGGCTAATATTAGTATTGAAGTGAGGGCGACTATCATTGGGCTGCATAAAAGCGGTCTTAATAAAACACAAATATCTGAAGAAACCGGACTGAATGTGAGTATAATAGCTATTAATGAATTGTAACTTTATTATAAATTAATCTTCTAATTAAAATGTATGCCATTTATGAATCCATCCATTGTATCTTTGTGAGGCTTAAAAGAGAAATACATAAATCGTTGGGTTTATTGGATTGGTTATTGGATTTGAAGTTTTATTTTAAAATTATATTCAATCATTATGATTGTTAACATTTTATATAATGAAAATGAAGTCAAGTAGGTATAGCTGCCTAATATATTTTTTTTTTTGTTTTAGAAAAATACTGTAAGTCTTTGGATAAAAAGATATGAGGAAGAAGGTAGCCTTGCTAGTCGAAAGAGAAGTGGGAGACCGAAGCTTATTAGCGAGGCGCAGCGACGACATATGGTGGACGTATACGAAACGAATGGTTTCGCACCAACGAGACATTTTGCGGAATTATAATGACACCTCGATGGATACTGTTCGCCGTGCACTTCACGCTGAAGGCGTGCATCACAGAAAACCTGCTAAAAAGCCGTACTTGACAGAGAGGCATAAACAAGAACGATTACGTTTCGCACGTGATTATTAAGATTTTGACTGGAATACTGCGGTATTTTCAGATGAAAAAACATTTAAATCCAGTCAAAAGGGCAGGGCTTCACTTATGGCGTAAGAATAACACTCGCTGGTGTGATAACAACATTATTCCTAACACCGAATCAGGTCGAATCACAATTAATATGTGGGGATGGATGAGTGCAGCAGGACCAGGAGAACTGGCTTTCATTCCTCCACGCGCAAACAGTTCAACTTATGTGGAAGTGTTAGACTCAATTATGCTACCTACTGTGCGCAACATTTACCTAGCTGATGAGTTAGTACAATTTCCGTTTGTCCAGGACAATTGTCCTATTCACCGAGCGAGTACTGTGCGTGAGTGGTTTCACAATCACCCGGAAGTAATTGTTATTCCATGGCCAGCGCGATCACCCGACCTCAACCCCAT
Organism: Mythimna pallens; assembly: GCA_961205895.1. Lineage (NCBI taxonomy): Eukaryota > Metazoa > Arthropoda > Insecta > Lepidoptera > Noctuidae > Mythimna > Mythimna pallens. Next base: position 8,821,011 of record OY540829.1, read on the forward strand.
AGAAAATCTATGGGGTTTGATGGTGCAAAGGTGGGACTCGCGGAATGAGAGGTCTACGGAACAATTAAAAACCCATTGCATGGAGGTGTGGGAAAGTTTTAGAGAGAGCGAAATATGCGGTAATATGGTTGGGTCCATGCGGTAACGTCTACTTGACTGTATCGAAAATAATGGAGGTTATACAAAATATTAAGTTTTAGTAAAATCAGTCGGTGTAATTAAATATTTAGTAGGCCATTTTATTTTAACATATCCATGATTATTCGTTAACAAACACTGTATTATATTGTGTTTACTTTCGTTTAAAACAGCTATATCTTTTAACTTGTGACATCGCCTTATCTTAAGAATGCAGTGAACTCGCTATCAATTTTGTTGACAATAATCATGATTCTATTTCGTTTTTTATTCTTCTACCCGCACTGTCCTAACATAATAGTTCAATTTATTTTTCTCATCTAGTTGACGATTATCTTGTGAGAACTAAAGTTCTTTTAACAGAAATTGAGGTTTAGTTTCAATCTTCTTTTCGTCAAGAAAATGAACAATTAAGCTATGACCTCAATACATTCATTGTGACGTTACATAAAAATAAAATGTTTACAAAGTCTAAATCATATATCACTTTTCAATAAACAATTATATTTTATTTTATTAAAATTTTAATATCCTTTCATTGTTACGTTATTCATATTATGAATGGTCTAAGTGGGTATACTTCCAACAAACAATCTTACACGTAACATAGATAACGGTTACAAGATAATTTTTTTGTCTAGGTAACAATTCGACGTCACAATTCTCATAAATGTTTAATTTATAAATTTAAAGAATAAAGATTTTTATTAAACACGTCTTTTTATTTCCACCTTACAACATCGAAAAGATGTAACAACTAAATAATTGAAAATTACGAATGTGTTCTTCTTGTGGTTAATAGATCATATTCGTAATTTGCAACTATTTAGTGCAAAAAATGCAATAGTATTTTTAATAGAAATTTAAAAAACAACTATATTAATATAGATTGGGAATTTTCAAAGTAAGAAATAACCACAACGGACCAACCATGATTTGAACTCGGGCTACGTTGTTTGCGAATCCAACACTTAGTTCTTACGGCTACCAGCACATGACATATTTGCGTGAATTTTATCAATGCAATGGTAAGAGTCAAGTCGCCTCTGTGACTGTGTGATGCGTATTCAATGGCACAGAAAAATAATAATGATGTTTTAAGCTCAGTGCGACGACAGTTCCTTAGTGTGTGTTATCTGTGGAATGTGGATACTCATACACGCGCACACATACGCACGGAAGTATCGTGCTCGCGTTCGGTCGGTACGTAGCAATGTAATCTTTAGCGTTCTTATGGACTTTTGCAGAGAGGCCTGTAAATCTATATTCAACCTACCCTCTCAAGTTTGAAAGCTAACACATAGATAATCAAATATTTATAAATTGATATTCAATTTCAATATCTTCATCTCTTTAAAAGAAATTATAAATTATTTCAATGTTTGAAGAAACAAAAAGAAAGTACAAAAATAAGCATTAATTAAGCATTAATCATTTGAAGCACAGCAGCGCCATCTATTAACAGTATAATGTAATGTTGTCGATAGCAACATTTCAATCTGGTTTTACGCTAGATAGCGTCATTTCTCGCTTCACACGATTTTATTTCTGTAGTACCTATGCACTTTTGCTTTTGGCCGTACAAATCGATAGTGTTTCATGTACCCGATCGACCCTCCACGGGATTAAAACGATCAAAATTTTGCGATGTAGATATAACAGTTTCCTTACTAATTATTTATAAGCGACGTATAGATACTACTCGTAGTAGCTCTGCGTCACTTATGAGTATTTTTTATTTGGTTTATTACTAGTTCATTCTTAATAAAAAATACTGTTAAATAATAATTAACTTTCCTATTATTTTTGTAATTTCGTATTAAAAGTAGTAATTAATAATTTTTAACCGTAAGTTCCATCACCAATGGTTTGTTTTCTGTAGACTAAACATTTTAATAAATACTTAATGACCAAACGGAATGCACAATTTATTCTGAGACTGATTTTGTAATTGGAGAGACTTCTTATGTTATCAATAAATTATTAAGCTCCAATTTCATCGTTTTAATAGTGTTGTGAAATAGCCATAATATTTCCTTTTTGTTATTTTTTTGTAACATTTTTCACTTTTGTAACGATGTTCATTTTTGTTTCATTTTTGTAATTGTACAAAAATGAATTTGAAAATCACTCATGTACCTTCCCAATATGCACACTCAGACCCCGCTTACCTTTGAAAAATCGTGCATGGGTGCACAGAGGGCACCTCTCCAGGATATATATGTATATATATAAAAAAAGTTTATTTACAAAGTCTCTTAATCAGTCTAGTTTCAAAATATTCTGGATCATTGACTGTACTTATGCCTCATTGTAAATGAAAAAAAATATACATACCACGACCTCAATACATTAAGTATTTATTTAATAAACAATATTATTATTATTTTTATTAATCATTTGTTGACAAATTTTATGTAACATTCTTAAATGACTTGTAAGAATCCCTTACCAATAAATTACTATGACTATGACTATGACTATTAAGTATATTAATAGAATAAAATAGAATAGAATTAGAATTTCTTTTATTTCGGATACTAAGATCCATAAAGTGTTAGTAACTTAATAAATAACTTATTATCTAGCGTTAGTATCCATTACCCTTTGTAAAATAAATTTTATAATCGGAGAGCTATAGCTCTCCGCTACAGATCTCAGGATGCTGTTGCGACTAAGTATCTCTCACTCTCCTGAGCAGCGAAGCGCTTTTCTTGCGTACAATCGCGTGGAACCCGTCGGTACGAGCCTGCGCAAACGTGTCCGACGCACTGCAGTAGCGAGGCAGTCCCAACAACATCCTGAAGGCATCATTATATTGGACGCGCAGGACATCTAGCGATCTTTTGGTGTAATTGACCCATAGATTACCCGTGTACAGACTCTGGCAGTAGTAGGCCTTAAAAAGAGTAATTTTAACTTGGTCGGTACACCGAGCAAATCTACGGACCAACATGTTGCACCGGACGGCTAGTGCCCTGCGCTCCCTTTCAATGTCCACCTCGTCTTTAAGGTCGTCGGATAGATAATGACCCAAGTATACTCTTTTTACTGCAGCCCCGTTCAAAAGAACCTCGGGGCCTTCTTCTCGATCTTTGCCAACGACCTTAAAGACCATGTATTCACACTTATTTACATTATAAGTTAAACCATGTGCGGCAGCATAGGCTTCACAAGTCTCAAGTAGTCCCTACTGCCCCCGCAGACGGACCCAGCATCACCATATCGTCCGCATAGCTGATGTTGTTAATGCTAACACCACCAACACTGCATCCGACACGCATGCTGCTAAGTCCCGCTATGAGGTCATCCACGTAGAGGTTAAAGAGCCTAGGAGATGTCAGACCTCCATGTCTCACCTCACACTCCAAACTATACGGCTTAGAGAGCGTACCGTCCCATTTCACATGATTGGTCTGGTTATGATTGGTCTGGGGAATTGCGAATATGTTTAAAGAACATTTTCGAATTCAGTTGCCATACCAATACTTGAAAAGCCAACATATCTCTGCAGATACACCCCTGCTTGCCATCTTTCCCCAGAGCACATCATACGAGACAAGATCGAAGGCTCTGGAGAGATTAAGGAAGCAGGCGTACACAGGTGTCTTGCGATCTATGTAATATGGAACCGTGTGCTTGAGACCCACAATTGCACTTTCGGTTGAAAGTCCGGGACGGAAGCCGAATTGCGCATCATGAAGATATATATATTTACTAAGATAAGTGTCAAGCACACCGTCCAACACCTTAGCAATTATAGTCGCAAGAGAAATGGGACGATAGTTGTTACCCTTATGCGAAATATCGCCTGTCTTGTTTTTCACAATGGGAATCACGATGGTCTTCATTAGATCAGCAGGTAAGTATGCGTGACTAATACACATTGTGAAAAACATAGACAGGACTCGTGGCAGGTGTACACCAGCATACTTTAAGTGCTCAATACTGAGCCCATCATGACTCATACCGGTTATTATTGCATTAACTTCTTTAGCTGAGAATTGCATCAGAGGTTTAAATCCAAGATTGCTGGGCTCAGTATCTTGCTACACGGTTGAGGAACCGAGAGGGGACTGAATTCGAAAATGTTCTTTAAACATATTCGCAATTCCCCCAGGGTCACTTATTCCACCCACACTCACAGAGAGTCCAGGCTTTGAATCCAATTTGCCTGTGGATTTCCAAAAATCTCCAAATTTTTTATTGGCTCGCTGTTTTGCCAACCTATCCATGATAATCTGCTCCGCGTGGTTTTGACAATATTTCAGTCGACTTTTAAAATGTTTTCGCTTCTTGTGCATGTTATCATAGATAGGTCCTGAAGAGGGACGTTTGTTACGTACCCAGGCCTGAAAACTACGCCTGGCCTCTCGATGAGCGTCCCTTACATACTCATTCCAACCACACACACGCTTGCCCCGTCTCGGACCCCCATCGTGTGCTACTTTAGACTGCCTAGCCGCCCCACAAAGTATTTCTACAATGTGCCCATACAAATTGTCCAGAACAACCTTATGCTCAGCCAAACTACACGAACCATAACCGCAACTCTGAAATTCAAGGGGGAAATCAACATTACGCAACTTATCCTTTGTTCTTTCACCCCACAACACAGAACCGCGCGGTCGTTTTAGGTCGCACCACTTCTACATTACATTTTATACATATAGGTGGATGATCCGACACATAAATATTCTCGAGCACGTCAACATTTACAATAGACTGCCACGCTGATACAGATACCAAGCAGTGATCCAACCATCTCCTGCACCCGTAAACATCACTAATAAAAGTGTATGTATCACTATCAAACCCCCGTTTCTCAACAACGGCACAAATCCAGGATTGGTCTGAACAAAAGTTAATTAACTCCTTATAGAACAACTCGTGAGGGTGAGCATTAAAATCGCCCAACATAAAAACATTTTCTATATCACAGCTTGCTATGGTTTCACTTAACTCACTTAACACGTCTGTAAAAATAGGTAAGTTGTCTGAACAATTTGTAGGCATATATACCGAAAAGCTGAGCATATTACGACCCTTAGTTGATGCTATTTTGGGGATGAAAGTAAGAATCGTGTGACTCCAAAACAGAATGTGTATATTTTTGCTGTGCACCTCCTTTTATACAAGTTTACAATATTACGGACTAAAAGCTTAACCAATAGTAACTTAGTATCTACAAAACACTTAACCAATAAACGCGGTTCGGGCGCGCAATGCTTTTGTGCAGTGCTTTTGTTTGAGCAGCTGGGGTAGCAGGTAACAAGGTTTGCACGTGGGACCTTGGAGTACAATGGCTGCGTAGGCGTGGGAATACTTTTTGGTCGAGCAGATGTGGCAGCAGGTAGCAAGGTTCGCACGTGGGACCTTGGAGTACAATGGCTGCGTGTTTCTGGCAGCAAGTAGCAAGGTTCGCACGTGGGACCTTGGAGTACAATGGCTGCGTGTTTCTAGCGTGGTAACAGTGATGTGCTGTAGAGTGGCTACAGTACTCCCCCTCAAGCGAAGCGTACCGGCAGTTTGACGACACGACCCGAACGTGTTTTTCTGTTATTAGCGGGCTGTGACGTCATGCTTGTATGTGGTACTTGGGTTTCCTCGATAGCGGTTGGCGTAGTGTTATGCTTGGTATTCTGTATGTTGGTACTGGTATTTGGTATGGTAAGAGGTGTGGTAATCTTGGCTGATGGTGAGGTGTAGGTAATAGAACTTGATGTGGTTGGTGATAGACTACTGGTATCTTCTGTGACGACGTATGCAGGCTTCAGTCGGTCGATCGATATGTTTGCTTGCCGATTGGGTAGTTGTATGGTGTAAACTTTATCTGTTCGGCTTAGTATTTGATAAGGGCCTTCATACGGAGTCTGTAATGGTTTCTTAACTGCATCTGTTCTGATAAACACGTGGCTGCACTTGAGTAGATCTTGATGCACGAATACGCTTTTATTGTTGCTGTGATGGTTGGTAGTGACTTGCGGTTTGTTTTGTTGAATGATGTCGCGAAGTTTACTGACGTAGGTGTAGTCCATAGTAGGAGTGTTAGTGCTTGCGTTGAAAAAATCACCAGGTAAACGTAAATTGTGACCGTAGGTAAGTTCGGCAGCGCTCACGTCGGTATCTGTGTTTAGGGCGGCTCGTAGTCCTAGTAGTACGGTAGGCAACTCGTCAATCCATGAACTTCCGGTTGTGAGTTTCATCTTTCCAGGATGCCGTTGCTCTGCGGATGATAAGGTGTTGTACGATTCTTCTTTATCCCCATTTTTTTCATTAGGTTTTGAAACAGTTCGCTCTCGAACTGTCGACCTTGGTCACTGGTTAGCGTGGCTGGGCATCCAAATCTTGCGATCCAGTGTTGATAGATGATATCGGCTATACGAGCTGCTGATATCTCGTCGGTAGGGATTGCTTCGGGCCATTTCGTTAATCGGTCGATCATAGTTATTAAGTACCGATGACCTTGAGGCGTTGTGGGGAGTGGTCCAACAATGTCGACGTGGAGATGTTGGAAGCGTTCGCTTGGCGGGAAAGATGCGATGCTGGAGTGAGTGTGACGCTGTATCTTGCTTTTTTGGCAAAGTATACAAGATCGGGTTCAACAGCTGATGTCTGCGTTCATGCGCACGACTCGCAAGCTTCTCGCTTGCGAGTCGTGCGCGTACCAGGATGGCTGATGTTGTGCACGCTCTCAAAAACTTCTTTTCTATATTGCTCGGGTATGTACGGGCGTACATAATTAGCGGATGTTTCACAGTACAGTTCGGTGTCGGTGTTGGGTATTGTTATCTTTTTGAGACAGATGTTTTCTTGGGATAACATCTGTTCTATATTGCTGTCCTTTGTTTGCGCGCTGGCTATGTCGGTGTAGTTGATTGTAGATGGGCACGAAATTGTCTCTATGCGGCTGAGTGTGTCGGCGAAGATGTTTTGTTTACCGCTCACGTGACGTATGTCTGTGGTAAATTCGCTGATAAACAAAAGTTTTCTTGTTCGCCTCTGTGTTTCCGAGTTGGAGTGCATCTTCGACATAACATATATTAGCGGCTTGTGATCGGTGAAAATGAGATGAGATGGCGTCCTTCGAATATCTTCCGAAAGTGCTTTACTGTCATGTATATTGCAAGTAATTCACGGTCGAATGTTGAATAGTTCTTTTGTGCGTCGGTAAATTTCTTAGAAAAGTATCCAAGCGGTTCCCAGATGTTGTTTCGGTATTTTTGGAGTACGGCACCCGCTGAATTGCTAGATGCGTCGCAGAATAGAGCTATTGTTGCGTGGTGCGACGGGTGGACAATTAGGGTTGCGTTTATGATGCTAGTTTTGCATTGTTCAAATGCCTGAATAGCTTCGTCGGTCCAGGTAATTGGTGTTTTGTCTTTTTTCTTGACATTGTGTAGGTAAGCGTTTAATGGTGCTTGCTGGGATGCGGCGTTCGGTATATGGTCGCGATAAAAATTTGTCTTATCGAGAAATTTTCTTAGCTCTTCAATGGTAATCGGCTTGGGATAGTTCGCGATGGCTTCTATCTTATGTTGCGGAGGTTTGATTCCGTCTGCTGATACGGTGTATCCTAGGAACTGGACTTCAGATTGGCCTAGGTTGCACTTGGCGGGGTTAATCGTGATGCCGTTTTCTTCGAGTCGCTTGAGTACGATGTGAAGGTGTTCTCGGTGTTGGGAATCGTTTTCAGATGCTAGCAGCAAATCGTAGTCGAATGGAAAAACGAAATCTAACCCTCGTAGCACTTCGTGAATATACCGTTGAAACGTTTGTCCCGCGTTTTTCAAACCAGGGCACATACGTGGAAATTCGAATAATCCCATCGGTGTGATAATGGCGGTTTTTTCGACGTCCTCTTCTCTTACGCTTAGTTGCTGGTAGGCACGGTTTAGGCCTATGGTAGAGAATATTGTTTTCCCAGATAGGTGATGGGTGAAATCTTTAATGTGTGGCACGGGGTATCGGTCTGGTACGGTGATCGAGTTGAGTCGGCGATAGTCACCACAGACTCTAATATCGCCATTCTTCTTAGGTACGATATGTAGAGGTGATGCCCAAGGACTTTTGCTAGGTCGGCATAGTCCTTGTTCGATCATGTTTTCGAACTCCTTTTTAACAATCTCGAAACGGTGCGGTGGGATTGGTCGGGCGCGGCAGTGTATCGGTGGTCCCAGAGTTTCGATGAAATGTTGCACTTTGATGTTGCTGTTCAATTCCATCGACGTTAGCCTCGTTATGCCGGGATACTGTGCTAGTATGTCGTGGTATATTTGCGACTTGTCGATACTGCGCACGGTAGGTACGTCTGATACTCGTACCGGAACGTTGACCTTTAGGTTTGTAACTCCGTCGATTAGTTTCCGATTCTTCAAATCAACGATGAGTTGGTGATGTTTGAGGAAATCGGCTCCGAGTATCGGTTTCGAGACGTCAACTACAATGAAACGCCATTTATAAGGGCATCGTAGGTTAAGGTCGAGACTTAGGGTTTTTTCCCCGTACGTGGCTATTGTGGTGTTGTTTGCTGCGTATAGTTGGAATGGCAGCGGCGTCTGTTTTTTGCCCTTTTGCTCTTGGTAGCACGGATATATTTGCTCCCGTGTCGACTAAGAACGATAATTTGTTTTTGTAATCAGTGATGTATAGGCGGTGTGAGTTTTCATGAACGCCGGTGTGCGCCTCTGCCAATGTTTTTTCCGTTTTACGTTTTGTGAATGAACAGGGTAACGTGCAGCGTCTTGCTTTCTCTTTGAACCGTCGATGGTAATAGCACAACGGTAATGGCAACGTATCTCGGCCCTTTGTGTCACGGGTTTGTGACCTCGAGTTAGAACGGTGTCGAGGTGGGTAGCGATTGCGACGATGATTGTGGTCGTATGATGGACGATGATTGTGGTCGTATGACGGACGTTGATTTTGGTCGTATGACGACGTACCTCTCGCTTTTAACGCAGCAATTTCTAGCGAGAGCGGATTTCGCTAACGAGACACTGATTATCTACCCGTGGTGCCGGTGTGGGTGGTGCAGGCAACTGCACGGCTGCGACTTTGGCTGTTGCTGTCTGCTCCATAATTTTGTCGGTACTTGCCGAGTTCTTCCAGGACTGAGCGCACGTGTGATGGCAGGTGGTTTGTCCACATGAGACGCAGCGTGGAATCGGGGACTTTATCCCTGGCGAGATTGCGCATCCGGCGGAGTAATTGTGTCGGCTTTTGCTCACCGAGGTCCATTTCTGACAGTAGTTTTTGAAACTGCCGACTGTCAGACTCCTCGTAGGCGGATATGAGCCTTTCCTTTATCGCCGTGTATTGGTCCGTCTCAGGTGGGTTGTACAGGAGGTCAGCGATCTGCTCAATATCCTGCCGCTCCAGCTGCGCTATGACCATTTGGGCGAGCTGAGCTTGGCCTTTTTTGAGGTCATTGGTTGCGGCTTCAAAAATTACGAACCATAGGCGTGGTCGATCGCGCCAGAATGCTGGAATGCGCATTGTGAGCGATATGCCGGCTTCAGCGTTCGTCACGCTGTGCGACGTTGACGGGCTTGGTTGTTGTTCTGTTTGATAAATGTTTGGAGGCAAGGACATCTTGAATGTTGTTGGGCGGCGACTACGCGATGTTGAATGTCTAGAACGATATCCGTGTATGTTTTGCCTCTTGAAATTTCAGTTGGTGAGACCCGCTTGTGGGAGGCCAACTGAAATGTGCAATCACAGTGTATCGTTATGACGACGACGGGCAGATAGTAGCTGGGCAGTGATCACTTGGAGATGCTGTGACTATGCCGTCGTGACAGCCGGCAGGCTTAAAACCGGGTCCGTTGCTGGTAGAGGAGCGTGTCGGGTGTGATATCTACTCCAGCCGGCAGGCATAAACCAGGTCCGTTGCTGGATAGAATCGTCGGGTCACCACTTTGGGGATGGAATCGACGGGGTCACCACTTTGGGGATGAAAGTAAGAATCATGTGACTCCAAAACAGAATGTGTATATTTTTGCTGTGCAGCTCCTTTTATACAAGTTTACAATATTACGGACTAAGAACTTAACCAATAGTAACTTAGTATCTACAAAACACTTAACCAATAAACGCAGTTCGGGTGCGCAATGCTTTTGTGCAGTGCTTTTGTTTGAGCAGCTGGGGTAGCAGGTAACAAGGTTTGCACGTGGGACCTTGGTGTACAATGGCTGCGTAGGCGTGGGAATACTTTTTGGTCGAGCAGATGTGGCAGCAGGTAGCAAGGTTCGCACGTGGGACCTTGGAGTACAATGGCTGCGTGTTTCTGGCAGCAGGTGGCAAGGTTCGCACGTGGGACCTTGGAGTACAATGGCTGCGTGTTTCTAGCGTGGTAACAGTGATGTGCTGTAGAGTGGCTACACTATAATGGCAACTACGCGTGAACTGCTACAGGTAACAACAGACACAGAATCAAATATGCCCTTCCTCCAAAGAATGGCTACCCCAACCTTGAGGCCTTCCTCTCAATAGTCCCTCAGAGGTATCTACAGCCGACTTACCAGTGTATTAAAAATCAGGACTTATTGTTCCTAATATTGGAATATCATGGGAAAGTAGCCAAGTCTCTTGCAGGGCCACCAAATCGGCGCACACACATAAATCTTTAACGTTATCTATCGATCGTTTTACCGACTTACAATTAAAACTAACAAATCTAAGATAATTATCAATAGTTTGAGTACCCATTATCAATGTTATTAATTGACTTTAGCTTTAGGCTCCAGGGACTTCGTTCTGTACATAAAATGTAGGTACAAAACGCCTAAAAACAATGCCATCTGGCCATAAGCCATCCTTGAAAAACAAGTCAAGTTTACATTTGGAAACATACAGTTTAAACGCATTGTACTTTGTAACTGACTTCATGTTGATGTTTTTTAACGATACGATTTCACTTGTTTTGTCTTTTATATTTAATGATTAAGTTTAATCATAAATATTAGAAATGTTAATGGAAGAACAAAAGATGTCTACCAACATCGACTTATATTCTAGCGATAGACAAGCACGTTCATGGAAACTATTTGTCAAAATACTGAAAAGTTAAAACAAAAGTTTGCTTCTGCGCTAGATTGTCATTATGTCGTCTAACAAAACTATTAAAACATAGAGCGCTTAGACAGCTTTTAGAAGATACTTTTTACACGACCAAAATGTCTTAAGCGCCATGAATTTCGCGGCACTGTTTCGTTCAGCATAGTGTAATGACGTGTTATCCATATAGATTTTTATATTGCAGAAGTGACACAGCTTTTTGCCTACAATTCATTACAATAACATTCTATTTCAAAATTTATTAATAGTCCTCGTTAGTGTAAATTCAAAAACCACGTTCTACTAATTTAATAAATAAGTGAATTCTAAATCGCGTAAAATATTGAAACCCTTTGTTGTAATCGTCATTCTGAAGAACAGCTATCCTGAGTGAATGAAGATCAGGACTGCGTCGCTAACTTGCTACTAGATAAGTAACAAAACAAACAACAACGGTAAATTTATCTTTAAAATGTTTAACAATTCCATTAAAGATTCAGTTTTTTTTTGGGAGATATTTATTTTTCTGATGTAATTTTATAACTTTTTTTGCAGCTAAAACTTTTTTTTTAAATCTTTTTCATCTTAAATATCATCAGCTTGAAAGTGTGCAGAGCAGATAAACGAATATTTTGTAGAAAGCCATGTGTTTTCACTTCTATCCTCTTGAAGAATTTTTACCCATTCTTTCCTTTTCGGCTGACTAGTGTGAATAAATCTAACAAATAGAATTATAGTGTATGAAGGACGAAATCTCAATATCAGTAATGCAATATGACAAATAAGACTACAAATTCAACTGAATCTAATGTATATTTGAATACTAATCTGCACGTGATATCTAAGTGTTAACGAATGACGAAAACTGATACCCAATGATTTGCTGACATGTCTTGCTGTTTTTAAAGTATCAAAAAAAAACAATAAAAAAAAAATAAAAAAACCCGACTGCCAAAGTCATCTATACTAAAATCATTCCATATAATATGGGTCCCGACTGTTGCAGTTTTGTTTTAATTAAATTGGTTTCTACGCTACTAGACTGAACTTGTTTTTTTTCTTTTCTGTTTATTTTAAAGTTATTTTTTCGCAGGGTTTTTTATTTTCTTAAATTATTTTTTTATTTTACACTTTTTAGTTAATATAATATAATATCATTATTTATTCACTCTATTTTAGGCGTACAATGTTCACAAACCTACCTTATCACCCGCCTCGCTTTTTTGTATCTTAAATAAAATTTAAGTGTCTGTTTGTGTTATCATAAAACATTTGTTTACTAAACGTATATCAAATTGTATTCGATACCTATAACAAAAACGTCAACTTTGAAATTTCTGACTAGTTATGGGTTTGTTCCAGCTAACATTCGAAACGGCTAGACCGATTTTGACAGGACATTCACTGACGGATAGCAAATATTACAAGCAGTTACTTAGTCTTACTACTTTTTAGTGGGATATAGCTTATGTTATAATGAGTACTTAATCAATTTGTATGTTTCTGCGGGGCGGGACTTATATCTCCAGGGCTTATATCTTGATTCTCGCGGGAGGTAGTTTATCTTAATTCCCGGGGATAATGGACATCTTCGAAACGGCTGGACTGACTTAGAAGGACTTTCACTGACGGATAGCTGATTTTACCAAGGAGTAACTTGGGCTTCTTTTTGACGGAACTTTAATTTAGGATATAGCTAATATTATAATGATTACCTTAAGCTACTTTTTATATCCTCGTGGGATCGGGACTTAACTCCATTGGTCGGTGGCACATCCTGATTCCCAGGGGAGAAGACATTTTAGAAACGGCTGGACCGATTTTGACGGGACTTTCACTGACAGAAAGTTTTTTTTATGTGGGTAATCATCTAATAACTTCTCCCGATCTAGGGCGGAGATGATTGAAGATTACGTATTCAGAAGTCTTCCCATGGCCTTAGTAGGCATCGGTCCTGCTGGTCCCTACGGTTTTGCTGACATCTCTTTGAGGAACGCGTAGTGCACGACGCGCTGTCGACGATCGCGACGCGGGCTCGGTCCGGACAACAGCCGGACGGTTGGACTGCAAGCTACACATTGCACGTCGTCCGAAATTCGTCGTTGATGTTACAAGGAGTAACTTGGGCTACTTTTAATTTTCCCGCGGTAACGAGACTTAATTCCCAGGGGGATATAAAAACGGGGAGTAACAAAGTCGCGAGTAACAGTTAGTAGATAATAAATAATATATTTCCTATTGTATTTATTTTTAATATTGACATGAAAAACCATTTTGAAATCCTCATGATGAGCCCTTTACTTAGATACTCATTTTGCAGTAAAAAAAAAAAAAATTTTTTACCTTAAATTATGGCATCTCACAGTCGTTATGTTGGTTTTTTTAACGTCACGTCATCGTCGTCGTCGTAAGATATGAGGTAATAAAGAATATTACATACATACATTCATACATACATACAAGTACGCGCGAAAAATATAACCCTTCTTGCAGTCGGGTAAAAACACACGTCGTCATAATTTTTGAATTTGACGGAATTCATTGATATCATATAAACAAAAAAGAAATATTTAAAAAAAAAGAAATAATAAAAAAAAATATTAAAAAAAAAACAGGGCATAAAACACCATGCAAGTCTGTGTTCACTAAACCAGTGATAGGTAAAAATCTGGTTTTTGTGGGAGTGAACATCTGCATGTTTTAGTCTATGATTGTAAAACGGGAAGGCTTTTTAATAAAATAATATCAAAGTCAAAGCCATTTATTTGCAATAAATGCGGTACAAGAGATGGTAACTTATAATTTATTAGCGCAAAGACACATTTCGCCATGAGTTGGCATGCAAATATTTAAATATGTTATGTGGTGCTCATAGTAAGCAAACTCTACAAAATTTATCACAGAAATTACCTTTAAAGAAAATATTAAACCTTCTGAACTCAAAAAATATTTTTAAGATATTGTTACTTACAGAAATAAAAAATAAAACAAAGGAAACTTTACACAAGTTAATAATTAGAATTATTTTAAACTAATATTAAGTTTTATAAACTAACCACAAATTTAAATAACAGATTTTAAATATAATATATAAAAAACAAATTAAATTACATACAATTTGGCATATGTTTATATAGGTAACAACATAAAAATACAGTGGGTCCTGCAACAGCAAAACCGAACCAAAACGATCTACAACACATTTCTGTAATGATAGGATTGACAAGAACCTTTTTTGAAAAATTCGGTCAAAGAATAAAAAATTTGTGAGATGAGCCACTTTTTCAGTATTTTGCAAAATTTGCCGTAAGGAAGGTCAGTTATAAAGTTTGGTATCGAGTTATAAATAAGTGGAGCCATGTACACACAACTACGTCTAAATAATTCAATTTTTGGTACTGGCAATTGTAAATGATAGTGCGTAACTTTTCGATTTTTATTATTGTTTTTTGTTTCAAATATTGAGGAATTAGTTTTAACAAATTTAGCGTTTTCATATATATAAATACAAGGAACTGTGAGAAGGTTATGTGATTTATACACTGGTCTGCAAGAATCAGTCCATTCCATGTCAAAAATTGCACGAATGCATTTTTTTTTGTGCTAGTAGGACTCTAGAAATTTCGGAGAAGTTTCCCCAAACAATAATACCATATCGGATGACAGAGCAAACATAGGCGTGATATACCATTAACGCGGTCGGTCGGGATGTCTCGTTTTTAACCTTTTTTAAAGCGAAAACGAATCTATTAATTTTCATACATACTCCATCAATATGCTCCCTCCACGTGAAATGCTCATCAAGAGTTATACCTAGAAATTTTGTTTTATGTATCTGTTCCACTATTTGATCCCTATGTGCTACTTTTAGATTAACATGTTTACTCTTTTGTGTTTTAAAATTTAGTATTTTAGTTTTTTCTACGTTAACTTTCAAGGCGTTTCTATCTAACCATGTAATTATTTTTTGCAAACTAGCATTTATATTAGACTCGTGTGATTCTTTATTTTTACCATCTAAGATAACTGTTGTGTCATCTGCAAATAAAACACAATCTTGATCTATCGCTTGCGGAAGATCATGAACGTATACAAGGAATAATGGTGGTCCCAATATGCTTCCCTGTGGAACTCCATAGAAATTTTTACGGGGCTGCGAGTTAAAGTTGATGAGACTGTTCACTTTGTCATCAAATTTCGTAATTCTCGTGATCTGAGTTCTATTCGTTAAATATGATTTGAACCATTCCAGTGCTGGGCCCCTAATGCCACTTTTATATAAGATCAAACGAACTTCTTGAAGTGAAGTTCGATCAATATTATATGAGTCGCTTCATTCGAAGATACAAGTTACCATGTAGTGCCTTTATCCTACAAGGCCCTATTCGCACATTTAAAGAATCGATTTGTAATCGATTGTCTATTTTTTTTAATTTTTTTTTTATCTGTCAACCTCACTAGCGTGGCGTGATGTTCGTGCTGAGTACGTCATTCTTGTTTAGAGATTAGAAATAAGTTTTCTGTGATTTACTTTGTATCTTCGAATGAAGCGACTCATATAATATTGAACGAACTTCACTTCAAGAAGTTCGTTTGATCTTATATTATATTACGTCGCTTCATTCTTCAGATACAAGTTACCATGTAGATGTTTAGAGATATTAGTTAATTAAACTTTTGTTATCCATAGAAAACTTTTATTTAATTAACAGAAATCACTGTTTCTTAATTTTAAATCAAACAATCGTTATTAGAGCAACAAAAAAAAACAATTATTAATAGACTAAGTTTAGACTTAATACATATTTCTATCAATTAGGATTACTAAGTGCGCAGACAGAACGAGCAAATATTCCATCATCAATTATTGGGCGATTATAAAACCGTGCAAACGTCTGAGATGAGCTGGCCCAGCCAGCAGTCTTCCTGATGGTGTCAAGACAGACTCCAGCGGAGGCCGCCGCCCAGGTGGAGGCGTGGCGCGTGCTGTGTGCACTGAACATTGTGACGTCGACGCCGCTCTCCGCTAGGGTCTGCTTGATCCATCTACTGATAGTTTGAGTCGATGCTTTTTTATATGGTCTTTTAACAGTTAGCAGAAGGCTCTCGGCTCCTTCGGGACGTAAAGTTGATGTTACCTCGAGGTAATCATCGATAGTCTTTGCCGGACATATCCTTGGATTTTCTGTGAAATACGGTAAATATAAAACGGGTTGTTCTCGATTTACTGCAGAAGTTTTTATCATATCAGTTATTATAATTTTTATACCAGAGGGAGACCTTTTGATGTTTTGCACTCTAATGAGGGAGAAGGTTTGTACTCGGTGAGAAGCACATAATGCTTATAAAATTGTCAATTTTCTTGTCAATTTGTTAAGAACACGATTAGTACTAGGGTACCATTGGGAAACGTAATCTAGTGTTAATTTTGGGTCCCAAGTCATAGTATATTTGGGACGAGTTGGCTTTTGTCTGTAAATTCCTTTGAGAAGACGTTTAATCCGCTCATCTGCTCCAATGTTATTCCCGAGGAGTAATGAAAGGGCAGATCGATGGCTATTGATAGCTCCATATGATGCTGCCTTATTAAAGAGTTCAACTAGGAATACTATAACTGTTAATACTGAAGCTTCAAAGGCATTGAGATTATTGTCACTACAAAAAAGCCACCAATATTTATATGTGACAGAATACTGTTTCATTGTATTTTCTGAAATGGAGCCTAACATTAAGTTTAGCGCTACATCTGTGGTATTTAGTCTTGCAAATGCTGTCCTGAGAGCTTCGCGGCCCCCAGGGTAAGGCTGCTGTGAAGCGGGTGGCAAGACTTGTAATTGGAATGTAAAAGGTTCTCATTAGGTTCAAAGAAAACAATGTCTGACATGAGCATTCTTTTTAGCAATGGGAACCAAGACTGTCCGGGCCAGTAAGGAAAAACTAGGATACCGGTGGCTGCATCGTCAATGATTTTTCTCAAACATTTTAGGATTAAAGCAAAGGGGGGAAAAGCATAAAAATAAATTGATTGCCAATTAACTGTAAAAGCGTCTACGGTTATAGAATCAGGGTCCGGTTTCCATGAAATGTACTTTGTACATTTGGCATTGGTGCGGGAAGCAAATAGATCAATTTTTGGTTCACCAAACTTTTGAACTATCGTTTGGAAGGCCCAATCCGATAGTTCCCATTCTGTTCATGGTTGTTGTTCATGTGTCTATATTTGTTTTCCGGGATTCTTCATCGGCTTCTATATTATCGTGTGTATTAATGTATGACGCAAATAGGTATATATTTCGTTTCTCACACCATTGCCAAGTTATTTTTTTCAGTTCATTTAAATGTGGGAACCGAACTCCTCCCATACGATTAATATAGCAGCTAATCGCAGTTGTATTGTCAACGCGAAGCAATATGGAACAGTTATTATACGAGTTTGCAAAGCACTTGAAACCTAGGAAAACCGCTAGCAATTCGAGGTAATTGATGTGAAACAATAATTCCTCGTTCTTCCAGCCGCCGTTTGCTCGATTGCCATTGCAGACTGCCCCCCAGCCAGACCTAGAAGCGTCCGTAAATATTTCCAAATCGAAATGAATATCTTTTCTCAACGCGTGACATGTTAAGTTTATATTTATTTTCCACCATTTTAAGTCCGGTAAAATGACTTCCGATAGATTTATTTTTGCTTCGAAGTCACAATGCTTTTGAAGTGCTAAATATTTCTGACGTTCGAGAGTTTTGGTGTATAACCAACCATATCTAACTGCAGGGCACGCTGCAGTAAGTACACCAATCAATTGAGACAATTCCCTAATGGAACATTTAGGGAGAGAAGAGAACTTTGTTACTAAGTGCATGATCTTAACTCTTTTTTCCTCTGGCAGGCTTAGTGACATATCGACGCTATTGAATATGAAACCTAGAAACTTACAAGTCTGTCGAGGTTCAAGAAAACTTTTTTCATAATTAATGACAAAACCTAGGCATTTGAGCAACGTCAGTGTTTTATTGACGTTGTCGCGACATTCATTGTAGGTATCACCTATATACAAAATATCGTTGAGATATATAACTGAACTATAGTCCCTATGTTTTAGATAGTTAATAACCTCCTTCATTAGCTTTGTAAAAACCCTAGGAGCGACAGATAAACCATAGCATTGAACTCGTATGTTTGATCGAACTGAAAACGTAAGTATTTACGATGTTCTTTGCAAATCGGGACTAAAAGGTATGCTTCCTTTAGGTCAATACTTGCCATGTAACCGTTTTTAGGTAAAAGTCTAGCTGCAGTCCTATGGTCCTCCATTTTAAAATGAGTAGTGGAAACAAATTCATTTAGTGTTTTTAAATTCAATATAAATCGTTTCCTTCCGTTGGGTTTTGCAGTTAAAGATTTTGGAAACAAAATCATTTTTAGATCTTTGACATGGGGATATAGCTCGTAACTCTAACAATTTTTTAATAGCTTTTTGCATAAGTGGTTGTTCGCTTGGGGATACAGAATTATTAATTACTGAAACTTGACTCACACTTTTAGAAAAAGGTATAGAGTACCCTTCAGAAATCCACTTAAGGATTACTGGATTATCAGTATTTTTAAGCCAACAATTATAAAATTTTTGGATTCTGCCAGCGTGTACCTCTATTGTTGTTGAGATGCTACACGTTGTTTGCTCTGAGATGACTTCTGTTGAGCGGTCCCTGTCTGGGGCTTGCGGGCTGCTGAGGCAGTTCTCCTCTGCCCTCCTCGCCCCCCCCCTGTTCGACGAGAAGCGAGAAGGGCCTCCCCAGTTTCCCTGCGAGCGTGGCCGGTTCATTGGTGGTTGATATGAAGTAGGGGTTTTATGGTTTGGTGGCGGCTTCTTAATTTGCAAGCCATGTTTTTCGATAACTTTCGTGGCGTTTATTTTGTCTGAAAGTTTGCTTCCAAAAAGCATTTCATCACGATCAGTATTTTGCATAATATTTAGAAACGATTTGTCGAGACCTGGAGTGACAAACTTCTTTCTCGCCTCCGTTTCTTCAAAGTGCAGAGCGCACAACAACCGACAGCTGTCGCTTAAATATTTAATGGCCTGAACTTTATCCTTCTCATCATCAAGAAGCAAATCTAACCCTCTATTAAGAGCAGCGATTCCGTGTCCTAATTGCTGCTGCACTGCTTCAACTCTTTTGTCACGGGTACGGGTACCTTCATTTACTGCTGCCAAAATTTCTGGGTTTAATTGAGGCGCTTGTAACAAAGAACAATTTTCAGGAATCAGGTACTCTTTGTAAAGCCTCTCCTTTGTTTCCTTATTCATCCCTTTCCGGAGGATAGGTAGCCAAAGCCTCGTGAGGTTTTCATGGATTTTTGAACCGAACTTTGGCGTCTCTTCCGTGGTCTCACCTAACGCAGAGAGGATATCCGAGTTCAATTCCGGTATGGGGGTTGATTCCTGTTCGTCATCAGGTTTGTTCTCCTCATCGGGTAACAATTGATCCATGCCACTGTGATCGGTTAACTCCACGGGGTTTGGTCCGTCGTCTTTATGACGCGTGTCGTCTAAAACCAACAAAAAATAAAAGTTATTAATTGAGGGTAGACTTTTTTTTTTTTTCAGATAATTATTTTACCTTATCTTACACGCGGTTAAGTTTTTTGGTAATATCGCTAATGCGATAGGTGCTATGAATAACCATCGTGAGGATACACGATCCACCGCCAGGTCAAATATTTGTTTTAGGGTATGTAATTATCCTTTTAGGCAATTACGAAATAAGTACCTTTGTGCTAACACGCGGTTAACCTCTGGGTATAAAAAGTTACCTTCGTGATGACACGCGGTCAACCTCTAGGCATTCTTATTGGAAAATCATATTTGTCCAAATTATTTTGTCACTATTGCACTCAACACTTAATAAGTAACAGATTACTAACCTGAATTACCGTCGGAGTTCTCCGACGAATAAATTATTCTTCTAAATGTTATATTTTGCTCTTGAAGTTTTGAATTTTACGTTGATAACGTTCAATTTTTTCCTGATTTCTTCTATTCGGCATAATAACGATGCTTTTGAGCACGAAGTATTCACTACAGTAAGGCACGTGCGAACGTAGCCTCGCAAGAAAAAGGAATGTGACGAAAACAGCACGAACATCACGCCACGCTAGTGAGATTGACAGATAAAAAAAAAAAAATAGACAATCGATTAAAAATCGATTCTTTAAATGTGCGAATAGGGCCTTGTAGGATAAAGGCACTACATGGTAACTTGTATCCGAAGAATGAAGCGACGTAATATAATGTAATTTATCGAGAAGTATGGAATGATTTACGAAGTCGAACGCTTTACTAAGATCTAAAAATAGAGCTGAGGTTACATTTTTAGAGTTGATGTTATTCATTATGGATTTTACTAAGCTATAGGCTGCTAGTGAAGTGCATTTCTTTTTTCTAAAACCGAATTGTTCTTTGGCAAGTATATTGTATTTGTCTAAAAAAGAGTGCACTCTTTTGTACATGACTCTTTCAAAGACCTTGGATAGAATTGGAATAAGAGCAATGGGTCGGTAGTTATTCTTGTTGGACTTAAAGCCTTTTTTATGCAGTGGTTTTATTAAAGATATGTTGAGTTTATCCGGGAAGCAACCTTGTTCTAAGGATAAATTTATAATATATGAAAGAGGTTCTACTATAAATGGGAATATTCGTTTCAATAGATTTGTAGAAATGTCATCATAACCAGTGGATTTTGTGTTATTTAATGTCTTTAATATGCTAAAAATTTCCATAGCATTTGTTGGATTTAGGAATATGCTATTATCATTGCTTTTAAAATCTTGTTTATACGTATTATTCTGTAAAGTTGCTCTATTTTCAACAATATCAATAAAATAATTATTAAATAAATTTGCTATATCTGATCCTGATGTAGCGATGACACCATTATCTAATATACTAGTAATATATTCTTGAGAGCGTTCATTACCAGTATATCGTTTAACAATAACCCAAGAAGCTTTACCCTTATTCTTGGAATAAGCAATGTGCTTAAGATTACATAAGGATTTCATATTATAAATACATTTCTTAAATATTTTGGAGTACACCTTAAATCTAGTTTTGTTTTCGGCCGTTTTATTTAAATAATATTTATATCTTAATGTTCGTTTAGTACTTCTACTGATTTTAATTCCTTTTGTTATCCATTTTAATGTACTACTTTTGTACCGCTTTTTAACTTGAATGAGAGGGAAGCATAGTTTATAAAATAAGGTTATAATTTCGTGAAATAAATCAAAAGCATTGTTCGTGTCCGAAATCTTGTAAACATCGGAAAAAGATAAATTACTTATATGTTCGTTAATATTAAAATCTCCAGCTATTATTATTTTCCCCACCAACTGTGTTCCCACGTTGTCGTCGTGGTGGGGCTTGCGTGTCTCTGTGATCTTGAGGGCTATGCCGGTAGAGCTACTCATGCCGGAAGGCCTCAAGTGAGAGACCAGACCAAGAGGAACACACAGGCGGAGTCCAGACGGACCGCCACGGAGGGTATGCTGTCCAGAAGCATCGGCACCAACAGCTGTTGGTGTTTTTGGACAGTGGTTTGGGGAGAGTGGGTTCGCCTCGGGTACGCGTCTGTTTATCAGACGTGACCAAGATGGCGAACGTGGTTACTGGGGACCCCACCCCATAAAAAAGGCAAAGCTGAGTTCAGCACTATCATGGACGTACATCTTAAAAAGTTATTACCCCAGGAGGGTACCGCCTGCATCGCAGGAGGAGAATCCCTCACCAAGCAGAGCTTGGTCTGCCCCTCGTACTCTGGGGGGGGCAAAGAGTGCGCCAGATCCCACAAGGATCTGTTACCGTCCTTCGTGGACGCAGAGAGCCAAGGTGGCTCACCCACCGGTAGCGTGGAGTCCCTGGGACCTGTTCCCAGCACGTCCGCTGCGCCGGTGGGTCCTGCAGAGGCCGGCAGGAGCTTTGGCCTCAGGGAGGTGAGCGGAGACACGGCGTCGGACTCTGATGCCGCGTCTTCGCTCAACTCGGAGAGAATGGAGGTGGAGGAGTCCACCTCCAAGACTCAGTTCCTCAAACGCCCCTTGTTGGGGGATGGCCGGAAGACATCATCCGATGATGAACTGGGTGCATCGGCCCGTAAAATATCCACCGCTGTGCGGGGTGCGGGCCGAAAGGCGGCAAAGGGGAGTAGGCCATCCCTAAAAACCACCAGGGAGGGGCGCCACTCCGGGGCACCCAGTGGTCAGGCCGGCCCCTCGGAGCCAGAGCCTACTTGCAGTGAGCCAGAAGTCATGGAGGAGGCACTGGCCCAGTTTAAGGAGGTCATGACAGCTGCCGTACAGAGCGTCGCGAAGAAGAGGGAGAGAGTCTCCAAAAGGAATGCGATCCCCCAGGCCACAACCTCAATTATAGAGGCACTGGGGATAGTTTTGGAGCCCCTCAAAAAATCCCTGAATCGAAGGATTGAACGGCTCGAGGCCGACCTGGCCGGTCTTCGGGGCGCTGGCCCTGAGGTGGCGCCAAAAGAGGGACGCAAGCAGGGGCAAAATCGGTCCCAGCCCCAGTCCCAGGTGGAGAGCGAGGTGCTGACCCTGCTGCGGCAAGAGCTGGCTGCCTTCCGGCAGCAGCAGCAGGAGCAGCAGCAGCAGTTCCAAGAGCGGGTCCAGCGGCAGTTCGCTGTCCTAGAGGGCATTGTGCTGCGCCCCCCGCTTGCGGCCTCCGGCCAGAAAAGGGCGGTTTCATACGCCGCCGCCGTCGCGGCCACGGGTGCTGCGCCTAAGGCGGGCCCGTCTGGGCAAACTAGGCGCGAAGCCGTGGTATCGGAGCCTGCGAGGTCGGTCCCGACAGCCAAGCAGCAGCGGCAGGGGAAGCCTACTCCTTTCCCGAAAGGCAGAGAGGTGCCTGCCACTAAACCAGCGAGACCTCCTGCGGTGGCGGCGACTAGGCCACGCCTGCCGCCTCCCCTGCCTGAAGAACCCTCGGCTGGCGCGTGCGGCGACAGGAGCGCAAGAAGCGGGCCATGGCAGCCAGACTTCGCGCCCCGAATTCCGCAGCTGTAGTGATCACACTACAGCCAGCTGTGGAAAAGAAGGGCGTCAACTATGACATGGTCATGGCGAAGGCAAAGCAGGCGGTGGTGGATCACCTCGACGAGTTCGGAGCCTCTGAAGGCTTCCGAATGAGGCGCACCGCAACCGGGGCCCGAATATTGGAGGTCCCTGGTGCGGACAGTAGCTCTGCGGCAGACGCCCTGGCCGCAAGGATTAGGGCGTCCATGGATTTCGAGGAGGTCCGAGTGTCCAGGCCCATTAAGTGCATAGACATGCGGATTATGGGCCTGGATGACTCCGTTAGGGTGGACGAGGTGGTGGCCGCCGTCGTCAGGACGGGAGGGTGCCACGCCGATCAAGTGCGGGCGGGCACCATCCGTGCTGACAGCACGGGCATGCGAGCCGTTACGGTTAGCTGCCCCGTGTCGGCGGCCAAAGCCATCACGGGAGAAGGCCGAAGGCTCTTGGTGGGCTGGGTCTCCGCGCAGGTAAAACTGCTGGAGCCCAGACCTCTGCGGTGCTACCGCTGCCACGTGGGGCACCACGTGGGGGCCCATTGCACCGCGGAGGTGGACCGCAGTGACCGCTGCTACCAATGCGGTCAGGCTGGTCACAAGGCCGTCGAATGCCGTGCAACGCCGCACTGCTACGCATGTGCGGCGGCAGGCAAGCCGGCCGACCACCGGGCTGGGAGCAGGTCCTGCGACCCCCCCGCCAAGGCCAAGGGCAAGGTACGGAGGCCCGTTCACCCGGACGCACTCACCGCCGCAGCCGCCGCCTTGGCTGCCGCCGCTGTCGCCGCCGCACCCGCCGCGGCAGGGGCCTCACGGGGGGCTCGGGAGGAGACTGTAATGGACTGTCGATAACTCCATTACGTCTCCTCCAGGCGAACATCAACCACTGCGCCCCCGCTCAGGATCTGTTGCTCCAGAGCATGGCGCAGTGGTCGATCAATATCGCCGTGGTCTCCGAGCCGTACTATGTCTTGCCCAGGGGAGACTGGGTGCAGGACCTGGACGGCTCGGTGACCCTAATTTCGACGGCCGCCGCCGGTACCCCGACCGTCGAGGCCGTCACGAGGGGACGCGGTTGCGTGGCAGCACGGTTCGGGGACATTGCAGTGGTGGGCGTCTACCTGTCCCCGAACAGATCTCTCGGCGATCTTCACATTTCCCTAATGGAGCTGAAAGCCGTCGTCGCTGGGTTTGGTTCCCTCCCCGTGGTCGTGTGTGGGGACTTCAATGCCAAGAACTTGGCTTGGGGTTCCCGGTTCACGAACCAACGGGGTCGGATGGTGGAGGACTGGGCTCTGGAGACAGGCCTGGTCGTCCTGAACCGGGGTTCTGTCCCCACGTGTGTGCGGATGCGGGGTGACTCCGTGGTGGACATCTCGTTCGCCAGCCCCGCTCTGTCGCCGCGTGTCGTCGACTGGTGCATCATGGAGGGGGTGGAGACGTACTCCGACCACCGGTACATCCGGTTTGACGTCTCCGCCCAAACCTCGACCGCGCCGGTCCGACAGAACCCTTGTGGTCCGCGATGGGCGCTGAGGCAGATAGACCGGGAGCTACTCCTGGAAGCCGCGACGGTACAGGCCTGGGTGCAAGCACCGGATAGGCCTGTCGATATCGACGTCGAGGCAGAGTGGTTCCGGGAGGCCATGTCGCAAATCTGCGACGCGGCAATGCCCCGAGTCCGTCCAGGACGTGCTCAGCGCCAGGTATACTGGTCGCCGGAGATTGCGGCACTGCGCAACGCGTGCAATGCCGTGCGACGCCGGTATGCCAGATACCGCAGGCGCCGCATCCGTCCACCGGATGCGGAGGCCAGAGAGGCGGAGCTATACGAGGGATACAGAGTGGTAAAGCGCACCCTCCGTGCGGAGATAAGGCGGGCCAAGCTCGAGGCCCGCAACGTGTGGCTGGGGACTCTGAATGGGGACCCATGGGGACGCCCCTACAAGGTAGTGCGGGACAAACTCCGCCCCTGGGCTCCCCCGCTGACGCAGAGTCTCCGGCCCCAGCTTGTGGAGGGTGTGGTGAGCACTCTGTTTCCTGAGCGAGGGGAACACTCTCCCCCGCCCATGGCTCCGCCACCAGCGGTGTCCGACGCGGACCACGATGGCGACGACGACGACAACGCTCCAGAGGTGACCGAGGTAGAGATGAGAGTGGCGGTACGAAGGCTGAGTGCCAAAAATACCGCCCCAGGACCCGATGGCTTGCCTGGGTCCTGGCCATGGAGGCTCTCGGGCCTCGACTAAGAGGGCTCTTCAGTGCATGCATGGAGAGGGGCCAGTTCCCACTTCGCTGGAAGACGGGGAAACTGGTCCTCATCGCAAAGCCAGGGCGCCCTGCGGACTCTCCGTCCGCGTACCGGCCCATTGTGCTGCTCGACGAGGTGGGCAAGCTCTTTGAAAGAGTAATTGCAGACCGCCTCGTCGCGCACCTAACACGGGCGGGGCCGGATCTGGCGGACGGCCAGTTCGGCTTTCGCAGGAGGCGCTCCACGGTGGACGCCATCATGCGCGTGCGAGCTCTCACGACGGGGGATGCGGTGTCCCAAGGCAGGTGTGTCGTGGCGGTGTCTCTGGACATCGCCAACGCTTTCAACTCCCTGCCTTGGAGTAGCATTAGGAGGGCACTCCGGTATCACCGGACGCCCGACTACCTCTGTCGTGTGGTCGAGGCTTACCTGTCGGACAGGTACATCATCTACCCTGGTCACCAGGGAGAGTGGGAACGTCGAGAGATGTCGTGCGGTGTTCCGCAGGGATCGGTACTAGGGCCGCCCTTGTGGAACATCGGATACGACTACGTGCTGCGCGGAGACCTCCCTGGCGGGGTCAGCGTGGTCTGCTACGCAGACGACACGCTGGTCCTGGCGCGGGGAAAGTCGTACCAGGCGGCGGTCGAACTAGCGACACACGGGGTTGCGACAGTCGTAGGCAGGATCCAGGAGTTGGGACTCGAGGTGGCATTGCACAAGTCCGAGGCCATGTGCTTTCACGGCCCTCGGAACGCGCCACCACCGGGTTACCAGCTAACGGTAGGAGGAGTCCACATCGGCGTCGGGTCAACGATGAAGTACCTGGGACTCGTTCTCGACAGCCGATGGGATTTCGAGGAGCACTTCCGACGTCTGGCTCCCAAACTGAATCGGACTGGGGCTGCCCTCGGGCGGCTCCTGCCCAACCTAGGGGGTCCAGATGCCTCCTGCCGGAGGCTCTACGAGGGAATCGTTCGGTCCATGGCCCTCTATGGCGCACCGATATGGGCGCCGGCGCTGCGGAAGGAGCCGGCGGCCCGGCTGAACGCATGCCAGAGGGTCATGGCCATACGGATGGTGCGAGGTTACCGGACGATTTCCCGCGAAGCGGCGAGCCTCCTTGCCTGCCAGCCACCATGGGATCTGGAAGCAACAGTCCTTGCTCTCATGCACGATCTACGCATGGAGATGCAACGCCGGGGCGAAACTCCGCTGCCGCGACAAATCGAAGCATGGCGGACGGAGCTCCGGCGGGTTCTCATGGTGAAATGGCGACAGCGACTGTCGCGACCCAGTGCTGGGCACGCCACAAGTATGGCGGTAAGTCCCCTCTTTGAGGCGTGGTTGGAAAGACCTCACGGCGTCCTCACCTTCCGCATGACGCAGGTTCTCACCGAACACGGGAAGTTCGGGAAGTTCCTGCACCGAATTCGTGCGGAAGCGACGCCCGGGTGTCGCCACTGTGTGGACCGCCCGGAGGACACGGTGGAGCACACGGTGGAGGTGTGCCCCGCTTGGGAAGAGCAACGCCGTGTCCTCGTGGGGGCGATCGGCGGCGGCGATCTCTCGCGCCGGGCCTTGGTACAGGCCATGGTCCGGAGCGAGGAGGAGTGGCAGGCGGTCGCCTCCTTCTGCGAAGCAGTGATGCTAGCAAAGGAGGCGGCCGATCGCGTGAGGCAACGGCAACGGTCCTCACGCCCCAACCGCCGCCGGGATTCCGATCCCGATTTCCGGCCACCGTAGGCGTGGGCTTGCGGACGGCGGGCAATGGGTGGCCCGCCGTCCGACCGTCCGGTAACCGTCCGGACCAATCCCAAGACGTCGACAGCGCGTATTGTTCCACGCGCGCATCAGGGAGATGTCAGCAATTGTAGGGGCCCAGCAGGGTCGAAGCCTACTGGGGCCATAGGTAGTGTGAAAACGAAACCCGGACCCTGGGACGAAGGCAACGAAGGAACAGGAGTGGGTTTTTAGTCAGTAAAAGTCTGACACTATCTCTCGCTCCGCCCAAGAGCGGGATTTGTCATAAGATGATTTTCCCACATAAAAAAAAAAAAAAAGCTATTATTATTTTACTTTTTTTATTTTGTAATTTACGCAAGGTTTTATGTAAATTTTCAAAAAATATATTTATATCAGATGAAGGTGTCCTGTATATACATAATATGATCACACGTATAGATTTTATTTCAAGGCCACAAATTTCAAAATGTTTATCAATGCAAAATTCTGTTACTTCTTTTAAGTTAGTACTTTGATGATGGTTTTTGCATAGTATACATGTACCCCCTCTCCGCTGATCAGGTCGTGAATAGATTGCACCAACAATGAAATCATTGAGATTAAGGTATTTTTCTTCCTCTCTTATAACAAAATGTTCGGTCAGACATAAAACGTCAATATTTATATCAGAATCATGCATTTCATTAATAGTTAAATCGATTTCTTGTAGTTTGTTTAAAGCCCCTGCAATATTTTGGTGCATAACTGAAAAGCTACTTCTACTATACTGTTTACTACTTTTGCTATGTTTTTTTTTAGTTACGAAAAAATGGTTCTTCACTTAGCACAACCTTTTCTGTAAGAGTATTTATAGGTGTTTGTGGATTAACAATCTTAGAAAAGTAATATGGAATAGTGCCTATAAGTGGCAGTTTTACAGGTTCAAACGTGTTGACTACTAGATGTGACAGAGTTTTTGTATTTTGTTTTAATAATTTCTCTGAGCTATTAGGATTCGTCGATATTCCTGTGTTATTATTATAAAAAAGGCACTTGTTGTGTGTGTTGTACTGTGCATCGTTTATTTTAGAAACAAGTTGTTGTATAACGCCATTGTAACTGTCTGCTTCAATAAAGTTGCTGTTGTGAAAGTTTTTTGAAAGCAGTTTCAATTTGTAGTTAAGTTTACTCTCATTAAGGAATGTATTATACTTAACGTTAACAATAAAAATATTACAATTTTTGAATAACTTAACTGCTGCAGCCATTTCTGCCATAAATTTGATAGGGTTCGAGTCATTTCTACCGGTCATTATAACCACACTGTCATTTTTTGTAAAGTTTTCAGTTAATCTATTACAACACAACAATACTTCTTCTGTAGTCGCACCTGGTTTTCTAATCCCTGTTATATTGTGTTTCTTTATGATAAATTTATTTTCTTTTTCTTTCTTAAGTAGCCCTTGGACAATGCCTTTTCCTTGATCATCCGACAGAATAAGTATATTTCCCTTTTTAGGTGTATTACTTATTTTGGTAATAGATTGCTCTACATGTAAAAACGGGTCTTGAGTGTTATCTGCAATTGCAATGGGTTCCGTTTCTACTATTAGTTGTTCTAGTTTCATTTTCTTCCCTAAAAATATCTGTAGTACTATTTCTGGAAGACGTTTCTGGGGTATGGAAATCGATGTCTAAGTCTAGTTTTCTTGCCGATAGTTTATTTTTATCAGAAAAATGCTTCTTAGAGACTCCTGTATTACATGACGTGTTTGTACTTTTGATAAACAGATAAACAGATAAACATATTTATTGGTAAAAATTACATTTACAAGTCACAATATATTTTAATTAAATGAAGTACTTTGTTGCGTAAATTATTGATACTTTTAATTCATCAAATAAATAAAACAATCAATAACATAAATTAAAACCATTGATTCATCATTTCATTAAAAATAATTAAATAGTAATATAGTAAAATATAAAATAATAATAAATTGATTGTCATTGAATTGAATAGATTAGCATTGATTAGTCATTATCATTATTTAATGAATTATATGGTATTTTATTATCTAGCATTTCCTCTATGGAATAAAACGCTTTCTGAGTGAGCCAGCATTTAAGTTTGTCCTTAAAGCTACATCTCGTCGGAGCAGAGGTTACCGACGACGGTAGTTTGTTAAATATTTTGGGGCCTAAATTGACGTTCGTTATATGTTTTCTAACATACTATTACGATATTAGAAGCTATTATATTGCTTGGACAACCAGTAATTTTACTTAAATTGCTACAGAATTATTATTTACGTCCAGATTCACTTTAATTTGAACTTATAAGCGCTGCTCTCACTGCATGAACATAAAAAATGTACTAATGTCATCAATATGAAGGTGCATAGAAGACACTAAACCTGAGTCGGTCGGCTGAAAGCAGCGGTCACTGCGATTCACCTCCGCTGCGCAACAGCCACATGGCAGCGATAGCAACGCAGAGGTCTGGGCTCCAGCAGTTTTACCCGTGCGGAGACCCAGCCCACCAAAAGCCGTCGGCCCTCCCCGGTGATATTCCTGGCCGCTGACACGGGTAGCTCACCGTCACCGACCCTATGCGCGTGCCGTCAGCACGGATGGCGCCTGCACGAACCTGGTTGGTCAGGCACCCCCTGTCCTGGCGACGGCGGCCACAACCTCATTTACCGTCACTGAGTCGTCCAGGCCCATAATGCACATGTCAACGCACTTTGTGGGCCTGGACACTCGGGCCTCCTCCGCATCCAAGGACGCCCTGATTTTCTCGGCCAGGGCGTCTGCGGTAGGGCCGCTGTTCGCCCCGGGGACCTCCAGCATAAGGGCATCGGTCGCGGTATGCCGCATCCGGAAGCCCCCGGTGACTCCGAGCTCGGCGAGGTTGACCGCTCGCCTCGCCTTCCGGATGACTTCGCCGTAGGTCACGCCCTTTTTCTCCGCAGCCGGCTGCAGTGTAATCACTACAGCCGTAGAATCCGGGGCGCGACACCTGGCTTCGATGGCCCTTCTTTTCCGCTGCCGCCGCCGTTCTCGTTTCTTCTACCCACCTTTTCCTTGGCTCCAGCCACCTGCCATTCGGCTTCGACCGGAGATTCCGTAGGCGGGGGAGGCGGCATAGGCCGCCTGCTTGCCGCTACAGCAGGGGTTCCCACCGCCTTGGTGTCTGGCACCGTTTTGCCCTTTTTGGAGGGGGTAGCAGCAGCGGCTGGTTTCCCCTGCTGCTGTCTTCTGGCCAAAGGGGCTGATCCCGCGGACTCCGGTACCTCAGTCCCGCGCTTGGCCTGCCCCGACGGGCCCGGCTTGGGTGCAGCAACCGTGGCCGCAGCAGCGGCAGCATACGACGCCGCCTTTCGCTGGCCGGAGGTCGCAAGTGGGGGGCGCAGCACAATGCCCTCCAGTAGGGACTGAATCCGCAACTGGAACTGCTGCTGCTGCTGTTGCAGCTGCTACTGTTGCAGCTGCTGCTGAAAGGCAGCCAGCTCCCGCTGCACCAGCGTCTGCAGCTGGCTCTCCAGCTCGGGCTGGGGCGTTGGCTGACTCTGCCCCTGCCCCCGCTCGCGCTCCCCTGCCAGTCTGCAAGAGGCGTCCTTTGGCAACTCTTGCTGGCCCCAGGCCTTCCGCAGCCGAGCGTTGTCGGCCTGAAACTTGGCAAGCCCCCTGCGGATGGGGTCCACCAGGTCCAGGTCCTGGAGAAAAGTCTTGGCCTGGGAGATAGAACTCCTCATGGAGGACTTCTCCCTTTTTTTGGCTACGCTATTCAGGACAGATGCTAGGACTAACTCTAGCCTCTCTAGCGCCTCATCGATAGCCGAGTCGCCTCCGGTATCTGGCTCACTGCCAGACAGCCCCGAGGGGTCAGCCTCAGCGCTGGTCGCTCTGGGGTGGCGTCACCGCAAGGCAGTGCGCGCAAGGCCGTAAAGTGAGTGCAGACTTGTATACTGCGACTGCAAAGACGTGCTACTTTCTCGGACTGAAATAAAAATAAGTACAAATACCATACTTATTTTTAGAATTGGATGGAGGATAATTCAAGAAGGTGGATGCAATTTTTTTTAACGGACTTCTAAAAAAAATAGAAGGTAATCAATTCTGTTGTATTTTTTTGTTTGTTACCTCAGAATTCTGTCGTTTATGGACCGATTTGCACATTTTTTTTTCCTCCTAAAGTGTATGCTTCCAGCTTGGTCCAATTTATCAAAATCTAGTTCTGATGTTGGGATCCCTGAGAAATCGAGGGAACTCCTCAAATATTAAGAAAGAAAAAAGAAAGAAAGAAAAGTGAATTTATTTGTCACAACGCAAGGCACACAAACAATATAATATGTAAACACGGAACCGTACAAAAGAGAATAAAAAAAATAAAAACACAAAAAAACAAAATAATAATAATATAGATATGCAATTGTGCGCCTCACGGCTGCGCCAAAATAGGTCCAGGTCAGCATGATTGTCAGACAACTAGGGCTAGTGTATTATAGGCAACCATATGGTGATTTTGGTATTTTCATCGAGAACTTAAGCATTTACAGTCAAAAAGTTTCATTTGATGAAGTGGAACTGATGAAGAAGACTAGAAATGTCCAACGGAACTTCATACTCGTATAGATATCACAATATAGATAGTTAAGCGACTATGACAATACAAATAAATAAATGGTTCTGAATGTGACCTGATGATGATGATGGAGCCGGAAGATAGGCACCGGAACTCCGTAATTAATTAATGTATCCTAGCCGTGTTTGGGCTTATAAGAATTGTCATAAGATGCACTTTGGCTATAAGGTACTATCGAACTGATCTGATGATGGAGCCGGAAGGTGGAAGGGAGATACGGGAATTTCATAATAAAATAATGTATGTATAATTGTATGTGTGTGTGTATAGTAGCAGTATTTGAGTTAATTGGAATTGTCATAAGAAATAGGCACTCTGGTTATAAGTATTAGGTATATCGCAAATAAAAGTGTGACATAATAAACTTATAACAAAAAAAAGAAACTATAACCGACTTCACTAAAAAAAAAACACTAAAAGGATCAAAATAATTTTAATTTCGGAACTTTTATTTTGTTAACTAAAATTACCGAGAAACACCGACTTCCGAAATTAAAGTTATTTTGATCCTTTTTGTGTTTTTCTAAGTCGATTATTTTATTGTTGTAAAAAGTTTTTTTTTTCGTTATGGTTGTCAATTCTGGCGGTGTTAGGGGTGGTTATGACGAACATATTGTTTATTTTTAGGGTTCCGTCGTAGATGGAGTAGTGATTCTTCCTCTATGGATTCCGTAGTCAGCAAGGAATCTTAAAAGCCATGTCCGTCTGTCTGTCAGTCCCCGGTGAAACTCAGAAACACTTAGTATCTAATCACACTAAGCCGAAGGTACGCGACGGAAGTTCCGCGGCTGATTTTACGTTCCGACCTATTCGGCCGACGACACGGCAATTTACTACACCGGTCGTGACCCCAGAGTTATCGCTCGCAATCTCCAAACCTCCGCAAACATTTTGGGCAAATGGTTCCGGAAATGGAGGATCGAGGTTAACCCTGATAAAAGTCAAGCTGTTCTCTACTCGAAACAGCGGAAGTCCGTCCCCCCTCCCCCTCCGATCACCATGTACGGTAAGCCGATCCCCTGGGAGAAGCAAGCCAAGTACCTCGGAGTGATCCTCGATCAGCACTTGTCCTTCGCCGAGCACATAAAGCAGGCTCGCTCGCGAGCCGCTTTCGCTCAAGGTAGGCTCCATTATCTCATGACTGTCCGCAGCAAACTGTCACTTAAGTGCAAGCTGCGCCTCTATACTGCAGTAATCCGCCCGATCATGACGTATGCATGTGCAATCTTCGCACACGCCAAGCCCCGCTTCCTCCATAGGATGCAGACCCTTCAAAATAGGACCCTCCGTAAAATTCTCGGTGCCCCATATTATGTCCGAAATGATCTAGATCTACATCTAGATCTCAAAATCCCCACCATCCAGCAGTTCATGAAACGCCTTTGCAAGCGTTTCTTCGATACTGCTGTGAAGCACCGTAACCCCCTTATAGTATCGGCAGCCCGATAGCGTGTAGTCGCTTAGTTTTTAAGTTTTAGTTAAGTAAGCCCTGGCTGGAGGCTTTGATTCTCGAATTGAGGCCGCCACAGGCAAGTCCGGTTAAGCAGCCGACAACCTCCTAGGTTGACCAGCGAGAGGCCACACAAAAAAAAAAAAAAAAAACATTTCGCCGCATCTCCGCTCGACGCTCGCCCCGAACGGTCGTGCCGCTCAGTGCTCCGCGCCCGCTCCGTGCTCCGTGTCGTTACGTCACCCCGTGACGTCATCAGTGGTCCCCGACCGCACCAGCGATCCGAAGCCGCCTTTCTCAAGGCAGTGGAGGATAAACGTTTCCTTAACGGAAAATAGTCGAATAACGTTGTGCCCCTTCAGGGAAAAGCCACAGTTTCGTGGTCCTTGGTGGGAAACCTCACGGTGCCAACAAAACCAAGGGGGTGTTGCCCCAATACACCCGCCGAACCCCTTCAGGGCTAGGCAGTCATTTGGAGTCGGGAGCTAGATTTTGGCCTTGAGGGATCTCCTAGTCAAATCTAATACTCCGAGTTCTCTTTCAGCTACACACCTGGTGTCGGTTGGGGTGTCTATCCCTTCGCACCAGACCCTGGTAGGGCCCGATCGCACAATAAGACTGGCGATCGGATACAAGCTTAGGGCACACCAGTAGGTACTCACCTCCCAGTCTGCACAACCCTTACTGGGAGGGTCACACACCCCCGGGCCCGTCCACCCGGGGACATAGGGACCGCTAGGAGTTTTGCACATGAGGTTTTTCCAACCCATGTGACCTAATCCCAAGCCCCCTTTTAACCATGACGGACGCTATCATATTAGCGTTCGTCAAAGAGGTCCTATTCAAGGACCCCGATTTCCTCGCCAAATATGGCGAGAAAATCGCTTCAATTAGAGCCCCCCCCCCCCACCGTCCCATCAAGCGTCACTGACTTCAGTGACGTATTGTCATTTCCGGACTCCGGTCCGACCCCCTGCCCCCGCCCTCCCCCGGATATGCCTCCCCTATTGGTAGCCCACTTCGCCAATGAGGCAATGGACACCACCGTCCCCGCCAGCGACTCAGCGTCGCAAGCATCTTCGGACTGCGAACAGTCCCCTGAATCCTCCTCCTCCGAGGACGACTTCCAAGTCGTCCTAGGGGGCAAGAGGAAAGCCAGGAAGGCCGCTCAGGCCACCAAAGCTAAGAAGACCGTTGCGTCTTCTCCCGCCCCCGCTATCCAGCCCGCCCCTGTTGCCCAGCCCGCCCCCACCTCGCAGGCTAGTTGTCCCCCCTCCGTTTCCGCTTCTGTCACTCAGATGAAGAAGCAGCGCCCCCCTCCGCCCTTGTACATCCAGGACAAGGGAAAATGGACAGACGTGTCCAAAATGTGTAGCGATCGCGAGATCAACTATACAAACGCCCGCTCCTGCCAACAAGGCATAAAAGTCCAAGTCCCGACGTCAACTGACTATCGGGAACTTACCAAAGTCCTTCGTGAAAGGAAAATCTCCTTTCACACCTACTCCCTCCCTGAGGACACGCCGACCCGAGTGGTCATTAGACGTGTACCGAAGGAAATCCCCGCCGAGGACATTAAGGCCGACCTCCTGGCCCAAAATATCCCCGTTTCCGCTGTCCATCGCCTTCACAAGGCGAGAGGTAGCGAAGTATACGACATGATCCTTGTCGTGTGCGACCCGACCGACGGGCACCACCCCATCTTCAAGATCAAGTCGATCTGTTCCCTCTCATCTCCATCGAGAAGCCCTTCAGACCCACGATAGTTGGGCAGTGTCACCGCTGCCAACTATACGGTCACTCACAGAAGAACTGCTACGCTACACCCAGATGCGTTAAGTGTCTGGGTGAGCACGGCACTTCTGACTGCCCCCGTCCCAAGGATCGCACTCTTTGCACAGAGCCTCCTAGCTGTGTGCTGTGCGGCCAAGCCGGGCACCCGGCTAACTACCGGGGCTGCCCCAAAGCCCCCAAAATCCCTCCCAAGCTGGCAAAGCGTGCTGCCGCTCGCCAGCAGAGGGAAGCACCCTCCGGGAAAGTCCCCTCTTCCCAGCCCCCCGAACGTCTCGCACCCCAGAGACCATCCCCCTGGAATCAGCTAAACCATCAGAAAGCCTTCCCGGCTTTGGTGGCTTCCCAGCCAATTCCAGCGCTAATGGCTAAGCCCATCCCAGCGCCTCCCCCGGCTTCTGTGGCCCCCGTGGCCGCTAAACCTCCCCGAAACGCGCCCCAAGTTTCAGCTGCGTTCCCACGCATATCAGTTGGCCAGATTATCCTGGACAACTATCGCATCTTTATGACGCAGGACGCTAGGGACTTAGCTGACGAGCTAACCCTAGCGGAAGTCACTGGCCAACTCGACTTAGCCAAGCGCGCTGCGCTATTCACTAAGTACGAGTCGGTCACAGCCGAACTCGACAAATTACCTGCCGTACCCCTAAATGGATAGACAACAAAAAATTTGTTGTACCAAACCGCGATCCCTAAAGTTAGGCTTCTTCAATGCCAACGGCATTATCAATCAGAGAGATGAGATCGCCACGTTCCTCCGCGACCATCAGTTAGACCTTCTCCTCATCCAGGAAACATTCCTCAAACCCCACCGTAAAGATCCTAGAATTGCCAACTATAGACTGGTTCGCAACGATAGATCTCGTTGTCACGGTGGTGGCACCCTTATCTATTATAGAAAGGAACTGTACTGTATCCCTCTACCTCCTCCCGCGCCCCGATCTTTCTTAGAATACTCGGCCTGCCGAGTAGGCATGACTGGTCATCAACCGATCACTGTCGTCTCTGCCTACTATCCCCCTCCGACTTCCTCGTCTCGTATGCCAGACGAGTCCATCGCGCTTACTAGCGACCTCACTGCCCTCTTTGGCTTGAGTGACTCCGTTATCATAGCGGGCGATCTCAATGCTAAACACCCCGCCTGGAACAGTAGTACGACCAACCCTAGGGCAAAGGTCGTGTTCAACCTTGGTGCATCCCTTAACTTTGACATCATCGCCCCGATGTGTCACACTCACTTCCCCCATGATCCCAACCATAGCCCCGACGTCCTCGATGTAGCGCTCCTTAAGAATGTTAACCTCCGGTTGCAATCTATAGAAGCAATACACGAGCTTAACTCCGATCACCGACCCGTGATTATGCACCTAGGCTCCCGCTCGGGCAATCGCGACCCGGGCCAGCCCCCCGCTTCCCAATTGATCACTGACTGGAAGAAAGTAGGCGAAAGACTGAAATCTACCACGTCACCTCAATTGGATTCTAT
This sequence comes from Mythimna pallens, assembly GCA_961205895.1. Lineage (NCBI taxonomy): Eukaryota > Metazoa > Arthropoda > Insecta > Lepidoptera > Noctuidae > Mythimna > Mythimna pallens. The sequence continues at coordinate 8,857,633 of OY540829.1, forward strand.
CCCCGACCACATAGTCTCAGTCGCTGACACGACGGTGGCAATCGACTCGCTCACAGAACACGTACAATCCGTCCTGAACGAATGTTCAAGGGAGATTCCTGCGAAGGAGGACCTTCGCTGGAAGATCCCGGACGATGTACGGGCTCTGATGACCGAGAAGAACGCAGCCGTCCGTGCATACAGCGCTTTTCCTTGCGACGCTAACAAGGCTCACATGCGTTGATTACAGCGTGCTGTAAAGAAACGCATGACCAAGCTGCGTTCCGCCCGCTGGGACAAGACGCTCAGCGAACTCGAGCCTACTCATCTCGCCTTCTGGCAACTTCAGAGGAAATTACGTTCCACTGAAGAGTCCTCTATGCCTCCGCTCACCCGCCCTGATAAGAGTGTCGCTTTCGACAACTCTGAAAAAGCGGAATGCCTAGCCGACAGCCTCGAAGCCCAATGCTCGCCTAGCTCTCAACTAGTAGACCAAGCCCACATCGACATGGTGGACGCTGAAGTCGAACGTAGAGCCTCCCTCTCTCCAGTTGAAGACCCTGATAACCCTCTGGCCCCCGTCACTCCCGACGAGGTGGAGGATATCATCAAAAAACTTCAACCAAGGAAAGCCCCCGGCGCCGACGGTATCACGAACAGAGTGTTCAAACTCTTCCCCCCCCCAACTTATAATGCTAATGACCGCTATCTTCAATGGCGCATTAAGCAATAATATCTTCCCCCAAGCGTGGAAACAGGCCACCGTTATCGGTATCCCCAAACCAGGCAAGCCCAAGTCTGACCCCATCAGTTACCGCCCCATCAGTCTCCTCAATGTTCTCGGTAAGATCTACGAGAGGCTTATTTATAAGCGACTCAAAGATTTTGCCGAATCCAAGGGTCTCATTCCTGATGAGCAGTTCGGGTTCCGTACCGAGCACTCATGCGTCCACCAAGTCCACCGCATCGTAGAGCACCTAAGCGCTGGCTTCCAGCGTAATACGATGACGGGTGTCTTGTATTTCGATATAGCGAAAGCATTCGACAAGGTCTGGCACAATGGCTTATTATATAAGCTATATCAACTCGGTGTGCCAGATCGTCTCGTGCTCATCATGCGAGACTTTCTGTCGAATCGCACCTTCCGCTATCGAATCGAGGGAGCCCTCTCCTCCCCCCACCCCATTCGAGCTGGAGTCCCTCAAGGCTCCGTAGTGTCCCCCCTAGCTTTCACGCTGTTCACCAGCGACATTCCCAAAAGTAAAAAGGCCCAGTTGGCTCTATTCGCCGACGACACGGCAATTTACTACACCGGTCGTGACCCCAGAGTTATCGCTCGCAATCTCCAAACCTCCGCAAACATTTTGGGCAAATGGTTCCGGAAATGGAGGATCGAGGTCAACCCTGATAAGAGTCAAGCTGTTCTCTACTCGAAACAGCGGAAGTCCGTCCCCCCTCCCCCTCCGATCACCATGTACGGTAAGCCGATCCCCTGGGAGAAGCAAGCCAAGTACCTCGGAGTGATCCTCGATCAGCACTTGTCCTTCGCCGAGCACATAAAGCAGGCTCGCTCGCGAGCCGCTTTCGCTCAAGGTAGGCTCCATTATCTCATGACTGCCCGCAGCAAACTGTCACTTAAGTGCAAGCTGCGCCTCTATACTGCAGTAATCCGCCCGATCATGACGTATGCATGTGCCATCTTCGCACACGCCAAGCCCCGCTTCCTCCATAGGATGCAGATCCTTCAAAATAGGACCCTCCGTAAAATTCTCGGTGCCCCATATTATGTCCGAAATGAGAATCTACATCTAGATCTCAAAATCCCCACCATCCAGCAGTTCATGAAACGCCTTTGCAAGCGTTTCTTCGATACTGCTGTGAAACACCGCAACCCCCTTATAGTATCGGCAGCCCGATACGAACCCTCCCGCATCTCAAAGATTCGCCGTCCTAGGCATACTCTCGTCACCCCCGATGACTCCACTACCCTGCTCCAAGAGAGCCGTAAGGAAACGAGTACAGTTCGCAGACAATACAGACCGCCGTCCTTCCGTCCTCGCCGCCGAGGCCCGCCGCGACAGTTCCGTAAACGTCCTCCCCGTCCCTTGCTCGAGCCAGCCCGCGTCGCTGAGCCGTAGTTTTAAAATTCCCCGAAAATAATAATAAAATCTTTGTTCGATCCAGCCCGTCCCTTGCTGTCCCCCCCCAGCGACGCCCTAAGCCGAGGTCCATACCCCACAGGGGGTGCTCTTAGCGTGTAGTCGCTTAGTTTTTAAGTTTTAGCTAAATAAGCCCTGGCTGGAGGCTTTGATTCTCGAATTGAGGCCGCCACAGGCAAGTCCGGTTAAGCAGCCGACAACCTCCTAGGTTGACCTGCGAGAGGCCACACAAAAAAAAAAAAAAAAAAACATTTCGTCGCGGCGGATCATCACTCTCCGCTCGACGCTCGCCCCGAACGGTCGTGCCGCTCTGTGCTCCGCGCCCGCTCCGTGCTCCGTGTCGTTACGTCACCCCGTGACGTCATCAGTGGTCCCCGACCGCACCAGCGATCCGAAGCCGCCTTTCTCAAGGCAGTGGAGGATATACGTTTCCTTAACGGGAAATAGTCGATAAACGTTGTGCCCCTTCAGGGAAAAGCCACAGTTTCGTGGTCCTTGACGGGAAACCTCACGGTGACAACAAAGTCAAGGGGGTGTTGCCCCAATACACCCGCCGAACCCCTTCAGGGCTAGGCAGTCATTTGGAGTCGGGAGCTAGATTTTGGCCTTGGGGGATCTCCTAGTCAAATCTAATACTCCGAGTTCTCTTCCAGCTACACACCTGGTGTCGGTTGGGGTGTCTACCCCTTCGCACCAGACCCTGGTAGGGCCCGATCGCACATTGAGATTGGCGATCGGTTTACAAGCTTAGGGCACACCATTAGGTACTCACCTCCCAGTGTACACAACCCTTACTGGGAGGGTCACACACCCCCGGGCCCGTCCACCCGGGGACGTAGGGACCGATAGGAGTTTTTCACATGAGTTTTTTCCAACTCATGTGACCTAATCCCAAGTCCCCTTTTAACCATGACGGACGCTACCATATTAGCGTTCGTCAAAGAGGTCCTCCTCAAGGACCCCGATATCCTCGCCAAATATGGCAAGAAAATCGCCTCATTTAGAGCCCCCCCCCCCCCCCCACCGTCCCATCGAGCGTCACTGACTTCAGTGACGTATTGTCATTCCCGGACTCTGGTCCGTCCCCGCCGACCCCCTGCCCCCGCCCTCCCCCGGATATGCCACCCCTATTGGTAGCCCACTTTGCCAATGAGGCAATGGACACCTCCGTCCCCGCTAGCGACTCAGCGTCGCAAGCCTCTTCGGACTCCGAAAAGTCCCCTGAATCCTCCTCCGAGGACGACTTCCAAGTCGTCCTAGGGGGCAAGAGGAAAGCCAGGAAGGCCGCTCAGGCCACCAAAGCTAAGAATACCGTTGCGTCTTCTCCCACCCCCGCTATCCAGCCCGCCCCTGTTGCCCAGCCCGCCCCCGCCTCGCAGGCTAGTTGTCCCCCCTCCGTTTCCGCTTCTGTCACTCAGATGAAGAAGCAGCGCCCTCCTCCGCCCTTGTACATCCAGGACAAGGGTAAATGGACCGACGTGTCCAAAATGTGTAGCGATCGCAAGATCAACTATACAAACGCCCGCTCCTGCCAACAAGGCATAAAAGTCCAAGTCCCGACGTCAACTGACTATCGGGAACTTACCAAAGTCCTTCGTGAAAGGAAAATCTCCTTTCACACCTACTCCCTCCCTGAGGACACGCCGACCCGAGTGGTCATTAGACGTGTACCGAAGGAAATCCCCGCCGAGGACATTAAGGCCGACCTCCTGGCCCAAAATATCCCCGTTTCCGCTGTCCATCGCCTTCACAAGGCGAGAGGTAGCGAAGTATACGACATGATCCTTGTCGTGTGCGACCCGACCGACGGGCACCACTCCATCTTCAAGATCAAGTCGATCTGTTCCCTCTCCGGCATCTCCATCGAGAAGCCCTTCAGACCCACGATAGTTGGGCAGTGTCACCGCTGCCAACTATACGGTCACTCACAGAAGAACTGCTACGCTACACCCAGATGCGTTAAGTGTCTGGGTGAGCACGGCACTTCTGACTGCCCCCGTCCCAAGGATCGCACTCTTTGCACAGAGCCTCCTAGCTGTGTGCTGTGCGGCCAAGCCGGGCACCCGGCTAACTACCGGGGCTGCCCCAAAGCCCCCAAAATCCCTCCCAAGCTGGCAAAGCGTGCTGCCGCTCGCCAGCAGAGGGAAGCACCCTCCGGGAAAGTCCCCTCTTCCCAGCCCCCCGAACGTCTCGCACCCCAGAGACCATCCCCCTGGAATCAGCTAAACCATCAGAAAGCCTTCCCGGCTTTGGTGGCTTCCCAGCCAATTCCAGCGCTAATGGCTAAGCCCATCCCAGCGCCTCCCCCGGCTTCTGTGGCCCCCGTGGCCGCTAAACCTCCCCGAAACGCGCCCCAAGTTTCAGCTGCGTTCCCACGCAGATCAGTTGGCCAGATTATCCTGGACAACTATCGCATCTTTATGACGCAGGACGCTAGGGACTTAGCTGACGAGCTAACCCTAGCGGAAGTCACTGGCCAACTCGACTTAGCCAAGCGCGCTGCGCTATTCACTAAGTACGAGTCGGTCACAGCCGAACTCGACAAACTACCTGCCGTACCCCTAAATGGATAGACAACAAAAAATTTGTTGTACCAAACCGCGATCCCTAAAGTTAGGCTTCTTCAATGCCAACGGCATTATCAATCAGAGAGATGAGATCGCCACGTTCCTCCGCGACCATCAGTTAGACCTTCTCCTCATCCAGGAAACATTCCTCAAACCCCACCGTAAAGATCCTAGAATTGCCAACTATCGTCTAGTTCGCAACGATAGATCTCGTTGTCACGGTGGTGGCACCCTTATCTATTATAGAAAGGAACTGTACTGTATCCCTCTAGCTCCTCCCGCGCCCCGATCTTTCTTAGAATACTCGGCCTGCCGAGTAGGCATGACTGGTCATCAACCGATCACTGTCGTCTCTGCCTACTATCCCCCTCCGACTTCCTCGTCTCGTATGCCAGACGAGTCCATCGCGCTTACTAGCGACCTCACTGCCCTCTTTGGCTTGAGTGACTCCGTTATCATAGCGGGCGATCTCAATGCTAAACACCCCGCCTGGAACAGTAGTACGACCAACCCTAGGGGAAAGGTCGTGTTCAACCTTGGTGCATCCCTTAACTTTGACATCATCGCCCCGATGTGTCACACTCACTTCCCCCATGATCCCAACCATAGCCCCGACGTCCTCGATGTAGCGCTCCTTAAGAATGTTAACCTCCGGTTGCAATCTATAGAAGCAATACACGAGCTTAACTCCGATCACCGACCCGTGATTATGCACCTAGGCTCCCACTCGGGCAATCTCGACCCGGGCCAGCCCCCCGCTTCCCAATTGATCACTGACTGGAAGAAAGTAAGCGAAAGACTGAAATCTACCACGTCACCTCAATTGGATTCCATCCCCGACCACATAGTCTCAGTCGCTGACACGACGGTGGCAATCGACTCGCTCACAGACCACGTACAATCCGTCCTGAACGAATGTTCAAGGGAGATTCCTGCGAAGGAGGACCTTCGCTGGAAAATCCCGGACGATGTGCGGGCTCTGATGACCGAGAAGAACGCAGCCGTCCGTGCATACAGCGCCTTTCCTTGCGACGCTAACAAGGCTCACATGCGTAGATTACAGCGTGCTGTAAAGAAACGCATGACCGAGCTGCGTTCCGCCCGCTGGGACAAGACGCTCAGCGAACTCGAGCCTACTCATCTCGCCTTCTGGCAACTTCAGAGGAAATTACGTTCCACTGAAGAGTCCTCTATGCCTCCGCTCACCCGCCCTGATAAGAGTGTCGCTTTCGACAACTCTGAAAAAGCGGAATGCCTAGCCGACAGCCTCGAAGCCCAATGCTCGCCTAGCTCTCAACTAGTAGACCAAGCCCACATCGACATGGTGGACGCTGAAGTCGAACGTAGAACCTCCCTCCCTCCCGTTGAAGACCCTGATAACCCTCTGGCCCCCGTCACTCCCGACGAGGTGGAGGATATCATTAAAAAACTTCAACCAAGGAAAGCCCCCGGCGCCGACGATATCACGAACAGAGTGTTCAAACTCTTCCCCCCCCAACTTATAATGCTAATGACCGCTATCTTCAATAGCGCATTAAGCAATAATATCTTCCCCCAAGCGTGGAAACAGGCCACCGTTATCGGTATCCCCAAACCAGGCAAGCCCAAGTCTGACCCCACCAGTTACCGCCCCATCAGTCTCCTCAATGTTCTCGGTAAGATCTACGAGAGGCTTATTTATAAGCGACTCAAAGATTTTGCCGAATCCAAGGGTCTCATTCCTGATGAGCAGTTCGGGTTCCGTACCGAACACTCATGCGTCCACCAAGTGCGCCTCTATGCTACATTATAAATTTATCCCTAAGTGAAGGAGTTTTCCCAAAACGACTGAAAATGTCTATTGTCAAACCTTTATACAAGAAAGGCTTAAAGTCAGACATGAGTAATTATCGACCAATCACTTTAATTCCTATATTATCAAAAATATTCGAGAAAGTAATGTGTAATAAAATAGAGAACTTTTTGACATCGTGTGACATTCTTAAAAAAGAACATTTTGGATTTAGAAAGGGGAGATCCACTGCTTCAGCTTGTTTCTCTTTAATTAAACAAATAACCGAAAGTCTAAACCAAAAATCTAAAATAGGCTGTGTCTTTCTAGATATGACAAAAGCATTTGACTTTGTCTGCCATAAAACGCTACTCTCTAAACTTTCTCACTATGGAATCCGCGGGAAAGCCAACGATTGGGTCAAAAGCTTTCTTACCGACCGACAGCAATGCGTAGAAATAACAAGAACGTGTAAAAATGAACAAAAGAAATTCAGATCAAAATACAGACAAAACAACTTCGGAACACCTCAAGGAGGAATTTTATCCCCTGTTTTCTTTCTGGTCTACATCAACGACCTACCAGAGGCTATTAATGAAGAGTGCGTACTATTTGCCGACGACACAACTTTGATTATTAAAAGTAATGATAACAAAGACTTAGAAAAACGAATTGTGAAAGCATTGGACAAAGCAATCAAATGGCTAGAAACAAATAACTTAAAAATAAACATGACAAAAACAAATATAATACAATTTCGGGCATCCAACACAAACACAGATAGTCTAGACATTCAATTTAACAATTCCACCTTAAACACTGTTAATGAATGTGTATTTTTGGGTATAATCGAAGATAAAAATTGTAGTTGGAAACCACACCTAGATAAAATACTCAAAAAAATAGATCGCTTTGTGTATGTCCTGAAAAGAATAAGACAAACGGTTAACTTAAATACCGCAATGGTTGCTTACCATGCATATGTAGCATCTCTACTGAGATACGGTCTTATAATTTGGGGTAACTCAGTAGACGTGGAAAGAGTTTTTAAAGGACAAAAAAAATGTATCCGGGCAATGTGTGGAGCTCACTTTTTGGATAGCTGTAAACCGCTGTTCCAAAACCTTAAAATACTGCCTTTACCATGTCTTTATATATTTGAAACATGCATGTTTGTAAGAAAAAATTATAATTTATTTGAAAAAAGTAGTTACAAAATAAATAGTAGAGTACGACACAAAGACAAATTGAAATTACCCCAAATAAAATTAATGTTACATAAAAGAAATATTTACTGCATGGCAATTATTGTATATAATAATTTGCCAAATAATATTCAAGATTTGCCATCGTCGTTGTTCAAAAGGGTGTTATTTAGACTGTTATTGGAGAAAAATTATTACAGTGTTAAAGAATATTTAGAAGATAAATCGCTAATAGCTTGATAAATAAAAATTGACATTATTCTACCATACCCAACAATGACATAATTATTTAATATTAATGACATGACTTTTATTAATTTAATACAATTCCAAATTTGATTACAATGATACCTATTTATATTTTGTTAATTGACTCATATTTAATAATTAATAGGTTAGCATATGAGCCTTCATTCATAAATAAATATTTGTACGCCATAGTATGGCAGGATATGCTGGAACCAAAATTGTAATATCTATTGTACCATATTCTGACAAATAAACATTATTGATTGATTGATTGAAGTCCACCGCATCGTAGAGCACCTAAGCGCTGGCTTCCAGCGTAATGCGATGACGGGTGTCTTGTATTTCGATATAGCGAAAGCATTCGACAAGGTCTGGCACAATGGCTTATTATATAAGCTATATCAACTCGGTGTGCCAGACCGTCTCGTGCTCATCATGCGAGACTTTCTGTCGAATCGCACCTTCCGCTATCGAATCGAGGGAGCCCTCTCCTCCCCCCACCCCATTCGAGCTGGAGTCCCTCAAGGCTCCGTAGGGTCCCCCCTAGCTTTCACGCTGTTCACAAGCGACATTCCCAAAAGTAAAAAGGCCCAGTTGGCTCTATTCGCCGACGACACGGCAATTTACTACACCGGTCGTGACCCCAGAGTTATCGCTCGCAATCTCCAAACCTCCGCAAACATTTTGGGCAAATGGTTCCGGAAATGGAGGATCGAGGTCAACCCTGATAAGAGTCAAGCTGTTCTCTACTCGAAACAGCGGAAGTCCGTCCCCCCTCCCCCTCCGATCACCATGTACGGTAAGCCGATCCCCTGGGAGAAGCAAGCCAAGTACCTCGGAGTGATCCTCGATCAGCACTTGTCCTTCGCCGAGCACATAAAGCAGGCTCGCTCGCGAGCCGCTTTCGCTCAAGGTAGGCTCCATTATCTCATGACTGCCCGCAGCAAACTGTCACTTAAGTGCAAGCTGCGCCTCTATACTGCAGTAGTCCGCCCGATCATGACGTATGCATGTGCTATCTTCGCACACGCCAAGCCCCGCTTCCTCCATAGGATGCAGACCCTTCAAAATAGGACCCTCCGTAAAATTCTCGGTGCCCCATATTATGTCCGAAATGAGAATCTACATCTAGATCTCAAAATCCCCACCATCCAGCAGTTCATGAAACGCCTTTGCAAGCGTTTCTTCGATACTGCTGTGAAACACCGCAACCCCCTTATAGTATCGGCAGCCCGATACGAACCCTCCCGCATCTCAAAGATTCGCCGTCCTAGGCATACTCTCGTCACCCCCGATGACTCCACTACCCTGCTCCAAGAGAGCCGTAAGGAAACGAGTACAGTTCGCAGACAATACAGACCGCCGTCCTTCCGTCCTCGCCGCCGAGGCCCGCCGCGACAGTCCCGTAAACGTCCTCCCCGTCCCTTGCTCGAGCCAGCCCGCGTCGCTGAGCCGTAGTTTTACAATTCCCCGAAAATAATAATAAAATCTTTGTTCGATCCAGCCCGTCCCTTGCTGTCCCCCCCCAGCGACGCCCTAAGCCGAGGTCCATACCCCACAGGGGGTGCCCTTAGCGTGTAGTCGCTTAGTTTTTAAGTTTTAGTTAAATAAGCCCTGGCTGGAGGCTTTGATTCTCGAATTGAGGCCGCCACAGGCAAGTCCGGTTAAGCAGCCGACAACCTCCTAGGTTGACCTGCGAGAGGCCACACAAAAACAAAAAAAATTTCGCCGCGGGTCATCATCACTCTCCGCTCGACGCTCGCCCCGAACGGTCGTGCCGCTCTGTGCTCCGCGCCCGCTCCGTGCTCCGTGTCGTTACGTCACCCCGTGACGTCATCCGTGGTCCCCGACCGCACCAGCGATCCGAAGCCGCCTTTCTCAAGGCAGTGGAGGATATACGTTTCCTTAACGGGAAATAGTCGATAAACGTTGTGCCCCTTCAGGGAAAAGCCACAGTTTCGTGGTCCTTGACGGGAAACCTCACGGTGACAACGAAGTCAAGGGGGTGTTGCCCCAATACACCCGCCGAACCCCTTCAGGGCTAGGCAGTCATTTGGAGTCGGGAGCTAGATTTTGGCCTTGGGGGATCTCCTAGTCAAATCTAATACTCCGAGTTCTCTTTCAGCTACACACCTGGTGTCGGTTGGGGTGTCTATCCCTTCGCACCAGACCCTGGTAGGGCCCGATCGCACAATAAGACTGAGGATCAGAGACAAGCTTAGGGCACACCAGTAGGTACACACCTCCCAGTCTGCACAACCCTTACTGGGAGGGTCACACACCCCCGGGCCCGTCCACCCGGGGACGTAGGGACCGCTAGGAGTTTTGCACATGAGGTTTTTCCAACCTATGTGACCTAATCCCAAGCCCCTTTTAACCATGACGGACGCTATATTAGCGTTCGTCAAAGAGGTCCTATTCAAGGACCCCGATTTCCTCGCCAAATATGGCGAGAAAATCGCTTCAATTAGAGCCCCCCCCCCCCCCACCGTCCCATCAAGCGTCACTGACTTCAGTGACGTATTGTCATTTCCGGACTCCGGTCCGACCCCCTGCCCCCGCCCTCCCCCGGTTATGCCTCCCCTATTGGTAGCCCACTTCGCCAATGAGGCAATGGACACCACCGTCCCCGCCAGCAACTCAGCGTCGCAAGCATCTTCGGACTCCGATCAGTCCCCTGAATCCTCCTCCTCCGAGGACGACTTCCAAGTCGTCCTAGGGGGCAAGAGGAAAGCCAGGAAGGCCGCTCAGGCCACCAAAGCTAAGAAGACCGTTGCGTCTTCTCCCGCCCCCGCTATCCAGCCCGCCCCTGTTGCCCAGCCCGCCCCCGCCTCGCAGGCTAGTTGTCCCCCCTCCGTTTTCGCTTCTGTCACTCAGATGAAGAAGCAGCGCCCCCCTCCGCCCTTGTACATCCAGGACAAGGGTAAATGGACCGACGTGTCCAAAATGTGTAGCGATCGCAAGATCAACTATACAAACGCCCGCTCCTGCCAACAAGGCATAAAAGTCCAAGTCCCGACGTCAACTGACTATCGGGAACTTACCAAAGTCCTTCGTGAAAGGAAAACCTCCTTTCACACCTACTCCCTCCCTGAGGACACGCCGACCCGAGTGGTCATTAGACGTGTACCGAAGGAAATCCCCGCTGAGGACATTAAGGCCGACCTCCTGGCCCAAAATATCCCCGTTTCCGCTGTCCATCGCCTTCACAAGGCGAGAGGTAGCGAAGTATACGACATGATCCTTGTCGTGTGCGACCCGACCGACGGGCACCACCCCATCTTCAAGATCAAGTCGATCTGTTCCCTCTCCGGCATCTCCATCGAGAAGCCCTACAGACCCACGATAGTTGGGCAGTGTCACCGCTGCCAACTATACGGTCACTCACAGAAGAACTGCTACGCTACACCCAGATGCGTTAAGTGTCTGGGTGAGCACGGCACTTCTGACTGCCCCCGTCCCAAGGATCGCACTCTCTGCACAGAGCCTCCCAGCTGTGTGCTGTGCGGCCAAGCCGGGCACCCGGCTAACTACCGGGGCTGCCCCAAAGCCCCCAAAATCCCTCCCAAGCTGGTAAAGCGTGCTGCCGCTCGCCAGCAGAGGGAAGCACCCTCCGGGAAAGTCCCCTCTTCCCAGCCCCCCGAACGTCTCGCACCCCAGAGACCATCCCCCTGGAATCAGCTAAACCATCAGAAAGCCTTCCCGGCTTTGGTGGCTTCCCAGCCAATTCCAGCGCTAATGGCTAAGCCCATCCCAGCGCCTCCCCCGGCTTCTGTGGCCCCCGTGGCCGCTAAACCTCCCCGAAACGCGCCCCAAGTTTCAGCTGCGTTCCCACGCAGATCAGTTGGCCAGATTATCCTGGACAACTATCGCATCTTTATGAAGCAGGACGCTAGGGACTTAGCTGACGAGCTAACCCTAGCGGAAGTCACTGGCCAACTCGACTTAGCCAAGCGCGCTGCGCTATTCACTAAGTACGAGTCGGTCACAGCCGAACTCGACAAATTACCTGCCGTACCCCTAAATGGATAGACAACAAAAAATTTGTTGTACCAAACCGCGATCCCTAAAGTTAGGCTTCTTCAATGCCAACGGCATTATCAATCAGAGAGATGAGATCGCCACGTTCCTCCGCGACCATCAGTTAGACCTTCTCCTCATCCAGGAAACATTCCTCAAACCCCACCGTAAAGATCCTAGAATTGCCAACTATAGACTGGTTCGCAACGATAGATCTCGCTGTCACGGTGGTGGCACTCTTATCTATTATAGAAAGGAACTGTACTGTATCCCTCTAGCTCCTCCCGCACCCCGATCTTTCTTAGAATACTCGGCCTGCCGAGTAGGCATGACTGGTCATCAACCGATCACTGTCGTCTCTGCCTACTATCCCCCTCCGACTTCCTCGTCTCGGATGCCAGACGAGTCCATCGCGCTTACTAGCGACCTCACTGCCCTCTTTGGCTTGAGTGACTCCGTCATGGGCGTACCCAGCTTCTGGCGTAGGCAAGTCAGATTTTTCAGGTTGGATCGTCGGCGGCTGTTTTGTCATACACACTACACAAACACACCTACATGAAACATTAGGTATATATAGTGTAGTGTGTTGGGCAAACAGCCGCAAATGATCCTGCTTTAAAGGTAGTTAAATAAATAAAAGTAAATTTGACTATGTCAAATAAAATAAATGCTAGTCGCTCGCAACTCTCTACCGAATAAAGCCGAGCGTTCGAACGCTTGGCTAGATTCGATAATGTACGTCCGCCATCGTCGCGCGCGGTTTTTTGGCAATTGCATCGTGCATTTTGCCAGTGTCTACTGCGCGGTTTATTTAAAAGTTAGAGCATAAGGCCCCGTTTGCACGTTAATTAGTAATTAGGCGAGTCCACACATGTTCTCCGAAATTTCCAAGGGGGGGCAGCTGCCCTCCCCTGCCCCCCCCTGGGTACGCCCATGGACTCCGTTATCATAGCGGGCGATCTCAATGCTAAACACCCCGCCTGGAACAGTAGTACGACCAACCCTAGGGGAAAGGTCGTGTTCAACCTTGGTGCATCCCTTAACTTTGACATCATCGCCCCGATGTGTCACACTCACTTCCCCCATGATCCCAACCATAGCCCCGACGTCCTCGATGTAGCGCTCCTTAAGAATGTTAACCTCCGGTTGCAATCTATAGAAGCAATACACGAGCTTAACTCCGATCACCGACCCGTGATTATGCACCTAGGCTCCCGCTCGGGCAATCTCGACCCGGGCCAGCCCCCCGCTTCCCAATTGATCACTGACTGGAAGAAAGTAAGCGAAAGAAATCTACCACGTCACCTCAATTGGATTCTATTCCCGACCACATAGTCTCAGTCGCTGACACGACGTCGGCAATCGACTCGCTCACAGACCACGTACAATCCGTCCTGAACGAATGTTCTAGGGAGATTCCTGCGAAGGAGGACCTTCGCTGGAAAATCCCGGACGATGTACGGGCTCTGATGACCGAGAAGAACGCAGCCATCCGAGCCATGCGACGCTAACAAGGCTCACATGCGTAAATTACAGCGTGCTGTAAAGAAACGCATGACCGAGCTGCGTTCCGCCCGCTGGGACAAGACGCTCAGCGAACTCGAGCCTACTCATCTCGCCTTCTGGCAACTTCAGAGGAAATTACGTTCCACTGAAGAGTCCTCTATGCCTCCGCTCACCCGCCCTGATAAGAGTGTCGCTTTCGACAACTCTGAAAAAGCGGAATGCCTAGCCGACAGCCTCGAAGCCCAATGCTCGCCTAGCTCTCAACTAGTAGACCAAGCCCACATCGACATGGTGGACGCTGAAGTCGAACGTAGAGCCTCCCTTCCTCCCGTTGAAGACCCTGATAACCCTCTGGCCCCCGTCACTCCCGACGAGGTAGAGGATATCATCAAAAAACTTCAACCAAGGAAAGCCCCCGGCGCCGACGGTATCACGAACAGAGTGTTCAAACTCTTCCCCCCCCAACTTATAATGCTAATGACCGCTATCTTCAATGGCGCATTAAGCAATAACATCTTCCCCCAAGCGTGGAAACAGGCCACCGTTATCGGTATCCCCAAACCAGGCAAGCCCAAGTCTGACCCCACCAGTTACCGCCCCATCAGTCTCCTCAATGTTCTCGGTAAGATCTACGAGAGGCTTATTTATAAGCGACTCAAAGATTTTGCCGAATCCAAGGGTCTCATTCCTGATGAGCAGTTCGGGTTCCGTACCGAGCACTCATGCGTCCACCAAGTCCACCGCATCGTAGAGCACCTAAGCGCTGGCTTCCAGCGTAATGCGATGACGGGTGTCTTGTTTTTCGATATAGCGAAAGCATTCGACAAGGTCTGGCACAATGGCTTATTATATAAGCTATATCAACTCGGTGTGCCAGACTGTCTCGTGCTCATCATGCGAGACTTTCTGTCGAATCGCACCTTCCGCTATCGAATCGAGGGAGCCCTCTCCTCCCCTCACCCCATTCGTGCTGGAGTCCCTCAAGGCTCCGTAGTGTCCCCCCTAGCTTTCACGCTGTTCACCAGCGACATTCCCAAAAGTAAAAAGGCCCAGTTGGCTCTATTCGCCGACGACACGGCAATTTACTACACCGGTCGTGACCCCAGAGTTAGCGCTCGCAATCTCCAAACCTCCGCAAACATTTTGGGCAAGTGGTTCCGGAAATGGAGGATCGAGGTTAACCCTGATAAGAGTCAAGCTGTTCTCTACTCGAAACAGTGGAAGTCCGTCCCCCCTCCCCCTCCGATCACCATGTACGGTAAGCCGATCCCCTGGGAGAAGCAAGCCAAGTACCTCGGAGTGATCCTCGATCAGCACTTGTCCTTCGCCGAGCACATAAAGCAGGCTCGCTCGCGAGCCGCTTTCGCTCAAGGTAGGCTCCATTATCTCATGACTGCCCGCAGCAAACTGTCACTTAAGTGCAAGCTGCGCCTCTATACTGCAGTAATCCGCCCGATCATGACGTATGCATGTGCAATCTTTGCACACGCCAAGCCCCGCTTCCTCCATAGGATGCAGACCCTTCAAAATAGGACCCTCCGTAAAATTCTCGGTGCCCCATATTATGTCCGAAATGATCTAGATCTACATCTAGATCTCAAAATCCCCACCATCCAGCAGTTCATGAAACGCCTTTGCAAGCGTTTCTTCGATACTGCTGTGAAGCACCGTAACCCCCTTATAGTATCGGCAGCCCGATACGAACCCTCCCGCATCTCTAAGGTTCGCCGTCCTAGGCATACTCTCGTCACCCCCGATGACCCCACTACCCTGCTCCAAGAGAGCCGTAAGGAAACAAGTACAGTTCACAGACAATACAGACCGCCGTCCTTCCGTCCTCGCCGCTGAGGCCCGCCGCGACAATCCCGTAAACGTCCTCCCCGTCCCTTGCTCGAGCCAGCCCGCGTCGCTGAGCCGTAGTTTTAAAATTCCCCGAAAATAATATTAAAATCTTTGTTCGATCCAGCCCGTCCCTTGCTGTCCCCCCCCCCAGCGACGCCCTAAGCCGAGGTCCGTACCCCACAGGGGGTGCCCTTAGCGTGTAGTCGCTTAGTTTTAAGTATAGTTAAGTAAGCCCTGGCTGGAGGCTTTGATTCTTGAATTGAGGCCGCCACAGGCAAGTCCGGTTAAGCAGCCGACAACCTCCTAGGTTGACCTGCAAGAGGCCACACAAAAAAAAAAAAAAAATTTCGCCGTGGGTCCCGTCCCTTGCTCGAGCCAGCCCGCGTCGCTGAGCCGTAGTTTTAAAATTCCCCGAAAATAATAATAAAATCTTTGTTCGATCCAGCCCGTCCCTTGCTGCCCCCCCCCAGCGACGCCCTAAGCCGAGGTCCGTACCCCACAGGGGGTGCCCTTTAGCGTGTAGTCGCTTAGTTTTAAGTATAGTTAAGTAAGCCCTGGCTGGAGGCTTTGATTCTTGAATTGAGGCCGCCACAGGCAAGTCCGGTTAAGCAGCCGACAACCTCCTAGGTTGACCTGCGAGAGGCCACACACAAAAAAAAAAAAAAAATTTCGCCACGATCGACCACTAGTTATGTATTCATTCCGCATACAAGCAATTCAAGCAATAATGTAAAATTTTGAAGTAATAAATCAGTTAGTATATTGGCATCCAGGGTTTATTTTCAGCTCCGCACACAATACCTGACACACCACAGCGTAAAGTCTAGCCCTAGATATTTTGGTGCCGTGACTAGGATCAGGATATTGGAAATTGCATATACCAAAAGGAGAACAAATTGAAGGACAAGGCCAAGGATACAAGGAGATTAAGGCATAGAAGGAAGAGAGAGTATAGCAAAGGGACATTTATACGCCAAATTTGGTGAGCCCATTCCTTTTTTTCCATCTACCTACTTACATTTTCCTAGTGCCGATATTTGATAGATTTTGTGGTAAAGTTTCTGATATTCTGGTGTTTGTTAGTCAAAACCTGAGGATTATTTAATTTAATTACACAACGTAGGATTTGTCGTATTTAGCAATGTCTTTAGCTTCCAAAAAAGGTGCAGAGCCAATAAAACGGCGAAGTTACATTAAGGGTAGATTGACAATTTTTAAATCGTATTTAGAGGATATTAACGACCAAGAAAAACTATCAGATCAGCAAATTTCAGAGCTACGATTAAGATTAACTAAATTAGAAGCGTGTTTCTCAACATTTGATGATTTACAGTCCGAGATTGAAATTGAATCTAAAGATACGAGCGAACAAATGAAAATTCGTTCTGAGATCGAAGGTCAATTTTATTCTTTAATTTCTGAAGGTCAATGCATTTTAGATAAATTAGAAGTTAATGCTAAACGGAAAAGTCTAGTTCATCAATCTTTTAGACAATCTGGAAGTTTCGAAAGTGCAGATGCATTTACTAGTTCTATAAAATTACCCTCAATTAAGTTACCCACGTTTGATGGGACTTATAGCAAATGGCTAGAGTACAGAGATACATACGACGCACTAATTCATAAAAACGAAAATATTGATCCAATAAATAAATTTCACTACTTACGATCCTCATTAGAGGGTAGTGCGGCATTAATAATCAACTCATTATCGTTTTGTTCAGATAATTACATCCTTGCGTATGACTTACTGTGTCAACGATTTAACAATAAAAGACTTTTAATAAGTAATCATATGAAGGCATTATTTAATATGGAAAGTGTTACAAGGGAGTCTGAAAAATCATTGCGTTTTATGATCGATAATATAACTAAGAATCTAAGGGGTTTAAAGTCGTTGGAACAACCGGTAGAACATTGGGATACCATAGTAATTCACTTAGCCGTAAATAAACTAGATAATGCAACTTCTAGAAAATGGGAGGAATATAAAAGTTCCATAGGAGATGTACCAACACTTCATGAATTCTTTAGATTTTTACGTGATCGAGCTGACGTAATCGAATCGAGCAGGTCTAGTAAATTAAGTGGAAATAGTAAAAATGAAAAGACTACGAACTTGATTGCGTCTGCTCAGGTTAACAGTAATCGTCCCTTGAATTGTGTCGTTTGTAAACAAGATCATCGATTGTTCGAATGCACGAAGTTTATTTCTATGAGTTTGACAGAAAGAAACGAAGTTGTATCGAAAAATAAATTGTGTCTTAATTGTTTTAAACCCGGACATCGCGCGTTTAATTGTAAATCATCTGGCTGTCAAATATGCAAGTATAAACATAATTCTTTGTTGCATAGAAATAAACCTCAAACAACAGATATAAATGTAAATTCGAACAGCAGTGTGCATCAGGCGATAATCGAACCGGAAACGACTTCAATGCCGTCCGAATCGACCACTGTGCCTAAGTCGCATATGCCCGCGCCGGCGCAGCTCGCAGCGGAACCGGTTTCCTTATCTACGATCGCCACTAGACACGTACTTCTTTTAACCGCGCTAGTTAAAGTATTTAGCAAATTAGATAATAAATATTATGTGGCACGCGCGTTGCTGGATTCTGGTAGCCAAATATCGATTGTAACTGTAGACTTATGTAATAAGTTAGGGTTGTCGCGCACAGGAACTGATGAAAGTTTGAGTATTTATGGTATAGGAAATAGTAAAGTACAAGTAGCAAATAGCTGTAAGTTATTAATAAACTCAATGCATAGCGATTTTTCGGTAGAAGTTCACTGCATGATCTTGCCAAAAATTACGAATAAGTTACCAAATGTAAAGGTAAAGGTAAATGAATTGAATATTCCCGGTGACATATTCGTGAATTTGGCGGATAGCAGATTTTATGAACCTGCCGACGTAGATATGTTAATAGGAGCAGATTTGTTTTGGGATATAGTGACCGGCCAGCAAGTAAAGTTAGATAAGGGTTTCCCCACATTGCAGAATTCCAAGTTAGGTTGGCTCGTCACTGCTCCAGTATATAGTAGGACTGCACCACGGTGTGAGGTAAAATGTAACTTAACTACAAGTTTAAGTGAACAATTAGAAAAATTTTGGAAAATTGAAGAAGTCTTAAGGAATAAGTTATAAAGAGATGTCATTTAGTACTGGACTAAAGTGACATGGGTTGTGGTTTATCATGAGTGTATATGTTTTATACACCAACGCGAGTATCTGTTAAGATGTAAGCTAGAATTAGATAATAAGAATTAATTATAAACAAATACGAAATTTTAAAGAACCTTCAATTTACTGATACCTACACAATACAGGAAAGTTATTATGCATACCGTAAGAAAATTAGTAACTATTAAATGCAGAATAGGTATTTAAAACATAAAAGCAGTATAAAATTAATATTTTAAATTTAGTTCATAAATTACAAAGATAATATTCTCACTATTGGTGTCATGAGTAAATTATGTAGTGTAGTATCATGGTATGTTTTATTAATAAATTCACCTACCTACATATGTATCACTGGATAAGGAAAACTCATAAATTAGAACTGCAATTACTTTGAAGTGAAAGTTGATAAAGGTTAGATATTTATTCATTATTTTAATTTGAAATAAAGACCTAATTAATTACATTAGCAGACTTTGACACTACTGGAAAGGTGTTATATGTTACAACTAGCTGTTGCCCGCGGCTTTGCTCGCGTGAATATAGATTTCTCCATACAATCTTAGGACCCCCGCTTCATCCACTTAGGGATTGAATTTTAGAAAATCCTTTCTTAGTGCTTGCCTACATCATAAAATGAAACCTTGTGTAAAATTTCACGCTCCTAATGCCAGTAGTTTCGGCTGTGCGTTGATATGTCAGTCAGTCAGTTTCTCCTTTTATATATATAGATTTATTGTGTGACATTGAATGTTTGATTTTATTTTGAATGATGTTCAAGATTGAATTAGATATTTAATTATTCATTCTGATTTTACTTTTGACAGTCCATGTGTCTGTGTGTCAGTGTTTATGATGTTTCTTTTGTGTTTTTCTATGAACAGGTATGATTTTAATATTGTGTCATAGTGTAATGAAATTAATAATAACAACCATCAAATATGTTATTGATAAAACTCAATTAAATAAATACCATGGTAGTGTACTGGGAATAATGGAGTATTAATAAAATTGAAGGATAGTTTCAGATCATCTGATAAAATACAAATAATTAACTTGATTGATTTATTTTTCAATAATTATACACTAAAGAAGCAAAAGTCCATAGTAAAAACAGAAATAAAATCGTGTGAAGCGAGAAATGACGCCATCTAGCGTAAAACCAGATTGAAATGTTGCTATTGATAACATTACATTGTACTGTTAATAGATGGCGTCACTGTGCTTAATTAATGCTTATTATTGTAGTACTTTCTTTTTGTTTCTTTAAATATTGAAATAATTTATAATTTATTTTAAAGAGATGAAGATATTAAAATTGATTATCAATTAATAAATATTTGATTATCTATGTGTTAGTTTTCAAACTTGAGAGGGTAGGTTGATTAAGGATTTATAAATAATAACTAGTAGGTAGTATAGAGTATAATTGATACTTAGACCAAAAAATTATGACTAAGCTCAATTGTTTGTTTGCCAAGTTAATTTCGATTATCTCGTACCAGCGCCTTTCGTTAATTTTTTTTTTTAACCAGGTGTATTGTCTACTTATTTTACCAAAATGAGTAAATATGCATTGTTATATAGATTTAGTAAAAAGAGCTCCAATAATTGCTAAGCATAATCAAGGTAAAAACTTGTCAGAAGACGCCAGAGAGACCAGTGTAAATGTAAGTAGTTTTTTTAACTCTTTTATATAACAGAAAACTCCTATATAATAATCATTATTGGGTATTATATATTTATGTTTTATTGTTGCAGAGAAAAAAAGTTGTTCTATGGATATGACGATTTGAAGAAGAGGGTTCTTTAAAACACCAACAAAAAGCTGGCAGACTAAAACTAATAAACATATTGCAGTGTCAAACCATGATAAGGGAGTATACGAAGAAAACGGACATCTGTCGACGAACCACTAGGCTAGTTTATTTGACACAAGCGTTGGCACTGTCCGTCGGAGGCTTGCTTACAGAAAACCATAAAAGGACAAGATTGCAGTTTGCTTTGGATCACATAAACTTTGATTAGAGTAATATCATGTTTACTCATGAAAAAACTTTTAAGTCCAGTGAACACGGACGGTTTTGTTTGTGGCTACAAGATAATAAATAATTATAAGACTGATTTAATATTATTCACTCAGTACTTATTCTCTGTATTAACTGGAGACCTTGTTATGTGTGTTTAACTTAATATCCGTAATTAATACAATAAAAAAGTTATGAACACTTGATATGTTGTGCAATTTTATAGTTTTTAGCCTACATTTAATCTTTTTGATCTTTGTGATAAAATTATCTGGTCTTTTGTTTGTTTTTGTTAAGGTTACATAAGCTTCAATCCTCTTTCCAATATTGGAAACGAATACTTAAGCTATGGCCTCAATAAGGAATTATATATAATATTATAATCTTATTCGGTGATTAATAAACGGTGATTGTTAAATTTGAATAAGAAATTGTAAGAAATAAACATATTATTTTTTTAATAGTGCTTTTTTGTTTGATGAGCCTGTTTACCAGCATTTTTCTCGTCTTGCTGAGTAACTACCCACTTGAATATTATATTACAAATAAATATCCACTTGTTAACTTTGATATAATATTCCTACCGATTTCTTTAGTTTGTCATTCATAACTTACAAAAAGTGTGAGTACTACGTGAGATTTGAACTCACGGCTCATTGATTTACGCATCTATCTGCACATGCTAAACCACTAGGTCAACATGACTCTAGTTTGAATGATGAAATTATGAACTACAATCAGTTGTTGACGACAATGATGGATGACGCAAGTGTCTATTATTTGTTGAACTAAAAGTCAAGTTTATACTTTGTGAGATTGCCTTTGGTCGCTACTTAGCTGTGAAGAAACCAACGCCATCTAGTTTAATTTTGTAAAACTTGAACTTTAACGTGCAAGGGAAAATAGGCGTTAAGGTACCCAACCACTTCTAAAGGTTCATAGTACAGTACATAGAAGCAATTCCAATGAGTTTTGAGTTATTGTGGGAAGAGGTCAATATACTCTTTGAACAATAATTATGTTCAAGTTTCCAGATCATTAATTTATTAGTACCTAGAAGTTTTGAACAGTTAGTCAAAGTAGGAATTGAACTGAATGTGCTTATATAAATATTTATGTGTTTGTCTTGTATTAATGGGAATATATTAAATAAATATTAATTTTAATAATCATTAATTTTCCACAATCTATAGAGGTTTTTTTTTTGCTGAATGGAATAGTTATTAGACTATGTAAGCGTGTTTATGTATTACAGGAATAGACTGCAACATGGAGGAAATCTTTTTGAATAAACTTAGGCTCATAATCGGAAAGATTAAAACTGACTTAATTAACATACCAGGTTCTATTAGCATTGAAACATTGACACAAGGGCAAATAGCTTATAGCAAATTAGAAGCTTCAGTGAAGCGGTTAAACTCGGATCTCTTAGAAAATTTTCGGTTGGTATCAAACCCAGCTTCTGATGACATTTCACAAAAGAGTGAAGTACAACTTGAAGAAGAAGAAGCTAAATAATCAAGAAAATAACTCATCCTGTCGTCTTCCTAAACTACAATTGCCAACGTTTGATGGAGATATCTTAACATGGCATGAATTTTGGGATCAATTCAGCTCGAATATTGATTCTCGAAATCTAACTGATGTTGATAAGCTTTCTTATTTAAAAGCTTCTGTGACCGGTAATGCCAAGAAGGCTATTGAAGGGTTAGACAGCACTAACAAAAAATACCAAATAGCTTTATCTATTTTGAAGGATAGATTCGGAGAAACTTCCTACCTCATTGATGCGCATTATGCGACGCTTTACAAAATTAACACTGCTAAAAATACATCAGAAGATTGTAGAAAAACTTTCAATGAAATTGAAAGGAATGTGAAAATATTGGAATCATTAGGTGAAGATATAAACCACAATCATCTTCGTTTCATGATAATGGAAAAGTTCCCCACTGACTTAATTTATGAATTAAAACTTAGAACGAATAGTGACTCTATTCAAGAATTGAGGAATCACTTGGAGAAGACTACAGCTGCCAGGGAAGATGTAGAAAGAATATCTGGTAGAAAAAGGCCGAATGATAAAGAAAGTAGTACAGTAGAAACTTTGCATGTTCTGTCAAAGCGAGCAAAGCATACAAATGCATGTGATTCTAAAGAAAACAATAATCATCGGGACAACCGAAAAGCTAATTTATACCAAGCTACAAGGAGTAAGGAATTTAACGAGAGGAACAGGTGTCAAAATTAATAAATATAATAAACCAGAAAAATTAGTTTGTATATTTTGTCGTGGCGGTCACTATCATGATAAGTGTGAGTAGTTCAAAGGATTAGATGAGAGAAAATTGAGATTGAATCGAAACTGTTACCTCTGTCTAAGGAAATGTCACTTTATGCGAAACTGTTTATCTAAAATAGAATGTGCGCATTGCAATGCAAAGCAAAAGCACAATAGAGCTTTATGTCCATAAATTTTTTCCATGACCCCAGAAGAGAAGAAACAGCTATGACAATCAACGAAAAGGGACCAACGATTTTACAAACAGCCATAGTCAAAGCTAGTATCGTTGGAAATACATTCAAACAAATCAAATGTCGTGTCTTGATGGATTCAGGTTCACAGAGATTTTATATAACATTTAAACTAGCTAACGAATTAAAACTTTCCATAGAAGAAGAAAGTGATTTGACTATTTTTACCTTCGGGACAGAAAAACCCACAGAAATACGCAGCCCCGTGGTTACTCTTCAGTTACAGTCACGAACGGAGGAAATAGTTGTCTTACATGCAAATTGCGTTGAATTCATTTCAAGAGGAGGTATTCCTCACATGAATTTATCAGATATAAATAAATCTTACTTGTTGGCTGACGATGGATCACTGAAGAATCAGGTACACATACTGATTGGAAATGATTATTACTTCAATATCATCCGTGAAGAGAAGATACAGTTGAGTGATAATCTATTTCTGGTAGATTCTACATTTGGTTGGTTGGTCAGCGGTCAAGTAGACACTGCAAATGTTAACGAATTATCGGTAATAACATACACTCAAGTGAGCAGTTCAATGGGATTGAATCAGCCTGATCCACCATTATGTAATGGTGATATCAAGAAGCTGTGGGAATTAGAATCTATAGGTATAACCGACTCACCTAAAGCAAGTAGAGATGAAGAAGCTGTTAAATACTTCAATGAAACAACTCAAAAAATTTACTATCGATATACGGTAAGCTGGCCTTGGATAAAATATCCCCCAGACTTACCTGATAATTTTGGAATGGCATTTGGAAGATTAGCAAGTTTATTAAAACGAATGGATTGCGAGACGTTAGAGGAGTTCGACAATATCTTAAAAGATCAGATGGTCAGGGGCATGATTGAAATAATACCAAATTCTACAGAGTCAATATCAAACAAACTTATTCATTATTTACCGCATCACGCGATACAGCACGTAGGTAAACCCATCTGAATAGTTTACGACGCAAGTTCCAAAAGTAAAGATAGTAAAAGTTTGAATGAATGCTTATATCGCGGACCACTGATGCTCGAAGATCTTACAGGTTTACTTCTAAAATTTAGAAGCCAACGTGTAGGATTATCATCAGACATTGAAAAGGCTTTTCTTCAAATGGCATTACATGAGAAAGATCGTGATGTCACTAGATTTCTTTGGGTTAAGGACACGTCGAAACCTGTATCAAAGGACAATCTTATGTATTTAAGATTTTGTAGAGTACCGTTTGGTGTCATAGCCAGTCCATATTTGCTTAATGCGACGATTAAGCATCACTTGTCAAATTCGAGCAAGAAACAAGTGAGAGAAATGGCGAATAATATTTACGTGGATAATTTCATATCTGGATCAGATTCGACAGCCGAAGCATTAACACTCTACAAACATCTTAAAGAAACCTTTCAAGAACCGAGATACCCCTACAAGGACAGGAACCTTTCATAGGACTCTCACCAAGGGTCATCAACCAAGCACTCAAAATGGCTGCGTTAGAAATACACAGCACACACTGGCGCAACACAACAGGCCAGAAGCATGCAAAGCTATTTCTTAATGACATACATAAGGCCTGGACCCAAAAATTATGGAGGTACAGCAGAACACAGCTCCGAACAATCACAGGAGCCTTCACGGGGCATTATGCCACCAACAAACAGCTCTACAACATGGGACTAGCAAGCGACCCGTCTTGCAGGATCTGTGGAGAGGCAGAGGAGAATATGCTACACTTACTGTGCGACTGTGCAGCACTAGGCTCCAAAAGACTAGAGTATTTGGGCCAACCATTTCCTAGGCCAGAGGACTATAGGCTCAGCCCCATCAAGGCCATACTGGGACTCATGACGGAGGTGCACGGAAGGCTGGGGTTTGAGTAGAAGGGAGGGGGACTAGCACAAAAGATCCAGAAGGGTCGAAGTAATAATAATAATAAAATATATATATAATCTGTGGCTCGGCTGTCAAACTGACTGACAGCAAATATTTTCTCGCCAAAATTTTTCATTCAATTTTATTCAATACTATACAATAATAATGCATAACCACCGGAAAACCCTCAAGAAAAAATAAGAAAAAACATCAAATCACCATCCAACAAATAATATACAATGAAATGGCGATGAACTGAATCGAAAAATGCTGACAAGAAGCCGAGCACAAAAACTACACACACACCCAACATCTTCGGGTTCGTCGTTCAGCTCCGCCTCGCAGCCGCCGGGACCAGCTCCAACCGTGAGTCCAGAGATTCCGGTCGCTGCAGTTGCGTCGAGCTCGAGCGACGAATACTTCTCGCCGCCGACGACACCACCACCTGCGCGTCGACGGGGAAGAGGCCGACCTCCGGCCAGCTTGGGACCTCGAGGCCCACCGGCCTCTGATAGGGTCCCCGCTGCCGGTGGAAGTGTGCAGCGCATGCGATGGACATCGTCCATTAATGAAAATGTCATGCGCTCATACTTTGGGGCTACAGAGGGGGGAATTAACCTGACTGCGTATCGTGGTCGGATGCTCTCTCTGTTTCAGGTGCTTGAGCCAGCTGTCAACGTTTCGGCCCAACGACTATCGGATCAGGTGCGGGTCATTCAGCGTAATAGTATGTTGGATGACGCTGTACTTGATAGACTGCGCCTGGAATCACAGAGTAGCCGTGTTTCACCTGCTACACCACCGGACGCGGTGCAACGTCAACTCACTGCTTCACCGCGACCCGACCACGTTGGTGACGCCGATGATGACGCGGCTATATCTGTGAGTACCCAATGTAATGAACGATTGAGGGGCGCTTTGGAGGACGCATTTCGGGAATATCGCTCCACACCGACGGAGCTTAGACCTCGTCTACCTCGTTTGCCCATGCACAAGAGAAATAGAGCGCTGGTGTGTGCTCTAGATTCGCAGCTATCAAATTGTTTTGATAGCAGCAAAGACCTCACTGATACCCACTCGATCTTGTACTGTGCGGCTGTAGCGGCATGTCGTGCAGCCCATGTTAAATTTCTTAATTGTGACAGAGCTACACGACCAGCTGTACCAGCTTGGCAGTGCAGGATAGAGCGCCGTATCAGTGAGGCTAGAGCACTCATCGGTAAGCTTATCTGCTTCAGGGAGGGCAACACTCGCCCTAGGGTGATGCGCTTTGTGAGGCGGGCATTCTTGGGGACTGATATTAGTCCTCCAGATTATCTGTCCTGCGTCACAGAGCGTATCGACTTCCTGAAGCAGAAGATCTACGCATGGGCAAACCGTATTCGTCGGTACAAGCGGCGAGTGGAGCGGTACACTCAGAATCGTACATTCCAAAGCAACGAAAGGTGGGTTTATAGGGATTGGGAGCGACCGGACCAAGGTGTGACTGATACGCGCCTGCCGGATGATGACGCCATGTGTTCATTTTGGCGCAGCATTTGGTCGGCGCCTGTTAGTCATACCGAGGGTGACTGGATTCGAGAGGTCGAGCGCGCATGCGAACTTTTACCAGAAATGGGGGCAATTACCATCAGCCCCCAAGATGTAGCCCGTGCAGTCCGTCCACTGCCTAACTGGAAATCCCCTGGGCCGGACGGGCTGCACAATTTCTGGCTTAAATGGTTTCAAAGGTCGCACGCTCGCTTGGCATCTCAGTTCCAGTCTGCCTTAGAGTCAGGGTCGCTGCCCCAGTTTCTAACGACAGGAATAACCCACCTGCTCCATAAATCAGGTAGTACTGCGGAACCCAAAAATTATAGACCGATCACGTGTTTGCCGACGGTCTATAAAGTTCTTACATCCATTCTGAGAGCTAAAATCAATAGTCATATTGAGACAAATTCTATCATGTCTGCCTCTCAGAATGGATGTAGGAACGGGTCCCGTGGTACTAAGGAGCTGCTCCTCATCGATATGGCCATTAGCCAACAGGTTCGACGTTCTCGAAAGAATCTGTCGGCATGTTGGATAGATTATAAGAAGGCCTATGACTCTGTTCCTCATACATGGCTCATGAGGGTGCTAGAACTGTATAAAGTTGATGCAACTCTGCGCACCTTCCTGATGTCATGTATGGGGCAGTGGAGAACAGTCCTTCACTATCCGGGATGTCGACAGATTCGGGAGAACAGCGAACCGATAAGGATTGAGCGTGGCATATTCCAGGGTGACAGTTTGAGTCCACTGTGGTTTTGCCTAGCCTTGAACCCTCTTAGCACACTGCTGGAGGGTTCTGGTTTAGGTTACCGGTTGAAAAGAGGCGGTCAGGCCATATCTCACCTTCTTTACATGGATGATCTGAAACTCTTTGCCCCCAACAACTTGCAACTGGTGGAGCTACTGAAGGTTACTGATACCTTTAGTAGTGCCATCAGGATGGATTTTGGTGTGGACAAATGTGCAGTCATACATGTAAAGAGAGGTGAGATTATGGAATCCGTGGGAATCCAACTCTCGGATTCCATACACCTTAGATCCCTCTGTTCAACCGAAACCTACAAGTATTTGGGTATGTCGGAATCGTTAGGCATCAATACTGAGGACATGAAACAAGCGTTGAAAGAGCGCTTCTTTGGCCGCCTGAATAAAGTACTGAATAGTCTTTTATCAGGCGGAAACAAGATGCGCGCTTTCAACGGTTGGGTTATGCCGGTATTGATGTATTCTTTCGGCATACTCAAATGGACTCAGACAGAACTTGACGCCCTGGACAGGAGGGTCCGCACACTACTTACCGCAAATCGGATGCATCACCCACGGTCATCGGTGATGAGACTGTATATCCCGCGGAAGTGCGGGGGTCGTGGCTTCTTAAATGCTAAGATCCTGCACAACCGCGAGGTATGCAGTCTCAGGGAATACTTCCTAAAAACTGACGTGGGTATGCACCGAGATGTGGCAGCGGTGGACAAGGGCCTCACTCCGCTCTCCTTGGCCAACGAGAACTGGCGCAAACCTATAGTACTGGATACTAATGACCGCAGGGAAGTATGGCAGAGCAAGGAGCTTCACGGACGCTTTTACCGGGCCTTACATGGACCCGATGTAGACCTGTTAGCGTCCGTATCTTGGCTGCGTTTCGGTAACCTCTTCGGGGAAACCGAAGGTTTTGTCTTTGCGATTATGGACGAAGTTATGATGACGAACAACTACCGGAAATACATTGTGAAGGACGGTACGGTTGACATCTGTCGGGCATGCCACCGGCCCGGGGAATCAATCAGACACATTATTTCTGGGTGTTCTCATCTAGCTAACGGAGACTATTTGCATAGACACAACCTCGTGGCCAGGATTATCCACCAGCAACTTGCTCTTAAATACAATCTTGTGGAATCAGAAGTACCGTATTATAGGTATGTGCCCGACCCAGTTCTCGACAATGGCAATATCACATTATATTGGGATCGATCTATCATCACTGACAGGACTATTGTTGCCAATAAACCTGATATAGTGGTGATAGATCGACTAGAGCGTCGCACAATGATTGTTGATATAGCGGTCCCTCATGACGAGAACCTCGTGAAAGCTGAGAAAGATAAGCAAACTAAGTATCTTGACTTAGCTCGCGAGGTTATCGACATGTGGGAAGTGGATAGAGCAATCATTGTGCCGATAGTCGTAACGGCCAATGGCTTAATAGCAAAGAGCCTCGAACAACATCTAAGGAGGCTCTCGTTAGGCAGCTGGATCAAGGGCCTGATCCAGAAAGCAGTACTCCTGGACACGGCGCGCATCGTTAGGAGATTCCTCTCTCAGGAGCCCTGACCACCGGTAGCTTGGACCCTGCTCCCGATGCCGGTGGGCTACTATTTTTTATATTTTTAAATGTTTTTTTATTTTATTTTTTAAGAAATATTTAAAAATGTAAATAATATGTACAGAAATATAATAAATGACAATAATAATATAATAATAATATTCCACAACTATCACACAACGCCGCCTTGTCTCAAGCTAAGCAGAGCTTGTGTTATGAGTACTAGACAACTGATAAACATACTTAAATATTTCTAAATACATACATATTATAGATAAATTACACCCAGACACAGAACAAATGATTGTGCTCATCACACAAACATTTGTCCTGGGTGGGAATCGAACCCACGACCTCCGGCATAGCAGTCAGGGCCACTAACCACTAGACCAACAGGCCAGTCCAGAAGTGTCCTGGTTTTAAGGCCAGCCCCACATCAAGATAAGATAAGATAAGATAAGAAAAGATAAACCTTAATAACTTAATGCACATCTTGTCATGCCGTCATAGTGATCGTTTATTGTATTTTGATACTAACAATTTTGTTAGAGATTTTGTTGAGTTTGTATTGATAATTTAACTGAGATTAGGTTAAGTGACGAATCAGTATTATCTAGTATGCCTAATAATACTGATATAGATTCTTTAAACTTTTAGAAACGACAAAAGAGAAGCCTAATAATAACATTTTATTGTACTATCAGAATATAAATCGCTTCTCTGGCAAAATTCTAGATGTGGAAATGTTAATAGATAAATATCATATGGATATCTTGTGTTTTTGTGAAACTTGGTTAAAACCAGATAGAATGGTGTTCAATGTGGATAATTTTTCAGTTGCCAGTGCGTACAATAGATCATCAATAGGGGGTGGTACCTTGATATTATGTAATAATTCTTTAAGATATAAGGAAAGGAAAGATATCACTGCTTACTCTGTTGATCGCATATGTGAGGTAGCATGTGCAGAGATTGAAGGCCAAACTTTCTTATGTGTCTATAGACCACCTGCATCAAACTTGACATCTTTTTTGATCTTAATAGAAGAAATACTAAATAAACTTATTAAAGATAACAAATTAGTCTTCGTTTGTGGGGACTTAAATATCAATTTACTGGTAAATTCACCAGAAAAATGTAAACTTCTCTCACTGTTTAGTTCTTTTAATCTAAAATGTATTTTTCATGAAGCAACAAGAATAACGCCTACCTCAGCTTCATGCATAGATAATATATTTACTAATTGTAATATAAAAAACTCTTCCATAATTAGTGGCGCGAGGTCTGACCACACTGGTCAACTCGTATCTTTCGAGTTAGTCAAAACGTTACAATTAGATTCCCCTGCAGAGTTTAGACCGCTTACTAAAAATAAATTAAATTATTTTAATCATAATGTTTTTAGTAGTCTCTCAACAGCCAATTTTGATTCGCAAGACCCCAATGTAATCTATGATACATTATTCTCTACAGTATGCCGAGAATTTAATAAGGCGTGTCCAGTTAAAAAAGTTAAAATCAATAATAAATCCAAATTTAATGAATGGGCTACTGCTGGAATAAGAAAAAGCAGAGATACTTTATATCAGCTATATCATGAAAAATCCTTGTCATCTGATCTTAACTTGCATAACCACGTTAGAATGTATTCAAAGTTATTCAAAAGAGTCTGCGCCCAAGCTAAATCTAAATCAATAAGTAAGTTAATTGAAAATTCTAATAATAAAATAAAAGCGGTCTGAAAGGTGATAAGCAGGGAAACTGGAAAGACAAACCAACGAGATCGGAATGAATTGTCGCTAAAAATTGATAATAAAATTATCTCAGATAGGTCAGAAGTGGCTGAGACGTTAGAAAACTTTTTCACCAACATCCCAATAGAAGTTACGAAATCTCTCCCTTCCTCGTCTTTGTTAGCTGAATCTTTTTTGAAAGAACATTTCACTAAGGATATACCAACCTTTGAATTTAAGCGTATCTCTGTTGATACAATTATAAAAACATTCAAAAGTCTTAATATAAAAAACACTGAAGACTTATGGGGTATATCCGTTAAGGTTCTTGGAGATATTATTGATACTATTGCTCCTGTCCTAACAGGCATATTTAATCAATGCTTAGACAGCGGAATGTTCCCTGATTTAATGAAACATAGTAAAGTAGTACCAATTTTCAAATCAGGTTGTAAGAGTGATCCCTCTAATTATAGACCTATATCTGTGCTTCCAGCATTGAGTAAAATCTATGAAAAAATCATGCTCGACCAGATGTTGTCTCATTTCAATTCAAATGGGATTTTGCATAGGTCATAGATTATGCCAATAGCATCCTGGGAGAAGTCCCAGGATGCTATTGGCATATTCTGTGACCTCTCAAAAGCATTTGACTGTGTTGACCATAATACTCTGATCCGTAAATTACATCATTACGGAATTCGTGGACGAGCTGCTGATCTTGTTTTTTCCTATTTATCTTACAGGCAGCAAAAAGTATCCATTAATGGGGCGACGTCTTCGGGGTCTTTAATAAAGATGGGCGTGCCCCAGGGTTCAATTCTTGGCCCTTTTCTTTTTCTAGTTTATATTAATGACCTTCCTTATATGATGGCTAATTTATCCGATATAATTCTGTTTGCTAATGACACTTCTCTTATTTTTAAAGTGGATAGAAAAGATAGGGATGTCTTGCAAGTCAATGAAAGTCTGCCTGTTCTTTCGAAATGGTTCGCAGCTAATAATCTCTTATTAAATGCGAATAAAACTAAATGTATGAAATTTTCATTACCAAATATCCCTCAAGTTGGCGTCAATCTAATTCTAGACGGCAACAAACTTGATGTTACTACGGAAACTGTGTTTTTAGGTATAACTATCGATTCTAAACTGCAGTGGGGCGCTCATATTAGAACTCTTTCAGGTAGATTAAGCTCAGCCGCATATGCAGTACGAAAAATAAGGCAATTGACAGATGTAGCCACCGCTAGGTTAGTTTAATATGCTTATTTCCACAGTATTATGTCTTATGGCATTTTACTGTGGGGATCTGCAGCTGATGTGGACTCAATTTTCATATTGCAAAAGAGCAATCCGGGCTATTTATAAAATGGGTCCTCGCGAGTCCCTCAGAAATAAATTCAAAGAAATCGATATACTTACTCTGCCTTCTCTTTATATCTTGGAAAGTATTTTGTACGTTCGTAAAAACCTAGGACTTTTCAAAATTAGAAGCGATTTTCATAACATAAATACGCGCAGTAAACACGAAATTGTATTACCCAAATGGAGATTAGCTAAGACCAGCAAGTCATTTTTAGTAAACAGCATACGCTTTTATAACAAGCTACCAAAGGCGGTGACTGAACTTAGCGAGGGCAAGTTCAAAACCCATATTAAGCGCGTCCTAACTAAAAAAGCGTATTACAAGGTTAAAGACTATGTCGAAGACACGCTTGTTTGGCAATGACTGCTTCTGCACATGTGGCCCCCTGGTAACTCATAATATTGTGTACATCTATCTATTAACTGCTCCACATTTGTTGTAATATATACATTTTCTTTTTTCTTTTCTTCCTACACATTGCTTTTGCAATATTTTTATATTATTAGACGCCAACCACCATAAATTCGTTAGTAATTTTCTTTTTGTTGACATGTCATTTATTGATTTATTGATAATTGTAATTACTTATTGTTCTTGTTTTTTTTTTATATAGCTTCTTTTTTTTTTAATGTGAATGTGAGAACACCGTGGACTTCGCGAATTCTTAGGTTACTTCCTATTAAGACTCACTTTTTTTTTTTTAATATGATTATTTTTTTTGTGCAACTATATCGACTGGTCTACACTGTTCTTACATAATGTTTATTAATACTGTAATATGAAAATATTGTAAACAATATTTTTTTTAAAAGAGTAACCATGGAGTTTCTTGCCGGTTCTTCTCCATAGGAAACGATCAATTTGGAACCGTGCACTAGCTTCTGACGTTTTATAAGTGCCCATGTAGGCCTATGTGAAATAAAAAAAATTTACTTTGACTTGACTTTGACTTTGAAGTCATTGCTTCCAGCTCACATGAGTTCCAAACTATACCAGCAGTTTCACAAAATTCATCAACTAATAAAAACTCAGGTAATTTAATCAAAATAAACAAAGTGTATCCTAGATAGACATAACCTCCCATGGCCTATATCAGGGATGGCGAACCTTTATTATCCTTTATCCTTTATTGGAGATTTTCCAATAAAGGTTCGCCATCCCTGAAGAAAAAAATAAATAGTGTGGTCATGACGTGCCACCAAAAAATCTTGCTTTAGTAATTTAATGGACAAACTGAAACTAAATGCTTAATTTGCAAATTCGTATAGCGTTATATTTACAGTTGTTCGTTTGTTTATTTAATTAAACAAAAGTAAAAATTAGTGTAGTTGTTGCTTTAAAAAATCACCTATATGTTGTAAATCTTACACTGCCCGAATTCATTTGCCGCGTGCCACCACTGGCACGCGTGCCCTAGGTTCGCCATCCCTGGCCTATACATTTACATAGACAATTTTCCTATTTTTTAGATTTGAGTCAAGTCAAAAGTTAAAAAAAAAAACTGAAAAAATTCAAAAAACTGGTATTAAGTAAATATAAAGATTTATCGCGAACATTCAAAATGTTATACAAAGAGTTCAAAAAGGCAAAAAGACAAATAAACTTTAACAAAAGAGTCAAGAGAGCTTTGAAGTTTAACAAGGAAACATCCTTCGAAAAATTAACAGCACGCATGAACGCATTAGCAAAAAAAAATTCAAAATGCAGATTAATCTCTGCACCAGAAATAAGAAAGGGCGTCGATTTACATTAGAAGAAAAACTGATCGCATTATCTATAATGAAGCAAAGTCCCAAATGTTATCGATTTTTACACAAAATATTTATACTACCATCAAGGGTTACTTTGAATAAAATGGTGGCGAAATTGAACATTGAGACGGGAATCTGTCCTCAAGTTTTCGAATTGATGAAAAAAGAGGTTTGTACTATATTTGTAGTTTTGAATTTTTTTTTTTTTAACTGATATAAACCAGAGCTTGACTGCGATCCCACCTGATGATAAGCAGTGATGCAAGGCGCACTAGTTTATTAAGAGCCTATTCACTCTAGCCTTGAAGACACCTAAATTATACTTGGACGGGAAGACCGCAGCGGGCAAATTGTTCCAGTCCTTCGATGTACGCGGTATAAACGACGAAGCGACGTTAGTCCGGACCGTTGAAGTTTCAACAACGTGAGGGTGGATACTCGCCGTACGTCGGGTTGTCCGATGGTAGAAAGGAGATGGCGGAATCAGGTCATGCAATTCCCGCGCACACTCTCCAAAATGCATCCTGTAAAATATGTGACTCAGGTTGGCTGGACAAATCTTCAAAATAGCTTGCATTTAACAAGGTCAATAGGTCACTTTATGTGATGGCTAAACAACCTTTTTTCAGAATGTGTGACGCTACAGAATCTTAGATAATCGATCGAAAACGTGTCCAGCCATCTTGAAAAACCACTTTTCGCTGGTCTCTCAATCTCGGTAACGGAAGTGATTTTGACGACTTTTTGCATATCAACGGGCGTCACATAAATTTGTGACGGGCACCGAGCTAAAAGTTTTGTGATAAGTACAGTGGTTTAGTAGAAAAATGCTAAAATCTGTGTCCAGCCATCTTGAATTTACGTATAAAACTTATGGCTGGCACTTCCGAATCTCAATAACGGGGGCGTTTTCGAATATGGTTCCTTTACTAATACTTGGTGACGCAATGTGTGACAGTAATAACGTTTGATTTATGGCGTCACATGTAAGGGTTTACGAGAAATCAATAAAAACTTAATGTCCAGCCAACCTGAGTTCAAGATGGCTGGACACATGTATCTCCACTGCCTGATGATCTACGACCTTCGAAATGTGTTCAAAATGTTGTGACGGGGACGATAATGATAACCTGAAATTGTGACGGAGAAACTTTGCGTAGTTTCAAAGATATTGATCATTTAAATTTCCCCATACAAACACTGCAGTAGGGTAACCAATATTGTAGGTTTTATGTAGGACAAGTATATTTTAAGGTGTTTTCTTTAATGGACGAAAATCCGTGTATTGGTGATACTAATACGAACAACTGTAGATATTTAAATCAATAGAAGACAAAAATGTAGAAGGGGGGGGGGGGGGTAAATTTTTAAATGTTATTGATTATTTACGTGCAGATATCTATTCTTTTTAGTAGGTATATATTATGTCAGGAGAACTAAACTAATGCTCTGAAGGTATTTAAATGAAAAAATAATGTTTGCTGTAAATAATATCACATTTATTTATTTGTACTTATACAGCGTTTCAAATGGCGAAAATGACGATGATCAACTCGCATTTGCACTTCCGTAACCCCTGCCTTGTACCACAACGTTGTATTACCGCCGTCCTAAGGCCGCGTACCGGACGACGGAGGGCGCGGGCGCGGCGGCGGGCGGCGACACGCGTAAACTGGCCCGTTCGTACATTTGGTACATCTCTTCACCGCGACAAACTGAGCGAAACCGAGAACAAGCCAGCCCCCCTAGCCAAGCCACTAACGATAAACGTAAACTCTCAGTAGTCTTTAATAGATTTTCAACTTTATGTTATTGGATATAAAGTTGAAAATCTATTGAAGATTACATAGTGTTTTCGTTCGTTCCGGTCGCTAACGCTCAGTAGTCTTTAATAGATTTTCAACTTTTTACAATTATAACCATAAGAATCATCATACATATCTATAAGTTATTTGTTTTCGCGGACGAAAAAAATAACTGCAAAAAAGTCAAAAAAATTGAATTTCGCGGACTACCATGAAAACGTCGGAGGACAAGACAAACTATACTGCCATGATAGCTGATGTTGGTGTCGCCATCTATTGCTTAAAGTTGGTACTACTAGGACAACTGGTCGAATCTTAACTCTTATTTAGGTTGTCTTACCGCAGATTAATTAATAGTTACTAGTACTCTGATTAGTTAGTGATAACACTTCGAAAAGTAAGTACATACACTGCCGGCTGTCGAGTTTAGTTCTCATTTTCAGTTACATAAGATAATGAACTAAACGCGAAATACAAGTGGGCTCTCTCTTGCAGCGCTGGTGGTCAATTATTATTTTGAATTAACACATACTTACTCTTTTCACTGCAGGAAAACCTTTTATTCCCACGGGGAAATCAAATACAAAGCAGGCGTGGATGCTACCGGCCAATTAATCGATTAAAAAGAAATCCTTTATTTATGTAAAATTATGGTCACCTCACAATATTAATGGATGTTTGTATGGAAAAATTTAAATGGTCAATATCTTTGAAACTACACAAAGTTTCTTCGTCACAATTTCAGGTTATCATTATCGTCCCCGTCACAACATTTTGAACACATTTCGAAGGTCGTAGATCATCAGGCAGTGGAGATACATGTGTCCAGCCATCTTGAACTCAGGTTGGCTGGACATTAAGTTTTTATTGATTTCTCGTAAACCCTTACATGTGACGCCATAAATCAAACGTTATTACTGTCACACATTGCGTCACCAAGTATTAGTAAAGGAACCATATTCGAAAACGCCCCCGTTATTGAGATTCGGAAGTGCCAGCCATAAGTTTTATACGTAAATTCAAGATGGCTGGACACAGATTTTAGCATTTTTCTACTAAACCACTGTACTTATCACAAAACTTTTAGCTCGGTGCCCGTCACAAATTTATGTGACGCCCGTTGATATGCAAAAAGTCGTCAAAATCACTTCCGTTCCCGAGATTGAGATACCAGCGAAAAGTGGTTTTTCAAGATGGCTGGACACGTTTTCGATCGATTATCTAAGATTCTGTAGCGTCACAAATTCTGAAATAAGGGTGTTTAGCCGTCACATAAAGTGACCTATTGACCTAGTTAAATGCAAACTATTTTGAAGATTTGTCCAGCCAACCTGAGTCACATTGTAAAATACCTTATATAGTAATGGAATACTCTATAAACTTTCTACTTTGGGGTCTGAAAAAATGCTTACTTATATTACTTTCATTCTTTTCCAGGTTGCAACATGGCAGACCAATAAAACAATGTGTTCCGTGATCTTTGATGAAATATCACTAGAGACTGCCTTAACTTACAATAAAAATAAGGATACCATTAATGTCTTTGTAGAGTTAAATACAAAAAAAAAAAAATAGTTTGCTGACCATGCCCCCGTTTTTATGCTGAGAGGAGCAGTTTTTAAATGACAGCAACCAGTGGCTTATTATTACTGCCAAGGAGCTACCTCAGGGCTGGAACTCAAAATAATTTTGAAAGAAGTTGTCTCTGCTGTAATTGGATGTGGGCTGAAGACAATTGCATTAATTTGTGACCAAGGCGCTTCTTTTCAATCTGCACTAAGAAGCCTAAAAGCAGACACGGCTCTTGACCAAATACTTGCAGATTGAGAAACAAGTTAGGATAATTCAAGTAACTTTCCCATTATAGCTGTGAATGTATATTCATCTTTCTGAATATACATTCTGATGATTACCATTAAGGGTAAAATTGTTTTCATGAATTGACTGATCTCAGCAATAGGCAGGTTTAAACTATCGAGAATTGTTCGAGGGACCTTCGTCACCAAAATGTGATACCATCCTTTTAACTGTGCTACGATATTTTATCAACTGTAAAACTTGTTGGCACTTGTTTATCATTTGGTTTAAAATGTTTTATATTATCAGATAGCACAGTTACAATATGTGGAGTCAATCTGAGTATTGTGTATGACCCCTCTCACCTGATAAAGGGTCTGAGGAATATTTTTTTAAGTAAAAATATAACTTTTAATGGAAAAATTTCTAAATGGCAAGACATAGTAGATGTGTATCAAACAAACTGTCATCACACTGAAGCCAGACTTCTTTATAAACTGAAATTTTACTTCCAGAAAAGATTAAGAAAATGAAGGTACTCATATTTGTAATTTGTTTTATTTAATCCAGATATTTGTATTCTGCTATAGATTGACCATTAAATTGTATTATACTTAAAAGCTGTATTTTTAATTTTCAGGTTAAAAATTGTGTGAAGGTCTTCAGCACAACTGTATCAGCCTTATCATATACAGCAAAATTCTGTAAGTAACTTTATATGAGAATAAATGTTTTGCATATATTGACAGGTTCGATCCCTGCTTTTATGCTTATGGTCTATATTTTACCGCAACCTTGCAATTTGCATTTTCTATTTACATTTACACATTAACATGGTAATGTATTAAGTAGAATTAAACATTAGTCTCACTCCCCTCCCTTATTAATATATTAAACATATAGTAAAGGAAACAATAAAGTATTTATATAAGTTATTCATTTCAGCCCATTATGCTGATGGAAGACCCGTAACACACTGCTAAATACAGCGGAGATTGTTCTATTTTTTGACCAATTATTCTCTAAAAGAAGCGAGAGAAAAATTTCAAGAACAGCGGTGGAAGAAAAATCAGCTCATCATCAGTTTTGGAAAGAAGTTATAAATAAGTTACAGAAAATTAAACATTTAGATTTGAATGGAAAGGAGAAGTTAGTACCTTCATTATTAAATTTTATTGTTACACTGAAAAGCTACATGAGGCTATGGCAGTTTTTTAAAAACCATAATTTTAAAAATTATGAGACCCAGATATTTCAATTCAAATCCAATTGAAAAATTTTTGGCCAAGTAAGAGCATATAATATTTTAACCTGCCACAGCTTCAACTGTACCTTGTAATCATTATTGATAACTAGAATAATAAAATTCCACCACCAATCATTCAACTGTGAGGATGATCCGGCAGACCAAATCATAAATTTACGTTATTTATTGAACAAGTAAAAGAAATGGCCGGGTAATTCAGTTACAAGTCAAAACATAGAAATTATCGTAGAACAGGCTCGAAGAGAACGATTGAATGTCCATTCGCGTGCTTACACTGCTGGATGTACGCAAAATTTTCGACAAAATGAAACTTAAATGTATTTCTTGTAAAAATAGTCTTACAAGTGACCAAAGTAACATTCGCGGTGGTTTATCCAGTCGTGGGACTGGATAAACCACCGCGAATACACATTGGCAAAAAAAGGTTAAATTACCCATCCGAAGGTGTAGTAAGGTGTTTTGGTACAGTGATTACTGAAACAAATGAATACTTGGAACGCAATGCCCATAAAAATAATGTAGCGTTAAATGTAAAAGACATCATTTTGTCTAAGTATTCATTTAATTTTATCAATTGTACAGAACACAAGGCAATTATCCTTAATCATTTAATTTTATTAACTGTGAGGTTTGCTTATTATTAATTGGTGTTAAATATTATAAATAAAATTTTAAAGGGCACGGATATTCATAGGTTACGTACACAAAATTTACCAGTTATGCAACTAAAAGCGTATCAAAAATATAAAAAGAAATTGAAAAATAAATCATTTAATAAGTAATAACTCGGCATAAAAAATATTTCACCCGAGCGAGCCAAGGCGATCAGCTAGTAATACATTAATGCAATTTTATTAATTACTAGCTGCTCGCCTGGCTCGCTCGGGTGAAATATTTTTTATTTTATAGGTACTCAGTACTTTATTGCGTTCCATAATGTTACATGGTTGGTATGTTGTTTAAAAGATTTTAATGACTTATATAGACAATATTTTGATTGTAAGTTACTCAGTGTGTAGCTTTCTAATTTTTATTTCTAAGCTTTCTAATGATGAAAGAATTTTAAAAATCAGTTTAATTTTTGAGTTAATTCGTAACATACAAAAAAATTTTTTTTTTTTTCATATTTAATGCAATTATTAGTAACTGGCTTTCGCCCGCGTGGAAATAGATAATATAGGCCTATGTTACTCAGTGATAAAGTAGCTTTTTACTGGTGAAAGAATTTTGAAAATCGGTCCAGTAGTTTTTGAGTTTTAGTAATCATAACATACAAACAAACAAAAAATCAAATCTTTCCTCTTTATAATATTATTATTTAACTTGATATTTATTTATGTGTTCAATAAATAAATGTATAAATAAATTAATAAACGTTGTTTTAATTATTTTCCTGCAATCAGAAAAGAAAAAAAAATAAAAAATGGTATTCATGCTGTATCCGTTGCATTCCTTTGCCATTATAAGCAGTGACCTTGGCCGCAATTTAAAAAAAAAAGAAACGTCACACAATCAAAGATGACGCGGCTAGTCTATGGATGACGGTAAAACGGTCGAAGAAATTTATTCTAAGATTACGGTCTGAGTATCCCTCTCTAGTCTGTGGTTGGAAGTTGATTATGAACTCGACAGCTCAAGTTGATAGAAGTCAGTTTATTTTCTAAATTATTTATTTTGATATTGTGAATATGAAAAAAAAAGACATTAGTAAAGTTGGAGCGAACATTCCACCATCTCCACCGCAAACAAAATTGAATATGCAAACGAGTAGGACACCGGATAGAAAATTGAATATGCAAACGAGTAGGACACCGGATAGAAAATTGAATATGCAGACGGGTACCAAAGAGGAAAAACAAATGAAAACGGGAACAAAAGCCGTTAATGAAGTGAATCCGACTAGGAGGAGAGGACCGGCGAAATTAGATAAAAATGCAAAAATTCTTATTGGTGTTTTGATCTGCTGCATTTGCTGTGTGATGCTGATCTTAATAGCAGGTTATGTTTCAATTAAGCTTCTTCAACATTTTGTAGCTACTTATGGAAATGTAGCTACTTATGGAATAGACATATGAAATAAAATCAAAATAAATTAATTTATTTCAGACCAATTTAAAGGTCCTTACGGACATTTAAATTAGTTTAGTAGTTAGTGAATGAAACTTAAAACTATGTTAGTATTCAAATGCATTAGATTAGTCAATTAGTTCACAAGAAATGAAATTAAAATAAATCACTTAAAAACACAATAATCATAATATTTGTCAAAATACACAATTACAAAATAAATAGATTATAAAACACTCAGTTTTATAAACCTATTCCACACTGGTGATTCGGCTTTCAGCGATCATCTTTAGGATTCTCTTACTACTGTCCCTAATTCGACGCAATGAGGTCTCTTTGATTTTTACAAATAAAATTTTTATTGAAATTCAATAAAAATATCTACACCAGTATCAGATCTATGAGACCAAATTGGTACAAGGACTACAAATATAGAAGAAAATAATATGAAAAATATTATGTGTATCGCTGGGTTCAAAATGTCAAATTACATTATGTACAGTCAAATGGGGTGAATAGAAACTTAGGGGTGAATAGAACCAAAACTTCATAGGGTATTTTCAAAATATTTGAATATTTTTTGCAGCATTTAACTATATCAATTTATTAATGAATTGTTATTCTAGAAGTTGATGCTTTGTGAGAAGCCGATAATATGTTGTATATGATTAAAATGACTAAATTTTTTTGAATATTGTTGGTGATAGTCCAATACTGCATATTATGTACACTTGCTGATTTTACTGGAGAGTTCTAAAACTGATTTTCTAAGAAACTGTGGCCTAACTTTTGAACGAACTTGAGTATAGGACCGTTCGGTTCTCCTTTATCTAATGTATGTACTATTTTTAACCATTAATTTATTTACAAAGTCTTAAGCGGTTTAGTTTCAAAATATTCTAGATCATTGACTGTACCTATGCGAAATTGTAAATGAAAAAAATATACATACCGCAACCTAAATACATTATTTATTTAATAATATTAAGTATTTTAATGATAAAGTTTAATCATAAATATTGGAAATGTTAATGGAAGAACAAAAGATCTACCAACATCAAGTATGAAAAATTATCAAAAATGATAAAAATCATCATTATTTCTCACACATCCATCATAGATTGGGCTCTAAACTAGGCAAAGCTCGGCCTATCCTCGTCAGATTGTACACCACGGAGCACCGCCGCGTGATTTAGGAGAGTAAGAAATCCCTGAAAGGTACGGGTATCACCATCACTGAATTCTTGACGCACATGAGACACCACACCTTCATGGACGCACGCAAGCATTTTGGTGTGAAGAATTGCTGGTCAGTGGAGGGCAGGATAGTGATCGTCGCACCCGATTCCAAGCGCCATAAGATTGAAACTCCAGGTGAACTTCGAGCACTGGTTTCATGCTTTCCGAAGGCTTGCGGCTCTGGTGACGCGGCGCAGTCTATGGAATCTACTCCGCCAAGGAATGTGAGCCCGCCTGGGGTTGCTCCTACACCTTCAAGAGGGCTGAGAAAGGCGCGCCGGCGCAATAATTAAAGTTATTATTGTCCTGGGGGGCAATCGCGCTAATTTCAAAAGTTTGTAAACGTTTACGATAAAGTTTCGGTTCAATTGCGGCTGTGGTTAAGTTTCGATTCAGCTGTTCGGATTTTGGTATTGCGCTATAAGTTCAAATGCTAACCAAAGTTGGAACGTTGCGTAACGTCAATCGTTAGTGATGCCCTTTTAGTTTGTGAATATCCGAGCGTTTAGTAATAAATTTACAC
Organism: Mythimna pallens; assembly: GCA_961205895.1. NCBI lineage: Eukaryota > Metazoa > Arthropoda > Insecta > Lepidoptera > Noctuidae > Mythimna > Mythimna pallens. The sequence continues at coordinate 8,899,945 of OY540829.1, forward strand.
GTGTGCACCTCTAGTTTTGACAGCTGAAAGCGCGGTATGTACTTGAAATTTTGAAGAGGTAAGCGAGATTTTACATAAATAAACATTCAAAGACTTATGAAGTATGAACCACTTATAAACTTGGACAGCCACTTTAATTGAAAGTTGTAATATCTGCAGTCGTGATTGTTACATCTGCGACGCTCTTCCATTTGCAGAGCGTCGCAGATGTAATACGGTCCGACAAATGGAGCTGATGGTTCATTTTCTCAACAGCATCAAGACCTTGCTTTTGGACGAGTTAGGTCTAAAGAGGCTCGTCAAGTTGCAGAACGCTTATGGAATGAGTGTGCCCTAAGTCTCAACGTGGAAGGACTTGTCCGAACAGGGAAAGAATGGTCCAAGGTGAGAATCATCGAAGCAGATAAAAGTGGATGTTATACGCCGAGGGTTCCTGAATAAAATAATATTAAATTGTTTTATTATTTTTTAGGTACCTATTGAATGACTAACAAGTGCCGGGTTAGGGCAAAGTTAATTAGCATAAATGCTAACCAACAAGCTACTGGTGGTGGGCTCATAATGCTCCTACTTTGTCACCTTTGGAACAAAAGACAGCCAATATCTTAGGCAGGGATGTTGGCCCACTAGCTGATGTTAGGCAGGACCAATTTGCCTCAAACAATGTAAGTTATATCTTTAGCTATTTCCAAATCCACTTTTGTAAACCATTGTTTTATCATGCTTAATTTTACTAAGAATGCTACTAAATAATACTATGCATTATATAGGATGACAGCACAGTGACAGTAAAAGTGGTTGATGAACCCAAAATTATTACATGACACTGCAGCATCAACAGCAATGTAACTTATATCTCTTGCGAAAACAATGTTTATGCTGCCTAATATTAGCAATATATATCAGTTTTATTAATATTATATTGTATAACATTATGTTTACTTTATTACAGTTTTGACTGACCACCCCCCATATGTGCTATCTGCAACTTCACCAGTGTATGTGCAGACGCTGCCTGTATCCCCTGTTCCCAGCATAGTGGGAGAGACAGGCTTAATACTAAACTCTCCTAGGCACTGTGCAGGTTTGTTCAACAAAATTGCTTAATCTAATAAAAGAGAGTACTATCATGTAAATTTTTAAAATGTAGAGATATACTTTTACTGTTTTTTTGCTATTTCATGTTTCAATGAGGGCTGGTTTTATGATATTAAGTAAATGAAATAACCACTTACTAAGCATTATTTGTCAGAAACAACATAATAATAACACTTTTATTTTGTTTCAGTATGGCCGGCATAACCACCCAGATTAAGATTACTATTAGTTACTATGGTTAAATAAGTTTTGTTTTTATAATATGTATTTGTTTATTATTGTTTAAAATTATATTATGTATTTTTCTATGGGTCTCTGATGCCTGAAAATAAATGTTTATTATTAACATTAATATTATATTCTTGATTGTACTTTAATAAATAGAATTATATCTAAACTAATTTTGTTTGGTTCTCCTGAATTTGATATTTAGCACCCCTTTGCCATTCTCCACCATTTTATCTGAATAAAACTATGTTGTGATAATGTTTACATACATATTTAATTAAAATGACGAGGCGTTAGAAATATAAATAGCCTTTATTCACAAATAGTATGATAAAATAGGATAGAATATTTATTATGAGGAATAACATGCAAGTTTACACTATAAGTGCAGTCTTCAACAAGAACAGTAATGGTATTCAATAATAATTAGATCTAACCTGTACCTCAGGTGTCATAAGAGCTAAATTATTTTATTATTTATGTTAATATTTGCTAAGAATACTTATATAAAGAACTAATCAAAAACCATTTTGATGAAAAAAAAACTTAAAACACAAAATTACAGAAACAATTAGAATAATATGAAAAGTAAAATTAATTAGCATAATTGGTTTCTCCTATTAGCCCTGTGTGCTATATTATGCAGAACAAAGCATGCATTCACTATTCTTGCAGCAGTTACTGGAGTGTAATGCAGCTTTTATCGACCATGCACCTGCAAGGACAAACCCTTTTATTATTATTTATTAATTTCAAACATAAATGATTCATAATTATGTCAACTATTATAATAATGGTATGATATCCAAAGCATACCTAAAGCGAGCTTTTAAAACACCTATACAGCGTTTAACAACATTTCTGGCCGTCAAGTGCAAGCCTTGGTAATATTGTTCTGGAGTATCTGGCCTTGGTTCTGAGATGGGTATCATCATTCTTGGTCTCAAAGGGGTCTGAGTCTCCTGCAATAACCAAAACAGAATTAAAGCATCTTAAATAATAAATATACATTGTATCAGAATATTGCAACATAAATTATACTCAATTTAAACATACCCAAAAGATGCAAATGCACACACATTGAACTTTATTGTTTAATTTACTTTGTGGTTACTTTTAAAGAACAAAAAAGGTTTTTAGTAAAAGTGATAATGCTGTTTATGACTTTACGAGAGGAATCATCACAAAATCATCCCTTACCTTGGTTTCAAGATCCAAAGCATCACAACGTAGGATGGGTGGCATATAAGGAGTCGAAATTAATTCACAGGTTAATTGATCTCTTCACAAACTATCGATCACTGAATGAATCACACCTAAGCCTAGCTTTTAAGTTTTTCCTTTTGGTTTCGGCTCGAGCCACCGCTACATCATATCTAAATCTATGTAGGCCTACATGGTAATGTTGTATTTTTGCAAGATTTTCACTCAGAATCACTTCACAACAAAGACAAAACACTCCAACGATTTGCTAACGATCCTAAAAAAGTAGCGTCCCATCAACTGTTACGTTTGACAACGGTAACGTTCCAGCTACGATCGCCGTGCGTCTCAACTTGCTGTCAAATTTTTAGCGCGATACGAAATGGTCAAAAAGTTGAGATATGGCAGGGGTTCGGTTGCGATTTAGTTGAAAAAAAATAGCGCGATTGGGCTGCTGTACCGTCGGCGAGTCGCTTCTTAACTTTGCAGGAGTGTACGATTACTTAACTTAGTTTCTCTGTCGGTAGCAAAACTTTTATTTTTCTCATTCTTTATCACCCACATTATAAGTCTGCTTAACTATTATTCATGTCGGTACACTCATAAATTATTAAAACTTTTTCTCTTTGTTATGACAAATCAATTTGGAGGCGACTGTCAAGTGTCAATGTCAATTTAAAAATGTCTTGACGTAAAGTGTTGCGTTCAGTGCTCCAGATAATTGTTTGATGTCAGTGCTCAAGCATAATTGTTGTTCGTTATACGCACAACAATTGTGATACGTTTTGCGTGTTACTTTATTTTTATTTTCTTTGTTCGTAGTTTTATATTTACTTTACTTTTTTTTAAATTGGTTAATAAATTGTTAATTTCTTCCAATACACCAGTGAGTAAGGGCGGTGATTCTGAATGCAATTAGTAGTTTATTTTAATAGTTATTTAATTTTATTGGTACCTATTTATTTGTATATCATATTTATTTATGAATAGTCTAGTCGACTTAAATGACAGCTTTTTCTCATGTTCTTCGACTTCTAGTTTTGTTAGTGCGGACAGTGAGACTCCGTTTCGTACTTTGCATGACAACATCTCCACTCTTTTTTCTAACCTTCCTAATCATTTGCACATAGCTCATATTAATGCACAGAGTGTTCCTGGCCACTACTCCGATCTTCTGGCATCCTTTAGCAGTGTTCATCTTGATGCACTTTTGATTTCAGAAACCTTTCTCAAGCCCTCTCTCCTTTCTACGCACTATGCACTCCTACTGGCTATGTTCTGGTCAGAAATGACAGGACTGGTAAGGGTGGTGGTGGTGTAGCTATCTACATTCAAGCTGATATACCGCACAAAATTGTTAGTGTATCTCCATCTCAGTATTCTGGGTCGGCTGAATTCTTGTTTTTAGAAATGACAGTAAATCACTCGAAAATTCTACTTGCTGTATTTTACTCCCCTAATTTTCATATTAACTATTTTGACTCTTTAGAATCATCTCTCAACAATCTTTGTTCGTCGTACGAACATGTTATTTTAATGGGTGATTTTAACACTTGTTTACTTGAAAGATGATTCTCGTTCACTCAAACTCCGCTCCCTCTTATCTTCCTTTAACCTTGAAATTTTACCTCTTTCTGCGACACATCGTTCTCCAAACTGCACGCCCTCTCTTTTAGACTTAATGATCGTATCATCGCCTCACAATGTTGCTGAGTTTGGGCAGCTCTCTGCAACCTTTTCCTATCATGACTTCATCTATATATCCTATCGTATCCGTCCTCCTAAACGTAAGCCTCGCTTCTGTTATCTGCGTAATTATAATGGACTTGATTTGGAGGCGTTGACGCGTGATGCAGGTGATATCGATTGGTCCTCCGTCAGTGAAAGCACCACTGTCGACGAAAAGGTAAACTGCTTCAACTCCATAGTGCTTAGTTTATATGATAAACATGCGCCACGTCGGCGAGTTAGGATCAAGCATGATCCTGCTCCGTGGATGACTGCTAAAATTAAAAGCGCTATTGCTAGTAAAGAGAAAGCTAAGAGCAGGTTCAGACGTAGATCCAAGGAGCAGAATCTGGCTCACTTTAAAACTCTGCGCAACCACTGCAATCGTCTGTGTCGAGATGCAAAGAGACGCTATTTCCACGATTCTCTTGTAGATCGTAAGTCCTCTGATGTCTGGAAATTATTAAAGTCAGTCGGTATTGGCAAATCTCATTCTGTTACCTGTATAGATGTAGACTTAAGCACTCTTAATAAGCATTTTTCTTGTCCTCCTATCTCCTTGAATTCTAATGTTTAAGCTTCCACTCTGCTTGAGCTTTCCAAAATGTCATTACCGAACTGTCCAATTTTTAACCTTAGTCCTGTCACTGAAGACGATGTCAAAAAATCTCTCCTATCTATCTTCTCTTCTGCTGTGGGCCATGACAATTTGTGTTCGAGAATGATAATCCCTATTCTCCCACAACTGCTACCAATTCTCACTCACATTTTTAATTATTCCCTATTCTCTGGCACATTTCTCTCAGCCTGGAAGCAGGCTCATATAATACCACTTCCCAAGATAAACAATCCATCGTCCTTATCTCACTTCAGACCCATCTCCATTTTGCCATTCCTTTCTAAAGTTCTCGAACACGTTGTTCATGGTCAAATCACCAGATATCTATCGTCTTATTCTATTATTTCCCCTTATCAATCAGGCTTCCGCTCTGGTCATAGTACGGTGACTGCACTTTTGAAAGTCACTGACGACATCCGCCTGGCTATGGACAACAAACCTCTTACTGTACTAGTTCTACTTGACTTCAGTTGTGCGTTCAATTCAGTAGATTTTGACATACTGCTTGGAGTTCTTGAGTCTATTAACTTCTCTGCCTCTGCGTTAGCCTGGTTTGACTCGATCTTCGGGGTCGCTCTCAGTGTGTCCGCCTTGATGAGATTTTCTCTGATTGGTGTGATCTCACTGCTGGTGTTCCTCAGGGTGGCGTTCTCTCTCCTCTTCTTTTCACTATATTTATAAATACTGTTACTAAGGTTATCTCTTCCAACTTCCATCTTTACGCAGACGATTTGCAGCTTTATCGTCACTTTACATTGGCTGAAACAGACTCGGCGATTAATGCCATGAATCGTGACCTGGAGAGTATTGATCGGTGGGCCAAGTCTTACGGCTTACAGATTAATCCTTCAAAGTCCCAGGCTATGATCATAGGTAGTCGATATTATCACAATGCGCTTAATTTTTCTACCTTGACGCCATTATCCCTTAATGGCTCGTACGTACACTGACACAGCTAAGAATCTCGGTGTCTTAATTGACAGCAACCTTCCTTGGCGAGCTCAAGTCAACGAGGTTAGCCGTAAGGTACACCTTTCCTTCCACAGTCTTAAATCCCTTCAAAGGTTTCTCCCATCCTGGCTACTTGCGTGAACGTTTTTCGTTCACTCGCCCTGCCGATGCCCCATGTAGATCCCACCTTAAACACCATCTCAATTTCCCAGCCCATAAAACCCATTTTTATTCTGACTCCTTCTCTTTTCATGCGGTACGTCTATGGAACTCACTTCCAGCTAACATCCGTGATGCTAAAAATATATCTGTCTTCAAAAAGCTAGTCAAAGAACACTATCTCTCTACCATCTCGTAAGTTATATATTATAAGTAGTTTTATGTATTTATTTTTGTAATTTAATTTGTTTGTATCTATTTATGTGTACATTTATTTACTGTTAAATATGTATGTATTATATGATTTATTTTAGATACTAATTAGTATATTTAATTCTTCTCTATATTATTTAATACACACTGCGTCTACATCTCTCATCCAACTCTCCTGTCGCAGGTCTGCTGGAAGAAATTTCGTTAGAAATAAGCAGGACCTTTGTACTCTTTTATCTGTATTTTTTCTTTTCTATTTTAAGTGTTTGTGTGTACATAAATAAATAAATAAAATAAATAAATGAGCTGATAATGGCATCAGGTCAGGGATTATAATTTTTATTTTATTTATTAAAACTTTATGTACTAATAAAAACATTCTACAAAGGTGGACTAAATGCCTTAGGCATTTTGTACCAGACATCCTTAGGATGGTGCAGAAAACAAGGTGGGTGTAACCAGGCCATAAAAGTTTCGAACAAATCTAAGATTAGAAATTGAACTATTATGCTAGCGCAATCTTATCTATCCAGGATTCCAGTTTTTAAACTGGTTTTTACATTAATGTTTCTACATGACATAAAAACTTAGGGCTCTTCATAGTTTTTCGCAAATTAAAGACGCAGAGTACTTTGTGATATAGGGTACGCCATAATTATGGCAGTAAGTCCCCTCTTTAAGGAGTGGCTGGAAAGATAATACGGCGTTCTTACCTTCCGCATGACGCAGATCCTCACCGGACATGGTAAGTTCGAGAGGTTCCTGCGCCGGATTCGTGCAGAAGAAACGCTCGGGTGCCACCATTGTTTTGTTTTATTGTTTGAGTGTCATTCTTTGTCTAAAGCAGACTGTCCAGTATTATAAGGAAAGGGGTATTCCGTTGTATGCCTGCTTCCTCGATCTTTCAAGGGCTTTTGGCCTAGTGTCGTATGATGTCCTTTGGAAGAACCTCAGGGAAGTGGGTGTACCACCGAAGCTAACGGGCTTATTTCAGTACTGGTACTCGAATCAGCGTAATAATCGAATCTCTCGGTGCCGTACAGGTTGGAGTGAGGGGTGAGCAACCCCCCTGGGTTAACCTCACCTAAGCTTTAACTTGTATGTGAATGAGTTGATCGTTGAGCTCAGTGACAAACCAGTCGGATGCAAAATGGATGGCACTTGTGTCAATATTTTAAGCTATGCGGATGACATGGTGCTGCTGGGTCCAACGGCTGGCTCAATCAGAGAGGTGCTGCTTGTTTGTGAGAGGTATGCGGCTTAGTAATAAAGATCCTGAGTGTCGTCAAGCGCGACAAGTTGGCGGAGGCGCCGTGTAGTACTGGAGAAAAGCTAAGTGAAAATTTTATAAATTTAAACACAAAAAAAAAGGTGCACAGGCGATTCTTTTTTCGGGCATATAATCGAGTTCCACCTTCGAAGATTTCTTAATGCAATTTCGCCGTATCGCGGCAATAAATAAATGGCCGGAGACGGACCTAACTCTGATTTTGGGGGCATACCTAGAGGGACCGGCCCTAGCTTATTTCAAATTTATCTATAATGAGGAAATGTCATTTAAAGATCTGTATGAAAACATGAAAAAAGAATTCCCGTGTGGAACAAATTAGGTAGGTACGTAGAAAAATTTTACAATGACCGTCAAATGATAAAGAGGACATTGTGGCTTTCTTTTATAGGCGGGCGGAATATAGTCAGCAAGCTGGGATAAGGTAAGACAGCATATTTATTAAAATATCCTTAAAGGGATCACCTTACATGATAAGCTAAAACTGGCGACACGTGTTTATTCCTCAAAGGCAGAGTTACGAGCAACCATACAACAGGTCAAAGAGATATTTGAGGACACTCCACAAAATTTAATAAATTTACCATTGCAGCCTCCTCGTGTTCATTTTGATCTCCCCACAGCAAACCAAAGGTGCCCATCAACACCGAGACCATCCGGCTCAGCGACCTCTCGCAAGCCGCACACCGAGAAGCGAAGGCGACGGGCGCAATGAAAGATTCCACACGCCTAGATACAATTTACGTCCTAGGCATTATCATAACAGAAGTAATCGGTTTCCTATTGCCCCCAGCCATGAAAGCCCATCGTCATCCAACCGCCCAAACGAGCAAGGGCACAGCCGTTAGAGGAACGATCGGAGTTGCAAGCTGTGTCCGTGAGAGAGCAACTCCGCACGGAAAATACAAAAAAACGTGGTAAAGTTCAACCATTCATTAATATTATTATAGCGAAACAGGCCTATAGTGCGCTGATAGACACCGGAGCATCTATTTCGTGTATATCAGAGCAGTTGGCATCGAAACTCGAGTTGAAAGATACCAGTGACGGGCAAGGCATTTTGTAAAATCAATATCAGGATCACAATTAAAGGTCGTTGGGAAAGTGAAGATCAGTTTCATGAATGAATTTGTGATAATTAAGGACATTAATCAAGAACTAGTCCTTGGTCAAGATTTTTTGTATAAATATAAAGCAGTTCTAAATTTTGTAGATAATTATATTAGTTTAAATCGTAATCTGATCTTTGAGGCCCCCGATAGATATGTACATTATGAGCCTGTCATTTGTCTCAATGGGAGGCCACTTAAGAGGGTTACCCAGTTTAAGTAGGTAGGTACTTAGGCCACTATCTCACTGGGGACCTCAGGGATCAGGTTGATATTGAATGGGAATGCAGGGCGCTAGCAGTAAGATTCAATATGTTGGCTCACAGGTTTGCTCCTTGTAGTAATGGGGCCAAAATTACTTTAAAGTTTTTTGCCAATCATTTACACGGGCGGTCTGTGGGTTAACTATACGTGGAAGGCTCTAGATGCTCTGTGGATCCAACATAATAATGGTTTCAGGGTGCTGTTGGGGCTGCCTAAACCCTGCAGTGCATCGGGCATGTTCGCTTTAGCGCGTGTGGATGATTTCCACGCTATAGTGAGAAAGGAGGCTGCCTCGTTGCTAAGCAGATCTAGGACCAGCTCCAATGGCATTCTTCGAACCTTAGCCGATGAGCACGATCAAGCACTGGTTGCAATTGTTAGTGCGGCATTAGTTTAAGTTTTTTACTAATCCTTTAGTTTATAAGTTTTTTACTAACCATTGGACCCATGTAGTCTTAAAAATAAAATTATTATTATCGTTTATTTAATTTGTCCGGCTGTTCGGTAACTAACTAGACCGAGCCCAGTCGTCAACAGCGCGTAGTGTAGTGCGTTCGCGCTCCTCAAAGAGATGTCAGCAAACCGTAGGAGCCCAGCAGGGCCGATGCCCGCTAGCTAGGACCACGGAGAATTTCTAAAAGGGAAACTCGTAGTCCTAGAACGCAAAGGGTAATTTTTATTTATTTTTTATTTATTTTATTTACTTCATCTTACGTCTATCTTTACAGGGTTTTTATATCCCCAATGTGATAAATGCGCTTATCCTAACTTATTACTACTAGCACCTATAACTAATTATAAATAATGCATTCCTTGAGAATTCACCCAGAGTACAACAAAATAAGTCCGTCTCATTAGCTATCAGGTTGAGCATGTGAAGTGCGCATGTAAGCGGCGCCTCCCTTAAAAGGTTTGTCCGGCCGCGCGGCTCAACCAGCAGGCCGCCGTCGTCGCCACACGTACCTGTCGGGAACACACAGGCTCAGCTGTCCTAAAACGATTGGATTGTGCACCTTTCCTCTCAAAATTTTAAAAATATAATTGTAAGTGCTAGATCCCTCCTAACCCTTAATTCGTTGTATCCTACCATACCCAAGATAAATAGAGTAGGATACATCAACGATACATTATGTAAACACCGTAATATCGCATATATAAATATCTAATAAATTTATTTTGTACCTTCTCCAGCATGAGACTATAGTGTACTGTGTTCAGAAATATAAAAATAACTATATAAGAACGGAAACAATTAGCAATTCTAACAATTTAAGTAAAGAGGTTTGGAAAATTATAAATAAAAGCACGAATAAAATAAAAGTACCGCGTTCTGAAAGCCTCTTGCTTAAATTTGACGGTAAAATTGTAAAAAATCCTTTAGATGTTGCAAATGTATTGGTGAATCAATTTAACAATAAATGTTTTTTTAGTAAAGTTGAAAATCCAGATCCCCATATATTTCTTGAACAAAGCACTAAAAGAGTTCAAAATGACATGGTGATTGCGCCTGTTACTCCGAGTGAGATTGTGAAAATGGTTAATGATATGGAAAATAAGAAATCATGTGGTTATGACGACATTCCAATAGCAGTTATTAAAGAAAATTTAGATATATTAGCTGAACCTTTGGCTAGTTTTTGCAATAAATGTATTTCAGAAGGCATTTTCCCGGAACAGTTAAAAATAGCAAAAGTTATCCCACTCCACAAAAAAGGCTCTAAAACAGATCCTAAAAACTACAGACCAATCTCTTTGCTCCCAATTCTGTCCAAGATTTTTGAAAAAATAATTAAAAATAGACTTATGCTTCATCTAAATCTGAACAAGGTCTTGCACTCGAGACAATTTGGATACCAAAAAAATGTCGGCACAGGGGACGCCATATATACATTGGTGGAAGACATTATTAGTAAATTGAATCGGAAAAAGAGAGTAGCTGGCGTTTTCCTTGATTTAAGCTCGGCGTTCGATACAATTGACCACAACTTACTCATTGCTAAATTGGAGCATTATGGTGTGAGAGGAAAAATTTTACAACTTCTCTCTTCATATTTAAAAAACAGGAAAATGTATGTTGATATCGGTAATATGCAAGCTAATAGTAATCGCAGTAAGTCTTCTATTCAAGATATAGTAGCGGGTGTACCCCAAGGTTCAATATTGGGACCTATTTTGTTTATATTATTCACAAATGATCTGATTAATTACATTAGTACAGTATATCCCGATATACTACTGACAGTTTTCGCTGATGATACTAACGCAAAAGTTGAAGCTAATGATATACAAGAGCTTTCCGCTAAGGTTAATGCAGTGTTAACAGTTTTTAATTCTTGGTTTGAGAGTAACAAGCTCATAATTAACCCGGAAAAAACCAAAATAATTCTATTTAGTACAACAGCTCGAAATAACGACAGAATGACGATTACACTTAATGAAATTAAAATTGACATAGTTAATGAAGTAAAGTTTTTAGGGGTATACATTGACAAATTTTTAAATTGGAAAAGAGAATTGCAAGCCATTGAATCATATATTTCCTCGGCGTGTTATGCCCTACGTACTTTAAGGGATGAAATAGACATAAAACATCTTAAAATGGTATACTATGCTCTAATAGAATCAAGGTTGAGATATAGTGTTCAGTTTTGGGGAAATAGTTTTAAATATAACTGCCAAAGAGCCTTTGTACTCCAGAAGAGGGCTATACGAACTATGGTTCGGATATCTCAAAGAGAGAGCTGTCGGCCACATTTTAAACATTTAAAACTTCTTACTGTGCCCAGCCTCTATGTTTTAGTATTATTGGTGAATTTCAAAAAATACTTACGTAACTATGAAACAGATGAGGACAGACAATTAAGAGAAAGTACGCGCAGGAAAGATTTTAAAAACAAAATAATACCCCACCTTAACATTGTTCAACACAGTCCTCAATATCAAGCAGTGCGGATTTTTAACAGGTTGCCATTAGACTTAAAAAGCATAATTTACACGAGCTCGTTTAAGTCAAGACTCAAAGCTTTCTTATTGGAGAAATGTCTCTATTCGATAGATGATGACATATCCACGATTTGATATTATGGTATTAAAGTAAGACTGAGTAATATTAAATTTAGTAATTGTTTTGTAATGTTTTTGACTTTTTTTATTATGTTTGTTATCTATGTTTTATTGAATTATGTAATATGTGTTAATTTTATAATTTTAATTAATGTTTTTTTTATTATTATTATTTATTTATTTAAGATTAATTTCAAACACAATGTAAATTGTTCCTGAAAATAAATTGATTGATTTGATTGATATATTTAGCTTCATGCGGAGACCAGATGACTGCGTTACACTCTAGTTGGCTCCTAACCATTGCGTTATATAATGCTATAATAGCTTTCAGATTCGTAAACTCTCGGACTGTACGTAGCATGAAACCCAGGTTCCTGAAGGCTCTTTTGCAGCACCTCGTGACGTGATCACGAAAAGTCAAGCTGGTGTTAAAACTTACTCCCAAATCCTTGATTTCTGCGACTCGTACCATAGGCAAACCGTCAATATGGTAGCTGCATAACTCATAAGATGGGATTGTGTGCACGAGAGAAAGTGATTGTCACACTTCGAGCTATTGAATTGCAAGAGATTTTCTTTGCTCCAGCTCACGACCCTGTCGATATCCCTCTGTAGCCTCACACAATCATCCTTGTTCCTTATTGTGAGAGATAATTTGAGATCGTCGGCAAACAACAAACAGTTAGCGTCCTGGACTACTTCTGGTAGGTCGTTTACTACCAGGAGGAACCCCAAAGGTCCCAGGTTACTGCCCTGACTCACTCCTGACCTCGTGAAATATGGATCTGACACGTGTCCCGCATATTCCACATATTGCCGTCTATCTCTCAAACAACTGACAAAAAACTGGAGCGAATGTGGGGTGAAACCAACACCAGATTTGTAAGCAACACGTCATTATCGACTAAGTCAAATGCTTTTTTGAAATCAAAGTAAGCAGCATCCGTCTGCCCCCCACTATCCACTGTCGGCACCAGATGAGCCATGTGACAGAGAAGATTATTGGTGGTACTTCTAACCGGTCGAAAGCCATGCTGAGTGTCTGAAAGCTGTGCGCAGACCTGTTGATATATGCTCTTGAGCGTTGACAACACTGCAACCGGCCTCAACCCATCTACAGACTCAGCTAACCCCCCTTCGGAACCGGAACTACGCGAGTAACTTTCCACCTCTCCGGGAACCTGGCAGCTTATAGACACTGGTTATAAATATGAAGCAGCGACTGTGCTGGCACCGACCGACAATCCTTAAAAATGTAAGGAGGTTTTTTTTTTTTTATTGCCGTCAGGGCCTGCGGACCGCTTCGGCTTTAGGTCTTGAAGCGCCTGACATACGTCCACCAGCTTTAACTGGTCCAAGTGCACTCGCGCCGCTCCGTTTCTACTACCAGCTCTAGATACGGCCGCGTCCACATCCAGCACAGGTGGCTCTGCCCTATAAACCGAGTAAAAATACTGCGCAAACTCCTCAACATACTGTTGACCAGACAATACCTCCCCATCTTTCAATATTGCCTGCGGACTTCTCCTACCCCTCTTGGATTTGGCATAATTCCAAAACGATTTAGGATCACTCAGCATTTGACTCTGAACACGGTTACGATATTGTTCCTGTGCGACCACTAACATCTCTTTAACGCGCTTTCTACAGCTAGCAAACGCTTCGTAATCGACTCTCGACCCGCTTGCCTTGTACTTTTTATGTAGCAAAGCCTTTAATTTTATGTCGCGAATTATTACACTAGTGTACGAATCAGGATAAAGGTATCTTGACTTTACACTACTTCGCTTTTTTATCGGAACGCAGTCATTCATAATAAAATTAATAATACTATAAAAATAATCCAAACCTGCTTCTAAGTCCATGTCATATAAAGGATTCCAATCTACGGCTGCCATTAAAGAATATAATTTTGGAAAGTCGGCTTTGTTGAAGTTCCAACCTCTTAATTCACTCCTATTTAATAATTTGAAGGATACAGGTGTGGTTTTAGTCAGTAAAAGTCTGACACGCCCTCTCGCTCCACCGAAAGCGCGAGAAATAATTTGGATGATATCTCACCTTAAAAAAAAAAAAAACAAATTATAATTTTAAATATTTTGAATAAAAAAAATCATTTAAAAATATAAAAAAATGGTGTCCCACCGGTAGGTATCGGGAACGGTTCAAGCTACCGGCGGTCAGGGCTCCAGAGAAAGGAACTTCCTAACAATACTAGCCGTGTCCAGGAGTACCGCTTTCTGGATCAAGCCCTTGATCCCGCCGCCTAACTCAAGCCGCCTAAGGTGCTGGTCGAGGCTCTTGGCTATTAAGCCATTGGCTGACACGACTATCGGTACAATGATCGCCGAGTCTACATCCCACATGTCGACAACCTCGCGAGCCAAATCATTATACTTAATTTGTTTGTCTTTCTCGGCTTCTACGAGGTTCTCGTCATGCGGAACGGATATGTCAACAATCATTGCATGCCTCTCTCTTCGGTCCACCACCACTATATCAGGCTTATTGGCTACAATAGTCCTGTCAGTGATGATGGACCGATCCCAGTACAGCGTGATATCGCCATTATCGAGAACTGGATCGGGCACATAGTAGTATGGCACCTCCAATTCCACAAGAAAGGACATCAGAGCAAGTTGCTGATGGATAATCCTGGCTACAAGGTTGTGTCTATGCAAGTATTTTCCGTTAGCTAGACGAGAACAACCAGAGATAATGTGGCGGATTGATTGACCCGGTCGTTGACATGCCCGACAAATGTCAACCGTGCTGTCCTTCACAATAAATTTCCGGTAGGTATTTGTCATGATAACTTCGTCCATAATTTCAAAGACAAAACCTTCAGTCCCCAAAGAGGTCACCGACGCGCAGCCAGGTGACGAACGCTAGTTGATCTACATCGGGCCAATGAAGGGCCTTGAAAAAGCGTCCGTGGAGTTCCTTACTCTGCCATACTTCCTTGCGATCGTTAGTGTTAAGCACTACAGGTTTGCGCCAGCTCTCGTTAGCCAAGGAGAGCGGGGTGAGTCTCCTAGTTCACTGCAATGATATAGTTATCATGATGCATACCCACGTCGGCGGCTAGGAAATCCGTCAGCCGTCAAAGACCCATGGCACTGCTTTGCCTAAGCAGAAATTGACCCATTCTGCTGGGGGATGTCCTTCTGGGCCCCGACCAGAGGACTTAATGCAAGGGGGGAATGAGGGCGCCAACCCTCATTCTGGTCAGCGAGTGGCAGAAACGATTACTAACGACGACAAAGGCATGAATATGGATATGAAATCGCTTACGAAACTGGAAATATACGCTCTTTTAGTCGAGAAAGCCCATTCAAATGGACTGAAAAACAGGCCTACAGATCTCAATACTGATGAAAGAAACATGGTTGTGTTAAATGCTCTCTTTCTAAATGGTATTCTTAACAGTGTTGACGTTCAAAATAAAAAAATCAAAGAAAACCTTTCAAAATTTATTAGCAAATGCGAAAAACTCTACAATGACAGCAAAAGAAATTTAAAACGATTCCGTGATAAAAATAAAGATTGGCTTGCTACTAATTTTAATATTGAAATACCGAAATTTGAAAATAATTTACGATTAGATGTTGATACATTACCTTCGGAAACTAGTAATTTTCCTACAAAAGAATCTTTGAATCCCAAGAATCCGGAACCGTCGACTTCCTCATCTATCACTCCATTATTAAGTGCATCGACACCATATGATAATCTCAGTGACCGTCAAAAACGTCGTTCAAGAAAACAGCTTGAGGAATCGCTTGAGGAAGAACCCCAACCAAAAATTATTAGAGCTGTATCTAGAGTTTTAACTGATACTGAAACCAAAGAAAAGTTAAAAAAAAGTTCTGCTCAAGAATTAGAATTTGTAATAAACGAATGCTTGAAAAGTCCAAGTAGGTCTAAAAAGATTGCGACCTCAATAAAAACTAAAGAAGAACCCACCAGACCTTACACACCAGATGAAGCCCTCAGTTTAATAATTGATAGGAAATTGACTGTAGATGATTATACTTTCATGCAACGTGATTTAAAAGAAAGAGGATTTCCAGCTTATCCCCCATACTATAAAGTAAGTTTAGCAAAAAAAATGTGTTATCCGGAAGAAGACATAAACGTTACAGATAGAGAAGCAAGTGTTTCATTTCAAGGCTTGCTAATACACACATTTCGTCGAATCATTAAATTTCGCGATGAATTCATTTCGGAGTATTGTAGACAAAAACAGATAGACACTGTTCAATGTATCTTTGAGGGATCTTGGGGGTTTGACGGAACTACGGGACAGGCGCTTTATAAACAAAAGTTTTCAGATGATGATGATAGTGAGGATAATGAAAATTGTTTGTTTGCCACAACATACATCCCATTATATTTAAAAACAACTGACGGATTTGTGTTGTGGTCAAATCCGACTCCACAGTCCTTTAGATTCTGTCGTCCTTTGAAGATCCAATACAAAAAAGAAACTAAAGAATTAATTCACCAAGAAAAAACACGGGTAGAGCGTGAAATACAAAATTTAACACCAATATATGCGGAAACTCTCACAGGCCAGAGCATAATTTCAAATCCTAAGTTACACCTTACTATAATAGACGGTAAGGTTTTAAACATAATTTTAAATGTTACATCGCAACTACGTTGTTTTTGTTGTGATGCTACAGCCAAAGAATTTAACCAACTAGATGTTGTGAAAAACAAACCTTTGAATCCTGAAGCCTTACGTCATGGATTAAGTCCGTTGCATGCTTGGATCAGAATATTTGAATTCTTATTGCACTTGGGATACAAAAATGATCCAACAGTAATGAAATGGAGAGTCACTCAATCATCACCAGAGGCCAAAATTGTCGAGGAGCGGAAAAATTCCATACAGCATGAAATAAGGGACAAAATGGGACTCTTGGTTGATGTTGTTCGTCCCAACTCAGGTACCACGAACGATGGGAATACGGCGAGAACTGCTTTTTCGGACGAACATCGCCACACATTTGCAAATATTTTAGGTATCGAGACATGGCTAGTGGACGACTTACACACTATTTTGGTTGCGCTATCAAGTGGATTGACAATCGATGCTGAAAAATTTGAAGAACTGTGCACATATGTTGCTAGAAAGTACGTCGAGACCTATCACTGGTTTTATATGTCCGTCACATTACACAGAATATTAATGCACGGCAGGCAAATAATAGAGGCGAGTTCATTACCTATAGGTGTATTATCGGAACAAGCAGGCGAATCTAGGAATAAATTTTGGCGCTACGATCGTCAACACCATACAAGAAAATTAGATAGGAAAACCACCATCACCGATTTATTTCACCGAGTGCTGGAATCATCCGATCCTTATTTATCGTCATTAACACTCGGTACTCGACAAAAACTAAGAAGTCCTCGGCCAATACCTACTAAGGCTCTTCGTATCTTGAAAGAAACCAGAGATAATGTAAATATCAACCCAGTGGTGGAGTACTCCAATAGCGTTGAAGATATCGTCGTACTAACGACAAATGAAATATTAGTTCATCCTGATAATGAAGATGAATCATAAAACTATAATAATAAATTTAATAATTTGAGTAACCTGTGTTTTTTTTAGCCTATAGAAATGAGACATTTTTCGAGTTAATAATATCCTAGTTTTTAATTCAGACTAAATAAAAAAGTTCGTTGAAATACTTTCAGGAGTTATGGCGTGATGCGCCTACAAACATATAAACAGATAAAAAAACGATCAGGAAAAAAACTAATTTGATTTTTGTGGTCTTAGGGCATTTAAATTTTTCCTAAATATGTATATTCAACTCACACACCTCTGCTAGGTAGGTACAGTTTTATAATAACAAAAAAAATATATACTGATTTTAGAATCTCTATTTTGAAATCGATTAAAAACTTTTTGTGCCAACCCTATTTCCATAGAAATCTTTAAAAAACTTAGAAATAGCTTATCTCAGAGATCTCGCTAGATATACGCTTAATATTTTGCCAGTTTGTAGATACGCTAATTACGTTTATTCTGTAGGTAAAAAAAAAATGCGACCATCTAGCCGTTATTTTTTTTCATTAATTTTCTGTAATTTACAAAATATTATTTTTTTCTTTATTTCCTGTGTGTGGGAGACTTGCAATTTTCACATTTAATATGTGTGTAGTAGGACTATTATTCTACATACTATTAAGGAAGGATTAGTGTCCCGTTTTTCTAGAAACGTAAAAAGAAGTTGCCGTTGAGGTCAATGACCTTACAAAAAAAAATGTGTATTTTCAAAGTTAAGGTAATTTTTTAAACAGTTATTATTAAAGATGATTAATTATCACTTAAGCTATTGAAATCAAACAGAAAATGAGGACGACCGCTACTAAGGCCAAATAACATACTGTGCGATGATACTACAATTATAATCAAGGGACACAATAAAAGTACGTACGAAAACGAAATTAACATAGCTCTCCAAAGAACTATAGAGTGGTTAGAAGCTAATAATTTGAAAGTTAATATTAATAAAACAAAATTTATTCAATTTCATACCTATAGATCAAAACCGCTAGATCTAAATATATCCTATAAAGGGGTCGCCCTGACAGAAACTGATTCAGTTAAATTTCTTGGAATAACTCTTGATAAATTTTGCTCATGGAAAAATCATATTAATGACGTTTGCGCCAAAATAAATAGTTTTTTATACCCCTTGAGGCGTATTAGCTGCGAGGTATCTAGAACTGCCGCAATAACGGCTTTCCATGGCTATGTAACCTCCATTCTAAGATATGGTATTATCCTGTGGGGTCGTTGTGTGAAGATTGATCAAGCATTTGTAATGCAGAAAAAATGTGTGAGAGCTATATTTGGGTTAAAGCAAATAGAGTCATGTCGTCCAATTTTTAGAAAACATAAGATATTAACACTGCCATGTATTTATATATTAGAATCTTGTATATTTGTTTTCAAACACAAGAGACTTTTCGAGCAAGCGACAAGCTACTATGCTCCACGATCTATGTACACTAATAAGTTATTTCAACCGAGGACAAATCTCACATTTACAATAAATTACCAAATTCTATAAAAACGTTACCTTTTTCTAGATTTAAAAGTAGCTTGACGAGGTTTTTAATTGAAAAGTGTTTCTATAGTGTACATGAGTTTTTAGGTTACAAATTGTAAGTTTTGACATGATTATTATAATTGACATGGGTATTATTGACATGTTTGTTATTGACATGATTATTTTTGACAGGATTATTATTGACATGTTTACTATTGACATTTTTATTATTTTTATTAGTTTTCGTTTTTATATTGACATTTCTTAATTCAACAATACAATTTTAATGGAACGGAAATCTATATAACGAGTGCATGATTTTAATCAATAATTAAATTAATTTCAACTGCTATGCTTTATATTTGCACGCCGAAATTAAAGGCAGAATAAGAGATCTATTTCATTTATGTTGTCAACCTTCTGTACCTTATTTACGCAAATAAACGATTTATTATTATTATTATTCCATTTATTAAATTTATGTACATATTAAATACATTTTTAAATATTTCTTAAAAAATAAAACAAAAAAAAAAACATTTAAAAATATAAAAAATAGTAGCCCACCGGCATCGGGAGCAGGGTCCAAGCTAACGGTGCTCAGGGCTCTTGAGAGAGAAATCTCCTAACGATGCGCGCCGTGTCCAGGAGTACTGCTTTCTGGATCAGGCCCTTGATCCAGCTGCCTAACGAGAGCCTCCTTAGATGTTGTTCGAGGCTCTTGGCTATTAAGCCATTGGCCGTTACGACTATCGGCACAATGATTGCTCTATCCACTTCCCACATGTCGACAACCTCGCGAGCTAAGTCAAGATACTTAGTATCTTTCTCAGCTTTCACGAGGTTCTCGTCATGAGGGACCGCTATATCAACAATCATTGTGCGACGCTCTAGTCGATCTATCACCACTATATCAGGTTTATTGGCAACAATAGTCCTGTCAGTGATGATAGATCGATCCCAATATAATGTGATATTGCCATTGTCGAGAACTGGGTCGGGCACATACCTATAATACGGTACTTCTGATTCCACAAGATTGTATTTAAGAGCAAGTTGCTGGTGGATAATCCTGGCTACGAGGTTGTGTCTATGCAAATAGTCTCCGTTAGCTACCAGAAATAATGTGTCGGATTGATTCCCCGGGCCGGTGGCATGCCCGACAGATGTCAACCGTACCGTCCTTCACAATGTATTTCCGGTAGTTGTTCGTCATCATAACTTCGTCCATAATCGCAAAGACAAAACCTTCGGTTTCCCCGAAGAGGTTACCGAAACGCAGCCAAGATACGGACGCTAACAAGTCTACATCGGGTCCATGTAAGGCCCGGTAAAAGCGTCCGTGAAGCTCCTTGCTCTGCCATACTTCCCTGCGGTCATTAGTATCCAGTACTATAGGTTTCCGCCAGTTCTCGTTGGCCAAGGAGAGCGGAGTGAGGCCCTTGTCCACCGCTGCCACATCTCGGTGCATACCCACGTCGGTTTTTAGGAAGTATTCCCTGAGACTGCATACCTCGCGGTTGTGCAGGGTCTTAGCATTTAAGAAGCCACGACCCCCGCACTTCCGCGGGATATACAGTGTCATCACCGATGACCGTGGGTGATGCATCCGATTTGCGGTAAGTAGTGTGCGGACCCTCCTGTCCAGGGCGTCAAGTTCTGTCTGAGTCCATTTGAGTATGCCGAAAGAATACATCAATACCGGCATGACCCAACCGTTGAAAGCGCGCACCTTCAGGCGGCCAAAGAAGCGCTCTTTCAACGCTTGTTTCATGTCCTCAGTATTGATGCCTAACGCTTCCGACATACCCAAATACTTGTAAGTTTCGGTTGAACAGAGGGATCTAAGGTGTATGGAATCCGAGAGTTGAATTCCCACGGATTCCATAATCTCACCTCTCTTTACATGTATGACTGCACATTTGTCCACACCAAATTCCATCCTGATGGCACTACTGAAGGTATCAGTAACCTTCAGTAGCTCCACTAGTTGCAAGTTGTTGGGGGCAAAGAGTTTCAGATCATCCATGTAAAGAAGGTGAGATATGGCCTGACCGCCTCTTTTCAACCGGTAACCTAAACCAGAACCCTCCAGCAGTGTGCTGAGAGGGTTCAAGGCTAGGCAAAACCACAGTGGACTCAAACTGTCACCCTGGAATATGCCACGCTCAATCCTTATCGGTTCGCTGTTCTCCCGGATCTGTCGACATCCCGGATAGTGAAGGACTGTTCTCCACTGCCCCATACATGACATCAGGAAGGTGCGCAGAGTTTTATCAACTTTATACAGTTCTAGCACCCTCATGAGCCATGTATGAGGAACAGAGTCATAGGCCTTCTTATAATTTATCCAACATGCCGACAGATTCTTTCGAGAACGTCGAACCTGTTGGCTAATGGCCATATCGATGAGGAGCAGCTCCTTAGTACCGCGGGACCCGTTCCTACATCTATTCTGAGAGGCAGACATGATAAAATTTGTCTCAATATGACTATTGATTTTAGCTCTCAGAATGGATGTAAGAACTTTATAGACCGTCGGCAAACACGTGATCGGTCTATAATTTTTGGGTTCCGCAGTACTACCTGATTTATGGAGCAGGTGGGTTATTCCTGTCGTTAGAAACTGTGGCAGCGACCCTGACTCTAAGGCAGACTGGAACTGAGATGCCAAGCGAGCGTGCGACCTTTGAAACCATTTAAGCCAGAAATTGTGCAGCCCGTCCGGCCCAGGAGATTTCCAGTTAGGCAGTGGACAGACTGCACGGGCTACATCTTGGGGGCTGATGGTAATTGCCCCCATTTCTGGTAAAAGTTCGCATGCGCGCTCGACCTCTCGAATCCAGTCACCCTCGGTATGACTAACAGGTGCCGACCAAATGCTGCGCCAAAATGAACACATGGCGTCATCATCCGGCAGGCGCGTATCAGTCACACCTTGGTCCGGTCGCTCCCAATCCCTATAAACCCACCTTTCGTTGCTTTGGAATGTACGATTCTGAGTGTACCGCTCCACTCGCCGCTTGTACCGACGAATACGGTTTGCCCATGCGTAGATCTTCTGCTTCAGGAAGTCGATACGCTCTGTGACGCAGGACAGATAATCTGGAGGACTAATATCAGTCCCCAAGAATGCCCGCCTCACAAAGCGCATCACCCTAGGGCGAGTGTTGCCCTCCCTGAAGCAGATAAGCTTACCGATGAGTGCTCTAGCCTCACTGATACGGCGCTCTATCCTGCACTACCAATCTGGTACAGCTGGTCGTGTAGCTCTGTCACAATTAAGAAATTTAACATGGGCTACACGACATGCCGCTACAGCCGCACAGTACAAGATCGAGTGGGTATCAGTGAGGTCTTTGCTGCTATCAAAACAATTTGATAGCTGCGAATCTAGAGCACACACCAGCGCTCTATTTCTCTTGTGCATGGGCAAACGAGGTAGACGAGGTCTAAGCTCCGTCGGTGTGGAGCGGTACTCCCGAAATGCGTCCTCCAAAGCGCCCCTCAATCGTTCATTACATTGGGTACTCACAGAGAGATAGCCACGTCATCATCGGTGTCACCAACGTGGTCGGGTCGCGGTGAAGCAGTGAGTTGACGTTGCACCGCGTCCGGTGGTGTAGCAGGTGAAACACGGCTACTCTGTGATTCCAGGCGCAGTCTATCAAGTACGGGGTCATCCAACATACGATTACGCTGAATGACCCGCACCTGATCCGATAGTCGTTGGGCCGAAACGTTGACAGCTGGCTCAAGCACCTGAAACAGAGAGAGCATCCGACCACGATACGCAGTCAGGTTAATTCCCCCCTCTGTAGCCCCAAAGTATGAGCGCATGACATTTTCATTAATGGACGATGTCCATCGCATGCGCTGCACACTTCCACCGGCAGCGGGGACCCTATCAGAGGCTGGTGGGCCTCGAGGTCCCAAGCTGGCCGGAGGTCGGCCTCTTCCCCGTCGACGCGCAGGTGGTGGTGTCGTCGGCGGCGAGAAGTATTCGTCGCTCGAGCTCGACGCAACTGCAGCGACCGGAGTCTCTGGACTCACGGTTGGAGCTGGTCCCGGCGGCTGCGAGGCGGAGCTGAGCGACGAACCCGAAGATGTTGGGTGTGTGTGTCGTTTTTGTGCTCGCTTCTTGTCAGCATTCTTCCGATTCAGTTCATCGCCATTTTATTGCATATTATTTTTGCTGGGGGCATCGTATATAGCTGGATGGTGATTTGATGTTTTTTCTTATTTTTTCTTGAGGGTTTTCCGGTGGTTATGCATTATTCTAACCAGCCCAGTCACTAGTTTCTTTTAAAAATTTAGTTAAAGATCATTTTCTTTCACAATAATTAATTCTGCTACTATCCAATTTCAGTTCTTTCCCTTCTTTTCTTTCTAGTCCTTTCACCTTTTTGTATTTTTTCTCTATTTCTCTCTTTGAAATTGTGTAACATATAATGTGTATGTATATATATATATATAATATTCATGAGTTTGTTTTTTTTTTTTGTCTTTTATTTATAATAGCTATATAATATAATTTTATATCTATGTATAGTATTATATATATTTTTAATTTAATTAAATTTATTTTGCAGTACACCGCAGTCTACCCCCTTTTTTATGACAAGTTCTTACAGTCCATCCTAAGGTTGTCTGGTAGAAATCGCTGTTAGCGATAAGACCGCCATTGTACCCATACATTAAGTTAGTTTGTAAGTTTTTGTTACTATTTTGGTGTACAATAAAGTTATATTCTATTCTATTCTATTCTATTCTATTCTATTCTATTATTGTATAGTATTGAATTAAATTCAATGAAAAATTTTGGCGAGAAAATATTTGCTGTCAGTCAGTTTGACAGCCGAGCCACAGATTATTTTTATTATTATTATGCATCAGTATATCTCGGAACCCTGAGATCCCGGACCTTTGGAAGGCGATCCTCGGGACCCTGAAAAAATGGCAAAGAAGGAACAGGAGTGGGATTTTAGTCAGTAAAAGTCTGATACTCTCTCCCGCTTCGCCCAAAAGCGGGGGATGTCATTGTCAGATAATTTACTCATCCAAAAAAAAAGAGTAGGTACTTTGCATAATATACTGAAATGGAGACCAATCTTGTACGGTAAAACGGGCAATAGAAACTAGCGACATCTGGAATACGGAGTTGAGACTACATCTTTGCTTCGGATACCGTAACTGTGCGTGCGTGTATGTGTGCACGTGTGCGTGCTTGTAGGAACTGCTGTAGCTATATAAAAAGCTTTTAGCAAGAACTACACTACACCGACGCACACGCGTGAGACGTGTCAGACGTGTGCGGTGGATGTGCACACTACAACCACGCAACGCGTAACACGTGTGATGCGCATACAACCTTCGATTTCAACGGTGAAAGTCGTCTGTATAGTTAGTTAGACATATATGGAATAGAAAACTGAATTTGAACATGTTTTATTTTTGTGGCTCTGCATGAGAAGAAAAGACTGGGTTCACATAAACTTAAGAATAGAAGAAGTTAGCGAATATCATACTTTTTTCAGATTTAGAAGAAGATTCAACCTCGTTTCTTCATAGTACATGAAGAAACGAGGTTGAATCTTCTTTTGGGCATGCCAAAAACGCAAATTAAAGAAATTCATGACAAAATAAAAAATCATCATGATATTTATATGATGATAATTATATGATGCATCATTCATTTTTAGGGTTCCGTTCCCAAAGAGTAAAAACGGGACCCTATTACTCCCGAACTTACCATGTCCTCTCACCGGACCTGCTTCGTGCGGAATTCCGTGACGTCTCTCCAGGCACTCCTCAAAGAGGGGACTTACTGCCATGGTTATGGCGTGCCCAGCACTGAGTTGCGTCAGTTGCGCAATTCAAATAAGAATAAGATCGACTTTCTGCTATATTGAGACGTTATAACTGTGAATTCAAAGAAATAAAGTAAGCAGAGCAAAAGCAGATAATATTTTTTAAATTATATTTATTTACGAATCATAAACGAAAAAAGTTTAATCAGGATCAGATTTTTCAATGTGAAGTGTGTGAATAATAGCGATTGGAAGAAAACAGAAACGACAATAGAAAGAAGAAAACAGTTTTTTGTTAAATTATTATGACTTAAATAATATGTATGTTCAGCTAATGGGTTAAGAATAACACTTTTAAAACAAACGATTAAACAAAAAAAAAGCCAAAAAAAACTTTTCACAAAAAAAAAATAACTGTCTTCACTAAAAACACACTAAAACGATCAAAATAACTTTAATTTCGGAAGTTGGTGTTTCTCGGTATTTATTTCTCATGACAATTCCAATTAACCCAAACAGAGCTAGGTTACATTGTTTTATTATGAAGTTCCTGTCTCTGACCTTCTACCCTCCGGCTTCATCATCAGATCAGTTCGAAGTTGACGGTTAAAATTAAGAGAATTATGTAGAACCCAATTCCTCCTGTTCACATGGTCATATTTTCGTTCATTTCACAGCAAATGTGTAAGTGTGATATATGGTTAGAATCGTTAGGAAAGTACTCTAATTAAAAATAATTTAAGTGAAGTTTTTTGTAAAAACTTGGAAGGTATAGAATTCTTATTTCGGAGCCTAATATTTTAACCTTATTAGAAACTTCAAATAGACTTTTGACAGTTAACCGTGTCTACCCATGACGTAATTTTGTTAGTGTTACATAGAGCAACTTATACAGAAGTCAGGGCAAAAAGAATTTTTTGCTTGAATCTGCCCCCCTTGAAATGAATCGAAAAATCCCAGATGGGGGAAAATGCAAAATATTTCAAAAAATATTTTAAGTTGTTATTGATGAGATTTTGGACAATTAGGGTAAGTGCTCCAGTGAATGAACACCCCCCAGTTCATGAACAAAACGCAGTTTTATCCAAAAAATAAGAAATCTGAACGTTTCTACCATGTGTAGTATTTTTTTTCATAAATGCAACTCTATTTCCCATTTAAGTGGTCACATTCACGTTTAATGTCATAATTCATTTCAAAATGGCGAGTGGTTAAAGTTTAAGTCGACAGTGAAATTTTTATTTGTTCGGGCTAGAGTTTAGGACTGAGGTAAGTGGAATCTTTTTTGATTTGACATTGTAATGTAAATAACGGTAATTTTGATGGGTTATTTGTTTATTATCGTAGGATAACAGTTTAATATTGTGTTTCAAATCCATTTATTTGCGATTTTTGTCAGTTATATTAAATTATTAAGTGTCCCAGCATTGTATCAAAAAATCGTTTAAATTCCAGTGAATCAACCAGTGTTTCAGTGAACCCGTTCATTCACTGGGTAATCGTAAAAATCACGTTTTGATTGAAAAACATAACTTACGCTAATGCTATAAGGTTCATGTTTTGGGAGCTATTTCTTAAATAGATTTCCGATCTTTTGGCCAGTATTGGGACAGGTATGTTCATTTACTGGTTCATAAAATCCAGTGAATGAACACTTCATATTTTAAGACAGATTTCTCAAGGAATTTGGTATTTCTACCTACCTACTTACCTACAGGTAGTAAAATAATATTGCAATCGTTTAAAATTGTTCATTTTTCTCTTGTCCATTTTGATTACCATGGATCACAAAAAGAAGTACAATAGGTTTCAATACAGTCAACAAGCACTTGAAGCAGCTCTTAAGTCAATTGCTAATGGAGAACTAAGTATCAATAAAGCAAGTAATGTGTACAAGATACCAAAATCGACTTTACATAATAAATTCACAAACAAGGTACCTTTGCAAAGAAAAATGGGCCCTCAGTCCGAGCTTACTGTAGATGAAGAAGCTAAGATTTCTGACTGGATTATAAATAAAGCTAAATTAGGTTTTCCAATGCACCCAGAAGAAGTTTTCGATACTGTTGAAAATTTTATGACCACTAATAATAGGAAAAATAAGTTTATCGGGAACAGACCAGGAAAAAAGTGGCTTAGTTTATTCTTAAAAAGGCATCCTGAGATTACAAAAAGGAATGCGGAGATTATATCCAAAGGCAGAGCCGCAGTTACTGAACAAGCTATCAGAGCTTGGTTCAAGGAACTCGAAGAGTTTTTAACAGAAGAAACGACGACCCCAGTCGCATATTTAATGCCGACGAAACAGGTGTAATGACTTGCCCGAAAACCGGAATAATATTGGGGCCCAAAAATTACAGAAACACTTACGAGATTTCGGGTGGGAAAGAAAAAGAATCACTTACAGTTCTATGTAATTTTGCAGCAGATGGGAGGGATGTTCCTCCATTTGTCATATATCCTTACAAACGAATGCCTCCGGCTGTGATACAAAATTTTCCAGATACCTGGTTTATGGGGCGATCAGACAGTGGATGGATGGTGTCCAACACTTTTTTTTCATACGTACAAATGTTTTACGATTGGCTGGTTCAGAATAAAATACAATTACCGGTTTTACTTTTTCTTGATGGCCACAAATCTCATATAAACCAGGAAATGTTTACCTTTTGTCAGGAAAAGCGAATATTAATATTCTGCTTATATCCGAATGCCACGCACATATTACAGCCCTGTGATGTCGGCATTTTTGGCCCCATAAAAAAGTGTTGGCGGAAAATCGTGCGGAAAAATAAACAAAATTCTACAGCATCCATTACAAAACATAATTTCGCAATAAAATTTAAAGAAGCCTACACCAGTGAAAAACCAGTGGATTTAAAGTTGAAACCATAAAACATGCTTTTAAGGCATGTGGACTATATCCTTTAAATGCAGACGGAGTTGACTATTCAAAATGCATTAGCACTCGAAGAGAGGAAATTAATGGGCAAATTGCTCTTAATCGTGATAACCGAAATCTAGAGGAGAGAAAGGACGATATGAGGAGCACTATTAAAATAATTGAAACAGAAGTAGGTCAAAGTATCAGAAACGAATTCGTTCAGGCTTACTTGACCAAGAATACGCATCAGCATGCATATTTTTCACTCTGGTTCATATGTCGCAAAGAACTCGATGGTGTTAGAGATGTGTCTAGAGGAGCATCAATGGAGGCACCAGATGCTAACAATTCCTCCCAAAATGCTCCTCTCGATTTATCCAATACGTCGACTTCTATACTTCAATCATTATCTAACACACAATTATTGCATGGAGACATACAACCAGTCATTAATTCCGAAGCAGACCCGTGCTCCAGCACATTTCATGACCAAGATTTGACAAAATTTATCGTTCCTAGTCTGACGGATTTTAATAATATTTCTAATTGTTCAGAATATCTTAAAGACTATACGGAAAATCTAAATGAAACCACCGAAATAGTAGAGTTTATAATTAATAGTGAATTGAATCCACCAACCGTAATTCCTCTTCCATGGTATGATACTCCACAAGCTGGTACATCGTTAGACATTAGAACTGAATTGTTTCTAAGCGATGGACCTTCTACATCTTCTACTCCTATATTATTTATTGAAAGTAATCCAGAAATTGAAAACAATAGTTCTATGAATGTGTGTACAATCACGGAGGACGATATTCAGCCAGTTGTTAACTCAAATAAAATCGACAGCTTTCTGGGGTATCCAAAAATCGCTTCGGAAAAAAAAGCAGCCAAAGTAAAAAAACCTAATCCCATGCCGTTTGGATTAACAGGCCAACGATACAAAGCGTATGTAGAAAAGATACAAGAAGAAAAGAGATCAAAAGAAGAAGACAAAATCAATGAAAAAAAAAGGAAACTAGAGGCAAAAGAAAACGAAAAACGAAGAAAACTGGAAGAAAAAAAAACAAAAAGAAGGATAGAGACGCTTTCACAAAAACGCAAAGAACAGAACAAAACTGAGAAACACTTACAAACACCTAGTCCGGTAAATAAAGATAAACAAAATGATGAAATTGGAATGAATGACTTACCAGTGTCAACTAAGGATCTTCACGGAAAATATGTTATGGCCAAATTCAAAACTGATAAAAGAATACGTCACTATGTAGGCAAAGTCCATATGGTAAACGATCAAGAAAAGAAATGTAAGATAGATTTTCTAAGAAAAAAAGCGGTATGTGATAACATTGTTAGTTTCGTAAAACCAAATGTACCTGATGTGTCTGAAGTAGATTTTGAAGACATAGAACGTGTATTAAGTGAGCCTGCTTATTCCAGACGTGGATTGATCTCTTTTAATAATGTAACATTTAGAGATATAGAATAAGTAAAATAATCAAAAGGATGTCTAAGGAATCCTAACGTCAATAAAGTTAAACGAATTAAGACTGTGATTAGCTTATATTTCGACTCACTTATTGTGATTTTAGTTACGTATGATTACTTGTTATTTACGCAAAGTTTCAGTACTTCGGTGAAGTTAGTTTGTACCTGATTATTTAAATTGAAAACTGATTAAAGTTTATATTTGTAAACTATACATGACCAAGAAGTTTTTAGTTACCTAGTTAATTAGGTATAATATTAGCTTAGTAAATATTGTTTTTACTTTGTAATAAAAGATTTTAACGTGCCTGAGAGGTCTATGAATGTTTGTAGAATTAAGGTAAGGTTTTGTTTTGAGAAGATTTTATTTTTATTGTTTCTATTAAGACATTGAAGATTTTTAAAGAAATGTTGATTTTTTCACCGCATTTATAGCAATAATAAGACTGTAATAGTGTAATTAATAAAGGAAGAATTTTGTTCATTCACTGGTTTCATTTCGTTCATTTACTAGAAAACGCCGTTCATTCACTGGAGTTTTGGGGTATTTTCCGATTTACTGCTTATTATAATAAAACTGTGAATGTTATGTAGTAAAACGTACCTAAAAATGATTTTTGAATATATTCTTAACACTGTTAAACAAATTTAGGCCGCTTTCATTAGTGATAACCCACAGTAAATATTTTTTAAAGTTCGCAAATTGCTTAAGTGTTCATTCACTGGTGCCATTACCCTAGATTTTATTTGACCTGTAATTCTTAAATAATAATTATTATCTATTTACTAAAAAATTAGGTAAAGTGGGAGTACTGGGTAGTGTCTATTTTTTATCTTTAAGACAGATGTGGTTAATGTTTTACCTATTATCACTGTGAATTACAGCTTTATGCTGAGCGTTTGGCCGTTTTGCGCGGATGTGACGCATATCTTCCCTATTAATTGATAATGTTTGTTTGCTAGTTTTAAGATTGCGTCATTTCGCGCGAATAAACAGTTTTTCTTTCTTTGTTTCTTTCTTAATTACAATTTTCTCATGTAGGGAGGAAATGGTGGTTAAAGTTGATATTATATATTATATCAGCACTACTAACCAACTTCATAGAAAGTGTGTGTGATAATGACAAAATTTTTTCGCACGATTTTTAGTATAAAAGTTATTGATTTACATTGTCATTTACCAGTACTTCAGTGTGCAGTGCTTTAGTGCTCGGCCATAGTGGCAGCGCGGTGCGGTGCGGGTAGCGGCGCGGGAGCGAGCGGCAACGCACGCGATTTGCGTGGCCACACTGGCAGCGCGGTGCGGGCAGCGGCGCGGGTGATAGTGCCTGTCCGAAGTAGGCTTGTTTAAAAAAATATCGATATTTTTTTCGTTTTTTTTTAAATTTCAGTCTATATATTTTGATCCGATCAAAGAGATACAATAGAGCGGCTATCAGAAAAAAATGTCTTAGCTTGCCGCCCGCGCTCTCACTGTGGCCATTTGTATGAACTCACTATAGCGTGAAATGCCCGCGCGCGTTCCGCGTCTTGCAGTCCGCGCCGATTCCCGCGCCCGTGTGCCCACTGTGGACACTCAAAGGAAGTTCTTGTGTTTGAGATTGACGTACCGCACCCGCCCCGCAACCACGCTTCCAATGTGGCCGAGCACTTAGTGTACACTATAGTGTAAATAATAATTATAGTCTTCACCATCCTTGGTAAAAAAAAGTGAGTTAGAAATGTATCTACACAACAAATTGAGTGAATTTGTCATTCAATTTTGCTTTTTTTTTCCTTTACGAGTATAATGCGAATTTTTCATTGACCATGGAACGAAATCAGAAGATATTCAAAAATACTTAGAAGATCAACACCATTTGTCGTCTGAAAAAAGTGAGTTAGTTATAGGACGTATTGAAAAATCGCTTAAGTATAACAGCTTTTAACGATCGGTGGACCAAATCTAACTGAACTAAAGAACGTTATCTTAGTAAGAATACAACGTGGTTGGACGGTGAATTAAGGGTCCAATTCGAAGAAGCACCGATGGATACATCTGAAGAACGTGGACGACCACCAAAGTATTATGAAGATCTATCAGAGAAATCGAAAAAAGGAAGAATATGGAGTTGGTACAAGAATATGGACTCGAGTATATTCATAATGCATACGTTCAAGGATTGCAGTCTTAAGGAGAATTCGAAGAAGCTACTGTTGTTTCAATGATAAGGAATGGTGATAGAAATGAAAAAAGGATCATGAAGGAAAAATTGTTGCATGACAGTCGCAGTGCAACATATTTTACGGCAGATGAAACTTTAAGCTTTAATAATAATAATAATAATAAGCTGGCAACCCACTGACAACAAAAGTCAAATATTTTTCTATCCATTTTAAAAATTTCAATTTTATTACTTTTACCGAAAATCAAGACAAACCAAATATCCAAAACGAAGCAAATATTGTTAATAAACAAAAAAAACCTTCAAAAACACCACATACCACAAGAAATAGAATATTTATAAGAAATAAAATACCAGAATACAATATGACATCTGTCAACGACGATGTGACACCATCAAACAATTTATGCAATAGAAGATAATGGAATGAAATAATGAATTGACGAAAATGTTGACAAGAACAGCTGCCCGACGCGCACGCCATCCACCCCCGGGCTCGCCGCTCAGCTCCGCCTCGCCGCCGCCGGTCCTCGGATCACCAATGTCACCGGCGGCTGCAGTTGCGTCGAGCTCGAGCGACGAGTATTTCTCTCCGCCGACGTCGCCAACACCTGTACGTCGGCCGGGGAGAGGCCGGCCACCGAAGAGCTAGGGCCAACCGGCCCCGAGCCGGGTCCCCGCTGCCGGTGGTTGTGTGCAGCGCATGAGATGGACTCTGGGTAATTGCTATTAATACACACATTATTTTAAAAAAGTACTCAAGCCAACTAAGATAATAAGAACTTGACTTTCATAATCTAATAAAAGAAGGTTTAAATTCTTCTTACTTTTCTCACAAACCATGCTCAAAAAAGTTCAAAATGAGTTAATTTTGTGCACGGCGCCTTAAAACATTTTTAATTATTTTATCTTATTTTTTGTAATTAAACGGCTTTGTTTCATCGCAATCGGTTGACTACATCGAAAGATATAGGTGTGAATTTAAAGTTTTCAATAATTAAAATATACACACGCAATCCAGATACTCGCAACGCCATCTAAAGACTCTTATAGTAGAAATAATGATGACAATGACAGTTGAACTTCATAATAAATTTAATAGATGGCATTGTGTATTTTACGTAATTTTCCGAGTGGTGTAAGAATGACCATCGCCCACGTTTGCAGACAGTTCTACAAAGGCGATAAAAGTAAATACCTATTATGTATTTAATTATTAACTTTAAAATAACACGGCCAAATTAAAAAAACATTTGTCTGATATACGGGGACGTCAGTTAAGTAGGTACACACCAAAACATCCTAGGTACCTACACAACTAGGACACTACACCCTAGGAACAAGTAATTGAAACGCCCAAAATGATCAAGTTGCAACAATCAATGCAAGCATGCTCTCGCGAATTCTTCATAAGTAGGTACTGTTGTGGAGGAAGATAGTTGATGATGATGGTAGTGTAGACGCCGGTACTGAGCTTCACGTGGTTTATGACGGGGTGGAAGAAAGAATGAAAACTAATTTTTTGAAACAACTGGTATAATAGAAAAATTTAAATATGTAGGTAAGCTTAAGGCGGTTCAACGATCTATGGGCGAGTGACGTGACTTCGTCGCTCGCGGCTGTTATGCTTTCGTGTCGTATGCGTGTGTGCGTGTTATGTTGGTGAGCGCACACATGCTAGGCGTTAACATGTTGCCGCCCCAGGAACGCAGTTCTGGTCCATGACTGGTAGCGGGCACAGTCGGTTGAAGGCTCGTCGAAGAGTGCCCGAATTGGTGAACACGTCGGCCACGCGGGTCACGCCGTCGGAGCCGGGGTACAGGCGCACCACACGCCCTAGCAGCCACCGGGTGGAAGGCAACCGGTCATCTCTCACCAGCACCATTTCTCCGAGCTGGAGTTGCTTCCCTTGCTGGCGCCATTTCTGTCGTTATTGAAGTTCTGTAATGTATTCTATGTAGTATTGTTTCCAGAAATGGGCTTTTAATTGCTGGATTCTCATATATATCGTGAGAGAGTAGGTATCACGTCCGAAGGTTCTGTGTCCTGAGGAGAAGGTAAAGCTGTTAGCGTTCGTCTAATTAAAAAATGTGATGGGGTGAGATCAGAAGGATCTGATGATAACGGAGTAAGAGGCCTAGAATTCTAAAGACCCTCGATCTGTACAAGAACTGTATTCATCTCTTCATACGTTAAGTGAGCTAAACCTAAAACCCTCTTTAAATGGTATTTTACAGATTTTACGGAACCCTCAGCTAATCCATTAAAATGTGGGCTATATGCTGGTGAAAATTTGAAGTTTATATGTGAGTTAGATGCTTGAGAGCTAATTTCATCAGAATTTGACTTTAAAAATCTAGCCAACTCATTACATGCACCGACAAAACAAGTACCATTATCAGAATAAATGGTTCGCGGTCGTCATCTGCGGGCATTGAACTGATCTAGTGCAGCTAAAAATGTTGTGCTACTCATATCGGTGACAAGTCCTATATGAACCGCTTTAATGGCCAGACAAATAAATATACAGAGATAAGACTTTATGAGTCTGCTTCCTCTGCCCTTTTGGTTCAGTATCATGACAGGACCGGCGTAGTCGACTGCTGTGTTGGCAAACACATAATCCGTATACAGGCGACTGTAAGGAAGGTTCCCCATGATGGGTTGAATACTCGTTCCTGCAAAACGACAGCATTTAATGCATTTTTGAACAATCTGTCTGGCAAGGTTTCGACCATTAATAAACCAGAATTTGTGACGAAGTATAAAAAGTAATAATTGCGTTGGTGCATGCAACAAAATTATATGATAATGCCTAAATATTAATGTGGCAAAATGATGCTGTAAATCAATCAGAATAGGGTGTTTTGTATCAAAATCATAAGGTGAATTATTAAGTCGACCACCTACTCGTAATAATGCGTAATTTTCGTTATAAAATGGAGTTAATTGAAGTAATTTATATTCTAAGCTGAAAACTTCAAGTTGTACAAATCTACACAATGAGATTAAAGATGTATTTAATTCATGAATTATTATGAAACCATTGCGTTTGTTTAGTGGGTGTAAACAATTGTGAATGAACCAATGCACGTATACAATCACACGTTGTAGTTTACTAAAACTGGAGAAAGTCTTTATGAAGTCAGAGTAGTAAGCAACATAATCGGAACAGTCAGCAGTCAGATGACATTTAGCCTTGAACTCTGGTAATTCAGGCTCTTGTAGGTGTGACGGTTTTTTAGGCCATGAATGTTCTTCATGTGGAAGAAATGGTGGCCCTGACCACCATAAGCTACAATTTTGTAACTGTTTGGCATCTGTCCCACGTGACCCAATATCAGCTGGGTTACTTTTAGTGGGCACATAGCGCCATCTGCATGAATCAGTTTTCTCAGATATTTCACTGATTCTGTTAAACACAAATGGTTTAAGCAAGTGTGCTTTAGGTGAACGTATCCAACCGAGGACAATTGTGGAGTCACACCAGTAGGTACATTTAATTTATATTTAATCTAAGTGATAATTTTACTTTATCTGCCAGGCGGACGGCGAGAAGAGCCCCACATAGCTCTAGCCGAGGCACGGTCATGGGCTTCAAGGAAGCCACTCTGCTTTTTGCCATCACTAGATGAACAGACACACGATTATTTTTATTGACACCTTTTATATATACGCATGCGGCATAAGCTTGTGTGCTTGCGTCACTAAATACATGAAGTTCGATTAATGAAGGACAATCGCAGAAAATATATCTAGGAATTCGAATAGTATTTATATGCATAAGTGACGATATAAATTTAGACCAAATGTTTACGATATCTGATTGGTTTTGTAAGATAACTTAAGCTAGGAGTATACATGGGCTTATTAGACCTAATGGGTCAAATATTTGTGACATAAGCGATAATATCGTACGTTTAGTAAGAATTTTATCTTCGTCAATATTAACTGAAAATAATAAATTATCTTCTTTAGACGACCAAAGTAGTCCTAACGTTTTAGATTATTCGTTATTACATAGGTTTAGTAACTCGTCGCTACTAATTTCACCGACGATTTCAGTGGCACTATTTGAGTGAAACTTACGTAGATGACATTTACCGCTCTCTAACTGTGCAATCACATTCTTACATGTGTCTATAAGTTCCGATTCAGTAGCGCCTGTAATTAAATCGTCGACATAGAAGTCATGTAAGATGACTTCCGAGACTTTTTGGTCAGGACATCCGTTACCAAGCTGCGTCAAGTACCTTGTCGCGAGATAATGAGCCGACGCCGTCCCGTACGTAACAGTATGTAGCTTGTACTGCCTCAATTGTTCATGAGGTTCGAATCGCCATAAGATTTGCTGAAGCGTTTGTTGTGATGTTTTGACATTCACCATCCTGTACATTTTCTCAACATCTGCAGTGACGAGAAACCTATGCTGGCGCATTCTAATTAAGATGCTGATAAGGTCATCTTGGACTGTCGCACCTACCATTTGAAGTTGATTGAATGAGACACGAGAGGTCGTCACCGCAGACGCTTCGTATACGACCCGTAATTTTTTTGATAAGCTTGAGTCACGTAAGACACCGTGGTGTGGTAAAATATAAGTGCGAGTATCATTTTCAGGATTTTCATTTAATGACATATGATTTAACGAAATGTACTCTCTAATAAAATTGCAATACTGCTCTTTAAAATGTGGTTCACGATTGAATCTACGTTCCAAGGACAAGAATCTGGACAAAGCTTGTTCGTAAGAATCGCCTAGCTTATCAGGCGAATCCTTTAATGGAATCGTCACTTCAAATCGCCCATCAGGCAACCGAATGGTATTATGTATAAAGCTTTGTTCATATTCAAGCTCTTCCTTAGATATTTGTTTACGTGTAGCTACTGTTTCTAATTAAAAAAAATTAGATAATTGATCGTCATGGTTTTGTAAGATAAGATGGTTGCAGTGGACTGTATTAATGAATGTTGTATGTTGTGTTGGCACTGGGCCTGATATTAAGAAACACAGTTTAGATTTATTTAATGTTGGTTTATTCTTACCCAAAGATAGAAGAAATATATCAGCTCCAAGAAGCATATCAACTGGAGCAGGTATGTAGAATTTGGGGTCTGCCAACGTAATATGTGGCGGTATATTTAATTTTGTGTAGTCAACCTTCGTAGTTGGCAATAACTGAGTGATGCGCGGAACGACAAGACAAGAGACGCTCTCGCTGTAATTATTAAATAATGACGATATGAGTACTTCACAACACTTTGTTAAGCATGATATTTGGGAGTTTAACCCTTCGACTACGGTTGATGTAGAAGAAGTAGGTAAGTTAAGCTTAGCACATAGGCTTTCAGTTAGAAAACTTGAGGTACTTCCACTGTCGAGCATAGCACGTATTTTATGGCAATCACCATTGACGTCTGTCACACGGATTAAGGCCGTGGACAGTAGAACACAATTATTTTGAGTCGTTGACAACACAATGTCTTGAGGAGGACTAGGAGGTTGACCGTCAACGTCAGGCTGTGGCAAAGCGTGTAACATGTCGTTACTTGATGAACGTACAGGCGCAGACGGCGCAGGAGCTTCATGCTCGTGTAACAAGCTGTTGCGCCGCAGGCCGCACGAGCGACATGGCCCTAACTTGCATGCATCATTACCATGACCTTGACGTAAACAATTTAAAAATAATTTAAGTACCTTAACTTTGTCAAGTCTGGTTTCTAAGGATAATGATTTGAATTTTTGACAAACATAAAGTGCATGAGTGCCTTTGCAATATGGACAAGCGTATTTGCGAGCTGGGGGAGAAGACGAGTTAGCCACATATGTTTTGTGACGAACATGTGTAGTGTCACTTGACCTACGCTTTTTATGAGCATTATCCATTGTTTCCAAAAAGTCAGCACGATCCTTTAGAAACTCATTAAATATTTTGAGTGTAGGCAACTCTTTCAACTTATTACGATATGATTCCCACTTAACGCTTGTGTCTGTGTCAAGTTTGTTTGAAATGATCTGAATTAGAAGTACATCCCAGTGCTCAGTAGGGAGGTAAGTTTTTTGAGTTCTCTATTGACTGTATCGATTAAGTTGCGTAATGATTTAGATGATTCCTGCGCTAATTGTTCCAAGTTAAAAATAGCTTGAATGTAATTGTTTACTAATGACCTTTTATTATTATAGCGATCGCAAAGAAGTTCCCAAGCTACTTCGTAATTATCACTTGAGAAATCTAAAGACTGAATTACTACAGCGGCACTATCTTTCAACGCGGCACGTAAATAATGAAATTTGTTAATGTTTGGAATCGATTTGTCTAAGTGTATAAGACTACTAAATGTGTCACGGAATTCCAGCCAGTCATGATACTGACCCGAAAAGCTAGGTAAATGGATAGTAGGAAGTGCAAGTTTTGGCCCACCTTCAAGCGCGGTACAACAAGAAACTTTCGCCGAGCGGTCGCTGCCTGCTACGCCGGCTGCTGGAGCCAGCAGATCACGAGCGCGCGCGATCGTCCCGAAGTACTTAGTCTCGAAGGCCTCACGTTCTTTGTACTGCTCGTCTGGAATTTCCATAGAATTTTCTATATCACACTGAATTGAATCAAATCAGTATAGATTTCTTAAATTTTAGATAAACGGATGTTCAATTCATTTATTTGCAATCTACTCAGGCTGTCACAACTCTCGATGGTTTGCAAATAATTTTCAAATAGCGTAAGCTTAGCTTTGTATGATGCACGCCTTTTAATTAAAGTTTTAGCTTCCAAGTAAAAAAAAGCAAGTTTATTTACGTAAGAAATGAAATGTATGCCTAAAGTGACTATTGAATTCAAATGCAAGCTAAGTCAAAATAGAATAAGTATATTAGGTTTATTACACCAAAACGCGATGAAATGAGTTGCTAGAAAGAAACACAAACAACTATTGAAATGCAATTAATTTTAAGATAAGAAAAATGGAACGATTACCTACTTAAATCAGCATAATGAAGCGAAGTGAGGGTGCGTGTAAAATGTGCAAAAAGCAAGCAGCGGGTGGTGCGAAGAAAAAGCAATCGCGCGGCTAGCCGGTCCAGCCCCGCTGGCAGCGCGGGCGCGGTCAATCGAATGCACTAGAACATGCGAATTAACAATAGTTAAATACGCGATATAATACAGTTCGTATACACACCAATAGAATCTTGAATACCTGGAACCTCTGAAATGAAATTTACGTTAGATTAGGAATAAGTTATAAGCATATCTTTTAATTTTTAAGTAAGATTTTACTGAGCGATTTTATAATCTGTTTTTTATCTATAGGTATATATAAAAGGAAAAACTGACTGACTGACATATCAACGCACAGCTGAAACTACTGGGACTAAGAGCGTGAAATTTTGCATAAGGTTTCCTTTTGTGACGTAGGCGAGCACTAAGAGAGGATTTTCCAAAATTCACCCCCTAAGGGGATGATACGGGGGTCCAAAAATTTCTATAAAGAAACCTATTTTCACGCGGGCGAAGCCGCTGGCAGAAGCTAGTGTAAGTATAAGGTAGGTTGAAATGTTCATTGCGCAATGCAATAAATAACTTATCTTTAAGTCTATGAAATGGATCACAAAATGAAGGATTTGCAAATGTTTTATGATATTTAACAACACTAAATAAAGGATTAGTGACTGTTTTAATAGGGATAAAGAATATAAGAATCACAAAATAAAGGACTTGTGATTATGATTTAAGGCTCACAAAATAAAGGATTTGTGAGGGAAATATAGAAAATTTACGGGGCAAATAGACAAATTGGAACGAACTTACAGTAACGCTACCCTCAGGACTCACGTGTGACCTTCTTTGTAGGTGTAGTTCTCTTTGTCTTCAGCTCCCAACTTCAAATAACTCGATGTTCACGAAATTCTTCTATAATGATTGGATTCCTTCTAGAAGAATCGTTTGATATTGTATGACTCGTTGAATGTTGAACCTGTAGTATGAATCTTCCACATGACGGCCGCCATCCACGTCAACGCAGTATTTCCTTTGTTCTTCTTGCGTGTGGGTTATTCAATGATCTGGGTTCGCAGGCCAATAGGGCTCGAAAGGACCAAATGTAGACGCCGGTACTGAGCTTCACGTGGTTTATGACGGGGTGGAAGAAAGAAAACTAATTTTTTGAAACAACTGGTGTAATGACCAAAAGAAAGTTACAAAAATTTAAATATGTAGGTAAGCTTAAGGTGGTTCAACGATCTATGGGCGAGTGACGTGACTTCGTCGCTCGCGGCTGTTATGCTTTCGTGTCGTATGCGTGTGTGCGTGAGATGTTGGTGAGCGCACACATGCTAGGCGTTAACAGGTAGTTTTTGGATTCACAGGCTTTGCACTATCAGTGCACGTTATCCAGCTGAAGATCGGTGTCCCGATTATGCTCCTTCGTTTATCTCTAACAAAGCTGTCTAACGGCTTAAACTCTTCAGTAAAACATTACTGAGGCGAAAATTGTTATGGGAGGTAACTCTTTCAAACTATCTCGCAGCCCTAGCAGACATCGGCCCTAGAGGGCCCTATCCATTTGCTGACATCTCTTTGAGTCGCGCGTAGAATACCTACTACGCGCCGTCGATTCAGGATTGCTTTGACCACCGTAATCCCGTGTTTGCGATGGCTGGGAATCGCCCTGCGGCTTTCAACACCCGGAGCGTCACTTGCAGCGACAGCTGAGGAGTCAAGATGTCCTATCCCTCATAGTTTCAGCCACCTTCTTCAATCGTAGTGCTTCACTGAAGGAGGGTACTGTTTGTCATTTTCTCCACCAATCGCCTTCATGAGGACTTGGTTTTTTTTAAGGTGGGAAATCATCAAAATGATTTCTCGCACTCTGGGTGGAGCGTGAGGGCGTGTCAACCTTTAACTGACTAAAACCACACCTGTATCCTTCAATTACCCTTTGCATTCTAGGACTACGGGTTTCCCTTTCAGAAATTCTCCGCGGTCCTAGCTAGCGGGCACGGTTAGTGACATCTCTTTGAGGAGCGCGATGATCACTACGCGCTGTTGACGACTGAGCTCGGTCCGGTTAATTAACAAACAGCCGGACGGCAAGCCCGCGTCTACCGTGGTTGGTAGTCGGGGTCGGAATTACGGCGACTAAGGCGTGAGGACCTTCTTTCCCTCACGCGTGCAGCCTCCTCCTTCGCTAGCAATACTGCTTCGCAGAAGGAGGCGACCGCCTGCCATTCCTCCTCGCTCCGGACCATAGCCTGAACCAGGGCCCGACGCGAAAGGTCGCTGCCGCCAATTGCCTCCACGAGGACACGGCGGTGCTCCGCCCAAGCGGGGCACACCTCCACCGTGTATGCTCTACTGTGACCTCTGGGCGGTCCGCACAATGATGACACCTGGGCGTTGCTTCCGCCTGAATCCGAACTTGCCATGTCCGGTGAGGATCTGCGTCATGCGGAAGGTGGGGATGCCGTGTTGCCGCTCCAGTCACTCCTCAAAGAGGGGACTTACCGCTATAATTGTAGCGTGCCCAATGAGGACACGGTGGCGTCGGCGCTCCGATTAAGCGGGACTGACTTCCAGCGTATGCTCCATCGTAATCTCCGGGCGATCCGCACAATGGTGAGAGCCGAATTCGATACAGATACCTTCCGAAACACCCACACCCAGTGAGTCCTGCGCAAACAGAGGATGCCGTGACGCCTCTGTAGTCACTTCTCAAAGACAAGCATTACCGCTTGGATTGTGACGTGCTCACAGTGGCGAGGGGTTAAAATCATACAATGTTGTTTTACCAGAACATAAACCAGAAAGATACATAAACTAATGCCTTTTCCCTTGGGGTAGGCAGAAATGCCAACTCCTCCGACCCATACATACTCTTTCTATTCATTGACGTTCATACATCTGGATCTGGACGAGTACAAGTTTACGAACTTATCAGCTAGTTATATATAGGTAAAAAAATACACAGTAGTAATATCATAAAACTGTAAAATTGTAATTGAATAATCTAAACAAACTATGGTTTAATATTAAAAAATGCATTTCAATTTTTGTTTTTTTTTTTAAGTATTATAAATTCAACATTTGACAAAACATGTTTCATAATTGGATTGTATATACATTCGAGATACGACGTGCCAAATTTGAGCTATTTATTTCAATTAACATAAAAGTTACAGATTTTTGAGACGGTACGTACGGATCTGGCCCATAGTGCGGTGTTGCATGTCCACACGCAAATCGTGCATACGTGCAAGGACTGTTGCCTCCAGATCCCATGGTGGCACGCCAGCAAGGAGGCTCGCCGCTTTGCGGGAAACCGTGCGATATTCCCGCACCATCCGGATGGCCATGACCATCTGGCATGCGTCCAGTTAGGTCACCGGTCGTAGCGAAGGCGCCCATACTGGCGCTCCATACAGGGACATGGACCGAACGATACCTGCGTAGAGCCTCCGGAAGGAGGCGTTCGAATCCCTAAGTTGAGCATGAGCCACTTGAGGGCAGCCCTAGTCCGACTCAGTTTGGGAGCCAGACGTCGGAAGTGCTCCTCGAAATTCCATCGGCTGTCGAGGACAAATCCCAGGTATGTACTTCATTGTCGACTCAACGCCGATGTGAAAAACTTCGAAGACATGTGACATCCATTAACATTAACCTAATTTTATATATTCTTTGAATAATCTTGTTGCTGTTAAGTTGATGCTGATCCCCAAAACATACCCGAAATACAAATTAATATTAAAAGTCCAGCATTAAATTTCTCATTTTGTATTGTACAAATATATACAGTTACCAAGTATGCAGGTAA
Organism: Mythimna pallens; assembly: GCA_961205895.1. Classification (NCBI taxonomy): domain Eukaryota; kingdom Metazoa; phylum Arthropoda; class Insecta; order Lepidoptera; family Noctuidae; genus Mythimna; species Mythimna pallens. Next base: position 8,942,100 of record OY540829.1, read on the forward strand.
AAGTCAGTAAGTAATCATTTATTGCGCAAAAAAGATTAGCCTTTATGTAACATCAGAGGAGAAACACTTAAAATGAGAATTGCTATTTCACATAAGTAAATAATATCACTGTCCTCCAAACTAGAAAACAATCCCGTATCTTAAAGAACAGTATACTTTAAGGGCCTGCGCACACTTGAGATAAGACTGTCTTAGATAGTACTGTCTACGACGTCGCAGACTTGTCTGCGACAAGACTGTTTTGAGACGTCCAGTGTTGCAAACAGTTACTTACACTAACTTACCACTAGAGTCAACTTTTAAAACCACCAGAAAACCAGTAACAAAATATTATCCCACACACAAAATCGCACCGACTAAAAAAATGCGTGTTGCACGAAATAAAATAAGTAGGTAGGCATATAAGTAGGTTATTACTTTTCTCTAATAATAAGTGATAAAAATTAACAATCAGTTGATGGAATCATTTGTGGGTAAATTAACATTTATAATTCAACATACAAATTATTCAATAACAGCTTTGTATTAATTCGTCTTCAGACGAATTATTTTTATTTGCACCATCTTCGTCGGTATCAGATTGATAATTATGGATTCTATGGTGCTGATTTACACCCGAGTGAACACTTTTTTAGTAAGAAGTTGAATTTTACTAAAGCACTAGTAAAATCCTCTAGCTACTAAAACCAATATTTCGCAATTAAATGGGGGGTTAAAATCACCAGTTTTGTAGTGGTAGTAGTGGAGCCCTAAATGCATTGATACAGTATTACACATCATAAGTGAACGCAGACAAGTAATAACAAGTCATCCCATACTGGTGCGATTTAGAAAAAGACTGTTTAGATTTTTGAATTTCAGGGTTCATAGAATATCGACACGGCAAAGCTCTGGTGGGTTGACATGTCACCCGTCAATCAGCGTCCCAGTTTGAACAGTTGGTGCACTCAGTCTGATGTTAAAACAAAGTAAAATAGGTACAGACAGCCGCATCAATTGAGCAACCCTCTCAAGGACTCATTAAAGGATCTTCAAAATGAGGGGGGTTAACCAGTTGATGATGCAGTCCGTACAAAGGTAAGTTTAACCCAAAAAATGTTGGGTACTGTATAAATTACAGCAAGTGCTCTTGAAGGAAACTCTCTAGCGCGTGGTAGAGATGCGGTCTTACGCCGATTAAGCCGTGGTCTTCGTCTGTGTAACTCTGAAAACAAAAACATTGGTATTACCAAATTATCACATCTAATGCTGATCCTAGACCTACTTTTACTCCTGTATCGTCATATGCACACTTGTCTTTTTTTTTGAAGTCTGAATCTACGTTCCTACATTCTTTCTCCCACATCTTTGCAATTTCACACCACTCTCACTCGCAATACCGACTCATCTATATAGCAGTGGCACTCGGTAAATATCATGCAAAATGATGGCTGAACACTATCCCTGAGATACAGGTTAACACCTAGTTCAGAGGATTGGGTCAAATCTGTTTGAGGCATATCACAGCCACCACATTATATGCTGCAGTACAATATAAAAAAATTGCTTTGTATCGAGTACCTACTTTTAAATTAAGCTCCTTTATATTGTAAACATTTTTGTGGTGAGAAATAAACAATTATTATAATTATCTGCAATAGCTTCGTCGGCTCGAGTGGAGCGAGAGGGTTTTATTGACTAAAACCCATTTATGTACTTTTATTTGGCCTTTGCTTACTAGGGCTACGGTAACCCTTTCAAAAGTTTCAACGAAGACGTACACCTCCGTAAACTGCTTCAAAATATAGCGGGTATCATTCTGTTTTAAAATTAAAGAATTTTATGAAGAGGGATATTTCGATGCCTTAGTGATGTTTATGAACATAGTTAAGTTTAGTGTTTTTGATGCGTATGAAGTAAATTTTTGTATAAATATTACTTTGTTATAAACCAAAATTTAAAAAATAAAAAACACGACTGCGTAAAAAATAACTTTAGATAAAAACGAAAAAGAAAAAAATACAAGTTCAGTCCAGTAGCGTAAAAACCAATTTAAATAAAACAAATAATACATTATCTAATACGGAACATATTGACTGCAATAGCAACAGTCGGGACCCATTAAAATAATCCAGACTGAAGTCATCCAATCTAATGTAAAAAAATATTTTTTTATTTTACACTTTTTAGTTATGATCACGGAATAGAGAGAGTTCTCTCTATTCCGTGGTTATGATAATCTAATACACTATTTATTCACTCTATTTTATGCGTACATTTATCACTTTTAGAGTTAACAAACTCAGCTCGCTTATTTTGTACCTATCATAAAATTGAAGTCTGTTTATCAAAAAAGAAAAAACATTGGTTTACTAAATGTTTATCAAAGTGTATTCGATATTTACAACAAAAATGAGAATTTTAAAATTTTTGGTCATCTGTCAGTTTGTTCCAGCTAATATCCGTAATTTTCTCGCGGGAATAGGATTTCAAAATACGGGATAAATCTGCGAAAAGGTTAAACAAAATTTGACAGGACTTTAATAGGGATATAACTAATATTATGATGAGTTTTATATTCTCGCGGAAACGGGACTTCGAAAGGGCTGAACCGATTTTGACGAGACTTACACTGACGGAAAACTTTTTTAATGTATGGGTAATCATCTAATGACTTGTTGCGCTCTAGGGCAGAGAGGGAGAGCGTGTCAGACTTTTACCGACTGGCCTGACGCTAATAGAGATTCGGCCGTCAAGTCCAGTAAAAATGGTCCATGGTAGATATCCCAGTCATACTCATAAAACGTTTTGCGGACACATTCATCGTGCCTACAGCTAAGGAGTAGAAATCCCTACCGAAATCCGTGTTTCGTGATAGCTATAACCTAGGACTCTTTAAGTCAAGAGTGAATAGGTTACATCTAGGCAAGCGTGCTCCATCGTCGACCATATCGTCGCTTATTATCAGGTGAGATAGTGGTCAAACGCGAGTATATCCTATTAAAAGAAAGAAAGAAAAAGATACTTAAATAATAATAATATTCCACAACTTTCACACAACGCCATTTAGTCCCAAACTTAGCAGAGCTTGTTTTGTGACTACTAGACAACTGATATACATATACGTATATTTCTAATTACTTAAAAATTATTGTGCTCATATCACACACATTTGTCCTGAGTCGGAATTGAAACTACGACCTCCGGTATAGCAGTCAAGGCCACGAATCAATAGACCAACAGGCTAGTTCAAAAAAATATCGACTGTCTCTAGGTCAACTATCGGAATTGAAAAGCGATTTGAAGTTTATTTTATGCATAAGTTTGTCATTAATGACTATATCAGTAGATAAATTTGGTGTCATAGTTAGGTTGGGTTTAAGAATTATTAGACAAAAATACATTTTATTAATTATGAATAGTTTTTGAGAAAAATGAGATATACTACGTAACTGCACTGACATTATCAATCGTAGCTGTCACTTTCGATCATTTACAAGGAAACGCACTGTTCCAAACATATAACCCTGCAAAAATCGATAGTTTACGTTACTTGAAATTCCACGTACACAATCGGAAATGGCATTTTCAATATTATTTTGAGTTCGTACCACCCCGAACCCCGACCTGGGAAATACTTTGAGAAAATACCACTACAATGTTTTTAATGCTTTAACTTATTGTACAATTTAAATAAAACCGCGATAAGACTGCGGCGGCTTGCGTCGGTGTGCGGCGAACACTCGCTAAATCGGTAGTTCCGTCTCATTCGCCACACTTGCCACTAACGCGTATGCACGCGATACTTAACTTTCGTTCATATACGACGGCTTAACTGTTACGTTTCGATATTATTCGATTTCAAAAAAGCAATAAGCACTGATAATTATCTTTTCTATAATACGCACATTAAAAAAATACCACAATAATAATATAAAAACAGAAATAAAAAATAAATGCTAATTTTTAGATTCGATAGTTTGCCTAGGGACAGTCGAAATATAATAATAATAATAATATTCGTGTTCGGATGCTCTCTTTGTTTCAGGTGCTTGAGCCAGCCGTCAACGTTTCGGCCCAACGACCGTTGGATCAGGTGCGGGTCGTCCAGCGTAATCACATGTTGGACGATACTGTACTTGATCGCCTCCAAAAGGAAATGATTAGCCATGCCATTGCCTCTTCGTCGCCGGCGGTGGTAAATTCATAAGTACCACCGTCCAACCATCTTCCCAACCACGCTGACGAAGAGATTACTGACATGACCGAGAGTCCGAGACTATATGTCCCGTGTCACAGAGCGCATCGACTTCCTGAAGCAGAAGATATATGCATGGGCAAACCGAATCCGCAGGTATAAGCAGAGGGTGGAGCGGTACCCCCAGAATCGCACATTCCGGAGAAATGAAAGGTGGGTTTATAGAGCTTGGGAGCGACCGGACCAAGGTGTGACTGATACGCGCCTGCCGGATGATGACGTCATGAATTCATTCTGGCGCAGCATCTGGTCGGGGCCTGTCAGTCACACCGAGGGTGACTGAACTCGGGTGGTCGAGCGTGCGTGCGATCCAATACCACAAATGGGGGCAATTGACATCAGCCCCTAAGATGTAGCTCGTGCAGTCCGTCCGTTGCCAAACTGGAAATCTTCAGGGCCGGATGGGCTGCACAATTTCTGGATTAAGTGGTTTACAAGATTGCACGCTCGCTTGGCATATCAGTTTCAGTCTGCCTAAGAGTCAGGGTCGCTACCCCAGTTCCTAACAACAGGAATAACCCACCTGCTCCATAAGTCAGGTAGTACTGCGGAGCCCAAAAATTATAGACCGATCACGTGTTTGCCGACGGTCTATAAAGTTCTTACATCCATACTGAGAAGCAAAATTAACAGTCATATTAACAAAAATTTAATCATGTCACCTGCTCAGAATGGATGTAGGAACGGGTCCCGCGGTACTAAGGAGCTGCTCCTCATTGATATGACAATTAGCCAACAGGTTCGATGTTCCCGAAAGGATCTGTCGACATGTTGGATAGATTATAAGAAGGCCTATGACTCTGTTCCTCATACATGGCTCATGAGGGTGCTGGAATTGTATAAAATTGATACAACACTACGCACCTTCCTGGTGTCATGTGAGGCAATGGAGTACGGTCCTCCGCTATCCAGGATGTCGACATACCCAGAGGAATAGCGAACCTGTAAGGATCGAGCGAGGTATATTCCAGGGTGATAGTTTGAGTCCACTTTGGTTTTGCCTAGCCTTGAATCCTCTAAGTACACTGCTGGAGAATTCAGGTCTAGGCTATCGGTTGAAGAGAGGTGGTCAGGTAATATCTCACCTACTTTACATGGATGACCTGAAACTTCTTGCCCCCAACAATCTGCAACTGATGGAGCTACTGAAGGTAACTGAAACCTTCAGTAGTGCCATCAGGATGGAGTTTGGTGTGGACAAATGTGCGCTCATGCATGTAAAACGAGGGGAGGTTGTGGAATCCGTGGGTACCCAACTCTCGGATTCCATAAACTTGAGATCTCTCTCCAACCGAAACCTATAAGTATTTGGGTATGTCGGAAGCTCTAGGCATCAATATCACTGACATGAAGCAATCATTGAAGGAGCGTTTCTTTGGACGCCTGAAGAAGGTATTCAATAGCCTTCTTTCAGGCGGAAACAAGGTGCGCGCCTTTAACGGTTGGGTCATGCCGGTATTGATGTACTCTTTCGGCGTACTCAAATGGACTCAAACGGAACTTGACGCCCTGGATAGGAGGGTCCGCACACTGCTGACTGAATACCGAATGCATCACCCACGATCGTCGGTGATGAGATTGTATATCCCGCAGAAGTGTGGGGGTCGAGGTTTTTTAAATGCTAAGACCCTACACAACCGCGAGGTATGCAGTCTCAGGGAATATTTCCTAGCTGCCGACGTAGGTATGCATCGAGATGTAGTGGCAGTGGACAAGGGGCTCACCCCGCTCTCCTTGGCTAACGGGAACTGGCGCAAACCGGTAGTGCTTGACACTAACGATCGCAGGGAAGTATGGCAGAGCAAGGAACTTCACGGACGCTTTTTCCGGGCCCTTCACGGGCCCGATGTAGACCAATTAGCGTCCGTAGCCTGGCTACGTTTCGGTGACCTGTTTGGGGAAACCGAAGGTTTTGTCTGTGCAATTATGGACGAAGTTATCATGACGAATAACTACCGGAGATTTATTGTGAAGGACGGCACGGTTGACATCTGTCGGGCATGTCACCGTCCGGGAGAATCAATTCGTCACATTATCTCTGGTTGTTCTCGTCTAGCTAACGGAGAGTACTTGCATAGACACAACCTTGTAGCCAGGATTATCCATCAGCAACTTGCTCTGAAATACTCTCTTGTGGAATCGGATGTGCCGTACTATAGGTATGAGCCCGACCCAGTTCTTGATAATGGTCATATCACTTTGTACTGGGATCGGTCCATCATCACTGACAGGACTATTGTAGCCAATAAGCCTGATATAGTGGTGGTGGACCGAAGCGAGAGGCGTGCAATGATTGTTGACATATCCGTTCCGTATGACGAGAACCTCGTGAAAGCCGAGAAAGATAAACTCTCTCGCTCACACACTCCAAGGAGCCGTCTGAGTGCATCAATTGAGGGACTCAGCAGCACCATGTCATCAGCATAACTGATACTATTAATAATCTTACCATCAATCGAGCATCTGACACCAGTGCTGCCGAGCTCCTCGACCAGCTGATCGATGTACAGACTGAAGAGCCCTGGGGAGGTCAAGCCACCTTGCCTCACGCCACACTCCAGCCTATACTCACCAGACAATGCACCCGACCATCTGACCTGGTTAATTTGATGGTTGTACCAGTACTCGAGGAGGTTTATCAGCTCATGGGGTATGGCATTCTCCCTCAGCTTTGACCACGAGATATTATAATTAACCAGGTCAAAAGCCTTGGAGAGATCCAGACAGGCAGCATACACAGGAGTACTTCTGTCAGTGTAGTACCTAACTGTGTGCTTGAGCGCCAGAATAGCAGTTTCGGACCTGGGTTGTCCAACCCAGGTCTAAAACCGAACGGTGCATCATTTGGCTTAAGCTGTCCCCTTATCCTACGCTCAAAGACACAGTCAAGCACCTTAGCTGCTATAGTTATCTTTATCTGACGCATCCTTAGTTTTACTTTTCACTATAGGCACAACTATCGTCCTCATCAGATCTATAGGCAGGTAGGAATGCCTCACGCAGAAGTTGTACAGCATCGATAGGACCCTAGGAAGATGCGGACCCGCACACTGAAAGTGTTCAATGCTTAGGCCATCATGTCCGGGAGATTTGCCTTTAGTCATAGATTTAATAAATTCCTTAACCTCTTTTGCCGAAATGTTTAATGGCTTTCCAGACATGATGCCCTCAGTGACATGCACTTGCTCTTCTGCCCGACGTGGATCCACCGCAAAATGTCTCCTAAACATTTCAGCAATCTCCCCCGGTTTCTCAACTCCATCCACACTCACCGGAACCGTAGGTTTAGGATTTAACCTCTGTGTGGATTTCCAAAAGTTCCAGAAATGCTTCAAAGCACATGCGCCCATGCGCCCATGTTCAGTCGCTAGCTTGTTCATTTTGATTTGGTACTCATTATCCTGACAAAATTTCAGCCTCTGCTTAAATACCTTGCGCGTCACATTCATCTCCTCAAATAACCTACCATTACGAGGTCTTTCTTGCCACACCCAGTTCAGAAAAGCCTTCCTTGCATCTCCATGCGCGCTCCTGACATACCTATTCCATCCAATCACTGCACAAATATGTACTTGAGCTTACCATCTGCGTGAAGTAGACATTTCGTCTCTGAAGAAACCGTGACAGTAACATGGCGTGTTGGTAGTGCACATTGTCGTCGGCGGTGCCGTGGATTAAGAAGTAGCTTGAGTTGCGGAGGTTCTCCGCCTAAAAAAAAAGTAATGGGAATTATCAAACTCTATTACATAGACTGACTGGTAATTAGTGACCGATACTTAAACACGTGATTGTACTCATGATTACAAACAACTTTCCCAAAGAAACTTCTTTTCAAACTAATTAGTTTAATCACAATAACAAAACAGCTGTATTAAACTTTGAATTTCGCAACATTGGACCCACGTCGTCTTAAAAATAAAAAAATATATTATTAAAACAATCGAGTAATCAAAATTTTTAAGTAACCAACTAAAATTCATAATCCTGAAATGTGGCGGTAGAGTTCTACGTGAAATTATAACATCTACTAATATTATAAAGAGGTTTGTTTTTTTGTTGGTAGGAGGTAATCTCTGGAAGGACCTACTGGTCCGGTTGCTAAAATTTTTCACCGATAGAAAGCTGCTTTATTTCAGAGTGACATAGACTATATTTTATTAATATTATACTATAATATGCCAGTATTATTATACAACAGTTCTGATATCAATTATCGGGCAGTTGTCCGGACCAGACACAACGACTGTCTGGTCGGAAGATCCTCCCTTTTCAATTGAAGTTTGCGGGACTTTAATATTCTGCTCGCATGTATGCGAATAGTGCCATGGAGAGTGTAGCTAGTAAAATAATATCAATCTAAGTCCCGTAAAGTTTGTTAATGCTTTGATTTTTGTAATCAGAAATTAATTTAGTGCTCTACAGAAGATGAAGTTATTATGATAAAACTTACCACTTGATCAGTCAGGAGTGTTGACACATCGTAACCTATTTGGTTTTCTGTCGGCAAGCCCAAGTAACGCTCTGTGTAGATTGTATCTGAAAACAATCAATGACTTAGAAGAATGAGCCTCTAGAAGCATTCAAGAATAATCAATTACATTAGGTGCACCATGCACAGTCAGCCACGCTGCCAACTAAGTAATCAGTACTTAATCTTATTACTATGTGCTACGCGGCTACATAGCTACGGTGTGAAAACAAAGTCTTAAATACATGTCATACTCGTAAATGTAGAATCGATACCTACTTACTAATTTTTTTTAAGTGCGAGATCAAACCTTCTCGTGGCGTGTCAGCCATCTATTGATTAAAACCGACCTGTGTTCTTTTACATTTCAGACTCTTTCGAATTTTTGCGCAGCAAGTGATTCTCATAAAAGTACCTACACAAGACACGAGTTGAAATCTTAGACACAGCTCATTCCATAGATCCCTACCATAGAATCTCCAGTCAACCACAGGAGCGACGGCGGCGGCACACCTGAAGACGTTGCCACCCTCAGCGAGCGCCTTACTAGCCACGTATCCGCCGTACGACCAGCCCCAGATGCACGTGCGGTTGCCGTCTATCCAGGGTAGGTTGTTTTGCAAGTACCTGGAAAAAAGAATGAGGATTTCAGTAAAAAATGTATTCAAGCTATTTCATTTGTATATTTTTAGGGTTCCGTACCTCAAAATGAGAAAACGGAACCCTTATCGGACTATTTTGTTGTCAGTATGTCTGTCTGACAAGACCCTATATTTCGGGAACGCGTGAAGGTATCGAGTTGAAATTAAAACCATATACTCAGGTTCAAAAATAAAATTTCTGAGTGCGATTCGGAAAAATCTTCGAAACTCCATTCGGGAATTTTGAATTTGAGTTTTTTTTTTAACTAAATTCGGGATTGAACTGTTTTTTATACGTAAGTTTATACCGAACCCTCAGTGCGCGAGTCCGACTCGCACTTACCTGGTTTCTGGTTTTTGTTTTAGGTGGGAAATCAACCAATGTCTTATCCCGCACCCAGCATCGGCCCTGCTGGGTCCCTACGGTTTATTAGACATTTGCGGCGCGCGTGGAACACTAGGTACGCGCCGTCAACGACACGGGCTTGGTCCGGACGGTTTCCGTGATAGGCATGAGGAATTCCGTTTCCTCACCCGTGCGTCCGCCTCCTCCATTAGCTTATTGCTTCGCAAAATGGTATGCGTGCTTAAGAGAAATCTCGCACACATGATACTGTCTCAATGGTTTTGCTAACCTTCAAAAGTGTTGCCAGTACATGGCCATATTTCCGCTAGATGGCGCTGAACTCAACATAGTATAGAGCATATTTAAGCACTATATACGTATAGTGCTTTAATACAGCTCTATACAATGTTGAGTAAAAAAAAAACACTTGTTAGTGAATGTTCATGACTCTATAATCATTAACAGTCTGAAATAGATGGATTTTGTGGAAATCATTGTTTTGTTTTTCATTGTAGGTACACAATAAACATCTGTCGACATAATAAAGGATGTCATTTGGTTAAGTTTCAATAAAGCAGGATATTCAATTTTAGGAAACCAACTTAACTTAATAATACTCCTTTACACTAAAAACAAAAAATTAAACTTTAAATTCAGCTCCATCTAGTGAAAACATGGCCACGCTTGGGGTCGCAACTACAAGATTGTTAATTTCTAATTTAACATTATTATTTCTTTATTGACAGGCAACTAAGGCCCTAAAAAAAAAAAAAAATAAAATCAATGACATATAAGAATGAGCCTCTAGAAGCATTCAAGATAAAATACATTATATTACAATCTTTTAAACAAAATAAACATTTTAAAAATATCACAAAAATAAACTATGCCTAATTATACACGTAACACTGGCGTCGTGTTCCGCTCCATAGTGTCGCGTAGCCATCTCGAAAACGTCGATACATGACAACTTTAGGTCAAAAGTCCTCTCTCAAAAAGGTCTGTAGATGGTAGGTCCACGTAACTACGTGTGACGTTTCCGCAGCCGTTGTAGAGGCGCGGGCGACGGCAATGGCGGCGGTGCTTGATCAGCATTTTCGGCAGCTGGGTGACGCACTTGTTTTCCTCGATTCAAAACCTCCGACTGATGCATTTTGCACCTCTTGACGTGTGTTTGAGGTTTGAGGTGACCCTTTACTGAACTAACGTTGCGCAATAATGCTATATACACACGTAGTTCAGCATTGGATTTTTCTGACGCTTCCATTCTAGACTGCATCTTGGTCGTCTCCACTTTTAAGGTAGTGATGTCCTTTAGCAGCCGTGTAACGTCGACGTGATCGAACTTGACGGGAGGTAGTTGGTCCAGTGATCTAAGAGACTGGAACAGTAGCATTTTTCCACTGCTGATCTCGTCTTCCTAGAAATTGGACCGGTATATCTGCAGGATGCTCACCGCTTCCATGTAGTCAATAGCATGGATTAGGTATGCCAGCAATTCATTGACTGAGTTTTTTTGAACTCATAATGGTTTCGGGTGGCGGTTATTACCGCGCATAAAACATGCGAATAAAATTAGTACCATGCACAGTGGCAACACGTCCGTATTCGAGGGTGCATCGCACCGCACTGAATTATATTGCGCTACACCGAGGGTCTGTTACGGTACGTATATGTATAAGTACAATTAAATCTCAACTTACTTTGTCACAGTAATCTGGTCTTCAACCTCCACAGTTCCAAGATTGCCGTTCAAAGCGAACATATTGGCGACTCCTCTCAGTCCTGAGCCTCTTCCATCGATATTAGCGACAGCAATGCCCCAGCGACTCACAAGATAACTACCCCAGTCGAGGGCCCATTTCCTTGTTACTAATGCAGTACCAGGTCCCCCATACCTTGAAACAGAGAAAACGTATTATAAAAAATAAAGAAGATTATTAGAAATTGCTTAAGTTGATGATACTCACACATAAACGAGCAGCGGCACATTAGTCCTGGTAGCATAGTCGAAAGGCACCTGTATTTGTACGTCGGCGTCCGGTAGATTCGGACTGATGGGCACGAATAAGCGGATGGTGGTGGGAAGTTCCCGATCACTGGTAAGGCTGGATAGCCCCGCGTTGTCATCCCACACACGGATCAGAGTGCCGTTCTAAAAATATTATATGTACATTTTGATTAGAGAAAGAATTTTACCTAAAATTAATGAAATGAAAATGTTTTAATTTCTCAGAAAGGTCATAGTCATACTAGGCAAGCCTTGTTCTGTCGTTTCCATATTTCCCGGCAATTTTGAATTTGGAACTGTACTATATTCGAATTTGTTAAAATTTTGAATCTCAAAACAGTTGAAAGTATTAGGATCAATGCTATTGTTTAGTCACAGCGTCGATTGCAATCTGTCAGGTTACGTACGAAAATGAATCTTTGTATGGAAAATGTTCCTGCAATAATTTTCTACAACTTTGGAAGAGGCCTGACACGGCTTCAATGTTTTGAAGAGCTAACATCTGTGTTCAGGGATGAAGCCCCATGTCTGCGGACTGTCGAACGCTGGTATTTAGAATTCCAGCGTGGACATACTAGTGTTAGTGACAAATCTCGCGAAAGACGCCGAAAATCCGCCTTTACTGAAGATTCATTACTGTGAGACAACTAATTCTCGAAGATCGTCATGTGACGTATCGAGAGATAGAGGCTCTATTAGGCATCTCAGGGACAACCATTCAGAAGATCTTGCATGAAGCGCTTGGTGTGAGAAAGCTAGTTTGCCGTTGGATACCGCATCTGCTTTTCGACGATCACAAGGCGGCCCGCGTCAGATGGTGTAAGAAAACTCTGCAAAGGTTCAACCGAGGAGAGTCAAATCACGTCTACGACATCATCAGTGGTGACGAATCTTGGATCTATGCCTACGATCCTGATTCCAAACAACAATCTACAATCTGGGTCTTTCAAGATGAGCCAAAGCCGACTAAAGTTGTTCGTTCTCGAAGCACTTCAAAGAAGGCTACGTTCGTTGGAAAAACCGGCCATGTTGCGACTATTGCACTTGAAGATCGTAGAACGGTTAACGCAGAGTGGTATACCACAATTTGTTTACCGCAAGTCATCGCCGAACTTCGAAAATCTAACTCAAAGCGACGCATCTTCCTGCACCACGACAACGTAAGCTCACACAGCGCTCGTCTAACGATTGACTATTTGAAGCAGGAAAAATTAGAAATTCTTGAACATCCTCCATACATTCTTAACCTAAGCCCTAACGATTTCTTTACATTTCCTAAAATTAAGAAAAACCTTTGACAGGTTCCAGTCCGGTGAAGAAGCAGTCAACGCTTTCAAGTCAGCCATTTTGGACACCCCCACTTTAGAGTGGAATAAATGTTATAATAACTGGTTTGAGCGAATGGAAAAGTGTATTAAGCTACCTGCATTGCTATTCTGAAAAGTTTATTTGCGAAATCACTTCTGAATCCGCAGTGAAATCATGTGAAATTAAAGTTTCGTATTCTTAAATGAAGTGAGTCGATGTAAATCATAACAAGACACAATTCAGCACTGCACTACTACCATAGAGCAATGTCACTTGGGTTCTCGGAACTCTTCTTCTGTTCTCGGAACACTTGGCCTTGATCTTGACATAAGAATAACGAAACTTGTACAGGCGAGATGAGAAGCGAAGTGAGTGTGACTTTCGAGATGATTTGCGAAATGATTTACCATTTACAGAATAGCACTGCTGGTGAATACTTTGAAAAACAATAAAAAGTACTTACTATAAGGTTCTAGTTGTGTTTTTTTGTTCAAACGACAAAACTTAAAAGGCATGCCTCGTAGTAGTTTATTGGCAAGGGATTCTTTCAAGTCATGTAAAGAATGTTACATTATGCTTAGTCAACAAATGATTACATACCTACAATGTCAAATAATAAGGAATGTCAAAAAAATAAAAGAAAATAGAAGAAAACAATTAAATAGAAGTCAAATCACAAATAAAAATAAATCATAATAAAAGTCACAATAATATTCAGTCCAAATTAATATTCAATCGTCAAAGTTAAATTAAATCATAAATTCGTCAAAAGAATAAAAAACTTGCTCGATAAGCCTTTTTTTCAAACGTGCTTTGTAGCTGCCTATAGTCGGGGCACCAGAAATAGCTGCAGGCTGTTGGTTATAAACTGTCGGGCTCATAACATGAGTCGTCTTTAAGGATTTGGCGAGCGCTCTCGAGACCGTCGATAACTGGCCTCTGCTTTTGGTGTAATATGAATGTCGGCTGCCTACCTTTGGGTAAAGGTTGAGGTTCATCCTCACGCACAGGGTGACCTGATATATAAGTATAGCAGGTAACGTGAGGCTGCCTAGTCTAGTAAAATATGCCTAGTCTAGTAAAATGGGGTCTAGCGGATATGTCCTGCTATGGAGCACGTTACCCCAGCAGCAAATCAGCTGGAAAGTTGCACGTAGAGCGATGTGAGTGTTTGGAGGTATGCGGAACAGAGAGTAAAGTCCCGCAAACCTCCGTTGAAAAGGGAGGATCCTCCGACCAGACGGGTGTTATGTCTGGTGGGCTACTACAGCCCGATAGATGATTTCGGGCTGTTCTATATGTTCTAAATGCGTGGAGAACTTTGATTGCGCGATGCAGGATTAGTTCTTATGTGACGCCATAGATGTCGCTACAAGTGGAACATATTAGTGCATAATCTGCTATAAATGTGCGCCGCATATAAAATTAGTGCGTGTTGTAGTTTTGGAAAAAAAATGGATAGTCCGCACGGTACGCTTCTGCATTCGGAAGGCGCGCTGCCAATCGGCAGCACGTAGCTCAGCACCGTATTGGAGTAACGAGTGCACCGTCGCGAAATAACAGGACCGCACATCGCGTTCGGGTAAGACGTGTGATATTCTGCCAAGAGCAAAACATGCACTATACAATTACCACACACTTTACCAATCTGACCATCCCACCATCCCACTTTAGGCACCCGTCAATTTCAAACCCAATAAAGTTTATCGTCTTCCCCTGAACTAGAACCACTCCACCCGCAGATGCCGCCAATGGTCGTGAAGACCGTCCTGACATAAAAAAGTGAGTGAAGAGTCTTTTTCAGATTCAGAGCAACACCATTATTTGGGTACCAGAACGCCAATTTTTGACTGGCCTGTTGGTCTAGTGGTTAGTGGCCCTGACTGCTATGCCGGTCGTGGGTTCGATTCCCACCCAAGACAAATGTTTGTGTGATGACCACGATCATTTGTTCTGTGTCTGGGTGTAATTTATCTATATATGTATGTATTTAGAAATATATAAGTATGTTTATCAGTTGTCTAGTAGCCATAACACAAGCTCTGCTTAGCTTGGGACTAGACGGCGTTGTGTGATAGTTGAAAAAAAAAAAAGCTTTTGCTCTAACTGTTCCCCTGATTCAGCTGTTACCAACGCGGCAACATCATCAGCGTACATGATTATTTCTGCGTCAGTCACAGCATCAGGCAAGTCATTCAGCAGTAGCGAAAACAGTATGTTGGAAACGGATGACCCCTGAGCAACTCCCATCTCCGATTTCAGAGGCTTGGACCTCACCTTTCCTTGGCCACCTACCACATTTTGAGTCCTGTCGTGCAGCAAATCTGTCACTAAAGCATGCGATGAGCCAACCACTCCGTAATGCTGTAGTTTTATAGCTAAGACGGCGTGGTCAGCAGCATCGAACGCTTTGAACGCTTTCGCAGCATAGGACAGCCATTTGCTTCTTTTGCTCACGTGCAGACATGACTCGATGTACCTACGAGTTCACGTGCTAAACACGTAGTCGAGTGGCCTTCTCGGTACGAATACTGACAGTCAGAAAGGGTGTTCGTCTCCGACAAAAATTTTATAAGACGGGAACTCAAACCGTTTTCAAATACTTACTTTGGCAATGGGCAATGGTGAGTATAATAGAGACTTGTCCATAATTGTCCATGCAGTCTTTTTTCCCTTTTACTTTGTTGAACCTTCCCTTATACAAGCATTAAATAATTAAGAACATAGGCTAGAGGAGCTGCTACCAGTTTTATAAAAGTCTCATCGAGATGCCGTACGAATCTTTCTACAGTTTTGGTGGGATCCGTGATGTTGATTATCTAGTGAACTTCATAAGCACTAAAAGCAGTCAGCCGAAGCGAGCGATCAGCCGGCGGTCGAGCCGCGCGCAGCTCAGCCTGTACGCGCAGCACGTCAGCGTGCCGCGCGCCGCACGCAACCGCCGCGCTCAGAAAACGCTCGTCCATTGTGTCAACTATCGATTCTTTTGTGAGAAACGGTGTTCCGTCCGAATTTTTTACAATTTCTGTAAAGTTGATAATTGGAGAATTTTCCTTGCCTCTGTCCTTATTTATGACTGTCCACATTGCCTTCAAAGAATTTTTAGAACACTGCATAAGTCAGAATAATGTCTAGATTTTTTATTATTAATTAGGTTTACATATTTCTGTTGTATGTCTGTAATTAAATGGTGCATGTCATTATTCGGGTAACGCTCGCGACTGTCAACTAATTCAAATAATAATAATATTATAATCGTCAATTTCAGATGTTATCCACGATGAGTCACTTTTTCTGGAATTAGGTAGGTAACTGGTGGGCTACGGGAATATTCGAAAGAGTTACCGGGGCCCTAGTCTAGTTTATACATAGATATAACTATGGATTTACTATGACTTGGCTTTCTCATGATAAGAAATGGTATGTATTATGTGGACCAAGTCGGATAATTCAAGATGTTTTGAAAAATTTACTTAATTTGGTCAGACAAGAGTCGTATCTACAATATTTTGTATATGTTTTTCTTGAATTTAGTTTAATTTCTTTACATAATGCCAATGGTCATTTCCTATGGAGAAGAACCGGCAATAAACTCCATGGTTACTCTAAACCGACCTTTTACCACTTTCTAATATTTGAACTGGATAATAACAGTGGCAAAAACAACTCCCAAGCACTATGTAGGTATTTATGTTTACAGCAGTAACAAGCAATACATATTATGTAAGTATATTAGCAGCAGCGTTGAGCTATTTCTTCTCAGGTTAATCAGTTAGGAAACACCGTTCCATCTATCCGACCATAAAATTTACTTGTAAAAAAGTGAAAAGTAGGTTAGTTGCAAATAGGTTCTAAAAAAGTGTTTTTTAGAACCTATTTGCAAAATAAATATCATTTAGCAGTATTCATACTCACTGTAGCAAAAATGAAAACTTGTGGAACATCAGGACCAGCGCAGTTGATAGTGATTCTATCGCCTGCATTATTTAGGGTAGCTTCATTGTAGAGGCACTGGCCTCCGTCCTCCCGACGAATGTAGCAAGTGAAGCATGAAACCACGCCATCAGCAACGTTGTAGATATGTTGTTCTGCTGAATCGTCTACACTGGTGGCTTTGTACCAGCTTGAAAAGAGAAATTAATTAATGACAATCAGAAAAAGTCAGTTGCTAAAAGCAAGGCCTTTTACAAAAGAAGCAAGTGTTTGATAGCATGTGTCAAATGTATATTATACGACAGGTGCGGACGATCTATTCCAGCAAGTAAATTGAACTCTTTTTAGGGTTCCATACCTCAGTCGGCAAAAACGGAATCCTTATAGGATCGCTTCCTTATCCGCCTGTCTGTCTGTCAAGACGCTTTTTCTCAGAAAAGTGTAGAATGCTCAGGTTTGCTACCTCAAGCAGCAATGAAAAATTCTAACTTTTATGTCAACGCGATCTAAAGATAAGCGGGGTTACCATGACGTTCAAAGTTAGATTGTTTCATTCTTATTTCAGTGTGGGTAAGATACAGAGCTATACAGGGTGTCTAGCGCCATCTCTTACCCACACTGGAAATAAGAATGAAACAATCTTACTTTAAACGTCATGGTACAGGTCCAGGTCGTTTATTTTCCGTTTAGGCGCATATTTTGAAACTCGGAAATCAGGAAATCAAAACCTATATTTCCCGTTGACTTATAATCCTAAAATTTAGCATGAAGCAAGGTCTTATAGTTCAAATATAGGAAAATTACTGAAAACTGTTTTGTTGCTACGTCATAAAAAGCTATTACCTACAACACTACTTTTTTGCGATTCGAAAAAATCGCTTTCAATTGACAGCTGTCAAATTATTTAAAAAAGAACATGTTCTATCTTCACATTTAGTATTGTACTACTCACCATGGGATTTGGAGGCAACAGTCCTTGCATGCATGCACGATTTGCGCATGGAGATGCAACGCCGGAGCCGGGGCCGGGGCCGCTGCCGCGCCAAGTCTCGGCATGGCGGACAGAGTTCCGGCGGGATCTCATGGTGGAATGGCGACGGCGACTGTCGCAACGCAACCCAGTGCTGGGCACGCTACAATTATGGCGGTAAGTCCCCTCTTTGAGGAGTGGCTGGAGCGGCAATACGGCGTCCTCACCTTCCGCATGACGCAGGTCCTCACCGGACATGGCAAGTTCAGGCGGAAGCAACGCCCGGGTGCCATCATTGTGCGGACCACCCAGAGGACACGGTGGAGCATACAGTGGAGGTGTGCCCCGCTTGGGCGGAGCACCGCCGTGTCCTCGTGGAGGCAATTGGCGGCAGCGACCTTTCGCGACGGGCCCTGGTTCAGGCTATGGTCCGGAGCGAGGAGGAATGGCAGGCGGTCGCCTCCTTCTGCGAAGCAGTAATGCTAGCGAAGGAGGAGGCTGCACGCGTGAGGGAACGAAGGTCCTCACGCCCTAGTCGCCGTAATTCCGACCCCGACTACCAGCCACGGTAGACGCGGGCTTGCGGACGTCGAGCACTGGGTAGCTTGCCGTCCGGCTGTTCGGTAATTAACCGGACCGAGTCCAGTCGTCAATAGCGCGTAGAGATCCTCGCGCTCCTCAAAGAGATGTCAGCAAACCGTAGGGGCCCAGCGGGGCCGATGCCCGCTAACTAGGATCGCGGAGAATTTCTGAATGGGAAACCCGTAGTCCTAGGACGCAAAGGGTAATTGAAGGATACTGGTGTGGTTTTAGTCAGTAAAATCTGACACGCCCTCGCGCTCCACCCAGAACGCGAGAAGTCATTTGAATGATTTCCCACCTTAAAAAAAAAAACCACTGTCCAATTTTCTACACAGCCAGTCAATTACAGCGCCTCAACGTGATACTGGCAGAATAGTCGCAACCGGCTCAATTGCCATAGAAAAAAAAAAATACAACGCGATGAAAAATTGAAAGTATTAAATATAGAAAATATTTTTTTAAATGACTTATTCAATAACTTATTCAATAACTTTTTTTTAAATACTTTTTTTTAAATTTTATTAGGAAAATATTGCCACAGAAAAAATAAAAATAGGCGGGAAAGTGGCAATCCGGCAATCCGATCTTCATTTGTTTTTTCGAGTTGTAGAGTTTTGTTTATTTAAGTATATATTTCAGTAGAGCTGAGATTTGTATTAACACGATAAGTTTACCAGATTCAAATATAGATTTAACGCCTGATTTTATAACAGAAGAGGCCAAACCAGTAGTGGAATACCTTTTACCGCCTAAATCAGAAGAATGATACTTAACTCTTTACTGAACCGACTCACTGTTCCGAAACATTTTAGTGTTCCGAAAGATTGGAATATCAGTCATTTGGAATAATTGGAACACTGACACGGTTTTTACTTTAAGTGACCCTTGGTCTTTTTAAAATTCAAATTGAAACGTAAATAGGGTAAATATAATTGACCTGAACTAAAAACATCTGCTTTCGCTTGGGGTTTAATGAATTAAAATCATATGACGACTCGACTCGCAGAATGCAAGCAGGCATGCAGCATGCAAACAGGCACGCAATAAGGCATGCAGTTTGCAAACAGGCATGCAGCATGTAAGCAGGCATGCAACATGCAGCAAGCATTGTTTCTGTCACGGCTCCGGCGCTGCGGGGTTTGGGCGGCCCCACGCGATCTTATCGTTGCAGATGGTATTAACGTTCACCACCGCAGCTTCGGCTTGTTTATTAAGTAAGGCAAAGGTGAATGCCAAATAAAATTCTGCCATGTTAAAAGTATGCCATTGTAAATTCGGACACGTAAACATTCTGCCATACAGTTATCCTAAATATTTTTTATGCATTAAAAATATTCAATTAAATAAGATTATGCCAAGTGTGTTATGCCAAATAAATTTCGGAGTATCAAGATTCTGCCAAATAGAAGGAACCCTTATTTAGTCCCATATAGTAACAATGTGCCTACTATTAATAACTATGTACTATTAATTGTTTTATTCACGCTGCGTAAACCGCTTTTTTTTTAATAATAGCTTTGATAGGTATACTGACATGACATCATCGGAGTTCCAGGCTAAGATCTCAAACACGGTGTGTGCTGTGTTGACACGGTTCTGTGTGATCCACTCGGCAGCACCAGTAGAAGGCTGTGATGTTTGGACTATTTGCTTGAACAAATATCCATCAACAAGCTAAAAATATAGTAATTGAAATAATTATATCATTAGAAGTTAGGCATACACAGTATAGGTATAGTACCTACACGGGATAAAAAAGAATCCAACCATTCAAGAGTGTGATGATTCTACCAACTTCTGAGTACGGCATCTGTTGTTCAACACACGAACTAACTGAGCTATAAATGAGAAAGAAAGAAAGAAAGAAAGAAACCATTTATTTGGGACTCGCACAGGACAAACAACGATAAAATAAAAAGTAATACTTAACTTAAAAATAATAACAGAAAACAATATATGAATGAAGATAAATGAATGTAATGCCAGAACATCTAAATTGTAATGTCGCTTCGCCAGTCAATGATTTGTAGAACCGCCATCAGATGGCGCTAGTAGTATTCTAATTTAAGTCCTTCTGGTAGCTGCGTGCGTCTGAATTAAATAAATACAAAGCAATAGTACATTTTGATACAAGCGCAGAGAGTTTTTCATTGCGACCGAGGCGGAATTCGCACGAGCCGTAGGTGAGTGTGTTACGCAGCCGAGGGCTGCAGTGACAAATTTGCACGTGTATCAAACGACTTTTTTCAATACACTTCCGAAGAAATGAATCAACGGAGGTTGACCAGTGACTCGTGGGGGTCGACGCGCGTGCTGCCTGATCCGATACATACTTATAATAAAACTGTGGCAGGTGAGAGCACGTGCACTTTTCTGCATAGCATAGCTTAGTATAGTCGGCCTTATAATATTCCCACTGTTGGGACTCAGGCCTCCTCTCTAGGAGAGGGTATGGGCCGTTATCCACCACGCGGGCCCAGGGCGGGTTGGTGGATGTCACGTCTTCGATTTTTTGGTTCTAGAACATGTCAGTTTCCTCACGATGTTTTCCTTCACCGTTTTGAGAGCAGTGGTGATGAAATAAATTACACAAAATAATGCGCCTGGCTTTTCTGCACTAGTGCGGAAAACAGTCTATTGCGTGCCTGAAAGCGGTGAGATAAGAACGGATTTTCGAGTAAGTGTATTGAAAAATCTTTCGTTGAAACACTAACCTGTGGTAAAATAGTGATGAAAGAAGTGCCGTCAGAGTTGAAGAATAAAGGAACTTTATCGATCCAGCCGTTTGGTTCAGAGTACGAGTAGATCTAGAAATAATAAAAAAAAAGAAAGAAAGAAAGGAAAAACGTTTATTCGTACCTCACACATACAGTAAAATACATTGGAATTAAAATATATAGAAGGCCAAAAAGAGATAATGAGTTTATTAGCTTAATATGGTTTTCATTTATCGGTATTTTATTATTGTATCCAATTACTTTTTACTGCTGTAGTAGATTGTATCGCTGATTAATCAAATAAATATTTTGTATGGCCTACAGATAGGTGTTCCGGGTCTGAGTGGCTGGAACAATTTGTCTGCTCCGGTCCTCCCGTCCGATTATAATTTAGGTGTATTCAAGGTTAGTTATTAATAAACTAGTGTACTTCACTGCCACTACTTTTCTTTATTCCGTGCTACCAACGATTGCATAACTGCTTGCCATTATATGACTGTAGTAATTTATATGAGGAGGCTTTATGCAAAGTTAGGGATCTCCAGGATGACTTAAATTATGCCAACAGTAAAATTGACAAATTGCAAAAAGAAAAAGAAAGTACTCAGGCTAGGGAAACTAACCATTTATATAGCGAATTATTAAGTTCTAATTGTAACCCCCATCCCATGCTTACTATTGACTTAACTGAGGATTCCTTATTGAATCAGAACAATAGTTTAACAGTTAGTCACAAAAAATTTAAAAAATATAGAAAATGTCACCAATTCAAAAACCAACATAAACGCTTTTCCCAATATATTCCACTTAGGAAAGAACGTGTTGACTTAATAAATAAATTAAATAATTATCAGATTAAATTGGAAGACAGTAAGAAGATTTATGAAATAGATACACAGCAATTACAGTCGGAAATGAAAGTACTTGAAAATTCACTCAGTTCTCTTTACAGTAAGTATGTACAATCTCAGAACCAAATTAAAGAACACATTCTTGCTGCAAATGAATTAGTTATGAGTCAGTGCACATGTCAGACAGTCTCAGCCCTAGAGGCTGCCCAGGCTGAGGCAACGAGGCATTTTTTTAAAAGAGTAACCATGGAGTTTCTTGCCGGTTCTTCTCCATAGGAAACGACCAATTTGGAACCGTGCACTAGCTTCTGACGTTTTATAAGTGCCCATGTAGGCCTATGTGAAATAAAAAATTTTTGACTTTGACTTTGACTTTGACTTTGAACGGAGGACCCGTCCCAGGCTGAGAGTTCTTCTCAAGACTGTGTTGCTGAACAAGGTTTACCTGATTTTGGACAGGAATTATCTCAGGTTAACCATGCTGAGTTTGGTGATTTTCAATACTGTAATAGTCAGGATTATAATCATTCAGTTGTTTTCTCAGATAGTATGGGAAGAGGTTTAGGCAAATTAATAAACAACAACCTTAGCTATTCTGCTCAGAATTATTGTATACCTGGGTCAACATACAAGCATATTATGGAATTAGTAATTAGAAAAACATATAATTATGCTACTAATTTAATTGTGTGTATAGGTAATAGTTTAAAGGTACAAAAGGAAGATATCACAGACTATGTAACTAAGATGTTAAAATTAAAATGTAAAAAAATAATATTGTGTGCTTTTCCATATTTTGAACAATTGTCAAATAGACAAAATAATTATATTCATATGCTTAACAAACATATGTACTTTTTAGATAGTCACTATAGTGACAAGTTTATGTTTTTTGACACCAACATTTTTGTTGACCATTTAAAGTCGACCAGGGGTACAACTTATCTGCCAATTAGTTATAGACACACAATAGCAAGGCTATTAGCTTATTATATTAACACAGACATAAGTAGTATGTCGAAGTCTTGTATAATTGACACCGCAATGTTTAGTAATCATACTAATAATCACGTGGTGGACCAAATTAACGGTAGCACAATTGCTATGAATACTTTTACACTGTGTACGAAGGAGGTTCCACATATCACTTTGGAAAATTCCTTATTTAATGTGGAGGCTACAATTACTTGCAATTCACTGCCAGGTGATAATATAGATTTGGGACAAACTCCGGATCATTTAAACTAATGCATATGACAACAGAGGGTACCAGTAACAGCATGGTTATATCAACCATCAATAAGGTATCTTCTTGCTCTCAAATAGTTAAACAGCAAAAAGGGTCTCAGCATCATGAATTGAAATTGTTTCATCAAAATATTCAAGGTATCTCTTCTAAATTATTAGAAATTGAAATGTTATTGGAAAAAACAATGTTTGATGTTGTATGTCTTAGTGAACATTGGTTGAAGGATTACCAGGGGCTAAAAAATGCTTAAAATTTAAGCAACGTAATGACATAGTTAACTTGTCAACGGAACATTGCATCCCGGGTGTCGCCACTGTGTGGAACGCCCAGAGGACACGGTGGAGCATACGGTGGAGGTGTGCCCCGCTTGGGCAGAGCAACGCCGTGTCCTCGTGGGGGCGATCGGCGGCAGTGATCTCTCGCGCCGGGCATTGGTACAGGCCATGGTCCGGAGTGAGGAGGAGTGGCAGGCGGTCGCCTCCTTCTGCGAAGCAGTAATGCTAGCAAAGGAGGCGGCCGATCGCGTGAGGCAACAGCAACGGTCCTCACGCCCCAACCGCCGCCGGGATTCTGATCCCGATTTCCGGCCACCGTAGGCGCAGGCTTGCGGACGGCGAGCAATGGGTGGCTCGCCGTCCGACCGTCCGGTGACTGTCCGGACCGAGCCCAAGTCGTCGACGGCGCGTATTGTTCCACGCGCGCCTCAGGGTGATGTCAGCAAATCGTAGGGGCCCAGCAGGGTCGAAGCCTACTGGGGCCACGGGTAGTGTGAAAGCGAAGCCCGGGGCCCCGGGATGAAGGCAAAGAGGGAACAGGAGTGGGTTTTTAGTCAGTAAAAGTCTGACACTATCTCTCGTTCCACCCAAGAGCGGGATTTGTCATTGGATGATTTTCCCACCTTAAAACGGAACATTGCATCGAACTGTCCTGTGTTGAGCTGGATAAGCATGTTATAGTGTGCGTGTATAGACCCCCGAACTCTCAGAACTTTAGTCTTTTTGAATCGTCAATGGAAGATATTTTAGCTAAACTTGCAGATAGTAACAAATCCGTAATTATTTGTGGAGATTTTAATATTAATATTTTAGTAAATGATTCAAATAGTAGCAGATTTTTAAGTCTTTTTAAATCATTTAATTTTACTAATGTTTTTACAGAACCAACAAGAGTAACTCTAACCTCTGCAACTTGTATCGATAATGTTTTCTGCAATTGTGACTATTTAGATAAAGCTATAGTGAATTATCTTCCGTCTGATTATAGTGGACAAACGGTAACATTTAAGTCTCAAGCAGCCTTGAAAAAAACGCTAATTCTATTTAGGCCAATTACAATAGGAAAATTAAAAAAAAATAATAGTAACTTAGAAAATAAGTTAAATGTTCTGGGCCATGGCATTGATGATGCCAGTAAATTTTAGAATAATTTCTTTTCAGTGGTACTTAATGAATTTAATACAGCTTTTGAAAAGAAGATATTTTCCCTAAGTTTGTATTTAGTGACTGGGCGACTAAAGGTATTAGGGTAAGTAGGGAAAGACTTTATGAGCTGTATGGCCTTAAGCCATTCTTCAACACTGAAACTTTTAATAAATATGTAAATAGATATTCTAAACTATTCAGAAAGATTTGTAAGGTAGCAAAGGCCCTGTAAGACCGCCCATTGTGACACTATATTAATATTAAGTTCCTAATGTAATTTGCATTTTTGGTGTACAATAAAGAATATATCTATCTATCTATCTATCTATCAATAAAATAAAGACTGTGTGGAAAGTTATTAATAGTGAAACTGGTAGGAATAAAGTACGCAATACTGATTTTTTATTGGAGACTTCACATGGTCCCAAAAGCTCTAACATAGAAGTAGTCCAAGAGTTTGTGAATTATTTCACTGATATACCTCTTAGGACAACGGAAGCTCTAAATTCCTCCCATGAAGCTTAAGTTGCTTTATTGAAAGCAAACTTGCTAGGCTGTCCGGTTGAATTTAAATTCAAACATATAAACCCTTTGACAGTCATAAAAGTTTTCCGGCAAATAAAAGTCAAATTAACCGAAGACCTATGGGGAATGTCTGTTAAAGTATGCACATCTATAATTGAGACCATAGCACCGTACTTAGCTTTAATATTTAATTTGTGTGTGGACCAAGGAGTCTTTCCAGATATAATGAAGTACAGTAAAGTTATACCACTTTTTAAATCCGGTGACCATAATGACACTAACAATTACAGACCTGTATCAGTATTGCCGGTTTTTAGTAAGGTGTTTGAAAAAGTTATGCTTAATCAAATGCTTTACCATTTTAACAGCAATAAAATCTTTCATGATCAGCAGTATGGTTTCACCAAAGGACGTTGTACGACTGACGCTGGTGTCACTTTATTGAAACATATATTTGCAGCGTGGGAAGAAGCCCAAGATGCGATAGGAATTTTTTGTGACCTCTCAAAGGCTTTTTATTGTGTTAATCACGAAACCTTGCTTTTAAAGCTAGAACATTATGGACTAGGTAAACTTGCACTCAGCTTGGTGAAATCTTATTTAATTGACAGGCAACAGCAAGTTCAGATAAACGGTGTCAATTCTCCGGGTTTAAAAGTCAAAATGGGTGTACCACAAGGCTCAATATTAGGTCCTTTCCTCTTTTTAGTATATATAAATGATCTACCGCATCTATTAAAAAAACAACCACATATTGTATTGTTTGCTGACGATACGTCGTTATTTTTTAAGATCTTGATGACGTAAACAATGCTTAACAGCAACTCCAAAACTGGTTTACTGTTAATAATTTAGTATTAAATGGAAAAAAAACTAAGTGCATAAGATTTGCATTACCGAATGTTAAAAGTAATTACTCCGACATAGTATTGAACAAGGAGAAACTCGAATTCGTCGAGAATACGGTTTTCCTAGGGATCACGCTTGACTCGAGGCTACAATGGGGTCCTCATTTAACATCTCTGGCAGGTCGGCTTAGTTCAGCAGCATATGCTGTCAGAAAAATCCGTCAATTTACTGATGTGGATACTGCGCGACTAGTTTATTTTAGTTACTTTCATAGTATCATGTCTTACGGTATTTTGCTATGGGGACGGCCTGCAGATATAGAGTCTATTTTTATTCTGCAGAAAAGAGCTATCAGAGCCATATAATTATAATCTTCGCAGACGCGATTCTCTTAGGG
This sequence comes from Mythimna pallens, assembly GCA_961205895.1. Lineage (NCBI taxonomy): Eukaryota > Metazoa > Arthropoda > Insecta > Lepidoptera > Noctuidae > Mythimna > Mythimna pallens. Next base: position 8,968,605 of record OY540829.1, read on the forward strand.
AACTATTTAAGGAAATAAACATCCTGACGGTCCCTTGTCAATACATTTATGAAAACATTATTGTTCGGAAAAATATTCATCTTTTTACTAAGATAAGTGACAGGCACAATTTTAATACAAGGAACAAGAATAAATTAGATCAACCTCGGTTCAGATTGGCTAAAGTACATAGTTCTTTCATGGGGTACTGTGTAAAATTTTATAATAAAATACCAGTTGAGATTCTACAACTGAATGAGTCCAAATTTAAAGCATGCATTAATGCATGCTTTAAATTTGGACTCATTCACACGCACACTATGTAGACAAGCGTATTATAAACTGGAAGATTATATCCTTGATAAAAACGCTTGGCTAAATGCCAGTCCTGCTCCGCAGTGTGGAGCCGCTGCACAGGACATGCGTCACTTGCTATGCTGTCCATCCTGCACAACTACCTGCAGTTTTCAGGATCTATACGAGGCCAATAACAGAGCCGTAGAGGTTGCCAAATACTGGTCAGATAAAATTTAGTTAGAGTACATCGACACGAAAAGAAGAAGATCGTTGTTTTTAAAATGTTTTTTATTTTATTTGTTTGTGCTTATGATAATTTATTACCTTTTGTATTTGGAAACAATAGCATTGTATAATGTAGAAGCACTTTGTTTTTCAAGTTTTGTGAATGTGAAGTACCATGGAGTATTTTTATTAGGTTACAACTTGTTTGACATTACGAACTTGGCAGTTGAGAGTTTGTCATGCTCACTCAAATGTCTCGCTGATGGTGGCACGTGTTATTGGGTCATTCAGTTCCCTTCAAAATGGTTGAGCTGAGTGGGGCTGATGCACGCGTCATGCTCGAGAACGGATGCCATCAGTTGAGACTGGTCATCTCTTTGCTGCCAGTGACTTAATTTCAATTTCTAATTTTTTATTTTATTTTTTATTTTAATTATTATTACTTATCTACATTGTGCTTACATATTAGAAGCGACAAGAAATATGTAACCAAGATTTATGTAACTCATAATATGATTTCAAAGAGTGTCCATGGAGTTTCTTGCACGTTCTTCTCCATAGAGATCTACGCTTGGGAACGTGCAATTTAGCTTCACTTGTATTTTTTTTTTGACTGTTCGACATTCTGACAATTCAAAAGTGCCTGTAATTGGTCTATTTGAAATAAACGTTTCTGATTTCTGATTTCTGTGGGATCGCAGTCAAGCATAAATAAAAAATAAATGTGACTTTACATGTTTGTGTACGCACACACAATATTGTAAAAGCAATTCCTAGTGTGAGGCAACTTTAAAATTTAAAAATAAATTACTAGATGTAGTTTATAAAACTACAGTAATAAAAAGGGGGTCAGTGTAAATCGAACTGAATGCTTAAAAAATCTAACTTGACTCTTTGTGCCATTTTAATGTTTTGAGCAGATTTAAACCATATTCAACGTTATAAAAATAGATCACACAAAGCAGTTCTTTTATTTAATCTGTTTTCATAACTTTTTGTATGTAAGTAAATCTTAGCTCCAAAAATATTAAATTTTACTTACAACAGAGCAAGTCGTTTGTCCAGCGTAGCACAGCTCTATCCTCATCTGAGTTTGCAGTCTGTTCGTCCACACTAGAGCAATAGATGAATTCGTCACGAATGTCACCGTCTTCAATATGGAACTGCAATTGGTCAAAGCAACGAAAAACAGAAAATTTTAATGACAATTCGGCATTTAAATTAAAAATGAACAAAATATGCATATATTTATTATTTTATTTGCTACATTAAATAATTTTTAACTTTATTAAACACATATGAAAAGTTTTTAAATATCTTTATCAATAACGAAAGCATAAAGGTTCAAAGCTGCTAATTAGAAAGGGAAGTCTGACGTGGACTTTGACGTACCACGCCATCGTTCATTGTTATGCACGATGGGTGTTCCCTTAAAGCGGAAAAAAGCCTTATACACGGGAGGCATGTTACCAACGGCTGAGGTAACTGCAGCCGCCGACACGCGTCGGCGGCAGCTGTTAACGTGTCGATGGCGGCCGTCGACATTCCAATTTTGAAGATCAGTGGCAGCCGTCGTATGTGTCGTTGGCAATAAACCGCTCATGTGTATGAGTTTTTAAGCCTGCCATAGAAAACGACGTTTTCACGGGAGAGAGAGATATTTATTTTAAATTGTTATGTCTCGTAAGTTTTTGTATATTTATAGAAAAACTGGTTAGATAACAAAATTTTTTTCATGCATTTGCTCTATTGTGTAGGTGTAACGACCATACATACCTACATATAAAGTTTTTGAATTAAGATTTGAATTATGTTTTTGAATTAATTTTGATCAGTAAATTGTACATAATCTTGAGTCCAAAGCCGCAATTCAGAACCTCGTAAGAAACAGAACTAAAAAGTAAGGGCTACTGTCCACGGACGCATAGCTACATCTTCGTGCCGTCGCGGTCCTGTCATTGCCGCTTCGTCGACAGTTTCATAGTTTTATATGTAAGCTTCACGCAGGCGCACACCAAGCGTATAATGTTGAAAACGTGTCTATAAAGCTACGCGTTCTTGGATAGTAGGCCTAACTATTTGAAATCTATATAAAATTAAATATTCTGCATACTGCTCTTTTTTACACACTATTGTTTATATTTCTTTTATGAGATTAAACTATAGAAATAAATAAAGAGATTATAATTTATTAGGCCAACCGCGGGTCTGGTGCAAGAAAAATCTTTAAAAATAGTACCTTTGTATTAAATTAATATTTATATGTATTAGGTACCTATTTTTTTATTATAAATCAATTTAAGTTAATATTACAGACATATTGTGCAGAAATTCAACAAGTATCAAGTATCAATAGGCTCTTAATAAACTAATGCGTTTCACCATCAACGATTGCATCACTGCTTACCATCAGGTGGGATCGTAGTCAAGCACTGGATTTAGATCATTAAAAAAAAAATACGTTTTCGAACTGCACACCCTAAGTACACAATATAATACTCAAATTTTCCACATCTGCCCCCCTAGCCAAGGTACAACCGTTTCGTTTCGATTCCCTGTTTGCTGATCGCCTCGAGTCGGACACGACTCCGATTCCTTTGTTCTGACGTCATCTCAACGCTCAATTTTAAAAAGAGGCGTGGCCGAATCGAGACGATCAACAAAAAGAGAATCGAAACGAAACGATTGTAACTTGGCTAGGGGGGATGGATCCTGAAAGATAGATTATAACTAAGAAAAGAACGTGATACCAACAAAATAATAAAGACAGAACGAAGTGTAGTTAATTTCTTTTTCAAACAATACTTACTAGTTAGCTGGAGCTGTATACTCATTGCGGACACCGTCGACAGCATTGACGTCGAGCAAGGTGACCGATACCGCGGGGTTGGTAGTACCGGACTGAAAAGTGGTAGCAGACAAAATAAGATATGTTTTATTTTCTAGCTGGGAAATCATCAATAACTTTTCGCGCTCTATGGCGGAGTGGGAGTGCGTTTCAGATTTTTACTGACTAGAACCACACCTATAATACTTCTTTGCCGTTTGCGTTCCAGGACAACGGGTTTCCCTTTCAAAAGTCAACCCATGGCCCCAGTAGACTTCGGCCCTATTAGGCCTCTACGGTTTTGCCGACAGCTCTATGAGGTGCGGGTGGAACACCGGAACACCACGCATCGTCCACGTACTAATCGGTCCTGCTGTTTCGAATATTAGCCGGAACAAACAGACAGACAAAAATTCTAAAAATAACATTTTTATAATGAGTAGGTATCTAATATACCTATTATAATATCCATATTTCATATGGGTAAAACTGTACTATACCGGACAACGAAATAATGGGTTTTTTGGGGTGAGGGAGGGAGGGGGGGGTGTCCCCTCCCCCCCGAACCCCCTCCCGAATCTAGGAAACACATACTTTTGGAGATATTCAAGATTCAAATTTTGAGGTTAGGAATCACAAAATCGTTAATTTTACGCATTTTTGGGGCAGATTTGGGGGTTTTAGGGAGGAGAATCACCCTAAAACCCCCGGACTATACCCCCACAGTAGCAATTGTATACTTTCATGTATTTAAAAATGAAAAAAATTAATTTTGTTGCAGGGGAGCGCTCTACCATTGTATAAAAATATTTGTGCACTGAAAAATAGGTTTCTGGGTTGTTTAAAAAAAAAATAACCCTAACCTAATCTCCTACTGTAGCAATTGTATACTTTCATGTATTTAGATAAAAAAAAAAGTTTTCTGGGTGGTTTAAAAAAAAATAACCCTAACCTAACCTGATTTATTCGAGTCAGAGAGCCCTATATTTAGTATGCAAAAAAAATATCTTATGACAGATAAGAATCGCTTACTGGCGCTAGCGCAAGTATTTTTGTACTTCGATTCTCGTTACAAAAAAAGGCTTATTTTTTACTTTTTTTAAATATTATTAATTTAGCTTTTAGCTTGCCCAATACAAGCTAAATTCACTTAATGATGTATAATATGTCATTTGGCTATATTACTCGTCATTTGGCTATATTATTCGTCATTTTTAATGTCAATAAAAGAAAATTTGCGTTTTGTTAAATATTCATTGTGGCTGTATGAACTAATACCTTTGTCATAATATTACAAACAAAGTAAAAAGTGAACGAAATCTGTCAAAATGGCGTCAAATATTACGAAAAATTATCGATTTTCATTATTTTTTTCTCAAAAACTATATGTTTCCTAACATTGAGGCCTCATTTATGGAGACGCGGGGCGTCGCGCGTTGCGTTGAGCGGCGCGGCCCGCACTGAATTCAAATATATGGCGTTGTATGAGTGCGTTTACGGAGAAGCGATTTTAGACGCGTTTGTTTGAATTAAGGGCGTTTTTTGCGGCCGAGCCCGCGGATGGCACCGACGCGTCCCACGCGGCGTTTATCGCGGCGGCGCACGCAGCGGCAATTCTCGATGAAGCTATGTCCGAGGCGGAATCTTCTGTCAGTCTTATTTAGAAATCGCGCAACACAGACGTAGTCACCGTCGCAATGGAGTATGATAATTATGATCGACTTTTTTTTAGTCATTCATGCTGCAAGTTGCGACACGTGCGCTCCCATCTCTCGCCAACATAAAACTAGTCGATTTGATCGAGGCGAGCGTGCGCCGCCGCGATGCCCGCCGCGTGCTTCGCTACACGCTAGAGGATTCGCCGCGGGCGCCGCCACGCTTCCCGTCTCGCTTCTCTATGAACATGGTCGTATATTGCTATAAGTTTGTGTTTACGCGTGCGATGATGCGTGCCGCTTCACGCGCCGCCCCACCGTAAACAGAAAAAACGTCCGACGCGCCGCGAGACGCCACGCCACACGCGACGCGAGACGCCCCGCGTCTCCGTAAATGAGGCCTAAGACTTTGCGTAATTACTTTTTAGACATAAACCTTTCTAATATAAAATTATGAGCATAAAACTCGCTGTCCGGTATAGTACAGTTTACAGCCTTCATATGCTATGTACTAAATGTACAAAATTATTATTTTGATTTTACAAACAGACACTTACTTACAATTTTATTATATGTATGGCTAAAACACGAACGGAGAGAATATGTAGGACTATCGTTTGCCATACTTAATAGGGAATGTACTAATTTCTTACCTTGGGGTATCGAATCTCGTGATGCTGTGTATACTGGTACTGGAGAGACCCTGGAATACCGTAGTGTGGAACTTTCATCTTTCTTACATAAGTGTCATCGAATGTTGCGTATGCCATCTTAGCGCCGTCCTTTGAGAACCAAATAGCGTTGTTTGAGCCAAAAACTTCCTCTGTAAGATATTGAAATAAAATTGTATGTATTGCAGTAGATAAGGTATGTTAATTTAAATTAATATTATAAAGAAAGAAGATTTGATTTGTTTTTTTTGTAAGATTCAAGATTCACAAAGCATACCTATTTCAAACAGAAAATTTAAAGGTACCTACTGTTGAAATGTCAAGAAGTCGGTCAGTCAGAAAAATGAAAGTAATTGCACATTCCAAAGCGTAGATCTCTATGGAGAAGAATGCGCAAGAAACTCCATGGACACTATTTTCAAACATGTATTACAAATATCTCGGTTCCATGTTTCTTGTGGCTACTTATGTGAAAACAACGTAAACAAATTAAAAAAAAAAAAAACAATTTCTAAAGCTATGTATTAAAATAAGCCACTAGCAGCTAAGAGATGACCAGTTTCAACTGACAGCTGTATTAAATAAACTCAAAAACTACTAGACCAATTTAAAAAATTCTTAGGGCGGAATTCACCAATAAAACTAATCGCGTTTTAACCTTTTGACCGCCAGAGCGTAAACGCATCGGCGTCCCTACCACGTCAAGCTACAAATTCAGCGCCAATACCTACAAATAAAATAGGGATTCCAACATCTTATCGATACCCAATTTGTCATTGCTTTAAACCCATATTTTTTAAGTAAAATATTACTCGTTATATCATTATTTTATTTTATTTGATCCTATTTCGAATCATACTATCATTAAACAGAAGTTACAAAAATCTAAACTACGTAAAAGCAGACATTAGAACTACAAACGACAAAAATAAATAATATTATGGTACATCACTAATCTCGTTCGTAACGGTAGCCGCTGTCGGGAAGTCCCGACTCGGGTTTGGCGGGCACGACCTTTGACAACTTCCTCGCATGCGAGTAGGGATGGGACATTGTGGGACATAATAAATAATTATCACATAGTATTTAACAACAATTTAATCAATTCACTTTTAATAAGTCTGACTCTACATAACTCGGCAAACTTATGTTATCTAAGTCCTTCTGCGTTCGCACTTTTCTTATCAGGTTCAGTAAATTGACGTACGTTACTGAACGCTTCTCTGCTGGCACTCTATCTAACTCAAAAGCGATAAGTCTTCCAAACGCCGCATTTCGTGGCTCGCTAGGTCCTGGTTGGTGAAAAGTTTTATATAAATAAAACTCACCTCTAAATTATCCTCGTAGAAAGATGTTACTTCAGAGAATTCATCATCCTCTTCCACACTTCCTAATATACGAAGGAGTTCTTCAGTAGTTATATTTTGACGGCTTGCCATTTTAATAATCATTTTCGTCCACTCGCACAGTAATAATTCCGTTACCATTATTATTACCGGTTATAATAATGAAGGAAATCACTAACAGTTTCCCGTAGCGCTAATGACGTCACGGCTTGACGTGTCTTCCCGACTGTGGCGTACAGGGTTACTGTATATGCGATAGGGATGCGCGAGAGTGGACAGAAAACTATCGATCGATAGCTATATTAATTATGAATTCGTTACTACAGACCACAATTTAACATTATATCATACTTTAGGAATATTCAGATATGAATAATTGATATTTAAAAAAATATTATCGAATTATTTAATGCTATTTTTTATAAAATATTTCATAGATTATAAATATAATTTACCATACGTGGTTGGTATTTTGGTTGTGGCGTGAGGAAGAACACTTTTTACGGATTTCAATTGGTAATTTTTGATGATTGTTTTTTCTAGTGAAATCTAACTAATGGATACAATCTTTATACCATTTTACAATATATATCATTAATGTAGTTTTACATAATAGGAAAAAGAAACAGAACACTTAATTTAGTATAATTATTTTGTACTTAAAAAATGTCGTTTTCTTGTCAGCTGTAGACGACGGTGGCGTATTGGGCACGTTTTCTTTTGTCGTCTATACCCAACCGTGGCGTTCAAAAGGCTAACGTTTGGCTCGCATAATCGCGTTTAGCCGCTGTCACTAGTGTCACTTGTCTGTATTTTTCTTTTTTTGTATTTTTACAAGTGACACTAGTGACAGCGACTAAACGCGATTATGCGAGCCAAACGTTAAAACGCGAATAGTTTTATTGGTGAATTCCACCCTTAGTTTTTGTAAATATTCAACTTAGTCTCTTTTAAAAGTTTACATATTGTACAGGTTTTTTTCGTTGGGAAAATCATTTTATGACATCCCCCGCTCTTGGGCGGGGCGGGAGATAGTGTCAGACTTTTACTGACTAAAAATCCACTCCTGTTCCTTCGTTGCCTTTCGTACACACGGTGACTTTAATAGCGTAGCAGGGCACACTAACATGATAAATGTGTGCGTAAACGCTAGCGCGTGAAACACAACAGGTATTATCGTTGTGTGATATAAAGTAACTCGTTTCTACACTCACACTCTTGCAAAAAAAAAAATAGTAGCCGTATAAGTTACACGACTATGAAAATACAGCAAAAATTGGCCACTGTTATTAATGGCGCTGTGGCGCAATGCGTATGATACATAACTAACGAGTAAGAGGTCCCAAGTTCGATTCCAATTATCTGTTATTTTCTTTTTGTTTTACTCATGTTTTTTTTGAATAGTAATGTTATGGTTATTCTCGTAATAATTAAAATATTCGAAATATATTTTTGTAATTTTATACATATAAACTATGTATATTTACGAAATTAATTAACGAAATTTTTGTATATAACTTGTAATATAAATAATTTTATAATATATATATATATCATTTACGTAATATAACAATACGTTATTATTAATAGTTGACAATCCTTTCATTGTCAACTTTTTTTTTTTATTTTCGCAAACATTCACTTATGAAATTATTATAGTTATTTAAATTAGCATCAAACACTTACACTTAATCTTTGGAAAGTAATTTTGATGATATGGGTAGGTAATCAGCAATAATGTTCACAATAATCAATTAGCTGTGGGTATCAATACAAACAGAAGTAAAACCGAGCGTGCCATCCCACAATAATTCACCTATTCAAATAATATGTCTCCAGCTCAACTCGCAAACAAAATAAAACTCGTTTACTACTCGATATACACACACACATATTTGTATATGTGTTTGCTACGAATTAGATAAAAAAATTCGCTTCGTTCATTAGATGGAAAATTAGCACTGATTATCAAGTGCTTGCTTGCCGTTAAAGGTGTATCGAGTTCGATCCTAGCCATTGACAAAACATTATTTTCTATTTTATTGTAGTATAATGATAACGAAGTTTATTAAAGCTAAAACTTAGAATATTTGCTTTAAAAACTAAGTGTATGAATATTATCATCTACCCACTTTATTAGTTATTTACTAAGAAATGAGTCGGATAATAAGTTAACCTGGCATAACGCTTTTGCCTATCACGATCGTGTGTTCTACAACTTACTCCGAGACAAAAAATAATTAATCGTTGTGGAAAGTGATACTTTTTACAAGTAATAATTAACATGTCTCATTTGTCTACACTTTTGAGGGCTGAGATAGTAGTATTATATAAACAAAATGTATCCATAAGTGAAATTTCGAGGAGACTAATGCTACCGGTAAGTAACAAATCCAAACTTAACATAATGCGAAATAATTTAACATTGTTGATATTTGTTAGGTTTTAACGTAATTTTGTGATTGTTTACAGAGGAAAACTGTGCAGTTTTGGGTGCATAGATATACAGCTGAAGGGACAATCGATGCCAAACGTCCGGGTCCAAAAGCAATTGCATATACGGATGCCAACCCACTGCATCGAAATATTGTTGCTACGTATAGCGCTGACGGCTTTGCTACAACAAGAAACACTGCGATTATGCACGACGTGTCTATGACAATTGTTCGACGCCACTTACGAGCAGCAAAAATTAAATGTCGCAAGCCTGCGAAAAAAATTTTACTGACGGCTTTGCATAAGGAAGAAAGGATGCGGTTTGCAAGAAAATTTATAGATTTTGATTGGTGCAATAACATAGTTATATTTAGTGATGAAAAGTGTTTTAAGTCAGATAAGGATGGGCGTAAAATATTATGGAGAAAAGATGGAGAACGTTACCATCAGAAAAATATTCTCCCATGCAGGTCTAGTGGTCGCATTACGTTAGGTTATTGGGGCTGGATGTCATCGATGGGTCCCGGTGAGTTAGTGGAGGTAGGGGGTCGCAATACCAGTCAAGGTTACTTGGACATCTTGCAAAATGTTATGTTGCCTACCGTGCGCGTGGCATACCCGGACGAGCATATTTACTTCGTGCACGATAACTGCTCGGTGCACCGCGCACGAATGGTGCAAGACTGGTTAAGTGTCCAAGAAAACTTGACTGTTATTGAATGGCCCTCTAAAAGTCCCGATTTGAACCCCATAGAAAATCTATGGGGTCACATGGTGCTCAACTGGGATTCATCTGATGTGAGATCTAAACGTAATTTAGATAATTTAGTGTCATCCATGTGGGAATCGTTTCGCGGCACTGACCTGTGTGAAAATTTGGTGGCTAGCATGAGAACGAGGTTACAAGAAGTAATCGACAATGAAGGTGCACCAATTAGATATTAATTTTGATTTAAATTGAATCCAATTATAAATATTTTTAAAAAGCTGTATTACTGTATGCTGTTTTTGTTTTTATCATGTTATTGTTATTGAAATCAAGAGTTACGATACCTATCATAGTTCATTTTTTAAAACATGTTGATTGATATGTTATAAGTAAAAAAAAAAGACTAAGAAGTAAGCTGTAGGTAATTATACTGTTGTTGTTATTATGTGACATGATGTTATTGTTATTGAGATCAAGAGTTGCGATATCTATCATAATTCATTCTTGATAATATGTTGATTTATGTCACTAATAAAAAACTTAAAAAAGTGACGTCCATCCTTGTCTGACTTAGAATATTTTCACTTTATATATTGTATTAAAGATAATCATGAACAGATTCGTTAATTGTGACCATTCCGTTTAATGTATGTAATTAATAAGTTGTAATAAACATAGTTGGATCGTTATCGCAGTTTTCTTTGTCACAATATTTTCAAAATATTTTAATTATTATGAGAGTAACTATAACATTACTATTAAAAAAAAAAACAGGGGTAAATCAAAAAGAAAATAAAAACAAGCAAACTTTTTGTTACATCAGACGATTGGAATCGAACTTGGGACCTCTTACTCGTTAGTTAAGTATCATACGCATTGCGCCACAGCGCCATTAATAACAGTAGCCAATTTTGGCTGTATTTTCATAGTCGTGTAACTTAGACGGCTACTATTTTTTTTTTCAAGAGTGTGAGTGTAGAAACGAGTTACTTTGTATCACACAACGATAATACCTGTTGTGTTTCACGCGCTAGCGTTTACGCACACATTTATCATGTTAGTGTGCCCTGCTACGCTATCAAAGTCACCGTGTGTACCAGGGCCGAGTCTTCCTTTCAGAATCAGACCCTTGGCCCCAGTAGGCTTCGACCCTACTGGGCCCCTACAGTTGCTGACATCTCCTTGAGGCGCGCGTGGAACAGCACGCACCGTTGACGACTTGGGCTTGGTCCGGACGGTTATCGAACGGTCGGACGGCAAGCCACCCATTGCTCGCCATCCGCAAGCCCGCGCCTGCGGTGGCCGGAAATCAGGATAGGAATCCCGGCGGCGGTTAGGGCGTGAGGACCGCTGCCTCACGCGATCGGCCACCTCCTTTGCAAGCATTACTGCTTCGCAGAAGGAGGCGACCGCCTGCCACTCCTCCTCGCTCCGGACCATGGCCTGTACCAAGGCCCGGCGCGAGAGATCGCCGCCGCCGATTGCCCCCACGAGGACACGGCGTTGCTCTGCCCAAGCGGGGCACACCTCCACCGTATGCTCCACCGTGTCCTCCGGGCGGTCCACACAGTGGCGACACCCGGGCGTCACTTCCGCACGAATCCGGTGCAGGAACTTCCCGAACTTACTGTGTCCGGTGAGGACCTGCGTCATGCGGAAGGTAATGACGCCGTGTTGCCTTTCCAGCTACTCCTCAAAGAGGGAACTTACCGCCATAAACATATTGTACAGGTAAGGTACATTTAAAAAGATAAACTGTTTTTTAAGTTAAATTTGTATATTAAGTTAAATGCCCGAAACTTATAGATGATCAACTCGCGGCAAATCAGTCTTTCAACGATGCTATACAACTACTAAACCTCTTACTTAAATGAGTTGACCATTAGGTACATGTTTGCTGTATGGACTTTAAAAGAGACTTTGACTCCTGAGTTTGTTTCGGTGTTTATCTCAGGGTAGTCAGCTTGGAAACATCGACATCATCCGGCGTGGTTAAATTGAAAAAAAAAAAAAAAATTACGTGTTTATAAAAAACCTATTTGCAAAAAAAATAATATCATGTGTTTTTATTGATTCGCTGCACGTCGATGTCTGGATAAAAATTATACAATTAATATGTACGGGTTTATATAATCGTACATATACGAACAATTACAATGTAATGGTCTGAAGTGGTTTTTTAGGGAAAGTACCACCTAAATCGAGTGGACCTGTTCACACAGTCAGTGCTAGCATTGTGTTCGGTATCATGTATCGCAACTCAAAACTAGTAATTCAAAGAAATAATGGGTGTTCATAAAAAAATATTATTGTATCTAAATAACCTGAACAGGGGTCTTAAACGCGAAAGAGGGATGGAATTATATACCTTATACAACGACCTTACAGCTACTAGACGTCTAATAACAGGCGATGCATGTCTGTCAACTCATATGATTATAGGATCTGATGTCTCGACCAATCAGAACGTAGTACCTCGCTCACTCGTACCAATCAGAACCAATCAGAACGTAGTACCCCGCTCCCCGTACCTCGGCTAGTTGACAGAATTGTTTTGGTGCGCTAGTTCAAGCACGAGGCGTCTAGTGGTTGTAAGGTCGTTGACCCTATATAACTCCATCCCTTTAACAGTTCAGTTTTCGTCAAATGGATCGCGTAGGGTCTCTGATAAACATGTGAATAGAATACTAACCTTCATATACCCAATCCGGGATACCATTGAAGATCACGTCCAACTGCCCAGTCCTCGTGATTTGGCGGGGAGCGCTATTCAGACCGCTCTGATAGTAAATGTTGTTCAAATAGACAAATGCTAGGGCTGTTCCTGAGGAGCCCCATACGAAGTTCTGGAGGTCAGGTACATCATCAGTTTTTCCGGCATTGTTTCCGAAAGGACTTATGTAAACTGTGTTACCAGTGTTGGTGTTAACAGCTGCGTACCGAGCGTTGAAACTGTGTCTGTACACCTGGAAGTAGTGGACTTGGGTTAAACAAAATGTATTAAGTTTTTCTCCCAACATCATCATCATCATCATTTCAGCCGACAGACTTCCTGACAGACTGCTAGACATACGCCTGCCCAAATGGTCGCCACAATTACCGATACTGTCCAACTCGCCATCCATCGGATTCCTGCAACATTTACTATGTCGCCAGTTCACCTTGTGGGCCTTCCAACACACTGTGTCTTCCAGTACCTACTTGGTCGCGACTCCAGTACCTTTCGGCGCCATCGACCATCTTATCTGTTGTTTTGTGCTTTCAACCTCGGTGTTAACCAAAACAAATAGAAGGCATTGGAAGTAAAACAAAACCAATCAATCAGCTCAACTTTTTTACAACTAGATATGCTAGTGACAGCTTCCATATAACTAGATGTAACTTAATACCAAAATATTTACGAACAATGGAAATAAATCTATATATATAAAAGGAGAAACTGACTGACTGACATATCAAACGAAACAATAAGAACTAAGACCGTGAAATCTTGCACAAGGTTTCCTTTTATGACTTAAGCCTTTAGGGGGTGAATTTTGGGAAATCATCTCTTGAGCACAAAGAGAGAATTTTCCAAAATTCAGCCCCTAAAGGGTTGAAACGGGGATCCAAAGTTTGAATGGAAAAAACTAATTTCACGCGGGCGAAGCCGCTGGCACAAGCTAGTAATGTTATATAAAACTTACCGGTTCGACATTGTATGCCAATATAACTTCGTTACCATCAGGAGACAACTGCATCACTCTCGATGACACCTGCAGAACCTGTAATATGTTCGTTAAAACCGTTAGACAAGTCTTAAGGTGGGAAATTATCCAAATGACTTCTCACGCTCTGGGTGGAGCGGGAGGGCGTGTCAGACTTTTACTGACTAAACCCACACCTGTATCATTCAATTACCCTTTGCGTTCTAGGACTACGGATTTCCATTTCAGAAATTCTCCGTGGTCCTAGCTAGCGGGCACGGTTACTGACATCTCTTTGAGGAGCGCGATGATCACTACGCGCTGTTGACGACTTAGCTCGGTCCGGTTAATTACCGAACAGCCGGACGGCGAGCTACCCAGTGCTTGACGTCGGCAAGCCCGAGTCTACCGTGGCTGGTAGTGTCGTCACTTTCAAGCAAAAGTATTTTTTAAAGGAAAAAAATATTTTAAGGTTCTGTAGTTTTTGAGTTTATTAATTACAAACAAAAATGCAAATCTTTCCTATTCGTAATATTAGTATAGAAATATAGACTGAGGTAAAAATTGTCGATAAAAAAAGGTACAATGGCTTCTTTAACAAGAACTTCGTAAACGGTGCTGGAGTACTTTTGAAATCAATTTCCAGCCTACTATTTCTAATTTCACCTTTAGGTACTAAATTTTTTCGAACACAAAGAAAAAACACAATTTAACTCATCATCATCATCATTTTAGCCAAAAGTTGTCCACACAATTACCAAAAGCAAAATTACCTGGCTAGTGGTATTGAAAACAAGTGGCTGGATGTTGCCAGTCTCGATATTATAGAGTACTAAGTCGCCATCACTGTTCCGGAAAAATATTTCACCTCCTGCAAGTAAACATTAAAAATACTTAAAATTAAAGCCATTATGTTCCTATTTTTAGGGTTCCGTACCTCTAAAGGATACTAGATTATAGGATCACTTTGTTGTCCGTCTGTGTGTCAAAACCCTTTATCTCGGGAACACGTGGAGGTATCGAGTTGAAACTTAAACCTATACTATAAGTTTGCGGTTTCTGGAAGCTGTGTAAAAATCAAATTCTAAGTTAACGAAAAAAAAAGATACGACTGTTTATTCACTTTCAAGGGAACCAAAATTCATAGGGTTCTTTTCTAGGGTATTTTCCGTTTACCCAGAATCCTGAAATTTGGCATAAAGCAAGGTCTTATAGCACAGATATAGGAATAAATCTTATAACAGTAAATTTATTGTTACATCACTAATATAAACTTTTTTTGCGATTCGAATAAATCTTCGAAACTCCATTCGGGAATTCTATTGTCAACATCGAGCATGGTTTAAAAGCTTGTTACTTCATCTAACGCAATCCAGCGCGTTGTTAGACGAAAAGGCAACGCGAAAAAAGAGTCGAATATTTTAGAACTATTTGCTTATGTAATTTTGTACGGAACCCTCAGTGTTGGAGTCCGACTCGCACTTGCCCAGTTTTTTATTTACTGAATTGCAGTAACGTTCATGTGACCACTACAAAAAACTGCAGTTGTTAACGAAAATTGTCATATCTCGGTAGAAACTGTCATCATCATTTCAGCCAAAAAACGTCCACTGTTGGACATAGACCTCCCCCAAGTATCGCCATAACGACCGATTCTGTGCGTCTCGCGTTTATCGGATTCCTGCTACCTTCACCAGGTCACCGGTCAATCTTGTGGGAGGCCTTCCAACGCTGCGTCTTCCGGTACATAGTTGCCACTCCTATTGTCCTATCGACTAGAGAAACTGTGCCTTACTTAAATTATAGTTACCAAATAATTTAATTCAATTTAAATGTTGACAGTTGAACAAGAAAAAAATTCAGTAAATTTACCTTCAGACCATGTTGCATTGAAAGGCGACGGTGAGTATTCTCCACGGATGAACTCCTCTAAGTCTAGCGGTGTCGTTGGCGGTTCCGTAGGCGCTTCTGTAGTCGGTTCTGGAGTCGTGTCTGGAGTTGTGTCTGGAGTCGTTTCTGGAGTCGTTTCTGGAGTTGTATCTGGAGTAGTTTCTGGAGTCGTTTCTGGAGTTGTATCTGGAGTAGTTTCTGGAGTCGTGTCTGGAGCAGTAGGTGGCTCCTCAGTAGATTCACTAACGGTCGGTGGAGAAGTTGGGTCAACGGGAGTTGAAGGCTGAGTAGGTTCACTAGCAGTTGTTGGAGCAGCAGTTGTTGGAGCAGCCGTAGTTGTAGGCGCGGCTTCGCCACCAGACAGGACGACGATCAGGGCAACAATTCCTCCAAGGGCTCCTAACATCACTATGGTTACTACAGCGTATACTATTGTCTTCTTGTTTGTGGTTCCGATCAGATTCTAAAAGATATAGACTAATAAAAATGCAAATTCAGATTGTTTGTTGTTTGTTTGTGAGATAATTATTATATCATTTTGTAAACTGTAGTAGGTACTGGTGACTTGAAAAAAAAACAGAAATGGACTTCACATTGCCTACCAGGTTAATTCTTACCTGGTTACTACCCAACTCCATAGTTGAACTACCGTTGTCCTGAGCCATCTTGTTTAAGATTTGTATAACTGTGAACAAATGAGATAGTTAAACCTAATTATTAACCGGATTCCTTTTTAATAAATTATTATCATTTAGTAGATGCTTAGAGCCCACCGAGTTGCCTAGCGAGTAAGGAAATAGAATTTACCGACGGTACCTTTTTTGATGTGGAAAGGAGTGTCAGACTTTTACTGACTAAAACCCAGTGTTCTTTTAGTTCAATCTGCAGCCGTGGCAAGCTTAAGCCCTAACTGATTTGGTCAATTTTGCTTACATCTCTTTGAGACGCGCGTGAAACACAATGCGCCTTCGACCTTGGCTCGATCCATACCGGATGGTGAGCTTCCCAGTGCTCGCAGTCCGCAAGCCCGTGCCTACAGTGGCTAGAAATCGTCTTCATGTCTCCCGATACCCGGGGCGTCTCCAGCGGGGTTTAGCTGCCTCTTTTGCTCGCATAACTGCTTGGTTCCGATGAGTCGTACTATTTTATTTAAAATAGCCGTTAAAGTTCAGAAGCATACAAGGGATCTCGAATTGCCTACCATGATAAGTACTAAAAGATAAGAAATTCAATTAAGCATGAGTAGGTAGACAATGTAAGTTCCTAGTCACGATCGTATTATAATGATATTCCGAATTGAGTAATCTTAATCTATTTTATCAATGTCGTGCTAATACTCGTAGATACACGAAACTATTTCTATAAAATAATACAACTTAATTTACTAACTCGTAAATTACTTGAAGATAGAATACACTATATTGTACATATATTTTTTAGAGCAGTCACATTTTGCCTTTTTTTTAAGGACTTTTTTTTTACTGACTAACACCCACTCCTGTTCCTTCTATGCCTTCGTTCTAGGGCCCCGGGGTTCTCTTTCACATCACCCATGGTCCGACCCTGCTGGGCCCCCACGATTTGCTGACATCTCCTTGAGTCGCGCGTGGAACACTATGCACCGTCGACAACTAGGGTTCGGTCCACACGGTTACCGGACGGTCGGACGGCGAGTTACCTATTGCTCGCCGTCCGCAAGCCCGCGCCTACGTTGGCCGGAAATCGGAATCGGAATCCCGGTGACTGGGACGGGAGGGCTATTGCCTCGTGCGTGCGGCCGCCTCCATTGCTAGCATTACAGCTTCGCAGAAGGAGGTGGCCGTCTGCCACTCCTCCTTGCACCGGACCACCGGGCGTTTCTTCCGCACGAATCCGGTCCAGGAATCTCCCGAACTGATCATGTCTGGAGAACTGCGTCATGCGAAAAGTAAGGACGCCATGATGTCTTTTCAGCCACTCCTCAAAGAGGGGGCTTACCGCCATAATTATGGCTGCCCAGCACTGGGTTGCGACAGTCGCTGTCGCCATTCCACCATGAGATCCCGCCGGAACTCTGTCCGCCATGCCGCGACTTGACGCGGCAGCGGGGTTTCGCTCCGGCGTTGCATCTCCACGCACAGATCGTGCATGCGTGCCAGGACTAAGACACATTTCGCCCTGAGTTGCTAAAAGTAAGCAAAACCCTACAAAATTTATCACAAAAAATATTTTGAATTACAGAACTGTTATACAATATACTAGTGTTGCAACAGAACTCTGCTTCCGCTTCCGCTTCTGCAGAAGTTCCGCTAGCTTTTTCACTTCAGTTTCCGCTTCTGCTTCCGCAAAATTTATAACAGAACTCTAAACGGAAGAATACAGCGAGGAGCGCAAGGGTGGGGCACGCGTGGACGACTGGACACATCGAATGGGGCGGTACACGTTTGGGTAAAATATAATAATAAAGAAACCTTTGTGTCGCAACGTTTCGTTACGAGTTTCTTTAGTATAATATTTTTTGGTTCATTCTACGCATCACCGCGATTCGTGACGTGATTACGACGTAAAACTCCTGTTGTTTTTAAAAAATATCTATATATGTGCTTTTTCTTCATAGCATTACCACTTCCGCTTCCGTTTTTGCATCCGCAAAGATTGACTTTTGACATCTGCTTCCGTTTTCGCTTCCTTTAAGACACTACCGTTGCTTCATTACAATATACTCTTATTCATAAATTATTATAATACTATTATGTAGGTTGTTACTATAAAAAAGTTTATTCTTTCCAGAACATGATAATTGTGGTGTGGTTAATTGGAAATTAATGACGTTTAAACATTTTTAGGACGGATGTTCGATGGAGCCGAAAGGTTGTAGGGTGGCGACCGCTCATCGAAAAACGCAGCGTTGTAAGGCCTCCCTAAGAGAAGTCAAGGTGGACCGATGACCTGGTGAGAGTCGCGGGAATGTGGTGGATGCGAGACGTATATGACCGTTCGTTGTGGCGACACTTGGGGGAGGCCTATGTCCAACAGTGGACGTCCTTCGGCTGAAATTATGGTGATGATGAAACATTTTTATCAGAACCGTGATCAGTTTTAAGCTTTTGTGCTGGAATGAGTGATTAAAATATATTGTTCTTTATCTATGATAAAGATAAGGTTCGCCGAAGCCGTCTTTCAACCCAAAAATCTGTGAGTGTGGTGTGTAGTGTAAGTAGTGTAGAATAATGCTTGTTCTACTTACATATTTGTTAAAATTCTACAACAGGGACTTGTTTTACGATTATATAAAATCAATAAAAAACCTATTATTAAAGATCTAGTACTTTAGTAAACCCTAAGGAAACGGCCGCAAGAGTGAGGGAACGTACATCCTCAAGCCCCAGCCGCCGCGACAGAGGACGCCTCGGGTGTCAGGAATCGCAGAGTGAGCTCCGGCAACGGATTTTCAGACGACTAGTAATGGGTAGCCCACCGTCTCCGCCGCTCATCCGCTCGTCCTATACGAACCGAGCCTCAGTTCTACGCATGTCTCAGAACACACCCACAAACTATATTTTGAATTTTAAAAATAATTGACTCACCGCCTTCCAGATACAAAAAAAAAAAAAATAAGTTAGGACCGGCCGATAGCCGAATCCTGATCACACTAAATATTCTATTATTTTAAATAAATTATCGTAATCTATAAATTACCATATCGAGAAAAGATTATATGATATGGATAGCAACAATCTAAACTAATATTAAAAGACGAAAGATTTGATTTTTTGTTTGTTTGTTACGATTTAACGAATAATTCGTCAACTTGCCTTCACGCACTTCTTACTTTCCAGACCCTCCTATCCAGGGCATCAAGTTCATACACAAATACATACCGAAATACTTGTAAGTTTCGGTTGAGCAGAGGGATCTAAGGTGTATGGAAAACGAGAGTTGAGTTCTTATAGATTCCATAATCTCACCTCGCTTTACATGCATGACTGCACATTTGTCCACACCAAATTCCATCTTGATGGCACTACTGAAGGTTTCGGTTACCTTCAGTAGCTCCACCACTTGCAAGTTGTTTTTATTATAATAATAAATTATTTATTTCAGATTCATCTTGCGATTACATCCATATTTGTTATTAAAATGCGAGCTTACAAAGTAGTGTTAGTTAACAAATATTTTGTTGCTAAACAGGAAATGGCCAGTTTGGGTGGACTTCTAGATGATGGTGGAAAATCACTATACGACTGCGTGCAGCTTTATCTAGCGAGCCAGTATCGGAGAGTCCAACACGTCCGCCAGCGCGCGCAGGATGGTGTTGGGATTGTAACGCGTACGGCGCGTGATAGAAGCGCACCGTTTGCGCATGATGGCCGCAAAGCCATCTATGTGGGCCGCCGCGAACATCGCGGAGGCGCTGCAGTGACGCGGCAGCCCCGTTAGCACCCGGAATGCGATATTGCATTGAACGCGCAGATTCCTTTATGCCCGCTGCATATATATATATTTGCGGGAATGCTTTCCTTACTCACGCCCTTCTGATGCACCTTGCGGGTCGCATCTAAAGAATCTCCTTAAATCCCCTCCCCACTCCACCGATTTCTACTCCTACTCCTTCACTGCGCACGCAGTACGGATGGAATTTTCTACCGCCTGACATTAGGGGCGTCCAAACTCTTGCAGTTTTTAAAAGTAGCGTGACAGAACACTATATTTCTATTTCGTCATAGTTGCATATTAGTATGTATTAATATGTTATTTAGTATGTATTTTTGTGATATCTATTTTGCTATGTGTATGTTTATAATTATAATAGTATATCTTTTATTTTTTTGCATGTTATATTATTTCATTGATAACTATTTTATATGTATTTATTTTCCTATTAATGTTACACACGGTGCCTACATCTCTATTTTCTTCCAACTCTCCTTTCGCAGGTATTAATGTTACACACGGTGCCTACATCTCTATTTTCTTCCAACTCTCCTTTCGCAGGTATGCTGGAAGAGATTTCTTTAGAAATAAGCATCAACTTTGTACCTATTTTTCTGTGTCCTTCTTCGTCTTTTATTTTGTGTGTGCACATAAATCGTTAAATAAATAGTTAACCCACAGGCTAAAAGGTGTAAAAGGACAAACAGAACGCTTTAAAAAGTTTTAAACTTTGACAGTCCCCGTACACCGTGAAAGCCTGCGGGCCAACATATTGCATCGGACGGACAGCACTCTGCGCTCCCTATCAAATCCACTCTGTCCTTAAGGTCCTCGGTGACCCAGTAGCCTAAATACTTGAATTGCTCAACTTTCTTTAGAGCTGTATCACATAATGTGAAATTCGGAACGAATGTGTATCGCTTGTTGTCTAACCTGAAAATAATTATCTCCCTTTTTTTATGTTGTAATTGAGCCCATGAGTCACCGCATAGGATTCAAAAATATTCAAGAGCCTTCGTAAGCACCAATCGACAGGCTCAACAGCATCAAATCGTCGGGCTCAACAGCACCAAATCGTCTGCGTAACTGATGTTATTGACGCATACTCTATTTAAATGACACCCGATGCTGGTGCTGCTGAGTTCCTCGATCAGTCGGTTAACGTACAGGCTGACAGGCTGAAGAGCGTAGGAAAGGTTAGCCCCCCCTGCCTCACCATGCATTCCAACCCGTACTCCCCCGAGAGCAAGCATGTCTAATTCACACCTGTCTAATTCACACAATTCCTCTGGTTATTATACCATTGCATAAAGAATAACATAATTTCTCCAGGTAGACTAGTTTCATCCTATAATTTAACCCATAGAATATCGTAAGATACAAGATCGAAAGCTTTCGATAAATCAAGGTGGCAAGCATACACTGGAGTCTTTCTACTAGTGTAATATTGAACAGTCTGCTTGAGGCACAGGATAGCACTCTCGGTGGAAAGGCCGGGCCTGAAGCCGAACTGTGCATCGTTTAGCTAGACGTGTTTATCCAGGTGCTGACCAAGCAGACTGTCTAGCACTTTGGCAACTACTGTGGCAAGGGAGATTGGTCTATAGTTGTTTACAACTGATGCATCATAAGTTTTATTTTTGATGATGGGTATATAGTACGCATTAAATTATCGGGCAGATGGAAGTGGCCCAAACACAGGCACATCATATCTGAATGATTTTATTTTATGAATGTTTCTTTTGATTTTACATGAGTCGGATCAGGTTGATGGATCCATCGATGGATGAATCGAAAATATATTTAAGCAGCTCTAGTAGACACCTTCATGGAAACGCTTTAATAAATAATTCTCCGAGATATCGTCAGCTTCTTTATGCTCGTCGATACTAACAAAAAAATCGCCGGAACAATTGATTATCCATTTTGATAGAGAGATATGGTCTTGATAAAAACAGTGGACATTGATCGGACCTTATAGGTGAAGGAATATTCGAAAGCAAAGAGGTTTCAAACATCTTAGGTGGAATCGGAGGAGGCCTAGAAATTATGGGAGTCTTTCGTAATGGAGTCTCATAATTTAGTTATTACACAGTGAGTTCGAGTGATTCTCTTGTTTAACCGACTTGAAAAAGGGCGAGGTAAATAGGTGTGCATATATGAGAGCAACGATCAAGTTCCTCAGAAGAAGAGTTTATGATCTCTATCATTAGCACTTACAAGGCTGTCTAGCGGGTAATGCCTTCTTAAATACAACGGTCATGCATTGGTACGCATAGTTTAATCGATCCAGAAAATATCACAGAATATTTAGAAAATCCGTACCATGGTTGGAAAGGTCAAAAAAGTGCCAAGAGCGTGGTCTTAACACTTTTTTTAAATGTGGGGTAAAGGATAAGTGTGCGTAGACTCTTACATATGCCAAAGTGATATCACAATCAACATAGATAAGAAAAAATATGTATTTAATAGAGTTCGACGTGAAAGCTATCAGGTAGGTTTTACTGGTATCTTTCCAGCACATCGGGAAGGGGTTAAACCATGCATCCCCATAATGGTGAGTGTTATTATTTGCAGTTATTCTTTCACACAGTTCGGTGCTTAACGTCGCATCATTTGCAATCCTAAACACAGCTGATGACACAGTGTATCCCACTTTTCGTGCGGACGTCAACATTCAGACGTCACATCTTTAACAGTGAGTGGTGTCCATCATTGGGACGACACTTTGACGGAGGAGAACATCAGCGGCAGCTCCATTCTGTAGGCCAACGTGAGCCCCATTTAGTTGCGAAAATTATTATTGGATGGCCTTTTTATCTTTTGTTTATTTGCAAACCCAGCGCCGTTGTGGAAAAAATCAGCATCATCTCTGCAAAATCTTTTAACAAACTTTGAGGTGTACTGCTCTTTCGACTGTCGAGTGAACACCATTGGCTCACTTTAGAAAAGACCTCTGGGTTTAATGAAATCCAAATTATTTATTAAAATAAATAAATAGATTTAATGGAATTAAATGGTTAATTTCCATCGTTAATTTCTCACAATTTAAAGATATTTTTTCGAAAATTTTGTAAGCACTACGGCTACTGAGGATAGCCTTGAACATATAAATGAACTGGTTTTAGATAGTTGTCTTGATTAATTTCAATACGTAGTCTTTTCATCAGTTGTTATCTTTGTCAAATCAGGTATACGCTACCGAAATCAATTATGATACTGGCGCAGTGTACTTAAATCACCAAGTGTATTTAAATCACCAAGACTATAAAGTCGTTTCTCTGAAGAACATAGGTTTTTTTAGAGCAAAATTATATATTTCAACACAGCCAGCAACTTTTTATCCAGGCTGAGCCTAACACTTTGAACACTTTGAAAGTGTTAGGCTCAGCCAGGGTAAAAAGTTTTGCTTGAGTGCTTCTGGTTACCGTTGGCATCTATACAAAGCCAGGAGCCAAAGCAATATTACTATTGCTGCCTCACTACTAACTACATGGTATCAAAACCAAAACAATGATTTTATTTATTCAGATTGCTCTTTAATCATAATAGAAACCCTGCAGGACATCCACACGAGTGCTCTATGAATTTCCTCAGACTCAATCATCATTGACTAGACACTGATATGAACCCTTCCTATCATAATTTGGGATACCGATGGTGGTGCGTTCCGGGAGCCATGAAAACCATATGGCCCTGAACTTGCGTAGAGCGACCTCGAGTTCCAATTGCCGGATCCTCTCAACGACTATCGTAATCCCTCGTGTCTTTAATTTAACCGTCTCCTGGTGCAAACCCCCTGCATCAGGACCAACATTTCTTCAAAGTAACGCTATGGAGGTTGACACGCTGCATCCAGTCGTTCAAAGGTTTACAATAGATTAGAAAATTAAGTAAGCGTAGCACTTCACATAAAATAAAATAAACATATTGTAGAAAACACATTTATTATACCTATTAGATATTTTGTACTTAAAGTACTTAAAATATTTACAAACGAAATCAATATATCCATGATTAATTGAAACTATACATACAACGAACTATTTAATTATATTATTATGTCAAATGTTACTGTTTTATATAAATAGGTAGGAATATCAATATCTACATAATATTCACTGAAAACCCTGTTTCATACTATTAACATTGGCAACTTTAAGTAACTTCACAATACTCAAAATACATCAATAAAAAATATTTACATGACTCAAAAATATTTAAATTATTGCGCAAAGATACAGGTAACTATGTAATAATATCGGTGTCATTATTTTTTTGTTTCTTTCTCACTTTTCCATAACAATAATATATATCAGAGCAATATTTTTTTCTTTTGTTTCAAGAAATTGAAAATATATATGATTTTTGGAATGTAATAAATAACATTTTGTTCATAGCCTTTAGATCTTCGATCATCGTTGTTGAGATCGAAGCTTCATATATATACAATAATAAATCGATTTAGAAAGGCAATTTTGGAAATTCCGGGAGCAATTAGTTTAGTTCTATTTAAACATTGCATTGTGGACACCTAACATATAATATCGATAAAATCGAAATTGAAGAACGAGACTGAGATCGATTCTAATCAGTAGCAGTAATTGAACAAGCAGCACTGTCTGATGGATTTAAAAATTTCGACTTCGATTTGGCTTTTTTACAAATACAGCAACTTTCCTTCAATATTCTGCTTTATTTATCTGGCAATATCTTTATTTATTTATCAAAATATCATAATTTACAGGGTACTGAGCAAAACATTGATTATATTATTTCAATTAAGTAGGGTATTACAACATATGCTCTTGTAGGAACCTCTCTAGCGCGTGGTAGAGATGCGGCCTTACGCCGACTAAGCCGTGGTCTTCGTCTGTGTAACTCTGGAAACAAAAATGAGTTTACGTTTCTATTAAAAAAAAAAACATTTTCATTAACATCAGGTTAAGTATCTCAGTATGATCATTAACTATTGTCCGACTAAGAAATGAATGATTAATTATTAACTCCAAGTCCTAAACTGTTACCATAGGTAGTTAGAATTAATGACGGCTGATTTGTTTTCTCTTTGCTCTTATTGTTCCACTGCTGGGCAAAAACATTCCAGACGGTTTATTATAATTTTAAAATAAAACCTATTAACATTATAAGTCACATGCGAACTAAACATCTGATGTGCCACATAAATGTTACATCGCGTGACCAAAATTTCGCTCACAATTTCAACAACAGTCCGAAAAATAAATATCGGGCCGAACCAGACACAACACTGATCCTGTTGGAGAATTCTTTTTTTCCAGTATAGGTTGCGAAGGTAAAAGCACAAAAAGATGGGATGATTATATAAGAAAAGTGGCAGGCCTCACGTGAAACAGAGTGGCTCAAGAAAGACACGAGTGGAAAATATTGGAGGAGTCCTTTGCCAACTGGCAAACTGGTAATATGGATCTGAATAAAAGGCCATATTATTATAATAGAGGTTGCGGGACTTTACTTTTCTTTTTTTCTCATGTAAACTTACCCCTCCAGAATATACAAATAAAAATGTGATATTATATTAGCTCACCCTTTTAAAAAACGGGGCAAGTACGAGTTAGATTCGCGCACTGCAGTTCCGTACAAATTTACTTATGTAAATAATTCAAATCTCGAATCGAGTCTCGAAGATTTTTCCAAATCGGATACAAGTATTTTTTTGTGACGTAACTACACTAACTACGAGTACTTTATATATATGAGACTTTTTCCTAAACTTGTGCTATGAGACTTTCCTTCATGCCAAATTTTAGGATTCTAGTCCAACGGGGTAGGTTTTGATTTCCTAGCAAATGTTAAAATATGCACCCAAAAGAATTTAAGCGATCTTATCTTTAGATTGTGTTAACTTAACTTTGATTTTTTTCACTGCTGCCTGGGGTAGTAAAGTATTTAATTGATATAAATTTCAGCTTCAGACCTTCACGCGTTCCTAACAAAAAGGGTCTTGACAGACGGACAGATGGACCACAAAGTGGTTCAATTTTAGCTGACTTAGGTAAGGAACCCTAACAAGGAATATTAAAAAGCTCACCATTTGTGTGAAGTAGACATCTCGTGTCTGCAGCAGTCTCGACAACAACATTGCGTGTTGGTAATGCACGTTGTCGTCTGCAGTGCCGTGGATCAAGAAGTAGCTCTTGTTCTTAAGGTTCTCCGCCTAAAAAGTAACAGGATTATTTATTATAATTTTATGTCATATTAGCGTCTACCAGCGGCTCCGCCCGAGTGAAAGTAGGTTTCTCCATACAAAATTTGGACTCCCGTTTCATCCCCATAAACTCTGCTTAGCTTGGGACTAGACGGCGCGGCGTTGTGTGATAGTTGTGGAATATTATTATTATATTATTATTAATTGAAATTCTGAATGACAAAACTTTTCCCAAAAACATTTAAAAACACGTATTTTCTCCAACAGATTTTATGAAATTTTGAAATTATGATATTATGAGATTTTTTTTATAAGGTAGTTAGTGACGGAACTACCGTATGGCAAAAGAGCATTTAGGCATTATCTCTCCTTTTCGCGTTGCTTCTTTATCAAACATTGCGTTGCATGAAACAACAACCTTTTAAACCATACTCACGATGACGAATGATGGATCAGGAAGGACCCTCTTAACTTCTATAATGACTTATTATTTACTTCAAAAACGTACCACTTGTCCAGTGAGAAGTGATGACGCTGCATAACCAGCTGCGTTTTCAGTCGGCAGTCCCATGTAGCGTTCAGTGTAAATTGTATCTGCAACAAAAAAATACGACTTGTGTTATTTATTTATTACTGCTTGGAGGACTTACAGCTTACAAAAAAAAAAACCGAAAAGTAAAACAACCATAGTCATAGAGCATAAACGGACCTTAATACAATGAACTTATTAAAAGGTTACGGTTAGATACACAAAATCATATTCAAGGGTTAAAAATATTACAGAAAAATAGGGAAACAATTAGAAAATTACTTGAAAAATCTGATCTGTGGTCGTCCTATACCATATTTGTTTTATTAAATGGATCAAAGTGACAGCTATAATAATGGTTTAATGATAGATGGTCATTGTGCACTGCTATCAATTTAGTCCAGCTCATTAAAAATCAGAAAATATGCAATTTAGAAAAGAAAAGGAAAAGACCAAGGTGCTTATCACAAATTATACATTTCCTCCTTTTTCAGTCTTCTATAACTCTCAATGAGGATCAATCACATAATAGCAAATCCGATTTTTACTAAGTACATCGTGTGTGTAATCATTTATTGAGCATTTATTTATTTATTTTATAATTTATGTACACACAAATACAAAGAAGAAGATAGGTATCTTAATATAAATTTTGTACAAAGGTACTGCTTATTTCAAAAAGCAATTTCTTCCAGCAGACCTGCGAAAGGAGAGATTAGAAGAGATGTAGACTGTAGTGTGTAGAAAATAAGCAAAGAAGAGTTTGTGAAATCTTAAATTAAACTAATAAATACTTATATAACTATAAATACCTTACACTAAAAATAAATACATAATATATATATACAAGAGAGGAAAGATAGTGCTCTTTTACTTGAGTCTTAAAGAGTGAGATAGTTTTCAGATCACGAATGCTAGGCGGAAGAGAGTTCCACAACCTTACTGCATGGACAGAGAAAGAGTAGGAATAGTAGCTGGTTTTATGAGGAGGGGATTTAAGTAGGGATCTTAGATGTGATCTGCACGGTGCGTCGCTAGGGCGCCCGTAAGAAAAACGGTCGCGCAGGTAGGAGGGATAAGATGGGTTGTGTAGGATGTTGAAGAGGAGACATAAAATCCGAGTGTTCCTGCGAAGACGGATAGGGAGCCACTTGAGTTCCTTGCGAAGATGAGAATCATGATCATACTTTCGTAGACCAAAAACAAACCGAATGCATAAGTTTTGCAGTCGCTCAAGTTTGTTTAACAGCTCCTCAGTAGCATCCAGGTAGCAGGCATCAGCATAATCTAATATTATTAATAATATATTATTTAGTTTTTATACATTATTAAAATCCGTCAAGAAATGGTGGATTTATTAAAGTTTTTCTGAATGGCTACTTGGAAACGCGCGCTCTCGCTGGACTGTTTACAATGACGTCATCGTCATGATCCGTGCGACGAACGGCTTGATCGTATTCATTTGCCGGTGGAGACCGATCATGACAGATGACGTCACAGCGAGGCTCTTCATTCTCGGGCGTGTTTCCGGAACGAATACACTAAAATTGCTGTATCGTCGTCGTCAGTTTTGTTCAGATTTAAATACTTTTTTTACAGTATTTTCTTTTTTTTGACGCTATAAGCCTGCATACTCCAAAAAAATCATGACTGATCTTAAATAGTCCATCTTTGGTAGGTTTGATGGACTAGCTGAACTGTCATTTCCTGTGATTCTACCAGATGGCAAGCAGTGATGCAATCGTTAATGCTGAAGTGCACTAGCTTATTAAGAGCCTTTTCAGTCTAGCCTTGACTTTATAGCATAGAGCTGTCTCCAAGACGAGACACAGTAAAGAGTTTATAAAAATACTGACCATAGAACCTCCAGTCAACAACAGGAGCGACGGCGGCCGCACATCTGAAGACGTTACCACCCTCAGCGAGTGCCTTACTAGCCGCGTACCCGCCGTACGACCAACCCCAGATGCACGTGCGGTTGCCGTCTATCCAAGATAGGTTGTCTTGCAAGTATCTAAAATAAAATAAAGAGCATTTAAAAATTGTCAGACAGTTTAGTAGTAAAGTTGAGAAGAACTTAATTGAAATAACTACTACCGCATCTTGCTATTAGCAATTAGTACTTTAGTGTCAATTGAAGTGCATTCAAGAACTGATTATCAAGTTTTGCAGACACAATAAAAAAGGTCAGTTTGACTGGCCTGTTGGTCTAGTGGTTAGTGACCCTGACTGCTATGCCGGAGGTCGTGGTTCGATTCCCACCCAGGACAAATGTTTGTGTGATGAGCACGATCATTTGTTCTGTGTCTGGGTGTATTTAGAAGTATATAAGTATTTTTATAAGTTGACTAGACTAAGTAGTCGTAACACAAGCTCTGCTTAGCTTGGGACTAGACGGCGTTGTTGGATATTTGTGGAATATAATATTATTATTGATATTAAAATGCTCTATAGTTACGTTAAATTATTTAACTTAGTAGTTCCATTGATGTAAATTGTAATCTTCTGGATTACAATTTTAAAACATCGAAAGAACTTTGTCTATCCAAGAGTATCCCGTTTTAATATGGTCTATAAATGTATATTTCCGATAGTTCATAGTTTCTTACTTGGTGACAGTGATCTGGTCTTCAATTTCGACCGTTCCAAGTTTCCTGTTCAATGCAAACATGTTGGCGACTCCTCTCAGTCCTGAGCCTCGTCCATCAATATGAGCGATAGCAATACCCCAACGGCTGACTAGAGAACTGCCCCAGTCGAGAGACCATTGCTTTGTCACTAGAGCTGTGTCAGGCCCACCATATCTGGAAAAAAAAAATAATGTGAGTCTGTATCAGTCCATTTATCAAAGAAAACCTTTCAGTTTGGTATGAACGTAGTAAAGATAAAATTACAACTTAAAAACCATAGAGTGGTGACTGCATTAGGTAGGTACTTATTAGATTGTTATGGCAGTGTCAAGTGGGCTTGCGGATGGCGGGCAA
This sequence comes from Mythimna pallens, assembly GCA_961205895.1. Lineage (NCBI taxonomy): Eukaryota > Metazoa > Arthropoda > Insecta > Lepidoptera > Noctuidae > Mythimna > Mythimna pallens. The sequence continues at coordinate 8,998,439 of OY540829.1, forward strand.
TGGGTAGCTCGCTGTAAACGTTAGGACCGAGCTTGAGTCGTCGACGGTGCGCAGTGTTCCACGCGCGCCTCAAAGAGAGGTCAGCCATACCGTAGGGGCCCAGAAGAGCCGAAGCCTGCTGGAGCCTTGACTTGTGACAGAAAAACCTATACTACGGTATCCTGGAACGCTAGGGTAAAGAGGAAACTCGGGTGTGGTTTAGTCAGTAAATTCTGACACGACTTCTCGCTCTGCCCTATAGTGGGAAAAAATACAGTGTCAAAAAACTCCCATAGATGCTAGTGTTACGGATTTAGGCCGAAAAGTTCTAGAGTGGTGATCACGTATCGAAAGATACACGGCTAGAAGGTCTCCCACAAGATAGACTGATGCCCTGGTCTAAGCTGCGAAAATCCGCTGGATGCGAGAGACACAGGAGCGGTCAAATTAGCAACACTTTGGGGAGACCAATATTCAATAGTGGGCGTCTTCTGACTCAAATGATGAAGTTCACGATAGGCACTCACACATAAACGAGCAGCGGCACATTAGTCCTATTGGCATAGTCCGCTGGTGCCTGTATGTGGACGTCGGCGTCTGGTAGTCCTGCGCTGACAGGTACGGCGAGGCGTATGGTAACGGGCAGTATGTGATTCTCGATGATGGAGGCCAGCTCTGTACTGTCATCCCACATGCGAATCAGAGTACCGTCCTGAAAATTAAAAAAAAAACATTAATATAAATTCAACGTAAGTACAGTGTACACGTGATAACACATTTCTAGAATACTTGTAAAGTTTCACTTTCCGCGTATATCCGGCGTGTGCACGCTAATAGAAGAAGTAGTACTATATACCTATTGTTTATGTGATATAAAACCATCTTCGCATTCATTACCTTTCTAATGACACTGGTGCAATATGTCCAACACATTGCTTGGATGGTTTTCAAAGTCAATAACGGACATCGGTATAAATAATTTTTGTGTTTTATATAAATTTAAAGAAGAGGAATTTCGCGTCAGATCAGGAAATTGTAATACAGTTCTTCCCTCTTATGTAACGGAGAGTGCTTAAATTGGACACCCTAAATTCACTAATTATATAATTATTTAACTTCAGAAACTGTTTTGGCAATACCAAAATAATTTCGAAGTAATACCGGATGCAGATGGTACAGTCAGGGGTCAAAAGTGCAGTTTCACCTTACCAATGCTAAAATTTATTCGTAGAAGAGGGTCTATGGTTCATGACTTATTTAATTGGTTGCACAGAATCTAAAGTATTGAATAAAATAGTTGTGGACTATTGAACTTCTACAACAAAGAAATTTTAGACACTTCAGCATTGGTAGAGTGCAACTGCACTTTCGGACTGTACATTCGGCTTGGCTCACTTGAATACCATATGAGGTAAGAAGTTCTTTCAGTCAGACCTGATAGCTTTGTGGTAAAGACTTTTTTAAAATAATATGAATTAGTGCTTGACTGCGATCCCACCTGATGGTAAGCAGTGATGCAATCATTGATGGTGATACTAGTTTACCACCACCATCATCTTCCTGCCTTGGTTTTTTCTTCCATTCTATCCTGTCAACTGTCATGCTATCACTAACTTCCTCTTCTTTCATATCACTGTTCACACAATCCATCCATCTTTTCTTTGGCCTCCCTCTCCCTCTCCACCCATCCACATGTATACTCATAACTGTTTTAGTAACATGCGTTTCATCTCTCCTCTTTACATGACTATACAAAGAAAATCGACTTTTCATTCACTGGCGCCACTTTCAAACTTCCTCTAATATACTCATTTCTTTACTTTATCCATTCTTGTCACACCACACATCCATCAACTAGTTTACCACCATTCTGACGAAGGATGTTATACTGACATTACTTCCTATTGCAAAGGGTACCTAAGAGATCCACCTATAACCAATAGTTATCATTAATAGCAGAAATAATACTTACGGTGGAGTAAATAAAAACTTGCGGTACATTAGGTCCAGCACAGTTGACAGTGATTCTGTCACCCGAGTTGCTGATAGTAGCTTCATTGTAGAGGCATTCGCCACCGTCCTCCCTACGGATAGCGCAAGTGAAACAAGAGACCACATCGGCACTATTCACCGAGAAGATGTGTTGTTCTGCTGAGTCAATGACACTTGTAGCTTTGTACCAGCTGGAAAGGAAAAATTATATCATTAGAATTGTTGACTAAGGGCAGACTTTTCTCTCTTTTTTTTAACGTATGCTACGCTAGCATAACATAACAATACTGTTCCCACTGCTGGGACTCAGGTCAGGAGACCTCACAAGCCCTCTCCTGGAGAGGACTCTAGGTGATGGAATGAGCCGTAATCCACTATGCCGATCCAGTACGAATTGATGGATGTCACATGTCTTCGAATTTTTGGTTCTAGGATATACCGATTTCTTTACGATGTTTTCTTTCATCGTTTTGGGAAGCAGTGGTTATGAAATAAATTACACAACCTATACAACTTTATCAGTCGGGACCGTTACCGTTGGGCCACCATTGCTCAACATTTTTCACTAATGATACCATTTTACAATTCATGATATATTAACGCATGGGTTCCACCAATGGTTTTGTAAGTACAAATTCACAATTTTATTGTATGGCAATTATATTTTATATTTAAGTATTTTTATATATGTACATATACATACATGACGTTCTCCGAGGTCCAGGTTAAGATCTCAAGCACAGTGTGTGCTTTCTTAATGCGGTTCTGAGAGGTCCATAGGCCAGAGCCAGTAGCAGGCTGTGACGTCTGAACAATTTGCTTGTATAAAACTCCATCAACTTCCTGAAAAGGTATATTTACTGATTAAGTTATATTTATAAAAAAGACGGGTTGCACTCCGGGAGTGCCGGCAGAAGTGAAAACTTGATTATTAACGTTGAGCATGTTTGATATTTTGGAATGGTTAGGGAATAATTTTGCACCAATTGCTTTATCAGTATAAAAGTACTATCATTTATGTGGTAGAATACAATATTCATTTATTGCGCTATCGTACACAAACATGACAATTTATATTACATTAAAAATTTAACACTTTAAAACTATTACAATTATTTTACATTAAAAAGTTTATCTCTCCGAAATCCGTCTTACGCTTTTTCGATCAGGTCACGTGTCCTGACGCGAGTTTAAGATTTTATACCCATTACAGAAAAAGTGCTCAACGCCGCTAAAGAAGTTTTCACTTCAAAAAAATATCATAATTTGAATTGAAGCAAACGAGTTAGGTAAATCATTAGCAAAATAAAATTTTAAAGACATTTATTTAAAACTAATTTTAATGTGTAACTAATTTCTCAAACAGAAATTCTTACTGTCTGAAACAAATTCCAATATAAGCTTGAAAGATGAAAATTTTCAATACCGCTATGAAATTCTTTAATGCCTATTGTATTACACGGCATCCGTTGCAGAACATAGGAACTGCAATAACCCTAGAGACGAATGATTAGTTCGCACAAGCGCAAAGATATGGCGGTGTTTTAATTTTACTTTTAGTTCTTTAAGAAGCAACAAGGTAAATCAAAATACTGCATGTTGACTTACCGAAGGTAAAATGGTGATAAAAGCATTTCCTGCATCGTTGAAGAAGAAGGGAATGTTGTCGATCCAGCCGGAAGGTTCAGCATAACTGAAGATCTGAATTATAATAATAATATTTTTATTGCAATAAATAAACGCAGCATGTACACAGACAGAAGACTATTTAATATATTTGAAGTACTAATTTTGTTGAAAAACAAATTAAGATTCAACTTGTCTTAAGAGTAGTGAGTTGAGCTTTACGAATACTGACAAATGCTTGCACTGACTGGACAGGTCCACTCAAATCTGTATGGTTTATTCTTCAAAAGACCATTTCAGACAAATCGGCACGGTTCTCATGTGATTTGACCATTACATATTAATTGTATAGACTTTAAAAGAGACTTTGACCCCAGAGTTTGATTCGGTGTTTTTTCTCAGGGTAGTCAGCTGGGAAACACCAGCCTCATCTAGTTTAAAAATGACGAAAAAAAAATTTACATGTAAAAGTGTTTTTTTTTAACCTATTTACAAAATAAATATCATTTATCATTAGTACCAGGACCCTTGCTCTTGTTTAGATCAATATACAAACATTACAAACATAAATTTAGTATCTGAGTGGAATTTGTTCACGTGAGTGAAGTTCAATACTGATAATTATAATGATGGGGGTTTTTAAGCGTTCGTCAATCACTATTCTAGGAAGCACTTACCAGCACGCAAGTTGTCACTTCAGCGGTACACAGCTGTACTCTCATCTCAGTCTGTACTCTATTCGTCCACACCAAAGCAATGGTTGTATTCGTCACGAATTTGACAGTCTTCAAAATGGGTCTGAAAACAATCGATACAGTAAATTTAGTCCAAGGAAGGCTTAAAGCTCTTTTAGGTATGAAAATAATTGTGTCTATATGTGGCACAGATTCGTAGTTGTCACATTTAACAAACTGGTGATTATTAACCAACTCTTTTTTTGTAAAGAAAGTCAAACTAATTTAAAGCCATGGATGATTTCAAGATAATAAATCTTATTTACACATGTAGAAAGTACATTACAGAAATTATTCGGAAAAATATAACCTTCTAAAACAGTTTTTATTTAATTTAATTTATCTTTAGATATAACTTAGCAAATAAATGGTTTTTCTTTCTTTCTTTTTATCTTAAGAAAATGTATAATAATACATATAGTAAAATTTGTAAGATTGTAAAAATTAATCATATCTGCTCAATTAATCAACAAAACTGCATATATCACTAATATTTAGCTGCACCATCCCCGAGTGCTATAATAATTATTTTCACAAACTTCGTGAATTTTAAATTATAATGAAGGAAATACTAATTCCACGAGAAAAGAAAGTGGAAGAACTGGAACATTTTGCCTGCTGCAGTCTTTCCTTTCGATTATATAGTGTCTTCAAGGCTAGAATGAATTTTAAACTTAATAAACCAGTGCTCCTGACCATCAACGATTGCATCACTGCTTACCATCAGGTAGGATCGCAGTCAAGCACTAGTTTATATCAATTAAAAAGAAAGTGATGATATCACACATAAACAATACTTACTGTTCTAGGTCGGCGGGAGCTGAGTAGACGGTGGGAAGGACGTGGTTACCCGCCACGTCGAGCAAAGTCACCGACACCAATGGATTAGGAGTACCGGACTGAAACCGAATAAGACTATGGTTATTAAATAAAAATATCATATATTGATAGGCTTGAATGTCTTCCTTATCACATTGAATGCCAAGAATTCTATGGAGTCAATTCAGTTCTACCATATATCGACGCTCGCGTTATCTATTAATTAGGTTAGGTAACAGTGCCCCTATGCGAGCTCGTATATTCATCATTATCATTTTTCCGAAAGACGTCCACTGTTGGACATAGGCCTCCCCCAAGCGTCTCCACAACGACCGATCCTGTGCGTCTCGCATCCACCGCATTCCCGCGACTCTCACCAGGTCATCGGTCCACCTTGTGGGAGGCCTTCCAACGCTGCGTTTTCTGGTGCGCGGTCGCCACTCTAGAACCTTTCGGCCCCATCGACCATCCGTTCTACGAGCAATGTGCCCTGCCCACTGCCACTTTAATTTGGCGATTCTTCGGGCTATTTATATATTGTATACAAGATATCTCATATACTTACAATATATCTTGTATAATGTTGTAAGCAACGAGTGATAGCACAGTATACTGTGGTGATAGTGAGGGAACACAACAAACACCTTCAAGATTTCAGGCTCCGGAGGAACACCTGAGAGAGAGTGAAATCTGGATGTATGACACCAGATTTCAGTCTCTCTCTCTCGCAACAATGTATAAAAATTAAGAAACAACTGAATAAAATACAAAATTTGAAGACTGAATTCGAATTTATCTGCAAGTTAATGACAATGAGCCTGACTCTGAAGTCTAGTTGTGATAAAAACTATTTGTTTTGTTTGTTGTAAATATTAATTCATGTTAATTAATAGATATTGAACACGAAATAGTACATTTTGATACAAGTGGAGAAAGTTTGTCATTGCGACCGAGGTGAAATTCATTCAAGATCATAACATTAAATTTAATAAAAAATTCCTATTAAGTGGATAATTACTTGTTTTATTGAAACGACTTTATTCTCTAACCACAACAATCGCGGAAAAAAAGGAATAATAAAAAAAGAAAGAAAACCAATCAATAGATTTCCTTATGTTCATACAGTCGCTTAGGCACATTAAAAATGAAGACAGAAGGTACAGAACTCACAGAGCACTTTGTCGATGGAAAATACGTAAGTACAGAGTCCATACCACGAGCTCTCAACGCGAGGGATGGAGCTATATACGACAGACTGCGACACCACGCAGCGTCACGACGCCGACTACATTTCGTGTATAATTATTATAGTTAAATAAGTTTTGTGTTCGATGACCTTAGCTCTACTTCAGAAAGAGTGGGTCTTAAAATGAACATGGACAAAACCAAAGTCATGGTAAATAACCATGTAGCAACTACTCCGATCAAGATCGGAGACTCTACACTCGAAGTTGTAGACGACTACGTTTACCTGGGACAGACCATCCAGTTAGGTAGGTCTAACTTTGAAAAAGAGGTCAATCGTCGAATCCGACTCGGCTAGGCAGCGTTTGTGAAGGTGCGCGGTATCTTCTCGTTCAATATACCACAGTGTCTCAAAACGAAAGTTTATGACCAGTCGCTTGCAATGGTCCTCTTGAGAAGGCTTAGAGTCACCCAAAGGACAATGGAAAGGGCTATGCTCGAAGTTTCCATGCGTGATCGCATCAGGAATGAAGATATCCGCAAGTAAACCAAGGTCACCGACATAGCCCGAAGAATCGCCAAACTAAATTGGCAGTGGGCAGGGCACATTGCTCGTAGAACGAATGGAGTGGCGACCGCGCACTGGAAAGCGCAGCTTTGGAAGGCCTCCTACAAGGTGAACCGACGACCTAGTGAGAGTCGCGGGACATGAGAGATGCGGTGGATGCGAAACGCACAGGATCGATCGTTGTGGCGACGCTTGGGGGCGGACTATGTTCAACAGTGGACGTTTTTTCGGCTGAAATGATGATGATGAATATACCTTTTTATTTCTCGTACAAGAGCTGCCTCAACAAGAAAAAAATTATGTTAGTCTGTTTGTTAAAATAATAACATACTGGAACCCAATTACCTCTTTAGCAATCTATTTTCTACGAATTAAATAATTGAATTGTCGAATAGTTTTAGTTTGGGGTGGGAAATAATCGAATACTGCATAATCTTCTCCTCCTCAGGGTAGAGAAGAGGGAATGTCAGTCTATTGCTGATTAAATTACCTCTTTAGCAATCTATTTCCATATATATCCTGTGTTTCGAACAATATCATAGCCCTGGTAAGCAGTAGCCCTAGCAAGCACCATCACTTATACCAACAAAAGCGCGCGCAGACCTAAATCTAGTACTTATCGGACGGTGAACTACATATTGCTCGTCGTTCGCAAGCCCACGCCTACGGTAGTTAGGAATCGCCCTACGACTCTCGACGACCAAAGCGTCTCTTGCAGCATTCGGGGCGTGAGGATTGCTTCTCCCTTACGCGTCCCGCAGCTTCCTTCGCAGAAGGAAGTGACATATTTTCGACCTCTCACGTACCTACTGCTACCTACCGTTCTTGTAGTGAACCTTCTGTAAGTAACCTTTACTGGTAAAACTGCTTTCTATTAAAACGGAACAGAATCAATAGCTAATTCCGCTCAGCTATCAATCGTCACGTTCTGTATAATAGTCTTGTTATGTCGAGGACTCGTGTCGTTATGTGCCGTGTTATTGAAATGACGAGGGGAAACCGCTAAGGAAAAGAAAATAGATAAATATTTTTCTTCCAAGAATGCTTGAGGATGTTGTTTGGATAATGTATTTATTTTTCGTGTGCTGTTTTATAGGGATGGTACATGTTGTCACAACACTACCGGCAATTTCTGGTATAGTAACTTCTAGACCACAACTAAACAGTACCTCAAATCATCATCATCATCCTTTCAGCCGAAAGACGTCCACTGTTGGACATAGGCCTCTCCCAAGTGTCGCCATAATTAATGGTCCTGTGCGTCTCGCATTCATTGGATACCCGCGACCTTCAGCAGGTCATCGGTTCACTTTGTGGGAAACCTTTCGCGAACATCTGTTCTGCGAGCAATATGGCCCTGCCTAAACTTGGTCTCCTGCGGAGATCTTCATTTCTGATGTGATCATGCAAGGAAACTCCGAGCATAGCCTACAACTAAATAGTGATAAACTAAAAAAAAAAATTGTAAAAAAGAGACCTACAAGTTTTATTAAAACTTTTTTAAATTTAAAAACTTTGATGACGTTCTAATTAATATTAATAGATTCATATTCTCTATCCAGAGTGCATTTTATCACAATTCTATAAAACCAAAACCCTTGTTTCGGTTTTTTAGGAAATATTTTCTTATTACGGAGTTCTGATTCGGCTTCATCAATGATCAATTCAATGGTACCAATTTCATCAAAACTATTTTTTTTTATCATAGTTGCTTAACTATCATTATTGAAATAACGGAAATATCTGTGTTCTTGTGTACTTCCGTTTCCTATCTGCGGTGTTATTCTTTTTTTTATGAAAATCCAATCTTATACTATAATTGCGTGTGCCTGTGATATGTCCTCCTTCTTTTTTTATGGTCAGTTACAAATGAAGTCCAACTCGAATCTAAACTCAAGGGTAAGCCCTAAAGTTAACGACCTTCTCAAAGTATTTCTTCCATCAGGCAGCATAGAGTTAAAAAATAAAATAAAAATGCGGTTCTATTTTTAAACCTCTATAAAATGACAGATGGGGTATTTGCCAGGATTTTTTCGAGTGAAGCTCCATCTTCCAGGCTGTTTTAATTATTCGCAAATTGATTCCTAGTGGACATTGTGTTGTAAAATTGGTGTAGTTTTATATCTCGATTGTCTTTGCAGCTGGACAATACATAAATGGAGCTGAGAATTATTGTACTATTGACTTCCACAGCGAAACTTGCCGAGAAGGTTGACTCAATACATTTGCTGCCAAAAAAACATTACAATGTGACATTCGCATTCTGATGGGAGTTCCATTGTCAAAGTAACTTAAAACGACTGAAAACTCAATACTTTCTAAACTTGATACTGGCTAATGCACATACCATGAGAAGCCACAATAAAAAAAAACATCATCATTATCATCATTTCAGCCGACAGACGTCCACTGCTGGACATAAGCCTCCCCCAAATGTCGCCACAACGAACGGTTCCGTGCGTCTCGCATCCATCGGATTCCCCCAACCTTCACCAGGTCATCGGTCCACCTTGTAGGGGGGCTTCCAACACTGCTTCTTCTGGTACGCGGTCGCCACTCCAGAACCTTTCGGCCCATTGCCGCTTAAGTTTGGCGATTCTTCGTGCCATGTCGGCAACCTTGGTTCACCTGCGGATATCTTCATTTCTGATTCGAAAAAAAAAAATGCCAGATCTAAATTCATTTGTTCCAATTTTAAAATGTCCGCATTATGACGAACGTGTCATATCTGACATTCTAACTGGAATATCTCGATTATCGGCACATTGGCAGCACGACGCGACGCCTCGATCTCCGGTGTTCCCTCCGGAACTGTCGTCAAACGAGTCCAATGTACACTTTCACTTGTATCGCGTATTTATTGAGATATTCCAGTTAGGGAGATTGCTTCTTATTTTCGAAAAACTAGCTGCAAATGTTTTGAACTGGAAGAAGATTTAACCTTTACTATGGAAATCAGCATTTACATTGGGACTTGGATTTAGTAGATAATAGTTAAACTTTGCGACCGTAAAAAATATCCTAGTTGGACCAGTGCTCGCAGTGATTTTACTATCTAAAAAATAAATCATTTAACCTCTTTGTTATAAATATGAGTTTAGTTAAGAAATCAACAACCCTTTGACGTTGGCTCCTCTCCTTTATTTATCCTTGGAGTAGAATGCCATCTAGCGACTTTGGATTTAGTGGAGACGCGTACGAAGAGGCTAATTGGTGATCCAGATTTCGTTAAAACCAATCTACAAAGCCTGTAGCACAGGCGTTAGGCAGCCAGCCTTTCGGTATTCCATAGGATGCGTTTTGGAGAGTATGCGGTATTACATGACATGATACCACCATCGTCTTTCTACCATATCGACAACCCTACGTATGACGAGTGTCCACTCTTACATTGTTGGCACCTCTACGGTCCAGATTAAGCGTTTCACCTCGTTGTTTATACCGCGTAAATCAAAAGACTGGAATAATTGGTCTGCTTGGTCTTTCCGTCTGATTATAATTTTGATGTCTTCAAGGCTAGAGCGAACAGGTTCTTAATGAACTAGTGCGCTTCACCATCAATGATTGATCGCAGTCAAGCACAACACACAGTTTATATCAATTAAAAATAAGCATTTCTTTTAGTTTTGCCTATTGTACCTAAGTTGATGAACACTAATCCTATCCGTAAAAAACTATCGCACGCAAAACTTCATTATCACACGAGTTGCATTTCATAACACCCATTCACATTAAACGCTGTTCAATCTCTACTATGAGACCTCGATCTGTATTATGCCCTGTAGTAAGTACTTTGCCAAACTAGTCGTGTGCCCTTTCACTCAAACTTAAATGTGAATTAGGTGGCTGATTTTATTTTTAGTTTATGCAATAGTACTTAACGCAGTACCGGTTAAAACGACATTACTGAACGCGAATACTAAAATATGTCGCGTCCGGTTAAGCTTGACATGAATTCTAAAACTGGGAAAAAATACGCAATGCTCAAGTTTTGAGAAATGGCAAAAGATTGAAGCTAACAATATCTTCTGGTTAACCATAGTAGATCATATCCTTACAAATGTGAAAGTGAGTTGTTTGTTCTGCTTTCCCTTCAACACACAATTATTGAACATTAAGGGCTATATTTCACCGGGACACCATGGCGGCGCGACCAGTCGCGGCTACCAACAAAGTGTATACAGATGTTACTCACCTGGTGTCCGTTTGGTTGCGCAACCAATTTGGTGGCGCAGCCAGTCCCTACGCCAGTCCGGCCGCCAGTGACGTCCCAACCAAAGAGGGCTATATTTCACCGGGATACCACGGCGGCGCGACTAGTTGCGTTTGTAAATATTAATACACGGTTTTTTTCCAGTAATTTTGTCATGAGTATGAGGTTGATTATCTTCACTTCTCGCATCTTCCAGCAGCTTTGCCCACGTAAAAGTAAAAAAAATATATATCCAAAGGGAACATACTCCCCCTAGGGACCCAGCACGGCCGATGCCCGTTAGGGCCGCGGAGATTTTCTGAAAAGAAAACTCGTAGGCCTGAACGCAAAGGGACAACTGAAAGACACAGGTGTGGTTTTAGTCAGTAAAAATCTGACACGCTGTCGCACTCCACCCTAGAGTGAAAGATGTAATTGGATGATTTCCCACCTTAAAAGGGAACATGCTTAAGAAGTGTGCCAAAAAATGGACATGGTCTTCGCGTATGCGTTTCATTCAAATCCATTCTGTCGTTTGAACGTTAAAAACGAACTTGTTAATTTTCGCCTTTATACATATAATATTCGTAGTTGATGGTGAGTAAACTGGTGACCAGATGGTTGCAAACCAACGCCCCAACCAAGGTGATCTTACTCGTTTCAATCCGTGTAGACAGCAGTTGCAATCCATGACCTACAACGCCCTTGGTTAGGAGGCGCGTTTTCCCAACTACCAACAACGAATGTGAACGTGTTGGCGCGTGGTTTACATCCATGTAGCCGCAAGACAAGCCAAACACATAAACAAAGGTGACCTTGGTTGGAACGCTAGTTTGCAACTGTCTGGTCACCCCTTAACTCAAGGTAGCTATTGATAGAGGCCTCAGTATTCACCATGATTTATAATGGTATATCTACCTAATAGGAGCCGCTGCATTTGCCTCTTCTATTTTCAATTCAAAACCGATTCAAAATCTCCAAATGAAATAATGAAAGTACAATCCAGTTCCCCTTAACACAAGAGTTAGTGAAGCAATTGTCGTAGGAACTGAGTTTGCCAAGATTGTATGCAGTTGATCTTCTGGCTAGAACAGTTCATTATAACTTGCTACGTTTGTAGAAGTTTGTAATGATTAAGGAGATGCAGTTTCCTAAACTTGTCTCAAGGCGTGAATCTTTAGTTTACCTTGGAAGTTATTGTAGGAGACTAGGTTATATGCTTTGGAAGTTATTGTAGGGTAATTTACGAGGATAATTCAGTTAAGAGTAGTAAAGGTAGTTTGTAAAATAAAATAATAGACAAATAATAGTTCATCGATTCGTTGCTACGTTTTTTTTTAATATGTGGTTTATGTTTTGAAAGATTATTATTTCTGTATTTGTCTTATTCACATATCATTTACATTTTTTTTTAAATATAAATGAGCCATATATTATAAGCTATTATTGGCTTTTGTGGTTTTTAACTCTAAAATGTAATGTACTCGTACACTGTACTTATAACCACGGTTTCAGAGCTCTTCGTTTCAGAATGATATATACGTTTTTTCTTTTTGTTGTCTATATCGACTCAGTTGTATGTCGTACCTACATTCAATGCAAAAAAATGTAGCAAGAACACAAGAGAAGACACAGCAGAATACAAGCGTGTCAACTTCAGTTCCAACCTAAGTATTTCGTGCAAAAACGATACATGTCACATGTTTTTTTTTTTTTAATTGATATAAACTAGTGCTTGACTGCGATCCCACCTGATGGTAAGCAGTGATGCAATATTTGATGGTGAGTCGCACTAGTTTATTAAGAGCCTATTCACTCTAGCCTTGCAGACACCTAAATTATAATCACGAAGACCGCAGCAGGAAAGCATGCCTGCTGGTATGTTCTATGCATATGTCAGAACCGTTGGTGTATCTAGGGATAATGTGTCCCACAGTTAGGCAAAGGCCTATCTCTTCTTCTTCCAATCTTTTTTGTCGTAAGCGATCTCTGGCCAAATTTGTTCCGCGAAGATGATCAGATCATCACCCCACCGTCGCCGCGTTTACTTATTCTTTACGTTGTTATTATTAACTAAATTCTGCCAGCGGCCTGGCTCGCGTGATTGTAAAAATATATATAGCCTATGTCAGTCAGTGATAAATTAGAATTACACTAGTGGATAAATTTTTAAAATCGGTTTAGAAGTTTTTGAGTTTATTAAAATTAGGTTTTAATTAACTCAAAAACTTCTAAACCTCTTGTCTTCCTTTCAATCAATCGATGTAGGTTATTCTGATATCTCGTCGTTGCGACTTAAGACCTCTTAAAAAACGCGCAATTACTTAACAATAATACCCCTATACGCGCGAGGGGTTAAGTTTGGTGACCTAGTTGCCTACCTCAAATATGTTATGGTTGACTTCCAGTCAAAATGGAAGAAAAAGATCAGTAATTTACATGGAGCAATAGCCTATCGTATATGAGGGAAAGTCCCTCGTCTACAGAGGACAAAAATCCCTGAATCGTGAATAAATGTCCGCTGAGAACTTGCCACGGACTCAATTCGACCCGACCTGACCCGACCCTTAGAAGAACATCGTAAGCGCAAGTTTGCGTTTTCAACAGGATTTCCACTTCCATAATTAAAGGTAGTATTTATATATAATAATATAATTCTATAAAAAATATTATTCACGTAACTACAGATTTAATAGAATAGTTGCTATTTACATATTTTCGTAATTACTTTTAATTATAGAAGAGAAAACCCATTCCTATAAAAAGCCCACAACTCAATAAAACATATCATGTTCCTTGGCTAGATTGGTGTTAGAGATCCATATCTTTAGAAAGATCTATCTTCCATCTATCTATCCATATCTTTGATAGTCATTACGGATAGTCTAAAGCCAGGATAAACCATGGATAAACCATCGACGATAATCTGTCGAAGCTGTCTTTGCGTGGTTGGATCAAGAGCCTGATACAGAAGACAATCTAGATACGGCACGCATCCTGAGAAGTATCCATTCTCTGGAGACCTAACCACCGGTAGCTTGGACGCTGCTCCTGACACCGGCAGCCTATTATTTTTTATAATTCTAAATGTCTTTTTATATGATTATGTTAAAAAAGTATATATGTATATATTTAAAAATTTAACTTATATGTATTAATAATGAATAAAGGGAATAATAATAACAAGTCAGGAGCTTACTCCCGCCGATAGGACTACCCAGTGCGCTTTGTGCTTTCAGAAATTTTTACATATCTTACCTTCGGGTACCGGATCTCGTGGTGCTGGGTGTACTGGTAGTTGATAGAGCCGGGCACGCCGTAGTGAGGCACCTTCATTGTCCTCACGCCGGTGTCATTGAACGTCACGTACGCCATCATGTTTCCGTCCTTTGAGAAATATATGGCGTTGCTGGAGCCGAACACTTCCTCTGTAAAGATTTATTAGGGTTATTAATTTTGTATGAACAAGTTTGATTACTTACGTTCTTGGATAAATTTCCTATAAATTGAACGCATTATATTTTATAGTCTCTACATTCAAATTTTTTTTTTTTTCGTTTTTATTTGTAAAACGTCATATTCCCGCCACAATTTTGTTTATGGCGCCCCTGCAGTTTGACAGTTCTTCACCGTTCGTGTTCGGTCGAAAGGTTAATGATTATAATTATGTAAATAACGCTACCATGCGTTGGAAGGCCTCCCACAAGGTGGACCGTTGACCTGGTGAGGGTCGCGGGAATCCATTGGATGCGAGACGCACAGGACAGGTCGTTGTGGGTCCGCTTGGGGGAGGCCTATATGCAACAGTGGACGTCTTTCGGCTGAAATGATGATGATGATGATATGTACATAACAACTAGATTCTGCTAGCAGCATAAAGTAGAAAATTGTTATTAGGAAACGTAGGTGCAATATTAAATCAAAAACCCTTAAAGGGTAAAATATCATGATACCCACTTGTACCATCGTCAATAAGAAGTATTTTCTACGGCTTTATTTTTTACGGCTTCAATTTTATCGACAGCCTCTTTGAGTATTGGATAAGCATGCATATCGGTTAATTTCCCTTGAGAGTCAACGAGAGTGCTTAGTGAAGTGACGCATATTTTCTACATCTGTTATTTTTGGAATGTTTTAATTTTAATTATTTATTGGCATAAGATTTGATTTGAATCAATAACGAAGATTTGATTTGTATTAAATAAATAGTGAGCATTTGATTTGATTTTAATTTAATTGAAAATTTTGAATCTGTTTAACAGTTATATCTCATGGATAAAGACTGCTCACGTACTCCTAATCACATCACACTTACTCTTAAAGGCGAAAGTATGTAAGTGCGTGTATGTTTATTTTTTCTTTACACTCGAACGGCTGAATGAATTTCGATGAAACTTGGTACACGGGCAGACCATTTCCTGGAATAGCGCATAGTTTACTTTTTATCCCAAGAGTTTTTTTTTCAGCTGAAGCTAATACTTATATAATTAATTTCTGTTTGAGACAAAAAATTATGAGATGAGAATGTTGAGATGAATTTGTGGTGTGACGAGAATGGACGTGGCGCCAGTGACTAAAAAGTGGAAAGGATTTCACTTTTCCACTTTTCAGTCACGTGTGCAACGGAGGAGGGATCGATGAAACGCATATTACTAAAAGTGTATCATCATCATCATCATGATGTTGATGATACTCATAACTCTTAGTTATGAGTATACATGCGGATAAATAGAGAGGAAGAGGAACACTAAAGGAAAGATGGATGGATTGTGTGAGAAGTGATATGTAAGAAAAGGGAGCTAGTGATGGCGTGACAGGTGACAGAACAGAAAGGAAGAAAAACATGTGTAGAGCCGACCCCAAATAAAACGGGACAAGGGCAGGAAGATGATGATGAGACAAAAATGGAAGCAGACATCAAATACGAACCTTCATAAACCCAATCCGGAATGCCATGGTAGATCACATTCAATGTTCCAGTCGTTGTGATCTGACGAACAGTGCCGTTCAGATTATTCTGGTAGTAAATGTTGTTCAAGTAGACGAAAGCCAGGGAAGTGCCTGAGGGTCCCCACACGAAATTCTGAAGGAAGGCTTCACCAGCTTCGATGCCCGAGGGAATGATGTCCACCTTTTCTCCAGTCAGAATGTTGATGGCTGCGTAGCGGGCGAGGAAACTGTATCTGTATACCTGTAAATAGAGGAGCAGGGTTAAGAGGTTAAAGGTAGAACAATGGGCCCACTTGGACCATGTACGCCGATCTGGACGCGTCGGTCTCCATACATTTTGTATGGCTACTAGATTTGGAGAGCTACAGTAGACCCAACGCCACGCGACGCGACGCTACGTACGCGACGCCGAACCAGTGATCCCAGATATTTGTGGGGTTTTCTTTTCCTATTTTTTTTTCCTTGAAGTTCAATAGCGTTCAAATACACTGTCTGTTCCGTAGGGAAAATTTCTCACTAACTATACATACGACCTCCAACATTAAAATCAAAGATTGAAATGTGGGACACACGTGGCCCACGTTGCGCTGCACACGCCTCAAAAGTCTCCCACGTAACTATGCGTCGGTCGAATGTAGTTCCCACTTTAATCCCATATAACTTTGACGATTCTAATTCCATTAATAGCTTATACATAGTGCAACAAGTTAAAATAAAAATATAAATACCGAAACTTGTGAATACGGTTTTCATCTTGGAAATACTTAATAAAACTGATTTGATTAGTTTCAGTAATGTGAAAAAATATATATATAAAATACGCAGGTATGTATGTGCTTCATACTGAAATTAATTTAAATGCGTCTATGAAACAGCACGTGAACAAAATCAGGGCAACTACAATTTTATTTTATGAATGGCAATATAATGAAACCTGTTTTATTTAAAATGCTCATTATTTTATATAGCTATATTATTAATTTTCTTATTGTAATAATTTATGTTGTGTAGAAACTAAACTATATTTTTTATAACGAAGAGAATGTTGTCTGTCTAGAATGTCTTAAATTCCAATTCTAGCCAGTTGGAAAAAAAAACATACAGCCAGCCAAACCTGAGATGTCAAAACAACCATAAAGTTTCTTTTATAGGCCTATTTATATTGACGTAGACTTTATTTGATATGCAGTCAGAAGTAAGAGTAAGTACCATTTACCTTACAAGGTTATAGCTTTGGGCGAACGACTTTTTAAACAGTTTCAAACTTTAAGTACCGAATATATTTTCTTAATGTCTTAAAGAAAGTTTCTACAACATGCTTAACAGATTTTTCTCTGTCTTACAAAATTGGGTTGGCTCTCCTTCACGCTGCACTCAGAACGGGAGAAGGTATTGGATGAATTTTCAACTCCTCAAAAAAAAAAACATTTTTTTGGGTTGATGAATTTTTTTTTTCCCAAAACTGAGAACTATAAGGAAGTAATCCTTATTCAGGACTTACTAAACGTGAATAGCGATAAGATTAGGTGGAGACAAACCATTAATAGAAGGACTCTTGAAAATGTGAGGACTAGAGAAATATGACGAAATAGACTACTCGCGCTGGTCCTAAATAAATTGAGATACAGGCAATGACTGAACTATTGTCAATTAATAGTCATTTATTTTCTTGTCTATATTTAGTATGTAGAAGAGTCACATAGTGGATCCCATGGAACATAATGTGGAGATAGGATCTTGACAGCTACCGGAGGGACGGGCAATGGCCGCAATGGCCGAGGACAGACGTGTGTGTAAAAGGGAGAGTGAGGCCGTCACCCAGCAGTGGAGCATAATAAGCAAACAACTACTGTAGGGACTGGCCCGCAATGGCTGAGGACAGACGTGTGTGTAAACGGGAGAGGGAGGCCTATACCCAGCAGTGGGGCATAATAAGCTAACAACAACCACAAAAGAGAAATATAATTTTATTCTGCTTTATAGAAACCTTATTTTATGGCCAGGTAATCTTTGTACAATTTAGGTTGCCTGGATTAAATTGAAGAATACGATGAGGCCGACAATTGTATTATTATTTTGTGATTATTGTTCTCATTACGTAAATTATTATCATGGTTTACAATAAAGTATATACACAAATAAATAAATAAGAGTGATGACAGAACTTGGCAACAACTATGCTTTAACCATCGCAAAGTGGAGCTTCCTTACGGAACGGCAGCTGAGTGTGGATATTGAACTGAGTCGTAAACTATACACCCTCCAATTCTGTCAGCAAGCGACCTGAGCTGCTACTGACAATGCCTTGAAAAAGGCAAAGTTTTAAGTTACTAAAAGCTAAATTGCTGTCGTGTCAATGAAATAAAGAAGAAAATGAATTATGATTTAATTCTCTTGAATTATACATGGTCCACAGTACACATATTTACAGGTATTTTATCCAATATTCTACACAAATCTATTTGCACAGTACACCGTTCCGATGTCTTTGTTTCGACACTCCACAAACACACGCTGAAAACAAGCGCTTTCTTCTCATCTCAGCTTTAAGATGAGCGTTCAGCTGTTATGCGCCGATGTGACACGTATTTTTCCTAAACTAGTATTAAGATTGTGTCATTTCGCGTAAATAAATTATTTTTATTCCTTTTTTTCTAGTCAATTATGCAATTACAACAACCATCGTATACATTCGACAAAAATGTATCTGTTACTAACTCAGTTTCAGTCTGGGCATAAGTCAGTCAGTAGATACGGTACAAAGATACTAAAATACAGTAATAAGAATACACTTTGAACTTTATGACAGCTATGATATTTAAACTGTTGAACTGTCTAGTATATCCTCCGTTATCGCATTCATAATTTAGAAAACTTACGACCAGTGTTCAAGACAATTTATGTCCGGTAAACCCGTCTATGTATCGTTGCTATTATAATGAATATGCATAATAAACTAGTGGTATCTAGACAACATTATAATATAATTCGGAGCCAATAATAGAGCTGTACAGGCTGCCAAATAGAGGCCAAAAAAAAATTGAGTCTATCGACACGAAAAGGAGAAGAAAATGTGGTACCTATTTACTAGAGTATATTGAAAAAAAACTCTAAGGCCTTTTGAAGGTAATGTCCTCCACTCCAATCGACTCAGTTGCCATAGTAGACGAAAAACACTCCTATTAAAGTCAATAAATCCAGTTTTAACTATCATCATCATTACCACTATCATTTCAGCCGAAAGACGTCCACTGTTGGACATAGGCCTCCCCCAAGTGTCGCCACAATGAATGGTCCAGTGCGTCTCGCGTCCATCGGATTCCCCCAACCCTTACCAGGTCGTCGGTCCTCCTTGTAGGAGGCCTTCCAACACTACGTATTCTGGTACGTGGCCGCCATTCCAGAAACTTTCGGCCCCAACGGCCATCCGTTCTGCGAGCTGCGAAAGAATGTGCTCTGCCCATTGCCACTTAAGTTTGGCGATTCTTTGTGCTATGTCGGTGACCTTGGTTTTAAAGTGTGTAGAGAACAATGGCTGCGCGATTATTTGAAGAAGTCACTGTAGTCCTGTAATACAAAGGACAACAGAAGGAACGCAGGCAGGTTCCAGTGTATAAAAAGCCAATGTAGACAAAAATGTTACAAGTTTGGTGTTGCAAAATACACTAATTTGTGTTTGGAATAGGTAAGGTCAGTTCACTAATATGCTTAATCGAACTTGGAGCACTAATTCACTCCTCTGGTAAGTAATTGGTAATAATCGTCAGGTTAATTATCGTGAGTCCGTTGCGTACATTCCAAACAAACAGTTGAAGATTTGGTTAACACTAAAACAAAGGCTGGAGCACAGGCGTAGAGTAGCCAGCCTTTGCGTATGGCGGACAGAGCTCCGGCGGGTTCTCATGGAGAAATGGCGACAGCGACTGTCGCGACCCAGTGCTGGGCACGCCACAATTATGGCGGTAAGTCCCCTCTTTAAGGCGTGGTTAGAAAGACTTCACGGCGTCCTTACCTTCCGCATGACGCAGGTTCTCACCGAACACGGTAAGTTCGAGAAGTTCCTGCACCGGATTCGTGCGGAAGTGACGCCCGGGTGTCGCCACTGTTTGGACCGCCCGGAGGACACGGTGGAGCACACGGTGGAGGTGTGCCCCGCTTGGGCAGAGCAACGCCGTGTCCTCGTGGGGGCGATCGGCGGCGGCGATATCTCGCGCCGGGCCTTGTTACAGGCCATGGTCCGGAGCGAGGAGGAGTGGCAGGCGGTCGCTTCCTTCTGCGAAGCAGTAATGCTAGCAAAGGAGGCGGCCGATCGCGTGAGGCAACGGTCCTCACGCCCCAACCGCCGCCGGGATTCCGATCCCGATTTCCGGCCACCGTAGGCGCGGGCTTGCGGAAGGCGAGCAACGGGTGGCAAGCCGTCCGATCGTCCGGTAACTGTACGGACCGAGCCCAAGTCGTCGACGGCGCGCACTGTTCCACGCGCGCCTCAAGTAGATGTCAGCAAATCGTAGGGGTCCAGCAGGGTCGAAGCCTACTGGGGCCATGGGTAGTGTGAAAACGAAACCCGGGGCCCTGGGACGAAGGCAGCTAAAGAACAGGAGTGGGTTTTTAGTCAGTAAAAGTCTGACACTATCTCGCGTTCCGCCCAAGAGCGGCATTTGTCATAAGATGATTTTCCCAACCAATAAAAAAAAAGCCTTTGCGTATTTTACAGGATGCATTTAGGAGAGTGTGCGCTGGAATTACATGACTTGGTTCCGCCATCGTCTTTCTATCACCGGACAACCCGACATACGGTATGTTTTCACTCTTACGTTGTTTCGCCTCGTCGTTTATACCGCGTATATCGAAGGATTGGAACAATTTGCCTGCAGTGGTTTTCCCGTCTAATTATAATTTAAATTTCTTCAAGGTGTAGTGTAAATAGGCTCTAAATTAGAGCGATTCACCACCATCATCGTCAGGTGGACGGTCAGCAATGGGTAGCTCGCCGTCCGACCATCCGGTAACCGTCCGGACCGAGCCCAAGTCGTCGATGGCGCGTATTGTTTCACGCGCGCCTCAAGGAGATGTCAGCAACTGTAGGGGCCCATCAGGGTCGCAGCCTACTGGGGCCAAGGGTCTGATTCTGAAAGGAAGACTCGGCCCTGGTACGAAAGGCAACCAATGAAAGAGAAGAAATAAAATTGATGCTTGACAGTTTGTTTTCTTTCGTGGAAATCCTTATCCCTCCCGGGGGTGGCCACGGGTATTGTGAAACCCGGGGCCCTGGGATGAAGGCAAAGAAGGAACAGGAGTGGGTTTTTAGTCAGTAAAAGTCTGACACTATCTCGCGCTCCGCCCAAGAGCGGGGGATGTCATAAGATGATTTTCCCACCGGAAAAAAAAATATATCATCAGGTGCGACAGCAGTCAAGCACTAGTTTACATCATTTAAAAAAAACTGGGCAAGTGCGTGTCGGAATCGCGCACTGAGGGTTCCGTACAAATTTACCTATGTTAATAGTTCAATTCCCGAGTGGAGTCTCTAAGATTTTTCCGAATCGCTAAAAAGTTTTTTTTTTATTTTTGCACGTAACAAAAAATTTACTGTTTTCAGATTCATTCCTATACCTGTGCTATAAGATCTTGCTTTATGCCAAATTTCAGGATTGTGGGTCAACGGCAAATATCCTATGCATTTTGATTCCTTTGAGAGTATCGAAATATACGTTTTTTGCAACACGGCCGTATCTTTTTTTTTTCCTAAAGTCAGAAGTTTGATTTTTTCACAGCATCAAGGAACCGAAGACTTGAGTATATAGTTTTAATTTTAACTAGATACCTCCACGCATTCCTGAGATAAAGGGTCTTGACAGAAAGACAGACAGACTGACAACAAAGTGATCCTATAAGGGTTCCGTTTCTTCCTTTTGAGATACGGAACCCTAAAAAAAACTCCCTCTCGCTCCACCCAGAGCAGGTGTAGTTATTTGATAATTTCACAACCCTCAATAAAAAAAAGACCTCGGGGACGACACGAGATAAAATTGGATTTGCAGAAAATTTTCAAAAAGCTCAGTCACTTCCAATGTAACAAAGTTACCTAAGTGTAACAAAAATTGAATTTTCAAATTGGGTCAATTTGTCCGACTGTAACTGGGTCAATGCAGTGTAGGACGCCAGCAAAACTTGAGCTCTTGTGTTCTTTTCTTAGAACTTAAAGTGCACAAACTTTTTATCTACTTAGTTTTATACTTGTTCACGAGGTGACTTGAATGCACTTGGGAAATTATGAGAGCTGTTTTTAGGGTTCCGTACCCAATGGGTAAAAACAGGACCCTATTGCTATCACTCCGATGTCCGTCTGCCTGTCATCAGGCTGTATCTCATGAACCGTGATAGTTAAACAGTTGAAATTTTCACTGATGATGTACTCGTATTTCCGTTGCCGTTTAAAAAAAAAAAACTAAAAATAGAATAAAATAATTATTTACGTGGGGCTCACATAAAACAAATAGGGTTCTGTTTTTGCCGTTTTTTGTTGCGGATGGTACGGAACCCTTCCGGAAACGATATCAGTCTTCAGTTCTTAACTTTAAGTTGGTTTTAAGTGTTGTCTATTTTTGTCGGTGCTTAAATCTACCTACTTATATCTTTAACCCTCATTTTTACCCCACTGTAAGAAGGGTTATGTTATTCGCGCGTATCTTGTATGTTTGTATGTGTGTGATATTCTTTATTAACCTCATATCTTCCAAATCGCTAAACGGATTTATATAATTAAGATATCGTTACCCTTATTAGCAACTATCCGTTAGTTGGGCACGTCATAATCATGGCGGTAAGTTTCCTCTTTGAGGAGAGGTTGGAGAGGCGTTGGGTATTGTCCAGTGTAAGGGAGAGTAAGTGGCAATCGCCTCCTTCGCGAATCAATAATGGTGATGGAAATAGTGATGGAGATAGCCGCCCAAGTGAGGATTGGATATCTTCACGCCCCAGCCGCTGAGACCCCGACCCTGACTACCAGCCACCGTAGGGGCGGGCTTTCGGACGACGTGCAATGTGTAGCTCGCCGTCTGGCCGTTCGGCTATTGTCCTGACCGAGCTCAATTCATCGACAGCCTGTCTTGTACTACGCTTTCAACAAAGAGAGGTCAATAAAACCGTAGGAGCCCAGCTTGGCCGCCGTTACCTACTAGGGCCGTGGCAGGACTTCAAAAAGGTAACCTGTGGTCGATGCGAAGCGCTAGCACATATTAAGGGTGGTTCTGCTTAATGACGGTACAACGAAACAAAACTTTTAATTTCAAGCAACAACAGCTGGTTGTCTACAGAGTTAATGGCAACGTACTGACTGTTCGCCAGTTTTTCAACATTGGCTGGTATTAAAACAGCACACCATGCTTCCCTTCTGCCCTGAATTTACTAATAATTGGAATTGCATACAATATCATTTAGTCTCTAAATGACATTGTATGCAATTCCAACACTATTTCAAAATATGTCTTTGTAAAAAGGTATTTCACATTTTTAGGTCCATTTTTGTACAATAGATTAAATAAAAAAATAGGTTTGTATAAATTAAATTATTATAGTTGCAAAAAGATTATTGTGCAATACTTACTCAGTATCTCTTACGGAAAGACAGAAGATCTCCTTTTAGTTAATTAAATGTAGGTTTTTTTATGTAGTGAATTTAATAATTGTTAATTTATTATTTCTTAGGTTCTTAGTACTTTTTACCCTGACATACAGGTCCAGCCTAGTTCAGGCAAAAATGCAATGTATGCGTTATAATTGCTTTTATGTATCTTAATTTAAATGTGCCACTAGGCTTTTATTAAATAAACGATATTCTATTCTATTTCTAATGGATGGTGAAAAAAAAAAAATTGATTTAAGCCCGTGCTTGACTGCGATCCCACCTAATATGGCAAGCATTGATGCAATAATTGATGGTGAGACGCACTAGTTTTACTTCAAAATTATCATCACTGTGCCAAGCTAGCTTGCAAGTGTAAAATTTTGTTAAGTTTTTAATTTAGGTCAGTATTAGGTTCTGTGTTTATTAAAGTATGATTTGCTAATCATACTTAAGTATCAAAATACATTCACTTCTGCGAAATTTTAAATAATTTATTATTATTATTTTATTGATATAAACTAGTTCTTGACTGCGATCCCACCTAAAAGTAGTAATGCAATCGTTGATGGTGAGGCGCACTAATTTATTGAGAGCCTATTCACTCTAGCCTTGAAGACACCTAAATTATAATCGCACGGAAAAACCGCAGAAGGCAAATTATTCCAGTCCCTCAATGTACGCGGTATAACCGTCCGGACCGTAGAGGTTTCAACAACGTCAGGGTGGATACTCGGCGGTCGTCGGCTTGTCCGATGTAATTAAATTTTACCTTGTATATACAACCGGACCGTAACAAGTATTTATCCAAAATATAAAACTCATAGTTCAAATAAAAGGTGTTAAATCGGTTATTGTTCCAATAACTCTCGCGAAGAGTGAAAGGTGGTGCCACTGTTGTATGTATTTACAGAACGTGTTTTAATATACAAACAGTAGCATTTTAATATTACATTTTCTGGCAACATTGCTTTTCATGTTTGCCTTTTTATATAACTGTTTGCACAATATGAAAAGCAATTCGAAAAGTGTTTATGAGGGACTTTTGGAGAAGAATATTTTAATGCTTGATTTTTTTTTTAAGCGGACCG
Organism: Mythimna pallens; assembly: GCA_961205895.1. Classification (NCBI taxonomy): domain Eukaryota; kingdom Metazoa; phylum Arthropoda; class Insecta; order Lepidoptera; family Noctuidae; genus Mythimna; species Mythimna pallens. The sequence goes on from OY540829.1 coordinate 9,023,199, forward strand.
TATATACGAATACCTACTTACATTGGTTTTCTTTTATATTATTATTTTTTAACAAATACTATATTGAGTGCTCTTGTGATAAACACGAATTATGATAAGTATGTATAACTATTTTTACTTTATCAGATAATGCTTTTTTTATTAGAGTTCTGTTCCAAAATAGGAAAAAAAGAAACCCTAACACAAACGCACACAAACAGCAGAGCGCTGGTGGTGTTCGACAACAGGATGCAGGCAGCCCTCACCAAAAAACTCATAAGACTGGACAGAGGCGGCCTGCGCCTGGTGACGGGGACCATCACCGGACACTGCACACTGAATAAGCACCTCAAACAATAGGCATCACAGAGAGTCCCCTGTGCAGAGCATGTTTGGAGGGAGAGGAAACAATTGCACATGTGTTCCTAGACTGCACAGGTATTACTGAAATACGCACACGAACCTTAGTATCACCGAACTCCCTTATTGATGCCCTGAAAAACCTAAGAGGCCTAATCTGTTTTTGGAGAGAAGTGGGCTGGTTGGAATAAACCCACCTACATGGCTAACATGGCCCACGTACAATGGTCTACATGGGACTAAGTGCGGAAACCATACCCAAATAGATAGATAGATAGAACACACACAAATGGTAACACATTGTTTTTGTTTTCATACAGCAATCTACACAACTCCTATGGAAATACTTATGAGAATAAACAAATATTTTTGCTACATTTCAGTTAATTATACCAGTAACTATCTAGTTATTTGATGATGAAGAATTTCACTAATGTAGTTTATTTCCTGGTTACTGGAGGACGTCACAAAATATACTACATTAGTAAAATTCTTCATCTTCTTCGGTCGAGATAAGTAATTACAGGAATCATTTTAATTGAACTGCGCTTATAGGTAAGCTAGTTTGATTGTTTAAATATAATCGGTAAGTACTACCTAACAAATAATGGAGGTGATATAGTTCTTTTTAATCCGATTTAAAAGTTTTTTTTTTAAATCCCAAGATCAAAGTTAAGATTTTAGCTCAAAACAACTTACCGGTGCTACATTGTATGCCAAAATGACTTCAGTGCCGTCGGGAGATAACTGCATCACCCTCGATGACTGTTGCAGAATCTGTAAGAAAAAGGAAATTTTAGAAAACCATGTAATTTATATGATAGAAAGATCCGAAGATAAGGATAACCGGCGATTAAGGTGAATGTAGATGGAACGTACGTGTACTTTCTGCTTTTCTTACTAACACCTATTATAAAATGAAATAGACTGATCCACACATTTTCTATTGGATGGATGTGTAGATTTTTGTTTATCTGCTAAACGATTTTCATCCAGCTAATATTCTCCCCGATAATTTATTGGCCAAATCTAAAATGAAAGAGAAGAAATAAAATTGATGCCTGACAGTTCCTTGGTGGAAATCCTTATACCTCCCGGGGGTGGCCACGGGTATTGTGAAACCCGGGGCCCTGGGACGAAGGCAAAGAAGGAACAGGAGTGGGTTTTTAGCCAGTACCTAAAAGTCTGACACTATCTCCCGCTCCGCCTAAGAGCACGATTTGTCATTAGATGATTTTCCCACCTAAAACAAAAAATCCCTCCCGGGGGTAGGTGTAGTCTGTAAGACTCGTAACTGGCTAAAACCACTCCAGTGTTCTTTCGCATACTTGTGTCGGGAGCTACGGATGGAGTATGATACTGCACTGGACTAGTGCTGGCCCACCGTGCGCGGGCCGCTTCTTGTGAGCCTATCAAGATTAAGGTGCTCCAGTAGACTGTTTTATAAACTCTTCAATGGAATCAGAGTTCAAATACCAAGTAACAACCCTGTATCTATACCTATTTTGATTGTCAATTACTGTATCCTCTTATACCTCAGTATCTGTTACTAAGTATCGTATTAGTAAAAGATATTCATTTTTAAAATTGGGTCTTAGAACACACACTATAATGTTAATAGGCTGCGGTTTACCAGCTGACTACACTGAGTAGAAACAACGAAACACACTCAGAGGTCAAAATCTGTTTAGAAGTCCATACAATAAACATGTACTTAATGGTCAAGTCATGTGGTAGAGGCAGTATTTTAAGAAAACGACTGGTTTGAAAAAATCTATTCAGATAGTGCAAACATTTGCTATATTTCTTGGAAATCAACTTAGAGCTTTATGGAGCTCAACAATTCAACGAACATAAATAAGAACATTTGAGTAGGCTGTATTAAGTATTTAATATGTCAATAACATCATTTTCAACAACAAATTCAAAATTAATTCAAATCAATAAGACTAGGCGTGTGTAACTCTTTACTGAGCCTGCGTTTCAAATGTACGGAACATTTGAAACACGGGCTCAGTAAAGCTCTGATTCAAATGTTTCGTTGAGCAGTTGTTCCAAATGTTCGGTTCAGCCGTTGTTCCAAATGTTTCATTGAGCCGTTGTTCCAAATGTTCGGTTGAGCCGTTGTTCCAAATTTTCCGTTGAGCCATTGTTCCAAATGTTTCGTTGAGCGGTTGTTCCAAATGTTCCATTGAGCCGTAGTTCCAAATGTTTCAAATGATACATGTCATCTAACATTTATCTTGTCTCAGTGTTACTATGACGTAACAAATCACGATTCATAAGAATCAGTGTCCGTGTTTGTATCTTTTGAGCCGATGTTCCAAATTTTCTAAATTATCAGTGATTAAAATGCAAATGTTCCAATCGCAAAGATAGTTCAACCCTTCCAAACCCTACGTATTTTAGTAAACATGCAGCTGTCTTGCAAAGTAACAAGAACGTATAAAAAAATCTATTGAGACAAACTTTGCCATGATTTTTTTCCGCGAATGTTATTCAGATGAGTGATTTAGGAAAAGTGCTTTGAAAATCTGATTTACGAGATTACTTCGGAAACTGTTGTTAATGGAAATTCTACGAATATTTTTCTCTTTTATTAATCTAATCATCAACAATAGGAGACTTTCTTAGTTTGTAACTAGCTGAAACATATAATATGATGAATGTAAACTTGAATTGACTGATTTAGATAATAATCTGTTAGTAGTAATAAGTTTGCCTTCGATACAACATTCAAAGGACAAGGAACAATGTCTTCTTATTTTTATTCCGCATCTCAACCAAGAACTTGTGAAGATAATGATCGTAATACATATAACCATTGACGTATTTGTGAATTGCTTTTTTACACCATTGCCTAAACCTATCAATCACAAGCAAAAACTTACAAAACGAAACTAACTAATAATTACTTTGAACAAAAAATCTAGACAGTGAACATAATTGATCAGACAACAGCCGGTATCTTGTCTCATTAAAACAAGATTAACAAATTTGAATTACAAAATTCTAGTTAGTTGTTTAAGAAGTTAGCTCTTACACCGTTCAGTGCAAAAAATAACGTTCAACCTTAACGATATTTCTCTAGATTCTGGCAAAGAAAATGTCACTCTGCTGGATAAAAGCACTTCCCTTGTTCTTGTAAGGTCGGAAAAAGAATCTTAAGGATTATGTCAAGGGGATTCTCAGATGTTTTCGTTATGAAATTTCGGATACGGATATAAGAATAATATACCAGCTTGATGCACTTGAGTCAATTGAGAAGTGAGCCAAGAGGGTCATAGGCAATGATGCGTTCATTGCCGATTTGCTAGCCTGCTGTTTTCTACCAGTTACATTTCGGGGAGTGTGCGTCGGAATTGCATAACCTAATTCCGCAAAGCCCGTTCCTTTATTGGACCACCTAGGCGTACGGCGATGCGCCTCCGGAACATGGTGAAAATATACCTATAAGTACGCACAAAACGTTTTGGGGATACATTCATTGTGCGTATGGCTAAGGAGTTGAATTACTTGCTGGAGCCTGTGTTTCCTGATAGCTACAACCTGGGGCTCTTTAAGTTAAGAGTAAATTAGTTAATTCTAGGCAAGTATGCTCTATCGTCGACCACATTGTCGCTTTCCATCAGGTGCGATAGTGGTCAAGCGAGCTTATCGACCATTAAAAAAAAATTATAACAGTTTCAAATACAAAACTGATATAATATTATTATATCACATGACATAATTTCATATCTGCCGGATAAGAAATTATTTCGGATAATGCGCTCCTTTCTGATAGTTTCGGTTACGAACAGAAGAATTTTTAAAAGATAAATATAAATAATTAGCCAATAAAAATATAATAATTAGCCAGATTTCACTTTTATTTCTAATCCATATTATATACTCGTTTAACAGGACTACAAAAATGAAGGCCTATTGTAACCTGCCATTTAGACTTGCCTTTATCCGAAAATTTAACATCGAATTTGGTTACGCAGTTCCATGACAGCCCTGATTGTCAGCCGCATTTTTCATCATCTTTCAAATCCTTCGGTACGAATTTACCTCAAGGCAATTGTACGCTTTCAATTATCATTACAAAGCGTATGGTTGACCTTGGAACATTTATAGTCTGATAATGTATTGATTAGTTACATACTTATATTGACGTCGATATCTTTGTTATCTGCCAATAAAATATCAATAACTGAAGTGCATTAGGTATGAATGAAAACTCTCTTTTAACTCTAATAGGAGAACCTACACAAAATGCTCCTATAAGTTTTGCATATCAGTCTTAAGAAAAATCTAGATAATTTGAAAGTGAGTTACGTAAATTAAAGTCTTAATAAGTGTAAGACTTGGCTGGGCTTCAGGCAGGTAGGCCGTGATAATGAGACAATATTCTCATCTTTATTGTTCATTTACTGAGTTAAGCTCACCTTTGCACATGAGTTGTCAAAATTCTGTGTACTATGTTATGTTTTTGTACACAATAAATAAATTAAGAATTTGAAGATTCTATCTATAGAATCGTGAGTCGTGGGTGCGTAACATGTAAAGTTAAATGTTTGTAACGTTCGGCGCTCCAATTAGCCCGCTCTAACCTCTTAACCATACAGAGAGGCAAACGCGGTAAACTTTTTGAACGTAAACACAACGCAATCAGCGCACAGAGGCCCGTGTCTAAATGTTGAGCTGTTATTATAGCATAGCATAGTCGGCCTTATAATGTTCCCACTGTTGGGACTCAGGCCTCCTCTCTAGGAGAGGGAATGGGCCATAATCCACCACGCGGGCCCAGTGCGGGTTGGTGGATGTCACATGTCATCGAATTTTTTGTTCTAGGACATGCCGGTTTCCTCACGATGTTTTCCTTCACCGTTTTGAGAGCAGTGGTGATGAAATAAATTACACAAAGTAATGCGCCTGGCTGGGTTTGAACCAGCAACCTACATCTCGTAAGTCGGGGCCGTTACCACTCGGCCACCACTGCGCCCAGGTGTTATTATAATTAGCTTTTTTTTTTTCTGTACATGTGTTTGTCACCTAACTCCTGCTACGCCGGGGCGAAACTCCGCTGCCGCGCCAATTAGCGGCATGGCGGAAAAACTTCCGGCGGGATCTCATGGTGGAATGGCGACGGCGACTGTCGCAACCCAGTGCTGGGCACGCCTTAATTATGGCGATAAGTCCCCTCTTTGAGGAGTGGCTGGAAAGACCTCACGGCGTCCTTACTTACCGCATGACGCAGGTCCTCACCGGGCATGGTAAGTTCGGGAGGTTCCTGTACCGGATCCGTGCAGAAGAGACGCCCGGGTGCCACCATTGTGTGGACCGCCCGGAGGACACGGTGGAGCACACGGTAGAGGTGTGCCCCGCTTGGGCAGAGCACCGCCGTGTCCTCGTGAGGGCGATCGGCGGCAGCGATCTCTCGCGCCGGGCCTTGGTACAGGCCATGGTCCGGAGCGAGGAGGAGTGGCAGGCGGTCGCCTCCTTCTGCGAAGCAGTAATGCTAGCAAAGGAGGCGGCCGATCGCGTGAGGCAACGGCAACGGTCCTTACGCCCCAACCGTCGCCGGGATTCCGATCCCGATTTCCGGCCACCGTAGGCGCGGGCTTACGGACGGCGAGCAATGGGTGGCTCGCCGTCCGATCGTCCGGTAACCGTCCGGACCGAGCCCAAGTCGTCGACGGCGCGTAGTGTTCCACGCGCGCCTCAAGGAGATGTCAGCAACCGTAGGGGCCCAACAGGGTCGAAGCCTACTGGGGCCATGGGTGATGCGAAAGAGATCCCCGGGGCCCTGGAAAACAAATGGCAACGAAGGAACAGGAGTGGGTTTTTAGTCAGTAAAAGTCTGACACTATCTCGCGCTCCGCCCAAGAGCGGGGGATGTCATGAGATGATTTTCCCACCCGAAAAAAAAAAAAAAAACCTAACTCCTGCTAAACGGCTTGTCTAATCTACTAATGGGTTCCTGGATGACTTGAAAATACAATTGAACCCGGTAAGTGGTCGATTTAGGTTCTGAATTTTTTTCTGACGTGTAACCAGCTTTTGGGCAAGACAACGTCTGTGGAACCGATAGTTATTTATAATTATTATTATATTAAACAAATAATTCAACCAACCTGCGAGGAGTTATGAATGAGTGGCATGGTGCTGTCAGTGTCAACGTCATAGAGCACCAAGTCGCCATTGCTGTTCCGGAACAATACCTCGCTTCCTGCAATTAATGAATACATGATAGTAAAGATAACACTGATTTCATGGGACAGTTGATAGTAAAATACAGTTTTGTTTTCTTTGTTACTGGCATTTTTTTGCCCTAGCTTACTCACTGCAAAAACATAATTATAATAATAAACTTTATATTCAAATCATAACATGAGAGATCCTTAACAAATGAGTAATCCACTTTAATACACCTATCGTGCCTACCTAAGTTGTAACTTTTTATTACACTTTCCCTTAGTTGCAACTGGAAAGACCATGAAAGGATGTCGATGTTGCTTTTCGAAACGAAACAGTTGTAACTTGGCTAGAGGGGCTAGCCAAGTTACAACTGTTTCGTTTCGATTCCCTTTTCGTTGATCGCCTCGAGTCTGCCATGCCTCCCTTTCCTTTATTCTGACCACGAGACTGAGCGTTGAGATGACGTCAGAATAAAGGAATCGGAAGCGTGGCCGACTCGAGACGATCAACGAAAAGAGAATCGAAACGAAACAGTTGTAACTTGGCTAGGGGGGGAGTACTTACTAAAGCAACATTGACGTCCTTACATCGTCTTCGTCAGAAACATTAAAACAAACTTTTGTTTTAACTATTCTAGCGACATGTGGATGGTTATTGTCATGCAAAACCAAAAATAAATCACTCAATTCGATCCACCAAGAAATTACTATGTACTATATGTATTAATGTCAGCGTTATTCTGTGCCACCGATCACAAAAAGTTTACTACTTTGCCCCGTTTTTTTTTAGGTGTAAAATCATCCAATTCCTTCTCGCGCCCTTGGGCGGAGCAGGCGGGCGTGTTAGACTTTTACTGACTAAAACCCACTCCTATGTTTCTTCTTTGCCTAACTTACTAGTATTAAGTACAAATCTTTCATAGAAAAGCGCGAACCTATTAAGAATAAAAAAAAATAGAAACTGATACCCCGAAACCGCCTTTTGACACCTTTTTTATTTATTTAAATAAATATTTGTGCCTTGTATCAAATTTATTAACCCAAGGAATAATATTCTCCCATTGAACCTTTTACACACCCTCAATCGTTTTATAGAGGTAGTTATGAATAACGAATGATGAAAATCTTATTTATTTTCTTAGGTTATTATTTGTGCTAAGTTTCAAGTAAAATTCCTAAGGTATAAAATTTTGCATACAAACGAATTTGCCCCCTTAGAAGTTGTATTTTAAAAATCCTTCCTTAGAGTTTGCCTAGATCATAAAAGGAACCCTTGTCCAAAATATCACGTTTCTAGACGCAGTAGTTTCGACTGCGCGTTGACATGTCAGTCAATCAGTTTGTCCTTTCATATCTTTTAATAAATAAAAATTACGTGTCACAGTGTTTTTATTGTACTCCATAGAATCTGCTTTACCGATTTTTATGATATTTTTATGTATATTTGGTAGATCTGAGAATAGGTTGTAGACTATTTTTTTACCCTCCTACCCCCATCTTTGAGTGTCAGTCGCTGATTGCCAGTCACCCTATTTAAATATATAATTTTAACACACAATAGCTTCTAAATTGTATGTGAGTTCAGGCTGTTCTAATAAAAAAATAATTGTACTATTATCTAATTATAAATAATTTATGCAAGAAAATGTATTATAATAATAAAGCTTGTGATTAGCATGTCTCAAGGTATAATATGGTCGGACTGTGCTATACTTTCAATAACTTTATGTAATTATGTATGGGTATATTAGCAAATAAATTATTATGAATCTCTATTTCTTTCTTTAATCATTTATATGGCCCTGCAATCTTTGTTAGGTCAGCTTGTATATAATTATACAGCATTATTTTTAGCATATGCGAAACCTGAACATAGTTTGTTCAGAATCAGTAACTGAATCGATTCCAATAATTTTTACACCATGTTATATTTTTTCCCAAAAATATTTAAAAAAAGTCACAAGTTGGACACTACCGACACTCAGTACAGCACAGGTCATGGCAGGTCATAGCGGGCATTAGACGGCAGCGCACAGCTGCAAAACAACCCCTTAGTCACCTGGATGGCCTGTAACCAAGTATTTGTGCGGACAACCAGGTTACAAAACAAGCTTATAATTTTGTGATTTTTCATGAGACACGTGTTTTGGGTTTCACATATACTAAAACTAATGTTGTATAAATAATCGTAAAATAAAACTTCCGAAATCTTATTAATTCTAAAACCCGGAATATTAATTTCCCTTTCCTGCTGTCTGTACCTATTCGCATGTTTTCCGATTTGCAATAAAATTAGTGCAACTCACGGTACGTTTAGTATCGTTAAACATTGGCCAACGAACCGGATTACTGTCTGAATCGGCATCAACGCACGGGTTTTCCTTAGTTTTTTTAGTAACATAGTAGAACTACTTAGGCAAGAAATACCGGTGTTAACATATATATAGTAAAACTACTAGCTAGACATACCTTATCGTAGTGTTTTTTGCAAATATTTATCATTAGATTATTACATAGGCCAGCAATTTATATAAGTATTTACGTAACATGCTCACTAAACTGCTCAAATAAGGAAATCACTATAGAACATTATAACTGTCCCCTGCGGTTTCCTCCACGTCTTTCGTTACTGCTCTCCTCCTATATGTCGCAGAGTGATGTTATGTAGTCTATAGCCTTCCTCAATTAATGAGCTATCCAACATTGAAATAAATTTTCAATTTGAATTAGTGATTCCTGTGATTATCGCGTTCAAACAAACAAACTTTTCGACTTATACCTAAGTCGAAGTCTTAAAATGTAAATAATATTATTAGCATATCTAGAAAAAAAAACTCCTAAAGAGTGAAAACGGAACTAATATTATTCTACTTTTACTTTGTTTGGGATGGGACATCATCAAAAAACGTCTCCTCTCCCACTTCACTTTTTTCACTCCAATCACAGGATTGGAGTGAAAAATAGTGCCAGATTTTTTCTGACTCAACCCCACCAGTGTTTCTTTAGTTGCCATTTACGTTCCAGGGCCGTGGTGGCTCTTCCGAAGAATCCCGCAGCCCATTGAAAAAATTAGATAAGTATCCATTTTATTATAGAAAATGTCGATCTGCAAAATACTTTTGTAAATTTATTTTTTCCACTTAGTTTTAAAATTAATTGGTATGCTCAAAGCTAACGCAAGCATATATAGGCAACCTCTAAACTCGAAAGAAAAAATAGGCCACCCTATTCACGGGGCACTCCATTCAAGCCGACCGGAACTCCCAAAAGCCACACTTCCTTATATGAAATATGTTTTCCGTGTTCTCATTTCAACCGGTTTTTAAATTATGTATGTATGCGCATTCATTTGTTTATTATACGTGAATCTTGGTCACTGACAGAACCAGTTCTAAGATATTAGGTAAGCTTTTGAATGCACGTTACTGTATTTATCTATGAATGAGTTTGTACAGAAAAAGAACAAAACACATGCGTAGATAATGCATGTTGCCAGTTATCCTGACAGGTTTCAGAAATCCTTTATCCATCCACCTACGTACCTATTGTAGTATTTTGTATAAGTATGAAATAATAAAACCGGTTAAGTACGAGTCGGACTCGCGCACCAAGGGTTCCGTACAAATCTACCTATGTATATAGTGTAAGTCCCAAATCGAGTCTCAAAGATTTTCGAATCGCTAAAAACGTTTTTTTTTTTGTAACGTAACTAACTTATAACTAACGTAACTAACAGTTTTTAGATTTTTTTCCTATTATACGGTGTACTTACGTACATGGAAAAATAACTTGCTTATTAAATTAGTAAAATTAGCCGAATGTAGGCTCATGTATGCACTTTGAACGCGCCTTACATACGGTGATACATTGACATAGACAGAGCAACGATTGCATGCAAAAAATAAAAAGTAAATTAAATAAAAAAGTAAAGTAGTATTTTTACTTTAGTGTTCAATTAGACTTGGTTTGAGTCGGACTACTTGCATTTTTATTTAGACTTTTCCCGTTAGGCACTCAGTGACATTACTGCATTTATTAGATTTGCATTGCATCATATTTATGTTGGGACACCCCCACCTATACCTACTTCACCTCAAGGTGAGAAAATAAGGTCTCATAGACCCCTCGTCTCGTCTCTGGTGGTCTCGTAGGTATGGTCTCATGGATTTTTTTTCATTTGAATGAAAAAAAATCCATACGTCTTCTCGTACAACTTTGTGCAGTTTTGCAAGTAGCTAACCTTGATGAAAATGCTAATCTAGTTAAAAATTCGCTAACACGGAACTGTTTATAAAAATGTGTGCGTTGATTACATATTAAACTAGATAAATGTTTTAATATCCACATCAGGATAGATAAATGTTTTAGTATTCATAATAGAAAAAAGACCGGGGCCCACTAGGACATTAGTCACCAGGCACAAGCTTGGCTGGGCACCAAGCTTGTTCGAAAGAGTTACCGTGGCCGTGGAACGCATAGGGCAACATATGTGAGTTTTATTCGGTAAAAAGAAAAGATACATAAAAATGTTACAAGTTTTCTGTTGCAAGATACACTAATCTGCGTTCGGAATTGGTAATGACTACAAGTTCACTAATATGCTTAATTGGATTATGAGCACTAATTCACTTCTCTGGTAAGTGATTAGTGAGAATCGCATTAGGTCAATTATCGTGAGTCCGTTGCGTACATTCCGGAGGGTCAAATCCCCAGCTTTTAAGAAAGTTTCCAATATGAATGTTTTCAACTATGAGAATTGGCTTTCTAATTTAAAACTTCAAATCAATGATGCACCTACCATAAAAGGTAGGTAAACATTTAAAACCTAGGCCGTTAATGGCTTACAAGGACGTGCAGCGATGCGTCATCATTACATTGGGATGGAACTCTGTGCACTAAATATTTTGGCAATACTTTCATTGTGCGTACACCTGTGGCCTTAAGAGCCTTTAAGTCAAAAGTATATAAAGTTTTTGTAAGCAAGCGTGTTTCATCAATGGGCACATCATCGCTTACCATCAGCTGTGATAGAGGTCTAACGCGAACCTATCAATAATAAAAGAAAAAAACTAACAGAGAAAGAAAAGTAATCACACCGAATCAAACTTTACTAAAACCTACTATTTATCTAGCGACAAACTTTTTCGTCCAAAGCACTTATAATATTTTAGTAAAGGGGACTTTGTGTAACTCCTAACTGTATTTTTAGGGTTCCGCACCTCAAATGGAAAAAAGGTGCCCTTATAGGATCACTTTGTTGTCCGTACGTCTGTCTGTCTGTCAAGACCCTTTATCTCGGGAACACGTAGAATTATCGAGTTGAAATTAGAACCATATACTCAAGTCTGCAGTCCCTTGAAGCTATGAAAAAATCAAACTTGTAAATCAACGAAAAAAGAAGATATGGCCGTTTGTGTTGCAAATAACGTATATTTCGACACTCTCAAAGGAATCAAAATTCATAGGGACTTCCCTTAGTCCTAGAATCCTGAAATTTGGCATGAAGTAAGGTCTCATAGAATAAGTATAAGAAAAAATGACAATGAAACAATCAAAACTGTGAATTTGTAGTTACGTCACAAAAAAAAAACTTTTTTGCGATTCGTAAAAATCTTTGAGACTCGAGTTGAAAATTGAACTGTTTTCGTAGGTAAGTTTGTATGGAACCCTCAGAGCGCGAGTCCAACTCGCAGTTGCCTGGTTTTTTTACTTAGACGCACTTGACCGGCCATTTTCTTACGTTTAGACATAAATACTTTATGAGTTCGAAGTTCGGTCCCAAAGGTATTTTTACACATTTTGCCTACGTTTATGTTATTTGTTAGGGTAAAGGCGGCATTTATACCTATTTTTGTTGTTTATATAAGTTTTTTTTTTTTAATCATTATTTATGGTATTTATGGTATGCGTCCACATATATAACTATACTCCATTTGTTCAGGTGGTTAACTAAACGTAAACAATCTTGATATATAGATATATTTTTTTTTTAAGATGGGATATCATCCAATGACACCTCCTGCCCTTGGGCGGGGCGGGAGGGCGTTTCAGACTTTACTGACTAAAACCCACTCCTGTTCCTTCTTTGCCATTGTTCCAGGGCCCTGGGGTTCTCTTTCGCATCATCCATGGCCCCAGTAGGCTTCGACCCTGCTGGGCCCCTACGGTTGCTGAGATCTCCTTGAGGCGCGCGTGGAACACTACTCACCGTCGACGACTTGGGATTGGTCCGGACAGTTACCGGACGGTCGGACGGCGAGCTACCCATTGCTCGCCGTCTGCAAGCCCGCGCCTACGGTGGGCGGAAATCGGGATCGGAATCCCGGCGGCTGGGGCGTGAGAGCCATTGCCTCACGCGTGCGGCCGTCTCCTTTGCTAGCATTACTGCTTCGCAAAAGTAGGCGACCGCTTGCCACTCCCCCTCGCTCCGGACCATGGCCTGTACCAAGGCCCGGCGCGAGAGATCACTGCCACCGAGCGCCCCCATGAGGAAACGGCGGTGCTCTGCCCAGGCAGGCACCTCTACCGTATGCTCCACCGTGTCTTCCGGGCAAGCAATCTAGATATGTCTTTTTATTAAAAAAAAAATCGTATAAAAGACAAACAAAGATTGTTTAGTTTATTACCAAACATCGGTATAGGTAAATTGTAAACATTTTTAGATAAAATTATTAGACAACTTTTAGATAAAAGACATGTCAAGATTGTTTACATTTTGTTAATTACCTAAACAGATGGAGTATAGGTAAACGTATTTACAATTCCATTGTAAACAAATTTAGCTGTTTTGCTTATTTCTTATTTTAACCCAAAAGTTCATGGCCCTAAGAAACGAAACGAAATTAAGTGTATTTATTATTTTTATAAATAATTATGCTTCCGAAAACCTTGGTATTCATTTTTTTATAAGTAATTTGCACACTTATAAAAAACAGACAAGAAAAAATGGAACAAAGGCGATGCTCATATAAGAAGAAAACTTATATTTATGAACCACAACTATTAAAAAAAAATTGCCTATAATTAAGAATTACTCCTGTATTGCGAGGTTACCACAGAGGAACAACTGTTATGCAGCCCATAGAAATATTTGTGTCAGAAATCGACTCCACGACACGACATACGCAGCGTACAATGACACGACATACGCCAATCGCCCAAGAGTATCGTTAAAAAATACTGGGTAAGTGCGAGTCGGACTCGCGCCCTGAGGGTTCCGTACAAACTCACCTATGAAAAAAGTTCAATTCCCGTATCTCTTGAAGATTTATTCGACGCAACAATAGAATTAATATTTTCAGATTTATTCCTATAGTTATGCCATAAGACTTTGCTACATGCCAAATTTCAGAACTCTGGATCAACGGGAAGTACCTACCCTATGAATTTTGATTCCCTTGAGAGTGTTGAAATATAAGTTTTTTTATAACATAAACGGCCGTATCTTTTTTTTCGTTTATTTTGAAGTTAATTTTTTTCACAGCTTCAAGGGACCGCAGAATTGAGTATGTGGTTTTAGTTTCAACTCCATACATCCATGCGTTCTCGAGATAAATGGTTTTGACAGACAGACGGACGGACGAACAAAAAAGTGATCCTTTATAGGGTTTTTATAATGAGAAAACCAACAGGTTTCCCAGACGTCACCTTGTAGATAATAATATTATGAGGTGTGACCTAGATGTTCTAGTATAAAAAGGAGCAAACTAAGGAGGTGACTCGTCGGCTATTAATATCAAACAGTTAGTCAGAGGTTTATCTTATTTGACCAAGAATTACCACTACCTAGGTACATCCCCGCGACCAATGTCAATGACTTCCTTGAATTTTGATATTCCATAGGATTTAGCACTATCTAAAGACTCATGTATTTCCCCAACATTCAACACGGTGGACCCGATTACATATTTTCGACCTTTAAATTTTCTAGTTTTACTTCGAATTTACATAACAATGGATATTTTATTCTTAAATCAATTAAGCACGTAACGTAATCGAGCATTTTGGGTTATATACGTCATTATCCCTATAAGGTCAACCAGTTTGTTATGTAAGACATAAAACTGCACGCAATATTTACCGGCGAGGTCGTTATGCACAATTTTATAATATTGAAATCCAACCAGTTTTGTAACCGACGGATTAAGGGCCATATCAGATTTTTAAACAGGTTGTTTCGTTAGTTCTGGGGCTCTCAATGAAGTGATATTATATCGGTGATATCAGTTATAGAAATGTCGAAATGTTTGAGATTGACGTCATGAAATTTTAGTAGTACCATCAATCCAATCCATTCCACCACAACTTGTTAAGCTGTTGTTGTCCAGCGGCAACAGCACCGACTAACAAGTTGTAGATTGTAGGTCGTGGATTCCAACTCAGGCTGCCGATTTACTTTGTGTTATTTATTTCATTACCACTGCTCTCGGTCCGGACCATGGCCTATATTAGCCTGGTGCTAGAGTTTTCTGCCACCGATCGCCCCCACGAGAACACGGCTTTGCTCCGCTCAAGCGAGCGAGCATACCTCAACTGTATTCTCCGCCGTTTCCTTCGAAAGTAGAAATTAAGTGGAGTTGTCATTTTTGCGAACTTGCCATTTCAAGAAGTTGACATTGTGAGAAGTTGACCATAAGCGCAGTTGTCATTGTGCGAAATCGACATTTTGAGAAATTGACATTATGAGAAGTCTAAGAAGTTGACATAGTGAGAAGTGGACATTTTGCGACCGGTTGACATTTTGAGAAGTGGACAAAACAAGACGATACGCTCAAAACTGTGAAGGAAAACAACTTGAGGAAATCGCCATGTTCTAGGACCAAAAATTCGAAGACGTGTGCCGTCCACCAACCCGTACTGGGCCCACGTGGTGGATTACGGCCAATTCCCTCTCCTAGACAGAAGGCCTGAGTCCCAGCTGTGGGAACATTGTAAGGCTGATTCAGTATATCTATCCTCTAGATTTTGATTAGTCCACAATTGTTAAAGCTCATGGGTCAATTGTCTACAGGCTTTAGTAGTATTTTCTTCGTTCCTTGCTTTTCTTGTTTTGTACAGTTTTTCAAAAGGGAAAGGGTTAAACAAGTTTTTTGATAAGAGATAAAAAATATTTTACATGTCACCATTTGAAACAACAATACATAGTATATAGTACCTTTGGGTATCACTGTTAACAGTCATTTTTTTTTCTACTTTTTAACTTGTTTTTGAATCCATTACATGTTTTTTGGTATTTATACCAGTTCAGCGTAAAAAATACGTGCGTGTAATAAATGCCATCCAAAATGCCAGGGAAGGAAGACTTTTACTCAGAGTATACGTTGTACCTTTAACTGTAAAAATAGGTTTCTCCATACAAACCCCAACCTCCGTTTTATCCCCTTAGGTGTGGAGATTCGTAAAACCCGTTCTTAGCGGATGTTTACACCCTATAAGGAACCAGGTAGGTTCCTTGCCAAATTTTAAGTTTATAGGTGATATACCTAAGTTTCTGAGATTTCGTGATCAGTGAGTGGTATTTCGCTTTTATAAATATAGATAACTTGCTAGAAATGATTAAAGGTTTTGTTTACTTTTAAAACAATTTCATCAACCTATTGTTTGATTTAAATAGTTTCCTATAACAATAAACGATAAAAAAAAAAATTGTATCCAGACAGGATATTTCGAAAAAGTTACCGTGGCCCTGGAATGCAAAAGGCAACTGAAGGTACACAGGTAGATTTTAGTCAAACTGTTACTGTCTAAAACCTACCTGTGTTCCTTCGCCTTATCGCTCCATCCAGAGTGGAAGAAGTTATTTGGTGATTTCCCACCTCAAAACAAAAAACTGGGCAAGTGCGAGTCGGACTCGCGCACTGAGGGTTCCGTACAGACTTACCTACATAAATAGTTCAATTCCCGAACGGAGCTCGAAGATTTTTCCGCATCGCGAAAAATGTTTTTTTTTTATTCCCTTGAGAGTTACACGTTTTTTACGACATAAACGGCCGTATCTTTTTTTCGTTAACTTGACAGACAGACAGACAGACAGACATACGGACAACAAAGTGATCATATAAGGGTTCTGTTTTTTTCCTGTTTATGTACGGAATCCTAAAAAAGAGCAGTGCCGAACATGCTTTACAAGAGCGTCTTATAAAGTAACAAGCTAAACGTACCTGAACACCACGTGGCATTAAAGGAAGGCGGTGAATATATCCCATCGATGATCTCCTCCAATTCCAGTGGCCCAGGTGGCGGGTCCGTTACGGGTGGTTCTGTCGTAGTCGTAGGGGCAGACGTAGTCGGAGCCGCCGTTGTTGGGTCTACCGGGACGACCGGAGTCGTGGGCCTTTCAGTAGACTCTATTGGCTGAGCCACCCCATTGTCGCCGCCTGATAATACGACGATCAGAGTGATCACCACTCCGAGAGCTACCAACATGGCGACTGTTCCGATTACGTATCCTAGTGTCTTCTTCCGTTTGGTTGCGACCAGGACCTGGAAATATAATTTGAGTTAGTGATATATCATCATTTCAGCTGAAAGACGTCCACCGTTGGATATAGGCCTCCCTCAAGCGTCGCTATAACGACCAGTCCTGTGCGCCTCGTATCGCTAGGATTCCCCCAACCCTTACCAGGTCATCGGTCCACCTTGTGGGAGGCCTTCCAACGATGCGACTTCCGGTACGTGGTTGCCACTCTAGACAATTTCGGCCCGAGAATATGTTCTGCGAACAATGTGCCCTGACCACTGTCACTTAAGTTTGGCGATTCTTCGGGATATATACTTAGCATAATATACAGGTTGAATTTTCCAAGCCTGAATAGCCAAATCTCGAACTAAATTATGATGAAATCTATAAGGACATTGGAATTAAAATAAAAATTGAAGATAAAACCCGTTGATTTTAGAAAATAAACACGCGCAGTATTATTAGACTATCCGATAGTATTTTAAGTAATAATAATAAGACTAAAAAGAATCAGAAGAGTTTTATGAAACAAACTGACTCTAAACCCAAGGCTAGAACTGTTTTTTTTTTTTTCAAATGCATTCAATCCGAACAATTCATTATTATTATTCCAACGCCTGCAAAACGGCGAAACATTATCTATGAAATTAACATCAAACATAAACAATGATTATAATATACAAGTTAATGAAACTAGGAAGCCTGAGATACAGTAATTCACAAGCCTACAGTAACAGAGCAATTTGAAGGTAAACAAGCATCACCTACATTCGCTGAGTGCTTCAGAGGTTGACAAGTGACATTCTGTTAAATTAAACGATAAGCGAAAAATCCAAAGTGAATAGGATTGACAAGTGCTGCTGGAATGTCAAGTGGTCAATCCCAAAAAAAATGCATTTCTTCTATCACATAGAATTTAAACTTATCTAGGACATTTCAAATTTCAGATAAATTAATTTGTCCAAGTAGTCCTGGACCGCAGAGCCACTGAATGTATATAGGTGGGTTTCAGTAGGTAAAACACTCCCTTTCGCTCCACTTCAACAAAATATACATATATAGATACTCGTATGTAGTACAGTACTTTAAATATAATATATAGTATAAAACAAAGTCGTTACTGGCTGGCTCTTTTCCTGTTAACTCTTCCTTAACCACGCACCAAACTGTAATACGGTTTTCACTAATTTAAAGAGCAATAAACGAGGGACTTTCCCTCTTCTAGAGACGAGGCCTGAGTCCCAGTAGTGGGAACATTAAAAAAAGGCTGATTATACTAAACGAGGGACTTTTATGTATAAAATTTGCACCCGTGCAAAGTGGGGACTGATCATTATATATCACATATATTGAGAGAAATTATTACCTAGCATCATCGATAAATAGACAATTGAACCATTCGTCTCACAGAAGATTAAAAATAAGTACCTTTAAATAATTGTTTACAATAAATTTCAATTTAAAAACCTTTTGTGAAACACAGGCTTTTTGATCGTAATTTTAAATGATTTATGTGTTGACGTTAAACAGACTGAGTGAACACTAAGTCGTATTAAATATGATTATTAATTACAAATAAATTAGCAATTTATTTGAAATATGAATACGTACATCGAGTCTTTATGACGGGGTTTTCCTTAAAAATATGGTAACGGGTAAAGAGAAGACGCAGGTCCATTATCTTTATATTAAATGCACTTTAAGTTAAAACTATTAAATTAATAATAATTTATTATGAATTAGTACATTTTAACAGATAGCAGCAAAAAAATATAAGAATCCACTAATTAAACCTAATAAAAAACAAACAAGTATAAAAAAGATAAACACAAAAATTAAAAAAAAAGTAAACAATCAAAACACATACATAACGTTAGACCAATCACTGCAATCCAAAATCACTGAGCATTTACGAAATACACTTGAGGACACTAAAACCCATACTCCTAAATATTTTGACAAAACAAATATTGCAATTAAATATTTATTCACAAATCTGCGGCCATTCCGCTCGCTGAACAAAAGTGGAATGGACTTAACCGCGTATGAGGACCTTGATTAGGTTTTTTATATGTAAGTTACTCCACCGGGGGTTATCGAAGGTTATCTACTGTTCGTTCAACATTTAGCATCAATTACGTATAGGTTACGCCTTATTGTAGTAGGTAAATGGCGCGATTAATTTGATTTCGTTTGTATTCAATGGGTCTATAATACCAACTACTTTATTACTAGCGTATGCTTCTGTCATTATCCTGTTTACAGTTAGGTTACGGAAATACATCACTTTTAATTCATCTTGTTCTAATTACAAAACTGTGCTTGATTGGTCCCTTTTATTATCTCCTTTCTCCGTTTGTTCTCTTGTTTTTCCCATTTTATCGCTATCAGATTACGTTTCATCTATGTGTATATTTACTTGAATTTTCTTTGACTGTTAGTGCGTACTGTAGGTTCTTATTTTAAAAAAATATATATCAACCTCCCGAAAACTTTTCGTTGTACAGGGGTCAAGGGCTTATTCATAGGCTGAAAGTCTTTCACGCGATATATTTTGTAAAAACGTTCTATTTGGATCATCAATATTTGGTCCATATTCGATAACAACACTCCATGCTTCTGTCATTTATGTATGTCTCAAAATATGAACCTAACTACCGACCTAGTCTTCTTTGTGTTTACTTTACAAATCCAGTTTTTTTATACTGAAGATATCCGATAAAGAACTATGCAGTCGATATTAATTCCACATTCTTGTATCCTGCTATACATATAACGGATTTTTTTGCAGACATAGATAATTATTATTAGTTCAATGACGTAGTGTAATATAAAAATAATAATGTTGACATTTTATTTATTTAATAATAATATTAATTTTAAACACTTTTTTAAAAATGTTCTTTTAGAAGAACGTAATCTATTCATATAATAAATTTTTAGAAGTGTTTAGTTGTGCGTGCATCACGTAAAATGTACGAAATCGACGTAGACAACTTTTGTACAATAAATTGTGTGTAACTTGATATATTACTTAGGCTTTGTTTCATCGCAATCGGTTTACTCTATCGAAAAATATAAGTGCTACACTCATTGACTGTAAGTTAGGCGGCACGACGTCCGCCGAGTCAGCTAGTTTATAATACAATTGAGGAGTGACAAATTTAATATAACAAACTTCATAAGTACTCGTAATTATTATCTACTACTACGAGTACTAGACAAATGATAAACATATTTATATATTTCTAAATACATACATATTTATATATAAATATAAATTACACCCAGACATAGAACAAATAATCGTGTTCATCACACAAACATTAATTGGTCCTGGGTGGGAATCGAACCCAGGACCACCGGCACAGCAGTCAGGGCCACTAACTACTAGACCAACAGGCCAGTCACTTCAGATTGTAACATAGATACACCTGGGTCATTAAAAATGTACAAGGTTGAAACTTTGGAGAAGCAGGGGATTTCTCTTTATCTTTAGTGTTTTCGGTCTTTATATTGTAGTTACAAAGACATTAGAGTACGCAGAAGATAATTATGATATTAATGATGTACCTGTTAATGACTATTTAATACTTACTATTACGCATAAAGCATAATAAGCATAGTCAGCCTTTTAATGTTTTCACCGCTGGGACTCTCTAGGAGGGGGACTGGGCCGTAATCCACCACGCAGGCCCAGTGTGGGTTCGTGAATGTCACATGTCTTCGAATTTTTGGTTCTAGGACATGCCGGTTTCCTCAAGATGTTTTCCTTTGTGTTGTGAGAGCAGTGGTGATGAAATAAATTATACAAAGTAATGCACATGGCTGGGCTTGAACCCGCGACCTACAATTCGTAAGTCGAGGCCGTTATGACTCGGCCACCACTGCTCTACTAGGCAATACGTTTAAATTCAATGCATAATCACCGTTATAATTTTCCCATTCCTGGGACACAGGCCTCCTCTCTAGAAGAGGGAAATTCGAAGAGCTAAACTGACATTGACTAACTAATTTGTCACTTGTCTGATCGACACTTTACTTTCCAAACATCACCAAGCCACCAAACCTAGCTTATATGTGTCATCAACATCTGCGTACAGGTAATCGAGGTGCAATTTTTAAAACGAAACTACGAACCTAAATTTATATCGTAATCAACTTCAACACCCAATCGCTACACCTTTTTTTATTCGTGGAAAATCATTAAACGTCTTGTCACTCTCTAGGCTGAGCGGGAGGGATATCAGACTTTTACTGACTAACCTAACCCATAGTGTTCCTTCAATTGCCCTTTGTGTTTCAGAGCCGCGGCAACAGTTTCCTGGTTCGTAAAGAGGAAAGTGTTTTTTTTAAATGTGGGAAATCCTATATTGGCTTCGCTTTTAGCGATAAGACCGCCCATTGTGACATCCTATTATTTTTAAGTTCCTATTGTAATATTATTTTTAGTGTACGATAAAGTATCTATCTATCTATTTATCTTCTCCGGCTCTAGGGCGAAGCGAGAAGGCATGTCCGATTTTTACTGACTAAAACCACATCTATTTTCCTTCAGTTGCTACAGTTGCAGGCTACGGTAATTCCTTCAAACAATGAAAATAGCCCTGGCATGCATCAGCTCGCGTCACACATGACTTGTATTTATTTTGTGATAATTAGACATATTTTTTTTCAGGCATGCATGGTAAACATTTTTATTTATTTATTAAATACTTTATGCACAAACGTACAGTCAACCTTAGGGTAATGCAGGGATAAATAGTGGTAGGTGCAATAAAAAAGAGAAAAAAGGCGAATAGGTACAAGATTATATTATATACTAATAAATATTATACAATTATATAATACATACTCAAGTAAATAAACTATCTACATATATATCTACACTAATAAAGTCAAACAATTGGTTCAAATCGATAATTTGAAAACATTAACGCTGTGATGACACTACTGCCAACTTTTTACGAATTAGTTCGAGAGCTTTGGTTTTGAATATATGAATATTTATATATGGATATTTAAAAGTATCATCGTTATTTAAGAGTAATAATGACTAATCCTCACCTGGTCACTGGTCCCCATCTCCAGAGTGGAGTTGCTGTTGTTCTGCGCCATCTTGATTGGGGACTAACTGTAAATAAAATAAACACAACGTTAATTAAAAAAAAAATACCTATGAATTTTGATTCCCTTGAGTGTCGAAATACACGTTTTTTGCGACATATACGGCCGTATTTTCTTTTCTCGTTTACTCAGAAGTTTGACTTTTTCACAGCTTCAAGGGAACGGTCCCTTAAAGCTGTGAAAAAATCAAACTTACGGAGTTCTGAACTCAAATCTACGGAGATTTGAGTATATGACTCGATACCTTCACGCATTCCCGAGATAAAAATTACAGACAGACAGATAACAAAGTGATCCTATAAGGGTTCTGTTTTTAGGGTTCCGTAGCCAAATGGCAAAAAACGGAACGGAACGGTCTGAGTGTCCGTCCGTATGTCACAGCCACTTTTTTCCGAAACTATAAGAATTATACTGTTGAAACTTGGTAAATAAATGTATTCTGTGAACCGCATTAATTTTTTTTACACAAAAATAGAAAAACAAATACATTTTGGGGGTTACTTAGAAATGAAACTCAATTTTTTTTTATCAAACCCATACTTGTGGGGTATCTATGGATAGGTTTTCAGAAATTATATTGAGGTTTCTAATATAATTTTTTACTCGTGAGACACTTGCAAAGTGCTAAAATGTGTGTAAAATAAGAGAATGATAAAACTAAAAAAATAATATATGTATGATGTACATTACCATGCAATCTTTCACCGAAAATTTGTTTGAACGAGATCCAGTAAGTAGTTTTTTTTAATACGTCATAAATAGTAAACCGCATTTATAAGAATAATCTGTTTTATTACAACATTTCCACATTTATGAAAACATCAATCAAAGTTACAACAAACTACAAGAACTTTTATATTATGTTACTTGCTGCTACGGAACCCTCATGGGCGAGTCCGCTTCGTACTTGGACGCTTTTTTATCTTTTTGAGGTACGGAACCCTAAAAACATATATTATACAATGTCTACTTTGTTGACTGTGCATTATTAAACCTATCTAACCCTAAGTAGTGACAATTAATTACCTATCGTAAAAGTGCCCTTCAACAGCGTCACTCTTAATACTAAATTGATGATTACACAAAATATATACCTACTTATTACGTATATTTAAAAATACGGTCAGTCCGTCCATAGATCCGATAAGACAAACTCCAGTTATCTATATCCTTGTAATCATTATTGTTTTGTCTTATCTAAACGAGTGATACGGATAAGAAAAATATGTAGTTGCATTAAATTATTTCAACTAATCGTCTCGTAATTAGGTAGATTTACTTGCGATCAAGAAAGTGTGCGCGTTGATAGGTCTCGCGTGCGGGTATACTTATATCGCACCTTTAATCCAATACCGTCACTAAACTGTGAAGGAGTGCTCCGTTTGAGTGTCCTCGTGGGGGCAATCGGCGGCGGCAACCTCTCGCGTTGGACCCTGGTACAGACCATAATCCGGAGCGAGGAAAAATGCCAGGTGGTCACCTCCTTCTGCGAAGCAGTAAATGCTAGCGAAGGAGGCGGTCGCACACGTGAGGGAAAGGACGTCCTGATCCCGACCCCGATTTTCAGCCACTGTAAATGTGGGCACGCGGATGACGAGCTCGCCGTCCGATCATCCGACCGGCCCGAGTTCCGGTCGTCGACAGCGCGTAATGTTCCACCCGCGCCTCAAAGAGATGTCAGCAAAATGGTAGGCCTAGCAGGGCCGAAGTCTACTGGGGCCATGGGTTTACATCTGAAAGGCAAACTCAAGGTCCTGCAACGCTGGGCAAAGAAGAAAAGGGTCATCCCATAGCTTCAGATTGAATGACAGTTCAGTTCACGCTCACTCCACCCAAGTTTCAATGGTGACATATTAACAGAATTGATTAGCAGATTCAGAAGGCATACCTACCTGATAGTACTCAAACTACGATTTAGTAATCGTGAAAGTCTATTAGAATATTAATATCGCAACTTCTCCAAACGAATTCGGTAAACACAAACATTTCATAATACCTAGTATAAAATACATTATCTAATCATTATAAATAGGTACAGACACTCAGACATTATTTACTACATTAGTATTTATAGCAAAAATTCGCAAAGACATCTTCAAAATGTTGGTCGTTTTAAAAGCATAGTCAGTTCTCAAAAATCCCAATTCTCTATAAAGTTCAATAATCTTAAAACACAATTTATTTTCTTCCCCCTAAAATTCGATATTGCGTTCTCGCATCGGCGGGCGACGAGATTTAATATTTATTAGAGTTGAGCAAAGAGAGCGAGAGTAAGATCGCACGCGACGGAATCGACGATGCGGTCAGCAACACGCTTTCTCTCTCTTTAGTAAATGACGGCGCTACGTGACAGAAAATAAATAGAAACATAGGAAAATGTGATTCTGTGCTGCCAGATGTAGCTCAACGCTACCCCTTCTAACGCTAACCTAACCCTTCCGAAAGATCTCGATGTGGCATTGTTTGAAATAGTTTGTTTGAACTTTGAAATAGAAACTACTCTACGTTCTTTAGAAGTATGCCACATAAGTCCATTGGAAAGTAAGGATCCTGCAACCAGACGGGTGTTTTGTCTGGTCCAGGTAACTATTGATAAATTTCAGACTGTTGTAAGTGTGAACTCTAATACCGCTATGAATGACTTTGTAATGTCAGACTTTTACTAAGTAAAACCCACAGTATTCCACTACCACAGTATTTCCTTCAGTTGCACTTTGTTGCGAGAAAATAGGTATTAATATTTTTGTTTCTAATGAATAAACTCAAAAACTACGGAACCGATTAAAAAAAAAAAATCAACCTGTAGAATCCTACTTCATCACTGAGTGACTGAGTAATATATTTTCTACTTTCACGCGAGGGAAGCTGCCGGCAGAATATACATCAAATTAAAAAAAAAGTAGATATGGCTGATGGTCCGTTTTTCCAGCTACCTACTCGGACAAGAAATAGGAATGCAGGTATATTTCGAAGTTCAGATTTTATCTTGGTTATACTATCATTATAAGGAGCCCATAGGTAAATAGATACGAGTAATAACAGCCGCTCCGGTCAATCTTCATGATTATCTACCCTCAGCCCTAGCAGACGTCGGCTCTAATTGGCCCTATCAGTTTTACTGATATCTCTTTGAGGCGCACGTGGAACACTACGCACCGACGACCCGGTCTTGTTAATTACAGAACGGCCAAGCCCAAACCCATATCATATAGCATAGCATATTCAGCCTTATAATGTCACCACTGCTGGGACTCATACCTCCTCTCTAGGAGAGGGAATGGGCCGTAATCCATCACGCGGGCCCTATGCGGGTTGGTGGATGTCACGTCTTCGAATTTTTGGTTCTTGGACATGCCGGTTTCCTCACGATGTTTTCCTTCACCGTTTTGAGAACAGTGGTGATGGAATAAATTTCACAAAGTAAAGCGCCTGGCTGGGTTTGAACCCGCGACCTGCAACTCGTAAGTCGGGGCCGGTAAACCCAATTTTTTATAATGTTGGTAATCTTCTAATGATTTGTCACGCTCAAAGGTGGAGCAGGAGCGTTAGACTTTTACTGACTAAATCTGCATCTATGTTCCATCAGTTGCGTTTGCGTTCTAGGAACGCGGGTAACCTTGTCTGTTGACCCATGGCCGTTGGCTCGCGGCCTGCAAGTCCGCGCCGATGACCAGTAGTCCTAATGCGAATCCCGACGCCTGGGACATCTCCAGCGGGGGACGGGGTGTGAAGCTCATCGGCTGCCTATTTTGCTTGCACTGCTTCGCACATAGAGGTGACCGCCTCCCATTCCCAAATATGTTGGGGTCGGATTGCAATACTAACCAGATGATAACAGTTTATCATCAGTATTTTACACGGAGTGTCTGCCCTCTGACCTTCACAACACGGTGACACGGTACCCCATGACCGCAATGGATTTTATGTTGGACCATCTGGCTTCTTACTACTTATCATCTTCATCTTCATTTCAACCAAAAGACGTCCTTTGCTGGATATAGACCTCCTCCAAACGTCGCCACAACGACCGGTCCTGTGCATCTCGCATTCACCAGATTCCCGCGACCCTCGTCAGGTCATCGGTCTATCTCGTGAGAGGCATTCTAATGGTGTATGGCGGCCACCATTCTAGAATCTTTTGACCCCTTCGACCATATGTTCTGTGAGCAATGTGCCTTACCCACTGCCACGACAACACTTTCTCGTGCAGTTGCCACTATTCTATTTAATCTACAATATTACCTATCACATACCTGAGGAATTGTTTCACAAGGACTTAGATAAAGCACACAACATATGGCAGAAGTCGACGCTAAATGTTTTTAAAATATTCACCGTTAGTACTTTAAAGGATTAGCCTTAAAGTTACTTTTACAAATCACATGAACATGTGAAACACGCAGACAAAACACTTCGATTTCATTTTTTACAAAAATATTCCAATAATATACTCACCACGTTCCAAGATTTTAAAAACAAACAAAAATGGACCGGCCTTAGCCGTATCCCCGCCACACTGAATATTTTACTGTAAGATTATAGTTATCACCCAATTCATAAAGATAAAGTAGCATTAATTTCTATTCTAATCAATAAGATACTGAAATAATAAAATTTTGATCAAATTGTTTATGATTAGATTTAAAGTAATTAGTATGAATAAAAATTTAAATTGAACATAAATTTCTAAATTCCACGCGTTCACGTTCTATCATCATTTTAACCGCAAGATGTCCACGGCTGGGCAATGGGCATAGACCTTTCACAAGCGCCGCCATGTAGGTACGTAACGTACCTACTTCTCGCATTTATCAAACTCCCGCGGCAATCACTTGGTAATCAGTTGACTAACGGTACAGACGGTAGGTTTTAACTATTATCATCCGTTCATGCTAACAATGCAGTGGTTACACACCTACCATAAGAGTACCCTACTATAGTAACTCAATATTAAAAATAACGCGCACTATTCCGCACTAGTGCGAAAAACAGTAAATTGCGTACCTAAAAACGGCCGGGATAAGAGCAGGTTTTCGAGTAAGTGTATTGAAAAATAATTTCCAACGCTTTTCTAAATTTGAAAACGTTAA
Organism: Mythimna pallens; assembly: GCA_961205895.1. Classification (NCBI taxonomy): domain Eukaryota; kingdom Metazoa; phylum Arthropoda; class Insecta; order Lepidoptera; family Noctuidae; genus Mythimna; species Mythimna pallens. The sequence continues at coordinate 9,050,396 of OY540829.1, forward strand.
GTAAACCACTTAACCTAGTTGTTCATTCTGTATTTTAATTGAAAATTCAAATTCCGAATTGAAATTTCTCCCGATATATTAAATTTATTCAAACAATTTTGAACATCGAATTCTTTTTCTATTTTCCCGTCAGCAAATCGATCCCCATCTGGTTTTTACACCCAATTAGTGACACTTATTGAAAAGTATTTTTTTTTCCAATAAACCAATTTGTTTGTACCTTTGTTTGTTACCTAATATTCATGAAACTTAGCACAAGGGTAAAGCATGTCCTGGATAGGGACATATATATAGTATAATTTTAAATATCCCAGAGGTACTCGACTTTGCAGCTAAGACAGGTGTTCTATAAAAATAATACGCTTTTACCGGGTCTTACATGGGCCCGATGTAGATTTAGTTTAAAAAAATAAAAAACACTTACGAGTACCGATATGTGTATAACACATGCATAAAATAAATAAAGGGAACAATAATTCCACAACTATCACACAACGCCATCTAGTCCCAAACTAAGCAGAGCTTGTGATATGAGTACTTGACAACTGATAAACGTACTTAGGTATTTCTAAACATATATAAATTACACCCAGACACCGAACAAATGATCGTGCTCATCACACAAACATTTGTCTCGGTCAATAATTTGTATACAGTTGTATTCACATAATTGGCTTGTCATTAACTCTTCACTCACGGCTCGGCTCGTACTCTTTCCTCACGATTCACTCTGCTGACTAGAATTCATAATTTAATGTGCTCATATAACGTAACACTTTCTATAACATCGATTACGTTGAGCATGAGAACCAATAAAAATTATGTGATGACTTTACTCTGATGTGTAGGGAACAATTAAATGTTATTTTTTATGTCTGTGAATTGTTTTAAATAAGAATTTGTACATCTATCTGGCCTGTTGGCCTTGTGGTTAGTTGCACTGACGGCTATTATGCCGGAGGTTGTGGGTTCGATTCCCAAGACAAATTTTGTGTGATGAGCACGATCATTTTTCCTGTGTCTGGGTGTAATTTTAAAGTGTATCATATGTATTTAGAAATATATAAGTGTATGTTTATCAGTTGTCTAGTACTTGAGCAAAGCTCTGCTTATTTTGGGAATGGATGGCGTTTTGTGAAAGAAGTTGTAGAATTTTATATTATTAGATATTATTATATTATTTATACTAATATTATTAGGAGAAAACAGGTATTTATATTTTTGTTTCTAATAAATATACTCAAAAACTACTGATCCGATTTTAAAAAAATCTTTCAACTGGTGAGAATGCTACTTCATCACTGAGTGACGTAGGCTGAGTGACTGAGAGATATATTTTCTACTTTCACGCGAGCGAAGCTGCTGGCAGAAGCTAGCATCAAATAATAAAAGCCAACTTCAAACAAGAAACACTAAAATGCAGGTATATTTCGATGTCCAGATTTTATCTACTATCAATTTAATTAATTTTATTTACTATCAAATAAGGAGCTCGTAGGTAAGTTCTAGTAGATAATAACAGCCACTCAGGTCAATGTTCATGGTTAAGCTACACTTCCTGAGGTCGGTCTGCGGATGGGTGACCATCTTAACATAAGCAAATTCCTCCGTGCCTTGGAAGGCACGTTAAGCCTTGGGTCCCGGCTGTCATTTGTATATTCAGAACCAAGGAAACTTGTACCAGTCTTGACAAAGTGTATGGTGTTACTAAATTGCTGGGTTGTGGAAGAGAGATAGACAGTCACTCCATATAAAATACTGGTAGTAAGCTGCATCCAATTAGACTGGAAGTCGACCCCAACATAGCATAAGCTTAAGTATAATCAGCATTATAATATTCCCACAGCTGAGACTCAAGCCTCCTCTCTAGGAGAGGGAATGGGTCGTAATCCACCACGTGGACCCAGTGCAGATTAGTGGACTCCAACACAGACACAAATAGGGAAAAGAACCACACATATTTGAGCAAACTTGTCCAGCGTAAACAAATATATCAGCAGATAATCATGTTACTCAACTCAAATGTTGGCATAGATTAGATAGAATATTTCTCAAAGACAACGGTTAACAAAATCGTTTTGTTTTTGTCACGACTCTACTGTAACTGCTATTGTTGGTTTATCTACCTTTTAACAAGGTGTTGAAATGTGTATGTGAACTCAGGCTATTATTTATAATTCAATGGCGCTTAAGACTTACAAAACAGCCATATTTATTTTACAATAACGGTACTGAGCGTGTACAAACATGCTATTTTAACAATAAAATACTAATAAAAATGACTCATAAAGGTGGTTCCCCGAGTGTCTCTGTCATCATAATCAATGTCAATATATTTGTATAATAATATATTCTAAGTGTATCATTACTGTGAATTTTGTTTACTTAAATATTATTTTTCGTATTCTATAGGAGGCAAAAATTTTACTCGAAAAAATATTACATTTGTTCAATCGGTGTCGCGAGTCGACTATCGCGCCGGTCCCTGGTTCAGGGCAGAGTCCGGAGCGAGAGAGAATGGCAGCCGACTGCTTATTTCTGTGAAGCAGTAATGCTAGCAAAGAAGACGGCCGCTCGCGCGTGGGATCGGGCATCCATCCCATCTGCCGTGATCACGGCCCCCGACTATAGAATAGAATAGAATAAAACTTTATTGTACACCAAAATAGTAACAAAAACTTATAAACTAACTAAGACTATCAGCCACGGTAGGTGCGGTTTTGCGGATGACGAGCATTGGGTATCTCGCCGTTAAACCAAGCCCAAGTCGTCGACAGCGCATAGAGTTCCATGCGCTCCTCAAAGAGATGTCAGTATACCGTACCTAGCAGGGCCGATGACCGCTAAAGCCACGGGGGAATTTCTGAAAAGGAAACCCGTAGTCCTAAACTGCAAAGGACCACTGTAGGAACACAAGTGGGTTTTAGTCAGTAAAAGTCTGACACACAGTTATTAGATGATTTACCAACTGCCCAAAAAAAAACCCTTTCCAGAAAAGGCATCGTTAACAAAGTTCATCTATTATGTCGTTGGTCATCCCTTAATTTTACTCTTCAAACTTCTGTTTGGCTGAGAGAGCCAAATAGTAATAAACAAAAACTAAGGTAGTATACAATAAGTATCAGTACAGCTACAAACCACAATATGTTACCTAAGATCACAAGTGCTCTGATTATAAAAACCACAACAGAAAACCTTGGCTTAGATATTCAAGAGTTAGATACATTCAAGGACGTTACCTTTTTGCATTTAAAAGAAGTATTTTATTTTCTCAACTGTATTGTGTCAATTGCAAAAAAGCGATGAGAACAATAAGGCGCTCCAAAGACGGAGCAACTTTAGTTGCTGCAACTATCAACTTTTTAAGTGTCCGTAAACGATAAACGTTTACAGACAGTTAGGCTTGTCGAACAAGATGGGAAGTCCCACAACTACCATCGAAAAGGGAGGTTCGGTCGGAAGTTGTGTCTGGTGTGCAACAGCCCGACTTCTATTGTCAGGCTATTGTGTATGTGATAGTTCATTGTGGGATTTGTGTGACGTCAGGTCTATCTTGTGCCGATATAGATAAACAGTTTCCAGTTGCAGCAAAAATAACGACGGAACGGTTGCCATGAATAGCCTTGTATAAGACTGCTGCAGAACGCTGCGGGGCAGAAAACAGCAACTCGACACAAGTGGTACAAATTAATTAAAGATCCCTTAGTTGTAGCTGTCCGCAAAAACAGACTCTGGCAGGGAATTCCACTCAGCTGAAATCACCATTAATAAGTAATTGTGTTATTTTGTTGCTGCAATTCGGAGATCATTACTCCGTCTGTGGAGCGCCTAGCATTCGTAGACAGTTGAAAGTATTGTCAGGGTCATTTTCTTTGCAAATTGTCGAGACGGCAATAAAGTTAAATAGCGTTTTAATGGAGTTGGTCAACTATTAAACTTTACTGACATGACCAGACAAAGAAAAAGCAAATATTTAAAGGACTTCAAGTCAAAAATCGTATGTACTTCATAATACTTTGAATCGGTTAAACACCCTCGCCAATAACTACCTAAGCATATAGATAAATACCGAGGATTTTCTGTGTTTCATTATTTAGATTCAGAAATGAAGCTATCCGCAGGAGAACCGAGGTCACCAACATAGCCCTAAGAATCGACAAACTTAAGTGGCAGTGGGCAGGGCACATTGCTTACAAAACAGATCGTTGATGGAACCGAAAGGTTCCGTAGTGGCGATCGCGTACCGTTAGACAAAACGCTGGAAGGCCTCACCAAGGTGGGCCAATGACCTGGTAAGGGTCGCAAGAAGCCGATGGATGAGAGATGCACAGGACCAATCACTGTGGCGACTCTTGGGGGAGGCCTAAGTCCAACATTGGGCATCTTTCGGCTGAAATGATGATGATGGTTATCACTGAGTGACATAGCGACACGGTCAAAGCCACTGGCAGTACAAAATACAACTGAATTGAGAACTTTTTTTCTTTAATCTATTAAAAACCCACTTACCACTTTATGAAGTAAACTCATGTTGAAAACTAAAACTAAGGAAGTTTGTTAAAAACTAAATACACATAGAAAAGTCCAACTGTCTATATTCTTTGAGTTTTTCTATCAAGCTTTGAAATAATATTAGAGAAAAAATATTTAAGTACAAAAATAACTGACAATGAATTCAAAATAACAATTTATCAATATTTTATCCTTGCATTGTTCTACAGTTGCACTGATACGATCTTCTTGAGAACTGTACTAAAAGTGAGTTTATCTCATCACAGTGTTACTCTAATCTAAGTTACAAGTGTCTCTTATCATGAATACCTAATGATACATCATTGTTTTATTGAGCTGCAAATCTTTATTCTCTTCAAAAATACTGAAATAAAAATTAGTATTATCATTTCAGCTGAAAGACATCCACCGCTGGACACAAATTTCCCTCAAGTGTCGCCACAACGACCATTATTGTCCATCTCGCATCCTTTCGATTCCCTTACGGAAACCCTCAGTTTGCACCAGGTCATCGGTTTAGTTTTTGGGAGGCCTTCCAACGCTAAGTTTAAAAATAAAAACGGGGTATGATTTATCCGCTTGTCTATTTTGTCTAACTTGCATTCTGCTTTTTTCATTTAAACTCTATCTGTATCGAAGATACCCAGCTTACCCTGTCATCTTCACCCACGCCTGCCGTGTTGCCGAACCCATTCGTGTTCTTACACTTGACCTTTGTATTCCAAGGCCACAGTGGTTCTTTTGAACGATCTCGCAACCTTAGGATACATGTTTTTATGTCCAAGAAAGACAGCGATACATTTCTCAAATCTTTCATCATCTGCGCAACTTATTCCTGAACTATGTTGGGGACGGCTTCGAGCCTTACCATATGCGGCTTCCCCATGACAAGATTGGAGTCAGATTTCCTAGCTTTTAACTATCTAAATCAGATCACTAGGTTATTGTTCTTTCCAAGCCACATAGGCATATATTACAGCGAGTAAACCTCATGTAGTAACTTAGTGATAATCAACTAGAGTGTAGAACAGTAATTGTTGATACAGCGGTAGTGAAAGCTGAGAACAATAAATAAACTAAGTATCTTGTCTTGGCTCGCCAGGTTGTGAACATGTGGGAAATTGATACATCAATCATTGTGCCGATAGTCGTGACTGCTAATGGCTTCATACCACAGAGCCTCGAGCAACATCTGAGGAGGCTCTCGCTGGGCTGTTGAATCAAGGATTTAATTTCGAAAGCTGTACTCCTGGAAACAGTGCGTATTGTTTCGAGATTTTCTCTCAGCAGTTCTGACCACCGGTAGCTTAAACTAAAAACGTAAATAATATATAGTGCATATTAAAAGGGGATATCCATCGAAAGAACGACCTCGGTTAGTGATACTTACCTTTGCCACGAGCTCCTCTTAAATCGCAAACAGGAAGATTTAAGCGCATCTGGCCTTTTTCTTTATTAGCATGAATAGCTCCATTCATTAAAGAAAAGGTCACATCTTCATTGAAATCTCCCTAACCTGTTTATTTAGTAAAGTCATTTTGAGCTAAATCAGTCTTAATTTTCTTCGCAACTTCAAGACAAAAACCTTGCGCTCGTTTTATTACCATTGACCTGGGTTGATGAAATCTAATTTTGTCGCTCTTATTGGATTTGGAACTAGTTGATTCGATTTCTTATTACATTATTCGCCTACACTAGTATTCTTAAAAGGAAATGATGTGTTTTGTAACTTTGGAACTTTCTATTTTATTGTTGATTTTGGTGGACTTGCCTTTTATAATCTCACTAACATTATATCCTATTCTTACTAATATTACAACATTGATCACTAATAAAGAAAGTTCTTTATTAGTGATTGATGTGCCACCTGTATAAAAGTTTACAATACATTTGGGAGGGCGCTGATTTCTGACATACAGGCCCACCTAGATCGGGATTCAGAGGCTTCATAAATTGTACCATTATTATGCCAATAAAGAATTAATAATAATTATTATTAATTATTTTAAATATAAAAATCTGTATGTTTAGTTGTATGGATGTTCTTTGATCAATCATAAATAAACGGCCTACCGGTCTCATTTAGTTTAAATCAACAAAGAAAATAACTTTTAAAAATGTTATTATTATAACCTACTAGCGGTCTTGGCAGATGTTATCCAACCCGAAGCGTTTTTGTCAGCAAAAAAAACACAATCCCAAAATGTCTACGAAAAGTCATATTAATTTGGTAAATTCATAATTGAAACAATAATTCATAACAACCCAACCTGTACAATATTTCCATAAATTGAGTGACATTTTATGATATTTAATCAAACGCTAATAACTTTGCTATTTATGAATATTATTTATTTTGACTACTTAAATAATAACTAGTCCTTTTATATTAAGCCTTTTGTACTAATTAAGATTTGCAAAACAATCATCATTTAACGTTTGACAGATCTATGAATACACGGTGGAGCAAACGGTAGAGGTGTGCCCCGCTTGGGCAGAGCACCGCCGTGTCCTCGTGGAGGCGATCGGTGGCAACGATCTCTCGCGCCGGGCCTTGGTACAGGCCTTGGTCCGAAGAGGAGGAGTGGCAGGCAGTCGCCTTCTTCTTGATTTTCCCACCTAAAAAAAGGCCAGGCTTTAGCCTAGACTAAGACATCGGATATTTTGTTTTCATTTGTACGTTCCCGTTAGCAGTCGCTTTCTGTAAAATTCTGATAACCAGCTGCTTCTGATTCGGCTGGAAGCCGACCCCAACACAGTTGCGAAGTGGGTTGGCAGATTGAATTTACGTTTCCATTGGATAATTTCTACCTTTCATTTGTGCAAACTCCCTGGCAAAAGGTGGAAGCAAATATTTTCGTGGATCCTAGGTACGTTGGAATTCCGCTGGAGACGGCTCGGGCGTCGGTAATCGTAAGTTGGTAGCTCGTCGTCCGACCGTCTGGTAAGGACCAAACTCAGAGCAAAGACACATTATGTTCCACGCGCGCCTCAAAGAGATGTCAGCAAGATTGAAAGGGCCCAGGACCTACGCCTACCGGGCCTCTTTTTTTTCTTAGGTGGGAAAATCATCTAATGACAAATCGCGCTTTTGGGCGGAGCGCGAGATAGTGTCAAACTTTTACTGACTAAAAACCCACTCCTGTTCCTTCTTTTCCTTCGTCGGGTTTCGTTTTCACACTACCCATGGCCTCAGTAGGCTTCGACCCTGCTGGGCCCCTACGATTTGCCGACATCTCCCTGAGGCACGCGTGGATCAATACGCGCCATCGACGTCTTGGGCTCGGTCTGGGCGGTTACCGGACGGTCGAGCCACCCATTGCTCGCCGTTCGCAAGCTCGCGCTTACGGTGGCCGGAAATCGGGATCGGAATCCCGGCAGCGGTTAGGGCGTGAGGACATCACGCGATCGGCCGCCTCCTTTGCTAGCATTACTGCTTCGCAGAAGGAGGCGACCGCCTGCCACTCCTCCTCGCTCCGGACCATGGCCTGTACCAAGGCCCGGCGCGAGAGATCGCCGCCGCCGATCGATGAGAACACGGCGTTGCTCTGCCCAAGCGGAGCACACCTCCACCGTGTCCTCCGGGCGGTCCACACAGTGGCGACACCCGGGCGTCGCTTCCGCACGAATCCGGTGCACGAATTTCTCGAACTTACCGTGTTCGGTGAGAACCTGCGTCATGCGGAAGGTGAGGACGCCGTGAGGTCTTTCCAACCACGCCTCAAAGAGGGGACTTACCATCATAACTGTGGCGTGCCCACGCCTGCCGGGGCTGCAGATTTTTCGAAGCACTTACCGTAGTCCTCGTAAAAAGGATCACTATGGGTTTTAGTCAATAAAATAACCTACCAACAGACCCTCCCGTTCCACCCAGAGTGGAAGAAGTTTTTTGATGATTTCTCACTTATAAAAAGGTATGCTGGAGTTCTTCAGCTAAGTTTTAATGCTTACACTAATTTTGATTTACTTTATAAGACCATCCAATTTTAAAATAGTCGAGTTTTGTATTTGGAAGCCACAATCTATTCGAAATAAATTAAAAAATAAATCGTCATCAGACTGGTGTACAATAGACAGCTGCCACGGTCTATAGACACTGAAGGAAAAATGCGTTCATTATGCGCTCGCACGAACCTAATTACCAGACTACTTTCGCTAAGGAAACATTACTGCGACGCTCTTTAAACTTGAAAAGACAGGGATTGGTAGTAAAATATTAAGTGCCTTTTTCGACCTAAAACTTAAAATTTGGCTAGAAATCTTATGTAACATTATAGAAAATAATGTATCTATCTACTTATCTGTTTTTACTTCACTACACTTCGCGTGACACAAGGGCTGGCTTTTACCTCGGTCAGAGATTAAGCATTGACATACAACGTGGCAATGCCACCAGCTTTTTGGGCACACTTCCAGTTGACAGCGATGCGGAAGAGTTGTACGACGCCATATTTTAGTTAGCATTTAGTGTATTATATAGTTTTAATTAGATAAGTGTTTTTTAAATAATCGTGTAAAACATATTGTACATAAATGTAATATATAAAAAAAGTTAAAATAAATAATTAACGTAAAAATAAATATTTCATATAATATTGTATTTGTCTTTTTACTTTTGAAAAGATAGTAAAGTTACTGTTGGAATTGGTCTTCCTAAAATATTCTATGTCAAAATAATGACTTTAGACCGGGAATCTACAATGTATAGATTTTTTTTTTAATCACACTAATTTTGTAATAGTGAAAATTTATATGAAAGCTTATAGTGAGTACCTTGTTATTGCATAATACGTATATGTAACGCATTCAACATTGTAGATGGCGCTACAAGTACTGAATCAAAATTTTGCGTGATACAAGATTGTATGTTTGTTTACTAGCTTTTCTTTCTAGAAATATCTATACATATAATACATCTGTAGAAGTTTTTTGTTGTGCGCGCATCACGTGAAATGTACGAAATCAATGTAGATTACTTTTATATATTAAATTTGTGTGTAACTTGATAAATTACTTAGGTTTTGTTTCATCGCAATCGGTTGACTATATCGAAAGATATACTACATTAATTTACTGTTAGGCGGTAAGAAGTTCGCCGGATCAATCATCATCATCATCTTCCTTGATGATGATGGATCTTCCTTGATTTTTTTGGAGTCGACGCAACACATTTTTTTCTTCCATTCTGTCCTGTCACCAGTCACGCTATCACTAACTCCTTTTTCTTTCATATCATTTCTCACACAATCCATCCATCTTTTCTTTGGTCTCCCTCTCCCTCTCCATCCATCCGCATGTATACTCATAACTCTTTTAGTACCATGCGTTTCATCCCTTCCTTTACATGACCATACCAAGAAAAACGATTGCCTTTCAACTTTTCAGTCACTGGCGCCACTTTCAAATTTCCTCTAATATGCTCATTTCTCACTTTATCCACACCTCGGTAACAGTAGTCCTTAATAAAGTTAAATATATAACTTAAATTCCGGGAACGAGATCGTATAATTTATACTTCAAAGAAGTTTGTAATCTGCGCTTCTGCATGCTAAAACATTTGAATGTTAGTCAATTTTAAGAAGCGACAAACTGTCTGTGGATCTTTAGTAGGTCCTTTTAACTTCATAACTTATGCAAACTCTTCCCTCATAGATTTGGTTTTTTTTTCAATTTAAAAAAGCCGAATTAATAACAATTAATTGTTTGAGCCGTTTGGGGTTGAAACACTAGGGCCTTGAGGTCCAAGCGCTCATCGAGTTGTTCGGGATGTCAGCAAACAGCTGCTCGACGTTTCACGTGACCAGAAGGCTGGGCTTTTGTTCGGTCAACGAATCAGCATTGCTAACCAGCGTGGCAATGCTGCCAGCGTTCTGGGCCTTTTTTCCATTGACATCGATGTGGACGAATTTTTTGATGCCCTATGAGTTCTTTCTCTACTTTTTTTCTTTGTTTGTACATATTATTATTTTGTTTAAATAACTTTTAAATTAAAAAAAAAGTAAATATAATAATCATTTTATTTTAGGTAATAGTACCCATATCACGAATACACTACCTACCGTACATAACTATATTAAATTATTTTGTTAGTAAATATGATTTAAAACTATGTTAGTACCACTTCATTACGCACTATATTGTCTTGATGACCATGATTTTATGACTAAACACATAGGTATGATCCGACAAGTCTTAGTGAAGATAAACCCCATTCCCACCCAAATGCAACTTCACCTAGCAAAAATCAATAAACCTCCCCAATAATTTAATTTCACCGGAGGCAAGGCACGCGCACCTGTTTTTATAACATTAGCATTAAATATGATAACATCATTTGCAGTGTATAATCTACTTAAGTTCCCGCAGACACCACGGGAACTCATAAATGAATTAGGTCAGTTCCCACTACAAAATAATGAGTTAAAGTGATTAGCGCGACTCTCTCATGACGACTGATTCTCGTGGTAATTGTTTTCTCTTTCATAAATGTAATTAAATTATACTGTTTTTTTTAATGATTGAATATGTTTTTTTTCTGGTGAAAAATGTAATAACTTCTCTCGCTCTGGGTGTGTCATGTTCCTTCACTGTCCAAAGGGCAATTGAAGCACAACATCTGCAATTCAAGTCCAGTTTAAAATCATTTATCATTTTTAAATTACGACTTACTCCTTTTTGTTGTAGATGTACTTTTAATAACCCTTAAATAGGCCGCAGACATAGGCAACCCACATAGATTTTTCGATGCTATAGCCAAGATACATACATATATATGTTTTTTTGATAAGGAATTATTTTGGGCGTTATTCGACGACTAAATCCATATATATTATAACACATATATAACATTATATCTTGCAGCCAGTTATCGGAGCTTGTTTATGGAATAATATTATGACGACGTATGTTCTTGCAAATGAGCCGTCATCCACCACGTGGGCCCAATGCCGATTGGTGGATGCCACATGTCTTCAAAGTTTTCCTTCACCGTTTTAAGAGCAGTGGACTTAATAAATAATCATTTAACATTTAAATTTCTTATGCAGTTGTTATTTATTCTCATAATCAAATACCTATTAATTTTAAGACGTTATTGGTAGGTACCTACACTACATTAGTGTAGTGTACTAGGAAACCCTAAGAGGTTAGCCTCTTAGGGTTTCCTAGTCCTCAACTAAGACAGTGTAATCAGGTCTCAGTGTCCCATGACACTGAGATGTGATTGCACTGTCTTGTACCCACATTATTCCCCTACGTCTACTGTCATTTAAAAATTCAAACCTCTCATCTTCGCTGTCCCATATTATACACGAATATAGCTCAGGGATACATGTCACAGCCTCCCTGGTGATCTCCGGAGACCGGTCCGTATGAATGATACATACCTCACTATCTGCCGGAAAGTGACGCGACGTAGGAACGTGGAGAATGAATGAATATAAAACAGACCTTTCTCAAACATCGGTGTTAGAGTCAGTGATCCAACGGTACGGTATTTTGAATGAAATGGAACACTTAAATATTTTACTAGTCTTAAAAAGGGATTTTTAAAAATTTACACAGCGATTCATTATCTTCAATTCCATTTTAAGCTGAGTAGCCCTTTACTAAGACTAGTTTAAAGAAAGAAATAATTACCTACCTTTTTATCAAATGTGGTTTAACTAGTTTTGAGAATTTAGAATAGGCCTTCGGGGTTAAGAAGAAAAAAAAGAAAGAAAAGAAGAAAGTTCTAATGTATTCTAAATGGCCTAGAAAAACGTTTATATAACAAATTTATTTAAAAACATGGCATTTTTATTGATGAACAACTACTAAAGAAACACGTAACTTATTATATGGCAAATAGAGCGTGAAGACAAGTCTTTGTTCATTTCCTATCGAAAATGGGACAAGTGATAACAACAAAACAGAACACACCAACTGTTCTACGAGCATGAATAAAAAAACACGCACTGCTTAGGCCAAGTTCACACTCGACGACACAAAAATATAAATAATATTAAAATCTTAAATTAAATCAAAACAGCTAACTATGTAATATGTATGTATGTGTATGTTGATAACTATGTGTTTTGTGTGTAGGTAACAATTTTCCTTTTACACACAGTGTCTCCATCTCTTTTTTCTCCAACTTTTCTTTAGAAATAAGCAACACTTTTGTACTATTCTTCTGTTTCCTTCTTCTTTTTTTTTATTATTGTGTGTACATAAATTATTATTTAAATAATTTTGTTTTAAGTGGGATAAAGGTTATCAAAATACCTTCGGGTGTTTTATGCGTTGTACAAATCATTCAAAAAGAAAAAATAAATCACATGGAATCACATTTCACTTGTAAGTACATGAAAACTTAAAATTTCTTATGATATTTCTAATTTTGCTTATTGTTTTGGTCGCCATTTTGCGAAGCGAGATAGAGCTGTTTTTCGCAAATATTCGGTGGCTAATGCAATTTCGCTCGCACGCACTTTTTTCGCCGGCTCTTATCTCTGTCCCTGTCTATCAGTGACTGTAGGTTTGCGACTGTGGTGACACTGATCATAGATGTATGAGTTTCGGTGCATGTAGTCGTGCACAGAGTCCAGGTTTTCTGATTGCAATGTTAGCGCGTAACGTATCTTCTCCTTACAATATATCAATTATTGAAATGGATAAATGGTTCTTTCCTCAAAAAATCCGTCTCAGACACTAATCTGCATGGTTTTCATATGATTTGACCATCACATGTTTACTGTATGAATGGGACTTTAAGAAAACTCTGACCTCTAAGTTAATTTCGCCGTTTCTTCTCAGGATAGTCAACTATGAAAAAATCATCATCATCATCATTATCATTTCAGCCGAAAGATGTCCAATGTTGGACACTATGCCTCCCCAAGTGTCGAAACTATGAACGGTACTGTGCGTCTCGCATCCATCGGATTCCCGCAACCTTTACAAGGTCATCAAAAATGCTAACTAGTTTAAATTGACGAAAAAATGTACCTACGTGTAGGTTAAAAATATTTAAACCTACTAGCGACAGCGGCTTATTCCAGACGCGAAGTTGAAATCAAAGCCAGATAAAAAGTAGCTTAGTTTCTAGCGGTTCACGCTTACTCCGTACCACATTTCATCAAAATCGGTACTTATCATGTACCTATGTTTTACAATGAATAAATTAATCTTGTATCTCGGTTCAGTACCTTTAACCGTAAAAGTGTAATAGACAGACAGTTACTTTCACATTTATAATTAAAAATTAGTAAAGATTTGCAAAATAAACATCATTTATCATTTATTGCTCTAGGTGCCTCGTAGTGTACTAATGTATCTATCATCATTCACTAATTTACGTATGAAAATCAGCAAAAATTGTGCAATTATCACGCAATCCTCGGCCGATCAATCGCTTCATGTCAAAAAAAAACCTGTGATGTGTGTGATCGATGTGATTTATGCAATAAGAAACTATTCCTGTAATAAGTTTATTCCATCTTCCTGCCTATTAAACAACATTGTTCCATGGATTTGGCGCAACACGTTTTTCTCTTCAAAACATTCCCGTTACTTTCACAGTCATTCCTCACATAATTTATCTGTTCCTTCTTCTCTCTATACATAAAATATAATACAATATTCTGGACAGTATATGTAAAATAACTGTGGCAGAATCAGAAACGTTTTACAAAACAGGCACTTTTAAATTGTCAAAATGTCGGTCAGTCAAACAAAAAGTGAAGCTATATTGCACGTTCCAAAACGTAGATCTCTGTGAAGAAGAACGTGCAAGAAACTCCATAGACCCGTTCGCGAGCACGACGCGTGGATTAGCCCCACTCAGCTCAACCATTTTGAAGTGAACTGAATGACCCAATAACACGTGCCACCATCAGCGAGACATTTGAGTGAGCATAACAAACTCTCAACTGCCATGCTCGTAATGTCAAACAAGTTGTAACCTAATAAAAATGCTCCATGGTACCTACCTAACATTAACAAAACTTAAAAAAAAAAATGCAGAAAAGCTCCTTGCGGGCCACCAATTAACTACCTTGGCTCACTTGGCGTTCCAGGACCTTTTTTTACGTGACTACCCTCTCTTTGGGTTGAGCAAGGCGAGTTTCAGAATTTTACCGGCTAAAATCCAGTGTTCCTTCAGTGAACCTTTGTAAGGGCCGTGGTACTCTTATAAACAGTGTTGCGGCCCAACCCCTGCACTCTTAAACACCTAAACACATTTAAAATGAAATCATCAATATGAAGAAGAAGACATATTACGTTATGTAAAGGCACAGCATTACTGATCTACCGTTGCTACATAGAGCAACGGTAGATCAGTAATTCTGTGCCTTTCTTAAATTTTTATATATTCCTTGCCTCGTTCGTCTCGTGGTCGTAAGCGCGACTGTTCAGCGTGGGGTCCTAGTTTGGAACTTCGAGTCGGACAAAAAAGTGCTATTGGGTTTTTCCATTAGGAATTACTCTAGTTGGTGGTTTTTTTTGTTTGGCTGGAAAATCATCTTATGCCATCCTCACTCTTGGGCGGAGCGGGAGATAGTGTCAGACTTTTAGTGACTAAAAACTGACTCCTGTTCCTTCGTTGCCTTTCGTACCAGGGCAGAGTCTTTCTTTCAAAATCAGACCCCTTTTACCAGACGATCGGACGGCGAGCCACCCATTGCTCGCCGTCCGCAAGCCTGTGCCTACGGTGGCCGGAAATCGGGATCGGAATCCTGGCGACGGTTGGGGCGTGAGGACCGTTGCCTCACGCGATCGGCCGCCTTCTTTGCTAGCATTACTGCTTTCCAGAAGGAGGCGACCGCCTGCCACTCCTCCTCGCACTCTAGTTGGTGGTGTGATACTCTCGTGCATCGGAAATCACGTAAAGCCGTTGTTCATGCGCGCTTGATCTCTCTCCGGTCGCTTCGGATTACCGTCCTATAGGACTATTAGAGTAAAGGAACAGAGAGCGCCCCTGTGTTTACGCAAGCACTTGTTCACTATAATATCTCTGCCTACTAGGCTAATCTCTGTTAAGACTGACCTCCCTGATCGAAATTCCGTCGGGAGGATTATTATTATGTCTTTTAAAAATCACCTTATAAATATTGAAACAAAAATTGTTTATTACAGACTCGCACTGATTACAGTACTAAAAAACTAACTCGTTCACTGAGGGTTCCGTACAAAACTACCTATGATAACAGTTCAATTTCCGAATCGAGTCTCAAAGATTTTTATGAATCGCAAAAATGTTTTTTTTTTGAAGTAACTACAAATTTACAGTTTTAAGATTTTTTCCTATACTTATGCTAGGAGACTTTGCTTCATGCCAAATTTCAGGATTTTAAGACAACGGGAAGTACCCTGTGAATTTTGATTCCCTTGAGAGTGTCGAAATATACGTTTTTTTGTAACATAAACAACCATATCTTTTTTTTCATTAACTAACAAGTTTCATTTTTTCACAGCTTCAAGAAACTGTAAACCTGAGTATATGGTTTTAATTTCAACTGGATACCTCTACGCGTTCCCGAGATAAAGGGTCTTGACAATCAGACAGACAGACAGACGGACAACAAAGTGATCCTATAAGGGTTCCGTTTTTTCCTAATGAGGTACGAAACCCTAAAAATCATAAATAATAATAGCATAATGAACTGATCGTAAAGGGAAATGTGATACGTAAATTCTTGTCCGCCAGTGTACACACTGCTTTCCGGTTCCCGTCGCTTTGACAAAGTAATATTAATTCCGTAGAAAGAAGATTAATACTATTGTAATCTTCTTCGCGCGTCGACAAATAAAGCAATTTGTTCGCTCGATTTAATCTGTTTTTCGTGGGGAAGAATCTAATATGGTAAGTGTCAAGTGTCTTGAGTATTTTTGGAACGACAATACGAAAATAAGACACACTGCCATAGTTATTTCTGTTGTTTTAAAGGATCATTGTTTTCAAACGATCTTCAATGAATAATAAGTATGTATGTTTAGTTTTAGTTCATTCACCTGCCATAATTATGGTCTCTCCACTTAGGCATTAAGGCCGCCTTTGTACATTTTGTTTCATGAAGATTAAATAAATTAATGAAGATGGAGGAGTTTTTGTTCTTGTAAGTATGTACACCGTATAAAAAAAAAAAACAAACAGAAGAACGTGAAAAACAATCTCGGAGTTTTATTTGAGTGATATTTTGGGTTCCTTCGTCTCTTTGAAAAATACAACCTTTATCTATAGACAAATGGTGTCTGTCTGTGTATCCATCTGTCGCAGCTAATTTGCTCCAAATTTACTGGACCGACTCAGATAGAAATTGGTACACATATACCTAAAACAATCGCGAACGCGTAACGTTTTTTTAAAAAAAATTTTGGTCTTTAATAATAACCTATGCACCAAAATTTAACACGACTGAGATGAAGAGTCAGAGATGGGCAGGAGGTGTTACTCTCAATGGTAGGGTTAGAAACGAACGTATACTTGGAAATTTTAAGATCTACCCTATTGAAGAAAAACTCAGTACAGTCATGTAATGAGAAGATCTGAAGAACCTAAAATATGACTAGGCAAATTCTACACATGAGTAGCCTATACCCAGTATCCTGTATCCAGTATACTCCCTACACTCACGACTCTACTAACTTATACTCAGAGCTATACAGGTTGTCTAGCGCCATCTCTTACCCACACTGGAAATAAGAATAAAACAATCTTACTTTAAACGTCATGGTACAGGTACTGGTCCAAAAAAATAGCAATGATCTTAAAAAAGCCTAAGTGAATGACTCCATACGATACAGAACAGAAATATCTGACGAAAAATGACGAGGAGAGATGACCCCAAATTAAATGGGATAAGGCTAGAAAAAGAGAAAGAGTGATCACTTTTAGAGGACAAATTAGAAAAAAAAATCATAGTAATAGAATTTTTTTTTCCAATAATGTGTCATTTGTATCTAATTTGTAGCTACTGTAGGACATTTCAAATGGTTTAACCTAATATGAGAGTTTAAAATATTTTTTTCATATCATAATGTAATAGTTTTATGTCAAACAAGTGAATATAAAACAAATGAATTCAGATTTCATTATTATAAAAGTCAAAAATAAAAATATAATATCGCTAATAATAATGATCTACGCGACCGTGGTGTCCTCAGAATCATAACATCAAGTTATTTGCATTCATAACATGGACATAATATTATGTTACTCATCGAACTCTGTTCACATGTACTTCAATACTGTTGTAAATATTAAAACACAAGTTCTAGTTTTATGATTCGTTAGCATTAAGAGGGCTCTTTCTAACCTATCTATCATCAAACTGAGCATAGTTTAAAAGCATCCAACGCATTCCAACGCAATGTTTGATAAAGAGGCAACGTTAAAAAAGAGATAACACCTGAACGCTCTGTTGGCATTCAGTAATTCCGTGATTCACTCGAATATTTAATACGTGTTTTTTTTTTAATCTTAAAAATTTTTGGAAATAAATCTGTATTCTGAATTTCGATTAAATGCGCAAGGTTGCTATAATTATATTTTCTTTTTTTTTTAAATTTATGAGTACATTATGAAAAACCAAAGTTTACTTAAAATAGGAGTTTTTCAGAGGTCTTTTATGGGTTAGTTTTACACCATGATTTGATTACAATAGAATCATAGATAATGTCCACAAGATGTATACTTTGTGTTTCCAAAATATCTAGAGAAAGATGTGTAATATCATCTGAAAAGAGTGAAAATGTATCTCGGGTGGTACGCTCTTAACGTCGCAGTTAAAGCCAATCTCCTAATTAACTTGTTAGTCATCGTCAAGATGATGTAAGGATAGATTAGGAACAATTGATCGTTCTGGATGCAACTGTTTAAAGGCAGACGGTACTTTTGACCCTAATCATAGTAATCATAGAACACCACGTCTTCATACAGGTCTTATTTATTGGTTTGTTCCTGCATTTCTACCACACGTTTACGACCTCAAGTGAACTATTAAAGGGATGGAGCTGTATAGGATGTATAACTCCAACCCCCTGTTCCCCCTGTGTTGTCCCTGTTTCTCGCTCGCTCGACTTGCATTTTATCATGGTAAGTCCCTACGACCCCCTACCACGAGCTCTTAATGCGATCCATTTTACGACCTAAACTGAACTGTTAAAGGGATAGAGCTATATAAAGTGCTCCATCCCTCTTTCTCGTTCACACGAATGACATTTTAACACATCATGGTAAGTCCCCTGGAACTGTAATAACGTTGAAATGCTCATCAATCTGTATTCCAAGGTTATTATATATAACTAGCTTTTGTTCTAGGTAAAGAATCTATGTACTCGTACTAAATTTCATTACTGTATCATGAAAAATCACAAAGTTATAAGCTTGTTATGTTACCTTGTTGTGCGCACAAATCCATGGTCACCGAGCCATCCGAGCGACTAAGGGGTTGTTTTGCTCTCGCACCTAACTATGCGCTGGTGTCTAATACCCACTATGAACTGTTTTGTACTTAGAATCGGTGGTGTCCAACTTGTGATCTTTTTTAAATATTTTTGGGAAAAAATATAACATGGTGTAAAAATGATTGGAATCGATTCATTTACTGATTTTGAACAAACTATATTCAGGTTGTATAGCCGGAGATATCATTCAATGATAAAATAGAATTCTACCGTTAAAAGTTTTTTTTTTAATCGGTCCAGTTTGAGTTTATGAGTATGTATGATTGTTACATTTTCACGCTCGAACGGCTGAACGGATTTAAATGATATTTGGCACAAGGGTAGACCTTGTTCTGGAATGATAAATGATATTTATTTTGTAAATAGGTTTAAAAAAACACTTTTACACTAGATGAGGCCGGTGTTTCCTAGCTGACTACCTTGAGAAGAAACACCGAAACAAACTCAGGGGTCAAAGTCTCTTTTAAAGTCCATACAGTAAATTATGTAATGGTCAAATAAAATAATAAAAACTTATAAATAGAATGGCATGTTGTACTCGGAAACATATTTTTATTCCTGGACTATGTTCCCTTGGGATAATTTTCTAATATCACGCGGGCGAAGCCACTGGCGTAAGCTAGTAGATGAATATAAAACACAAATCTTTCCTTTTTATAATATTAGTATAAAATTAGTGTTTAAATCGTGAAATCTAAACCGCAAATTTATACTATAATATTAATAATAATATTCCACGACTATCACACAATGCCGTCTAGTCTCAAGCTAAGCGGAGCTTGTGTTATGAGTACTAGACAACTGATAAACATTTTTATATATGTCTATATACATACATATAGATAAATTACACCCAGACACAGAACAAATGATTGTGCTCATCACACAAACATTTGTCCTGGGTGGGAATCGAACCCACGACATCCGGAATAGCAGTCAGGGCTACTAACCACTAGACCAGCGGGCCAGTCAAACAGTCAGGCACTATGTAGTGATATAGATAACTTTGAACACTCTCGTTTATTATTATGTCCTTAAGAAAACAGGAAGATGAAAACACACTCCCGCTGAGTTACAATAAAGGAAACTGTATCCATCGAAACCATATTGAGTTTATTTAGTTACATTATCACAGTAACTAGGGTCCGTCCGGACCCGTTCGTCCCAATCTTATTGAATTATCAACACCGAGTATTATTCACGACCCAAATTGAACCCAAGATCTCGGAGAGGGTTAAATATGCATAATGCATTAATATTATTTTGTTTGGTCTATAGAATTTACTGGTACATAGATAGCTGTAGATATGTAGGTAGGTAAATTAACCACAGCTTTGACTTAACCTGTGGATATCTATAGGGAATAACGGAAAGGTTTGCTTATTTTTGATATTTACATATTACTTTATGAAGAACTTCTTATATACGTTCTTGGATAAATAATAAAACGCTCAATATTTTATAATCTATGCGGACGCTGGCGTTCGTTCACTTGGTGTTTAACTGAAATGGCGCGAAATCACGCGTGAACGCGGCGCGTTCGCTTGGGGTTTGAGTAGAAGGCTGCTTCGCTCTGGGTAGAGCGAGAGGGAGTGTTAGACTTTTACTGAATAAAACCCACAGTGTTCTTTCAGTTGCTCTTTGCAAGTGTCGCGGTAACTCTTTCAAACTATTTGCAGTCGTGACAGGCATCGGCCCTAATTATCCCCGTCAATCAAAAAATCTAAGACTTAAATAAAAATCAAAAAAAATAATTAAATGACGACCATTCCGACAGTAAAAAATATATATACTTACCCAATAGTTTTTTTAATGAAAATCTTGATAAGAATTATTCAGACACACCAAATAATAAAATTCTATTACGAAAAGTCGGCCTAGCATCGGCTATCTATAATTGCGATTACGATTTCGACAAAACCGAGGGAATGTGCAAAACTCCCAATACATAAAAAATATGTGTTGAAGTATAGCGACTTCATCTTAATGTCCTTTCCTTGGTATTGTTCGTCGAGTCGTTGAGCTCCTTAGTAGTCCTGAGTTGAGCTTTACGAATACTGACAAATGCTTGCACTGACTGGACAGGTCCACTCAAATCTGCATAGTCCTCATGTGATTGAACCATTACATATTTACTTTATGGACTTTAAAAGACACTTTGACCCCTGAGTTTGTTTCTTCTCAGGGTAGCTAGGTAACACCGGCCTCATCTAGTTTAAAATGACGAAAAAAAAAATTGATTTGTAAAAGTGTTTTTTTAAACCTATTTATAAAATAAATATCATTTATCTAGTGTTTGTAGCCCAACACTATATGAATATGAAGAATGGATATGAAGTTTACTAGTAGACGAACTGTGGTAACTCTCCGTAATTAGAGAACATTCAATTCTCTCTTCACTTAGAACAGAACCCATCTGTGTGGCAAGTAACTTAGAAATTCAGTAATTAGGTTCCCTCATCAGTGTAGTCGGTGAAGCACAAAATTAATTTGGGTGCCTTTAATTGGTATAATTTTATCTGATTGCAAAACCTGAGTTATTTCAGTGTCGTGTCGGTTGTCAAACATTTTACTTGAAGCTTATCTTGATTAAAATGGCTATCACTTTCGAATCCATGCTTCAGATTTCGGCGTCTCTTTTGTTTTTAACGAACCAATTAATCAAAATGGCTTGTGTGGCTGTTTTAATGGTCACCAATTACTTAAATTGTAGCGAATCTAATCGCAGTTTAGTGAATGCGTTACTGATTTTTCTTTAAGGAGTATTTTTCATAGATTTCTTGTCATATCTTTTTCTTTTGTTGGGAGATCAGATCATGACTTCACTCGTTCTAAGGGGAGCAGGAGGGCGTGTCAGACTTTTACTGACCAAAAACCCACTCCTATGTTATTTGCCTTTGTTCCTGGGGCCCGGGGTTCTCTTTCGTACAACCCATGGCCCCCAGGGTCCTTGGGATGTGCGACCTTGCTGGGCCCCTACGGTTTTGCTGATACCTTCCAATACTCTCGTTGTCGTACACTTAATTCTCGTGTGGAACACTACGTGCCGTCGATGACTCAAGTTCTTGTCATATCTGTATAATTGATTCACATCATAATAATATAACTATTATGGTTGTTATATAAATAAAACCATCGATCGTCTCTTTATTGTTATTATTGAATTGAAACAGGCTATTGATTTATGTTATTACTCTGACACGGAGGATTTTCGAAAATTACTAGTATCAAATCATCCATAGAACCGTTACTTTATTCTTTACAAGCACGGTATATTTTGACAACATTATTCTTTGCAAGCACCTTGCAAGCACACTATATTTTGACAAAATTTTTTTCCGTATGTCAAATCTCTGATTTATGATTTGTTGGTAAACATGTCGTCACAAATAGAATCTATTTGCAGTAGACTCAGAGATAAAAGGAAACAGCGATGTTTTTGAGTGTTTACGTTGTTTTTGCATTTGTTCTTACGTCTATCATTGTGATTTGCTTTGACAGTGTTATGAAAATGTAATGCGCTGTGAACTGCTGCTGGTACGATGTTGGGAAACGAGGACTTTCCTATTTATTTATAAAGATAAAATTCGAAGACTTAAAAACCTGTATTCTGACAGTTGGTTATCATAAAAGGCACATACGAAGTGTATTCTAAGAGTAACGCTTAGGTTTGTGAATACAGTTTAGATGAGCTTTGCACCGTTAGACCAAGAATTCTTAAGAATTTTTATAAATAAATTATTATTTGCGTCTTGTCAATGACTTGCAAAATTAAGCAGTTTATAGTAATCATATTAACAGAATGAACCAATTTTTACATATATTTAGAAAAGTGTAATTTACAAAACACGAGAATAATAATATCTGTGAAACCTTATTGCGAACATTTTTTTTATTTTTTATTATTATTCATATAAATCAGAAATCAGAAACGTATATTTCAAATAGACCAATTACAGGCACTTTTGAATTGTCAAAATATCGGTCAGTCAAAAAAAAATACAAGTGAAGCTAAATTGCACGTTCCAAAGCGTAGATCTCTATGGAGAAGAACAAATCAAATTCAAATTCAAATTTTCAAATTCAAAGCATTTATTTCAAATAAACCATTTACAGGCTCTTTTGAAATGTCAAGAAGTCAGTCAGTCAGAAAAAATGATGCTAATTGCACATTCCAAAGCGTAGATCTCTATGGAGAAGAATGTGCAAGAAACTCCATGGACACTCTTTTCAATCGTGTTTTGCAATTACAAATATATCTGTTACATGTTTCTTGTCGCTATCATGTGAGAACAATGTCAATAAAGTAAAAATAAAAACTAAATATAGATATTAAAGTAGCAACTGGCAGCTAAGAGATGACCAGTCTCAACTGACAGCGCCCGTTCACGGACCTGACGCGAATATTAGCACCATTCAGCTCAACCATTTTAAAGGGAACCGAATGATCCAACACACGCGCCACCATCAGTGAGACATTTGAGTGAGCATGACAAACTCTCAACTGCCATGCTCATTTATGTCAAACAGGACCAATAATAACCTAAAAACCATAAAATAGCTCCATGGTACTCACATTTACAAACTATGAAAAAAAAAAAAAATGCTTCTACATTATACAATACTAAATACAATAATAATTAACAACAATAATATTTTACAAATTATAGTTTCAAAACTAATCAATTTGTACACCCCGGTGGTAGTGGAGTTGGACCAGCATTGAGCCAAGCATTTTTATCTTGAATATAATCCTCCAACTTATAATATGCTTGCCTGCATAGTGTGCGTTTAATACAAGATTTAAATTTCGTTTCATTGAGTTCTAATATTTGTGGAGGTATTTTGTTATAACATTTCAAGCAGTACCCCATGAAAGAAGAGGCCACTTTAGCCAGTCTAAAACCTGGTTGAACTAATTGGTCCCTATTTCTTGTAAGATAATTATGTCTATCGCCTCTTTTGCTAAAAAGATGAAGATTTTTTCTAACGTACATGATGTTTTCATAGATATATTGACAAGGCACCGTCAATATGTTAATATCCTTAAACAGTTCCCTTAGAGAATCGCACCGGCGGAGATTGTAAATAGCTCTGATAGCTCTTTTCTGTAGAATAAAAATTGAGTCGATGTCTGCAGCCCGTCCCCATAGTAGGATACCGTATGACATGATACTATGAAAATAACTAAAATATACTAGTCTAGCGGTATCAACATCCGTAAATTGGCGGATTTTTCTAACAGCATATGCAGCTGAGCTAAGCCGTCCCGCAAGAGATGTTAAATGAGGACCCCATTGTAGCCTTGAGTCAAGCGTAATCCCTAAGAAAACCGTTTTATCGACAAATTCTAGTTTCTCATTGTTCAATATTATGTCACAATTACTACTCTTAACATTCGGTAAGGAAACTCTTATGCATTTCGTTTTTTTCCCATTTAAAACTAGTTTATTAGCAGTGAACCACTTTTGGACCTGCAGTAGGGCGTTATTTTCGTCGTCAAGATTATTAGTCTTTCTATTTATTTTGAAAATCAAGGAAGTATCGTCGGCAAACAACACCATATTAAGTTTGTTTTGCAACACGTAACGAACACGTGCAAGAAACTCCATGGACACTCTTTTAAATCATATTATGAGCGCATTGATCAGCGGGAGTGTGTTTTCATCTTCCTGTTTTCTTAAGGACATAATAATAAACGAGAGTGTTTAAAGTTATCTATATCACTACTTAGTGCCTGACTGTTTGACTGGCCTGTTGGTCTAGTGGTTAGTAGCCCTGACTGCTATGCCGGAGGTCGTGGGTTCGATTCCCACCCAGGACAAATGTTTGTGTGATGAGCACGATCATTTGTTCTGTGTCTGGGTGTAATTTATCTATAATATGTATATATTTAGAAATATATAAGTATGTTAATCAGTTGTCTAGTACTCATAACACAAGCTCTGCTGTGTGATAGTTGTGGAATATTATTATTATATTTTTTGTCGCTTCTAATATGTGAGCACAATGTAGATAAGTAATAATAATTAAAATAAAAAATATAAATAAACTAATTAAAAAAATAGAAATTGAATTAAGTCACTGGCAACTAAGAGATGACCAGTCTCAACTGACGGCATCCGTTCACGAGCATGACGCGTGCATCAGCCCCACTCAGCTCAACCATTTTGAAGGGAACTGAATGATCCAATAACACGCGCCACCATCAGCGAGACATTTGAGTGAGCATGACAAACTCAACTGCCATGCTCGTAATGTCAAACAAGTTGTAACCTAATTAAAATGCTCCATGGTACTTCACATTCACAAAACTTGAAAAACTAAGTGCTTCTACATTATACAAAGCTATTATTTCCAAATACAAAAGGTAATACATTATCATAAGCTCTATTGAAATAAACAAATAAAATAAAATAAAAAACATTTCGAAAACAATCATACAAAAAGGGTAATAGTATCTCTTCCAATATTTATATGTATATTATAAAAATAAAAAAACTAATTTGAAGGTAAAAGTGGCTGTGACTGCGGAGCAGGACCGGCATTTAGCCAAGCGTTTTTATCAAGGATATAATCTTCCAGTTTATAATACGCTTGTCTACATAGTGTTTGTTTAATGCATGCTTTAAATTTGGACTCATTTTGTTGTAGAATCTCAACTGGTAATTATTATTAAAAAAGAAAATTTTACACAGTACCCCATGAAAGAACTATGTACTTTAGCCAATCCGAACCGTATATATAGCATATACACTGTATATACACTGTGTTAAAATCCGAACATTTACGAATACAATGGTGTATCATCTTTATTTTCCACTCCTCCCACGCTGGTTTAGTGAGAGGGAGTGTCAGACTTTTACTTACCAAAACCTGTGTTCCTTCAGTTGCCCTTTGCGTTCCAGAGCTGAGTTAATTCGTTCGAACAATCCCGCAGCCCGATGGTGTAATAGCTTACGTTAACACATCATTTAGGGTCAAAGCACACGGGCCACCGGCCACAACCACAAAATCCACCACTGTATATTTCCTGTAGTTTTCATAGATTTTATATGGACTCGCCACACGGTACAAATCGTCGCTGCTCGCATTATGTGGCCCGCACCGGCCACTAAACGCCGATATAAAATGCTGCCACACGCCACGTGCGCGTATCTATTATGATATATATTTACTAGGTATTAATAAAATTATGTTCATACATAACATTAACTACAGTTTCGTCTTTTACGAAGTTTTTAATCGGAAGCAGCGCAATTAAACGTCAGAGTTCATTATGATGGGCATGAGTTAATAACGGTGGCTGGCTGCTACCACCTTACGCAAGTATCGACCACCGGCCGCTAGTGGCTGTCGCGCGCTTTTGCTACCTTTGTGGCCGTTTCTAGCTTCTCGTAGCGGTGATTGTGCCTATCGCGTGTGGCCCGTGTGTGGCGACCCTTAACTGCCTTCATTGCCGTGAAACTCATTTGTCACACGTCATTGGCCACGGCTGTTAAGAGCGCCATTCATATGTAAAAATTTACGTGTTGCTGCTGCTAAGTAAATATATAAGTAGTATCGTGGTTCATACATATTCGTCTTCATAAGCATATCAGCGAACATAATTTTGTTCTTTATGTTGGTAAGTTTCATCATTTGAAACATGACCCCTGGTGGACCTGGGAGACCTAGTATTACCAAATTTACCGGTCTTCGATTCCACAGTCTCCTTTTCGTTACCAGTCGTACTGCAGGGTACCATCTCCACTTGATTGATATGTCTACATAATACAATACATAACAATTGTAAAGTTAGCATATCACGGTTTCACCCGCGTCTTTGGTAGAAAGGAATATTTTTGTATTTTATAGAACTCATGACTTACCCCGGGTTTACCCTGGTCACCTGGGAGAGTGGAAACGGTGAGAGATGTCGTGCGGTGTTCCGCAGGGATCGTTACTAGGACCATCCTTGTGGAACATCGGGTACGACTACGTGCTGCGCGGCGATCTCCCTGACGGGGTCAGCGTGGTCTGATACGCAGAAGATACGCTGGTCCTGGCGCGAGGAGAGTCATACCAGGCGGTGGTCGAACTAGTGACACGCGGGGTTGCGACAGTCATGGAGACGATACAAGAGTTGGGACTCGAGGTGGCATTGCACAAGTCCGAGGCCATGTGCTTCCACGGCCCTCGGAACGCGCCACCATCGGGTTCCCAACTAACGGTAGGAGGAGTTCACATCGAAGTCGAGTCGACGTTGAAGTACCTTGGACTTGTCCTCGACAGCCGGTGGAATTTCGAGGAGCATTTCCGACGTCTGGCTCCCAAACTGGATCGTACAGGGGCTGCCCTCAAGCGGCTCCTGCCCAACCTCCCCTAGGTTGGGCAGGAGCCGCTTCAGACCAGACGCCTCCTGCCGGAGGCTTTATGCAGGAATCGTACGGTCCACGGCCCTTTACAGGGCGCCGGTATGGGCGCCGTCGCTTCGAAAGCGACCGGCAGCCAAGCTGAACGCAAGCCAGAGGGTCATGGCCATCCGGATGGTGCGGGGATACCGCACGATTTCCCGCGAAGCAGCGAGCCTCCTTGCTAGCCACCCACCGTGGGATTTGAAGGCAAAAGACCTTGCTCGCATGCATGATCTGCGCAGGGAGATGCAACGCCGGGGTGAAACTCCGCTGCCGCGCCAAGTCGCAGCATGACGGAAAGACTTCCGGCGGGATCTCATGGTGGAATGGCGACAGCGACTTTCGCAACCCACTGCAAGGCACGCCATAATTATGGCGATAAGTCCCCTCTTTGAGGAGTGGCTGAAAAAACCTCACGGAGTCCTTACCTACCGCATGACGCAGGTCCTCACCGGACATGGTAAGTTCGGGAGGTTCCTGCACCGGATTCGTACAGAAAAGACGCCCGGGTGCCACCATTTTGTGGACCGCCCTGAGGACACGGTTGAGCACACGGTAGAGGTGTGTCCCGCTTAGGCAGAGCACCGCCGTGTCCTCGTGGGGGCGATCGGCGGCTGCGAACTCTCGCGCCGGGCCTTGGTACAGGCCATGGTCCGGATCGAGGAGGAGTGGCAGGCGGTCGCCTCCTTCTGCGAAGCAGTAATGCTAGCAAAGGAGGCGGCCAATCGCGTGAGGCAACGGTCCTCACACCCCCCCCAACCGCCGCCGGGAAGCCGATCCCGATTTCCGGCTACCGTAGGCGCGGGCTTGCGGACGGCGAGCAATGGGTGGCTCGCCGTCCGATCGTCCGGTAACCGTCCGGACCGACCCCAAGTCGTCGACAGCGCGTAGTGTTCCACGCGTACCTCAAGGAGATCCCCGGATCTCTTGAGGGCCCTGGAAAAAAAAATGGCAAAGAAGGAACAGGAGTGGGTTTTTAGTCAGTAAAAGTCTGACACTATCTCGCGCTACGCCCAAAAGCGGGGGATGTCATGAGATGATTTTCCCACCCGGAAAAAAAAAACCACGGTTTTTTCATAGGTAGAAATTAAAATTATATTTTTGTTCCGTACCACATGCCTTTGAAATAATATTGAACAGGTATGTTTTAGGCTCACTTGCTCCATCGTAAACCTATTTAATTGTTTAGCAGCCGGCAAGATAAATTTAGAAAGCTTCTTGCTATGAAATGGCTAGTTTAGCTTTCTTTTCTTTTTATTTAAGGGGGAAAGTGATCTAATAACTTCTTCCATTCTGAGTGGATTGAGAGGAAGTGTCAGACTTTTACTGATTGAAAACCACCTGTGTTCCTACAGTTGCCTTTTACTGATTGAAATCCACCTGTGTGCCTACAGTTGCCTTTTACTGATTGAAATCCACCTGTGTTCCTATGTACCTACTTGCATCCAAATGTTGATATTAATATGGATCTTCCCGGGATTTCTAATGAAAAATCCCATGTGGCCAACAATATTACAAATAAATAATATAAAAAACCTCAGAGATAGACAAGAAAAATAAAACAATGATGGTTAACATACAATTTTTATTAATATTTTTCATTAAAAGATCGCTCATACGTCAACTGAGGTGAGGTTAACAAATTTATACACTTCCTCCTCCTCGTCATTAATGCAGGAAGACATTTTTTCTGCTATATTCTGATATTGTGTTAAAAAATAATCTGTTCTTTTAAAATTAATCTCGGGATTTGAGACATCCACTTTTTCTTTCGCTGTATGAAATCAGTATGAATAACTACCTAATTCCGACCTCTGTTTTTAACATGGAAATTTTTCGAATAAATTCGCAGCTCAGTTGAATTATTACTATGTTTTCAAGAAATTGACAGTCAACGACGTCAGCAGCTTGTAAAACAATATTTTTTCAACAATATGATTAGTATGTACGATAAACAGCTGGCACGTTGCAGTTTATTTTCTATTAATTCACCGTGACAGAACAATAAAATATGCAACAACATCTTGTTTTACAAACACATTTTATTTGTATGTAGAACGTACCAACAACAAACAAAACAAGCCAACCTTCACACGTAACTCTTAAGTAACAAACGTACTTAAGGCCCTAACACCCGAGCAGTGCCATAAAACAGTGACTTTCTGAAGCCTACTGCTCCTTGGTAACGGCTGGCTTAATATATTTTCGCTTGTTTTCCTTACTCCTTTCAAACGGCTTTGATCTTTAGAAATAAGTTTACACAAAAAAATTGCTGGTTAAGTTAGTGGTGCGACCACCGACGATGAACGAGAAACGAGTAGAACTAGAAACTATAAACGAGTTGGTGATTAGCGGGAAGCGAATGTGTAGTTTCGGTAGTTTTGTCGCCGGGCTATAAGCGAGTGTACAAGTGCGACGAGTGATTACTCGCGCGACTCGCGTATTGAAACTTTATGCATTATCTACCAGGCGACCTCAAGTCGGTGTCGAGAGTTCTCCAGAATGTACCTACATAACATAAGTAAATGAATCAATATTTCGTAAAGAAATGGTTTTAAAATCAATGGCAGATGTTCAAGGGACTATACGCCTTAAGTAACAGACGTTCTTAATCTACATGCGAACGGCGAATAATCTACTTCCACTCCAATCCATTTATCACTTTAAAGTTTGCAAAATAAAGTTGGTTTTCTATTGCAGTGTGGCATTGAATGAGTAATTTAGTGCAGTTCTTTACTACCAACCTGTTGACTATTAAAGGTATTCAGTAGGAGTGCCTCAACTAGAGTACAAAGGATTGTGAAGAGTTTGGACTGGGAGGGGATTTCCTATTACCTACTAACTCTCTGAACGTGTTTTGAATTTAAATGGCTGTCGTATTTGTGGTAGCCTCTTGATGTTATTTGGATTATTTGTTTTGGTTGAAACATATTTTTGTTTTACAATCAGATATTGAAAACAAAATCATTAAAAAAAAAATTAAAACTGCCTTGTTTTTGTATGTATGTGTTGTGTTATAGGTGCCAATGTTGATAATATAATGTATGTATGTTTGTTCAAATCATGTAAATGAACTTATCCCTAACGATTGGGCAGTTTGGTTTAATTTTGTAACTTAGATGACATTTTTTTAATTTATAAAAATTGCAGACTTGGACCCCTGTTCTGGCGAAGTCTGTCTAGTTCGTCCTGCTATCTCCTTCAAGGTCAGCTGTGACGCCGTTGGACTGCCTTAGGCTTAGTTAAATAATAACTAAGTATGTAAGATGATTGGGCTACAAGATTTTTCAAAAGAGTTACCGTAGCCCTGAAACGCAAAGGGCATCTGAAGAACACAGGTGGGTTTTAATCAGTAAAAGTCTGATACTCCTTGTCGCCCAAACCAGACCAGGAAAAATACTTGATGAATTCCCACCAAAAATAAAAATAGAGAGAAGAAAGTCTTGAAGATCACATTGTTTATTCTCGATGCTGTTACTGACATGGTACAGGTATGTCATGACGAAATTGTAGAGTCAACGTAAGTGCTCGTTGTTATGGTTTCGTAACACTTGAAACTATCATTGGTATGCATGACGGTAGTAGAATATGCAACATGCTTTTACTGGCAGTACAGTTTTAGGCATACAATCAATTTCGTTTTGGTTTTAAGTATACGTAATTCGGATTGGTGCAACAAGACCGTGATCATCAATTCATACCGCAACTTGTATCATCAAGTTGCAGTATGAAGAATCGTTCTAAAGTTTCTCGACAGATGTAACAGTGTGTATGAAAATGCGACGTCATATCACGGTCGCATTGTCACTTGACGCCTGTCTGCGGACAGCTTTATACATAATCATCATCATTTCAGCCGAAAGACGTCCACTGTTGGATATAAACCTCTCCCAAATGTCGCCATAATGAATTCGTCTCGCATCTATCGGATTTCCGCAACCCTTTCCAGGTCATCGGTCCACCTTGTAGGAGGCCTTCTAACGCTGCGATTTCCAGTACGCTGTCGTCGGAAAGGGCTATGCTCGGAGTTTCCTTGCGTGATCAGATCAGTTTTATACGAATAAACAACATTCTACATTCCTACCAACCTTCGTAATAATGTATTTTTGCTTTTTTTTTGTGTGTTATCATCTAATGACATCTCTCACTCTGGAGTGGAACAAGATGACGTGACAGACATTTATTGACTATAACCCACCTGTGTCCCACATTTCCACAGCAATATGTTTTTACTATTTATGCATGTACGTATCCAAGGCTATGCTAATTAGAAGAGTTATAACAGGCACTCGGATAATGTCATAGGATCCTAAGTATGTACTTAAGATCCTATGTAATATACCGTGAACGTAATCGGGATAAAGTCCGAGAAAATCCTAATTTAAAGAAAGAAGTCAACCGTCGTATCCTACTCGGCCGGGCAGCTCTCGGGAAACTGCATGATATATTCTCGTGTCACAAA
Source organism: Mythimna pallens (assembly GCA_961205895.1). Lineage (NCBI taxonomy): Eukaryota > Metazoa > Arthropoda > Insecta > Lepidoptera > Noctuidae > Mythimna > Mythimna pallens. The sequence continues at coordinate 9,082,214 of OY540829.1, forward strand.
TCACAGTGTCTCATGACGAAAATCTGTAACCAGTACGCGAAAACAGAAATCAGAAACGTTTATTTCAAATAGACCATTTTCAGGCACTTTTGAATTGTCAAAATGTCGGTCAAGCAAAAAAAGTGAAGCTAAATTGTAAGTGATGTCAGTGATGACATATGCACGCTCACAATGGGCCTTCAGAGGAGATGGCTAAACTCTGAGTTTAAGATCCTTGGGTGATTGGTGGATTCAGGAATGAAAATATCAATTGCAAGAGAACCAAAGCTCGAAGAATCGCTAAACTTAAATAGCAGTGAGCAGGGTAGATTACTCGTAGAACGGATGGTAGATGCAGCCGAAAAGTTGTAAAGTGGAGACCGCGTACCGGACAATGCAGTATTGGAAAGTGTCCTACAAGGTGAACGGATGACCTGGTGAGGGTCGCAGGAATCTGATGCATTCATCCAGGCCAGGACAGACCGGTCATTGTGGCGACACTTGGGCCAACATATGACCAGCAGTGGACGACTTTCTAATGAAACGATGATGATGATTACCCGGGAAATTGACAATTGCTATTTTGTTACTGTTTTGCTATTTATTGGTACAATTGTGAGATTAATCGTTGGTCGATGCTAATTTCAATATTTTTTAGATTGGTACTTTGTAATATACAAAAGAGGAGTAATGTTGGGCAACTTTTAAAATATACTTGGCAGCTACCAGTAAAACCTACTTTGGAAAAAAAACAAAAAACGTAGACTGTGGTTTCACAGCAATACGATAATTATAACTGTCTATCGTCCTCAAACCAAAACGTCTACAATTACGTCACGTTACGTTTGCGTTTCTAGCTGTTAATCTGTGTAATACAGGCTACGGGTCATCCCCGAACGGTGCGTCATATAATTGTAAAACGTAAACAGATGTTGAATAGTATGAAGATAACGGAAACAAACAACGTCACTAAAAATGAATCCCCGCTTCCAGTTATGGTGACGTCATAATAAATAACAAATATACCTGGACCATTCTTATACGTGCATGTTGAGTACAAGTAACTGTTATAAGTTGCTGTTTTTATATTAAAAATAAAAACAGATATTAAATTCATCATCATCATCATTTCAGCCGATAGACGTCCACGGCTGGACATGGGCTACCCCTAAATGTCACCACAACGAACGGTCTTGTGCGTCTCGCATCCATCGGATTCCCGCAACCTTCACAAGGTCAGGCCACCTTGTAGGGGGCCTTCCAACACTGCGTCTTCCGGTACGCGGACGCCACACACACCAGAACTTTTCGGCCCCAGCGGCCATCCGTTCTGCGAGCAATGTGCCCTGCCCATTGCCACTTAAGTTTGGCGATTCTTCGTGCTATGTCGGCAACTTTGGTTCTCCTACGGATATCTTCTTTTCTGATTCGATCACGCAAGGAAACTCCGAGCATAGCCCTTTCCATTGCCCTTTGGGTGACTTTGAGCCTTCTGATGAGGCCCATTGTGAGCGACCACGTTTTGGAACCATATGTCATCACTGGCAACATGCACTGGTCATAGACTTTTGTCTTGAGACACTGTTGTATATTGGATGAGAAGACACCGCGCAGCCTCCCGAACGCTGCCCAGCTGAGTCGGATTCGACGGTTGACCTCTTTCTCGAAATTAGATCTACCCAACTGGACTGTCTGTCCAAGATAGACGTAATCGTCCACAACTTCGAGTGTAAAGCCAATCTTGATAGGATATTAAATTCAACATACATTATTTCCATTAATAGAGTCGTATTAAAGAAATATTGTTGTATTAACAAAAAAGTAGACGTCACCTATGGGAACCCCGGAATCTTGGGTCACAAGGCAAAGAAGAAACATAGGAGTGAGTATTAGTCAGTAAAAGTATGACACGCCCTCACGCTCTGTCCTAGACAGTATAAAAACTAGATAGTCACTTTCTTATATAACGGCTATATAATAATAGTCAAGAATGGAAATAAAGGCATTTTTTACTCTGCAGAACTATTCGAAAGAGTTACTTATACGGCCCTAACCAAGTTCCGCTCGCCGATTCGTTTCGATTCTCTTTCGTCAACAAAGGAATCGTAAGCGTGGCCGACTCGAGGCGATCGACGAAAGAGAATCGAAACGAAACGGTCGTAACTTGGCTAGGCTTGCTGGAGTGCAAAGACAAACTGAACGAACACTAGGTGTTTTAGTCAGTTAAAGTCTGACGTTCCCTCTTGCTCCAACCCAGAGCAGGAGGCGCTATATGATGATTTCCCACGTAAAAAGGCAGAACGACTAATAATGTTGGTCTTAAACAACGATATTTTATGCTTATGAGTAATGAAGAACAATGCTGCAAACAATCGGCTTAGCAGAGAGTTGCTGAGTTGGCATATGCTACTGGGTACCTGATTGTTAATACTGAATATAATAATATGTAGAAGGTCGGTTAAAATGAAGAAAAAAAAACTGGGCAAGTGCGAGTCGGACTCGCGCACTGAGGGTTCCGTACAAACTTGCCTATGTAAACAGTCCAATTCCCGAATGGAGTCTCGAAGATTTTTCCGAATCGCAATTTTATTTTGTTGTGACGTAACAAAAAAATTACAATTTTCAGCTTTTTTCCTATATTTGTGTTATGAGACCTTGCTTTATGACAAATTTCAGGATTCTAGGTCAACGGGAAGTACCCTATGAATTTTGATTCCATTGAGAGTGTCGAAATACACGTTTTTTTGCGACATAAACGGCCATATCTTTTTTTCCGTTAACCCAGATGTATGATTTTTTCACAGCTTCAAGGGAATGCAGACCTGAGTATATGGTTTTAATTTCAACTCGATACATCCACGCGTTCCTGAGATAAAGGGTCTTGATAGACAGACAGACGGACGGACAACAAAGAGATCCTTTTGATATACGGAACCCTAAAAAAAGGCCTTTTTCACTACTAAATGGCCAGTTTCATCATCAATGATCAGTATTTGTGCAGCTAAGGAGTAGAACTCTCTGCTAGGGCTTGTATTCCTTTAAGATATATGAGATTAACCTGCGAGCCTGTCAAAAAAGGTTACTCCTAGACGAATGAAATGGTCAAACAAACGCCTACAAATGATTAAAAAAAAAACTGAAAGGCTCGGAACTGCAACATTAAAATCGAGCAAGTTAAAGGCCGTAACAAACACGTTCCTTTTATGAGCTTTAATTTTTAACTTTATTTTAATTTAATTTTCAATGTTATATATTGTTGTAGCAGCAATAGAAATATACATTCTGTCAACTCTCTACCTCTTACTGTTTAAGAGACTACATTTGTATGTCAATCTAAATAGCCTTTTTCCCATCAAGATTTATTCAGACATTACATCGAGCCACATTCAGCTGCATCCAATTAAAATAGAGCCCAATCTATCGGGATGAAGCGACTCCTCAGATTCTCTGCTCGATGCAGAGAATCTATTTACTTTTCTTTGAATAATCCATAGTTTTAACTATGGATGGTACGGAGCCGGTTATGTGGAAACCAAAAACGGATTTGGAGGTTTTAAATTTGTTTTGAAGGTGGTATAGGAGAATCAGGAAAAGGCCTCTTCAGTTTAGCTAATGCAGAAGAGATCTTTTTCACTCATAATGTTTAAAGTAAGCGTTAATTTGATTACGCGCGATTAGTACTGAAAAAGTAATCAACGACACAAATCACGTGAGGAGGGGGTTCCATACGTGACATTTATAAACCTATATCTACCGGGTCCGTAAACGATGACCGCAGCCGCTTTGACCTCCGATTTCAAAGTATCGTAGGCGAAGCCAAAACCGAAGGTTTTAATTAATTGGAAATTTCGAATTATCGTAGTTGAAGTCAAAGCTCCGTAACATCCCGATATATGCAAGCTCCGCTAGACGAACTATCTGATGCAGTTAAAATGGTCAATCAGGATTTGGCTCGTATTGCCGAGTGGAGTGTGGCTCATGATTTGAGGGTCACTACGAAAACCCAAGTCGTTGCTGTCGCCATTGTCGGCAGCCCTATATTGCGCTTAAAAAAATATTATGTATCGTATATTTTAAATGTAACATATTTGTTTGATTCATATTTGATAGCAGTACACCGCAGACTACTTTTTAGTTTAAGTTCTTGTAGTCCATCCTAAGGTTGTCCGGTAGATATCGCTATCAGCGATAAGACAGCCATTTCAGTTTCTATCAAATTGATAATATTTTTTTAAATTGATTTAAACTAGGCTTGACTGCGATCCCACCTGATGATAAGCAGTGATGAGGCGCACTAGTTTATTAAGAGCCTATTCACTCTAGCTTTGAAAACACCTAAATTATAATCGGACGCGAAGACCGCAGCAGGCAAATTGGATTTTTGGTGTACAATAAAGTTTATTCTATTTTATCCCTAGTTTGAACCGGCTTGACGTAAAATGATTACGCCAAGTGGTTCTTCTAATTGACGAGACGTTAAGTCCAAACACAGCAAGACATTCGAGTAAATAATAATCTGAATTAGGCTGGTATTTTCATAAACCTCATTCATATTAAGATAAGATTGAATCTGTAAAACTAACTCTACACTGTAATCGTAAATTCTTTGTCTTATCTGAACTATTATCTTGGTTTGACCTTTCCTTTAAATGTATGTCTACTTTAGTCTGCCGAGATATTTCAGATAACACAATAGCATTCAATCACATTCAAATTGTAGTTAGTATTTTATCAATGAGATTTTAGTGTGGTTTTGCTAGAGGCAATACTGTGTTGGTTCTCCAATCCGGTTTTCCATAAGTGGTCAGCCCACTGCCTAAGTTTCTATTTTACGAATACCATTGGTTTTTACCATTATTCTCTAGTATTGACAAGAACTGTTAGAGTATACTTAAACAACTTTTGTACAAAATAATAAAATAGACAACTAAATTAAAAAATTTTTTTTTTTGGGAATTAGCTATTTCTGGTATTGCATCGATTTTTTTGTGAAAAGTTTTTTTCTTTTTAGTGTGGGGTACACCCACAAATAAATCTCAATAGAGAACAAATTCTATAGTATACTCGTACCTATAGCATTATAATGGCCAGCAGAAAGGATTGACGGCGTGTTTTGAAGCTTGCCGCCAACACCTGAAGTGATGACCACGACCACTCTGTCAAGAGTGATATCGACAAGGAAGAAAATAGCATTATAATCATTTGTAAATGACCGGAGTTCCGATGCCTACCTTCCAGCTTCATTATCAAATCAGATCAATGGTAACATTTTCGTCAGAACAGTATATCAATCAGGAGTTCTATTTGCCATCTGTGGTTTTCTTCATCAAGGCCATTTCACCAAATGATACGATCTGAATGCAATAAATACTTGATTTGTTGACGATAATACCAATATCGCATTAAATATCTTATAATATTTAAGCAGTCCCCTCAATTCCTAATGAATTCCATCATCAATGCTTGATTTTAATAATAAAAAACACTCAACTAATTAAAATTACATATTATACACAATAACTCCTACCTATAAAATACGGCGTCAAAAAATTCCTCCGTATCGCTGTCGACTGGAAGTGTGCCCAAAAGACTGGCGGCATTGCCACGTTTTATTGCAATGCCTAATCTCTGACCGAGGTAAAAGCCAGCCCTTGGGTCACACGAAGTGACAACTAGCCGTTTGTATAATTCTTTAAAAAGCTCACGAGCAATCGGACAACAATAAATAAACAATAAATATAAAAAGAAAATACAACCGTATTAATATCCTCTTCCATTTTTGAAGTTGGTTAAACATTGTTCGTGCCAATGCCATAGTCAAACACGTTTTGTCTCCATTGTGTCCACTCTACACCAATGCCGTGACCACTTTATTTCATTGTACAACAACACGCACATTTCACTAAGTAATAACAAAGTGGCTCGAAGGCAAGTGATTTTACAGATTACGATACATTTGTCCTACATTAAAATGTCCCTAACCGCCCTTGGCTTTTGCGTGTACGGTCCTTAACTACGATGACATATAGTCATGCAAATGTAATAAAAAGACAAGTAGGTATATCGGTTGTGTGATCTTCTGAACAGATTGTCGTTGGTATATGAAGAGCAAAATTAGAATTAATAACTTATAAGTTCATGTTAAGTCAAGCTTCTATCTCTGACCATTTTAAACGCGGCTGGATAGCAGTAGTAGCTAATGAATTACTTATTTTTTCTTTTTTGTTAGCCTGTTCTGTCCCAATCCTAGGCAATTAAGGTATCTCTCCACTCCTTCCAACTTTCACGGGCCCGCGCTTCGTCTAGCCAGTTCTGGCGGAAACTGCCTAATTCTTCGAAATCATTAAAACCCATCGCATTGTTTCAGGGCACCAAATTTGCGCTACTTTTCCCACAGTTAGTCGGGCATGCGGCAAACATGTCCTGCCCAGTTTTTAATTATTTACTTACTAACTAAAACATAAAATTTGGGTCAAAATGTATCGCAAATACAGTGCCAGTGTGGAGCTCCATCACAAGATATACGTCACCTCCCTTCCTGCTCGGCATGCACAGCCACATGTACTCGTATCTTCCACATTTTAAACGAGGCCAATGAGAGAGCTATCCAAGTGGTTACATATCGGTCCAATAATCGATACGAAAGAAGAAAAAAAAAAGTATAAAAACGACGTCGAAAAACTCCTTGGCATAGCTGTCGACTAATAATGTACCCAAAAGGCCGGCGGCATTGCCACACTGTATAGCAACGTTTATCCTCTATCTAAGGTAAAAGCCAGCCTTTGGATCACGCGAAGTGTCAACAAAGCGTTTCGAAAGGTTTTTCTCCAATTTATTATAATTAGTTAAAAGGGTTTTTATTGCCTATTTATTTTTGATGCGACCAATGCCACGATGAAGAATGTATTTTACTCACAAGTAAGACTATGCTTATAATGTTAATGCGCAGTCTGGATAGGAGGTCCATGGATATCAGCGGAAAGTGTTTTGGCCAACTACAGCATGTACGGTGAAAGTAAAGCCTTACGTACATTAGAGGATAATAGTCTCCCAACATGACGCGCAACGCTGTCAAATTGTCCAACTAAATGTCCTATGTCACGACAATGCATCATAAAATATTGGAAGCAAGATGCGGGAACTGGCCAACGTTGCAGCGGCACGTAATTTGAGCGTTGCGCGTCGGGTTTAGGGACCTTTTGTATCTTAGTGTGTCTAAGGCTTTAAGATAAGGTGACAACAAAATACAGCTCCAAACAAATCATTCAGGCTTAGGTAATTTGAAAATCAAGTATCTACTTTTGTTTAATGAAATAATTTAATGCTTTAATGTGATCCCACCTGATGGTAAACAGTGATACAATTGTTGAAGATGAAGCGCACTAGTTTATTAAGGGGATACAACTTGACATACGTTTTCACTGTTCTGTTTTCAGTTCATACAACCGCTCTTACGTGATTATGACGTTATTACACATTTTTCATTAGATATTTTGGAAACACAGTATCTTGTGATATTATCTGGGCTTCTATTGAAATCAATTTATAAATTTGTGTAAAACCAATCCAAAAAATCTGCTATTTTGCACGAACTTTGACACTTCATAATTTACTCAAAAATTAAAAAAGTCAAAAAAGTATAACAATTGAAGCCTTGCAAATTTAATCAAGATTCTGAATGATGAAATTTTTTTTCAATTTTTTTTTAGGGTTTAAGAAAAACACGTATTTCCTGAAACAAATTTTGTAAATTATTCTAACAGAGTTTTCGCGCATTATATCTCTTTGTCCGCGTTGCATTTTCGTCAAACATCGCGTTGGATTGCGTTAGATGAAGTAACAAGCTTATAAACCACGCTCGATGTTGACGATAGACGAGTGAAAAGGACCCTCTTACGAGCCTATTTTCTCTAGCCTGAAGACACCAAAATTATAACACGACGGAAAGGCCGCAGCAGGCAAATTGTTCCAGTCCTTCGATATACGCGGTATAAACGACAAGGCAAAACGCTTAGTCTCGACCGTGGAGGTGTTAACAATGGAGGTTGGATACTCGCCGTACATCGGGTTATCCGATGGTAGAAAAGTGATGGCCGAATCAAGTCATGTAAATACTGAGTAAAAGGATTCAGTAGTATATAATATACTAGCTTCGCCCGCCTGAAATCTGGTTTCTCCATACAAACTTTGGAACCCCGTTTCACCCCCTTAAAAGTTGAATTTTCAAAAATACCTTCTTAGTGCTCACCTATGTCATAAAAGGAAGCATTGTGCAAAATTTCACGCTCCTAGGCCCAGTAGTTTCGGCTGTGCATTGATATGACATATCAATAATAAATATTATTATTTATTATTGATATGTCAGTCAGTTAGTTTCTCCTTTTATATATATAGATAAAATTCAAACATACCAATTCTCAGTATTATCAAGACAAGACAATCATTCGTAATTAGCCGAAACACGATGTTCAATAATGTCCGGGTTATATCTGGTACAAAACAATTCTAGTAACTCCGATGAATGAACCCTTATCACTCGAAACTTTGGTCATTCATATCACTATGACATAATAATGAAGTAACTCACTGTTTATCAAACTCTTCATTAACAAATGGAGTCAGCGACTAATATAGTAACGGAAACTAGGACTTAAGTCATTAACAGTATCTACAACTAGAATCTAAAGCGCTTTAATGAGGATTTATCTCTGTTAATCTGCATGTAGTTATTTTAAATGAACATAGCGAAGTGTTGATTAGGGTAACCCTCATACTCGCAAAGAATTCTTTGCGAGAATGTTTGAAAGAGTTACTGTGAACTGAAGGACCAGATTTTAGTCAGTAAAACTCTGACATGCTGCACCTTAACGTCTTGAGTCGCAAAGCGATTCACGGTCATCGTAGGTGCAAGCTTGCGAATGACGAGCAATGGGTAGCTCGCCGTCTGGTCGTAAGATAAGGAGTCGACAGCATATAGATGGATACATCCTCTCGCTCTACCCTACAGCAAGGACGTCATTTAATGATTTCCCAACTAAAAAAAAGACTAAAAAAAAACAGAATTGACATACACAAGAACTGGAACAACAATCTGTAGGCCATATGTTTCGAACGGGAATCGAACCCAGGACACGCAGCGCAGCAACCAATTGCTCAACCACTGCACCAATCGTGCTGTAACTAACTGTAACAGACTTCGATTACTAATCAACCATTCGAGCGTAGTGATAAGTTTCACACTTACGATATCTTGTATAAGAAGGTAATAAGATTCGATTTAGAGACGTTCCCGTTGCACCGTATCGTATCTGTATCGATAAAACATTTTCTTTTCCATAGGGATATAAGACGTTCCTTACCTATGATTCTAGCATTTAGGAGTGTACACCCATATTTTTTATTAGTACAAAAAAAAAATAGGGCTCTATCGGTACCCGTTACTAAACATATTTTTATAGTCAAAAGTAAAAAAAAAACTAAATCCTAAAATTGTCCACGAAAATTTGTCATAATAGAATCAATAACTCATAACAATTGCTACTAGAACTACTCTACTAAGCGCAGTTTTTTTTTTCCATTTTGATCGTCATTTATTCATTCACAATCAACTTTGTTGCCTGTACAATATTTCCATAAATTGAGTGACATTTTGGGATATAAACAAACGCTCACATATAAAAAACTTTGCTGTTTATTAATATTATCTAATGAGAGTTTACTTAAATAATAACAAAACCTTTTCGAATAGGCCCTTTAAGTATTTGTACTAATTAAAAATTATTACTGTATAGGTACTATTTGCTTCCTTTACATATATTTGCGTATATTTATCAAGAACACCACCGGCCTTTTGGGACGTCCCCTCCCGGCATTTTTACTCACGTCTGAGCCTTACCTTCTGAGGGCCGCTTTTCATTTATCAAAAATAAAACAAAAATTGATTACTATAACATATATAACAATTTCCTACTTACTCACTTCGTCTAAAAACCTGAACACTCGTTAAAAAAGAAAAGGCCCGTTTTGACATTGGAGGAAAACCATAGATACATTCTACTATACTTGGAACGAAACTGAAAGAAACAATAAGATAATAATTAGGGATCCGGTGTAGTTGTAGCTACTGACACTACACCGGACAAGCCGCTAGGTAGTCAAGATACAAATGTCAAAAATAGCCTTTTATTTTTTGACAACTCTAACGACGACAAAATCAACCCGGATAGCATCAGGACTGTACCATAATGAAGCCATTGGATGAATAAATTGACCGCGCTCTCACTAATTATCGCGTGATTTCATTCGACTGTCAAGTGCTGTTTTCTGTTGAGTGCCGTTGGAGAGTAGCTGCGCATGTAATTAATTTGAATATACTGTCTTACTTATTTAGTTTCAAACGACATTATAGTAGGTACCTAAGTGCGGAAATAAATCGAAGATTCTATGGGTATTTAAATTACCTACCTACTTAAAAAATTGTAAATTTTAATAACAACAATTCAAGAATAGGGACTTTCTAAAAATATTAACCCATTTGGATCCGCTGTCCTTATAGGGACAGTTGTTTCACTAACCACCAATTTAAAAAAAAAACCGTAGCGGATAGGACTGATGGCCTTATATTAAAACACTGATCGAGGACGCAAGTGTTATCCTCAAACCGTACCCAGAAGTAGTGTTGTGTGTATATGTTAATTGTTTCTTGATTGTGTAATTTATTTATTATTATTGACATGCTTTATTGAATGTATTTATTTAATTGACCGAGATATATATGTACTAACACTAGTTTATAAGTTGTGTATGTCTTTACTAACCATAATAGATTGTATTATCTTGAAAATTAAATTATTATTATTATTAAATATCTTTCGTTTCATTCTGAATTTTGTATGCCAAGTAGTGTATCTTGTAAATGCTATTTTAGAAATTATCATTTTTTTTTTTTGAAAAAAGTGGTCAAATACACAATTTCATTCAGGGAAGCTAAAACAAAAATTGTCTTTCCAAGATTAGGTGTTTTATTACTTTTAAGTTTCTATGCAAAATTTTATGACTTTTTTTTTGTGAATTGGTTTTACTATCAATAAGAATATAAGCTGATAATATGTGTTTATTTTTAAGTTTTACAAACGAGAGGGGCATAGTAATGGGCACATCAACTCATATTTTTATACTATTTTTGAAATTATTTTTAATTTTATTTTGCAATTTTGTGTAATAAAGGACTACCGAGGACTTGATAAAGCAGTAAATAACATTTTGAACAAAGACGATGATCTGTAAACTGAGTATGAATTGGTCGCTGTTCGTCCAGATCCAAGTATTCTAACAGATGAAGAAGAGTCTGAATAAGACAACATCCAACATAATACTACTGTGAGATATTCCTGGCCGAGTAGAAGGTTTTGTTTATCGAAATAATGGTAGCGATGATGAGCCCTTACAAAGGTAGGTTAGAAAACCTCCGAAAATTAAACCGAAGTGACGTAAATGGGTAATCTTCTCAACGACGAAAATGTTGCTTCTACTAATAAAAATCTAAAAAGGCGCAGAGAAAATTTAGTGACAAAGATATAGTGTACAAGATTTAGGCTCATTAGAGATATTTGAAAAGTGTTTTTGATGAAGAAGTCATACACATGATTATTCAACACATTCTGTATGCAGCACAAAATAATAAAGATGATAGATAAGTAATGGTGTGAGTAAACACTCTCTGTAAAGAATTCCATCTTTTTATTTTATAGACATCCCATACGTTATCCAAACCAGGAAAGAAATGAGTGTTATTGACCATGCAGATCAGTTTGTTGCAGTACACAGATCATTCGAGGCGAAAGACCGCGGTGGGTGCTTTTAATGGTACATTTAGTTGCTAACTAAATGTACCATATTTAACGCTTTTATACGCTTATATATTTTAACGTTTATTTAACGGTTGGCGCGTTAGCAAAAACTAAATGTAGGTACCATATGTACGAGTATATATGATATGTACCATATGCATAATGATATATATATCTGCATAATCTGACCCATGAAGACAAAATAGATCAACTTCAAATTCGTCGTAACGACACGTGATGTTACTTGAAATCTAATAAAAATTAAGATCAAAGACGAAAATCATCATCCGGTGTTCCAGAATTGGTAATAGATGGAGGTGGACACTTTCCTCGAAGACTGCCTAACCAACTACGAAGTGTACCTAGTTTGCCATAAAAAAGTACGATGGCATTGTAAAAACGTATAAAAACCCTGAGCATTGTAACTAATAATTACTTTGAAAAGTACCAAACTTGAGCCCATTGTCCCTGTACAAGGACAGTGGTTTTTTTAATACTTACTAATATTTTTTTTAAGTTTATTTGTTTGATTCCCTTCATAAGCCTCCTGTCATATATTTAATCAACAGTTTTTCATAATTTTTTGTTTCATTTGTATTTGGTAGGTTACAGGTTGTTTGATATAGGTACTGTATCACCTCGCGCGCCGATTGTACTTACATACGTCTGTACAACTTGAATGACCTTGAAAAACGCTTAAGCGTCGTACTGTACACACAAGTGTACGAAATTGATCGGCCGCAAATTTGTCTTGTCTCTATATCTTCGTTTTTCCTAAGGTCTACCCAAAACGTTTTTTTCTTTTTTTTGGGGCTGTTAGTAAAAGACGGGCAATTACGTATTCATTCTCTTTCAGGCATTCGTTTTCTTTCTTACTTGTCTATATATAGAAACTGAAAACAGCTCTTCTATCCTTAACATATTATAGGTTTATATATTATTTATCTTTAAAAACTCAGGACAAGTCTATTCAAATCTGTATGGTTCGTTACTCAAAAGCTCATCTCTGACAACAATCTGCATGGTTCTCATATGAATTGACCATATCAAGTATGCTGCATGAACTTTTAGAGACTGAGTTTGTTTCGTTGTTTCTAGTTAGTTAGGAAACACCGGCCTCATGACTTGTAGAAGTGACGTTAAAAACTCTGTTACAAATTAAAAATCACTAACATTTAAATAGAATAGGGTACCTACCTCTATTTTATTCCAAATTATCTACTTATCAGCTTCGATAAATCCTTTCAGCCTCATTCAGCACTCAATCCGTATCATTCCTTCAAATCTCATTTTAATCAACAATATTGCCACAGTACAAGAAATCCTACGATATATGGAATCTCAAAGGCGGTTTCCCAAAGGAATTTCTCGAAAAAGATCTGATGCCAAAAGGCTTGTGGCTTTCGTAAGAATATTTTATAAGAAAATAACCTTGAGAGTCTAAATAAGACAGTTCGTATTGAAATGGTGTAACGATGTATTGAAATCGTTCTGAGCTACTACCTTTTTATAGGCGGTAAATCATCTAATAACTTCTCCCTCTCAAGAGCGGAGCGGGACGGCTAGTAGTCGGGGTCGGGGTCTCTGCGGCTGGATCGTGAGGATGACCATCCCCTCACGCGTGATGAGCTAGTAGCCTTGACAAATGTTTTGAAACTACAACAAATATCGAAATGTGAAGTCTTTAGATAAATCTTCTAAGCAATTCACGGTACAGCTGGTGCAGTGGTTTTTTTTAGGTGGGAAATCCTCTAATGACATCTCCCGCCCTTGGGTGGGGCGAGAAGGCGTGTCAGACTTTTACTGACTAAAACCCACCCCTGTTCCTTCTTTGCTTTCGTTCCAGGGTCCCGGGGTTCTCTTTCGCATCACCCATGGCCCCAGTAGGTTTCGACCCTGCTGGGCCCCTACGGTTTCGCTGACATCTCCTTGAGGAACAAGCAACTCCGCGTGGAAGATTACGCGCCGTCCATGATTTAGGCTCGGTCCGGACGGTTACAGGACGGTCGGACGGCGAGCTTCCCATTGCTCGCCGTCCGCAAACCAGCAGAACCATGACTGCAGCGCTACGTGTCGCATATTCGATTGCACGGCACGGAACAAACCATTTGTATAGTCTATAGTTAGTTGTTCCGGGTACAAGTTTCTCGTGTATGTGAATTTACATATTTGTGCCCGCGCCCACGATACAGGTGTAATTCCTAGTTCTAGACTAAAAAAAATAATTAAAGAAGATAAATTTTATGATACAGAATCCATACCGATACCTAACGACGTTACTCTTACGTTGTTGAAACCTCTATGAACGCGTGGAGGTATCGAGTTGAAATTAAAATCATATTTATACTCAGGTCTGCAAACCCTTGAAAATGAGATAACGAAAAAAAAAGATAGGGCCGTTTATGTCACAAAAAACATATATTTCGACGCTCTCAAGGGAATCAAAACTCTTAGGGTACTTCCCGTTGACCTAGAGTCCCGAAATTTGGCATGAAGCAAGGCCTCATAGCACAAGTATAAGTAAAAATCTGGAAACTGTAAAGGATCATGACCAACAATGTATGGAAATCCGTCTTAAGTTGAAGCACAATAAATCTTTATTTACTATAGACTACGCTTTAAATGCTATTAAATAAAAGTGTTCATTTTCACACAAAAACCCGAGTTTTGATGTAATTAAACAAATATGGAGATAACCTACAAATTATGGCAAACCCACTCGCAACTTATAAAATGACCACTGATCACTCATGTAGATACAAAACAACAATGTTAGTTAAAAACAAAACAAGAAAACTGCTGCAGCAGCTAATAGATAAATAAATTGTAATTATTCCTGCTTTTTATGGCCTTGCAGCGTTGATGTCACAACATCGAAATAATACGACAACTTCAGTCAGATAGAGATTATTTATTAACTTCAATTTATCCCAGATCTGTACACAAATAAATAAGGTACCTCACTAATGTATTTAATGGTATAAAACACATAATTATGAACAGACTTTTCATGTAGTAGTCATTAGGTATTTAATGTTAGAACTATAGCTATATATATGTCCTACTTGTGCTCGATACGGTCGATTACCGAATGTCCGGACGGCGACCTACCCATTGCTTGTCGTCCGCTATCCCACGCCTGCGGTGGCTGGAAATCGGGATCAGGATCCCGGCTAGGGCATGAGGATTCCCGTTCCCTCACATGTGCAGCCGCCTCCTTCGCTAGCATTACTGCTTCGCAGGAGGCGACCGCCTGCCATTTCTCCTCGCTCTGGAGTATGGCCTGTACCAGGGCCCGGTGCAAGAGGTCACCGCTGCCCCCACAAGAACACGGCAGTGCTCCTCCCAAGTGGGGCACACCCCATCGTATACTTCACCGTGCCCTCACAATAGTGACTCCTGGGCATTTCTTCCGCACGAAGCAGGCACAGGAACCTCCCGGACTTACTATGTCCGGTGAGGACCTGCGTCATGCGGAAGGTGAGAACGTTTTCCCAGCCACTCTTCATATAGCTATGAGTCCCCTCGGATTTACCGCCATGATGACGTGCCCATGACAATTCAAAAGTGATTGATTAAGTAATAAATATATTATTTTATACTGAAGCGAGTGGTTTTATTACACAGCCATATTATTTTTTAAAAGATCAAATCACCTATTTTCCATAAGTTAATTTTTAAGTGAATGTTGTACACTCGATTATTCATTAGTCATGAAATACGTGCGTTGATCCACAAGGGGATCATCAAATCTATCTTTAGGAAATCGATCTATTAGAACTCGATTTATTACTGAATCGATTCTTTAGACTTCGTTTCGAATAGATTTAAAAATCGATCTTGTTTAGGAAGAATCGCCATCCCTATCGGCCGCTCCGTCTAACGTCTGTCATTTGGCTTGACAGTTGCATCTGCGTGAGGCAAAACTTAAAAAAATAAATATTATCATAACAGAACGATAAAATACAATACAGTACGTTATATTTATGGCATTACTAATTATTTAGCTATTTCTGAGTTTTATATCATTTTTGAGATGTTTTTGTCTAAAGGTTCATACTTACGTGACTCGCACAAATGAAGAGAACGAAACGTCAATCATGACATTCTATGGAAATGTACCTAGCAATCGTTAATTTACTGTTTATCTTGAAATCATATTTCCGGATACGAAAACAAAATTCCTGAAGTGAAAAGCTTGTAAAAAAATAAGCAAATAATTTCTATAATAATTTGATTGTTGTTCATGCATCTTTGCTAGACTGCTTATGGTCAATCTCCTTTGTAGTTACGTCACAAAAACACAGGAATTGAACTGTTTTCATAGGTAAGTGCGCGAGTCCAACTCGCACTTGCCCGGTTTTTTTAAGGTGGTTAATCATCTAATGACTTCTCTCGGCTTAGAGTAGAGCGAGAGAGCGTGTCAGACATTTACTGACTAAAATCCACCTGTGTCCTTCAGTTGCCCTTTGCGTTGTTGGGCCACGGTCACTCTTTCAAACGGTCCCGCAACCCTAGCAGCCATCGGCCCTACTGGGCTCCTTCAGGTTTGCCGACATCTCCTTGAGGCACGCATGGATCGTTGTATGACGGACGGACTTGTGCCTGGTCCTTGCGGGACGGGCAAACCATGAGCTACTCATGGATGTTCGTATAAGGAATGTTCGGAAACATAATACTTCGAACAAATGTTATTTCGGCTAAGTGTAACATCGGTGAAAAGTTTTTCGACCAAATGAAACATGGGAGTAACGAAAAGAATTGAATTGATAAATAGGTCAACTGATACAGTGACAGACGTGACTTCGATGAAATAATACAAAAACGAAACGAAAATAGTTGAAAAGTTTTAGGTGAAATGAAATTCGGTCAAATATTTTTCGAACTTATGATAGGTAACCTACTGGTCTATGTCTATCTCTACAAATAAATGTCTATTTCTATAAATAATTAAAACATATTATCATTTATTTGTAATATGTTGGTCACACAAGACTGTCCATTAGAAATCCCGAGAAGATCCATATTAATATCAACATTTCGATGCAAGTACATAAATAACTCTACTTCCGAAATCTGGTAATTATGTTATTATTTTCCAAGAATTTAGCCGTTAAAATAAACCAATCAAAAATTGAAATTCAATTTCGCATCTACGAATCTAAGTCATGTTGTAATTTATTCGCAAATCACTGTAAATGATAGTGTAAATTGCGTCTCGTATCGACTGCAAAGTAGGTATAGCGTGCTGCATGGTTGTATCTAGCCGGTCATCAAACCGCATTATCACGCGTAATGTTTAGTTTCACGGCAATATGACTTGAAAAACAATGACTTTTACTTTACAGATCGTAAAATAATAAAATGAAAGTAACCTAACACAGCAATGAAGTTCACGTGTAATGGCGAAACTGTACAACTGCTTTGTCTCTCATGCTTCTTATTAAACAACTAAACAACTAAGAACAACTTTAATTCTCATAAAGAATTGCATACATAATTAATTTACTGAGAAACAGTATCTAAAACTAAGATTAATAATTAGAGCGCACATATGCACGTATATAAAATAACAAAACAAGATAGCGAGGGAAAAAAAGTGGGTAAATCTAAACAGATAACATACTCAATCGTAAGTTAAAACATAACATTATCTTAGAAAACCTAACATGGATGTACGAATTTGATTTTTACTAGATGTGGCTTTGGTAGCATATTTATTAGCACGTTTATTATAAGAATAAATTATTTATTTCAGATTCATCTTGCGATTACATTCATATTTGTTAGTCCAATATGCGAGCTTACAAACTAGTGTTAGTATAAAAAAAAAAAATGGCTAAACAATAAGTGGGCATTTATAATAAGTTTATTAATTCAAATTATAAGTTTATTTAATTTTTAGTTTATTGTTCTATTTATATATTTTGGGAAATGTTAGATTTTATTTGTTTCTGTTTAATTTAAGTAATTACTAGTCTATATTTTTAGTTTAGAGGTATAAAGTTAATCTATATAACGTGTGTATTTTAATTATGTTTGTGTATATAAATAATTTCCTTTCCCATCTATTCACTTATTTTTATGTATTAATTCTGTGAGTTTTTAGTAGCTTTTTGTTCACTCTTCCTTTCATATAATTATACAATGCATCATATCCATCATCATCATCATTCAGTTGAAATACGTCCACAACTGGACATAGGCCTCCCGCAAGTTTCGCCACAATGGCCGGTCTTGTGCGTCGTGCTTCCATCAGATTCTTATGACCAGGTCCCCTCACCAGGTCATCGGGCCACCTTGTGGGAGGCCTTCCAACGCACGTTCATGGTCGCTACTCCAGAACCTTTCAACCCCATCGACCGGCCGTTATACAGTGCGTCTTTCTATGGACTGCGCTTTCAATATCAAGTACGGTCAACATTCAGTATGCATATAAGCAGAATTTGCGGAATTCTTTTCTATTCAAATAGCAGATTCGAATCAAATTCTCCTTCCCGTAACTTATATTAAAATAGAAAATGGTAATAGTGAATATAGAAAAGTTTATTAGAACCACAAATATACTTGTATCTTTGTGTTGCATGAATTTTTGATAAATTAATACGACTACGTGTATTAATTAAAATAATTTGTTTAAAGCATCTGACAGAAGTTTTGGTCCATGGAAAGTGTCTGACACAAATGATACTACTTTAGAATAATATTCTACAAACATACATAAAAAACAGCTATAAAAATTTAAGTTAAGTAACTCTTATTTTTAGTTCCCTTTCTCACCTGGTACCTGCTAAGGGGCCCCAAGGGGGCACAACAAGACAGAACACGCAAGACAAGACACTACTGAGAACCTAAGGTTTCATCCATGTGAAAATAAGTTAATATCAGATCATTCTGGGATCTTAGTATATATTAATGCCATGCTACCCAAGGTAATAAATAATCTTTCTCATTCTTCAATAGAACAACTTAACTATTACAAGTTTAATTTTTATTAGATTTAGCTTACTACTATATGTTTATAATATTGCCATTTATACCATGGTCCTTGGACCATTAAAAAAAAAACCATACCAAGACCATAGAAAGACTTTTCTTTCTGTCTAATTCATTTCATAGTAAACAAGTCGTATCAAGAAATTCCATCAACCATTTACTAAGACCCTGATTAAACGTTTTCACTAAAAAATTACAGGTGTTCCTGGCAGTAATTACAGTGGTTCTAACACGATATTCACTTAATTACTAATTACTCCTAAGAACTCAAAGCGCCACACGCGACACCGAAATGAAACCGTACTCGTACGATTTCCACGCGATAGCAACGGGAAAAACCGTCGTACGGAATAATTTATACTGCTAATTCGTACTTTGCTTTTCTTTGATCCTCTCATTTGTAATTATGGCCCAATTTTTACTTTTGATGTCGTCCACTGTTTTGGAAACACTTTTGGTAGCTATGTCGTACTACTTAAGTATATGAAGGAAAAAATACAGTCAGGGTCGCTGTTTCCAAATAATTTTATGTAGGTAGGTGAGTATATACGATGTCCAAGACTGATGTTATGATAAATTATATAGACATATTTTTTGCTTAGCTTTGATAGACTGTGTGTAAGTTTAATAAACACCACCCCTGTTGTAAGCAATTTTAATGCACCCTAATGTAAAGTAACTCAATACCTCTAAAAGCAGGAAGGTCAGGAAATCAGCTGTCAAATTGTTTTGACGTCAGAAATTGTGACTAGTTCGCCCAAATTGTCATTTTTTTTATTGATAGGTTCACGCTTAACCACTATCTGGCCTGATGGTAATCGATGATGTGGTGGACGATGGAGCACGTTTACCTAGAAGTGACCTATTCACTCTTACCTAACCTCTAGGTTGTAGCTATCAGGAAATACCATAGACTCCGGCAGGAAATCGGATTCCAAAAGTTGTGGTAAATGGTAAAATATAGCCATGATCCAGTTTCGAAAAGGTAACTTTGAACATCACTACTGTAGTGTTTGTATACTTGTCTAGAGTGCACGAGTTAGAGGTAGGAGGTGACAGTTGCATACAATCCTTTCACGGAAGCACACGTGTTGACCCTAGCTGCTGATGACATAAAGAGCCAATGTGTTAATCCCCTGTGTTAGTATGAGTACTACAACCACATCAACCTAACGAACTGTTAATTGATGATTAACAGAGATTCCACCCAGTGCTGAGTATAGGCCTCCTCTCTTTTGAGTCATGCTTCCTTGGTCTGTGCAAGCCTCATCCAGGACGTCCCAGCTTTCTTCCATAAGTCGTTAATCCACCCTTCCTTAAAATATCTCATGGAATCGTGTTCATACCGGTAATATGGCAGTTGTTTTTAGTTTATTGATGCCGAGCTATCCAGGGGAATCTTTCTTATTCTTTTAATGAACAATAATAATAGATAATCACTGATATGAAAAATATCGTTATATTGAACATGTACTTACATAATAAGGTTTTAATTTAGAATCTTGTCGTGATCTCATGAGTCAAGACAAAAGTATTTCCTTGAATTCATTAAAATGCTGGAAATAGCTCTGATGACTGTTTAGATTTATTATCATTCATCTTATAATCTAGTGAATTTGCATATTACATGGAGATATAATGACGCTTATAAAGATAAGCTGACAGAAGATAATCCCTTCAAATCTGTATCTTTGTTAGGTAGTGTTTTGTGACTACAAAATCCTCGTTTTGACCTCTTTTGACTCCGAGACGCTTTGGAAATGTAAAGCCAGAAATTAATTGTTAAAGTATCACTTTTGACAACAATTCCCAGTAAACTTAACTAAACCTAGTAAGGTTAAAACTGTCTAACCATTACATGGGCCATTCCAGTTTGCAGCGAAGCTGTGTAAATTTTTTGTTCTCGTTGACTACTGCCGGGCAAGACGGCATAAATTGTTTGTAGTGCTACCTATTCTGCGAATGTTAATCCCACTCAACGCTCTCCTTGAATCCAGTCCTAGACTAGATCTATTAGCTGATGAATGGAAGGAGATACTGACTGAATGTCTGGTGATTTCCGAGAAGACTCAGTGAGAGGTTTAGTTTAATATCTGTGTTATATTTTCTTAATGCATTTTACATTATTTTTATCTAATGTAATCAGTGTAATTGGCATTTAGTCGTTCTGGTTGAATAAATAAATAAAAAAAGGACAAAATAGTACAATTCTTTCTCGTTAATGTGATATTATAAAAAACACATATTGAATGGAATATAAATTACTTCAACTTCAATATCATTATTGTGGATCATAGGTTTGTATATAATACAGGTCTTACGTTCCACCCTAAGGGCATACAATAGTCATACAGGAATATACATTATTTTTACAATAATTATTAATATTTTACATAAAAAATGAGTCGGAACCGCGCTCTGAGGGTTCCGCACCAACTTACCTATGAAAACAGTTCGATTTCCGAATTGAGTTACGAAGATATTTCCGAATTGTAAAAAAAAAATATGACGTAATTACAAATTTACAGTTTTCAGATTTATTCCTATATTTAATATACTAAGAACTTGCTTTATGCCAAATATCAGGATTCTGGGTCAACGGGAAGTACCCTATCAATTTTGATTCCTTTGAGAGTGTTGAAATGTACGTTTTTTGCGACATAAGAACAACAACAACAACAGACAGACAGACAGACAAGCAGATAATTGAACAACAAAGTGATCCTATAAGGGTTCCGCTCTTTTCCTTTTGTGGTACGGAACCCTAAAAAGTAAAACCAAACCAATCGAATTAAGGTAGGTACAGATCAGACAGAGGGACTATATTGAAGCAGTAATTTGTTCAATAAAAAGTATTTTATACGGCTGTAGTAGGACTTGTGTTAGTAGATAAGTGCTAAGTGCTAGATAAGTGCTAACTCCATAAAATTACTTTTTACCAACGATTCGATACAACGATTTATATTTTAAAATGGGATTTTTTTTAATATAAATATATGCTGAGAAAGCCTTGTTCGCATATGTGATTTTTATAATATTAGTTAGTTTCTGTTAATTTTTAGTTATGATTTTATTTTTCTTTCTTAATAGGTACGCTAGAAATTAAGTGGCTGGTCAGTTGTTCTTCTAAGGATCTCGCTTTTAGCGATAAGACCGCCCATTGTGACACCCTTTTAAGTTCCTAATGTAATTTGTATTTTTGGTGTACAATAAAAAATATTTCTATCTATGTATTTAGTAGTTTTATTGCTTCAAGTGATAAACTTGATTAATCTTCCACAATGAAACCAGTTTCTCAACTCAGTTTCATATTTTCAGGAATTGTAACTAATCTAAGCTTTTTCCAAACTTCCACTCATATGGGGCCAACTTTGAAATAGCTGCGATGAATATCGATAGACATTTCAGAGTGCCAAATAGGAGGGTACTCGAATTCATCCAATCATCCTACAGCATAACAATTAGTTCTAATCGAGGAAACAATCCTTGCCTTGACTTTTCCTAATTATGTTTGGGTCAGCTTTCATTTGACCCGGATGCAACTGAATACTATATATTATGATAAAGAGAAATGATTTGTAATTATTATTATTGTACGACAGGTATTCACCCTTACGTTGTTGAAACTTCAACGGTCCGGACTAAGCGTTTCGCTTCGTCGTTTATACCGCGTACATCGAAGAACTGGAAAAATTTGCCTACTGCGGTCTTACCGTCTAACTATAATTTAGGTATCTTCAGGGCTAGAGTGAATAGGCTCTTAATAAACAAGTGCGCCTCACCATCAATAATTGTATCACTGCTTACCATCAGGTGGGATCGCAGTCAAGCACTGGTTAATAACAATTTAAAAAAAAAATTGTTTGTAATGAATAAACTCAAAAACTTTCGCACACGAAGGTTTCCGTACTCCAATATTAGAATCGAGCAAACAAACACGTTTCTTAATTATTAATTTTAATTTTACTTTATTATTTTTTGTTTAACCGCAATAGAAATACACATTCTTAAAATTTTACCTATCTAGCCCTTAAACGGTAGACAACGGTCCTCACGGCCCAACCGCAGCCGGGATTCCGATCCCGATTTCCGGCCACCGCGAGGCGCGGGCTTGTGTACGGCGAGCTATGGGTGGCTCACCGTCCGACCGTTCGGTAACCGTCTGGACCGAGTCCAAGTCGTCGACGGCGCGTGCTGTTCCACGCGCGCCTCAAAGAGATGTCAGCAACTGTAAGGCAGCAGGGTCGAAGCCTACTGGGGCCAAGGGTCTGATTCTGAAAGGAAGACTCGGCCCTGGCACGAAAGGCAACGAAGGAACAGGAGTGGGTTTTTAGTCAGTAAAAGTCTGACACTATCTCCCGCCCCGCCCAAGAGCGGAGGATGTCATAAGATGATTTTCCAACCGAAAAAAAAACCCTTAAACGGTTTATGATACACAGCCCAATGAAGGACGGAAAGTCAACAGAGGCTTAATAACCACGGTCCCGTTAAACTACCGACTCTGTAACCCCTGGGCAGAACCCTGTAAACTACAAGACCCATTTTAAAAATTGTTTCACCGGGAGCATGTTACCTTATTACTGAGTAACATGGGCTACATATTTTCTACTTTACTTTAAAAAGCTGGGCAAGTACGAGTCGGACTCGTGCCCTTAGGGTTCCGTACAAACTTACCTATGTAAACAGTTCAATTCCCGAATGGAGTCTCGAAGATTTTTCCGAATCGCATTTTTTTTGTTGTGACGTAACAATAATATTACAGTTTTCAGATTTATTTATTATACCTCTGCTATAAGACCTTGTAAAATGTAAAATTTTAGGATTCTGGGTTAACGGGAAGTACCCTATTAATTTTAATTTGCTCGAGAGTGTCGAAATATACGTTTTTTGTAACATAAACGGCCTTATCTTTTTTTGTCGTATACTTAGAAATTTGATTTTTGCATAGCTTACAGAGATCACAAACTTGAGTATATGGTTTTAGTTTCAACTCAATACGCGTTCCCGAGATAAAGGGTCTTGTCAGACAGACAGACAGGCAAACGGACGGACAACAAAGTGATCCTGTAAGGGTTCCGTTTTTTCCTTTTGAGGTACGAAACCCTAAAAATTAGTATTTTATATCTAGAAGAACTGATTTCCTGACTTGGACAACCCAGTAAATGAGTAACAAGGCGTCAGATTTCCTGGCTTTGAACTATCTGTAACGACTGTCAAAAATCTAGAAATAATAGCCAAAGCAAACAATGAACGCATTTTAAACTTAATTATTTAAAGAAATCGCACTAATATTATAAAGTTTGTTTCACTTTACGCTCGAACGGCTGAAAGGATTTCAATGAAACTTTGTACACGGATAGACCATATCCTGGAATAACTGAAAGGGACCTTTTATCCCGGGATTATGTTCCCTTGGGACAATTTTCTACCATCACGCGAGCAAAACCGCCGGCAATAGCTAGTTTATTTCATAAAATATCCGTTAAGCTCTTTTCCCTATAAAATGTAAGTTTATTTTCCTCGCGGTCAGGCCAAGGGTATCCGTAGCCAATCGCGACAGATGTCCGGAGCAGGAGCGAGGACCGTCCACTGGAGTGGAAGGGCCCTCGGAGAGAGGCCACGTGAGATTACCTTGTTCCGTTCACACACAACTACAACTTAGGTAAGTTTATAGTTAGATTTTTTTCATATTATTATATTATACTAGCTTTTTCCCGTGGCTTCGCACGCATGCATAAAATATAGCCTATGTTACTCAGGAATAAAGCAGCTTTCTATCGGTGAAAAATTTTTCGCAATCGGACCAGTACTTTCAGAGATTACCTCCTACAAACAAAAAACAAACTACCTCTTTATAATATTAATTAGTCTTGTGTAGATTATCAACATTGAATACGAGGAAAAATAAAGTCAAGTGTGAGTGGGACTCGTCCACTGAGGGTGCCGTACAGCGTACCTATGTAAATACACATACCTAGTATAATTCCCAAATCGAATCTCAAAGACATCCGGATAGCAAAAAAAGTTACTTTTCATCACGTTTTTACTTTACAGTTTTCAGATTTTTGACTTGCGGTATGAGACCTAGACTCTAGGTAAACGGGAAGCACCCTATAAGTTTTGATTTCTTATCGACTGACAAAATATGCGCCAAGAAAGACAATAAAAAGCCTTATCTTTAGATTGTGTTGACATAGAAGTTAGGTTTTTTAACAGCTACATGGAGTAGCAAACTTGAGTATTTTATGTTAATTTCAGCTTCATACCTCCAGGCGTTCCCGAGAAAACGGGTCTTGACAGACGAACAGACTGAATATTGGTCTATTATGCCAGTTGCAGATTGAGGAATTTTCAAAACCCCCTCTGAAGGATGAAACAGGGTTTCAAAGTTTGTGTGGAGAAATCTACTTTCACGCGAGTGAAGCCGCTAGTAGAAACTAGTAATAATTAAATATAAAAACATCTTTTATAAATCGAATCTGCAATATGTAGCGCAGAATTGAGGAACCACTGAATCGATCGACCCATGATTCCCTAGCCGGCCGGTTCATTTTGAAGAGCATGTTCACTGGTCATTTGTTCCGGGCCAATGAGAGCGATAGGGGCAAATCCCTAGGGCCGTATCTTCAAATATGGAAACTAGGGTACTACAATAAGGATACAGCTAGAATTAAATCAGCCTCCATTATTGTTACAATGAGGAGTTGAGGACACTAATGTTTGTAGATATATTTCGGTAACATTCAGTTGATTATACATGGTTTAATCAAATTAATAACCTTTAAGACAATTGACGTTATTGTACCCACCAGTTCGTACGTTTACTTAATTTATGATTGTTCACATTTTTTCGACAAAAATATTTCCGGAACATTTTTTTTGTATTTTTCTTTTGTAAAAATACATTACGAGTGATCTAGTGACAGCGGCTAAACGCGATAATGCGAACCAAATGCTAAAACGCGATTAGTTTTATTGGTGAATTCCGCCCTTAGTCTTGAATAAAAACTCTTCAGAATTTTTCGAATATGATATAATTATGAATATTTTATGGCGGAAGATATAAACAAAACAATTCAAATAGGATCATAGTCTGATATTTTAATTTTTTCTTTTTGATATTGTAGCTTTTATTTGTAGGTCAAAATTATTGTTTTCTGAACCCTTCGATATTTATTTAGACGTTAAAACATATTAAAAGGAGTCCCTCAAACCACTGACAGATCTAAGACTTCTTTAGCACATTTAGCACAATAACACCAAATATCAAAATCTATAACAGACATTCTCGTCACGTCCTGGGGTCCTTAATTTTTGAAGAATCCTTTCCAAAACTCATTCAAGAGAAAATGCATTTTATATCACCTATCTCGGAAAGATAAAATAAATACAGTCGGCCTTTACTCTTATTATAAACTATTACCTACTTTAAACCAAAATTCATATAAATCTTCCTCTTATCTTTGGTACAGGCATGGCATATGGCATCAATTGTCAATAGTCGCCTTTTTTGAAAGGTATCTTGATTTCTCAATATCACTTTGGACAGGTCCCTCATCTGCAGGAAGAATTGCGAGAATGTTAATAAAAAAAAACTGTCACTCAAGGACAACCTACTACGTCGCTTTACATCTGGTTGAGAGGCATCCCCGTCTCCCTAATTCCTGCCAACTAGAATGGCATTCTGCTCTGCTCGTTCTTTGCCCAAAGAATTAAAATTGCCATTCAACTTGGCAATACTGCCAGTTTTCTGGACACATTTCTTGTTGACAGCAACGTGGAGGAGTTTTTCGACGCAAAATGTACTCTGATTTTGTTTTTGTATAATATATGTACGTAGTTAGGTTAGGTTAGTTTTTATTTTAGTTATTTTGTGTCCATACATTGTTATTATAAAAAAATTCTGTACGAAAAAACCTAAAAGAAAAGTTAGATTGAAATTTGAAAAAAATGATTTTAGTTAGCTCTGAGATTTTATTTTATTTTTGATTAAATGTTATCTACAGATATATATATAACTAGCGCACGATAGTTGATTTTTCCATACAAACTTCCAGCCCTCGTTTTACC
The DNA here is from genome assembly GCA_961205895.1 of Mythimna pallens. NCBI lineage: Eukaryota > Metazoa > Arthropoda > Insecta > Lepidoptera > Noctuidae > Mythimna > Mythimna pallens. The sequence continues at coordinate 9,109,108 of OY540829.1, forward strand.
CCCTTAGGGGTGGAGTTTCGTAAAATCTAGATTCTTAGCGGATGTCACAGTACACTGTACTATAAGGCCTACTTGCCAAATTTTAAGTTTGTAGGTGTTATAGTTTCGGAGATTTCGTGATTAATCAGTGAGTAGTATTTCGCTTTTATTTATATAGATTATAGTTAGTTAAGTGCTTTTTAAAATATGTAAATATTTTAAAAATACATAAAAGTATGTTATCGGTCGAAAAACAAATTTTAGAAAGAAATATTTCCTGAATAAAAATTTATGACTTGTTTATGTTAATGCAAGGGAAAAAGTTGTTACTAAATATTCAAACTTCAGTAAAAACATCTATAAGATATAGATGCAAATATAACGTGTATCAGATGCCACAAATAGCTGAACTTTACAGCTAAAGTTTCGCTTGATTTGCATTTTGGTTTCAACGCCAAACTTGTACTTTCGTATAAATAGAGCATGCTAAAATATTACGACGATGTTAGTTATGAGGTTAACTTTCGAAATGAGTATTTTTCAGCAAATCTACCTAGATTTAATAATAAAAATAACAGGACTTTTGATTTTAGAAGTAAAAAAAATTCAAACAAAAATAAAGAATTGAAATGTCCTTATTTTTTACTGACAATAAAATTACACAGATAATTATTTTGCGATTATGCGTAAGAAAGTGGCGCCAATGATTACTTTGTTGTCCGTCCGTCTGTCAGTCTGTCTGTCTGTCAAGACCCTTTATTTTGGAAACGCGTGGAGTTATCGAGTTGAAATCAAAACCATATAATCAAGTCTGCGGACTCTTGAAGCTGTAAAAAAGACAAACTTGTAAGTTAACAATAAAAAAGATACTTCGGTTTATGTGGCAAAAAACGTACATTTCGACACTCTCGAGCAAATCGAAATTCATAGGATACTTCCCGTTGACCCAGAATCCTGAAATTTGGCATAAAGCAAGCTCTTATAGCAGCGGTATAATAAATAAATCTGAAAACTGTAATATTATTGTTAGGTCACAACAAAAAAAATGCGATTCGGAAAAATCTTCGAGATTCGGGAATTGAACTGTTTACATAGGTAAGTTTGTACGGAACCCTCAGGGCACGAGTCCGACTCGCACTTGCCCAGCTTTTTAAAGTAAAGTAGAAAATATGTAGCCCATGTTACTCAGTAATAAGGTAACATGCTCCCGGTGAAACAATTTTTAAAATGGGTCGTGTAGTTTACAGGGTTTCTGCCCAGGGGTTACAGAGTCGGTACTTTAACGGGACCGTGGTTATTAAGCGTCTGCTGACTTTCCGTCCGTCATTGGGCTGTGTATCATAAACCGTTTAAGGGGTACACAAGTATAGGAATGAATCTGAAAACTGTTAATTTGTTGTTACAAGTACTTCACATTTTTTTTTGGGATTCGGAAAAATCTTCCGAGATTCCATTTCGGAATTGAACTTTTTACATAGGCAAGTTTGTACGAAACCCTCAGGGCGTGGGTCCGACTCGCGCTTGCCCAGTTTTTATTTATAACTCGTTAGTAGCAGCCAGAAGTTTGCTGGTTATAAGTCTTTTAGGTAACTAACCACCGTCAGCGGCTGAGTAGAAAATTGACCCAAAAGATCACTCCCCGGATAAGAAGATCCTCTACGCTATTAATATACTCCTAGGATAAAAAAGTATTATATACTATTCCAGAACATGGGCTACCCTTGTGCCAAATTTCATCTAAATCTGTTCAACCGTTCGAGCCTAATAAGTACGTAAGAATCAACGGGACTTTAGGTATAAGTCCCATCTAGTCACAAGTAGTGAAATGGTTCTCCCATTTCACTACTAAGAGCATGGTTTAAAAGCTTCTAAGCTAAACTTCATCCAACTCAATCCAACGCGATGTTTGACGAAAAGGCCACGCGAAAAAGAGAGATACCGACTGAAAACTCTGTTAGCATATTTTACAAAACTTGTTTCTAGGAAATATTTACGTGTTTTTTTTAAACACTTGAAGTTTTTGAAAAAATTGTCGTCATTCAAAAACTTGATTAAATTTGCAAGGCTCCTATTTTTATACATTTTTGACTTATTTAATTTTTGAGTAAATTATGAAGTGTCAAAGTTTATGCAAAATAGCAGATTTTCAGAGGTCTTTACTGGATTAGTTTTACACGAATTTATAAATTGATTTCAAATAGAAGCCTAGATAATTTCCACAAGACACTGTGTTTCCAAAATATCTAATGAAAAATGTGTAATAACGTCATAATCGCGTAAGAGCGGTTGTACAAAAAATAGTGAAAATGTATGTCGAGTTGGATTAACTTTTAGTAATATATCTAGGTGAGAAAATTATACGAGTACCCAACCAAATCTAAAGCTCATAAAATTCTGACATAATAATACCGGCGTTATTAAATCGCATCGTTATGTAATTGTACCGTTTAATTCAACGAATTATATAAATATTAATAATTATCTTATTTAAGCTAATTAGTTTACTTTGAGTTGTTTTTTTAGTTTCTAATTCGAAATTCAAATTCTGCATTAATTTGAATTCAAAATGTGCTCATTATTTGCGCAACAGCTCAATTTTTTTTTATAAATAAATGCCAAGTTTTGAATTTACCTATTGTCTGATGAATTTCATCTGAGGAACAAACAAGGTGTTGACATGCTGCTTAAAGCTATGTTGGCTATGTTAAAAGGCCATAAATATTCCAAATAAAAGCTACTTGACTATTTTATTTGGCTCCTTTCATAAAAGAGACTAACAACCAAACTGCTTTTATGATCAATTCAATACCTATAAAATTTTATCATTCTCATCACGTAAACGGACAGCTTTATCTATGATAGAAAACAGTGAAAGTGTAATGCTATTTAACTACACTTGGCGAACTGATTGCCTTCTGATGCAAGATGTTATTAGTTGCACGCTATTCGGTATTGCAATCATATTCTTAAATTATTTAAAAATCCACTCCTGTTCCTTCTTTGCCATTATTCCAGGGCCCCGGGGATCTCTTTCGCATCAGCCAGTAGGCTTTGACCCTGCTGCGCCCCCACGGTTGCTGACATCTCCTTGAGGTGCGCGTGGAACACTACGCGTCGTCGACGGCTTGGGCTCGGTACAGACGATTACTGGACGATCGGACGGCGAGATACCCATCGCTCGCCGTCCGCAAGCCCTCGCCTACGCTGGCCGGAAATCGGGATCGGAATCCCGGCGGCTGGGGCGTGAGGGCCATTACCTCGCCTTTGCGACCACCTGGCACTCCTCCTCGCTCCAGACCATAGAATTGGCATGTACCAAGGCCCGGCGCGAGAGATCGCTGCTGCCGAGCGCCCCCACGTTTGTTTCTTAAATGACCTAAGAATTGTTACGTTGCCGCACACTAGGAGTTACTCCTGTATCTTGGGTCGTGCGTTCACAAACTTCTAACCTGACAAGCAAAGAGTGTCTTATACACCTTTTTAGGGTTCCTTAGCCAAATGGCAAAAAACAGAATCCTTATAGATTCGTCATGTCTGTCTGTCTGTCCGTCCGTATGTCACAGCCACTTTTTTTCGAAACTTGAACTATACTGTTGAAACTTGTTAAATAGATGTATTCTGTAAACTGCATTAAGATTTTCACACAAAAATAGAAAAAAAAACAAAAAAAAAATTTTGGGAGTACCCCATACTTAGAACTGAAACTCAACAATTTTTTTTTTATCAAACCCATACGTGTGGGGTATCTATGAATAGGTCTTCAAAAATGATATTCAGGTTTCTAATATAATTTTTTTCTAAACTGAATAGTTCGCGCGAGAGACACTTGCAAAGTGGTAAAATGTGTCCTCAAATAACTTCTAAAATAAGAGAATTATAAAACTAAACAAATTATATGATGTACATTACCATGCAAACTTCCACCGAAAATTGGTTTGAACGACCTAGTAAGTAGTTTTTTTAAAAACGTCATAAATACTAAACCGCAATTTACCTTTCAAGTTTGTACGGAACCCTCAGTGCGCGAGATCGACTCGCACTTGCCCAGTTTTTTTTTATATTCTACACTAATAAAGAGGTAGTTTGTTTTTGGTTTGTAGGCGATAATCACTAAAAAAACTGGTCCGAAAAGTTAGTTTAATTTTTTTATGCAAGTACCTATTGATAAAATTCTCGTCATAATATCAAAGCGTGTAAGGAAGATCTTGACAAGAAGAAAAAGCCGTAAAAGAAAGCTATAGATAATAATAATAATGATAAAAAAGTTGTTTATTGCTTCTGCCCTCGGCATCACACACGTGAATGTAGTAAATTATACCAATACTCCCGAAATAAAAAATTCCACCTAGTCCAGTATATGGTCTATCCTTGTGCTAAATTTTATCTTAATCGGTTCAGACGTTTGAGTGTGAAGGTGTAACAAATATACATACACACGCACAAACTTTCGCTTCTACAATATTAGTGTGATTATATTGAGGCCAGATTTCATAGAGAAACAAAAGTACTCAATAACAAAAGAAGATTTCTAAATATTAAACTTCTCCGTAACAAACTTTTGAATAACTAAACAAAAACTTAACGACCTAAAACCAAAAGTTACAAGCCATCTCATTAAAAGCTACATTAAATTTTAACAATCAACTCAGAAGGTAAGGTACTGAACAAGCCTCTACATGGCCCCAGGGCTAAAACTTTCCTACTCAACTGTAGGTAAGATCTTGCTTTAATAGTCTGTGTAAAATTTATGACAGTTAAGTTATTAACCCTGGCCTTGCATCGCTTAAACACCATGTTCCATTGTTACCACAAGGACCTAATTATTCTAGTTCACTCATAATAAAGTAGACGAATAACTGGCTGAAGAGAATTGTGACAGCCAGAATTGTTTATTTTTTTAAATAAAATGTTCTATTTTTAAAAACAAAATTCTTAAAATTCTTGTAGGAAAAACTTACCTTCGTTGAAAATATTGTTCACGTAGTTACAAAACTATTCTTGTAGTTCACTCACATCAAATACAATTAAACTAACTTTCTAAACTAGTTTTACAACTCAAAATAATTTAACAATAAATAAGATACATACATAACACTCCACTTAGTAATACTCTCTTCACTAATACTTTAATTTTTCACTTGGAAAACTGCGAAAGAAAAGTTTTCGAGAGCAGTCAGCGAAACCGAATTTCCATCGCGTTCTGGCTAATCATAAATTTATGAGTTGTTTACAATTGCGGCCCAACAAATGGGCACAGTTTAAACGGACCCATATTTGTAAACATAAACAGTTGGCGTGTTTATGAAGTAGACGCACGCCATTGTAGAAAACTAAACATTTGGCCAAGAGTGTAGCGCGGTCGACGAATGGCGGTAACCGACTGCCGCGCGCGCTATGCCTACTAGAGCGGTCCAGTAAACAGGCAAGTTCACTTGCTCTAACTTATGGTGAAGAAAGTTATGTAATATACGTAAATAAAGCAATGTTTATGCAATGCTGACCGTTACCGCATGTGGAGTAAATAGAGCCTGAAGTTATATTAACATGGTTTCGCTTTCTGTGTTATGACAAAGTTTAAAGCAAGCGATTTTGGTAAACATCTTACTCACGAATATCAATAATTGTTTTGGCTTTTATTTATATTAATGAAAATAACAATAAATGAATGAAGAAAATAAACACTTTTCTGCTTGAGTTTGCAGACAAATGATTATTTTTATTTATTCTTATTCAATAGATTTAATCAAGTGCACCCATTCAATTCCGTTTTTTCTGTTTGTCATTTTTTTTTATCAAACATCTTATTATTGTAAATTCAAACACTAATACTATAAAAAAAAAAAAAAAAAACTGAAGCCAACTAATGGGGACTAGCAAGGCGTAAAAAGAGAGTAACACGCCTACAAGATACTGGACTGAAAGTTTCCTTTAAAAAACTTATAAATAGGTATTGACACCACATCAGATAATACGAAACTACCTGATTGACGTATAAACTATACTTTTTACCTTTTTTAACTTAAATGAGTCTGCTAGAGCTACGGGAATGTTCGCAAGAGTTACTGTGGCCCTAGAACGCAAAGGGCAAATAAAGAAACACAGGCGGGTAATAGTCAGTAAAAATCGGACACTCGCTATCTCTTTAAGTACCCTAGAGCAGAAGTCATTTGATTCCCCGCAGTCATTATGATTTCCCACCTAAAAAAAGTAGCTAAATGAAAAGTAAAAACATAAAAAAAAATACTGATAAAAAAATAAACTAAATTAAATGTACAAATGTGAAATGAAAAACAAAACCACTCGGAAGTTACTTAACTGATTTGGTAACTAAATGTAAAGCAATACATTTGACACAAGAAATTGATCAACCTTGATGCACAAATTAGAAATTGCACTCACAATAACTTTGTCGTGAGTACAATTTCTAAATAACAAATAGACACTTTGCCAATAGTTATTGCAATAACAACACTATTGATGTACTATAACAATGAATTGTCATTGAATCAGTTCAGAATAAACAAATAAACAATCTAACAGCTGAAACTTTTAACCCCAAAAAAAATGAGGCGTGTTTGAAAGAAGCGTGTCTATCTGTGGCTTCGTAATTGAATGACAATATTTTGATTGTTTTTTGATTTGTTAATATTTCATTTAATTAAGGTTACTTCGCCTGCCGGACAAGTTAAATAATAATTGGCCGAGAGCGTAACTCGTGGCCTATTTTTTTTATAACCAGTCCCAAGAAAAAATGAATTTTCCCGGGTTAAAAAGTAGCCTAAGTAGTCAATCAGATCATTAAAATAACTTTTATATATATTTTTTCTTTTTAAAATACGTTCCCCCATACTGAAAATGACTTATGTATCGTGAATGCGTTTGACTTAAGATTCTATGTCCCCTAGCTGGGGCAAAGGGAGTCGACAGTAGTCACCCATCTCGACCGGTCTTGAGCTCTACACTTCACCTCGCTACATGTCAGTGCGATGGTCGTCGCTTCTGCCAGTGCGTCGCCAGGTTTGCCGAGGATGGCCGCGCTTCCGTTTCCCTCAAGGATTCCAGTCCAATGCCTGTTTAAATATATGATCGGTAGGTATCCCTGCTAAGCGTATGACCAATCTATCTCCACTTACGACGTTTGATCTGGTGTCTGTTCGATCGGGCTTTCGTGGCATTTCTCCAACAGCTCTACGTTAGAGATGGTCTCGGGCCAGTAAATCCCGAGGATGCGACGCAGACATTATGGTTTATGAAAACCTGAATTTGGCGTAAGATCCCCTATGTCACCTTCCACGTTTCGCACCCGTAAAGCAGCACGATTGCTACTTTTCCGCACTGGTGCGGAAATCAGTCAATTACGTGCCAAAAAGCGGTAGGAAAAAGAGCGGGTATTGAAAAATAATTATCAATGACATTTAGAAAAAATATAAATAATGAAGAATATAAGCAAGTTACTTTCCTCGGCCGCGATACTGAATGCAGCATGAGCGCGGTAGAATATTCAAGGTATGTTAACGAATGCAGAACAGTTACTTTACATATGAATTGCCATCGAAGGTGATCTCTGTGAAACTGACCAGCTAATAATGAGTTTTTGTACGTTATTTAAATATGTTGATGGCTTACTTTATGTATAGCAGTGGTACACAAGCGGAGTAAATGCAACAAAGCATTCTCTACCAGTCAACCTTTTGGATAAAAAAACCACATTGTGGTAGGTTTGCACAATAAATAAATAATCTATACTTATATTATAATAAATCTGTAGAAGTGAAAATTCTGTACATTGAAAATATCAAAAAAATAAATGGCAAAGTAAATGGTAAAGAGGTGTTACTAGACCGACACCGAACCCAAAAATGTGATTAAAAAATTGTTTGTTGGTCTGTCTGTCTGTTTGTTCAGGCATCACGCAAAAACTACCGGTTCGATTACAATGAAACTAATTTTTAAAATTGGTATAATTATTCTTTAATATCCTGGGCACCACACTGGGTACTTTTTATCCCGGAAAAGTATATACAATAAAAAAACAAACTTAATTTTGCGGTTCGATCCCTAGACCCTGACTGTAACAACCGCAAATAATAAGTTTGTCGCAGGTTTCGTCACCCGCAGTGGGCTAAGGGGCGCAGCACACGACTAAGATACTATAATTCGGTCAATAAGTTTAGCTAAAAGGTAATCAGTCCTCAAGGTGGTATTTTATCTCCTCTTTTGTTCTCCGTTTTTATAAACCTTATAACTACTAAACTTCAGTGTGCGTATCATCTCTACGCTGACGATTTGCAGTTGTACTGTCAGTCAGGTGTTGACAACATAGCGGATGCGATCGCGGAGCTAAACCGGGATTTGCTGGTGATTAAGGAGTGGGCGGACAGATTTGGGGTGGCGGTTAACCCCACCAAGTGTCAGGCTATTATAGTTGGTAGCCCCTATAGTCTGAGGAAGCTGGATGGCCTCAAAGTACCGCCCATTATTTTTAACAGTATAGTAGTTCCGTTTAGCTCCGAGGTTAAGGATCTTGGTCTGCATGTCGACACTTGTCTTGATTGGCGGAAGCAGGTCTCAAGTGTTAGTCGGAAAGTCACCGGAACGTTACGGTCACTCTATCGACTGAAGAATCTTCTCCCTGCTCACATAAAGGCATTGCTTGTACAGTCCCTAATTTTTCCTATAATTGACTATGCTGATGTGTGTTACTACGACCTGAATGCAGATCTCCTCAATAAACTGGACCGCCTTCTGAATAACTGCATTCGATTCATCTTCAACCTTCGTAAGTATGATCATGTATCAACGCATCGATCACTTTTAAAATGGTTACCCATTCGCCAGCGTAGAGCGTTAAGGGCCTTGACAACTCTGTTTTCTTTTCTGAATAAGCCCTCTTCTCCTTCTTATCTGACTTCAGAAATTCAGTTTCTTTGCTCTGCGCACAATAAAAATCTTCGATCCACAAATAATCGTCTTCTACGATGTCCGACACACCGCTCAGGGTTTGTCCATTCCTCTTTCTTTGTGCAGGCGATCTTCCTTTGGAATGCGCTCCCTCTGAACATCAGGATGGCAACCAATCGGTTGTCCTTTAAAATGAAAGCACGAGATCACTTTCGCAAGAAGCTGGTAGATTCATCACACTCTTGATTTGTTGTATTTGTTTTTTTTTTTCTCAATATCATTCTTTATTTGTATGTATGTATCTAAGTATATATTTATTATTGTTCTTGTTTCCTCTATGACAGTCTTTTATTAAGTTGCACCTGCCATGTTATGTCTCTGCACCACCCTAAGGTCGACTGGTAGAAAATGCGTAAGGCATTAAGTCCGCCTTTGTACAATGTTTAGTGCATAAAGTTTTAAATAAATAATAAATAAATAAATCAGTACATTCATTGACTGTTACATGGGTTTGCTTCCAAAAGGAAAAGCCGGATTGGTGGAACGCAAAGCAAAGAAGTAACATGGAAGTGGGTTTTAGTCAGTAAATGTCTGATACGCCCGTTCCGCCCTAGAGCGGGAGAAGTCATCAGGCTGTGCTTATCCAACCTGCAAACCCGTTTGCATATCGTATTCTATTTTCTACATTTGTTTTCCTATATTTATTTTATCTATTCTAATTTTAGTATTATCAGCTCCAATTTATAAGCAAAAATGGCATAGTAAAAACAATGGTATATACTTAATCATAAGGCATGAATGATTTCTGCAATGAAACAAAAGCATTTACGGCATATTTCTCATGTAAAGATTGTAATCTAAATGGCAGGGTACACGGTTTTTCTTTGATATTACTTAGTAGGTCCGATGAATTCGTTGAGTTGATTTTAGTCACCAATGTCCAGGGAACTTTTCAAATTACAGATGAAAGTATAATCATTATTTTAAGTGCTTATTGTATTTTTAAACTAAACGTATTTTTAATTTCTAAGAATTGATTTCTGATAATAGTGGTTAACATTAATCGAGTCTATAAAAAATAAAAAAATAAAATTTTAATAATAAGCGTTTGTTTCGGACCTTTCCGTTCTTATATAACACTTACAGCATTTATACAACACACACAATATTATACAACACAAAACGGAAAAAAAACATTTTATAATACACAATTAAACAAAAATAACACAATGATTAATAATAATTGTGTTTCGCACGATTGTTTTATCATATGGAAATAATTAAAAAAATATTGAATATTTTTTAACTAAACTGAAAATCTTAAATGAAGTTTTTTTTTTCAAATATTATTGATAGGCTCGCGTTTGACCACTATCTCACCTGATGGTAAGCGATGATGTGGCCGACGATGGAGCACGCATGCCTAGAAGTAACCTAACCTAAGTTGTGGTAATGTTATTATTAATTACTAACTTATGCTAGTAGCTTCTTTTCTCCATACCAACTTTGGACTCTTTCTGCCTTAATCTAAAACGCGATCTAAGTGTAGTTCCGGGATTATTACGACCATGACTAAAGAAACCGTTATTAAAAAAATTAACTTTATCACTGTCCTAAGACCCGTCCTGACCTGTTTAAATCTGTCACTGGACGGTAAGCTAAGCTAACCTATCGATACTAATATACATATTAGTATCGAAGTTGGTATCCTAATTAAACTAGAGGTTTCGGCGGTCTAACTTTACTACCATAGATAGTTCAGAAACTAGTGATAAACTTCATTTTTAACCGACTTCAAAAAGAATAAAGGTTCTATGTTCGGCTGGATGTATTTTTTTTTATATCGTTTTACCTAGTAATAAGCCCGGTACTACACAACTTGAGTTGAGGTCCTTACCTAAAGTTGGCTTGAGTTCTACTTTAGGTAAGGACCTCTAATTTTTTTTTAAACAGGCATGATTTTTTTTAGCCTATGTTACCAAGTGAAGATATAGCTTTCTAATTTTGAAAGAATTTTTAAAATCAGTCAAGTAGTTTTTGAGTTAAATCTTAACATACAAACTAACAAAAAACAAATCATTCCTCTTTATAATATCAGTTTAGAAGAATCAGAAAATCTTTATTATAATTAGAATCATATTACCTATTGTCATATTTGTAATTGCATATTAGGATTATATTCTATGAAAAATAGTATCTGGCTAAGTTCGTGTCGAACTCGCTTATCAAGGGTTACATTATTATAAAAAACACCGACAAAATAACGTTTCTTGTATGGACACCCATTTTAATTTTTAACTTCATTTTATTTTATTATTTGTATAATGGTAATAGAAATAAACATTCTCTGAAAATTTCTGCTCTCTACCTTTCACAATTTATGAGATTTAATAATTAATAATAGGTTTAGATTAATTAATTAGATTAATAGGTACAGAGGTTTAATAATAGGGTCTCGTTGGCACTCTTCGGGTACGGAATCCTAAAAAACAACGACTTTGGATATCAAAAGACTTCATAACCAGTCATCATCATCTTCCTGCCCTCGTCCCGTGTTATTTGGGGTCGGCGCAACATGTTTTTTTCTTCCATTCTGCCCTGTCACTCGTCATGCTATCACTAACTTCCTTTTCTTTCATATCACTCTTCACACAATCCATCCATCTTTTCTTTGGTTTCCCTCTCCCTCTCCATCCATCCACATGTAAACTCATAACTCTTTTAGTAACATGCGCTTCATCCCTCCTCTTCACATGACCATACCAAGACAAACGATTCCCTTTCAATTTTTCAGTCACTGACGCCACTTTCAAACTTCCCCTAATATACTCATTTCTCACTTTATCCATTCTCGTCACACCACACATCCATCTTAACATTCTCATCTCCGCTACGTGCAATCTTTTTTCATCCGTCTTTTTCACAGCCCAACATTCTGATCCATACAGTATGACAAGTCTTATCACGGACTTGTAGATTTTACCCTTCAACTTGAGGGCATCCGTGGGTCACAAGTTGTTCCCGTGACCTGTCGACATTTCCACTTCATAACCAGTATAAGTATAAAATATAAATGAATTCGTTAATAATAATTAAATGATGAGCAAACCACTTCCCGTGTAATGGAGTTTCGGTGTCCGAAATCAACATTTTATAATTATGTACAAAAATAATACAAATGAATTTTGGGTACTGATATCTATATCACCACAAAAAAGCACAAAAAATTAACATAAACATTATTTATTTATTTAACTATTTATACTCGTATATAATAATAAAAGAAAAGAAGAAGGAAAAAGAAGAATAGCTCAAAGCTGATGCAAAAAACGTTTAGATTTAGGTTTTAGCATTTAGATAAAATTTTGATTTAACAAAAGTAAATTAGTAAACTTGTGTGCTGAATATTATTTTATTTATTAAAACTATGCACTTAGGAAGTTAGTAATAGCGTGACAGGTGACAGAACGGAATGAGGAAAAACAAACATGTTGCGCCAACCCAAAATAACATGGGAAAATTTAAGGGCAGAAAGATCATGATGATGATACACTAGTATTTTTTTAATTCTTCGATACGTAGTGACATTCTGACGACCCAGGGAGAAAGCGAGAGTTGAGATATACGTGTACAATCTGAAACATGGCAAAAAAGTTACTAGTTCATACAAAATCTATTCAAACACATTTATAAAACAATAGAAGTTAATTTTCATTTCGATATAATATCGTGAATTTTGTTACTAACACAGCGAGATTTCTTATTAGAACAATGACTTCTTTAATAGTCTTTCATAAAATACGAGCTACATTGCTTGGGTTTCATGATTTTACATACTTAAAGAATATTATTTTACTTGGTTCTAGACTTTATGTAAGAACCAGAATTATCCTTAAGGCTTAGGACTAAACAGAGCAGTGGTGGCCGAGCGGTAGTAACGGCTCCGACTTACGAGTTGTAGATCGCAAGTTCAAACCCAGCCGCCTGGCTTTACTTTGTGCAGTTTATTTCATCACCACTGCTCTCAAAAACGGCGAAGAAAAACATCGTGAGGAAACCGGCATGTCCTAGAACCAAAAATTCGAAGACATGTGACATTCGTCAACTCGCACTGGGCCCGCGTGGTGGATTATGGCCCATTCCCTCTCCTAGATACGAGGCCTGAGTCCCAGCAGTGGGAACATTAAAAGGCTAATTATGCTTAGGACTATAGCGTCCTCTCTAGGAAGGGAATACATCTACAACGCGGGTCCAGTGCGGTTCGGTGGATGTCATAGGACTTCGAAGGTTTTTGGTTCTTGTCGGTTTCACCTGCGTTTCTAGTTACTACCGTGATTTTATTTAAATATATTACATAGATTATTATTAAAATTTAAATAAACAATATGCAACCTTAAATAATATACCGCCTTTCTCAATACGTGGACTATCCAACACTAAAAGAATTTTTGATTCGAGCCAATAGTTCCCTAGATTAACTCGTTCTAACAAAGAAACAAAATTTCATCATTTTTAGGGTTCCTTACCTCGAAAGGAAAAATGGAACCCTTATAGGATCACTTTGTTGTCCGTCTGTCTACCTGTCTGTCTGTCTGTTTGTCAAGACTCTTAGTCTCGGGAACGTGTGGGGATATCGAGTTAATATTAAAACCATATACTTAGGTCTGCAGTTCCTTGAAGCTGTGAAAAAAATCAAACTACTAAGTTAATGAAAAAAGAGATACGGCCGTTTATGTCGTAGATCATATAGCACAGGTATAGGAATAAATCTGAAAAAAGTTTTGTTTTTACGTCACAAAAAAAACTTTTTTGCGATTCGGAATAATCTTCAAGACCCCATTCAGGATTGGAACTACACATTTACATAGATAAGTTTGTACGTAACCCTCAGTGCGCGAGTCCAACTCGTACATGTCGAGGGGTTCCAATTGTGTTTTCAAAACATCTAGGTGCCAACTCAAATATACTTACAAAAGGTAAACGGGCATTTTGTTCAGACCCCCCAGCATCCACTAACGAGACGAGTGGGAGAATGTTAAAGACCATGAACTACCCAATGAGGTGAGTCGCATTCCTCAAAAGTATGGGAAAGTTTTCAATAAATCTTCGAAAGTTTCATCTTAATCGATCAAGCCGTTTAGGAGTTAACTGACAAACACACATACAGAAAAAATATACATTTAAAGGATTAGCATAGCATAGCATAGTCGGCCTTATAATGTTCCCACTGTTGGGACTCAGGCCTTCTCTGTAGGAGAGGGAATGGGCTGTAATCCACCACACGGGTAATTGTATAAAGGTTTACTGTTTTTTTTTTATTTGAATTTAGTTTTTTGCTATCATAGACATAAATGATTTAATAAAAAAATAATGAACTTTTCCATGCAAAATATTAACTGAAACATACATGAAAGCTATATATAGCCATTTATTTTCCTTGTATCTGTAGATTTGTTCTTGCGTCTGAACAATTTCCTTGTTCATCTCCCTTCGGATTTTATATCCGCTGTGGCAAAAAATTTTTACGAGCAATGTTTATTTATTTTAAGCTTCCCAATAATTTAGACGAAGCTGAGAAGAAAAATTCTTGATAATAGGTAATATTATTTTTCAGAGGATTTTTCTTTAGGAATTTTAACGCTAATTGCGATAAATCATGTTTTCGTAAAAAAACCTTCTGGTAGGTTTTTTTTTATTTTTGCTGAATACAAAAGCTTTTTTGTAACGACTTTTATAATAATGTAATTATAATAGCTCAAATGCGTTACTCAAGTAACAGGCTTATTAGACCTTTCCACTTATTTAGCAACGGGAGATTTTAAATTGCGCATCGAAAATCTTATTCTTCACTATAAATACAAATTGTACGTGCACCAAATATTACTTTTATGGATTTTTACTCTCTCTTTCTTTTAGACACACCGACTCGGACAGGCTAATTTAGAAGTTACATCGTGATATTTTTTTTTTTTTCAAAAAAAAAACCTGCCAGAATTTGGATTTTTGCTGGAACAAAGGCATATTATTTTGTAGAATAAGTTAAAAAAACAGTTAAATGTGGGTAGTATTTATCAAATAAATTCAACTAAGTATTTAGTGATAAAGGAAGTACGTACAAACTGACATAATATACGAGTATAATTAGCTATAATTATGGTTTTATTAAATGGCCTTAATTTTTATTCGGTTAGAGCCTCAGAGCGCACTGGGAAAATTATTATTAATAAGAAATTGTGTTAGCTATTTACAGAAATGCGTTTGCAGTTATCGTAGAAGATTTGCTATCATTAATTAAAGAGTTCCATGTATCTTCGAAGCTCTTCATCAGATCTACACCAAAAAACGAAACCACCTGGAAGTAAAATTTATTCAAACAAAATAAGAATCATCAAAATTGGTAAATATTTGAAGAATGATAACGAAGATTTATATATCGGTGAACAAGATACAAATAAAAAAAAACATTCACATGACTTGAGAACCTAGTTCCTTTTTGAAAGTCGATTAAAAATTAATTTTGGTAGATTTCACTACAGGGGATTTTTGTATATGAGTATCTAAAGACGATAATTATATTTTTTTTTTAATTATTGTATACGCTCTTCAAATCAAAAAGAAATAAAAATAACAAATAAATGAACTGTAACTGAGTTATTTATGTAAGTAAATTATTTACCTCAGGTAGCAGTTTAAGATTATTATCTTTTATGTCGGAGTTATAAGAGCGATTTTCATAGTTAGATGGTAGCTCTGAAATACACCAAACGATAAATTAACTCGTCGATATCTATAGGCAAGTAAGGTTGCTTATTTTCGATATTTACAGACAAACTTATGAAGAACTTCTTATTTACGTTCTTGGACAAATACCCTATAAATAAAACGCTCAGTATTTTATAATAAATGCGGCGTTTAACCGAAATGGCGCGAAATTACGCGCGAGCCTGCAGTCGCTTGGGGTTCGTGTCACTTTGAGTGGGGAAATGACCAATCGTTTACCTCACAATATTTCCCATCAATTATATTATTGTCGTAACAAGATTGTCACTCGTATATATCATCGCGATATTCCTGCCCTTATCCCATAATACTTGGGGTCGGCGTAACTCGTTTTTTTGGTTCCATTCTGTTTTGTTACTCGTCACGCTATCCCTTTTCTTTCATATTACAGCCCATATATAATAATAATAATAACTGTATAATCCAGTAAGGTACTGGTAGGGATCATGACCGAACTTCCGGGACTGTCGTGATAACCGTAGGATATGTTGCCCTCTTTTTGCACCGTCACTTCGTGTTAGCGATCGTTTTTGGGGGCCCATTTATTGAGTGTGCAAGTCACCCCCTGCCTTTTTATCGATGGATATTAATAACATTGTTCAGGCAAGGGCCATAGTCTTAACATAGTTCCTAGTAACCAGTCCACTTAAGATTCCAAAAACCATAGCCCTATTATTTTTCTTTCCAGTTGCAATAGTTTTCCACCAACCTGGGTTTGCTCTTGGATGCACTAGCACAGTGCGTACAGGGATAATCGCCGGTTGATACCACGTTCCATTAAAAACGCGTTAAAGGGGCCTCTGCGAGTTGGTTTCGACTCCTCGTACGCTTGCCAAAGGTCCAAGAGCTCAGCCTGATTCTGAGACATTTTGTACACGCAAACAAACAAACAACACAGAGAACAAAGAGATATTAGATAACAAGAACATAGTCAGAAGTTACAAGTAAGTATTTGTAATGAATCTAGCACCCAAGGAAAAAAATTACTTGTGTTATAGGTACCAGGATTCTTACGCTGTTTCACAGTAAAAAGTAGAATCAGATGCGTATTAATATTTAATCTTACTGAGTACCCAAATAAGTTAGCCGATATAGGACCCTGTGGTAGAAGATGAATTGGGTAGGTAGGTACCTGTGAAGTTAATTTAATTCCCTGACCCCACATCAAGTAGAACCAATTTGTTTTGCCTCCACTTGTATCTAATACACTTGATCTAATCCTAGAGCACATTTATTAGGTAATTCTGATACGTGATACTGAATCAGAATTTTTTGCTAGATGTTAAGTAGAGTGAAGAGGTTACCTCTAAGCAAGTACCACATCGTAGCTTACCATCAAGTGAGAAGGTTAAAAAAAAAATAAACAGAATTAAGGATTTTTTTTGAGGTGTATCTTCTCTCTCGAAGTTTTATCTTGAAGCTTTACTTTAGAGTTCATGCTGGATTTCTAGTTTTTTTGTTGGATCTCGCCTGGAGTCTCCATGAGGGAGAGTGTTCATCAGGATGTTCCATCAACCCTTAAAAGTTCACTCTATTCCATTTGGGTAATTCCACACACATGTTTTTATAATATTACATTTAAACTACTTCTTATTAATAACTTCTCATCGAGTGTCAGACTTTTGCTGACTATAATCCACCCGTGTTCCTTCAGTTGCCCCTTGTGTTCCAGGGACGCGATGACTTTTTCGAATAATCCGAAGCCCTTATAGGAAACTGAACCGATTGCTTCACTGCTTACGATCAGGCAGAATCGTAATCAAGCACTAGTTTATACATACCATTTGATAAAAAAAAGAACAGTGGCGGCCACCTGACTGAGATATTTATATCCAAGTCAATGAAGCTCGATGAGTCCTAAAAAACTGGGCAAGTGCTAGTCGGACTCGCACATTGAGGGTTCCTTACAAACTTACCTATGTAAATAGTTCAATTCCCGAATGAAAGTCTCGAAGATATTTCCGAATCTCCGATATATCGCAATTTTTTTTTTGTGACCTAACATATAATTTGCTATTTTCAGATTTATTCGTTTACCTGTACTATAAGACCTTGCTTGATGCCAAATTTCAGGATTCTGGGTCAACGAAAAGTACCTTATGAGTTTTGTTTCCCTTGAGAGCAAAGAGAATTAAACCACGAGAGTGTCGAACTATATTTATTTTTGCGACATAAACGGCTGTATCAAGTTTAATTTATTTACAGCTTCAAGGGACCGCAGACCTGAGTATATGGTTTTAATTTCATCTCGATACCTCCATGCGTTCCCGAGATAAAGGGTCTTTAAAAACCGACAGACAGACAATATGATCCAACAAGGGTTCCGTTTTTTCCTTTATAATTTTTCGTTACGTTTTTAAGTTACCCTGACCCTGGAGAACAAAAGACAACTGAAGTAACACAGAGGAGTTTTAGTCAGTACAAGTCTGACATACCCTCTGGCACCACGATTTCCTATCTCAAAACAAAGACATATTTTCTTCGTCTTTCAGTTTTCTTTACTGAGTGAGCTTTTTTCAGCTCTCAAGTCCGTTCCCCTGTCAGTCCCATGATTGAATGCTACATAAACTGAGAACAGCTGTAGACAGACATACCTACCTACTTTCCAAGTTGTATACATAAAGTTATCTCGTTTTAGCATGGCTTTGGCGGTCATTGCCCTTTTCGGAAAATGTCTTCGTGAAAACACTAACAATAAACTATGAAAAAAAAATTGTAATCAACAAATTATTGAGTATTGCTATAAGTACTATAGGACAGGGATCACCAATTATTCTATTTGAAGACCATATGGTAGATACAAACGGATCGCGAAAGATTTAGCTTTTTAGCTAAAATTATTATCATATTATCACCCAGGAATTCAAAATTCATTAAACAATTAAAATTTAAAGGTCGTCTTGGAAAATTCTCCTTCACAAATATACAAATGTTCATCCAAACTTTATGCCTAGCCTAAAAAGTCTCAAAGTCAATTTATGCGCATCATAGTAGTCAGCTTTTGGTTACAACTGATAGGTACAAGAAAATGATAGACGTCGATTCAGGACAGAATTTTCAAAATTAATAACATCTTCAATAATCGCAGATGGGTCAGCGACCGCTACTACCATGCCATGCTAATACGCATCAGCTATAGTTATGTTACGAGTATATATCGAGGTTGGTAGGTAGGTAGGTAATCTTAGGTCGGTGCCACACTGGCCACACGCAATACAAACGCCTTTCACTGCGGAAATAAGGGAAGTTACACATTATTAGATTAAATTACGTATGTAATTGATAGTGAAGTGGGTTCAGTGGCTTTGGTTATTATATTTCAACACGCTAGGTAGGTACTACCTATATAATTGCATGATATTTCCTAGTGCTTGTTAAGACTAAGTAAAAATTTTAATTTTCAACAGCTGCTGGTTAATCTTTCATTATTGCGTTTTATTGGTAGAAAGTTAGAGTCGCAAAGTAGCTATGCTTGTTTAATATTTGGCGTCTCTTTAGGCAAGTCAGCGCGTCTACAATAATTATCGCAGGTGTATTTGGATTGGGGACGCCATAATTATAGCGGTAAGTCCCCTTTTTGAGGAGTGGGTGGAAAGATTTGACGGCGTTCTTACCTTTCGTATGACGCAGGTCCTCACCGGACATGGTAAGTTCGGGTGGTTCCTGCATCGGATTCGTGCGGAAGAAACGCCCGGGTATCACCATTGTGTTGACCGCCCGGAGAACATGAGGTGTGCCCAGCTTGGGCGGAGCCTCGCGGCGAGGTTGCGCTGTTGCTTATCTTCACAGGGACTGTACACATTGTACAGGGACTACACTACGAACCGACAAAAAAAGGAGAAGGAAATTAGTACGATGTACTAAAACAGTCAATTTTAACCTCTGTAGTTCGTGTGTAGGAAATAATCTTGTTGATATTGTACGTGGGACATACTGAAAGTCTCTGGATCTGGCCACTTACAATAAAAGAATGAAAAAATAATTATAGATTTCGAAAATAGAACTCATTGCGAGCATGTTTCTTTTTAATTTTCGAGGCTGTCATTTGTTTTTCTTAGGTTATTGTTCATAGGCTCGCGTTTGACCAACTATCTCACCTGATATGCAAGCGATGTTATGATCTAAGTTTGAGAGACACTCAACTTCAAGTTCGGGGATATTCGTCCAAATCGAAAAAAAATACATTCTGAATGAAGCTAATTGCCTCTTTACTTCAATAACGGACAGATTTGCTAGTCCAATAATGATATACTTGAGGGACTTATCATATTGTTATATTGAAGAAAAGAAGCTGCATGTATTCATAAAGTAATTATTTGTAACTGGCAAAGTTTTATTAACATCCTATGTTTAGCGACTTTATCATTGATTTTTATGATTTTTGTTTTCAACGAACTACAAAGCAATAATAAAACACATTTTGGAAACTGCAAGAAAAGGAACGATTCGCTCTCAACTTGACAGCGTTTGTCAAAGTCAAAAAGGAAGTGTCAAACTGTCAAAGTTATACGATACACAAAAATATTGCACAATAATAATTTCCGATTTTTTACAAATAAACTAGGTAATAAAATTTATATGATTAGCTGTTTATAATGGCATCAACAGAAAATGCACGTCCCCGCGACTGCCTTTCCTGCAGAATCGTGGGGGCTGTCGGAATGGTCGGCATTGGAGGTTACCTAGCGAATGCTGCCTGCAAAAATAAAAGTTTACCCGGGAAATATGGCCTGTCTATACTATCGTTTGGTAAATATTATTCAATTACTACTTTCTATAGAAATTTGTTTGGATTCTTTGGCAATTTTTGTTTCAGAAAATCTTAGTTAACAAATCTAGATTCTCTAAAATCGATCTGAAAATACGATACAAAAAAAAATAGACTATTATTGTATCATTAAATATAATATACAATTTGAAAATAAAATAAATTATATTCATCACATAAGGCTGGTTGGATTAGGCAGCACACAAGATAAAAACAAAACCCTTTATTGATTATTTTCCAACATCATTTTGTATTTTGTTATTTCTTTCTGTTTTTACCTAGTAAGTAATATACTGTGCAAGTTGTAGTTTCATATAAGTAAAGGAGCACTTGTCAAGGAACCCTCTCTGTCACAAATTTTCAGTACAAACTTTGTTGGAGATCAAAAATAAATAATTATATTTTTTAACCTATGTGCGGAACATATATGGAGACAGAGAAAACAGTGGCACATGCTCTTTCAGTGCACGGTCATCACCAATATATACATTCAAACCTTAGGATCACTTAATTCCCATATAGACACATTGAATAAAGTATGAAGTCTCATCTGCATCTGGAAGGCGGTGAGCTGGTTGGAATGAAGGTTGCTACAGCTCATATAAAATGTTGCAGTCACCAAATTCAGAGAGATAGATAAAAGTTGAATCTTCTCAAAATTTGTTACAATGAGCTTAAAAACACAAAAAAAATACTCATTCTTATGTAATAGTAAATATTATTTTATTTATTTTCTTCATCTTTTTTTGTCCCCAATAATAAAATTAAAGTAATGGAAGTTGGTCCAAAAAACTATTTATGTTGAGATTCATAAGATGTATAACGTTTTTCTTTCAGGTTTCATCTGCTTAGGAGTAGCGAGGTATAAGCAAACTTTCCCATTTAACAAGAATGAAGAATTTAAATCGAGAATGTAATTATTTTGTGTAAAAGTATGTAAAAATGTTAAATATTTTAGCTTGTAAGTTGTATATTGTGTTGAGTTAGTTTTGTCATATGTTATGTAGAATTAATAATTTAATTGAATATAGCTTTGTTTAAAATTATAACTTTCATTCCAAAATAATGTTTCTTGCAGTATATTTCACATGTAAAATATTCAGGCTGGTATACTTAAAATTATTAACAGCGCCATCTATGTATTTACTGATACAATGACTTTTCTGGTATCCTATTCTAAAATCACTTAGTTTTTCAAGTAGTACAGAGATGGCGCGGCGCTCACTAAAGCAAGGATTTGATGCTCGGTAGAACGTTAATTTAGTGTAAAAGCAAGGATTTGATACTCGGTAGAACGTTAATTTAGTGTAAAAGCAAGGATTTGATACTCGGTAGAACGTTAATTTAGTGTAAAAACAGCTTTCAATATATTTCATGTATTTCTTAGATTAGAATCTTTAAATCTTTTTTAACAAGTTGGGCATAGTTGAATCCTGTCAGGTAGCATTCTGTAGTTTCTGTCTTGCCCCATGAGAAAAAATAGTTTATTATCTTGCTACTTGAATTAATAATTGCGATCATTTCAATCCTCAAGTATAGTTAGCTTTTTTCCCTTGCCATCACTGTCCCTCTGCTGGGCAAAGGCCTTAAATCGATGGGTTGAAATCGTACGACGGAATCACAGTAGACCACGAAGGAGAATAAGATGGCGGCGGATTTGGATATCTTCCTTAGGAATTGGCAAGAAGTGACCCAGAGCCAGAAATGGAAGGATTGGAGGGAGGCCTTTATCTTGCAGGGGGGCAGTACAGACCTACATAATATAAACTCGGTGTGACTGTTTTCTCCCATGGGGGTAGGTTACGTAGAAATAGCAGAGCTGCAGACCTGCAGTATTAAACAGGTAGGAGTATTAAAGGGTTCTAGCAGACCTGCTAGAACCCTTTAATACTCTTGGCTTCGATTACGTTAATACACTGTAGTGTAGTGTGTGTATTACAGAGTTCCGGTGCTAAGTAACTTCAGGCTTCATCATCAGATCAGTTCGATATACCTATCCCCTTCTTCTTTCATTCTGTCATCGACTACACGTCAATAAAGCAATTTTACTTGTTACGACAGTTCTGCTGTGATTCTATGAGGAGTTCTGTTTCATATCTTCGAAGTTCATGATCAGATCATAACAATATTTGTATGGGACCGATTTGGAAGCATAAACTTTCAAAAAAAAAAAAAAAATTCAAAATCGGTCCACAATTGACCGAGAAATCGGTGAACATACATAAAAAAAAAACATACATTCGCCCGAACATAGAACCTCCCCCTTTTTTGAAGTCGATTAAAAATATGAGAGAATTTTTGTAAATATCTTTATCTTCAAAGCTGTTAATAAGAAAGAAAAGTACGACGTGATATTTGACGTCAAAGTTCATCACGTGCGACCGCCTTAAAAAACAGCCTTTTTGACGAAAGGCAGATATTGTTAAAAAAATGAACAAAACAATAAAAATTGTTATATTATTATCTAATTCGCTTTTCTACCAATTTTGATATTATTTTCACTATTAATACTTATTTAATTTTTGTAAATTTATTGATAAACTGGTTAGATAACAAATATTTTTTTTATGCTTATTCCCTGTTAGTATCGTAAGCACCACTTTTTACAGCAATCATTGGATAGAAGTTTTGAACAGCCAAAACTAGTTTTGACTAATTAATAGTATTAAGAGAGCCCTTCCCCACTCGCCTATCGTCAACGTCGAGCATGGTTTAAAAACTTGTTGCTTCATCTAACGCAATCCAACGCGATGTTTGATAAAGAGGCAAAGCAAACAAGAGACATAACGCCTGAAAATTTGTTGGAATTTGATAATTCCGTGATTTAATAATTAACTAAACTTGTTTCATAAAATACGTGTTTTTAAAAAACTCTTAAAAGTTTTTGAGAAAAATTGTCGTCATTCAGAATCTCGATTAAATGTGCAAGGCTTATATAGATGTATTTTTTTTTAAATTAATATATGAGTACATTATTGAGGGCCAAATTTCTCGTAAAATAGCAGATTTTCAGAAATCTTATACTGGTGGTCGCCGGAGATTGCGGCACTGCGCAACGCGTGCAATGCCGCGCGACGCCGGTATGCCAGGTATCGCAGGCGCCGCATCCGTCCACCGGATGCGGAGGCCAGAGAGGCGGAGCTGTACGAGGGATACAGAGAGGCAAAGCGCACCCTCCGAGCGGAGATAAGGCGGGCTAAACTCGAGGCCCGCAACGTGTGGCTGGGGACTCTGAATGGAGACCCATGGGGACGCCCCTACAAGGTGGTGCGGGACAAAATCCGCCCCTGGGCTCCCCCGCTGACGCAGAGTCTCCGGCCCCAGCTTGTGGAGGGTGTGGTGAGCACTCTGTTCCCCGCGCGAGGGGAACACTCTCCCCCGCCCATGGCTCCGCCACCAGCGGTGTCCGACGCGGACCACGATGGCGACGACGACGACAACGCTCCAGAGGTGACCGAGGTAGAGATGAGAGTGGCGGTACGAAGGCTGAGTGCCAAAAATACCGCCCCAGGACCCGACGGCTTGTCTGGGAAGGCTTGGGTCCTGGCCATGGAGGCTCTCGGGCCTCGACTAAGAGGGCTCTTCAGCGCATGTATGGAGAGGGGCCAGTTCCCACTTCGCTGGAAGACAGGAAAACTGGTCCTCATCGCGAAGCCGGGGCGCCCTGCGGACTCTCCGTCCGCATACCGGCCCATTGTGTTGCTCGACGAGGTGGGCAAGCTCTTTGAAAGAGTAATTGCAGACCGCCTCGTCGCGCACCTAACACGGGTGGGGCCGGATCTGGCGGACGGCCAGTTCGGTTTTCGCAGGAGGCGCTCCACGGTGGACGCCATCATGCGCGTGCGAGCTCTCACGACGGGGGATGCGGTGGCCCAGGGCAGGTGTGTCGTGGCGGTGTCTTTAGATATCGCCAACGCCTTCAACTCCCTGCCTTGGAGTAGCATTAGGAGGGCACTCCGGTATCACCGGACGCCCGACTACCTCTGTCGTGTGGTCGAGGCGTACCTGTCGGACAGGTACATTATCTACCCTGGTCACCAGGGAGAGTGGGAACGTCGAGAGATGTCGTGCGGTGTTCCTCAGGGATCGGTACTAGGGCCGCCCTTGTGGAACATCGGATACGACTACGTGCTGCGCGGCGACCTCCCTGACGGGGTCAGCGTGGTCTGCTACGCAGATGACACGCTGGTCCTGGCTCGGGGAGAGTCGTACCAGGCGGCGGTCGAACTAGCGACACGCGGGGTTGCGACAGTCGTGGGCAGGATCCAGGAGTTGGGACTCGAGGTGGCATTGCACAAGTCCGAGGCCATGTGCTTTCACGGCCCTCGGAACGCGCCACCACCGGGTTCCCAATTAACGGTAGGAGGAGTCCACATCGGCGTCGGGTCGACGATGAAGTACCTGGGACTCGTCCTCGACAGCCGATGGGATTTCGAGGAGCATTTCCGACGTCTGGCTCCCAAACTAAATCGGACTGGGGCTGCCCTAGGGCGGCTCCTGCCCAACCTGGGAGGTCCAGACGCCTCCTGCCGGAGGCTCTACGCGGGAATTGTTCGGTCCATGGCCCTTTATGGTGCACCAGTATGGGCGCCAGCGCTGCGGAAGCAGTCGGCGGCCCGGCTGAACGCGTGCCAGAGGGTCATGGCCATACGGATGGTGCGAGGATACCGGACGATTTCCCGCGAAGCGGCGAGCCTCCTTGCTTGCCAGCCACCATGGGATCTGGTGGCAACAGACCTTGCTCACATGCACGATCTGCGCATGGAGATGCAACGCCGGGGCGAAACTCCGCTGCCGCGACAAATCGCAGCATGGCGGACAGAGCTCCGGCGGGTTCTCATGGCTAAATGGCGGCAGCGACTGTCGCGACCCAGTGCTGGGCACGCCACAATTATGGCGGTAAGTCCCCTCTTTGAGGCGTGGTTGGAAAGACCTCACGGCGTCCTCACCTACCGTATGACGCAGGTTCTCACCGAACACGGTAAGTTCGGGAAGTTCCTGCACCGGATTCGTGCGGAAGCGACGCCCGGGTGTCGCCACTGTGTGGACCGCCCGGAGGACACGGTGGAGCATACGGTGGAGGTGTGCCCTGCTTGGGCAGAGCAACGCCGTGTCCTCGTGGGGGCGATCGGCGGCGGCGATCTCTCGCGTCGGGCCTTGGTACAGGCCATGGTCCGTAGCGAGGAGGAGTGGCAGGCGGTCGCTTCCTTCTGCGAAGCAGTAATGCTAGCAAAGGAGGCGGCCGATCGCGTGAGGCAACGGTCCTCACGCCCAAATCGCCGCCGGGATTCCGATCCCGATTTCCGGCCACCGTAGGCGCAGGCTTGCGGATGGCGAGCAATGGGTAGCCCGCCGTCCGACCGTCCGGTAACCGTCCGGACCGAGTCCAAGTCGTCGACGGCGCGTATTGTTCCACGCGCGCCTCAGGGAGATGTCAGCAAATCGTAGGGGCCCAGCAGGGTCGAAGCCTACTGGGGCCATGGGTAGTGTGAAAACGAAACCCGGGGTCCTGGGACGAAGGCAACGAAGGAACAGGAGTGGGTTTTTAGTCAGTAAAAGTCTGACACTATCTCCCGCCCCACCCAAGGGCGGGGGATGTCATAAGATGATTTTCCCACCGAAAAAAAAAAAAAAAAAAAAACTGGATTAGTTTTACACAATTTTTTTTTATTTCTGTAGAAGTCTAGATAATATCCACGACATATCTAGGCTGTGTATCCAAAATATTTAGAGAAAGATATTGTGTAATAACATCATAATCACGTAAAGCGTTGTATGAAAATATACCTCGGGTTGGCCGCTCTTAACTGTAGTACATATACATGTAGGTATAGGTACATACGTGGAAATTATGTGCGTTATAAACGAGCTTCAGTAATTAATTGATCAGTTAAGTAGTCGGGTATATCGTATATCAGCTCGTCACTATTAACTAATTGCACTTCTGATTTGACGAACTTTGTACATAATTGGCAAATTCAAACGTCCAGAAAAGTTCACAAAAGTGGACTTGGGAAAAACTTAGCGAAACAGACAGCCGCAAGTTATCACTTATGAAGGTAATTTGTGCTTTTTTTTCACGTTAGCTTCAACAATTCACTAAAAAAATATACCGTGGTCTACAAGGGTGGCTCTAAAGCTCTCTGATACAATTAGAAGTTAAAAGGTTGCGGCCAGCTGTGAACTTCAGCGCAACGCAGGTTAATTTAAGTATCTACTTTCCTACGTAATGTAAATTGCTAACTTAATGAAGTCTTAACTTTCTATCAGCGAAATAGTCCAACACCTACCTATATAATTACACGCGCCTGAAATGGAAGTGTCTGTAAGTGCTCTGTTAGGAAATTCAATTTAGAACCCCCATCGATAAGATTGTGCGCACGCACAACCTTTTACCCTTCTTTTTAACCGCTTGTGACTAGGTTTTCCATAACAAACTAAAGTAAATTGATGGATTTTATCATCTCTCTCCTAGAGAGGCGGCCTGAGTCCCAACAGTGAGAACATTATATTATAAGGCCGCTTATGTTTATGTAATGTTTCTGACATCATACGCTGCTGAACTAAGGCGTCCTGCAAGTGTTGTTTAATTGAGGACCGCATTGTAGCCTGAGTTGAGCGTGGTCCCCAGGAAATTCTGACCCAGTTCAGAGTCACTCAATTAATAAATACCTGTATTGGTTTGTTGAAGATCACAAACAACCGCTCTCCGGAACAAATTATGCGTGGGCTTTGTGGTAGAGAAACCAATAACCCTTTATGGAACCAAACACACAGAACAGGTAAATTCTCGTACCCGCATGCGGTTGATTGTACTACGGTTTACCTTTTGTCCGGTCACCGCATACGATTATAAACCGCAGTTACAATCCAACCGCAATTCTACACGGTCTCAAATTGTACTGAGAGAACCAAATATTAAATTGCTTACATTTGCAAGTTCTACGAAAGCTGTAGGAACAAAATCATGGCGCAAAAAAAAAGAAAAAACCACACCATGAGTAAGGTCCCTAATCGGAATAAAATCGGAATAAATTCCATGAATATTAAAGCTGTCAAAGTCAATTTTCATAGATATGCAAATACTTTTATAAGACTCCCAATACTGTCTCTACCGATTGGAGCTTGGGCTTAATCCATTGCTGCTTTTATTCATAAAATTTCTATCAAAAACGGCAATTCAGCCAGCAAATCAGCAATGAGTGACGTGCACCAGCTCTGTCCCATCTCGGGCCAATTTGCACGGACAACATTAGAATTCTGAACGCGGAGCCACTGTGATAAATAAAGATACCGGTCCTATCTGTCAAGCTTAGCTTTGTTGATATTGTTGAGACTATAAAGTACGGTAATTTGTTTTTGTTGGTACAGCTGGCTATGGAAAACTGGAATCGGGGACCTTACAGGTTGAACATTAATATGTAGTTAGATTGGGGGATTGTTCCAAAGAGTCGGGTGGGATTAAGTCAATACCTACCTAACAATCTGACGCTCCTCTCGCACCACCCAGAGCTGGAAAATTTATTTACCCAAAAAAAAATATCGTATTTCTAGTTCCAAAGACCTAGGCTTGCGGACCACGAGCTATGGGTAGCTCGCTGTCCGGCCGTCCGGTAACCATCCGACCAAGCCCTAGTCATCGGCCGTGCTTAGTGATCCACGCGCTTGTTATTTACACCACATTTTTTTATTAGTAAAAATATTTAAAGGGCTTATTAGAAAAGGTCTTGTTATTATTTAAATAAAGTCTAATTAAATAATATTCTACAGCAAAGTTAGCGTTTGTTCAAATCCCAAAATGTCACTCAATTTGTGGAAATATTGTAGGTACAGGATTATGAATGAATAAATGACGATCAAAATGGAAAATCACTGCGCGTAGTATTTTCTAGTACCTAGCAATTGTTATGAATTATTGATTCTTATAAGAGTTCTACCAATGAAGACGAATTTTCGTGGACAATTTTGGGATTTCGTTTATTCGTAAAAGTAATTTGACTACAAAAATATGATCAGTAACGGGTATGGTTAGAAACCCATATTTTTTGTACTAATTAAAAAAAGCGTTATGGTAGTAAAGGTATAACGTAAGTAGTTTAATCACGAATTTTAATATTTCACGAATATTGTTATATAAAATGCTAAACTTTTAAAAATACTTATTGGTGATAATCCTCTAAATTATTACGTAATTATTAATGATCATTGCGATATATCTTTGATTTTATATTGCTACTTTATTGTAATAAGTTGTTCGAATCGATCTATCTATCGATCTTGCGCCATCCCATCTTCTTAGCTCTTCGTGCTGTGCTGATGCTATTGCTGCGGCTGCGGAGAACCTCAAGCGGTGGAAATATAACAAGCTCGTTGGCAGTTATATTTTTGAGCCGTTTGGGGTTGAAACTCTTGGGCTGTAGGGTCCGGTTATACGCTGTTTAAAGAATAATCCAAACGCTTAGTTGACACTAAGCGTGACCCAAGGGCTGGCTTTTACCTCGGTCAGAGATTAAACATTGCCATACAACGTGGCAATGCCGCCAGCCTTTTGGGCACACTTCCAGTCGACATCGATTTTTTTTTTACGGTTGGAAATCATTCAATCCTTTGCGTTCTAGGACTACGGGTTTCCTTTTTAGAAATTCTCCGGTTCATCGGCCCTGCAAACCGTAGGGACTCCCTACGGTTTGCTGACATCTCTTAGAAGAGCGCGTGGATCACTACGCGCGGTTGACGACTGGGCTCGGTCCGGTTGATTACCGTACATGCCCCTCCGACTTTATAACGTATACACTTTAAAAAGATGTCAACAAAACCGTAGGGGCCCAGTAGGGCCGAAGCCTACTAGGGCCATGGGTCGACTTCTGAAGGGGAAACCTTTGGTCCTACAATGCAAAGGGCAACTGAAGATACATAGGTGTGGTTTTAGCCAGTAAAAGTCTAGAACGGGAGAAGTCATTAGATGATTTCCACCTTAAACAAAAGTTCCAAAGACCAAAAAGCTTTTAAGAACCCGAATCACGGATTACCATCATTAATTGTTCCACCCCGCCCCATCCAAACAGCGTCATTTTCCTTCAGAATCCTTTCAACACCACACCATAACCACAAATCGCACAGCCAAAAGTAATGTTAACTCATTGGCCTTCCATTCCGGGATTTAATAAGAGAAATCACGTTACTACGGCTTTCATGTCATGAATGGGCACTCAGGCTATTCAGCGCGACGTGGGTACGCTTACATAATCACGTGTTTATACTTTAAGCCTTTATTTTGTAGGTGGCACAGGGCGTGAAGAAATAGGACGAATGTGTGGGATTGTGTAGTGTTCAACATGATAGGGTAATAGAAGATATATAGATAATCACCTAGGTCTTCTCAGTCGGTACACTCTTGCCAGAGTGGTCGTGGTCATCACTGTGAATCACGATGAGTGATCGATCATCTTGGTAATACGGCGCCATTCATCGTTCATTCGTAAACTGAGCACTTAGTAGCGGCCTTGATCTGGTTTTTCAATCTCATTGGTGATCTACCACGTGGCCTGGTGCCCTCAATTTTGCCCTGCACTACGAGACGCTCTATGGACTCATTACCACGACGAGATACATGGCCGAAGAAGTTCAAAATGCGCGATTGCACTGTGGATGATAGGCGCTGTCTGATGCCGAGTTCTTTTATATGAAATCATTCGTACGAAACTCTGTCCACGATACTCCTAACATCGGTCTCCAGCACCACATCTCCAACGCGTCAATTTTTTTCTTGTCGCATTCACGAAGAGTCCATGTCTCCGATGCATAGAGGAAAATGGGGAATATTAGACAATAAACGCCTGGTTATCGTCGTCTTGGTAATGTCCCTTTCCTATTACCCCAGATCTTTTTCATTTTATCCATAGCAGACCTAGTGATCGCTATGCGCCACTTGATTTCGTCTATGCACCCGCCTTCGTTGGACCGCCTAGGTACACCTACATAAATATAGAAAGACTTCTGCCTGTGAAAGTAGGTTTCTTCAAACTAAAATTAGTTTGACAACCCAAAAAAACAAAATTAGAACCCTGTTTCCTTTTACGGGGTGAATTTTGGAATATCCTTTCTTAGCGCATGCCTGCGTCATAATAACCATCTGCGTGCCAAAAAGTGCATCCGTTCAGTGGTTTGAGCTGTGTGTTGATAAATCAGTCAATCAGTAACGGTTACCTTTATATGTAGACCTATATATATAAAAGACTAGCCATCCTCTGCGGTTTCACCCACTTTTTTGGTTACTGCTTCTACTCCTATTGGTCGCTGATGTTATATAACCTTCCTCAGAAAATGGGCTATTACTAAATGGACTATCTAACACTGAATGATTTTTTCAATTAGAAGCGTTATAATTAAACTAGTAATTCCATAGCGCGTTCAAATAAACTCGTCAGCTTTATAATATTAGTATAGATATTATAATATTATATAGCATAGTACCTATAGATAAATGACGAGATAACGCACAGCAAAAATTATTATTAATAGATATATATTTTGACATTTAAAGGTGTCGATAAATATTCAGTTAGGTTATAAAGCGAGGCAGGGATTATAGTATTTATCAGGGGCGTCGGTTTTTTGAGAACCTCATGGGTGCTCATGCTCATTTGATGGACTCAAAAAATGACGAAGAGTGAGAAGAGAAATTCACACTGATCGACCGACAAATAAATAAATGACCTACTTACATACTGCGTACTTAATTACAAATGTTTGATAAAAATATAAAATGAAACGATTGTATAAAAATCAAACTAGTTTTAACCTGAAAGGCGATTACTGATCTGTTTCTTGATGTCTATTCTCAGGGGTGCTCGGCACCCACTGTTCATTTTTCATGAGTCTCGACACCCACTGTTCATTGTCGAGCCCCCACCCACGGAATTGGCGCCCCTGGTATTTATGCTAACTTCAGCCACCTTGTAAACTATTAATGCCAGCCTATACCGCACCGAGATTAGAGCAAAAGGTCCTGGAAAGCGAGTGAAGGGCTTTGGTTACTATTAAAAATGAATCATTATGAATGAAGAGGTCGTTATTTTAAGCTTACGCTCCAAAACTAAGGTGTGGCTCAAAAGGTTGCCTCACTTATATTGGACCGGGCAGGACATGTCTGCCGCATGGCCGACCAAATGTGAGCCAATTATGACTGGCCTGTTGGTCTAGTGGTTAGTGGCCCTGACTGCTATGCCGGAGGTCGTGGGTTCGATTCCCTCCCAGGACAAATGTTTATGTGATGAACACGATCATTTGTTCTGTGTCTGGGTGTAATTTATCATACATACGTATTTAGAAATATATAAGTAAGTTTATTAGTTGTCTAGTGCGCATAATACAAGCTCTGCTTAGCTTGGGACTAGACGGCGTTGTGTGATAGTTGTCGAATATATTTTTATTTTTTTGTTCGTTATGAGTTATTATATCTCAGAACCCTGGGGTCCTGGACCTTTGGAAGGTGTACGAGGAGTCGAAACCAACTTGCAGAGGCCCCTTATACGCTTATTATTATTATTATTAGCACAAAATTGATACCGTACCCTGACACAGTGATACGGGGTCATGGTAGACCAAGGAGAAGATGGTGGGACAAACTAGAGAGATTTTTCTAGAACTGGAAAGAGAAAGCACAGCCCGCGAAAGATGTTAGGAGTGGAGAGAAGCCTTTGCCTAGGAGCGAGACAGAACGACTAGCTAAAAAGTGGAACAATTGAGAAGAATTACATTTTTGGAGTTATTATTCTGTACTCGTCACGCTAAACGACGTTTGTACCTACTAAATGAAAACCACCTCTAAACAAGTTTTCAATGAAAATATTTTTTCATAGCAAGCTTTTATGGCGCTGTATATACCTATATAATTAATACCCATCAAGACCAATAAATTCAAACAGGATATATCTTATTGCGCTTATTACCGAGTTCCTATGGCCATCTTCCCGTTCCATCATCAGACCCTGGTTACGATCTCGGACGGATCAAACAAGTCTAAACTCGATGGGGTTGTTTCGTTAAACTACCGAGTTCCTATGATCACCTTCCTGTTCTATCATCAGATCAGTTCCATGTCCTTACACATGCATGCAAAATTTCAGATCAATCGATAACCGGGAAGTGGATCAAAGGACATGTCGTCCATACATAGCTCGCCTAAGATCCAACAGGGAGGTGTATTTACTCTTTGGGTTTTAGATAATGTATATATTGGATTAAACCTAAATTAAAACAACGGACACTTTTGAGAATTCTGAAAAAATCAAAACACTTTCGGATTTTGAGGTTATAAATACGTCAATAAAAACATTCGTTACGTAGCAATAACTTAGCATTTATTACTGAATGACATTATTACCAAATTTCAAATGTTGTCATCTGTCAATTCGTCAACTGTCAGTGTCGATGTTATTGCTCGTTACAAACAGCGCTTTCAATCGCGTTTTTTGTTAGGGCTTAATAAGGTTCCGCGACATCATAGCGGACTGTTTGTAACTAAAAATTATTATCGTATATCAAGTGTTGAGAATACTGACGCTTGTCTGTGTCAAACTCTTAATAAGAGTGCTGTTACAAAGACTTGGCTGTATGAGCTATGATACCTTTACCTATTAAAAAACTTAAATTGAACTAAAAAAATAATAGAACTATCACCGAGGATTATGACCACAGAGTACATTGAATATACTATTATGACGGAAGCTAAGGACGAAAGTGAATACTTTTTAAAATGTTTTCGAAATCAAAAAGTGTCCGTTCTATTAAAATATAAGTAATGTATATTATTAAAAGAACTAGTAATTATAGTAAATATTTCATGCGTATTGGTTCATAGGCCATTTTTTACAATGTCCTTTAATTTGCAAGATTTGATTACAGAAATACAAACATCGGGACAGGTGAAACTAAATAAAAGCTTGTAAAAAGATCTTGGCGACTTACGACCTTCATTCAAGTCCACTTTTGTATTGTTTCCAATAGTACTCGGTACAATGAAACTCAACCTCTAATTGCATGGACATTAACACCGCAGTCCGTAATTACTTTAGTGCATTGTACCGCCTCTTCGGGGTAACTCGTGTATTGTTTAGGTTAGTGATTTTCTTGGTACAACAAAAACAGGTAGGTGTGAGTTACTGCTATTAAAGTGCTCGTCTAGGAAGTTTTAGATATTTTGTATTTTATACATTAGGAAAAACAATCAAGGACAGGTCAAATTTTGATGAAAGGAATACGATCAGGTGGGATCGCGATCAACCACTGGTTTGTATGAATTAAAAAAAAAAATGGCATGATAGTTTTGCATTGACATCTGATTTATACATGCAAGCAAAATTTCAGCTCAATCGGTAACCGGGAAGTTGATCAAATTTAATTTGCAAGATTTGATTACAGACATAAGAACATAATATAGACAGGTGAAACTATACTATAAAAAAATAAACGATGAATTATGACGTTACTTACAATTTTTTCCCACGGTTACCTTACTTATAAAAAAATCTTTAGAAATTAACTAAGGTTTTTGAAACTGAAAACCACAATCTATAAAGCTGCAGTTTCAATGCTCATATCAAACTAAAAGTGAAAAATGGGACATGCAATTACTAGCTGCTAGTTTTGAAAACACATTCAAAAAGTGTGTACAGCTAAGGAGTGGAATTCCCTGCCAGAATCTGTATATTTAAGTCAAGTCCTTGGGATATTAAGTCAAGCGTGACTAGCTTACTGCTAGGCATGCGTGCTCCGTCGTCGATCACATCATCGCTTACGATCAGCCCCCCTAGCCAAGTTACAATCGTATCGTTCATGCCAAACACTTCGAGTAGGCCACGCCTCCAATTCCTTTGTTCGGGCCACGTGACTGAGCGTTGAGATGACGTCAGAACAAAGGAATCGGAGGCATGGCCTACTCGAACCGTTCAGTGCGAACGATACGATTGTAACCTGGCTAGGGGGGCAGGTGAGATAGTGGTCAAACGCGAGCCTATCTACAATAAACAAGTTAATGTTTGAATTACCGGGTAAAGTAAACGTTACCAATACTTACTGAAAAGTTTTTCCCTTATCCAATATCCGGCTGTTCAAAATTACAATCTACCCAGCACAATAAATATGGGTACATTCGCCTCTTAAGATCACCCTTTTCCATTCAGTTCAAATATTAATATTTATCTTATTTCTGA
Source organism: Mythimna pallens (assembly GCA_961205895.1). Classification (NCBI taxonomy): domain Eukaryota; kingdom Metazoa; phylum Arthropoda; class Insecta; order Lepidoptera; family Noctuidae; genus Mythimna; species Mythimna pallens. The sequence continues at coordinate 9,143,749 of OY540829.1, forward strand.
AGCCAACCATCGCCTACTTACTCTCATTATGTTCCATTCCGTTTTCATCTCCTCCGTCGAGTAGTTAGACAGGGTGTAATGGAAATGAGTGGTCATATTTTAGAAACTGCTGCCCACGGAAATGAACTTTCTTCAAGGAGGTTATGAAAAATCAACCTATTTATTTACCCAAAAAGAATCCTATTTTTTATTTTATTTGGAAATGTATTTTTCTTCACCACCTGCTCGATAATGCCTTTTTATGTCATACAACCATCGCAAGTATTTTTTTCCCTAGGGATATAATGCAGTATGGGGGATCCCTAAGGAATAATGTGAATTAAATTTGGAACGTCAAAAACCGTCAACAGTGAATTAAAATGTACGTGTAACAAGTTTATTCAAAAATCAAACTGGCCAGTAACAAAAAAAAAAACAGAATAAAACGTGGCTGACGAGTTTCTAAATTAAGTAATGAAAGAACGGGAGCGTAATAGAAAATCGAAACTATAGAATCTTAGAGTACCTAGTTAATTTTGTTTGTTTCAAATCTCAAAACATGTTGAGTGATAGTTATGATTAACTTGTAAATAATACTATAATATACTAGTATGATTTGTTTTTAAATTGCTTTTAATAATCTTACAGATGGTGTAAAAGTAGAGTACCTATCCAACACAGGGATAAACCTGTCTTGGGCGGCTTGAATTCCTCACTTCACTCAGGTTTCTTTTTTAATTCCGTCGCACTGCTCGGGAGTTAATTACATCAATCCCTCACTGACGTTCGGGATTAAAGTTAGCAACCTTCGTTTCGTTCGGAATTTGTTTTATCCCCTAGTCACATAATCTACTATTTTCTCTAGCCTAGTTTATACGTCACTCCTGGGCAATGTCTACGCCTTTCTCAGTCTAGCGCAATCTCCAGTCATGTGTGACTCTCGAACGTGATCAAATTTAACTAATTAATGTTAATCATTTCTATGAAGCTAATATAATACTAGCATTCATAAGATTCATGATTCTCATTCTAGTAATGTGTGTTGTAGACTACAATAAATATTACTGGAGGAATCAAATAATTGGCAGTACTGCCCCTGGTCTACACTATAGTTTAGATACTACTTATATTTAAAAGTGCACAAATCTACAACCCTTTCATACCAACCCATTCTAAACTAAATAATCACCTGAGTTGATCTAACCCATAAATCAACAGTGCACGTAATATTAATGGCTCACCACAACCAGTTAAGTGCGCTGCCCGCAGGGTTTCTTCTTATTAAATGCACTTAAACCGGGCGTTACGGCCAGTATAGGATTAACAATTCAATGGACGTATACACCTATGTACCTATTTGGATTTCGTCACTGCGGACAATACTGCGCTCAAGGCTGTTTTCTTAGAGAATAGCACGACTGGTCACGACTTCGGTCTTAGAGGCGCGCGACGCGACGAGCGGAGCGGCATCGGTAAGTGGAGCGTTTTCGCTATGAGCGGCGCGGCGTCTCGTGTCGTGCTTCAAACATTTTCGCCACGCGCTTTACTTCCGCTCATAGCGGCAAGGGCGTGAACGGGCCGTTACACACACAGAGTAGTTTGGTAAAGGGGCCTTATAACCAACCAGGAGAGCCTTATGGAAGAAGGCAAAAGACCAGATGGATAACAAGGTCGGTTTTCAAAATGAACTACCTAATAACAATAATTATGTTATGTGGTAGATGGCCTAAATTTATTTACAAATAAGTATTCTAGTCTTTCCTTAACTTTATTATTGCTACAAAATTAAAGCAAAGTTCAATTAAGTTGTTCCAAGGTACGAGTATATTAGACAGTATCTATTACTTTTAAGTATATTGATTTATGATGAAACCTAGTTTGTTTTTCCTTTGTAACGTAAGAGGAATTAAGAGTAGGTAGGTACCCTACTGTATCTACGAAAAGGTGTGGGTGTAGGACTTTAGCGACGGTCAGCGAAGGCTCACTTATAATAATAGTAATAATTAACATTTATTTCAGGCATAATACCTATGGGTATCTATGAGTATACATATCGGTTGACATAAATACAAAAACACACAACGTACATAAAGATAAACATAAACATTCTAATAACATTCATTCATTGCAATATTATACCTATATAGTTATCACCACGTTAAATATACTAAATCATAAAAAAAATTAAATATCCTGTGTTAATTAAATTAAAAATCAAACCCGACTTAATTAAATTAAAATAAATTATATTAATTATCCGTTCAAATTAAACTACATATATTAATATTACTTTACTACTGTTAATAACATTAGTAAAGTAATATTAATATTAAAAAAAGTTAAAATAAATTGAAAATATTATACTTACGAAAATGATTTAATTAAATACTATTTTATTTACGGACACTGCTGTTACATGGTCTACCAAAAACTAACCTTAATAATTCAATTAATTTCCAAGATACAACCCTTTTAAAGTACATTCCACCAACCAGTCTGCTTGCTAACAAGGTACCTACGTTCTTCACGCGATCTCCGTAGATACCACAGTACCATAGTTACCTATGCCTAATTCTTCGAGGAATGCTCCTTTTTAGGTTGTGACTTTTACCTATAAGTGGAACGAGACATTGTCAAACTTTTACTTACTGAAAGCCCACCCGCATACTCTTTCGAACGATCCCGTAGCTCTGGTCGAGAAATACGCCTGTACTTACTTAAATAGGCATGATGTTATTTATTAGCTACTTATTTTGATCTATCCATACTTTCTTAGGTGTATTGTAGTGTGGTGTATTGAACTGATTACAACCGTTTCGTTTCGATTCTCTTTTCGTTGATTGCCTCGAGTCGGCCACGCCTCCTATTCCTTTATTCTGACGTCATCTCAACGCTCAGTCACGTGGTCAGAACAAAAGAATAGGAGGCGTGGCCGACTCGAGGCGATCAACGAAAAGAGAATCGAAACGAAACGGTTGTAACTTGGCTAGGGGGGTAGATGGTCAATGGGGCCGAAAGATTCTGGAGTGGCGACCACGTACCGGAAGACGAAATATTGGAAGACCTCCAACAAGGTGTCAAACCGATGACCCGGTGAGGGTCGCGGGAATCCGATGGATGCGAAATGCACAGGACCGGTCGTTATGGTGACACTTGGGGGAGGCCTATATCCAACTGTGGACGTCTTTCGGTTGAAATGATGATGAATCAACCTTGTCCTAGCCTCTGAATCCAATAAACCCTTTCTTAATCAAGAGTGCCAATAAAGCGTATGAATCCAGTAAGAAAAACACCATGTAATATTAGCTAAATGATTGGCTACGACAACATAGTGAGGTCGAAATTGGATTTAATCTAAAATTCGTCCTAAATTCTTTTCCCGCTTATTACATCATGATAAGTTGTGACACGTTACTTTCAGCAACAGTAACTTAGTTTCCCTAGTTATTTTTGAGTACGTGCGTAGAACAGTAAGTAATACCTATTTGGTATGTCCCTATATTGATAATGTACGCTTTAGGCAGCCCTAGTTTCTAAAGTCGAGTATTTTTTAAACTACAAAACATGTCAAACTTTGACGATGAAGTAGGGTTTGACACGTTTTCATTGCCAAATACTCAACGCAAAAAAAAAACTTTAGAAACTCAATTCGATTTTTAAATCGGTGTCAAGTGGAACCTAAAACTTTTAGAAGGCGTTCGAATTTCCTTTTCTTTATTTTCTTAATTTCTCCATCAGTATGGAAATGTATTAGCAGTTGAACATTGTACGATTACTTCGGCGCAATAAAGTCAACATCGCGACACAGATCACGGCGTGCCGTCGGGGTAAACAAGTCGGTTTAATGATAAGAAGGGACCGCCGCCGCCAACCAGTCGCGCGCGCCCGCCCGCCCAACGCACGTGTCTGAAGTTGCAATAGATAACAACAAATAGTTTTCTCTTCTAATTCGACCTTATGGGTGAGTCACGTCCTTTTAAAAATAAAAATTCTAACATTTTTATTTATTTCTGGTGAAATATGGAGTGTTCGAATTTTGAAATAGTTTTTTTTATTTTCTGTTTTTTTTACTTGAATTTATTTTCTTCAGTGTTTTGTTAAAGAAAAATAAAATTAGGTATACAAAATGTATGTTTAAGGACACTACAAACATATTTTTATGGTATTCTGTGCGTGAATGGATTTATGAGTGACGCGTGATATTAGTGCGCTATCTCCATAATGTAATGGGATCATTTCACTTTGTAAATGTATCCTCACATACCTACCTGTGTTTGCTTTTACAAATAACTTTCACTGTTTCATTTTCATTAAATGTTTTTTGTTAAGTGTCTACTTCAACACGTGACATTTCAAAATGTATTTTGAGCAATAATAATTCACACTTGATAATTGAATCTCTATAAGTTTCTAGTCACAAAATATAATCCCTGATTACCTTGGCAGCTGTGCCATTACCATTTTTCGCTCTGAAATTTGTGTTGCCTTTACTTACGTTACAAAAATAGAAATATACTACAATATGAGGGAGAGAAGACGCGTGGCAGTCGACACGTTCGCGTTGTTTACTAGCTTTAAACATGTTATTTTTATCGTAACAGTAAAAAAAAAAAAACAATTTTTGCGAAATGAAACCTTCATAATGTAATAATAGAGATGTTTCCTAAAAATCATTAGAAATCCCAGTCCTTTCGGAATCCAAGGACAACATTTTATTTTTCTAAATTTCTCCAGTCTCGAGGAAAATTGTTATATTATACCGTTGACAAAAGGAGCAAGATCAATTTATAAATTAAAGTCGAAGACATAATCAATTATGTTATGTGGAAAATGTATTGAGAAAACTTATTAATATAAACGTAATTTTTTAGACTACTAATGAAAATTTGATCTTTATGAGATCGAAGGAGCAAATTTTATTTTTAAAGCTTTATATTGGCATCAATTACAAACGTAGTTTTCCATTGTAACATGTAACAGTATTACCATGCACGGCACACAAAACGGATCGATGTAACACTATTGTACGTAGCTAATTTCCTTATCTACAGATAAGCAGTGGACTGAGAGGCGCGAGTATGAGACACCATTGGACTACGTGTATAAAAACATGGAGAAAGAATCAACTACTAAAGTCATAGAGGCCATGTCTGAAGCCAGAGTGGGAATGTCGTCATGGGAGGTCCATGGAAATGTGTGGAGTGCGGCTGTAGGAGCTGTGATTGGAGCTGGGACTGTGCTGCTGATTGCTGCCTTGATCCTTTTGTGGAGGAAGCCGAGGAGACAGGACCTGCCTCTGCTGGCGCCGATGGATATGGCGCATAGTGTGAGTTTTTTTTCTATTTCATAAGTACTATGAAACATTATTTAGTTATAGATAAGTATATGTTTTATTATCATAGTTGAATGTAAAGAATGGACCGTAACGAATTGGGAAAATAGTTTGAAGTTGGTTATTATGGTTTACGGTTAAAAATATTGGTGAAACCACCTGCGATACATCATTTAAGGAATTTTATTTGTTGCCTTAAAAGTCATTTATAATTCATTTTTAGGGACCTCAAAAGGAAAAACGGAACCCTTATAGGCTCACTATGTTTCCGTCCATCTGTCTGTCAAGACCCTTTATCTCGGGAACGCTTGTAGGCATCGAGTGGAAATTAAAACCATATACTCGTCTACGGTACCTTGAAGCTGTAAAAAAATCAAACTTCCAAGTTATAGAAAAAAAAGATACGGCTGTTTATATCGCAAAAAACGTATATTTCGACACTCTCAAGGGAACCAAAATTCCAAGGGTATTTTGCGTTGACCTAGAATCCAGACATTTGGCATGAAGCAAGGTCTCATATGTGCTATGAGACCTTGCTAGGTAGTGGCTAGTGTAGGAAAAAAATTGATAACTGTAAATTTGTTGTTACTTAAAAAAAAACTTTTTTTCGTAAAAAGTCTTCGTAACTCAATTCGGGTAAATAAAACTTTTATTACTTGAATGTTTGTATGTATGTTTGTTACTCCTTTACGGAAACGAATAAAAGGAGGGTCAATAAGAGGCATTTTTTGCCCATTAACACTCAAAAAAAAGTTTCCGTTTCCGACTATTTTCAAATGCATCTGCATACATAGTTAAATATATATTTTTTTATTCAGTAACATTTAAGTGATAAATAATATCGACGGATTGATCTAAAAGACATTTTTATCAATATTGAGTTATATACATATTCGGATTCAGCAAATTTTCTCCGTCGTTTGAGTCAGGTTTCAATTTTTTTTTAATGTCGCTTAAATCAATTAGCCTTTCAACCGTCGATATAGTAAATCAAAGCAATTATTGCTCAAACAAAGCGTGTTTCGCCTTTTTTGTATATTTTTGTAGTTTTTTCAATGTTTAAGTTCTTGTTTCAGAAACAACAACTAATTTATTTTGGTTCACTGTGCGCGTTTATGTTATACGGAAAAATATACACGTTCACGATCGCGGTGCACGCGACCTTACGCCATAGTTTATTATCACGTAAATGCCACTGAATAAAAAAATATATATCTCTAACTGTACAAATGCATTTAAAAATAGTAGGACACAGAAACTTTAATTTTTTAAGTGTGTGATGGGCGAATAATGTATTAACCCTCCTCCTTTTAATAACCCTCCTTCTTTGGCACACGGGTAGACCGTGTCTCGGAATAGTACATAATACCTGTTATCCCAGGAATATGTTTACACGGTCGAAATCGTTGATTAAAGCTAATATTGCATAAAAAAAGAAGAATTATTATTATTATCATCTCCTTTATTTATTGTATATACATATAAATAACATTTTTAAATATTTTTTAAAACTAATCACAAAAAAAAAAAAAACAAAATAGTATCCCACCAGTATCGGGAACAGATATATTATTATTATTAGTATACGAGTTATTATATCTAAGAACCCTGGGATCCTGGACCTTTGGAAGGCGTACGAGGATACGAAACCAACTCGCAGAGGCCCCTTTGACGCTTTTAATAGAACGTGGTATCGTATTAGTGTTATTATTATTATAAAAGATCACAAATTGCATTTCTACCAACAACAAACTGGATTCATAGATTTCCCCGCTTCCATTTATTTCTTCTACAGATACAAATAACAAAAACCACCTGAATGTTTGTAAATGGATACTGAGCTGCAGTAGACGTCGACTGTATTTATAAACAAACAAATCTTGTTCTGAGAAATCAGTACCTATTTTCGAACTGCGTCCAATTAGAAAGATGATACTTAATCTATATATATCTACAGATATTATACGTAATTTATACATTCAGCTTAATCTATACATGCTTACTAAATAAAATGTGTCTGTTTGTACTCGTAATATCAAAATATTTCTTTTAACTAAATGCGTACGAATGTATATTCGGTACCTAAAACAAAATTGCAATTTTTAATATTTTTGTCTGCCTGACGGTTGGTTCCTGCTTATCTCCGAAATGGCTGAACCGATTTGACAAGACTTACTGACAGAATAGCTATCAGGAAACGGGATTTCAAACTGTAGGTACATAAGGAATACGTTTTCGAAACGGTCGAACAAAATTTGACAGTACTTTCGCTGTGATATGATTAACGTTATAATGAGCAATTTTAGCTAAGTACTTTTGATTTTCTCCCAGGAACAGGATTTAATTCCCGGGGCTCGGGGGATATAGGAGAGTAATGTTCTTAAACTCCACGCAAACGAAGTCGCGGGTAACAGCTAATGAATAAAAAATACTGTATTCCTACCTATTGATGATCTTCATCAAGCCTTTGAGACAGACAAATGTCTTTCAATTGTCATGTTAACTTTTGACTACAATGTCAACGTCAATAGCACTTGTTGAGCACTGACGATTTCGAGAAATAATAAAACCTAATGGATACCCGGCGGCGTGTACACAAAAAAACACAGTTCTTTTTTCATTTTTTAATGCATAGTTTTAATGGTCTAAAACCATCTTCGAACTAATGAAAACGGTTTGGGGCACATCAGTTGGATGGTTTCAAAGTTTCTACCAGACATAGGTAGAAATATTTTGAAAAAAATTGTATATTGATTAGGTTATTCTAAAGTCTCCTCAGAACTCTTCTAAAAATAAATTCCCTTCCCCTAAAAATACTGTCTGATCTCTAAGAATTTAATAGCAACATAAAATGTTCCGATATGAAATAAAATGTTTCTGTTACTAAAAGGAAACACGGATCGAGTGGGATGAGCTTATGTCTCTACATGAAAGGTCCATTTGAAACATATTTAGACGTAGCATGTGTATTTTATTCTTAACCTTCGAGCTATGTGTTAGTGATGTAACGAATATACGCATTCGCGTTCGCGAATATTTGCACATTTTTTGCCATTCGTATTCGTATTCGCAAGAAACATGCGAAGGAAATAATATATTGATTGAATAGACACAGACTGACAATACACTTGATATGACTGTACTATTTTATAATAGGTCTATTACCTATAAAATTTCCGTTCTGCTGAACTGGTTATTTGAAGTCCATTTTTTTCTTTGTTTTGCTAAGAATTCTAAGTTAAAATAATTTTTATTTTTAAAATATGGAATTATTTTTTGAAAATTAGTCATTTGTTTAATGGTAAGCATTCGGTTTTCATCGCATTTGTAGCTCACGTTTTACAGTTGAATTAGCAGCAGCTTTCGATGTTAGCATCAAAACAATATTGGTCCATTTGCGTCGAATTGGCAAGGTAAAAAAACTTGACAGCGGGTGCCCCAATGAATGATCGCCAGCGCGAAGAACGCGTCGAGTCTAGTCTTGCAATACTCAACAGGCACACAAACGAAGGCATATTGAATCGCTTTGTTACTTGCGACGACAAATGGATTCTGTTCGACAATCGCAAGCGCTCAGCAAGTTGGTTCGATCCTGGTTCAACACCTAAACTTTGCCCCAAACGAAAACTGATACCTAAACAAGTGACGGTCACTGTTTGGTGGTCTAGCGCTGGTGTCATTTATCACAGCTTCTTACCAAACGGGATGAGCATTACTGCAAATGTGTACTGTGAAGAACTGAACACAATGATGGAGAAACTTGCACATCTCCAACCAGCTTTGGTCAATCGTTCGGCTCCACTGATCCTGCATGACGACGCGCAACTTCATACTGCACAGCAGACGGTCTCCAAGTTACAAGAGCTGGGGTTAGAATTTCTCCGGTTAGAAGTTCTCTCAGTTCAGACCTAGCCCCTACAGACTTGTACTTTTTCCAGAATTGAATAACTTCTTGGCGGGGAAAAAATTCAATAACCGTGAGGCAGTTTAAAATGCCTTTGATGAATTTGTTTCCCCCCGTCCAGCAGACTTTTTCAAAAAGGGTATCAATAAGTTACCACTACGTTGGCAAAAATGCATTGATTGCACGGAAAATACCTTTGATTAATAAAAAGAAAATAGAGTAAAAACGGCGTAAACTTATTTAATGAAAAACGGCAATTTCATAGGTTAATATTTTAAACCTAATATTTTCTTTTAGTTTTCTATCACACAACTTGCATTTCACATTTTTAGTGACACAAATTGTAAAACAAGATGTTAGCGAAGTTTAGAGTCATGGTCATGTTTTTATATCACTTAAATTTATCAAATAGAATAATACTAACTAGCCTCAAATCATATAGCTTCGTTCAATCAGCCTGTAAAGGCTATGTTCAGCTTAAACTTGGCTGAAAAGTCAAACCTGTATGACATTTTATGCACACTTGAAAGTCAACATTTGCATTCGCGAATATTGGATTAGAATATTCGCATTCGCATTCGCGAATGTGAGAAATATAATAATCGTTACATCACTATTATGTATGTTTGATAAAAACTGGATATTATATTATTTGACCACTAGCTGCTGCCTGCAGCTTCGCTCGCGTGAAAGTTAAAAATTGCCCCAAGGCAACATACTCTCGAGATGAAAAGATCCTATGTGCTATTCCAAGACATGGCCTACCCGTGTACCAAGTTTCATCGAAATCTATTCAGCCGTTCGAGCGTTAAGTAGTAACAACCATACATACACACTCTCACAAACTTTCGCCTTTATAATATCAGTGGGATGAAGCTCTTTGCTATAGGGGTTTTTTTTTTCGGGTGGGAAAGTCATCTAATGACAACGTTCTTGGGCGGAGCGAGAGATAGTGTCAGACTTTTACTGACTAAAAACCAACTCCTGTCCCTTCTTTACCATAATTCTTTGAAACCGATCGAATGTCTCATTCATCTGGCCTAGTTTTCGTACATATCTATTTTGTATCATAAGCCAATGGGCGCAAATGAGTGCCTTCGATACATTTAGTGATCGGGGAAAACTAATATGCAAAAAAAATTTTCAAATTCTAAAGAATAAACTGGGCCAGATGAATAAGACATTCTCTCAATTTCAAAGAACCACCTTATAAGGGTAGTCATGGGAACATTATTAGGCATATCTAATAACTCGACTGGCACCCAGTCTCTCCTCTTGTGTGTGTCTGTGGCCCTGGAACGCAAAATGCAAAGGAAGGGGCACGTTGGGTTTTAGTCAGTAAAAGTCTGATACTCCTCTCGCTCCATCCAGAGCGGGAAAAGTTATTTGATAATTCCCACTTTAAAAAAAAGTTTTTTTTTTGGGAGTGCCAAGGCAAGTGCGAGTCGGACTTGCTTGCTTGTATCTTTTTTATTCGTTCACTTAAAAGTTTGCTTTTTTCACAACTTCAAGGGACCGTAGACCTGAGTATATGGTATTAATTTTAACTCAATACTTCCTCGCGTTCCCGAGATAAAGGGTCTTGACAGACAGACAGACAGACAGACGGACGGACAACAAGTGATCCTATAAAGGTTCCGTTTTTTCCGAATCCTAAATAAGAGAGTAAGGAGGAGAGTAATTTGGCTATAAGCGCAAGCTGCGAATGTGTGTGCAAAAGTTGTCAAATGTTTGGGTTGTTACCTACCAAAATATTCCTCTATATTATGCAAATAACCTTACCATAGAAATTATCATATTCTCATGATGATTTCTATGGTAAGGTTATTTTAAAATAAGGTTATCGTAAAATAAAACCCTAAAAGAATTTCAAGTCAAGAGTGAACAGATTACTTCAAGACAAGCGTGAGTTAGTGGTCCAATGCAAACTTATCAAAGCCTTTTGTTTTTAAGGAAACCCACATGTGTTTCTTTAGTTCCCCTTTGCATCCAGGGCTATTGTAACTTTACCGCACAACCCTGCAGCCTTCTGCAGGCATCGGCCAAACTAGACCCGATTAATTTTGCTAAAATCACTTTGAGGCGCGCGCGGAACACAACGCGCTATTGACTCGGGCTTGGTCTTTACCGGACGGTGAATGACTCGTTGCTCGATGTCCACAAACGCAAGACTACGGTGGCCGAGTATCGCCAAGCTTATCAAGATCTAATTTCAGAACCATTAATAACATACCAGCAAAATAATTTATCAGAATCAACTGCTTTTGTAGCTACAGTAAATTCTACCATGGAATCGTAAAAACATCAGAAGTCGAAACAAACCTTCATTACTTTATACCTAATCAAATGAAATTTACTCGACTACGTGTTTTGTTCTTTAAAGAGTTCGCATGTCAACAAATGAATGCTACGTGCGACTGCAACGTTTTTCTTATCTATAACAACTTTACTAAGGCGTCTCGAAGGGCTAAGTTCACTGGCCTTAAGTTTTGTCTTGACTTTTGCACTTTTCACACAAGTTTTAACCAAAGCTATCATGTAATCCAAAGTTCTAGTTGTACGTACCTACATATATCATCATCGTTTATACCGCGTACATCGAAGGACTGGAATTTGCCTGCTGTCTCCCCGTCCTATTATAATGTGAGAGTGAATAGGCTCTTAATAAACTAGTGCGCCTCACCATCAATGATTGCATTACTACTTACCATCAGGTGGGATCGCAGTCAAGCACTGGTTTATATCGAATAAAAAAAAAAATAATTTAGGTGTCTTCAAGGCTAGAGTGAATAGGCTCTTAATAAACTAGTCTGCCTCGCCATCAACGATTACACCACTGCTTACCGTCAGGCGGGATCGCAGTCAAACAATAGATTATATTATTTAAAAAAATCTTCCTGCCCTTGTCCCAAATAACTTGGGGCTAGAGTACCTACCATTACTATTTTCTTCTTCCATTCGGATCTATCAAACTTCACGCTATGACTAATGGGCCTACCACACACATTAGCATCACCACAGTAATGCCTGCGCAGGCCAGTTGGTATACGAGACCCTGTCCGTGTAGTTGGTAAAAATCGTACAGTTTTACCCGGTGTTCCATGTACAAATAGGCCTACACAGGCATAACTGTGGTGAAGCTTGTGCATGTGGTAGGCCCAGAACTCCTATTCCTACTTAACAGATTGCTTTTCTTGATGTATGGGCCTACCACACGCACAAGCTTCACCACAGTTTTGCCTGCGCAGGCCGGTTTGTACATGGAACACAGTATAAAATAGTAAATCTTTACCAACCACACGCGGTCAGTATACAAACCGGCCTGAGCTGGCAAAACTGTTTTCCTCACGATGCTTTCCTGCGCCGTTTTTAGAGCAATGGTGATGAAATAAATTACTTACACAAAGTAATGCGCCTAGCTGGGTTTAAACTCGTGTTATACAACTCGTAATTCGGAGCAGTTGCCACTAGTTTTGAGACAAAACTGTGGTGAAGCGTTTGCGTGTCTTTGTCTCGCTAAAAGTGGGTGACACACATAAATAATAAGTAAGCAATTTCGTTAGCTTATCTAAGCTTTCTGTATCATTTCAATGTGTCGTAGATTATAACTATTTTGTTCAGTCTGGCCAGCTGCAATGAAGTTAGCGAAAGAGCCTTCTTCCAAAAAGTTAGACACTTTCCAATTATATTCCTTAAATCGTTTCTAAGCCCGGCTTATCGTGGCTTAAGCATTCATTAAACACGATTTTGTTGTATTACAGGATATAAGTAAGGTAAGTAAACTTTACGATCGCTTTTGTAAACAATAACCAATGTAATCTTTTACGGGAGAACTTTTATGGGATTTTTAGAAACTGTAAATTATTTTTTAAGTAAAAAATTAACTTTATGATTATGGCACAGTGATAGAGTTGCTTGAACTATTAATTTATATTTCGTTTGTACCTTATTAGAATAAAAAAAAAATACAATAATCTTTATAACCTGGGACTCAGGCCTCCTCTCTGGGAGAATGGTTTCTTTGTTTTGAGGTAAGAATTTAAATTATCAAATGCCTTTTACTCTAAGGTGGAGTGGGAGGGCGTGTCAGACTTTTACTGACAAAAATCACACCTATGTTCCTTCAGTTGCTTTGCGTTCTAGGACCATGGGGTTCCCTTTCAGAAGATGACCCATGGCCCCGGTAGGCTTCGACCCAGTTTTAATTTTTTTCCCTATACTTGTGCTATAAGACCTTGCTTCATGCCAAATTTCAGGATTCTAGGTCAACGGGAAGTACCCTATGCATTTTGATTATCTTAAGAGTGTCGAAATAGATGTTTTTTTGCGACATAAATGGCCGTATCTTTTTTTTTATTAACTCAGAAGTTTGATTTTTACACAGCTTCAAAGGACCGCAGACCTTAGTATATGGTTTTAATTTCAACTCGATACCTCCACGCGTTCCCGAGATAAAGGGTCTTGACAGACGGACGGACCACAAAGTAATCCTATAAGGGTTCCGTTTTTTTCTTTTGAGGTACGGAACACTAAAAATACAGAATCTTAAAATAAGCCATTTCTCAAATTAAACTTACTCTAAACGTATAATTCTGAATTGCGATTTCTGAGGTTTCTTTTCCTATGTTTTGTATGATCATATGGCATTCATTAAAATCTACTACTAGCGACCCGACTTATATTCGCAAGCGTGTTACAAATCTTTTAACCCCTCGGGCTCCCCGGGGTATTATTATTACGTAATTGCGCGTTTTTACGTATATCACAAAAAAGAATTAACAAATAAACTTTTTCTGGATTTTTCTAGGAAAAACAAAGATACAGAAACCAAAATTTTCGGCAAACTTCGTACAAACGTTTTTAGAAAACGACAATTAAGCGTTTTTCAAGGTCATTCAAGTTGTACAGACGGATGTACAATCGGCGCTCGAGGGGCTGCTTTTCTCTATAATATGTGCATGTGTTACCTAAAATAATTTACTCATTCTGAAGTATTCTAACTATTGGTGGAAATCGCATGAAACTCCATTTTAAACTTATCTTTTTTTTTAAATGTTAGTCGTACACCCTATTTTTATAGCTCTATCCCTTTTTCTCGCTTGGAAGAGAGACATTTTTGTTAGAATATTAAGATAAAGGCTCGTAAATATATAGGATTTGTAAATAAATAAGAGAAAATATGTTACTGTCATAAGTGTTTATAAATATGTAACTATGCAATACAAATATTTTAAAATATAGAACATTTCAAATGACTTACCTAGTAAAATAAAATAAACTAAGAAATAGGTCTGCACAACAGAGATTTGCACTATCTACAACAGTCTCAACATGTTATAGTACGCCCTGTTTTTGAGTTTATCGCGAACAAACAGACAGACAGACGCGTTAGTTTGTTTATAATATGTAAAGATAAGAATGTAAGGGTGTGAAAAGTAAAAGATACGACCGTCTTAACCTATAACCATTGTACGTAATCCTATAAGGAAGAAAGACCGCTATTATAGTTGCCATACTAATAACATCTTACTGCGCATATATCCCCTGCCACGCTTGTTAGTTTATGGCAATATCCCTTGGCCTCCCGTGAGGCTTCACTGGCCTGTTGCATCTTGATAATGATGTTATATTTTCAATCTTGTCACATGCGAGCATACCTACGTATAAATATCACATTACTCCGTAATAACGTATCATATTGGCTCGTTGGATTGCAAAAATGTCTCGGCCATTATTTTTTATTTTATTTTGCAGTTATAATACAGTATCGTGTTGTATAGTCCAGTGGTTAAGGCACTTACCTCTCATGCGTGAGGTTGCGGCTACGAAACTGTGTTATGCTTATTTATGGTATTACTGACATCCCGTGTAAATCCCTGTTGTTATTCGTAGATCTTTGACAGTCGTTACAGATGGTCAGACGCCAGAAAGTCTGACCATCAGTCTTTCCAAAGTGTGTCGTGTTTCCCAGTAAATGGGTGGTGGAAGTCTGATAGGCAGTCACTCCAAGCCAACCCCAAACTAGTTGGGAAAAGGTAAAGGAGATGACTATATAGTAATATACTATCTGAAAGCTATAGTAAGCTGAAAGCTATAGTATCTGAAAGCTAGACGCTATTATTATTATTATTAAGTACTTTATGCACAAACGTACAGCGGCGGACTTAATGCCTTAGGCATTTTCTACCAGTCAACCTTAGGGTGAGGTGAGATAATTAGTGGTAGGTGCAATAAAAGAGAGAGAAAAGGCGAAAAGGTACAAGAAAAGATATACTAACAAACCATAACAATCATACAATTATACAATACATACACAAATTAATAAATTATCTACATATATATCTACACTAATAAAGTCAAACAATTAGTTCAAATCGACAATTTGAAAACATCGATTTGAAACATTGATTTGGAATTTGCTATTGTATCTAATATTAGTGCTAAAACTATTTGAGATTCCTTAATTAAAGAACATTGTGATAAATAATCTTATAAGTAGTGGTTTTGCGTAGCTACGCGATTGTTCAAGAACGCCACCGCAGTCGGAATAAATGTTATTAAATTTAATAAAGCCACTTATACAACATTAGTTTTAGTATATGTGTACCCGGAAAATGTGTCTAGTATTTTTATGTAAAGAAAAATACTAGACACCTACAAAACAACAAAGTTATAAGCTTGTTATGTTACCTGATTGTCCGCACAAATACATTGTCACCGGGCCATCCAGGCGACTGAGGGGCTATTTTGCTCCCGTACTCAGCTGTGCCCTGGCGCCTAGTGCCCGCTATGATCTCCCGTGACCTGTGATGTACTTGGGGTCGGTGGTGGCCAATTTGTGGCCTTTTTAAAATATTTTTGGAAAAAATTAAAACAATAAAATTATTGGAATCGATTTAGTTACTGATCCTGAACAAATTATATTCAGGTTTCGCTTAAACTAAAAATAACGTTGTATAAATAGTATTAAGATGAATCGTCAAAGTGGCGATTTTCCCACATAAAAAAAAAAAAAAAAAAAATTGGGCAGGGCACAGTGGTCGCAGAATAGATGGCCGATCGGGCCGAAAGGTTCTGGAGTGGCGATCACGTATCGAAAGACGCAGCGTTGGAAATCCTCCCACAAGGTGGACTGATGACCTGGAGTTCAGTCCCGAAAATCCGATGGATGTGAGATGCACAGGGCCGGTCGTTGTGGCGACACTGAAAGACAAGAAGAAGAAGAAGAAGACTGTGGACGTCTTTCGGCTGCAATAATGATGATGACTTAAATTAAATCTAAAGAAGAGAAGGGAAGTAGGAAAGGATGTATAGAAGTCGAAGATTGAAAATACATAGCAAAACAAATAATATATGGCGCCATTACTCCTATAGAGTCACAGTTATGTGCTAGTCATAACACTGAGGTGTTTAATCAAGGAAGTGTACAAGATTGACTGCTATACGTGATATGGATGCCATACGCAAAACCAAATATGATCCAAATTAATTCATGGATGCGATTTGGATTAATCTACATTGAAGGAGCATATGGAAAAGGGCCTTTTTTTTCGAGGGTGATAATTCATAAAATCACTTCACCCACTGAGAGTTTTTCCGCGAGATTTCTTCAGTTCAGTAGCTGTTTTAATTATTCGTAAATATATTCCATAACTATCAAACAACGCTGCCTAGTCTCAAGCTAAGCAGAGATTGCGTTATGAGTACTAGACAACTGATAAACATACTTATATATTTCTAAAAACATACATATTATAGATAAATTACACCCAGACACAGAACATAATGATCGTGCTCATCACACAAACATTATTCCTGGGAAATGTGTCCACGACCTCCGGCATAGCAGTCAAGGCCACTAACCACCAGACTAACAGGCCAGTCAAATTGATCCCTAGTGGATATTGTGATGTAAAATTGGTGTGGTTTTTTATCTCAAGTGTCTGCGCAACTGGACAATATGTGAAATCATTGAAACAGGCGCGATCTCGGTAAAATGGAGCTGAGAATTTTATTGTAGTGTTGACTACCTCAGCCAAGTTTACCGGGAAGGTTGTATAAAATACTAGCTTCTGCCCGCGGCTTCGTTCGCGTAAACGTAGGTTTCTCCATACAAACTTTGGACCCCACAACATCACCTTAGGGAGTAAATTTTGGAAAATCCTTTCTTAATGCTCGCCTACGTCATAAAAGGAAACCTTATGCAAAATTTCACGCTCCTAGTCCCAGTAGTTTCGGCTGTGCGTTGATATGTCAGTCAGTCAGTTTCTCCTTTTATATATATAGATAGATGTAATTTTGAATGCGTGTCTTAGTTTTGCAAGTGGGGTACGTATACCTGCAGGTTTATATTATCGCCACAACGACCGGTCCTGTGCGTCTCGCATCCACGGGATTCCCGCAACCCTCACCAGGATAACCAAATATTATCCCTTAATCCATCAGGTATAACCTGAACAAACAAAAACAATTGAAAACGCTTAAAACAAACCCAACAACTCAAAGCCTCTTAAATTAAATTCACAAGGTTACGGATATAAAAATTCGTCCATTATTCCCTCAAACCTGATATTTAACGTCATAAGCTACGTCAGAAGTTTGAGAATTTCGCTTTTCCTGTTAAATTATGTTTTATTGTATCTTCGTACTTCAGACTTGACATTTAGCTTCAACTTGGCCATATTTTAAACCAGCTTTCCGCAGCGGCTTCACCCGCTTCTTTGGTTACTGCGCTATTCCTACTGGTCGTCGAATAATGTTATATAGTGTAAAGCCTTCTTCGATAAAAGGGTTATCCACCACTAAAAGACTTTCGATCCAAACCAGTAGTTCCTGAGATTAACGCGTTCACCCGATCAAACTCTTCAACTTTTTAATGTTACTTAGCTGTTGTTATATTGTCAGAAAAAAATTAAGAACCCGATTGTAGCACCACCTACCACATTCAATTGTATTTTCAAATATTCAGGGACCCACTTAAATAGATACACAAAATTACTTTCAAATTGGTTCAGCCGTAGGTGACAAACACACGTACATAACAATTATATATATATTAAGATAATAATATCAATAATAACTTTATTTAAGCATTGTTACAAGTGTTTTCTCAAACACAGGTCCAACATAATTGCATATCGGTAACAGAAGTTGTATTTTACCAGAATTATTACAATGGCCCTATACTAGACGGTGCCTGTATCTTGGGGACCGGAGAAAATACAAGTTTCTTTTTGCGAATTACCTTAAAATAAAAAAGGAATGAAATAGAATATCTTGATAAGTGGAGATTCTGAAGCGCGATATTTATTTCTTGTTTTGAATTGTAACAAAAACAAGTCCTTGACCAAATACTCAAGAGGAAAATAATTTGTAGTCTTGGAAAAGTAGGGAAAAAATATATTTGTAGAACGCTTTAAACTTACCTAAGTATTGTTGTGTTGCTCTGTAAAATACTTGACTAATTACAATGCTACATTTGCTGTATAAAATTCTTAGTATCCATTAAAAATTAACGTTTACGTTCATTAACAAAGTTGCGTGTTAAAACAATTTTTACTTGGAACAGAATTTCATTATTTCACTTTCAGAATAACGTGTCCTGGTCCTGAGATTAAGGGCATGTAATTCGACATACAATTTCACTGTTTTTCATACAACCGCTCTTACGCGATTATGACGTTATTACACATTTTTCATTAGGTATTTTGGAAACTTGGAAACACGGTATCTTGTGGATATTACCTAGGGATCTATTGACATAAATTTTTAAATTTCTGTAATACTAATCCAGTAAAGACCTCTGAAAATCTGCTATTTTGCATGAACTTTGACACTTCATAATATATTCAAAAATTAAAAAAAAGTCAAAAAAAAATAATAATATTAAAAAAAAAACACGTAATTCCTGGAACAAGTTTTGTGAAATATATAACTAAATCACGGAATTACCGAATCCTAACAGAGTTTTCAGGCGTTATCTCTCTTTTTTAGCATTGCCTCTTCGTCAAACATCGAGTTGGATTGCGTTAGATGAAGTAACAATCTTTGAAACCATACTCAATGTTGATGATAGGCGAGTGGAAAAGGAGCCTCTTAAATACATTATTTTATGCACCAGACCTTGTTTAAAAACCTAGCTCACGATACTTAAGAGCGTCTCACACGAGATACATTTATATATAATCGCTCTCATCTGATTATGACTTTGAATCTTTTTCTAGATAATTTGGAATCACAGATCTAGGTTTCTATTGAATTCAAAAATTAAATTTGTGTGAAACTAATCTAGTACAGGGAAATCTGCTATTTTTTGTGAACTTTAACCATTCATAATGTACTCATACATTAAAACAGTAAAAATATATCTATTGAAACTTGATATATCTATTGTACATTTAAATGAGATTCTGAGTGACGAATTCTTTTTTCCAAAAACTTTTAAGGTTTAAAAAAAACACGTATTTCCTGGAACTAGTTTTGTGAAATATTCGTGTGAGTGCCATTCTCCAACAGAGCGTTCAATTGTTATCTCTCTTTTTTCACGTTGCCTCTGTATCAAACACTGTATTGGTTTGCGTTGGATGAAACAGCAAGCTTCTAAACCATGATCACGTTGACCATAGACGAATCGGGAAGGACCCTCTTAAACCCTGGTTACTAAACACTGTACGAGCTACTTTTCTTTGGCTGGAAAATCACCAAATATTATAAATTCTCCCAAAGCGTGTCAGACTTCAATTAACTAAAACCCACCCGTGTTTCTTTAGTTGCCCTTTGCGTTGCAGGGACGTGGTGATTCTTTCAGACAATCTCAGTCCTGGAACAAGACGAGCTGCTGACCTGAAAATGGACAACTCTAACAATTAGAAATGTTAGAGAGGTTTGATTCCGATTCCAAAACTTCGGGACTACCGTTGGGTTTTGATAAGGTTTAATCGGATCTTATATCGGAGGTACAAAAAAGTTTATACTTTTCGGGCGGTGAACCTCCCTCCTCCCTTGCCGTCTGTCGATTAATCTTTCACTCGTGGTTTTGTTTCGTTCTGAGAATTTTGTGAGCTCGGCCTTCATTTTTACTTATCCGAGTTTAGGATTAGTTTTAGTAGTGTTTCATTTGACGCTTTTGTCTCCGCCTCAGCTACTGATTTCAGTTTCGTTTCTGACAAACCAAATTTAAAAACTCCGCTTTCGAATTCAGTCCCATTTCCGTTTCATCCATAATAGCAATTGTGTACTTGCTTGAAAGCTCGCATCGCCTCATTCCAACCGGTCACACAATGAGAGCAAATGGACACAGGCATTGCACTGACTGCTTCCTTGTAGCGTGTATAAAAATGTCTAAAAAAAAATTTCGTACCCCGAATTCAATCTACTGACCATCCGCTTTTAAGGCGCTTACTCCCGAGCAGTCTTATAAAACAATGACATTCTGAAGCCTACTCCTCAGTAACGGCTAAGTCAATAGGTTTGAAAAAAATATGTTTATAATAGATTCATGTACAACATTAACAACATATGATTTTTTCGTAAGACTTTTCAATGACATGATATTTTTTCGTTTGTTTTCCCTACTCCTTTCAAACGGCTTCTTCCCTACTTATTTCTAAAGATCAAAATCTTTAGAAATATGTTTACACAAAAAAAAATTACTGGTTAAGTGTTCTTCAGAATGTACATAGCATATGTAAATCAATCAATATTTCGCAAAGAAAATGGATTTAAAGGTCAGCGGGGCTCTATCTCGTATTGCCATTTAGGCGGTAGTACGAGTATGTGTGCATTTAATTCCGGCCAGATGTTCAAGGGACTATACGCCTTAATGGTATCTCGCATAATGCAGTTACACGATCCGAGCGCACCGTACCGACCATCCTAGAAACGAAATGAAATAATTTATTCTGAAAATAGAATATGAAATTATTATTATTGTAGGCTCGCACTTGACCACTATATTACATGTTGATAAACGATGATGTGTGCGATGATGGAGCACGTTTGCCTAAAAGTAACCCATACCCAATTGACTTAAAGGCTGTTAAGGTTGTAGTTATCAGGTAGCACAGACTCCGGCACAACCACAATCACACAAATTATTTTTACACTTCATGTAATCACACTAATATTATGAGAGTGTGTGTGAGGTTTATGTATTTGTTACTTCTTCACGCTCGAACGGCTTAACAGATTTAGATGAAATTTGGCACACGGCTAGACCATGTTCTGAAATGGCACATAGAATACTTTTATTCCGAAAGGATGTTTCCTTGGGGCTATTTTCTACTATCACGCGGGTGAAGCCGCTGGCAGCAGTTTGTTTTATAAGTTATATAAACTGTGCAAGTGGAAGTTGGACTTGCGCACTGAGGGTTCCGTACAAACTTACCCACATATGTAAATAGTTAAATTCCCGAATAGTCGAATAGAATAAGTAAAAAGCCGGTAAGTCCCCGCTGGAAAGACCTCACGGCGTCCTCACCTTTCGCATGACGCAGGTTTTCACCGAACATGGTCAGTTTGGGAAGTTCCTGCACCGGATCCATGCAGAAGTAACACCCGGGTGCCACCACTGGGTGTACGGCCCGGAGGCCATGGTGAAGTATACGGTAGAGGTATGCCCCGCTTGGGCAGAGCACCGCCGTGTCCTTGTGGGGGAGATCGGCGGCAACGATCTCTCGCGCCGGGCCTTGTACAGGCCATGGTTGGGTGATTTTCCCACCGAAAATAAAAAAATAAGTAAAAAACTCAAACCCAACTACGACAAAAAAAAACGACGCTGAAAAATCTTGTTTCATGCTTTTTCAGCGTCGTTTTTTTTTTGTCGTAGTCGGGTTTTAGTTTTTTACTTTTTTTTATTTAAACAATTTTGGTGTTAAATTTAACACATGACTTTTTGTCCGATAGAGGGCGTCATTTGAAATTTGAGTAATATTTTAGAAACGTACAAGTGAAGCCCTTTGAAATGATACCAAACACGGTGTATTTATCTCCATTTTTATTTTTAACACATCACTTTTTGTCCGCTAGAGGACACCATATCATGTTTTTTAACACGTTACGTAGCCTATGTTCAGCGAACAATTGAGAAGGTTCTAATAATACCTCATATGTCGAATTTCGATAAGAAGATTAGGAGCTATGAGGGAACAGATGAACATACATACATACATAGCCTATCAAAATCATAACCCTCCTTTGGCTTTGCCGTAGTCGGGTAAAAAGAGCTCTACCCTTTCAATAAGTGTATTAAGCTACATCTAACCATTAAACCTATTGAAATAAGATGTATGGTCGAGTATCCAATTTTATTACTGCCAGACTCAATACAATGTTCCTTTTCAGTTGTCCCATAATATGAGATATATACGGATATTGAAATGTGATTATCGATAAACCATATTGTAAGGACGTCCAACTCTAATTCAATTTTAATCATATTTGCATATTATTGGCATATTAAACACTTTGTATGGACCAATATGTAGGTATGAGAAGGAAGGTTATATTTATTAAGGAAAAAAAAAAATTAAAGTTCAACTTCATTACCGCTCACTTTTTCTTTCATCTATCTATATTGAGACTTATAATTACACTAATATTATAAAGACGAAAGTAAGTTTGTATAGACTTATAATTACACTAATATTATAAAGAAGAAAGTAAGTTTGTATGTTTGTACATGTGTTTCTTACTTCTTCACGTTTGAACGGCTGAACGAATTTGGATGAAGTTACGAGTAGACCATGGGCCTTAAGGGGTGACCAGTCGGTTGCATACCAACGTCCCAACCAAGGCGACCTTGCTAGTTTCAATCCGTGTAGACAGCAGTTGTAATCCATGACCTTCAACGCCCTTGGTTGGGAAGCGCGTTTTTCCAACCAGCGAACGTGTTGGCGCGTGGTTTACATCCATGTAGCCGCAACACAAACCAAACACATAAACCAAGGTGTGGTTGGGACGTTGGTTTGCAACCATCTAATCACTCCTTTACCATGACGTGTTAAAATGTCAAGTGTGCTAGTGAGAAACAGAGATGAGCTATACACGTTATATAGTTCCATCCCTTTAACAGTACAGCTGTTTAGGTTGTCAAATGTTGATCGCGGTAAGAGCTCGTGGTAGAGCCTCCTCTCCTGCCAAGTCAATTTACAACCGAAAATCGAAAGTTCCGAGAATCGAAACGAAACGGTTGTAACTTGGCTAGGGGTGTTGGAATAGCACATAAAATACTTTTTCTTCCCGGGAGTATGTTCCCTTCGAACAATTTTCTACTTTCGCGCGGGCGAAGCCGCTGGCGACTGCTAGTCTCAATGTCATAGCGACTTACCATTATCTAAGTAGCCTTTGAGAATTTGGTCACTAGAGACCGGTATAAAACTATTTGCAAGAATTGTACTGAAATACTTGCCACACGAAACTAAGTAAACACTTCTACCGCACATACTAAAAAATATTTTTCCGAACCTGTCAGACTAACCACATTTGAAAAAAAAAATCCCTCCGTGCGAAGGTTCACATACCACAGCCGAAAGAACTTTGTTTTAAAAAAGGATTAATTAACTCCACAACTAAGCACCTGTTTACCAACACAAGTACTTACTTCTCATTAAAAATAGAGCCTCTGAAATAACCGAGACTAAAAATATGTATGTTGTTTTCTATTTTTAGTCTCCTCTAATTAGTAGCGTATGGATACTTGTGACACCTACGGACGGATTACGTGTCTTTGTTGATGAAAACATGTTTTTCTTGGTAGTAATCATAAGTGAAATGAAAGTGTTCGTGCGTAATCAATATTCAAATGAAGGGGTCAAGTAGAGGACGCCTAAGTGAATTCCTAGAAAAATATACTAAGTAATCTGTTATGCTTGAGAGCGTGACTGACCAATTTTAAAAGTTTATATTTATTTGGTCACATTGCTCTTATTTAATACTTGAAATTATTGTTTTTTTTTTCATTTTACGTACAGCTAAGGAGTGGAATTCTCAGCCAGAGTCTGTTTCCTGATTGCTACAATCTAGGGGTCTTGTAATGTACATTGTTGGATCAATTCACTAATGAAGTCATTCGGCACTTCTTTCATTTCATATTCAAATGTTTTATATCGAGTGAAAGCTCTCAACTCTCAAAACGGTGAAGTAAAACGACATGAGGAAACAGGCATGTCCAAGTACCAAAAATTCAAAGACATGTGACATCCACCAATCTCCACTGGGCCCGCGTGGTGGATTATGGCCCATTCTTTCTCCTAGAGAGTAAGTCTGAATCCCAACAGTGGGAACAATATAAGGCTGATTATGCAATAAGCTTATGAGTAAATGATGCCGAATGAAAGACGCAAATGAACAAAAAATGAATCGTCTGATTCCTTGTTTACCATTGGTATCTTAAAATGTAAAATAAAAAACACTTGTATTCAGTTAATCCATTTGTGGGTTGTCGGTTGTCAATACCACAACCCAGTCACGCGGTTTATTCAGTAGCGTTATAAAATACAGAACAATTTAGTACTATTTATAGCCTTCATCCAATATCTGTCTTATCAATTTTCTATTTTATTTTTCACGGTGTGTTTGTTCTGATCACATTTGTTTGCTTTTCGTTTATCCTTTATACAATTGCTAACCAAAATAATAAAACAAATGGCTACTTTTTCATAAATAAATATTGAGTGAAAACGATTTTGAAATTGAATTAGTTATTTTTTGTTATATGTATTATTTTCTTGTTTACACTAATCGACATATGAATTACTAAATGAATTGAATTTTTCACGTTTAGCTTATTGTCAAGAGCTGTACCCCTAGCCAAGTTGATAATCTGCAATTGTTAACGCTAGTCGAAATGTATGGGAATGACAACATCTCAACGTTAAGTCACGTGGTCAGAAGAAACGAATAGAAAATTAGTAGCCAAGTTCACATCGTTTAAAAGAATGAATTGTTATCGTTTTTACAATGTTCAACGCTACATCCTTTGTTATTGTAGAACGACATTATAGAACGAGCGGCCAACTCAGGCGCGACAACATGGCTACCAACTTACCGTTTTCTACAATAGCTGACACCGAGGCGTTACCGATTGGAGAACGGAATTCGACACGAAACGCTTGTAACTTGGCTAGGGAGGCTGGGAATTCAACGGAACATCATTTAATACTAAACATACAATAAGCTCAATTCTTAATTCTTTATTGTGCTCAAAAACATAACATAGTAAGTACACGGTCATTTGACAGTTCATGTACAAAGGCGAGCTTAACTCAACAATGAGTTTTCTCGCAGCAAACCTTTGAGTTATAGAGATAGAACATATTCGACGGTAGGATCCAGAGCACAATATAAACCTACATAACTAAGTCTAATATATAATTATGTCATACATACTAACACATACTAATATAGCTCGTATGTCAATAATGAAAGGAAGTGCTTTTTATGCGGCTCGTAATCTTACAAGCCTTGTCAAAAAAACTCGCCTTTCTTACTTTGCTTAACTTTTTCAAAATCTTTTTCTCACAAAGTTAAAGATACTGAAAAACTTTTACGGAGAGCGACATATTACATCATATTACGGCGTCTAACTTCTACCTACCTACTGTTGGCGCGTGGCAGGTTTCATCTCACTCCCTCTCAATGAGAGGAGTGTGGTGTTCCGGTATTGAGTATGATTTAGGTTGGTTATAGTATAATCCTCATATTTTAAAAGAAAGCTCTTTTGTAATTAATCAAGAAATTGAAATTTCTTTATTATAAAGCATAATGCTATATAATCTAAGTATATAAAAATGAACGGTTGGACCAATTTTGCTAATTCTTTTATTGTTGTGTTTGTTATTATCAGGAGATGGTTCTTATGAAAGGAAAAAATAAGAAAACGAAAAAAATTATCCGTACAAAACCAGGGTTGGGTTAGCTAGCAAAGTATAATATATATCTTTCTATCTATTTACTAATGAAGTTACGTACAGTTATGCTAAAAAAAATATGACATCATTATAGATCCTGTAATCGCAAACAATTCTAAAATCAGATAAGTACGTCTCAATTAATGTTGTACTATCAGACTATCACGTGACTTTCGGTATATAAATAAAACTATGAAAAAAAACCTCATTAAAATGCGTAATACTTGTTCGACTTTAAAATAATCTTGGTAAGAAATATGTTGTTGCCACTTGCAAACTTCAATGACTATGTAAATAAATATTAATATTAATGAATCAGTCGTGCGAAAAGCCTGTCACAGGTATCTTGTCTTAGGTTTCTAACCTTGAATGTGATTTTAGCAGCTTTTTAAAGTGATGAAATAACGTAATCTATATAGATTTTGTATTTATACACCACTAGTTTTTAATTAGTACAAATAATTTAAGGGCTTATTAGAACAGGTCATGTTGTTATTTAAGTAAAGTCTCAATAAATAACATTCATAGACAACAAAGTTATTAGTGTTTGTTTATATCCCAAAATGTCAACCAATTTATGGAAATATTGATTATGAATGAAAAACAATAGAAAAGCACTGCGCGTATTATTTTCTAGTAGCAATTGTTATGAATAATTGATTAAATTATGCATTTATCAAATATGACAAATTTTCCTGGACAATTTTGGCATTTAATTTTTTTTACTTTTGACTACACAAATATGATCAGTAACGGGTACGGATAGAGCCTCATTTTTTTTGTACTAATTAAAAACTAGTGGTATATATTTCGTGGCCAGATCTTAGAATTGATCACGTCATGATGTGACCGGCTATATAATGATTTGGTGACATTTCATGAACCTCGTCCGCTGGCCACATCATGATATGGGCAAGTCAAATCAATGAACACTCTGCATTTAACGATATGAACGGCTAAACGCATAATTATTTCATGATATGGCCAAACATGGCTGATCAACACATGTGTGTCGGTCTAATATAGTTCTAGCTTTAAAATACAAGCCTTCTGTATGAGAGAGAGAGGGGCAGCTATCATGGTAGATTGCCTACTCTCTCTGCGGGCCCAGTGAGGATTGGCAGATGACACATGTCTTCGAATTTTTAGTTACAATA
This sequence comes from Mythimna pallens, assembly GCA_961205895.1. NCBI lineage: Eukaryota > Metazoa > Arthropoda > Insecta > Lepidoptera > Noctuidae > Mythimna > Mythimna pallens. The sequence continues at coordinate 9,171,028 of OY540829.1, forward strand.
ATTTTGTACTAACAGTTAACAGTAATTATATTTTAAACCAGCCTTTGCGAACAGCTTCGCCTGTGTGAAATTGGAAAATGCTTCGCTTATGTCACAATGATAAAGTATCATTTTATTAGTGAAAGAAATTTTAATATCGGTCCAGTAACTTTCGAGTTTATATATTACAAAAACAAGTTTTCAATGAAAATATTTTTTTTTAAAGTAAGCTTTTATAGCTCGGTATATAGGTAAAGACCATTCCAAAAAGCTCAAACACGATAGGGTTACCTTCCGGTTCCATCATCAGATCAGCTCCATGTCATAATAATTTAGCATTGTCACCTGATTTACACATGCATGCAAAATTTCAGCTCAATCAGTAACCGGGAACTGGACCAAATTTAATTTGCAAGATTCCTTGAAAAATGATAATTGTTACTATTGATTAGAATAAAATTTGATTAATAGGTTAAACTTGAATACTTTGAAATTTTTTATTGGATTTAAATAAGGAATAATTAAAATTAAAATAGATATTATTAGAGCAATTACTCCTAGTTTATTTAGAATTGAACGTAAAATTACATAAGCAAATAAAAAATATTATTCCGGTTGAATGTTAACAAGAGTTACTAAAGGGTTAGCTGGAATGAAATTATCAGGGTCTCCTAATAAGTAAGGATTTGTTCATCAATCTGAAAATTAAATAAATAAGAATAAATTTAATTTGATGGTTACAGACACACACATCAGGACAGGTGAAACGAAATTAAAACTTGTGAAATACAAATCTTTGCTCTTAGTAATATTAGTATACACTACACAATTTCTTCTAAGTAAAAATGATACTCAACGCCAAAAAAGATGTCTCTTATAAGTAAAGTACTTTGACCTTTTTCAAATCCTTTTTATTTGAAAGCTCCATCTGTCGGTCGTCCTAGTAAACTGAAAAGGGTACAAGGCTTTCAACATCTCACGACCCGCTACTGAAACCTGTATCACCTTAAACTTTTCGTTTCAAAGCGTTGTTGGAAACTCTGGACAGATGGCGTTCATAGTAAGAATATGATTTAAATTCGACTCTACGCTTTATGTAGATATGTATGTACCTTTAGATGTAATCTGTATAAAAGTAAACTAGAACTTGTCTTATATGATGATTTTAGATAATTTTCTTTCACATATTGTTTTTTTTCTTTTGGTCAAAATCGGACATGACCAGCGAAACCCACCTAAATTTTATATGTTGATAGTTTAGAATTAGCGTACGGTTCCGGGCTTCTGGGAACTAGTAGTAAGTAGCTAGCTAGGTAGCGGATTGAAAAAACCAATACAAATTGGTTTTGGTCTGTAAAAGTCTGACACCACCTGCTTCCCAGCGGGAGGAGCATTTTTTTTTAAATGATTACACCTACGTTAAATTGTTAAAAATAAAAATAATATTCCACAATTATCACACTACGCCGTATAGTCCCAAGCTAAGCAGAGCTTGTGTTATGAGTAGTAGATAACTGATAAACATACATATATATTTCTAAATACATACATAATATTATTATAGATAAATTACACACAGACGATAGTACAGTAACAATCCTGACCTATATGAAGCAGATGTTAATAACGCTTTAACCACTATAATCTCTTGGCTTAGCAATAATAATTTCAAAATGAATCTAGATAAAACTCAAATTATGCACTTTGGCCGTAAATTTCAAAAATAATAGTAAAAATGACGTGGATATTGCAAAATTCTTAGGACTTATATTACCTTAACTGGAAGGATCATATCGAAACATTATGCAAGAAGATTAGTAGCTCATCCTTTGCCCTATATAAACTTGCTCCAACAGTTAACACAGATGCACTACTCATAGCCTATCATGGTATTGTTGCATCGATACTAACATACGGCATCATATTCTGGGGGAACTCTACAAATGAGAAGCTGCTTTTAAAGCGCAAAAGCGTTGCATAAGAGCAATGTTTGGGCTTCAGATAACGGACAGTTGTGTGCTATATTTCAGGAAACATAAAATTCTGACACTGCCAGCTTTGTATATATATGAGACTGCCTTATTTTTAAGATTCAGTCCCCATTTATTTCCTTACCTATCTGATACGGTCCTACGTAATAGGCGAAATGATATTTTACGCGGACGCAGAGCCAAGACCGCTCTTATGCGGAAAAGCATATACTGCAGAGCTCCGCAAATTTATAATAAAATTCCAAAATCTATTAGAGAGTTGGATTTGACCGGGTTTAAGAAAAAAATTAAAGAATTTTTGTGTAATAAATGTTATTATAATTTAATTAAATGAAAAAACTTAAATGACTCTTTGACATATTAATTTAATTATTATTTATATGATTTTATTTGACTGACATTTCTAATTTCAATTATATTAACTATAACAATTTAATGTAACCTTTTTAATATTTGTACGCCCATGTGGTAGAACGTGCCGAGACTAAATGTTTAAACCTAAGACCATGTAATGTACATACCTACCATGTTCTAACAAATAAATGATTATGATTATGATCGACTTTTTAGAATAACAATTACAGTTAAATGCTGAAAAAAAATATTCAAATATCGTGAAAATACCCTTTGAAGTTTGGTTTCTATTCATCCCATTTGACCCATTTGATTGTCCATTTCGTAAATAACGTACCTACTTATCAAAACATTTACTCGTATTCATTTGTCAGTAACAAGATCAGTACTCATTTAAATATACATTGAGCTAAAAACGAATTATCGTAATAATAATATTACGACTCCATTTTCGTTGAAAGCACTTCCGATTATGTTGGACCCTTTTAATGGGCATTCGTTACCAACGAAGATAACTTACTATATCTGAAACTTTACCAATCCTTATCTCTCTATAAATAAAGCTCATAATCGCCTACGCAGTCTACTGATTAGAGTTGTGCCTATACCTATTGCAAAGTAGATACGTAATACATAAGTATTCTACTTCTGCACTTGACCTACAAAGCTATATCCAAGCGATTTTTAATTAACTTCGCCGATATGAGAGATTCTCGTTTGTGTTTCGCATATTTCAATATTTGAAGAATTATATTCTATACTATATATAGAATATTAGTGAACTGCATTTTTGTTAGAATATGACGTGGTGCTTTTGTGTTTTTATGGTGGGAAATCATCCAATGATATCTCCTGCCCTTGGGCGGGGAGGGAGGGCGTGTCAGACTTTTATTGACTAAAACCCACTCCGGTTCCTTCTTTGCCCTCGTCCCACCCCGGGCCCCGGGGTTCTCTGTTGCATCACCCATGGCCCCAGTAGGCTTCGACCCTGCTGGGCCCCTACGGTTGCTGCCATCTCCTTGAGGCGCGCGTGGAACACTACGCGCCGTCGACGACTTGGGCTCGGTCCGAATAGTTACCGGAAGTTCGGAAGGCGAGCTACCCATTGCTCGCCGTCCGCAAGCCCGCGCTTACGATGTCTGGAAATCGGGATCGGAATCCCGGCTGGGGCGTGAGGGCCATTGCCTCACGCGTGCGCCCGCCGTGATCCTTGGGTAAAGGTTAACCAATTTTTGATAACTTAGGGTACTCGTACCAGAACGAGCTTGAAAACGACAAGCAATACGTAGCTCGTCGTCCGAAAATCTGGTAGCGGTCCGAACCGAGCCCATGTCGTCGATGGCGACCCAGCAGAGTTTCTGAATAAGAAACTCGCGTGCCCAGAACGTAAAGGTAACTGAAACACATAGGTGAGGTTTTAGTCAGTCAGTCTGACACGCCTTTCCGCCACCCTAGAGTGCGAAAAGTCATTGGATGATATCCAACCTCAAAAGATGTTCGTCCCAAAATTTAGCCAATTTGTGCGAAGGTAAGTTTAATTCGAATTCCAAAATAATTCATTCCTTTATTTTTTTCCTTAAAAAGAAAAACGTTGCCGGGACACTAGGAATTACTCGTGTATCGTAGATTTGTTCACAAACATGTACTTAAACTCACACACATACACACGACACCCAGACACGTAGCAACTATCTATAAGCCATAAAAATATTTGTTCCGTGCAAACCCACGACATCCAGCGCAGCAGACAATTGCTCAACCACTTAAACGAGCCCTCAAAAAAAAAACTCCAACATATACCAAAACAACCTCTTTTAACAGATTCGTGGTAATTCATAAAGTATTCAGTACTTCAACAACTTTCTTTGTTTATTGAAGGAAATCAAAGCAGAAATCAATTAATACGAACCATCCAAGTGCCTACGCCGTAGCTCGTATGCGTAGCTCGCGTAGCACAAAAAAGTTGCACTCTACGCCAGATTGCTACGTAACCTACGAAAATGTAAAATAGCTACAGATCTATCGTACATAAAGTTAAAATAATTATATTATTTAGCTCAGCTGTGCAAGTGTGTCTATTTGTTACTTCTTTACGCACAAACGGCTCAACGGATTTAGATTTAAATTGACACATAGGTAACACATGTCCTGGAATAGCACATATTGGATATTTTTCGTACTACCCCGGGAGTAGGTATTTTCTCTCGGGATAATATTCTACGTTTACGCAAGTGAATCCACTGACGAAAGCTAGTGTAATAAAATTTATTTCATAGAAAATCACGTATACCAATATAAAACATTTAAAGGAAAATCTTTTGTAATGAAACAACTTTACATTTTCTAAGTATACGTATTCTTAAGTTTACAAAATTCATTTTCTTATATACTAAGTACCTTTATGTATTCTCTGTAATTCCTTTACAAGGTGAATGAAGTTTCAGATTATGGTACCCAGTTTTTATCCTATCAAGACAACGTTGAAACTTATAACTACAATGATTTAAATTATCTGTAACTCTGTCTGTTTGATTGTTTACGTGCCACGGTTAAAGGAATAGAGCTATTTTGGTTAATTTCCAGTATAGAGGTCATCGTTTTTTTTTTTTAGTAGGTTTTACAATACATTTTTTTTTCACAACGCCATCTAGTCTAGTAGTAGACAGCTGATAAATATACTTATATATTTCTAAATACATACATATGATCATGCTCATCACACAAACTTTAGTCCTGGGTGGGAATCGAACCCACGACCTCTGGCATAGCAGTCAGGATCACTTACAATTAGACCAACAGGTCAGTCAGATATATACTAATAGATTAATAGAGGTCGATTGAGCAGTGGAGATGCGCCTGGCATAACTTTTATCCCACGTGGTTTTTTTTAGGTAAGATATCGTCTAATGACATCTCTCGCCCTTGGACAGAGCGGGAGGGCGTGTCAGACTTTTACTGACTAAAACCTACTCGTTTGTTTCTTCTTCATTTTCACTTAACCCATGGCCCCAGTAGGCTTCGACCCTACTGGGCACCTACGATTTGCTGACTTCTCCTTGAGGTGCGCGTGAAACACTACGCGCCTCAAGAAAATGACCCCAAGAGAACATATCTCTAGGGATAATGTGTGATACATTATCCATTCCTAGTTTCTACACAAAAAAAGTTATACTAAATGGAAATCTGTAAACACAACAAAATTACCTCAAAATGGTACTTCCTCTTCCACCGTGCGTGATGCGTCAGAGATACATGTAGCGGCTTAACTTCAATCTGTATGCCCCGATTTTGTTATCATTCATGTTTTTGATTTCCCTCCCACTCATCATTTCAGCCGAAAGACGTCCACTGTTGGACATAGGCCTCCCCCAAGTGTCACCAAATGAACGGTCCTGTGTGCCTCGCATCCATTGGATTCCCGCAACCCATAACAGGTCATCGGTCCACATTGTAGGAGGCCTTCCAACGCTACATCTTAAAGTACGTGGTCACCATTCCAGAACCTTTCAGCCCCAACGGCCATCTGTTCTGCGAGCATTGTGCCCTGCCCATTGCCACTTAAGTTTGGCGATTCTTCGTGCTATGTCGGTAACCTTGGTTCTTGCGGATATCCTCATTCGTGATTCGATCACGCAAGGAAACTCCGAGTATAGCCCTTTCCGTTGCCCTTTGGGTGACTTTAAGCCTTCTGATGAGGCCCATTGTAAGCGACCACGTTTTGGAGCCATATGTCATCACTGGCAAAACGCACTAATCATAGACTTTCGTTTTGAGTCACTGTTTTTCTCGATATCGACGATACGCTTAAACGATATATATAAACGATTGATCTCTTTCTCTAAGTTAGACCTACCCAACCGGCCGGTCTGTCCCAGGTAAACGTAGTCGTCCACAACTTCGAGTGTAGAGTCTCCGTACTTGATAGGAGTGGGTGCTACATGGGTTTTTACCATGACTTTGGTTTTGTCCATGTTCATTTTAAGTCCCACTGTTTCGGAAGCTCCCACTATAGAAGCAATTTTAAAACTTATTCCCGTCAAAGGTCCACACAACTGCGATGCAATGCGATACAACGCGGCATCACAGAAACCTGCGATGCCATTTTCATACGGCAAAGTATCGTTTCAGGTGAGTATGCAACGTGCGATGTGAATCAATTTGCAAGATCTTGCGATGTCCACCGTAGGCGCGGGCTTACGGACGGCGAGCAACAGGTAGCTCGCTGTCCCATCGTCCGGTAACCGTCCAGACCGAGCTTAAGTCGTCAACGGCGCGCACTGTTCCACGCGCGCCTCAAGGAGATGTCAGCAAACCGTAGGAGCCCAGCAGGGTCGAAGCCTACTGGGGTCAAAGGTCTGCAAGGGTCTGAAAGGAAGACTTGGCCCTGGTATGAAAGGCAACGAAGGAACAGGAGTGAGTTTTTAGTCAGTAAAAGTCTGACACACCCTCTCGCTCTGCCCAAGAGCGGGGGATGTCATTGAATGATTTTCCCACAAAAAAAAGATCTTGCTATGTGCCGTGCAAACGTGCAGATTTTTAAAGTGTGTCTATGCTAGAGCATCCTAGCAGGAGTAGATCACGAGCCGAGCTCAAATTCGTGTACTGTGGACCGACTCTAGAAGAGCCGAGCATGAGCGACACTACACGAGTTTGGGCTCGACTCGTGCTCACCTACTCTAGCATATCTACCTTTACGATGCGATGTCGCTCGTTGTTTTGATTGGGCCCAAAACTATAGTCCTTAATTACACAAAAAATAAATATTTACCTACTCTCAGATGCCACTTAAAATTTACTCCACGATGAAAACTAAACAGCTGTAACAGCCCTTGAATACAACTAAAAAATAAAACTTTTGTCTTTGTACTTGAACGTCCTGAACTCCTTCAAAGTGAACTTGAAATAAGATACTACAGCGATTGTCTTTACGCGTGATAGATGATTATGAAAATGGAGTATGTTCCTCTTGGTTTCACTCTTACAGGACAAAAAATAAAACATTTGTAATCAGATCCGTACTTCTAGAGATTATCTTTTACAAACATATAAACAGACATAAATTTCCCCTCTTTATCCAGACTTAATATTATAAATGTGAAAGAAACTCTGTCTGTCTATCTGTTACGCTTTCACGGTTAAACTCCGGAACGGATTTTGATTAAATTTGGTACGGAGGAAGCTTGAACTCCAAGGATGGACATAGGCTACTTTTTGTCCGTCTTCAACTTCGCGTCCGTAATAACCAACATCCACGCGAACGAAACCACTGGCAGAAGATAGTAATACAAAATTATAAGCCAAGATTTATCTACTTATAATAGCGACCATAATTAAAGGTTGATTATACTCATTAGGCTCGTAACGGTCGTAGCAAAACTGCTACGCAGCTACGACATTCGTAGCAAGCCGTAGCACAAAACCAAATAAAAATGTTCACTGCAAAAACTTTTAGATAGCGTCGTATAAGTACTTTCAAAAGCCTGTACCTTTCGGATAAGCGCAATACACGCATTTATAGGATATCGCCGCGTAAATCAGTTTTGGGGCTCGTCAAGCGGGGAGGGGGCAGGACACGGCGCGCGGGTGTGCGGGGAAGGGACGCTGCTTACGTCACTCTGATCGATGCAGCACTTGTTGCCGCGTTCAACAGGCACCAAATATCTAAATACAATCGCAACAGGCGAACTCTTCGCACTTCTTGTTAGCCTGGTAGCTGAGATTCTTGATTTGGGGAAAATGGAGGAAATATGGCGATAGTGTATGAATCAGCACGTTTTAGATAACGTGTATTGCTTATAAAGGTTGTACAAAATATTGTGTGTTGTGTTTTTGGTGAAAAATGTGAATAGCACTCACAAATGCTGCGCACGTATCTTCGTAAATTGAAATCGTTCACCACCTTCGGATCAATTTTATCAGGCAAAGAAGTATGAGAATATTGCTGCTTGATATTTATTAACTGAAAGAAAAAAATTGTAACATTATTTTATGTGTTAAAAAAGATAAAAATGAAAAGACAAAATAGAACAAAAGAAGATGATTTCTTTTGTTCTATTTTGTAGAAAAATGCGAAGGCAAAAACATTCCCATAAACCAACCACAGACTACACTTAAGAGCGGTCAACCCGAGGTACATTTCCATACAACCGCTTTTACATCTTTCTCCAGATATTTTGAAACACAGATATCTTGTTGATATTATCTAGGTTTCTAATTAAATCAAACCATAAAGTGTAAAACTAATCCAGTATAAACCTTTTTTTTTCGATGGGAAAATTGTCTTATGACATTTCGCGCTCTTGGGTGGAGCGAGAGATATTGTCAGACTTTTACTGACTAAATCCCACTCGTTTATTTCTTCGTTGCCTTCCGTGACCCCAGTAGGCTTAGACCCAACTGAGCCCCTACGATTTGCTGACATCTTCTTGAGGCGCGCGTGGAACAGTACGCGCCGTTTTAAATCATGTTCACATTGACGATAGATGGTTTTTTTTTTGGTGGCAGGAGTGGGAAATCCTCATGGACGTCCAGACTGCCCCATAAGGATGGCAGTCTGGGTAGTGCCGGACTCCTACCGGCTAAAACCGCACTTCTGCCATGCGAAACGCCCCCTGCCGTACTAGCTTCGCAACTAGTTTTAATAGTTTGTAAATTATATTATGGTAAAGTGATGTTATTAAATAATTTCTAAAATAATAGTTAAAATGCTAATTTTATATTATTTTTAAAATTTTATTAAATGATAAATGATATTTATTTTGCAAATAGGTTTAAATTATATTATGGTAAAGTGATGTTATTAAATAATTTCTAAAATAATAGTTAAAATGCTAATTTTATGTTATTTTGAAAATTTTATTAAATGATAAATGATATTTATTTTGCAAATAGGTTTAAAAAAAAACACTTTTAGACGTCAATAAATTTTTTCGTCATTTTAAACTAGGCGAGGCCGGTGTTTCTTAGTTGAGTTTGTTTCGGTGTTTCTTCTCAGGGTAGTCAGCTTCCTTCTGCGAAGCAGTAATGCTAGCAAAGGAAGTGGCCGATCACGTGAGGCAACGGTCCTCACGCCCAAACCGCCGCCGGGATTCCGATCCCGATTTCCGGCCACCGTAGGCACGGGCTTGCGGACGGCGAGCAATGGGTGGCCCGCCGTCCGACCGTCCAGTAACCGTCCGGACAGAGCCCAAGTAGTCGACGGCGAGTATTGTTCCACGCGCGCCTCAGGGAGATGTCAGCAAATCGTAGGGGCCCAGCAGGGTCGAAGCCTACTGGGGCCATGGGTAGTGTGAAAACGAAACCCGGGGCCCTGGGACGAAGGTAACGAAGGAACAGGAGTGGGTTTTTAGTCAGTAAAAGTCTGACACTATCTCCCGCCCCGCCCCGGGGGATGTCATAAGATGATTTTCCAACCAAAAAAAAAAAATTGTAAAGTCTCTTTTAAAGTCCACACAGTAAATATATGGTCAAATCACATGAGAACCATGCAGATTTGTCTGAGATGGTCTTTGGAAGAAAGAATAATACAGATTTGAGTGGACCTGTCCTGTCAGTGCAAGCATTTGTCAGTATTCGCAAAGCACAACTCAGGACTACTAAGGAGCTCAACGACTTGACTTGATTGGATTGTCAATCATTGTAAAGATACGATAGACGGGTTTAGAAGGGCCTTCTTAAGGTAGCATTCGATTCTAGGCGACCACGACGCACGGCTTTATAGTATGGATTTGTGTGGAGTAGTAAACAAACCAGGCGTTGCGAGACCGCGCGACTAAATTCATACTAAGCAGTAGGTCGCACGATCCGGTCGCCGTCGCTGGTCGCGGTCGTGCGTCGCGGTCGCCAAGAACCGACTGCTACCTTTAATGTGACATTGAAGTACTCATACATCAAAATAATGTAAGGAAACGATAACATAAATCCCGAGCCGTCAGGTGTTCACCAGTATTTGATAACTTAAGTAATAATTTACTCAGATTAATTAGCAGCTGCGTTATGAACGAAAATGTTCTCCGAACCGCGGCTTGATTACACTGTTCACTGCAAATTTGAAAGGTGCTAAGCTAAATTATTAATGCTTTACGTACGAATATCCGTTGGTTTTATTACTTGGTAATTCTCGGTAGCGAGGATTTTGAATTGTGCTAGGAAAACCGGAATGGGTTCCGTGGAACGTGAGTAATAAAACTGGTTTGTGTGTACATTCCGAGATTTGTAATTTTGTTAGTATTGAAACTGATACGTTTATCACATATTATAAAGGCTTTTATGTGTGTATGGTTGTTACTCCTTCGCTCAAACAGCTGAATAGATTTGGATGAAATTTGGCACACGGGTAGATCATGTTTGTTTGTTGTTACTTTCTCGCTGTTGATGCCGCTGGTATCCAGTAGGATATCCATGGTTAGTCCGAAAGGGTAGAATAGAATAGAATAAACTTTATTGTACACCATAAAAGTAACACAACTTATACAAAAAGGAAAAAAAGAAAGTAAGAAAAAGAAGAAGGAAGGAATGAAAGGAAGGAAGGAAGGTGTGGTTTTAGTCAGTAATAGTCTGTAACGCCGTCCGGCTCCGCCCTAGAGCGGGAGAAGTCATTGAATACAATATCATAATATAAAAATTTTTTTTTTCATTGAATGTAATACAATAATCAATTACCACCTTAAAAAAAAACCATTACCTACTTGTGTAAGATTAATATTATATATGATATCATCCATATACTAGACCTCCTTTCCTTTCTAAAAATAATAATAACTTAGTTTTAAAAAATACAATAAATAGGGAATAAATGTTTTTTTTTTACGATACAATAATATTATGATATTATACCAATAATCCCCAAAGACACATTATCCAGTGATGAAAAAATTAATTACACTTTAAATGCAGCAGAAACCTTGACATCAGCTATAAAACTGCGCCTTTACCCGTCGGGTGAATGCCTATCCGATCCAATTACGGCGTATCCCCGATGCCATATAAGATATCAATCAGTGTGAAGCTCTTTCATATGTTTAGTTTACAAAGCCAAGTAATGGTGGCGTGACTTGGGTATAGAAAGCTATAGTTTAGGAATAGGCTTAAATAATGGATCAACAATGCGAGAACTACACTAGACGACGCACACGTCAAATTTGTACGTAGCGGCGCGTTGCGTGGCATCGCGTGGCGTGGATCTAATGTAGCACTGCAAGTCTAGTTGCCATATAAAATGTATGGAGACCGACGCGCCCAGATCGGCGTACGTGGCCAACGTGTGCGCAATGTAGTTCTACCTTAATACCATTTCTGCGGGATTGTTCGACAGAGTAACCGTGGCCCTTTCGAAGGGCAACTGAAGGAATACTGATTTAGTCAGTAAAACTCTGACATCCCTCGCTCCATCCAAAGCGAGGTCTCCCTGTTATATTACCACCATTAAAAATGGCGGCCAACTTGATACCGGCTCCGTCCGTCTGTAAAGTGGTTACAAACAATATTTTTAAAAGCTTTCACTTAAGTATCTTACAGTAGAACTGTTAATTAAAAATGCTACTGCTATTTAGTTTTCGACCAATTAAAACCGTGCACTAGTTTCTGACGTTTTATAAGTGCTCGTATCCAAATAAAATATTTGTAATTCAACTACACTTTTGATGTCTTGTTATTATATAGCAGAGTGTTTTTTTTGTATATTTTACCCCCTTTCAATGTAGGGATATATTAATCATCATCATCATCATCATTATCTTCTTGGCCTTGTCTCATAATAGTTGAGGTCGGCGCAACACGTTTTTTCATCCATCCTGCAGGCCTAACCAAGTTACGACCGATCGAAACGAAATGGTTGTAACTTGGCTAGAGGGGCTAATAGCCCCCCTAGCCAAGTTAACCGTCACGCTATCACTAACTCCTTTCCTCTGGTTCCTGCTCCCTTTTCATCCATCTACATGTATACTTGCTCAATACTCTTATAGTTACATGCGTTTCATCCCTCCTCTTCACATGACCATACCAAGACAAACGATTCCTTTTTATCTTTTCAGACAATGTAGGTATCAATATAAAAAATAAATGAAAGTAACTCGATAACAATGCAAAAATAATGTTATGGTGTAGGTTACTTATAAAAAAAAAACTAAAGTACATTATTTTAATAAAAAATCAGATATTTCTTACGAAAGTAATGTAGGTACTTTTCTTGAGCCTGATAGAGTTCCCTTCCAAGAAATGTGTGATAATGATGCAGTTTATTTTAATAATGACCTTGATTTTACAGTAACGATGATAAGAACTTTTAGGTCATCATCATCATTTCAGCCGAAAGACGTCCACTGTTGGACATAGGCCTACCCCAAGCGTCTCCACAGCGACCGATCCTGTGCGTCTCGCATCCACCGCATTCCCGCGACTCTCACCAGGTCGTCGGTCTACCTTGTGGGAGGCCTTCTACTTCACTCTAGAACCTTTCGGCCTCATTGGCCATCCGTTCTACAAACAATGTGCCACTTTAGTTTGGCGATTCTTCGGACTATATCGGCGACCTTGGTTCTCCTGCTGATATCTTCATTCCTGATGCGATCACGAAAGGAAACTCCGAGCATAGCCCTTTCCATTGCCTTTTTGGTGACTAAGCATTCTGATGAGGACTATTATCAGCGACCATGATTCACTTGTAGGTATTTTCTCTACAATTTTGTAATATTTATCGTGAACAAATAAATGCGAAAGTAAAGATTGTACTCGTAAGTTTCAGTTTTTCCCGTTACGTTGTTATTACCCCAGTTCCATTTCTAAACATTTACAGAATTGCTTTCAGCATTTATTTAGTAAACAATAACAAAGATTCAAATTCCCTGTTTAAAATGCGACTAGCTATTATTGCAGGATAATGTAAACCAAAACATTTCAAAAGTTCTTTAATCAAAATAATTATATATTACACACATCATTAATAAAAAATCAAATTACCGTACACCACATACTCTTAGTCCTTTTATCATTCAAAAACAGTATGAAACCACAATGCTTGGCATACGGGCCGGACAAACCGATCAATTAAAAACTGTTAACAGATTTTAATTAACATTTAAAACGTTTTCAGCAGCTGCACTTAAAGTTTTACACTATATTTTGGTTGATATTCCTTCTCATCCGACATACTACAGTGTCTCAATACGAAAGTCTATGACGACTATGCTTTGTAAGGATTGGCCACAGGATAGAAATTCATTTTTGAAGATTGATTATACTTTCAGGAACGGGTTTTTGATATAATTGGTGCGTCAGTTGCACACTGTGTCTATGTTCTGAGTAATGACACATCTTGATAAAGTTAATTATGAACATGATTACATTGAAAAGTCACTGTTCTCAATAGATGTTTACATAACTTAGTCCTTATTGGTACGCGCGAACGCACTAAAGCAGAGTTCGGGTATCACGGTCGCCATGTAAGATTGGCGTTAGGATACAAGTGAATCGAATGAATGTTATTGCAAGACAGCCCGTTTATTGGAACAACGTACCATCTAGATATGCGATTACAATAATCTTAAAAGTACTTAGGTATACTACCACTACAGCGTGTTGCCAGTCATAAGACATATGGCTTTGAAACATTATTGCATGCAATGGGCCCCATCAGATGGTTTGCAGTCACCCAAAGGGTTAATGGATAGGGCTATGTTCAGAACTGCCTCGTGTGATCGATTCAGAAATGAAGATATCCGCAAGAGAACCAAGGTTACCGACGTAGCCCGAAGAATCGGATAACTTATATTATGGTAGTAGGCATCGATATATATGTACTACGTACTAGATTACGCGTGCCGTACACTCACTTCAACCGACTCAGGTGCAGTGTCTTCTATGCACCTTGATATTGATGACATTAGTACAGTTTTGACGTTCATACAGTGTGAGAGCGGCGCTTATAAATTCAAATTAAAGTGAATCTGGACATAAATAATAATTCTGTAGTAATTGAAGTAAAATTACTGGTTGTCCAAGCAATAGCGCACAGCTTCTAAAATCGTAATAGTATGTTAGAAAACATATTATTTTATTAAAAAGCCTTCCCATTTTACAATCATAGACTAAAACATGCAGATGTTAACTCCCACAAAAACCAGATTTTTACCTACAACTGGTTTAGTGAACACAGACTTGCATGGTGTTTTATTCCCTGTTTGTTTGTTTTTTTGAATATTTTATTTATAGTTATTTATTTTTTGTATAAATGATATCAATGAATTCAGTCATATGCAAAAATGTGCAAACGTGTGTTTTTTGATGCTGTAAAAACTTAGCAAAAAATGTCAGCAAATTATTGGGTATCAGTTTTCATTGGTAAGTTTTGTCGTTAGGTAAGCATTCTGTCATTCGTTAGCACTTAGGTATTACGTATCTACCTAGATATCACGTGCAGATTAGTATTCAAATATACATTAGGCTCAGCTGAATTTGTAGTCTTATGTTTGATATTGCATTACTCATATTGAGATTTCGTCCTTCATACACTATAATTATATTCTAAATTTGTTCACACTAGTCAGCCGAAAAGGGAAGAATGGATAAAAATTCTTCAAGAGGATAGAAGTGAAAACACGTGGCTTTCTACAATTTTATTTATTTATTATTTATTTATTTAAACTTCATGTACAGTAGTGGTACATAGGCGGACTTAATGCAACAAGGCATTCTCTACCAGTCAACCTTTGGGTTAAAAAGAAAATAATGTGGTTGGTTTGCACAATAAATAACAGATAGTTTAAAAAGAACAAATAAAATAAAAAATAAGTTATTTATAATAATAAAATACATATATATAATAAAATTATAAACTAATAATTACTATGAAAAATATCAAATCATTAAGAAAACTCAATAATAATTCTGACGAAGACCAAACTAAAGTTGAGAGGACTTCAAGTAGTAGTTCCGAATCTTACGCTTGAAGGAAAATTTACTTTCAGATTTTTTGATGTCAAGGGGAAGCACATTCCAGAGTTTTATGGTGGAAACAGCGTATGAATTGGACATAAAGCCAGTACGGTGAGTACGGTTTTTTGTAGAAAGCCACGTTATCAGCTCTGCACACTTTCAAGCTGATGATATTTAAGTTGAAAAAGATTTAAAAAAAAGTTTTAGCTGCAAAATAGTTATAAAATTACAACAGAAAAATAAATATCTCCGAAAAAAAAACTGGAACTGTTAAATTCACTCAGGATAGCTGTTCTTCAGAATAATGATTACAATAAAGGGTTTCAATATTTTACGCGATTTTGAATTCACTTATTCTGGTTTTTGAATTTACACTAACGAGGACTATTATTACATTTTGAAATAGATTGTTATTGTAATGAATAGTAGGCAAAAAACTGTGTCACTTCTACGGTATAAAAATCTATATGGATAACATGTCATTACACTATGTTGAACGAAACGCGTAAGTGCCGCGAAATTCATGGCGCTTAAGACATTTTGGTCGTGAAAAAACTATCTCTATAAGCTATCTAGGCGCTGTATGTTTTAATAGTTTTGTTAGACGACATAATGCCAATCTAGCGCTGCAGCGAACTTATGTTTTAACTTTTCAGTATTTTGACAAATATAAGTCGATGGTGGTAGGCATGGCACACCAAAGGTTCTGACCACGTGACTGAGTTTTGAGATGACCTCAGAACAAAGGAATCGGAGGCGTGGCCTACTCGAGGCGTTCGACACAAGAGAATCGAAACGAAACGGTCGTAACTTGGCTAGGGGGGCTGTACCTACAAAATAATGATACAAAGCATTGCTCCTGGCTGCGTTAGAACCCGCGACCTACTACTCGTAAGCCGGTGCCGTTACCACGAGGCCACCACTGCTCTTCAACATTGCTTTAATCTCGTAGAAGTTACGAGTAGACTCTGAAAAGTTTTGTATTTCCAAATCAAACGAAAAACTACTTGAACTTAGTAACCGAAAACGCGGAAGTTTCAAGTCGGTATTCTCAAGAGTGAATAGAATTCAAACAGCGGTTCGTCGTAATGTGCTTGCTAAGGGGAGGCTCGGTCAATAAAGGCTCGATGTGAACATACACACGCTTGTTTGTTTGTGAGTTATCTGCCTTAGTTTCAGTAGTACGAGCTGTAGTAAGTCGATTGTTTTGATGACCCTTGGTTTTTGAACGAACAATACTCCATTCAAAATAAGATGAGACACTTAAAAATTTAAACAAGCATCTTTTTCTGTTCGTTCAACCGATTTTGTTTTTTATTACGCTGCAGTCATGACAAATGGCGGCTGCAGTAAATAGTTGGTATTGTAACCACTTTTTGCTTTTAATGCGATTCTTATGCCTAAGAACAATGGTGGCCGAGAGGTAACGGCCCCGACTTACGATTTGTAAGTCGCAGATCCAATCCCCGCCAGGTGCATTACTTTGTGTAAGTGTAATTTATTTCTGCACCACTAGAGTAGTGGTGGAAAATGGGGAAGAAAAACATCGTGAGGAAATCGGCATGTCCTGGTAGCAAAAAGCGAAGACATGTGACATCCACCAACCCGCACTGGGTCGCGTGGTGGATTACGGCCCATTCCCTCTCCTAGAGAGAAGGCCTGTATCCCAGCAGTCGGAACATTACAAGGCTAACTATCCTGTTATCTTATGCTTATGCCTACGGAATTTAAGTCAAAATCGATTGAACGGACAGCAAAATCGCAACTTCAGCCGCAATTTATTTTAAATAACCCAATGCACCGGTAGAGCTCGCGTGAAAATATAAAAGTAACTGAACGCGTCCGTTTCGCTTCACTCGTCACCGCACCGCACCCACGTGTCTACGTGATCAACCGATTACGTACGCTACCGCAACGGAGCAACAATTGTTTGTCACCGCTTCGCTTCATATTGAATCGCGTTAGTACGTTCAACGCGTTATGGATTTCTAAAAACCCGTTGAAGTCTCCAAGTAGTAAAACTGTTTTAAAATCCCATACAATCTAGTCGTTGTTGGGCTTTAAGAATGTTTAAAAGAGTTAACGTGGCCGTAGAAAACAAAGGGCTACAAATTTCCAGTTACTGGGTTATGTAAGCTGTCGCTCCGTATAAATAACTGGTATGATTACTAGTTCTGCTGCTGCATCTGCCTAGACTGGAAGCCGACTCCAGCATACATAGTAAGCAGGATAGTTCGAAAGAGTCACCGCGGCCCTGGAACGCAAAGGGCAACTGAGAGGGCAATAAAAAAACAGAATACGATTGAGTTTTAGTCACTAAAAGTCTGACCTCCTCTCGCTTTGGGAGAGGTGTCAGACATAAATTTGATAATTTCACACCAATAAAACTGGCTAAGTGCGAGTTGGACTTTGATTCCTTACTACAATATTAAAATCAAGATAAAAGCATAAAATAACGTTTTTTGTATGGGAAGTCCTTTGATTTTTAACTTTATTTTAAGTTTATTATTTTTTTGTTGTAGTGGCATTAGAAATACACAATATGTGAAAAATTCACCTCTCTACCTCTTACGGTTCATGAGATACAGCCTTCTGACAGACGGGCGGAAAGACAGTGAAGGCTTAATAGGAGGGTCCCATAGAATAGAATAGAATAAACTTTATTGTACACCAAAATAGTAACAAAACTTTTACACTAACTTAAATCTATGGGTACAAAGGTGGTCTTATTGCTGGCAGCGATATCTACCAGACAACCTTAGGATGGAATGTAAGAACTTGAAATAGAAAAGGGGGCGGTGCACTGCAAATCAATAACGTAAATATTAGATTAAAATTTCCATTTTGTCCCATTGGCACACGTTGAATGCGAAACCCTAAATACAAAAGCATGCATAATTGGGAAACAACTAGGCAGATGGATTGAACTGTTACAGTGAGTAGGAAAATATCAGTTTTCATACAACTTCCTAGTTCCAAAAATGTCCATGTCACTGTTTGCACTTTAACTTTTATACCTAAATTCAACGTTAATCCAAGCAATTTCCACGGCACGTGTAACTTCACTTTGCGAGTCATCCATCATACATGTTATTTGAAAACAAATTAAAAACTCGTGCAAATTCGTAAACACAGGTTATCCAACATTCAAAACTTATTTTTGTAGCTTTCGAGTAACAGAAAGGTCTGTCAATCCGTCACTTGCAAGGTCCATCGCAAATGTGTTTTGTCAGTGACTTTTCAGAGATATCCATGTGCAGAACGATATTGTCCGCGAAACGGAACCCATTTTGTTAAATGATAAATACATATTTGAAACTTCGTGAGTAGCTCCCTTTTGGCGAGTCTACCACTCTTTGTATCGACACCTTTTTTTTTCGAAATTGCTGCTTTTTTTACCTTGTCTCTTTGTGAAAACCGAATGAAATACCATTCAGTAGTTTTTGAGTTTAACGCGAACACAAAACGAAACACTTCTGGTGGGGGGACTTTGTTTTTTAATAATTATTTAAGGATACATAAACAATTTTATCAAATTAATAACACCTATAGTAGTCGTAAATCTCATAGTAAATTAATTACCGTAACATTGTTAGTTATATACATTTAGATAATAATATTCTTGATATAATCTCTCTTTATGACATCCAGAGTAGTTAACGGTTTACGCTTAGCTCAGCTGCCACACGACAATCTTATCTTCATTTACTTAGATTAAATTACATCATAATGTTGTGACTCTGAGATTTTAGTTTCAAAAATTATTTATTATTATTTATTGCTAACTTACACTAACGCACCACACATATAAATTATAGGCTCACATTCATTATCTTCTTCTTTTCGATTCGATTCGAAACAGTTAGACGAGTTTACCACTCGTCAAACTGTTTGGGCCCAATAGGTGGCTACATTAATAGCAGCATCGGTAGCACTCATCAAATCCTCTAGAGTGCAGGTGTATGGGCATTCATTATACAAGACAAAAACACTTAAAAAACATTAACATAATATTAACAGAAAATAATGTCAAAATAAAAAAAAATAATAATAAAAAAAAAATTATAATATTGAGCTTACCTATAAATGGTAAGTTATATACCAATGCTATTGCCTAAAATTTTTTAAAACTATTTGTGGTCCATTGAACTGCAACTAAATAAAAACTTAGACACTTAATCATTGGTAGATTGTAAATGCACTTTTGACCCCTGACTATACAAAGATATACAATGGTAATTAGTCAATATACCAAGAAAAGCTCTGATAGAAAACTTGTCTAGAAAGCAAAGTTCTTTATTAATTTAAAAACACATTTACGCTTTAAAACTAAAAAAAAAATATGCATAGAAGAGCACAAAGGTGCTGTTTATTTCAAAAGAAATTTGTTCCAGCAAACCTGTGAGAGGAGAGTTGAGTGAGAGGTGTAGACAATGTGTGTATAAACTAGTTACAAAATATTAAGTAGACCATAATAACTTAACTAAATCATACATAATGGATTAGATCACATACTATAAAGACGCCAGTGATGCCGAGCCGAGCCGAAGATGCCAGTGATGAGATATGGTTCCGAAACGTGGACGCTCACAATGGGCCTCATCAGAAGGCTCAAAGTCACCCAAAGGGCAATGGAAAGGGCTATGCTTGGAGTTTCCTTGCGTGATCGAATCAGAAATGAAGATATCCGCAGGAGAACCAAGGTTGCCGACATAGCACGAAGAATCGCTAAACTAAAGTGGCAATGGGCAGGGCACATTGCTCGCAGAACGGATGGCCGTTGGGGCCGAAAGGTTCTGGAGTGGCGACCACGTACCGGAAGACGCAGTGTTGGAAGGCCCCCTACAAGGTGAACGGATGACCTGGTGAAGGTTGCGGGAATCCGATGGATGCGAGACGCACAGGATCGTTCGTTGTGGCGACATTTGGGGGAGGCCTATGTCCAGCAGTGGACGTCTGTAGGCTGAAATGATTAATGATGACTATAAAGACGTGTGTATATGTGTGAGTTTACTTTTTCACTTACTTTTTCACGCTTGAACAGCTGAACAGATTTCGATTAAACTTGGTACATGGGTAGACCATGTCCTAGAATAGCACATAGCATAATTTTCTCGGTAGTATGTTCCGTCAAGATAATTATCTGCTATCACGCGAGTGAAGCCGATAGTAGCAGCTAGTGTAGGTACACATAAATAGAGAAATTAAATCATAAAAACACAAAATAACGCTTTTTTTTTAGGTGGGAAAATCATCTAATGACATTTCTCTTCATTCTCTTGGGCGGAGCGCGAGGGTATGTCAAACTTATACTGACTAAAAACCTACTCCTGTTCCTTGGTTGTCTTTCATACCACAGCCGAGTTTTCCTTTCCGAAACAAATCCTTGGCCCCAGAGGCTTCGACCATGCTAGGCGTCTACGGTTTGCTGACATCATATAACGCTAATAATACTAGCTGTCTCGGCAAACGTTGATCTGCCATATTTATCAAGAAAAAAAAAATGGGCTGATCGTAGGCTATTTTTTATCTTCTAACACTTACCGTTTTTGAAGATAAAAAAATAGCCTACGATCTATTCTCAGATTTACCAAATATACACAAAAAAATCTGTCTTGCCTTTTCTGAGGAATTTTATAGATAAGAAGATTACAGGATGGTAGAATGGTATCATTCTTTGACTAGTTTCTCTCAAAAAGTTCTCACAAAACCTACTTTTAAGGAAAATGAAACTCTATTTCCTCACCAACAAAACAGTTGACCTGTTGACACGCCCAATGTTTTCTAAACGCTGAACATCTGCTCAAACACATGTAACGTACATAAACAAGACAGGCCACGGTTCCAGAGCGGCAAGTAATTTACAAAGTTTGGTCTAACGCCATACTACTAAAAGTCAACATATGAAGCGTTCGAGCGTATATAAAGTTTAGTTTTAAGTTAGCAGATGAAAAGTGTTAGTGTTTTATGCTAATCTTATTACCAGATAAATTAGAATTTTGTGTTATTCTTCTTATTATTTTCTTTTTTTAGGAACCCTTAAAGGAAAAAAAACGGAACCCTTATAGTATCACTTTGTTGTCCGTCCGTCTGTCTGTCTGTCTGCCAAGAACCTTTATCTCGTTAACGCGTAGATGTATTGAGTTGAAATTAAAACCATATACTCAAGTTTACGATCTCTTGAAGCTGTGAAAAAATGAAATTTCATAGTTAACGAAAAAAAAAAATACGGCCGTTTATGTCTCAAAAAACGTATATTTCGACTCTATCGAGGAAATCAAAATTCATAGGGTACTTCCCGTTAACCCAGAATCCTGAAACTTTGCATAAAGCAAGGTCTTATAGTATAGGTATAGGAATAAATCTGAAAACTGTAAATTTATTGTAAATTTGTTGCGATTTTTTTTTTGGAATTGAACTGGTTACATAGGTAAGTTTGTACTAAGCCCTCAGGGCGCGAGTCCGACTCGCACTTGCCCAGTTTTTTTAAACTTTGCCCAACACTAGGAATAACTCCTGTGTCCGGAAACGCACCCACCAAACATATAAACTCACACACACAAGACTCCCAGCCCCAGAACCACAGACTTATATAAGTCTGTTCCCAGAACACTTATCTGTGGGCCATACAAATATTTGATCCGTGTGGGAATCGAACCTACGACACGCAGCGCATCAACCAATCGCTCAACCACTGCACCAGCCGTGCGGTGATTATTTTATACTAGCTTCTGACAGCGGCTTCACCCGCATAATAGTAGAAAATATATGCATAAGTCACTCAGTGATAAAGTAGCATTCTACTGGATACAATAATTTTAAAATTGGATCCAGTAATTTTTGAGCTTATTTAATACAAACAAAAATATAAATCTTCTCTTTTTAATTTAGTATATAATAGACTAGCTTTTGCCCGTAGCTTAACCCGCTTACATAAAATATAGCCTGTCACTTAGAAATAAGGCAGCTTTCTATCGGTGATAATTTTTTTAGCAATCATACCAGTACTTTCAGAGATTACCTCCTACAAACAATAAAAAACTAATTAAAAAAAAAAAATACAACCAACTTCAAAGTAAAAAAAAAATCACTGAATAAGTGCAAATAAGTACATTCAGCTGAACATAGATCCTCCTCCTTTTTGAAGTCGGTTAATATTTTCGGAAGTCAGTGTTAATATAAAAGTTTTGACTCTTCGTTATTTAACTTGAATACCTTATAGCCAGAGTGCAGCTCATGACAATTCTAATAATCCCAAACACGGTTAGATTACATTAATTTATTACAGAGTTCCAGTGCCTAACTTCAGGCTTCATTATCAGATCAGTTCGATATATTCCCCTCTTCTTTCAGTCAGTCATCGACTATACGTTTATACAAAGCAATTTTACTTGTTACGACGGTTCTAGTATGATCCTATGAGGAGTAAGTTCTGTTCCATATCATAAAATTCATGATAACAATATTTCTATGGGACCAACTACACATACGACAAACAAGCATAATCATTCATAAAAAAAAAATGGTCCACAATTGACCGAGAAATCGGTGAACATACATAAAAAAAAATACATTCAGCCGAACATAGAACCTCCTCCTTTTTGAATTCGGTTAAAAAAACAAACTAGACCTCTTTGTAATATTAGTGTAGATTTTGAAACACTATAAAAGTATGCCTAAATAGATCTGTTAATAATATAAATGCGAAAGAAAATCAATCTGTCTGTCTGTTACTTTTTCACGCTTTAATAGCTGAACGGTTTTAGATGAAACTTGTCATACAGATAAACTAGGTCCTGTATTAGGACATAAGTAATTTTTATCTCAGAAGTTTTTCCCGTGTCACTATCGGAATTCATCTAAATTGGGAGGATTTTTGAAAACGAAACCCGATGTACTAGAACACAAGGGGTAACTGAAAGATACAATGATATAAGGTGTGGTTTTAGTCGATAAAAATGACACGCCCTCTCGCTCCCTAGAGCAGGAGAATGGGCTGATTTCCCATCTCATAAAAAACCACGGGTGAGGCCGCTAACAGACGTTAGTGATAATATGTGCAAAAAAATATGAAATGTTGTATTATAATTAAAAAAGTTTTGTCTAACGCCACTCGACTGGAACTCAAACATAATGAACTAAAACGTAATTAAAAAAGCGTCTGTGCACTGAGTTGCTTCCTCAGTGAATGCAGACCATGCAATGTTCATTTCACTACTTATTGAAGCAGCATTTCGAGTTTCTTTGTTAGATAATTATATATATTCCACAACTATCACACAACGCGCTAGGGGCAAACTCTGTCCCACCACCTCTTCTCTTCTCCTTCGTACTCCACGTCATACTTCTAGCCGCGATGATGGCTCCTTTTCTGTAACTGCAGTACGCAGCTCTGTCACACTCTCTTCGCAATAGCCCTTCTCTAGATTTCTTCAAAAGGAAACTTAAGGAGCACTTCCTTGCATTATTGACATAATATTAGTATATATAGTATGTATAATATAATTATATATTAGACTTAGTATATAGGTTTATATTGTGCACTGGATCCTACCCTCGAATATGTTCTCTCTCTATAACTCAAAGGTTTGCTGGGAGAAAACTCATTGCTGAGTTAAGCTCGCCTTTGTACATTAACTGTCTGTATGTATATATATTATGTTATGTTTTTGTGTACAATAAAGAATTAAAGAACGCCGTCTAGTCTAAAGCAGAGTTTGTGTTATGAGTACTAGACAACTGATAAACATACTCATATATTTCTAAATACATACATATTATACATAAATTACGCCCAGACACAGAATGATCGTGCTCATCACACAAACATTTGTCGTGGGTTTTTTTTATTTTTTTTAAGGTGGGAAAATCATCCAATGACAAATCTCGCTCTTGGGTGGAGCGAGAGATAGTGTCAGACTTTTACTGACTAAAAACCCACTCCTGTTCCCTCTTTGCCTTCATCCCGGGGCCCCGGGCTTCGCTTTCACACTACCCGTGGCCCCAGTAGGCTTCGACCCTGCTGGGCCCCTACGATTTGCTGACATCACCCTGAGGCGCGCGTGGAACAATACGCGCCGTCGACGACTTGGGCTCGGTCCGGACAGTCACCGGACGGTCGGACGGCGAGCCACCCATTGCTCGCCGTCCGCAAGCCTGCGCCTACGGTGGCCGGTGGTGGGTGGGAATTGAACCCACGACCGCTGGCTGCTATGTCAGGGCCACTAACCACTAAACCAACTGGCCAGTCTATTTTTTTTACACAATTACATCTTGAAATTATAAATTTGGCTGAAACACGATAGACCTGAAGCAGTTTCCAACATGGTTGGAAAAAGGTAGGCAACTTAATTGAGATAGACTTGAAGACACGGTTTGCGCTCTTACTTTTTTAGGGTTCCGAACTCGGTACGTAAAAACGGGACCCTATTGCTAACTTTCCGCTGTCTGTCTTTCGCTCATGAACCATGATATCTAGACAGTTGAAATTTTCACAAATGATGTATTTCTGTTGCCGCTTTAACAACAAATCCTAAAAACAGAATAAAATCAATATTTGAGTGGGGTTTCCATACAACAAACGTGATTTTTTTTGCCGTATTCGTACGGAACCCCTCGAGCGCGAGTCCGTCTCGCACTTGGCCGGATTTTTTGTATGTTCTAGCAATATTGATGTTTCCGTAAAAAGGCTAAAAACATAAAAGAAAACGGTCAGAAGTCAGAACTCATTAATTAATGCAGAATAAACTAGCAAACCATTTGTAATTTTTAGAAAGATTTTTCGGAATGCTGAAAATTAAAAATTGCAAAGAGGTATGTATCAAAATTGTCCAGTTATAGGTACCTACCTCGGTACTCTGTCTGCTTGTAAACGCTATGTAACAAAGTTAGTTACACGTAGAGATGAGTTCCATGATTGCCACTTTGCCTAAACGATGACTTGCGACTATGCACGATGTGTCTACCTCTTATAAGTAGATACGTACATACGTAGCAAAATTTCA
Source organism: Mythimna pallens (assembly GCA_961205895.1). Classification (NCBI taxonomy): domain Eukaryota; kingdom Metazoa; phylum Arthropoda; class Insecta; order Lepidoptera; family Noctuidae; genus Mythimna; species Mythimna pallens. The sequence continues at coordinate 9,196,286 of OY540829.1, forward strand.
TACCACCCCGAAATTGGCACGACCTTTGAAACCTCTGACACTGGCCCTTCTATTCAATTTGACATACAAGTTGACGTATAATAATTAACCTGCCTCAGTGTTTGACACTTGAATAGTACCCACAAAGATGTATAGCCGTAGAACCGGAGTGAATCAAGTATTCCGTCAGAAGCGAGCCGATTAAACATTCCTTTCGAAGCTACGGTACTTTGGAGTTTGGTTGACTGTGCTGAGAGCAATAGGCATTTGTCATTTTTAACCGACTTCAAAAAGGAGGAGGTTATCAATTAGGATGTTTAAATTTTCTTTTTATGTTCGTGCATAAGTATATAGACGGATTTGCAATGTTTTTGTTCGAAAGGGATGCATTCCACAATGGTTCCATTTAAATTTAATATAGATCTGATGATGAGTTTCGGAGATAGACAAGATAACTCTTGAAAAATTGAATAGCAAATCAACCGCGATGGCTGCTATCGCATAAATATGCATTTTTTATGCAATCAGGTAAAATTTGAAATGGTTAGGCAGATGTGTTCAGTATATCAACACTCACATTTTCTATCAAACGTGTATCTGTTTAATACCACACCGCAGAAAGGAACCTTCTAACAATGCGAGCCGCGTTCAGAAGTACCGCTTTCTAAATCAAGTCCTTGATCGAACCGTCTAACGAGAGCCACCTAAGATATTGGTCAAAGCTCGTGGCTATTAAAACATTGACTGACACGACTACAATGAACTCTGCGTTCATGTCTCACATGTCAACAACTTCGCGAGCCAAATGAAGATGGATCGCAATATAAAACTTAACTCTGACCTACAAAATTACAATAACTTAATAAAATTTAAATTTCGCTGACTATCCTGGAGCATCTATCTTAAATAATAATAATAATATTCCATAACTATCACTCAACGTCATCTAGTCCCAAGCTAAGCAGAGTTTGTGATATGAGAACTAGACAACTGATAAACATACTTATATGATAAATGATATTTATTATGTAAATAGGTTTAAAAAACACTTTTAAACGTCAATTTTTTTTTCGTCGTTTTTAAACTAGATGAGGCCGGTGTTTCCTAGCTAACTACCCTGAGAAGAAACACCGAAACAAACTCAGGGGTCAAAGTCCCTTTTAAAGTCCATACAGTAAATATGTAATGGTCAAATCACATGAGAACCATGCAAATTTGTCTGAAATGGTCTTTTGAAGAAAGAACCATACAAATTTGAGTGGACCTGTCCACTCAGTGCAAGCATTTGTCAGTATTCGTAAAGCTCAACTCAGGACTACTAAGGAGCTCAACGACTTGACGAACAATACCAAAGAAAGGACATTTGGAATGGCCGCAGAAAATACTCAAATTGCCAGACATACGTTAAAATGACTGAAAAGGAAAAAAAGCAATCAACATAGTCCTCACGTTCACAAAAATTGACAAAAATTAATAGAGCAAAAAAGAAGTCAAAATGCAAAATAAAAATAATCTACAATATCAAATTGTAATAAATAATAATAATAAAAAGCACAATTGAAAATAAAACAAAAGAAAAAAGAAAATAATAATAATAAGACAACAGTATTGTAGTGCGTACCGGAGCAGGTCAATCCCAAGCCTTTTGGTCCTCAACATAGTCCTTTATATTGTAAAAAGCCTTTTGGCAAAGTTTTCGCTTTACAAATAATTTGAATTTATTAAGGCTTAGTTGTTGAATATGACTAGGTAGTTTATTATAGAAGTGTATACATTGGCATCTAAATGAGCCCCCAGGCCAGTAAAATAAAAATAAAAACCTGGTATTAAAAGTGGTTTTAGATGGGATACGGCCATAATACCCAGAATATATCGAATCTACCTTGGAAGCACTCCTCTCAACAGGCTTCGTTGCACCTTGTAAAGAAATGATTTTATTTCCTTCAAAAGCTTTATGTGAGATAAATTGCTATCCAAGATGGTGTCTCAGATTTTCTGTAGCTCCTTACTTTAGAACAAATATTGGGTAATATATTAGGATATATTTAGCTTTTATTTCGTGGTCATCATACGTCTGTAATAGTTTGGGGATATCGTATCAAGGAGTGGCCAAGATCCATTTTTGTAAAAAAGGGGTTATTTTTTTATTGGTTGGGAAAATCATCTTATGACAAATCCCACTCTATGCTCAAGAGCCCAAGAGCGGGAGATAGTGTCAGACTTTTACTGACTAAAAAGCCACTCCTGTTCCTTCTTTGCCTTCGTCCCAGGTTTCACTTTCACACTACCCGTGGGCCCAGTAGGTTTCGACCCTGCTGGGCCCTTATGATTTACTGACATCTCCCTAAGGCGTGCGTGGAACAGTACGCGCCGTTGACGAATTGGGCTCGGTCCGGACGGTTACCGGACGGTCGGACGGCAAGCCACCCATTGCTCGCCGTCCGCAAGCCCGCGCCTACGGTGGCCGGAAATTGGGATCGGAATCCCGGCGGCGGTTGGGGCCTGAGGACCGTTGCCTCACGCGATCGGCCGCCTCCTTTGGTAGCATTACTGCTTCGCAGAAGGAGGCGACCGCCTACCACTCCTCCTCGCTCCGGACCAAGGCCCGGCGCGAGAGATCGCCGCCGCCGATCGCCCCCACGAGGACACGGCGTTGCTCTGCCCAAGCGGGGCACACTTCTACCGTGCACTCCCCGTGTCCTCCGGGCGGTCCACACAGTGGCGACACCCGGGCGTCACTTCCGCACGAATCCGGTGCAGGAACTTCTTGAACTAGCTACTGGATCTAAGATACTGTCTTAGACGGCGCAGTAAAAGCTCTTGAACACGCTCTTTTTAATAATATACCATGTACTCTTCAGCAAGACTCACTACCCAGGCTTGGCCTGCAAGCCGAGGCAGAACTTGGTTAAGACTAATGATTGGTCCCCGGCTAGCCCAGTCTTAGAGGACATTTCCTGCTCTAAAGGTCACAATAATTTGGAATCGTTAAAAAATTATTTTCGTTGACCCGATGTACTTACATAAACTGATGCGCGTTCTAAATTTAAGGGTGCACATTTTGAGTAGAAGTATTCGAGTGTAATAATTTCTTGTTTAGATTATCTATCAAGTGTACAAAATTATTCTAATAATATTAAATTTACCGAATTAGTGGCCAGACTAGACAGACTATATTATTATTATATGTAACCTAATGCTTCACCTTGCATGCTTGCATCTAAGACGGACATTCACCTCCACTTAAACTACAGTAGCCAAAACGACTGGAATATTATTAAGATAGTCTTATTCTCCAAAGTAAACGGACGCTCCTTAATTAACCATTCTCTTTATCAGCCACAGCTGAATTAAGAATTCCCTATTAGAAACGTGAATTAGTTCTCTTTTCCTTGGAATGTACTCACAATGGTAAGCTGTTAATGCATTGGAAGAGGTCTGAGTGCACAAAAAGCTAGTTGTTTCAGAGCTATATTAGGGTTCCGTTCCTCAAAACGAAAAAATGGAACCCTTATAGGATCACTATGTTGTCCGTCTGTCTCTCTGTCTGTTTATTAGCGGACTGTATCTCATCGTAAGAGATAGATAGTTCAAATTTTCAGAGAATGTTTATTTTCTGTTGCCGCTACAACAATAAATAATACAATTAAAATAAAGTTAAAGATTAAAGAGGGGTCTCCATACAAGCGACGGGGTCCATTTTAGGTTTTTTGCTTGTTTTAAAAAATGTAGTCCGAAACCGTTCGTGTGCGAGTCAGAGAATCTTTCCTTCAGTTCAGTAGAAACATCATAATTGAAAATCACAAAATCACAGTCGTGGGTTCGATTCCCATCCAGGACAAATGTTTATGTGTTGGATACGATCATTTGTTCTGTGTCTGGCTGTAATTTATATATGTATGTATTAAAAAATATATAAATATGTATATCAGTTGTCTAGTACTCATAACACAAGCTCTGCTTAGCTTGGGACTAAGCGGCGTTGTGTGATAGTTGTGGAATATCATATTATATTATAAAAAATAAATCGTAACTAATGAATAAATCAGTAAACTCTGACGACTCAAAATTATCATAATCAATTAGAATCCATCCAGCCACTAATTTATTACTTGTTCAAGCGTCCATTTTAGAACATTCGGTGTGCCTGCCGGCCAAATTATACATAGACTAGCTTTTGCCCGCAGCTCCACCCGCGTACATAAAAAATAGCCTATGTTACTCAGGAATAAAGCAGCTTCCTATCGGTGAAAAATTTTTAGCAATCAGACCAGTACTTTCAGAGACAACCTCCAGCAAACAAAAAAAAAAAAAAACTACCTCTTTATAATATTAGTGTAAATTTTATGGTTGAAAATTGTAAATTTTACCCGAAACACGTGCAAAGGGTTATTCTTTTATGTTACCTACAGTTAATTGGATCGTTTCAAACGTCATGAAAAGCTAACGGAAATTCCAATTTATTTTTGTATTGATTTTGACAACGTGATGTAACTGCCACGAGTAATTACTTCCTATGAGGGCTCCTCGTGCCTTCCTGCCTTCACGGGTGACGGCACTTGAGTACGTTGCAGAGTGCCCTTGGCACTCAATCTAACTCCCAACATGTCTAAGTAACTAATCTCTTACCTAAACTTGGGATTTTTCATATAGTATGTGTTGAAGACGAAAATACGGTCTTCTAGTCGGATTATAACTTAGATGTCTTCAAGGCTAGAGTGAATAGGCTTTTAATAAACTGTGCGCCTCACCATCAGCGATTGCATCACTGCTTACCATCAGGTAGGATCGCAGTCAAGCACTAGTACATATTATTCAAAAAATAATAATAATAAAAAGTTGAAAAATAACTATATTAAGTAAGTGTAATAATAGGTATTATACGCTAGCTGTCCCTCGCGAATTCACCCTCATCATTAACCAATGCTACGATCAAAAAGAGCGTTGCTTTGTCGTAGCGTGATGTTATGTAACCAGCTATAGCCTTCTTTGATAAATGTGCTATCCAACACTAAAATAATTTTTCAATTCGAACCAGTAGTTCCTGATATTAACTTTCAGCTTTATCTGTATACGAGTATATAAAAGCGTAATACCACTCACTGATTAATCACGAAATCTCAGAAACTATAACACCTACAAACTTAAATTTTGGCAGGTACAATACGTTCCAAATAAGAATAGGATCGATTACTATGTTGTGACGTCACGACATACTGTCAAATCGCAAAAAATTGGGCAAAATTGAAGAACTCGGAGATGAGCAAAATTGAAGAACTGGATTCTAATTAAATATTTTTCGTTCAGAGTTCGTAAATAAATTAAATTTTAAAAAAATCTTGTTTTGCTCATCATAGTATTTTATTTTATTCTTAGATTTGTAGTTTCCTTATAGGGTATAGACATCCGCTAAGACCGGATTTTACGAAACACCATCCCTAAGGGGGTAAAACCAAAGATTGTATGGGGAAAACAAATATCACGCGGGCGAAGCCGCTGGCAGAAGCTAGTAATCTATATATATATATATAAAAGAAGAAACTGACTGACTGACATATCAACACACAGCCCAAACTACAAGGCCTAGGAGCGTGAAATTTTGCGCAATGTTTTCTTTTATGACGTAGGCGAGCACTAAGAGAGGTTTTTCCAAAATGTACTCCCTATGAGGGTGAAACGGGGGTTCAAACTTTGTATGGAAAAACCTACTTTTACACTAGCGAAGCCGCTGACAGGAGCTAGTCTTCTAATAATATGTCAATCACGTGTCACAGTATTTGTCATCGAATTCTTCTGAAACGGCTTGGCCTTTTTGTATGTTTTTTTTTTTTTGTCTCTATTATAAGGTAAGTATTAGCTATTTTTTACCTTCCTACTTCCACCCTCCATTTATTTCATTGATAATTTATATGGCAGAACAACAATTGCCAGATCAGTTGGTGTACACCCCTATTTTTTAATTAGGACAAAGAAATGGGGCTCTATCCGTACCCGTTACTGATCATATTTTTATAGTCAAAAGTAAAAATAAATAAATTCCAAAATTGACCACGATAAAATTGTCACAATTGGTAAATTCATAACTGAATCAACCATCCATACCATAACAATTGCTACTAGAAAATACTACGATTTTTCCATTTTGTACGCCATTTATTCATTCATAATAAATAGCCTGTTCAATATTTCCATAAATTGAGTGACATTTTGAGATATAAACAAAAGCTAATCACTTTGCTGTCTATAAATATTATTTATTGAGACTTTACTTAAATTATAACAAAGCCTTTTTTAATAAGCCCTTTAAATATTTGTACTCATTAAAAATTTGTGATGTGTAAATAGATCTTAAAAGAAATCTGTTGATCCCTGGCAATCAGCCCCGCCTGCATCAACAACCTTTCATCATAATCTTTTCTCTTAGCTTTTGTCTACGACTGAAAATTCACGTGCATGAACCATCCATAAACATGACACTCCATTTTATGTTTAGTCAAATAAATGGTACGAGTATGTGTATCATATTCTTGTTTTATCAATGAAGCATAAAATCGAAGATATACATTCAAGTTGCGGTGTAGAAATATTGAATGCCTTCCGGATGTAGCATATAGGTACCTACTTGACGCTTGAAAATTGTCAATTTCCGTCAGGACACGTGTTTCGCATGGTTAAATATTTTTTTGAATGGAATATATGATAACGATTTTAGCTCTTCATTCATGAGTATATCATAATATATATTTCATATTTTCCAAAGATAACTGTGAAATATATAAGAAAATAAGTTAATATAGAACTATTATATACACTAAAGGCTACTCCTAACTAAAATATGGCGTCATAAAACTCCTCCGCATCGCTGTCAACTGGAAGTGTGCCCAAAAGGCTGTCGGCATTGCCACGTTGTATGGCAATGCTTGATCTCTGACCGAGGTAAAAGCCAGCCCAAATGATGCCATATTTTAGTTAGGAGTAGCCTTTAGTGTATATATAGTTTTAGTGTATATTAGTAAAGTGTTTTTAAAATGAAACCTGGGGCCTGGGACGAGAAACCCTTCCCCCTGGGACGAAGGCTAAGACGGAACAGGAGTGAGTTTTTAGTCAGTAAAAGTCTGACACTATCTCTCGCTCCGCCCAAGAGCTTGATTTGTCATAAGATGATTTTCCTACAGAAAAAAAAACATCTACACTTCCACACTAATATTATAAAGAGGTAGTTTGTTTTTTTTTTTGTAGGAGGTAATCTCTGAAAGTACTGGTCCTGGTTTTTTCACCGATAGAAATCTGCTATATTCCTGAGTAACACAGGCTATATTTTATGTACGCGGGCGAAGCCACGGGCAAAAGCTAGTAGCAAATATTTGTATGACCTATAAGTAGTTGTACGCAACCACAGTACATAATTCCTAGAGTGGGGCAACTTGAAAAAATATAACCTGAAGCTTTTCTGACTTTTCAGAGAAATGGAATCGATATCCTTTAAAAGTTCGTCACGAATTCGAAAATAAAACATACAAAAAGCGTCGAATACTTTTGGAGGAAGTTGTTGAACATCGGGTATTGCCTTTCAGACATTTCATTATGTGGTTGAAATTCATCAAAGTTTAAATGGAAATATATCCAGTTAATGGGGTTTAATTTCGAGTAAGGGTTTCAAAAACAATATCAAGGGCCTTCCATGACGTGGTAAGGGGCTGATATATGATTTTTGATGATTTTAAATTCAAAATTTATCAGCTAGTCCGTATGTTATGAACAAAATATATGTTAAACTAGACTATTTGCCTAATAATTTGATTTACGAATATTTTCATTTTATTTTTCATAGAACTAGGTGTGACTAATTTTCAAAGTTATTTCTAACACGGAAAAAAGTGAAGATTAGGCAAAAACCATTGGGTGTATTTTTATGAAACTTTCACAAACTAAAAGATAATTTAACTACCAATCTTTTGATATACGGTTTTTCTTCATATTGTATTTTTTTTTAATTGATAGACTCGCGATTGACCACTATCATACCTGATGTTAAGCGATGATATGGCCGACGATGGAGCACGCATTTTGTTTAATAAAAGAAGGACATATTATTATCCTAGTGCGTAGACTAAAGAGAACTTAACCTTTTGAGTTAGTGTAGTGTTTAAATTAGTGTATAATAGTGATCAATGCTGTGCTATGCATATTACACATGAACAAAGTGTTTTTATCAATATCAGACTAAGAAAGTGCTATGGACTTCTATAAGTGTTAAAGGACGCTATTCTTAGTTTAAGCAAAACCGTATAAAAATAAGTTAGAGTTAAATTACTTATTAGTCTTTTAGGCCAGATTGTAATCAATTATTAAGAAATTTATTCTTAATAATAAGGAAAAAAAAAATTAATTAATCTTAATTTGCGGGAAGTGACGCTAGCTCCTCTTTTGTTTGCTCAAGGTCGCTGGCTTTTAGTATCGCCTTAAAATGTCAGTCGTGTGAGCGAAAAAGAAGGATGGAGCTATACACCCTATATAACTCCATCCCTTTAACGGTTTAGTTTAGGTCGTCAAATGGATTGCGTTAAGAGCTCATGGTAGGGACTTAGAACTCCAATTAAAATAAGTAGTAACGGTAGGAAACAGTTTTTTTTATTTACTAGCTGACCTGGCGAACTTCGTACCGCCTAACAGTCAATTAATGTAGTATATCTTTTGATATAGTCACCCGATTGCGATGAAACAAAACCTAAAAAATATATCAAGTTACACACAATTTAATTATATAAAAGTTATCTACATCGATTTCGTACATTTTACGTGATGCGCGCACAACTAAAAACTTTTACAGATTTATTATATGTGTATAGATTTAATTTAATCTGTCTGTATGTACAGTAGTGGTAGGTAGGTACATAGGCGGATTTAATGCGACACAGCTTTCTCTGCCAGTCAACCAACCAACCCAACCAACCAACGAACCAACAACCCACCTCAACCAACCCAACCAACCAACCAACCAACAACCCACCTTTTTTTTTTTTGCAGGCGAAGGGGTCTGTCAGACTCTTACTGACTAAAAACCACCTCGGTGTTCCCTCCCACACTTGGACCGGGGATCGTGGGAGCTGATGCGCCATCCATGATCCCCGGCTAGTGCCGGCCCGCCTACGCGGGCCACCTCAAGCCCGCGGGGAGTGTGAGTTGTCCTCCCCCCGCGACGTCTAATAGGGGTGCGCGTGGAACACTACGCGCCGCCGCCTCGGGTCTTGCAGGATGGGAGACGGCGGACGACCCCGAGTTCGCCGTCCCTCCACCGGACCTCTTTATGGGGGCTGGAAGAGGGCGTTGTCTGCCCTCCGCCGACGCCTGGTTCGCCTGCTGCGGTACGGAAGAGTGGCCACGGCCTCCCTCTCCCTCTCCGCAGCCTCCTTCTGCGAAATTACGGCTTCACAGAAGGAGATCACCGCATCCCACGACTCGACGCCTCCGACCATCGAACGAACGACGGCCGGCAGCGACAAGTCCGGATCCACTTCAGATACAAGGACACGGCGCTGCTCCTCCCATGCGGCACACTCTGCCAGTGTGTGTTGCGCCGTGCCCTCCCGACAGTCGGTGCAGTGATGGCACCGAGCGTCCGGCTCCCTGTTTATGCGACACAAGTACTTCCCGAAGCAGCCATGCCCCGAGAGCATCTGCGTCGCCCTAAATGACAGGGAGCCGTGCTTCCTCCCGAGCCATTCGTCGAGCACTGGTCGGATCGCATCGACGGTGGTGAACCAACAACCCACCTCAACCAACCTCAACCTTTAGTTTTTGACTACATTGTGTTAGGTGTACATTGAATTAATCCAACCACATCCAGGGTTTTTTATATACCTATTCTAAATTGAGGTGAGAAATCATCAAATGACTTCTCCTGCTCCAGGGTGGAGCAAAAGGGCGTGTCAGACTTTTTCTGACTAAAATTCACCCATGTCCTTCAGTTGACCTTTGCGGTGCAGGGCAATGGTAACTCTTTAACTTAATATTTATTTTTAACTTGAAATTGCTTGCTTTTTTATTACTTTTAGTTTTGTCACTATTTTGGTGTGCAATAAAGTTTATTCTCTTCTATTCAGATTAATACTTCACGCGATTTTGAGAAAAAGGTTATTGATAGACGGACAACAAAGTGAACTTATAAGTACTATAGCGGACAGGTGGAACAGCCCCCTGCCCCATACTGGAGCATTGGGTACGCCTGCATGCTTCTGTGGTACACTTAAAAAAAAAATCCTGTTACTTATAAGTACTAACACTAGTTTTTTTAAATTATGTGTATGCTTACTAACCATGAAGTTACCAACTATGCCCCCCCTTAGCCAAGTTACAATCGTATCGTTCGCGCCGCACGCCTCGAGTAGGCCACGCCTCCGATTCCTTTGTTCTGACGTCATCTCAACGTTCAGTCACGTGGTCAGAACAAAGGAATCGGAGGCGTTGCCTACTCGAGGCGTTCGGCGCGAACGAATCGATTGTAACTTGGCTAGGGGGGATGGACTTTGTCCGAAATATAAGAATTTTTATTCTATTTATTTATTTTTATAACGGTTTACTTTTTTCCGGCTGAGGTACGGAATCCTATAAAGGGCCAAGTCGAAGTCAAAATCGTACTACTGAAAAGCGGTTAGCTGTAAATATTTCCAACCTGCATCGCCCCCAGCAACAGTATACATACTCCTCTCCTCGCAAACAAATATTAGTTTCAACGGCCATTTAAACTTTAGTTAAACTTTTCCATGGTTTTTATCCCCACAAAGCACTTAACAGTTTCCTCGAGGCAAACTGTTTTTACTTGGATTTAGTTTTCTTTCATAATCACTTCTTATTTCTTGAATAACACAAACTGTTTTAGTTTCATAATATTATTTCGGGTTCCTTCTATTTGGCAGAATCTTGATACTCCGAATTTGCCATAATCTTCTTTAATCGAATATTTTTAAGGCATTAAAATTGTTTAGAATTAATTAATTAATTATTTATAATAAATTAATTGTTAATTTATTAACTAACAATTAATAGTAATTTAGTTGTAAATTAATTAATTAATTGTTTATTTTTAATTATTTACTATTGTTTGGCAGAATGTTTACGTGTCCGCATCCAAAAGAATATGCCTATTTTTAAGTTGTGAAATTGAAAACCAGAAAGCTGCTACTAAATATGACATCTTATATCACATATACTAACAGTTTTAATGTAAGACTAGCGGTTGCCCCGGCTTCGCCCGCATACATAAAATATAGCCTATGTCACTCAAGAATAAAGTAGCTTTCTATCGGAGATAACTTCCTAAAAACAAAATAATATTAGTATTAGTGTAGATATGTATATTTTATATAGGTAACTAAATAATATCAGCGTCAGCATCCGCTGATACTGAAGGCCCGACGCCGCGGCTGAGGCTGGCCGGCTAAGCCGAAGGATGCTGCGGTGGTGAGCGTTAAAACCATCTGCGACGATAAGCTCGCGTAGGGCCGCCCAAACTGCGCAGTCCCGGAGCTGTGACAGAAACACAGTTTCTGTATTTGTATGCTATCCGTTGTTATACAAAATAATCAATTATGACGTAAAAAGTTCTGCTATAAAAGTTAGACCCCATTATTTTATTAGTTGAGAATATTTTTTGGTCGAAATTTTGTTTGAAATCCTTCTAGACAGTTATACTGCTTAGTCCTTAACAAAATGTTGAAATAATAAAAATAAACTTGCCATACAGAATATAGACAATAATCCTGAAAACAAAATGCATAAACTTAAACAAACACAAAAAAAACGGGCATTTATGTCGCAAAAAAACGTATATTTCGTTACTCTCAAAGGAATCAAAATTCATAGGGTACTTCCCGTTGACCCAGAATCCTGAAATTTGGAATAAGGTAAGGTCTAACAAGGTCGGCACAAAAAAATAATACTTTTTTTGCAATTCGGAAAAATCTTCGAGACTCCATTCGGAAATTGTAGTTTGTACGGAACCCTCAGTGCGCCAGTCCGACTCGCACTTGCCCAGTTTTTTATTATTATGCAAAGGCTCGTGGTTGACCACTATCTCACCTGATGGTGAGTGATGACGTGGCTGACGATGAAAGAGCACGGTTGCGTAAAAGTATTCACTCTTGACTTAAAGACTCCTGACTATAATTATATTGCTGCTTTAGTTACTGTTCCGCTCCTTTTGGTCATAGTGTCAGATTAGGTATATACCACTAATTTTTAATTACTACAAATACCTAAAGGGCTCATTAGAAAAGCTCTCGTTATTATTTAAAAGTAAAGTATCAATAAATAATATTCATAAACAGGAAAGTTATTAGAGTTTGTTTATATCCCAAAATGTCTCTTAATTTATGGAAATATTGTACAGGCTATTGATTATGATTGAAAAACACTGTGCATAGTATTTTATAGTAGCAATTGTTGTAAATAATTGTTTCAATTAAGTATGACAAATTTTCGTGGTCAATTTTGGGGATTTCGTTTTTTTTTTACTTTTGACTACACAAATATGATCAGCAACGGGTACGGATAGAGCCCCATTTTTTTGTACTAATTATAAACTACGGCCTAAATTCTTCGTTTTATGGGATATCCAACAATACAATTATTTTCCAATTCAAACCAGTAGATAGTTAGTTCCTGAAATTAGTTTGTTCAACTAAAAACCAAACAAACTCTCCAACCTTATGATATTAATATTTATTTCATCAAAACTAACTAAAAATTACATAAACTCATAGGCTACTTAATTCTATATAACATAAGATGCTCCTATGCACCTGCAATCGAACTATAAGTTGAGATTATTATAGTATAATATTATTTAGTTTATATTTGTAATTCCCATGAATGGACCACTTTATGTACGTAATAGTTTCTTTTATACCAGCAGTTAACGCATTGTAAATCTGGAATTCTTAGCGTCCAAACCTTCTGTAAAAAAACCGAACTAAAACCAGCAATTCAACTCCATAAGTGTCAATAAAAACCCCTCCTTATCCCAACCACTTAAAACCTCAGTTTAATTCAATAACCCTCTTCATCACTAGCAAACAACCCTTTTTCCTAAAACTAAGTTAAACCAGTTTGACATAATCGATGGCTACTATCGATTGCGTCTCAAGTGCCCTTAGGCCAATTATGGCGGTTAAAAAGGCATTGTGGTGTAACACGAGGTATGTCTTCGCGACTCCTGATACGAACGATAGGTGTCCAAAGTCTGAGTCTACGGAGCTTACCTGTTGCTTGGACCTCGAGAAAGTGACGCGGCTGAAATGCGCCACCGCCCTGTGTTGCCAGGAATGTGAATTGTCCATTGTTATTGAGGAGTTTCCATTTGGGATTTAAGCCTTTTGTGCCGTTGTAAAACAAAAGAATGAATGCTAACCATTTAATGTTTTCACGTTCTGTTGTAATGTGTTAGATGAGCAGGCTTTGCGAGTGTCTACTAGATTACCTTTTTACACAAAATAACTTCATCCTCTTTACCTAAAGAAAGCCTGAAAATGACTGGCGAAAAATTACGAGGAGAGCCGATCCCAAATGAAATGGGATAGGCTAGGCAACGAGAAAGACGTAAAATAACTTCTCCTGGTTTGAGTAGTGCGAGAGGAAGTGTGAAGCTTTTATAGACTAAAACCCACCCATATTCCTTCCACCTCCCACCCTTTTCCCTTGAGGATTCCAGACAAAATCTTTGTTTATTCAGCCTTAATTCTTCAGAAACGTTGCTATGAATTGATTCGTAATGGTTAGTTACACCTAGACAGTGAAGAACTAAAAGTTTGATACTCGTGTAAACGGCATTTTCTGCCTGGTTGAATACCACTTTTATGCGATTTTTATTAAATCCTTTACTACTACAGAAAGTACTGCATATTATCTAAAGTTAAGCCGAACAAAACATGGGCACATGAGAACCTTTTCTACTAATAATTCCTCTCAACTGCGTCCACATAATGACTAACAATTAGTCTAAATCCTGCACATCCGCACTGACCCGAAAGCTCCCATTACACGGGTGGGTATATTTGAAACTATACTACACGATGCTACTGCAGGTGCGGGTGATTCTGGGTTTGAGGGCTGGCAACACTAGCCCGGGCGGAGGCAGTGTGCGCGAGCCGTCAGTCGCGCCGACCGCTCCCCGACAACCCTAGTCATAAGTGACAACAGACTCTATAGTACACCTCTAATTAGTTATACGTGTTTAAAAAAAAACTTGTGGTTTTCTTCAACTTTATTGCGGAGTGCTCAAATCGTGTTCTAGGTACCGAATGTAGTTTATTTTTATTTTTACTCGTTTTTTTGAACTTAGTGCAAAGCGTGTTTTTGTTTTTAAAATTTTAGTTGGGTTCTTTCGCGGTCAAATCTTTATAAGATTTTTAGGAGGTTTAACGATGTTCTCAAACATGAATTCCCGAAATAATTTGTGAAATTTTTTCGTGTTCGGTCGCGAGTCTGCGCGTATTTACATATTTATAGAAATTTGCATATTTTCTCAAAGTATTAGTGCATGCTGCTCTGTGAACATTGGTGTTTGGTCTCCTTTAAATAATTTAAAACGTGACCAGCAGGAGATGAAAGGCGAAAATAATAATATAATCATAACTTCATGCCATAATAATTTATTAATTCATCACAATAATCACTCATAACTACGCAGTCAGTACCTAGGATTTAATCAAATATCCCTAAATTTATAAACTAAAAGGAAACCTCAACTAAAACCATCAAATTAATCCTTCAAAACCCTCCACCGCAAACTCATTCATACTTGAAACGTAATCACAGCATCAGCAATTCGAAAATTTAAATAAATACGCAATCTCCGTGATTATACCCCTCAAGGGAACGGTACAGGCGCAACAGTTAGTTCATAATCTTACCCCGGGTTTTATCACGGCCATTCGCATTACCCATGTATGAACAAACCTCTTTCACAAGTCTTTCACTTACCCACCGTTCTTATTTCAAATAGTTCAATTTTTTTATTATGGCAATTCCACTGCGTATTTATAAGGATGCGAGTATTGCTCGCTTCGTACGTCTACGTAAGACCTCGTATTCGCTGAAAGTACCTAATTAAAATGCTGTCAAAGAATAATTGGATTTATGATACCTAGTAGAAACATCTTCCTGTTGCGTGTGCTGAGAAACGCTTTTAATTACTTTTCATATAATGTGTACCAAATGATAAGAGGATGAGATTGTTTAAACTCGTTAGCACATAAATTTTAATTCTGGCGCCCAACACGGGGCCGAAGTTGATCGATGTCCTTGACTCAAACCTTAACTAAATATGTAAAGAAAAGCAATTACACGAGACGGGGAGGTATTACGTTCACAAAATGTCAATGTGAAATCAATATAGGTCACAAAAGTTGTATCGAGGCGGGCCTGTCACTTTGTACTTTCGTATTAAATTACTGACTGGTCCTCGACTTGTTTTTTATGTACACAGATAAAAAAATCGAATTACGGAATCCATTTCTCTGTTTTCATTTACTAGCAGTACATCCAATCCATCAAAAGTTGGTATTTGTTTTTTTGACTTTCGATATACCGTCTATCATGGTTCCATGCCGTGAAATTGTAGAGGGGAATGAAATATGGATTTTCCTCGAAACACTTTCATCGGGATTGCGCGTTGATTAGAGGCGGAGAGTAAACAAACACCCACCTTTAATGTCGTACAATCACTACGATACGTAGTAACTTTTACTACGGATATTAGATAAGATGATGAAAGAAGGCTCACTATTAAAACTTGTGACATTACATTTACTTGTGTCTTCAAGGCTAGAGGGAATAGGCTCTTAATAAACTAGTGTGGCTCGTCATCAATGATTGCATCACTGCTTCCCATCAGGTGGGATCGCAGTCAAGCACTAGTTTATATCAATTAAAAAAAAGCGTCATAAAATTTTATCGTCATATTAAATTTTCTTTCTGACCGTAATACTCGCACGCAGGATTTCTAGAAGTCTGAAATACGTATACACGCGAATGAGGTCATTATCGAGTATAGTATAGTTTTTTACACCTACCTAAAGCACTAATAGCGAGTGATATTTTCGCACAGTTTGGCGTATTCATGCGAATTTATTTATTTATGCAGAAGTAACCTCAAATTACAATATTACAAACGGCACTTGCATGTGTCCTCCTTTAGTTATAGGACATCATATAGGACATCATGCACATATAATTAGGTGAAAAAAATTATCTATTTTCATAAAAGTACCTATACAAAATAAATTGCAAAAAGAAAAATTAATTATATCTATTATTTTTAGACATAAAGTCTATGTTACATCGTCAACCACATCGCTTTAAATCAGATAAAATAATGGTCATGCGAGAGCATACCAAAAATATTTTTTTTTTTACATATCATGGGTAGAATGACAGCGGAACGAAAATATGTAGGTATATTTAAGGTGAGAGAAAAGGATAGATAGCTACATTATATTAATCTGACAGCTGTCACCCGCACCATCTTTTCCTGATAATGTTATAGGTGAAGTGAAAATGAAGTCAGTTTCGCGTCTGACATAAGAGTTACACTTCTGTATACATGTCTGCATGATCACGTGACCGGCTCCCGGCGCCCACGCAGGGCAAAGCCTGTCTACGACCCCGGTAACGCCGGCGGCAGGCTGTCTACTTTGAAATTAATTTAAAATACTAACCGTGTTCCACTGAGTTTTATCTTTTTGATAGAATTTAATTGCTTTTTAATTTGATTCGGAGGGTCTTTGAGCGGAGTTCAATCAATAAAATCCGAATGTTGTTTTGTTGAGACAAATTGACTCTAGCGCCCAATTTAAGTTTTTAATTATACAAGCACTTGTACCAAAATTATTGAATTGAGAGTTACGAGTCTACTTTTTTAGAGTTCTGTACCCAATGTACCTGTCCGTCTGTCTGTCACCAGGCCGTATCTATCGTGATAGTTAGACAGTTAAAATTTTCACAGATGATGTATTCCTGTGGTCGCTATAAAAACGAATACAGAACAAATATAAATTAAATATTTAAGTGGGGCTCCCATACAGCAAACGTGTTTTTTTTTCGTTTTTTGTTACGGACGGTAAGGAACCCTCGAAACTCGATGTACTAAAACTTTTTTTTTTCTGACCAATATTTTGGCAACCCATACATCTCTGTTATTGGCCTCATACAGATCCTGAAAAGTGCAGGTGGTTGTGCAGGATGGGATGCATAGCAGGTGACGCCCAGGGGCCCAAATCTGCAATTTTTTAAAATTCGTCATTATTACACGATCCCATTGTCATTTTGCTAAAAGTTAGTAATCAGCTAATGGTCAATCATTGATCGGTCAATGATCTCGTCATAGAATTATGGTAGAATGACTATATTGAGCTGTCTCGTAACAAATTAAAAGCAATGACTGTATAATAACGTTCTGTGCAATGGTAGGTCGCTGATCAAAGGAACTGTCAAAATTTTAGAAAATTCGCGCATACGTCAAACTTTGAACTTTAAGATTGCCATTCTGTGCCATTTCGTTCAATAGAGTGTCAGTGGTTGACCATTGGAAAGTCATGATGATGCCGTTATATAAGTAGATTACCAAACTGGTCAAAATCAACAATTATTAAATCAATGAGAGACCATTCTGACACTATTGGAATAGCAGAATTGAGGCCCAGGTCTCAAAGTGTTAAAGTTGTTCGTAAAATATAATTTGTAATACTCATAACACTTACTTATTGAATACTGAAGACGTGTGAACTGACCTCTTACCCTATCGATCGGAACGCAGTATTTCATAACAGTAAAACCACTTCAATAATGGTTATTTTTTCGTTCCATTATTACCTCAGTTTTATTATCAAAGGCTGCTCCGTAACTGCAATAAATTATCACTAGGTACTAGGTAGTTTGCGGTCTACATAGTCCGCTGCTGTAAAGAAAACGCAATCCGTCATAGCTTTTAATTAAAGTAATAAGCTTTCCAACACTACATTTTGTTCGCCCGGCTTTCAGGCGATAATTTGTGGGTTCATTTGAGTTTATAGGTCTTACTTTTTTTTTATTTAGTACCGTTTACTGGTAGTAGGTATCTGTTTTAATTAAAATACTGAAAATCAATCGGTTTCAGTAAACAAAAGATTGGTTACATTTATTGTACGTACAGCTAAGGAGTGGAATTCCCTGACGGAGTCTGCCTTTTTTAATAGCAACAATCTAGAAGTCTTTAAGTAAAGAGTGAATAGGTTACTTCTAGGCAAGCGTGCTCCATCGCAGACCACATTATCGCTTACCATTAGGTCAGATAGTGGTCAAACGCGAGCCTATCAATAAAAAAATAATAAAAAAGATGATTTCTCTTAGAACATATATTATGCACTATAGGTCATTTGATTACACTATACTTAAGCACTATAGTTAGAGTAATCAGGTAATAATTTGACCAATTTTAATAAAGTGCAATGTCCGATTTTAGCTAATACAACTTAAATTGTATTGCACGGGCTGCAACTCGACATACTTTTTCACTATTTTTCATATAACCGCTCCAACGCGATTAAGACGTTATTACACATTTTTCATTAGATATTTTGGAAACACAGTATCTTGTGGATATTATCTAGGCTTCTATTGAAATCAATTTATAAATTTGTGTAAAACTAATCCAGTAAAGACCTCTGAAAATCTGCTATTTTGCATGAACACTTCATAATTTCATCAAAAATTAAAAACAGAAAAGTATAATAATAGAAACCTTGCAAATTTAATGAAGATTCTAAATGACGACAATTTTTTTCAAAAACTTTTAAGGGTTTAAAAAAACACGTATATCCTGAAACAAGTTTGTAAAATATTCGAGTAAATCACTGAATTACCGAATGCTAACAGAGATTCAGGCGTTAGCTCTCTTTTTATGCATTGCCTTTTCGTCAAACATAGCGTTGGATTGCTTTAGATGAAGTAACATGCTTGTAAACCTTGCTTGATGTTGAAAATAAGCTCGTGAAAAAGGACACCATACAACAAAAACAAAATAAACTAAAAATGTTGTGTTTAGCACCATCTAGTGAGGAAATACCCACGCTTTGGTCGGTAGATTTTATCTTAATATATTCTTAGGTTTAAAAAAAAAATATCCTCACTTCTAAAGAATATAATAAAAAAATGCCCATATTCGTCACCGATCAATAATAATTGAATTTGTCAGCTAGTCCAAATAAAAAACTATAACTAACAACGAGAAAACAGTAATAATCTTAGTTCGTAAGTGAGAAAACAGCCTAATAGTTATAAGTGAATAGTGATGGTACCAGTGTAAGACTAACAATGAGTGGGTTAGGCCCGCCTGGCGTGTGGGCCGCACAGAAACGGCTGGAGTCTTGGGCCCGAGCCGCAAGGGAGAGAACTTCGAGTGCCAGTAGCGGTCAGAGCCATAATTCTACTGACAGCTTCGGCGATGACAAGTCACATGGCAGCCTTAATGTAAGTATATAAGTACGAGAAACTTTCTTGGAGGAATCGAGCTGTCCAGGAGCTTTTTTTTAAAGTGGGAAATCATCATCATAACTCTTTCCGCTCTGGGTAGAGTGAAAGGAAGTGTCAGACTTTTAGTGACTAAAACCCGCCTGTGTTCTTTCAGTTGCCATTTACGTTCCAAGTTCACAGTAACTCTTTCGAACAATCTCGAAGCCAATGCTGTCCAGAAACTGTTAGCAAACTGAAGTTCAGTTTTCGGATTGTTGCCTTTACTTGTGCTATATGGCATTGCTTCTTGCATCATTAAATGACTTCTCCCGCTCCATGGTGGAACGAGATCGTGTGTCACACTTTCACTGCCTAAAATCCACCTGTATCCTTCAGTCGCCCTCTGCATCAGGCATTGGCACTACTGGGCTTCTTCAGTTTTGCTTCTTTTATCCATAAATATAATACATGATTTACGAAATTTAACATAATTTATCAGAATTTTCTTATAATATTCTCGAGAACATTCTTGCTCAAGAAAATTTGTTGAAAATATAAATGGTGGGGGTACCTACCTCCGCCACTTATATATGACGTGAATTTCGTAAAAAAAAAATCTGTTGACCATTACTTTAAATAAATCGACACAATAAAAATATCCAATTTTTTTAAATCTCTTAAACTTTTTCCACAGAAATTTTCCCTAGAGCTTAAAAGCTAAATTCTGGCTTGGAGAATATTCTCGGAAATTTTCCATCACAATTGTAAGTCAGTATTGCCTCTCAGCTAAGTAAAAGCTTCATTCATTCCAAGTATTGTGGTCGCATGCCGCTCATTTTCAATTAACAAGAAAATCTTCTAAGTTAAAGACAATCGCAGAGTTCCAGACCTGCTAAAGAAATAATATTGTATAAGGGTACAACTTTTATCTTGTAGGAAACTGAACTTCCAAAGCCTTTTCATAACAGATTTCTTGCTTATTTTTATTATTTTACATTGTTCGTGAGTAAACCTAATATTTGAAAATTTTGGGAACAGAAAAGTATCTATTACGGTGTTACCAAACCAACAAAACATATTAATAGCAAAATCGTATCAAAATCCCTCTGCTTTAACTTTATATATCTAAATTTATATTTTATTAAACTAGTGGTCGCTACAGACGTTGTCCTGTCTAAAAGCAGGCTTTACGTCGGAAAAAAAAATTGTGAACCCGATTGCACCCCCACCTACCGGGTCCAATTGTATTTTCAAACCGTTTAGGGACCCACTTAAATATACACACGAAGTTTCATCCAAATCGGTCGTGCCGTTTAGGAAGAAGATAGGTGACAAACACTCGTACAGTAGAATAATAAAGATATGTATGTATGTAACTTGAATATATACTTTATTAATCCTTGTTTTCTAAATAATATTTCCTTTTTTGTGCACCTGCTAAGAAATATTAATAAATTGAATTAATGGAATATCGATTCTTCACCACCCCAGGCTAACTGATAAAGAATGTAAGTCTGCATTTGTGCTTGCATGAAGTTTAAATAAATGAATTGAACTACATCGATCGACGATTTATCGTTTTGTATGATAACAATACACCATAAGGAATTTCGAGACAATGGAGCAATCTTTGTTGTTCTTGAAAAATTTATGTAAAATATCCAATTACACTTTTTTTGAGGTTGGAAGTCATCTCATGACTTCTCCCACTCTAGGGCGGAGCGCGAGGGCGTGTCAGGCTTTTACTGACTAAAACCACACCTATGTTCCTTCAGTCGCCCTCTGCGTTCCCGGACCACGGGTTCCCCTTTCGGAACTTAAACCATAGCCCCAGTAGGCTTCGGCTCTGCAGGGTCCCTACAGTTTTGGTGATATCTCTTTGTAGAGCACGTGGATCACTACGCGCCGTCGACGGCTACGGGCTTGGTTAGGACTGTTACTGGACGGCCAGACGGCGAGCTACCTATTGCTCATCGTCCGCAAGCCCACAATCCAATAATGCTATGAACCTACAATTAGAGACCGACCGAAAATTCGGTTTCGAGTTCGGACAGTTTCGGCCAAAAATCCTGGTTTCGGCTAAGGTTCCGGTTTCGCCAAAAAAGTGGCCGAATGTTCGACTCGACCAAACGTAACGTTTTTGAGCTGAACGTTTTGATCGAGACCTATTAACTGACTGTCTCAGTCGTCTATGTGTGTTATAATTTTTGGGTAATCGTCGATTTATCCATATATTTAGTATTTTACAATAATACAATTAAGCATATTTATGACGGCACAGTTAACTCACAAAGTTTTCTGTAACAACGTCTGTTTCGGCTTCGGTTTTGTTCATGGCCGAAGCTGGAAGAAGAGCCGAACATTCGAGTTCGGCTGAAAGTCGAATTTCGGGTCGATCCTACAATATTGTACAGTGCAGAAATGAGACAGAATTTGAATACCTACAAAGCTTGTATTCATTTATTTATTTACCGAAATTGTAATCGAGCTGAGAGGAAGTTTTTGTGTTTTATTCAGTCAGTTGAGAGCGAAGTTTTTTATTCTATTTCAGATACCATATCATTCAAATGGATTTCTATGAAATATGATAGCTAGTATCTTCCTGAATAGAGTGCAAAGTTTTATTTTATTTGAAGATAAGCGAGTAGCTATTGATCGATCTTGATACTGCCGGACTGCGTGCTGAATATTTTAGATTATGGTATGAAGGTTTCCATAAGTTATTTGCATTTAAAGTCTATTCATCAGTATATTATTAGTTAGTGACAGTGAGTGTTATGTGTTTACAGTGATAGCCAGTAACAGTGACAGTGTGTGTTGTGTTTTTAGTTTGTTTGTTTAACTTTGTAGTTAAGTCCTTAATCCTGATTTCTGGGTAAAAAAAAAATTGAAAAATTAGTATAGAAACTTTTAAACTTTGACATCATAGAACGGTTAAAGGACACATTTTGAACTCCAAATTCTGTTCCAAAACCGGTCCTTAGTGGATTACATATCTACGTCAGTGATATCCCACCAATGACCACCCACTGAGCAGTGGTGGCCTAGTTAGTGGTAATGAGTTGTAGGATCCGGTTCCCACCCGGGCGCATTACTTTGTGTAATTTATTTCATCACAACTGTTCTCAAAACGGTGAAGGAAAACATTGTGAGGAAACCGGCATGGCCTAGAACTAAAAGTTCAAGACATGTGACATGCCCGCGTAGTGGATTACGGCCCGTTCCCTCTTCTTAAGAAGAGGCCTGAGTCCCAGCAGTAAAAACATTATACGGCTGCTTATGCATTAAATATCCTGAGAGATTGTCAGACGTTTTCTGCGTAAAGCCCACCTGTGTTCCTTTAGTTACCCTTTGCGTTCGAGAACCACGGTAACTCTTTTGAACAGTCCCGGAGTCCAGATCCTTGGAGGTATCCCATAGCTCGGACAAAACAATCCACGCAGAGAAAACACGACAGAGGATTTTTAAACCAACAAAAAAAGTGGTATGAAAATATTCAATTTATATAATTCAATTTCACCTTATTAACGATCAATAAAATGAATATACATAAGATGAATAAGATTAGATAAATTTTATTGCTACTTTGTGTATCGATGAAATATGTAATAAAAACACGCTCGAGTTCGAAGCGTACATGATACTCGTAATATGTTTCAATGGTAGGTATTCAACGAAATTAAATCAATACATGTATCTACTCCTGGTCAGGGATGTTACGGAGGAGTAATTATAACCGAAACTATTGGATATCCGAAATAAAAAAAAATCCATATCAGAAACCGATTTAAAAATTTCGGATAGTTCCGAAAAAAGGCGAAGACTAAATGACAGGTTACGATAGGTTTTTGTTTGTTTTGGCCAGTCAAAAGAGTGATAATCTGGAAGTCATTTTTTTAAATGATATAAACTAGTACTTCACTGCGATCCCACCTGGTGGTAAGTAGTGATACAATTAGTGCTGGTGAACTAGAACTATGCACTACTTTATTATAAGAGCCTATTCACTCTAGCCTTGAAGACTGCTCCAGGCCAATTTTTTATTGTTCCAATCTTTCAATGTACGCGATGTAAACGACGAGGCGAAACGATTTGGCGGACCGTAGTGGAGTAAAATCTTGCTATTTATACTTTACTTTTAAAATTCTTATATTCCGTAACCGAAACTATCCGAACATTGCGGGTAATCTGAAATAATGTCATGTTCGTAACCTTATACGAAACCGGTATAATATTATTCCTATATCCGTATCCAGATCCGAAATTCCATATCTAAAACACCACTACTCCTAGTTATTGAGGCGTTCATTACATCGTATATTATAAAGATTTCGTGGAAATAACTAGGAATTTTTCCGACTATGTATCATTTACTAGGTACTTACAGTTCGCTGTTTACGTACTTTTGTCTACCTATTGGTGATTGATGTTCTTTAGGGTAACGTTTGTTTACTTTTTGTGCTTTAGTTACTAAGTTTGATGAAGTTTAGGCGGTTAAGGTACCCGCCTGTCATGCATGACATTGCGAGTTCGAAACCGGGCAAGTACTACTAATGTGAATTTTTAATTCATAATATGTTACGATTTATACGAAGGCCAATAACCGAGCTGTACAGGTTAGCAAATACTGGTCAGGAAAAAAAATTTTGTCCATCGTCACAATAAAAAGAAGAATACATATGATTTTTTTAAGTTTTATAGGTTATTACTGACACCCCATGTCTCGGAAAGTACGTAAAGCCGTTGGTTCCGTTGTCATTCGTAGATCTTTGGAAATCGTTAAAGGTAGTTAGACGCCAGAAAGTCTGACCATCAGTTCATCCAAGGAGCATCGTGTTACCCAGTAACATGGTTGTGGAGGTCTGATAGGTATTCGCTCCATGTAGAACACGACGGCACAGGCCGATCCCAATCTAATAGTTAAAAGTAGTAACTAAACCTTAACAGAGCAGAGCAGTGGTTGCCGAGTGGCAATGGTCCCGACTTACGAATTGTAGGTCGTGGGTTCAAACCCAGCCAGACGCATTACTTTGTGTAATTTATTTCATCTCAAAACGGTGAAGGAAAACATCGTGAGGAAACCGGCATGTCCTAGAACCAAAAATTCGAAGACAACTAACATCCACCAATTCGCAATGGGCCCGCGTGGTGAATTACGGCCTATTATCTCTCCTAGAGAGGAGACCTGAGTCCCAGCAGTGGGAAGATTATAAGGCCAACTATGCTATGCTATAAACCTTAGCAGGTGTCAGACTTTCACTGGCTAAAACCACATCTATTTTCCTGCTTTGCCTTGCGTTCCAGGTTTCCTTTTCGGAAGCCAACCCATGGCCACAGTAGGCTGCGGCCCTACTGGGCCCCTACGGTTTTGCTGACAACTCTTTGAGGCTCTTTCGGGCTTGGTCTAGACCAGTTACCTTACTGTCGGAGACAGCGAGTAACCCATTGCTCGTCGTGCGTAAGGTCAACCTTTGTATGTTTGTGTTGTATAAAGTTTCAATAACATAGAACTAGGCAATACGGTTGGTTGACATTATGATAAAAAATATTTTGAGTCGACCTCTGTAACATTTACAGAACATACCTAGTTCCGCACCAGTTTCCTTCATCCCGCTCCAATTAACAAGAGTGTCATTGAAAACGTTAACACGAAATAACTGAATCCGAACATAAACCGAATATCAAAAGCCCTGGCAGCTGGTCCGAGTGCCTGTCAACAGGACATGTTTTGACGGGCACAGCCGCGGGCAAGCCACTAGTTAGAAAAATAAGAGCGCGTAGCTTATTATTTTTACAATTCAAGAGTTCGAAATAACGAGGTGCTCGCTACCAGTGAAACAAAAGATGATTTTTTGTCTATCGTGTTGTGATTGTGATTTGGATCGTATTTTTGTATTATTTTTTTATTTGGGTGTAGGTGGGACTATTTTAGATACATTTAGGTGCTGCCAGCGGCTTCGCCTGCGTGATATTACAAAATTATCCCAAGGGACAGAGCAGAATCTGAGTATATGTCGCGGCCACGTCTTAGAAATTGATCACTTCATGATATAGCCAAGCAAAAATGGCCAGATCGTTTAAAACATTAAAGTTTGATGATATTTCAATCTTCGTTTGCCCTACTTTCTAAAGACCTTTTAGACCTAGATCCCAGAACTGTCTGACATAACTTATTTTCACATGGATGAAACCTTAGGTTCTCAGTAGCGTCTCATGTGCTTTGAATATGTTTGTGGAGCTCCCCCTTGGAGCCCCTGGTGAGAATGAAAAATAAAAATAAGATTAACTTAACTTAAATTTACACACAAATTGTAGTGACCAAACATCCAGACAGTGCATAAAATCGTCTTACTCGTACTGAAACGGATGCGTGCTCTCGCGTTCATACTCTCGGCTGAATAATTTTTGTGTTTAGGGGATGTTTGGTCACTACAATTAGTCTGACTACCGAAATATACCTTTGTTATAGTTACCTCAATAACATATTTAAAAATCAGACATGTAGAAATAAGTAAAGTTCATTAATTATTTTTTTTTAGCTTTAAAGTGTCTGACAGAAGTTTTGGTCCACGGAAAGTGTCTGACACTTATGATACTACTTTAGAATAATATTCTACAAAACATCTATTAAAATCAGTCATAAAAAAATAAGTTAAGAAACTCGTTATTTTTAGTTAAGTTTCTCACCTGGCACCTGCTCTAAGGCCCCAAGGGGAAGCTCCACAAGTACACAGGTATTCAAAGCACATGAGACGCTACTGAAAACCTAAGGTTTCATCCATGTGAAAATAAGTTATGTCTGACAGCTCTGGGATCTTAATATATTTTATTATCATTGAAATCCTACATCAATAATATGACCAAACGAGGATTGACGTTTAAATGATCTGGCCAGTTTAAGTTGGCCATATCATGAAGTGATTAATTCTAAGATCTGGCCACGACATATTCGCTTCATTTTTGGCCTTCGAAAGTACGACCATTTCGTAAACGCTTTGAATATCTTGTTCAGAGAGGAAAGCCTTGTCGCTCATCGGATGATGCAAAGCAAAACGAAGGAGAAGAGAGGATTCTCTTCTCCTTCGTTTTGCTCCCATTCCTCTTGTCGGTACAGTAGATCTTTAACTGTTCGAGTTGTGCCCCTTTGGAATTCTCTTCCACACACATTACGGACTAGCCCCTCGTTGGAAGTCTTCAGGGAAAGAATTAGGCAACATTTTGGGAAATCATCAAATGACTTCTGCTCTGCGTGGAGCGAGATTGCAGATTTTTACTGACTAAAGCCAACCTGCTATTCCTTCAGTTGCTCTTTGTTTCACATGGCCACAGTAACACTTTCGAACAATCCCGCTACCCTGGAGGATTTAGCTACCTAACACTACCTTTCTCTATTTAGAAGATGATTTTATTCAATGGTAGCTACCATGTCTGAGGGGAAAAAATAATAAGTAATTGGACTCTGGAGTACAATTAAATATGGTAAAGTTGTAACAAATGCGACAAGTAAAAATATTAAGAAAAAAAGCACACCTGAGTCCTTTGGGCCTTACTTATCAGATGAAACAGAATTGTTATCGGAATTCACGCCAATTAAAAATTCATGAAGGATCAAAAGCAATGAGTAGCGGTGTCATAACGCACAAGTGCTTCGGTTTAATCACTATTTCGAGTTGGCACTAAAATTTCAATATGGCTACTACAACGATGCTCGCAGCAGGCGACCCTTTCACTAAAAATAATGGAACAGAAGAACCACTCCGATTCGACGGCGAATAAAAAAAACCTCTTGTACTTAATAGGAACAGACAATTTTGAATGCTATCAGTTAGAATACTGATAGCATTCAAAATTTTCTGAACCTTGGAGATAAAAACTTAAAACGCGTTTTTCTCAAAATCTCAGCTGTATGGGATATTATTTTTTATTATAATAATTATTTTTTATTATTATGAGCCCATTGTATCCCACTGCAGGGCAGAGGCCTCCCTTCCGTTATTCCACTCTTTTCTGTCCTTAGCCATTTCTGGGAAACATAATATTTCCTTCTGAGTATGGAATATATTTTTACTACGTTCATTTATAGGCAATTTAGAGATCTGTATCAATCCATTTTTAGCAGTATACTTTGTTTTTTTTTTCATTCTTCAAGATACACGATTGTTTACTAGTTTGGAAGACAGCCGCCTTATTTATATATAACATAGCCGCTCCCAATTTTGGTTTTTCATCACTGATGTGTTACTGTAAGTAATTTGCATTTTTTTTATAATTAATTACTTAGTTAATAATTAATGTTATAGGTTAAAATCTCAATTGGATAAAATTTATTACTTATCATGGATCCACCTGTCAATCTTTTTACTTTATATCAAATGGAATCATGAGATTTCATCACCAAATTATTAAAAAGGGGAACCTTCTTAAAACCGGGCTTTCCTTTTTGGAATTGGATGTTTTTTGAACCTTCGTTCAGCACAGATTTTAATCTAAAGTATGAAACAAACTAATCCCTGGCTTTCTAAATCAGAATTAGAACGGAACAAATAATCAAAGTCTACTTGGCAAATTCTCAACTTTGAATTAGTTTAAAAACCAAGGATAAATTTAGTTTGCCTTTCAAAAGCTTAGAGCCTACTGTCCACAGACGTGTAGCAACATCTATGGCGTCACATAAGATCAGGATATCACGTCAACTAATCCTGCATCGCGCAATTAAAGTTCTCCACGCGATTAGAACATATAGCCCAGAAATCATCTATTGGGCCCACCAGACATAACACCGGTCTGGCCGGAGGATCCTTCCTTTTCAACAGAGGTTTTTTTTACTCTCTGTCCCGCATACCTCCAAAGACGCATAGCTTCATATACGCGTATTCGTTATTGTACGCTTGTTGTACACCTGCTTAAATACAAAACTTTAAAACTGTCGACGGAGCGGCAACGTCGTGCCGTCGCATGCGTATTATCACGAATACGCGTCTTTAAAGCTACGCGTCTGTGGACATAGGCCTTATACTATTGCTTTTTGTTGTAGACCTTCTGAATATTCTTGTACAATGGTCGTTATAATTGAATATTGTTCGTGAATACGGCTCGCAATTGTTTACTTTGTGTTTGTATTCATACGTATGAGACTGGATGTAAATAAAGACCGTACTATATCACCCTGGTATTACGAAGGAAACTTTTGTTTGCAAGGGATTTGCTTAAATACGACTTATAAGATTGTTATTTTAATAATTCAGTTGTATGAAAAGTTTTAGACTCAGGCCGGTCCTTATTCTTGGAAATGGATATAATGGCTTCATATTTTTATTTCAATTACAGTTTTAATAATGTTGAATAATATCAGTGTTTAATATTAAAATTTCAGGGAAAGTCTTATGTCATAATGTATGTATGGTATATTAAATAATACTGGAGCATTAAAAATAGGTAGGTGGGCACATATTTTTCTACTTACTTAGCATAAGCATAATCAGCCTTTTTAATGTTCCCACTGCTTGGACTCAGGTCTCCTCTCTAGGAGAGGGAATGGGCCGTTATCCACCACGGACCCAGTACGGGTTGGTGAATGTCACATGTCTTCGAATTTTTGGTTCTAGGACATGCCGGTTTCCTCACGATGTTTTCCTTCACTGTTTTGAGAGCAGTGATGATAAAATAAATTACACAAAGTAATAGGTACGCCTGGATGGGTTTGAACCTGCAACTCGTAAGTCGTGGCCGTTACCACGCAGCCACCACTGCTCCTCCGACTTACTTGGCTTGCCGGATTATTAGAAAGAGTTTCTGCAGCCCTGAAACGCAAATGGCAACTGAAAGAACACGGGTGGGTTTTAGGCATTAAACATCTGACACTCCCTCCCACAGCAACCAGACCAGGAGAAGATATTAAATTAGAATAGTATAGAATAGAAATACTTTTATTCGTGACAGACACAGCACAATGGTTATAAACACAAAGTAAAAAATAACAAAAGTACAAAGTACGCCGAGCGTGCCCGCACCTCAGCATTTGCTGGGCGCCCAGCGCTGGTTTTCAGTTCGCACCCCGCAGTGACGCACGGACATAAACATATAATACCCAAAAATTCAAAAAATTAAAAATTCTTGTACATTTTACATGAGATCTTAATAATAAATTAATTAGTTCTTTAAAAATCTACCTTAAAGGTGTACACTCTTTCTCGTAGTTATAAATAAGAATTGATTAACACATTGAAATAATTATAACAAATCACAACATAACTCAATGAATAGAAATTAGAATAACTCCTATGTATTTGAAATTAATATTGATGTTGTGAACCTACTGGTGTATAATTTTATTGAAATAAAATACATAAATAACTATTTGATGAATAACAACATAATATCCCATTTAAAAACATAAAAGCTTTTATCTCCACCTTATCTAATCAATATCAAAACATCTCATCATTTTTTCCTAAGGAATTAAAAAGGTTACTAAACTAATTCATTAAAATATAACCAAATATAATATTCTCGCCTTCCCATTAAATTTCATTTGTCACCCTGAATCGGCCAACTTTAAGGGTAAAGTTAATTGAATTATTCTCCCTAGAATCGTTTAGAAAAAGGCAAACAACTGTGATTAGCTAGATAAAGCTTCTGAGAGAAAACGACGCCTTTATGAATAAACAACGACTAATTAAATATTGTAATTATTCTTTTCAATTTATTTTTCTTTGGGTTGGCTTCGGTCCAGTATTATGAAATAAGTCTAAATATTAGAAACGTATCGTGACGAATGTATATTGTGCCGACGTAATTTCGAAAGAGTTACCGAGGCCCTGAAACGCAAAGGGCAACTAAAGGGAAAATGTGATGATTCAAAAAAAAAGTGTACCTACCTACCTATAGTATACCCACCAGATTTTAGATTTATTTTATTATCTATATATTGCCATTTACGTGAGGCATACTGAAAGTCTCTGGATCTGGCCACTTAAAATAAAAGAATGAAAAAACAATTATAGAATTCGATAATGAAACTCTTTGCGAGCATGATACTTTTTAATTTGCGAGACTGTCATTTGTTTTCTCACTGTGGCGTCCTTTCGAAGATTGTTTGTCGCTATCAAAATAAATTTAACTCGTGAATATTTTCGTTAAATGACTTTTTTTTTATTTTTGTTGTGGCTTAAGTTAACAACAGAGTTGCCAGAGACTTCAATTGGCATTTGGTGATGAAGCACCATGTCGCAACTCTGTATATACGTGGTTTAGAGAATTAAGACGTTAACGTGATCATCTCTATGAGGAGGTACGTGAAGGACGGCCGGCGACTGCGCTTACAGAATATTAACCGTACGACAACTTATTGAAACTGACAAAAAAATTACTTGCCAGGAAATTCGTGACTTGTTAGGCATTGAAATGAGCCAAGTGCAAAAAATTTTACATGTGCATCTGAAGGTTCGGAAGCATTGCACTCGATGGATACCACATGACTTAAAGGAGGACCAAAAACGACTGCGTGTCCGAATGGTGCCGTAAAATGATAAAAAAGTTCAATGGAAGACAGTCATTGGCTGTCTATAATATCGTGACAGATGACGAAACCTGGGCGTACTGCTTTGAACTTGAAAGAAAAACTTAGTCGGCAGAGTGGGTCTTTCCTTTTGAAGATTTGCCGACGAAAGTTAAGAAACGACTTTTCTTAAGTTTCGTTAAGAAGGTAAGTGTTGGAAAAAAGTTGTTACCTTTTTTTCGGTAAATCGCCGGCGTAAAATTCCGCTGCCGCAACAAGTCGCGGCATGGCGGACAGAGTTCCGGCGGGATCTCATGGTGGAATGGCGACAGCGACTATCGCAACCCAGTGCTGGGCACGCCGTAATTATGGCGGTAAGTCCCCTCTTTGAGGAGTGTCCTCACCTTCCGCATGACGCAGGTTCTCACAGAACATGGTCAGTTCGAGAAGTTCTTGCACCGGATTCGAACGAAAGTAACGCCCGGGTGCCACCACAGTGTCCGTGTACCCGAAAGACACAGTGGAGCACACGATAGAGGTATGCCCCGCCTGGGTAGAGCACCGCCGTGTCCTCGTGTAGGAGATCGGCGGCAATGATCTCTGGCGCCGGGCCTTGGTACAGGTGATGGTCCGAAGCGAGGAGTGGAAGGCGGTCGCCTCCTTCTGCGTAGCAGTAATGCCTGCAAACCCCACACCCCAGCCGCTGTGATTCCGATCCCGAATTCCGGCCACCGTAGGCGCGGACTTACTGTTCCACTCGTGCCTCAAGGAGATCAGTCAGAGTCAGTAAACCTTAAGAGGGGCCCAGCAGGGTCGCACCCTGCTGGGACCAAAGGTTTGTTTCTGAAAGGAAAACTCAGCCCTGGCTCACTCACGCACTCAGCTTGTCATGAAAGGCAACGAAGGAACCGGAGTGGGTTTTTAGTCAGTAAAACTCTGACACGCCCTCGCGCTCCGACCAAGGTCGGGAGATGTCATTTTTTTTTCATCTGTTTGTGTGAAATTATTATTTTAGTGGTAATGTATATGTATTTTCTTATTATTCTTCAATGTGTTATTATGGTTTTTATTTAATGTATTTTTTTAGTTTGTAAGTTTCTACTGTACAACACCTTGGATTTCCTCCGTAACGTTGTACAAGTGCTTGTAAATAAATAAATAAATTAGATTTTTAGAATGATTTTCCCAAAAAAAAAATTGCTTTGGTACACAGAAGTCGTCAAAGATCTTTTCGAACATTTGATTTTTAAATTATAACGTTAAAATACCAATTTGTCACTGGTGCGGCGGTAAATATTGAATCAATCTACCGCGTGTCATTCTTGGCTGATTGATCGTGACCGGGGCAAATGTTTTTTTTTTTTTTTTAAGTTATACTTTTCAGAATGCAAACTCAATGATGTGGTTATCCATAGTTTTACTTGCTCTGTCATCTGAAGGAGTTAGATACTTAGTCTTTCTTAATGGGTAACGGTCACCGCTTGCGAAGCTGTAATGCTAGCGAAAGAGACGGCCGCACGCGTGAGGCAACGGACAGCCTTACGTCCCTGCTGCTATGACCCTGATCCCGACTACCAGCCATCGCAGACTGTGAAGTCGGTTTTGCAGAGTTTCGTTTCTGTCACTAAATTTTGTAGTACTTCATATTGACTTTTTATGACACTATTTTAATTGAATATTGAACATGAATTTTGATCTATATATTTATGACCAAAATTCAGTAAAATGTGGTTTCGGTGTGGTGAAAATATGGCAAATAAATCATTTGGCAAATAAAAATGTTCAAAAGAGGCTTCAGCCAATAGCAAAACGTTATTTTGTAAATCGGCGAAATATACCCAGTTCGGTAAAATAATACTTATTACACTTGAAACATCGATGATCTAAAAATACGACAAATAATGCATATAGCAAAAAAGACGTTGGTCAATAGTTTTCGGTAAAATAAAATTCGTACAAAAAAATTTCGGAAAAGTGATCGGTTCCCCCTCACCGGACTTGGCAAGTCCGGGAGGTTCCTGCCTGGTTTCCATTTAAAAAAATCCACATTTACATATTTTTTTATCCTTTTTTTCAGTCACATTTATAAAATAATCATTATCTTTTACTACATTACATTATATTTTACCCGCCTCAACTTCACACGAGTGTTACAAGTCTTTCTGAATTCTCGGTGTTTCTAATATGCTTGTTTTAAACTTATACTCTTTAACCTTCCTCATAAAATCATTCTGTCTATTTGTGAAAACGGCATGTTCATACAGACAGACGCGGTGAAGGACTTTGTTTTATAATATACAAGCTTTTGCCAGTGGCTTCGCCCGCGTAAAACTAGGTTTCACCATACAAACTTTGACCCCCGTTGCATCCCTTTAAGGTGCGAATTTTGCAAAATTCTCTCTTAGTGTTCACCTACGTCATAAAAGGAAACCTTGTACAAAATTACACACACCTGTCCGGACCGAGCCCAAGTTTCCGAACTGAGCCCAAGTGTCCGGACCGAGCCCAAGTCGTCGACAGCGCGTAGTGTTCCACGCGCGCCTTAAGGAGATGTCAGCAACCGTAGGGGCCCAGCAGGGTCGAAGCCTACTGGGGCCATGGTTGATGCGAAAAAGATCCCCGGGGTCCTAGAAAAATGGCACAGAAGGAACAGGAGTGGGTTTTGAGTCAGTAAAAGTCTGACACTATCTCCCGTCCTGCCTAAGTAGTAGTAGCTTCGGCTAAGCATTGACATGTCAGTCAGTCAGTTTCTCCTTTTATATATATAGAAAAGGATATAAAAATGAATGGACGAAAACTCATCTGCATAACGCCACCGATAAGGTGCACACATATTTATAAAGTAAATAAATCAATAAATTATTGTACGTATATAACTTATATTTGACCCATAAGGCTATTTAGGTCACCCAGTACAAGGAAACCTGTTGCGTCATATTCCTGTTATTTTCGCTATCTGAAAGTTCTCACTGTCAAACTATATGTGAACATATTAATAACATAACATCAGTTTTGTTTGTGTTCCAAATCATATAATGAATTCTTATCGTCATTTTCTTTTAGCCGTTCTTTATTCCAAAGTAGATTTCCAAAGGCTTGAGAAGAAATCTGATTTATCAAAGGTGGTCTGGTCTCTTCTGAAGACCACAAAAGAATAAGATCCCCTTATATAAGTGTTTGGTCATTGAAAACTACTTCCATTGATCTAGCTGTCTAACGAAAGCGTCGAAGAAACTTTTTTTTTAGTGAAGCTAGATTATAAACTAAGTATACAGCTATATCCTCGTGGAGGTGATGGGTGGCGGTGACCTCTCGCATCCAGGTCTGGTTCAAGTCATGGTCCGGAGCGAGAGGAAATAAGGAAAGGTCGCTTCCTTCTGCAAAGCAGTAAGCAGTAATGCAAGCGAAGGAGGTGGCCGAAACCGTAAAGGAGAGAACATTCTCACGCCCCAGCCACGTCGGGCGTCACTTGGCAATTCCTTGTAACCGTAGACGAAGGCTTGCAGACGGCGAGTGATGGATAGCTCGCTATCCCGTCTTCCGATAAGGACCAAGCCTGAGTCGACGGCGTGTTGTGTTCCACACGCGCCTCAAAGATGAATTGACGGGACCCAGTAGGGCTGATGCCTGCTAGGGCTGCGAGAATATTAGAAAGAGATACCGTGGGCCTGGAACGCAAAGGGCAACTGAAGGAACACAGGTGGGAGAAGTTATTAGAAGTTGCAAAAAAAGTATATGGTTTTTTTTTATTTTTTTTAATAGCCTATTCTGTCCCACAGCTGGGCAAAGGCCTCCCCCAACTTCTTCTAGGTATTATTTTCTTGAGCCACCTCGAACCAGTCCTTGTGGTAGACGTCTAGGTTGTCTCGCCACCTCTTTCCAGGTCGACCCGGCGGCGTCGTCTATCTTCAGGTACCCACGTTGTGGAGACTCTTACCCAGCGGTCAGAGTGCATGCGGCTGATGTGACCCGCCCAATCCCATTTTAGCCTAACAGTCTTTTTTCCTACGTCCATAATTCCCGTCTTTTGACGCAGCGTGGTGTTCCTCCTTTAAATTATACCCGTGTGAAATACAATAGACCTAGAAAAAATATTGATATACCTAATTCAATTCATTCTATACCTCGAAGAGAGATACGAACATCCAAATGTAATACATAAACTAATAAACATAAAAAATCTCGTTTCATAAAGTTATAAAGTGCAATATTGCGTATAAGAAAATGCTAAAGGAAACCCGAGGATTTGCCAACGGAGGTCGGGTTTTTTATACATTTTACACTCCGTTGCAAGAAGAATATTATACTATACTTAAGCCTCTTATATTTTTATATTTTCCAGACAGAGGAAATTATTATTATTATTTTCCTTTGTTGAATGCGTGCTCGTGTTTTGTAAAGGAGAAAATAGTATTTGTTTTTGAAGCCTTAATGAAATACTTCGCTAAATATAAATTTAATTTTGATAGATTGGATACTAGCTAAGAATTTTGTTAGATAAGTTGGCGCTGAATTGTTGATATCTAAGTAAACCTTAGTAAAGTCTTTGATGTTCTGAAATAAACCGTTATTATTTACCTAATTCCTAATGGCTTCAAGATGTTTATTAATGAATAGATATGTAAATTATATTGTATTTCGGGCAGCAGTGACTCAGTGTTATCGGCCCCGACTTACGAGTCGCGGGTTCAAACTCAGCCAGGCGCATAATACTTTGTGTAATTTATTTAATTACCACTGCTTTCAAAACGATCTATTTCTAGAACCAATAATTCGAAAACATGTGACATCCACTGACCATGTTCGGTGAGAACCTGCGTTATGCGGAAGGTGAGGACGCCGTGAGGTCTTTCCAACCACGCCTCAAAGAGGAACCAATCCTCACTGGACCTGCGTCGTGGATTGCGGCGTCCTCTCCTAGAGAGGAGGCCTCAGTCTCAGCTGTAGGAACATTATAAGGCTGGTTAAGCTATGCTATACGCTTTATTTCGAGTTTACCAGCCTCATTACGAACTAGAAGGGTGCCCTCTTTAATCAATGAACTGAACAAGATAAAAAGTCGTAATCTAATTCAACTCGCGACAGAACTGATTGACAGTCTCATGAAGGGCTGCGGCATTGTTCAAGTCATCAAGGCCTTGAAACGCAAAGGGTAACTGAAAGAACTTGTTTTTTTTTTAGTAAAATTTGACACTTCTTGCTCCAGAACGAGAAAAAAGAACAATCTTCTAAAATGTGTTGTTCATCTTTTTAATGAATTGTGATTTTAATTTAATACTACAATTCTTTTTCTTTTCATTTCATTTATTGTTTTTTTCTTGTGTAACTGTTGTTGTTATAATTTAATTTAAATTATCATTAAATGTTTACTTTAATGGCGTGATTGTCTCTAAGTGTTTCAGAACTTGAATAGTGTTACAATAATTTACTTACCTATAATATTCCCGTGTCAGTAATTCCACGCGCATCTCGAAGAGATGTCAGCAAGACCGGAAAAGGAAACCAGTGATCTAAGAACGCAAAGGGCAACTGAAGGACACATGTGTGATTTTAGCCAGTAATAATCTGACATGCCCTTGCGCCCCACCATAAAGCGAGAGACATCATTAGATGACTTACCACCTCAAAAAAAAGCAATATTGACGATAATAAATAAATAAGTACCTAAATATAACTGTTGTATCTGGTATGTGTGTACTTATAATGTATCTGTTTATATGTTAAATTTTTTATACTAAAACTATTATATATTTTTTTCAAAAGTCCTTAAATATAATACAATAGAATAAAAATTTTGTGTACCAAAATTATTAAATTATTGTATACCAAAAAATAACACACCTTATAAATAAACTTAAATCTATGGTTACAATGGCGGTCTTATCGCTGACAACAATATCTACCAAACAACCTTAGGATGGATCGGAATTATTAGTCCACACCTTTTTCTTTTGTTTCTTCAGTTTTATAGGTGCTATTATTGTCAACAGGAGATGTTGATACCCAAGGAGCAATGCCGGGTGCAACCACTGACCGCGGAAGGCAGGGCAGCCAGCTCTCTGCCGCACGCCCGCCTGGCCAGGACCCCCTCTATCTCGTCGCAAAGCAGCCTTGACAGTGGGACTTCTAGAGCTACTGTAAGTAATCTTTTTATAAGTAGTAAGTACTTTTTTATAAGTACTTAAGCCTTAATTTTTTTTATTTAGTAAAAGTAAACATAATATTAAGGTTGATAAGCAATACAATAAATAAAATACACACACACATGCGTGTGTCTTTATTGCATAACAACGATACACAAATACGAGTACCTATTAAAAGAAAATTTTTATATACACTAATCCCGGCAGACTTAGTCCTGCCCAAAAGTTGAATAACGTCAAAAAAAAAAATGAAAATCCGATACATTTTACAGATTATATAAATATTTTTATTATTATTACAAAGAAAAAATAAATAAAAATATAAAATCAATGAATACTGCAGATTACAATGCATCTTTAAAAAAAATTGTAACGACATTTTTTAAGTTCCTACTTATGTAAGCCTGAAAACAAATTCTCATTATTGAAAATGGGTATCTATGTATTTATTGTGAAAATGCATAGGTAAGGTACGCATCGAAAATGAAAATTAATGCTTACGCATCAGCATACAACACAGGTACTTTCAATAAACAAGATGCGAATCGATGCTGATAAATGTGATTTAGGTTGAATAAAAATGTGCTCAAGAAAAAGAAATACGCGAACTTCTTGTTCCAAATAGCGCTATTATCCTTCAGTTTCAAGACGGTTGATACTTACAATCAGTCAGGATTTATTGGTTTACAGTACAATCTGAGCTTATTCGAACGTATCACAAGTTACGGAAGAGTTCGAAATAGTACAATAACTTCTATTTAGGGGCAAAGGACAAGAGGCCTGTGCGATTGTTTGGAAAAGTCACCCGTGGCTCTGGAATACAAAGGTCAACTGAAGAAACACAGATGAGCTTTAGTCAGTAATACTTAGCAATAGGCGATTCCGAGATCTTTTAACAATCGAAAGAATCGGAGTCGTTAAAAAAAAACCATCAAGTCAACCATTGACTCGCCGTTTTACAAAACAATCGAGATGATTTCCTAATTCCAAAAAAACGAAAAGGGACATAGGACAAGCTAAGGACAGACAGCCCAAGTCGGCGACGGCGCGTGTTCCCCCCCCCCCCCCCCTCTCAAAAGGGACGTAGGACAAGTCAATTGGCGCTTCTGCACAGAGTATTGGTTACTTCGTTTTGTATCAACATTACCACCTGCCTAGTCAAACAGTCCATTGCTGGGCATGGGCCTTCCTAATCGCACATAAATTATATCACTTCATATTATTGCATATTCAATATAGGTAAGCTGTTCCATCATCGGACCACAAGACGTAACACGATGCGGTACCGATAAAAGGTGAACATCCGCACAAAAAGACGATTTGGGACCACATGACTGAGCGTTGAGATGACGTCAGAACAAAGGAATCGGAGGCGTCGCCTACTCGAGGCGTTCGACGCAAACGAAACGATCGTAACTTGGCTAGGGGGCAGATATGTGGACACAGCATATGAAGGGTGTTAAAAGTTTGACCGCTGTGTGTGTGTCTATCTCCGACTTCATAGCTCTTGAACCGGTGGCCCGATTTGTATGCGGTTTTTTTTTTAATTTGAAAGCAGGTTTTCTAGCGATGGTTCTTAGATAATGTTTGATCTAAATCCGTTTAGACATTCACAAGATGTTGCGTGAAAGTGGAAATTACCTTCTGAATGTTTGTAAATATGTCCTAGTGGGGTATGAAATGAAAGGGAAAAAGATATACATTGTGAAACTGTACATGTAAAAGTTTTATACTTGTAGATACAGAATATTCACCTAGATAGATACAAGAGAAACAACAAATATCGTATATAAACATGAAACCAATGTGTCACCTATGGAGCTACAATCTGCTGACATATACAGCTCTAAAACGTCTGCCTTTCCAATTTACACTGTGGTTGCCTCACTAAGCCTATGCTGCAAGCTAATAAATGAGATAGGTGTTTATATCCATGTTGTGGCAACCTAAATCCACACTAATATTATAAATGTGAAAGTAACTCAGGGACGATGCCCGCTACGGACAATGGAAATTTCTTATAAAGAAAATGGGGTTGCACTTGGTGCAAATATAAAAGTAAACAAAACTTGATAGATACTTAACACTAAAATAGATACACAAAATACAAAACACATCATTATAAAGTTTTTAGTACTACTTGGAGTATCTGCAGCTACCACAGACTACATGACGACTGAATCAATCAACTCGGTCTGTCAACGTCCAAAGCCACACAGCACAACACACTCGCCACGCAACAAACCAGCATATTAATTACCAAGGATGTTATGGAGCTTCATATCCGTAACCGAACCTATCAGATATGCGGTTTTCCCGACCGATTATAATAAATGTGTCTTCAAGGCAAGAGTGAATAGGCTCCTAATAAACTAGTGAGCTTCACCATCAACGATTGCATCACTGCTTACCATCAAGGGATCGCTGTTAAGCACCAGTTTATATCAATTTAAAAATAATAATAGATACTAGTTTATATCAATTTAAAAATAATACTTTCGGATAAAGGTGAAGTCTCAAAACGGTGAAGGAAAACATCGTGAGGAAACCGGCATTTCCTAGAACAAAAAAATTCGAACACATGTGACATTCACCAACCCGCACTGGGC
Organism: Mythimna pallens; assembly: GCA_961205895.1. Classification (NCBI taxonomy): domain Eukaryota; kingdom Metazoa; phylum Arthropoda; class Insecta; order Lepidoptera; family Noctuidae; genus Mythimna; species Mythimna pallens. The sequence goes on from OY540829.1 coordinate 9,235,999, forward strand.
CCGCGTGGTGGATTACGGCCCATTCCCTCTCCTAGAGAGGAGGCCTGAGTCGCTACAGTGGGAACATGAGAAGGTTGATTATGCTAAAGGTGAAGTTTAAATGACAGCCTTTGTTTATTTTGCCCGGTCAAACAAATGTTAATCTAGACTAGAAATAGAAGTCAAATCTTGCTATATAACTGGTCTGTTGGTCTAGTGGTTAGTGGCCTTAACTGCTATGCCTGAGGTCGTACGTTTCGATTCCCACTCAAGACAACTGTTTGTGTGATGAACACGATCATTTTTTCTATGTCTGGGTGTAATTTATCTACAATAATATGTATGTATTTAGAAATATGTAACCAAGATTTATGTAATTCATAATATGATTTAAAAGAGTGTCCATGGAGTTTCTCGCACATTCTTCTCCATAGAGATCTACGCTTTGGAACGTGCAATTTAGCTTCAATTGTTTTTTCTTGACTGACCGACATTTTGACAATTCAAAAGTGCCTGTAATTGATCTATTTGAAATAAACGTTTCTGATTTCTGATTACTATATAAGTATGTTTATCAGTTGTCTAGTACTCATAGCATAAGCTCTGCTTAGTTTGGGACTACATAGCGTTGTGTGAAAGTTGTGGAATATATTATTATTAACCGAAACCAAATGAGCGGATAATCCAAAATAATCTCATATCCGTAACCATATCCGAAATCGGTATAATTTTATACCTATAACCGTATACGCATACGGATTTAGGAATAATATTGTACTGATTACGGATCCGAACTTTCATATCCATCAGAACATCACTATTTATTACAATAAATTAATTATTTGCCTATTCTATAGTAGTACAGGCAGCTCAAATATGCCACAGTAGGTATACATATTTCAATAAGCCAACACATTTGGAATTAATCATGAGACCTTGGGGCATTGTGAAAACTATACCAAACTATGTTTCGTTTCAGTTATACTGTTGAATACACTCGTGACGTTCGTCAGTGGTTTGTGCTTTTTGTGAAAAGGTTGTGAAAATAATGCTCCGGCCTTGTTTTTTCAGTCCTGTTTTTTTTTCGTTTTAGGTGGGAAAATCATCTAATGACCTCTCACACCCTTGGGTGGACCGTGAGGGTGTGTCAGACTTTTGCTGACTAAAAACCCACTCCTGTTCCTTCTTTGCCTTCGTCCCAGAGCCCCGGATTTCACTTTCACACTACCCGTGGCCCCAGTAGGCTTCGACCCTGCTGAGCCCCTACGGTTTTCTGACATCTCCTTGAGGCGCGCGTGGATCAATATGCGCCGTCGACGACTTGGGCTCGGTCCGGACGGTCACCGGACGGTCGGACGGCGAGCTACCCATTGCTCATTGAAATTATGCCAAGTTTCAAGCTTATCAACCCAATCCTCCACACAATCTTTAAAAACCCCCTAAATTGTTCTATTGGGGTTGTTCTGAAAACATAATATAATAAAGACAACCTTTATTATTTACTTAGCTTATTATTTGAGCTACTTTCAAATATATTAGTACACGGAATGAGATTTTGCATACAAACGAAATTCCCTCTTTTCACCCCCTTAAAGGTTGAATTTCCAAAAACCTTTCTTAGTACTCGCCATCGATGTAAATGTACAGTCAGGGATCAAAAGTGCAGTTGCACTCTACCAATGCTAGTGTCTAAAATTTCTTTGTTGTAGAAGTTCAATGGTCCACAACTAGTTTATTCAATATTTTAGATTCTATGCTACCAATTAAATCAGTCATGAACCATTGACCCACTTCTACGAAGAAATTTTAGAAATTTTTGCATTGGTAATGTGGAACTGCACTTTTGACCCCTGACTGTACGTGCTTGCTTATGTCAAAAAGTAAGCTTTGTGCAAAATTTGATGTTTCTAGTCCCAGTAGTTTCGCCTGTGTTGATATGTGAGTCAGTCAATTTCTTCTTTTATATATAAGTATTGAAAAATGATATACCCAGCCTTTTTTCCACCATGTTGTAGTCGCCTTCCAGTCTGTGTTAGCTTGGTACGAGTACACATATCAATCAATTTAAAGAACAATTTTCAAATTTTTTTTTAATGTGAAAAATTAACTTGTCCCACTTTTGTATTGACAAGTTCGCTCAGTCATAAAATAAATGAAGATATTGCACATTCGAAAGCGTAGATCTCTTTGGAGAAGAGAACGTGAAAGAAACTCCATGGACACTCTTTTCAATCATTAAATTCGGCTTCCATTCTAACCTGATGCAGTTAACTAATAATAATAATGATTCTAAAAGAACAATAGCCTGAGAAAAATTACCTAAAAAACCATAATAATAATAATAATATTCCACAACTACTTATCACACAACGCCGTCTAGTCCCAAGCTAAGCAGAGGTTGTGTTATGAATCCTAGACAACTAATAAACATACTTATATATTTATAAATACATACATGTTATGGATAAATTACACCCAGACACAGAACAAATGATCATGCTCATCACACAAAAATGTGTCCTGGGTGGTAATCGAAACCACGACCAACAGGCCAGTCATCGAACGTAATCACACTTCATACAAACTGTTTGTAACATTTGCTCGCAGAGAGTTCTAATATGGCCACTTACAGATCGAAAGTACTTACGTACTCAATTCGACTTCGTTCTCCGTACGAAGTAAGCTTTCACACTCCTGATAATATAGTTATTACGTTTCAATAGCGTACTTCAATCATTGCAATTTAAACTTTATGTCCAAGTTGAATAGGTTCTAGCTCACTTGCCATGTGGTCTACTATAGGTAGATACACCATTGCGTGACTGCGTCACCACCGTAATTTAAAACTTCAATAGTCATTCTATCAAAAAGGGAAATAACAACGACATTTTATGTTATCCTATAATTTGTGTGATAATAATAAACATTAAAGGCTAATTATGCTTGAAAATCTACGTCATATTGTGCAATTTAGATAACAAATGCGGCAAAATAAAGTACACAGTCATCGATCATCGAAATGCAACTAAACTGACATGTTTATGTTATTAATATTCGCTTTAATATACAGAAACCGAAGTACATAATTGATAAGCAAATTCAACGTTTGCAACCCCTTTTGAGGGTTCCGTACCTCAAAAAGGAAAAACAGAACCCTTACGGGATCACTTTGTTGTCCGTCTGTCTGTCAAGACCCCTTTATCTCGGGAGCGCATGGTGGTACGAGTTGAAATTAGAACCATACAATCAGGTTTGTGGTCCCTTGAAGCTGTAAAAAGTCACACTTCTAAGTTAACGAAAAAACAAAGATACTTCGCGTTGACTCAGAATCCTGAAATTTGACATAAAACAAGGTCTTATAGCACAGGTATAGGAATAATTCTAATCGTAATTTTTTTTGTTACGTCACAAAAAAATATATTTTCAATTCGGAAAAATATTCGAGATTCCATTCTGGAATTAAAGTATTTACATAGGTACGTTTGTACGGAATCTTCAGTGCGCGAGTCCAACTCGCACTTGCCCAGTTTTTTTTATTAATTTCACCCCTTTTCTCATTAAATTAAAATACGGTAGAAAGTTGGATTAGTTAAAAAGGCCGTGTTTTAAAAGATGAATGACGTTCGCCCCTAATCCAGGTTGGTTCTACTCAAAGGTTTTTTTTTAATGTAATCGCTGAGGATAAGGCTTCATTATTCGTTCAAGCAGGAAAATATTAAAATTATTTTAATGAATACCTGTTATATTTTATATTTCAGCCTTGCCTGCCTTGAATACCTACCTAATGGGCTCACCGTGTTTCTTATTTTGTTTAAAGTAATTTAAAGTTATTTTATATACTAAATTAAGCTTACAACAATATAACTCCTTCAAGTTCATGGAATTAGTACCTAATTAATGGATTACCTATCATGTTGCTAATTAGGCCAGGAAATGGACGAGCCATCAGCATTAATTGATGCTACAACTACCCTAATTCCATTAAGAGACGTAGAGACGTATCTGCATTCGTAAACATAATAAACGAGTATATACATAGGTACAAGTACAATTATCGTCATATCAAATTCTTAACTCATCATCATCATCATTTTAGCCGAAAGACGTCCACTGTTGGACATAGGCCTCCCCCAAGCGTCGCCACAACAACCGGTCCTATGCGTCTCGTGTTCATCGGATTCATAACTCGCTGCCAAGCAATTCGTGTTGCACTTATTACGCTCAAAACTGAAATCGCTAAATAGCCCTCGACTTGTGATTTCTTTCAATCAGCGACATCGTGAATTTTGCGTCGTAGCAATGAAAAAAAGCCATGACACGTTCTGAGTCCTAGCTGATGCGACAACGCGATGTGGTTGCGAATGGACTTGAAACTCGCAACATAACTGTTTTAAAAAGCCACAACGCGTTGTATCGCGTAACACACACATATAATTATAAGACAATATAACATATGCAAACTTACACTGCCTTAAAAACCGCAGAAGCAGAAGCAAGCAGCTGCTTCTGCGGTTTTTAAGGCATTTTGCAAAAACTTCTATTGTAATAGTCAACAACATATTCGGGAAAAACTCTCAACACCTTTTATTGCTCGCCTCGTCCGCAAGCCCGCACCTATGGTGGCTGGAAATCGGGATCAGGATCCCGGCGGCTGGAGCGTGCGGTCCGTTCCCTCGTGCGTGCGGCCGCCTCCTTTGCTAGCATTACTGCTTCGCAGAAGGAGGCGACCGCCTGCCTTTCCTCCTCGCTCCGGACCTTGGTCTGTACCAAGGCCCGGCGCGAGAGATCATTGCCGCCGATCGCCCCCACAAGGACATGGAGGCGGGTACAGATGGAATTGCAACCATTTTGCAGGGTTTGTGCTAGCGGCAATAGCATTCTGGCAGTTGTTGTTGATAAATTTGACTGCCCTGTACTAAAGCATCAAATTAGGGTGTTGATGTAATAGTGTTATAAATTCCTAACACTATCATTCATATGAATATTTGCAATTTGACTTTTTTTATTTTATATTTACTAACACCTAGATGATAAGTTGATTATTTATTTATATATACTTTATTGTACACCAAGATAATAAATGATACATTTGAGATCAATGTTGTCTACAGAGGAATAAAATTATTATTTATTCTTAACCACTTGGGGAATGCAGGCCTGATGTTACGTATGTGTAGTTGGCAACAAAAAATTTTCCTCGCGCACAACTCACATCAAACATTACTTCAATTCGTCCCAACTAGTTTTAAAAACAACTACTCGCTAGTTTCCGGAGCAATCAAAGCAAAATTCGACAAAATACTACTACTAACAGAGAGATGAAGCTGGAAAATGAATCTGTATGTTTTCCTAAATAAATAGAATTAAATTTGAATTAGTCCAATTTTATTCTTAACTATACTGAGTTATTTTTCACAAAGGAAGGTGATTTCTCCCTATCCTATTTTCTTTTTTTTTTCGGTGTGAAAATCATCCCGTGACATCCCGCGCTTTTGGGTGGGCGGGAGTGTGTGTCAGACTTTTACTGACTAAAAACCCACTCCTGTTCCTTCGTTGCCGTTCATACCAGGGCCGAGTCTTCCTTTCAGAATCAGACCCTTGGCCCCAGTAGGCTTCGACCCTGCTGGGCCTCTACGGTTGCTGACATCTCCTTGAGGCGCGCGTGAAATAGTACGCGCCGTCGACAGTTATCGGACGGTCGGACGGCGAGCTACCCATTCTTCCTATCCATTACTTGCTAGTATTAATCAATGCGTTATAAGTACAAATAAAAATCTCAGATATGTTTCTGTCCGTAAACCTAGCTGCTACTAGACATTTTTAATTAACAGTTCTGCCCTTTAATGGAAATTAAATTGTGTCCACTAACAAGACTTTTCCTTGGACTGTCAAAAGTATTGAATGTCGAATATAATCGTAATGAAGACATAAGGGTCGCCACACACGGGCCACAGGCCATAACCACAAAACGCCGCTAACGGCATCCTGTAGGTTTCATACATACATTTTATATAGATTCCGCAGCACACGGTTGACGCCGGTGGCCGGCACACGCTATAAATCGCCGCTGCTTGCTTCTTATGGCCCGCATTGGGCACGAACATGCCACTCGCGCATTTAAACCTTCTTCGACTGAGTCCATAATGATACTGCGTGTATGGGTTAAAAAAAGTCGCAGCCACCGGCCACAAGTGGCCGTCGCGCGTTTCAGCTGTCTTTGTAGCCGCTTCTAGCTTCTCGTGGCGGCGCGTGTCGTTTGTGGCTGTGTTCCCACCTGTGTGCCTTTAGTTGCCCTTTGCTTTTCAGGGATGGTAACTCTTTCGAATAATCCTGTAGCTCTGGCAGGCATCGGCCCTAGTGGGTCCCGTTCGTTTGCTGACATCTTGTTTGTAGAACATGACGTACCGTCGACCTTTTCCTGGTCCTGACCGGATGGTGAGCTACCTATTACTCGTCATCCGCAACCCGCCTTGCGCGAAATATTCAATATCAGTGGCTACCGGGGCTTGAGGACTGTGATTACAGGTTTAATGAGTGGTCGCCCGCATTAACCTTTTAACCGCGTTCATCCGATATATAACAAACATTCTCGCGTTTATTCCGCCAGCTCGCACGTCCACGACCAAATACTCCATCTCGTCAGCTCTTCTTTTACCTATTGGGATTGAAGAGCTAGAGGAGGTGGAGTACCCTGTCGCAAACAAACGACCCTGGCGAATAGGACACGAAAACAATCGTCTGACCAAACCGACGCAAGCTGTTAAATTATCCAATCAAACATCAAATCACAAAGTTTTAACATCAACCATATCAACATAGGTACAATATGCAGAGAGTAAACTCGCTGGTGATCAAGCGTGTCACAAGCCGTCGGTAAACGCATTAACCGCACTGGCGACATGACTTGATTGTCCCGTTAAAACGTGGTCCATATTGTGATAGCGTCGATCCACAATTAAACTGAATACACGTATTATAGGTAGGTACATAGATTTGAGATTTATTTATTTATTTTATTTTATAGAAGGCTCATAGACAAATAGAATAAAAAATGATATAAACATTGTAACATTATTAAATAGCTAATTACAAGCCTCCACACATAGATAAGAAAAAATATATATCGATAATAAGAAATTACACACAAATCAATAAATTACTAACGAGAAGTTAATCACAGAAAAAATTCTGTGCCATTTGCCGTCGTAAGGTCGCAACACTGGTGTAAAACAAGTCGATATCAAGGTCCCTAGAAAAACTATTGAAATCAAGTGCACTCCTTATTGAAAAAACATTTTCCATATAATTGGTCAATGCGAAAGGTACACTTAATATTGGTCGCTGACGTATGTTATGTGAAAATTATTTCTTTTTTTTGGGCAAAGAATCATAATTATGTATCCTGCGTAGTGGCGTAGTTATTCCCAAACGAAAGGAGGTAGATTTGGTACTAAATAGACCCCACTAGCACAGAACTAGTGCCTTAAGACAGCGCGACAGAATCGCTATAGGCAACGTAGGAAATGGCTAGACTGGATACGTCACACCCATGAGCTCGTGAACTGGATTACTTTATACAGGGAGATATAGCAGGTCTTAATTGAAAATTACCTATTTATTTTTTAAAAAATTAAGTTTTTGTTGTGGTCTTATGTAGAAAATACTAAAACGAGCGGAGCGAGCAATACACTATTAGAACGTTCTATCATTAAGTAATTTTTCATTAACTACTAACATCTTATCAATAAGAGAATTTTAGATAGTGGATAACATATCACGAATCACTGCACTAGTCAGGGCCTTAGTAGCTTGGGCGCCCCGTATCATTGATACGGCTGTACCTACGCCCCTGACCCTGCGTCTAAAGAGAGCGGAGGTTTATGTTTGTGCTTAGTGATTGTTTAATCAGTATGTTAATCGATGTTAATCCTCCTCCAACGACCGTTTGGGAGCGTAGGTTTTAGTCACACATACTTCGCAACCATCGATTTCAAGCCATTATTTAGCTTAGCACTAGTACACTATCATCATTTATCGCAAGTGAACAGGACCATATTTCACTTTTATTATATCTATAATCAAAGAGCTTTTCGCTAATGCTAATATGACTGTGTAGGTACAAAAAAACTTTAGAATTAAATAAAAATAAGTATGTAAAATTACAGCTATAGGTTCTGGGTCGGTTCTTTAAAATGAAATTAACCATATATATTATTAGGATTATTTCCATATTTCGCTATAAAATATCAAAAATACCGACTACATGAAATACAGCACTTGAAAGAAAAAACTTCAAATTAACTTGGTTAGCAATTTATTCCTTTGAAGAACGCGGCAAACAATACAGACTGCACGCTAACCTCATTTGCAGAATACCTAATTTCATTTGATATTGCAGGCGTATATACAAAGCTAAAGCGATAATGACTATGAACCGAGGCGTCTGTCTGTAGCGTGTCACCCGTCAGGTCTGTTGACGTGAAGCGTAGCCACAACGTGAAGACAGAGCATTGCGGTATTGCTACGGTCTAGGTCAGAAATGCAGTAGAGATTAAGTCCAACCCAACATACATTGGGTTGTATGGTGTTTTTCAGCGGTTGTATGAAAAACATATAGGCCTCCCCCAAATGTCACCACAACGAACGGTCCTGTCCGGTGATGAAATAAATTACACAAATTAATGCGCCAGGCTGGGTTTGAACCCGCGACCTACAACTCGTAAGTCGGGGCCGTTACCATTCGGCCAAAACTGCTCTGAACCAATGGCCTACAAATAATTAATTCTATACTAAATAATATTACACTATGCATAACACATCCCACTTGAGTGTGTGTATGTTTGTTACTTCTTCACGCAATGGATTTCAATGAAACTTGTCTCACAGGTAGAGTATGTTCTCTTGAGATAATTTTCAGCTAAAGATCAAATTAGTTGTGGGGGCATTGACTTGTACCAAATAAGTTTAGCGTGGAGGTTCGAGTTGAAATTAAAGCCATATACTCAAATCTGCGGTTCTTTGATGCTGTGAAAAAATCAAACTTCTGAGTTAACGAAAAAATAAGGCACGGCAAGCTGACACTTACACGGGAATCAAAATTCATAACGTACTTTCCGTTGACCTAGAATCCTGAAATTTGGCATAAAGCAAGGTCTCATAACACAAGTGTAGGAAAAAATCTGAAAACTTGAAATTTGTAGTGAATTCACAAAAAAAAAAAATGCCATTCGGACAAATCTTCGTAACTCAATTCGGGAATTGAACTGTTTTCATAGGTAAGTTTGTACGTAACCCTCAGTGCTCGAGTCCATCTCGCACTTGCCTGGTTTTTGGAGTATGGGAGCATTATTAAGGAAAAGATATTTGCGAAAATTGGCCATTCCACTTTATTGAACTTAGTCAAATTAACGTCTTAAAGCCCACCTAATTGTGACTGTCACTTCAAAAAGATTTAAATTTGTCCTAAAATATGTTCGGTGATCAAAAGGAAAGTGAATTCTAATTGTGTAAACAAATCAGTCTTCTAAACAATCAGTAGATGTAATTATCCTGAGCTGTAGACACACACTTGTACCGACTTTCAATTCAAAGGCGGTAAACCCTTAACGAGTAAACAAGCCACTTGAGCTTCTTAGGAAGCACTCACAGTAACATTGGGTTTTAACTGTTTTTTTTTTCTGGGAAAACAACCTTCAACATTGTTACGACGAATCTGGGATGTGTATCTTTGTATACATATTCGAAGAAAATCTATTAAGTTATGTAAGCTTTTGACTGCGAGGCTGCGACTTCGTTCGCGTAACAGTTTAAAATGTTTCTAATAGGACTTTCTACCCCTTTTCATCCCCGTTAGGGAATGAATTTCAATAAAATACGTAACTCGTCTTCCATCAATTCTGTTAAAGAATGTTCATGCAAAATTTGAAGTAGATTTGACCAAGGAAAGACGTTGTCCCATAAAAACTTCGCCCCCCCCCCCCTTTTTCACCCCCTTATGAGTAGAATTACAAATAATCCTTTCTTATTGGATGCCTACGTCATACAAATAACATACCCTCCAAGTTTCAGGTCTTTACGATCAGCGGTTTAGGCTGTGCGTTGATCCGTCAGTCAGTCATTCAGGACCAAGCATTTTATAAGTATAGGTATGTTTTAAGTTTTATTACCTCCGCCAGTTACTAGTAAAACCATATGACTTAATCGATATCTAATTAGGTAGAATAGAATATTTTATTAACTAAGACTTAATTTTATGGTTTGAATTCCTAGAACTCACACTAGGATTCCCTGTGTCGTGAGAACCAGGCTCCTTCGTTACATTTCTTGTTAGTGAGTATAATTAGCTATTGAAATGATTGAATCTATTACTAACATTTACCAAGAACTCACTCACTTTAAGACAAAATCCAATAATTTTTACAATGCTAGCAAAGGAGGCGGCCGATCGGGTGAGGCAACGGTCCTCACGCCCCAACCGCCGCCGGGATTCCGATCTCGATTTCCGGCCACGGTAGGCGCTGGCTTGCGGACGGCGAGCAATGGGTAGCTTGCCGTCTGACCGTCCAGTGACCTTCCGGACCGAGCCCAAATCGTCGACGGTGCGTACTGTTCCACGCGCGCCTCAGGGAGATGTCAGCAAACCTTAGGGGCCCAGCAGGGTCGGCCCTGGTATGAAAGGCAACGAAGGAACAGGAGTGGGTTTTTAGTCAGTAAAAGTCTGAAAAATCCGCCCAAGAGCGGGGGATGTCATAAAATGATTTTCCCAACGAAAAATAAATAAAAAATAAGTGTTACAAATCGGGAGAGGCACACCGCCACAGAAGACGCCCTGGGTGTCCGGGTTCGTTGGCAATTCCTAAACACCGCAAGCGCTGGCTTGCGGACGACGAGCAAAGGGCAGCTGGCTGTCTGATTAGGACCAAGCACGAGTCGACGGTGCTTTGCATTTCACGCGCACCTCAAAGATAACAGTTCTTTTGATGCATAATTGATGGGGCCCGCTAATACCGATGCCTGCCAAGGCTGAAATTATATACCTATTATAATTTTAATTGTAAACAGTAATACTACAATTGATATTTTATTTTTATTATTGTTCTGCACTTAAATTGGAATCTAATCGAAGTCTAACTTAAATTTAAAAATACTATGCATATACGCAAAATTTGTGAATGATGTGCACGCCTGTAATTAATTTGTTTGCACTGGACCATCTTCTAAACTTTCAGAAATGGGAAAAAATCTGTAAACAAATTGATGGTGTGCCTTAGTAATAAAATAAAAGGCTGCGAGATTGACTGAAACTTACACGTGTCCCTTCAGTATATAAGTATCCATTCATCCGCTCCACCCAGAGTGAGAAAAAAAAGGTATTACAAGTATGTGCGAGCCAAAATGCATTTTCCTCGTCCAAACTCAACACAAATATTTTCTTACCCGTACTTTGTCACTGTCTGAAATAAAATACCGCAAGAAAGAATTTGACTAAACATTACAAAATCTTTTACTGCGTTAATGCCCCACCTTTACCCTTTTCTTTCACAAATTTTGTTCAAAAAAAAATGTTAAATTCCTTTCATAACTGCCTAATTTACCAAAGACTTCACGGCAACTTCGCGATTGTAATATTAGATAAAGTGTAACTCTGTATTTAAAAGGAAAGCAATCATGACTTGCACGCGATGTACACGAGCCATCGATGCTGACGTGTTTTAGGGCTTTCAGAGTTTCAGTAACAAACGAGGCTCTGAAAAAGACGAATGAAAATTGACTCTGTGAAACAAACGAGTGAATAAAAACAGAATATTGAGGCACAGTATCAAAGGAGACACTCGTTTGCCGGAGCGCGGTGTTTTCCGGAAAAAATATGAGTTTAAAAATTCTTTTGTGTATTTGTATTAAATGGAGTACAGGAAAAAACTGATTAACACGTTATTGAAATTCCGTGGAGTTATATATCACAGTGGATTAATTCAATTTCTATTTTTAAATTAGTTTTTTTTTAATTATTTTACTTATCTACATTGTGCTTACATATTAGAAGTGACTAGAAATATGTAACCAAGATTTACGTAACTCATAATATGATTTAAAAGAGTGCCATGGAGTTTCTTGAACGTTCTTCTCCATAGAGATCTACGCTTTGGAACGTGCAATTTAGCTTCACTTTTTTTTTTGACTGACCGACATTTTGAAAATTCAAAAGTGCCTGTAATTGGTCTATTTGAAATAAACGTTTCTGATTTCTGACAGTGTTTGCTATCGAACACGTCTGATACTGTTTGACCGATTTTAGTGAAATTTTTTGAGTGTATTGGTAGATTTCAGAATAGGTCGTAGGCTATTTTTTATCCTCCTACACACGCATTTTTTTTCTTTGATAATTTATATGTCAGAACAACGTTTGCAGGGTCAGCTAGTATTTTAATATATAAGAATCTAGTATCACAGTTTTTGTTATCAAACTCCTCGTAAACGGCTTGACCGATTTTTTATACCCTTAGGTGATAAGTCTACTATCACGCGGGCGAAACCACTGGAGGCAGCTAGTATAGGTACCTATATAAATTACACCCTTTTGTGCCATGGACACGAATGAATGTAAATCCGTAAGCAAAGTCTATGGGTTTTCATAATCAGGAATCATCCTCAATAAAATGCTATTGTAGCTTTTTTAAGGGTGGGATATCATTATATAATGTTGGAGCGAGGACTGTCAGACTTTTACTGACTAAAACCTTTGCATTTCAAAGAGCTGCGGCCCTGAAATGCATTTCAGGGCCGCAGCTCTTTACCAATAGCTTTGATTGGTAATTGATAAGAGCCGATTTCAGGATTGATGACCTGGTGAAGGTTGCGTGAATCCGATGGATGCGAGACGCACAGGACTGTTCATTATGGTGACATTTGAGGAAGGCCTATGCCCAGCAGTGAACATCTATCGGCTGAAATGACGATGATGATGATGATTTCAGGATTCAAGGTCAACGGGAAGTAGGTACCTTATAGGTTTTGATTTCCTTATGATAGCCAAAATATGCGTCATAAATGGATTATAAACGGCCTTATCTTTAGATTGCATTTAGAAGTTTGATTTTTTCACTGATCTAGGAAGTCTGCAGGCCTGAGTATAGCATAGCATAGCATAATCAGCCTTTTAATGTTCCCGCTGCTGGGACTCAAGGCTCCTCTCTAGAAGAGTGAATGGGCCGTAATCCACCACGCAGGCCCAGTTCGGGTTGGTCGGGCCTGAGTATTTGATATTAATTTCAGCTTAACACCTCCACGCATTCCTAAGAAAATGGGACAACAAAATAATCCAATAAGGGTTCCGTTTTTGCCGATTAAGGTACGGAATCCTAAAAAGGAATTCATGCTCAGCAATAGCCCACGCGACTACTAAACCATCGCCTAATTGATCTTATATTTTAGTAATCCGATTCCGATGTCCATAATCATTTCTTATCAATTTCCAATCGAAGCTAAGGTAATGGGCAGCGGGATTGTTAGAAAAAGTCACAGCGGCCCTGGAATGCAAAGGTTCACACGCCAATATCTCGTTCCCCCCCAGAGTTTTTTTTTAGGTGGGATAATCATCTAATGACGAATCCCGCTCTTGGGTGGAGCGTGAGATAGTGTTAGACTTTTACTGACTAAAAACCCACTCCTGTTCCTTCGTACCTACGCGTCGTCGACGACTTGGGCTCAGTCCGGACGGTTACCGGACGGTCGGACGACGGGTTACCCATTGCTCGCCGTCCGCAAGCCCGCGCCTACGGTAGACGGAAATCGGGATCGGAATCCCGGCGGCTGTTGGGGCGTGAGGACCGTTGCCTCACGCGATCGGCCGCCTTCTTTGCTAGCATTACTGCTTCGCAGAAGGAGGCGGCCGCCTGCCACTCCTCCTCGCTCCGGACCATGGCCTGTACCAAGTCGCGGAAAAAACAACCAACTCAGAAAAATTAAATAATTTATCTACAGATTTAAAGTATACTTAAAAGTGTTACAACTATTTTGGTGTAAGACATAAACTTGACCATAGCATCAATTACAGCAGTTTCCCCAAGATTAACGGTCCAAGGGCTTATCGCCTTATCCCAGGTCTGTAATCGTATTAGTGATCTCAAAGTGATGTTATTAATACCTACACAAGCGGATGCTGGATCCCATCACTTTAATGGCGGCCATTACGACACTCTAGAGAACGGATAGAGTAGTCTTTATGATCTAATCCATAATTAAAACGACACTATTTATGAACAATTCGCGTCGCTCTAAGGATGCGTACAGCTAAGGAGTGGAATTCCCTGCCGGAGTCTGTGTTTCCTGATAGCTACAACCTGGAGGTCTTTAAGTCAAGAGTGAATAGTTTACTTCTAGGCAAGCGTGCTCCATCGTCGGCCACATCATCGCTTACCATCAGGTGCGATAGTGATCAAACGCGAGCCTATCAATAATAAAAAAAAAACTTTTTAAACTTTTTTTTAATAATATAAAGTATTTAACTGCGATCCCACCTGATGGTGAGCAGTGTTGCAATCGTAAAATAAAAATTAATTTAAAATCTATTTAGTTTTTCGGTACAGACTTCAACATATCTAGTACCCTTGTAGTACCTAATGCTGCCAATATTCTGGGTACTTTTCCCATTTAGAACTATGTTGATTAATTTTTTTATACCTAAAGTATTTTTATACGCGTTGGTACACATTATTACGAGTAAATGTTTTATGTGCATCATTAAATACTTAAAAAATTTTATTAAGTACCAGCTTTTTTAGATACGTACCATTTGAGCTACAAAATAAAGGAATGATATGTTTTCATGTTTAAATAAAATTTTTGAATTCGCCACATAAGAACTAATCCTGCATAGCGCAATCAAAGTTTTTCGCGCGATTTGAACATATAAAACGCGCGCAATCACTACATATATTTAAAACACTTGTGAAGGAATATTACTTGTCCTTGTAATTTTGTTTCGTTTTTAGCTGTATTAATTGTAGTTGTCACTTGTTTCCTCGCCTATATAATTATTTAGTAATGCACCAAGTCCAACCCCATTTAATGTCCAGACAATCTCTTTCCATACCAGGTTGCCTAGAAGAGATTGCGGAATGCGATAAGGCCGCTAATTGAATGTTTTTTGATATAAGACTCATATGTATCATTTATTATCTTGGTGTACAATAAAGTATATATAAATAAATAAATAACAGCCTGAAATCATCTATCGGGCAGTTGCGCACCAGACCTAACACCTGTCTGGTCGGAGGATCCTCCCTTTTCAACGGTAGTTGGCGGGACTTTACTCTCGGTTCCGTATACTTCCAAAAAAATAATTTAAACAATCCTATGAAATAATGTCAAACAGAAACTCAATCTTCAGACATTTTTGTTGTCTTTCAATTGTTTTTCTCGCCTTCCGCGTACAATTTCTCAAGCAACAAGTTGTCTACAATAAACAGCTTCAAAGAAATATATCTTCCCTTAAGTAACAGTTTCCATTAGCACAACCGCCCGTTTCAAAGCCACATTTTATCCAACTTCGGAACACCTTCAGGCATAATAATAAAATCTAAGTGAAGGCAATACTTCTGTGCGGTCACGTAATGGCGAGGTGACTATAAATTTTCATCGAATCTGATCGATATGTGCCTCTTGGGTTAGTGAATTTCTCATGGAATTGTAGCTAATATCATTTCTCCACTTCAATTTATATATATATCGTGGCCAGATCTTAGAATTGATCACTTCATGATTTGACCAACTAAAACTAGCCCGATCGTTTTAAACGTTAAAGTCAAACTTTAACGTTTAAAACGATCTGGCCAGTTTCAATCTTGATATTTCAATCTCGTCGTTTGGCCTACTTTCACTATATACCTTTTATTATCATTGAAATCCCACATCAATTATATGGCCAAACGAATCTTCGTTTATATGTCAATCCTGACATATCATCAAATGTTAACGTTTAAACGATCTGGCCAGTTTTAGTTGGCCATATCATGAAGTGATCAATTCTAAGATCTGGCACAGCCGAAAATACTGGGATTAGGAGCGTGAAATTTTGCACAAGGCTTCCTTTTATGATGTAGGGGATGAAACGTGGGTCCAAAGTTTATATGGAGCATCATACTATCACGCGAGCGAAGCCGCTGGCAAAAGCTAGTGATGAATAAATTTAAAAACATATATTTTGGATAGCTTCAGAAACATCACATTCCCTCCTCAATAATTTATATTTAAGATTGCAGCTGAAAGGCAAAAATAAATCACAAAAGCTCTCTAGATTACAAAGAAAAAAAAATGTCATAATATTTTACAATACCGGCAGAAATTTGAATGGGTTTCAAAGGTACGAGTGTTACAAAGTGTGGTATAATGGGACAGAGGTGAGCGTAAAAATGAATGAATAATAGAGTGATAGGAATGTGCTAAGGATCATTGCCCGGCTGGCTCGGACGGACGAATTTTAGATTGGAGGTGACACTCTGAGAGTGAAAATTGTGTCGAGGGTTTAATTTTGTATAATTGATACAGATACTGTGTAGAAAATAGAGTGATGTGACATTTTGATGGGCAGTAGTGGTACATAAATGAACTTAATTCAACAAGGATTTTCTACCAGTCTTTAAGTTAAAAAAAAACTGCGCTTTAGTAAGTGTGCAACAATGTTTGAAATCGAATTAAGAATCATAAGATAATATTTACAAATAATAAGATTAGGCACATTACTTTTACCCTGGGATATAACTTTGGCCCAAGGCCTAAGGCTTATTAACCAATAAGAACACGGGACACTCTGTTCACTGCATTTCTATTGGTTAACGACCTTGGGCCACGGCCAAAGTGATACGACTTTACGGTAGGTACCTACTTATAATAATAAAAAACATTTTTCTTAGTAATAGCCAATTTCCTACAACACTGAGGCCTCGCTAATGAATTTTTAAAACAAAACCGAGTTCCAAGTTTGAATTACGTTCTCCAACATTCATTTCAAAGTTTTGTAAAGAAAAAAAAAAGAACCAGAATAAACTATGGAAGAAAGATAACCTAAAGTGTTAAACTTTTTATGTTGAAGTGAAAACGTATGAATAATAGAGGTGACGCTTGCCACAGAGTCGCCTGGAGGGGAAAATAGAGATGGGGGTAGAGGGACAAGTGGGGCATTGTATCGCCACCCTAAAACTAACCTATACAATTTACTGATATAAGTAAAACTCACAACACACGTGTTTTTCACAACTTGATTGGAAGGTGGGCTTTGTGTATAAGAAAAACACTTCAACGTGGAAAAATTATCTGTAAGAGGAGTTTAATTGAATTATTAATGAGGCATAATTTTCTGTACATTACAATAATATTTTGGTAGTAAAATGAAATTGAAAAAACAAGCTTACATTTGCATTCAGGTATTAGAAAGATAATTATGGTTGAGTAATAACTGCTAGACTAAGCTGCTAAGGCAAGCTACAAAGCTGCTGGTGCTGCTGGTGGATGGGTGACAGTCTTTAGATGTTGAGGCCCCTCTGACCTCTGGAAATCAGACGTTTGAATGCCTGACAACTAATCTTACTAAAGGATATAATCCTGTTACCCGGTCTCTAGATTCTTGAGGTAAGACAGGCAGCTGCTTTATGCTATTCAGTAACATGCGGCTTGACTAGAAGTCGACCCCAACCTAGTCGGTAAAAAGCTAGGCAAATGAAGATCTCATCTAGAGTGACGACAGTGAGTATTTGTGGGTCAGTAGTGTGTATGTGGCGCTGAAGTCCATAGTCGAGGGTCACCAGTTTAGAGGTAAGCGGAACAGAGAGTAAAGTCCCGCAAACCTCAGTTAAAAAGGGAGGATGCTCTGTCCAGACGGGTGTTTTGTCTGATCCGGGCAACTGCCCGAAAGATGATTTCAGGCTATTGTATATGCTTAAATAGCGCAGAGAACTCTAATTGCGTGAAGCAGGATTTCGTAGTTTACTTCCTATGTGACCTCATTGATGTTGCTACAGCATTAACAGTGCAATTCTATTTCAGAGCCACCGCGGATCTTCACCAGCAATACGCACATTCGCTCCCGATGGCCGGACGCTTGAAGCGGGGGCGTGCGGTATCCCGCGCTCCCCCTCACCTCTCCGAGCCGCTTCCCTAGATGTCCGCGCGGCGCCACTAGCTCATGGCTCCTTGGCGTCTCTGGCTGATACACCGACACCTTCAAGTCCGAGGCACGCGCCCCCACGGTGTCTGTCGCCGCTTCTGATGCCACCGAGGTATGTTATCATCAGTCAACAACAGTACTTTAGACATAGGTTTCTTCTTCTTCGATCGAACGTCACTAGCCGATGGTTGGACGCTAGAAGTGAGGCGTCCCAATCACCTCTCTGCACCATATCACTGGCTCGCGTAGGTATGGTTGCCTGTCCGGCAGTTACACCGATACCTTCAAGTGTGAAAAACAAACCGACAGCATGATGCTTTTCACCAGGTTTGATATTGCTGAAGTATGCTATCATCAGCCTACGACCTTCCACTGCTGGATATAGGCCTCTCGTATTCATGGTATTCTTTTGCCGCCGGTTATGCTGCTAATGTATATTATCTTCAGTCTACAGCATGCCTCTTCTAGAAATAGGCCTCTTAAATCCCGCGTCATATATCTACTATACATCAAAGATCTGGCAAGATCGTCGCTTCAAGATTTATAGCGACGTATATTATTTTTGATGAAAAAGCTGTGCACTTTGCACAAATTGTAGATCGCGAGTTCAAACTCAGCCAGGAGCATTACTTTGTGCAATTTATTTCATCACCACTGCTCTCAAAACGGTGAAGGGAAACATCGTGAGGAAACCGGCATGTCCTAGAACCAAAAATTCGAAGACATGTGACATCCACCAACCCGCACTGGGCCCGCGTGGTGAATTACGGCCCATTCCCTCTCCTAGAGAGAGGAGGCCTGAGTTCCAGCAGTGAGAACATTAAAAGGCTGATTATGCTTATATGAATATGATCCTCAAATGCTAGAACGTTCTTAAATAAATTGCCATCCCGTACACCGACATGCAATAGAGATAAACAGCGCCTTAAAATAGATTTGACCGTCTATCTTTAATCGCAATAAGTCCATGACCCCAAAATTTAATTGAATAACTTACAAACTTACTGATCAATTGATTGTTGTGTTCTTGGAAACTTAGTTACTGTAAGTTTACACTTAAGCAGGTCTTAATTTTACGCCTAGACGTCAATTTCTAATCCTTAATCCAAAAGCTTACCTAAATCTGGATTTAGATCTTAATATCAAGACTTGAAAGCTTAAAATGTCAAGTTTCATAATTAGACAGCGAAGTATTGATTTAGTTTGAAACCTATTAATTTTTCAAACTGCAAACAAGCCTGATGAACTCTGATTCGAGTAATTATTCTTTCATGATGAATTAAGTTGAATTCCGTTGAGACTAGCAGGGGACTAGACGACAATGTTTCCAACATTTTTTTTTGTGTAGACGGTAATTATCTTATAACTTCTCTCACTCTAGGGTGGGGCGAGAGGGAATGTCAGACTTTAACTGACTAAAATCCACCTATGTTTCTTCAGTTGCCCTTTGCGTTATTGGACCACAATTGCCCTGTTGGGCTCCTAAGGTTTTGATAATAGGTCTACGAGGCGCGCATGGAACACTACTCGCCGTCGACGATTCGGGTTCAGATTACGAGACGGCCCGACGAACGCAATATGCGGCCATTTTAAAAGCCCAAATTATGGAATTTTAGATATAAACTGTCATAGACTTTTGAGTGAGATGACACATTTGAATTTTTAGGGTTCCGTACCTCAAAAGGAAAAAACGAAACCTTTATAAAGGATCACTTTGTGGTCCGTCCGTCTTTCTGTCTGTCTATCAAGACCCTTTATCTCGGGAACACGTACAGGTATCGAGTTGAAATTAAAACCATATACTCAGGTCTGCGGTCCTTTGAAGCTGTAAAAAAATAAAACTTCCAAATTAAAGAAAAAAACAGATACGGCAGTTTATGTCGCAAAAAACGCATATTTCGACACTCTCACGGGAATCAAAATTCATAGGGTACTTCCCGTTGACCTAGAATCTTGAAATTTGGCATGAAGCAAGGTCTCATAAGAATTACATTTTAATACATATTCTGCTTAAGAATTACAGGCCCATCTCACTTCTGAGCCATGTCTACAAGCTGTTTTCCAGAGTCATCACGAATCGCTTTGCGCGCAGGTTCGACGACTTCCAGCCTCTCGAACAAGCCGGTTTTCGAAAAGGTTTCAGCACCGTAGACCACATACATACGCTTCGGCAGGTTATACAGAAGACCAAGGAGTATAACTTGCCTCTATGCTTAGCGTTCGTGGACTACGAGAAAGCTTTTGATTTAATCGAGACTTGGGCTGTACTGCAGTCTCTCCAACGGTGCCAGATTGACTATCGGTACATCGAAGTGCTGAAGTGTTTGTACGAAAACGCCACAATGTCAGTCCGACTTCAGGACCGGACCTCGAAACCTATCCTTCTGCAGCGGGGCGTAAGGCAGGGAGATGTCATCTCTCCGAAACTGTTCACGGCTGCAATTGAGGATGTCTTCAAGGTTCTGGACTGGAGTGGACTAGGCATTAATGTCAATGGCGAGTACATCACTCACCTTCGGATTGCCGATGATATAGTAGTCATGGCTGAAACTACGGAGGAGCTCAGTACAATGCTCGATGACCTTAGTAGAGCTTCCGAAAGAGTGGGTCTTAAAATGAACATGGACAAAACCAAAGTCATGGTAAATAACCATGTAGCACCCACTCCGATCAAGATCGGAGACTCTGCACTCGAAGTTGTAGACGATTACGTTTACCTGGGACAGACAATCCAGTTGGGTAGGTCTAACTTTGAGAAAGAGGTCAATCGTCGAATCCGACTTGGCTGGGCAGCGTTCGGGAAGCTGCGCGGTATCTTTTCGTCCAACATACCACAGTGTCTCAAGACGAAAGTTTATGACGAGTGCGTGTTGCCAATGATGACATATGGCTCTGAAACATGGTCGCTTACAATGCGCTTCATCAGAAGGCTTACAGTCACCCAAAGGGCAATGGAAAGGGCTATGCTTGGAGTTTCCTTGCGTGATCGCATAAAGAATGAAGATATCCGCAGGAGAACCAAGGTCGCCGACATAGCCCGAAGAATCGCCAAACTAAAGTGGCAGTGGGCAGGGCGCATTGCTCGTAGAACGGATGGTCGATGGGGCCGAAAGGTTCTAAAGTGGCGACCGCGCACCGGAAGACGCAGCGTTGGAAGGCCTCCCACAAGGTGGACCGACGACCTGGTGAGGGTCGCGGGAGTGCGGTGGATGCGAGAAGCACAGGATCGGTCATTGTGGCGACGCTTGGGGGAGGCCTATGTCCAACAGTGGACGTCTTTCGGCTGAAATGATGATGATGATGATGAAGGTCTCATAACACAAGTATAAGAAAAAATCTGAAAACTGTAAATCTGTAGTTACGTCACAAAAAGAAAACATTTTGCGATTCGGAAATATCTTCGTTACTCAATTCGGGAATTAAACTGCTAAGTTTGTACGGAACCCTCAGTGCGCGAGTCCGACTCGCATTTGCCTGTTTTAGGGATCCGTACCTCAAAAGGAAAAAACTAAACCCTTATAGGATCACTTTGTTGTCCGTCTGTCTGTTTTTTTGTGATTCGGAAAAATCTTCGTACTCAATTCGGGTATTGAACTGTTTTCATAGCTAAGGTTTTACGGAACCCTCAGTGCGCGAGTCCGACTCGCACTTGCCCGGTTTTTTTTAAACTGCATGTGTCTTTTACCTCATTAAGTCGTGTATAAATTGTGTTTGGTCAGTAAAAGCTTTTATTGATGTGGGAAATCATGAAATATCTCCTCCCACTCTGTGTAGAACAACAAGGCGTGTCAGACCTTTAGTGTTCCTTCAGCCCTTTATGTTCCAGGGCAACGGTAACACTTTTAAACATTCTCGCAGCCTGAGTTTATAAATACTTTACAAATTTGACACATGTGATATGCACAAAACATTCAAAGCAAAAACAAATAAAAAATGTATTAATGATGTTATATTATAAATGTATTATAAACAATATGTACCTAATGCTTAATATTGCACGTACCACAAGTTGTGTCTGCATCACCCAAAGGTTGACTAGTAGAAAATGCCTTAAGGTATTAAAGTCCGCCTCTGTACTTTTGTGTGCATAAAGAATTAATAAATAAATAAATAAATAAAAATGAGATACCGTTCTAATTTATAAATAAACTAGCTTTCGCCCGCGTACATAAAATATAGCCTATGTCACTCAGGAATAAAGCAGCTTTCTATCGGAGAAAAAAAATTAGCAATCGGACCAGTATGTACTTTCAGAGACTACAAACAAAAAAAAACTTTAGCTTTATTATATTATTTAGTGTAGATAACCGTGCTGCTGTGCCAACACTAAAAGGCGCAAGGGAGTATTCTGACACCATCAATGTCATGACCCCAAGCTAAACTATAAAAGACGCTACTTTTGACTGGCCTGTTTTGTCTAACGGTTAGTGGCCCTGACTGCTATGCCGAAAGTCATAGGTTCGATTCCCACCCAGGACAAATGTTTGTGTGATGAGCACGATCATTTGTTCTGTGTTTGGGTGTAATTTATATAAAATATGTATTTATTTAGAAATATATAAGTATGTTTATCAGTTGTTTAGTACTCATAACACAAGCTCTGCTTAGCTTGAGACTAGACGGCATTGTGTGATAGTTGTGAAATATTATTATTATTATTCCAATTATTCGTTATATCATAAAAATTATATTTTTAATATTTCAATAAAAAAGAAACATTTAAAAATATTTAAAAAAATAGGAACCCACCGGCATCGGGCACAGGGTCCAAACTACCGATGGTCAGGGCTCCTGAGAGACGAATCTCCTAAAAATGCGCGCCGTGTCCAGGAGTACTGCTTTCTGGATCAGGCCCTTGCTCCAGCTGCCTAACGAGTGCCTCCTTATATGTTGTTCAAGGCTCTTAGCTATTAAGCCATTGGCCGTAACTACTATCGGCACAATGATTGCTCTATCCACTTCCCACATGTCGACAAGATTAAGCGAGCGAGCCAAGTCAAGATATTTAGTTTGTTTATCTTTTTCAGCTTCCACGAGGTTCTCATCATGAGGGACTGCTATATCAACAATCATTGTGCGACGCTTTAGTCGATCTATCACCACTATGTCAGGATTATTGGCAACAATAGTCCTGTCAGTGATGATAAATCGATCCCAAGACAACGTAATGATGCCATTCTCGAGAACTGGGTCGGGCAATACCTATAGTAGGGTACTAATGATTCAACAAGATTATATTTAAGAGCATATTGCTGGTGGATAATCCTGGCTACGAGGTTGTGTCTATGCAAATAGTCTCCGTTAGAAGTGCTATATTATCACATAGCACGTAGTGTCTTTTCTGTCTAAAGAACGTAAAACGAAGTTAGAGTACCTAAGCCAATTGGCACAGTACGCTAGCGCACCTGAAAATTAAGTTATTATGCGAGATGGCAAGTTAGGAAGCAGATACGTAAGACAAGAGCTAGGTACTTTATAATGTAGGGAAGTTGCAAACATTAATGTGCATATGCAACGTTATTATCTACAGTAAATGTAGAACTATTTCAGGAGCAATATAATTCCATATATTTATATAAAACAAAGTCGTGTTGGTTTATTTCTGTTTATAACTCAAGAACGGCTGAAATGATTGTAATGATTTCTGTTTTATTAGATTCATCGCCACCCCAAATAGCAGGATAAATGTTTAAATATCGGAAAAATCACTTAAAACAAGTTTTAAATAGAAATATTTTTTTCATTGCAAACTTTTATAAAGCGTTATATATATAATCAAGTATATAATTAATACTCATCAAGACCATTCTAAAAAGTTCAAATACTATAGAGATATCTTATTACTCATCATCATCGTCCAGCTCCATCATCAGACCCTGGTTACCATCTAGCACTAAAGTACTCGTCAAGAAAAATCATACGAGCCCAAACTCAAAGGGGTTGTGTCGTTTAATTACCTAGTTCCTATGGCCATATTTCAGCTCCAACATCAGACCCTGGTTACCATCTAGCACAAAAGTAATTGTCAAGACGGATTAAACGAGTCCAAATTCGATGGGGATGTGTCGAAATATCACAGTACTTATATCTCATATAAATCATCACGAATTCTCGCAACAGACGGCTGAAATTCGAAGGACATCTACCCTTCCGTCCCATACCCGTCTGCTTACTTCTCGTGTTTTGTTGACTGAACAAACAACACTTTAATCAAAGTGTTTCCTTTCATTAAGGAACATGTACAATCAGCGCTCTAATCTCGTCTGAACGCATCACTTATACATGCAGACTCAATTATTCCACGTTAGCGCTTCGTTCATCAATTATTTAGTAAAGTATCACACTTGAGCATGTGTGCTGTGTTGTAAGTATACCTTCGACCTTTGCCTCTGAGACTAGAAGCTTCGGCACTTCGTTTCGGCAGTTACAATTCACGATAGGGTCTGAAATGACCTTTCAAATTGGCCACTGACTTTCCATGCTAGCTTGTAATTATTTGAAGTGGTCGTCTGTTTTGTTTTTACAATATATTACTAGCTTTTCCCACAAATCTGATCCAAAAAGTCAACAACATACCTGTGCCTAAAAAACACAGAAATGGGATAAAAGCTCGAGTTAAAAGCGCACTAATGGACGGACAGACAGAGAGATGTTGCATTATATAACATGTGCCTATACGAAGTTTTAATGCTGTGACGATATAGTAGGCAATTTATGAATAAAAGATGGCCACGTGAGTCCCCATATAGGTCAAGCCTACACTTCATTAGTGGCAAAAGGGTCGATTCTTTACTTTAATCATCAAGTAGCATCATTCAACGAGCAATTGTAAATAGGTTTAGGTACTTAATACTGAGGGTCAATTCTCGTATTTAAATAACGTTAAAATTCAGGTCCCAATATCATATACAATATTATTTTTAATTTATTCGAAACCTGAATATAGTTTGTTCCGAATCAGTAAATGAATCGATTCCAATAATTTTTACACTAAGTATGTTATATTTTTTCCCAAAAATATTTAAAAAAGATCACAAGTTGGACACCACCGACACTAAGTACAAAACATGTCACATCACATGGTGAGGGAGCAAAACAACCCCTCAGTCGCCCGGGTGGCCCGGTGACCATGTATTTATGTCGCCAACCAGGTACCATAACGGGCTTATAACTTTTTGATTTTTCATAATTTGTTTATCGTTTATTTCAGGCATTCATTAACCCATAGTAATAATATAGAATTAAATAAAATTGTTATAACATACTAAATAAATTAAATTAAATACATTAGATTATATAAATTATTGAAACATCGATCCCACTCCTGTTCCTTCTTTGCCTTCGTCCCAGGGCCTCGGGTTTCACTTTCACACTACCAGGCCCCAGCCGTGACCCCAGTACCCCGATTTGCTGACATATCCCTGAGGTGAACGTGGAACAATACGTGCCGTCGACGACTTAGGCTCGGTCCGGATGGTTACCGACGATCGGACGGCGAGCTACCCATTGCTCGCCGTCAGCAAGCTCGCGCCTACGTGGCCGGAATTCAGATTGAGACTGCGATGTGTTCGCGATCATTCCTTTAATACACGAGAATTGGAAGCAAAGATTTTACTCGAGCATCTACACAAATCACACACAACAGTCACACAGTACAACAGTCGGGACCCATTAGATGATATGATTTTAGTCTAGATTATTTTAATAGGTCCCGACTGTTGCAGTCAATATGTTCCGTATTAGAATTTATAATTTGTTTTATTTAAATTGGTTTTCACGCTACTTGACTGAACTTGTTTTTTTTCTTTTTAGTTTTTATCTAAAGTTATTTTTTGCGTAGTCGGTTTTTTTTATTTTACACTTTTTAGTTATGATAATCTAATAACACTATTTATTCACTCTATTTTAGGCGTATATTTATCACTTTAAAGTTCTAAACTAAAACGTTCAAAATAACTTTAATTTCGTAAGTCGGTGTTAAATAACAAACAAATAAAACCAGAACTAAACACCTTAAGACAGAACTTCGGTCTTTTCGACCTCTTCAATTTTCTGACTAAAATTGCCATTAACATAAAACAAGGGCTTCGCTCAGGCACTTCCCTGTGTGAGGTCTCCACACTATTAATTCCCACAGAGCTTTCCCTAATGTATGTAAAATGTTTTAAACCACCCCTAACGCAATTTCACTCACAATGAAGATTCTCGAAGATTGCTGATCAAGAGGAAACTATTTCCTACGTACTAACCATTTGAGAGGGATACTGAATTACCTACCTACGTATTAGCTGGTTGAATTCTCTTAAAGCTAGGTAGTTATGTGCATCAATACCTGCGAGGACTGCAGGATAGCTCGTAACCGCGGATTTGGAACGCAAAGAACGAATGACTGGTGGATTGAACGAATGGTGGATTTTAATCAGTTTTTTTTTTTGCTTGCATACTAAGTCCTTTAAGCCATGTAAAGACATGGCTTAAGGTATAGTAAATTTGTTTACTCTTAGTATATGGATGTACACATACCAATGTTTTTTGAAGTATTTGGCAGAAAATGCATCAAGTCTACCTTCTCGGCAAACTTCGCTGAGGTAGTCAACACTACACTATAAAAATAGATTTCTCCATAAAAGCTTTAGACCCCCGTTTCAAACCCTCAGGAGGTGAATTTTGAAAAATTCTCTCTTAGTACTCGCCTACGTCATAAAAGGAAATCGTGTGCAAAATTTCACACTCCTAATCCAAGTAGTTTCGGCTGTGTGTTGATATGTCAGTCGGTCAGCTTCTCCTTTTAAAACAGTCACTGAACTTCACTCGAAGAAATCCCGCCAAAAACTCTTTTAGTCAGTAAAATCTGATACTTTCTCCCGCTGCACCTAGAGCGGGAGAAGCTATCGATTTCCGCTTTCTACAAGTCTATACCCGGAAAAACGAATCACTGGGGTGTACAACTGTACGCCGAAACACTACTCAAGCTTCTGTAAACATAATAATAAAAACGAAAAGCCTTATATTTCTTACTAAAGAATACAAAAATAAACTTATTTCTAATTTTATCTACGAGTATTATATTTAAACCTTTTCCTTATATTTATAACCGAATTCCGTATTAAGTTCAAGTGGCTGCCAATCCGCCTTCGCCGGAATGCTCTTATTTTATCGTTGTTTTACAGTGTTCTGTTTATTCCTACAACCCCCTCTTATCTCAAAGAACGTTTTAAGTTCATTCATGATACACATTCTAGACTCTTGAGATCATCGGAGAATATGACCCTTTTGATTCACATTCTACTAAGTTTTGTGACAAGTCGTTTGCGATCCAGGAGGTGCGTTTATGGAACGATATGAATGAGCGCGTTGGCATTACCAATTAGGCAAGCTCAGTAACTAGGTTCTTTCAAAAATCTAGTTAAAAACCATTTCCTTTCTCTCTAACATTATCCTGGTTCTACGTAATTCAATTTTTCTTCTTTTTTTGTCCCTTTTAATGAAATTGTGTAACATATTATAATATGTATGTAAATATGTATATATTTATAACTATGTACAAGTACGCCGCAGTCTACCCCCTGTATTATTTTAAGTTCTTACGATCCATCCTAAGGTTGTCTGGTAGATATCGCTGTTAGCGATAAGACCGCCATTGTACCCATACGTTTAAGCTTATGTATAAGTTGTATTTTTGGTGTGCAATAACGTCTATTCTATTCTATAGATATATCAATTTTACTGTTTATGTAAGAACCCCTCGTTCTCGAAGGTGAAGGCCAAGTATCCCTGGTTTTCGCTGTCTCCATCCACTGTTTGCCATCCTCTTATATAATGTCATCAGTCCACCGGCAGTTAGTCTGCTTCTCTTTCTGGTTCCTGATGGACCCATCCAGGAGGTTATCCTGGCTGTCCATCTGTTATCTGTTAGTCTAGCTATGTGTAAGCTTTTCGAATTGAATCAGAGCTTCTGTAACTTTTGTCTTCCTTCGAATAATATTATGGGGTGTAAACATAACTAACCGAAATTAAATAATAGTAAACCGAATCTCTAATGAACCTAAAAAGCAACTTCGTTTGCCCGAGTTATTAGACATGTTATGGCCTTCGAATGTTTCGTTATGGTGTCATAAATATAAGCTCCTATTTCTGTCTGAATGGCCACAAGAAAACCAACACGAAGATCTCATTAAAATCTAACCTATACTTGAAAATCAACCAACTCAAGTATCGACTTTAGCGTGGAGTATTTTAAGTTGTTTTTTAAGCAGTCATTTGTATTAAAAGGCTCTAAAATATGGGGTGCAATGGAATTTGAAATTTCTAAAATTTGACAATGATATCGAATTCTAAATTCAAATAAGTGTAGTGGTACCTAATCACAAAAAAAAAAAACGAAGAAAAAGAAAATGAAGGCCCGAGGCCTTCATTGGTTTTTTTTTTTCTATTAGCATCGCCGCGGTCCTTCGAAATCAAAAGAACAAAATAAATGGTATATAAAGCACCCGGTCTATTTACACTAAGCCTAAAGTGATCGGGTACGCCAAAATTATGGCGGTAAGTCCCCTCTTTGAGGAGTGGCAGGAAAGACAACACGGCGTCCTTACCTTCCACATGACGCAGGTCCTCACCGGACATCGTCAGTTCGGGAGATTCCTGCACCGGATTCGTGCGGAAGAAACGCCCGAGTGTCACCATTGTTTGGACCGCCCGGCCCGGAGGACACGGTAGAGTATACGGTAGAATTGTGCCCCGCCTGGGCAGAGCACCGCCGTGTCCTCATGGGGGCGCTCGGCGGCAGCGATCTCTCGCGCCGGGCCTTGGTACAAGCCATGGTCTGGAGCGAAGATTAATGGCAGGTGGTTGCCCCCTTCTGCGTAGCAGTAATGCTAGCAAAGGAGGCGGCCGCACGCGCAAGGCAATGGTCTTTGCGCCCCAGCCACCGGGATTCCGATCCCAATTTCCAGCCACCGTAAAGACTTGCGGACGGCGAGCAATAGGTGGCTCGCCGTCTGACCGTCCAGTAAACGTCCGGACCGAGCCCAAGCCGTCGAAGACGCGTAGTGTTCCTCGTGCGCCTCAAGATGTTAGCTACTGTAGGGACCCAGCAGGGTCGAAGCCTATTGGGGCCATGGGTGATGCGAAAGAGATCCCCGAGGCTCAGGAACAATGGCATAAAAGCGAGCACGGGTATAAAAAAAATGAGAACTAGACTCTGTCCGAAATATTAGTGAAATTGCGAAACTCAAGCGAAGATCCGTTTCAAACCGACCATAAAGAAAAAGAAAGATTTATACAAATTTTGTAATAGTTATGATAAATGACAGATGATTTTGTAAATTGCTTAAAAACAACGCTTGGCAACGATAAAATTAACTATCACGATACGATACGCGTGATAGTTAATTTTATCACGCGTATCGTATCGTGATAGTTTTTATTGATTTATAATAGATGTGGCCGTAATGAAAAACGAACAGTATATTTTTCTGACTTTAGATCAAATTCCAACTTCTACTGTACATAGAAGATTTTTTAGAAAATGTGTAAATTAATTTTTGTCTGTGTTACATATGCTGTTTTATTTACTTTTTTTCTCTCCACTTGCGTTCTCCAATCGATTCACAATTATGGCGCTTAAAACAGCAAACCTCATGGCTTCTAACCATGCTTTAATCAGTAAATACTACCATTTTCAATGATGTCAAAGAAGAAAACATAAACCCTAGGTTGACTGGTAGAGAATGCCTAAGGCATTAAGTCCGCGTTTGTACTTTTGTGTTGCATGAAGTTTTAACAAATCAATAAATAAAACATTCTTCTCATTCTAGGGCACTTTTGTAAAGAGACACGGTGTTCGGAATAGGTATCTGTTTTAAGTCCAATTTCGTAAAGTAGCGGGCGCATCTGTCGCCACGAACGGTCCCCGTGATTAACGATAAACGTACCAGATACGTACACTACTTTGTATATTTTGTATTTGTTTTTATATTACTTGACAACATTGTTTTTTAGTTTCCAAGAATACTTCAGATACTAACTACTCATTTTAATTTTTTTTCTTCTCTGAATGTCTTCGAGAGGAAACTTAACTAACTTCTTAGGCTGACTTTTTAGTCTCCTAGAATATTTAAAAGAATTTTGGTGCCACTCTTCATTCAATCTCACTTGTATTAAAATATTTATTGTATCAACATGTAGAGAGTGCTCAGTTTAAATTAGTGGTGCAGTCAGAAAATTCTAATCATTAATAATTATAGTTCTATGACTGTAGCAACGAAACGTTTCAAAGTAAGGTACCTAAAGAATTAAACTGACTTCTGCATAAGATTTTCGAAAATCCAATTTCAAACTTTTTACTCGTAAGTTCAAACTGCTTTCAGTGCCCACTTACATGTATTTCTGAACTTCATGCCTCGTTTGCACTGTGCGAACTCTCCGTACAAAACGGGTCTGCAAGTTCTAATGGGTAGATTAAATTGCACTGAAGTGTAAACAAGTATCGTCGTTCGGATAAAAGAAAATTGCTAAAGTGTAAAGTTCCTTGTTATCGGGCGGGTTAATCATATTGCTTGAACTAACTATGGGTGGTGCTGCTGGTGCTAATGATTGCACATAACTGGATAATATTATGAAAGTAGTCGTTATGCAGTCTCTGCTAACTTGGCAACGACTGAATAATAATTGGGTGTTATTCTGTGCATTTTATTGACATTTATATTTTTTATTGTTGTATTTAAACTATGATATTAAATATGATGACAAATAATGTGGAATGTATTTACCTGGCAAGTTACTGTACCAGCATGTCTATATAAATTGATTTTATTTTTTTAATTAACTATTGGTATTGTGGTTTTTAAATATTTTATTACATTGTTAAATTTTCAACCATTCAACATAAATGTAAATTTGTTGATGAAATGAATAGATAATAAAAAAATAAAAAAATATACAATATTATACTAAACCACAAATAACACTTTCAAAAAACCTTTTTCTGTAAACAGATTCAAAATTGGTTATTAAATGAAGCAATTGGCATTGCCTATAATGTTACCCCATCATTATCGTCTACCCTTCATTTCGGCTCAGACATCGAGGCAAAAGCTCAACTGGCTGCTAAAAAATTGGGAATAGCAAAGGTGAAACGGTACTTCACGCCGGAACAGCTGCTCAACCTTTAGTTTAAGCATAATCGGCCTTTTAATGTTCCCACTGCTGGGACTCAGGCCTCCTCTCAAGGTGAGGGAATGGGCCGTAATCCACCACGGACCCAGTGCGGGTTGGTGAATGTCACATGTCTTTGAATTTTTGGTTCTAGAACATGCCGGTTTCCTCACGATGTTTTCCTTCACCGTTATGAGAGCAGTGGTGATGAATGTTAAATTGTGTAATTTAACAAAGTTTGAACCCGCGACTTACAACTAGTATGTCGGGGTCGTTACTACTAGGCCACCACTGCTCCCAAATTCGTAGCCCGCAAATTCGATCATGTATGGAGTACTGCTCTCATCTTTGGGATGGATCTGCAAAATACGAGCTTGATGCACTAGAGTTGATTGAGAGGTGACCCAAGAGGATCAACGGCAATGATGCACTTGTCGAGTCAAAACTCCTCAAAAGTCTTGGGCATCGACGCCAAGTTCTATCCCTGGACCTGTCGGTTTTGCCCATAATTGCACAATCTAATTCCGCCAAGTCCGTTCCATCATCGGACCACTGGACATATGGCGTGGCACCACCGGTACATGGTAGACATCCCACCCATACATATTACATACGTTTTGGGAACTGATTTATTGTGCGAACAGCTAAGGAGTGGAAATCCTGCTGGAGTCTGTGTTTCCAACTTACGAGTCTTTAAGAAGTCAAGAGTGAATAGGTTTCTTCTAGGTAAGCGTGCTCCATCGTCGGCCACATCATCATCGCTTACCATCAGGTTAGATAGTGGTCAAACGCGAGCCTACCTATACATAATAAATAAAAAAAATCAAATACTGATATGAGAAAGAGACCCGGTTTTTTTAAGGATGGAAATCATCCAATGACTTCTCCCGCTATTTGCGGACTTTTACTGACTAAAACGACACCTGTGTTCTTCAGTTGTCCTTTGCGTTCTAGGACTATGGGTTTCCTTTTTAGAAATTCCCCGCGGTCCTAGTTGGGGCCCCGGTTTGGTAACATCTCTTTGTAGAGCGCGTGGATCACTACGCGCTGTTGACGACTGAGTTCGTTCCGGTTAATTACCGGATAGCCGGAAGGCGAGCTACCCATTGCTCGACGTCCGCAAACCAGCGTCTACCGTGGCTGGTAGTTGAGGTCGGAATCTTGGTGGCTGGGGCGTGAAGACCTTCATTCCCTCACGCATGCGGCCTCCTCCTTCGCTAGCATTACTGCTTCGCAGAAAAAGGCGACCGCCTGCCATTCCTCCTCGCTCCGGACCATAGCCCGAACCAGGGCCCAAAGCGAAAGGTCGCTGCCGCCGATTGCCTCCACGAGGACACAGCGGTGCTCAAACGAGGTACACCTCCACCGTATGCTCCACCGTGTCCTCCGGGCGGTCCATACAATGGTGAAACCCGGGCGTTTCTTCCGCCTGAATCCGATTAAGGAACGTCCCGAACTTACTATGTCATATGTGTGTAAGATGTCTCCAGTGAAGGCGTGATGGAAACATCTTGCTTCTCTTTTGTGCGCGTGTAACCTAATGGCAGTGACGTCACATTTCAGTGTCACGTGCATTCTTATTCTATTACCTGACAGTTTTCCCTTTCACCAGGTTTGCTCTAACTATACGAATTTGAAAATTTCTTTATAATTGTGATTTCGAATAAAGTTAATTTTAACCGACTTCAAAAAGAGGTTCTGTATTCGGCTGAATGTATTTTTTTTTAATACAAATGATAAAATCCAAATATGTATCGGCTGTTATAGAATCTATCGACTATGAAAGCAAATTAGTAGATACAATAATAGATCCCATGGCAAGGACAATATGTCCTTTGTCTGGGAAAATCTGATATGCAATTCATAGTTTTACTATAGCGAATAACATGAGAGACTTGAAATAGGTATTTTTTTTTATTCAAACATCTCTATAATAACATAATCAACTACCTATTTAAAATGCATACTAACAAAACGTCACGTAAATGTGAATCAATGTGCCCCATCCCGTCTGACATAAATTGTGACAAACTCAATTTTAGACACCCTCCGCGAGAGTACGCTATTCACTCAACCCTCCCTGATTGGACGCCTACAAAATCAACCCCTCCCACCACCCTAGATATTGTGCTACAATAATAGCAATTCTGTAAAAGTTAATTAGTAAAAATTTCACGAAAAATGTTTCACAAAAATGTATGACGCAGATTTAAATTGACCCTCTGTTAATTAAAAATATGGCATTTTTATAACATTTTTTCCTTTTCTATTTCCTAACAAACTTAATTAATTCGTTGGCATTTAGAGTGGGATATCTTGATTATTATTTTTATTGTATCAAATATCCAACGCAAGCCAAAGAAGGAACATAGAAGTGGTTTTTAGTCAGTAAAAATCTGACACCCTCTCGCACCGCCCTGGAGCAGGAGAATTAATTGGATGATTTCCCACCCTAAAAAAGCCAAAATCAGATTTTTTGGCTGGAACTGTCCAAAATTGAATTCTTTCGGTCGGCTTCTAGTACTAAGTATACATAGGTAACTGGATTCAATAAAACTTGTAATAATAGGTGTAGGTTTACCTGACTGTGATAAAAATAAAAAGTTCCAACTCTTCATCAGTTTATTATTCCGTGTTTTCTAGAACAGGGGTTTCCGGTCCGCCAGTGCCATCAATCCGGCCTGCAACAGCGAATAACTAATTGTTTTTACTATTGCTGACTATGTAATTTGACAAATCATTTTATGACATAAAATGCCGACTTCCACAGCCATTCACTATTTTCTAAATCAGCAAAAGGGCGATGCTTTTCATTTCAAAAAATTTCTATCTCGGCTTGAAGTTCAAATAAGTGCTTGAGGACTTTTTCGCTACTAAACCAACGTACCGCAGTATTGTATGGTAAGTAATTTTCTTCGATATCTTCAAAAATTAAAATTGTTTTGTCTCTTGGGACGTACAGAAAAAATCATTATGGCACAAAGGCATCAAAGTTTAAAAAACAACAAAATTACGTACACGACAGTGGGAACAAATTGTTTGACCCAATTCGTAAGAGGACAATCAAATCGACATTGGCAAAAGAAATAAATAATATAATTGCTTGAAACTCGAGTTTTTTTCCTACGAATCAAGTAATAGGGTCATTCTACTGAAAATCTTTACAACGGTGATTTCCCGATTTATTTCGTGAACGCGCCAGTGGTTTTCCATTGAATTTATTCTTGGTTCATCGCTTGATTGACCCTTTCGGAGAAAGTAATTTATTTATTTTAATGATTAAAATAATAATACTAAACTTTTCTTGCCTGTTTCCTGCGACTTCGTCTGCGTGGAGTTTTTAAGAACATTATTCTACTTTTTTGGGGCAATTGTGTCAAAAAATATTTGTTTAACTCGCAGATTTTAAATAATGTCATTTTTTAATCTGCGAATTAAACAAATATTTTTATCAAATACAAATATATGCCTCGTAAAGAAATACCCATGCTATTAATTTCATTCTTCAACTTGGTGCGGTAATCAGACTCAGAAATTACTGAGTCAATAATATAATAGTTCCACGGAAACGTGACCTACGCGGTTTAATCATGATTAGTAACTGGTTATATTTATAGAATATAATGAAGTATAGCCTTAATTAGTATTAAAAAAATGTATAACATCAATAATTAAGTTCTTATAACATGATATCACCCACAAAATCCGTTTATCTATAATGGAGGTGACCCCCCTGCCCGCAAATTAACTTAAGTCCCGTACGCGCGAGGATATAAAACATAGCCTACGTTACTCATTATAACATTTGCTATAACCCAGTGGTGTGGTCCTATAAAATTTTGTTCAACCGTTTTAAAGTTGTATTTCGTAATTTAAAATTTCCGGTTCCCGAGAGAAAATGAAATGTTGCCTTAATTACTCTTCGGAACATCAGCTAGCCATGTACGGCGGTAAGTCCCTTCTTTGAGGAGTGGCTGGAAAGGCAACACGGCGTCATTACCTTCCGCATGACGCAGGTCCTCACCGAACACGGTAAGTTCGGGAAGTTCCTGCACCGGATTCTTGCGGAAGCGACGCCCGGGTGTCACCACTGTGTGGAGCGCCCGGAGGACACGGTGGAGCATACGGTGGAGGCGTGTCTCGCTTGGGCAGAGCAACGCCGTGTCCTCGTGGGGGCGATCGGCGGCGGCGATCTCTCGCGCCGGGCCTTGGTACAGGCCATGATCCGGAGCGAGGAGGAATGGCAGGCGGTCGCCTCCTTCTGCGAAGCAGTAATGCTTGCAAAGGAGGCGGCCGATCGCGTGAGGCAGCGGTCCTCACGCCCCAACCGCCGCCGGGATTCCGATCCCGATTTCCGGCCACCGTAGGCGCGGGCTTGCGGACGGCGAGCAATGGGTGGCTCGTCGTCCGACCGTCCGGTAACCGTCCGGACCGAGCCCAAGTCGTCAACGGCGCGTGCTGTTCCAAGCGCGCCTCAAGGAGATGTCAGCAAATGTAGGGGCACAGCAGGGGCCCGAAGCCTACTGGGGCCAAGGGTCTGATTCTGAAAGGAAGACTCGGCCCTGGTATTTAAAAATAGCTTGTTATAGGTATCGAATATACTTTCATATACATTTCATCATTATCTCCTTAGCCTTTTCCCAATTAGCTTGGAGTAGGCTTCCAGTATGTTACAGCAGTAGCAGCTTCGGGCATGTTATTTATTTATTATTTATTTTATAATTTTTGTACACACATTATATTGGAAGAAGATACAGTATTATATTTTTTTTTAATGTACAAAGGTACTGCTTATTTCTAAAAGAAATTGTGACATGTTTTCATTTGTATTTAATAAAAAATAAATATTTTGATGTTAAATAAATAAATGACTTTTATATTCCAACACGTCGATTTTTTTCGTTAATTTAAACTAGATGAGGTCGGTGTTTCCTAGCTGAGTACCCTGAGAAGAAACATCGAAACAAACTCAGAGGTCAGTCTCTTTTAAGGTCCAAACAGACACTTCAATTTTATTTTATTCTCCTGCTTTTGATAGAACTAGGAGTGTCATACTTTTACTAACTACCTAAAACCCACACGTGTTCCATCAGCAGAGATCGGAATTAGGTAGAGTTATTCATATACTTATACTGATTTCATACAACGAAAAAATAAAGTGAAAATGTTTCAAATCCCGAGATAAATTTTAAAGAGCAGATTTTTTTATGACTCTTTCAGAAATATAGCAGACAAAATGCCTTCCTGCATTCATGACGAGGAGGAGGAAGTGTATAAGTTTGCCAATCTCACCTTAGTTGACGTAGAAAGATCTTATTCAATGAAAAATACTAATAAAACTGTTGTTAATTATTTTCGTTTTATATGTCTTATCTATCTCTGAGGTTTTTATTATTGTTTATTTGTAATAATGTTGACCACACGGGATATTTCATTAGAAATCTCAGGACGATCCATATTAATATCAACATTTCGATGCAAGTACATGAATAACCCTACCTAATTCCGACCTCTGTCAATCAGTTACCATCTTCGTTCCATGACCGCGGTGATTCTTTCAAACAATCTCGCAATGACGATAACTATGTAGCTTATTACAAAAGTTTATCCCCGCCATGCTTTCCATACAAATAGTAGTTCAGTAGTTCTATACGACGCGTATATAACACGGCGACTAAATCGAAGGCCCGATCCGAGATACATATGTACGTATATATATGAACCCAGACCGTACAGGTAATCTTCGATATATATATATAAAAGGTAAAACTGACTGACTGACATATCGACTTACAGCCGAAACTATTGGGAATATATGAAATTTTGCACAAGGCTTCCTTCTATGATCTAAGCGAGGGGGGCACTAAGAGGGGGGGGGGGTCGGGGGGAAATTCGTTTGTATACAAAATCTCATTCCGTTTACCAATAAACATCAAAGTTACAGAAATTGTAATCTAAGTAGATAATAATTGTTGCCATTATTTATTATCAAAACTAGCCCCTGGGGTTTCCAAGATTCTTGTTTTTTGGGTTAATAAACTTGAAACTTGGCACAAATTCTGATCAAAATGAATAATAAAGACTGTAATTATTAGTTTTTCTAAACTACCCACAAAATAAGTTTTAAGGGGTATTAACGTTTTTATGAAAACAATCTCGCGAGCGAAGTCGCTAGTCTTTATAGTCTAGTCTTTATATAGGGTTATATGACGTAAGTAACGTTACCATATTGCCCACGTTTCACATTTACTGCTGACGTCATTATACTTATTCCAAATGGAACGTGCGAATTGCTGTTTACTGGGCATCTTCGCAACCTGTAGCTCTGCGAATATGATTTGTTTTGGAAAGAACGTGTCTTCCCGAAGGGGTTAAGTAGAGTTGTCACATCGGGACGTTTTCTGTTTTATTTATGATAGAACTCGACATTGCCTAGTACCGGGATTAATGTATCGCATGTCATAATGGTCATTTTATTTAAATTTCCCAGATTTTTTGTTTTTAATAAATGTAGTCTAAATTAATTCTTATACTATCAGCTATATCAGAGAAAGTACCGTCAAAATGGGCACACTCTTCGGAGATTAGCCGGAACCAAAGGACGACGTACAAAAATTCTCAAAAATTGCAGTTTTGCTCTAGGTATTGAATATAATTTCATATACATTTAGTAAGTCAGCGAAACCGTAGGGGCCCAGCAGGGTCGAAGCCTACTGGGGCCACGAGTAGTGTGAAGGGAACAGGAGTGGGTTTTTAGTCAGTAAAAGTCTGACACTATCTCTCGCTCCACCCAAAAAAAAAACATTTAGTAAAATAAAATATATTTTAATATTATAAACTGACACTTCAATTTTATTACACTGTCACTTTTGCAAAAAATGCAAAAATGAGTTAAATAATGATATAGTATATTTTTTACAATATTAAGTGATTAATATTTATCCAAAAGTAAAGTTAAAAGATGACGTTGTAGTATAAGGTGTTCATCTCATCTATTAGATATATTCTTAAGTCATCGTTTTGTGAGGTGTCAAAGTTTTAAATGCTTCTCCTGAAAAACTACATTTTTGCATAAGTGACAGTGTCGCACCGGGTGCGATATGTAAAACGAATAGCAAGAACCCCAATACAAGTCTAGACTTAGCACTGTTACTAAGGATTTCTTTATAATAAAATGTATAAAACCTATAATACTTAGGTATGTACTGAAACAGTCACCAATCACTAAAATAATGAGGCAATATAGAGTTCCACTGTAACGTAGCGTCTCATGAACAAGAACAAGCAATGATGGATGAGTTGGAACTAATTGAGCCGTCCCATTCAACTGAACACATCATTACATTCATGTTTCTAAGCCATTTGATCACCAAAATAGTATCAAATTTACTGAACATTCACTGTTCACTCAACATTAGAACATAGATAGATACACATCAATAGAATCTAATAAATTTGAAACCCCAAAATAATGCATAATACATACATCAGTTAAGCGTTGAGACGATGCAGCTGAATATCAGACCTCCACAACAAAGTTACTAAGCAACGCGATACTCCTTGGATAGACTGATGGTCAGACTGTCTGGCTTCTACCTATAACGTTAAAAAGTCTTTGACAATTCAAAGACTTATTAATGACAACCAGGACCAACAACGTGCTTTCCGAGGCACGGAATGTCTGTAATATCCTAGATAAACTTAGAAAAGTACACATGAATTGAATAATTCACATTGGTACTTGGTTTCGAACCAATGCAAGAGAGGCTGGTGAAAAAGAACAGGTTTCCATTTAAATAACTTTTTTTCATAGCCAGCATTTAAAGCGCGGTATATACCTATATAATTAAAAGTCATCAAGACCATTTCAAAAAGCTCAAACACGATAGGGTTATCTGATTTCCTATCCTACCTTCCAGTGCCATCATCAGATCAGCTCCATCTCATAATTTTGCATTGTCATTTGATTTACACATGCATGCAAAATTTTAGCTCAATCGGTAACCGGGAAGTGGATCAATTTGCAAAATTTGATTACAGACGAACATCGGGACAGGTGAAACTAAGTAAAAGCTTGTAATAAAAAAATACGTTCTTATATTTCGGTTTATAAAAAAACCACAATTTAAATAACTATTTTTTTTCTGTTTTAATATAATATGTTTAGAAAATAATTTATGAAATAAATTTAGTTCAGTTGAAACCTGTTTCACAGCCTCCGGATAAACAGTATCCACCAGATGAAATCAAAAAGAGAAATGATTAGAATATCAGATCGGTGAACATTGTTTTTAGACAATGTCAGGAGTACATATCTACCTACGTGAGCAATGAATGAATTTCAGACTAATAAATCAAATCCTACGATGACAAATGAGTTTTGTCAATCTATTTTCTTGTAACTATGAAATCTCTCAAACCCCAAGTGATCGCCGGCGTCCGCATAGATTATAAAATATTGAGGGTTTTATTTATAGAGTACTAGCTTCTGCCAATGGCTTCACCCGCGTGTAAGTCGGTTACTACACACAAACTTTGGACCCCCGTTTCATCCCTCAGGAGGCGAATTTCGGAAAATCCGTTCTTATCGGATGTCTACACCCTATACCTGCCAAATTTTAAGTTTGTAGGTGTTATAGTTTTTTGAGATTTCGTGATTAATCAGTGAGTGGTATTTCGCTTTTATATATACAGATAGATTTGTCCAAGAATGTAAATGAGAAGTTCTTCATAAAGTAGTCTGTAAATATCGAAAATAAGCAAACCTTTCCGTTATTCCCTATATATATGTACCTATAATACAAGCTTGAACAGTATCAAATATCTATATCAAATAATATAATATCTATTTATCTTCAATTAAAATATAGTAACATTTTGATACAAGTAGAGAAAGCTTGTCATTGTAACCGAGGCGGCAGCGACAAATTTCCACGTGTATCAAACGACGTTTTTCAATACACTTACGAAGACATAAATAAACGGGGGTTGAATCGCGACTCGTAGGAGTCGACGCCTGTTACGATAAAAGTAATAAAATTATAGCGAATATGCGCACTAGTACCTACTAGTGCGAAAAACTGTCAATTGCGTGCCTAAAACGGTGGGGTAAGAGAGGGTTTTCTAGTACGTGTATTGAAAAATTATTAATAAGAAAAACTATTCACACTTTTTTTAATGTATGTGTGACTCTAACTGCTATACCGGAGGTCGTGGGTGCAATTCCCACCTAAAACAAATGTTTGTGTAATGAGCAAGATTATTTTTTCTGTATCTGAGTGTAAATTATCTATGTATGTATACGTTATACGTTTCAACGGGTGACTCCCGGTTTAGTTCGTTCTTGGTGCAAAGGATGGCCATCGCTATTCAGCGAGGTAATGCGGCCAGTGTTATGGGCACCTTTACACCGGGAACGATCAGGGGCGAGTTATTTATTGATTTTTAACATTTCATTGAATTGTAAAATGATAATTCTCTATTGTAAATTGACATTTAAAGATAATTCTTTAGAAATATATAAGTATGTTTATCAGTTGTCTAGTACACATAACACAAGCTCCTATATATGACTAGGATTTCACTAAGGGTTGAGGAATATTTACATAGCCAGCATGTGACCTATTTAACCCATTCTACACATTCAAAAGTAAAACCCACTCCTTGCTAATGTAGGAGTAAAAAAAACATTGAATTTGTTAAATCGCTTTCCGTCCGGATCTCGCCTGAAAAGTTCGCAGGAAATTCTCGTTAGTGGTTTGTTTAGATTGTAAGAAAAATATTCAAATGGGAATATACTTAAATACGAGTATAATTATATACTGTGTTTCCTGATAGCTACAACCTAGGGGTCTTTAAGTCAAGAGTAAATAGGTTACTTCTAGGCAAGCGTGCTCCATCGTCGGCCACATCATCACTTACCATCAGGTGAGATAGTGGTCAAGCGTAAGCTTATCAATAATAAAAACCCGCGACCTGCTCGTAAGTCGGAGCCACTTGGCCATCACTGCTCTCTCTATATGTATCCATACATATAAACAAAATAGTGCCTATTTGTAATTTTTTTTTTATTGCTAATTGCTTATGTACCCAGGCACGGGTTATAACATGAATGCATTTTTTACAATTTTTGTATGTCCGTTTGCTCGTGATATTCTCCAAAACGGCTTGACCTATAGTGATGAGACTTTCACTGGCGGATAGTTGATATTACATGAAGTAAATTAGGCTACTTTCATATTCACGTGGTAAAGGGATTTCGAACTACAGAATACGTCGATACAGTTGAAGAAAACCGTTTTAATGGGTTAAAGCATAGCTAATGTTATAATGAGTAACGGGAACGAGACTTAATTCACCGTTAACTACTGAACATATTATTTATGAGTACGGAGTTAACTTGAATCCCAAGAAAGGACATAGGCTACTTTTCATCTGACTTCGATTTCGACTTCGCGTCCGCTATAACCGACATTCACGCAAACGAAGTTGTAAGCAAAAGCTAGTAAGCTATAATTAAGTGATCATTAGAATCCAAAGTTACGACAGCACAGATAAATTAAAAAATAGTGATGAATTAAAAAAAACTCAAAATCATTTTACATAGGCCTACGTGGGCAATTATAAAACGTCAGAACCCAGTGCACGGTTCTAACGGCTCTGGTTGTTTCTTATAGAGAACTGACAAGATACTTCATGGTTACACTTTTAAAAACAGGGCAAGTGCGAGTCGGACTCGCGCACTGAGGGTTTCGTACAAGCTTACCTATGAAAACTGTTCAATTCCCGAATTGAGTTACGAAGAATTTTCCGAATCGCAGGAACAGTTTTTTTTAGTGACGTAACTATAAATTTACAGTTTTCAGATTTTTTCCTATTTTTGTGCTATGAGACCTTGCTTCATGCCAAATTTCAAGATTATAGGTCAACGGGAAGTACTCTATGAATTTTGATTCCTTTGAGAGTGTCGAAATAAACATTTTTTGAGACATAAACGGACTTATCTTTTTTTTTCGTAAACTCATAAGTTTGATTTTTTCTCAGCTTATAGGGACCGCAGACCTGAGTATATGGTTTTAATTTCAACTCTATACCTCCACGCTAGCCCGAGATAAAAGGGTCTTGACAGACAGACAGACGGACAACAAAGTGATCTTATAATAATATTTTTTCTTTTGATGTACGGAGCCCTAAATTTGATTGATTTTACAATATTTCCTTATTGCAATATTAGTTGGTATTAAAGGACGTGTAGACGGAGTGTAGACCGGTCAACATTGTACCCAAAAGCGTAAAAAAATAGAAATCTATAAATCCACGGAGTCTTCATGTTCTCACATTCACATTGTTAGAGAGGTTATACAAAAATAAAATTATCAATTTGGCAGAAAGTAACCAGCTCCATGAAAAATTCAAATATGTTTTCGTGTGTGTGTAATATTGGAAACTAACATTAACCTAGTTAACATATAGGTACCTAGTTAAGGAAAAGGCTAAACTGATGTCGGTAAACTCAATCTACCTTACATACATTATTTCCATTCACTGAATAACGTTAAAATATTTACGGGATATATTTTCCCGTTCACTCGCTCCTATATAACTGGCGATGAATGACGTGACCTAGTTACCTGTGTTTCGATAGGATGCGTAGCTAGATATACCTAGATTACAATAAACCCTCTTCCACACACACCGGAGAGAAATGTATGTATAAAAGCTTGCACGTGTACGACAATTTATCCCACTTTTGCATAAAATCGCCAACGGGTACCCGGCGATAACAACTCGGCTATATAGCGTATATGGAAGCTTCAGGTGCGTCTATATCGCAAAAAATCAAAAGCAAGTGTGTGTGTGTGTTTTTTTTCGGTGGGTAAATCATCCAATGACATCCCCCGCTCTTGGGCGGGGCGGGAGATAGTGTCAGACTTTTACTGACTAAAAACCCACTCCTGTTCCTTCGTTGCCTTTCATACAAAGGCCGAGTCTTCCTTTCAGAATCAGACCCTTGGCCCCAGTAGGCTTCGACCCTGCTGGGCCCCTACGGATGCTGACATCTCCTTGAGGCGCGCGTGGAACACTACGTGCCGTCGACGACTTGGGCTCGGTCCGAACGATTACCGGACGGTCAGACGGCGAGCTACCCATTGCTCGCCTTCCGCAAACCCGCGCACACGGTGGCCGGAAATCGGGATCGGAATCCCGGCGGCTAGGGCGCGGGGGCCATTGCCTAACGCGTGCACGTGCGGCCTCCTCCTTTGCTAGCATTACTGCTTCGCAGAAGGAGGCGATCACCTGCCACTCCTCCTCGCTCCGGACCATGGCCTGTACCAAGGCCCAGTGCGAGAGATCGCTGCCGCTGATCGCCCCCACGAGGACACGGCGGTGCTCTGCCCAGGCGGGGCACACCTCTACCATATGCTCCACCGTGTTCACCGGGCGGTCCACACAATGGTGACACCCGGGCGTTGCTTCCACACGAAAAGCAAGTGTGTAGCTAGTTTTATTTTTGTCTGGTCAATATCAAGTCTTACTTAACTTAAGTTACTTAACCGCCTACGTCGGATATATCCGACAAACATTGTCGTGTTTATTCCACGCCAGGGTCGCACATCCATGACCAAATATTCCATCACGTCAACTCTTCTGTCACCTATGGGAATTGAAGAGCTAGACGAGATAAAGTGCCCAGTCGCAAACACCGACCCTGGCGAATAGGACACGAAAACAATCGTCGGACCAAATCGACGCAAGCGGTTAAAGGGTCACCCCATATTTTTTTCATTTGTAAAGATAGTGTTCGTAGGAACCTCCTTTTTGAAGTAGGTAACGAAACTTCATAGTTTAGAGAGAACTTTATAATGCACGCTTCGCTCATAAACATGTTGTGGACGCACCTTTACCTCGAACGATGTGTACGGAGATATTATTTTATTGTATCCTTTATGAAGTTTCACGAAATTGAATACGGTGTAGTGATCAAAGAATGCGTAACCGGTCCTATTCATAGTGTGTTTTGTTGAAGGCAAATAATGGATATAGAATTATTATAGTTAGTGGTGCTTAAGAGAGGTTTCATCTACTAGATGAATAAGATTAAAATCGGTTTATAAACCTTCAGAAGGCCTTATTTTGCTGGTTTTTATCTTCACCATACCTAAGAATCTATTTATAAAAGTAACCGTGTTTGTTTCCCTATACCGGCTACATCGAAGAACTGGTACAATTTGCCTGCTGCGGTCTTCTCGTCCGATTATAATTTAGGTATTTGCAAAGCTAGAGTGAATAGACTCTTAATAAACTTGTGCGCCTCACTATCAACGATTTCATCACTGGTTACCATCAGGTGGAATCGCAGTCAAGCACTAGTTTATAT
Organism: Mythimna pallens; assembly: GCA_961205895.1. Classification (NCBI taxonomy): domain Eukaryota; kingdom Metazoa; phylum Arthropoda; class Insecta; order Lepidoptera; family Noctuidae; genus Mythimna; species Mythimna pallens. The sequence continues at coordinate 9,280,671 of OY540829.1, forward strand.
ATCAATTAAAAAAAAGTTACTACGCGGTGGTATACATGACCAACCACAAGTGGGTGCGGTACGGTGACGAGAGAAGCGAAGCGGACGCGATCAATTGGTTTTATATATTTGCGCGAACTCTTGAGACGCAGTGATTGATTTTATATAATTGGCGGCTAATGCGGCGACGTAAGACAGCCGCTGTGTACTGTTGAATTCGCATAAACCGCATCGGATTGTTTAATAATCAATCAAAATCATCTATGTTAGATACTAAATAGGTACTATATAGTACGTTCGTACATCCTCTGAATAATCACGTGTACCGTAAGGCGCTTAGCATCAACTTATCCGCTATCCATTACCTACCGTTCGTCCATTATGCTCACAGGATTTCATAACAAAGAGTGGCTCTACGTTTTCTCTCATACAGACGCTGTTCGCAGTTTTTATGACAGTGACAGTGACATTGTTTTTGATATTTGTCATTGATTGTTATACTCCATTCGCAATAACATTAGACATTTAAACAAACCTTTTTTACTGACCGTTCAACCGATTTTGACTTCTATTCCGTAGATATAAGGATGGCATTAAAAGCAAAAAAGTGGTTACAATACCAACTATTTACTGCAGCCTCCATTTGTCATACCACCAACGCAATAAAAGTCAAAATCGGTTGAACGGACAGTAAAAAGGGTTTTTTCAATAACAAATATCAAATACAATGTCACTGTCACTGTCATAAAAACTGCAAACAGCGCGTGTACGAGATCCAATTCTATCTCTGTGATAACACAGTGTGTTCTCACTCACTTCATTTGAGAAATTTACATTTGGCATTCCACAAGGTAGTATATGGTCCTACCAGCACTTTTCCAAATATACATAAACGAACTATGTAAGCTCTCCATCCCAAACTGCGAAATTTTCTCTTATGCAGACGACACTACACTCCTAGTGTATGACAAAAACTGGGTCTCAAGTTAGAGAGAAAGCAGAAGCAGGCTCACTACAGTTAGTCATGAAATGGCTATCTACTAACTTACTAATGCCGAATTTAGAAAAGACGAAATTGATTAGGTTCTACCGCCACCAATCACAGGTCCTCACCGGACACGGTAAGTTCGGGAAGTTCCTGCACCGGATTCGTGCGGAAGCGACGCCCGGGTGTCGCCACTGTGTGGACCGCCCGGAGGACACGGTGGAGCATACGGTGGAGGTGTGCCCCGCTTGGGCAGAGCAACGCCGTGTCCTCGTGGGGGTAATTGGCGGCGGCGATCTCTCGCGCCGGGCCTTGGTACAGGCCATGGTCCGAGGCGAGGAGGAGTGGCAGGCGGTCGCCTCCTTCTGCGAAGCAGTAATGCTTGCAAAGGAGGCGGCCGATCGCGTGAGGCAGCGGTCCTCACGCCCCAACCGCCGCCGGGATTCCGATCCCGATTTCCGGCCACCGTAGGCGCGGGCTTGCGGACGGCGAGCAATGGGTGGCTTGCCGTCCGACCGTCCGGTAACCGTCCGGACCATGCCCAAGTCGTCAACGGCTCGTGCTGTTCCACGCGCGCCTCAAGGAGATGTCAGCAACTGTAGAGGCCCAGCAGGGTCGAAGCCTACTGGGGCCAAGGGTCTGATTCTGAAAGGAAGACTCGGCCCTGGTACGAAAGGCAACGAAGGAACAGGAGTGGGGTTTTAGTCAGTAAAAGTCTGACACTATCTCCCGCCCAGCCCAAGAGCGGGGGATGTCATAAGATGATTTTCGCACCGAAAAAAAAAAAAAAAAAAACCGCCACCAATCAGTCACTCCGCCGTCTTTATATGATTATATTTTAAATGTCTAACTATTAGCATGGTCCCCTATATTAAGTACTTGCCGTGATTATAGACGAAAATCTGACCTGGCACGCGCATATTCAGGCACTTTGTACCTACCAGAATCAGACGATTAATATACATTTTTAAAGAACTTGACACTCCGCCAACTCTAAAACTTTGACTCTTGTGTACCTCAGCTTATGTCAATCTATAATTACGTACTGTATCCCAGTGTGGGGTGGAACTTATAAAACCACAACGATCCCTGCTGAACACGCTTAACGAACGGTTTTTAAACCAAGAGACTACCCCAATGACCAATTATATTCTGAGGCTAAAGTTCTCACAGTAAGAAACTTATATATCCTTCGTTCTGTCCTGCAAAGACACTCCAGGTTTCCTTTAGACAAGAAACTTCTTCATAGACGCCAAGATTTTCCTATATGTGACACATTCCCCAGTCGATACGCATTTGCTAGCCGACAATTTTTGACCCAAAGTTCATGTATGTATAATAACGGTGGAGCATACGGAGAGGTGTGCTCCGCCTAGGCAGAGCACCGCCGTGTCCTCGTGGGGGCGATCGGCGGCAGTGATCTCTCGCGCCGGGCCTTGGTACACACGGTGACTTTGATAGCGTAGCAGGGCACACTAACATGATAAATGTGTGCGTAAACGCTAGCGCGTGAAACACAACAGGTATTATCGTTGTGTGATACAAAGTAACTCGTTTCTATACTCACACTCTTGAAAAAAAAAATAGTAGCCGTCTAAGTTACACGACTATGAAAATACAGCAAAAATTGGCTACTGTTATTAATGGCGCTGTGGCGCAATGCGTAAGTTCGATTCCAATCGTCTGATGTAACAAAAAGTTTGCTTGTTTTTATTTTCTTTTTGATTTACCCCTGTTTTTTTTTAATAGTAATGTTATAGTTACTCTCATAATAATTAAAATATTTTGAAAATATTGTGACAAAGAAAACTGCGATAACGATCCAACTATGTTTATTACAACTTATTAATTACATACATTAAACGGAATGGTCACAATTAACGAATCTGTTCATGATTATCTTTAATACAATATATAAAGTGAAAATATTCTAAGTCAGACAAGGATGGACGTCACTTTTTTAAGTTTTTTATTAGTGACATAAATCAACATGTTATCAAGAATGAATTATGATAGATATCGCAACTCTTGATCTCAATAACAATAACATCATGTCACATAATAACAACAACAGTATAATTACCTACAGCTTACTTCTTAGTCTTTTTTTTTACTTATAACATATCAATCAACATGTTTTAAAAAATGAACTATGATAGGTATCGTAACTCTTGATTTTAATAACAATAACATGATAAAAACAACAACAACAAAAACAGCATACAGTAATACAGCTTTTTAAAAATATTTATAATTGGATTCAATTTAAATCAAAATTAATATCTAATTGGTGCACCTTCATTGTCGATTACTTCTTGTAACCTCGTTCTCATGCTAGCCACCAAATTTTCACACAGGTCAGTGCCGCGAAACGATTCCCACATGGATGACACTAAATTATCTAAATTACGTTTAGATCTCACATCAGATGAATCCCAGTTGAGCACCATGTGACCCCATAGATTTTCTATGGGGTTCAAATCGGGACTTTTAGAGGGCCATTCAATAACAGTCAAGTTTTCTTGGACACTTAACCAGTCTTGCACCATTCGTGCGCGGTGCACCGAGCAGTTATCGTGCACGAAGTAAATATGCTCGTCCGGGTATGCCACGCGCACGGTAGGCAACATAACATTTTGCAAGATGTCCAAGTAACCTTGACTGGTATTGCGACCCCCTACCTCCACTAACTCACCGGGACCCATCGATGACATCCAGCCCCAATAACCTAACGTAATGCGACCACTAGACCTGCATGGGAGAATATTTTTCTGATGGTAACGTTCTCCATCGTTTCTCCATAATATTTTACGCCCATCCTTATCTGACTTAAAACACTTTTCATCACTAAATATAACTATGTTATTGCACCAATCAAAATCTATAAATTTTCTTGCAAACCGCATCCTTTCTTCCTTATGCAACGCCGTCAGTAAAATTTTTTTCGCAGGCTTGCGACATTTAATTTTTGCTGCTCGTAAGTGGCGTCGAACAATTGTCATAGACACGTCGTGCATAATCGCAGTGTTTCTTGTTGTAGCAAAGCCGTCAGCGCTATACGTAGCAACAATATTTCGATGCAGTGGGTTGGCATCCGTATATGCAATTGCTTTTGGACCCGGACGTTTGGCATCGATTGTCCCTTCAGCTGTATATCTATGCACCCAAAACTGCACAGTTTTCCTCTGTAAACAATCACAAAATTACGTTAAAACCTAACAAATATCAACAATGTTAAATTATTTCGCATTATGTTAAGTTTGGATTTGTTACTTACCGGTAGCATTAGTCTCCTCGAAATTTCACTTATGGATACATTTTGTTTATATAATACTACTATCTCAGCCCTCAAAAGTGTAGACAAATGAGACATGTTAATTATTACTTGTAAAAAGTATCACTTTCCACAACGATTAATTATTTTTTGTCTCGGAGTAAGTTGTAGAACACACGATCGTGATAGGCAAAAGCGTTATGCCAGGTTAACTTATTATCCGACTCATTTCTTAGTAAATAACTAATAAAGTGGGTAGATGATAATATTCATACACTTAGTTTTTAAAGCAAATATTCTAAGTTTTAGCTTTAATAAACTTCGTTATCATTATACTACAATAAAATAGAAAATAATGTTTTGTCAATGGCTAGGATCGAACTCGATACACCTTTAACGGCAAGCAAGCACTTGATAATCAGTGCTAATTTTCCATCTAATGAACGAAGCGAATTTTTTTATCTACTTCGTAGCAAACACATATACAAATATGTGTGTGTGTGTATATCGAGTAGTAAACGAGTTTTATTTTGTTTGCGAGTTGAGCTGGAGACATATTATTTGAATAGGTGAATTATTGTGGGATGGCACGCTCGGTTTTACTTCTGTTTGTATTGATACCCACAGCTACTTGATTATTGTGAACATTATTGCTGATTACCTACCCATATCATCAAAACTACTTTCCAAAGATTAAGTGTAAGTGTTTGATGCTAATTTAAATAACTATAATAATTTCATAAGTGAATGTTTGCGAAAATAAAAAAAAAAGTTGACAATGAAAGGATTGTCAACTATTAATAATAACGTATTGTTATATTACGTAAATGATATATATATATATTATAAAATTATTTATATTACAAGTTATATACAAAAATTTCGTTAATTAATTTCGTAAATATACATAGTTTATATGTATAAAATTACAAAAATATATTTCGAATATTTTAATTATTACGAGAATAACCATAACATTACTATTCAAAAAAAACATGAGTAAAACAAAAAGAAAATAACAGATAATTGGAATCGAACTTGGGACCTCTTACTCGTCAGTTAAGTATCATACGCATTGCGCCACAGCGCCATTAATAACAGTAGCCAATTTTTGCTGTATTTTCATAGTCGTGTAACTTAGACGGCTACTATTTTTTTTTTCAAGAGTGTGAGTGTAGAAACGAGTTACTTTGTATCACACAACGATAATACCTGTTGTGTTTCACGCGCTAGCGTTTACGCACACATTTATCATGTTAGTGTGCCCTGCTACGCTATCAAAGTCACCGTGTGTACAGGCCATAGTCCGGAGCGAGGAGTGGCAGGCGGTCGCCTCCTTCTGCGAAGCAGTAATGCTAGCAAAGGAGGTGGCCGCACGCGCGAGAAAACGGCCCTCACGCCCGACGGATCCCGATCCCGATTTCCAGTCATCGTAGGCGCTGGCTTGCGGACGGCGAGCAATGCGTAGCTCGCCGTCCGACCGTCCAGTAACCGTCCGGACCGAGCCCAAGTTGTCGACGGCGCGTAGTGTTCTCTGCGCGCCTCAAGAAGATGTCAGAAAAACCGTAGAGGCCCAACAGGGCCGAAGCCTACTGGGGCCATGGGTGATGCGAAAAAGAACCCCGGTGCCCTGGAACGAAGACAAAGAAGGAACAAGAGTGGGCTTTTAGTAAAAGTCTGACACTATCTCACGCTCCGCCCAAGAGCGGGGGATGTCATTGGATGACTTTCCCACCGGAAAAAAAAAACGTATGTATAATAAAATTATCCCTTTGTACAGATACAACTCTCACGAAATTGAAAATAAATTAATCGACTAATATAACTTACTGACTTTAACATAATTGTGACGAAACAGAACAAATATAGAACATCATAATAATTAAAGTTCTAGGCAGGTACGATTTATCTACTACTAGTTTTTAACAGCGGTTTCGCCTGCGTGAAAGTATATAATAAATAAATAAATACCCCCGAGATAAAAACACATACAAACACAAATACTTTTTTTTTATTCAAGAAAGACAATCCCTTTCCTGCAAAATATAAGAACTGTCGCTGCTTATGATGTTCTTCCTAAAAGGCTCGAAATGGCAAAAATCACGAAAGGTATTAATATAAGTCGTAGTGAAAAAACGTAGGACCGTAGGATGGGTACACCAAATCAACGCTAAAGCACACACACAAATCACACAAGTGTCACAGCTCTAGTTACCGAGATCAAGGCACAGATTATTTAATAGGATGCTGGACCGGCGCTATAATTACTCTGTGAAACTAGGTAACACCCGGGCTAGCTTAGTTCAGAAACCGCTATCTTGACATCTGATACGGTTAAAGTTCCCTTTGAGTTGTGCAGCGGTCCTGGTGATGCTATTTTATGCATAAAGCTATATTAAGCTATTTGCAGATTCATTCTCATGTTAGCAGTTAGTTTTTTTTTTTTATGTAGGTTAAGAAATCATAAAATGACTCCTCCCGCTCTTGGTGGAGCGAGAGTACTTCCTCTCGACTTTTACCTACTAAAACCAACTTGTTCCTTTAGCTGCGCTGTGTGTCTCAAGACTACAGTAACTCTTCGTAGGCGCAGGTTTGCGGATAGCGAGTAATGGGTAACTCGCACTCCGACCATCCGGTAACCGTCCGGACCGAGCTCATGTCATCGACGATGCGTAGTGTTCCACGCGCACCTCAAGGTCATAAAATAGAATATACTTTTTATTGTATAACATGAGTATAGATCATAATACAGCAAAGGGTCCAGCAGGGTCGGTGCCTACTGGGGCCATGGGTTCGCTTCTAAAAGGATACAGACCCTGGAATACAAGGCAATGAAGGGCAAAAAAAAAAGAACCACAGTAACTCTTAACAACCCTGCAGCCCTGGCTAGCAGTTTCCGGAAGACACGGTGGAGTACACGGTGACAGTCTGTCCCACTTTGGCGGAACACCGGACACATGTCCACGTGAAGGCGATTGCGGAGGCGACCTCTCGCATCCAGCCTTGGTTTGGGCCATGGTCTGAAGCAATGGGGAATAGGAAGTGGTGACATCCTTCTGCGAAGCAGTAATGCGAGCGAAGAAGATTGCTGAAATAGTGAGGGAGAAAACATCTTCACGCTCTAGCCGCCATCATGGAGATGCCCCGGGCTTGTGAACGACTTACAGTGGGTAGCTCGGCATTCGACCGTCCGCTAAGGACCGAGTCCTAGTTAACTCAGGAGAAGCCATTTGATGATTACCGACTCAAAACAAGAGCTTTGGCTAGCAGTTAATATGAGGTCGGATCGCTTGATAATTTATGAGAGCTACGAAAAGAAGAAGTAATTTACTGGCAACCCTTTCTGAAATATCAACACTTATCATTTTAAATTATAGTGTATTATCAAGCCTTAAGGGTCTACTAATGCATGTAAATAAATGCAGTCTATAATTATTGGCCCTATCTCTCCCAACTCTGGTCTGTAGTGGTTCTTAAGACATGGCATTTCCATTCCAAGTTCAAACCGAATATTTTTCTTTTCCAGACGGATAGACCGCAGCAACTCCCTTGTAGAAAGCAGCAGTGGTGTCGGGCCTCTGAGTCCTGGGGCCTGCGCCACCATCAGCTCGTTGGGGGCCCTGCAACCAGACCTATACACCAAACGAGAGGCACCACTGGTGATAGAGCTGGAGGGAGCCGGCCCTTCGCTGGGCAGGATCCATCTGCGCTTGAAATATGATTTCGATCGGTCTGATTTGGAAGTGCATCTTATTGAAGGTATGGTTATGGTTTGAATTTAAGTTTTCTTTATTTAATCGTAAAACCAAACATTTCATACTAATACTTCAGCACCATATATAACACCAGAAACTCAATCTGAGACAGTTAATGAAATGAAAAATAACCTGTTTGATTCATTTATTAAAACTTTATGCACTAATATATAGTATAAACACTGTAAGTACAAAATTGGACTTAATAATAATAATAATAATATTCCATAACTATCACACAACGCCGTCTAGTCCCAAGCTAAGCAGAGCTTGTGTTATGGGTACTAGACAACTGATAAACATACTTATATATTTCTATATACATACATATATAGATAAATTACACCCAGACACAGAACAAATGATCGTGCTCATCACACAAACATTTGTCCTGGGTGGAATCGAACCCACGACCTCCGGCATAGCAGTCAGGGCCACTAACCACTAGACCAACAGGCCAGTCCAAAAATATTTTAGGTATTTTCTACCAGTCCATCAGCATCAACAGTATTTAGGACTATATACGAGTATGTAGGTACGAGTACTTATAGAAAATGTTTTATTGCGTGTAACTTCCGATTGATTTTTAAGCTCTGATTCCGATTTCGGTTCTGACAAATTGAATCGAAAGTTATATCGGAGGTACAAACAACTTTATGCCTACTTGTCGCGTCGTCTTCGCCGTACCTTCTGTCGATCTCTTGTTATTTTATTTCATATTTGGAATGTTGTGAGTTTGCGCTTCATTTATACCTATATAAATGAGTTTTCTATTATTTATTCTATTTTCTATTAGTTAACGTTTCTGCCTCCGCCTGCGATTCCAGTTCCGATTCCGGTTTCGAGTCCGATAAACCAAATTTAAAAACTCCAGTTCCGAAACCGTTATATCCCGAGTGTATACTTGTAGCTGTACACCAAGCTTAGTTAGTTGGGAAATTGCGTGGAGGAAGCGGAACTCCCGCAAGCCCACATGATTATAACTAAGTAGACGCCCGTTATGGCTTATGTCACAATTATATCATGGAATATCGTATTTTGAGACACCTTCGTACAATAACCTTGCCCATTATAGATTGCATTGTTAAACAAGTCACCGAAATAAACTTACAGAAAATATCATTAGCGATATACTTACCTATTTACAGCCTTGGTCAAGGTGAACTTTATTATAAACAATAAATTCCATTATGGAGCTATTAGGTATAATAACCGACCTGAGTCTGAAAATATTATAGAGGTTATTTTTAAACCAGACTGGGTATTAACGCCTAATGTACAGGTAGATAGGTACGTACTTACTTACTTAGGTGCCAGAAGGGTTTTGCTTTATTACTTGCTAATTATGTTGGAAGAAAAAGTGGTGTAGGTATTGTATTAGGCTGCCTACGAAAACACGCTTTTCGTAAAATCCGCTCGTAAACAATTTGCTATGAAAAATCCTCTCGTAGCAATTTGCTACGGAAAATCCACTCGTAGCAAATTGCTACGAATAATCCACTCGTAGCAATCTGCTACGAAAAATTGTCAACAATTTGCTATGAAAAATCCACTCGTAGCAATTTGCTACGAATAATCCACTCTTAGCAATCTGCTACGAAAAATTGTCAACAATTTGCTATGAAAAATACACTCATAGCAATTTGCTACGAAAAATTCACTCGGCAATTTTCTACGAAAAATCCACTCGTAACAATTTGCTACAAAAAATACACTCATAGCAATTTGCTACGAAAAATTCACTCGGCAATTTTCTACGAAAAATCCACTCGTAACAATTTGCTACAAAAAATACACTCATAGCAATTTGCTACGAAAAATTCACTCGGCAATTTTCTACGAAAAATTCACTCGGCAATTTTCTACGAAAAATCCACTCGTAACAATTTGCTACAAAAAATACACTTACTCGTAGCAATTTGCTACGAAAAATCCACTCCTAGCAATTTGCTACAAAAAATCTACCCGATTTGATAGCGCCTTTTTGACTCAAGAATCTTCCTAAATTATTAAAAATATTTTAGTTTGTATAAATATTAAATATTTATGTCTTTATAGTTGTGGAATAAGTTCCGGTTGGTTAATTGATTAGGTAACTATACCTTTATAATACTGACCTACTGACTTTATGCTAATGCTTATCCAAACATTAATATTGCACAGGCGAAAGTTTATGAGTATTTGTGTGTATGTTTGTTACTTCTTCACGCTCGAACGGCTGAACGGATTTCGATGAAATTTGGTACATGGGTAGACCATGTCCTGGATGTTCCTACCCAGAGCTGGAGAAATCATCCTCCCACTCTGGGTGGAACGAGAGACTATCAGACTTTTGCTGACAAAAACCCACCTATGTTCCTTCGATTTCATTCAAACCCACAGCCCTTAGCGTACTCCACAAGTAAGTACTAGCTTTTGTTAGTAATCATGGCGGTAAGGCTTATTTGAGGAGTGGCTGAAGAGGCGTCACGGCGTCCTCACCTTCTGCATAACGCACCGAACATGTTAAGGAGGAAGAAACCGGGTGTCACCATTGTGCGGACCGCCCAGAGGACACAGTGGAGCATACGGTGAAGGTGTGCCAAGCACCGAGCCCTGGTATAGGCCATGGTCCGGAGCGAGAGGGAATGTGAGGTGGTAGCTTCCTTTTACGAAGCTGTAATACTAGCGAGGGAGAAGGCCGCACGCGTGAGGAAATGGACATCCTCACGCCCCAGCCGCCATGACCTCAACCCCGACTACCGGTCACCGCAGGCGCGAACTTGCGGACGTCGAGCAATGGGGTAGCTCGCTCTGGGGCTGCGGGGAATTTCTGAAAAGGAAACCTGAGGTCCTGGTACGCAAGGGGCAACTGAAGGACACAGGTGCGATTTTAGTCAGAAAATTCTGACACGCCTTCCTGCTCCATCCTAGAGAGGGAGAAGTCATTAAAAGATTTCCCACTTTCCCCGCGAAAAAGTTGAAAATATCACTCGGTACGGACCTAGTAGCGGAATAAAAAGTATGTCTGCCAATATCATCCAAATCTGTAGGTATAGCCGTTAAAGCTTTTTTATCATGGACAGTACCCCTAGCCAAGTTACAACCATTTCATTTCGATTCTCTTGCATCGAACGCCTCGAGTAAGCCACTCCTCTGATCCCTTTTTTTTGACGTCATCTCAACGCTCAGTCACGTGGTCAAAACAAACGGAATCGAAGGTGTGGCCTACACGCAAGATAATTGAAATTAAATGGTTGTAACTTGGCTAGGGGGGCAGGCTCGCGTTTGACCACTTTCTCACCTGATGGCCATGGTCCGGAGCTAGGAGGAGTGGCAGGTGGTCGCCTCCTTCTGCGAAACAGTAATGCTACACGTGCGAGGCAATTGCCCTCACGCCCCAGCCGCCGGGATTCCGACCCCGATTTCCGGCAACGGTAAGTGCAGGCTTGCGAACGGCGAGCAATGGGTAGCTCGCCGTCCGACCGTCCGGTAACCGTCCGGACCGAGCCCAAGTCGTCGACGGTGCGTAGTGTTCCACGCGCGCCTAAAGGAGATGTCAGCAACCGTAGGGGCCCAGCATGGTCGAAGCCTATTGGGAGCATGGGTGATGTGAAAGAGAACCCGAGGCCCTGGAACGAGGTCAAAAAAGGAACAGGAGTCAGTTTTAGTCAGTAAAACTCAGACACGCCCTTCCGCCCCGCTCAAGGGCAGGAGATATCATTGGATGACTTCCCACCTTAAAAAAAATAGCAATAAAAATAATTGAGTCAAGCACCCAATTAAAGATCCCTAGCTTGATTGAAGAAAAAACAAGATTCATATTTATTTTATATATGTATGTATGTTTATAGGTAAGTATTTGTAGGATAATTGAACTAATCACAATCATTCTTCGCATTCCAGCCCACGATTTAGCAGGCTACGAGGCTGGGGGTTTCAACGACCCATACGTGCGCGTGACCTTACTGCCTGAAGTAGACACTCGGGTGCGCCAGACCCCGGTGCATCGGAACGAGGCTAACCCCTTCTTCGACCAGCACTTCAAGTTCCCCGTGTCGCACGACGAGCTGACTGACAAGACTTTGCTGCTGCAGGTGTTTGATTATGACAGGTCAGGTTCCAACAGAACTTACCATAGATAGATAGATAGATAGATAGATATATATACTCTTTATATAAACCTTACCTTACTTACTTCTACTTAACTACTTAGGTACTTTTTATTTTTTTATCTTTGTCTTTATCGTTTTTTTTTTGTTTTCTTTTTTTTTCTCTTTTTTCAATAATGATATAGGTTAAATCTGCCAAGCATTTTTCCTACTTTGTTTTTTGAAGTCCCTTCCAGTCGAACCGGATTCAAATTCGATATTTGATCTCCCAATAACTGGGTAACACGGTATCCCTTGGCAAAACTAGTATCAGATTTCCTGGCCATTGGTTAATCTAGGGTTATTTTTCAGGGGTGCCTGGTTCCTGACATGTTTGATTTTTGTTTAAAGTTCATCAGTATTCTGGCGTCCAACATACAATATCGTATCGGTAGCCGAACATCCTGAAGTGGGCGCTAGAGTCTAGAGTCCCGGGGTACTCGTCCATGTACCTGGCGTCTGAATACGTAACGACGGTCAAATATCTACAAACGATAGTCGTTTAGGCGTGTGTAACTCTTTACTGAACCGAGTCACTGTTCCGAAACATTTTAGTGTTCCGGAAGATAGGAACATCAGTAAAGTTTTAAATGCATCATTTGGAACAATTGCGATACTGAAACACGCTTTACTTTAAGTGACCAGCAGTCTTTTTCAAATTCAAATTATAACGTAAATAGTGTACTTAAATATAATTAATGACCTGAACTATTCATCTATTGTAACTATTCATATCACGATTCATAACAGTCAGTGTCTGTATCTTTTGAGTCGTTGTTCCAAATGTTCCGTTTGTATCTTGTGAGTCGATGTTTCAAATGTTCCGCTTGTATCTTTTGAGCCGTTGTTCCAAATGTTCCGTTTGTATCTTATGAGTCGATGTTTCAAATGATGCGTTTGTATCTTTTGAGCCGATGTTCCCAATGCTCCCTTGTGAGCCGATGTTTCAAATGTTTCGTTTGTATCTTTTGAGCCGATGTTCCAAATGCTCCGTTGTGAGCCGATGTTTCAAATGTTCCGTTTGTATCTTTTGAGCCGTTGTTCCAAATGTTCCGTTTGTATCTTATGAGTCGATGTTTCAAATGATGCGTTTATATCTTTTGAGCCGATGTTCCAAATGCTCCCTTGTGAGCCGATCTTTCAAATGTTTCGTTTGTATCTTTTGAGCCGATGTTCCAAATGATGCATATCACTGTTTCGGAACATTTCAGTGATTTAGATGCAAATGTTCCAATCGCAAAGATGACACACTTTTCCCACGCCTATAGTCATGACTAACGGCTTAGCGTCCTTTCCGACGCACGGAGTTTAGTAAGTTATGGGTATGCTTAAATTGGTAGAACACAATGAACTGCACATTCACATGACAACCAGAAATGTATTGATTTATTGAATTTGTTCAGCAATAAAGATTTGACTTTGACTTTGTTAAAATGGTCACCCATCCATAAACCGACCTCGACTAGCGACGCTTACCTTGAAGATCTTTGTTATTATTTACTACTACCGGCGTTTGTCATGACTTTGCTGCTGTAAGTCAATAAAAGACTACAAATTATTTCACACGCCCCTTATTATCCCCTTCTCCTTACCGTAATCTGTTTGCAAGTTGCTTATAACTTATCCAGGGACAAGTATATTTTTAGGTAGGTACTGTTACGAGAAACTCATCACACTAAAATCCAATAACATTTTGCTCCACTAAGCGATCGAACTCAGGAATTCACGCTTCCGCTTATGAGACAAACGAGGTAATTTAATCATCCGGTCTCGTATAATACATGAAAAGCAACTGGATACGATTAGCTGAATGGTATTCAGAAAATTTTATGCGATTGCATTGACTGTCTGCTCAAATTAATTGCAAAATCCATATGTTCAATTCCAGGTTCTCTCGCAATGAAGTGATGGGATCAGCCAAGGTGCCTCTCTCCCGCGTCGAAGTGGCCGGAGGAGCCGAAGTGTGGGCCGAGCTCTCTCGAGAGCGACGCCCGCCCGAAGAGCTGCAGGAACTGTTGCTGTCTTTGTCATACCTGCCGTCGGCTGAGCGACTCACTGTCGTCGTGCTGAAGGCGAGGAATCTGTTGCCGCCGCAGGAGGGAAAGGATGCTTTAGGTATGAAATGGTATGGTCTAGGTACGCAGTTGGAAGATTGCCGCGTCTTAGTCCCAAAAGGCCCAGAAAAAATATCGCGGATCCAACCTTGGCGCCGGCCATTGCGCGTATTGTCCAGAGGACGTGGTGAAGCATACGGTGGACGTCTGCCCACTTGAGCTCGTCACCGCCCTGTCTTCGTGGAAGTAATCGGACCTCTCACGTTCGGTCCTAGTCACTCATATATATTCATATATAGTCATAGTATGGAGCGAGAAGCCATGTCAAGCAGCCACTTCCTTCTGCGAAGCAGTAATGCGAGCGAAGGAGGTGGCGGAAAGCGTGTGGAAGATGGTTTGCTTGGAGAAAAACTCTATTAGGTATAGCTTGTATGTAATCATCACGCCCAAGCAGGAGACGCCTTGCGGGCGATTTTCGGACACCGTATGCGCGGGCTTGCAAACGGCAAGCAATAAGTAGCTCGTCGTCTGATAAAGATAAGGCCCGCGTCTCATAGAGATGTCAGCATAGTTGACGGGACCCGCCCAGACTGCGATTTGTTGTTCCAAAGAGTTACCGTGGCCCTAGATAGAAGCTAGCTTGCTACAGGACGGACAAATACCTTGCTACGGGACGAGCTCAGCTTGCTACGGGAGGAGCTCGTAGCTTGCTCCGGGACGGGCTCATAGCTTACTACGGGACGGGCTCGTAACTTGCAACGAGACGGCTCGTACCTAGCTACGGGTGTTGTGTTTGGTCCAAGCTACTGACTGATAGTTGATTGGACTGTTGTACAATTATGTTCTATACGGACAACTCTGATACGGCGATGCAGGATAGTTTCTAAATGAAGATAAAGATGACGCTACTAAAATAGTCCTTCCTTTCCGATTGAAAATACCCTTACCTACCTACTTAACTCCTATTGCCTTTTTCAGATGTGTACGTGAAAGTGTATCTGCTGGTGAACGGCAAACGTGTGAAAAAGAAGAAGACTAACAGAAAAGAGATCAACAGCCCCGTGTGGAACGAGGCCTTATCCTTCAGTCTGCCGTCTGCTAACCTTCAGGAGGCTTCCATTGAGGTGAGACATTTTGAAGGACCTGACACGGCCATGAGTTACTATATCTAACCTTATTGACAGGATCTTGCAGGAATGGATTTTCTCTTTCACAATTAAAAAGTACTTACGATAATGCAATTTTCCCTTCCTATATAAAAATAGTTATTTGTGCAACAAGAGAGCAAAGTTGTTTTTTGCTGCGAGTGCTAATTTTGAGTCCCGAGCAAGCGAAGGATTCTTTGATTGATTCTAAAGTAGAATCCTGAGCGAGGGGAGGGATTCAAAGGCACGAGATGCACAAAGTTTTGCTCTCGTGTTACACACATAATTTTTCACTTCAGCAGCGAGAACACATATTACTTGGGAAATAAAATAATTAACAGTAATAGATTTAATAATGATTTCAATTAAAATAAATACTATCTCTGTCGCTAGTTTTGCTCATATTTTACAATATTTTAACATTCATCTTATTTGCCACTATTTTATTTCCGCTGTTTTTTTAAAGCACGTTCTAAAACAGTCAATGTTGAAACTAGAAATAATTATTTAAAGGTTAAAGGCCAGTTTTATCTGCTGCTATAAGTACTCAGGTACTCTTATTTTTGTTCAAATACTTTATTTATTAAAAAAAAAAAAACAATTTTATATTTTACAAATATTTTCTATTTATTACGCATTTCCGAACGTGTATTTCTTTGTGCTGGAATTTCAAAATCGGAATGAACTTCGAAATGGCATGTTTCTCACTCGCTTTTTTATAAGGGCGAGAAAGAGACAGAGTACAGTGCAGTTCGAATGTTTCGAATTGTATGGCTAAAACAATAAATAATTAAAAAGTTACTTTGTCTCACGTAGTGAGCAAAATCGAGTTTTGCTCACTGTTTTCAAGTAGCAAAACCTACTTGTTTGAGCTGCTGTAGTGAAAAACCAATTGTTATTAGTTTGAAGCTTTCTTTTAAAATAAATAAATATCATTAAAATAATATATCCCACTAGCTGACTCGGCAAACTTCGTACCGCTTATTAGAGTCAATTAATATTGTGATACCTTTTAGCTAATCTGTCAAAGGATAACGCCATCTACTGGCATTACCAGAACCAGCTTAACTAATTTTAAAATAACATTTTAAAAGGCTTATTTAGAGATGGCATTTTATACGGATTTTTTCTCGTGAATTTTTCCATATTTTTTTACCATTTAAACTTTCCTTGGACTATCACGAATATTTCAAGACCAAAATTAGCTAATTCGGTCCAGCCGTTCTCGAGTTTTAACGAGACTAAGGAACAGCTATTCATTCATATAATAAATAGATTATTCATGGGTAACTACTGATCTAATAGAATAGACGCTATTACCATTTTTATTTTTCCTCATGGCAATAATTGAGTAAATCCGTGTCCCCAGGTGTGCGTGGTGAGCGGCGGCGGCAGCGGGCTGGTGGTGGGCTGGTGCTGCGTGGGCGCGGCCGAGCCGGGCGCGGAGGGCCGCCACTGGGCGCAGATGGCGCACGAGACGCGCAAGGCCGTGGCCATGTGGCACACGCTCAGATAGACTGCCTGCACCACCCCGCAAATACCCCTGTGTGGACCTAAATGAACGTATTTCGTACCTCTTCAAATCCTTGCTTCCAATGAAGGCTTTCTGAAATGATATGCTCTAAATGACAGCACTAAGATGTCACATCCAGGGACCTGGCAAAACCCTTATAGGTACTTTCTGACGTCAGATAAATCGACGTAAACGTCATGAGTTTGGTTTTCATAGCGTAGGCCTCTTATGCACTGAATGAATGAAGCTGTTTGATGATTTCTAACAAAAGACTATTTGCCAAAGTAACACCCGCTGGTAGCTTTAATTTTTCTGAATACCCTCATTGATGATTGAGTCTTAAAGATACAAAGGAAGCAGAAAAACACCCTGAGGGTCTTTGAGTCAAGAACTCAAGAGTGAATATGTTAATTCTAGGCAAGTGTTCTCCATCGTCGACCACTTCGTCGCTTTCCATCAGGTGAGATAATGGTCAAGGCCGAGCTACAAAAATATTAAAAAAAATATTCAGTGTAGTTGACGGAATTCAATTTTCCGTCAACTTTTATTGACCAAATAATAAAATGCTGGTTGCATTATCCTTTACAAAATATAACAGCAATGTCTCGTATTTACTATCATCATGCAACGTAAAATAAGAAGTCATTTAGTAAAAGGATTTTGCCTGCCTTTGCTATTTGTCTCAAATATGCACTTTATCAAGGTGCAAATAGTTGGTTTCAGAATAACGTAACAATATCGAAAAAATAATTCAAGTCAGAGCCCAAATGAGCTTTTAAAGTTATTTCTCCAAAAGTGCATGTTTGGGAGATAAAATAATCTTTTTCGCAGTTAGTAGGGTAGGTACCTATAAAAGTTAGTAGGTACTACTTCGCTCAAGGAATTCCCCCTTTAAATTTCACGTTAGGTTTCTTTCCAGCCACGTTCATTTAGATCCATATAGGTCTACACTCGTCTAGTTTATCCCGGACCGATTGCAATAGGTACTAATACTTTTGTAGATACTGTTCACTGTTGTCTAGTTCACGCAGTGACGTTGTGGGTAGTTTGCATGCGGTTGCCAAAAGGCAAAGAAATATATGTATGTACTGATGAGTTTTATGAACAAAAGTGCATTCCAAATTAGAAATATGACAATACCGGCCTAGAATTGTACTTAATGTCCCGATAATAGAAAAAACTTGATTGTAGGAATAAATAAAGTGTGTGTGGCCTACAGCCTATTCTCGTATAATATACCAGTGTCTCAAGACGAAAGTCTATGACCAGTGCGTGTTGCCAATGATGACATATTAAAGTCACCCAATTTTGAAGATTCGATCACCCTTGCTTGATCGAACGAAACTTCTGGAACGGCGACCACGTACCGGAAGACGTAGCGTTGGAAGGCCTCCTACAAGGTGGACCGATGACTTGATAACGGTTGCGGGAGTCCGATGGATGCGAGACGCACAGGACCGTTCATTGTGGCGACGCTTGGGGGAGACCTATGTCCAGCAGTGAACGTCTTTCGGCTGAAATGATGATGATGATGGCCTACAGATGGTTGTTCCTGGTATGTGTGTCTTTTATAAGTGAGTTTACATGTTTGTGAACACACCCACGGTACAGGAGTCAAAGTTTAAAAAAAAAGTAAAAAGGCACCAAGAAGTTGCATATTTTTTTACACGAACTTATCTATGGGTACAATGGCGGTCTTATCGCTGACAGCGATATCTACCAGGCTGGACCGAAAAAATAGAAAGCTACCAAAAGAGCTATAGTAGATACCTACCTATATCAATATAAAATATGATCGGGATGTACGGAAACTTTTTGTAAAGGACAAAATACACATGTGCGTAACTTGGAATAAAGTATTCAAGAAGCTAGCATACCGCAGTGACATACACCAATCCGAACTTATTATGGTACGTTGGAATACAAGCTACTTACATACTTTTGTGCCAGCTACAGGCATTTGTATCACTACCTTTATGTCAAGTATTACCCCAGGTGGTGTTCTTTAGATTGATGTTAGTCACACACTTTTGCCTTTTCTTATTACCTGCTCCCACGACGTCACGACTACCATTTCTGTATTACTTGTCTGTATCAACTATAGTAGTTATTTCACTGTATCAGTATGCCTAATCTACATTAACTTGTAAACTAATGTATACTTCGCCACAGAGCCTAAGTTTGCTCAAGGGAACAGAACAAAATATAATCACTGTTTAGAATCAAAATGTGTCTGATATTCCATAGATTGTAGCTTCACAAATTCGTGTTTCGAATCTTGCAATAGACATACCTACTTATGTCACTAGTCATTGATATAATAATGTTATTGATATGAAGTTTCGCTTCGCGGAGCACTGAATGTAGGTAAATAAATACTTCGGTTAGCTTTATCGCTCTCTGATAAACTAGCGGGAAGTCTCGTGAAGTACGTGTCTCAGAGAGAAGGTATATAAGTGTAATATCCCCTTTATCAAGACTTATACTTGTATTACACCCTGCCTTCCTAAACTGTCCAGTCTAAACTGTGGGCTCTTACTTCCTAATACCTTATATAAAATTATATCAACAAATATAGTAGAAATATTTATCTTGTTAAAATTTATAAAAATATAAACAGACTTACATATTTTCGAAGTGAAAAATTATATTGAGCTTTTGGAACACCAAACAAAATCTTATGAATTTATAGAATTTTATAAAATAATGTTAATTTTTTAAAATAAATTTTAATATCATTGTCAAATTGGTGATGTATATGAATACGACTATTTCTATCTCCTGTACTGTCTTACATGTGTGCCCACAGTTATTCTGTCACATAACTAGATATATAAATAAATACTTATTAGTATGTAGTCATTCAATAGAATGACCTCCGTCTGTTCAAGGGTTTTATGAATTATATCGAATTTTATTCCGAAAATATACGTACATAATATTTTATCTAAGTGTATGTATCTGTGTGAAGAGGTATATTACTTTTTATTTTCTTTACAATGTCTGAATAAAATGTCTATTTGTAAGATTAAATGGTGTTTGAGTTGTCCCACAGTTGGGCAAAGGACCTCCCCCCAAGTCTTTGCAGGAATTTCTTTCTTGAAGTGTTTGATTGTAGAAATAAAAGTCGAGTGTACAATATTTTCAATTACCATTTATTAATAATAACTTTTTACATGTGTACAATAATGTTTTAAAGATCAATAATAGAAAATAAAGATAATATAAAGTTTATAAATTTAACGTAACACAAAACACTTTACCAGAGCTTCGGAGTCCCGTAGTGTGGTCGTAAAGAGTCCAGAGCACTACAATAATGCACTATTATAAAGTTACTCGAAACTTACCACCATTGCTGAGACGCAGGAACGCAGGCAATCGCCAACTAAAATTGCATTACACAATATTAATGTGAGCCGGAGTAACAAAACGTATTTTAACATTCCCATCACCTCATTACTGCGGGAAGACATGCGGAAATACGTAATTATTAATTGGTGGATTGTACTAAAACAATAACTAGGTATTAACTGATTACTGTAAAAGACATCACACTATTTACTATACAAAAGGGACACCAAAAGTTAGTTATTTGAATACATATTTTTTTTATGATTAAAAATAAAAATGGAGGTGGTTAGTCTACTTACAACGAGCATGTTATGAGTTTTGGAAACAAAGCGAAAAGGTAATTCTCGGGTGTCATAGCCCCTTAAATGATGGGAACGTTTTTGTTGTTTTCATAAGTCATAGAACGATTTCAAGTTATGCTTCAAAACGAATTGATAGGTAATTTGTATGGAAAACATTTTAATCAAAAAGCCTTTATGTAATCCAGTTACTAAAAATATCGTCAGTATGATAAGTGATAAAATTGATTAGTTGATTAAAACGCAAATAAATAATCATTACTATGAAGACTAACCAGTAATACACACATATTGGAAACATGACTAGATTTACATGCATTTAATGCCTTTTAAAATAAATATACCGCGATTTCCTAAATTGAGCATTATAAGTTAACAATGTCTCAAACCCGATTTAAAAGCCAAATTTTGACATGTTTTCAGGCTAGAGTTTGAGAAATACTCAACTTCAAATGTTTAAATCAGCAAATCGGGGGTATAAGTACGAAACTTTCACAAAGCATTCTCATAATAAAATTGGATTTCGGTCAAAATGATAAATAAAAAAGCTATACAAATAAATATGTTAGCTAAAAAGAGATGTATACTTTACACATCGCTGGAGACGCCTTTTCCTTCGTTGGGAGGGTGGGGGTGGGATAGGTTTCTTTAGTGTATCTGTGCTTAGGCGGATAAGAGTGAATATGAGTGTTATGTCATGTGGAACGGGGTTGGGTGTGAAGGTAAATGCAGTCGCCATCCTTGCAGTCGCCGCCCACTTCGAAGGGGCAGAGTATCGCGTTCGGGTCGCCCTCCCAACTGAAATTGATGAGGTTTTTAGACAATCAACTGGTAAGTATATCGATTTAAAGATGGAATAACATAGTCAAAGGTCACTTTGATGAGGTTTTTAGACAATCAACTGGTAAGTATATCGATTTAAAGATGGAATAACATAGTCAAAGGTCACTTTGATGAGGTTTTTAGACAATCAACTGGTAAGTATATCGATTTAAAGATGGAATAACATAGTCAAAGGTCACTTTGATGAGGTTTTTAGACAATCAACTGGTAAGTATATCGATTTAAAGATGGAATAATATAGTCAAAGGTCACTACAGGATACTGTCTGTTTTTTGCTTGGTCAATCATCAAATAACTCCCTGCTCTGGGTAGAGCGAAAGTCACACTTTTACTGACTAAAACACACTTTTGTTCCTTCAGTTACCGTTTGCGTTTCAGGGCCGCGGTAACTCTTTCGAACCATTCCGCAGCACTATAGGATACTATAATTTAATTCGGTAGTGGATAAGTTAATTCTATTGCAAAGAAGTTTTAGGCACTTTGTAATTAACATCATTTGTCTGCAATTCAAAAGTACCTTTAAATGGTTTATTTCAAATGAATGCTTTGATTCTTGATTCTTTCCTTTGTTTGTGGTAGATTGCAACTGCTTTTTTGAATGTACAGTTAATTGTACATTCAACAGCATAAAAATGCCAGTAGGTAGTTGGTGATATGTTTTTGCTTGTACGAGTCTGTGTGTGGGATAACTTTCATTACAAAGCATTGTAGTAATATGCTACTTGTAACAAAAACTCAACCCACTCCTTAACATAACATTATCAATAAACATTAAAACTCAGCGCAAACGGGCCACCGACCACAGCCACTGGTGATCAGCGACAGCTACTTAACACACTTTCATATATTTTGTATAGACGGAGCCGCAGATATGTGGCCGGTGGTGGCCACTCGCTACAGCAGTGTCCGCGACTCACCACTTGTGTTCGCTACGGGCCACCAAAATACACTCGCTACTGTCGCACTGCTCTACCCCCAGCGCAGTTAACTATCAAACGTTCGACGTATCGCACGCGTCAATGTGGAGAAAGACACCTGAATGGAAACTTTCCGTGTCGGAGTCCATCATCCACCAGTCGATCGTAAGAGTGCGCGGCAGGGAGCGGGTTATAGAATGTGGCGGTGGCTGTCGCTCGCTTTTGACACAAATGCGGCAGTGGCGCGCGATAGCCACCGGTGGCTGTGGTCCGTTTGTGCCGACTCTAAAACAACCCAAACTAACCTAAAAGTAAAAAAAAGTCCAGGAACAAAATATAAGTAAAGCACATGAAATAAAAATGCAACATGAATTCACACAACCTTTTAAAGAACAATAAAAATATTTGGCATTTTACCCTTTATCTTCAACAAGCATTTCAAGTTTTGCCACAAAATGTTATCACTTATCAAAGCAACCTTGAATAGTTGCATTGGAATTTATAACAATTGATTCAATATAACAGTGAATAAATCAACATTTGCTAGATAATAAATAAACTACTCATGTTGGGGTTTATTGATCAATTCTTTGATATCCACCATTGTTTTTTAGATCTGGTGTCTATGAATATAATTTAAATTTCAATCAGAATCTGGTTTCCATCAAGGTTGCTCAAGATACGAAAAACAAACAAAAACCAACTACAAGATTTTAAATTAATTCACAAGCCAAATGACGCTATTAGCATGACCTTTATGAAAGCAGTGTAAAACAGTAGTTAAATACTAATAGCCGCAAACTTTGTAACTCACGTTGAAATCCCAAAAGCTTCGAGTGGTGATCTATAATCATCTGTCTCTAGTCTTCTACGAACTGCTGTTGAAGCTTCCTTCCCTCCGCCTTTCTCCACAATTGGATGACTTGCCAGCCTTTGGTTTTCAAATAAATTCTCATTTATATTGTTCTGTTCCACATTTAATTTACTTTTATCGTTATTATCAATTTTATCGCCTGCCATTTTAACAACTTTTTTATTACTAGCGACGTCAAGCCTTATTGATAATATTGGAGGCGCTTTCACTAGTGGTTCTTGACTGGCGACTCCAACATTATTTGCTAAAGGAATTTCAGGTTCACTAGCCGGATTGCTCTCTTTTACAGATTTATGTACTACAGAATTATTAGGGTCTTCTTTACCCAGATTATTGTTTTCTTTAACAAATTTATGTACTATTACATTTCTAGGTTCTTCTCTGGCCAAATTATTTTCTTTGGCAACATATTTTACGATTCTATTTACTACAGGTGGAGTTTTGTGTTCTTCATTAGCAGGATTGTTTTCTTTTTGTAATCTCGGAATCACTCTATTTAAGGGCAATGTGCCATTGATTTTGGAATGTGAGGAATTCATTGAGCTGAAAAATAAAGTTTTAAAAGAAGAAGCAACCAGTTTTGTTATACTAAAACTTAAATGGTGTTAACAGTTCCCAGTGAAATATAATAACTAAATTAAAAGAAATAGATTTAAGATGGAAAATAAATAAGACCACCCACATTGTAGTCAAGTAGGGAAAATAACAAATACCTTTTCAATAACATTTGATGGTGCAATCTTATTTTTGTCAAACAACTTTGCACAGATCTAGTCTGTCTCTTATTCAAAGCAATTGCAGTCTTGATATTACGTAACTCTGTGGCAACAATTTTATATTTTTGGGATAATTTTACCCCTTCTTCTTTCAATTTTAACATCTTGGCAGATTCTTCAGCAATATTCTTTCTGTAAAACAATTATGGAGTTGCAAAAGTTCAGAAGAAAAATAATGTAAGAAAAAATTGTTAATAAAAAATACCTCGACATTTGTATCTTTTCTTCCAAATCATTAATAGCAGATAGTTTTGAAGAGTCTACGGCAACATTTCGTGGTTTTAACGTATCCTTCAGTGGTGCAGAGACTTTAGTACTTAAATTAAATGTTGTTTGCCTAGCTTGTTTTATTTTTTCTAATTCTGCCATTCTTTTCACTAGGTTTTTGTATTCCATTTGCTCTGACTTTGGCAAATGATTTACAGCCTAAAAGAAATATCAACCTTAAAATGTCTGAAAAAAATAACAATGTGGGAGAAAATGAAATATATACGTAGAGAATTAATTCTGCAGACCTTAGCAACAAACTTTTCATTTTTCTTTGGTGGGTCGGGCTGTTGAACAACGTCGGGGAGCTTCGTCTTTTCAACTTCCATTCTAGTACTCTTCAAAAATATGTCTAACTTCTGCTGGAAATCAATCTGCTCTGACAACTTCAAATGCATTTTAGTTAAATTCTTAGTTGCTTCATGTTCTCCTTCGGAATCCGATTCACCAACCGCAATTATTAATCTCTTTTCTTCCGGAATTACAGCAGGTTTTGCTGGTACAGAAGGTGGCTGCAGTGTCTTAGGCGAAATAGGTCTTGTGTCTTTTATGATCTCAATAGAATCAACTACCTTAGGATTTACTAAATTAGGTAAATTTTTGCTTAAGGAAGTAAGCAGTTTAGCACGCAACAAGTCTTCATCATCCTCTAGTTCATCTTCATTTGGAAGATTTATTGCAGGAATGTCTTTTTCTAAAGCTTTGTTTATTTCTGATATGTTTTGCTCATTTAAAGTATTAATTTTGGCACTAGCATCTATATTTTCTTTAGTCTTCTCTTCAGCATCTGAGCCAATGTCCATATCAACAGACTCTATATCAGTATTATTATCTGATTGTAGTAAATCGTTTGGAAAATTGTTAGATTGGGACAACCTCTTTTTCATAAATTTTTGCTTTTGTTTTCTTTCAATAGCCTTCTTAAGCAACGCAGATTTGAGACAGATCAATCTTAACTCTGCAGTGTCACTATCTTCATCATCAGAGAGTATTTTATTTTCAGTTTGGACATCATTTGGAACTGTATTTGCTTTAGTTGTTTTAGTTTTGAGAGCATGTTGCCTAAGCAACTCTAGATCTTCATCAGAGTCTTTATCAGAAATATTTTCTCTGCCTGAATCTTTCTTCAATTCTTCATCTTTCTTAATATCTTTACTTACTGAATCAACAGTATCCTGCTGCAGATCTATTGGCACAGTTTTGCTGTCTTCATCAGTACATAAGTCTATTAATTCACATGATTGTTTTGGTAAGCTTACTTGAGCTTCAGCATTAAATATATTATGATCATCATCAGTCAGTGAAGAAATAAATGACAATTTTGATTGTTCTAATAGCTTGTCAATATCATTACTCATTTTATCTTCAGTTAGGAAGACTTTTGTTGGTTCTGGGGTGACTCCACAAAGCATTTTCTGGAGTCTTTCACTTAAAGATGTTTTATCATTTTTGTATGTGTTTTTGTTCAGAACAACAGCATCAGCCAATTTTCTTCGCCTATTTCTATATTCATCTTCGGATTCCTCACTTGATTCACTTAAAATCTTTACTGCTAATTTCTTTTTGGTATACGGATTTTTCTTCTTATAGTCTTTAGTTGTTAGAGATAGATTCTTAGTTCTCAAGGGATGAACAATTGGCTCTACTTTTTTTCTTTTTTGTCTGTGGTGTGTTTTCTGACGTTTTTGAACTTTTGGTCTATGTGATACATGGGAACTATATTCATCTAATTCAGTCGCCGAAATTTCCGATAAATCATACAATAATGTATCCTCCTTATGTTTTGTACCTAAAATTTTACAAATGCACACTATGTGCCTACAAATAAAATTTGTTCACTTACGCTAAATTAATCATTCAAACAGTTTCTTACCAAGGATTTTTCCTTTTGGGTTTAGTTTGAAAAAAGGAAGAATTATTTGCGATATCTCAAACCATTCCACATAAATTATTTAAACAATAGTTTAATGTGTTAAAAGCACCTTTTTACCTACTATTACATCTTAAATAATAATTTCATTAGTAAAATTGTAGTTCTCAATCAGTGATGCAAGATACTCGGTTGTTTAGGACCTTTAAAAAAGACTTGACTTCATTTTACCAGTTTGTATTATAGAATCCTTGTGTTATAAATATTCTCCAAAGTTTCACTCAAAACCCAAGCGAACGCCGGTATTCGCGCGTGATTTCGCGCCATCACCAAGCGAACACTGGCGTCCGCATATATTATAAAATATTGAGCATTTTATTTAAAGGGTATTTATCCAAGAACGTAAATAAAAAGTTCTTCATTAAGTATTCTGTAAATATTGAAAATAAGCAAACCTTTCTGTTATTCCCTATACCTACCTATAATAATACAAACTCTATCGGTTAACAATGAAGTAGATGCCAGTGATCAGTTTTTAGTAACCAAACCTAAGAAATAAATATTCTTCATATTAATTTAACCAGAAAAACAATGAAATAAGTAAACTTATGTGTCTGAAATTACTAAGTATTAACATTATGGTGCTAAAAATTAGAGTTTATTCACATTTAACTACTATAATATAGTAATAACAATTCTTTATTGTTGCAATATGTAAACAAATAAGTGAAACCCTGACTCCTGAGCTAGGTTAGGTGCCTGTATTTCAGGAGCCAGTGACTTCTTTCATTTTCATTATAATAACATTGAATTAATTATAAACATTAATTTTACGAAATAATTTAGATAGAAACATAAACAAATCAATTACTTAATATTAAATAATAATACAATTTAGATAACAAATTTAAATTGAATACAAAATAAAAAGGTTAATAAATTAGAACTAATAATTATATCAAATGAAAAAAAAAATTTTATTATAAAATGAAACATGAAGTTAATGTGTTTAAGTGACTGAATTGTGTGAAGTGTGGGGAATACCAATATAATAATTATAAAAATATGGGTACCAAAAATGGGTATATTTTAGTAGTATACCAATTTTTAGTACCCATAAGTTTTCTGTTTCGTAGTAATCCTATGTCAGTAGCCAGATCTTAACTTTGGTTTTGGTTTTGTTTAGTTGCGAGATACTCCTGTTGTCGCCTAGCGGTCGCCGTGTGACAGAGCACAGGTATGCAAACATTCGTAATTAACTACATTAAGAATTCTTTTAAATATATGCTCTGAAACAATTTCTTGAAGATCACGATAATAGGAAACTACCTACTAATTAGTTACATTTTTATTAGCTACAAAGATTTATAATAGATATATTATTTATTTTCTCAATTTCATCTGTGAGGAAAACATCACGTGACACCTGAGTTGTTACAAGTCCTTATACAATTATAAGGTTTTTAGTTATATAGGCTTTTTAAGTTACAACTTTTAAACCAAAGATTAAAGTACTGCGACTCAATGTAGTCTTGAGTCTTTTAGACTCAAAGACTTGAGGGTTTTTGTATTTGTATTTTCGGGCTGATGTCCGCAACTCCACAACTAAAGTGTGTATTTTGCGTACAGGTGGGACAAATGCGTCATTCAATCAACTTGAGGGTTACAAGACTAGTCTAGTTGTGTTTTCAAAAATGAGGCATGTTTGAACCTTTTGAGTACCGTAATTAGAGACACAATAGAAAGACAATGAGCAAGCAAACACCGGTGTTCGCTTGTGGTTTAATGAACTAAAAGACTTAAACAACTGAGTCTTGCATCACTATTCTCAATCCTATTCTATTTCCCAATAAAGTAATAACACCGCAATGACAATTTATTGGCTTTTGGTTATGATAATGGCCACAAAAGGGATTTTTCGCCAGTTATTAATAACCCCTTCTATGCTTTACATTAAAAAGAGAAGGTAATCAGGAAAAAATATATAATTAACTGTAGCAAAAAACTAAACACCTCAACCATAATAGTTTAGTTCAAAGTTATATTGTAGACTGATAATTAAGTTTGAATAGTGTTATCAACATAACCTGATAAGAATTAGTTAATTATTTACCATAATGAGATTGTCCTAATTCATTGATACTGCGACTTTGATCAAATAAATGAAGGTACCTATTTTTCACTTAATTTTTCCTGTTTAGACAAATTGTGGTAGTAAATGTATGACTAAAAAGTGCCTTTATTTAAAATTGAATTGTTAATTTTACAATACTTATTGAAACTAGAACATGTAACTAAAAGTTCAGCATTATGGTGCAAAGTAATTCAGATTGACTAAAGTCCATATAAAGTGCATGTACAGCAATTTGTTATGCATGTTTATGAAAATAAGATGTTATCCTTTAACTGGGTCAAAGGTTAACAACAAGACAAGGTCATTTAAATCAATATGGCACTTAAATAAAAGTCTGACATTTTTATATTGAGTGTGAGTATGAACTGATTTTCTATTCTTACCTGGCCCAACAGAAGAACGTTTGGCTTTCTTACGCTCAAGGACATTGTTATAATTCTCCAGCACTTGCAGTCTCTGACGCAACAGGAACTCCTCTTCTGATGATATATCAGATAGATCATCCACTATTTCTCCTTCTTCCATCTCTGAATCCGCATTATGCGGTGGAATATTCTCAACTAAAGCCATCTTCGTTTGACTTGACAATCTTCTGGAGAAAAGAAAGTTAATTATTTTAATGGTTTGATAGCTACAAAAGGAAGGAAGACACTAAAGTGAATTTAATTGCGGTACTTACTTTTTTTTAGTTTATCATTATGGCACGCTCTTTTCGTGTAAAACTAATTATTTTTCAGCCTTTATGTTCGTTTCCTGCAACGAGCAGCAGTCTCTCTCTAATAACTCTCTATCTGTCTCTACTACTCTATAATAAATCTATGTGAATCAAATAATCTATGGTCAGACAATGGACAAAATGTGAACGTTATTGAATGATCGTTCTGCATGCCTCCGATATTATCAAAACGATTTTAAAATCCGATATCAGTTACAAACAGATACGAATCGATATCTCAAACTAGAAAATCCGATTTCAAAAAACGAAAGCTAAACCAAACGTTAACAATCTGATATCTACCAAAACTAAAATCTGACATTTAACCGAAATGGTAATATATTCGTCCTGTCCTTTTTATTCCACTATGTTCCACTTAGTTAGAAAGAGAGAAGGCGAATTTCATATTGCATCGGTCAGTTTACGATTGGATATCCACAAAAAACAGTTAGTAATATTCAGATACGATTTGGATTTTTGGATTATTTTGGTGATACGTTAGCGTTAGGGCTAAGCTCGGAGTTTCCTTGCGTGATCGAATCAGGAATGAGCATATCCGCAAGAGAACCAAGGTTACCGACATAGCACGAAGAATCGCCAAACTAAAATGGCAATGGGCAGGGCACATTGCTCGCAGAACAGATGGCCGTTGGGGCCGAAAGGTTCTGGAATGGCGGCCACGTACCGGAAAACGTAGCGTTGGAAGGCCTCCTACAAGGTGGACCGATGACTTGGTAACGGTTGCGGGAGTCCGATGGATGCGAGACGCACAGGACCGTTCATTGTGGCGACACTTGGGGGAGGCCTATGTCCAGTAGTGGACGTCTTTCGGCTAAAATGATGATGATGATGACTTTAGTGTTAGATTTGGCATTCATTTTTTGAAAATTGCCTTTGGATTTCCACACAAATCGTTTTGTGATATCCAGATATTTTTAGTCAGATTGGATTTTTCGATTTGTTTGGTTATCGTTTTGTCGTTTACCAAAATTCAACCAAAATCACATTCACATAGACATTATGTGTCACCCTTCTATTAAACTGTGTAAAGACTACATTTCCGTGATTATGCCTTGATTTATTTTGGTCTTTCTAGGGTTTAATATCTAATATTTTCGTTCATATGAAAACTTGACCCTAGTGACATATGCGCGCGTCTTCGTATCACCTTATCAATGAATTGCATAAGCTGATTTTTTGTATGTGTTATTTTAGTGTAGTAGACTTTAATTATAGATAATAAATGTAAGGTAATGAGTTAAGTACTTTAGTTTAGGCTTTATTAAATTAATTTTATATAAACGAGTACGTACCCTCTGTTTTAGTTTTATTTATTTTTTACCATTTCTAAGCCTAAACTAAAGCTTAAAGGAAAATCACAAAAATCTCTATTGTGTTTTTCGATATCATCTAATAAAACGAAATTGAAGTGAAGAATGAATTAGCGAAGCTAAGCACTTTAGAAATCAGATATCTAAATCGATTTCGAAATCGATATTGAAATCTGAAATCGGATATATATCCGTTTACGTTCATAACCAAAAACGCCCATATCTAATCGTTCTTAATTTTTTTATGATTTCGACGTGGATACTAAGTCTTTTAGCATGCAGATGTTACAGATTCTAACTAATGCCTACCTGCAGTCAGCCTTCTTGATAAGCTTCATTGAGGTAATCAAATAGTCAATGCTTACGAAAAAATTTCTGATGCTAAGAATTGTAAAGCAGCGTTGAATATTTCGAAATTGCACCTGTTTCAATGATTCTGCATATTTATTATTGCCCAGTTGTGCTTCAAAGTCAAAGTCAAAAGTTTTTATTTCACATAGGCCTACATGGGCACTTATAAAACGTCAGAAGCTAGTGCATGGTTCCAAATTGGTCGTTTCCTATGGAGAAGAACCGGCAAGAAACTCCATGGTTACTCTTTTAAAAAAGTGATTGTTTACAATATTTTCATATTATTACAGTATTAATAGACATTATGTAAGAACAGTGTAGACCAGTCGATATTGTACCCAAAAGCACAATAAAATAATCATATTAAAAAAAAAAGTGAGTCGTAATAGGAAGTAACTTAAGAATTCGCGAAGTCTACAGTGTTCTCAAATTTTTTTTTTTTTAAAGAGTCTATATAAAAAAAAATACAATAAAAAGAAATAATTACAATTATCAATAAATGACGTCAACAAAAGAAAATTACTAACGAATTTATGGTGGTTGGCGTCTAATAATATAAAAAATATTGCAAAAGCAATGTGTAAGAAGAAAAGAATTTTTTTTTTTATATATTACAACAAATGTGGAGCCGTTAATAGATAGATGTACACAATATTATGATTTACCAAGGGGCCACATGTGCAGAAGCAGTCTTTGCCAAACAAGCGTGTCTTCGTCATAGTCTATAACCTTGTAATACGCTTTTTTAGTAAGGACACGCTTAATATGGGTTTTGAACTTGCCCTCGCTAAGTTCAGTCACCGCCTTTGGCAGCTTGTTATAAAAGCGTATGCTGTTTACTAAAAATGACTTGCTGGTCTTAGCTAATCTCCATTCTTGGTAATACAATTTCGTGTTTACTACGTGTATTTATGTTATGAAAATCGCTTCTAATTTTGAAAAGTCCTAGGTTTCTACGAACGTACAAAATACTTTCTAAAATATAAAGAGAAGGCAGAGTAAGTATATCGATTTCTTTGAATTAATTTCTAAGGGACTCGCGAGGACCCATTTTATAAATAGCCCGGATTGCTCTCTTTTGCAATATGAAAATTGAGTCTACATCAGCTGCAGATCCCCACAGTAAAATGCTATAAGACATAATACTGTGGAAATAAGCATAGTTAACTAACCTAGCTGTGGCTATATCTGTCAATTGCCTTACTTTTCTTACTGCATACGCGGCTGAGCTTAATCTACCTGAAAGAGTTCTAATATGAGCGCCAAACTGCAGTTTAGAATCGATAGTTATACCTAAAAACACAGTTTCCGTAGTAACAACAAGTTTGTTGCCTTCAAGAATTACATTGACGCCAACTTGAGGGACATTCGCTAATGAAAATTTTATACATTTAGTTTTATTCGCATTTAATAAGAGATTATTAGCTGCGAACCATTTCGAAAGAACAGTTAGACTTTCGTTGACATGCAAGACATCCTCATCTTTTCTATCTACTTTAAAAATTAGAGAAGTGTCATCAGCAAATAGAATTATATCGGATAAATTAGCCATCATGTAAGGAAGGTCATTAATATAAACTAGAAAAAGGAAAGGGCCAAGAATTGAATCCTGAGGCACGCCCATCTTTACTAAAGACCCCGAAGACATCGCCCCATTAATGGATACTTTTTGTTGCCTGTAAGATAAATAGGAAAAAACAAGATCAGCAGGTCGCCCACGAATTCCGTAATGATGTAATTTACGGATCAGAGTATTATGGTCAACACAGTCAAATGCTTTTGAGAGGTCACAGAATATGCCAATAGCATCCTGGGACTTCACCCAGGATTCCTAGATGTGACTGATGAGTTTCACTCCTGCATCCGTCGTTGACCTTCCTTTCGTGAAGCCAAACTGATGACTATGCAAAATCCTATTTGAATTAAAATGAGACAACATCTGGTCGAGCATGATTTTTCATAGATTTTACTCAATGCAATTATAGACCTATATCTGTGCTTCCAGCACAGATATAGGTCTATAATTAGAGAGATCACTCTTACTACCTGATTTGAAAATTGGTACTACTTTACTATGTTTCATTAAATCAGGAAACATTCCGCTGTCTAAGCATTGATTAAATATGCTTGCTAAGACAGGAGCAATAGTATCAATAATAACCCCATAAGTCTTCAGTGTTTTTTTATATTAAAAGACTTTTGAATGTTTTTATTATTGTATCAACCGATATACGCTTAAATTCAAAGGTTGGTATATCCTTAGTGAAATGTTCTTTTAAAAAAGATTCAGCTAACAAAGACGAAGAAGGGAGAGATTTCGAACTTCTTTTGACCTATCTGAGATGATTTTATTATCATTTTTTAGCGACAATTCATTCCGATCTCGTTGGTTTCTCTTTCCTGATTCCCTGTTTATCGGCAGACAGCTTTTATTTTATTATTAGAATTTTCAACTAACTTAATTATTGATTTAGATTTAGCTTGGGCGCAGACTCTTTTGAATATCTTTGAATACATGCTGACCTGTAAAGCGGCACCGCTCTGGTGGTAGACGAAATACTAAATACACTTTCTGAATTTACAAGAATTGCAGTTTTACAAGACACTAAATTCTTGCAAGTCACCGTGCTCCTTTATTTTCGGGAAAATAAATGGTTGTCAATGTCAAAAATCCAACGACTGTCAGGTCAGACAGTATGCTGTCAATTGAGTTTGACAAAACTCTGAACTCCGCCCCCAAATGGAAAACTGAAAAGCCTAAATAAAATTTCAATCAACCAAAACAAAGTTAACAAAAAATATTGACCTCAAAACTAGTATTTCTCATTCTACTGTATCCTATAAGTACCTCTGGGTTGTCGCGGTATAGTTGAATAATGTTTCAAGAAAACGAAGATGATTGTAAATTCGCCGCTTGTACGTATTTTGCTAAAAATCATCCTGGAGAAATGTGTGGAAGCAATGGTTTACCGCTGACGCCGAGTTCTATAACAATACTAGGGCGGGCTCAGAGGCTCCTGACTATTGAACATGCCAATTTGTGCACATACCTCGATGTAATTCGAGGTAAACATGGTAAGTTCGTGTTTTCTCATAATAAGGCACCAAAGCCTTTTGTACAGCTGTTTCTGTTTCGGCCCACTGCAAATATATTAAAAACAAACTATTGTTTTTAATATATTATGTAACTAAAATTTCACTGTGGCAAGTTTAAATGTATTTTTCCCATCAACAGAAAGAATAATAGTAGTAGCGGAGGTCATAGGTAAATCCTTAAAAGAATGCAAATCAAAATTCTCCTATGAAGAAGTAGCTAATATTGCCAAGCAAGTAGCCATCGGTCTAAAGTTCCTTCATGACCAGGACATCATACACAGGACTTTATCAGATGATAACATACTCATTGATAACGAAGGGAGGGTCAAACTGTTCAATTATGGATTATATTATATGACTGATAGAGGGAAAGAAGTGTCTTTTCCACTGGGGTAAGTTTTGGAATTGGTATGTTTAAGGAAAGATATGTTACTTACAGAAGTTTTCTGGATCTCAAACTTCATTAGTTTTCTGAATCTCAAATTTCATATGAAAAATAAAATTCCAACCCAAAAAGGTACTTACCTATTTTAACCTTTTGAGTACCGTAATTATAGCCACAATAGAAAGACAATGAGCGAGCAAACAGGTTTAATGAATTAAAAGAATTCAAACTTTTATGTAACATGTCATGTATTTTTTTTTCTTTAGGCAATAAATAATTTGTTATTATTGTTATTATTTCACTATTGGTCTTTATTTATCACTGGACCAATTTTAAAAATTCTTTCATAAGTTGAATTTTAATTTATCACTGAGTGGCAAAGGCTATATATTTTTGATAAACATGCGGGTGAAGCCGCTGGCAGAAACTAGTGATAAATAATAGCAGATAAGTACAAAAGGAAAGTCTTATAAAGAAAATTACTGTAGGTACCACAATTTATTTTTTCTTTACCATTTAAATTACTCCAGCACTATGTTTTTCTCACAACTCACCATATCAAATACATTTATATTTTTTTCACCCCTTATCTTCCAGTTTACCCAGATACCTAAGTCCAGAAACAATCCTAAATGGTGGAGGGCCCGCTGCAGATGTATGGAGCTTTGGCATCATACTCCTAGAGCTTTGCATTGGTAAACTATGGAACAATCTTAAGCCAGGGCCTATTCTGAGGAGGATACTCACCCTGGTGCATGCTAACAACCCAGCGGAGAGGATAGCCAGGGAACATGATTGCTTTGAACAGTATAAAGTAGGTAATTTGCAAGATTTTAAGTTAATTTATTCTATATTTCCAAATTCTAGACATTTCTCAAGCTTTTGATTGAGTTAGAACCCAAGGGCAAATCCAAATTATTTGTTTTGTGAACACAGATGTTTTCAATATACATAATTATGTTGATTTTCTAGTCCTTGTCCCACCGATAGGCATACAAAGTTAGGTCAAGTTCAGAATGAGTTAAAAAAAAAAAATATTATAAAAAAATTTAAATGATGGATACAATTTATAAATAACAAGAATTATAAAAATTGGTTATCCTCTTTAACTGAATAATAAACTGCTTTCTATGAAAAATTATAAAAAAGTACTCCCATTAAATGTGACGTAACTGGTCGGCACGAAATTAAGACTGGAGTTGTTTAAATACATATATTATTTAAATTGGTACTATACTATTAGGAAATTAACAACTATAATGAATAATATAGTGGTTAATTTCTTAATAGTATAGTATAAATAATCATGACAAAGATAATTATGCTTTCTATTTTTTTTATTGTATATACCTAAAATCTAAAGAAACAAATTTTTTTGTCTACATTTTTTTGTCTTGTCTAATTTCTGGCAAATCTGCTGTGAACAGCCCAAGTCCCACCAAAGTTTCTTAAGCTTACAATACTATGAGTAAGT
This sequence comes from Mythimna pallens, assembly GCA_961205895.1. Taxonomy (NCBI): domain Eukaryota; kingdom Metazoa; phylum Arthropoda; class Insecta; order Lepidoptera; family Noctuidae; genus Mythimna; species Mythimna pallens. The sequence goes on from OY540829.1 coordinate 9,316,189, forward strand.
ATTATAAGTATTTCAATGCAAAATGTATATTTTTTACTTTATTCCAGCAAGTCCCAGAAAACTTACGAAATGTAATTGAAAAATGTCTCAAGATCTATCCCAGCGAGAGAGCTACATTCACCGAGTTAGTTGAAGACCTATCTCAGATAGATTCAAAACAGTTGGTTGAAGTCAAAACATCTCGTGGTTTGATGGGCTGTAAGTTACAATACCTTTACCACTGGTGGCAACTGGCCGGCGGTGATATTCAAGCAGAACTGAAGAAAAATTACCTTGTGAAGAATAGCCCGCCGATTTTGTCTATGCCTATGTAAGTATTAAGAAATTTGTATGCATAAAAATGGTGGTAGGTTAGTGACATCTTCCGCCCTTAGGCGGAGCGAGAGGGCGTGTCAGACTTACTGACTAAAAACCCACTCCTGTTCCTTCGTTGCCTTTCGTACCAGGGCCGAGTCTTCCTTTCAGAATCAGCCCCAGGGCAAGGCCAGGCCCTTGGCTTCGACCCTGCTAGGCCCCTATAGTTGCTGACATCTCCTTGAGGCGCGCGTGGAACACTACGCGCCGTCGACGACTTGGGCTAGGTCCGGACGGTTACCGGACGATTGGACGGCGAGCCACCCATTGCTCGCCGTCCGCAAGCCCGCGCCTACGATGACCGGAAATCGGGATCGGAATCCCGGCGGCGGTTAGGGCGTGAGGACCGTTGCCTCACGCGATCGGCCGCCTCTGCTAGCATTACTGCTTCGCAGAAGGAGGCGACAGCCTGCCACTCCTCCTCGCTCCGGACCATGGCCTGTACCAAGGCTCAGCGCGAGAGATCGCTGCCGCCGATCGCCCCCTCTACCGTATGCTCCACCGTGTCCTCCGGACGGTCCACACAATGGCAACACCCGGGCGTCTCTTCTGCACGAATCCGGTGCAGGAACCTCCCGAACTTACCATGTCCGGTGAGGACCTGCGTCATGCGGTAGGTAAGGACGCTGTGAGGTCTTTCCAGCCACTCCTCAAAGAGGGGACTTATCGCCACAATTATGGCGTGCCCAATGGTGGTAGGTTGAGGTTTCATTAAACGTTAGAAAGCACTAGAAAATAATTAGAAATGGCGGGAGCAAACAAATAAGCAATGACTGTTATAAAATCATTGTTTACTTTCCTCACTACATAGCAGGCACATTCTGAATAGTCGCGAGTCGCAGGGCGATTCCCGACCACCGTAGTTGCGGGCTTGCGGACGGTGAGCAATGGGTAGCACGCCGTCCAATAAGAGCCAGGCCTTCTACGCAAGCCTCAAATAATTGTCAACATTAGTGACGGCTTGCTAGGACCGTATTGTTTGAAAAAGTTACTGCGGCTCTGGAATGCAAAGAGCAACTGTAAGAACACAGGTGGGTTTAGTCATTAGGTAAAAAGTCTGAAACTTTCGCTCTACCCAGAGCGGTAGGAGTTATTATATCTTCCTTGTTCAAAAGCCGCTTGTTCGAAGATTCACCGCAAGAGACCGTAAAATATATTACTTTTTAAAATTTAAAATATAAAAGTGTCCAATTAGTGACATTTAAAAACTTAAGAATAAAAAACGTCCAATTAGTGACATTTCAAAATTAAGAATAAAAAAAGCGTCCAATCAGTGACATTGCAAAACTGATAGTGCCATCTCCCAAAATCGCGATGATAATTGAAGCGACTGATTGATGCATTTTATGCAGAGCTGCAAATGGTGCTGTTAGTATGTAAGAGTACTTTGAACATAAACTATCTGCTAGATTCTGTTGCCGGTTCTTGGACTGTAAATATTAACAAATATGAAGCGCCATCCATGTAAAATTAATTTAACATTGAGTAACCCCATTTCATTCCCTCTCCTAGAGAGAGGAGGCCTGAGTCCCAGCAGTGGAAACATTATAAGGTTGATTATGCTTATTCTATCCCCATTTATAATAAATCTATTAATTTCAGAGCAATACTCCTAGATGGTTGCACAATAGGTGGAAAATCTGGCGCGCTATTCGACAGAAGACTTGCCAAATACAGTTTAGACTTACTCAAGTCCCGCCTAAGTCACGTACCACCACACGACTTCTATCCGCTCATGCATGAACGGAGAAAAGAGTATGATGCTGTCACACTACCCAAGATTATCAGGGAACGGGATACGGAGTACCAGTTCTATAGGCTGCTTTGGTTCCAGAGGCTTTTGCATGTGAGTAAAAAGAATGCATTTTTATAATTATGAGCTTTAAACCTTTTATGTGATGTGGCGCATCTAAAGAGTTATTTATAGTAACATATTATTGTTGTAGACTATGGTACAGATACGGGCACGGATCTTGAGCGCTAACTACCACTTGCGCAGAAGTGAAATATCGGGTCTCTTTAGTGGTATGAAAGAGACGCGGGGGCGGGGAGTGCAATCCTTGTACAGTGATTGGCTCTCCGATGTTTGCGATGCGCAAAGTAAACCCCGCTCTTTCGCCGAGCGCTCAAGATTCGTGTCAGTATCTGATACACTGATCGATACTTTTTTTTATTGCTAGCAAGACATTATTACATTCGTACTTGTAAAGAAAAAAAAAAAAGTTTTATATGGGTACTCACAATATACGTATACAATATAATTTAGACATTCACATAATTACGTATTTATTTCAGTATCTCCGTCCCACTACAGGAAAAACGCCTCTTTCTTCCTTCCAAACATTTTGATTTTAAGTCAGTGTGAAACAGTCCTGCCTGTAGGCTTTATGGTCGTTTCGTCATTTTTGCCTTGGTCTGCCGTGAGATGCGCTGACAAAACATATATGACTCGTTTTATTTTAATTCATGAGAATTAAAAAAAAACGAGTCTAGATTTTTTGTCTTTTGATGGCCAACCTCCCTTTAGATTGGCCTCATTTATTTGTGGGAGACATCTAGATATTTTTAAGTCAACCAAATTAAAGCATTGAGAATTTTGACAGTTGTTACGGATAGTCAGAAGCCTGACAACTGGTCTTGCCAAGGAGTATCGCGTTGTCGATTTACTGGGTTGTGGAGGTCTGATATGCAGTTCCTCATTGTGAAAAATGGATGTCCTGTTGCCCTGGTTACACTCGAAGCCGAACCCGACACAGTTAGAACTAGCAAAAGGTTAAGCAGATGATGCAGTGTAAAAGATATGACTGTTAAAAGTCGAATACCTTTTTAGTCTCGTAAAGGACGCTGTCTTGTTCATCCTTTTTTTAGGGTTCCGTACCTCAAAAGGAAAAAATGGAACTTTTATAGGATCACTTTGTTGTCCGTCTGTCTGTTTGTCTGTCAAGACCATTTATCTCGGGAAAACGTGGAGGTATCGACTTGAAATTAAAATAAACTTAGATTTGCGGACCCTTGAAGCTGTGAAAAAAAAAAGCTGTCAAAATTCTGAGTTAACGAAAAAAAAAGATACGGCCGTTTATGTCGCAAAAAACGTGTATTTCGACAACCTCAAAGTCAAAGTCAAAAGATTTTATTTCACATGGGCACTTATTAAACGTCAGAAGCTAGTGCAAGGTAATCAAAATTTATAGGGTACTTCCCGTTGACCTAGAATCCTGACATTTTTAAGAAGCAAGGTCTCATAGCACAAGTACAAGAAAAAATCTGAAAACTATAAATTAGTACTTGTGTGTTTACGTCACAAAAAAAAAACTTAAGATTCGGAAAAATCTTTGTAACTCAATTGAACTGTTTGCATAGGTAAGTTTGTACGGAACCCTCAGTGCGCGAGTCCGACTCGCACTTACCCAGTTTTTTTTTAGTTAAGATGTCATCCAATGACTTTTTTTGCTTTGGGTGGGGCGAGAGGGAGTGTCAGACCTTTATTAAAACCCACCTTTGTTAGTCTTCAGTTACCCATTGCGTGTTAGGGCCAAGGTAACTGTTTCAACCAATCCCGCCGGTCTTATTGTCCATCTGGTGCCTTAGACTTTAGATAGCACTTAACATAGATATAATTATATGATAATAATTTAAGTTATTGTGATTAGAATATAAAAATAAGTATTGCACCACAATATCTTATCTATGATTTAATTGTTTTCGTCTCTTAGTGGGATTCCCAATCTTAAAGCATTTATAAAGATTATAAGACCTGAATGATATCACAAATAAAATTGAATTTTCATTGTAGATTTTTTAAATTTGTTATTGTGTGCATTTTATGCACAAATAAAAAACCAGCCAAGTGCTAGTCGGACTCGGAAACGAAGGGTTCTGTACCATCATCTTGGGCACGCCATAATTATGGCAGTAAGTCCCCTCTTTGAGGAGTGGCTGGAAAGGCAACACGGCGTCCTTACCTTCCGCATGACTCAGGTACTCACCGGACATGGTCAGGCCCGGGCATTCGGCATTCGGCATTCGCTACTGAAAGGACCGCGAGGAACGCTTAGGAGTCTCGTCAATGCGTATGTTGTGAGTGTGCCGTTTCGAATATTTGTAGGTAGTTTCCGTACTGTTCCATATATCTGTACTGTGATTGTGTGGACCGCCCGGAGGACACGGTGGAGCATACGGTAGAGGTGTGCCTCACCTGGGCATAGCACCGCCGTGTCCTCGTGGGGGCGATAGGCGGAAGCGATCTCTCGCGCCGGGCCTTGGTACAGGCCATGGTCCGGAGCGAGGAGGAGTGGTAGGCGGTAGCTCGTCGTCCGACCGTCCGGTAACTGTCCGGATCAAGCCCAAGTCGTCGACGGCGCGTTGTGTTCCACGCGCGCCTCAAAGAAATGTCAGGAAACCGTAGGGGCCCAGCATGGTCGAAGCCTACTGGGCCCATGGGTTCGCTTCTGAAAGGAAACCCCAGCCCTGGAATGGAAGGCAACGAAGGAACTAGGAGTGGGTTTTAGTCAGTAAAAGTCTGACATGTCCTCAACCCCGAGTGCGGATTTTTGAGACATTTTGATGACTACTCGTAAAACACTAGAACTTTGTTTATGTGTGTCACCTTGACCAAAGTCATTGCTCGTCTGGTTCTTTGACCTTCACAATAAAAATTATAATCTTAAGCCTTCCTTAATGCGATTGTTTTATGGGTTTTCTGAAGTTTTTGGTTATACCATTAAATGAGTTATCTTAATTGCCACTGTCTTTCATTATCGGTATCCATATCTTAAGGATTTAACGATTGTTCGAGTTTCGGGTTTTCGTTTTGACCAGACGTAAAAGATCTAAATCAATTTTTATTATGTATTTCCTCTTCACTATTTGCAATCGGTTGTCAGACCGTAAGGGAGTTGATTCTGCGATTAGATGGCATAATCATTATTTTGATATTTATTATTTTGTTGACTACAGTTCGCAGCTTAGCCATGTCCACTATTTTAAATGAGACTACTTTTTTTACTTTTTTTTACATTTCTTTGCTTTTTATAATTATATATATGTGGTATATATATATATATATATATGTATATTGTTTGTATTATATGAAATTTATTAGTTTATGTATTGTATATATGTAAATAGTACCCCACGAACTACCTGCGTATCTTTTTTCTCCTTCTCTGTCAAATCCATCCTAAGGTTGTCTGTAAAAAATCGCTTTTAGCGATAAGACCGCCCATTGTGACACTATATTAATATTAAGTTCCTAATGTAATTTGTATTTTTGGTGTACAATAAAGAATATATCTATCTATCTATCTATTTTTACTACGGTTTGCCAACAAAATGGAGTAGGCTTTCCAAACGTAGTCACTTTCTCACTAGATGGCGCTAAAGTCAATATTTTTAGTTTATTTTTGAGTGTAATTGGAGCAATATTATGTCAAGGAAATGAAATTTGCAAAACTCGGACATTCCACTTCAATGAAATTATTGCCTCAAAATCCACCTAATTCACCAAAAACACCTAAACTAACACCGACTCTTGCTTATGTGTTAGTGTTATCTAGAAATAATGAAAGATTGTTTAGTTTCAACTTTATTTTAACTGTTATAAGGTTGAAATTGGTTTGCAAAAAATGAGGTTGCCGGTTCGAAACCGGCCAAGTATCCATGTGATTTTTTCAAATTTATATGTACTTTTCTACGTTTATCTAGGACATTACTGACACCTCGTGCCTCGAAAAGCACGTGAAGGGTTAGTCCCGGTTGTCACTCGTAGATCTTTGACAGTCGTTACAGGTAGACAAACGCCATAAAGTCTGACCATCAGTCTATCTAAGGAGTATCGTGTTGCTCAGTAACTTGGTTGTGGAGCTCTGATAGGCAGTCGCTCCATGTAAAACACGGGTATTCAACCGTATACAGTTAGACTGAAAGCCGACCCCAAGCCAGTTGGGAAAATGCTGAGGAGATGATGATGAAGGTCGAAATTGGTTTATCAGTGAAATCATCCATAGGATAATAATATTCCACAACTATCACACAACGCCGTCTAGTCCCCAAGCCAAGCAGAGCTTGTGTTATGAGTACTAGACAACTGATAAACATACATAAATATTTCTAAATACATACATATTATAGATAAATTACACCCAGACACAGAACGGGCTTGCGGAACGGCGAGCCACCCATTGCTCGCCGTCCGACCGTCCGGTAACCGTCCGGACCGAGCCCAAGTCGTCAACGGCGCGTGCTGTTCCACGCGTGCCTCAAGGAGATGTCAGCAACTGTAGGGGCCCAGCAGGGTCTGATTCTGAAAGGAAGACTCGGCCCTGGTACGAATGGCAACGAAGGAACAGGAGTGGGTTTTTAGTCAGTAAAAGTCTGACACTATCTCCCGCCCCGCCCAAGAGCGGGGGAAAACCCAGACAGAACAAATGATCGTGCTCATCACACAAACATTTGTCCTGGGTGGGAATTGAACCCACTACCAACAGGCCATTCAATAATTCAGTCAGATTATAATTGGTTTATCAGTGAAATCTTCTATATATATAAAAGGAGAAACTGACTGACTGACATATCAACGTACAGCCGAAACTACTGGGACTAGGAGTATGAAATTTTGCACAAGGTTTCCTTTTATGACGTAATCGAGCACTAAGAGAGGATTTTCCAAAATTCACCCGCTAAGGGGTTGAAAAGGTGGTCCACAGTTTTTATGGAGAAACCTACTTTCGCGTGGGCGAAGCCACTGGCAGAAGCTAGAGTGATCCACAAAATTGAAATTGATTTATCAGTGAAATCATCCACAGAATTGAAATTCTGTATTGTCTTTCTTCTCAGGGATACCCTTACACAGCGCCATACATAAGGGCTGAGGCGGAGGTAGACATACCGCCATTAGTGCGAGGTGATGTGTGGGCAGCCTTACTCGGAGTTGTGGGGGATATCGAGGAACAGTATGAGAGGATTGATAAGGAGACGCCTACGCCTACTGATAGACAGGTAAAAAAAAAAAAAAAGGTAAATGTTCATGTCAATAGGTTTTGTACTAGTTTAAAAAGAAAAAAAAAGTAATTTAGGTGTCTTCAAGGCTAGAGCGAATAGGCTCTTAATAAACTAGTGTGTCCCATCAACGATTGCATCACTGCTTACCATCAGGTAGGATCGCAGTCAAGCACTAGTTTATATCAGTTAAAAAAAAGGCGAAGTAGACTGTACTTTCAGCAACAATTAAGGTAAAAGTAACCAGTGCTTTGAGTGCGAGTTGTTTTTACGTTAACGCGATCGGAACGTTTACCGCGTTTGGCTCTCTGATTGGTTATGAGGGTTACCTATCGTAAGTTCGAAAAATATTCGACCGAATTTCATTTCACCTAAAACTTTTCAACTTTTTTCGTTTCATTTTTGTTTTTATTTGAAAATGCTATCAAGTAAGTATCGTCTATATATTTTTGACCAAAAGTTCGTAAAATGTTGTTTCGTTGTGGTGAAAATATGGCAAATGAAAAAAGTTCAAAAGAGGCTTCGGCCAATAATAGCAGACAATTATTTTGTAAATCGCGAAATATAGTTCGGTAAAATAATACCTATGACACATGATACTTCGATAATGTAAAAATATGTCAAATAATGCATATAGCAAAAAAGACGTCGGTCAATAGTTATCGGTAAAATGAAATTCGAACAAAAAGAATTCGGAGAAGTGATTGGTTCCCGGTTAAGAGATTGGAATGGGCCAATCGCAGCGCCGAACCTCATAAACGCTTCCATCGCGTTAACGTAAAACATAATCGCACTAAGCCCTGGCATATCTTCAATAGTGTTAGTTTAATTCTGATTCTAAGCAAATGCATTTATCATACTGTAATGTAACATCTGAAATATTGTTCGTTTCCTGAAAAACTGGAGGGCGAGGTGAAAAACAACATACCTATTTCAGTTTTAGATTACTACCATAAGAAGCCAGTTTTTTTTTCCTTCCAAAAAGTTACTCATTTACTAATAACTTCAAAATATATCAATCAAAAATCAACCATAGTACAAAGGTATAAAATCCATTTTTCCCTAACAGATAGACGTGGACATACCACGTTGTCATCAGTACTGTTGGCTGCTCTGTGGTTCGGCGGGCCATCGTACACTCAAAAGACTACTTAAGGCCTGGCTATTGACAAACCCACAGTACGTGTACTGGCAAGGATTGGACTCATTGACTGCACCATTCTTGTATTTGAATTTCTGTAATGAAGGTAAACACATTTATACATTCCACCCCTCCACTTATCACTCATGCATAAAGTTTTGTTCCAATTTATGTAAGTATGGCCCACCTACATAAATTGGAAAACAACAAACTTCATGATTTATTGACCCCCCCCCCCACTCGTCGTCCCCCAAATTTTTTACTTTATTAAATCAATATAAATTCAAATGGTTGGAAATAAAATTATACATTCAACATCACAGAAAGAGAGAATATACTTTAAAGTTTTTGGGTAATAGTTAAAATTTCGTGTTCGGTTTCGACTAATAGATACATGTGGATTTTGAAATGTGACGTCACGAAATGTATGACACTTTGTCGCACTTCGTTTACCCCTCCCTGCCCCTTAACTTGTGACGTTAATATAATAATTTATGGATGGCCCTTAATAACTGTTCCTTGCCGAATAAATTTTCGAGATTTCTTGCCAAAATAAAATATTAATAATTATATTAGTACAAATTAAAAACAACTGCTTGAATCAAAACAAATCACTGCGTGTGTGTAGGGATAAGGAGTGAAATTTTAAAGTTACGCGGAACAAGGTGTAAAGTCCCGCAAACCTCCACTGAAAAACAAGGAATCCTTCGACCAGTCGGGTATGGTGTCTGGTCCGGGCTACTGCTCGATAGCGGTTTTTCTGACTGTTGTGTATGCTCTAATCGTGCGTAGAACTCTGATACCGTGATGTAGGATTGTTTTCATTTAGCTCATATCTGAGGTATTGCACACTACCGCATTTTACAGTCGCTCCTAAGTATAATACGCAGTGAATAAATTCTCCAAGATGATGTAAAAAATATCCTTAAAACACATTGTGTAGTTTAGAAGCACGAAGAAAAGACAGACACGAATAGCGATTTTTTTAATTCTATTCCATTCGTAGTTAAAAGAAGTAATTTCTTAAATTATTTGGCAGTTGAAATTGTATATAAAAAATCATGTTTTTTTCAAAAACTGAAGTATAGATACTAAAATACTTTTCCGAAATTACTGGTGGTCTATGTACAGTCAACAAAGGAGATAAGTACGGATTACTTACGGATAACTCATTAATAAAATTAGAATTCATTCATGGGATATGAATGAATTCTAATTTTCATCTATCTATCGATTTCCATGAAAACTTTACCTATATCTGACGACCCTGGTTGCTTATCTCTTTGTTGTCTGTACATATAATTATTATCTTTTACCTTTCTACCACCAGCTCGTGCCTTCGCCTGCCTCTCCGCCTTCGTGCCGAAGTTTCTCCACAAGTTCTTCCTAAAGGACAACAGCGCGGTCATCAAGGAGTACCTAGCTAAGTTTTGGCAGATGACGGCTTTCCACGAACCAGAGCTGGCGACACATCTGCACGAGATCAACTTCGTGCCCGAACTGTTCGCTATTCCCTGGTTCCTTACTATGTTTTCACGTAAGTTTTTAAAGTTCTATTTCGACGGTGAAGTACCCTTACCTTTTGAAATTTTTCGAGAAAAATATTTTTGAGCAATTATAATTTAAATGTGTTTCCGCATGTTTTAGTGAAATCTCCGAAGCGGATACTTTTTTTAGTTGAAACTGCATCAAATTAAATTGTGAAAACACGTCCTAACTAAACCTACGTGTCAATTTATAGTAATACCTCGTAACGTTTTTGGGACACGAAATTTTTGACTTCGACAGTTAGGAGTTATTGACACTTCGCCGACGTTTTATTTTTTGGTTATTATTTCGATACGGCGGTGGTGAAGTAAAAAAGGAGTTACTTTGGCAAAACAATAAGCTGAAATGCTTCTATGCGGTCGACAGAAAGTACTTTTGTTGAATGTCCATGAGATGGATGATTAAAATCATCAATACTTACCACCTTCTATGTAAGCGCGCTCCATCGTCGCTTTCCATCAGGTGAGATAGCCGTCAAGCGCTAACCTGTCAAGATTAAAAAAGAAACCTTCGCAGTTCAGCTAACCCTATTAAATGACTTTTTTTATGAAATAGTCTCACTTGAGTGTTATTTGTTGTTTACTATAAAATATTGTATAAAAATAAACACAAATAGTATCAGTGTTGGTGTACCCAGTCGTTTCCTCTCTGATTCCCTACTCTGTGGTACCTACCATAGTTGAACAAAATACACACTTTTTTGTTTCCTTGTGATTACACATAGTTGTGCATTTAGCACGCGATGTTATCTAGAGCGGGATGGATGATTTCCCATCTTAAAAAAAATTCAGTGTCAACTTTAGGAAGTCTTTTGTTTTTGATATTGCATATATATAGTCACATTAGAATGCAGACATAACTCATTCTAATGTTTTCGCAGCATTTGGCAGCAAATGTATCGAGTCAGCCTTCTCGGCAAGCTTCGCAGATGTAGTCAATACTAGGCACAATAAAAATCTCAGCTGCATTTTGCCGGGTTCGCGCCTGTTTATATAATTCCACATACGGTCCAGTTGTGTAGACACTTGAGATACAAAACTACACCAATTTTGCATCACAATATCTACTATAAATCAATTTGCAAATAAATTAAAACAACCACTAAACAGCACTCGAGACAATCCTGTTAAAAAACAAATACACACATTCTATCAACATTATTTTTTTCCAGACGTCTTCCCCCTCCATAAGATAGTTCACCTATGGGACGCCCTACTCGTCGAAGGGCCGGCGTTACCCCTGTTCATGGGAGTGGGGATACTAAGACAACTGCGCGACACACTGCTATCGTCGGGCTTCAACGAATGCATCCTACTGTTCTCTGATCTGCCTGAGATCGACATTGGGGAGTGTGTCAAGGTTAGTAATTATCGTTATCTATTTACATAGAAGCTATAATCAGACTAATATCACAAAGCGCGCGAACAAAGTAACATTTTACAGTTTTTACGGCTTTGCCCATGTAGAATTATCCACAGTACAGTTGGTCAGGTCGCCATACATTTTGAATACTTATCTCCTTTGTAGATATGCACTATTGCTATAATACGCGAATTATTACTCCAAATCGCGTTTAGCCGATTTTACGGTGGTCGTCATCTGTGACCACAACCTGTGTTAAGGGATGAATCCACGCTTGATAGCATGATGTTCCCACTGCTGGGACTCAGGCCTCCTCTCGTGGAGAGGGAAAGGGACCGCGCTTTATGATTCAATGAATTCGATGTAGATACTGAGTCCGTGTAAACTATCAAAGTAACATAAGTATTTCTTTTTTTGAATACAAAAAAGTCATATTTACGACAAAAGTTTGCGTTCAATGAATGCTGTGAGCTCAAGTATGGCATTGACATTGGGGAGTGTGTCAAGGGCATTCAACAATAGCTAATATGTACAATTCAGTTACTGCTATTAACTTTAAAGATGTTTTTGATACCTTGGCATGATTGTGAAAACCATTAATGATGTTATTTCGTCATTTTTCGGCCACAATTTTGAAACTGTTAAGAAAGACTGTATCATGGTTTTGGATAGAAACTGTTTAAGCTCATTGTCTAACATACACAGACTTATTTATAAAAAAAAAAAATTGCTTAAACCTAGCGTGTGCCCGCGTTTTTGGCCGCGTTTTTGGCATATTACCGGGATAAAGAATATCTTATGCTCTATTCCTGAACATGGTTTAGCCGTGTGCCAAGTTTGATCCCAATCCGTTCAACCGTTATGTCGTGAAAGTGTAACCAAAGAACTCACGTTTGCATTTATAATATTACTTAGGATCTCTTAACTGTTCAGCAATTGATTAGCAGGTTCTAAATTCATATCTTTATAAATAAAAAAGTAAGTTTAACTCAGGTTAGTTACACCATTTAGGGCGGAATTCACCAATAAAACTAATCGCGTTTTAACGTTTGGCTCGCATAATAGCGTTTAGCCGCTGTCACTAATGTCACTTGTAAAACTAAAACAAAAGAAAAATACAGACAAATGACACTAGTGACAGCGGCTAAATGCGATTATGTGAGCCAAACGCTAAAACATGATTAGTTTTACTGGTGATTTCCGCCCTTATAAGTCAAGAACGACTGGACCGATTTTGATGATATTGACTGATTAAATTTATCGAAAATATTCAAATAAAAACAAAATTAGATAAATATCCAAATACATAGAAAAAGGTGTAAATACATTCATTAACTAATAGGCGGTACGAAGTTAGCTAGGTCAGCTAGTTCTCTATAGAAATTATGAATCAAGAATCTGATTAATCAGTTCAGAGATTGAAAAGAAGGAATAATCACAGTCAAAGTCAGTCACTTTCTCCTTTTATAAATTTATATTTATAAAAAAAAGAAAAGAAAAAAAAAAGAGTGACTGAGTGACATATCAACACATAACCAAAACTACAGGGCCTAGGAGTGTGAAATTTTGCACAAGGATTCCTTTTATGACTTAGCAAGCACTAAGAGACGATTTTCTGAAATTCGCCTCCTAAGAGGATGAAACGGGGTCCAAACTTTATACAGAGAAAGAAGGCGTATAGCCGCTGGGAGAAGCTAACTTTTCCATACATTAAAGTCGTTATTTATAAACACAAAATAGACATTTACAAAAACTCTCAGTGTGCCGTATTCATGGTTAAAATCTGCTAAGTATCTAGCTAATAAATTAGTTGAATGGTTATAATTATATAACCCCAGGTGCCTACCGCACAAAAAGCATGTTAATGGTGATCATTTATAAAGTCAATAACTGGCCAATCAGTTCAATGACCATTATTATAAACTTAGAATGTCACCTCATACCACCTAGGTCGTTGACTTATGATTAACACTAAAACACATCCACAGGAATCTATCGAAATGTGTCGCAGTTCACCTAGAAGTATCAGCTATAGACGGTTTACTAATGAAGCTCAAATAAAGGATCCTATGGTAAGTTTTCAATATCATTTCAGCCGAAAGACGTCCATTGCTGGGCATAGGCCCCTATCAAACGTCGTCACATCGAGCAGTTTGAACATTTGGGGTTTTGTAGACCCGTCGAATACCCAATGTGAACGCGGAGTCCCTGTTCAGAACGTGAGCCACACGTTGGAGTGCCCCAAGTGCTTATACAGTTGCACTTTAGGAGGCTTAGGAAGAATTCCACTAACGTGTAGCTGGGCGGAGTTAAGAGGAGCGGACCGTGAATTAGCCAATCACAGTGTTCGAAATCTCCACTCCGCAAACAGTGTAAGTGAAACGGAGCGGACTTCAAAATAAAACAAAAATGAACACGCGGCCCCGAGCCGGACAGAACGGGGTCAAGCGGAGGGTACAAAGCGGAAAGTAGCTCAACTCTACTCCGCCCCGCTCCGCTTCAATGGAAACACTTGTCACTTTTCAGTGCTCTTCTCCGCTCCACTCCGCCCAGTTCCGCTTCAGTGGAAACGCAACCTTACTGATTGTCACCGATGCTGCAGTAAATGTAACTTACTAGACCCAAAAAATTTCGTACGCCCGCATCACAGTGCTAGGCAAGTTTGAGACTTGAATATTTGTGAATGACGCTCGCGTTCGTCAGCTGAAGCGTCACTATGCGCGAGTAACCGCTCGACTCTAACCAAGCGTCGACGCGTGATTCAATATTTGCATAACATTTTGTACCTTAAAAGTGGGAAAATAGAGATGAATATGCTATAGGTTATTATTATTATTATATTAATATAACGCGTCGCGTCGTCGCTTTGACTCTGCGCAAGTGTGAGCTTTAATAGGCGTGTTGACGTCTCAATGGGCCCATCTCCTGTGGGCTAAGTGTGAGTTGTTATTAGGTTTCGTAGTGTTTACCGCGTTTGGCTCTTTTGATTGGTTAAGAGCTTGGAGCGGGCCAATCGGAGTGCCGAAAACGTGTCGATCAACTTAACGTAAAACTAATTCGCACTAGGCCCTCTGGAGATTTACCCTAGCATCCAACAAAACCGTACCGAGGGAGCCCCTTAAGAATCCCCAAAAAAAAAAGGAATAGCATAAGACGTTAAATAGCCTAAAAAGTGCAATGTACAAATAAAATATCTCGATGCATTACTTTGCTTGCTCGATCGTCTGTTTTAAATGTCACTTCAACATTAAGTAATGGAAATTCTACTTTCAGGATATCGTGGAAATTCCAATGGAAACATTATTCACTGAAATCAGTCCAAGAATTAACTTGTCAGACTTCTTCTCGCTCATATGCCAAGATAAATGCTGTGTCGTTGACATAAGGTCTAATTTACTGTGAGTATAAAAATATTTTCTTAGTTTTAATCCGCCAATCCTTTCAACTGCCAGATCCGGTTATCATAATTTTAAGAATATATTTTTTATTCTTTTTTTTAATTAACCCTAGATTCTTGAACGGAAAAAATTGTCAATTTTCTTTGTCAAGAACCGTTTCGAACACTTCACTTATCACGCTTTTGATAATTGTTAAATTAAATTTGCTTTCCAGAAACTGGGTTAACGGTCAGATAGGTTAATCAAGTTCGTTTTTGTTTTTTTTTGCTATATAAATTGTAAAAACCACAAATTAACAGCACAGATGTAGGGTAGCCAGCCTTTCGGTATTTTTCAGAATGCATTTTGAAGAATGTGCGCGCGAATTACATGACTTGATTCCGCCATCACTTTTCTACTATCGGACAACCCGATGTACGGCGAGTGTCCATCCTTACATTATTTACACCTCTACGGTCCGGACTAAGCGTTTCGCCTCGTCGTTTATACCGCGTACGTAAGGACTGGAACAATTTGCCTGCTACGGTCTTCCGGTCCGATTATTATTTAGGCGTATTCAAGGCTAGAGTGAATAGGCTCTTAATAAACTATAGCGCTTCACCATCAACGATTGCATCACTGCTTACCATCAGTTGGGATCGCAGTCAAGCACGAGTTTATATCATTAAAAAAAAAACATAACTCCTATTACTTTTTCTATAGTTACGAGAAAAGCTGCATCGATGGCAGTATAAACGTACCCTACAGTGGCGTGCACCTCGGTCAGCATGAACTAAGAGCCCTAGGGCTCCACCCACAGAGAGTCATACAAGAGGCCATCAAATTGAAGAAGAATGTCGTCGTCGCTGCAGTTGAAGAAGAGACTGCTCAATTAGTAAGTTTAACCTTGAACACACCTATACTCCATTCACAATAACATTAGACATTTGAACAAACCTTTTTTACTGTCTGTTCAACCGATTTTGACTTCTATTCTGTCGACATAAGGATGGCATTAAAAGCAAAAAAGTGGTTATAACACCAATTATTTAATGCGCCGCCATTTGTCATGCCACCAACGAAATAAAAGTCAAAATCGGTTGAACGAATAGTAAATAAGATTTGTTTTAATGACTAATCTTAATATGTATGGAGTATAAGTTAACATTTCTTTCTCTAAAATATTATCGGTTATAATGCGCCGGTTGACTTTAAACTGTAGGCGTTAAGCCGAGAGTTGAAATTCCAACAATGTGCTTTTTAGGTGTCGCTTAGTATTAGTGACAACGGACATTATATGCGGTAGCAGCAGGTGGTAATTCCCCTCAGAGGTGTTATTTTTGTTAAGTGGCCTTAAGAAAGGCTGCTGGTCATGGTCCTGAAGAGAACCGTTTGAGTTTACCATCGTGGTGAACGGATTAGTCAGCTAGACTCTGCGTTACCGAGTGCTAGCTGTCCAGGGTGCGCCGGGCGTTTGGAATCGCAGAACGATATATGTAACGCTACTCGTGGAGGCTACTTTCACCCAAAATGCGGTAACAAGTTATGATACAACTAGAGTATCCAACCCATCAGAATCAGCAATCCCGCCGTCCTCGCCTGATTTACGAGATTCCGCATGAGTAATCCCATTCTGATCCCGCAAAAAATTCAATCAAAAAAATCCCGGTGCGGTATCCTGCGTTTGCTGAACTTTATACTTACATGTTATATATATTTACGGCCACGAATAGTACTGAAAAAGACGATAAATGATATTTATTTTGCAAATAGGTTTTAAAAAAAAGCCCTTTTATTTGTCAATTTATTTTTTCGTCATTTTAAACTAGATGAGGCCGGTGTTTCATAGCTGACTACCCTGAGAAGAAACACTGACACAAACTCAGGGGTCAAAGTCTCTTTTAAAGTCCATACAGTAAACATGTAATGGTCAAATCATATGAGAACCATGCAGATTAGTGTCTCAGATGGTCTTTTGAAGAAAGAACCACACAGATTTGAGTGGACCTGTCCAGCTAGTGCAAGCACTTGTCAGTGTTCGTGTAGCTCAAACTTAGGACTACTAAGGAGCTCAATGACTTGACGAAAAATACCAAAGAAAGGACATTTGGGTAGGCCGCATTAAATACTCAAAACTGCCAGACATCATGTTAAAATTACAGAAAAGGAAAAGTAATCCGCATAGTTTCCACATTCACAATAATAAAGTAAAATTTACAAAAATGTAACACTTTACAAAGTTGCTTGTTGCAAGTCGTAAAATATAAAAGAAATAAAATAAAAAAACCAATGTCAAATGGTAAAATAAAATAAAGAACCTTCTAAGTTCTAAGTCAAAATGTACGATAAAATAATAAAAAAAAACATTAATAATATAATAATAATAATATAATAATATTCCACAACTATCACACAACGCCAACTAGCCCCAAACTAAGCAAAGCTTGTGGTATGCGTACTAGACCACTGATAAACATACTTATATATTTCTAAATACATACATATATAGATAAATTACACACATTAAAGTCAAAATGTAAGTAGCATAAGTACCTATATAAACAGTTTTCAAAAACGACTAAAGGTGAGACAGAGCTACACGCCGGAACAGCTGTTCAAACTTTTAAGCGCAAGTTTGATCGTGTACGGAGTACAGCTCTCATCTTTGGGATGGATCTGCCAGATGCCAGCTTGATGCGCTTGAATCATTTGAGAAACGAACCAAGAGAATCACTAATAATGATGCACTCGTCGAGTCAAAGCTTCTAAGCATCAACGACGAATGGCTAGCGTATCGGTTTTCTAACGGTTGCATTTCGGGGAGTGTGCGTCGGAATTGAATAACTTAGTGCCACTAAACCCGTTCTATCATCGGATCACAAGACGTACGGTGATGCGGCACCGGCATTTGGTAAACATCCAACCGCATAATACGTTTTGGGAACTTAGTTATTGTGCGTAAAGCTAAAGAATCAGTCCTGACTGGAATTCCCTGCCGAGGTCTATGATTCCTTATAGCTAAAACCTAGGGGTCTTTAAGTCAAGAGTGAATAAGTTACTTCTGGGCAAGCGTGCTGCATGGCCGACCGCATTATCGCTTACCATCAGCTGAGATAGTGGTCAAGCACGAGAGTATCAATAATACTCAATTTTGAGCACTAACCCTAAAACTAGACTATATTAAAAATAACGCAGATCACACTTCCAAAGTCACAACCTGAAAATAGTCCTTTAGTAAAGATCAAGGTCGATAGATGGCGTTAGTAGTACATAGAAGTCCTTTTTCAACATGAGCTCGGTCCAATCTACAACCAATCAGAAAAAAATCACTCGTTAGAATACCATATAAGGTAACAATGCATAAAAGCATACAAAACTAATAATTCACCTTATTTGAACTGGAATAGAATGTCGACGCTCTGTCTGCTGAGTTCGCAGTTTGTGTATTAGCCTCATTAAATAAATGAGTAGGTGTCTGCAACTTTAATCGACATAAAGCCGTGTACGCACGTACGAATAATTTTTTTGCGTTGCATAATACGCAATAACTTGGTTTGCACGTGTGTATCGTACCACTAACGAATATCGGACACTCTGTTCCTTAAACGTCGAACATGACGGTGTTCTTCATGAATCAATGCGGATACCAAAAAAACTTTTCGCTACTTCAAAATTTACCACTTCCAACGACTGTTGTGCGCAAACTCGATTCGAACTATGTTCGCGTTCGTGTTCGAAAATGCCGTCCATACGTACAAACTAAAAAGTTTTTTTTGTGACGTAACTACAAATTTACAGTTTTCAGATTTTTTCCGGATTCTAGGTCAACGGGAAGCACCCTGTGAATTTTGATTCCCTTGCGAGTGTCGAAATACACGTTTTTTTTGGCATAAACGGCCGTATCTTTTTTTTTTCATCTATTCATAAGTTTGATTTTTTCACAGCTTCAAGGGACTTTCAGACGGACAACAAAGTGATCCTATAAGGGTTCCGTTTTTTTCCTTTTGAGGTACGGAACCCAAAAAACAAAACAATTAGCTATAACAGCAGTTCCGTTTTTAAATCCATCTTCTATACCATTATGGTCATGCCATTGATGATATCACACCCGCAGGTGGAGTGTGTAGTGTAACTAAATCGCTTGTCAAACGGCCATTGACCCCTTTAGAGTTACCGCGTCTTAAGTTTGGGCCGTTTATAATGGACGCCTACTTTCAAGACCAACGGTGAACTTCGGTTAGATGGTGTTTTTCGTCATTACTTTATTTTAATGAAGTGCTTGTTGTTATGTGAGAATATTTTTTTTCAAACTAAAAGTCAAAGCAAAAACTATTTCAATGAAACAATTTAGATATGCAGCCAGTTTTGAATTGTCACTCCCTGCCGGGGTAGCGGGTTGGTTCGTAAGAGTTACTGCGACCCCGCAAAGAGCAACTGAAAAGTCAAAGGAAACAGGGTTTTAGTCTGTAAAAGTTTAACAATCCCTCTTGCTCTCGCACCCAGAGCATGAGATATTATTTGATGGTTTTCCCACCTAAAACAAAACCAGGCAAGTGCGAGTGGGACTCGTGCACTGAGGGTTTCGTACAAACTTACCTATGAAAACAGTTCAATTTCCGAATCGAGTCTCAAAGATTTTTGCGGATCGCTAAACAACGTTTTCTTTTTGTGATTTAATTAAACATTTACAGTTTTCAGATTTTTTCCTATACTTGTGCTATGAAGCCTTGCTTCATGCCAAATTTCAGGATTCTAGGACAACGGCAAGTACCCTATGAATTTTGATTCTCTTGAGAGTGTCGAAATATACGTTTTTTGTGACATAAACGGCCGTATCTTTTTTTTTCATTAACCCAGAAGTTTGATTTTTTCACAGCTTCAAGATGCTGCAGACCTGAGTATATTGTTTTAATTTCAACTTGATGCCTCCACGCGTTCCCGAAATAAATGGTCTTGACAGACAGACAGACAGACGGACGGACAACGAAGTGATCCTATAAGGGTTCCGTTTTTTCCTTTTGAGGTACGGAACCCTAAAAACGAGCAAAATGGATCATTAGCAATGATTCGAGTCTAAGCTCCAGACTTGGGCCTTGACGTTGAGTTGAAGACCAAAAGACTAGCACATTTCGGTCTTCTATAAACATTTGGGAGAGTATGCGTCGAAATTGCATAATATAATTCCGCCAAACCCAACATCGGGCCACTAAACGTACGGCGATGCTCCTCCGGTACATAGTGGACAACCCATCCGTTCACGTAAAACAGTTTGGGAACACATTCATTGCGCGTACGCCGTACAAATTAAGAAGTGGATTTACTTTCAGGAATCAGTTTGATCCTACAACTTGGGGGTATTTAAGCCACAAGTGAATAGGTAGCTTAGAATTATCTTAGCAAGTATGCTCGAACGTCAATCAGATCATCGCTTAACTTAACATGATGAAACGCGAGACTATCATTAAAAATAAAAAAATATCTTGAGCTTAAACACTAACAAAATTAAAACGCTATGTATCATCATCTCATCATCTTCCTGCCCTTAAAAACTGCCCTAAAACGTGTTGCGCCAGGGTCGGCGCAACATGTTTTTTTCTTCCATTCTGCCCTGTCACTCGTCATGCTATCACTAGCTTCCTTTTCTTTCATATCACTCTTCACACAATTAATCCATCTTTTCTTTGGTCTCCCTCTCCCTCTCCATCCATCCACATGTAAACTCATAACTCTTTAGTAACATGTGTTTCATCCCTCCTCTTCACATGACCATACCAAGACAAACGATTCCCTTTCAACTTTTCAGAACGCATAGTATATTGTAGAAATTTCTAGTCCAATACTTGAATTATATACTACATAATAATAACAAGATAAACAAGTAATAATATGAAAACTGTGCTCTAAAAATGAAAATTTATTCCTTATCAACGTGGGTAACCAGACCATATTATTAGCATTATGTTAACCTATTTCCCTAAGTCAATGTTAACTGCAAACATATGGAATGTTTTTCAGCAGCTGTAACGTTTTCAGCATATTTTATTAATTTATTTTATTGGGTCAGAGAATAAAATGAATAAGTTATCGCACATTCCAGTCGTTAATATAAGAGTAGTATAAGTTGTTTAAGATCTTGAAAGAAGTTCTGATAGTCTCGCATCCATCGGATTCTCGCGACCCTCACTAGGTCATCGGTCCACCTTGTGGGAGATCGGTTGTTATGACGACACTTGGATGAGGCCTATGTCCAACAGTGGACGTTACAGCAGCAACAAAAACAGACTAGCAGTGCTACCAAAAGCTCTTAACTTGATCCATTTGACGACTTAAACTGAAAAGTTAAAGCGATGGAGCTAGGGTGTATAGGTCCAAACCTCTTTCTCGCTCGCATGCTTGACATTTTGACAATTCATTGTAAGGCCCCTGGTAACAGAAAAACTGTCAAAATTCAAATGTTTTTATTTCACATAGGCCTACATGGGCACTTATAAAACGTCACAAGCTAGTGCACGGTTTCAAATTGGTTGTTTCCTATGGAGAAGAACCGGCAAGAAACGCCATGGTTACTCTTTTAAAAAAACGGGTGTTTCTTAAAATATTTCCATACTAGCTTCTGCCAGCGGCTACGCCCGCGCGAAATTAGGTTTGTACATACAAACTTTGGTCCCCCGTTTCATCCCCTTATGAGGTGAATTTTTGTAAATCCTCTCTCAGTGCTCGCTTACGTCATAAAAGAAAACCTGCAAAATTTCACGTTCTAAGTCCTAATAGTTTTGGATTGTGTGTTGATATATCAGTCAGTCAGTCAGTTTCTCCTTTTATATTTCCATATTACAGTATTAATAGATATTATGTTAGGACTGCGTAGACCAGTCAATATTGTACTCAAAAGCACAATAAAAATAATCACAATAAAAAAGTGAGTCGTAATAGGAAGTAATCTAAAAATCCGTGAATTCTACAGTGTTCTCACATTCACATATTAAAAAAGAGGCAATATTAAAAAACAAAACCGGGCAAATGCGAGTCGGACTCGCGCACTGAGGGTTCCGTACAAACTACAATTCCCGTATGGAGTCTCAAAGATTTCTTCGAAAAAAAAAATGAACCAGCTCTGGCTGAAACGAGATGTATCTCAAATTATCAATAATAATAATAAGTAATAAAACAATAACCAGCTATTATCGTGATCCTTACTTGCAAACATATAAAAATTGCTAGTTTTATTAATCAGGCGTCGATTGAAAAAAGGCTTTTATTTTTAACCGACTTCAAAAAAAAGGAAGAGGTTCTCACTTCGGTTGTATTTTTTATATACGTTTTTTTATGTTGTTACTTTGGGACTCCGTCGTTTATGGACCTAAATACTAGTGATAAAAGGATATACCCCTACGATTTGCTGACATCTCCCTGTGTTCTCCTTCAGTCGCCCTTTGCGTTCCAGAGTCACGGTAACCCTTTCGTACAATCCGGCAGCCCTGGAACAGACGCAGAACAAAGAGTGCACCTATGAGTTTTATAATATCTCCTGCGTACCTGACAAACCTTCCACTGAAAATTTCCTCCTTGCAGGAAACAGGTCTGGTATTAGTCAGGAAAAGTCTCCCGGCCTAACCCTGGAGCGAAAAACGTCATTGGATGATTTCCCATTAAAAAAAAACTCGCTTAAATAAACCTTTAATATAATGAAAATATCTGGAAGGTCTGTGTTTCCTGATGGCTACAACCCGAGAATCTTTAAGTCAAGAGTGAATAGGTTACTTCTAGGTAAGCGCGCTCCATCGTTGACCGCATCGTCGCTTTCCATCAGGAGAATAGCGGTCAAGCGCGAACCTATCATGAATAATAAAAAAGTTCCATTAGAAACCACTTTTCCAATAGAAAATTACGTTATCGCTGAGTGCTACGAGACGATAATTTATCCCGAAAATCGGATAGCGGCAGTAAAACCGCGGGAACCATGTTTAAATCTGTAACTTAATCAAATTTAATACAACATGTAACTCTTTTGTGATAATTTTATAACGTATATTTTTCTTTGCAGTTCACTGACTACCTAGTGAAGTGTGGAGTGCCAAGAGTGTGCATACTACATGGAGGAATATCAGCCTTACTGACGCATGTACCTTCACTGTTCACGGTACCACCGAAGAGGAACGGGCACAAGTAGACGCAGAAGTTATTTATTTTATTTTATTAAACACACGGAGTAGATAGTCAATGGAAAGCTGAGTGGCGCTATAGTGTATTTTATTGTGTATGAGCAAAAATCTAAAAGTATACAATTGAGATAGCTAAGTAATAAGCAGTCATTAATGTTCATTTTAGTTCATAAAAAAAAAATCTTTTCAAAGTTTTCACCATTTTTTACTTAGTTTTTTTTTTAATAATCGAAACTTTAGCCGTCTACTGATGTCTCTATGTTACTTTAACTTTTGATGTCAGTGTATTTGTTTACATGTCCAACTGACGCAACATGGCGTCGAGCGTTTTCGTCAATTTACGCCCGAAAATATAAAATGTAAAATTTAAATGCATTTTTTGGCAATTGAATAAAAATTTCTATTGAATAGTAATTTTTCTTAGAATCACATTAGCTAAACGATGATGCGCGAGAAATAAAATGTCGGTATTTTTTTCGGCTTCTGGAAACCTATACACCAGTAATGTTTAATCGGTACAAATACTTAAAGGGCTTATTAGAAAAGGTCGTTATTATTTCAGTAAAGTCTCATTAAATAATATTCAAAAACAGCAAAGTTATTAGCGTTTGTTTATATCCCAAAATGTCACTCAATTTATGGAAATATTGTACAGGCTTTTGATTATATACATGAATAAATGACAATCAAAATCGAAAAACATTGCGCGTAGTATTTTCTAGTAGCAATTGTTATGAATGATTGATTCTATTATGAATTTACCAATTATGATAAATTTTCGTGGACAATTTTGGGATTTCTTTTTTTTACTTTTGTCTACAAAAATGTGATCAGTAACGGATAGAGCCCCTATATATAACAGAAATTTTGACTGCAAGTGAGTTAGTTGACCAGACTGTCACAGTGAATGATGAATGCGTCATTTTGATTGGTAAAATAAACAGCACGTACCGATATATCAAGAGTTTTTGCATATTAGCATTTTATTGGTATTTTGAACCCGCACTTGCGGTTTCTTATTACGTTTTTGTCTTGGAAAAGTGATGACACACAACACTGTATCGTACAGACTGCATCATTTTCCGTGTAAAATTAAAAAAAAAATATGCTGAAACTGTAAAATTGTTGTTTGGACTTTACAGTAATAACTTACTGAGGCCGTGAACCACACCATGACACTAGACACTTTGGAACCAACAGTAACGATCCTTCTAAAAATTACCTAGGTTCAAACAAAAATTTAAGAAAGCGTTTTCGAGAAGGATACTAGAACGCACTTTTGGTAGCCCTGATTTTTAGGTCACCAGCTCGTTGATCATTTTGTGGCATAAAATAGTAGAACAAATTGTTCATATGATTCCCAATTATCAACCGTCTATATCTATTCTTTCACTTTTCGTAAAGAAGAAAGAGATGTCTATATTATTAGTGTTTATCTTTATTATGACTAAGTTAGTTATTGTTCTGTGGTTCAGAACTTCCAATACATTTTATAAGTCTGATTTGTACTGTTGAATATGTAAAATTATTTTAGCATGGATGTAGTTGGTAGTGACTTTACGTTAAGATCTGAATTGAACTTTAAGCATAATCGTTTTTTTAATATTTTTATACTAAGGTATTAATTTTGAAATTAGAAACAAAAAAATGAGATTTTTATGTAAATGTTTAGTAATTTTATATGTGTTAAGTATAATTGTACATTCCGTTTTTTACTATGAATTTGTATTTTTAATCAGTGATATGTAGGAAAAATGATTTTAGTATAATCAGCTTTGTCAGGAAGAACGCAAGTTCCGATTCGCAATTTTTGCAGGAAGAGGTTTTTTTTCCTAATTGAAAAGTATTTATGATAATATACCAATAGTGCCTATTCTAATAGATCAGTAGTTTTATGAATAACAATTCTTAATATTTTTAGAACGATATTAACATAAATACTTTTAAATTAAGAAATAAAATATCCCTTCCTGCGAAAAGTGCACAATATCGGTTACGTTGTTCTTTTTGATATTACTCGATGTTAATCCTTTTGTAAAATTAGAACCAATCTAGTTAACCATTTTGTAAGTACCTACCTAATATTTATATATAAATGAGTTATTTTTAATTTGAAATATCAATTGAACACAGATTTGAATGTAACAATAATTATATTTTAACGAAATAAGTTATTTATACGCAATACGCATGTACAGTACTGCTACGAATTTATTTAATAAACATATGAACGTTTATTGTTTGTTATTGGTTCGGTGTTACTCTGTGAATTCCCACGGCTTCATCTCCGACCGACTTGCACTTCATTGACTGATAAGTACCCACATAATTAGTCGGCGTATTGTCGTATGGGCAGCCCCCTAACGGCGAGTGACGTTTTTACCCCCTATCATGTTATGAATGAGGCTCCTATCAGGGAGGGGGGGGAGCGCGTGAGAAGTGGGGGGCGGTGGACGCCGCTCTCGCATTCGCCGGCCGTACCTCGCCGCGACTGCGTGTATCGTTCGCGCTCAGCGATTTCACAACATTCCTCGCGTGCAGTGAAACTTCATAAAAAATATTTTGTTGCAAAAACAAATGGGCGTCGATAGTGAAACGTAAACTTGTGATGATGCACAGTGTTCTGTGAAGTTTGCTTCGTTTGACAGTTGAGTCTTGGTGCAGTTTACATTCTTTCCGAGTTCCGCCCGCTCGGAGGAGGACAGTAAGAGAGTGACAGTTTGCCGTGTTTTGTGCGAGTTTTCTTTGGAGGAGTTCTCTGTGTTTATAGTCGGAGGCCGTCGTGAACACCGGCCCCGACATGATGGAGGGTTACTTCGACATCTCTAACGACCTGAAGGACGTCTGGGAGGCGGACATTGACCCGGTGAGTTAACCTTGCTTGATATCTCTTATCGCTTGGAGGTGATGATTTGATTTAATTAGCGATCTGCCAAACAATGGTCAAAGAGAAGTGCGATGTTATTGTAACGCTGAAAATTGATTGCAATACAATTTTGAATGTTATAGTCCAACAAGTTCCATTCATGTTGAAACAATCGCTGAACAATACTCTGGCCAAGAAAAAGTCTGCTATTGCATACCTCGTTGCATTCGCATGAATACGTTTATTTATACCGTCATAAAAGTGCAAGACTGGAATGAAAGTTGGCGCGATAGTGCTGATAACAAACTCTTGGTACCTACATACTATGTTTTTAATCGAACTTGGTATTTCCTACGATTTATTTTATTAACTTTCCTTTAATCATACGATACGTCAGAAAATATTTCAGGAACTTGTTAAAGTTT
Source organism: Mythimna pallens (assembly GCA_961205895.1). Lineage (NCBI taxonomy): Eukaryota > Metazoa > Arthropoda > Insecta > Lepidoptera > Noctuidae > Mythimna > Mythimna pallens. The sequence goes on from OY540829.1 coordinate 9,342,420, forward strand.
TGCTTTCTAAGAGCGACAACCCTGATATACATTCTAGAAATTGGTGAGAGAATACTGTATGACATAGCTAGATTGATATATGCGCCAACTTTCGTTTGTACTGTTTATAAACTGCCTGAATCACTTTTCAATTGAAACACGTTGATATTCATACGGCGATAATTAAATCAACATACTACTTCACCCTACAGTGTCGTAACTACTATCGAGACAAACGAATGTTTAATAATCGATTTTTGAATGGATTTACAATCTCTAGAATGTTCCTCTAATTCTTGATCGATACAAAAATCCTTACGAGAGTTCTGATTAGATTTCTAATCGGCAGTGCTGTCACGCTTAATATGGATATAATTAAGACCTGCTTATGTTATTGCAAGCTGGATGCCTAATTCAGTATTTATTAAGTACAAGGAGTTGCTAAGTTGTTGTGAAACTAGTCTGAGCAACCAATTAACATTGTTGATGTAATATCAAGCGTTTGTCTCTAATTGTTTCGGCCGAGCCACTTATCTGACGCAGGTATCAGGTTCTAGTCACAATTTGTTTATTTGTTATGTTCTTTTCTTCAGGAATATCATAACAGCATCATTATTTAGGACCTGAATGATGTTTAAACGAAAATGATTAGACTACCTTCATTCTGACAAAATTAGAAGTGAGCAATCCGCAATCCGGTTTTTTCCGCGTCATGTTTTTTGTTTTCATTTTCCTGAAAGACTTAATAAAAATAGATTCATATGCTTGTACAAGTAGTAACAACTATGCATGTGGAACGGTATCTTATCAGCTCGTATACTATGCGTTAAGAATGAACTTCAAAACATTATAAATAGCGCAGATAGTGCATTGCTGCATAGCGTCGTAAGTACCTACCTACCTTTTCGGTTCTGGATAATCATTATCAGTTTAAATTATGACATTCCTCGTTTAGTTTAGTTTTTCACACGACAAGTCGAAAATTCTCATAGCTTATTGTTATGATAATTGCAATAACAACACAATTGAATCATTCTGAAGATGAAAATCATCAACCAGTTTTAGTACAGGAAGAACAACCCCAATTTAGAACAAATAAGTGACCAATTTGTAAGGGAAAGCGATAAAAAGAATCACTACAGTCAAAGGGGGAGTGAGAAAGAATCGGTTCGGATGTCACTTCCCCAAAAGTCGAACCCTCGCGCTGACGATTAGGGTACAATATAAACGGATAGATTTTATCATTGAATGGTTACAATGAAGACATTCAAATCAAATTACTCCGTGTTTGTAATACAGAAATCAGGAAACGAGCAATTAATAACATTAACATGTACCTACTGTGGGAACTGTTCACAATTATAGTAAAGTAAGTACTAACTTATATCTCGATGGCAAGACATTAATCTTTTGCAAGCCGCAAAGTTCAATGGAAAAAAAAAACAGACTAGTAAGGCTTACAACCGTTTTCGAACACTTGTTTTTTATTCAGTATGCAACACCGAACTGCACGAATCAGTGTTGCCCACTTCACAAGATTTAAATCATTCATAGTTCACTAACATCATGCCACTGTTACCTAATCTACATACAGTTTATTTATATTCCAATCACAAAACTCAAGTCCTGTCTCCTACGTATGGAGAATTATTAATAACAACAATTTACCGTCCGTAATCATAAAAGGGTAATCGTTCAATCAATGAAAGGATTAATCTGTAGCCAGAATGCGTGTGTTGACCTCTAGGGTACAAAAAAGGCCTGCGACAGAATCAAAACAATTTTTTGTAAGCGTTTGTGGACGTTGTACCAGTACGATCGCGGTATTGGTTACTTTTGGCTACTGTTAGCGGCTTTTTCCTCTTAAAGCTTAAATTTAAATTAAAAAAAATAGTAACTATTTTTTTTTAGCCTATACTATGTCCCACTGCTGCGAAAAGGCCTCCCTCTTCTCCTTCCAAACCTCTCTGTCTAAGGCGATCTCTGGCTAAGTTTGGCCCGCAAACATGGTCAGATTGTCACACCACTTTCGCTGCGGTCTACCTCGACGGTGTCGTCCTCCGATAGGCGTCCAGAGAGTAACAATCTTCGCCCATCTGTCCGGGTATATTCGTGCGAACTGGTCAGCCCACTCCCACTTCTAACTACAAGTTAGTTCATAAAAATGGATCTTTTGTTCGTAAGTTTTACGAATTTTGCGTTTTAAAACTAGGACCTTATAGTACGAGTAGATATTTAGATAATGGTTAATTCATTAGGTGCTCTCATCTTAGCAACATGTAGAAGAGTTTCATAAAGAACTCACGACTCTTTTGAAATTAACTTATCCACTTAGTTATTAATATGAATAATAAATATAATCCTTACATAAATAATTGACTTCCATGTGTATGATCATCATGTTAACGATCTGGTTAATTAATTCAATGTCTTTAGTAATTAATTATTCGTTTCTATGCAAATTAGAGTGCTTATCCTTTGATCACATACCAATCTATTATTATCCTTGTCACATTCATCATATTTTCTTTTAGAACTTATTTAATAACATGCTAAATGATTTCAACTCCTTCGGCCTAGGTAAAGATGGGGATAAAAAATCGCAACATGAATAAAGAAACCATAAAATTGACTTACCAAAAGTTTAAATCAAGTGTCGTTCCATAAAACAACAAATCAAACATTAAAAAGAAACAATGCTTTACCTTTTTACGTTGATAAACTATCAACTTTGACAGCTATTTTTACCATGATCAAGCAACCAAGCCATCGCAGTCAAGCACTAGTTTATTTACCAAATAAAAAAAAAAACATTCAAAATTCGAATGTTTTTCGGGAACGGCCATTAAGACGTCGACTAGCACCTGTAACTTGTTTTGTGCTATGGGGTGACGTCATGGCTTGTTAATGGTTGAAAACCCTGCTGTGGTCCGGAGATGATTTGCATACGTTCATTTGCGGCGTGCGTGAACACTTCCAGATTTGGTCAGGTTGGCTGGGCGTACATTTCTTATGGCTGGCGTACGGTATCGCATGGTGCGTCGACCTGGTGCGTTGAACCAAGGGGCCCGGCGCCGCAGGTGCTTTTTTTATTAATATTAACTTGTTCGTTCATTATAATGGACAACGGAGACTAGTTAACGTTATTTAGAAGCTCGGTTTTATTTCTTGAGGCGATTAAAACGTTATTTGGATATTACAGAAAACACTTGAAACTGTTGTTAAATTGAAGCTAGTCAAACGAATACGGTCCGCAGAACAAGTTAATAGTACATTTTGATACAAGTGCAGAAAGTTTGTCATTGCGACCGAGGCAGAATTCGCCCAAGCCGTAGGCGAGTGTGTTATGGAGCCGAGGTTTGCAGTGACCAATTTGCAAGTGTATCAAACGACTTTTTTCAATACACTTACGAAGAAATGAATAAACGGAGATTGACCGGCGACTCGTGGGGGTCGACGCGCGCCCAGCCTGTTACGATAAATGTAATAAAATTGTGGCGGGGAGAGCACGCGCACTTTTCTGCACTAGTGCGGAAAACAGTCTATTGCGTGTGTAAAAGCGGTGGGATAAGAGCGGGTTTTCGAATAAGTGTATTAAAAAAACATTTTTTAACATATCTTGATTCTAAAGTTCTAAGCTGGTATAAAAGTTTGGTGTTAATTCTTGATTTGAATTATTAATTGTCTTGTGATGTTATCTATAAAACTTTAGAAGTTACACAATTGATATTCTTTGTGTTTCAACTTTTATGTCGACAGTAACTTTCCATTATTTTAGAGACTGCAAAAAATCTAGAATTGTGACTAAACTTAAAATCTTTCAAGCTAAAAATGCAAATGTTTTCAAGGAAAAATGGTAATTAAATGCAAATGGGGTACCTAAGCTGCCGCTAACGTAATCTATTTCAGGTTTTATCGTAGAAACGAATTTGTCTCTACAAGTTTTTTACTCCTAACTAATTTAATATTTAAATTTAATTTCTCACCCATTTTTTTTTAAACTTTATCAAAAGAAAATTTAATCATGAATAAGTTTTCATGATGCTATTTTTAGCATACTTTTTTATAGGTTTAATCTCAAATAATTTCTCTCGCTCTGGGTGGGCGAGAGGGAGTGTCCGTCTTTTACTGAGTAAAACCCACAGTGTTCCTTCAGTGCCCTTTGCGTTCCAGGACCGCGGTAACTCTTTCGAACAATCAAATGTCAAATGTTTTTTATTTCACATAGGCCTACATAGGCGTAAAACGTATACTACTTATAATCCCACTCATAATCATAACCCATGGGCATCGACCATAGTGGGCCTCGTCAATTTTGCTGACAGTTCTTCGAGGCTAAATCATATTTAGCAAATAAATAAAATAATGTATAGTAATGTACCTATGCAATGTGTAGTTTCTCTCAAATTATAGCCTCTGGGTGGGTTTCTGAATTGAGTAGGTATTTTGAGCTAAGAACGTGTCGAACCGCACTTGAATACCAAATGACAGGTTTTCAGGCTAGAGATATTTTCAACTACAAATGCTTAAATCAGAAATCGGGGGTAAATTAAATAACTTGTGATACTTAGTAAGGTGTAAAAAAAACAACAATAACATGTAACATTCTACGATTTTTGTGGTTTCCTCATCCAGTCCTCAGAAACAACCTTATAGTTCCGTATGCAAAAAAACCTGTTATTTTTTGTGCCTAGCAACACATTGAATACTTAATACCTGTAGGTCTGCACATTACTATTCATGTATAGTGCGTTATACAATATAAATATGTAATTATACGTGGAACAGTTACATATGATAGGTATGTGCCCGCTTTTTTGTTGCACGTCATTGGTAGGAAGGCATCTATATCCTTTTCCAAAAATGTCACTTACATCCGGTGTCCGGTAATGCGTCATTTCTTTCACTCACACTCGCTCGATATGGTTGTCAAACAAATGTCAAAAGCTTTCAAGGTAAGACATTCTCTCGGAAGATTAGTGTTGCATGAATAAAGATAGGTTTGTAAAAGGTGAAGGATGTGTTTAGAGAAGAATTTAGGCTTATTGAAATTAATCAAGCGTCTCTCAATACATAATGCGATATGCGCTTCAAGAATGAGGAATTGCAAACAGTCTCGTAAAATCGACGCACTTAATAAATTGCTTAATGGCAACTATTTAAAGTCTCAAGTATATGACGGCAATTAGTACCTCTATGCACTCTGTGTTACTATGCACGATACATTATTTTAGCTTTTAAAGGACGCTAATACACCAGTCGTAAAATTAACACGCAAGTTAAATTCTTCTGCTATGGCAACCCTATGTTAATAGGTGATCCTAATAATAATGTAATTAACATAAGTATAATATTCCTATTACGAAACTAGCAGAGCTATTTGTATTTATGATAAAACCTTTGCCCTATGATATTTTATTTCACTAGCAACACTTAGCAGTTTTAGATGGTATTATTAAGTTAGGGTTGCCTTGTTAAATATTTATGGTTTTATTTTTGTATAGGTACACTACACCTACGTACTTTTAAAGGTTGTATTACTAGTTTTCATTAAAAAAAACATATCTTGTTTGTTATTTAACTTCGTTTGAATGGCTTTAGTACTAGTATTACGCAATGGAATAGAAACGGTAATGTAGATGATTCCTTATTACCTGTTATGGCATATTATTGTTATACAGTCGATACTAAATCAAGGCATAGTCGTAAAACATAGTTAAGGAAATAGTGGAACTGCACATTTCATTCTAAGATATTGCAAGAAAATGGTAGGTAACTTAGGTATTAAAATTATTTTTCCACAAAAACATTAAGCGTCTAAAGTTCGTTTTCGATAATTCCCGATTAAACGTTTCCGAAGGAGAATTCAGGTCCGTTCTAGCGAATTTCCCACCTCTTAAAACCGTAATTTATCTTGTAATTTAAATACGATTTCGCGAGGTAACCCTACACTATTAACTCTATAAGTCGGTATTGTCTATGAGTGGCTGGAGCCGACCGCGTTATAATGGTAATTGAGTTTCCTTTCCGGCTGTAACTCCTCATTGCTCGGTAGTAGTGAGTCGGCAGAATAATGTTAATTAAAAATAGCAGATAATGACGGGTAACGGACCGCAATATTAGAGCTTATGAAACAGATTATTTAGTGTTGTGTTTAAGGTTTTTTTTACATAGCTTGGGTAGGATGAGAGCCGGACGAAATTATGCATCTTTAAAATGAGTGAAAAGGATAGGTAGCTAGGCTACATTGTATGAATCCGACAGCTGTCACCCGCACCATCCTTAGCAATTGTAGTGTGGAGATGGGTTAAAGCACAGATGAGTAAAGCGGTAAGTGGATAAGCGGTAGGAAAGAGAAAAAAAGTGGAATTGTGTTAAAAATTAGTAGGTAGGTATAAATACTTATGCAATTTGGATACCTACCTATTTGTGGAAACTGCTTGTTTAAACTGTCTTATGGTTTTTCAGGAATTGGGCAGTCAAAGACAGTTTCATTAATTACATTTTTATTCGCATAACTTAACAGCTGTGTTAGTTGATTAATTAATGGATAATTTGTATATTTGATTGATGAGAAAGTAACCGTTTGGAAAAAAATATAAGTGCAGTGATAAAATACGTCTAGAGATGGGTTTGAACTTAGTAGAAAAGTACCTAGATAGTTGTTCTAAAAGCAGTTTTAGTGTTAAGTATGTTCCGTTTTATAACACTCAAAAAAACATTGATAAAAACGGACCAGTCTGTCTGTCTAATTGAAAATTAATTGGATAAAGTAATAAAATATGATTTATTTGACGTTGCACAAACTAGTCTAGTAACATGATGTTACATCAATTTAGAAAACATGCAATTCGACCAGGTTTTGCGAGAGTGTACAATGTATACTAAGTTAGAATAACAGCTTTTCAAATGTTTTGATTGAGAATTTAAGTTGAGTAAAAACGTCAAATTCAATTTAGACGCCTAAAAGCCTTGAACTTTTCAACCATAAAATATTACCAGAATATCAGACGTCTCTAAAGCCTTAGGGACATGAAAAAAAAATGTGTTCGGTCTTTCACATTTCAGTGAAAAGAGGTTTTGTATGTGGCTAGTCCAACTTTCGTGTCAGTGGGTTGGGTGTTGATAACGCAACTAGTTCGTATTTCTATTCACGTATGGTAGGTTTTTATTTTTCTGTATCTATTTAAAAGTTTAATTGAAAAAAAGTTGGTCTTTATTATTCTATTTTTTATACTGGCAACTATTTATAAGCAAGTTTAACTGCAGTGTGAGGAGCCAAACACTCCAAGGTTAGCTTCTTCCAGCTTTTTTCAGTAATAATCGCTCAGTTCAGTGTTTAGATTCTCAAAACCAATACTCGAAACTATAAAGTTAACGTAAACACAATGAGTCTATCGATTAACAACGGAATGTTGCCGACCTTTTGCAAGTGTTCCAGTCTAGGGCTTCCAGACTAAAAAAAAAATGGTACTGTGAAATTCTGACGGAATTTCGCCTTGACTACAAGAATGCTCCAGAATTCAAGTAGGTAATATTAAGACAAGTTTCTAATTTAAATGTGTAGCTTGGCTTCGTTTCATACTCATGTACATTGATTTGCTTTATGTATTACATCCTGTTATCTTAAGTAAGATTTAATTGGGCCCATTTATGTCTGATTTACATGGCTACTGTGCCTACATTCGATTCTAAGGTACTAATAGAAATTCTTTATGGAGATTAAGAGAAGAATATAATAAAATATGATAACCTTATATCATGGTATATCGGGACCAGCAAAACATGGCTCTGCTCACAACTGTTACAATGCAAATATACTAATGGCACAGTTCCTATCACGACCGTACATTGTAAACCTGTATGCCTAGATTATTCGAATGTTAATATTCTTGTAGATTCACGTATAATTGTTGCATTCCAAAGATAGGCGATGAGACAGCCCTGTACACGCGGATACGCCCAGTGTGCAGTGTTCCCAATAAGAAATGCTAACTGACCGATATACTTATATGATAATTATGAATAATCTAGTAACTCAACCACGTGTCCTGAATGCTACGTCACCTACGCTAGTTAATCTAGGCTAACATGTAATACTCATTGCAATTTTCCGAGCGGCCTCGGGTGTAATAAATGTATAGGGGCTATACTGGGTAAGTAGTGTAGGTAAAGTGGCATTAGCGGCCAAGCACAATGCGGTTCAACGGAAAAACAAGCGTTCCGTTTGTTAAACTTTTGTCGCTTCAAAGTTACCTTGGAAGTAGCTATTGAAATGTACTCGTACAAGGGCGGGTTAAGCGTGGGTGGGCAAGTAATAACTTCAAGGGCTGTGTTATTGGGACGAAAATAGTGATCATTTGTGTCAAGTGTTTTTCATTGAATCAGTGTCTTCCTGTCAGTTTACTAGTTCTGTTCTCGTTCTCGTCTATCATTTGTTTTTAATTATGATGTAACTTAAATTGTTACCAATGGCCCAGCCCATTGGTAACAATTTATGATCACACTGCGTAAAGCTGAATAAATATTTTCCATATTGAAACCATCATAAATGTAATATCAATAGAACAATCGAGTCATTTCTGAATTCGATATTTATTTTGACAACATTAACAAGTAATGTACACCTTCAGCAGCCAGTCTTTTCAGTCGCTTGCATTTATCTGACACCCGGTCTTTTGAGACGCATGCATTTATCCAGCACCCTTTTTTTTAGACACATGAACTTTTAGAGCAATTGATATTTTCATATGCTTAGTTTGATCAAGATTTTTATCTAGCGGGTTCGAGCAGTCCTTTCAGACGCTTAAACACATCAGGATTCCGGCGAATTAGGACCACCATGGTTTCTAAACGATCCCACATTAACTCTCAGATAATATTAGTGTTAACACTAACTTGTTTGTGGCCCGAACAATGGATACGTTGCGTAAATACGTGGCAAACGGTTGCGTCACTCACGATCGGTCTGTATCGAATGGTATCATTTCAAAAACAAGATATTGACACAAGTGTATACTGTGTGAGTACTGTGACATTGTTTCAGAACTCCGTGCCTTACTTATGTATAGTTCAAGTCCAATAACACGGATTCTTGTTATCCTCTACTTGTATTTTCTTGGTTTTCTGATACAGAAACTTGTTGTTGAGAATTTCTGTACACTGTTTACAGATAAATTGGAACGTGCTAGGATTTATAGTTTTCAATGGGCGTTTCATTTTAATTGTCTGATTGTTTTGCTTATATATATGCTTCGTATTTAATTTATATTTCCGTTCGTTGTTCTTCTGTTCGGTCTTTAACTTCGATAAAATTCAGTGCAACCTTGTAAAAGTCTGACGCGCTTTATCCCTATTTTAGTTTCAATTAAAAAAAACAAATGACAGTCGTCTAGATGTTGTTTTTATTGAGAGCAATTGTCAAATAGAGATGCACTCGAAATGCACGCCATTCGCGTGTGAAAGGCGTTGCGAGTGCGTCATATGTATGCTAGTTCACATTCCTCTCACCGGCAAGCAGTCGACTGTGTTGCCATGCTCAGGATGTAAAGGTGCCTACATAAGTACCTACCTGCGGCAAGATTTTAGAGCTATTGATTCTCATTTATGGAAGTGAAAATCATTTAAATTTTTCAGATAATTAAAAATCATATTTTTCTAAGTTGTTTACAACGCTTATTTTTTAATAAATGACAGGGACGTGATTTAAAAAATATTAAAGCCATTTCTATATATTGTACGAAAATATTATCACAATTATTGTAAGTTTATGCAAGTTGCTCATGGCAACACAAAACGGCGCAGGCGCACCGTGAATTTAGAGAGCCGCTTCTAAAACAATTGTCATTCCTTATTAGCACTGTCTAGCGGCACATTTTACTCAGACGATACGGTTAATGACCCTGGCCATGTAATACACGCGAACATGAATATTTATTTTCTTTTAAAAATTTGAAAAAAGAATGAATGAAGTAAATAAGCTGAATGCAATTTTTATTTCATTTGCTGTCAAATCTCATTTTTCTTGAGGTGGGAAATCATCAAATAACTGGATGAATCCAGAGCAAAAGAGCGTGTCAGATATTGACCGACTTAAATCCACTTCTGTTCCTTCACTTCTTTGCGTTCAAGGGCCATTGTAAATCCCAGTTAATTCTATGGCTTTTGTTATTTTGCCTACAGGTAACTAACATCAGATTTTTTTATGAAAGTGGGTGTCCTACACGACATTTGAAGCAAAATACACGAAAGATTAGAGTACTTATCATTTTTCATAAATCTTTCTTTGAACATTCTTAATTTTTATTAACTAAGATGTCGCCGTTTGAAATGAAAGAAGAAAAATATTAGACGGAACATCTAACTACATAAATGATATGCAATAACTCTTTTAAAAACTCTACCAAGTCAATGAGTTAATTAATAAACTACTCTGTCAAGCACCAATTTGCTTGGTTAGTATCTAATTAATAGACTCATTAGTCTAGTTGGTAATGAGGAAACTAATTCCACTTCACACTTTAGACGCTAAGAAGGAATAACACAGTGGCTAGCCGCAGAATTTCACCAATTTACAGAAAATTGAAAACGAGCTGAGTAATCTCAGTCGGTTTTCCTATTAGTTATTTTCTGTAGGCTGTTGGCGCTAAAAACTAGTGTTGCTAGGTTTAAAAAATGTTTTAGTATTAAATTTAAAAAATGTTTTGTATGAAATCATCTGCCAGCTTCGCCCGTGAAAGTTGTAAAATATTTGCCTATGTCACTCAGTGATAGAGTAGCATTCTATTGGTGAAGGAAATTTTTAAGTCTCTCCAGTGGTTTTCGGCGGCTTCGCCCGCGTAAAAATAGGTTTCGCCGTACAAACTTCCAACCCCCGTTTTACCCCCTTAGGGGTGGAGTTGCGTAAAATCCGGATTTTTAGCGGATGTCTACACCCTATAAGGAAACTGAAATTTAAAGTTTGTAGGTGTTAGTTTCTGAGATATCGTGATTAATCAGTGAGTGGTATTTCGCTTTTATATATGTAGATAGATTTATAAATCAAAAATACGAATCTGTCCTCTTTTATTTATCTATAATAAAAAGGGAAACTGACTGACTGATATATCAACGCACAGCCGAAACTACTGGGACTAGGAGCGTGAAATTTTGTACAAGGTTTCTTTTTATGACGTAGGCGAGCACTAAGAAAGGATTTTCCAAAATTCTCTCCCTAAGGGGATGAAACGGGGGTCCAAAATTTGTATGGCGAAACCTACATTCACGCGAGCGAAGCCGCGGGCAGAAGCTAGTAGGTAATATTAGAATAGATTATAAAAATGGGTAGAGCCGTACTTATTTTTATTGACCTCAGACCATTCCAAGCGTAAAATAAATTATGGATTCATTAAATTAATCTGCAATTATGTAGTAAAAGCCAGTAAACGATTGCAATTTCTCAGTGTTATCTCATTCAGAATTAATTGTGATACACGTTGGTAAGGGATATACAAATGTTTTACGATTGCATTTAACAAAACCTAGGTCGACTACTTGTGACAGAGGTCAAACTCGCTATTAATAACTCTGCTTTATCTCAACGTGAATTATTTAGGGTTACGTTCAATACGGATCTGATTAATGCCTATAATAAAACTTGCACCGAAATCTAAAATAAATTGCCCATCATTTTCATCAGTAGGTACCAAATCGTACATACATACAGCTGTAGTGTATCTTCTGCTGTTTCATAATACTTAATTCAGTCCATTGTGATTGTCGTTAGTTTACAGCCTGTGCGGGAACTTGAACAGCTTGTGATCTAAATTCTGTAGTTCAATGAGGTCATTCCTAACCCGTACAGTCTAATTAAATGAGTAAGTAGTGCACTTCACTTAGCCTAATGCCAATTCAGTTGCTTTCATCTATTACTCTATGGCTTCAGTGATACCAACCTGACCCATGATGTTTGTGAATAGAACGCGCCAAAACCAATCAAAAACAGACTACAACATTTCACAAACACTTGCTCTAGGTAAAATGGCAAAATAAATCATGTGTTTGGCTATATTGCGTAACTGCATTGTGTCAAGCGGACTGAGAGTCTGCGACCTTAGATAACGCGTCCCTGATAATGGCTACCTTACCGCGTAACCTTGTCGCTTTAATTAATTGCAATTGCCTTTACGTTACGTAATATAACGCTTTCGTTTTATTGGCAGGTTGGCAATTGAAATGAATGAAAGGCTTTCTTTTTTTTTCTGTTTGTTTACGGCGGTTGATATTTTTTCTTATGGTTACGTCATTAAAATAGGTTTCTGTTAGGATATTGTTTTTATTTGTTCTGTTTTGATGTGGTTAAAACGAAAAACGGGTTATTCTTGGTTTGGCCTATCAACTCATTGTAACTGTACAAATAATGTTTGGTTTTTGATAAAAAAAAGTCGTGAAAAAACTATAGTTTATCTACCACCGAAAAACACGTAGTTACTTACTTATACAAATCGTCCAGTTATCAAACAAAACATTTACCTAACCGAATTTATCAGTTTCACAAAAACAAAAAAAAAAACCCGATTCTGATGTCTTTCCTGAAGAATTGCAAAAACAAGAGATACTGTGAAATATACTTAAGTTTAGGTAGATATTAATAGTCAGAAGCGTGATGAAATATATAGGTACCTACTTACTTAGTAACTCCTTGTATCCTCCTTCCTTAGGCCTCCTACAAGGTGGACCGAAGACCTTATAAGGGTTGCGGGAATCCGATGGATGCGAGACGCACAGTATCGTTCATTGTGTCGACACTTTGGGGGAGGCCTATCTCCAAAAGTGGATATCTTTCGGTTGAAATGATGATGATGATGAATTACTTAGTACGAAAAGTAGATGGGTAGGTAGGTACTAGGTAGTCTCGCAATCCTCTTTCTACAATCCATTGAATGAAAGCTCTTTCTAAAGATTGTAAGTAAAAGTCCATATTAACTTAATTGAATGACTTGAAGTATTGACTTTTCTACACGAACCAATCGGTATTGAACGAAGCGATTGGCGGTCATAAGTGGGTACTTAAAATGTTAAAATATTTTATCTCACTAGATTTATTCAAGTATACTTTTCCCTCTAGATATACCGCATGTTAGAAATTCTGTTCTTCTAACTTATTGTCAACCAGTGAGAAAGTTCGCCGCTAGAGGCGCTGGTGTAGCGTGAGGTCTTGGAAACGTCGAATTGCAGTTTGTGAGCTTTTCATGCAAGTTTTTTTTACTCATTTTTAATAATTATTTTGTTATGACCTATTGATTATAGCAGATAAAGGTACCTACGGTTCTTCCCTGTTTTGATCCTTCTATTTTTTCGAACACTGGAACTGCGATACATTGCAACACTATTTGTATTATAGTTTTTATTTTTATTTTCACGGCATTATGAATGATTTTAATCCAATATTTGCTTCCGTACGAACAATAATAAGTTTAAAAGCTTTGCTGAAGGACCTTGCGCTCTAGTGGCGCCAACTGGTGAGCATAAAAACAGTCCTAACTATTACATTCGTTGTGGGACGGGTGCAATGTCAAGGTGACATTTTAGATGTCAATCATTTTATAGGTGGTAGAAAATTTTCATAATGGCGAACTTACGAAAAAACTGCTTGCAATGTGCATTCTAGAGGATCTATGGAAACATTACTGTTAATAAAGAGAATATTATTTAAGTTTAACCTTTGTTCATATGATTGGATGAAACTCTAACGCTTAATATAGTATGATTGGCAACCTAGGCTAGTATATTGTCTACCAAGGTTGCGGGATGTTTCGAAAGAGTTACCGTGACACATGCAAAGGGTAACTGAAGGTTTACAGGTGAGCTTTAGCCAGTAAAAGTCTGACACTCCCTCTCGCTCCACTCACAGCGGAAGAACTCATTTGATTAATAATTTCTCACGTAAATAAAACTAAGTCTATTGTAAATGGCACTTGCATTGTTGCATCTCGATACCAATAAAGTAAATGCTCCTCCTCCCTTAGTCGTTCACTCACAGAATGGTCCTGGTTGACAATGTTGTCACGGTGTACGGCGTCTCGGGAACTCTGGACCATGGAAGATTGTGTTGCAGCTCTGATGAGCGTTAGAGTGCCGCTACATTGGCACATTGCCTTTAAGACATAGGGCGGATTTCTGAATTGATCATTTTGACCTAAGAACGTCCCAAACCATTCTTCATTCTTAACTGCCAAATTTTGATTTATTGTCTCCATCCATTTTCACCACCCTGACGAATGCCAGCGTGTGTGTAAGCTTTTTGAGTCAACGTCGTCAATAAGTGCTGCATGAAGACTAAACAGGAAACTACTTGAAATATTAAAAAAAAAAACAAACTTCCCGGGAAAACGATACCATCGTTGTGTTGCATTAAAAAGATAATAAAATTAAAAATCGCGTTATCTAATATCAATTATTATTATCTATGAAGGAAACATTACTTACATATTAGAGATATACTTAACTGATAAATTAAACCAAAAGTAACTAAATCACTTGGTAACAGAATGTTGCAAAGAAAAAAGAGTTTATTTTTAAATTTCAAGAAAACATCAAATGACTTTCTTTTCTCGCTCTGGAAGGAGCGAGGAGAGTCAGATTTTTACTGTCTAAAAGCTACCTGTATAAAGGTAACTCTTTCGAGCAATCCCACAACTTACATTGTATACCTACTAATAATAAATTAAAATGGTACTGTTAGAATTCCCCTCGGTCTTAAGGACTCTAAACTTAAAGTTTGTTACTAATTTCCTCAAATTTTCGATTATGCCACCCGCCATGCAATTGCCATACCGAATATTCTATTTGTATTCTTGTGTTATTTTGTTTTTGCTGATCGTATACTAGCTCTTAGATCGTATACTAGCTACTGAGGATAAAATGCTCACAGCACTAACGTTTCCATTCCGAAAGAGCAAACAAAGACTTTCATCGATTTTGCAACTGCGAATCTCCAAAACGTTTGGACATATCATCCGCAATGAAAGCTCTTTGGAGCGTTTAGTGGTACAGGGTAGAGTTGAGGGCCAACGTTCTCGCGGTCGATCACCTACAATATGGACGGACCTCATCAAATCATCTTCAAAGTGTTCCTTCATTGAATGCACACGAAAAGCCACGAATAGAGAAAGATGGAGAAGTTTCGCAATAGCCGCAATCAGAAGATCCATGATCACGACCACTCCGCCAGGAGTATACGACTGAGAAGAATACTAGCTCCTTCCATAACTTGTTTCCTGTTGCCCGTACTTACCATTGTCAACGATATTTATTAAAGATCAATCACTGGACTGGAATAAATTCACCAATGTGTCGCAGATAAGGCTCAGCACACTCGTGCGTTCACGCGGATGATCCGACGCGCATTCCGCATCAGAAGCTATGAGTGCGGATAACCTATAAAGTTTTCGTCTATGTATGACACAAAGTTGAACAGTAAAAGGAAAATTCTGCCCTATTTAGGGTTACCAGATAAAAAAACCAAAAGTCCGGAGAAAACACCTGAAATTTCCAATGAAAAATCCTGAGATTTTCTGAAATCCTTTTTTTCTCGAAATTCACTTTCATTGAGTTATTGCTATTTGGCTTAGTATGGCAGAATTCTAGTCAAAAATATCCTATATTATATCGCTCAGACTCTCCATTTAAACAAACTTTTTTTATTTGGCTACCCATTTTTTGGAATCATGACTGTGTAATGTTAATTGTGTTATTCCCTAGTTCCCATGTCATTAATTGCTTGCATGATAATTAAAGCAATAAAAACATTTAAGATACAACACCGATAGCAAAACACTAATCGTAAATATTTATGTAAAAAACTCATTAAAACAACTACGTTTTAAACCCCATTTGTTGTGTCTGTTTCTTGGTACTCACTAACATACAAACCTGCACGATCATGTACGTTTTTCCGACTACCCACTTCGAACTCGCTTTTTTTTTACAACAGTGTTTACAAACACTATTAAAAGAATTAATCATAACCCGAATATCCTTTATGACTAACAACCTCTCATTTTATATGGACACAAATTCTAAGTACCTTCATTGATAAAAACTTCTGACGTTCGAAGATTCATGATTGGCGGTTTTATTGGCCTATTCTCATTGACAGCACGTTCAATGACATAGGTACCTTTGTTTATTGACCTATTATAGTGTTAACACACTTTCGAGCTTAGTACGATGGATTTAGTCCGTCCAAACGTCAGCACATACTTAGTATATTTTTTAGAGCAGTGGTGGCCGAGTGGTAACGGCCCCGATTTACGAGTTGTAGGTTCTAGGTTCAAACCCAGTCAGGCGCATTACTTTGTGTAATTTATTTAAGGCCCATTCCCTCTCCAGAGAGGAGGCCTGAGTCCCAACAGTGGGAACATTAAAAGGCTATTTTAGCTATATGTTATACTTTTTAGCCCGGGAGTCTAGTTTACTCAGTTTCTTGGGGACAATTTTCTACTTGCACGCGGGTGAAGCTGCTAGCATCAGTTAGTACAATGATAATAGATCTAATCTAGCTGCGAGTTACATACTGACCCATTTCTCTTGACTCATTACTTCCGTAGATAAAACCTGTCATGCAGTGATAAATATTACTCTCATACTTACCTACCTCTTCTTAAATGACACGTACCTATTGCAATTGTTGGTTTATAAACCTATGAGCAATGCAAGTCCTTGATTTGGATTAATAAAATCATACAGTTAAATGTTGATCGAAAATTTAAAAGTTATATAGAAAAAAAGGTTATCGCAATCCAGTCTAGAATAAACCAGGAAAAGTTCTTATTCACAAAAACTAGGAAAATTAACACGTAACTCGACAAACTAACTACTCGAGTGAAGAAATGATTATTATGACGTTAGTACACAAACCTTGCTGCCGGTCGCGGCTACGCAATGCAGCGCAGCCGTGTGAAAAACTCATAAATCACTAATTACTATGTAAGAACAAGCGTCGCGTTCCAGTTCATGTGAGAAAATCAAAAAGCAAGCAAGTAGAACCACCGGCACGGTGCATTTAACGAATTATTCATGACTTTTAGCATATAGTAGGCACGGGCGCACGAAAGTGCCGCGTTTCATTGACATACTTTTTCATCAATTTTTGAATGTTAATGAAACAATGTTTCAAATCGATTGCCGATTAAATTAATTGGATACATCGCTGGATAAGGTGAGGGTTTGATAAGATTTCGTTAAAAACCTTTTAACTTTCTAAATATATTCCGTTGGCAACACAGAAAAAGGCACGTATTTGAAATCATGAATTAAAAAAAAGATACTGCAATTGGCATTCCATTTTCAAACGAGTTCCATTGCACTCCATTTGAATATTTAAAACAGCAACGGAGAACATTTTAATTTTAATCGCCAACTATTCCAATAATTCAAAACAATGTACGAATCGAGTATCGGTCGGTGCGGGCCATGTAATAATATTCGTTATCACCACGGTATAAGTCGATTGTTCGACCGTGAGCGAATAAAATTTATCGCTTGATAACACTTAACTAAGCGAGCGGTTTTTGTATTGGATAGTGTTGTTACGTAATGTGCTTTCGCCACTCGGTGAAACTGGCTGCATCGAATCCGGTTGCAGATTTGAAACCTGCCCTGTTTAGTGTTATATTTTCTGTCACACATTACATCTAGTTTAAAAGTTGAGGTCGTCCTTTATCGGTATTTTTATATTGAATATGATGTTATCAAAATCGTCAGCGTGCCGTTATCAATAGAAGATTAATAGAAAGCAACTAATATCTATAGAGCGCTGTTGTTATTGAAATCCAATAAAGACTTGGATCGTGAAAAAACAAACAATTATTATTGAATCAACTGCATGCAATCGTATTGTTTTCAGTTTCTGTGTTAATGCTATAAGAAATTTTATATAATATAATAATGATCTTGAAAAACCCACTGAAAAAATATGGTAAGGCATAGAAGTGACATGTTAGCTGGCTGCCTTTAGATTCTTTTAATGAATAGATTATTACGCAGTTACATACATGTTTCCATACATATTATAGGCTCGTCTCTTCAATCAATCAATTCTAACAGCAAACGAGGAAAAATCACAACTTGTACCTAAGACTTAATGAAGAATTTTTCAATGCATTCTTTATCTATATATGTGTTGTAAATGCATTTAGTTACCGAGAATAAATATCCAATAACAGCAACTCAATAAAGTATTCATGTCGTACAGAAAAAAATTATAATTTAAAAATATATCTCCTTTCTTTCAGTCATGTTCATGTGTGTGTGTGTGTATGTGAATGTGTATGTGTGTTCATGTGTGTGTGTGTATGTGTTGTTCATGTATGTGTATGTATGTGTGTTGTTGTGTTGATGTTGTTGTTGTGTGTGTTATGTTGTTTGTTGTTGTGTGTGTTGTGTTTGTGAATGTGTTGTGTTGTTGTGTGTGTTGTGAATGTGTGAATGTTGTGTATGTGTAGAATGTTGTGTGTTGTCTAGAATGTGTTGTTGTTTGTTGAATGAAGGAAATAACATTCCAGAGGGTTCCTCTTCGTTCTGAGCCTAAGCGATCCTTTCAGTATCCTTGTACAGAAGCAAATTAGTTCTAAAATTAAAAGTTGTTGAATTATATAACAAAATTTAAGCACTAATAGGCGTGCCTCGGTTCGCTACTCATTACAATATGTAACTGGAAGGTGACCCCGTCTACCTTTATCCGCCCGCCATGTGAACTCCACAGACTTTGAACTGTTATATAATGCTCAAATATGATTTTAGTGAGTTTAAATCTTCTTGGATTTGTGAGCTTAGGGATGCCTTAGTTTGGGCTGTTCTGGAACGAAAAGGGCAACTAAAGGACACAGGTGGGCTTTAGACATTAAAAGTCTGGAATACCCTCTCGCTCCACCTAAAGCGCGAGAAGTTATTTTATGATTTCCCACCTCAAAAACAAAAAAGAGAAATGGCTTAGTTTGTCAGTTTGAGTAAATAACGAATATTATTTTTGTTGGAGAATTGACTGTGTGGTGAATTTTCTTTTCCATAATCTGGACATCGTTTGCTTTAGTAGACCTTTCTACCACATCAAACTTATGGATGAGATTGTTTATCTTGCATTTCTCAAAATCTTGATTTGCATGGCTTACAGATAGTTGTCCCGGATCTTCAGATCTGGTGTCTTGTGCATGTAAATTTAAATGTTTTTGATCGTACCCACGATACAGAAGTCATTCTTGGTGTGAATCAAGATTGAAAAAAATATGATACTCAAGCCTGTATCAGTATAGTTTATTATCATCAAAGGGCTTTACGTGAGGTCGGTTTTCTTTCTCCTTCCAAGTACTGACAATAGCAATCACGAGATTTGTCGCTATTTTTTACAGATTTACAGAGAGCATCTACACGCGGTAGTGTTCGAGTATTTGGAATAAGAATCGGATAACATGAATATGATTTCAATAGAACATGTTTTGTAAGACAATGGCCGCGAAGCACGGATCTCTCGCATGACTCCATATCGTGAATCTGGCGAAATACACGCGATTTTCGCGCGTGTACTGAACACGCACGATGCATTTAATGTAGATAGAGATTTGTGCTAGTAACCATAATGTATACTCCGAGTTCTGTACATTTCTAAAGACAAACTTTATATATAAATTTATTATTTTTTGCCAGACTGTTTTGTATTTCACTGCTTCCCCTTTCTCCTTTCTCTCTGTCAAATTGTATTTTATTATTTGTTGCTCTAATTTCAACATATCCAATCGTTTTTATAATAGACCAAAATGAGATTTACAATTTATTATTCCGTTTTTGTACATACGCAGTTGCTTATGAACATATTTATGAATAATTGCAATTCATGTCGCAAATTGCAAGACTGGTTCAGAGAACAAATTGCTTGAAAGGGCATACAAAGTGCTTTTGTTGTCAAAGACCTAGGACTTAATAAGCCAACATGAGCGGACTTACAGGCCAATATAGATACCATCAATCATAAGTAATAAATAAACAACAGTGTCTTGTACAAGGAAAATATAAGTTTTCCTGTTTCGAAGCTTACAACACACTACAATACCCATGTTATGTGTGTTATTATTTATCCTTAAAGGATATGTAAAGTTTTGACTCTGATTAGGTGCATCACATGTGTCCGTCCGCAAAACTACTGGTTTCCTAACTATTTTTTTCTCTTCATGAATTTGATTCATCATCACCTTTATTTCAGCCCAAAGTCGTCCACTACTAGACAATGACTGGAATATGCATCTCGCATCCATTGGATTCTCGCGACTCTCATTAAGTCATCCGTCCATCTTTTGGGAGGCCTTTCAAAGCTGCATCTTCTATTACACGGTCGCCACTTCGGAACCTTCGGTCCTTTCAACTCTATCGATCATGTGCCCAGCCCACTACCACTAAGTTTAGCGATTCTTCAGACTATGTCGGTGTCCTTTGTTCTCCTGCCAGATATTTTCATTTTCGATTTGATCACGATAGGAAACTCCAAGTATAGCCTTCTATCGTAATGGACAGGCCATTACCTTTTGAGTGACTTTGAGCCTTCTAGTGAAGCCCATTGAATTAAGTTCAACAGGTGCGTATTTTCTACCTATATCACTTATTTTTTTTAGGGTGGCAAATCATCACATAACTTATATCGTTCTGGATGGAGTGAAGGAGAGAGAGTCATGCTTTCAATGACTAAAACCCACCTGTGTTCCTTCAATTACCCTTTGCGTTCCAGAGCCGCGACGACTCTTCTAATCCCGCAGCCTTCATCAGCTATGATCCAGACACCATAATGCTAGAACACGAAAAGTAAACTTGTCAAACACAGGAAAACATTTAATGTACAGTTAGCCATCTTTGGTATTAAACCACAACTGATACTAGCATCGCCAATATTAAGAAAAGCACGATATATCTAAGTTGCCAGTTGCCACCTTATCCAGTCACATAACAATATTTTGAATACTCAGATTATATCGCAGTAAATAATACTCTTATATCTTAGATATCCGACTTTCTATCTCATAAAACCTGGTTATGATCTTGGGATTATCATAGAGTTGCTTGCTCTTGTCCCTGTTAATGTATTTTCCGACAGTATCGCATATAGCGGGACTTGGATATGAATAAATTTTAAGATAAAGTAAAACCGTACCGATAAAACCAGATTCACGCATATTATGGGAATAAAAAGATTCAAGTAAAAAATCGTCTCATCTTTCATGAATCGGTTAATTTAGATGAGAAGGTAACTATGTGTTATGAGAAGGTACAGATTGTAAGTAACATTTTTTTTAATGTGTTTTTTTTAATATTTTCTGCCAAACTGCAATACAGTTTGTCGGCAGTGTTTTCGTGGATAGTCTTCTTGATTAATTAACAAATAAATAAAATAATAGTTCTTAACTGACAAAACTTACGTAAACGTGCTTTAAATACTCCATCCGCTCAGGCAATAAACCAAACGCAAACAATCCCGACGTGTCCCCCATCTAAATGTTGTCTTAAAATGTTTACAATTTGTTATTTACCTATACCGATGTGTATTTCATAAGTATTAAAATTGAAAGAGTATGGTAAAGAAAATCACACAACGATTTTTGAAGACCTAACTCTACACGTTAATAAGTTTGATCTGATTTCTATATCTCCGAGCAAGAGTTTACTAAACCTATCATATTGTTGAAATTAATCCCTAAGTTGGAAGTAAAAAGGAGATTGATTAGATCTTCGGCAACGATTTTAATACAAAGCGGATCCGATATAAAATGATAATCGTACATTTATAAATAGAATTTCCGAGAATTTATGAGGATTATTGTGTTAATATTTAATTGAAAAGATTATCGGTTATAACATAATCCTCTATTACAGCTGCAAAACATTGTGTCAATGTACTTTACTTATTTTGAGTTATATAAATATGAGATGATATGGGATAGCAAAGACTAAGACTAGGTAGAATGTTTGAGGCATAATATATTATATATATGGACTTTCCATCAGAAAGTGAGATTTTATGATATGGAATTTAGCTGCACTAGCTCGTTTTGCCTAGCCCCATTCGATTATTCTGACGGATGCAAAGTGTAAAAGTTACTTATCTGCAATATACAGATCGATTAAATTAATTAATTCTCAAAGATTACTTATCTGGGATCGCAGTCAAGCACTAGTTCATATTACTTAAAATATCTACAACTTACTAAAAATATCATATACCTAAGGAGTGAAATTTTCTGCCTGTTCCTGTATTTAAACCGAGGAGCCTTTAGCTCAAGAATGAATAGAATACTTCTAGGTAAGCGTACTCTATCGTCGACCACATTATCGTTTATCATCAGATGGGAGAATGGTTAAACGTGAGCCTATCAATCTTCTTCTTTTTCTTCCTGCCCTTGTCCCATATTACTTGGAGTCGGCGCAACACATATTTTTTTCCATTCTGAGTTGTTACCCGTCACACTATCACTAACTCCCTTTTCTTTCATCTCACTCCTCACACAATCCATCCATTTTTTATTTGGCCTCCCTCTCCCTCTCCATCTATCTACATGTATACTCAGAACTTTTTAAGTAACATTCGTTTCATCCCTCCTCTACACATGACCATACCAAGAGCAGTGAGCCTATCAATAATAGAAAATATTCCACAAAGCTGCATCTTTTTTCAAAGTTCGTGTCAATAATGTAATAAATAAGGCGATATTTGTAATATTTTTGCAATGTTTTTAGTAACTGTAATTATCAGAAACTCGCAAAATTCCAGATAACTTTTTTCACTTTGCACCCGGCGATTTGAGGCCAGCTCTCAGCGTCATTCTTCGCTGAAGTATACTACTAATACCTACTTATTTTTGACCTAATACATATACTTGTGTGCAGCTCTCATTTAAGTTAAAACACTTCATTCGTTCTGCGATAAAACTACACTGATTATACCTACTTCGCAATTTTGAATGTCAATGCCAAATATAAATACTACATTTTGATATCACAATCTTCCTCATACAATTCAGATAAACGTAACAAAGTTAGTATGCGTATCCACATGAAACGTTAAAACATTAAAAATTTTAAGCACCGTTAATTTTGGGCTACTAGTAGCGGTAATAACACCTTTGGGTATCCGTTTGTATGCCGCATAGATAGGTATTGATACTAAACACGTTACAACCGTTGTTTTACTGCAACCAACAATTACTTAATTTTGTTTTTGGATTATGAGGAAGATTTGGTAAAGAAGTTAAAATATTGCAGTCATAAAATTTTTAAGCTGTTGATCTAATGTTTTCTCCTTCACCTCAAACTATATGTGCTGTACTTGCCTCTATTTTAGTAGTAATACCCGAAAAGAGCAAAAAGGGTCTGTGTATATTCTATTTTTTGCATCACACTACTTAAAATTATAATATGGTTCTTCCGTCTCCCGTCATGACCTTTCTGCCAAGAATTGATGTATAAGTTGTAACGGAAATCTGAGGTAATGTTTTAAATACTGCTTCTACTTATAGAAATAAACAACTGTTTTAATAGAAGTCATAGTCAATTCCCAAACAAAATTTGAACTTTTTTTACCATCATAATTACTACGGGTGGTCCAGTTTTCATTACTACCCATTTCCGATTCACCCCGTATATTTCTACCATCCCTCGTCATCACTCTTCTACCAAGAAGTCTATCTAATTATAATCTTATTTATGTGCCGCAAAGAGATTCATGTTTATGAGCCGCAAATTGCGATAATGTTTAAAAGGGTGTGAGCCTGGAGATCTGTCTTACAGGTCTCGAACCTAGTTCAGATTCCAGCTCTCACAAAGGTTTTTTAGGCTTCAGAAAAATTGTAAAATAATCTAGTTACAATGTACCTTTATGAGAGAAATAAATGATATTTATTATTATTATTAATCTAAGCCAGTTTATCTGAACTAAAGTGGGTAGTTACAACATTTGCAAACTACCCACGCAAACACCCCATAGACACTAAACTATGACGTCAGAGTGGCCGTCACTGCTGGGTGCATGGGATTGACGTCACTGGTTCGCGTGCTAACCAAACTCGTTTCGAACTGAAACATGGCCTAAGCTTATACCTGACTTTCGTCGATGAGCTTCTAGTCTCACATTTAGGTCCGGAATTGAATCTTTTTATACAAAATTGGTTGTGTTTACAATACCTTGTTTATACTTTTTGTTTTTTTTTGTTATGCGGGAATACCATCCAGTGATTTATCCCTCTAGTTGGAGTGAGAGGGAGTATAACACTGACACAGTTACCCTTTGCGAGGGCCACGGTAACATTTTCGAACATACCCGCACAGCTCATAATACTTTGATGAAGAAATACTATAATCGTGTACTGAATTAAAGACGTGCGATGACATTCGTCACATTTCTTCATCTCTCTTTCTTCTCTCGTCTATAATATAAGTATAACTTCCCCGATTAACTATATACTATATAGTCTCGGCAATCAGGACCCCTATATATGAAGTTAGCAAATCAGAACTTCACGTAAAAAGCTTTCGACATACTTTTCGTCTAATCCAAAAATTTATGTTGTTATGAGACTACAAGCGTGGCTAACAAAACGCAAGGTTTTAGTAAAAAAATTCTACAATTTTTTACGTAATGCCGTAGCTATCGAGCCACGTGTCCCTTATCAATGCCATGTGATTGTTTCGGTACGTTGCCATAAAAATTCCACATAAAACCCGTTGCGAATTTACGGAATGGCGTACATACTCTACAATGGGTTTTAAAGAATTCCTAATTGAAAGTATTGGTAATAGGTTGATACATTGTTAAGCAATTGTAGTAAGCTGAACTTTGTAGTAGAATTCATCATTAATATAATTATTTAACTGACCAATTTTTTTTGAAGTATTCTCACAAACGATATAAAATGTTTGGCTACCAACAGCATAACTGTCTTTTTTAACCAAAACAATAGTAGATATTGCCTTCGTCTCGTGCATATTCGCCTTGACCTCGTCAATGTCATAAGTCGCACTTATAAGTTACATTGTAGGTACCAGAAACACGTTTCTTTAAACTGAATTGTTAAAGGGATGGAGCTTTATAGGGTGTATAGCTCTTTTTCGTTCGTACGCTTGACATTTTATCACGTCATGGCAAGGCTTCAGTAATATTCTTGTTTCGTCGTTCTTACAATTTATTTACCAAGTCCTTTGTGATTAAAAAAAATTACATCGCACCCCTCATCGAGACGTGCCATAATTTTTGTTTTATCTTTAGACGACCACTGCATCGGCTTTCATCTTAGATTAGGCATACAACTTAAAGCTCTATGCGACAACTTAATCACAATATACACGTACAAACCAACTGACAACTTTACACAAACCAGAATTACCATCTATGTATGAAGAGCTCAAGACTTAAATAATATCAACAGCATCGATCCCTTAGATTAACTAACGCTTGCCTTTGGATGGTTGATCATCTTAATATACCGAGATTCTTTTGTGCCTCGGTAATTCATTTTTTAGCAATAGTCGGCAAGTCAGAAAATCTTTCTGGCCAAGAGACCCAATCACTGGGTTGTGGAAGTTCGATAGGCAGTGGCCTCGGGTTAGACTCGTAACTGACTCCAACATAGTTTGAAAAATGCTAGGCCAACACACACACGCGGAATTAGCAACTATATAACTGAAAGAATTTTAGACGAACGGGCATATACGGACTTCAATGAAACCGACCAAAATTGTTCAATTGAAGTTAGACAATCTTTTTGGGCATGCATTGCAGTTAGAGTGTAATTTCAATTAGGTTTTTATTGCTACTGCAACTACCTTTTATCAATGGAATGCACTGACAAAACCAATCATCAATTAAAATACGATTTCATCTGTTGGGTTTCAACTTTAGTTTTGTAGTTCGGACCACCAACCGTGCAATCACATTATAATTATCTCAAAATAGATGCTGGGTTGCATAAATATCTTTGCAATGCTACATGACCTAGAACTATGACTTGCACTGTCTAGAACACTGAACAAGTACTAATACATAAGTCCTTCATGAATGTGAGTGCATGCATGCAGTTTGAAACTATGACATTTTGTGAATTGACTACGAGAAATCAAATTTTTTTCACCATCGTAATTTAATTCTAACAGTAGTAGAACTGGCTTTGTTGCAAATCGAAATGTAGCGAGTTTTATGCCCTAAATTACTTCTCGCGCTATGAATGTAGTGAGAGGGAATGATAAGACTTTTATTGACTAAAATCCTCCTGTGTTCCTTTAATTGACTTTTACGTTCCAGGCCGTGGTGACTCTTTCGTACATTCCTGCAAAGTTTTAAGCCCTAGTCTTACAAAAGTCTGTGAAGAATATCTTGGATATGGAACTGGGGTTACGAACAACAGCTTCTCTACAAAAATAATTTACTACTACGTTGTTACTACTGTTGTACTGTTTCCTTCTCTTTCTGTAAGACACATAAGTCTACCATGAATGCAGCTTATCGCTTCTTTAGTAACAACCATAAAATTATCATTGCTGTTTTCCTACGTCGCACAAAACGTATTTTTCCACAACATTCCTCAATTAACGTTACACCCGTAGCCCTGTCGGTATCTAAAGACACGTATTACGCATCGTCCTAACGTGTAGTCCATTGTCGCTCATTGCTTATATCCGGTGTCGCCAGTGCTTGTTCACGGGCACAGAGTTAAAGATTTACAAGATAATATAAGAGTCGGTAAATTGGTAGTAGATTGAGAGCAGTTGACTCATGGAAAATTAGTTCGGCGTCAATGTAGGGCAATTGGAATTAGAAGTGTTTGCGTTAAAGCTGGAAACTCTATTATTGGTGGAACAATGATAGTTACTCGTGTATACATTTAGTTGTACATCTCCAAAAATTGTGTTTTGCCACGGAATTGTATATCTATATCAATAGACATTTTCTACCTATCACCAAGCACTTCAACACAATCTTTAACAACGTTAAAAACTTATCTAAATACTACTAACCTATTGAATTTTCTTGACTGTCATTCTGTATCATGTAGGTACATATATTGACATGTTATATATATCTAGACTCGAGCATATCAACCAGTTAGATGCAGTACCTGACATTCTTGATGCAGGAAGTGTTTTGCAAGCCAGTCGGCTCCACATTGCACTAGCTATAGTAGCAGTTATTGCACTGGGAATACTCGTAAGGTCCTTCCTAATTAACTTACGTGCAGTGCAGGATTAGTTCCTGCTGGCTTTGGACATTGCATAGATTGTTGGGAGAAGGTTCACTGTCATTTGTAGGAAACTTTCTCCTTATAAAAATGCAACAAAATATCATTGTTTTACTTGTACACATGTGACTGATTTTATATAAAACTAGTGCAGGAATAAGCAGTCGGTAGGTTTTTTTTTAGGTGGGAATATCATCTTATGACAAATCCCGCTCTTGGGCGGAGCGGGAGATAGTGTCAGACTTTTAATGACTAAAAACCCACTCTTGTTCCTTCTTTGCCTTCGTCCCAGGGCCCCGGGTTTCGTTTTCACACTACACTTGGCCCCAGTAGGCTTCGACTCTGCTGGGCCCCTACGATTTGCTGACATCTCCCTGAGGCGCGCTTGGAAAGCAGTCGGTAGGTAAGGGTTTTTGCTACAATATTTTCGGATTGACCGAATGCCAATGTAAAATACTCACGGAAAACTACAGTCGCAGAGATTACAGGTACCTATACGCTATTGAAAAATAATACATTTATTTGGCACAAACGATTTTTAGAGTAAAAACGTAAAATTTCAAAAATAAAATAAACAACAAAATAAATCGGATAAACAAACTATGCGTCTCACGGCTACGTCAAAATAGGTCCAGTTCTGTGTTCAATATATATAAAAGGAGAAACTGACTGACTGACATATCAACGCACAGCCGAAACTTCTGGGACTAGGAGCGTGAAATCTTGCACAAAGTTTCCTTTTATGACGTAGGTGAGCACTAAGAGAGGATTTTCCAAAATTCACCCCCAAAGGGGATGAAACGGGGGTCCAAAGTTTGTATCGTGGAACCTTTTTATCCGCGGGCGAAGCCGCTGGCAGAAGCTAGTTACTAATAATATTTCGAGCTGGTCTAACATCTGCTGTAGTAACATCTGGAAATCCTGCTATATTCCAACCTTCTGCAAGTTCTTACGGTCTGCGTCCCAGGAAAATTGATTTCCTAACATAAACAACTTTATATTCTCAGTACGCTTAACGATGACTCGTTAGTTATAGAATGCGATTAGACATTAATAACCCCATGTAAGTCCAGAGAAATATGATCGTTATAAGTTATGATAATTTTATGGCCTTTTTGCACTATTAGAATGACCTTAAGAGCTGAATAAATTGACCTTTTAAAGGCGTCAGTACCTACGCCAATATCTACTTCGCTAGTTACATGAGTTATATCATCATCGCTTGCAGTCACTTCATGAATAGACGCAATATGTAGTCATAGTATAAACCTAGGAGTTTATTTATAAAACACCGTTCCAGACCGATTGTCTGCTTGTAAAATACATAGGCTGGCCACGTGTTTGATAATGATTTGCCTACCGACTTCACTGATGGAAGTATTTTTAGTCTCAGAAACCTCGTTGTCATGGAACTATGGACATATGTATGATTTGTCAACGAATAATTTGTTGAGTCAAGCGTCCCAAAATCGTATGATTTTTTTTCAGCTTGTTAATCAGATTTTTTTTCCGGCCTCAGTGTCCTCTTATTTGTATAAGTGTATAAAAGCGAAATACCACTCACAGATAAATCACGTAATCTCATTAACTATAACAACTACAAAATTAAAATTTCAGGTAGGTTCCTTATAGGGTAGACATCCGCTAAGAATGGATTTTACGAAACTCCACCCCTAAAGGGTAAAACGCGGGTTGGAAGTTTGTATTTAGAAACTTATTTTCACGTGGGTGAAGCTGCTGGCAGAAGCTAGTTTATTATAAAAGACTTATAAAAAAAAAACTATTAAAAAAGAAAAAGAATCAAAGGTGCAGCAAACCTTATTATAAAAGTCCTTACGTATAGTATCAGACCTAGAGACTAGAATTGAAATGAAAACATTTAATAAACAGGATATGATTTGAGAATCTTTTTATTATTAGGGAAACTATCGTACCTACCTTTTTTGTGGTGGGATACCATCAAATAAGTTTTCTCGCCCTGGTTGGAGCGGAGTGGAGGTTTTACTGACTTAAACCCACCAGTATTCCTTCATTCCCGCAGCCTTATCGTATGTAACTTAGCGAGTAAAATTCTCGCCTTTTTTTCGGGAAAATCACACGACTAAACACCGTACTTGCACCATTAAACTATGTTCACAGTCAGAAGGCCGGTGACACACTCACGTGCGAACATTAAAGGACAGTAGCTAATCTTCCATGACTCACTCCTCATACCAGCATTGATTGCAGCGACTCATTAGCAAAGAGCAGGTCAGCGTTTCCTTTGCGTCTGATGCCTTATGTTCCGCTTCAAAGACAAAGCACGTAACAGATAAGAGACTTCGCACACTGAATAAACTGCTCGACTTACATTCGCCGCCTTCATTCGCCTATTGTTACTGGCCGTTGACTTCGGCGGCTCAAAAAATCTCTTTGATGATCGTAAAGCACGATAAAAAAAGATTTATTTACAGCTACTTTTCTCGACTATAATGAATCTTAAAATTCAGCACACGATTCAACAGTAAAATGAATTAACATTGATGACGAGCCCTTTTTGTGTACTGTTAATGCATTACAGACAAATAAAGCGCCCCGATATGGGTACACATTTGCAATATAGACACATTAACACCTACTTGCTTTTATGTGCATTATAAATTAACGACATTGGCTCCCCGGTGGTTGTCACACTGCGATAAAACCAGCAAAATTACCTACTTATTTCTCTTTTTCTCGACTTTCTCATGGTATTTAAGGTGAAGTAAATGTATTTTTAACAAGCAACAAATTACTAGTAACGAGACATTATTATGTCATTGCTTTCCGCGTATTTTTATGCATATGTCTCCGTCGCGATTATTCTGTGTGTGTGAAAAGACCCTAACTGAATCAGTCCTTAAGTTCAGTATCAGGTCAGTATCTAGTCATATCAGTATTGTTCCTCTTTTTGTGATAAAAAATTCCAAAAGAAATATGGTTATCATTCATTATTTATAAATTATAAAGCCTAACTGAGTGGGGCAGTCCATAGATTTTGAAGCAGTTTGTCTGACAAAAAGTCGGTCCTCCTTTTTTAATCATCGATGCTATATAATATGTAGTTGTAGGTGGTATAGAAAGGGACTAGATGAACCTTTTTCAGGTTTCGTTTACGTTACGAGCCAAACAGGAATCGGCTTTTCTAAGAATAGGTAGGTAAATGTACACGCTGAAAGAAAAATCTTGTTCTTTTTCAAAGTATTTAAAAATAAGCCAATATTAATTCATAACCAAAAATAACATATTGTTTATTGACGACATATAAGCAACCCTTGCAATGCTTTTAAAACTTTCCTATGTGAAATTCTTGAAACAATAGATTCAAAGGGAAACCGTAGGTGAACTAATTGTTCCAAGTTTCGAAGTAACTTTGGAGCTATAGAACTTTCTGGTTTTCAAAACAATAAGTCGTAGTACAAAAGTTCTAATACATTTTCGAGATTCAAAAAATGGGGAGAAGAATTTGTAAAGCACAATAACTAAAATATGCGAAAATAGCATGTTTTTAAAAGTGCGGACTTAAGCGTTTCGCCTTGTCGTTTATATCACGTACATCGAAGATATACAATCGTGCTGCGGTCTTCACGTTGGATTTTTTTTTAATTGTTGATAGGTTCGCGCTTGACCGCTATCTCACCTGATGGAAAGCGACAATGCGGTCGACGATGGAGCGCGCTTACCTAGAAGTAACCTATTCACTCTTGTCTTAAAGACTCCCGGGTTGTAGCCGTTAGGAAACACAGATTCCGGCAAGGAATTCCACTCCTTAGATGTACGCACAATGAATGTGTTCTCAAAACGTTTTAAATATAATTTAGATAATAATTTAGGTTTCTTCAAGGCTAGAGTGAAAAGGCTCATAAAAACTAGTGCATTTTGCATCACTGCTTACCAACAGGTGGGATCGCAGTCAAGTCCTAGTTTATGACAATTAAAGAAAAAGCCTGCTTATAAAAAACGCGTCGTGTAAATATAGCCTAATTTTACGGTAATTATTAAGTACTTTCTTAGTAACAATGAAAGAAAGTTTTTTTTTTCTGCTAGGAATTCGGATGAGAACAATGGCGGTCTAATTAACGCGTTGATATTTTACTAAAGAAACACTGTTTACAAACATTTTGAGCGGATGATATTAGATCGACTCCTAAACATGTATAATTTGATCTTACACTTGCAAACCATTCACATTTTTTGCAAGTGTAAGTTGTTTGTGTGTGTTGGTTTTTCAATGCATTTAATAAGATATCAATTAACGGGACGCGTTACTCGTAGGTGTTAATGTAATAAATTGTGGCGGGGCTCGCGCACTTTTCCGCACTAGTGCGAAAAACAGTAAATTATATGCCTAAAAGCGGTAGGAATAAGATCGGGTTTTCGAGTAAGTATATTGATGAACATTTCTTTTATATTCACGATAGTTATTCAGTGGCCTAGGCTGTGTGCGAGTGCCTTTAGGCACTCCGCACTGCGGCGGTTGCGGATTGTTCGAAAGAGTTACCGTGGACCTAGACCGCAAAGGAGCAACTGAAGGAACACAGGTGGGTTTTAGGCAGTAAGTCTCACACTGCCTCTCACTCTGGGTGGGGCAATTTTTCATTTTCCTCTCTTCAAGAAGAAGATTTTCAAAAAAGAATACAGTTCCTGGTCCTTTTAACCAGCCAGTCTTAGCTACACATCCTAATAATCCTTTTTTTACTACATAATAACACAGAGTTGACCTTTGAACCTGCACAATTGCTCCATCCAACACATGCATCCCTAGTACCTAGGTGAACCCACGCTACAGTAAACAAGGTAAGTAGGACGCCTATTGGAGCGTACGTAACGCGTCCCGACGCGGCGCGACGATGGCTAAATACGTTTTGTTATCGTTAAACAACCCTGGGATTGTTAGGAAAATTTAATATAGTTGGGAGAGGTTAGTGTGAGGTGTGATTCTTAGGACTATCTTTTGACGAACGTTTTTGTGTCGTGTTTGTGTGTTTGTTTGTTGCTCCATCACGCTCTAACAGCTGGACCGATTTGGATGAAATTTGGTATGCGGGTAAACAATATCCTAGACATATAATTTTTTTTTTTTCGGTGGGAAAATCATCTTATGACATCCCCTGCTCTTGGGCGGAGCGGGAGATGGTTTCAGACTTTTACTGACTAAAAACCCACTTCTTTTCCTTCGTTGCCTTTCGTACCAGGGCCGAGTTTTCCTTTCAGAATCAGACCCTTGGCCCCAGTAGGCTTCGACCCTGCTGGGCCCCTACGGTTTGCTGACATCTCGTTGAGGCGCGCGTGGAATACTACGCGCCGTCGACGACATGGGCTCGGTCCGGACGGTTACCGGTCGGACGGCGAGCCACCCATTGCTCGCCGTCTGCAAGCCCGCGCCTACGGTGCCCGGAAATCGGGATCGGGATCCCGGCGGCGGTTGGGGCGTGAGGACCGTTGCCTCGGACATACACATAGAATGCTTTTATCTCGAGAGTATCTTGCTTTGGAGTAATATTGTGCTATTTTTTTTTTAATTGATATTAACAGCTTTTACGCAAGCGAAGTCACAGAGAGAAACTAGTCTTTTTAAAAAGGACTTAATTGAGCAATAACATTGATCTGATGAAAAGATAAAAATGCCCATGTATAGCGCCTGGGAAAATAAAGTAATAATATGTATGAGATTGCTTATTAAGGCAATCTAGATGCTTTTTTGTGTCAAATTTCTAATTAAACCGTAATTTATCTAATTAGGCATTTATAAATATTTATTTTAACTAAAAACGTGTATTTGTAAACCTATAAGGCTCCGTGCATGTAGTTAGGATTCCAAACTAACGTATTAGGTCAAAAATTGCATGTAAAATTATATTATTGGTACACAAGTATTTCCTAGTTCACTTCAAAAGGCATGTGACAGAATGTTACGATTCATTCAGTTATTAACCTGATCAGTTATAAGTCAAGACTTATAAGTACATGGCAAGCGTCGAGGTATTTACTTTCTTATATACTTCACATCCGTAGGCTGAGATATTAACGACATAGTAGCAAAAGGCAGAAATCAATGCATTGACTGCGTTTCGCTCGTTCGAAATATTTGTATGCCCTGCCCTCCTAGCCAAGTTACAATCGTTTCGTTCGTGCCGAACGCCTCGAGTAGGCCACGTCTCCGATTCCTTTGTTCTGAGCACGTGACAGCGTTGAGATGACGTCAGAACGATACGATTGTAACTTGGCTAGGGGGGCTGTAGATAGTTGTTCCGGGTTTAATCGTGATACAGGAGTAATTCCTGTGTGAGGCAACTGTGCGTAAAGGAGTGGAATTCTCTGCCGGAGTCTGATTTTCCTGATAGCAACAACCTTGGGGTCTTCAAGGCATAACTAAATCCATTAGGTGAGATAGTGGTCAAACCCAACCCCATTAAAAATACATATTTTATTTATGGGATTTTTTCTTCTCATGGGGTTTTTCTTCTATAGGGTTTACTTGATGATGTAACTACTACTAGAGAATTATACAAATGATAGGTAATTTGGATTCTTCACGGGCCGATCCTAAGCTAATGCGGCAGTAGTCAGGGCACATTGTTTATAGAAACTATGAGCGATGAAAGCGAAAGGGAGTGGCGACTGTGTACTGGAAGACGCAATGTTGGAAGTCCTTCCACAAGGTGGACTGATGACCTGGCGAGGTTATCCGTCCACCTTGCATGCACCTTGCTTTACTGCAAGAAGCACAGAACCTGTCGTTATGGCCACACTTGGGGGCAGTACACGTCCAGGATTGGCCATCTTTGAACTGATAAGATCATGAGGTTGTACTGTATTTGGTAATCGTATAGACTGGAACTTCTGTTCTTCCATTTCTGCTTACAAAGTCTTACAGCAATAAAGTGTTGTCAACATTCTCTCACAAGTTTCCATTTAGGACATTGACAAAAAAGTTGTAGAACATATCAGTGCCTGCATTCCTTCGCTGTGTGAATTTATAATTTTGTAATTAAAAATTGGGACCAATGCTTGGCTGCCACCTAGATAATTGGCCTAGAATTTGTAGATAACATTGTTTCATAGACGTAACCAACCAATGAGTCAATAGACAAACAGTGTGATGAAGAACAAGACTTTATAATAAATTGTTTTTTTATTATTTCGATAGATCTTCGATTCACTGACAGATGATGGTCTTTATTCAAAATTCATCCGCTTAATTGTGGAAACTCGTCATTTTTGTCCACGGGAAATCCCGTCGGTTACACGGCTTGTATAGACTGTGGCGTAACTACCAAATTGCAGATCGAATGCTGTTCTATGAATTTGTCAATGCCATCTGTCATGGCTGACCCCAAAGCTGTTATTTAATAAGGAAAAGGATTTATAACTGGCTGGGATCAATTGCGAAGCATCTTGTGTGAAAATGCAGTGTTCCAAGCCAATAAAAATTAAAATTGTGACATTTAATAAAACATAACTCTATACTTTACAATGAATTAAAATAACCAGCCTATTGTTCAAAGCCGTAAAATGAATAGTTTAACTGGTATTTTAAGCTAATTACACCGTAAAGCCAGTGAAGCGACATTTGTAATTAAATGTAATGGTTGCCTGATTGCTGCAGTCGCATGTCTCATACCTGACACTGTCAATATATCTCATGCCTCAAAGAGTATAGTGTTCGTTTGAGCTTGTGATTCGTTCCAATGAATGTAACTAGCCGTTTTAAAAAAAAAGAAATGATTTGTATTTTTGTGTCTTGTTATAAATTGATTAAGACTTTGATTAAATCTCACGAAAATTTTATGTCTAAGATTACAGCCCTAAGAATTAAACAAGAACAAAGTTCCTAAACTTTTTCTAAGACAGAGAATAGTAAAATTGGTTTTCCAAGAACTCCAAGGAGTCAACGAGTGGTTACCAAAAGTTTAGGTCGCCTTGAGGACTTATCACGACCAAATAAATTATGAAACCACTCTGTCCAGTCTATGGTAGGTATTGACATTTTGACGAAACACGTCCCGTCTCAATATTTAAAGTGCCTGTATTCATGTCTTACATCGTTTCTGTAGAGACATTCCCGACTAAAACCTTTAAATATTGACCTACGTGTCTCCTTTAATGAACGCTGCCAAAACAAACACTATCCCCCCACTACAGATAGAATTTCTGAACCAGAAATTCTTTGTGGGAATGTCATGATGGAATGATAGCCGCCGGAACGTTTGAAAGTGATACCGTGACCCTAGAAAGCTAAAAACAAATGAAAAATACAGGATGGTTTTA
Organism: Mythimna pallens; assembly: GCA_961205895.1. Taxonomy (NCBI): domain Eukaryota; kingdom Metazoa; phylum Arthropoda; class Insecta; order Lepidoptera; family Noctuidae; genus Mythimna; species Mythimna pallens. Next base: position 9,377,933 of record OY540829.1, read on the forward strand.
GTAAGCAAAAGTGTGTTGCTACGCCCTCTCGACCTACCCTACCTAGTGCGGGAGAAGTAACTTGATCATTTTCATACTTTTGATCTTACGCTCGCCGCCCCGTGCATAGCTACCGCTCACAGTGGCAAGGTCGTGAACGGGCCGTTAGTCTTCCAGTTGCCCTTTACGTTCCAGGACCAGTTTATTCAAAAACCATAAGGAAGCAGGAGGTGACCACGCTACCGCTGCACGCACCAGGTCGACACAGACCACTGTGTCAATGGCGCAACCATTTCTGGGTGAAGCGACAATTTAGTTGAGTTCATCGCGTGCACTGGACTGTGTCAGGCCGTCATAGTGCCGTCATTTAACCAAATTATGCAAACATCAATCATTTTAAAATGAAAAATATTTGTTCGGAGCGTTGACTACGGAGAACTACTACTAGTATGCTACTAACTAAGTACTATGGAGAAATTCTGGTGTAAGAAAGAGATAGTGCTATATTATTCTATATAGCTGTATAGCCGTCTCTCTCATACCGGATTCATGGTGATTTAAAGATATCGTTGTAGCTTCGCGGTTGCGGACAATTAGCAATGGGCATTTCATCGTCCGGCCGTCGGCCGTCCGGGGAGGACCGAGCCCGAAACATCGACGGTGCGTAGTTGTTCCAAGCCCGGACTTGGAACTCAAAGGGCAACTGAAGGACACAGTTGGGATATAGTCAGTAAAAGTCTGACCCATCGTCTCGTTCTACCCTAGAGCGCAAGAAGTCATTGGATGACTTTCCCACCTCAAAAAAAAAACCTTATATAAACCAACAATCAATTTTCCCTCTTTCGTATGTTAGTTTAGTTACCTAAATACACTCTCTAGATACGCTATAGCTAAAGAGCCTATTACACTACGCGATATTTAGCACACGATATTCAGACTGTCTTATTTTTTGTTCCGAGTAAGACCGGTTTAACCCTTATTAGATACGCGACATCGACTAAGACTGTCTGAATATCGAGTAGTGTAATAGGTCCTTAAGGTAGAATAGAAGAGGTCCACACGTTGCCTGACGACTTGTTGGTTGGGAGAGCCGGAGAGTTCAAATTACACCGAAACCAAACGCGTCACCCGCAACGTGCGACGAAACCGGATCACCGGACGGACCTGCTATAAATCACGACAATGTAATAAAACTGAATGGTATTTGTGGCGTTTATCGACACGTTAATATGGGTCAATTTAACTTCCGCATAGTAATATTAGTTGTACTAAAAAAATATTTTAAATTAAACCGAAATTTCCGCAAGATCTATGAAACAATACTTTACGCCGTATACTTTGCTATTTGTCATTTGTACAATTGTAGACAAATACCAAATTAAAATAAGAAATCTAAACCAAAAATTTAAAAAATCGCACGCGCTCTATATAGGGTGACTGGTAATTAGTGTACGATACTTAAACACGTGATTGTGCTCATGATAACCAACAACTTTTACTATGGGAACAAACCTGAAATTGCGAAATAAAATCAGCTGTTCAGTACATTTATGTTTGCCTAATGTACTGAACAGCTGATTTTTTTTCGATAATATAAATATTTTTATTATGATCTTTTCTTTTTATTTGATGATTTTATTCAAAATTATGTTTGGATGGGAAATCTTCAAATAGTTCCTTCCGCTGGCGCTGTAGGCTCTACCTACAGCGCCAGCGGAAGGAACTATTGAGAGAGTTACTTCAGTTGCCCTTTGCGTTCCAAGGCCACGTTAACTTTCGAACAAACTCCTTTAGTAAATTGAAATTGTTTTTTTTTGTGGCAGTGTTAAATTCCTAATGAGAAAATCCAGTAACTATAGCGAATTTTGATCATCTGACCGCAAAGAGGTGAGAAAATAAACTGTATGAATTTTTCCTTATAAGTTTACGAGAAGATTCCATGCCATAGTCGCATCACTCAAAAATAATCACATTTTCCTGTCTAAAATGAAGCCATACTTATTCAATAAAATTAATTTACACAACAGATGCGTCTTGATATCTGAAGATTTTTTTATTTTTTTTTCTGGTGTGAAAATCATCTCATGACATCTCCCGCTCTTGGGCGGAGCGCGAGATAGTGTCAGACTTTTACTGACTAAAAACCCACTCCTGTTCCTTCTTTGCCATTTGTTTTCCAGGGCCCCGGGGATCTCTTTCGCATCACCCATGGCCCCAGTAGGCTTCGACCCTGTTGGGCCCCTACGGTTGCTGACATCTCCTTGAGGCGCGCGTGGAACACTACGCGCCGTCGACGACTTGGGCTCGGTCCGGACGGTTACCGGACGATCGGACGGCGAGCCGCCCATTGCTCGCCGTCCGCAAGCCCGCGCCTACGGTGGCCGGAAATCGGGATCGGAATCCCGGCGGCGGTTGGGGCGTAAGGACCGTTGCCGTTGCCTCACGCGATCGGCCGCCTCCTTTGCTAGCATTACTGCTTCGCAGAAGGAGGCGACCGCCTGCCACTCCTCCTCGCTCCGGACCATGGCCTGTACCAAGGCCCGGCGCGAGAGATCGCTGCCGCCGATCGCCCTCACGAGGACACGGCGGTGCTCTGCCCAAGCGGGGCACACCTCTACCGTGTGCTCCGGGCGGTCCACACAATGGTGGCACCCGGGCGTCTCTTCTGCACGGATCCGGTACAGGAACCTCCCGAAATTACCATGCCCGGTCAGGACCTGCGTCATGCGGTAAGTAAGGACGCCGTGAGGTCTTTCCAGCCACTCCTCAAAGAGGGGACTTATCGCCATAATTAAGGCGTGCCCATGATATCTGAAGATAGATATGAAATAAGGAAATTGAGACACATTTACATAATGTATTATGCAGGTCCATTAAATTATGCCGACACGTAAGGTCAAATGGCTCTTGTGAAATAGAAATTGCATCTGTGATTAATATATATAATTATGTATGTTTATTTTGACTTAATTTATAAGTAATTTTTTTTTATTTTATTTACCAGCGTTGCATTTTTTTTTTTTTTAAATTATGCAGTATATGCGTACGAGCCTTTTTAGTCTCACACAGGTCTTTTTTTTTTCTTATTAAATTTTGTTTTGATTGAATTTTTATTTTAGTTTGTTTATGTTAAATACGTATTAACATTTTATTCTATTTTGTTGTTTGTCCAGTGCTAATAATAAATAAATGTTTTTCTATCTTTTGAAAGCTAGAATTGTTGAAGCAAACGCAAGCTAAACAATATGCATTGGTATTACACTTTCCACTTATTAGAGTAAATTACTTTATTTTGAAAACGCATAATCATTTATAAAATTAGCTATATTCCTTGCCAGAGTCTGTGTTTTTTGACAGTTATAACCTGGGGCTCTTTAATTAAAAAATGAATAGTTGACTTCTAGGTAAGCGTGTTCCATAGTTGACTAAATCGTCGCTTATTATTAGATGAGATAGTTGTCAACCACGAGCCAAACAATAAAAAAAAACTAGAATATACATAGATTTTATTTCATAAGCATTTAAAATGACGTCCAACTAAGTAAATTTCCATTGACGCACGTCCAAAACAGATTCTCAGCGCTCAATAACACGACAGCTCATAAATCCGAACTTTCGACCACAGCTCAACAATTCGTCGATTTCGTTTTCATCGATCAACATCTATATATTTTCGTTTTCCCTCCAATCAATGTCAGACATTGGAAACAATGCACCGTGCGTACGGCCGCGGTCCGGGCGGAAGCCGTAATCGCGATTATCCGGTATTTTCAAATCGGAAATACGTTTACCGGGTACGTTGGTAACGAAATGGTGTTACATTATGATAATGTCGGAGTTTGTTTGTTTACAGTAGTAGTTAATTCATAAAAACTGTTTGTAAGAGGGTATATCTTTTATAAATATGTAAGTTCCCAATATGTGACAGATTGGAATACTGAAATATCTGAAAAATTTCACTTGTCTACTAAAATAAATATTTTTTACAAGCTCCCTTTTATCACAAAACCAATTTAATCATAAAAATAGTAATACCGTTTTTATACCTAAAAAATATAACTCCGTTTTTATTCTTGCAAAATCTAAACTACAGAGGTTAGTCAAAGCTGAAAAGTGTAATGTAAAAAATGCAGTAGGTATTTCTCCTACTTCGAACCGCAAACCACTCTCGCGAGGTTACGTTCACTTAGCCATTCATCTGAGAGACGCTATAAACACAAATACAGGCGTAAACGAGCATATATCGTAAAGAGCAACAATCTCGCCTTTCTAAGTGCAAGTAAGTAAAAGTCTGGGACAGTAATCATAACGTTAGGAATGGCAGAAGGTCCAGTCGAGGGAATATACAAAAAGTAAAAAAAAGAGTTAGATGCTGTTGTAAAATGCTACAGTGTAAATCTACGGTTAAAAATGAATCTAGCGTTCTTTTCTTAGTCATGCTCGTGATTTGCTGTTTTAAATTGTTATTTTTGTTAACACATATTCTAGGGAACTTTGTTTGCTATAGGACAGCGCCGCTTCTGTGCTACGAAAGGAACTGCGTATGGCCCTACACTGATAATTTGAGTCAATATAATATATTAGTAATATTATGCTTTTAATTGTAACTATTAATTTTTACTGTTTTTGTTTGTTTTGTTACTTAATATTAGCAGCCCAGAGTCCTGATTTTGATTCACTCAGCTGTTCTTCAGAATAAAGAGTACAATAATATGGTTTCAATATGTTAAACGTTTTTTTTGACGTTATTAAATATAATATTAATGCTTATAATCACATTGTTATGACAATTTTTTTTTATGTTGTATGTTTTGTCTGCTGATCCATTCAGGTTCTTTGAAAGTTGATTTAGATATCGAAAACCATTTATTTGAAACGTGCCTTCTGTCCTTAACTACATAGCGTAAAACAGAGCACTCTCCCACATAAGATAGAACGCCACGCTTTTGGACCGGCAACTGACGACGATCCGTTAGTTTACCTGTCCCCCCCCCCCCCCCTAGCCAAGTTACAACCGTTTCGTTTCGATTCTCTTTTCGCCGATCGCCTAAAGTCGGCCACGCCTCCGATTCTTTTGTTCTGACGTCATCTTAACGCTCAGTCACGTGGTCAGAACAAAGGAATAGCAGGCGTAGCCGAATCGAGGTGATCAACGAAAAGAGGATTGAAACTAAACGGTTGTAACTTAGCTAGGGAGCTTAATTTCTATAATATTACGTATCGTTGTTTATAACTCGATGTTTATTATGAATTCATAGCAGAGACACGCTTCACGTGTTACGTAGTTTATGTATTTTTATGTTTAATGATGACTATAGTGAAATCGGGAAAACAGGAAGTTATTATCGGAAAATTGGTTACGGAGTTTCGTTTTCATCATTTTGTATTATGTTACCTTTTTTTAGGATTCTATATCTCGGTTTACAAAATCGGAATTCATAAAGGAATTACTTCCCGTTGACCTACAATCCTGAAATTTGGCAAGAAGCAAGGTCTTATAGCATAAGAAAAGGAAAAAGTCTGAAAACTGTTCATTTTTTTTTTTGAAATTCTGAAAAATCTTCGAGGCTCGGTTCGGGAATCGATATACAATATAAGTAAAGTACGGAACCCTCGTTGGGCGAGTCTGACTTGCACTTGAATGTTTTTTTTATATTGATAGGCTTGCCTTTGACTATCTCACCTGTAGTATGTAACCTACCATGTCACCTAGTGGATGGTAAGCAATGATGTGGCCGAAGGAAATCATCCAATGTCATTTCCCTCCCTAGGGTGAAGCGAGAGGGCGTGTCAGACTTTTGAGATGAGGTCGACGTTAGAGCACGCTTGCCTATCTACCCTATTTAGTCCTGTTGTAGCAGACGGCGTGTCAGACTATTCAGATGAGGTCGAAGTTAGACCACGCTCGCTTACCCTATTCAGTTCTATTGTAGCTATCAGAAAAAAAAAACTCTGGTTGGTAATTTTACTACTTTTTTAACGCATATCTAAGGAATAGTAGAAATTTTTTGGTTGCAGGAGATAATCCCTGAAGGTAGTGATCCAGTGTTTTCATATTCTTTTTTACTATAAGCTTTATATCCCAGAAAAACTGTGCGGTTCCTATAGGACAGGCAAGCCACAGAGCGCAGGCGCGGGTGTCCTGCTCTGGTTGGATAGAGAGAAAGAGTCAGACTTTTACTGACTAAAACCCTCTTGTGTTCCCTCATTTGCCCTTTGAACTCAAGAACGATCCCGCCGCGGGTAAACTAGTACTTTGTTTTTAATGTTTTCGTGTCTTCGGCACAGTTAATTTGCCAAAGGAAAAATCTCTGCTTCTTCGCAAAGTGTGGCAAGTACTTGCTCTATTAAAACTTGCATGGATGTAATGATAGGCTATTAGATCGAATCAAAGCTGAATTCCTTCGTATCGTTCACTTAAATGCTGCGATTAGATTAGAAATGAAGACTTATCTACTTGAGATCTGTCTGGAAATGCTTTTCCTCAAATATTTTTCTCCGCTCCACTTGATATTACGGTTATACCTTTTTTTGTGGATATTTATTAAATAACTTCTCCCGCTCTGAGTGGAGCGAGAGAGAGTGTGACTAAAACTAACCGTGTTGCTTCAGTTGCTCTTTGCGTTCTAGAGCTGCGGCAACTCTTTCTAACATTTCCCACAAACCTGACAGGTTATACGGATCTACATCCACAAAAAAATTCGTCCCTACGTCGCGTCGTCCATAAAAATATAGTGAAAAACATAGCATCAAACTTCATTCCTCGAGACACTCATATCACGTTAGTTATGTTTTAGTCCCATATTATAATAATAATATATTTATTCAGAGTTAAAATTTGGTAAAATAGTTAAATAAAATCTTAGGAATAATTACAAAGGTATGGCTATATTAAGTGCCTGTACTAGGATAAACCTGTATCACAGACGGTAGAAGTTGTTACACTATGGTTTTGTAGGACAATAAAATTCATAACAATATTTAACATTCAAAGTCTCTAAATAGGGAAAAATTTAATTAAATTATTTATATTTAATGTTATACTTATAAATACCTAGTTTACTTACAAAAGTCACAATTATGTTATTTCGTCGATTTTAGAATAGGTTCTGGGCAATTAGATACACTTTTCTCTTATTGTAACTTATCTAAAGAAAATTTTCTCTATATTGTAGAGTATATTAAAATCTAAATTTGACCAACCATTTTCACTTATCATTAAATAAAATCTAACTAAAAAGACTTGCTCCATTTGCACCTCCTTTATAAATTGAGGACAATTGTCTCTGCTTTAGAAGCTGGCACATAAGAAAAGCTGCGGTATAGCGGTATAATGGCCAAAAAAAAAATCGTACGCGTACCCATAGGTTCGATACATATAGGAGTTCAACGACCCTCTCACTCTATTAAATAAAATAGTGTTTTGTCAGTCGCGCACGTTTTGATCTTATTGCCGGGTACTATTCAGTGCTTGCAATCTAAATTAGCTTCTAATATTGGGATGTTACAATTTATTTTCGATTGGGGTATTGCGATTTGGCCTGGATTCGGTTGATTTCTTCAAGGAAAAGCTAGTCATCGTTAAAATGCAGTCGAAAAATATTGCGCCAATAGTTCGCTGAAAGCGTTAGGTAAGGCTAGTGAATCAGTTCAGTCAGCCATTTTGGCATGTTTCCTAAGGTGAAAGCAACAAAATATTCTTAACAGCCATAGTTTTAGCTTCGTTTGGAATGTTTAGTGGTTTAGCCTATCCGTTTTAATGTTATGGAATAGTTACACCATCGTTTTATTGTTTTCTCACGATTTGCGGTTGGATATGATTATACTTACAAACGGTGGTTTTTATTTCTTTTGCGGGCTTTAGGAATGACAAATAAATTACATTATATTTTACTGGTCTTTTTCAAATGAAATTAAGTATTTTATTAGATGAAAAGTATAAGTTTATTATATTTTAAAATGGCATTTTTTCAAATTGCTTAGGTTATTGGTACTTAAATCTTGAAAAAAAAAACTAAAAATATTTTTTTTTTTTTTTTAGGATATTTGCATGATCTACAATTTTGATATTATATTTTTATCTTAAAGCTAACCGTTTCGCAAATAAATAAATAAAAAAATATTTTTGTGAACTTTGCATAATAATTTAATATCCGTAGATTTTCAGTAACTAGGAAATTTATGCTACCCATAGTCATAGTCATAGTAATTTATTGGTAAGGGATTCTTACAAGTTATATATAATACTTTCAAATTACATTTAAGCTAACAAATGATTACATTACAATGTCAAATAACATAAAATGTCGAACAAATAAAAGAAAATACAAGAAAACAAATAAATAGAAGTCACATCACAAATAAAAATAAATCATAATAAAATTCACTACAATTGTCTGTCCAAAGTCCAAATTAATATTTACGTCAAATGTAAATTAAATTAAATCATAAAAAAAAAAATATTTCGAGCCTACTTGACCGGACTAACGCTTGATCCAATTTCGATGAAGTTGGGACACGGATAGTCCATTTCCTGGAATAGCACATAAGATATCTAGGAGTTTATTCCCACGGAATAATTTTCTGCTATCACGATAGTGAAGCCACTGGCAGCAGCTAATTTACTATTAACTGTACGACGAATATAAAATCAAATCCATTCTATCCAATCTGCTTTAAAATATAGGTACCTGTGAAAATTATGTAAAGCACTGATCGGTCTCGCCTTATTTTACGGAACGGCTTCATTTACATAACCTGTTATTGACAGAACTTACTCTGACATTTAAAATGGCCACCTACAATGTTGACACGAAATTGTAGCTTTTCAATCATTTTACTAAGGTCCTTTACGTAATAATTTGAAACCGTAATTTAAATTTTTAAATTCTTGTTCTTAATTCAAATGACAAGACCTATTTTTCGATTGGAGGAGTAAGAAGTCTTCAATTGCTCAAAAAAGAGAGAACTGGACAAAAGATTTCTTTCAATACATCATCTTACTCGAAAACCCGCTTAATTTATTTATTTTATTTATCGTTTATTTCAGGCATTAATTAACCGATAGTAATATTATAAAATTAAATAAAATTGTTATACTTAACATAATAAATAAATTAAATACATTAAAAAAATAATAAAAATTTAATTATAAATTATTGAAACATTGATAAAATTATTGATAAATTATTGAATTACATGAATAAATAAAATTATTGTAAATTATTATCATTACCACCAAATAGCATCAAGCTTTTAGTCACGCAATTGACTATTTTCTTCACTAGTGCGGATAAATACGCATACTCGCCCCCGCCACTATTTATTGTATTTATCGTATCAGGCTGGGAGCTAAACGACCCCCCACGGTTTCAACCTCCGTTTATTTAAAAACTTCCCTCTTCAATACGACAATTGCAGCCTGGTATTGATTAAAATAATGACAACCCACCACTAAGCATTAGTAGCTTGTCATTAATTGAATTATTGTATATATCATATGTTTGTGTTGTTTGTGTAGACTAATGTTTTTTGCAATTGGTTACTGACCTGTGTTTATATTTATGTCGTGTCCAGATCCTAAAATTGAGCACTTCATCATATGGCCAACTAAAACTGAGCATATCGTTTAAACTTTAACGTTTGATGATATTATGTCAATCCACGTTTGACGCCGCCATATAGGATAATGTAAGATTTCTGTGCATCAAAAATCTTATTCTTCACTAAAAAATACCTACTTACTGTACACTAAATATTAATGGACTTTTTACAATTATTAAGGGTCTTGGAGCACCCGACTCGGAGAGGTTAGGTAAGAAGGGGATGGCAGGGTCTAGTGAGCGAGCGAAGCGATCGAATACAGGCCCCGCCATCTCCTTCGAGGTTATTTTTTTTTAAACCTCCCAGATGAACATATTTTAGTGCACAATTAGTGTTTTTGAAGGAGCAAAAGCATATTTTATTTATATTAGAAAACCTGAATACATTGAGGAACAGTGGACTCCACCGTTAGAAAATGTAACTATTTTACGAATAACGGCCGATTTTTCAATCGCCAGATAACTTTTATCTAAAGAATATGTTTGACGTTTTGACAGCTTTTGTATAGAAAATATGTCAAACCGCCATATTTATTCCTCAGATAGAACTGATGATTGAAAAATCGGCATAAAAAGCTTTTTTAAAACTGCATCAAAATCATTGTTAATTGAAACAACAATTAATATTTTCATTATTGATATGAGAAAGAGTGTAGGTAACTATTTAGAGATTTACCTACTCTTTTCTCTATTCACATATTTATTTTCGATATCTGTATGGTTAACAGATAAAATTGGTGTAACGAATGGGTGTTGAAGTTTTTTAAGGCATACAACAGTTGTCTATGCTGATTGGTTGACAAGTGTGATTGACCTGGAAAATAGAAGTGAGATCTTCATAATAGCGCACATTATTCTCACTAGGTAGGTATCATTCACTAATGAATGAGTTAGCAAAGAATTTGTTAGGCCTCTTTTATACCAAGGGAGCGTTGAACGCAAAAATGCGGTCAACGTGGATCATTGTTTTTTTTTTTGTCCTATTAAAATTGTGATGGACAGAAAGAAAAATAAAACTATTTTTCTTTTCGCATAAACGTATATTATTTAAAATAAATAAAATATATAAATCACCGAAACCTCAATATTCGATGAAAAGAAATTTTCCATCAAACTTATAAAAGTAGTAATACGCATTACTCGTAATAATATCGGTCAACAGGACCTTATCAAATACTTACATATTATTATAATTAATCTTGAAGTCAAAACTGATTACGTTATTGCTAGGCAAGCGTGTCATGACGATGTGGTCGACGATAGCACTATACTTAGTACGAACCATAGTGCTTTTGTCGACCACATCACCGCTTATCATCAGGTGAGATGGTGAAAGAAAAGAAAGAATAGCATTTGGCGGAAAAAAGCGCAAATTTAGGACTAACAAATTTGAAGTATACGCTCAGTATAATGCCGGTGGTGGTGCAAACCTATCAATAACAAAAAGAATAATAATAGGTATGCATTACATCGGGGTGATATAGAACAGCCCTGCTCACTGTCTTATTGTGGGTAGGGATGGACTTCCCTGTAAACTAAAGGTGGGTCTACGCTACAGGAGCCGAGTGTGAGCAGAGCACCAGTGACACTATACTTTGAGCTCAGATAGGTAATTGGTGTCACGATGTCTGGTCAAGATACCACATTACATTTTTAAGACACGTCCCGTATACGATAGATAGATTTGTCCTATGACAAATTTTTAAGTGACCTGTAGACCACAAAAATTTTAGAGTATCGAGTTAACAACTTAATCAATTTAGTCTATATATTTGTAGTACAATATAATCATGGCTGAAGTACTTTAGCCATAGATCCGATAGATCGATTACAACTGTACCGATACTTAATGGTAAACGTTTAATAGATAATGCTTATGTTTATGACTGCTATAAAGATTTGTTTATCAGCATTGCTATTCTGAAAAGTTTATTTGCGAAATCACTTCTGAATCCGCAGTGAAATCATGTAAAATTAAAGTTTCGTATTCTTAAATGAAGTGAGTCGATGTAAATCATAACAAGACACAATTCAGCACTGCACTACTACCATAGAGCAATGTCACTTGGGTTCTCGGAACTCTTCTTCTGTTCTCGGAACACTTGGCCTTGATCTTGACATAAGAATAACGAAACTTGTACAGGCGAGATGAGAAGCGAAGTGAGTGTGACTTTCGAGAAGATTTGCGAAATGACTTTCGAAATGATTTACCATTTACAGAATAGCACTGCTGTGTTCTCTCGGTTCTTGAGTTATGGATCTGTCTGTGATGAAGCTGTAACATTATTTTTGCTACGAGTAAAGGCCAACACAGAGCCAAATTAACTGAAATATGTTAACTTATAGACACAGTCATGTAACTGGAACAATGCACATCCTAAAGGTGGGTCTATGCTAGAGGAGCTAAGCACGAGCGCTCGTGCTCGGCTCCTCTAGAGTCGTTCCACACTACACGAATTTAAACTCGGCTCGTGCTCTGCTCGTGCTCAACTGCTCTTGAGTCAGTCCACACTACACAAATTTGAGCTCGGCTCGTGCTCAACTCTTCTTGAGTCAGTCCACACTACACAAATTTGAGCTCGGCTCTTGCTCAACTCCTCTTGAGTCAGTCCACACTACACAAATTTGAGCTCGGCTCTTGATCCGCTTGTGCTCGACTCCTCTAGGGTCGGTCCACAATACACGAATTTGAGCTCGGCTCGTGCTCCGCTCGTGCTCGGCTCCTGTAGCGTAGATCCACTTTTTTACACCCCAATTATAAAATAAAGTTACAATCATAATTTAAGGATTGATATTCTACTTAAATGCACTTAGGTAGTGTTTTTTTAAGAAATTAGTTATCCTAATTCTAGACAAATAATATGGGCCTCGACGCACTACACTGGCAGCATATCGGTATTGGTATCTACGCACGCACACACAAACACGATAATGACGCAATCAAGACTTATCAAGAATTTATAAAAATAGGTAGGTACCTAGGTAATTTTGTTTTCCCTTAAATAATCGAGAATTATTTGTTACCGATTCTGAAACGTACTACTTTTAAGATTCGCGTGTATATTGTTACTTACATCTTGAATACTTTTTACTTACACAGTTTTGAAATACTAAACTACATGATCATCAGCGTATACGTTTCCATAGCTGAGATACAGCCCCCTTGTCAAGTTACAACCGTTTCGTTTAAATTCTCTTTTCGTTGATCGCCTTGAGTCGGCCACGCCTCTTATTCCTTTTTTTTCTGACGACGTGACTGAGCGTAGAGATGACGTCAGAATAAAGGAATCGGGAGGCGTGGCCTACTCGAGACGATCGACGAAAAGAGAATCGAAACGAAACGGTTGTAACTTGGCTTGGGGCGAGGTATCTTGTAGGTATGTGAGAGCGAGTAGAACCACCATACCAACCACCATGCCAGCGCGGTCCACGCGGATTCGTACGAATCCGCGTGGTGGACCGCGCTGGCCCAGTGTGGATTGGTAGATGACATATGTCTCTCACGATGTTTTTGTTCACTATTAAATATCGCAGTAGGCTGATGTGTAAGATTTTATGTCACCGGAAAATTTCAGACTCCGTATGATCTCTATTAGATTATAATTTCTCGATATATTACGAAAAAATCGTTTTGTATAATGAATAAATTCTTTAGTTTCCAATATAACCGTGTCTTATTAAGAAAAAATTGTTCATCATTTCTCGCGATATTGAACAAACTTCGACCGGCGTTTACAATTTTTCGCTGACATATATCAGACACATATTCACCTACACTCTTTTGCACTGGGTAATCTTACATATCGAGATTTATTTATGGCAAAGTTAGGGAGAACCTATCGAGTCCTCTTACATGGATCTAAAAGTGGGCAACATTTTCCACATTCGGACACTTTTTCACACGTCTTCACTCAATCAACATCAAGTTCGGCTGTCCAAACGTTTGTCTAAATATGACAACGTACCTTATGTATCATATTTTTTCCCATCCGAAGTACGTAAGAAAAACTAACGGTAATGTTAAGTGAACTGGCACCATTAAACGTACGTGTAGGGTCAGAGGTCAGAAATGTTATGAACACTGACAGATTGATAGCCCACCTGTGAGAATCCATAGCAGTCCATTTCTGTGATTCTTAGATGCAACTCTGCGCTGCGGAATTGTTTGAAGGAGTTACTGTGGTCTTGGAACGCAAAGGGCAACTGAAGAAATACAAGTGGGTTTTAGTTAGTGAAAGTCTGACACTCTCTCGCGAGAGCTTAGAGCGAGAAGGGTATTTTTAAATAAGGTTTTTTTTTGAGGTTTATATTAAACTGATCAATAGGTTAGAGCTATAAAAAAGAGGACATGTTTTTTTTTCTGGCTTATAAATATTTTATATAAGTCTAATGAAACTTAGAAGTGACTATTGAGAAGACGGCAACAGTGATGTATAATAATTACGGAAGAAGAATTATAATTATTTAGTAATCTCACTTCATAAACATTTTTCTGATTTAAAAAAACGTTGTTCTTTACTAGAAATTATTGTATCGTGGCTGCATTTACAAACATTTAAACTGACATACACAAATAATTTATACCTACGGGAATTGAACCCGTGATATGCAGCGCAATCACTCAACTGGTGCGCCAATCGTACTGTCATGAAATGCTGCGGGTATTAGCTTCGAGCTAGATTGAAAAACTCAGAACTACGCTTCAGAATCTATTTGTTTTCCAACGGTTCAAGAAATCGGTTAGTCACTTCTTACAACATTCAGTGTAAATAACGATAGTCTATTTTCAGCTAAGACTGTACTCCATTCACAATAAGATTAGACACTTAAACAATTTTTATTGCCGTTCAACTGATTTTGACTTCTATTCCGTAGGCATAAGGATGACATTAAACGCAAAAAAGTGGTAAGAATACCAACTATTTACTGCAGCCGCCATTTGTCATACCACCAACGCAATAAGAGCCAAAATTGGTTGAACGGAAAGTAAATAAAAAAACTGGGCAAGTGCGAGTCGGACTCGCGCACTGAGGGTTCCGTACAAACTTGAAGGGTAAATTGCGGTTTACGATTTATGACGTACTAAATTAAAACTACTTACTAGATCTCGTTCAAACCAATTTTCGGTGAAAGTTTGCATAGTAATGTGCATCATGTATTTTTTTTAGTTTTATCATTCTCTTATTTTAGAAGTTACAGGGTACACACATTTTACCATTTTGGAAGTCTTTGTCTCTCGCGCAAACTATTCAGTTTAGAAAAAAATGATATTAGAAACCTCAATATCATTTTTGAAGACCCATCCATAAATACCACCACACGTAGGTATGGGATTGATGAAAAAAAATTTTTGAGTTTCAGTTCTAAATATGAGGAATCCTAATTTTTTTTTCCTATTTTTGTGTGAAAATCTTAATGTTTAATTAAATCACAGAATACATCTACTTACCAAGTTTTAACAGTATAGTTCTTATAGTTTCGGAAAAAAGTGGCTGTGACTTACGGACGGACAGACAGACATACATGACAGACTATAAGTGCGGAACACTTATAGTCTGTCATGTATGTCTGCCATTTAGCTACGGAACCCTAAAAATATTTGTCTAAAATGTCTTATTTTATTGCGAATGCAGTTTATGTACCAAACACCACTGAAATAAGCATCGCAATTACCTATTTCCTCAGTTCTCTTCTAGGATATTCTCATAAATTGTCTCCATTAAAATTAAACGTTCTATGAAACGTCTTGTACTGTAAACGATTCCTTGAACCGTGTTGTTGGCACTTCGTTTTCCTGAACCTCGCGTATCAATAACTAAGTTCCTGGTAACTTTGGTTCGTCTTCAGGGTAAAATGAGCACCTGTGGGATTGTTTGAAAGAGTTACTGAGGCAAAAATCAGTAATGGGTTTCAGTTCCATGGGGACTCAGCAGGGCCGAAGCCGCCATGGGTTGGCTTCCGAAAGAGAAACCCGGAGTGCTGGAACGCCAGCTAAAGAAGTAATATAGGTGTGGTTTTAGTCAGTAAAAGTCTGACACGCCCTCTCGCTACTCCCTAGAGCGAGAGGAGGTATAAGAATAAAAATGACCATTTGGTGTCTTCTGTGAAATAGTAAAGTGGTCTACAAGTGTCGAATAAATGAAGACCAACTTTTCTCAAAAGACCTTTCCCAAATTCGCTCCTAAACTGCGCTCCTAAACCTGAACTACTACATAACTCGAAACTATTTAGTTCACATAGGCTTACATGGGCACTTATAAATCGTCAGAAGCTACCGCACGGTCCAATTGGTCGTTTCCTATGGAGAAGAACCGGCAAGGAACTCCATGGTCAATTATCATTTTCCCCACCGACAACACGGACACGATAATAAAAAAACAAGACGGTTAAATGAGCAGAATAAATCTGTATTAACCATAGAACGGTTGTAACCATACACTGTAGGGACATCTCACTATGTCTTGAGCGATAATAAGAAGAATTTATCAAGTTATTATTACCCTATCAACAAGACTCACTCACGAGGTGATGTCATAAGAATTTCCAATAAACATGAACACTCAAAACTCGACACAGCCGAGATTTGCTTGTAAATATTAAAATTGGTATTCGAATTTATAGAATCGATTTAAATAAAACAGGATTCAAGCTATTCGATTAATCGCGTCGAGACTCTGTGACAGAAATGATTTACTTTTAATGGCGTTCGTCACTAAAGACCAATGATTAGCTGGTCCATTGATAGGTTTGTAAACTCTGATGAATGTTTTATAATATTGTATAGATCTCTCACTGTGGTTTAGTCGACGGCCATTTTACATTCAAGGATTTACATTCTCCATCAATCATCTCTCACCCTTTCATAAAATTTATACTTAAACGTTAAAAGGTGATAAGTTCTATTGTCCTCTCGCTTCATCGTTATTAAAATGACAAGGACGAATATTTGCGGGCTATTTAGTACTTTAGGATTGACGGCCAATCTTAATATATTTGCTAGAATTACAACAGCTTTTTCAGTCTTTGCGGAAGTAATTTACTTGGAATTATCTCTGTAATTTACAGAACTTTACAATGTTGACTGTTAATGAGTAGGCTACAGGACGGAGTTATTTATAATACTTAAATAACTGTGAAAATCATAGTCATTATTTTGCAAAGTTGGCAATGTAAAATCAAACATAACAGGAGAATTCCAGAATTCTGAGCAACCAGGAGTTCATAAGTGTAGAGGATACGGGTCAACGCATGCAGTTATACAGATTGGTGGTTAACTACAGTTTTGTTCCTTTAAAAAAAAAAACCGGGCAAATGCGAGTCGGACTCGCGCACTGAGGGTTCCGTACAAACTTGCATATGAAAACTGTTTAATTCCCGAATTGAGTTACGAAGATTTTGCAGAATCGCAAAAAGAGTTTTTTTTTTGTGACGTAACTACAAATTTACAGTTTTCCGATTTTTTCTATACTTGTGCTATGGGACCTTGCTTCATGCCAAATTTCAGGATTCTAGGTCAACAGGAAGTACCTACTCTGTGAATTTTGATTTCCTAGAGAGTGTCAAAATATACGTTTTTTTCGACAAAATCGGTCGTATCTTTTTTTTTTCGTTAACTCAGAGGTTTGATTTTTTCACAGCTTTAAGGGACCGCAGTCCTGAGTAGTTTTAATTTCAACTCGATTGGTTCACGCGTGCCCGAGATAAAGGGTCTTGACAGACAGACAGACACACGGACGGACAACAAGGTGATCCTATAAGGGTTCCGTTCTTTCCTTTTGAGGTACGGAGCTCTAAAAATGAAAATATTTAGTTTAAAAATAACCCTGTACATACTGGTGTAACAATTCCTGTGTGCTGCCAACAGCAATCCATCATATATCATATCAATCAATATACATGAAGAAGGTTCTATTCTAGTA
Source organism: Mythimna pallens (assembly GCA_961205895.1). NCBI lineage: Eukaryota > Metazoa > Arthropoda > Insecta > Lepidoptera > Noctuidae > Mythimna > Mythimna pallens. Next base: position 9,395,433 of record OY540829.1, read on the forward strand.
ATGTGTTCTATGTTGTGGTACCGACTCTACCGACTGACGCATTCGATGACGACAAAGTAAATATTTTTCGACCAGTTACTCGGTTTTTGTGATTGTAAACTTAAGAATTCCCCATTACAAATGAATATAGTATTTGCATATTTTTGTCACAGTTTTGTGTACCTATACAATACTACATATCAACACACAAAACGTTTTGGGAGCATTTCCAAAACCGTTTGTGCGTACAGCTAGACTATATTTCGTACCGGTGGTTGTGTTTTCTGACAGCTACCACTTGGAGGCTTATAAGCCAAGAGTGAATAGGGTGCTCCATCGTCGACCACATCATCGCTCCCCATCAGGTCAACCGCGAGTGTAGGTATCAATCATTCAAAAATCGCTGATACGAATATTGTGCTCAACATTTTACCCGCTATTACAATTTACTTAATAATTGTAATCCTATAATTTTATATATTTCCAAGTGATATTCGTTTAGGTATTTATAGTCAGCACAATAACTAGGCTTCAATATTGCGAAGCTAACAAGCCAGTGTAGTAATCTGTTTATGTTCGCGTTTACCTAAATAATTTAATAATTTCTGCTCGTGTAAGTTTGTTCTATTTTGTAGCAGATATTTTTTTCTATGAGCAAGCATTTTAATTGCCAATACGAATTGGCTGTTGGAGCCTAATATAATTTTGTGATTGACTGCAAAGAAGAGAATATAGGAAAATAAGTCTTTTAAAAAAAAATATATATATTATAGATAGGGCTTCGTTTGATCACTATCTCACCTGATGGTAAGCGATGATGTGGCCGACGATGGAGCACGCTTGCCTAAAAGTAACCTATTCATTCTTGACTTAAAGACTCCTAGGTTGTAGCTATCAGGAAACACAGACTCCGGATTAATTGATTAGCAAGACTATAGTGAATAATAGACTGCTAATAACCTAATGTGCATATCAACGATTGCATCACTGCTTACCATCAGATGAGATCGCAGTCAAGGAAAACTTTATATTATATAAAAAAAAGTTTATTATGCCAAGTATGACGTCAAAAAAAGAATAAAAAAATCTTTAAAAAATCAGGTCGTGCCATGAAATGCATGAACTGATTTATCTTTAAATTTGACTGCACAAAAGACAACGGCAAAACGACCTTATTCTATCAGTGAAATCAAGCATATTCCTAACCAGTTGTAAATGTATTTCTGGTAAACGATAAACACAAACGCATCACCAGTCCAAACATACTCAAGATGAAAATTAATAATTCATCGTACAGTCGCAAACCGAAACTCGTAGGTCGCTAGATCCACCGTCCACCTGTGCGGGTCTGCATTCTTGGGTCCCGTTAACTGCGCCCGCGCAGGGTTGTCAGGCAACCAAATAAAGCTGGACAAAGTATAGCGTTTTTAACCCCTGACGAAACAGTATTATGAGCTTGATGTGCTTATCAGTCTGTATCATTGTGGCTCCTAAACGTATGATCCACAAACATAAAAGAGAAAACTTCGAAAAAATATTTTATTTAAATTGACCTTAGAGCCAACCGCTTGGTAAAAATCAAAACATGATGTAAATTAGTTGGCTCGAAAAAAAAAAACATGAACCTGACCCTAACTTACGATTTCAAATGTGTATATCTACGAAATTACGTCACGGAAATATTTGAAAGTTACATAAAATAATAAAGCTGGTTTTTAAAAGGGTCCGGTAAAAACAAAAAACTTGAATATTCACTAAGTTTTTTTAAAAAAAAAAAAAACTATTACGGGGCCGCGAAGTCACGAAATCCGGGCCAGAGCCTACAAAATACTCTGTGACTACAACCGGCTCTTAATATAGTACGATCTGGCAACCCTAACCCGGGCCGCTCCCGTCTCGCGCTTTTATTTATTTTGTGCTCTGTGCTCTGATGCGAGGCTGCGCCGAAAAAATGGATAGAGACGGAAATACCTGAGATTAACTGTTTATGGTTATTGGCTATCGGTTCTTCATTTTCGTATTTTTGAGGCTTAGGTATGGGCTATTGAGCCTCTTGGATGAAAGGAATATTTTTTGGTAGGCTATCTTTTTGAACTGCATTTTTTCTATAATTTTAATGATTGATTTGACATGCTCACTTAATGATTAGGTTAATAAATATTTTACGAATATTGGGAAAACGCAACAAATATATAACTGCGTAGGACAAACTGCGACGAAAGTGAAATTACTAAGATTTAAAAAATTATAATACATTTCTAGTCTATTGAATGTGGTGTACGCAGGGGCAGAGCATTTTGCTAATACGTTTACTTACCTTAACTTATATTAGTGCTGAAGACACTTTTAAGGTCCTAAAATATACACACACACCTACTAAATTATAGCTACACACAAAAATACACTCACATAAATATACATTAAGTACATTATACCTTCACATACACACAGAAATATTCACAGATAAGCCTAAATAAGTATACGTAGTTTTTGTGTTCAACGTGTGTTACCTAAGTGGTCTCAGCAATGAGCACTGTAGGCCTCCCTTCTCGCTTACCATTCATATATCAAACTCTTAAAACCTATTCTTGTTGGAAGAGTCCAACTCATCACGCCATCAGTTCTACTAAAGGCTCATCATATTCCGCATAGCCAATGCAAAACTTTACTTGGAATATACACCTTTAAAAGACTACTATAAAGTACATATTTCACAAATACCTACGTTTCAAAAGGCATTTGAACCTTTTTGGAATGCAGAGCATGTTTGACACAATGACTGACGTATATTTCCCAGAATGCCAGCGTACTGACTACAGGAAAAATGTAAAGGAACTCTATAAATAAAGGGTTTATAAATTATCACAGGTAAGCTATTAGTCATAAGCCTGTGAGTGACGGGGAAGCCCGTATCACCTTACAATAACATTTGCACTGTAATTATGTTAAGATCATAATTATAATATATACAAGGCTCTCTGCGTGTTATGATACTTGATACTAAGTGAGTAGCTACCTCTTGGCTACCTCTTGTTATGATTTCAAGTCACTTTCAATAGAATTAATGTGCTAGAAATTAATCGTTCTATCTAGGCGAGATACATCCTATTCATTGTTTTAAAGACGTATTTTATGAGAATGGATTGGAGACTAGTTGAGCGATTGGCTCCTGCGCAGCATGTCACGTTCGAATCCCGTATAGAACAAATCGCATGCTTAATCATAGAGACCTAACTCAATGAGAGGGTATTTGAATCTGAAAACTTATATTATAAAAATAAGGTTCAATTTTCAAATACACTTTTTTAAGTTACGTCTCGTTTTGATTAAGCCTGTGAAATATTTGTATGATATGTGTATCGGGTCAAAGTGTTTTATGTATGTTAATTTACATGTTTGTGAACGCTCCCACGATTCTGTAGTTATTTCTGGTATCAGACAGTTTTTAAGGTTCTGTACCTCAAAAGGAAAAAATGGAACCTTTATAGGATAATTTTGTTGTACGTCTGTCTGTCAAGACCCTTTATCTCAACTAGGCGTAGAGGTCATCATCATCTTCCTGCCCTTGTCCCGTGTTATTTGAGGTCGGCGCAACACGTTTTCTTCTTCCATTCTGCCGTCACTCGTCATACTATCACTAACTTCCTTTTCTTTCATATCACTCTTCACACAATCCATCCATCTTTTCTTTGGTCTCCCTCTCCCTCTCCGTCCATCCACATGTAAACTCATAACTCTTTTAGTAACATGCGTTTCATCCCTCCTCTTCACGTGACCATACCAAGACAAACGATTCCCTTTCAACTTTTCAGTCACTGGCGCCACTTTCAAACTTCCCCTAATATACTCATTTCTCACTTTATCCATTCTCGTCACACCACATATCTATCTTAACGTTCTCATCTCCGCTACGTGCAATCTTTTCATTTCTTTTCTTTTCATCAACTAGGCGTAGAGGTATTGGATAGAAATTAAAACCATATAGGTACTCAGATCTGCGGTCCCTTGAAGCTGTGAAAAAAAACTTCTAGGTTAACGAAAAAAAAAAAGATACGGCCATGTAGCAAAAAAACGTATATTTCGTCACTCTCAAGGGAAGAAACAATTCATACTTTTTGTTGACCCAGAATCCTGAAATTTGGCATATAGCAAGGTCTTACAGCACAGGTATAGGAATCAATATGAAAATAGTAAATTTGTTATTACGTCAACAAAAAAAAAAATTGGAAAAATCTTTTGAATTGAGACTCCATTCGGGAATCGAACTAGAACTAGACTGCTGTGTATGTAACTTAAGTAAATTTATACGGAACCCTCAGAACAACTTTAATTAATCTTTTACTACTTTTTTTATTTTTTGTTTTGTCATAATTACTTGTTCGTTGAGACACTGTGGAATCGTGGATGGTTTCGTCTAATCCATTCACGTTTGGTTTAAGGTGCATATTATTATACTATGAATTATGTTTTTACAACTCATGAAGACAATGTTAGTCTTAAGCAACGGCACATAGGTATTCTATATAGACCAAAATTGTCTGAAAACTCATGACTTTTTATAATTATTACTTATTACTAGTTCAGTTTACCTAAGCGTGCAGGATTGTTCCAAAGACTTTCAAATCCTTTTGAACACGTCGCTCGATCCTGGAGCAGGAGGAGTCATTTGAAGATTGCCGATTGAAAAAAAGGTTTATCTAAGCAAACATAGCGCAAGTTAAGCCGGAAACACAGAAGCAATAGGAATTAAAAGCTCAGCTAGTAATTGAGTTAAGTAATATGCTTTCACTAGTACTGGATCTACTTGCTGTGTACACAGAGACGTAGCGTGGACTAATTTAGACGTAGGCGAAGGCACATCAGCGAGGCCTTTTTCTTTCTTAAATTCGAAAATGAGACAGCGACTATCGCAACCGAGTGTTCGACCACATCCTCGCTTACCGTCAGGTGAAAAAGTTGTCATACGCGCGAGCCTATCAATTATAAAAAACCCTCGTTCATAAAGAGCCCTCGTTTATGCGAGGCCGTAGGCGAGGGCCCACTTCGCCCACGACTAATTACGCTACTGTGTGTACAGGTAATCGTTCAACAGGATCGGATTGAAATACACGACCTTACGATCCGTAATCAACGCCTTAGCTTGGCAATATTAATTCATATTTACATACTTGCAACTTGGTTACATAGTGAAAGTTGCACAACACAGGTTATTGATATTACTTCTAAATATTTAGTAAAAGAAATAAATTTTATATCCTACAACCATAATGTTATATGCAAATTGAATGAGGAACCGGTTTAAAAACACAGCTTTTTTAATGGTGTAAAACATAAAATAAATTGGCAAAAATGATGATAGAAATTCAGACTGTAGTACAGTAAGTTAGATAGATAAATGATTTTTGTGGCACACTGCTGTGACTCTAGAAGCTAAACCAATTATTACATTTGGAAATTTTATCCTAAGAATGTGTACTTTCGACATTACAATATACGAATATCAGAAACCCGCCAGTAACTGTCATAATATCGCCTATGCTAGCTGAAATTATATTACAGACCAACCGGTCTGTAATACAATTCATCTACTGGGGCCATGGGTTATGCGAAAGTGAACCCCGGGCCCTGGAACGAAGGCAAAGAGTGAAAAAGAGTGGGTTTTAGTCAGTAAAAGTCTCCCTATCGCTCCTCCCAAGGGCGGGAGATGTCATTGGATGATTACCCATCATATATATATAGATAGTCATCCTTTCAGCCTAAAGACGTGTTGGACATAGGCCTAAGTTTCGCTATAACGAACTATCCTGTGCGTCTCGCATCCATCGGATTCCCGCGCCCCTCACTGGGTCATCGGTCCACCTTATGGTAGGCCTTCCAACGTTGCGTCTTCCGATACGTGTTTGTCGCCCTAGAACCTTTCGTCCTCATCGACCATCTGTTCTGCGAGCTAATATTTTAAAGTTTATCATCAAATGGATAAACAGATCCACTATATTATTTAGCAGCCAGTAATGTAAATACTAATTAACTATAGGAATTTTACTAACTGATACAGCTGCACCAATAGAACTATCGTGCTTTTGCGAATCAATAAAAATAGATTATTTTCAAGAAGTCGTTAAATAAAGTCGTGTCGTAATTAATGTACTCGAAGCCGGCTCGTGCAGCGTTCACATACGTTTATACGCCATAAACTTTATGGGAACAATCACCCTGTGCATAATTAGTTTTTGAACTAATTTTATGGGCTTAAAACTTGTTAATAGCGTCAAGAAAAGAAACAGTTATTTGGAACGGGTATTTTTTAATATGGCCATTATTATCTATCTATCTATATTTAAATGTCGTGGCCAGATCATAGAAATTGATCACTTCATGAAATGTCCAAGTAAAACTGGCCAGATTGTTTTAAACGTTAAAGTTTGATGATACGTAAATCCTCGTTAGGCCTACTTTCTTCAGACCTTTTATTATCATAGAAATTCTACATCAATTTTATGGCCAAACGAGGATTGACATGTCATCAAATGTTAAGGTTTAAACGATCTGGCCAATTTCAGTTGGCCATATCATGAACACACATACACAAATCACACATCTTTATAATATTAGTATAGATTTACCTAAAGGTAAATAGAGATGTCCCAGTAAAACGTTGCTCTGCCATATATTTAACAAAGGAAATATTTAAGGGTTCCCATCCTTGAATTCGAAGTCAAAGGGTAAAGAATAGCCTACGATCTGTTCCCAGACCTGCTAAATATACACAAGAAACTTCATAAAAATCGGGCAAGCTGTTTCGGAGGAGTTCGGCACCTAACACTGTGATACGAAATTTTTATATATTAGAAGACTATTACTAGTATATGTAGAGACATTTCTGTCGGTAAATCCTAATGTTTTTCTAATGTGACCATTGCGGTTTCTACTGTAACAACAAAAAGACTTAATGGGAAGCCAAGTAGCTATAAATGAATAATGAAAATTTGAATGAACACTATTAGTAGATAATAAAATAATTATTTAGCATTACCAGCTGTTACGGAAATGCATAACGTAATGACTGTCGGTCGACTGGACAAAAAGACCTGTTTTACTGATGAAATTGTTTTATAAGAGAGGTCTTGTGAAGGTGGTTTGATTATCAAGCAGGAGACCAGATTACAAGATCCATTTTGTTGAATAAGTTTGATTCTAAGAGAGGTCTTGCGAAGCTAGTTTGATTAGCCAGCAGGAGTGTTAAATTACGTTTTGCGGCAAAAACGGTGGCTTCGTTGCGACTTCAAATTGTGGTTTCGACACGGCGGGTTCGACGACTGCGCTTGAACAATAACAAACGATTTTGTCACTGCGTGCCTTAGGATTACCGCAAATTTAACAGTTTTTGTCGCGACTCGAAAGTTTGGCTGCATTGAAGTAAACCATTTGAATTTAGAATTTGGACCTATCAGAGATTTATTTTTGTTTTTTTTTTTTCTTTTTATTTTGCCCAATTGCAGGGTAAAGGGGGCTTTCTATCTGGTGCTCCATCCAGTCAATCTGTCAAACAAATGGAGCCCTAAGACGTATAAAATAAGAATAATTTAGTTTGGTTCCATTCCCGAAGAATAATCTAATGGAAGCGTAACAAACGAATCCCTATTACAAAACCTGTGCTGTTCCTCCGTCCGTCATACTACAAAAAATCATAAAAATCAGACATAAAAATTAAAGTAAAATTTTTAGTTTCCTTTCTCGCCTGGTACCTGCCCAGGGGCTCCAAGGGGGAGCTCCACAAACATATTCAAAGCACATGAGACGCTACTGAGAACCTAAAGTTTCATCCATGTGAAAATAAGTTATGTCAGTCAGCTCTGGGATCTTCGTCTATTAAAGTCATGATCGCGCCAACATGAAGCGCGATCAATCGGTGTGAAATATGTATTTATTATTTTGTTTTCTTATTTTCGTGAATGAAAATTATTTAATATAGGTTGATAAAGTATTTTAAAATTACTGATATCTGATAAGTAAATAAAAAAGTACCTAGTCAAAATTACGTAATTCAGAAGTCAGCTGTGACGGTGACACAAATGAAATGGGATTATCTCCTAGCGATAAATATTTATCATTTTAGGTAGGTAGCTTTATTGTTTTTTAATGAAATCGTCCGACAAACTAATCCTGAATACCACAATTAAAGTTCTCCGCGCGATTTGAACATATAGAACAGCCGCAAATTATCTGCCGGGCAGTTGCCCACCAGACATAACACCTGCCTGGTCGGAGTATCCTCCTCCTTTTCAACGGAGGGATGTGGGACTTTAATCTCTGTTCCGCGTAGCTCCAAAGGGGTATTAACCAACGGAAATCCAGCGCTGGTAGTCTAACTTCGTAAATTCCTTTTTTGTGGCCATGCGTAATTTTGTATTACCTACCATTTAATTATAAAGAATTTAAATTAAACCAAAAATACCCTGATAGAGCTGAAGCCACATGACCCATTTTGATGACCAGTAATTGGCTGCCCAACCCTGCTCATTATCAGTTCCAGTGAATCTGACACCGCGGGTCAATTAGTCCCAAGCGGATATTCCTAACATGTGGCACATTTTTCGTTTTAACCCTATAAATGATATGTCACAGGGGAATAGCTTCACAACGGCTCTTTTTGACCAACACATGTTGCATCCTGCCTAATCAGTTGGATTAGGTTACATTCGTGAAAACAAGTCATTTGTCAGGTTTTTTTAGGCTGAAAAGGATGTTGGCAATTATAAGTGACAGGTTATTTAGTATCTTTGTTTGTTGAGAGAGGGGCTGGTCAGGGATGATGATTTTTAGTTAAGTACACACAAAGTAAAATGTTTAGAATCGGTTACTGAATCTACTCAAGTGTCTACACAACTTGTCAATATTTAAAATCATTGAAACAGGCACGATCTCAGTAAAATGGTGCTGAGAATTTCAATGTGAATGCTGACTAGGCATTTACTGCCAAATACTGCAAAAATATTAGGATATGTTTTATTCGCATTCTAATGAAACTCAAGATGACTGTAAAAACTAAATGCCTTTTAAACTTGACACGACATACGGCGAATGTCCACCCTTACGTTGTTAACACCTCTACGGTCTGGACTAAGCGTTTTGCTTTGTCGGTTATAGCTCAGTGTTCCCTTCCGATTAAAAGCCCTGAAGACACCTATTCAAGGCTAGAGTGAATAGGCTCTTAATAAACTAGTGTGCCTCACCATCAACGATTGCATCACTGCTTACCATCAGATGGGATCGCGGTTAAGCAGTAGTTTATATCTATTAAAAATACCGGCTGAATGTTCAAACCGTAGAAAGAAATTAGCTAAGCCCATCAATAGGATGATGTAATTCAAAATCTAATATTTGAGCTTAGAGTTTAAAATCCTACTTACCCTTATTAACTATTATAGAACAGCTACAATATTTATTTAACTACCATATCTTAAGTGTTAGAAGTTCTTGATAAATTCATATCTGCTTCTGACTGGTTTTTAAGTGCTTCTCTACCTGTAACTGTACTATCTATCAAAATAATTTAGCGCCTGTCCGGGGATGCTTTGATTCGAACTTAAATGATCACAACAATACTGCTTCTATATTTAAGTTACCAAATATTTACATATTGAAAAAAAAAAACATTTTACTAACTACATATCATAAATTATATACTCGTTCATACATTACCAAGTAAACTAAAGTATAACGTCGAAAAACTCCTCCGTATCGCAGTCGACTGGCAATGTACCCAAGAGACTGGCAGTATTGCCACGCTGTATGTCAATAATAATAATGCCTTTTTATCGATAAAAATTAATAACATTGTTCAGGCAGCCATAGTCTTAAAATAGTTCCTGGTAACCAGTCCACCTAAGGCTCTAAAAGCCATAGCCCTATATCTTAGTTTTCTATATTATGTCGCAATAGTTTCCCACCAACCGGGGGTTGTCTTGGATGCCCTAGCATAGCGCGTACGGGGATAATCGTCGATTGTTACCACGTTTCATTAAAAGCGTCTAACGGTCCTCTGCGAGTTGGTTTCGACTCCTTGTACGCTTCCAAAGGTCCAGCCTCCTAGCCACGTTACAACCGTCTCTTTTCGTTGATCGCCTCGAGTCAGCCACGACTCCTATTCCTTTGTTCTGACCACGTGACTGAGCGTTGAGATGACGTCGACGGCGATCGACGAAAAGAGAATCGAAACGAAACGGTTGTAACTTGGCTAGGAGGGCATGACCTCAGGGTCCTGAGATAAATAAATGCAAAAAATAGTAATAAGTTTGCTTCTGTACTGTACTTAAAAAAATATTTAATTCATACTAAAGCAAGTGGTGTCTCGGGCTGCGAGTTCCTTCGAAAGAGTTACTGTAGACTAAAAGAGCACAGGTGGATTTTAGTCAGTAAAAGTCTGACATCTCACTTCACCCAGCACCCAGAACGGGAGAAATCATTCGAAAATTTCCCACCAGAATACAAAAGGGAAGTACGTCTCGCACATACTTCCTCAAGTAGGTATCTCGTTTTTTTACAAAACTTCCGCTCAATAAAAGAATCGACCAACCACAAGCAAAACTGACAAGCCTCGAAGATGTGTGTGTGTGTAAACCAAGAGGAAAACAATTTGTGGCGTAATAAGCCAGTAGCTGAACAGTGAATGTTTTCATTTGCCCACCATTCGAACGTTTACCGAAGTGTGGCGGAAACACCGATATCGCTCCGATAACAGTATTTATGCAAATTTTTGTTACTTTTCATTTCCCTCTAGTTTTGCGTTTGACTTTTGTTTATGACCGTATTTATGACCCTTTTTCTTTTTATTTCAGGTAAGTGACGACGCGCTTGAGGTGTAGCGAGAGGGTATGTCCTGCTTGCGAACTATTTTATAACATGCTTAGTCATAAAGAGACTTAACTCAAAAAGCGGGTATTTGAATCTGAAAACTTATGTTTCAAAAATAAGGTCCAATAATCAAATAACCTCTTTTTTGAGTTACGTCTCTTTTTGATTATGCGTACGATTAATATCCACGTAAAACTTAACTTGGCACTTTTCCAAGAGGCATCAGGAGTTTATTGTCAATATTTTAATCACCGTTTCGTAATAGACTGTAAATCAAATCTTATTTAAATGGATGTAAAAAATAATAACTGAATAAGTAAATATCTAATTGAACAAAGATCTAATACCCTTCTTAATGAATAAAGGTTAGTAACATACTGTCATAAAAATTAACTCAGATTTCACAAATCACAGGGCGTCAGTTTTTTTTTTTAATATAAATATCAGTTTATTTTTGGTCTTCGGTCGTAAACAGTTATTTCATGGCGGAAGTTCATTCAAGGTACCTAGTGTAATTAAGAATAAGATATTTATTGCGCATTGTCACATACTTATTACTGTCTATAATTTCATGTGGACGAGCATGTGTGCGAAACTGTTGGCTATTAACAGCTAAATAACTAAAAAATTTTAAAGTTAAAACTTGGGTAGATATTATCCAAATTTTTCCCGTTAATTACCGCCATTAAAAAAATATATATTAGTAAAGGTCATCATTTTAGTGCCGGATAATAGAGTATCCGGCTCGAAGGACCAAACGAAAATTATATCTAAGAAAGAGAAGGTTTAATTTAACATTTCTGAGCTATATACGAGTAAATTATTCAGGTAAGAGGTTCGTAATTTATTTTATTGATTTTAAATTTAAATGCATTTCAGTGCATATCGTAATTAAATATACATACTCTATAAATTTTATGCAATGAAATTATTTTACCATATTCTACTAAGGAACGTCATAGTAAAATATGTTATGATTAAGTTAACAGAACTGTAATCTAACACGTGGCTTATATCTATAATAGTATTTTAGATACTATTTATTTATAAGTACACTACTAAGTAAGACAAATTTCCTTGATCGATACTGTAATAGTTTTCTGTGTTACTATGTAAATGTAAAGCAATATAGATAAAGTTTAAATCCCTATGCTGACATTAAAATACTTTACTTTAGGCTTTAATACCCTAAAATACAGGTTGCTTGCATTCTAACATGACATAACTAAGAGGACAATGTCCTCTATCAACTAGATAACTGTCTACTTTTTTGTATTTTATTGCACTTTACAAATTGTAGACACGCTAATTATATATATATACCGAGTGCTAAGTACCAAACTTAGCTAGGATCGACATTAAAACCTACATGTAAAGAATGAATCACAGAATGCAAAAATATTCATTTTTTTTAGTCAAAAATTCAAATTAAAGCTTTTCACGAACACGAGCGACGTGATAAATACTTGTAGACTAGTTTAGACGACCATTTTCATAACAATTGTTTTACCGATGTAATTTCCATAGAAAAATGTCTACAGAAAATTGTTATGGCACTGTCGTGTCACGCCTTTTTTTTAGATGGGAAATAATCCAATGACTTCTCTCGCTCTTCGTGTTAGACTTTTACTGACTAAAACCCACTCCTATGTTACTTATTTACCTTCGTTCCAGGACCCCGGGGTTCTCTTTCCCACAACCCATGGCCCCAGTGGGCTTCGATCCTGCTGGGCTCCTAGCTCCTACGGTTTTGCTGACATCTGCTTGAGGTGCGCGTGGAACACTACACGCCGTTGACGACACAAACTTGATCGGGACAGTTACCGGACGGCTGTACTGCGAGCTACCCATTTCTCGCCGTCCGCAAGCCCACACCTACGGTGTGTCTCGCCAGCCTGTGAGAGCCTTAATAAAGGGCGGTGACCAAAATACACATATTTTCAAGTAATTGAGTAAACACTAACTCGTGGCCCCTCTAACCTAACAAACAATGCGAAGGTGTGAATTCGTAATAAATGCTTGGCAAATTCCTAATGTCTACTTCATTACGTAAATAAATAGCCATAGTTTGGTAGTCACGCGGCGGGTCAACGAACCCCGAAACGAATGTGCACAAGCCACTTTTGGCGCTCAAAAAACGAACGGAGCGTACGAAAGACATTTTGTTTCTTTTCCGAGACAAATTGGCAACAAAAGATACATTATTGGCATTATTGCATATGACAGTTTTGTTGTATTTGCACAAAATAGATGCTTGACATAAATTGGTAAGCTTTGTAAACAGCAAACGTGATGTTTTGACAAGTCAAGTAATTACTTATTTACCTATTGTGTCGGATTTCCTTTACAAAAGCGTAATATTTGTATTTGAATTTTAGTGTTCTTGTTTAATTTTTTTTGTAAAAATTATATAAATTATTGGTCTGTTTAGTAATAACGGTATAATTTCCTCTTTTTGGCCTTGGGTTCGCTTACAGTTAGTTGGTAAAGCTACTAATACTAAATAAATTAGGCTTATCACGAAAGCATACGTCAGTAAAATATTATTAAACCATGTATATTTTGTAACGTACCAATTATTTTAGACATGTTTTTTATGAATCATATATGAAAATCCCGAATCAAAAGACCCTAAATAATTAGTTTAATTAATAACATGTATTATATTTCTTTTTTTCAAATAAGTAAACAAGAAAGGTCAAAGAGCAAAAAATCTGATTAAATATTTGATTTGTTAATTACCCGCTGCATTTTCCAAGTATAAAATGACTCATTATCTTATTATTTATTTACGTTACCAATGGGATAAACCGAAATTGATAATAGCGGCATTACGTAAACCTCTATTAATAATTAGAGTCTTGGAGTCTAATATTTTCTGGTGTCTGTGATACAATGTTTTTCATTAGTACAGGTACCAACGAAACTCTTTTTCTGTATTTACAACTTATTATTGGCAAAACTAATTTATCAATTGAATCTTCTATAATGTTTTTTTCCAAAATAAACTATTATTATTATTATAATATGAATCGACAAAAAACAGTTTTTCTACATTAATAGATACCGAAATACTTAAAGAAATTAAAAAGTTTTTCATGGGCATTATCCCTTAACATTATAATATAGGTACGCAAACTAAGGTCAACTATCTCGAAATTAAAAATAAACATTATCATAATATATATCTTTACTTTCGCGATGACACAATTAATATTGTTTCCTGCCCAAACTTTCAAGCCTAGTTTAAAACATGTCTTAATTAAGTACCTTAACGTTTCCTGATATCATTACTAACTGCGCAAAATATAGTTATTTACGGAAATAGGATAATTGAATTTAATTAATTGATTATAATTATAACTAGCGGTTGACCTGACCGGAAACTAGCTTTTCGTTAGAAAAAAATTTGAGACTCCGATTGCAGTACCACCTACCGGGCCTAATTGTGTTTTCAAACCTTCCAGGGACCCACTTAAATATACACTGATGGTTTCATCCAAATCGGTCAAGCCGTTTAGGAGGAGATAGGAGACAAACACCCATACAGTTGAATTATATATAAATATCCTTCCTTCAGGAAACCTGTATCTCAGCAGTAGTAACGTACACATTTCAACAAAAGAATTCCACTTCAGTACGGATCAAATTTTTAATTAACTCGCGCTGTACATAATACAAAATGTATGTTTAAACAAAAGAGTCCCACCCACAGTTCGCAAATGCCAACAGACCACGTTAAAATGCACTTTAATCAAGAAAATTGTAGAAACTAGGTACATTAAGTACACATTGCCTCAGCTCCAACCTTCCTGCTTTCAAGGGCGGCATTGACCAACTAGCACAAGGCACTAGGGACAAGTATTTTAACTTCCATCGACAGTCCTTACTTGGAACTTCGTTAGTTACAGCACTTAGTAGGATTGCATCGACACAACGTTGTACTGTGAGCTATTTTTCCATTATCATCCAATCACATAATGTTGAAGGTCGATCCTTTACAGGAAGAAAATCGTAAGCGACAATTTGCGTATTATGCAAGAATGTGTGTTCTCTTCTATAATTAAAAAGTATTTTTGAGGTTGAAACACTTCGTTTGTCTTGGTATGGTTATGTAAAGAGGAGGGATGAAATGCATGTTACCTACTAAAAGAATTAAGCTAGAACGACACTGCGCACACGTGTGCCACACACGCTGATCTGGACGTATCGGTCACCATACATTTTATATGGCAACTAGACTTGATCCACGCCACGCGACTTTGTTGGGAATAGACATCAAGAAACAGATCAGTTATCAACTTTTAGGTTACGTATAAATTATAATATTTCTCGATAATAAAAACTAGTTTCATTTTTATATAATGGTTTTATTTTATATTTTTATCAAACATGATTAGTAATTAAGTACGCAGTATGTAAGTAGGAAATTTATTTATTTGTCGGTCGATCATTGTGCATTTCTCTTCTCACACTTCGCCACTTTTTCGAGTCATCAAATGAGCATGAGCACCCATGATGTTTTCTAAATATCGGCGCCCCTGAAATTATCCATTGTCACTCCAATATATCGCCTAACTGCATCTGCAACACAAACACATAAATCACTATTAAAACACATTAGATAACTAAGCCTCATGATTAGCCTGGATTGACAACACATATATGTCGACCTTTCAGATTAATTGTGTTGTTTGTATCTGATCGCCAGTCATTGCATGCACACGAAACATGTAACACGTGCCGGGAGAGGGAAATCCACTGGTTACGTAACGATAACAATGTTAGGTTTTACCTAGAATAGCACTTAATTAGATTATTATAGGTAACTAGATGTTGGGTTAATAGGAGAGTTTTACTGGACTGTCTAAAACTAGTCTTCACTAGTTTTACATATAGTTCTCCACTCCTTTTCACTCTTCAGTGGAAAGTAGTTTTTTAGCGTCAAATATCTCTTCCCGCCCCGGGTGGAGAGAGAGAAAAAGTGTCAGACTTTTTCTGACTGAAACCCGCCTGTGTGTTTACGTTCACGGTCCGCGGTACTACTTGTAAATTTCCATGGCTCCACGATTTTGCTAAGATCTCTTTGGAGATCGCATGGAATTTTATGCCTCATCGACGACACGGGCTCGGTCCTTACCGGACGGCCGGACGGCGAACTACCCACTGCTCGTCGTCCGCAAGCACGCACCTATGCCGGTGGCCGGAAATAGCCCTGCGACACTAGACGGCCAACTTAAATCAATACTCAATTATCAGTTGGTGACTACTTCGAAATCCAAGTTACACATTATTTTGAAACTTTACTGAGTAGTTCGGAAGTTAGTTTCTAAAGTAACAATGTAATTATTTTTTATTAGTAGGCTCGCGTTTGACCTCTCCCTCATCATCATCATCATTTCAGCTGAAAGAAATTTGGACATAGGTCTCCCCCAAGTTTCGACACAACGTACGGTTCTGTGCGTCTCGCATCCATCGAATTTCCGCAACCCTCACACCAGGTCATCGGTCCACCTTGTAGGAGGCCTTCCAAAGCTGCGTCTTCCGGTACGCAGTCGCCACTCCACAATCTTTCGGTCCCAACGGCCATCTGTTCTGCGAGCAATGTGCTCTGCCCACTTGATGATAAAATCCTCCTTTATACACCCTTATCTCACCCCTCAAGAGTTTGGGCACGCCACAATTATGGCGATAAGTCCCCTCTTTGAGGCGTGGTTGGAAAGACCTCACGGCGTCCTCACCTTCCGCATGACGCAGGTTCTTACCGAACACGGGAAGTTCGGGAAGTTCCTGCACCGAATTCGTGCGGAAGCGACGCCCGGGTGTCGCCCCTGTGTGGACCGCCCGGAGGACACGGTGGAGCACACGGTGGAGGTGTGCCGCTTGGGAAGAGCAACGCCGTGTCCTCGTGGGGGCAATCGGCGGCGGCGATCTCTCGCGCCGGGCCCCCTAAAAAAACCCCTCAAGAGTTATTGTTCTGTTTATTTATTTAAATCGGGCTATTCATAATTCGTTTTATTTTGCATAAAAATGTGCAGGATCAAAGCTACAGCCCATTATTATGGCGCCAAACGTCTACCGTATTATAAAATATTGTAGGTATATAATTTGTTATCATGAAGCATTTTCCTCATAACACACAGTTAATCATCATAACATGGCGCAATGACACAAAGAAAACGACTCTGTTGCTAATTATGAGATTACTTTTATTGATGTTTCTCTAAAAGATAACGCGGGTTAACGATTAATCTGGTCCTTTGTGATTGATTTGGTGGGATAAAGGACCAAATGTAAAATTAATTTATTTTTAATATGACAATTTGTTGTGTGAATTGTGCCTGCAAATGATGTTTACTTTAGATTTCGAAGTAGTCAACAACTGATAATTTAGTACTGTTCCTTGTAGGGTGTCGTAGGGCGATTCCTGACTACCTCCTATCTATCTATCTGAGTCTAGTTTCCGTACTTAGTCCTATCCAGCCATGGTGACGGCAAGCAATGGGTAGCCCGCCTTTCGATAAGGACTTTTACGTGCGCCTAATAGATGTCAGCATAATTGACGGGGCTTTCTAGAGCTGATACCGGCCAGGGTTGCGGAGGTGTTTGAAAGATGTTAACTGAAGGAACACGGGTGGGCTTAAATCAAGAGGAGAAGTTACTGTATTGTTTTAGTTTATAATTGATTAAAAATAATGAACATAAAACAAAAGATCTCAATCAAGTTAGACTTGGTTTATCCTTATTGTATGCAAGTTATTGCAGTAAGTACCTTGACCTTATGAGGCTTGGCAGGTAAAGCAAGCCTTCAAGATGTTCTATCTGCTAACAATAGGGTTTAAGATAGCTATAAAACCTGTATCTACATTAATCCATACTTAATTAATTAATTAATAATATTATTTAAAGGAACTCTGTCTGTCTGTTACGCTTTCACACTTAAACAGCTGAACCGATTTTAATTTGCAGAACTTGTTGGTTTTTAATCATGGTGTGCCAAATAAACATATTTTTTTTTTCTTTCTTTCAAAACACCGTTTCTACTGAATTGTGCAAAGCCACTAGGGCGTCTTGT
This sequence comes from Mythimna pallens, assembly GCA_961205895.1. Taxonomy (NCBI): domain Eukaryota; kingdom Metazoa; phylum Arthropoda; class Insecta; order Lepidoptera; family Noctuidae; genus Mythimna; species Mythimna pallens. The sequence continues at coordinate 9,413,341 of OY540829.1, forward strand.
GATGTCAGATGATAGCAGTGCTGTTTCTGTTTAAAAAAGTTTTCAGACTTTTTCCTGTACTTGTGGTTTGCGTCATGCCAAATTTCAGGATTCTAGGTCAACGGAAAGTACCCTAAGGTTTTGATTTCCTAGCGAGTAGCAAAATGTTGCCTAAACGGAGCATAAACAGCCGTATCTTTAAATTGCGTTGACTTAGAAGTTTAATTTTTTGCTGCACTGCTGCTTGGGACAGCAGACTTGAGTATTTGATATTAGCTTTAGCTTCAAACCTCCACGCGTTCCTGGGAAAAAGGATCTTGACAAAGTAATCCTATAAGGGTTCCGTTTTTTGCCGACTTAGGAAACCTAAAAATATATTGTAAAGATTGGATCTTTGCCATTTTAGACGTGTTCAATCATTCTTTTTGTACCAAAAACCTTTCTTATTTCTTTTATACGAATGTAATGAAAAAATCCAATAAAAACCTAGACTTCTAATTTTATACCATAAATTCGAAATGAAACAAAGTAGCGATCACGACCTCGTACTTTGATAGGTATAAGATTAAATTATATTACAGACTAGAAGAGCAATACGGATATAAATGGTTAGATAATACCATTCATAGTAATATTGCGCGTTCACGATCGATACTCACGCGCAAGCCAATCATTGTTCCTGGAAATTATTGTTTATGGTACCGGCCAGTGTTATCGCAAACTGGGATATTGCCTTTTTTTCTAGGTAAATCTGTTGGAAATACCAATGTGTTTTTTGTCCAGACATGTTTTGGTCAAACGACAACCTTTATCGCGTTTATTCCGCCAGGCTCGCACGTCCACAGCCGAATACTCCATCTCGTCAGCTCTTCTATTACCTGTGTGGATTGAAGAAGCTAAACGAGATGGAGTACCCAGTCGCAAAGACACGCCTGTGGCGGTTAGGACGAGAAGGGGTCAATCACGAAATCTGTATGGCGCCTAATCATACAAGGAAGCCCTTATTATGGGCCTACCACTTGCATAACCTTTACCACAGTTTTGCCTGCGCAGGCAACCGTGTTTGTGCTTGGTAAAACTCATATAGTTTTACACGGTGTTCCGTGTACAAACCGGCAAAACTGTGGTGAAGCTTATGCGTGTGGTTTGTCCATTTCGTTTAGTAAAATGATAAAATCAATAAAAAACAATTATCTTAGTACCCATTGCCATAATTATTCATATCTCATCAATATATCATTAATAAAAGCCTGCACGCCTGCAATTATATCCAATTAGGAGGCATGATATACACATACAGAGATACAAATAGGGGCTTCCAAGGGGCTGTGAATAGGTTACTTCTAGGCAAGCGTGCTCCATTGTCGACCACACTATCGGTTACCATCAAGTGAGATAATTGTCAAACGCGAGTCTGTCAATAAAAAAGAATGAAAAGGAAAAACCAAGGGGAATTTGCCACACGAAGACCGATGGGAAACCCACAAACCTCTTCATGGTATTATATTACATCATTTAGGCTGACCTGATTTCTATAGCCATTTTGCGAAACATGTCATGAAATTTTCAGTAAGTAGGTATTAATTTACATCATGGGGGTGGCTTGACGATGCGGGCTGTTAGACTCAGTATCATGTAAATAGCTGTTTAATTCGGTTCTGTATTCGTTTAGTTGAAATATAAATTTATTTGAAAATATAGCTTTTTCATTTAAACCGATTTTAATAATGTGAAGTTTGCTTTAAATGGATTTAAGGCCAGGATATGTATCTATTTAACCGCCTTCAAAAAGAGAAGGAGGTGCTATGTTTGAGGCCTATATTTTTTTATGTATCTCCATCGATTTCTCTGTAATATGTGGAACGATTTAAAAAAAAAAATACACTAGCTAATACTCGGCTAATGCTACTAAGCTAAAAAGAAAATACATTTATTAATTTAAAACTTTACGCACTAATAAAAAATTGTACAAAGGCGGACCTAATGCCTAAGGCATTTTCTGCCAGTCAATTTGGGTGGTGCAGAGACATAACATGGCAGGTCCAACTTAATAGAAGACAAACAGAAAGGAAATAAGAACAATAATAAATATATATTTAGATAAATACATTCAAATAAAAATGTTGCTGTAAAAAAAAGAATACAACAAAATCAAGAGTGTGATAATTCTACCAACTTCTTGCGAATCCAACTGGTTGCATTACATTTGGTTCATTTGTTGTAAAAAAGGAAATTTTCATTTCTTTTAATGTCTCTGTTTTTAATAGTCTAAAATTACCTTCGCAATATTTCTAATGAAACATTTTCATCATTTATTAGCCGAAAAACATCCACCGTCGTACATAGGCCTCCCCCAATCATCGCCATAACGAGGTGTCCTGTGCGTCTCGCATTCATTGTATTCCCGCAACCCTCACCAGGTCATGGGTACCTACTGGTGTCTGGAATATCGCTTTCAGTTAAGTCTATCCGTTGCATTATCTACTCTTATTTCCATTGCAATCATAGGAAGGAACCTAACAACATTGACTAGGCAATATCTGTTATTCTGGGGGCGTAACTATGACTGTGCGTCAGTAATTCTGTATAATAGATGAATACTAAGTATAATATTAATGCAATGATTTTATTGGCAGTAATTGACATCCCACCCATACGTACAAAACGTTTTTGGGAACACAGTCATTGTGCGCACAGCTAAGGAGTGGAGTTCTCTCCTGGTGGAGTCGGTTTCCTGATAGCTACAACCTGCAGGTCTTTTAATCAAGAGTGAATAGGTTACTTCTAGGCAAACGTGCTCCATTATCAACCATATCATCGCTTAAAAAACCGAGCAAGTGCGAGTCCGACTCGAGCACTAAGGGTTCTGTACAAACTTTCCTATATTTGTGCTTTAAGACTTGCTTCCTGCCAAATTTCAGGATTTTAAGTCAACGGGAAGTACCCTATGAATTTTGATTCCCTCGAGGGTGTCGAAATATACGTTTTTACGACATAAAACGGCCGTATCTTTTTTTTTCGTTAACTCGGAATTTGATTTTTTCACTGCTTCAAGGGACCGCAGACCTGAGTATATGGTTTTACTCGTAATTTGAACTCGATACCTCCACGCGTTCCCGAGATAAAGGGTCTTGACAGACAGACAGACTGACGGACGGACAACAAAGTGATCCTATAAGGGTTCCGTTTTTTCCTTTTGAGGTACGGAACCCTAAAAATGCAAAATTCAAATCTTTCCTCGTGATAATATAAGTATAGACATAAGTTTAGATTTAGCCCTTAACATTTAAGCAAGGCTGTAAGTCTACCAGTTAATACCGTCAACTTCTGCTAAATTAAACTTTGAAAGGCTTGAATTAATATCTACCAAACATTTATAAACAGAATATCTCATATCTTACGTCGGATTAAAGATCCCGACTTGATGTTAATCCTAGCCTTATGGTGCGTCCACACGGTACCTATAGTCTTAAGATTCTGGGCTATTTCTTTTTCTATGGTCATATTAAAATTACCAAGGTGCGACGTCAATTCTTAGTGTGGGACAACTTTAAAAAAAAAAACCAGATTAATTTATTTCACTTAGGTACTTCATGAGGACTTATAGAAGGAATGTCAGAATCAATTCCATAGGTCGGACGTCATACGGAAAGAACCAGACCCATTTAGAAACTCCATGGTTACTCTTTTAAAATAAATGATTGATTTGGTATGTTGACCAGTCAGTATTGTACCCAAAAGCACAATAAAAATAATAATAAATCGTCATACAAATATGCAGTGGCGCGTTGTGTAAAGTCGCAAATCTCTTTGGTTGAATACTGTTCGCGAAATTTTTGACGACGCAGTGCTTGAACAACACGGCGTTGTGGTCCGGACAACGTCATGGTTACCCTCTTCTTCTAATATATTTTAATGTGAGAGGGGTACCCAATTGATACAGCTGTCTGTAAATACTAACCTCCACCGTACCGAGGACCGTATACCACAAGACGCGGCAGCATGCCTTGGTCAGGCACCGCATCGTTTCACGTTAAAACACCATATCACATGACAGTAATGTGGCCAGGTCCTTACGTAGATTTTTATAGATTAAGGTCTGTGTAAAATAGCAGTGCAGATAAATACCGATGCACTGGAAAAGTTGAGGTTAAATTGTGCCGTGTGGACACACTAGTATGTTGGGCACATTAGCGCTTTTACCATTTGTTTTACTAAATTTTTCTCGAGATTTACCTTCTGTGGCCTATTCTGAATGAACTATGTATTTTTTCCAGACAAAAGTAGCCTATAATAGCTACTTAGCAATAGGGTAGCTTTTTCTCAGTTAAATAATTTTCGTAATCTGAGTAGACTTTCAGAGATTACGTAATGCCTTTTCTTTTGGGTATTACAAATCTTTGAAATTGACTGTTTTACTCTACTATAATATACATTATTATACACCTAAACCTTCCTCATGAATCACACTATTTATTAGTGAAAGAGAGATACGAAGATACAAACAATTCGACCTTTATTTAATATTAGTTTATATATATATATAACTGTATATATATATATATATATAGTTATAGTTATAGAACGAAAGTGAGTGGAGGTCGAGGCTAAATATAACATACTGGTGCTTTTTTCACCTCTTTATACACGTGCAGCCTATGGGTTTCCTATACACGAGCGGGTTACAGTGACCTCCGCATCCAGTACAACAACGCGTTTATGGCGATATTGGGGCGGCCCTGCTTTTGCAGTGCCTCCGGCATGATTGCGGAAGCGCGTACCGACTGTTTCCACTCCATCATGCGCAAGCGGTGCGTGTGCTTTTATGAGTACATTATGAAGGGCTAATGTTCTTGCAAAATAGCTGATTTTCAGAGATCTTTTCTGGATTAGTTTTATACAAATTTATGATTTGATTTCAATCGAAACCTAGATAATATCCACATTTTTTTTTTTTTTTTCGGGTGGGAAAAACATCTAATGACATTGCTCGCTCTTGGGCGGGGCGGGAGATAGTGTCAGACTTTTACTGACTAAAAACCCACTCACTTTTTTCAGGCCCGGGGATCTTTTTCGCATCACCCATGGTTCCTGTAGGCTTCGACCCTGCTGCCCCCCTACGGTTGCTGACATCTCCCTGAGGCATCCACATGATATGTGTTTCCAAAATAACTAGAGAAAAATATGTATTAATGTCATAATAAAGTATGATTGGTTGTATGAAAAATAATGAAAAAGTATCTTGGGGCGGATGCTCTTAAGTGTAGAAAAATGCAATTTATTATCACGTGCGGTTTGTCCTCGTTTCATTTAAAGTTTTGTTGTGACTTCGTGAGTCCTGAAAACACGATTACAATCTTTACGAAAGAGCTTATTGAATGTAAAATACGTGAGAATGCGATTCACAATGCTGGTACATGAAGGCATAATAATTACTTTATTACATACATAAGTTATACATACATATTTTGCACTGCTACGGTATATTTATTCTAAGAATTTTAACTGTATAAAAAAAGATTTTCCTTATACTTATTTATGAAGAAAATCGTTGTTTTTGTTTGGTTATATCAATGAAAATATAACAAAAATGTTTCCGCCAAACGCAAAAAAAAGCCTTTTGAAAATTTTAGCTATTAAGTGTATTAGTAAATTAAAACAAAATTGTCTTTAGGCAATAATTGACAGTATATTTTTTTATGCCGCCAATTAAATTTATAACACCATATATTTCAAAGCAATATTTTATCTATATCAGTACACTAATATTATAATGTGTGTGTGTGTGTTTGTGTGCATGATTGTTACTCCTTAACACTCAAACGGCTGAATTAATCTACACTAATATTATAAAGAGGTAATTTTTTTTGTATTCATATTTTTTTTTTGTTTGTAGGAGGTAATCTCCGGAAGTACTGGTGCGATTGCTAAAAGGTTTTCACCGATAAAAAGCTGCTTTATTCCTGAGTAACACAGGCTATATTAAATGTAATAGCTAGTTTTTAATATGTATATAAAAATCTGTCACAGTGTTTGTTAGCGAACTCCTCCGAAACGGCTTGACCGATTTTAATTTTTTTTTTTGTGTATATTTGGAAGGTCTAATAATAGGTCATAGGCTAATTTTATACTTCTTGATGATCAGGGTGGCAAAACAACGTTTGCCGGATCAGCTAGTAATATTATAAAGAAAAGAGATTTAGATTATTTTCTCCAATGAATTTTTAAAATCAGTCCAGTAATTTTAGTATTTAAAAAACTACTAGACCAATTTTAAAAATTCTTTCACCAGTAGAATGATACTTTATCACTGAGTGACATGACTATATATTTTCTACTGTCACGCGAGAGAAACCGCTGGTAGAAGCTAGTCTATGATAAAACAAAATTCTCTTCAAGCAAGATTGGCGGCTTTTAAAAATATAGCTAACGCCAGGTCATCAACATTCCAGTCAAATGTCCACGGTTGGACATAGGCCTCACCCAACTGTCGCCACAACGAACGGTCCTGTGCGTCTCACATCCACCACATTCCCGCGACTCTCACCAGGTCATCGGTCCACCTTGTGGGAGGCCTTCCATGCTGCGTTTTCCGGTGCGCGGAACGCAACGCCAGATATTTTGAAGTAATATTTCGTCTATAAAGTTTCATATTTCACAGATTGGAAAGTAACATTGTATCAGCGACTATCACACGACATTTCGTGATGCCACAAAGATTAATAGATAGAACATCAGATAAAAATGCAACAGACCGTTATAAATTCACAATTTCACTTATTTGCAATTTGTCAAACTATTGTAATTGGGCATTTTGTGCGCTGACTGACATCATTTTATTTTGAGACTAACTTCAGCCAACTGCTTTGTCTGCTTGAAAGTAGGAAATTATTGTAAAGGAATACGAAGTTGGTACCTATACTTCCAGGAAAAAAAATGGTTTTTCCGATTGCCAAATTTCATCTAAATCCGTTTAGCAGTTTGAGCGTGAAAAAGTAATAAACATACACACATACACACACATGTATAAAAAATTTAGATTTTAAAATATTAGGTAGTGTTGATCGCCACTAGAACATGGAATTGTATCGAAAGTGAAATATATGCCAGTTTTCTTTCGAATTGCATTCAGTAAGAGATAAAATATTGCATGTAGTTTTATTTATACACAAATACCCAGAGGTCGGAACTAGGTACAGTTATTCATGTACTTGCATCGAAATATTGATATTAATATCGATCTTTCCGGGATTTCTAATAAAAAATCCCAAGCCAACAATATTACAAATAAATAATAATAAAAACCTCAGATATAAGACAAATATAACAAAAATAATTAACATACAATTTTATTAGTATTTTTCATTGAAAAATTCTCTCTACGTCAAATGAGGTGAGGTTAACAAATTTATACACTTCCTCCTCGTTATTAATGCAAGAACATTTTTTTTCTGCTATATTTCTGAGTTTCACAAAAAATAATAATTCTGCTCTTTAAAATTATTCACGGGATTTGAGGCATATTCACTTTATTCTTTCGCTGTATGAAATCAGTGTAAGTATATGAATAACTCTACCTATTTCCGACCTCTGCATACCTATATCCTGTTTTCAAAAACTACATAATTATTTATATGGTACTTTCCCTACAATTTCAATTTCTTGTTAGTATTAAAGTAAAAAAAGACATAACATGTACCTATTCACGTAACTTTCCATAACCATAAAATTTATAAACGATTGTCTATGAATAGATCAAGTTCAATGTCAAGTTCAGAGAACTTCAAGTTTCGTAAAAACAAACTACTCATTTTATGTGTTTTTTTTTTCATGTGAATATGTTTTTTAGGGTTCCGTACCTCAAAAGGAAAAACGGAACCCTTATAGGATCACTTTGTTGTCTTTCCATCTGTCTGTCTGTTAAGACCCTATCTCGGGAACGCGTGGAGGTACTGAGTTGAAATTAAAACCATGTACTCAAGTTTGCGGCCTCTTGAGGCTGTGAAAAAAACAAATTTGTAAGCTAACGAAAAAAAAGATACGGCCGTTTAGGTCTCAAAAAACGTATATTTCGACACTCTCGAGGAAATCAAAATTCATAGGGTACTTCCCGTTGACCCAGAATCCTGAAATTTTGCATAAAACAAGGTCTTGTATCACAGGTATATATAAATCTGAAAACTATAAATTTGTTGTTACGTCTCAACAAAAAAAAAATGCGTTTTGGAAGAATCTTCGGGACTCCATTCGGGAACTGAACTGTTTACATAGGTAAGTTTGTACGGAACCCTCAAGGCGCACTTGCCCATTTCTTTATTATTTTAAAACCTTAATCATTTGTATCTAATGCCAATTAATATACGTAATTAGGTACAAGTAAAGAAATGAAAACCAACAAAGGAATCTAAAAAAAAACTGTGGATTTATTTTTCCCAATTTAGTTTCAAAAACAATACATAAATAAACTTATCTTCTAGCCTCAAATATTTTTGCTATACTAGGTTCTAACTTTAGCGATATAAAATCCTTAATAGAAATCGTGTCCCGGACTTGCGTATGAGTCACTCCACCGTCATCTCTGGCATTAACTGGCCAACCTTGAAAAGGATCGGTCGTGGTGGGGAAACACAGAGGAAAAATATTTTATAAGGTACGGATAGCGGCACGAATCTTGAGCGCTCGGCGAAAGAGTGGGGATCGCTTTGCGTATCGTACAACATCGGCGAGCCAGTAACTATACAATGATTGCACTCCCCACCCCCGCATCTCTTTTCATACCACTAAAGAGACCCGATATTTCACTTCTGCGTGCTGCTGCGCAAGTAGAACTGTAGAAGTCAGCGCTCAAGATCCGTGCCGGTATCTGTAGCCCTGTTTTTGTTTTATTTCTTCATTTGAATACAGACCTTCTTGACACTTAAAGATAACTATGATTATTATGGATAATAAGAAACGCTTGTTGCAATTTGCTTATTTCGTATTATCAACTTTCCGATTGATTAGTGTTATTTTTATCGTATTTGCTTGGTAGACTGATACGTTAGGTTAGTGACATAATTACTCATTTGTAAGCAATTTAAATTGAATTGGGTTTTCCGCATTGTTAAGTAAGTAACAAATTGTTTATTTTACAATATGTTAATTACCGACGTTTCAGTCCTACATTGAAATGTCGGAGTTATTGTTGCAAATACACACTTGAAACTTGATAAAATAATTAAACATGATTAATAAATCTGAAGGAAATGAAGGAACTAGGAATGGGCCACGAATGCATTCGGTCAGATGGATGAAGATCGTTACTCATTGGACGCCTGGGTGAGGATTTCGCCGTGGAGGACCTCCGTAGCGAAAGTAGTGTGACGATCTGATTATGTTCGCAGAGGAAACTTATCAGAGATCCCACAAGACTGAGAGGTTTGGAAGGAGAAGAAAGATCGCTTTGCCTAGCAGTGGGGCACAATAGTCTAACAAAAAAAATAAAAATATCCTAAGTCTTACACACCATGATCACATCTCTTTTTTTCCAACTCTCCTTTCGCAGATATGCTGGGAGAGATATTTATGGAAATAAGCATCACCTTTGTACCTATTTTTTGTATCCTCATTCTTGTGTTTTATTATATGTCTGTATAACATTTTGATATAATAAGTATTGGACTCAGGTGACTGATATATAATTTAAATGAACCAATTGCTAATAAGAACAATCAGTTAGCTGAAATTATATGCGAAACGATACAAAAACATCCTAAACTTGCGGCCAACTCAAAAGGGCATCATTATACCTATAAATCCTTATAGGGGAATAATCTAGTATATGTAGTTATTAGTACATAACATACGCCGTAGCCTTGAGTCGGTGCTTCACACTGTAGTTCAATAGACGGAGAGGTGAACAACCCTTTTTGGCACAACCTGTTTAGAAAATGTCGATAACAAACTTGACCAGTTTAATTTGGCCCGCAGTGTAATCGGGAACTAAAGACGAAGTGTAATTTAACGTTCCGTTTGACGTTTAGTTTTGACAGCAGCGCCGCTGTGATGTATCAAAATAAAATGGCTGCTGTGAATACGATTAACATTAAAGAAGAATTTATTTTATTTTTGTTTTGTTGATTACTTAGTACCTAAATTATGTGATTGGTGCTGGTTTGGTGACTGTTGTTATTTAATAGGCTATTGTCTTCTGATTTCAAGCGATATGTATATATTGTTGAATCCGTTTAAGCTCGATTTATCATCATTTCAGCTGATGTCCATTACTTAGCATAATAGCATAGCATAATCAGCCTTTTAATGTTCCCACTGCTGGGACTCAGGCCTCCTCTCCCTAGGAGAGGGAACGGGCCGTAATCCACCACGCGGGCCCAGTGCGGATTGGTGAATGTCACATGTCTTCGAATTTTTGGTTCTAGGACATGCCGGTTTCCTCACGATATTTTCCTTCACCTTTGTGAGAAAAGTGGTGATGAAATAAATTACACAAAGTAATGCGCCTGGCTGGGTTTGAACCCGCGACCTACAACTCGTAAGACGGGGCCGTTACCACTCGGCTACCATTGCTCTTTATATGAACCGCTTCTTACCCCATTACTTACTGGACATAACAATCGGTCGTGTGCGTCTCGCATCCATTGGATTCCCGTGACCCTCACCAGGTCATCAGACGACCTAGCGAGAGGTCATCCAATGCTACATATTCCGATATTCGGTCTCCACTTCATGAACTTTTGGCTTCCGTCTCGGTTACAGCACCATTAATCTGAGGAAAATGCTCTAATTTACAAGATAACTTCTAACTTTCAGTAGCTATACCTACCTACGTTACCACTCTTATTTAAAGTAAAAATGCGAAAGAATTAGTTCTTTTAACATCGGAACAGACTTTAAAAAATCGTATTTAAAATGCTTTCTACTAAACCGCATAATTACCTCTACTCTGATAACGTATAAAAAATAAACCTTGAAAATGGTAAAAGAAAAATACCACTTCTAGAATTCTGAAAATGCTGCAATTCACTAAAATGATGGCATTTTACACAGCCTGTCTATATTACAGTAAGGAAAAATTAAAAAAAAAACCCTTTTCATTACACTTAGGTACTCGAAAACTCGGTCTTATCACTACCGCTTTTAGGCGCACAATTCACTTCATCCGCACTAGTGCGAAAAGGTGCTTGCTGGCAGTTGCCCCAACCGCAATTTATTATTTTCAAGTATTACCGTATCAGGCTTGGCGGCGGCGATCTCTCGCGCCGGGCCTTGGTACAGGCCATGGTCCGGAGCGAGGAGGAGTGGCAGGCGGTCGCCTCCTTCTGCGAAGCAGTGATGCTAGCAAAGGAGGCGGCCGATCGCGTGAGGCAGCGGTCCTCACGCCCCAACCGCCGCCGGGATTCCGATCCCGATTTCCGGCCACCGTAGGCGCGGGCTTGCGGACGGCGAGCAATGGGTGGCTTGCCGTCCGACCGTCCGGTAACCGTCCGGACCAAGCCCAAGTTGTCAACGGCGCGTGCTGTTCCACGCGCGCCTCAAGGAGATGTCAGCAACTGTAGGGGCCCAGCAGGGTCGAAGCCTACTGGGGCCAAGGGTCTGATTCTGAAAGGAAGACTCGGCCCTGGTACGAAAGGCAACGAAGGAACAGGAGTGGGTTTTTAGTCAGTAAAAGTCTGACACTATCTCCCGCCCCGCCCAAGAGCGGGGGATGTCATAAGATGATTTTCCCACCGGAAAAAAAAAAACCGTATCAGGCTGAGCGTTAAACGACCCCCACGAGTCTTACGACAACTCCCCGTTTACTTATTTCTACCTAAGTGTATTAAAAAACGTCGACTGATACACGTGGAAATTTGTCATTGCAGCCCTTGGCTCCGTAACACCCTCGCCTGCGGCTCAAACGAATGCCGCTTCGGACGCAATGACAAACTTCCTCCATTTGTATCAAAATGTACTGTTTCCATGTGTATTGACCCAATTGATTTTTACTAAATGTAAATATTTCCTTCTTGAAAGATAATGATGATAATATGCAGAAATCCCCTGATGAAGTGACGTCAAAATCTGATAAGCTAAGTACTTGCAATATAAATAAAAGGTGTAAGTAAGTTTTACTGCTAATATAAAACGATATCTCGGCGCCTTGATCAGTAGCCGAATTCTGGAAAGTTCGGAAAGTCGTATCTGTAGCTGTACATTGAAAATTGTTGCTATGTCAAAATTATCGCTCTTATGTAAAATTCTCAAGTGCTACAAGTTTGTCGATTGGAATACTTAAGTTTATCAGTTGAGTACTACAAACTGTTTCATATGTAAACTTTTAAAACAAAGTCCTGAATCACTCACTGATTTATCAATGCCCAGCGTCCTAGTTCCAAAGGTTTAGGTCCTTGACCCTAGCAGGCATCGTCCCTAACTGGCCCCCTCAATTTCGCGGACAGCAATTTGAGGTGCGCGTGACGCGTGAACACTACGCGGTGTCGACCAGAGTTTGGTTCTTATTGGACGGTTAAACGGCGAGCTAACCATTGCTCGCGGTCCGTAAGGCCGCGCCTATGTTGGCCGTAAATCTTCCTACGACTCCCGAGCCCTGACCTTTCGAATACCGTAATTAGAGACACAATAGAAAGACAATGAGATAGCGTTCGCTTTAAGGAATTAAGGCTGTTATTTTTAAACCACAAACTCCTCAAATCGACCAACTAATAGAATTAGTCCTTCGATACTTTCTTATGTAGGTATAAGAGATTTTTTCTTTAAATTAATGTCCAAAAATAGCATCTACATACCAGTACCAAGGCATTATAAATTTTGCACACACTTGTGCGAAAGAATTTCAAACGTCAATAATAAATATTTGAAATAATCGAATCATGTACAGAAAATAAGTACGTGAAATCGTTTTTATACGCACTTCTGCTAAGATCACTGTGACCACAGAATAAAAAATTTGATATGGCAGTATAATAACCGCATTTTTACAAAAAGTTATGGTGAAAAAAAGTGAGGCCGAAGTGGAAGAGAAATAAAATATGATGGTGTTTTTTTTTTATTATATAAATCTAATATGGTGTGGTAAGCGGTTCACTGTAAGGAGTGATGATAAGGACGTAATATTTCGGATATGATAAACGGATACGGATATAGGAATAATATTATATATATATCTGCATAGTTGATTTGAACATTACATGTTTGCTATATGGACTTTAAAAGAGATTTTGAACCCTGAGTTTGTTTCGGTGTTTCTACTCAGGGTGGTCAGCTAGGGAACACCGGCTTCATCTAGTTTATATTGACAAAAAAAATTGAGGTGTAAAAGTGTTTTAAAAAAACCTATTTGCAAAATAAATATCATTTATCATTTATATCGGTTTCGGATACGGTTACGGATATGAAATTATTTCGGAATTATCCGCCATTTTCGGTTACGGATAGTAAAATATAAATATCAAGATTTGACTTTTATTTCTAATTTAGTTTATATTATTTTTATATTTGTTTGGCTGGGCAAAATTAACAAAAACCTGTCGTAACCTGACATTTAAACTTTGCCATTATTCGAAACTATCCGGAACTTTAAATATTGGTTTTAGTTACGGTTACGGATATTTTTTTATTTTGGATATCTTATTTCGGTTTTGGTTATGGAGCTCCAAAACATCCCTGGGTTGTAGATTCTTATTTATAGTATCGTGAGAATTCTTGATTAATGCAAGCAAGCTTTAACTTTAGAGACTTTGCTAAATAGGAAGCTTGCGCAATAAAGTATGTTATATTAACTTTAATCAGTTTTAGTTATTCCAAGTTGATGATTCATGGCAAATTGTCGCCTATTTATAGATATCTGTTTTCTTGCTTTCAACTGCCCTGTGGACCCGTCCTAGTGGTGTTGTGGTCGCAAGCGCTACTGATGAGCGTAGGATTAAGTTAGATTCCCACGTCAGGCAAAATGTGCTATAGAGATTTTCTAATAAGAATTGCTCTATAGCAGCTCACAGTTTAGAAGTTGGTGGAGAGATATATTCACCTGTGTTTTCACGTACCAGTGTACGCGCAAACGCAACGCAAGTACGTAAGAGATGTTATAGTGCACCAGTTGCACTATAACATCTCTTGCGTACTTAGCTAATCTTTGTTTGAGATTGGCTAACATGATCGAATTTTGGTTGGGAAAATTATCTGTTTTCTTTCTGATTCATACGTGTGAATAATTTGTCATGGATAATACGCCTAAATATTCAAAAAACGTAGTGCCTACATTCACTTCGGCTCTTACAATGAATCACTGCAATCGATGAATTGACTACACGTAACTTTTTGTAGTTGTATTAGAAATTGTATAACGTGAACGTTGGTTCACGTTATACAATTTCAACTTTGCCACACTAGTTAACCAATTAAAATCGTATTTAATCAGTGGCCATTTTAAATTGAAACGTCAAACATGAAACTTTTTTGATGTATAGATAGGCTCACGCTAGATTACTATCTCACTTGATGGTAAATGATGGTGTAGTCTACGATGGACCACGCTTGACTACAAATAACCTATTCACTTTTAACTTAAGAAACAGTAGAAAACATAGACTCCGGTAGGAACTTAAAAAACAAAGACTCCGGCAGGAAGTTACTACATTTTTACTAAATTTGGCGTATTTTGTTCTAGTAAAGCCAATCTGAAGTGTCAAGTTATACTGGTTAATGCAGACAGACGTCCCATAAGCTCGCTGTAATAAGTAATAATGGTAGTGAAAGTTTTTAATCACACTCGTCTCAACACACAAATCAATCATTCTTTAATTTAACAATAAATATTATGCTGACTTTGATGGCATTTATGCTGACATTGATATGTATTCTATCAAGTTTCTTTATTATCATCGATAGGCTCGCGCTTGAGCAATATCTCACTTAATATTAAGTGATGAAGTGGTCGACGATGGAGCACGCTGACCTAGAAGTAACCTATTCACTCTTTATTCAAAGGCCCCCAAGTTGTAACTATCAGAACCCAAACTCCGGCAGGGTGTTACTTAATTCCAACTTCTTAATTGTACACACAACGAATGTGTCCCCAAAACGTTTAGTATGTATCTACTGATGGTGCATCGCCGTACGTCTGATGGTCCGATAATGGAAGGGTCAGGTTTGGGTATACGGGACTGAATTGATAGAAACACGGATAAAGACAACGAGGTTCTGCTATCATGATCGTGCTTTGTTTAAGAATCCTCGTTCAATAATGCAGTCCGAAAACCAGTTTTACCAAAACAAACTGATAATAAGTAACATGTAAATTCAGCCTTCTAAGCCAATTTGAACATTTAGGAGAACAGATCAAATATGTTGTCTATTCTTCATCGAGACCACAAAGCAAATATCCTATACAAATATGTAAGCGCTCTGTGGTTTCTACACTTATCTGAATAGTCGGTGGAAATAAAACTAATGTTTTTGTTCCGCTGTGTTGATCCCCGGCTACAGATTTGTGTGTAATTGCAAATAGCTGTAGTTTTCAGTGTTTATGTGCGATTATAAGATCAGTGTGAGTAATTGTTTGTTGACTTTGGCTTGCTGTTGCTTCATCACCAATCTTCTCCGGTCATTGCTGAGCATATGATTTTCGCTACCTGTGTCAGTCTCTACATTACTGTTACAGCCATATCCACGTCCACTTTCGTTTTAAGTTTACTTTAAATCAATCCAAATTAAAAGTTGTTCTTTGCCTATTCCAATTTTCGTGTTTCTGCACAGTCTCATCCAGATTTATTAACCAATCAAAATAAAAAGCTTAGTGAAGAATTTCTAACAGAAACAGTAATTTGAATGTGTGTGTGCACAATTCCGAACATAGCTACTCCGGCTCTCTAACCTTCACGACCGCCCAACCAGAAAGTAAGGTCTAGGTTGAAGATCATTACACCAGCATCATCACTTCAATAATAACAAAAATGGCACCCATTCAACATAAACATACAACTTGTGCTACTGACAGAGGAAATGACACAAATTGCGGGCTCCGAGCTAGACGATATAATTCAGAACATAGCAATGATTATGTTTAATGATAACAATTATGCATCGTCTGCTCTTGAAAGTTATGGAGCGAAAATAAAATTAGTTTTAGTACGTTAACCTCGTGAAACAGAAGACGGTGGGAGTTTGACTCGTATTCATTGGTTAGGCGGGAAACACACGAAGACTTTATTTGGACAGCTTTGAAGTGTTGAGTTATCGTGGCCCTGGAACGCAAAGGGTAATTGAAAGGAAACAGGTGGGTTTTAGTCAGTAAAAGTCTGACACTCTCACTCTCAGTCAGACTGAGCTGTATGAGCGGATGAGTATTTGATGATTTCCCACCTTAACAATGATTTGTATAAAAGTAAAGAGAGTAAATGATGGCGTGACGTTCGACAAGGGAGAATGGAAGTGTAGAAGCAGAATACCTGTTGATGTGACCCTTTTTTATGTGGGAAATCATTCAATGACTTCTCCTGAACTAGAGTGTCATTCATTTGCCCTTTGCGTTCCAGGACAACGGCATCCTTTTTAGAAATTCCCAAATAGTTAGTATGAAACAATGCCTAGAATGTTTTTATTAATATTCCGTCATTCATACAGCCAGGAATTAATTTCCTCTAAAAAAATTTGAAGCTCCGATTAAAAGAGTCTAAAAATGGTATGCAAGAGAGTGTCCGTATCTGCGCAACGCCTTACTACACAGATATTAATGGACACCCATTAACGGAACGGGCATTCTAATACATTAAAACATAAAAAAGAAAGAATTATTAATGTTCTGTTATCTTATTAACGTATAAGCCGCTTGTTCAGCGTTCGTAAGCAATAATCAGCCAGGCCTCGGAAGCAATCGGTCGACTGGTTATGTAAAACGTGATCTTTTCTACTCTGTGGCATCTAGCGGGCTGATGAAAGTACTGGCAACTTTCTTAGACTGTGGTAACAGGTGGCATTGGTTGGCCAGACTGTGTGGCGGGTCTATGGCGTAACTGTGATTTGTACACAAAATTCTTCTTTAATTGAAATAATTATGGGTTATTAAAGTTTAAATGTTTTTTTTTATTATGTTGATTGTTGTGATTTAACACACCTTTCACGCGCGAGTGTGTGTGTATGTGTATCGTGTTGAAAAACAATGATAGGTCAGCGACTTTGCTCACAAAAACTGTGGCTTAACGTTGGATTCTTCAACTTTTTTGAACCAAAAAAAATTGGCAATAAAAACCGATTCATCAGAATTCCATACAAAAACACAACAAAACGTGTACTTTCTCCTGACTACTCGACATTTGGTCATGATTTTCCTCAAAGACGATTCATTGTTCAGTCGCAAGCTTCATCTCGAACATCGTTTCTATTGAGAGTAAACCATCACTTATTTGACTTCAGTTGAAAAAAAGGTGTCATTCGTGCCGCACCGCAAGGTATGCGAACGAATGATAAGGGTTGCCAAACCATGATATCAAAATAAAATAACACAGCTTAACAAAAAAAAAACCCATGTCTATACGTAAGTGGCTAGGTACTGTTAGCGTTAAGGTGGAACAGCCGGGCAAGGGAAGCTTTGTCTCTTATACTATCTATGTAACATGATTTTACTTTGAGATTTTCAAGAAATACATGCAAGTAATCCCTCCTTAGTCTTATAGTTCCATTTTTTTTAAATAAATTTTTGATAAGTCGCGTTTGAACACATTCTCATCTGATTCATTCCAATTCACTCTTGACGCTCACATTATATCTATTAGGGAAACACAAACGCCGGAAAAGCAAGCAACTACAATACAGCGACAGATAGCGGCAAGAGCTACTGATGGGCCACGCGTGGTTTTTTGGCCGTAAAAGTCTAACACACACAGCTAGAGATGTTATTAACAAATAAAAAAAAACGCAAATAAAAAATAAGATGCAAAATAACATTCCTTTACAACGGTTTGTGTTTAAAGTACAACTAGTCATTACACTCATCAGTTGTCTATTCATTTCTCATTGAACGCACACCTATAATCATCACATCGTGAACCACCTGTCATCATAGTTATAGCTGTCCATCTTATATTAGAATGCTAAGCAATTACAGCGATGACAGGCATTCTACCAATACCTTTGCTTGCTTTTCTCTAGTAAGCAAAATAGGTATACAGTGTTTTTTTTTTAGGTGGGAAAATCATCTTATGAAAAATCCCGCTCTTGCGCGCTCCCGCACTCGATAGTGTCAGACTTTTACTGACTAAACTCAACCCACTCCCCTTTCTTCGTTTCCTTTCGTACCAGGGCCGAGTCTTCCTTTCAGAATCAGACTCTTGGCTTCAACCCTGCTGGGCCCCTACGTAGGTATATAGTGTCATGATATCTTAATCTAATGACCCGCGTACCATGAGATGCAGTATTGGTAGATCTCCCGCAAGGAGAACCGATGACCTGGGCCCTTACCATGACGTGATAAGATGTCAATCGAGCGAGCGAGAAAGAGGAATGGAGCTATACACCCTTTATAGCTCCATCCTTTTCCAGTTCAGTTTAGGTCGTAAAATGGATCGCGTTAGGAGCTCGTGGTAGAATCTCTGGTGAGGGTTGCGAGAATCCGACGGATACGAAAAGCTTAGGACCGGTTTTTGTGACGATACTTTTTTTTTTTTAGGTGGAAAATCAAAAACCCACTCCTGTTCCTTCGTTGCCTTCGTCCCAGGGTCCGGGTTTCGTTTTAACACTACCCATGGCCCCAGTAGGCTTCGACCCTGCTGGGCCACTACATTGCTGACATCTCCCTGAGGCGCGCGTGACGATACTTGGGAGAGGCCTATATCCAGTGGTGGACGGCTTTCGGCTGAAATCATGAGTTGATTGAGTGATGATTAACGCTATACTGACTTACTAAGCTACTTAAACTAAGTTTTAATATTAAAGCGTAAGTACTTGAAAAAATATTGATAACAATAAACTAAGATAAGGAATACAACCCTTTACAATACTAACGCATCATCACTCAAAAATGTTTTGATGAGGTGCACTTGCACTCGCTTCAGCAAACACGTAACAAAGTGTGTCATATCATAATTCAACGGTAAATTCACTTCATTTAATTACTTCTACGATATTCAACACGTTCATACTTTGACTTTTAAATGAATTAAAAGTGGGGCAGCCCTAGCGGTCGTGAGCGGTTTAGGAAAGCGTATCGAAACCCAGAATTTCCCTGAGGCGCCGCGTCGCCACGGTCTATCGGCTTGACACCTCGCTAAATCATTACATACTACTCAGACATGATACCTGGGCGTGATTCTAATACATATGTTCTGGTTTTTGTTGCGTGTGACGATGGAATCTGCGAAACATTTCATATTGGTTGCTGTCTTAATATCAACAGATATGTTAACGAAAAAGTCATCCTACTTTTTTCTCGCGCGTATCTTTTTTATGCAGTATTTGATACAAAATATTGATACTTCATTAACTTAAAGAAATTATCACTTGTCAGCTATAAAAAGTGATGCTTCAAATGTGACTAAAACTTTTTTGGTCCTTTTGGGTTCAAATTTACGCGACGCGACAAATAGGACCAACAAATCTTTCGCATTACTTCCAACAACTATCAAATCCAGGGATTACTGTAATTTAGAAACTAACTTTACTTACTGTATGAAAATACTATTTGTGTTGTAGTACCTACTAGCCTGTGCAGTGTCGTGTTCTGACTGATATGATTGACAGGACTACGAGCCTCAGATACGTTATCAGTCTATGACGCATCTCTACGAGAATCTGTAGTATTTGAGACTATGTCATAGATAATGATTTCAATGTGAGCTGGGGAACATTGGAATGTGACGCAACTTTTTTTTGGAGGCAGCATACCATCTAATAACTTCTCCCGCACTTATCTCTATTATTCAAATAAGACATGTAAGATATTCTGTGACTTGATGTTAGTTGTCCATTTTGTTATTATTATGAGCGAAAAGTTAATAATGTTGTACTATAAAAACTCAACGATTCTTATCGTTCCTCGAAGATCATTATCAGTTGAGTGATATAGGTCATATACACACATTCTATAGTATCTATGTAGTATTCTAATCCAATAAGATATGATCCTGTTTGTATTTATTTATTTAATCTTCAAATTCATGTATTAATTTTGTGAATGATCTTAAATAATGCCAGCTTTTGTCCGCAGCTTTGCCCACGTAGGTACATAAAATATAGCTTATGTCGCTCAGGAATAAAGCAGCTTTCTATCGGTGAAAAAATTTTAGCAATCGGACCAGTACTTTCCGGGTTTTCCCCCTACAAACCAAAAAAATAAAAACAAAAAATCAATATTTACCTCTTTGTAATATTAGTGTAGATATATAATGTTTGGTCCATCCTATGTTTCGCCGAAAGGCATACAGAATAGTAATGCTAAAGTCAATTTATATTATCAAAATTAAATTAATTTTAAAAATGTACAAAATGTCATAAAAAAACATTGTCATCAAATGAAAATTGTCAAAATTTAAATGGAACAGTACAAAAACGGCGCAAAAAGATCAATGCAATGCAATGCAATGTCAGCAATATTACAGGTGTCAAATTTAAATCAGTGAAAATAAATATAAAATGTTATGAAAAAATACAATGTAGATGAAGAAAAATCTTCATGCAAAACAAGGATAATACCTTAGGCATTCTCTACCAGTCAACCTAGGGTGGTGAAGAAACAGTATGGTAGGTGCATATAATATAAAAGAAAATGTTATTACATAATTGTTGTTCATTGGTATCAGTTACACTTGTTTTACTTTTTTGTTTTCGTATGTACAATATGTTACTTAATACTTCTTCATCTTAAAAAATGATCCAAATTTTTTTGGTTTGCCTATCTTTACTTAATTCTACAAAAATATTACATTAAAATAATATTGTATCATCAATAAGTAGAGAATCGTCAGGTTTCGTGCACTCGCGCTGGTGTTTATCGCTACGATTATTATCGTTTCTAGTAAAGCCAAATTGTCCATTACAAGTGCTGATATAGAAAAATAACAGACATTCAAGAGATTAGTGAGATAACGGCGATACAAAGACATCGCCGAAATTGGTGCACGAAGAAACGAAGTGCAAGAACAAAAAATATCTTTTGTAATCTATTGATACGAATCATCCATATGAAACTATTCCGCTTATTTGGGGTTGGTCTTCTTCTTCCATAGTTATAATCATCCATATAATCTACCCATAATGTAAAAGCATATTTTTTTCAAATTTTGTTAATTTGCCTACCATGTATGGTACCTACCATGGCACAATTTATCTTTTTATGTTAATACATGACTTGTTTGGCATAAACGAGCATGGCAGTTTAGGATTTGTCACTTTACTACTACACTTTACTTTGTTTGTTGCTCACTGAAATGTCTTACTGATGGAAGATGGTGGTGCGTGTGTTGGATCATTTGATCCCCTTCAAAATGGTTTAGTTGAGTGGTGCCAACATAATTATACATCATGTCCGTGAACGAACCCTGTCAGGTGAAACGGTTCAGGTCTTAACTGTCAGTGACACATTTTTATTATCTTATTTATTTACATTCTTCTGAGCTAATAAAAGCAAAAAAAAAATTATGTGCCGAGAATTGTAATATATGACTTAAAATAGTGTCCATGGAGTTTTTTGCATATTCTTCTCCATAGACATCTACGCTTTGGAATGCGCTATAAGCATCATTTTCTGACTTCTTGTCTGTAAATCATTGTTGATCGAAGCTGTAAATGATTTATTCGAATTTATTTTTTCGATTGTAGCTATCGAAATTAAACTTTTTTTTTCGAAGTGATACAAGTATTGTTTCTGACTCAATTTCAAGCAGAGGCTGTACACAGTACAGGCAACTTATATTTCTAAACACAATAGTTTTATATAACCTAATTATCGAGTGCTAGAAAAACATCACAATCAGTGTCACGGTAGTAACACTCATAATTGCAATTATGCACCATAATTTTATTTCTAACTTATTTTATTACAGTCACGATGGTAACAGGCGATAAACAATTGTTTCCACTTATTTCTGTATTAGGTACGTTGCAGTATCGTTTCTTACATACTGGAAATCAATATTTATCTAGTTAGGAAACCGATTCTGGTTACTAAGTTATGTGCTTTATTAATGCGGATTGATTGGTCCTTTTAACCAACTAGGTCGGGCTAGTGTGTGTGGTTAAAAGGACAAGCCCGGGGTAGCCAGGTTACAACCGTTTCGTTTCGATTCTATTTTCGTTGATCGTCTCGAGTCGGCCTCGCCTCCTATTCCTGTTCTGACCACGTGACTTAGCGTTGAGATGACGTCAGAATAAAGGAATAGGAGGCGTGGCTTACTCGAGGCGATCGACGAAAAGAGAATCGAAACGAAACGGTTGTAGCTTGGCTAGGGGGCAGGTTACTGTCCATTTCCTCTCTTAAAGAAAAGGTCTAAGGGCACTGAAGCACATAGATTCCTACTGCTTCTACCAAGATTATAAGGCTGATTATTTTTACTATACTATAATTGGTCGTTTTAGACACAACGCAATCATATGCTTACTGTACCAAAATTTCATTTTACAGATAACTCTACTGCATATCTACAATTCCTCTCTGGATAAAGTAGTTTAAGAAAAAAATATAATAATTTAGTAGGTATACTAACTACGTATTGATTCGGTGATCGGCACAGCGATGTACAGTTTTGTAATTGGGGTTGAAAAAACAACAGCCTGAAACTTAGGATATCACCAAAGAGCAGAAATTCTCTTGATATACTGTTATATACGAACATAATGCGATATAGCACAAACTAATATCTGTTCACAGAATTAATTAAGTCAATTATCGTGATCAAAAAGTACCGCTTAAAGTTCCCGATAGATCAGAGATTTCTCGGTACAACAATGCGACGATTATCGAGTACTTGTAAACTAATTAACTCTTTTTAGCATAAGTAGAACAGTCGGCAAGAAATTTCAATTGAGCTGTCAAGGGAACAATTACTGGATGACTATTAGTCTGACTTGATTAGAAATCTTATTGTGTTTAAGAAAAGTTCCTTTAGTTATTAATTAAAGGTATCCGGCTCGAAGGACCAGATTTCCTATCGGCAGAAATGAAGAAACTTCTATAAAACCATTCTTTCTCAGTGGTTACATTCATCGTATCATCATCATCATTTCAGCCGGAAGACGTCCACTGTTGGACATGGGCCTCCCCCAAGTGCCGCCACAAAAACCGGTCCTGTGCGTCACGCATCCATCGTGTAAGGAACTCCAGCTCCAAAATGTTTATGCTTCAAGACTCTTTGCTAGTCTGTCAATTAAATTAAAATATTTATTGAATAGATATTACTAAAGGTTCTCGATATTAAAACGTTTTTCTAACTTTATAAAAATCTATTTTTAAAACGACTCAATCCCCAGTGAATCGATAAATTGAAATTCTATACCGTTCTGTTTACAAAGTATTGATGACTTACAAAGTAGAAACAAATTTCAAACTTTGAACTGAAAATGTCGAAAACTTGTTACGCCCAAACAATGGTTAAACTGTGTACGTTTTCATGTAATTAGTATTGTTTTTATCAGATGTACTTACACGTATAAAAAACGTTAGGTACATTTTGGCTAAAACGACGGATTTGTCGAAAGTACTCGTAGATGATGGCCTTTCTTAATAAGATTGGAAATCATCAAATAAGTCCTCTCTAGCTCTGGGTGGAGCGGGAAGGAGTATTAGGCTTTTACTGACTAGAACCCACCTGTATTCCTTCAGTTGCCCTTTGAGTTTCAGGGCTCCGGTAACTCTTTTCTCTCCTTTCTTTTTAAACCGAACAATTGACTTTTTTATACATTTGATAATCTCCATCATCCTCATGTCTTCGTTTCCCAATCAGATATAAATTGCGACTTTTCTGTGCTATTATTATTATTATTACCCCGTGTCTTAGATTTCGACGCACAAACACCATGAATCCTGTACAGGATTTTGGTCTCCTCGGTGGTGGAATTTTTCGTCAGCATCCTATTTCACTGACTGCAAAATACAAGAAAAAACTTGAAAAAATTGAATTTCGCAGGATTTGTATCACTGGCGCGTTCACCTTATCCTATTAGCATTCCTGTACTACCCAAACGACGTAGCCAAGACTTCCGCCACCAATCATCTTTTTCACAAACCTTTCTTCCCAACAATTCTGTTCCTCGTTTACCGGTTGAATACCTGCGTCAGTGGTACAATTAATATGTTTTCCCACCGCTAGTAACGCTTGTATCTTATCAGTGGATCTGATATCGTCTGCTCACTCGAGCGTCCCACAACATCCGTCCATCGCATGCACACCGTTCATTCATGACACTGTTTGTTTTCCTTTTTTAATGACATTGCAATTTTCTATTCGTGACCTCTATTTTCTGTGTTTATTATAGGTTTCTGTCATTCTGTTGTGTTGTGTTGGAATCGAAACGTTACTGTGGCATATACAGGGTGACCACGGTTGTTACTTTTTAGTCGTGTGGTTTTTTTTTTTTGACTATAACTGTGTTGTGATTTTTTTTTGAGATTGCAAATCATCAAATAGGTACTTCTGCGGCTCTGGCTGGACGCGTGATTGAGTATTAGACTTTTACTGAATAAAACCTTTCTTTGAGTTGCCCTTTGCGTTTCAGAGCCGAAGTAACTCTTTCGAACAATCACGTGTTGCGTTGGAATTGAAACATTTTTGTTATATATATATAAATATAAGTTCAGGGTGATCACAGTAATTTATTTTTAATCGTACACTTATTATATTTTTGTCCACTGTGTTGTGCGTACCCTGTATATGTTTTGAAAATAATAACTATCATATAATTATGACTGCTGGTAAATAACAGATTCTAAATATTTTTAATTTATTGTTATTTTAAACCCTGACCTGTAAGCTACTGATAGTGGAGTAAACGGAAATGGTTCATTTTTGATCGGGTGAATTCCCATCTTTTAAGAATATGTAAGTAGATAAGAAATATGTCTTACTGGGTATTATTATTTGTAAATAAGTACATGTTACGGGAACACGTACGTTTAACTGATCACTGAATACTATCTTAATATGTATAACAAAACTGTTCTAGCTTAAAATGTACAAGTGATAAGACCTGTCTTACTGTATGAATCAGAATGTTAGACTGTGAAAAAGATGGATGGAAAAAGATTTCATGTAGAGAAGATGAAGAAAAGTGGCGCCAGTGACTGAAAAGTTGAAAAGAAATCGTTTGTCTTGGTATGGTCATGTGAAGAGGAGGGATGAAACGCATATTACTAAAAGAGTTCTGAGTATACATGTAGATGGATGGAAAGGGAGGCCAAAGGAAAGACGGAAGGATTGTGTGAGGATAGATATGAAAGAAAAGGGAGTTAGTGATAGTGTGACGGGTGGCAGGACAGAATGAAAGAAAAAAAAAACATGTTGCGCTGACCCTAAGTAATATGGGACAAGGGCAGGAAGAAGAAAATTACTTAACTGCTCTAGCAAATTATTCTACAAGACCTGAAAGTCAGAATTTGTAAATCGTGGTTGGCCATCATGAAGGAGAGGTGGACTCCACTTCTTTAAATATACTTCTACTAATTCTATAACAGCTCCACATACTTTCCTGTTTTCTGAGCCTCAAGAGCAGAAGCAAACTATGCCCAGACACAGACGATGCCGTGTAAATTGGCGAAGTATTGTACCAAGAAAATTCGCCATATTGACACGAAGAAGAAGTATAGTGTCGTCATAAACTACACCATCATGTACAAGTTACACATAACCAAACATATCACTAAAACGCAATACCAGCTAAGTTACACGCGTGCTAGACTCGGCATGTCGTTTATTTCAAATGTCAGAGTAATGTCAAGATATAATTTAGAAAGTTTAATCGCCTGCGCACGCGTCATGATCGGCTCGCGTGTAATTGCGAGCATTAGGGTCCGGTACATATGAGTCTTTGCTTATACGATTGGCGATTGAGAGGTATTGCGATTTTTTTAGTAGCTCGTATTGTTAATGTCTGTGTAGAGTTGCCACGGACCAATTTTTATTAGAGAAGTCCAGCTATTCCAAATATTTTAGTCTATGTCTGCCAAGAAGTCACTTGCCATTAAGGGGATGCTCTTAGCTGTAAGGTAATTTTCGAAATTTCTTTTTTTTAAATTAATTGCATAATTGCATATTGCATGCAAGTGTTAAGTTGTATGTTGAATAAAATGTAAAGGCTTGGTAATACGTATTTATTTATCGAATTATAATAATTAAAACCATTAATTTACCGAATTATAATAATTCGAATCGATTTATAATAATTAAAACCATCGATTTACCCCATTGAATGGTTATTTTATGAAAAATTCATTCAACTGAAGTCGTCGAACTTAGGACAGTTTGTCTTTTAGGGGCTACCCTGGCACTTTCATCCTTAGAGGAACCGTACCTAAGGTCAGTTAGGGATTTGCCATACTTCCTGTAGCTTTACATTTTTTTAAAATTATTATTGATAGGTGTACGCTTGACCACTATACTTGATGGTGAGTGATGATATAGTCGACAGTGGAGCACGTTCACTTTTGACTTTGATTTGGATCAGATGCGCACGGCTTTTTCTTCACCAGAGATTCGATGTTGTGTGAAAAAGGTGCAACAGTAAAGCAAAAATCATTCCACTAGTTGCGACTTTTTCATGCTACGCTAGAACGCTGTCGCAAAAACGCTAGTCGCCGGTGACAGAAGTCTCATGCACGGCAAGCGTGACTCTTGTAATTAAACGTTATTATTATAGCACGCGTTTATTAAGACGTAATACAATAGACCACGATAATATCTAAATATGGAACGGAAGGAAAGCTGTGCAAGTAAGTATTTGGAGTGAACCGATTTATTGATATTAAGGCTGTACCTACGTGAGAAGTTATTAGATAACATTTATCATCTGCGGGAACGTTTAAGAGGGTCCTTTTTCACTCGCCTATCGTCAACATCGAGCATAGATTAAAAGCTTGTTACTTCATCTAACGCAATCCAACACGATGTTCGAACATAGAAAAGGCAACGTGAAAAAAGAGAAATAACACCTGAAAAATCTGTTAGCATTTGGTAATTCCGTGATTTACTCGAATATTTTACAAAACTTGTTCCAGGAAATACGTGTTTTTTTTAAACCATCAAAAGTTTTTGAAAAATTTGTCGTCATTTAGAATCTTGATTAAATTTGCAAGGCGTCTATTGTTTTACTTTTTGAAGAAGAAAATTATGTAGTGTCAAACTTCATGCAAAATAGCAGATTTGCGGAGGTTTTTACTGGATTATTTTTACACAAATTTATAAATTAATTTTAATAGAAGCCTAGATAATATCCACAAGATACTGTCTCCAAAATATCTAATGAAAAATGTGTAGGTAATAACGTCATAATCATGTATGAGCGGTAGTATGAAAAACAGTGAAAATGTATGTCGAGTTGGCATCCCCTAGGGATGGGGGTCCCAAGGGTTACCGTAGCCCTAGAATGCAAATGGCAAAGTAACATAGGTTAGTTTTAGTAAGTCTGACATGCCTTCTGGCTCCGCTCCAGAGCTCTCACTCTTGGGTGGCCTAGTCTGGCTACCAATTTTATGATTTTCCACCTCAAAAAAAAAAAACTTAACATTTCTTCAACCTTTTCCTAATTTGGGGTTTTTTCCACAAAATCTCTCCAAGGTCGGTCAGGTATTCATTATTATCATTTCGGCCGAAAGACTTTCATTGCTGGACCTCTTCAAGTTTCGCAACGTCGACCGGTCAGGTGCTTCTCAAATACAGTGAATTCTTGCAGCCATAACTAGATCGTCAGTCCACCGTATAACAATGTTCTTACACAAACACAATAGAATAGAATAGAATAAAATAAACTTTATTGTACAACAAAAAAGTGACACAACTTATAGGTACAATGCACAATGTTCGTACACTAACTACGGAATTTTATTCAACGGGATACTTAAATATTGAAAACTTTATTTTGGGTGGTAAATTATCCAATAACACCTGCCCTGGGTCCCTCGATCCAGCGAAAGGGGCACTTATACTTGACTTATACTAAAACCTACTCGTGTTCCTGCAGTAGCCGTTTGCGGTCCAGAGCCGCAGTAGTGACATCTACACCCCTAGTTTTTACACATCGTAGTCAAAAGTAAAAAAACTAAATCCCAAAATTGTCCACGAAAATTTCATAATTGGTAAATTCATAATAGAATTTATCATTCACACACAAAATACTACGCGCAGTGTTTTTCCATTTTGATCATCATTTATTCATACAACAATATTTCCATAAATTAAGTGACATTTTGGGATATAAACAAACGCTAATAACTTTGCTGTTTATGAATATTATTTATTGAGACTTTACTTGTGGTTGCCCAATCGATAGTTGTTGAAGTATGCACCAACCTGCTAAAACATTTGCCAAGTAGGGCTAGAGCTTGTTACATTGCTTGAATGACTACTAACTCTTCATTCTGGCTTTTTCTCGGCCCATTGCCAGTATTTTCTTCCAATGCTCTTCTTAAGTACCTCGCAGTCAATTAGTTTTCTTGTGTCACTAAGATACGGGCTTCGCCTTTTAAACCCATTGCTAACATGTCAAGGTATTTTTTTTTAAAAAAAAAAAAACATGTCTAGGTTAGTTTTACTTTCTTTGCAAGATGGTACAATGATAGTACTCGTATATGACATAAATAGTATTTAGTTTGATTTTAATTGGTTTAAATTGACTTTAATTTAATTTGTTTTAATGAAGTTGGTTCCTTTCGTTTTCATTTAATTTAATTGTTTTTGACTTCATTATTTAAAAAATATTATTACAATAAAACAAGGTCTTTTTCTGCGTCGGTCTGTTTATCCGCTAACTCCTAAACGACGCAACTGATGTTGGTAGTATTTTCACAAATAGATAGAGCACTATTGCTCTATCACTATCTCGCTCTATCTCACGATGAAGATTTATACTGTACAAAGCTGGTACGGATCTCTAGTGGTAATTTTTTTTTATGTCTGTAGGTGGCTATGACCACTTCCATGAAGTGTTTCACCTGTTTGTTTACCACTCAATTGGGCAAAAAATAAGTCGCATAACTACTAAAACATCCGAGTCACATTCGAATAAAAAATGCACTCGATTCTTGGCAACTCCGTGAACTAAGTTATCGCTCCATTCAGATTACACATTACGACAAATTCTTTCGTCAGTTTACCGTTTAAACAATCGAAACTCGGATATATATTGGACAGAGCTCTCGGTTGCGTGAATACCAATTAATGTTACTGCATCGTTTGGATGCACTTCAAAATACATAGCCAGTTATTTGTGGTTGTTTGTCTGCGTCATATAAAACAGTGTTTAAGTGTATTGTGTAAGAAAATGCATGTGCAACTGATGGCAATGTACTTTTCAATCTTACATTTTATGCTCCTGAAAATAGAGCATATTTTCCAATCATGTAATTACTTGCTTCTGACATATATTATTTCATATAGGCCTACATGGGCACTTATAAAACGTCAAAAGCTAGTGCACGGTTCCAAATTGGTCGTTTCCTATGGAGTAGAACCGGCAAGAAACTCCATGGTTACTCTTTTAAAAAGTGGTTGTTTACAATATTTTCATATAACAGTACTAAAGACATTATGTAAGAACAGTGTACACCAGTCGATATTGTACCTACCCGAAAGCACAATAAAAACAATCATATTAAAAAAATAGTATAGAAAGTTAGTAGAAAGTTATCCCAAGGGAACATACTCCTGTGGTGAAAAGTACCGTATGTGCTATTTTAGGACATGGTATACCCGTCTGTCAAACATCCAAAGCCGTTCAACCATTTGAGTATGAAGGAATAACCAACATCATTTACATCATCATTTCAGACGAAAGACGTCCACTGTTGGACATCTCTCGTCATCGGAGTCTGTGTTTCCTGATAGCTTCAACTTAGGGGTCTTTAAGTGAAGAGTGAATAGGTTACTTCTAGGCAAGCGTGCACCATCGTCGGCCACATCATCGCTTACCATCAGGTGAGATAGTGGTCAAACGCGAGCCTATACATAATAAAAAAAAACATAGGCCACTTAACACTTGGGGGTGACTTAAATGTCGCCATAATGACCGAACATACACATATAAATATTCAAAAACGAATTCTCGAAAAGTGATAAAGCGAATTTTAATAAATAAATAATAAATAATAAGTACCGTAACTAATGGATAAAAATATGTCTTCATCATTTCGTATCCGAACCGAACTATACAAAGCACCCATTAACCGCAAAAGGGCAAATATGATTATAACCTAAAAATTAAGTCAATATTAAAATCGCTTTGCAAAACGTTCAGCAATTAATCTTAAGCACCTAAACGTTTTAATTTTCATTATTCACTCATTAATATTGATGTTCGCACTGGAATGTGTAAGGACATTTCACGTCGTTGCCAAACGTACCTCGATAAAAAACTGCCTCATGAATAAAAATACTGCCTCTTGGTGAAAATCGCAGAACAATCCGTTAAGTGATTTTTGAACTTATTGCAAACAAGATAGACAGACAGACTCGGTGGGTTATTTTGTTTTTTAATATGTAAAGATTTGCACTCGAGCGAAGCCGTAGCGGTTTACTAGTAAAAAAAACAAGTGCGAGTCGGGTTCGCGCACTGAGGGTTCCGTACAGACTACAATTCCCGAATGGAATCTCGAACATTTTTCCGAATTGCAAAAAAGGTTTTTTTTTGTGACGTAGGTAACAACAAATTTACTGTTTTTATATTCATTCCTACACCTGTGCTGTAAAGCCTTGCTTTATGCCAAATTTCAGGATTCTGGGTCAACAGGAAGTACCCTATGAATTTTTATTTCTTTGAGAGTATCGAAATACCTATACGTTTTTTGCGACATAAACGGCTGTATCTTTTTTATTAGTTAATTTAGAATTTTGATTTTTTATAGCTTCAAGGGACTGTAGACCTGAGTATATGGTTTTAATTTCAACTCGACACCTTCACGCGATCCCGAGATAAAAGGTCAACAAAGTGATCCTATAAAATCCTTCCTTTTGAGGTAAAAACCGAACCCTAAAAATGAAATTATTCATATTCAATTAAAAGAAATTCAATCAGAATAATGTTTTTTAAAGTCTGAATGGCCAGAGGCTAGACAAATGCGAGGTTTGAAAGAGTATGCCGCAGCCCTAGAAAGCATTGAACTCAAAGGGCAAATAAAGGAATTTAGGTGGGTGTTAGTCGCTAAAAGTCTGAAACGCCCTCTTACGTGATTGTTTCAGAGGGAGAAAAGTCATTTGATGTTTTCCTACCTAAAAAAAGGCTTTAGACAAAGTTTATCAACACTAACAATTGATGGAAAGTCTCAAATGTAATTGAAATATCAATCAATCTCAAACATTTTTGACATTTGACAATCGGTGCAGGAATGTCCTGTTGTTTCTGTCTAGAGCTCCTTTTGTGTTTTGATTAGAAATAATCATCATTTACGAACATTGAAAAATAAAATAAAAGTGGGTTCTCCTTAAGGAAACCGTCCGGACCGAGCCCAAGTCGTCGTCGGCGCGGAGTGTTCCACGCACGCCTCAAGGAGATGTTAGCAAATCGTAGGGGCCCCAGCAGGGTTGAAGCCTACTGGGGCCATAGATTGTGCAAAAGTGAACCCCGGGGCCCTGGAACAAAGGCAAAGAAGGAGCTGGATGGGGTTTTAGTCAGTAAAAGTCTCGCTCTGACTGAAAAACCCACTAATTCTTTTTTTAGTATTATTAGATTACATTTGAACCAATTGTTACAAACAAGTGCTGATCCCGCCGACAAACTGTTACGCAGTTTGGTGGGTTTATAAAATTTACATTTTTGGTTCAAGTAAATGATTTATTACCAGGGACTCAAACTGTAACCGTAATAAGTGTTTTTAACACTGTTTTTTAAAACAGTTTTAACAGAAAAACACTTTGAAATGTAACAGATACAATAATGTTACCGAATCAAACTGTAACCTTTTATATGTGTTAATAAGTGTTTATGAGTGTAACAGAAATAATCGGTTTTAGTATAGCTTTAGGTAGGTATAAGTAATTGCACAGTACGGCAACAACGCGTGGCGGCCGTAAGAGTGTTGACGCGCGTTTTTAAAGCCTACGACGATCTTCAGTACACACACACTAACGCATTATATTTGTTTTGTTTAGTTCCGATTCCGACTTACGGCGTGTGCCGATACGCCATTATTTTTGATCTCAAGTCACCATCTCTTGCTTACAATACACTAAGTACCAGAAAATATGCCTCGTAATAAAACCAATACCGTTCACAGATATTTTACATTTATTGGAATTGTCATGAGAAAAAGGCACTCTAGTTATATACAGGGTGTTTGGTGCATCGTGTGCCAAATTGAAATGGTCGACTGGAGGGTCATCTACTATCCTTTTAGACCCTTAAACACTTCTCATGCCCTGTGGATTTTTTTTCATCGACTTTTTCTTGCTTTATGGAAATAAGACCCAATTTTTTCATTCAAATACCAATTTAAAAAAAATATATAAGGCGTAGATTCAATGCAATTTTTTTTTTTTTTTTCTAGTAAGCCCGAAAAAGAGAGATACGAGACAGATTTTACCTTATAAGAGTGAGATAACATTTTTAATAGGTTTTTCAGGTATCAATTAAGCATAAATATTTTTATAAATCATAATTTTGAATATTAGTCTTATGTGACTAGATTCATAATTCTAGCGAATTCACAAAGTTATAGAAAGATTTTTATAGCATGTGGCACATCACTATCAAGAGGATAAACTAGAGAATTTTTGAGGGAGTTGGAAGATCACGGTCGCTTTAGATTTTTTTTAAAGCCATGTATAGTAAACTAGTAGCTGTAACATGGATAGCTTTAATTTAAGTCCAAAACTTTGCGAGTAAATTAAAAAAAACTAGATATCTAATGTCACATGTTTTTTAAAATTTGTATTTGAAGGAAAAATTCGGGTCTTATTTTCATAAAACAATAAAGAGTCGATAAAAAAAGATCCACAGGGCATAAGAAGTGTTTAGGGGACTGAAAGGATAACAGTCGACCATTTTAATTTGGCACACGATGCACCAAACACCCTATAATAATAATAATAAGTTTATTTTCAGACTAAATTTGTCCATAGTTTTGTTAGTATTGGTGTGTTAGTAACAATGGTGCTTAAATAATTAGGTTAGTATTGTTAGTTTTTACTATTTATTTATTTTATTTATGACTGTCGCCACCCAGTGTCTCTGCAAGGGACAGTCCGGTCTGGCAGCAATCATCTTCAAAAAGCCTATATAAGTGTATCGCAACTAAAAAGTGTGAAAGAAAAAAACTTTTTACAAAAAAAAAATAATAACCGACTTCACTAAAAAAAAAACACCATATGGATCAAAGTAACGTTCTATGTTGGAACTCTTAATATGAAAAAAATGATTTTTTATTAGCTATCATGGTTATAAGAACTGCGATATTACAGAAAATACAAAACACAAAGAAACCAATAAAAACCAAATTTTGAAAAAAAAAATAACGTACCTTTAATATAAAGTTTATTTGAACTTATAATTCCAAGTCAATCCAAAGATATACCACTTCGAAGCAACCCGATTTAAAAAACGGAAATTTCATACTTTAACCTCTAAAATATAAAGATACCAGGGCAGGGACTAATTAACCAAAAAAATAATTAATCAAGAAATTAATTTTTTTTATTGATAGATCAACATACATCTATTTTTAAAGTCAGTTATTAAAATTTGTGTCTATAATATAAATATTAATTATAAAATAAACAGTGTTTTATTTTTACTGCCATTTTTTTTTCTGTAGGAAAATCATCTTATGACATGCCCCGCTCTTGGGCGGGGCGGGAGATAGTGTCAGACTTTTACTGACAAAAACCCACTCCTGTTCCTTCGTTGCCTTTCGTACTACGGCCGAATCTTCCTTTCAGAATCAGACTCTTGGCCCCAATAGGCTTCGACCCTGCTAGGCCCCTACAGTTGCTGACATCTCCTTGAGGCGTGCCTGGAACAGTACGCGCCGTCGACGACTTGTGCTCCACTATATCCTCCGGGCGGTCCACACAATGGTGACACCCGGGCGTTTCTTCCGCACGAATCCGGTGCAGAAACCTCCCGAACTTACCATGTCCGACGAGGACCTGCGTCATACGGAAGGTAAGGACGCCGTGATGCCTTTCCAGCCATTCCTCAAAGAAGGGATTTACCGCCATAATGCAATATGCTTAGCACTGGGTTGCGATAGTCGCTGTCTCCATTTCGCCATTAGACCCCGCCGAAGCTCTGTCCGCCATGCCGCTACTTGTCGCGGCAACGGAGTTCCGGCCCGACATTGCATCTCCACGCGCAGATCGTGCTTGCGTGCAAGGTCTGTTGCCTCCAGATCTGGTGGCTGGCCAGCAAGGAGGCTCACCGCTTTGCGGGAAATCGATCGGTATCCCCGAACTATCCGTATGGCCATAACCCTCTGGCACGCGTTCAGCTGGGCCGCCGGTCGCTTTCGCAGTGACGGCGCCCACACCGGTGCCTCATAAAGGGCCATGGGCCGGACGATGCCTGCGTAGAGTCTCCGGTAGGAGGCGTCTGGACCCCCGAGGTTGGGCAGGAGCCGTCTGAGGGCAGCCCCAATCCGATTCAGTCTGGGAGCCAGACGTCAGAAGTGCTCCTCGAAATTCCACCGGCTGTTGAGGATGAGTCCCAGGTACTTAATGTCAACTTGACGCCGATGTGAACTCCTCCTACCGTTAATTGGGAGCGCCAAGGCGGCGCGCTCCGAGGGCTGTGAAAACACATGGCCTCGGGCTTGTGCAGCGCCACCTCGAGTCCCAACTGCTGGATCCTATCAACGACTATCGTAACCCCACGTGTCGCTAATTTGTTCGCCGCCTAGTACGACTCTCCCTGAGCTAGGACCAGACCACGCTGACCCCGTCAGTTACTGCCATGAGTGCGACAAATTATAAATAAAAAATAATCGACAACTAAGTACGATATCCTTTTATGCTAAACACTTTGACCATTTTATATACTTATGTTTAAATTTTAGTTGGTGTACAGTCTATAATATGCATGAGTACGCATAAGTACGCATGCACGGTTTTACATGTTGAAATTCCTATGCAATTAATTCACTATAAAAAACTTTTCAAAAAATAAATATAACGGAAGTCGGTGTTTCTGTAATAGTTTTGCCTCTTCGTTATTTAACACCGACTTCCGAAATTAAAGTTATTTTGCACTTTTCAGTGTTTTTTTTTACTTTGAAGTCGGTTATATTTTTTTTTTTTGGAAAAGTTTTTTATTTTACACTTTTTAGTAACGGTACCACCACTAAAAAGTACCCCTCAGCCAAATTTAAATACCTTATAGCCAGAGTGCATCTCATGACAATTCTAATAATCCCAAACACGGTTAGATTACATTAATTTATTACAGAGTTCCAGTGCCTAACTTCAGGGTTCATCATCAGATCAGATCAATATATTCCCCCTCTACTTTCAGTCAGTCATCGACTACGCGTATAAACAAAACAATTTTACTGGTTACGACGGTTCTGTTGTGATCCTATGAGGAGTTCTGTTCCATATCTTCGAAGTTCATGATCAGATCATAACAATATTTCTATGGGACCAACACGGAAGCATAACATTTCAGACGAAAAAAAAAAATTCTAATCGGTCCACAATTGACCGAGAAATCGGTGAACATACATAAAAAAAAAAACAACATACATTCAACCGAACGTATAACCTCCTCCTTTTTGAAGTCGGTTAAAAATGCTTGTTTCTTGGATCCATTGGTTCAACTAAACCGTCACTATGCAACGCACACTCCGAACATTTCGCACCACTTCTTTGCAGTCAAACTTTTCGTTTCCAAATCTGAATAATTTAGTTTTGTTTTCAATTTCTTCTGTATCATCTTCAAATAATGTGGGACTGTCAAGACGCACAACTTCTTGTTGAAGTGCGAAATATCTAGATTTAGGAAATCTAGATAGATTTAGGATAGTCTTCGTCCTTATCCAGACGGGTTTTTTTTATAAGAAAGGATTGATT
Source organism: Mythimna pallens (assembly GCA_961205895.1). Lineage (NCBI taxonomy): Eukaryota > Metazoa > Arthropoda > Insecta > Lepidoptera > Noctuidae > Mythimna > Mythimna pallens. The sequence goes on from OY540829.1 coordinate 9,449,508, forward strand.
GCTAATAATCCTCCGAATATACTTCCGGCTCTATCAAGATATCGGGACTAATAGGACGCACAACTTCTTGTCGAAGTGGTAAGCAGTTAATTTTAGGATGATTGTCATCTTGATCCAAACGAGTTTTTTTTTTACAGAAAGTATTGATTGATCCATTGCAGTCAAAACTTTTCAAATAAACTCACGACGTCACGAATATTTTCAATACTGTTTTGCACGTATACAACAGACTGCGACTGGAATTCGGCTATCTAATGCTTTATTAACCATAAAAAAGTACATTGTAAATTTGGCAACGCTGCGTTTACCTGTTACACTTATTAACACTGTTAACACTTTTATATCTGTTACAGATTATGTTACGGTTACACTTTTGTAAGTGTTTTGGGTTAACACATTGAAAACACATTTATAAGTGTTACATATTTGATTCTGTAACCAATTCAACCTGTAACACTTATTATTCTGTAACCTTTATGAAGGTGTTTTTAAGTCCCTGTTTATTACTATTAAAAACTCCTACCATTTTAGATGGCACTCCCTCTCGCGGGAGTGACAGACTTTTACTGATTTATACCCACCTATGTTCCTTCAGTTGCCCTTTGCATTTCATGACCGCGGTAACTCTTTCGAACAAACCCGCAGTGTACTGCATTTTAAGCTTCTTTTTTATTTTTATTGTGTTCGTACTTAACTATTGTGTGTGAGTCTTGTGTTGTGCCAAATAAATTGTTTCACTGTCTCTAGCTCGTGGGCTCTAGCCCCTGAAGTCGTTTATTGTTGCCTGACTTTCGAACTGATGCAACCAAGTATTGACCCATTTATTGTCTTCTAATTATATGAGCGATGCGATATCTCGATGCGAACCGATCGATCTCGGCCTCGCATCGAGCTAAATCGATTGTTTTGTTCATATTATTAGCTGTTTCAAAACTTTGATGGCTCTCGATAACTACTTGCGATATTGGTATTTCATTATGAGTTTTGATTTAGTGTTACGAAATAAGGATCTGTTATCCTAAGAATATTTTTGAAAGGGATTCTGTGGTCCTGTACCTACTTAATGCAAAAGGCCTTTAGGTGTGTCCTTACACAGGTGGATTTTAGTCAGTGAAAGTCTGAGTCGCCCTGTCGCTCCACGTCTTTATCGCGTCTTTATTTCAATTCTGTTATTCGTTTTTGGGGTTAGACTTAATGTGGCTGTTATTTTATTTTATGTCTCTGAACGCATTTCTCTCTTCAATATTTTACTATTTTTAATTATTCCACAAATACTTCAATATTTTTAATTATTTTACCTACCTACGTAAGTTAATTGGAATATTATGGCAAAAGTACCATAACATTCTTGGAAATCCTGATTTCCCGAAGGACCACGTCTGTAAGCATTCGTTTTTGATAAAAACAAACATTGAACACCATTCTGTCGTAATTGATATTATTATTCTTTCCGTACAAGTTTTCATTTGCTGGTCATTTGTATGGAAGATACAAATTGATGATTTTTTGGGAGTGGATTATAACATTCTTTGAGAAAGTTGTTTATTTCAATGGGCAGAAGCAGTTTTTACACACACAAAAAACCAATTAAACCTAACCACCAAACCTTTCCGTTTCACCATTTAAACACAAAAAAAAAACTTTTTGACATTGATGAAATTATGGCTGTTGTATGATTGTACCATCAGTTTATAATAGAATTATGTATTTAGAAAACTAGAGATATTAATTTCTTTTTTGAATAAAAAATGACAGTTTATAGTTTAGGATACAGCTTTAATAATATACTACATACTGAGATCTAAAACTAGGATATAGCTGATGTGGTTCAAAAGACTACATAACCTAAATGGGGCTAGGAGGACATATCTGCTGCATGCCTGACAAATTGTGGGCCTAAGTGGCAGGCCACGAAGGAAGTGGACAGATTTCACCTGAACTGTCAAAAGGAAGCGCGACTTCGCGAGAGAAGAATAAAATAGAGGAAGGCCCTACCCCAGGAGTTGGACAGAATAGGCTAGCAAAAAACAATAGTTATGATGAATTTGTGAATCAATAACCGATGGTTCTCCGTTAGTTGGCTTAGCCCTTATTTAAAAACTAATAAATAATTAAACTGAAATCAAAATCGTGTCTAAAGTAAATTTGAATGATGTAATACATATTGACCTTTCACCAGTTAATCGTGGTTGATGATTCATCAAGACAAACTTATGTCGAATATTGAGATTTTGTGTTAAACATTAATGATTATTGTTTTAGTGATAAAACTGTCAAAGGTTGATAATTGTAGTAATTTAATATCTATGTTATTTTTTCTGGCTTTTCGACTTAGTAAAGAAAGAAAAAAAAAACGTTTGTTCGTCCCTCACACAATTGTATAAATTAAAAATACACAAAGAAAAAATAATGTTATAATCAGTGCGGGGCCAAAAAGGCGCCTAACTCAACTAAACTAAACTAAACTAACGGAAATTAGTTTTTTATGCTGCTTTATATAGTCGTAGATATAACTATGTAGTTTTCTTCGGGTTTATTGAAAGAATAAGAAAGCTTTATTTATTCCTGTGTAACAACAGTAGATAATAACCAATTAAAATTATGTAATCAATTAAAAAAACACTCAATCCAAATAATATTATTGGAGATTTTTCTTAAACACTTAGTAAATAATTTAATTAAGTTCATTGACATTTGGTATTAATATCTCAAAAATATTATACACTATTACTGATTAATATAAAAAAGAAATAATAAAAACTGATTTATTAAATAAAATATAAATCTTTTAAATAAAAATTGATTGAAATGATTGAAAAACCAATTAACTAAAATAAATTGATAAAAAGAAGTTAATAAAGAGTTTGTACCTACATATATTTAAAAGCTTGCACTGATCTAAATAAGTATATGAAATAATTTAGTTATTATACATAAACCGGGGAAAATATCATAATAAATAATGTAAACGAATAATAATACCTTTAGAATTAAGTACGTAGGTATACACTTTTGCAGTGTATACGGAGGTACTTAATTTTAATATTTGTACTGATTTATAGCTAGCATCTGACGGTATTCAACAGCATTTGTTTTTCCATCAAAAACATCTTGTACGTCTAGACTTCTAACTATTCAAATCTGGTTTTTAGCTAGCCAATAAATAACGCCATGAAATGACGTCACTTCTTAATTCTTAGACCAAAACATAGACTAGGCTTGGCGAAAACATAAAAGACGTATCGATATGTCGATATTTTAGAATAATTTATGTTAAAATTTAGACATATCAATATTCAATATTGATATCAAAATCGAAAATGTAAAAGAAAGGTCCTTGAACAAAAAGCTGGAGTTATACAAAGAAAAATACAGCTATCGAATCAATATAAAATAATATGCGATACACTTATTTAGAATTTATATATCGTCATCAATATATTTTAGAAATACCGATACAATATTTATCGGTTCTTCTTGACACATTTGACATCCCTAGCATACACTACCATGGATCGGACACCGGCCATTAATCTCGAGTCCAATAAATTACAATTAGAAGGCGATTTTTGGTAGCAAGCCTGTTATTATCACTATTTATTTGCGTGTCAATGACCTATTTGTGAAGAGAAATAATTTGTTATCTGTGGTCTATGGTCAGCCTACTTTAATTTGCCCACCCCTAATAACAGTCGACCAAAATAAGTGAGTAAGTGATACTCACTTATTGTTATTCGCTGGTACGTCGTATGATCACACTGAAACAGAAATATATTTTTTATTATTGATAGACTTACGCCTGATTACTTTCTCACCTGAAGTTAAGCAATGAAGTGGTTGACGTTGGAGCAAGCTTGCCTGGAAGACAATGGCCTCCCTCTCTTTCCATTGTTCCCGGTTCTGCACCACTTCTTTCTTCTTTTTGATCCGCCGCGACGCCGGCTCCTGCTGTTCGGAATCTAGTCAGTGGTTGTCTTCGCCCAATTTCGTTGCGACATGCGGCAGATGTCAATAAATAAACCTTATAAAAGGTAGATATGTATGTACGTTATACTTTTATTGAAATTAGTTTTTTATTCGGTTCTTTGTGTTTTGCATTTTCTGAAATAGGAATAGCAGTATTTCAAATAAAGATTATTCCAACTTATAATTCCAAGTCAATCCGAAAAAAGTAACCCGTTTAAAAAAAAAGCAATTTCATAGGTAGGATATAATAATATTACCTATTAATATATCCTATGGCCATAAAAATAACAAGAAACATAATATCAATTCGATTAAAGATTAAACTCCGAGAATAACTGTACCTACCATGACAAGATGGGTGTGGCTACAGCACTAAATAGCTGACTAGCTCCTGAACTATGACTCATATTCTATATGTATAATTAGACGTACATTGATGCATTTGTATGGAATAATGAAACAACAAATATTTGTTAAGCCATCAATGGATACATTTATAAAGAGTTAAATATCAATATCGATATCTGATGAAATGAAGTAAAAAAACTAGACTTGTGCGAGTCAGACTCGCACACGAAAGGTTCTACACCTACTACAATATTAAAAACGAGTAAAACAACAAAACTTAAACTAAAACTAACTAACTAACTTAAACTTTATTTTACTTTTATTATTTGTTGTTGTAGCGGTTAATAGAAATACACATTGACAGCGTAGGCTTAGTAATATGGTTCTTTACGTACTCTTCGGGTACAAAACCCTAAAAAAGCATTATCAAAGAAACGTTAAACAGATAGCGGCACGAATCTTGAGCGCTCGGCGAAAGGGCGGGGATCGCTTTGCCCATCGTACACATCGGTGAGCCAATCACTGTACAAGGATTGCACTCCCCGCCCCCGCATCTCCTTTCATACCACTAAAGAGACCCGATATTTCACTTCTGCGTAAGAAGAACTGTAGAAATCAGCGCTCAAGATCCGTCCATCACTATACATAGTTGAACAAGCCAGTAATGTCCTTGAATACATTGAGATTATCGACACTAGTTTGGCTAAATCCAGAATTTGTACCGTCTTACACGTGACTAAGTTTACCAAACTACTTGTTTACCAAATTATAGGGTTTCCGAAATTAATTTCAGTGTATTGATTGCTAGTTATGTTTCTGATTTATTCTTGGAAAATTTTGCTGTGAAGTTGTTTATAGAAAAGGGTTTGGGGGACTTGTTGAGGTGTGTGTTAATTGCCTGCCTATGTCTATGATTGATATTTCTTAAGGTTACGTAGGTACTTTAGAGGAGCCGAGCACGAGTCGAGCTCAAATTCGTGTAGTGTTGCTCTTGCTCGGCTCCTCTAGAGTCGGTCCACACTATACGATTTTGTACTCGGCTCGAGCTCAGCTCTTCTAGCGTAGTTCTACCTTTAGGGGGATATGTAATATTCATATTCCAGACGCTGTAGATATTGAATGAGTATGTTATACCCCCAATTTCTGATTTAAGTATTGTCAAAACTTGACCCTTGAGTAGAGTTGGGCACGCCATAATTATAGCGGTAAGCCCGCTCTTTGAGGCGTGGCTGGAACGACCTCACGGTATCCTCACCTACTGCATGACGCAGGTCCTCACCGGACATGGTAAGTTCGGAAGGTTCCTGCACCGGATTCATGCGGAAGAAACGCGTGGGTGTCACCACAACTAGACTTGTAGAGTTACGGTAGATCCACGCCACGCGACGCGACTCTAGTAGATCGTTGGTCTAATTTTGTTCCTGCTTTAATGTAATGCGTCGTTGCCCATGTCTACAACTAGTATAACTAATTTTCTAAAAAAGCACTACCAAAGTGCAATTAAGTAAAATTTTTGTGTATAAATTGTGACTGTAACTTAATTTTATAATTGGGTTGTATGAGAGTGTGCATTATTCCAGTTATATATTGTGTAACTACAGGTGAACTTAAATAAAAGTTAGTAATAAAACAAACTATTCAGACTATATAATCAGTCGGAGAAATTTAATTATAGAAAATAAGAAAAAATAACATTTACCGATCATAAAAGTTTGCGTTCTCGCAGGACAACCCTATGCAATTAAGGCCGTAGACACACAACCGGTTTCATAGCCATCACTTTATTTACGCGAAGTAATTTATTAAATTAAGTTACTAAAATTGTTGTACCTTCAGTTGCACTTTGTGTTCCAGTACTATGGTAAATCTTTCAAAATTCCCGTAGCCCTATCAGGCATCGACCCTAATCTCTATGGTTTTGCTGAAATCTCTTTGAGGCACGTGTGGTACACTACGCGCCGTCGACGAATCGGACTTGTTCTTCACCGGACGGCCAGACGGCGAGCTACCCATTGTTTGTCATCCGCAAGCTCGCGCCTACGGTAGCCGGGGATCACCTTGGGACTCCCGACACCCCTAAATTAAATCGAAAATTCATGAATTTAGTTGTAGTCTGCTAGGTACTGAGCTGAACTATTCTACTATATATTATTAACTGTAGTAAAATATAAAACAAAACGGATGTGTGCCTGTGTCGTTAAGATAGCGATTGTAGTTATGTACTTATTTCAGTAATACGTGGGTTTAACTGTCTATTTCATGGCCATTCATATTTTATATTATTTTTTGAAATATGGGCTTTTATTGATGTCCGTACAGGATTCTATTAGTGTGACGGATTTGGTCCGTCCGTACCAAGGTCGAGAGTTACTCAGCTTAAGTTTGGTTCACCGTACCATGTTCGAGCGTGTGTTAATACCCAGTCTCAGGACGAAAGTCTATGACCAGTGCGTGTTGCCAGTGATGACATATATGGCTCTGACACGTGGTTGCTCACAACATGGCCACATCAGAAGGCTTATAGTCACACAAAGGGCAATGGAAAGGGCAATCCTCGGAGTTTCCTTTCGTGATCGCATCAGAAAATGATGATATCCGCAGGAGAACTAAGGTTACCGACATAGCCCGAAGAATCTTCAAACTTAAGTGGAAGTGGGCAGGGTACATTGCTCGCAGAACAGATGGTTGATGGGGGCGAAAGGTTCTGGAGTGACGATAACGTACCGGAATAAGGCTGGTCATTATGGCGACGCTTGGGGTAGGCCTATGTTCAGCAGTGGATGTCTTTCGGCTAGATGGCAATGGCATCACCATAATGATGAAGGCGTTGATGACGTTTGTTACTAACTACACTAAGTCACGTTCGACCTTGGTACGATCGGACCAAATCCATCGTACCAAGTTCGAGCGTGTTTTAATAAAATAATCTTTGTTTTTTTTTTACTAAGGGTAAAGAACAAATAATTATGCAGTTACACTCACAAAGACAACGAAGTAAACATCGAACTATTTTTATACATCTCGATAACCCTTTCGCTCTTCAAACGCTCTAGAAAAAATAAACTGTGTGTGGTTAGTTAATTTTAGACTTTGCATCTTTGATTAGAGCAGTCAAGCAGGGGCGCCGACTCCGTGGGTGCTCGGGGGCTCTCGCACCCATGAGAAATAAACAGTGGATGCCGAGCACCCCTGAGAATAGAAATCAAGAAACAGATCAGTAATCGCCTTTTAAGTTACGTATAAATTATAATATTTCTTGATACTAAAAACTAGTTTTAATTTTGTACTACGAGTATAATGGTTTCATTTTATATTTTATCAAACATAATTAGTAATTCAGTACGCAGTTTGAAGATGGGACATTTATTATTTGTCGGTCGATCAGTGTGCATTTCTCTTGTCACACTTCGCTACTTTTTCAAAACCATCAAGAGCATGAGCACCCGTGAGGTTTTCTAAAAGCCGGCGCCCCTGCACTCAAGTACATCAAACTAAAGTAATAATGAGGTAAATTGTTTGTACGAGACAATCTCTGATCCTACTTATCCGATCTTTTTTTTATTCTAAAGGGTAGGCTCGCGTTTGATCTTTATCGCATCTGATGGTAAGCGATGTTGTGATCCACGATGGAGATCCATTGATAGAAAATCTTAACACTAGTTATTGCGAAAATTCGTTTTCTGTTGAATCAGCGATCGGAATGAAGTAGGTAGGTCATCACTATAATTCCAGCTGAGTAAAACATCTATCTTAAGTATTTAACACGTAGGTAGTATTGCTCAATATAATTATAAGATTAAGTGGGAAATATTAAGGTAACTCTCCCACTCCGCGGGCTCCTCCCAAGAGAGAGTGACTTTTACTGGCTAAAATTTATTTTTAGAATTGCAATTGGAATACTGGCTTCTTAGAATATTAAAGTAGACGAGAGACTTCCAGAGTATTAGCTGTTTAGTCGAAACTTAAAAGACACCGAAAATGGCAGATCCATTTGGATAAGCATTAACAGCCTTTTAATGTTCCCAGGGCTGGGACTCAGGCCTCCTTTCTAGGGGAGAGATTGGGCCGTAATCCACCACGTGAACCCAGTGCGGGTTGGTGGATGTCACATGTAAAAATTGACATGTTCTAGGACATGTTGGTTTCCTCACGAGGTTTTCCTTCACCATTTTGAGAGCAATGGTGATACAACAATTACACAAAGTAATGTTACTGGCTGGGTTTGAACTCGCGACCTACAACTCGTAAGTCGAGATCGTTACTACTTGGCCACCTCAGATTCACTGAAGATAATAAAAAAAACACTGTATGACGTAAAACAATGGCCAACCCATCATATTCTTACCCGAGTAATAATGTCAATGCAATATCGATTTGTTTCAACATGATCCTTTACCCAAAGTATTACTTACGGTCACTACTTTGTATAAACCTATTCTATATAAAAATAAACGGATTTATTCAAAACATTCAGACAATTTGAAAGCGTTTACTGCCGTGACTAAGAGACAGACAGAAAGTGAATTGATGAAAACGAATTCAAGAAATGAAGTAAATGGCTGTAAACTTTAATATTCGTGTCAATGATAATAATGTTTATAATTGTACAGTTGGTAAGATATCGTCAATTGCCGGAATAAATTCAAAAATATTAAACAGTAGGTCAGCCATTTTTAATCATGTTTGACTTGCGAAGTTTTCACAATATCTTGTGAAGAGTCAAGGTATAAGACGTTTATGGATCCACGTTTCTCAAAAAATAAACATCAATCAAATGTTTTAATTAAAATCCACGTCCCAATTACACTGATTCCTACTCAGGCATGTTTTTAAAATGTGCAAGCGCATCATACTTCTCTTGTCTAATGAGTTTGCAAAACAAACTGGGTTATAAAAACAAGAGCGAAATTTTTGAATCAACACTTTTGCGTAATTTGCTGTGTAGATCAATTATGATTACTTAATTAATTTGTTAAAATCTGCATTAAAAATAGAAAGTACGAGTTCGGATGTGTTTGCTTGGTGAAAGAATCGAATACAATCGAATCAAATGCGTCACCGAAATCTAATACTCCAAACTATAATTATGTCTATCTGTTTGTAACTAAGTCTGCTTGTTTCATGTTTCACCCACTGAACCAATATTGATGAATTTTAGTATAGAGATAGATTAATGACCTAAGATACTTTTTATCTTCTATTTCCGATTGTCAGACAAGTGAAGCCAAAAGCAACTCTCTTATAAAATTGATTCGTATATAATTACTGATTTCTTTTTAATAAGGTCGATGTAGTGGACTGTATATATATTTCTTTCCTTCGTAGGTGCGTTCCTCTTGAACTTGAAATAAAACAAGGCTTCTTTCTTCCAGGTTTATTTCTTCTCAGGTATTCTTATTAGAATATTCGGCAAACGACTGTGTCCGGAAACAAACCGGTTCTAATTTATACATTACGCAGCTGATCGCTGATTGGTCGAACGGTCAGAAGGTGGAGCTTTTCAGCCATTAAGGAACATTCCGGAATGCTCACGAATATTTCAACCAATCAGGATCAAGCCCGGAATAATCTCGAAATTTCATGCAATAACCTTTAGTATCGCGAAACTTTACCTTAACGAGAACCTTTACACTTTAAACAGGCTTTTTACATAGAAATATCAATATTTCACATATGAAACCTTATATCATTCTACTCGGAATTCACTTATCTATTCTACAAAAATATAAAAACATTAAAAAGTCACCATCAGAAAACCTTAGTCCTTATCACTACGTAATATGATTACACGTTATCACAACACAATTAGGGCTCATTTTATGAGTTCCTTACTAAAAACTAATTAGGTTCACTTAGAAAACACTAATTATTCACATAATCACTCACTGTCCTATCAGTCTATTGTCACTTTGACACATATTAGCTCCGCAGGCTCGGCGTCCATTACATCTCTCCCCCCAGCGCAGCTTGCGTAGCTTCCTTTCTCAGCACGACGACGAGCTTGCTAACTGGCCGCCGGAAGACGCCGGTCCTGGTCCTCACCTCGACGATCCTGACGCCGCCGTCCGGTCCTGGATGCGTGCGCTCGACTCGTCCCATCGGCCACGTGTTTCTGGGCAGTGTGCTGTCGACCACGAGGACCACGTCACCAACTTGCAGAGGACGCACGTCATTCTGTGGCTCGCCTCGGGGTACCAACGTAGGAAGGTACTCCCGGAGCCAGCGCCTCCAGAAGTGGTCCGCGAGCGCCATGCTTGCTCGCCACACTCGTCGATCAGCCTCGTCGCAGGGCCCCGTCGATGGTAGGCCGATAGAGGACCCCAACAAGAAGTGGTTGGGTGTGAGGGCCTCAGGATCCGTTGGGTTCACGCTCACGTGGGTCAGTGGGCGTGCGTTGATGGAGAACTCCGCCTCGGTCAGGAGCGTTTGCAGGACTTCTTCAGCTGGCGCCTTTTCCCTCAGAGTTGCGCTAAGAGCTGCCTTCACGGAGCGTACCATTCTCTCCCATACGCCACCTTGATTTGGCGCACCGGGTGGTATGAACCGCCATTCCATCCGATGAAGCAGCCCTTCGTCCTTCAGTGTGGGGAGCCACTCTTTGTAGGCAGCACGAAGCTCTTGATCTGCTCCGCGGAAGTTCGTCCCATTGTCGGAATACATGACTCGTGGCCACCCTCTGCGTGCCGCCATTCTTCTTAATGCCATGATTGCCGAGTCCGTTGAGAGCGACGCGACGAGTTCGATGTGCACGGCGCGGGATGTGAGGCACGTAAACAGTGCCCCCCACCTCTTCTCACGGCGACGCCCCACCTTGACCATCATCGGTCCAAAATAATCCACCCCGCAGTTGGAGAACGGGCGGTGGAACGGGTCAAGGCGAGCGTGTGGCAGGTCTCCTGTGGCTGGCGTTTGCGGCATTGCTCGCCGCCTTCGGCAGAGGACGCAGTCCCTCTCCACAGCGCGTACTGTAGGTCGCAGATGGATGATCCAGTACCGCTGGCGCAGGTCGTTGGTCACGCGTTCTCGGTTGGCGTGACCCGCTGCACAGTGTTCCCGCAAAACCAGGAGTTTAGTGATACGGTGACGGCCGTCCAGGATGACTGGCCGCTTCGTCTCGATCGGCGCGGAGGAGGCTCCGATCCGGCCTCTTACTCGCAGGAGTCCGTCTTCCATTACCGGATCTAGCCGGTAGAGTCGGCTCGCTCTTGGGAGGGGACGAGCAGACTGCATCCGCGCGATCTCGTCGTGAAAACTGTCCTCTTGCGCTCGTCGGATCAGCTCGGTCTCAGCGCGTTCGATGTGTCGGTGTTCCAGCTGCGTCGCTCGTCGTCGGCAGATGTCGATGAAAGCCAGCACTCTTGCTGCGCTTCTCACCAGGGTCTCGTACTTGGAGAAGCGTTCCGGTTCTGGTAGCCAGCTTTCTCGCCCCGATGTCTCGCTCACGTGTAGGACTTCCTCTTCTGTCTCTTTATCTGTCGACGTCCCGGGCCACTGATCTTCTGGCAAGTACAGGAAACTCGGCCCCTGGAACCACCGATCTGTTGAGCTGATCGGCGCGTCAGTCAGACGTGTGGCATCGTCAGCCACGTTCAGGTCAGTAGGGAGCCATCGCCATTCTTCTCTTTGCGTTAACTCGGCGATCTCCCCAAGTCTATGTGCCACGAACGGTGTGTAGCGTCGCATGTCATGTCGTATCCAGTGCACGACCGTCGAGGAGTCAGTCCAGTATGTTGTCTGGCCGATTTCCACTCGATGTTCTCTTTTGATCGTGTCGGCGAGTCTTGCTCCGATGACCGCCGCTTGGAGTTCCAGCCGAGGTATGGTTTGTGTCTTCCCCGGCGCCACCTTTGCCTTTGCTGCTACCAACATGACTGCGATACTCCCGTCGCTCCTCTCGATGCGCCAGTATGCCGTGGTCGCATAGGCCTGCTCGCTGGCGTCACATAGCACGTGGAGATCGATTCGTTCGTACTTTCCCAGAATGTAGCAGCGCGGCAATCTCAGCATGGCTATTTCTGGAAGGCGCGCAAGCCAGGACGCAAAGAGTTCGTTCTCATCTTCCGGTATCTGTTCGTCCCAGGCTATCTGCAGGCGCCACAAGTTCTGCAGGATAATTTTCGAACGGATCGTGTAGTGGCTCAGCAGTCCCAGCGGGTCGTAGATCGACATCACGGCGCTGAGTGCTTCCCGCTTGGTCGGCGCACGTGCTCTTGACCTCACTTCTTCTGGGACCCGGTTCATTGATGTGTTGAACCCGAGCTCATCCTTTTCGTGGTTCCAGAACAGCCCCAGGATCTTACTTTCTGGCTGTTCTCCCCCCAGTGACGTAGGGGTAGTGGCGTGTAGCTCCGAGGGCACGTCGTTCAGCACCGCCTTATCGCTGGCACTCCATCCTCGTAGGGTGAACCCGGCGCGTGCGTGTACGGTCCGTGTTTCTTCAACCGCCTTCCGTGCCTCCTCTACATCTTCGTAGCTCGCCACCCAATCATCCATGTAATGATTGTTCCTGATTGCCTCCAGTGCGCGCGGGAACTCCTGCCCATACACTTCCGCGTTGTGGTTGCGAATATAGTGGGCCATATACGGGGAGCTAGCGGCGCCGAAGATCATACTGGTCATCTTGTACTTCTGTGGAGGCTTCTCTCGTTCCTTTCCTCGCCACAAGAATTGCTGAGCCGGTTGATCTTGAGGTCTTATCTTCACCCGCAGGAACATCTCTTGGATATCTGCTGTGATCGCGACGGCCTTCTCTCTAAACCTGAAGATGATCCCTTGCAGCGACAACAGCAGATCTGGTCCCTCCAGCAACTCGTCGTTGAGGCACACTCCGTTGCTCCTAGCAGCCGCGTCGAACACCAAACGGTATTTCCCCGGTTTGTTGGGGTTCTGTACCGCGAAGTGTGGCAGGTACCAGCTAATGGCACTTGCGTCCTCAGAGCCGTCGCACGGAGCTGCATACCCCTTCGCCAACAAGTTCTCGATTTGGCTGGAGTAGTTCTTCTCAAAGGCGGGGTCCGAGTCCATCTTCTCCTCAATCTTCTTCAGTCGACGAAACGCTTGATTGTAGCTAGAGGGCATGGCGGTGTCGTCCCGTCGCCATGGCAATCCCACCTCGTAGCCTCCGTCAATCTTCTTTGTCGTTCTCTCGACTATAGAGATGGCTCGCTTGTCCGCTTCGCTGACTCTTGGCTTCTTCTGTATACCAAGAGACTCGATCTTGAAGTGGGCTTCAACCAAGTTGTGGAGCTCCTGATCGCCCGCACTGGTGGGTCTGGCAGGCTCGTATAAGTGTAGCACGTTTCCCTCTCGATAGATGGCGCCGCGTGGCGCGGTCCCATGCACCACCCATCCGAGTTGAGTCCTTGAAGCAGCTGGCTGGTTCGGGCTGCCGACTCGCAACTCTCTTGAAACGATACACTCCCAATGATCAGTTCCTACCAGGAGTCCAGGGCGCGCCGTTCCATAGCACACCTCGTCTCGGTCCAAGTCCCTCAGGTGCTCGTAGTCCAATAAGGTCTCCGGAATGGCCTGCTGGTACAGCTTCAGATCTTTTATCGTTCTTGCTCTGATCCGATGTCCATCCGTTTCCTTAATCCCCTTAACCTCGACGGATACGAGCTGACTTTCCATCTCCTGCTGTGACATGTTCACTCCGTTCAGGTGAAGCGGTTGTGACGGTCCTTCCGCCCCGATACTAGCTGCTAGTTCTTTATCAATGAGGGTGATCGTCGCTCCCTCATCCAGCAGCGCGTAGGTCTTTGCCTCCCCACGTGGTCCCGTCACAATGATAGGGCACATCTTCAGCAGCACTGTCTTGGGTCCGGGAGCAGGTCTCGTTGCTACCGATAGTACTGCTTCTTGCTTCGGTGACTCGTCGGTCTTCGCGTCTTCGGGTTTCCTGGCTTCTGTCTTCTCGTCATTGTGCAGAGAAGAGTGATGTGGGCGGCGGCAGTCGTTTACGCCGCACGGCTTCGCCTTGCATACTATGCGTCGATGTCTTCTCTGGGCGCACTTGAAGCAGACTCCCTTGTCGCGAATCAGACGCCATCTCTGGTCAACCGAAAGCGCCTTATATTTGGGACACGCTGTTAGCAAGTGATCTTGATCACACTTTGGGCACAAGTCCTTTTTCTCTTCTGCGTCTTCTACTGTGGCGTACACCGTCGCTTTCTTCTTAAGTGTCACAGCAGGTCTCGCCTCTCTCTTTACACTAGAGGCGCACGATGCAGGGGCGTATGTGTATCGTAACGCCCTGTCCGCTTCCCGCATCAAAAACTGAGACATCACAATGATCTCTGGGTCCCCGGTGCCTTCGTGGTCGTACGCGTAGTCACACCATCTTGCCTTTAGGTGCGGGCTCATTTTCTCTAGCACCTCTCTGCTCAGCATCGGATTGTACAAGTACCCTCTCTGGTCGATAGTCTTGAGAACGCAGGTTATATTTTGTAGCCTGATAGCGAAGCTATTTAGCTCCGTCGCTGAGGCCCCCAGTCTCGGAAGTTTCTTCAGGTCTTCTATTGCCTTGTCGATAATGACTTCTGGTCTTCCGAAACACTGCTCCAATGTCTTCATTATGAAGTTCGGATCCGTGGCCGTATGGAGTAGGGCGGCTACTGCGTCTCTAGCTTCTCCCTTCAGGCAGCTCCTCAATCTCTGGATGTTCTCTGCCGCCGAAATCTGGTACATCTGTGTCGAGTCCCGATACGATGCTTTGAATGGAAGCCACTCGTTGGCCGCGCCGGAGAAAGTCGGGAGGTCCGTGTGTCGCAGTCTTGGTCTTGCCATCTTCTCTAAGGTAGCTGCCAGGTGTTCTATGCTGTTCCTGGTCCTGGTGGGTGTCGGTGATCTTCCTCGCGATGTGTCGAACCGGAGCTGCTTCGCTTCCTCTCTTCTGGGTGCTTCCTCCCCCCGTGAAGTGAGCGGGTTCTTCATTAGCCAGTCGTCCACTTTACGTAGAGGTTCTTCCCGTGGGAGGGCTTCTGCTAGCTGCTCTTCATGCACGCTCTCTTCGTCATTGATAACCGACACTTCCACTGCTAACCTCTTCTTGATCAAGTCTGCTTCCAACTCTAATTCCCTTCTTCTTATGGTGGCCAACTTCTCTGCTGCCTCCAGTTCCGCCATTCGTAGTCGTGTCGTGACGCTGGTGTTTGAGCGTATCGACCTTACTGATCTTGTAGGCGACCTTGGTCTCTGTAGATCTTCGGTTCTTGTGGCGACCCCAGAAGGTCCTGCCGTGCTAGCGTCCGCTCCCCTTGAAAAAGGTGACGCCGGCGGCTCCATTGACAGTCTTCGTAGTCGCTCCTTCTCAATACGCGCTGCTTCCTGTAGCTGGGCGCGTCGCTGTTCTTCCACTTCCACTGCATCCCCCTGGCTTCGGGTGACCACCATTTTCACTTGTGGAATGTATGTGGAATCGTTCCCAAATGTTCACTATTAGCGGCTCACTTGATCCGCCCCTGACGAGTCCCGAGCCCAACGATCCTCTTCTTGATCCGCCCCTGAATAATCTGGATCCACCCTTGATCAAATGTCCCTCTTCTTCTAGGACCAGTGGTTAACGAATATCACCTCAACGGGGTCCCTCCAACACGTTAGGAACCGGTGAATTCTTCGTCTCCACTTCAACGGAGCCCTCTTCTAAGCGAGACTAGCAGATCCTGATTTTTCTTCACTCACTTGGCGTGATCTTGAACGTTGGTTCAATCTTCGTTACGCAGACTCGTTGTTGACACGTCGTTTCCGTAGGTACGTCGTCGCAGATTCTTCCGATCTTGATTCGGTGAACGAAGGACCAGGCTGTTGGTACTTCGTCGCTGATTCTTCCGATCTAAATCCGGCGCTCGATGGACCAGGCTGTAGTGGACTGTATATATATTTCTTTCCTTCGTAGGTGCGTTCCTCTTGAACTTGAAATAAAACAAGGCTTCTTTCTTCCAGGTTTATTTCTTCTCAGGTATTCTTATTAGAATATTCGGCAAACGACTGTGTCCGGAAACAAACCGGTTCTAATTTATACATTACGCAGCTGATCGCTGATTGGTCGAACGGTCAGAAGGTGGAGCTTTTCAGCCATTAAGGAACATTCCGGAATGCTCACGAATATTTCAACCAATCAGGATCAAGCCCGGAATAATCTCGAAATTTCATGCAATAACCTTTAGTATCGCGAAACTTTACCTTAACGAGAACCTTTACACTTTAAACAGGCTTTTTACATAGAAATATCAATATTTCACATATGAAACCTTATATCATTCTACTCGGAATTCACTTATCTATTCTACAAAAATATAAAAACATTAAAAAGTCACCATCAGAAAACCTTAGTCCTTATCACTACGTAATATGATTATACGTTATCACAACACAATTAGGGCTCATTTTATGAGTTCCTTACTAAAAACTAATTAGGTTCACTTAGAAAACACTAATTATTCACATAATCACTCACTGTCCTATCAGTCTATTGTCACTTTGACACATATTAGGTCCGCAGGCTCGGCGTCCATTACAGTCGATAATACTATTATTCATAGTTAAAGATGCAGTACACTGATCTATCGATTGCATTTATCGGAAGTGTCGACTGATAAAAATCGAGTACCTCTACGGGCCTGGCAACCTTTGATAAGCATTTCCTACTGGAAAGGGAATTCTTTGTCATAAGCACATCTAAGTATAATTCAGTCACATCTATGTACAATCAGCCTTATAATGTTCCCAGTCCTGGGGCTCATGCGGATGCCTCCTCTGTAGGAGAGGGAATGGGCCGATCGATCACGCGGGCCCAGTTGATGATTCTTTGCCAAACCTAATGATTTCTAATAATAATTATGGTAATACATACGTTTGACAAATTCTTAAATTGCGAAGACTGTCTTATTTGGCAATAGTTTATATGAAATTCATACAAACGCACTTGGCAAATCTCGAATTTTATATAAGAATCACTTTCATTTTTATCGTTCTTTACAACCTATTCTATAAATGTAATAATTTATTTTAAATCGAATGATTTCCCTCATAGATATATAAATTATTTGATCTGTGTTTCAACAAATAGATGACTATGTCTCCATAAGTGATTATATTTTATTTATGGCTACAATTCAATCAAGGCCGTTCCCTTAGCATGGAGTCCATAAACACTGGAATGTCGTTGGGGTGGGTTTGAAGGCCGACCACAAGCACACCTGCGTGCCCTGACACTGGATATCATTGAAAATTAATTCACATATTATTTTGTTATACTATACATTTATGAACTTTAAAACTTGCGTAGTGTAGGTACCATAAACAAAGTTTTTCAACACAGCTTTAATAAAGTAGACACTATCTTGCACGTCAATATTGTCATTGGTCGTTATATAAAAGTTATAATCCGCGTTCATATCGAAAGTGTGAATAAATAAAATTGAACTAAAAAGTACGAAATTTAATTCGTTTTATTGCACCACTTATGCAAGGTGATCAAGGAAATGTAAAACGATTCTCACTTTGTACTTCAATTTTATTCAGTAAATTACTTATATTAAAATGGAAACTGAAATGTTTTTTTGAATTTCGAATGCAATCGGTTTGAATGCTAATAGTTATCTGAAAACCTGTGTGCGTTTTTTTTTGAGATGGGAATTCATCTATCTTCTACTCTTGCTCTAGGGCGAAGCGCGTGGGCGGGTCAGACTTTTACAGACTAACCCCACACCTATGTTCCCCCAGTTACCCGTGCGTTCTGGGACCACAGGTTTCCCTTTCAGAAGTCAACCCATGGCCCCAGTATTCTTGGGTATGTTGATAAGGCACTGCTTAGGCAGTATGATTTTAACAATTAACTGATAATCGAGTCAGCTGGGCACATTTCCCATTGACAATGATGTGCGCTTTTTTTAATGCGCAATGAGCTTTATACGTACGTGCTAAGTAAGCAGTAGTCTATCTATATATGACCCTTTGGCACCTAAATCCTCTAAAGACTTATTTAAAAATAATAGAATGTTATATCATGTAAAAGTGTATTCCCTCGCTCTAGAACACTCATTATTCTGAAATATATAATTTACGAATAATTAAAACAGCCACTGAACTTCACTCGAAAAAATCCCGCCTTAGACATCTCATTTATCATTTAACACACAAATTCACAGACAAAAATCTATTTTATTCTATTTTTTTATTAAAGGCAAATAAAGCCGATGATGTCGACTATTCTGCCTATGTCAAGATTAGCAAGAAGATAAGCAAGTGTGTAGATAATTATATCATTAACACAAAGAACTAAAAACACAGTAACCGTAGGCATATAAATCATAGACAAAACATCTTTCTCAGTTCGATCTCAAACTCATTATCATTCAATAATTCGTTCAATTTCTGTCACCGATATCGTTCATCGATCATCACAGATGAATGAATGGGTTCGCCACAGGGGCGCGGGCGTGTGAAAGTGGAAAACTACCATTGTCCTTCTACAATAGGTTAACGCAACTATATCGCTGTGAAAGTTGCTTCGAAAAGGTCTTTTAAACACTTATGTTTTTATTTATAGAATTTTAAATGTTGATGCTGTCCACATATTTGGTAATGTGAAGGCTAGAAGGTTGGATGTGTCATTTATTTATAACTTCTTTACCTTGCTACCTAGTAGACTTTTGAAAACCGATCGGAAAGGTCTAACCATACTATGAAATCCGAGTCAAAAATCTAGTACCAACCAATAAGGTCTACTGTCCATGGATGTATGCATGTAACTTCATAGACGCGTATTCGTCATTATACGCTTGGTGTACGCCTGCTCGCAGCTTACTGTATACAAAACTATAAAACACACTCAACGAAGCGACAACGTCGTGTCGTCGCGTCATGTCTTTGCAGCTTCGTGTCCTAGCTACGCGTCCGTAATGTAAGCCGTGGATAGTAGACCTAAGCTAGCATTGTAATGCTAGCTTATTGGTTGCTACTAGATTTTTTCGAGTCAACTAGTAAGTCCCCTTTTCGACCTGTATAAACTACTATCACAATACTACCTATACGTAATATTTTCAATAATAAATAAACTTGATTTCTCTTGGCGATAGTTGTACTCAGTACACAAATAGTGATAAGTTAACTCACGAGTGCTATAGTGGCCCAATTTCTCGAGTTTGCCTTACTACGATAAGTTGTTGACATACTCCATATTTAACTTGAAGACACAACAATCAAATTACAACACCTTTATATACTTAATTAACAAATGGTTTTATAAACAGACTTTCAACGATATCAGGTTATATTTAAAACTGATTAGATGATTTGCATTATTTGTGGCAGAATTCGTTGTGATAGGTTTTGGCGGGATTTCTTCGAATGAAGTTCAGTGGCCGTTTTAATTATTCTTAATTGATTCTTAGTGGATATTTTGATGTAATTTTGTATCTTAAGTGTCAACGCAACCGGACAATATGTGAAATCATTGAAATAGGCGCGATCTCGGTAAAATGGAGTTGATAATTTTATTGTGGTGTTGACACCTCAGCGAAGTTAGCCGAGAAGGTTGACTTGATACATATGCTGCCAAATACAATAAAATCATAGAAGACATGTCTCAAAGGAGTTAGTATCCAAGCCAAAAACAATTACTTAACAAAAAAAAAATTAATTGAATTCAAATGATCGAGTTCCAAATTTGAATGCAATTTTGATTACCTACATTCGTATTTGAATTTGAATAGATACTGACTGTTTTTTTGATACCGTTTACCAAGTAACGATATTATCAGACTAAGATCTTCAATTTGCTTGCTAAATTTGTAATTAAATTGTGTCATTGCCCTCCCGTATTCAACATTCATCTCTACGAACCAGTTTGATAGTTCAAATAAACCATGTTCGGCGTTGATCTGTCTTTAAAGAAATACAATCACTTTAAAATTCGATTGACGAGTTCATTATGAAACATTGACAAAATACCAATGCGAATTGGGACATGATTGTTTTTCAACAAGTTTTATAAATAACTCTTTCCTTTTGCAGGTAAGTCACCATGACTCAATGGACTGCGGCGACATGGCATCGGCATTCTGTAGTAAGAATATTTGTTTTTTTTTTTATGTAAAGGAACGGATTTGTATTCTTCATTTGTGATTGGCAGACCCAAGATAAGAATCTTCTATCTGCATATGGTAGTGCACTACAACGAGAATACGAGATGAATTATTTATAAAAATAGTTTTATCTATAAACCCATTTTAGAAAAAAATCTCTAAAAAACATTTTACTTGCATTGTTGTCACCAGGGCCTTCCCATGATGTGTTAAAATGTCAAGCGTGAGAGCGAGAAAGAGGAATGGAGCTATACACCCTATATAGCTATATCCCTTTAACAGTTCAGTTTAGGTCGTCAAATGGATTGATTTAAGAGCTTGTGGTAGGACCTCTTGACAAAGGACCGTTTTGTTCGCGTGAGACTTTGCTCATATTCAAAGGTAACCCGCGAAATTTCATTTTACAGGTCAGTGTCAAGTTTGATGTTGATTAAAATATTTTGGCGCGCGTATTATGTATTTATTTGCCGAATTATAATTATTAAAATTATCAATACAACCCTATTAGTTCGTCTTACCCTATTGAAAGGCTTAAAAATTTCAAACATAATTGTGATATTTACTTTAATTTTCCAGTGGATGGATGTCCCTTTGACACTTAAAAGTGTTAAAATGATTCAGTGTTGAACACAATTTTCAATACACTTACTCGAAAACCCGCTCCTAATCCTACCGCTTTTACGCACGCAATTTACTGTTTTTCGCACTAGTGCGGCAAAGTGCGCCAGCTCACCCCTACCACAATTTATTTTCGTCTCAGGCTGGTCGCCACATAGCCCCCACGAGTCGCCGGTCAACCCCGTTTATTTACTTATTTCAGTATATTGAAAAACGACGTTTGATACACGTGATTTGTCACTGTAGCATTCAACTCCATAACACCCTCGCCTGCTGCTTGGGCGAATTCCGCCTCGGATGCAATAACAAAATTTCCCCACTTGTATCAAAATGTACAATTTTTCTATATTAGTTTGGTATCTATATATGGTAAACAAAGCGATCTTTCCCATCTATACACACAACGCCAAACCTACACCATACAATGACAAATCTAAAACAAAAATTCCAAACGTGACTGCGTCTTTCTTTCTCGTTTAATTTGGCGATTAAACTAAGATAAGCCACGGACCGGATTCTGTAGATATTCGCTATCTTTTAATTAGGTTTTATGCGGATAACTATTTTTTAAAGAACACTGTAATTGTTTCACGTTACTCATCATTTTCTGAAATTATTTTTTTGATGAAAGGAAAAATAAGAAGTGTCACCGGTACCAACTTTATGTAAATACTAACTGACCGTCGGCGATCTTCGTACCGCCTAATATTATGGAATGTTGGAATGATTGACCGAACCATGGAATGACTGAGACGATGTGTTTGACAGTTGCTGTCAATTTTCAATGTATTTGGATATTTTTATACCTTTTTTTTACGTGTTTCCAATTTTTTGTAGTTATACTGCTATTCGGGGCAGAGACAAATCCAAGAAAGCAAAGATCATTAAAATCGGTACAGCCGTTTTTTTTAAAGTTATAAATGGTGTAATTAACACGACTTTGTTTTATGTATATAGATTTTCAAGCATTTATGTAAAGTATAAAGACCAATTTTTTTTGGTGGCACGGTGGCGCATGTCATTGAGTGATTGGCTGTCGCGCAGTGTGTTGTGCTTTGATTTCCGACTGAACAAATATTTGAAATATTTGTCGTTTAGATAACCTATAGTTTCTTGTGTATGTGTGTTATGTTTGTCAACACACCCGCTAGGAGTAATTCCTAGTGTAAGACGTTTAAAAAAAAAAATCAGCACCATCCGATTCGCATGAATCATTTAATCGAAATTAATATGCGAAAATCGCAACTATTGTATTCGGAAACGTTTGCTATCTCGAATAGTATCGCGCCTGTCACAATGGACCGCCAGTTATTCGATACCGTTAGTCGATTCGATAGTTTACTGTTAACATTATCACGACTTGAGACTCGATTCGTGCCCGTTTTATTTTGAACTTTTTTATTGACCTTGCTGCGAACTTTTTTGTCTGTGACTTTTTGGTGATGGATCGGTTTTTTAGGGCTGGCTGGTTTATTGGTATATACTTACTAGGACTTTGCTTGAGTCAATTAAACTGCTATTTCTTTTTCCATTAATTTGAGTTAGTTCTTTTTTATTTAGTAAGAAAAGATGCGATATAAAAGAAAAGTGAGTCAATCAGTGATAGCATAACGGTTGACAAGACTAAATGGATGCAAAAAAAAAACGGTAGAAAAATGATGATGGTCAGGTTTTTGACATCCTTTTCTTCTTTATACTGGGCTGCAGAACGCTTGAAAGAGTGATCGTGGCCCTAGGATGTAAAAGGTAACTGAATGACATAGCTGGGTTTTAGTTAGTAAAAGTCTGACACGCTCTATCAATCCACCCAAGAGCGGGAGAAGTCATTTGATGAATTCAACCTCAAAAAAAAATCCTGCTGAAAAATAATACAAATGCCCAATCAATTGCATTGTCGTTCAATGACATACCCAGTTATGCCATTGAACGGGTCACGGGTAGTATGAAAGCGATGCCCGGGGCCACGGGACGAAGGTAAAGAAGGAACAGGAGTGGGTTTTTAGTCAGTAAAGTCTGACACTATCTCCCGCTCCGCCCAAGGCGCGATTTGTCATTCGATGATTTTACAAGCTAAAAAGCTGTGCCTATTATAACCGGAGATTTAGAACGCTTAATTATTTCAATATTACTAAACAATGCTTTTTATGCCTAGTCGGCCATCATGCCTTTCATAAAATCCACTTTTAAAAGGACAATGCCTATAAAAAACCTTATACGACACCACAGTTTTGCAGACAATGATTAGTATTCTTCTCAACTGCTTGCAGTCTAAAATGGTTACTAATATATGTAAATGGGTAATAAAACTTTTCTTCCCGAACCTTCTATCACGTAAATCACGAAGGCATTAAGGCTGTCAAACAAGATCTGTTCAAGTTGTATGAAGCCTCGAAGTTGAAGATCACGTTGCGAAGATTCATTGCTCGTGAAGTCTATGTGTCTTCGTTCTGTCACCGAATAAGGCAAAGATGTTTTTAAAAAGATAATATTAATGCTTTAGGATTAAAGTTAATCGTATGATGCTTTGAGGTGAAGGATTTTTATAAGGCAGAAGAGTAAGCATAACATAGTCGGCCTTATAATGTTCCCACTGTTGGGACTCAGGCCTCCTCTCTAGGGGAGGAAGGGTAAGAATTTCTTCGTAAATAGAATTTAACAATTGTCAGGTTGTTTGCGTTGGCAATTATTTGTTTATTGCAATAATTACTCTCTGCCCTAACAATAAAAACCAACGCGTGAAAAAACTCATTATACAAAATTAGAATAAAATAAAATCAAAGCAAGCAAGATGGATCATGAATTTACAGAGGGAAAGAATGAAATAACAATAACATTTCAGAACTTTTCACACAACGCCATCTAGTCCCAAACTAAGCAGAACTTGAGGTATGAGTACTAGATAACTGCTAAACATAATTACATATTTCTAAATACATACATACTATAGATAAATTACACCCAGACATACAATTGATCGTGCTCATCAGACAAACATTTGTCCTGGTCATAGCAGTCAGGGCCACTAACCACTAGACCAACAAGCCTGTCAATGCAATGGAATGTTTCAGGAAGCATCCTTAGACACGTGACTTATTCCGACTTTTTTTCAAAAATAATGCCGGCAATAACGATGTCGTGGACCAAATTGAAACGCGACCTGCTCTGAAGATGAGCTCTGGCATCCCGTTGCCATAACTACCACAGATAGAGACAGATATATTCCATTAGGTTAGCACGAAAAGGACAGATATAGTGCGCCCCGTTTTAAAGCGCATGTTTGTTTTGAGGTATCTTGGGTGCTTAATCACGTCGTTATAACTGACTTAGGATTGTCCTTTAATACACGGGATTGTTGCCTAAATTAAATCAACTTGATTACTGAATAAATCAAAATTAATACTTTTTAATAGCCCAGTGACTGGGGCGTTATTATTATCATAAAATCCTCGGATTGGATAGTATAAGATCAATATAAAATATAAGGTATATCTATACTAATATTATATGTATAGCTGAAGAAGTTGTTTGCATGTTTGGTTGAACGCGTTTGGTTGAAAAATTCTTTCAGGGTAGGATAGCTCATTCATCGAGGACGGCTATAAATTATATAACATCACACTATGACTAATAGGAGCGATGTATCGACAAAAAATGTTGCAATAACGGGGGAAAATTATTCCATTGAGAGCTTCCGTTGCGTGCGCTGCGAAAACGGTTAAAGTTACACAAAAATTATGTACTACAAAATTGTTCCCCTTTAAAAATCTTTTAAGATTTACTTACTATTTACTTTTTTATGGTAATCAAATTTGTCCCAAAATAATGCATTATGTGCGGTGTTTTATAAACATAATATTAATCCTTATCCAATTATGTACAATATACATTTTAAATATTTCATTTTGAACATAATTGCTTTTTACATTATTTAATTTCGATAAATATCTTAGAAGATATCATAGTTTTAAATAACGCCGTAGCAAAAGGTTGATCAAGTTCCACACGCACTGCCACGGCCGTCGCGTCGCGGCTGTCGGGTATTACTGTGTTTACCTATTGTAGGTAGACGCACCGCTCATTTAACTTTAACTGAAAAAAAAAACAATCAAAAACCTAAAAGAAAAAATTCGACTTCTACGCGGACGAAGTCGCGGCAAAAGCTAGTATACTTATATAAGTATTTATTCATATTTAAATTATAATGATGTGTTATTTTCTTTTTTCTACAAACTGTTGTCTTCATTTCTTTTAATCCCCTCGCAGGTCTGCTGGAAGAAATCTTTTTGAATTAAGCAGTACCTTTGTACAATTTTTTATAATGATCAGTCTTCTTCTGTTTTCATTTTTTTTTAGTATGTCAACTTTTTTTTGCATAGTATTAGCTAAAAATATTATATTTGTTTTTAATTTCATCCACTGTTTTTTGTAATCTGAGGTGAAAACCCCCAGGCACGCTATAGTTACTGTTCATAATATTGTATTGTGTTAGTGAAAGATTTTATGGGACTTTTACCGACATATTCTCGTATCGTTTTAATTAGAGCCTCCATTATCTCTGCCTTGGCAGTTACTTGTTAAAACTAGTGTGTTTTACACAAACTTGGCAAAGTTGCAAAAATCAACGGTACCTATTTATGTATAATCATTTTAAAATCTTCCCTGTGATTTTAGTTGTTATATACCGTGTACACATTTTTTGATGACTGTGTACCTATCAATGTTTTATGACGAGGTGCCGAGATGTGAATTTATCGTAGCAAGATATACAAATTTCTAATAGTATTAGTTCTGTAATCTTTTTATACACACTGTGTCTATCTAAATCTCTCACTCAACTCTCCTGTGGCAGGTCTGCTAGAGGAAATTTCTTTTGAAATAAGTATCATTGTGCTTTTATATCTGTCTGTAGGTATTTGTTCTTTTCTTTTAGTGTTTGTGTGTATATCATGGCCAGATCTTAGAATTGATAATTTAATGATATGACTGGCCATTTCATGAAGTTGTTAGCCAGGCACAGTTCTATATTATGAAATGCAATCGTTTCATACGATGGCCATTAAATAATTTAATAAAAAAATAAATTTTTGGGTGCCGAGACGGGATACTAAACTGAAGCTGGTTATAGGTAATGAACAACAATTAAACAAACAATGAATAACAAGAGGTTTATGAGGCATTATACTTACTGAATTCAAAATCTGTGTACCTACCTAAAAAACTTTATAATAAACAAGCCTTTAAGATTTCAAAATTAATTATCTTTGTTTCACAATGGCGAAGTGTAAAGTTGTGTCTGACTCTAGATTTTAAGATTAAATTACAGTCGCGATAACACCAGACATTTACGACCAACGATTTCTGATAAAAAAATATTTTAAAAGTTTATTTCCTCGTTTACCTTCTTGTGAAAAATGTGTTTACGATACGTTTCATTGAAATAAATTTTATTTAATTAATTGTGCTTTATCATACGATTCAATTCGCGCTTCGAGAATTTGTTGAGAATTGGGTCATAGTAGGTGTAAGATTCTTAACTTCAAGGATATTTAAAATAATTGCTGCAGACTATTTACCTGCCTATAAAATAAGAAACTATCTGTATTTATGTTACCTTAATTAAAACACTTAATCTAAAATAATTATTGCGTCCAAAATCTTCTGGTAAAGTACCTAAAAGACTCGCTAGTCTTTTGGGTACTTTGCCAGGAAAAGTTTTGCCTTATAGCGTTCGTGACAATGCATGTGTGTGAATTGCCACGCATACTGTATTTCAATGACTTTGAATCATTAGGTACTTTTATTTTTTAGGTTCACCCACAGCACATCTATGCAGGAATCGTTCGGTCCATGGCCCTTTATGGGGCGCCGGTATGGGCACCGTCACTTCGAAAGCGACCGGCGGCCAAGCTGAACGCAAGCCAGAGGGTCATGGCCATCCGGATGGTGCGGGGATACCGCACGATTTCCCGCGAAGCAGCGTGCCTCCTTGCTAGCCAACCACCGTGGGAATTGCAGGCAAAAGACCTTGCACGCATGCATGATCTGCGCATGGAGATGCAACGCCGGGGCGAAACTCCGCTGCCGCGCCAAGTAGCGGCATGGCGGAAAAACTTCCGGCGGGATCTCATGGTGGAATGGCGACGGCGACTGTCGCAACCCAGTGCTGGGCACGCCTTAATTATGGCGATAAGTCCCCTCTTTGAGGAGTGGCTGGAAAGACCTCACGGCGTCCTTACTTACCGCATGACGCAGGTCCTCACCGGGCATGGTAAGTTCGGGAGGTTCCTGTACCGGATCCGTGCAGAAGAGACGCCCGGGTGCCACCATTGTGTGACATTGTGCGGACGGCGAGCAATGGGTGGCTCGCCGTCCGATCGTCCCGTAACCGTTCGGACCGAGCCCAAGTCGTCGACGGCGCGTAGTGTTCCACGCGTGCCTCAAGGAGATGTCAGCAACCGTAGGGGCCCAACAGGGTCGAAGCCTACTGGGGCCATGGGTGATGCGAAAGTGACCCCCGGGGCCCTGGAAAAAAAAGGGTAGTGTGAAAGCGTAGCCCCGGGCTTCGCTTTCTTCGCCCCGGGACGAAGGCAAAGAAGGAACAGGGGTTTTTAGTCAGTAAAAGTCTGACACTATCTCCCACTCCGCCCAAGAGCGGGGGTTGTCATTAGATGATTTACCCACCCGAAAAAAAAAACCCACAGCACATACGTACAATACTTTCAAGTTACAGATTTTATTTCCTAGACTATTTTCTTTGTAATTATACAAACCGAACCATTATTAATAAATATGCGCCTCTTTCGCCACTGCTAGAGACGCACTTGTCAAAACTTGTAAACAAACCAGACGTGTGAGTGAGTGTCGTCGTTTATTAAGAATTTGACAGTCCATGACAATTTTGCCGGTCCGTGACAATTTTGACAATGGCTATATCAGCCGTAATTTGTAGACAGGAGTGGCCTTAACCGTTACGAGGCCCCCCGGGTGGCAGGCCTTTACGAGGCCCTTGTCCTTTCCGCTTTGTATGTTAATTAAAACTGGGTATTTCGATAGGTGAGAAATGAAAAATTCATAAAGTGGTACATGAATTTTGAATGAAAATATTATCTTAGAAGATTTATAAAAATGAATAAATTATAAAAAAATACGACAGCGATGATAAACCTAGGTCTGTAATAAATGCCTTTAAAGATATTCACACGCATTGGAAAACGATGTTTACTACTGTTCAAGAATTTAGTAAATGGACTACATCACTTTAATTTGAAGAAAAGCAAGAGCTGAAAACCGATCGTGTCATCGAATTTGAGAAATTAGATTCATATTTTACTGTTATAAAATTTACTATGAAAGGTAAAATAAAATAGCTTTTTTCTTTTAACCGAATTTTTGCACGAGGCCCGACCACGTACCACGAACGTTGTACCACGAGGGATGTAGCTATATAGGGTGTAGAGCTCACTCCCTCCTTCTCGTGCATGGCCACCCTCTGAGGCCGCCACTGCCTTTAGAATAGCAAAAGTGTTTTGCTCTCTATGTTCCTTCCCCGCCCAATAAGTATTATAATACTAATTGAGGATGGAGAAGAAACACAGAGAACAGTGGCAAAGGTATCCCACCAGTTAATAAATCGAACCTCATAATTTAAAATCAAACTCATTCACAATACGAATGAATGACTTATTGTTAGTATCGTGTCCTCTTTATTGTTAGTAATGAGAGGTAATTAAATACATTGTGTCTCGAATAATAATGATTATTGAACAATCAGCCTGGCTGTCTGTTTTGTGGGGTATGGAAAAGTGGGATGATTTATTGGGGAAATCTTTGTTTATTTGTATTATGGATAGGCTCGCGTTTGACCACTATTTCACCTGAAGGTAAGCGATGATGTGGCTTACAATGGAGCACGCTTGCCTAGAAGTAACCTATTCATTCTTGACTTAAAGTTGGCGTCTTTTTTCCTTGCTTTTAATTTTTCGTTGTGATTTTTATAGCTTTATTTACTTTCGGAAAAGTAGGATACTAAAACTTTGTTATTTGCTGTTAAAAATGCAATCCAATCACAGTAGAACTCTCTCGACTAATTGTCGCATTAATTTTACGTACAGCAGGCATAAACAAAAATGTGTTTTCTGTTAGCGTTCCCGCCAAACGCTCAGTACAAAATGTATGGCAATTACATTACCTGTGGAGAAGTCACGTGACTAGTAACGTGACAGGTAATGTCATTGCCTTCTTGCTAATACAAAAGTCATTTGCATAAGCCAGAATCTGGGGCTTCATCTAGAATATCTAGCTACATATAACAGCTTCAAGTAAAAGTTTCTTACAAGAGAAAAACCGTCACGTATCAACACAAATAAACAAGCCAATTACCAACTCACAAAACCTAACTTGTTTACAAAACTGCATTTTTCGCACATTTGACATAAGACATGATGGCACGCGGCTTTCTCACGGCCCTTCAGTATTCAGACGAGCACGTTCCGACATTGCCGAGCTGTGAATGTGAAATTATGCCGATACTCGGACACGCATCACAAATCTACCTAACACTCGCTAACTAACCCGCCAAAGAAATTTCAATCTTATTAGAACGTGATAAGAGCGGAAAAGTAGTAAGGGCATAGAACTGTAAGTTCTGTTTTGTGACACGAATACTCATTACCACAAGCGGATTACAGAGTTGCGTCATTTCTCTGTAAAAATATTTAGTTCGGCGTCTGTGAGTGTCTATTATATTCAATGGGTGTACTAATTTGTGTGGCCCATTCAAATTGTTTTATAATTAGGTGCATAGCAATGATGTTCTCATGTGAATGTATTAAAGTATTTTGGGGTTGACTTTCTTTCCTAGAATTTTCCGTGTGGTGAAAATTGTACGTTTGACTGCGGTAGAAAGTTGTCATTATTATAAGCTAGTGGAGCTCTTATCTTAGAGATCTTATATCTCTATATTTATTTAACTTTTTCTTGTACAGTTTCTTTGATTAACAGCTATCTGTCACTATGAAATCATGCATTTGCTATAGAAAAAGAGTTGAGTTTCAAACAGTAGGTAAACCAAACGTTTACTAATTTTTGTCGGATTCCTTTTTCAAATGTAATACGTCACCTGTCAAATTCAAAATACAAAACAAAGTTCTAAATTCAATTGCGCTGATATGTCTAAAATGTTCATAGTAAGTAGCTACGACTACTTATATAGAATCGAGCGCAATGTCAGTACAAATCTGGGCTATCGAGTACAAAATGTCGCTTGCATGTGGAACTCATGTACTGTGCATGTACTCCACCTTATCGACACGAGATACCGTTTACTGACGGTAATTGAGCAATTACATTCTTTACAACATAGTTTGCACTACAGTGTACCAAGTGTTACCGTTTTGGCGTTCTCACTTTTTGATACCAAGTGTAGGTAATCATTTATTCAGTTAATAAATCCGTAGTTGTACAAATGTATGATTAATCTGTTTGTGATTAGACTGGCAATTTGTTTAACCTAGAGTGGAATTGTGTCGAATTGCGTATCATAAATATTTTGAACTATATTAATAAGTTCTGTTTTGACAAATTTTACAAACAAACTCTTGTCTCTTGTAGATATTTGATAGATGTTTTGCTTTAGAACACAAGTACTCAACTTAACCTAAAATTTGAGGGTAAAACCCACATAAGTGTAACGAACCCGATCACCTGCTTTGAACCGATGGAATCTAGCTGAGATTTTTTCATAATGCATAAATGCTTTAGGTACATAGTATAGTGCTTATAAAGCATGATTTTTTTTCAACGTTATCTGATCTATATTTGTTTTGACAATACTCCTGAAATTTCCAAGCTTAAACATTGACAAAATAAAAGAAAATTATAACCAGAGACGTCTACAACGTGCGTAAACGACATCATAAAACCATTATTATTATCTCCATCCTATGTACCCATACGGGTTGTAACGGCCAATAGAAAGCCAGTATTCTGCTGCAAACGAGTTCTAACACGACATAAACCAATGACGTTAGGATAAACTCTTGCCCTCTTATCGCATTCCGTAGTGGTCCATATCCCGTACTTAACGCTCGCATATCGTGGGATACGCACCTGGATTAGTCTGGAAATCGGCTTGATTCTACATTGCGGTTTGAAATTTATTTATTTATTTAAACTTCGTGTATAGTTGTGGGACATAGATGGCCTTAATGCAACAAGGCATTCTCTACCAGTCAACCTTTGGGTTAAAAAAGATAACACTGTGGTAGGTTAGCACAATTAATAAATAAGATACCTACTTCAAACAGAATAAATAAAATAAGTTATTTGTAATAACAAAATACATATTATAAGATAAATTAAAAAAAAAAAAACGAAAGGCATGTGAAATCATGCCTTTAAAAATACAATGGGTTCTACTAGCGGACTTTCTCGTAGAAGTGTAGAAGTCCGAGATCTATACTATTATTTTAAAGAGGAAAGATTAATTTGTATATTTGTAATCTATATATAAAAGGAGAAACTGACTGACTGACATATCAACGCACAGCCGAAACTACTGGAATTAGGAGCGTGAAATTTTGCACAAGGTTTCCTTTTATGACGTAGCCGAGCACTAAGAGAGGATTTCCCAAAATTCACCCTCTAAAGGAACGAAACAGGGGTTCAAAGTTTGTATGGGAAAACCTACTTTTACGCGGGCGAAGCCGCTGGCAGAAGCTAGTGATGAATAAACTCAGAAACAACTAGACCAACTTTAGAAATTCTTTCACCAGTAGAATGCTACTTTATCACCGCGTGATATAGACTATGTATATTTCTTAATTTTACGCGGGCAAAGTCGCTAGCAGTAGCTAGTTTTCAATATAAGGAAATAGGGATCAATCGTGTCCCATATAGTAATCCGAGACAACGGCTGATTAATTAACAAGTATATAAACATTCACACAATTTGACTGGTTCATTTGAAGCGTTACTTAAAACATGAGTGAACCTGGACCGAGCAACGCTTGCATTTTTTCTTCGCCGAAGAAAAATTGTGCAAAGAAAACACCAATGCATTCAACAGAAAAGGAAACTGTTATTAATATATTCAAACACGTCGAAGAAACTTGGCCGAAGGTCTACATTGTTTTCTTTGTTTACATTTCGTCTCAAGCCCAGATGAATAGGGTATAGGATGTTATTCTCGAAACATCACAACAAAAGTGACCAATCAAAAACAGCTTACCTGAAAAAATATCTAGTAATATTTTAGGAGCATGTTTCGTTTGAGACTAGGCTTTAGGGATTTCTATCTATCCCTAGGAGTCAAAACCAAAAAAACACATCAACATTTTATAGAACATTTATTAGTCTCTTTAAGTAACATTTATTTAACATTTTTAAGTAACATTAAATTAGTTTTATTTTTATTTTTTTAATTGGTATTTTTTTTTTTGTGTAATAATGTAACTTTATATATACACCTTAACTATTAATCCTAAATATTATAAATAACTTAATAAGTATATAAACAAACTGAAAATAATATATGTACAAACGGGTAGAAATAAAACTCATAGGGCATCAACATTTAAACAGATCTAGGCTAATACCTGACTTGACACGACTGGCACGCTTAGCAGCTTAAAGTTTAGCAGAAAATCAGTACTGTACTCAAGGGTAGTTTAATTTTTATAATGTATATGCTCGCGTTTGTCACATCTCACCTGATGGTAAGCGATGATGTAGCCGACGATGGAGCATGCTTGCCTAGAAGTAATGAATAGGTTACTTCTAGGCAAGCATGCTCCATCGCTCTTGACCTAAACACCACCAGGATATAACTATCATTATTCTTGTTAGTCTAAAGGGCTTTATAAAGTGACAATCAATTATCAATAACAATTTTCAAAAAGTCCAAAATGTACTTATTTCATTTCTTTATATAATTGAACCAAATAATCACGTATCGATACCTCCTACGCAAAAGGTCGTAAGGCCAAAAGAGCATTTTTTCAGGAGATTACGTTTTCGTAATTATTTATAAGTAATTAATGAAACACTGAAACACTTTTAAACAATGCTTTTGCATTATGTAAATAATAATCAGTTTAAGATCACAGTACCAGACGCTGAATGTAATAGTAAGAAATAACAATATATTTTTTTATATAATACAACGTTACTCGAAAAAATATGTTACGACTTTATGCGTAGGAGAAATCGATTTATAACTCAAATCACAATATTACGAATATCTCTTTCACGTGTGCTTCTTTAGTTGTAGGAGACCATTGCACGCATAAAGACTAGATTAAATCAGATAAAATAAATATTTATTAGGCATTATTATTAATTGTTACATACTAATCAAGATTAAAAATTATTATAAATCATACTTCACACTAATATTATAAATTCGAAAGTTTGTATGAGTGTGTCCATGTTCGTTACTCCTTAAAGCTGAAATGGCTGAATAAAATGAATGAAATTTGGCACACGGTTAGAACATGTACTGAAATGGCACATAGGACGCGGGTGACACCGCGGTGGACAGCTAGAGTCACAATATTTTAAACAACAATCATAAAAGTTCAAGATTAATTCAAGGTTCATTGACTGATAGTATTTCTACTGCCGTATCTTTTCACATAAAGACAATATTACAATCTCTCCTTCGATACAAGAAAATTACTTTATAGTGGCAGGTTGCCGGCCCATTGCCTTCAAGAACACAACGGGATCCCTTTCCCCTGGTCGACTTACCAGTCATGCAAGGCATGACAAGTAGGTGACAGGTACATTTCATGTTTTTCTCCTACAGTCAGATTAGGGTTTCATTGTACCTATACAAATCGTTCTTAATATTGTTGACATTTAGAAATAAATGCTTTAAATCATAATAGGTGTCTAATTTACATTGTTTACGATATCATTTAATTTGGATGATATTTCATTTCGGCACATGACCTATTTCATAAGTTTATAAATCAATCTTACTGTCTATAAAATTGTTAATTAAAAACCTTCGGTAACTATTAACAATTTGGCATAAACTCAGATTTCATTTTTTGTATTCAATTCTAATTTATGAATAGTATATATTTTATTTCATTAACGCAATGACCTTTTCAGGATTAACCAATCATAGGACTTTACATAACAATTTTTCTAATAAAATAAAATATAGTTATGTTTAAAGCAGTACCTTTGTCAAAATCAAGCATGAAATCAAAATTTAGGATTGAAATAAAATTGACATGGATTTGTGAAAGTAAAACCTCTTTCCATAAAGTAAATGATAGCGTTCGAATTTCAAACATTTATACGGTTGGCCTTTGTGTTCGTTTTTAGGGTTGACTGATAGCATATTTATTCCTCCAATACCAAATCTGATGAACAAAAACGAAGAGCCTATCAAATGCTAAACAATCATAATAAATAAAATAGTGCGTGATTCGGATCGTGCCCAATGCGCATCCAATTAGCGCCCTCGTTATAGTTTGCGGGATGCTCCGAGGAATGTTGGTTACGTAACGTATCCGTAACGGTACGTGCACGGACACGTTAGCTGTGACTCTGTGAGTTACCGTGCGAAGACGATGACATTCTGCACTTAGTGCCAACCTAACTACTTAAGTACCACAGAGTCAGAAAGCGCGGCGACGCGGAAGGGGGCGACTAGAAATGCTGTCCATAAAGGTTTTTACCGGGTTTTTTAGAGTAAACTTCAGTGACTGTTTTAATTATTTCCAAATTTACTCCTATGGGATAGATAGATAGATATATTCTTTATTGTACACCAAAAATACAAATTACATTAGGAACTTAAAATTAATAGGGTGTCACAATGGGCGGTCTTATCGCTAAAAGCGATTTTTTACAGACTACCTTTGGATGGATTTGACAGAGAAGGAGAAAATAAATACGCAGGTAGTTCGTGGTGTACTATCGCTACTATCACTATGGGATAATGTGATGTAAAATTGGTGTAGTATCTCAAGTGTCTACACAGTTGGACAATATGTGCAATCATTGAAACAGGCGCAGTCAAATGAAGCTGAAAATTTTATTGTAGTAAGTTTTGACTACCTCAGCGAAGCATGTCGAGAAGACTGACTCGATACATTTGCTGCCAAATACTGCAAAATTATTAGAATGTGTTATATCCGCGTTCTAATGGAACTCAAAGTTATTCAAAGTAACTGTAAAAACTAATACTTTCTAAAATTGAAACTTGCTAAATGCACAAACCCTGCAAAAACCGCCGTCCATACTCATGTAATAAATACATATCTGTCTGTTTGTCTGTATGCTACCTCTTTACATTCTAACGACTGAACGCAGTTGGATGAAACTTGGCGTACGGGCACACTTTCATCCCAGTAGCTAGTAACTTATAATATTTGTGACCGCGCAAACTCTGTTTCGAACTTCAACTGTCACAGGCATAGACAGTATTGTCAAGGTCTGTAACTCCCGTTGACAATAACTGACACGCTTGGTTTGTTGCTACTAGCTGGAATGTTCGTAAAAGTTACCGCGGCCCTGAAACGCAAAGGGCAACTGAAGGAACACATGTGGGTTTTAATTAGTAAAACCTAGACAACTGTGTTCTGGTTTGTCTATGGTGTAACAGGACTCCCAACCATGGCCCGACAGTCAAACAGGTGTTTTGTTTGGTTTACTTGGTCGTATTAATCTTTTGTAATTTATTGAGGGTTTATTCGGGCTGAATAAACATGTTTTCTTTCTTTCTTCTAAAGTGTGACACTTCCTTTGACTCAACCCACAGCGGAAGGATTTGATGATTTACTATCTACCTAAAAAAATGTTGGCACTACTGTATCTAGTTTCTGCAGCCGAAGCGTCTCTATGGTCTATAATAGCACTTCCAGACTAGTTAGAGAAATTATTGTGACAGAAGACGAACATGGCAGGACTTATGATAGTGCTGTCTCATGAAATGAATCGTTAGTGTTGTGAAAGGTAATTATGAGATTATGTCAAGCGGATATGCAACGGTATACCCGTATTAGAGAACTAATTTAGTCATGATGAGTATATCTAGACTGACTTGTTGGTATAGTGGTCAGTTGCACTGACTACTATGCCGGAGATCGTGGGTTCGATTCCCACCCAAGACAAATGTTTGTGTGATGAGCACGATCATTTGTTCTGTGCCTGGGTGTAATTTATACATAATATGTATGTATTTAGAAATATATAAAGTAAGTTTATCAGTTGTCTATTACTCATACCACAACCTATGCTTAGTTTGGGATTAGATGGCGTTGTGTGCAAGTTGTGGAATATTATATAATTTTAGTTAGATATGCATTTTGTAAGTATGTAAAGAGGAGGGACGAAACGCAAGTGACTAAATCAGTTAATGTGGATGGATGGAGAGGGAGGCTAAAGAAAAGATGGTTGGATTGTGTGAGTGCGATATGAAAGAAAAGGGAGTTATTGATAGCGTAACAGGTGACAGGACTGAATGGAAGAAAAAAATGTGTTACGCCGACTCTAAGTAACATGGAACAAGGGCAGAAAGATGATGCTGTATTTTGCAAGTATGTGCCTAATAGAATTAATTATTAAATAAAAAAATAGTTAGCGAAATCAACAATAATGACTTATGCATGAAATTATATCTGGAAAGGAAGGGTTTTCCTAAACATTTTAGGAAATAACAATGTCAAAGAAAAACGTGATTTGCTTCCAAAACAAACATAAAATGTTATGAGTATTTGTTGTTCCATCATCAGACCACTAGACGTACAATGCGTTCCAAATAAGAATAGGATCGATTGCCATGTTGTGACGTCACGTCATACTGTCAAATTGCAAGAAATTGGGCAAAATTAAAGAACTCTGAGATGCGCAGAATTGAAGAACTGGATTCTGATTAAACTTTTTTCGTTCACAGTTCGTAAATAAATAAAATTTTAAAAATTTCTTGTTTTGCTCACCCTATTAATTCTTCGATTTAACAGTATGACGTGACGTCACAAAATGGCAATCGATCCTATTCTTATTTGGAACGCATTGTACGGCGATGAGCCACCGGTACTTATGGTAGACATCCCACCCATTCGCACAAAGCGTTTTGGGAACACATTATTGTGCGTACAGCCAAGGAGTGGAATTCCCTGCCGGAGTCTGTGTTTCCTGATAGCTATAACTTAGGGGTCTTTAAGTCAAGAGTGAATAGGTTACTTCTAGGTAAGCGTGCTCCATCGTCGACCACATCATCGCTTAGGTACTATCAAATGAGATGGTGGTCAAACGCGAGCCTATCAATAACAAAAATAAAAAAAAACACTCGTACACAACGAAAAAATGGATATGTCAGTAGTAGGTAGGATTTGCTTTTCTATATGCACATATAAAGAAAAAAAAAATAAGTACGTTTCCTTCCATTATTCAACAAAGAACAAACAATATACGAAAATAACCTAATCATCATTACATCAGATCCTAACACTCCTAGCTTACTGATGTTAATATAGTTCAAATATTTGAGCAAAGCTTCCGCTGATAACTCAGCTTCCTTCCTGTGTTATGTTATCATGTACTCTCTGTAACAATATTGTAGAAATTAAATAACACACGTGTTAAAATCTGTTTTCATTAGACGCTCTTTAATGAGTGCTACCGACTGGCCCATAGTACTTATTAAATTTCTCGGTTTTGATTTATCGACTCAATATTTACACTAGCTGTCCCCCGCGGTTTTATCCGCGTCTTTGGTTACCTACTGCTTTGTTTCCATGATGCGTTGATGTTTGCGTGATGTTATATAGCCTCATACAGAAAGATTTTTTTCCAAGATTAGCATGTTTCAACAAATCAAAATACTCTTCCGTTTTATTATACGTATTTATTACTAGGTGTACCCTACGGTTTCACCCGCGACTTTTGTTACTAGAGCAGTAGGTATTTGTTATATGCAGCCTATTGGACATAGCATGAATTTATTTGTTTGACAAAGAAACAAACAAACTCTTCAGCATTATAATTATAATGTCTAGATATTATTGGTACCTATAGATATAGCCCGTGTCTATCTGGATAAATTTACTTTTAAAGCGTATAGTCCCGTGAACTTCTAGCCGGATAGAGCCCCGCTGACTTTTAAATCCATTTTCTGGGAGAAATATCGATTGATTTACATATGCTATGTGTACATTCTGAAGAACACTTAACCAGCAATTTGTTTTGTGTAAACACA
This sequence comes from Mythimna pallens, assembly GCA_961205895.1. Taxonomy (NCBI): domain Eukaryota; kingdom Metazoa; phylum Arthropoda; class Insecta; order Lepidoptera; family Noctuidae; genus Mythimna; species Mythimna pallens. The sequence continues at coordinate 9,487,740 of OY540829.1, forward strand.
TTTCTAAAGATAAAAGCCGTTTGAAAATTTTACGAAAAAATCATATATGTTGATAATGTTGTACTTGAATCAATAATAAACGTGTATATTTTTGTCAAACCTATTGACTCCGCCGTTACCGAGGAGTAGGCTTCAGAAAGTCACTGTTTTATAGCACTGCTCGGGAGTTAGGGCCTTAAAGTGGTGAAATATTTGTGTAATAGCTGCAACATCATACAAAATTCGCACTCTCTTATATAAAAAACCATTTCCAATAGTAAATATTGTCTGTTTGATCTTAGTCAGTCTTTTGTTTCCTGTAAGTATTTCAACAATCATCTTCCCCTCTCTTCCCCCTTTCTTCTCCCGCCCGTCTGCCCTTGTCCCGTGTTACTCAGGTTCAGGGTTGTTTATAAAAGTAATAAGAAACAAAAGCGACATATTAATTTGTTTTCACCGCGGTTGGCCACTTACGGCCACTTCTCTTCATCATTACTGTGCTTAAGTCTATAGTTATACAAAAGTGTTGCTATCCTACTACTATTATAAAAGCGAAAGTTTATATGTAGTGGTGTATGTGTGTGTATGTCTGTTACTCCTTCTCGCTTAAACGACTGACCGAATTTCGATGAAACTTGGCACACAGGTAGACCGTACCCCAGCGGCAGTCGGTCATCATAGAATTTCGAATCGGTAGCTTAACTTCTCTCTCTTGTAGTAAAGCATGTTACTAAAAGACTTATAAGTTTACCTACCTGTGGAAGAATGGAGAAGGAGGCCAAAGAAAATATGGATGGATTGTGTGAGGAGTGATATGAAAAAGGAGTTAGTGATAGCATGACGGGTGACAAGACAGAATGGAAGAATAAAACGTTTTGCGGCGACCCCAAATAACACGGGATGACGGCAGAAAGATGGTGATGAGCCTAACATCTTGGGAGGGCATTTATAAGAGGAGATACTGAGGAGGGGATACTGGAATGGGCACGGTCCACTCGCCCTCCTCCCCTATATATACGCCTATGTATAGGATAATTTTAAGGACATTATTCGATGTTCCCGCGGGCGACGCCGCTGTCAGAAGCTGTAGTAATCTATTCTTCTGTTTATACAAAAGTAGGACAGTATCTAGGAATAGATTAGTAGTTGTCGTTGTTCTAACAGTTTATGATAAAATTTTATGTTAGTCACAGCTGTCATGTGGGTGACAACTTGATAAGCTACTGTGTGTTGTTCACAGGCATTGGCATTTATGTAAGTGATTTCAGCAGTATTTAAATGTTGTTAAAAGATTTCGGTTCACCTCGATGCGATATGAATATATATAAACTACATTCAGAGTTGATATCACTCTGAATGTCAACAAGATACTCCTTTTCATGATCATTTTCTTGCCCTAGTCCCATTTTACTTGTGGTCGGAGCAACACGTTTTTTCTTCCATTATATCCTGTCATCAGTCACGTTCTCACTATTACTTTATTGTCCGTCTGTCTGCTTGGTTTGTCTGTTAAGACCCTTTATCTCGGGAATGCGTACTCGCGCACTGAGGGTTCCGTACAAACTTACCTATGTAAATAGTTCATTTCCCGAATGGAGTCTCGGAAGTTTTTTTTTGCGACAGCAAATTTACTCTTTTTTTAGATTTATTTCTTGATATGTACGTGCTATAAGACCTTGCTTTTTGCCAATTTTGAGGATTCTGGGTCAATGGGAAGTACCCTATGAATTTTGATTCCTTTGAGAGTGTCGAAATATACGTTTTTTGCGACATAAACGGCTGTATCTTTTTTTGTAATTTTTTCACAGATTTAAGAGACCTGAGTATATAGTATTTTTTTTTTTTTTAATTTTAACTCGATACTTCCACGCGTTCCCGAGATAAAAGGTCTTGAAAGACAGACGGACCACAAAGTGATCCTATAAGGGTTTCGTTTTTTCCTTTTGATGTACGGAATCCTAAAAATAACGTTGCCCCTGCCACTAGGTATTACTCCTGTATCGTGGGTGTCTTCACAAACATGCAAAGTCACATACACAAGAGACCCAGACCCGAAACTAAACTATCTGGAGACCATACAAATTTTGCTTGCGTGCGGGAATCAAATGTGATACGCAGCGCAGCAATCAATCACTCAACCACTGCAATATCCGTGCCGCATTTCTATGTTATATAAGCAATACCTACTCCATAAACGAATCAAAATTCATAGGAGGACTTCTGATAAACCAACCTAAACCAAAAAGGTTTGTTAGCCCCAAAGCAGCTAAACATCATAGGAGGTCGTGGCTAGAATAACAACAGCCGAACGGTTCGGTCTCCAACGTTAAGCAACACTATCAGAGGTCGGTCTGTAGATCGGTGACCATCCTAACATACCGAGAGTTTTCCGTGCCTCGGAAAGCACGTTAAGCCATTGATGACTGTCATGTGAGATATTTGACAGTCGTTTATGCATGTTTGACAGTCATTGCGGATAACATAAACATTCAGCGGAACATAGAATCTCCTCCTTTTTGAAGTCGGTTAAAAATAGCTAAGAGAGCCTAGACACTAGAAAAAAACCGGTCAAGTGCGAGTTACACTCGCGCACCGATGTGTCCGTACAAAGTTAAGCATAAAAACGCAAAAAGAAAATTGTGATGTAACTAATTTACAGATTTTTCCTTTAATTATGCTACATGGCATAATATTGCTTCTTGCCAAATTCCTTTATTCTAGGTCATTGTAAAGGTTTAGATTTCCTTACACGCGTCAAATTTTGCGGCATAAATGGAGCATAAACAGCCTAATCTTAAGATTGCATTGACTTATTTTGATTTTTTTCACTGCTCCGTGAAACATACCTGAGTATTTGATATAAATTTGAGATATTTTTTATCTAAATGTGTTTTAATTGAAAGAAAAAATATCTAGTTATAAACATCTTAACTAATCAATACTATAGTATAGGGATGGATGGAGAGGGACAGAGAGGCCAAAAAAAGATGTGTGGATAGAGAGGGAGAGGGAGGCCAAAGAAAAGATGAATGGATTGTGTGAGAAGTGATATGAAAAGAAAAGGGAGTAAGAGGTAGCGTGACGAGTGAAGAAAACGTGTTGCGTCGACCCCAAATAAAAGGAGTCAAGGGCAGGAAGATGATGATGACAAAAGGGTAGAAAAAGAACTCATTTGGTATTTCAGCTTGATACTTCCACGGGTTCCTGAGAAAAAGGGTCTTGATAGACGGAACACGGACAACAAAGTGGTACAAGGGTTCCGTTTTTGCCGACTGTGGTAAGGAACCCTAAAAAATGGCACCAAATTCTATGATACTTCTAAGTATTCCTGTAACAAGGGAGTTCACGTAAGGAAGTCTCGTTAATGTTATTACCAATGGAATCCGATTAACATATCCATATTCGGTGAGTCTTTACGTAAGGCGAAGCTAAAATGTCCCTTCGTTGTTGTAACGGTCATTCATAATAATCATAACTAAGTTACGAAAATCTAGAGTAAGGTCAGACATGAAGGTTACTTGTGTTTTCTTTTTAAGGTCATTTTTACATAGCATGGCTGGGATGACAGCAGTACAAATATATATATATCTTTAAGATGAGAGAAAAGGATAGGTAGATACATTGTATGAAGCTGACAGCTGTCACCCGCATCATCCTTTAGCAATTGTAGTGTAAATCTAAAAATTAAGAGGGTTCTTTTTCACTCGCCTATCGTTAACATCGAGCATGGTTTAAAAGCTTGTTACTTCATCTAACGCAATTCAACGCGATGTTTGACGAAAAGGCAACGCGAAAAAAGAGAGATAACGTCTGAAAACTCTGTTAGCATCCGGTAATTCCATGATTTACTCGAATATTTTACAAAACTTGTTCTAGGAAATACTTGATTTTTTAAACTTAAAATTAAATTAAAAGAATTGACAATATTCAGAATCTTGATTAATTTTGCAAGGCTTCTATTTTTATACTTTTATGACTTTTTAATATTAAAGTAAATTATGAAGTGTCAAAGTTCATGCAAAATAGCAGATTTTCGGAGGTCTTTACTGGATTAGTTTTACAAAAATTTATAAATTGATTTCAATAGAAGCCTAGATAATATGACTGACTACAAGATACTGTGTTTCCAAAATATCCAATGAAAAATGTGTAATAACGCCATAATCGCGTAAGAGCGGTTGTATGAAAAACAGTGGAAATGAATGATGAAAAATATTCTACATTAAAAAATAAATACTTTTTAAACGTGATACTGGTTAAATGGACAAAACGTGCTAAGATAAAAGAAAACTAAAAAAAATATACCTATACATATTTTGAATATCGAATCATTTCTGAAATTATGAATAAAGTTTTTGCTAAAAGATAAACTACATGAAACTTTTTGATCAATATTTAATAGGTACATTTTTAAGTTATGTACAGTCGAACTTTCAACTGATTGTTTGAGCTGCTTATTTATGAAGCTCCATAAGTCTATGGAAATGAAAAGGCCATTTATTATTTATTTCAATATATTTAGCATCATTATTATGTAAAATACGTATCCAAATTCTTTATCTGGAAGCTGATGTTTTGTCGTCTGCACTGTGCTATGTTAATGAGTTAGTGAGTTACATTGGTAACGTTATCTTAGGTCGTGTTAATACAGAAAAAAAAAACTGTTTCGATCAGTAGATCTCTCTTCTCTGAAGAGGGTTTAAACTACTTTATGTAACAAAAGTCCATTCTTACATTTTCGTTGTCTACTCTCAAGATTATCTTTATTTAAAGCAAAGCTTACTTTTTTATTTCGGTCATTGTTTCAAGTTTAAAGTGAACACAACTCATTCACTTGAAAACTCTAATCCTTCAGCGCCCTCCGTATAAATCTCATAAAATAAATAATGAACGTTCTATAAAAGCTGTTAAAGCCTTCTTCAGCAACAAATGACTATAAATAGTATGAAAATCCAATTTACAAGTTACAGGCGTTATCTAAGTGGGCGCAGGCGGGGTAAGATATGCGGGAAATTGAGAAAAATGGCTCGAAAGCGACAGTGCGTGGGCGAGCGTGGGTTGGCGCGAAGTCTGACGACATGGGCCATGGTGGCCCAGCCCGTGACGTCTACCAGCGACGCCGCTCCCAACAGTCTTATTATAAAAATAATAACTTGATAAATATTTATGGCCAGTCAATGAATAACTTTTGTAAAAGAAAACTGCGTTCGCAATTTGAAATTTGATCTTTTATAATTTATTTAAAAATAGAAGCGTTTTAACAAAAACTCTTTCATATCTGCATTAAATGATTAACTTTTTTTTCTAAGATCTTAAAATACGTGAGAGGTAGGTTTTCAATTCCATAATGTAGCTGTCTATTTTGTATGGAAACACTTGTGCTCGTGATAGTAGGTAAGTGACGTCTAAATAATATTACGGCCCGCAACTTGTTACTGTCAGTCCTTAACTATATATATTATTAAGGGTTTATATATAGATAAACGCCAAACTTTTTTGATCTAACAGCTTTTAACTTTGTATGATTCTACGAGTCATGATAAAAGAACACTAGATGTCCCCCGCGGTTTCACCCGCGTCTTTGGTTACTGCTCCGCTAACGTAGGTTGTAGAGTAATTTTTATGGGGTAGTCTCTCTCACAACAGAATTATGATAAAACTAACGATTAATAGACTTTTATTGAAAAAAAATACAGCTTAGTTTTAATCGGCAACAGTGTTATAAGAAATCCTGCACTACCTGTTCACGTAGGGACTTAATGACATCGGCCGAATACTGAGCAGGACAAGAAATTTAACTTGAAAAATTAACTTGTTTTGTTATCGACACTCTAAGCAGCAGACTCAAGATCGACGTGTCCCAAGAATAAAATCTTATGAAAAAATAAGACGAAACGTATTTTAGTACATACTAAAAACTATATGGCTCAATTTTTTTTATTTAATATCCTTTTATTTAGTGAATAACCGATCGAACTCTATCTTATTATTTACACAGAACTTCAAAAATTAAACCGTAAATCGATAATTTTTTATAATCGATATTTTGTTCTTGGGATCTATTCGAAAATAGACTGCCATAATACAGTACAAAGATATATAGATGTACTCCTTAACAGTGGCCGTCGCGTCGCCTGTATCAGATGACTGTGGTCAGAGAACTGGAAAATTGGATGGGAACGCAAAAACTTAGTTATTTTTCAATGAAACGTGGAATTGAAACCGAGAGTGCCTTTCTAGTTCTATTATCTCTTTGATTTAAACCTTTCTTGTACGTGTATTATGGAAGTACTTAAAATAGAACTCTGAGGATTATATTAGGAGATAGGAGCTTTATATATTTTATGTGATGGTGTGTGTGTGTGTGTGTGTGTTTATGTGGCAGTGGGCAGGAACCATTGCTCGCAGAACAGATGGCTATTGAAACTGAAAAGTTCTGGAGTGACTGTGGCGAGTGCGTACCGGAAGACGCAGCGTTGGATGGCCTCCTACAAGGTGAACCGATGACCTGGTGAGGGAATCCGATGGATGCGAGACGCACAGGACCGTTCATTGTGGCCACACTTGGGGGAGGCCTGTGTCCAACAGTTGATGTCTTTCGGTTGAAAATGATGATGTGTGTATGTATGACTGGCCTGTTGGTCTAGTGGTTAGTGGCTCTGACTGCTGTGTCGGATGTCGTGGGTGCGATTCCAAGACAAATGCTTGTGTGATGAGCACGATCATTGGTTCAGTATCTGAGTGCATTATTGTTATTATTTATTATTATTATTATATTTAGCAAAGTATTTTAAACTTACACGTTAGAGCTTGTAACGGATCCTATGTAATTAATCTTTATCAAGTACTAGTTGTTGCCGGTAACTTCACCCGTGTGATAGCAGAAAATAATCCCAAGGAAACATACTCCCAGGATATCAGTCCTATGTGCTATTCTAGGGCATGGTCTACCCGTATACCAAGTTTCATCGAAATCCGTTCAGCCATTCGAGCATGAAGGAGTAACGCTAGCAGTAACACTGGGCAAAAATTGAATAAACACTTATTAATGCTCGCCTACGGCACAAAAAGAAGTCTTGTGCAAAATTTCACTCTCCTAGCCCCAGTAGTTTCGGCTGTTCGTTGATATGCCAGTCAGTTAGTAATTTGTAATCAATCATTTATAAGAATACAACTCAGATAGAATCATATCCTTGGACTGAAAAAAAATACCATATCTACACAGATTATCAAATTAAACTTAAAATTAACCTAAAAAACGGTATCAAGTGTCCCATTTTCCAATCTGATACAAAATGTGGAGCAACATACGTCACACCGTGGGTGGTTGATAACTCGTTATATGGAGCAGCAACGGTTAATGCAGTTACTGTGAAGCGTGACGTCATAGGCTGTCTAGACAAATTTTATGGTACGCAAGTAGTTACGTCATCAACACCTACCTACGGAAAGGGAACTCATTTAAGGGCCTATTACACTACGCGATATTCAGCACACGATATTCAGACAGATAGTATTATTTTTTGTTCCGCGTAAGACCGGTCTAACCCTTATTACACTACGCGACTTCGACTAAGACTGACTGAATATCGAGTAGTGTTGGGCACGTCATAATTATGGCGGTAAGTCCCCTCTTTGAGAAATGGCTGGAAAGGCAACACGGCGTCCTTACCTTCCGCATGACGCAGGTCCTCACCGGACATGGTAAGTTCGGGAGGTTCCTGCACCGGATTCATGCGGAAGAAACGCCTGGGTGCCACCATTGTGTGGACCGCCCAGAGGACACGGTGGAGCACATGGTGGAGGTGTGCCCTGCTTGGGCAGAGCAACGCCGTGTCCTTGTGGGGGCGATCGGCGGCGGCGATCTCTCGCGCCGGGCTTTGGTACAGGCCATGGTCCGGAGCGAGGAGGAGTGGCAGGTGGTCGCCTCCTTCTGCGAAGCAGTAATGCTAGCAAAGGAGGCGGCCGATCGCGTGAGGCAACGGCAACGGTCCTCACGCCCCAATCGCCGCCGGGATTCCGATCCCGATTTCCGTCCATCATAGGCGCAGGCTTGCGTACGGCGAGGAATGGGTGGCTCGCCATCTGACCGTCCGGTAACCGTCCGGACCGAGCCCAAGTCGTCGACGGCGCGTGCTGTTCCACGCGCGCCTCAAGGAGATGTCAGCAACTGTAGGGGCCTAGCAGGGTCGAAGCCTACTGGGGCCAAGGGTCTGATTCTGAAAGGAAGACTCGGCCCTGGTACGAAAGGCAACGAAGGAACAGGAGCGGGTTTTTAGTCAGTGAAAGCCTGACACTATCTCCCGCCCCGCCCAAGGGCAGGGGAAGTCATAAGATGATTTTCCCACCGAAAAAAAAAAAAAATATTGAGTAGTGTAATAGGCTCTTTAGGACTTCTATCATTCGTGAGTTGGGATTGGAAACAAAATTTATTTCAAATTAGGGTTTTCGATTTCCCAAAATTTTATATCGAACGGAGGTAGAGGAAATTCTAAAGCGTAGGAAGTGATAGGTGTTAAGTCTACGCCTACGCGTAAAAATTGTAATTTGTATTTACAACTTTTTCTTCTTAGGCATGGGAGAGAGAAAACTTTGCCATTAGGTATATAAAATTTAAAAAAAAAAAAACAAAATGTTTTTACATAGGCCTACTTGGGCACTTACTCGTATAAAAAGTCAGAAGCTACTGCACGTGCATTACAAAATGATATAGCTACGGAAAATATGAGCTTAAAAATATATATTTATTTATATGTACATATTATATTTAATACGAAAAAAAGAAAAGAATGCAGATGGATTAGTGTCAAAAATAAATTAAATTAGGTAGAACAAAAATAGAATTAGCGAGAAAGGAAATTTAATGGTCTTTTCGATATTTCCAACATTAACATTCATGAGACATCAATAATATCGATCAAACATGTTATTTACAAGCATTTTCGGCATTCGACGAAAAAATTAGCATGGATTGGCGACAGGCCCTTAAATATTGAACTTGAGAAAGGATGACAAAATTTATTACGTATAAACCATCGCTGGGCCATATTGATTCGATGTCGATACTTGTTACGTTAAAGAAAGCAATGTAGAACGAAGTATAGGGAAGGTCATGTTTGCTACTCGAAGAGCGCGGGGCTGGGATGAAATTGTGTGGTGTTAAAGCAATTATCTTCCATCTATTGTCTAGACGGGTCATAGATGTATTTATATATACTAGAATAGTCTTCATTTGTTTCCATATTGTCTCATCATTACACGTTCTGAAAGTAGTGTTAGGTGCCATGCATGGCCACACTGCTGGGACTTGCTCAAGCTCATGAAAGGCAATAGACCGTATTCTACCTTTCAAGCCTAGTACTGTTTGGTGAAGGTCACATCTTTGAATTTTCAATTGAAGAACATGCTGTTTTCCTTCACTGTTTTGTAAAAATTGATAATGAAATAAACTACACAAAGCAAGGCGATATGCCTGGGTTTGAACCCGTGACGTACCACTCAGGGCCATAATGAATTTAAACATGTATAATGAAATAGGGAACTTAGTTTCATGATTTAACATAACTGAATATCGTACCTATAAACATTTAATAGTTGAAAAGTTAGAAAATCCCAGCTCTAAAGTTTAATATTTTGATAACAGTTATTTTGTACGTAAATAAAGTTCTATCCATCTCTAACGACGTTATTCATTGAACCGAAAACACAATCGTACACAATCTAATACTTTAATTACTTGCTTACAGACCGCATCGTTATATATATTGTTGTACTAAAAGACCAGAAATTCTCATGCGATGACTCTGCTGCGACCTATTTCGCACCAATCTCAGAGTCCCACGATTGCAACAACAGATGTTTAAGCTAACAAGAACTGTGAATACTGCTCAATAGAATGAGCTATAAAAATCAAGTTGGTTCTTACATATACATACAGTACTAGAAACCTACCTACTACCTATGTCATTATTAGATCATCTATAGCTTAAGAACTAGGGAATACATATTTTAAACAAAGAGAAAAAATATTTGAGATTGGCACAGTATAAACTGCAATTAAAAAAAATGTTACTTAACTAATCTTTATCGAATAATATCCTAAAAAAAAATACAACATTAAAAAGAAAAAAAAAGCTTGTGCAAGGCCAAAAAGTCTATGCTACAATATTAAAAAAGAGATATAAAAAAAAACATAATGATTACTTAAGAAACAGGTTTAAAATATTTTCAACTTTTTATGAATGATTTCTTGTTGTTACTTAAACAATTTATTTCGTTTCAGCAAGCTTTAAAAATTTAAACAATCCATCATTGTCAAACTTGTTTTCTATAAGGCTTTCTTGTAATTTTATTTAGCACTCTATTTTGAACTTTTCACCTGTTAATGCTGCCTTCATAGTTAATTAACCTAGATAAATCATTTTTTAGGTCAAAAAACTTGTTATGATAGTCTCTAAAAGTATGTAACATTATCGTCTGTACAATCAGAAAAAAGCTAAACAAAGATCTCTTTAAATAATCTAACTAAAGAGCAGACAAAAACCTCGTTGAATACACAACATCGGACAATAGCGATGTCATTAAACGACTTTACATTATCAAGTTAACAAGAGCAAGTCAAAATGCACAGCTCGATCGCGATAATGGCCAATCCGACAACGGTACAGAGTGAACCGGATGCGAATCCACTATCGGTTGGTGAAAGTAGATGTTACAAAAAATGCTCCCATTCCTTGCACCGGTTGATATTTCATGAGACATTCACTTGATACCAAATAGCGTGTGTGTGGCCTGTTTTGTGAGCAACGTGATCTGGACCAACCTGGTTTTTGGATCTGAAGTGGGGGAAAGGACTTGTATGGCTTCTTGATTTGTTTTACCTTAACTTTTAATTACAGTTCCAAATTTATATATTTATGCTTCACATGCAGTTTCTATTCAACAAAATTGTAATATCTTGATTTCATTTAAATTTGAATTCTGAATTTATTAGGTATATAAATTCAAATCTGCATAAATATGTGAATATATCATAATATAATTTCGTCATAAGACTTGTGCCGCATCGTTTTGATATTTGATAGGGTGCAAGTCGTGAATGTGTTATATTTCAGTCTAAGGGCTAAAGAGGGGTACTGGAGCAAGATGAATGTGTTCATAAATAAGGGGAGATATATTTACGTTGTCCTCGTTGATTCCGATAATGGTGATATGTAGCCAGCAGAATACACGACACATCAAATAATAAAGGACAATACTAATAAATATATAAAAACGTGTCCATAACAAGCAAAACTCTCCTCATAATAATATTAGTACGACAGCGCTACTAATAGATCACGACTTAAAGAGAAACACGAATGAATTATTTGATTCCAACTTCCATTGCTCCCTGTTTATTCAGAAAATAGCTACATTTAAGTGTTTCTCACGTCTCGTGGCTCGTTTGAAAGCTACTCCGTCCTTTCGTATCAGGATGGCAAGTTAGCATGCACTGGCATGCACGACGGGCGGTTTACGGCCCACTACACTGCATGCTCCAAATTCTAGCGCATTTTGTCTTACCTATAAAGTTGCTCCACATCCTGTTGAACAAACGAATTTAATGCCGGCTAAAATAAACTACGTAGTTTAGTTTACCAGGAAAGTGTTTCTTGGTCTTTGTCCTTAGTTACGGAAGCAGAAATAGTTACCATTGCTAGTTATATTACCTTCAGTAAGAGCATAGTGGAAGTATTTATAAACGTTAGTAAAGTTGTAGGTAATGATTTTTCATTTCAAAAAGTTTAAACAAAAGCCGAATTCGAACCAACTGTGTGCGGTCTTATGATAAGTCGATTAAAATTCCACTCCCCAAAAGATAGTAAGATCGTAATCATTTGGTACAAAAATTAACATTCCATACCAAAAACGGTGTAGTAACGTCCAAAGAATTTTGGATATAAAGTCCAAATATTCAACACGATCCAGTGGCCCTTGTGAATGGATAGGAAATTTTTAAATTATATCTAGAGATATTTTACACAGTTTATGCTGGACATATAAAATACTTGGCGACCTTAAGGTTGCTTGGAAACAAGAACACGAATGTTAAATTAATGAAGCGGTCGAAACGTTTTCAATATTCGCATGCAAATACTATTAAGTTGTCTTATTTATGCAATGCACTATGAGAGACGGAATTTTATGCTAAAGTGCATAATCTGTTTAGTATATTTCGGAGAACAGGATCTTAAATGTCCGTAACATTATCTTGATCGTAAATAATAATAGACGACATGATTTCATTTATCAGAATTTACATACCGTAATAGTGTTGCTAACTTGGTAAATGACGGCAAACGGATTATTTATGTATGTAGTTTCTGTATCTACGATAATTTTTATTTAATCACCGTTTTCTAAGTTTTCTAGACCACTAGCTTCTGGCAGCGGCTTCGCCAGCGTAAAAGTAATTTTCTTAATACAAACTTTGAACCCCCGTTTTATCCCTTTAGGGGATGAATTTTGGGAAATTCTTTCCTAGTGCTCGCCTGTGCCATAAAAGGAAACCTTGTGTAAAATTTCACGCCCCTGGTCCAAGTAGCTTTGGCTGTCATTGATATGTCAGTTAGTTTCTCTTTTTATATATAGATATAAATATAGATTAATTGTAGTTAATTTATTCTTTAAGTCTACAATGATAAAATGACAGCTTAGTCACTCATGTTTTATTACCAGTCTACCAACTCCGTTTCTCATAGTTCGAAGCGAAAAAAATCAAAATTAATTGCTCGAAGAACAATGAAATAAAAGAAATGTAGTTGGGCTGCCTCTAATTGATTAATGTGTTTAATTTGAGACTAGCGTTTTACTATCTTAAACGTTTGTTCCTTTCACACGTGGGAATTAAGTGAAATGATGGAAAGAGATGGAGATACCCATCCAATTGTGTTCGTTGAAGCTCTCACGCGACTGTTCACAGCGAGTGAGATGATAAATTGTTTTGATAATGTTACGGCTTTGGAGTAACGGAGTAACAGTACACATGTATTTTGTCAGATACTTAGAGGTGTTAATGTATCGATAGTAATTGGTACTATTATTGGCTAATCATCATTTCAGCCGAAAAATGTCCAGTGTTGGTCATAAGCCTCTCCCAAATGTCGCCATAACGACCAGTCTTGGGCGTCTTGCATCCATTAGATTCTACCGACCTTCACCTGGTTCACCTTCATTGGTCCACCTTGTGGGAGGCCTCCCAACGCTGGGTCTTCCTGTACGTGGTCACCACTCTAGAACCTTTCGTCCCCATCGACCATCTGTTCTGCGAGCAATGTACCCTGCCCACTGCCACTTAAGTTTGGCGATTCTTCGGGCTATATCTGTAACCTTGGTTCTCCCACAGATATCTTATTTATTGACTATTCAATTGATTAAAATATTTGATTATTTTTAAAACTCTTGTACTTTTCGTTTACTTTACTTACTTCATGGAGAAATCGAACATGCTCGAAATTGACGCTCCAAATATATCGTGTGCTCTGTACAATATAAAAAAGTTATTTTATCAGGTTCCTCACGTTACGGTTTACTGACTGTATCAGAAAACCTTTTATGATCACTTATCTTATAAGTTAGGTCCTGTTCCTTGGGTCCGGTTCCGCGATATAATACGTACTGACTGTATCTATCTAACCTCGCCTACCTAAGCTTATCAATTTGCTAATTCAAGTATGACATCATTTAATTTTCTTTATCGTTTAATTACTCGTTCAATATTCTCAATTAATACGTGATAGACTGGTCTAATCTAGCTCAATCTATAGGTCATTTATTGCATTGTGCTGAGGCTGCCAGTGTTATATATGTGATATTTTACGATTACACAACCGGCCAACTTTGAGAATTGGTACGCGAACCGGTTTACTGGTCCAGTTGCATCACTATGCACATTTGACAGCGCATGTATGTGTGTGTGCGTGTATAGAGGTGTGTAACCGGTCTAGGTATTAATAACTTCGATTAGTTGACGAAATCAGGCTCTTGTTTTGTATGGAATTGGCTGTTAGATTTGTCGTTTCTCTTGAAAATTATATTGATCACTTTTAATATAGTTGAAATTTATTATGAAGGTCTACGGAACATTCACAGTTGTATTATCTTTGGTATCATCTCGAGAAGCTCACGTCTGGCTGACTCAACTGTTACTGACGCAACGGTCACTGTCAGTCAAGACAACAAGTACAGTAGCACCGATCGTGGACTCATTAAAATGTTGCAAGTTGAAGCTCCTATATTCCCTATTGTTTTCATCAGCTTTATATCCCTAATCGAACAATGTATAAGTTTATTGGAACTCACCCAATTCAACAATCGAATGCTGTTTTGAAACAACATCAAGAGTGGATAGGGTACTAATAAGCAAGCGTGCTCCACGTTAGACCGCGTCATCGCTTTCCGTCAAGTGAGATAGTGGACAAGCGCAAGGCTACGAATTACAAAAAAAAACATTATAATCAGAATGGTAATTCAGCAATTTATCGTAACAGCTTTTATCAACTACGATCACCGTTTAGATTCGGTCCCTTGATCGGAACGCATAACGCTCCGGTATGCAGTGACTGACGAACAATTTTCCCCACCACTGCCGAGCCCTGTGATAGAAAAAACTACCAATGAAGACGTTATTTATAAGATTATGTTTCCGACACCGCACACCTCATACCGTAGCGGTGTGCGTTTCAATGAAGAGACCGAAGTTTTATACGGCGCGGCGTTATGCTTCAGGTTCAGAGAACGATACTGTAGCTAAATCTATTTAGTTAGCGAGGAATGCAAGATACTTGTGTGCTACATATTTGTACACATATAAGCAAATGCATTTCACAATCAAGATTAATGCACCGACAATCTTGTGAATTCCTTCATTTCTATATTTCCGTGCCATTTGAGGAAGAGACTTGCATAAGACATTTGTTTTATACTTTTATGTATTTGAATGGCCTCTAGTCTGTATACTTTTTCATGGTCATCATTACGACTGGTTTTCTCTAAATTTTCAGCAGTCGCTATTGCAAAGTCAATAATTTTGGATATTTCCATCTAATTTACAATTAAATATAATAATTAATTTAAAGTCTGCAGAGTGATTTGGATGTTTATGCGATACGAGTCAAATAGTGAAAAACTTAAGTCAAGTTTGTTACCCTACTAGGTGGCTTATGATTTTGACAGGCTATGTATGTATGTATGTATGTTCATCTGTTTCCTCATAGCTCCTAATCTACTTATCGGAACTTGACATATGAGGTATCGTTAGAACCGTCTTAATTGTCCGCTAAACAAGGATATGTGATGTTGCACAAAACTCGATATGGCGCCCTCTAGCGGACAAAAAGTAATGAGTTAAAAAATAAAAATGTAGATAAATACGCCTTTTTTGGTATCATTTCAAAGGGCTTCACTTGAACGTTTTCGATATATTACTTAATTTTAAAGTAACGCCCTCTAGTGGACAAAAAGTAATTTGTTTAATTTAACACCAAAAATGTTTAAATAAAAAAAAAGTAAAAAACTAAAACCCGACTACGACAAAACAAAAAGACGCTGAAAAAGTATGAAACAAGATTTTCAGGATGCTGAAATGGGTTCCTTCTATTTGGCAGAATCTTGATACTCCGATTTTTATTTGGCATAACTCACATGGCATAATCTTATTTAATCGAATATTTTTAAGGCATAAAAATTATTTAGCATAACTTTTGTTTGGCAGAATATTTACGTGTCCGAATTTACAATGGCATACTTTTATCTTGGCAGAATTTTGTTTCGCATAATTACCTTTGCCATAATTAATATTATGCATAATTTTGTTTAGCATAACATTTATTTAGAGATACGATTATTTGGTATGGGTGCATATTTGAACATCAAAAATTAATATAGATGTATCTTCTTGTAAAAATTAGTGTTCAAAACATCAAAAACTTATAATATATGGAATAAAACTGATAATTTAAATAAAGTAAATTTATGCTGTCGAATGGTTAGATAACCTACGTGCAATGTATTTAAAATCGAATGGTCTGCAAAAGTGACATAGAATGTTCTAAATATAGCATGTATTGGTAGCATTTTCAATATTAAATTAAATTTGTGTCATAAAAAGTCAATACGTTGTGCTGCAAAATTTTGTGACAGAAACGAATCGCTGCGAAACCGACTTTACGCAGTCTTGTCTGCCCTACCCCTAGAGTGTAATTTAAAACGGTGGTGAGCGTTAAAACCATCTGTGACGATAAGCTCGCGTGGCGCCGCCCAAACCCCGCAGCGCCGGAGCCGTGACAGAAACAATGCTTGCTGCATGTTGCATGCCTGCTTGCATGCTGCATGCCTGCTGCATGTTGCATGTCTGCTTGCATGCTGCATGCATGCTGCATGTTGCATGCTTGCTTGCATGCTACATGCATGCTGCACTATCGATATAAAATGTATGCCAAAAAACGATTCTGACTGTGAATTTTCTGCGATATGATGGTTCTGCTTTTTAATTATTATGGATATAAACATTATGCCTAAAGATGATTCTGACTAACAAAATTATGAGTTTTGAATGTATGACAACTGAGTGTATGCGAAATGATTTTCTGCGAAATGAAGTTTATGCTATCCGTTGTTATGCAAAACAATATTATTACGTAAAAAGTTCTGCTATAAAAGGTAGACCCTGCTGAAATAGGTAACTGGAAAAACAAGAATAGAGAAAACAAGAAATTTTTTCTGAAAATCTTGTTTCATACTTTTTCAGCGTCGTTTTTTTTTTTTGTTATAGTCGGGTTTTAGTTTTTTACTTTTTTTTTTTGAAGTACCTAGTTTTGTTATCATAGTTGTTTACCTAAAGAGAGATAATTCCGTATATTGATAAATAATACGCGATGTAATAGAATTATGTTTACGTTGTTATCGTCGTACCCTTTTGAACATGATAAAAGATAGAGATTTTGATATCAGTGTTGATGAGTAATTGGAATTTGCCCAATATTTTGACAATAGCAACAGGAAAATGTTCGTTTTAATGTTGTTATCATTAGAAAAGATAAATCAAATAAAAAGAGTTAAAAATTTCCTTTCAAAATCGCTGGAAAATCATGATAATTTTCAAACTTTGGTAGGTTCATTTTTAAATTCGAAAATATATATCACTCAGATCAACATAGATCACCTTGATGGCGTTGCTATTATTTTTTTTTTAATTTATACGTAGCATAGCATAGTCAGCCTTTTAATGTGCCCACGGCTGGAACTCAGGCCTCCTTTCTCTAGGAGAGGGAATGGGCCGTCCACCATGCGGGCCCAGTGCGGGTTGGTGAATGTCATATGTCTTCGAATTTCTGGCTCTAGGACATGCCGGTTTCCTCACGATGAAATTTTTGGTAAATACAATTTCCCTTTTAAGTTCATGGTTTTATTTTTTTTTTTTATATGGTCGCTTTAATTTATAAATTAATCGGTCATTTGCCGATGTAAAACCGACCCTGAGAATGCTACGGAAATAATTAGTATGAAAGGACCAACACATTGATTCTCTTGTTACAAAAAGTTGAATTTGATTCAGATCCTGAAACCTTTCTGATGTAACAGCAAGCTGAAATCGATAATCTATTTTAAGATATTCAGTAATCTGACCAAAGTCCCTATCGTGAGTTCTTAACGTGATCCATTTTACGACTCAAACTGAACTGTTAAAGGGATGGAGCTATACAGGATGTACAGTAGTGATGCAACGAAAGTGTCTTAACGGAAGTAGAAACGGAAACAAATGTCAAAAGTAAATCTTAGCGGAAGCGGAACCGGTAGCGAAAGTGTTAATACTATGAAGAAAAAATACAATTTTATTTTCTAAGTTTTGTTAAATTTAATTTATATTTTGTACTTTACTTACTACAGTACTCGAAATTAAACAGAGATAAATTATATTTAATAAAAAGTAATTTGGCCGCTTCTATACCTTTGAGTCTGTTTCGGTGTTTTTGATATATTAAACCAACTCCAATAATTGCTCTCTGACTACACTGCTGGAGGGAGGGGGGGGGGAGGGAGTGATAAGTATTGGCGAACTATTGGCAACAGAATAACAAAACAAAGAAAAGAAAAAAAACAACAGGAGATAAACGTGCTTATGCTAAACGTAACGAGGCGCGATGATGCGCAGAATGAACAAAAAAATCCTCCCCTCCACGCCTTTTTCGTTGTGTCCAGTCGTCTACGGGCCCCCCATCCCCACGCTCCTCGTTGTATTCTTCTGTTAAGAGTTCTGTTATAAAGTTTGAGGAACCAGAAACGGAAACGGAAGTGAAAAAGCTTGCGGAACTTCTGCAGAAGCGGGAGCGGGGTTTTGTAGCAACACTAGAGCTCCATTCCTCTTTCTCGCTCGTATGTCATGGTAAGGCCCCAGAGAGATCATCTTCATCAAATGACGTTGTTCGACTATTGAAGTCTTTCCCAAATTCACGGACAACCTACTTAGCAATTCTTCTTCGTACACAAATTTATAAAACACACAATTATCGGCTAGAGATTTCCAAACTGTTGAATGTCTTAGTCACGACTGTTACCCAATAGTAATCGTGGATCCACACGATTCTAAACGTGTAATTATATATTTTTTAAGACAATGAGCGACTAGTTTCGTGCTGTGAATATGTTCTGAATAGCTCACAATGACAGACGACTTAGCTATTATATTAAGACTGAAGTGCTAAACTACTATTAAGGTTTCGTCTAGACTATGAAAGAATCTTTGTGAAGTATTCGATACAGTAAACACTTACATAAATCGTTTTTAGGATTCCGTACTCGAAGAATGCCAACGGGACCCTATTACTAAACCACCGCTGTCCGTCCGTCCTTCTGTCCATCCGTCTGTCAGCGGGCTGTGTCGCTGTATAAACCGTAAGAGGTAGAGAGATAAAATTCACAGAAAGTTTCACAGAATGTGCCGCTACAACAACAAAGCAATAAATTTAAAATGAAGAAGGTTCCAGAAACACTATTTTGTTGGCTTTTTTTGCTCGATTTTAATATTGCGGTTTTTTTTTCGGGTGGGAAAATCATCTAATGACATCCCCCGCTCTTGGGCGGAGCGCGAGATAGTATCAGACTTTTACTGACTAAAAACCCACTCTTGTTCCTTCTTTGAAGTTTTTGCAGGGCCCTGAGGATCTCTTTCGCATCACCCATGGCCCCAGTAGGCTTCGACGGGGCTTCGACCCTGCTGGGTTAATATTATGGTCCGACATGCACTTGGCCAGTTTTTATACTCGATGTATTTTTTTGTAAGTGTCGAACCTCTCTCTCTTTCCCTATCACTTTTTGGTTCCATGTTTGACTGTATTTCAGTTCGGCACGCTCAGCGCAATTTTATTGTATCATTTTGTTCAATGCTTAGTTTTTATTTTGCATTGTTGCCGTTGTATTGTGTCTGTGTCTAACAAATATTTTCTATTCTACTCTATAGATGAGTATTTGGAAACGAAGACAAAAGAAATAAGACTTGCTTACTTATATAACTTGGCCTTAATTCGGAAAGACGTAAAGTCTTTGCCATCAAATTAAAATATTATTGTCGAATGAATAAATTATATATTTGGAGGCCCTTCTCATTTGTGACTTACAACAATACATATATTATATTAATTTGCAGGCAGTTTTCATTGTCCAAAAAGATCAGTAAGCCAGGCATCCTACACGCATATAACCTTTTCGACGCCATCATTGACTCACACAGGGCAGTCAATGACATCATAATTATGTACCATGTCAAGCCTTTTCTGGGAAAATTTCGTGGCTCGAACATGGTGTGAGTTAATTGCTACCGCCATCTAGTGACATGTGACGGAAACATTGTTACCATGGGAATTATAATATTTCGAGCTAACTTTTGCTAGCGATTTTGTCCGCGTTAATGTCAGGAATCTTCCCGAAGGCACGTCCGACAAAATGAGAAAGAATGAGTTACCGTAATTAGGCGCAGTAGTCGAACGATTGGCTGCTGCGCTGCTAAAGCGGGTTCGATTCTCACACAGAGCCAATATTAGTGAGGCCTATGTTCCGATATTCGAAAAAAAACTGGGCAAGTGCGAACCGGACTCGCGCACTGAGGTTTCCGTACAAACTTAATCTTTTTTTTCGTTAATTTAAAAGTTTGATTTTTTCACAGCTTCACGGGACTGCAGACCTGAGAATATGGTTTTAATTTCAACTCGATACCTCCACGCGTTCCGGAGATAAAGGGACAGACAGACGGACAACAAAGTGATCCTATAAAGGTTCCGTTTTTCCTTTTAAGGTACGGAACCCTAAAAATATGACAACCATAATTAAATATCAGAAATAAACAAACTATGTAATAATACTTCAAAGGTTTCACTTAACTCCAATTCCTTTCCGATTATTACAACACAGAGATCGTGAAATTGTTATTTTCCTTTGGAAACCTTGTGGTGTGCCCTTATTTATTTCTTTATTTCCCATGGGACATTTTTGGCTGACATTTTCCTAAGTTTGACTCATAACAGTCACGTACTAAAGAGGATGTTTAGGTTGCTGGTTGTGTCTGTCTTTCAACTACAGAAACATAACATCACGCTTGCATTTCCCGAAGGGATGGACAGAGGTTTAGGTTTAGTTACCGTGGTCCTGAAACGCAAGGGCAATTGAAGGACGTACGTGGGTATTAGTAAGTAAAAATCTATCACCCTATCTCGCTAGATTTAGAATATTTTACACTTGCATATCGCCCGTTTAAGTCACCAAAATCAAATTTCGGGTTGCTACTGGAAAATTACAGATGGTAAAACTAGGCAATACTTATCTCTGGAATCAAGCCCATGTTTAGCTGTTAGTAGCACTTGCTAGACAAGAAAAGGTAAGCTAAAAGATTTTACTCGTAAGCTGTAAAAAAGGAAAAGTTAAAAAAAATAATTAAGACATGAAATATGTTTCACAGAAAAAAATTATCGTTGTTTGTCTCTCAGTTTTTACTTTCAGATTTAAAAGACAGGATGTGTGCTAGGTTGTTATAATTACTAAGCGTAATCAACCTTATAAATTTCCCATTTCTGGGACTTAAACCTCCTATCTAGGAAAGTGAATGGTCCGTTATCCACAGATGGGCCCAGTACGGGTTGGTGGATGTCACATGTCTTCGAATTTTTGGTTGTAAAAGCAGTATTGATGAAATAAGTTATTCAAATTGGCTGCCTGAGTTTGAACTCGCGTTGTACCCACAACTCGTAAATCGGGGACCGTTACCACTGCTTCATTTATAATACTACTCACCTAAAATTATGACCTACTCCTAGGTATAAAATATAGGTAAGGTAGATACAAAATTGCCAAACTATAGTATATCCTTACGTAACTAAATACGTAAAGTGCCAGTTTCGTAAGACTACTTATTTACCGTCTTTGTTTGTATGACATTTTCAGTTCTCATGAATCTTATGACGTGATTCACATTTTCAACGACTTTCCATCTAACTAATAGAATAGAATAGAATATAATAAAACTTTATTGTACACCAAAATAGTAACAAAACTTTTAAAATAATTAAAATCGACAAAAAAATAATAATAAAGAAAAAATATGTCAAACCATAAAACAAATGAAAGAACAAAAAAAATCTTTGAGAATAAGCAGTGCCTTTGTACTATTGTCTATTTTGTATTGTCTTTTTCTGTTTTTATGTGTACATGAATAGTATAATAAATAAATAAATTTTAAAAAAAATGTCCAATTTTGTCTAATGTCATACGTAATGTCATAATATTTAAATATGACGTTCAATGCGTATTGCTGGATTGTTCGAAACAGTTACCTGAGTCCACATGAATGAAAACGGGTGGATTAGTCAGTAAAATTCTGACACGCTCTCTTGCTCCACCCTAGACTGAGTCATTAGGTGATTTACCACTTCAAAAAATATTATATAATATTCTGTTTCCAATAGGTATCTATAAACACCTACACAACTATTTTTACTAACAAAGATTTCGTTTCCACGTTACGCATTATTGACAGTAAGCCTTCTGTCATTCTTTACCCTGTGGCCTCAAACAGAAAGCTGATTGGTTCGGTATTATCAATCAATCTAAAAATAAAGCAAATTGATTTGATTGGAACACAGTTTTATTGTAAGTAACGAATGAACAGTTTCATCATTACCAAGGAATGTAGTTTTTGATGCATTTTCGTAAACGGTATCATATGTATCAATCATATCACTCTAATATAATAAAGGTAAAAGTTTGTGTGTATGTTTGTATGTTACTATTTCACGCTAAAACGGCTGTACTGATTTGGGTGGAATTTAGCACATGGTTAGACTATGTTCTGTATTACTTTTTATCCCGCGGGTGAAACTGTTGGCAGAAGCTTAGAAGTCATAAATTGTAATTGTATTTATTATTGTACCACTTTTCTATTTGTTTGTTTGCCATTAAGTTGCACCTACCGTGTTATGTTTCTGCACCACTTAAAGGTCGACTGGTAGAAAAAGTCTAAAGCGTTGAAGCCGCCTTTATACAGTGTTTTTTACGGACTAGTGCATCTTTTTTAAAAATAAATAAATAAAAGCCGACCTAATAATAAATTAACCATTTGAATAAAAAAAGAATTTGAATTAAAACGATCAAAACTCGTGAATATTAATGTTACTTTCCAAATAATTACTAGGCAACAGCAAACATATTTGAATGCATACCTAAGTAATTCTAATTCAATAAAGATTTAATCATGTTGTTGTGTGTTACAAACCTACCAATTTTAAAATAACATTCTTTCATATAAGGCACGTGTAAAGAGAAAAGAATTTACATTAATTAAATAGGTATCTAATTTTAAACACGCTTCCATAAGCTACGCATAATTTTAATTCTCAATACATTCGTACGAGTCAATCACACCAGGTGTAAAGAACCCACATTCCAACCGAATTAAAATGTTTATCACGAACAACTTTGGTTTTACCCAAGAGGACCAGTATATCACCAGGTTCATTACCCCTGAGATTTCGAGAGCAATTTTATGAAAAATCGCATAAACACTTTTAGTTTGTTTATAATAAAACGTAGAGGAAATGCAAATAAGACGTGTTTCTCGGAAAAATTTAAACATGCGTGCAAAATAATGTATCAACACTCTACAGAAGCTTCAGGCAGGAATTTTTTTAAGGTGGAAAGTCATCAATAGTCTTCTCACGCTCTGGGGTGATGCCAGAGGGCATGTCAGGCTTTTACTGACTAAAGTCACTGGTGTCCTTCAGTTGCCCCTTGCGTTCCAGAGCTACCAGTAACTCTTTCAAACTACATTTCCGTAGCCCTTACTTACACTTCTTTTTTTAAAGACGATCCGTTAATTCAGACATTAGGAGCCGACAAACACACCTACATACACAGTACATACTCATACGGGTAGTTAAAATATGCCTTTCTTTTGCGTCTTTCGTGGTACGTAATGTCGGAAGCTCATCAAGCAGTCGGAAGGCGTCCGGCAGAGGTCGCCGACCGTGTTCGGCTCCATGGCCGTTCATTCGCCTCCTCTATTTGTACGGTGCCTATTTACACTCACTGCCAAGGTGAGGGACACGATATTAAGGTGCACATCGATGAGAACGTATCAAGAATCGAGATTTGTTCTCGCATTACGAATATTTTTGCACAATTCTATTTTGAAATTCGAAAACTAAATTGTATTTTTTTCTTTTAATTGCACTTTTTTCTGACAAAAGAGTTTTGTAATAAAATATAGGGATGGCTTTGAAAGTAGACTGGTTTTTAGAACTAGTTTTTGGCTAGACAGTTGTATTTCGGGTTTAGTAAAAGGTTTATTGTTGGGGTCATCTAGATAACCTCGATGTGTATGCGACATGTTATATTTCCGACTGCCATCTTTCTATATGTCTGACATAAAAAAGTTCCATTCAAACTTCTATTCAACTTTTGAATAAGGCATTTGTAATGTCAATTGTCCATTTTTAAAATAGGTATCTCAAACTGTTTATGAGTTCGAAGAAAACATAAAACCAAAGAAATGTTTTATTGTGTATAGGTAAATTCAGATACAAATTATTTGTTTATGGTGGGAACTTAAACATTAACTATAAATACTATTATACTAAACCTAACTATGTAAATACATATAATACAAATACACAAAATACACTCAGGCGTCGAAGTACTCCTCCACATCATTGTCATCCGGAAAATGTGCCCAGAAAGCTGGCAGTATTGCCACGTTGAATGGCAATGCTAATTCTTTGGGCGAAAAACGAGCCAGCCCTCTGGTCACGTAAAGTGTCGATTAGACGACGTGAAATTTCCTTGAAAAGGAGACGTGCATTCGGACCCCATGACCCAAGCGTTTCGACCCCAAATGGCTCAAAACTGTAATTACCAATAAGGTTACAGTATTTGCTCCGTTTGAGGGCTCAGCAGCACCAGCGGCACCGCCGGCACAAAAACCAAAGTGACTGTAATGTATAGAAACCCCAAGGCTTATTTCTAAGAACTAATCAATTACTAGGCAACCTAGTCTAGGCAGGTATACTAACAGTAATTTGAAAAAGCACGCACACTTTCCTTAGTACAAATCGCTTGATTGGTCTATTCACAAACTGTAATTCGGCATTCTAAGCGAATGATCTAGTCTACCACTACCTTTAAAATAGTGGAATTACGAATTTATTAGACGTTGCCTCTGTGAAGACAGAGCACTATTTTATGTCCACAAACTATATTATCATTGATAATAATGATCTTTTTATGACACTGATCAGATTCAATGAACTTTTTAGGATTGGCGTAGTCTTGATTGTGATAACTGATTTTAAAATCGAGTTCAAATTTATCTATTTATGTACACACAAACTCTTTTACAATTTCGTGTTCGTATGTACATGAAAAGAACAAATACAGATAGAAGAGTACAAAGCTGTTATTTTAAAAGAAATTTCTTCCAGCAGGAGAGTTGGGTGAGAGATGTAGTCACAGTGAATATAAATAAGTTAGAAATTATATTATATTTACTAAATTTAATCATATAACACATAAATTATTACAGTAAATAAAAAAAACAATCAAATTGTAGGTTGAAAATAAAACCCTATGGACAAGGTAATTGACAAACGAATATAACAAAAAAAAACCTGTATAAGAATTACATTTCAAAAACTAACGTGTTAATTTGATTTACTGTGAAAATTTTAAATCGCAGGAAAAACCAACATGTTATTATTTCTTTGTGTACCGAGAAAAACTGATACAGGTAAAGCACTGGTCGTTAATTTAAATTCGACGCTAACATTTTAGAAAACTTTTTAATATGTTATGTAAATTCACTAAACTAGAAAAAAAAATCAAAAACAAACGATAATGAACTCTAAAGTGTTGCGAATACCGTTCACCACATTTTTTTTAAATGTTGATAATAGCGTAACGTCTGGCAGTTTATTGACCTTCGAATGAAGTTGGTTCACTGCCTACATACTTATGATGTATCAATATATAGGTAAACATTATGGAGACGTGGGAGGTTAAAAGACAGATGATGGGATATACGACTTGTTTTGTCAAGTTCATGGCTGTTCCGTGAATCAAAAATGGCGGAAAAATATGTATTTTATGTATAAGGGAACTTGCTGCGTCTTGTTCAAGGCATAGGAAACAATCTCTTAGAACCAGAACTTCGAAGACATGTGACATCCACCAATCCGCATTCGACCAGCGTGGTGGACTATGGCCCAGTGAACATTATAAGGCTGATTATGCTATATACACTTATGTTCTTCATGTAGATGGAGCGCAACTTAACATTTTTGGCTAGTTAGTATCTATATGGAAGCATTTATAAGTCAAGGAAATGGTATCTATTTGCTAAAAGCGAACATTCCACGTTATTGAACTCAGTCAAATTACTGCCTCAATATGCACTTAATTTGATAAAAATACCTTTACCATCCGACTATCTTAACATTTTATAAAAACAAAATACCCATCGCGTGTGTCAGTCCGTATAAATGCGATCAACTCAAAAACTACTTAACAGATTTTTATACAGTTTTGCCAATAGAGTGATTCCTGAGTAAGGCTTAGAGGCATAATACATACATATTATAGTATAGAAAAGCCGAGAATTTCAAAGATTTCTAACACCCGTGCGAAGCTGGGGCATGTCACTAATATTCTATCATTAGAGTCATCTTTAATTATTTCTGTGAATTAACGTGCTTGTATGAGCGAAGTTCATAATACGTAGTTTCTAGTAGCGTTATCTGAAAAACCAATGAGGTAATGTTCGTGCATTACAGACACAGTAACAATCAATTAGCATTCATTCTAAGTGCAATGATGCACCTGTTTTCCAAGTTAGATCATAAGGTCGTTTTGTTCAACAGAAATAATTATTTATTGCATAACGGTAGTGACTGAGAATTGTAACTAAAAATGATTTTCTGACATATTGAAAAAATGCCTATAAACTGTGTAGGTAAAGTAATTTGGCAAGTCATAAGTTTGTAAGTAAATTGTTACTAACACTGAATTTATAACTCATGACGAATTCGGGAAATCTCTAATATCGGTTCCCGCTCTGGGTAGAGTGGAGTGCCATTTTACTGACTAAAATGCATCTGTGTTCCGATGTCGCGGTAACTCTATCGATATTATTGTATTAAATCGTTAAAATCAATTGAAAGTTCAATAGTAAGGTTTTTATTCCTGGGTTTGAGGATCAGATTATATCTGATCCTCAAACCGTAAAACATGTAGATTAACTAACTGAAAATCACAAGCCATTATTATTCTTGCGAACGGCGGGCAATGGGTGGCCCGCCGTCCGACCGTCCGGTAACCGTCCAAGCCCAAGTCGTCGACGGCGCGTATTGTTCCACGCGCGCCTCAGGGGGATGTCAGCAATTGTAGGGGCCCAGCAGGGTCGAAGCCTACTGGGGCCATGGGTAGTGTGGAAACGATATCCGGACCCTGGGATGAAGGCAACGAAGGAACAGGAGTGGGTTTTTAGTCAGTAAAAGTCTGACACTATCTCTCGCTCCGCCCAAGAGAGAGATTTGTCAAAAAAAAAAAGCCATTATTCCCCGAGAACCAGAAATGATTGTCACTTTCCTAGTATCGGTTTTTTCTGATTGACTAGCTTCTGCCAGCGGCTTCGCCCGTGAAAGTCGAATTATTATAAATATAATTCCGGTGCAAAAACTATCATAAAGCCTATTCACGGACATGTTTTACCCCTGTGCAAGGTTTCATCTGACCCCGTTCAGCCGTTTAAACCTGAAGGACTAACAAATACACAAACATACAAACTTGAGTGAAGTAACTCTATAAGTCGGAAAAAACTTATGACAGTTATTCTTTCCAGGAGATGCAAGACGTATTAGAAGAGGACTCAGAGATGACCGACTGGCTGATTGAGCGGGACTCGAAGTCAGGAGTGGTGCTGCACGACAGGCTGATGACCGACGCTGCCCTAGGGGCCGCACCCATCAAGACAGAGCACTCCTACAGTCTACACTCAGATGTTGAGTCTGAACCCTCCTCGCCACACCATACCAAAGTTGACGGTAAGTCCTTTGCACAGATTGAAACTTACGAGAGATTTTGAATTGAATGACAATCCTTCGAGGCAAATAATATTTTACAAGAACTTACCAAAGTAAAAAACACACATAAAATCCAGCCTGTATTTCCCATAGGGTTCGACAAAGGTGTACCAAATAAGTAGTTACATAAACTTTTTCATTGAATACTTGTGTAATATTTTTGTATGAAAACATAGTTTGCTCTGAAAGATGCCAGTGCTTTAGAACTCGAAGGTACGGTGATTGCAGGAGTTAGTTGATCTGTAACGTAAAGGGCAACAAAAGGCACTCAGATGAGTCTCAGTCAGAAAAACTCTGACACTCAAAAAAAAAAGTAAAAAGGTCATAGAGAACCTAAAACTCTCATATCTCCTGAAACATGATTTCGTCCGCAACGTCATTTGCATGGTAAATAAGTAATTCAAAGCAAGCACTCGAAGTCAAGAGCAAAAGCGTAGGTACACGTCATTTGCATTTCTTTACTAAGCTGTATTTCTTAATCTATTCATATCTATTTATAATTTGTAATATTAGTATAAAGTTTCTTTCGGACATTAATTTACACTGTTGTCAATATAAAAAAAGTTCTTAATACTAAAGCAAGCATTAGTAACGCCTTTCTTCATTTGAATAAACTGCCTTCTAACTTAAAATGCCCATTAAACCTATTACGAAAGAAATTAATTGTAATAAAATTCAAAATATATTACCGTAAATACAAAACTTTGACTGCTGTAGCACAATCAGCATTCAACAAAACTCATATATTTGAGAATTAATGGCGTACAGAAGCAGATATCAGAAAGACCAAAAAGAAAACGGTGTAAAGAAATTAAGACCTGTTATAAAAAACTCGTTTCACGGCTCTGGCTACGAACGATTTACATTACAAAATCTATGTTGCGTAATTTTTATAATACAGTGTTTGAGGACCCGGCTGATTTCTATGGCATGTATCCGGAGTATAGTTTTTAATAAATCCTTTTTTTAACCTCCGACGGAAAAGGGTGTTATAAGCTTGATGTATCTGTGTGTCTGTCCGTGGCATCGTTGCTCTTAAACGAATGGACCGATTTTGATGCGGTTGTTTTTTTTGTTTGAAAGGTGATTTTGTAGTCTAGAGAAAAATGTGGAGTACAATGAATGTGGACTTTTACAGTACATTTTTTTTAATGTTCAAAATCGCAGTAAGTATACATTATTTTTTTATACGAAAAAGTGACCGTGGCCCTAGAACGTAAAGGGCAATTGAAGGACACCGGTGGGTTTTAGTCAGCCCTCTCATTGCACCCTAGAGCGTGAAAACTCAGTGAATGATTTCCCACATGTGACTACGAATTGAGGAGTATAAAACATTGCACCGACATCATACATATAAATATAGAATAAATTAACACGTTAAAGATATCATCCGGTTTAAATTTTTTAAAATTAGTAATTGGACAAAGAAAACATTAATTCTTAGTGTAGTTAGTGCATTCATTGTGAATACCTATGATATTGGTCCACCTTGTTCTGATGATAACCTCGTGGTCAGAGGTGCATGACATTTGGCGATTACCTCAATTTGTCATTTGATATGCAACGATAAGTCTTAAAATTGCCGTAAACGTTACTGACGTAATTTCATTCGGAACTGCAAATACTCGGAGGACAAGCATAAGCATAGCGGCCGATCGCGTGAGGCAACAGTCCTCACGCCCCAACCGCCGCCGGGTTTCCGATCCCGATTTCCGGCCATCGTAGGCGCGGGCTTGCGGACGGCGAACCTGTAACCGGACAGAGCCCAAGTCGTCGACGTCGTTCGTTCCACGCGCGCCTCAAGGATATGTCAGCAAACCGTAGGGGCCCAACAGGCTCGAAGCCTACTGGGGCCAAGGGTCTGATTCTGAAAGGAAGACTCGGCCCTAGTGCGAAAGGCAACGAAGGAACAGGAGTGGGTTTTTAGTCAGTAAAAGTCTGACACTATCTCCCGCTCCGCTCAAGAGCGGGATTTGTCATTAGATGATTTACCAACATTAAAAAAAATCATCGGCCTTTTTATTTTCCCACTGCTGGAATTCCTTCCTCTAGGAGAGGGAATGGATCGTAATCAAAGGTTGTGTCGGTTACATCTCTTAGAGTTTTTGGTTCTTTGATATGCCGTTTTTCTCACGGTATTTTTCTTCACCAAGCGGTGCTCGTCCCTGGTGCATAGGGTGTGGTAGCTCCAATACAGTTCTGGTGATGATTGCCGGTAGTTTTGATTGCTCTAGCTTATATCGGACATTGCTGTAGTAGACATATGGCTGGCTGTGTCCGATAGTATGTACTTATATGCCATATTTGTGTGTTCATCTGTTTGTAGTTGCCTGAAATAAATGCTTTTTTTGTTATTTAAAAGATACTTTTGGAGGTAAGCGGAACAGAGAATAAAATCCCGCAAAGCTCAGTTGAAAAGGATCCTCCGACCAGACGGGTGTTATGTCTGGTGGGCAACTGCCCGATAAATGATTTTCGGGCTGTTCTATATGTTATAATCGCAGGATTAGTTTTTATATGACGCCATAGATGTCACTACATACTAAAAAAAATAAAGTACAGAACACTAGAAGTTAGAACACGCTCAACTGTAATTAAGGCTTCCATATTTTCCATTAAAACAATGTAGTACAGATGACCTCGACCATTGTCAACAGCCTGTGACCTTGGGCTGTTGAACGAAAGCGAATAACTAACCATTGTTGTACAAAACTTTACTATTTTATGTGAATTCTATCGCTTGATGGATTTTTGACATAATCGCGGCAAGCGGCGCGGGCGTGAGAACGTTTATTACCTTTGTGATCGTAAATTTTATGAGCATATTTATTAGGTTCAATTTTATTTCAAATACCAGAGCGTCCGACATTATATTCATTTAATATTTGGTCGGGCTTCTGAATAAGAGCAAAATCAATAAAACGTTGTATATGGTGACATAATATACATATTTGAAAATGGTGATTCCAAATATAATAATAATATCAAGCAACGAAGTCCCATATACAAAATACTCAAATAATCTTACAAAATAAAAAAAACTAATGCATATACAGATGAAATCATAACAAATTATGAACGAAGTGACGGCGTCGTATGTAGGAATGGCGTCGTATGTAGTGATGATTTCTTTACCACATCAATTATTGATACAATTCCCTTGTGTGAGGCCAAACTAAAGGAGCATATAAAATTTATTGGCGCTCAAATAAGGAAAAATTAGAAGTTCTTTAAAAAAAATCAAATATAACTTTCGTTATCACTACATTACGGCAGACTCAGGCAAAGATAGCGGGGCAAAATTGACTCCTACAGGCAGAATTTCTCCACAAAATAGAGATTTAGGAGGAAGGAAGGAATATTACCTTCACCATGCAGTAGAACAGAAGAGGCTGAAATAAACCAATAAATATACATTTAAGTATATTACTAAAATAAACCCGTGTACCAAAATCTCTACCTAGCCAAAAGAAAAATCCGTGTTTCTATATCAATAACGGTTTAATATATCAATAACGGTTATTTATATAGATATCTCAAGAACTGGACGTGATAGAGCTAATCTGCGAATAAATATGACCATCTCCTTGTCTCCGATGTTTTTGTTATTGTAAAATGATAATTTTATTTGATATATATGTTACCAGCAATCTGTATAATTGAGGTAATCTATACAATACCTAGGCAATGTATAGAATACCTGGGGCATCCTGGCAATGTATGAAATATTATGAATATTATTGTCCATTACATACTGTACCTAGGTAATGTATACAATTCCTAGGGATTGTTTAAAGTACCTGCTGGTCCAACGGCAATATGTAAATAGATTTTGGTCTATATTTACCAAAGTTAACCGACCTACCTATAAAATGTTGGGCAATTGATACATGTTCTAATTACTTAAAATCAATGTGCGTAAAATATGAAAGCAGGGAAGGAATGGATGTAATTTTATATCCACCCGGAAATAGAACCCTTAATTTAAACCACGTAGACAGAAATAGAACTTACAGTACAGAGTATTTAAACATAATAAAATTAACATGAAATTAAAAATTCTTCAATGAAATGCATGGAGAGATTAGAAAATACAACCATGAATACTATTGTTAACCTGCACATGCTTTTGACAAATAATAATTTATAAAATATAAATAATAATAAGTAAATAAATCGATGACATTTCGCTTAAAAACCACATTCTCTTCATTTTATGCTGAACTATTTTTGTGACTAAACTGTAGCACAATAAAAATAATAATATCAAGCAAAATGTCGGAAATCCAAAACACGTTCGTACTGTCATAAAATTTCTACGTCATTTATTACATATATATGTGTTGTAACATACATACCGATATGATCTTGTAATTGATGTCAATTTTTATTAGGTATATAGACGGTTATGCAATTAAATATAAACCTGATTCCGTTTTATTTTGTACAGCCTGTTGTAATATGATATTCGAGACTAAATCCCTAGTAAAGTAGTTATTGAAATTTTGGTTACATTGAATCAAATTAATACTGCTTCTATGTTAGTATATATGTTTGTGTTAAAATGCAACTGTTTATAGGGTTATTATTTTATTTCCGCCACTTTTGGTCGATAAACAAATAAAATGGGATGGCGCAAAAGTATTGACACAAGTTGCGTCAAACACTAAAGGCCTACCCATCTTCCATGGAATTAAAGACATGTCGACCAGCCTCCGTAAAATTAGTATTTCAGTACACTGCTCACAAGTGTATATAAAGCAATAGTTTTAACAGCTGGCCCAGCGTTATGGAATAACAAATAAATACGAATGGCGTCATTGTTCGTTAAACTTATGTCTTGTTTCATCTCCATAATAATATTCACGTTTTATGTCTAGCGTAGTACTGAGAACTATAGTAATAAGGCGTAGTTAATTGCTGAAGAATTGGTACTTCTAGGAGGCAAGTAAACTTAAACTACAGTCATTATTCTGTTTTACAATAAGATGAAAAGAATTCGACAAATTTTAAGCAAAAAGGGGCGGAAAAAAAATCAGCGAAAAATAAAGCTAGATACTTTATACATCTTTGGATCAGGTTTTCCTCTATCTTGTAGAATCTTGATGCTCCAAAATTTATTTGCCGTAATACACTTGGCATAATTTTTACCGAATGATCATATGTCCTAATATACAATGGTATACTTATAAGAGGGCATAATTACCTTTGGCAAAGTTTAAATTAACTACGGTGGTGAGCGTTAAAACCATATGCGATGAAAAGCTCACGTGGGACCGCTAGAAACCCGCAGCCTTGGAGACCTGCAGCGCCGTTGCCGTAACAGAAACCATGCCTGCTGCATATTATATGCTCGCTTTCATGGTGTTTACTTGTTTGCATGCTGCATGGTTGCTGCGTGCATAGTGTTTGCATGTTGCGTATTTGCTATAATTTGATAGATGAATATTTCAATTGTTGAGGATATGAAATGTATGCCATAAGATGATTCGAACTGTAAACTTTTTGAGATAAGATAATTCTTTATTTTAATGATTCTTGATGTGAAATATGTGCCAAAAAACGATTTAGATGGTGAACTTTAATGATTCTACTGATTAATTATTATGGTTAATGCAAAAATACTGTAAAGAGCCTGCTCCATAGAAACTTAAAAATATCTATGGGGTTATCCGTTATCCAAGTTTTCAAATCTGAATACGGTATTCTTCTAAAATACCTGTTAACAAAAACATTGATATCAATTACATTATAATACTTACCATGCAAAAGTTT
Source organism: Mythimna pallens (assembly GCA_961205895.1). Classification (NCBI taxonomy): domain Eukaryota; kingdom Metazoa; phylum Arthropoda; class Insecta; order Lepidoptera; family Noctuidae; genus Mythimna; species Mythimna pallens. The sequence continues at coordinate 9,521,150 of OY540829.1, forward strand.
TAACAAACAACCGTCAGGAGTTATTTATAAATCGTTAAATTTCAACAAAACAAGCTAGAAATATCAATATTAACATCCTCGCTTTACAACGAGGTTACAAAGTTCCAAACAGTTCTTATCAATTTCTCTATAGTGCTAAAGATAACAAGTATTTACTCTATGAATCATGACCATGTGCCCACAGCCTTCTGACAACATGCGTTCTAACCCTGACATATAATCTAATATGCGCTCTGTTTTATAAGTAATAGAGTTCAAAGTACAATGAACAGGCACAATGTCAAGGGTGGCCACGTGTTTTAAGATAACCTTTGACTTTTAAAGTATCCTAGTTAGTTTACAATGTAGTTGTTTACATACTGGAGGTGTTTACATTGAGATTAAGTTTTATACGAGCAGTCTTTCAGGTAACCTATCTTTACTTATTTTTTTAAAAGGAAAAGGGGGTAGTATAAATACTCCTCTACCTAACAGACGAGTAGGTATATGATTAACATCATCATCATTTCAGCCGAAATACGTCCACTATTGTACATAAGCCTCCACCAAGCGTCGCCACAACGACCGATCCTGTGCGTCTCGCATCCACCACATTCCCGCGACTCTCAGCAGCCTCCCTAGCCAAGTTACAACCGTTTCGTTTCGATTTTTTTTTCGTCGATCGCTTCGAGTAGGCCACGCCTCCGATTCCTTTATTCTGACGTCATCTCAACGCTCAGTCACGTGGTCAGAACATAGGAATAGGAGGCGTGGCCGACCCGAGGCGATCAACGAAAAGAGAATCGAAACGAAACGGTTGTAACTTTGCTAAGGGGGCAGGTCATCGGTACACCATGTGGGAGGCCGTGATCGATAATTATCTATCTACGGATAAACTTGGATAGGAACGTATGATTTTTTATTACTTAGGTTTTTCAATTATACAGTTTTCAAACGGCCCCGAGACGAAATTCATCTAAATTCAAAACAAACAAGAGAAAGCAAAATAAGAACAAATTATATTGTAAAGACACTTAATAACTTTTTCTATCATAAGTAATAATAATATTTTTATAGAACCACTAAAATTATGTACGTATACCTAGTTTGCATTTAGCGTATGTGACATTTACTAAATCCATGCCAAACTATGCAGATTTTACATTTATGGCACATATTAAAAAACAGGCTAACTGCGAGTTCGACTTGCACCCGAAGGGTTCCGTATTACAATATTAAAATCAAGCTAAAAACGCAAAAAAACACATACCTTATATATGACCGCTTGAATTGTTGTTGCAGCTGTAATGGAAATACACATTCTGTGAACATTTTAGCTCTCGACCTCTTAAGGTTTATTTTTATTTATTTATCTAAAACTATACTCTACAGATGCGGACTTAATGCCTTAGGCATTTTCTGCCAGTCGACCGTCGATTTATTAGGAACTGCTCGCTGAGATACGGACGGATAGACGGACAGACAGCGGAGGTTTAGTAAAAAAGTCCCGTTGGCACGGTACGGAACCCTAAAAACAAATGGTATACTGCAATAGGTACCTACAGCATGAGACCTTGGATTTTTACTGTTATTTAAAATATAATTAATTCATATCCTGTCCTATTATGGCAGGACCACTAGTTGACAATCAAGTAGTCAACTTTTGACATTTCAAAGCAAAATATTTGAACTTTAAATTAAATAAAATGTTATGTAGAACTGGCTCAAGGCCGTAGTATTTGAAATAATACTAACATGTCTAGTTTCGTTACCTAATGTCGTGCATAACTTGATAAGAGAATCTACATAATGCTCAAACTTAATAATGATTTTAATTACTTTATTAAAAAAAAATCCGGCCAAGTCCGAGTCGGAATCACGCACGACGGTACGGAAGTACCGTTCGTAGCAAAAAACGGCATAAAAATCACGATTATTGTATGGTTTGTTGTAAAATAAATAAAAAGTTTTCACTTAAACTTTAAAAAAAATTATTTTGTTTTTAGTATTTGTGTGAAAATTTCAACTGTCCAGCTATCACGGTTCATGAGATACCTACAGCCTGGTTACAGACGGACACATAAACGGACGAACTGTGGAGTCTTAGTAATAGGAAGGGTAATCCGGGTACGTATCCAGAAAAAACGACAATCGTAAATAATAGGGGCATATTTCGTTTCCATTTTTTATTCAAATGAAATCATTAAACGCATATCTACTACTAACGCCATCTCACGGTAGGAATACGGAACTCAAACTCCTAGATAAAATAATAAAAAAGTATATTTAGAGATTACCGCTATAGATAAAGTAATCCTCTATCGTACACTTAAACAAAATTAATAATAATCTACAAGATTTGATAAAGTGTCGCGCAGTAAATTCCGAAATAATATATTATTTTTGATAATAATACTAATGATAAGAAAACCATCACAGATAAGATTGATTATAGTCGTACGCTTCCTAAAAAACACATCACCAATGCAACTCTTGAATATTTGCTTATTTTACCGACCAACAAATAATAATAAATAATAATAATATAATATTCCACAACTATCACACATCGCCGTCTAGTCCCAAGCTAAGCAGAGCTTGTATTATGGGTACTAGACAACTGATAAACATACTTATATATTTCTAAATACATACATATATAGATAAATTACATCCAGACACAGAACAAATGATCGTGCTCATCACACAAACATTTGTCCTGGGTGGGAATCGAACCCACAACCTCCAGCATTGCAGTCAGGGCCACTAACAACTAGACCAACAAGTCAGTCAATATATTTAGATAATAAATAAAAATCGAATTGAAAACAAAAAGTTAATCAAGTTACGACAAGAAGGGATTTAAAATAAAAAAGTAAACAAAACTTGTTTATTCCTTAATTAGATACATTTTAGCAATAGTTGTTTAAATCTTTATATATACTTAAGCAAAAAAAAAAAAAAAGTATATTTGAGTGGGTCCCTGGATGGTTTAAATATAAAATTGAACCCGATAGATGGAGCTGCAATCGGGTTCTCATTTTTTTTTGTCTGCTGGGACCACTAGTTCAAATATAATTATTAGTTTCATTCAATTAAGAATCCCTCTTTGGGTGCGGACCTCCTCCAGCCAGTGGCAAATGTCTCCCTTCTTTTCCACTGTCTGTCAGCCACTCTTTGGTCGGCCATCGGCCCATCTTTCTTAGGGTCTTCCTTGTCTGCAAAGTGGATGGGTCCGAAAGGCGAATTACGGACCCGTCCACTTTGCTATTTGCTTGGATCTTTTTTCGTCATATTATCTAGGTCCATAGCCTGCCTATTATCATTTTAATCTTTGTGAGTGTTTCACATACTTGTTTTGTATTGGAAGAGGGGATTAAATGATAGGTACTAAATATTTGCCTTAAAAACTCAATTATGAATTGACTTCGGTAATATGTTTGAGAGAATGCGAAGACGACTAAAGACGCTATTTTACAAACCAAAAAACACAACACTTATACAAAAGCGTTACTTAGAAATAAAAAGATTTTCGTATAAGAGTTTTTATTATTTATTTTACCAACTTCTTATAACTATCGAACGAACCGTTACAAGCCGAGCCAATCATTAAATTTAATCATGGCCAGTTGGTCTCTTCAATTTGCAACTGATTTTGGTGAAAGGAACCACGGGTTAACGTACCGTGATGGGACGATGATTTATCTTGAAATGTCAAGTGTCTTTTTTAATCTACGAAGTCATGGTCAAGCCACTTGATAGTAACGTTTAAAGTTTATGGTAATTTCCTTATTTGGTAACATGGAGGTTCTTTTTATAAGTCTATTGGATTATAAGGTTTCATTAGGAATGCAAAATAATTTGAGCCTAGCTTCGATACGAAACCAGGTTGATACATTTCTATGAAAAAGCATACAATCAATAAATAAATACTTTACTTATTTGCAATATATATGCCTTCTTTGTACAACAGAGGTTTCCAACCTTTAGTCCGCAAGAGCTAAAATATGGTCCTCGAAAGGTACTCGTATGTTAAAATTTAAACTTTCCAACTATAAAAAGTAAAATTGATACGAATCAGAAATATTTTCTCTTCTATTTCTGATAGATTACCTCTCAAAAATAGAAGACAGGCTGATTACTTTTGATTTTAATGAACACATAGATGTGCTTAAAGTTTTGAATTTATGAAGTAAATTTTTTATTAGATCATCATTATTAAATATTTTTTAGACTTCTGTTCCCAGGTCAAAAAAAGGTTGGGGATCAAAGGTGTTACGAAAACGAATGAATCTTAATCTGTTTAAACATATAAAAGGCAATATCCTAACACACTGACTCATCAACGCTCAGCACATGCCCTTAGACCTAGAACGCTGAAATTTTACACAGACATTATTTTTATGATGTATACAAAGAATAAGAAAAGATTTTCCAAAATTCTCCCCCTAAGAGAATGAAACGGAAGTCCAGCCCCCCTAACCAAGTTACGATCGTTTCGTTTGCGTCGAAAGCCTCGAGTAGGTTACGCCTCCGATTCCTTTGTTCTGACCACGTGACTGAGCGTTGAGATGACGTCAGAACAAAAGAATCGGAGGCGTGGCCTACTCAAGGTGTTCGACGCAAACGAAACGATCGTAACTTGGCTAGGGGGCAGAGATTGTATAGAAAAACCTACTATTGCCGTGCCATCTGAAGTTAGTATACTTATATTTGCCGTGACAAGAGCCTAACAGTTTTAAACTAGAACAATTTCGGATCGACTCAGATAAGATTTAGGTATCATCAAGTTCCAATAATAATAATGAGTCCCTAAACCAAGCTAGTCATACAGTCGTTGCACATAAACCTCATTACCTATTGTGTAATGAACATTTCTTCTATCGATAAATCAGCCGATTGTCCTGTCTCCTCATACATCATCGTGACATCATCCATTATGGACGACATCATCATGTCATCTATCTCACTTGTCGCTATTTTGATAGGGACATTAAGGCCTATTACGTATTCGTACGAAACTAACGATGATTTAGAAAGACAATGCTGATAGTTATCTTTACTGTTATTTTGTTCTAGTTGAAGGAAAGGACGATTTATTACGCCAGATGCACCCAGAAACATCGCTTTGTTAGATGTTAAGAAATATGATTCATTCTGCAATTCAAAAACTAGTTTTCGACCAAAACAGGACTTTACTAAAAATTAAACCGAATCATAACATCTGTATTAAATTCGTTCGAAATTTTTAGATATGTGAAAAGTCTATTGTCTATTGAAATAGGTACGGCTTATTATTAACAATTATACATAAAGATAACACGTGTTAAATGCAATGAAAAGCAATAATTTAAGAAAAATATTTTTTGTGTAATACTTACTGTAAAATCAAGCCGAACCTGCCTCGGCTAATGATGGCGGTTGACACATGAGCCACGAACTTACCCGAAGTCTGTCGAACCAAAGCGCGATTCGCGAGCACAGTTTAGATGCGGCCGAAGGGCTACTCTTCTGCCGAAACTAAAACTGGATTTTTTTGCCGATTTTTGGGGACCATTAGTCAACCCAAAAAACCTACTTTAACAATGTTATTTTTGCTTCTTATAATACCCGAAGAAAGTAAGGGACTCCCTGGGGAAATTTCTCAGTTATGACATCAGAAACCTTTTTATCACCCGGACAGTAATGCTTGTAAACAGTTCTATCAACCACTATCTAATTGTTATCAACAAACGGGCACAGACTTTATAAATTATTATTAAGATTTATATCTGGCTTATGCAAACACCTGTCACGTAATTAATTCGATTCATTATCATTTTTATGACCAATCATTCTATTTATGAACATATCATTGTAGAAAATGGCGTCCATAACTTTTGACTTTGTGTTCTTCATTAAGTTTCATTCCTTTTAATAGCTATTATCTGCCATAAAAGTACTTGGTCCTCATAAATTGTCTCAGTAATTTATGAAAAGGTAATAAATCTTACTATTGTTCTAACAAGACGGTAATGATTGACTTCATAATTGGACTGTCTTGTTAATATATAAACTTTCACGGATACTTGATAACGCTTAGATAATTAATAGGGTGAAAGAGTTAATATGGCCTTGGAACGCAAATGGTAACTGAAAGAGCACAGGTGAGTTTTAGTTAGTAAAAGTTGGTCACTCTCTCTCGCTTCGAACGGTGATTTCTTCAAATAACTCCTTTATTTGAAGAAATCAAACCTCAAAAAAATTAACTATAAACTTAAAACATTTTCTATGAGGAGAAGTGGCAGGCGGTCGCCTCCTTCTGCGAAGCAATAATGCTAGCAAAGGAGGCGACCGCACGCGCGAGTGTACACCCCTCACCCCCCGGGATTCCGATCCCGATTTCCAGCCACCATAGGCGCGGGCTTGCGGACAGCGAGCAATGGGTAGCTTGCCGTCCGATCGTCCGGTAAATGCCTGGACCGAGCCCAAGTCGTGGACGTCGAGTAGTATTCCACGCGCGCCTTAAGGAGATGTCAGCAAACCGTAGGGGCCCAGCAGGGTCGAAGCCTACTGGGGCCATGGGTGATGCCAAAGAGAACCCCGGGGCCCTTGAACAAAGACAAAGAAAGAACAGGAGTGGGTTTTAGTCAGTAAAAGTCCGACATAGGGAGATGATTTCCCACCTAAAAAAAAATACTTTTTCTATAGCGTTTAGTTGCGTGCATATCAAAAAGCCAATTTTGTTCCTATCCACAAGCTAATGACCAGAAAGCATATATACCAAACAACGATTAAACGTTAAAATTAATTAGTGAATTACAAAACTTACCGTTCGTAGGTATATTCCGTTCTAGAAATTAACTGGAACTACTGGTAATTAATGAGTTAATCAAGCGTTCATGTTCAATATTCAATGATGTAACTAGAAAAACTGTGGGTAATAACCGTTTGGATGTATGTAAGCCTACATACACTAATTAAGCTAAAGAAGACCCTTGAGTAAGGAAGGAACCTTGGACAACTCTCTAGTAAGTGGATCAAGTGACTGGCAGGAATTTGGCAAACAGTTTAGAAAAAGACTGGCTAGATTTTAAAGCATATATAACTTAAATACCTGCTAGGATATCTAAGACTCTAAGTGTCGACTTATCACTTTATTTTTACATAGGTATTTAAAAGAAAAAATACGAACTATAGTTACAATAAAATAAAAAATAAAATTATAAAAGCCCTACATTAATTACAACTAACTAAAATAAAACAAATATGGCGTCAAAAATCTCTTCCACATCGCTGTCGACTGGTAATGTGACCCAAAAGACTGGCGGCATTGCCACGCTGTATGGCAATGCTTATCCTCTGTCCGAGCCGGCCCTTGGGTCACGCGAAGTGTCAACTAGACGTTTTGACAGATCTTTATACAACTTGTGACTTAGGCCTACTGTCCAAGTGTCCACGGACGCGTAGCTTCAAAGACGCGTATTTGTCATGTACGTCTGCTTACTTCTTACATACTAAACTATGAAACTATCGACGAAGCGGCCACGTCGCGTGCCGTCATGTCGTTTGCAGGCGTACACTAAGCGTATAATAATATAATAATATTTTTAATATTATTATTAAAAATTTTGAATAAATATTATTATTAAAATTTTTAATAATAATATTTATTCAAAATTTTTTACAGGATAAAGTAATACAGTCTTAAATATAAATCTTAATTCTGAGTCTTACATGCCTGAACTAGGAAATCCTGTGTTTCAGGAGAGAAGAGCTAAAATAATTTAAAATTAACAAATAATCAAAAGGATTTTTTGTTAATTAGTACAATACAAACGTGTAAAAACATCTGTAATATAGACAAGATAACTTATACTATTATAATATTACCAAATCTTAACTTCTAGTTTCTTAATTAACAAGATACTTAAACTAGGTCAAAAATTGTATTAAAAACAAAAACACTTTAGCACAATCAGTGAATTCTATGTATCATCGTAGGACATTCTTTGAAGAGCCTCCTTAAGAATTCTCTTACAGTTAAGTTGAATAAAGCTATAAATGTTCGCGTTCAATCTAATGACGAATACGCGTCTCGTCCGTGGACAATAAGCCTTACCTTTTTAAATTTCAACTGGTGATAAATGGAACTCGAGAAAAATTTTTAATCAGCTAAGTGCTGGCCAGTATCACAAAAGGTTTGAAAATAAATTGAACAGAAAAAGTAATGAAAAAGGTCAGTTCTAACTTTTCAAATTTAAACAGGAGCAAACTGTGAGAAACCACAATAAAAAAAACAACAACAATAACAGGCCCACGCAGTATAAAAATTGCTTCGAATAAAACCTGCGTAACAGGGAACAATAGAAAAGTGGTAAGTACATCAGGTGCATCCCACGCAAACTATTTAAGTCGCCCGAGGGAAACCACTGGTGAAACTGAAACTCGTGGGCGATACGACAATGGGGTATTACGTTGGCCCTGTTCGGAGGGAAAATGCTATTTTATAACCTTTAACATTTCCACATGAGTCTTTGTACAAACAGCACTAAGCAGAACTTAACTTAGATCTGTAGTAAGTTCCAAATCTCCTGGTCAGTTTAAAAGGATGTTTTAGTTTCTATACGTTCTAGGTTAATTTTAGTTCATGTTGGATCAATTTATCATTATTAAATAAATCCAAAAGCCTTGAAATAATATAGTTTACTTTACATCATATCTATTTAGAGATTCGAGAATGATCCGCATTTTAATAAATCCTTTAACAACACAGTTTTTAAAAAAGTCTTCGGAGACACTTGAATATTTTGAAAATTCAAAAAAGCTGTTGCTAACGTGAAATATTGAATTAGATTGTAACAACACTGCGATGTGGTCTTTATTGGTTTAATAATAATAAGTGACATCTTAATGTAAGAACGTTTTATCACGTCTTATCCTTGTGTTAATTATGTGGTATTTATTACAGTATCAAAATTCATACTGATGCACCATGCAGACCAAGGAATAATATGAAACAAACTCGCAATATACGAGACTGTGGTCTTTTAAAATGCTTTAAAATAAAACAAAACTCAACACATTTGAAATTTTAATGTATAGGATGTGATTAGACCATATGTGAAAACAAATTCATTAAAATAGAACAATACATTAAAGGTTAAACTGATTCCAATATTAGGAGAAAAATTAAAATAGAAGTTAAAACTCACCGCGAATATGGTTTCTGTAAACCTAAATAACACCTTACTTATTCCGAGTTATCCTACAGAATCAATTAGTATAGAAACGCCACAAACCACAATCATCCGCACGAACGGCGAGGTGTTAACATCACGCAACGGTCTGAACGCACTTCCCACCGAAATGTTCGATTCCGTTACTTACATACATACTACTGTTGTAATACGGGTGTACGTCTATGAAGCGAAGCGCAGGTTTATTTGAACACTGTCTCGTTGGACTAGGGGGCACAATCACAAGCGCTACTGCTGAGATCCTGAGTTTGATTTCTAAATAGGAACTGTTTTTTGGGGATTTCCTCTCGTTTAGATTTGTGCCTGGTTGCTGATAATAAGCTCGCTCTCCAAGGAACATAACATAACTTGCAAAATGTGGGTTTTGTAGGCATGTAATAAGAATTGCAGCGGTCAGAAATACTGATATTAAGCTGCGTATGTTTAGAATAAGAACCGACCCCAATGTAGATGTGGAAAGTTTAGGCTAGAAAGATATAGCAGTATATTTCGACCACCACGGTCGGAATATTAATAAAATTAAAAATAGAATTACATTTGATTTCTACCAACATCTATTTAATAAACATGATGAATCACATGACTTCTCGCGATTTTATAAAGTAATTATAGACTATGTATTTAATTTGCATATTTAAATAAAACAGAGGTCATAAAGAAGTTAAAGAAGTTTGTTTTATGTTTTAATATGGAAACACTGAATAAAATACTGTTTTGTATGTACTGTGCATTTTAGTTTACTCCTACATTTAAAAAAAAAATGTTCTAATCGAATACTAGCTAGCAATGTACTAAAATTTGCCTTCTGATTATATTCCACCTCTATTACTTTCAGACATGGAAGACGAATGCTACCCAGCGATGCCAGCGAGCGCGTGGAGCAGCCGACGACGGTCCAGTGACTCCCCCATTCGGGAGGTGAAGGCAGAACCGAAGTCTGAACCAGAGTCCCCAGCATCCTCCTGCCCCCCCTCACCTACCCCTGGCACACCTGTAGCACATCTCGACTATGTTATTGACCACACGGTAAGGAAGTTCTTTTTATTGAGGATTGAAATGATTCGTAATGGTCATAGGAGAATTTGATCTTAGTCAGATCATTTTGGATTAGATTTATGGTTGGCCTTAACTTTGTCATTATCTCTAACTTTATATGTCTATTGTTTCGTAAGAGTTTTACTGTGGCTACAAATACCTGTTGAATTTGCGTAAAAACTATTAATTGTGTCGAATTGCTACTGACATTAATCGCTTTCTTAGCAAAGACTTATCTAATATTGTTTAATGTTAGCACTTATCTAACGTCACTTAGAACGACTTTTAAAAATTACATTAATAGAGAGAATTTTACATTCACGACGCTTACGATTTCGGCACTTTCAAATGCATTTTCGGTTGCGTTTTGTGCACAAAAAATATTTATAACAGCATTTTTTCAACCTTTTTCTTTTATTGGACTATTATAGAGAATTGGCAATAAAATTTGAGCTTTTGATTCGAAAGGCATTTGGTTAAATGATTGGCACGAGAGCACGCCTTCTATCAATAAATCATGACGTGCAACATCTTCATCTATATCTATAGGCACGACCTGATAACTCGGTAAAAACCAAAGGTCGTTAGAGTTCAAATATTTCGTGCACCTCATTTTTCAGCTTTCACCTGTAGATACCAAATATGTCAGTAAACAGGGCTTTTTGAAAAGACCGTATGTTTTAGGATTCCGCAGCCCGACAGTCAAATTCAAACTTTGAAAATTGGATTCCTTTTAAATATATACAAACACCAATCTAAAGCCGAAACTATGGTATTGTAAAAAATTAGCTTCAATAAAGCCAAAAACTAAAGCCTACACGACACAGAGAAAGAATTCAAAACCTCATTATATGGCCTCTCACCCTCGGCGACTTTTTGTAGCGATGCTGTAGCGCGTTCACACCGATACAGTCGCGATGCTGTAGCGCGTTGGCATTTTGTCTATAGTGCTTGCAAATGCGAAAACGCGCGTTAGTAGCGATACAAAAAGTCGACGTGGGCGAGGATCCTAAGTAGGGTTGTGACTCTACTTAGGCCCCTCGCCCACGATGACTTTAAACGGCGTAACTACTAAATACGGAACAATACACCAGAAAATAATACGGAACTAAATCATTTATTCTCCACAGACATGCACCGAGCATATTTTCCATAGCGTGCGTGAGCACTTCAGTAATTACGGTATAATTATTATCTTTAATCGTGCTCTCGGGAGGTTTTCGTTGAACATCGCCGGAGTGGAATCTTTAACGATTATTGTAAAACAGTAAGCAGTTGCTACAATGCAGTTTGCATTCCTTTACTCGAGTAACTTAGCGTTTATAGGTGTTGTATATATGCTTTAATAAAAAAATGGAGATGTGCTGTATCACCGAATATAACTTCTGACACTTTTTAATCAGATTCATCATCATCTACATCCTTGTTCACCTCACCATAAGGTTCTTCTGATGAATTTGGAATTATTTTATAAAGCATTATATCTGTCAGATTTTCAATACTACAATACTTACTCTCGAGAACTTTTATTATCTATTCGTTTTCAGCTTGTCTTCTAAAAGCTGGAAACTAATAAATAAACTACTACGTCTACTGCTGTATATAGGCTTCTCCAATCGTCCAACATCGATTGGTCCTGTATTATTGCATCAAGCTGACTCCCAGAGCTTTCATAAGGATAATTCCGTCAGCAGTTTGTCTAACCAATTCCTTTATATTTCCAGACTGGCACAATCCACATGCCACAAGCAGTGCTACAGAAAGTTGGCGCAGCGGGCATGCCACAACTGTTGCTCAGTGCTGCGCCACGTCTAGCCACCTCGCTTAACTCTAACAAACTCTCCATAAAAGTCACCTCCAGTTCAGGAGCTTCAGGTAAACATTAAATTTATTATGTGTATTGGTGATGCTCTAATATAGTCTATTGTAACTTCCCACTGCAGCGAATTGTAAAATTTTTTGGTCAGTCAGCCCTCCGCTACCAATTTGAATAGCAAATGACCGATACCAAATGAATAAAGATTACTTATTTTTGTAAGAATAAAACAGAGATCTATTATTGTTTCATGTAAAAGGTAATTTATAATAAAAAAATATATTTTTGGCTAAAGATACTACTATAAATTATTATACCAGCCTAGTTTCGGGCTAAATGACTTTGCTTTTGAATCTTTTAGCGATTGGATGATTATTGCCACTAACTACATTTTCGAAATGGTCTTTCTTGTGACCATTCTACATTGTTATCTTTTTTGACAGCAGTTCTAAGAGTTTTATTCTGACCACCTTTTTCTTTCGTTCCAGGTTTCAACCTCCCTCCAACGCCTCCATCCTCGCTATCATCTTCGGACAGCGAGGGAGCGCTGTCCCCGGCCCATGAGGCCTCGGCCGCCCCGCTGGCGCCCCCAGCCGCACCAGCGCGTCGCTCTCACCTCTACGTGTCGCACCACACCCGGCAGCCCATCAACACACCACTTATTAGCAGTCAACCGGTAAGGATCAGAGCAAGTTATGGTAACTGGAGTTAGAACTGAGATGTCAGTGGACCAAGTATGGTGAACGTCGTCTTTGTCCTGGTATTATCAGATTGGACTATAGAGTCTGTTGAGTAACTCGTGGTGCTCATTCATACTGCAGGTAATTGGTGTCATAAATTCAATTTCAAATATAAAATCTTTTTATTTCACCTATAAACCTACACGGGAACTTATAAAACGTCAGAAGCAAGTGCATGGTTCCAATTGGCCGTTTCCTATGGAGAAAAACTGGCAGGAAACTTTATAGCTCTTTTAAAAAAATAAAATTGGTTTTATAAAATTTTCATATTCTCTCTATCAACAATATTCTATAAAAGAAACACCCCAAACTACACTACACACACATTTTAATGAAAACCTAACTTCAACAAAACAAAAACTTGCATAATTTGCATCTCATGATGAGTAAACGATCAAAATGCGGTCAACAAACAGCCTGCTTTCATTCTCAGAAATGCAGTACACCAATTGAAATCTAAATAAGTAGTCAATTTGAATGTATATCTTTATAAACTATAATAGAAACGTGTGTAGTTTCTCTATTGAACTGGATATAATTTTACTTGACCAAATAATTTCCAATGTTCATCGAATCGATCAAAACTGTCGTTAATGACGGTTAATATTTATATGAAAACAATAAAAGTGTCCCGAAGATTGAAGGCCGTCTGAATATTAACCACACTGACAACCGTTTCGCGAACCAACTTGTGTATGCTATGAAATATTCATTAACTGTAATTATTATTATAACTGCGTCCCGAGCGAGAACAAAAAAAGCATTCAGACAGTTAAAATACTCTCACAAAAATTGCTTTGAAAAGATCTTTCTGAAAATGTATAAAACTTTGAAAAAGTTTAAGTGTATTCAGTTTACCACAACTTTAATAAAAGCGCTTTCTCCGTTTACAGAAAGGGTCGACTGGCACTCTCGTGCTAACAGAGGAAGAGAAACGCACCTTACTTGCTGAAGGATACCCCGTCCCGACGCGTCTACCCCTGACCAAGGCAGAGGAGAAGTCACTCAAAAAGATCAGGAGGAAAATTAAGAATAAGGTACATATGGACCCACCAGAAGATAAATCCAATAGTTGCTTCTGTCACAAAATAGGATTTATTATCTGAATTGTTCTTCCAGATTTCAGCACAAGAAAGCAGACGCAAAAAGAAAGAATATATGGATCAACTGGAAAGGAAGGTCGAGATCCTTATATCTGAGAATACAGACTACAGGAAAAGAGTAGAGACCCTCGAGCAGAAGAACGCGAGTCTGCTGAGCCAGGTGGCCTCCCTGCAGGCCATGGTGGCGCGCGGCGCCCGCAAGTGACGTCACTCGGCAGCCTCGCCAGACGTCACGCCGCGCGCGCTCCCACTCCTGACGTCACAGGTAGCTCGCTCAGCTCGCGCGGCCCGACACGAGCGCGCTCGCTGCGCTCGTGCCCCGCCCGCGCGACCCGCAAGGCTGTGAGGCGTCTCACAGTGCATCGTCTGTCAAAGTATGACGCTGTCCCATAACGGAATGAATGTATATTTTGGATGTATTTACATTTACGTCGCGTACACAAGTGTCCGGGGAAAGAACTGTCAGCGTTTGAATGGTTGCTCACTGTAATTGTTAGTAAATAGGTATTCTGTGGTGCTGGATCGAGATACCCGCTACGTCGGTATACAAACTATCAAGTGCCACACTAGATATTTATTTTATACAACTCTGAAACAGTTTTCGTTCGAGACGCGAGGGATGACTTGATAACAGGGAATTATAGTACTGGGGTTTAGATAAGTATCGATAGTTATTTACGCGTGTTGTTTGAAATCTCGTAATATATTATTATAGCGCAGTAGCGGCGATAACTAGATTGTAAGTTTTATTTTATGCGTGTTTTCATTGAAATGTGCAATTAGGTTAAGGATTTTATTGTTACCCAAAGCATACATTGTACTTGTGTGGGCTCTCCGTTGTAGAACACATCGCCGTGCACAGATCCCCGATCTGCACGTGGCCTAATGAAGTTAATGGTATTTTTGACACTAGATTAAACAATAGAGACTACTTATAGCTTGGGACATAGCGTATAACATACCTATGGAACTGAGATCGTGTCGCAGTGCGTTGTGTTGTCGGAATCTTCGTAGCATAATAATGTAAGACGAGCAGTGTACCAGCGTCTGTCTTACCGATTAATATTGAATTCCATGAATTTGCATTTATAGCGAAATGTGTATTGTCCTAGAGATTTTACCTTGTATTTAAGATAAAGTTAGTTATGTATCTAATAATGGACCTATTTAAAACCGATTTGTGTGACAAGTGTTTTCGGTTAATGTCTAGTCTGTCTTGTAGAACCGTCGGGCCTCGTCCTGCAGGCCACCATAGAAACATTAGCTGTATTCTCAGTTCTGTGCGCTATCGACAAGTACAAAATAATGGCATGCCTTCAACGAGGATAACGTAACTAACTATTATGAGCTAATTCATTTATTTACATTCAGTATTTTAACTATAAAGTTAGCCTGTGCAAAAATGGAGACGGAAAAATATGTCAAACCAATGGTAGAGAGAGAAAATTTTAACATAAAACCCACAAGTGGTTTGACATTTCTCTCCCATTTGTTGTAAGGCACACAAAAGCTTAATAAATAATCAATGTCAATCAATAATTTCTAGCAGAATCTCCAGAAAAATAGTCGTTTCATTAAAGTATTCGTGGTCTTGCCAACTCTGCTTACTCTACACCGGTTCAGCGTGATAGCTCTATATAACAAGCTGCTAGTGATCTATCTAACATTCTTTTTTAAAACTAAACATTCCATTTCTTTAGTAATATGAGTGACTTAAAGTGAGCTCGAGTACTTATTACAACTAATAGTAGAGTTTAGCGTCGATACACACTTGAAACTTTTGTTTTAGGATATCTGTCTGATTCATATTGAAAAGTAGATTTTTGATATCATTAAATCTGCTCTTGTAATGTCAATGAAATCACTAGTTTCGAGATGGGAATCGAAATATTTCCCGAACACAAACGTTTCCAGTGTGTCTTGACTTTATATAACAAACTTTTAAACAAAATAACGCATTTTGTCTTGTAATAAAATGTGCTGTTATAAATTTTTGTTTCAATAAATTTATGTGACTAGCCCATCAATGATAATTTATTCAAAATTTTAATGTCGGTTTTCAATGTCTCTGTAGAGTGAGATGACAAAAATTTTGTATCAACGAAAGCAAATTATTATTATGCAAAATCATATAACGTTAGAGACGTTGCTTCTTACACAATGGCTTGAAAATCGACTAAATTGTAAATACCCTACATTTAAAAATTATATTTACCTGAACGCCTGTATATAGGTAATATCATTATCGTGTTAATATTTCACTGTTTGTGCAATTAATTTTTTTCTCTTATACACTCGTAAATGTTCTTCCTATTTAGTCGTTTAAGAAAATGTTCTATTTATATAGCGCTGAATTAATATATCGACATTATTATAACCCTGTCTCATCAGGGAACGTTTTAAAGAATTGAGATATATTTTAAGAGATTTTTTCTAAGGAAATTTTAGATATATATATTATAAACACTGTTTTACATGTCTTTATCACTATACAAGTTAGGTCTCTAGTTAAAAGTATCGTTAGTACCTACGGTCCTACATACAAGTTTGTTATTGAAACTGCAAAGTGTGCCTGCCTATATCAGCTGTTGAGTTAAAGGGATAAGCATCGATAGTGAAGTATCCTTTATAGAAAATATAATTATTTAAATATATGAAATATTCAATTCCTAATATGGCATTTACCGTCTGCAAAAGTGATTTAATAGGAATTATGATGAACTAACTGACCTTAGTAATATATTTAACTTATAATGGAATTAATATATGAGAGAGGTGCGTTTGCGCCGGGCTTATTATGACATAATAACTTCTTATGTAAACGAAATGCCAAACATACTTACTTTTTTATGTTAGTATGCACCATACATATTTGGGTGACAATGTTACGATTCATTCGAGGTTGTTTAGATTGCATGCATGAGTTTGTTCTGAGGCGAGTTGTTGATCTCTGATGGATCGTAATCTGTGCGCATGTGCGAACCCTGATCGGGACTTATCGCGTCTTGTTATTCATTATAAAGTAATTTTATTAGATAGTTTTATTTGTTATAAAACTATACGTTACCTTGAGTCATGATTTGTTGAATCGTTTGTTTTATTATTATTTTTCAATGACATTGCGGATTTTACTGTCACTCTTCTAATAAAACGTCAAATATTGTAATATCAATTGTTTCTTTTATCTAACCCAGCCCACCACTAGTTTATATTTTACCCTAACTAGCTTCAGTCATATTATTTGACTATATCACACTACTACCACTATTACCACCACCTACTATAATATGTTTTAAACTATAGTTTTACGTACCAAACCAGAAATGTGTTGATTTATTATATTGAGATAAATGGAAAAAATATATCCGTTATCCTGATTTTCGACTAGCTATTTCTCAAGGAACTAGAATTGATAGTAAATGCAAAACGTTTGCCTGGGTTGGTTTAAAAGCAACTTAATATATCGGAAACCGTACACCAAAATAAGGTCTTTCACTAGCGGCTGACTCCCATTAAAATTGGAGTTCCGCAGGGTAATGTACTTAGTCCCACGCTATTCATAATTTAAATTCGCGACATTTCTGTTGAAGTGTGTATCAGTATATGTACTGTGTTGTTTGGACGATAAACTATTTATATTTATGACTGTACCTAGGGTAGTCGATGTTATGGTGAATCAAGACGATGCTTCAAGCTCAATCGGAATAGACGGAATAATTGAAAAAACATTTAGCTTTAATCGTTTAATTTTCATATCAAGCTTACTTATAGTCGCTTCCACATACAAAACTTCCAAATACGCAATTAAGACTAGATTTTTATATAATTAGTACAATAAATGTGAAAACCAAAAGATAACATTTAGAACACTGTTGGAGCACCTATGGTTTATCTATCGCTCAGTCTTGGTTTAAATATACTACACTTAAATTATACTTAACACCTAAAAATACAAGTATTCAATTTATAATAAAATAATTAGAATAAAATCTCAATAATAAAAAAAAATACAGATACTTTGCTGTAAATTTAAAAAAAAATGTTTACAGTTTTCTAGTTTTTACATGTAATATTATAACATTTTTTATCTGATATTGTTTTGACCTACGTATGGCAAATAATATTTAAAAAAATTAAATAGTCATACAATTTTTCCAATTATACATTAGTCAGAAACGTAGCAGTAGGTAGTCAATCAGTTCTAGAACTATAGTCACTCTCATTTTTACAACTTGTGAAATATAGGTAAATAAAGTCACTTCCAAAAATATATTTACACATCAATTCAAAGTGTTATAAACACTTTCTTTTTCGCCATAACATGTGCGATGATGACCCATAGCGCAGTCCCCCAAACGGCTTCTACGAGGCTGATTGCATGGGTTCTCATGTTAGGGACTCTCCAGTGGAAGGGGAAGAGATGGGCGCAGAGAGAGTGGCCGATGTAGAGGGCGATGGCGTTCAACCCCGGGGCCCTGAAGGGTCCACCGCCCCAGAGCCTCCAGGCATCAGTGAGGGTATAGCAGAAACATAAAAGGATGAGGCAGCAAGCTGATGTTACGAGGACGAATGACATTGACCTGGAAAAAAAATATTACAAAAAGATAGTTTTGCTATTTTCAATTGGTATTTGAAATCATCAAACATGAACAGACTATCAGGTTTGATCGGTTAGATCCATAAATAATCGGGTCATCAATGGTTTGAAAATATCAATATCAATATGCAAATACATATTGATATGCTATTAGGTAATGATCCCTTTTACGCCTAACCTTTTTCCAATTATGCTTTCAGTGTAAAGAGTTGTAGCCGTATACCAGAACATAGGAGCTCCTACCGATCTGACTTTCATGCATTTGTAAATTTGGTGATCTGCCAAACGCTATTTGAAAAATTCTGTAAAATTATTTTCCACTTACCATAAGTTCTTATTGATGGGCACAACTCCATGCTCCCTAGAGAATCCAGCCAACAAAGCCCCAGCAAGTGCGAAGACGAGAGCCCACGCCAGCCAACGAGAGATCCTGGCCTTGTGAGAGCGCTGTAGCAGGACCGTGGCGCCCGCTTGCACGCCTAGGAGTGCTTGCACTGCTGATGTTAAGCATCCTGGATAGAAAAATATATTTAAAAACTCAGGAAGAAGTACGGATGATGTAACCTATATTACAGTTTAAAACTAGCACGAGATTAAATGTGTGACTGATATAAGTTTGTAGTGCGTGTCCTGAATGATATCCGGGTAAATAAAATAAACGTAACTTCAACGAAATAAGACTTAAATTTCTGGTTCCACAATAGTTCGTTATTACTAACTACGTACTAAAGGACGTGTTGTGGCAGGACGGTGTAATGTAGGTGACAGGCGAGCCGTCCGCTCACACTTCGATATTTCGATATAATTGCAACTCAGCAAAATCCCGACTACTAAGGCGCTACAAGTTAATAGGCAATTTAGGCTCTGAAATAGATTTTTAGCCAGATACCTACATAATTAATTTTAATAATTTTAGCAACCATAATTAGCTTGTCCATAACTGAAACAATAATCAAAACCCTTTCAACGCCAAAGACGCATATAAGTGACAAAATTAATCGGCCAAATTGATACCTATGCAGGATGTGCTACATTATAATCTGATATTATAGAAAATAAGTAAAATATTTTTTTTTTCAAAATGACGTCTTTTACGTATGTCACTTTCAAATTGAATCAAAATTAAGCTTGATCTTTTAATCAAGCATTTTGTACGTATTTAATAGCAAATAAAAGACTTGGCACAGCGAGCATAATTCCCAAGCACAGTGCTTGGCATTCAAAGAATTAAACAAAACGTGAACTCGTAACTCGTAATGTTAACATTAAGAAAGACATAATCATGGTGTAAAATACCTAATAGTCCCTCAGGGTCAGTAGGATCTCCCCCATATACACGGACAGCATCGCTCCGCTGGAAGACATGTGACCTGCCAAGCAGCAGACGGTCGAGGTAGCCAGCCGCTCCGCCGGCACAGTTTGGCGCCACCCAGTCGTCGTGGAGACCCCCGGGTCCTAGGTAGCCCCTAGAAAGGAATAACAAATGACAAAGGTTATGGTACCTATTCTCAACAGATAATAGACAGACAGACAGACGACACAGGACTATGTCGAAAATCTGAAAAATGAATGTGATTTTTTTCAATATAATTTTTATTATAATTTTACTGAAACACAGGCAATAACATTTATATATTATTTAAACTTAATATAGGTCCTGTACATCTTGACTGGCCTGTTGGTGTAGTGGTTAGTGGTCCTGACTGCTATGCCGGAGGTCGTGGGTTCGATTCCCACCTGGGATAAATGTTTGTGTGATAAGCACGATCATTTGTTCTGTGTCTGGGTGTAATTTATCTATCTTAGTAGGTATGTATTTAGAAATATATAAGTATGTTTCCCAGTTGTCTAGTACCCGTAACACAAGCTTTGCTTAGCTTGGGACTAGACGGCGTTGTGTGATAGTTGTGGAATATTATTATTATATTATCTAATGATTAAAATCAAGTAAGACAATATCATTTTAGGTAATATAATGGAGGACTAGTTATTGCTACCGATACAAAACTATTTATCCCAAGGGAAGATACTAAGGGTATAACTATCGGTATAAAAAGATATCAAAATCATATATGCTATTCCAGGACATGGTTTACTTAAGCGCCAACATTCAAATGCGTTGAGCCGTTTCAGCTTGAAGAAGTAACTAACATACAACATACACACACATAAAGGTACACTCTACTTTAAAAGACTTCATTATCTTTTCCTAAGTTAAGGTAAATTTAAAAAATACCTTTTCTGCAATATTACTTACATTGGACAGTCAGGGTCGTGAACTACGAAGGTGATGACACTGTGTGCTGCCACCAGGACTCCTGCCAGTACCCAGCACCATACACATGATAACACGTCTTTTAAGGCTTGGCCACAAGCACCCTAGAAAATAAAAATATTAAATTTAAAGCGGTCACGCCATATCAAGGCGGGAATAAACTTCATTCCTTTGATTAGAAAGCGTTATTTCTACTTTTCGGTTCTTTGTTAAGTTTAGGTCTTCAATTCTTCTCATTCTGCCGAGACTGGTAGTTTCTAATGAAATTGTTATTTAAAATAACTAATTCTAAAACCCAGCCCGGTGTGAGTCGCATAGAGTAATCTGACCTTTTATTTGTAGTACCTAACTAAAAAAAATATCTATGGTACCAGATTGTAGAGTGAAATTGCCGAATATATTGTAAATTGTTAGATCTATTTTGACCGAGTGATTGAAGGTATTCTAATATTTCATTTTGAATTTCATCGCAAAATTAATACTGAATATCCCCGCTATAATAATCTTCTCGTGTGCTTTGATAACATTTTGAATGCATTTGACAGCAATTTCAAGAATGTATTTTGGTGATCTATAATATGTGTCCGAAGACGGACCGAAGACCTGGTGAGAGTCGCGGGAATGCGGTGGAGAGACTCATAGAATCGGTCGTTGTGGCGACGCTTGGGGGAGGCCTAGGTCTAACAGTGGACGTCTTTCGGCTAAAATGATGATGATGATGATGATGATAATATGTGCCGGGACTAAACACTAAAAAACGTATTTAAATACCAAGGACCGCTGGTTTCTGTTTTCGTTAAATCTATACTTTAAACTTGAACTGGCTAGTCTGCCATAGTTCCTATTACCTATTTTAGCATACAGACATTTAAAATAATACCTACTTATAGGCAATGTATCTACTTGCCTACCTTGGTTAGGTTAGTTCAGCGTTTTAACACTTGGGAATGATAATCAAATCACTTGGGGTAAAAGTGAACGGCACCTTGACTTCGATCAGTCTAATACATATAATGTACCATGTATGTGCTTTAGTTTACACGTCACATGCATAGTAGGTACTTTATACAATAGTGCTAAGTGTATTTTTATGTATTATGACGAAATATGTACCTAAGTATCCATTGGAAAGCTTTTTCTTTATTTACATATTTATAAAATACTTAACTAATTATAATACACTTATAAACAACTAAACGAATAAATAAACTAAAGGTAAAACATTCTAATTTTTTTTTAATCTAATTATTACGGCCTACCCTGCTTTTGTCGCTTTTTGAAACCGACTTTTCCGCTTATATAATATCATGCAATTGTGAAAACCAGAATTGAAGGAGAAGAAAAAAGTTGCACGAGGATATTTACTAAAAGTAGACTCTGCCGTGCGAGAAAGCGAGGTCTTCTACATACAATATAATTAGATGGAGTTAAGCCTCGTTCACCCCCAAACTTACATTTTTGCACATCCTAGCACAGCTGGCGGAAAAAAGTCTTAATGTCAAAATTCAACTGATTGTCAAAAAGCGCGAAGATAAGTAACTGTTACATAAGTAGATATATAGAAAAGCATAGTAGGTACTGTATTTTCCTTACCCATAATATATAATACGCCAAAAACCCACAGCTTTTTACAAAAGCGTAAATAAAATCAGTATTTCTTACACTCACCCGCGGAGGCGTGTAGTACTTGGGCGCCGTGAGGGCGTAGAACCCGGCGGCGATGAGGTACGATACTGCCAAGCGCTGCAGGACGCCGAAGATGCGCAGCTCATACAGCATGTTGGAGCCATAGATCGTGTTCAGGGACATCCCTAAAAGGAACATGATGACTGAACGCTGGAAAGAAAGGAGAAACTGGTTTAAAATCGTTATGGAATTATTAAACTAACTAGCGTTGCATGATGTCCAATTACTAGACGAAATCATGTTGTTCTCATCCAACTGTAAGTGAAAAAAATCGTGTTTTAATGGTCAAGTTAGGATAAAGAAATAAAGCTTATATCGTGAATGACAAGGAGTCGATGACCTGTATTGTTTTTAATGTGTCATGCCCGCATCTGCATTTGTTTGAACTGTATCGGTTATCAACCCCCATTAATTAGATACTAAAACAGTTGTTATTTTTACTGTATTTACATCATGTAAATTTCATAGAGAAAAAAAACATTAAACGTCCTATTTCGATTCGGGAATTCAATATTTGAGATATGATTTGTCATTGTTAAACATTTTTATACAATATACGTTCATCCCCGTTGCAATTCAAGCGACTGTAGGTATAAACTGCGAACAATATATTTGACAAAAGACTACATCATTCCTGTCAAGCACGTACAATATTTGTGTAAGAGCCCATCCAATCTCTTTCGGACCTGTTCACCTTAACGGCAGCCAAATAAAGCAAAAAGTTTCACAATATTCGAGCTTAAGAAATCTAGACAATAAAAGTTTTAAAATCCGTTGCTACTAAGGCTCTAAAAAAGTAACGAGATTTCTAATCGATCCAATAAATTATTTACGAATTTAAAGAACAAATTTAACGACATCATTAAATAAATAGGCTATATAAGTACCTAATTCAGTTAACAATAGATTGATAACAAATGCTTACTTAAAAATGTAATGGAATATTATGTTTTTTTTTTACAATTTTGTTGCACTTGCGTAAATCTCTTGAGGAAAGCCACACTTTAAGAAAACCGAATTACGTGATAGATAAATAACTATCATACTGTCATCGCATTCAACTTTGATAACAGATCAGAAGATAAGTATTTAGGCCCGATATATTGTACAATTAAAGAACATAAATTCATGCAAACAATTCATGATGGACCCAAAGTAAATTTTTTGAGTTCCTAGCTATTCAAAGTTTTTTTGTATACTGAAAGCAGTGCACCTCATAACACAATGCCAGTGTGGAGCCGCTGCACAGGACATGCGTCTTTTGCTATGCTGTCCATCCTACACAACCACCTGCAGTTTTCAGGATCTATACGAGGTCGATAACAGAGCTGTAGAGGTTGCCAAATACTGTTCAGATAAAATTTAGTTAGTGTATATCGACACGATAAGAAAAAGAAGAAGAAGTGCACCTCATAATTCAATTATAAAAATTCAAATATTAGGTGGACCGCTTACGGGAAACAAAAAACACACAGTGACATGTATTTTATATTCCAGTTCCAGATGTTTAACAACAAACAAGGGTATATAACAATTGTTCATGAATGCCCCTAAAACTCGCAAGTCACTGAACAGCACAATGCCAACCATAACAACAATTGACATTCTGGAAGAAAAAAACATAACAGCATTCATCAAATCATCAACATAAAAAAGAATAGTCATCTGCTTACTAATCTACACATGAACAATTCTAACCCAAGCAGATGAAGAAAAGAGGACTAGTCATAAACAGACCAATTAAAAGAATAGCCGTGGATGATAGTCCGACAATTACATCTCAATTAAAGTGCCCACATCTGCCAAATAATAACAGTCATTAAAACTAAATGCACCAATCACGTGTCACCGGCACTTGCCGATTATTCTACACGAATTATAACAGCCTCCTCTTAGATCTAAACCAGGCCATGTCCGTTACTGGGTCACTATATCGAACAACTAACGATGCTTTCAGTATAAAATGCTGTGTTCCCGTTACTCTCACGCATGTGATATACATTGGCGCTAATGATTACTGAGTAAAGAAAAATAAACGAGTAAAAGACGATATGGTTGGTGTTGGACAGCGATGTTGTAGAGTGAGGCGGAGAGAGCTACCTGGATGTTGTCACGCAAACAGAATTTCCAATGAAAAATGTAGCAAAAAGTCGACTTAGCATTAGCAGAGAGTGCGCTGATGTGATACTTGTATGCATTGGAGATCTGATAAAGGTACACAATGAGACAAAATGCGGAAGTCTGAGTGATATAACGAAAGTGAATGTATCGCGTGCGATGAATACAAATATCTGTGTGTCTATTGGAGAACTCATTAATCACTTATTGCGATTAAGTGTGAGATAATTTTTAGTTCCTTGTTATTTAACTGCTTTATTGCTAAAGAAAATCCGAGCAAAAAGCTAACAAAATGAGGTGCTTCTGCTGATTGCACTGCCTAACGGCCATTTTAAAACCTCGTTACTTTATCATCGGTAGCAAATTAATTAAGAAATCCATAATTCAAATTGAAAATTTTGTGCTGATAAAATATAACACTAATAATATAAAGTTTATGTGCACGTTTGTTTTTTTTTTTTTATTTTATTTCTTCACGCTGGAACGACTCAACGGATTTTAATTTTAATTTTGTCATACGATTCAGGGAGTATGTTTGGATTTTTTTATACTATCACGCAGGCAAAGCCGCAGGCAACAGGTAGTATTGTATAATGAAAAAAATAAACTCTTAATATATTTTCGTGTTTTCTTACTGCAGCCTAGTGTTTATCACCACTGCCTCAATATCTCATACTAAGATATCATCGATATATTATCAAAGAAGACAAAAACATATCTGTAGATCATCTAATCGGCGCACCTTTTGATTTTAACTCGCCTACTTTATCTAAGTAGTATTTGCATTACAATGCAGCTATGCCTTTCACAAGGAACTGATGTGACCTCATGCCAAGAGATCACTTGCATATAAACCATCCAATGCATACCTAAATAATCTCTGCTGATTATCTTTTGCCCTCAATTTCACTTTTGAACAAGTAGGTAGGTAGTTACCATCCCTTATTCCTCTGACAATTTCATCTTTTTTTTAGTGGATATAAATTAGTGTTGAACTGCAATCTCACCTGATGGTAAGCAGTGGTGCAATGGTTGATGTAAAAAATAAATAATAGGCACAAAAGAAAAGACCCTTAAAATCATCTGTGGGTTTGACTGGGCAGTTATTGAAGAGTAGTAGTTAACTACTCTAAACCGCTAATTGGTTAATGAAGAATTTGTCATCCGACTTGCAGTTTGACACCAATTACGTATAGGATTAACGGTTTTACTTACGTCCATGTTTTGGTATTGCCCGACTAGGTCAATCATGAAGACCTTACTGAGTCGGTTTTGGTGAAACAATTGATGAAAACATTATTACAATTGAACAAAATTAATTTAGGTCTAGCTGACGAATACACCACAACAAAAACAGTGTAAAATAAAAATTACAAAAAAAAAATCGTTCATATTTGTGGATTAATTAAAGCCAACTTCCATAAATATTTAATGTTATTTGGCACTTTTTATTTTTTGTATTTTATTACAATCGATTGTGTTTTTTTTAGCTAAACCTAAATAATGTGCAAGTTCTATATAATAGAACCATTTCAAATATGCTTATATAATTTGATGAGGTTCTTCGATTTTTCCAGGATTGCATTATCAAATCCTAACCAAATAACCATGGGACCACCTTGGAAGTATATAAAAAAAGAATTTTTCAAATAGGTCTAGGCGTATATATAAAAAAAAGATTCCGACGGACGGAGAACCTTCTTTTTTTTAAGATAATATAAATAAAAACAAGTGCATCTGTTGCAGTTCTTAATTTTTGAGACCTGAACTGACTGACTTTTCTCCGAATTTTTATGAGGCCAAAACCAAATAGTATGTTTATAACCATGTAGGCTACATATTATTAAATACACCACTAGTTTTTAGTACAAAAAAATGAGGCTCTATCCATACCCATTACTTATTCGTTGTATTCAAAAGTAAAAAAAAAACCAAATCCCAAATTTGTCCACGAAAAGTCATAATCGGTAAATTCATAATTGAATCGATTATTCATAACAATTGCTACTAGAAAATACTACGCGCAGTGTTTTTTTTTTCCATTTTGATCGTCATTTGTTCATTCATAATCAATAAATAGCCTGAACAATATTTCTATAAAGCTAATAACTTTGCTGTTTATAATTATTATTGAGACTGCTTAAATAATGACAAGACCTATTCTATAAGCCCTTTAAGTATTTGTACCAATTAAAAATTAGTGGTGTATAATAAGATTATAAAGAGAAAAGATTCATATTTTTGTTTGTAATGATTAAACACGAAACGCTGCTGGACCGATTATAAAAATTCTTTAACCCGTAGAATGATACTTTATTAGCGAGTGTCAACTATATATGTATATAAAAGAAGAAACTGACTGACTGACATATCAACGCACAGCCGAAACTACTGGGACTAGGAGCGTGAAATTTTGCACAAGGTTTCCTTCTATGACGTAAGTGAGCCTAAAAGAGGATTGTCCAAAATTCGCCCCCTAAGGGGATGAAACGGGGGTCCAAAGTTTGTATCGCGAAAAATATTTTTTTGCAGGCGAAGCCGTTAGCAGAAGCTAGTAGGATATATTATCTACTAAAACGCGGATTAAGCAGCTGAAGCTAATAAGATATTTACAGAATTGCATAATCTTAATGAGACAGAAATGAAACCCATTGGAGGCAATTCAAAACTAAGATAACCAGACAGCATAAAGCAGGCGCATACGCATCGATCCGCGCAACGTTTACATAACGAGACTGGTTCTAAAGGTTGACCTTAAGCACCCCTTTCACAGTTACCGCGCCCGTCGACTGACTGCTTACGTAAGTGTTCTGCTATAACTGTTACACCATACAATTATTCAATAAGGTCCTATGGTATGGTGTGATAAAACAATGCGATTGAAAATTGATCAAAATAATGTTTCGGTTTCAAATTGTGGGTCTTAGGGCTCTTTGGACCGGTTTGTAGGAAACAAGTATAGGTGTAAGTTGGGACCGCGGTTCCGGTCCAAAGGGCCTCACGGCCCGAATGATATCGGCAGCAAGATTCATTAGTTTTTATTATTACTTACAGCTGAAATCGATATGCATTGTAATAGCTACACTATATCTTAAAAATGTTCAAGGAAACTTATTAGAGACGAATAAACTATGCAGTGCAATCCATCAAGAATTTTAGGTAATAAAGCAATCCTATATGAGTCTTCAATGATAAAAACCTAATAAATTTCTCACAATATATCATCATCATCATTATTTTCCTGCCCTTATCTCTTATTACCTAATTAGTGTTGGCGAAACATGTTTTTTTCTTCCATTCTGTCCTGTCATTCACCCTTTTTCTTTCATATCACTCCTTACACAATCCATCCACCTTTTCTTTGACCTCCATCTCCCTCGCCATTCATCCACATGTATACTCATAAGTCTTTTAGTAAATTGCGTTTTCTCCCAACACATTACTATAATCTATTTTAAATAAAAGTAGATATATATATATATAGACTGACTGACTGACATATCAAAGCACAGACGAAACTACGAGGTCTAGGACCGTGAATTTTTGCACACGGCTTCCTTTTATGATGTAGGCGAGCACCAAGAGAAGATTTTCTAAAATTCACTCCCTAAGGGGTTGAAATGGGGGTCCAAAGTTTGAATGAAAAAACCTAATTTCACACGAGCGAAGCAGCTGGCAGAAGCTAATCTGGGTATAATTAATCTCCCAGTCTTTTTCTAATGAAGTTGGGGGCAGCTTCCAGTAAACTGGATGCTGCTAAATACAGTGTATTTCACTTAAAACAACAATAAATTTTAAAAAAAATTCGTTACCGCACATCATACTTATTCTGTGCCCACACTAGGACTAGGAATTACTCCTGTATCGTGGCTGTCTTTACAAACATGTAATCTCACATTCACAAGACACCTAGAACCGTAACAATTTTAGTAGGCCATACAGTTGTTTAATCTGTGTGGGAATTGAAACCGAGATAAGCAGTGTCAACCAACCAATCGCTCAGCTACTGCCACCAAGAATGCCGTCAATCGTATCTGAACCCTACATCCAAGCAACTGGGTTACACGATACTCTTGGCAAGACTAATATCACATTTTCTAGCTTCTGACGTAATGATCTCGGCATGGAAATAGAAAAAAAAAGAATAATTACACTTACCCTAACGATATGCATAACAATCTTCCACCTCGGAACGCCTTTAGCGAAGGCACTCTTCACAGAGAGGGGGATGCAGACGCCCATGATCCAGAGGAAGGCAGGAAATACCAGGTCACCAGCCACGAGGCCGTTCCATGTTGCATGCTCCATCCACCAGTAGCCACCAGCGCCATCGTTCACGAATATCATGAAGACAATAGCCATCCTGTAAAGAAATACCGCATTTTGAACGGATACTAAAACCCATTAGGTACTACAGCACACTTGACTGCTGATTATAACATAGCCAATATTAAGGATGGAAAGGTAAAAAGGTGGGAAGGTGTATAAAAGTAAAAATGGCTAAAATGAACAGTTTTTAAGAATTATAAGGAGGAAACATACTGCGGCATTATGTAACGAACAGCTCTCCCCCACAGTTTCACTCGCGCCTTTAGACATTGCTCTGTTCCCATAAGTCGTAGCGAGATGTTATATATCCTAAATTTTTCAATTCTAACCAACAGTTATTGAGATTATGGCATTCAAACAATTTTTTGTTTTCCGTAGCCAAATAGCAAAAACGGAAGCCTTATAGTTTCGTCATGTCTGTCTGTCCGTCCGTATGTCACAGCCACTTTTTTCCGAAACTATAAGAACTATACTGTTGAGACTTGGTAAGTAGATGATTATCACATAAAAATAGAAGAAAAAAAAACAATAAATTTTGGGGGCTCCCCTTACATAATTTTTTTTTCATCAAACCCCTGCGTGTATCTGGGTATCTCTATGGATAGGTCTTCAAAAATGATATTAAGGTTTCTAATATCATTTTTATCTAGACTGAATAGTTTGCACGAGAAACACTTCCAAAGTAGTAAAATGTGTGTGTCCCCCCAGTAACTTCTAAAATAAGAGAATGATAAAACTAAAAAAAATATATTATAATGTACATTACCATGCAAACTTTCACCGAAAATTGGTTTGAACGAGATCTAGTAAGTAGTTTTTTTTAATACGTCATAAATCGTAAACCGCAATTTAAATTTCAAGTTTGTACGGAACCCTCAGTACCCGAGTCCAACTCGCACTTACCCGGTTTTTTTCAACTTTGTAATATTAGTATTAGCCCAATGATGATGAAAGTATTTCACAAAATCTGTATTAAGAATTAGTTCATATGTTAATTACGATTATTACATTATGCTAAAAACGCTAAATAACCTACATAAGTATACAGAACCGACAAAAACGTGTGAATAGGGCTATTCACACGCATAGTCTTTCTGGTCGTGCTAGATTTCAAATTAACACTGATATTGTGTTAGTGTAAATGAAAGCATTATCTGTAGATTGTGTTCATACAATCGGTTTTTTATATTGCCAAATAAACTTTCACTTATTGATGAACCAATGACATGAACATCAAAAAAAAAAAAAATTAACAACTTTCTTCAAGGAAAGCCTTAAGAAATACCGGAAAAAAACTTATTTTGATCAGCTGATGGGAATACTGAAAAAAAACTGTACGACAAAGCCAGAACGTCATTTTCTTTTGTAAATTACTGCACATTACTTTATGAAAATTTAGATATTATAACCAAATAATGATATCTTCATTTAAGCATATAGAAAAGTATTATATGTTTAATTAATTAGTGTCCCAATGATTGTGTTTGATTCTCAATTGACTAAATCCAATATTCCGTTCCATCGTGTCTATATTTGTTTAAATTTTTATTATGTTACATTATATTGATTATGCCTAATCAGGGGCGCCAGCTTTTAGAAAATCTCATGGGTGCTCAAGCTCATTTGATGACTCGAAAAAGTGGCGAAGTGTGAGAAGAGAAATACACAGTGATCGACCGACAAATAAATGAATGTCCTACTTACATACTACGGAATAATACGAAAGTACCACAAACACCCAGACCCAACACAAATATCTGTTTCATCAACAAACATTTGTGTTGATGCGGGAATCGAAGTGGCGACCCTTGCGTCTCAACCGGCGCTATAAAATACTGCGCTAAACGGGTCATCGGGTAATGAAAAAACGCCTATCCCTAAAAGGAGATTTCTGGTCTGTTTCTTGATGTCTATTCTCAGGGGTGTTCGACACCCACTGTTTATTTCACATGGGTGCTCGAGCCCCCAAGCACCCACGGAGACGGCACCCCTGTACCTAATTTTAAAACAAAAATTATGCATATGCTTTACTCACCCTCTAAAAGTATCAAGCGCTCGCAACCTCTGTTGTATCGCCAGTTCCTTGTCGCCATACCTCAGTTTGCCGGTCCTCCTCACCCGTGACATGATCAGCTTCACGATGCCGTACAGCACCCATATCGCCAGCAACACGCCCAGTAATAGCAGAAGAGCTGGTGGAAGA
Source organism: Mythimna pallens (assembly GCA_961205895.1). NCBI lineage: Eukaryota > Metazoa > Arthropoda > Insecta > Lepidoptera > Noctuidae > Mythimna > Mythimna pallens. Next base: position 9,552,270 of record OY540829.1, read on the forward strand.
TATATTTTAGGTTTAATTTTTTTTTTTATTAATGTAATTTTTTACGTTTAGTTCCTTGAACTTGGGCCTATTACATTAGTCATAATGTACTTTTGCTGTAAAGGTCATCCTTTACCGCAAAAGTACGAACCGCGCGTTTGAAAATTTCAAAGACCACGGTTGGGTTTTAGGCAGTAAAAGTACTCCTAGTATCCCAGTAGCCTTGGGTACTGACTATAGCTCGCTGCTCAAAAGCTTGGGGAAGTGATGATGACGTCATGATGTAGTAACTGCGCTGACGTTCATAATCGAGGGTCGCCCGTAGAGGTATGCGGAACAGGGTCCCGCAAAATTAAATCAAATCTAATGCATTTATTTCAAATAGACCATTTACAGGCACTTTTAAATAATCAGATGTCGGTCATTAAAAAAAAAACTATAGCTAAATTGTACCAAAGCTTAGATCTCTATGGAGAAGAACGTGCAAGAAACTCGATGGACACTTTTAAATCATATTATATGTTACATATAATCTTGGTTACATATTTCATGTTGCTTCTATTATGTGAACACAATGTAGATAAGTAATAAAAATAAAAAACAACTAATTAAAAGAGAGAAATTGAATTAAGCCACTGGCATCTAAGAGATGACCAGTCTCAACTGACGGCACCCGTTTACAAGCATGACCCAAATCTCCATTTAAAAGAGAGGATCCACCGACCAGAAACGTTTTATGGTTGGTCTGAACAACTGGCCGATAGTTGTTTTCACGTTGTTGTATATGTTCTAATCACGCGGAGAATGTATGTAGTTTCATTCAGAGCGGGTGAAGCTATTTGAGGATATCCCATTCATAAAAAAAGGTCATCCTGCTTGTTAGAAAAAGACAACTCTTACTTTAGTATTCCAAATGAGTTTCCTACACAAGTATTAAATCTCGGCAAAGAAAAAAAAAATTAAAGTATTAGCGAAACTCTCGTAGCAACAGACTGTTTGTATGTAAGGCTACCTACCTATTCCAAAAGTATTCAGTATTTGTTGCCATATCAATTCCCCTTTATCAACTTGCAAATCTCTGAACAATTCCACACATTGTAGTTTTCACCCATATATCAACAGATCATTGTCTGCAATTGTTTCAACACCTGCCTCGACAAGTCTAAACATTTCTATTGAATTCATTATGTTCCCATAAGAAACGTTTGGCATTACGATTGAGCGCTGCCACCAGTAATGATTACTTTTCATATCCATTTATGCTGACATTTTTACTGATAATGTCAAAAATTACTATGCCTATTGCAGGAGTCAGTGCTTCACTATTTTTGTAAAATGTTACTTAAGTCAATAAAGAATTTATTATTATTATAATCGATAAAAAGAATTTAAAAAAAATTAATCGAATAATCAAGTTTTTTGTGGTTATGTCGTCTGTATGGTTGTTTTGTTGTCTCAATAAATCACTTTTTACATTGTCCATGAGGTTCTGGATCAGAATCTATCGGCACTTGCCTATCCGTCAACTACCTATTACTTTAAAAACTTCCACCAAAACAGCCCATTAAATCTAAAGGTATTGTTATAGCAAAATCATTGATAGATTCACAATAATAATCAAATTTATCCTAATCAGTACTAAAGACCTCGCAATTGTCCACACCCTTGCCATTGAACTATTGTCGATTCAAACGTTTGTGTCATCAATATAATCAACATTTAAATCGGCCTTTGTATCCTTGTATCCTTACGTGTATTATTTGGATTATTTCCATATATGGTAGCCGATGGCATTTGCCTGAATGGCCATAAGCTTGCCAGTTTCTGTGCCACGGTCAGTTAAATTGCAACCTGCATATATTCAGAAATCCAAGATCGATGGAAATAACAATAAATTATTGAATTTGTGGAGGTCGCATTACTATTTGGTCATGCAAATAAGGTTGACTTCGTATGGGTATTATGCAATGCTGTACTGATTAAGATTGAATTTAGATCTTGATATTATAGCGGTAGATAAAGTTACCTTTCCTTTAAAGTTTTCTTGTTACTATGTTACTTATAGTGTATGATATTGGTCACAAATATGTATGATATAATGCATTAGGTACAGTAAGTATAATAATAATAATATAAGTATAATAATAATATTCCACAACTATCACACAATGCCATCTAGTCCCAAGCTAAGCAGAGCTTGTGTTATGGGTACTAGACAACTGATAAACATACTTATATATTTCTAAATACATACATATATAGATAAATAACACCCAGACACAGAACAAATGATCGTGCTCATCACACAAACATTTGTCCTGGGTGGGAATCGAACCCACGACCTCCAGTAAGCCCAGCTTTCTTTACATGTTTATATTTTTATTTGGATTTAACCCGACAAATAACAAAAAAGTCAACATATTTATCTACAGCATCTTCCTTTTTATCATGACGTAACCCAGCCGCTTGTCCTATCCGATAAATATAATCCGAATTCATCTCATCGAAAATGTCCAGATAAAATAACTATATAACGATAAACTCTCTTATATGTCACCAGTATTTGTAAGCTACTCGAAATAAGAAGAATTTTATTACATCAAAATGGAGAAGACTCTCTTGTGTGTGTTGTTTTTTGTAATCAGTGTGTTTGGTGAACCCAGGGTGGATCCTTTGGTCCTGGTCAGCAGTCAAGGTTTAGTGAGAGGTCATAAAGCAACTGATGGAGATTATTCCATGTTTTTGGGTGTGCCCTACGCTCAAGTGGACCCAGAAAATCCTTTTGGCGTAAGTTAAATTTTACCTAAGAATTTCGGACTGACAGCTTGCTGACATATATACCAGCCATTCAATGTCAGATCCAGAATAGTAAAAGGACTTCAAATAAAGAACATAGTTATGTTTCTTGTGTTTAAATTCCTTCCATACCAGCCACATTAATGACAATCTATTTTGGAGCCAAAGAAAAACGAAAAGGATTACATTGGCTGATCCACAATAGTAGATAGATGTGACACCATTTACACCTAGTGAGACTAGAAGAGATGATAATACCTCTCTGAATACATCATAGTCATTTTTACGTAAACTACATTATTCGTAACTACATTATCGATAGCAGTGATGAGGTTGTCGACCCTGATGCAATGGAGAGTGTTTTTTAATTAAAAGTTGAGTGTCATCTTGTTTATAGTTGTTATTATTTGCTTGACTTCATTACGACGATGTACGGCTATAAATTCTGTTAGTAAACTATTAACAAGCTGTATTCAGAAGAAAATTTATTGAAAGTGACTTCTTCTTCACGATTTAAGTTTTTTAAATGAAATGAGATAATTGGAACAACATTTAGAATATTGAAGGATTAGAAATATTCCAGGAAAGGACAGGCTAAGTATCAAAGTCAAAATATCCTTTAGTAACTCAAAAGCTATTCCAAGGTCCAGTTTACTTTAGTTTAAATTCCTTGAATAATGACGTAATTCCACTCATAACAGTATCAGTCAATGATAGTTGGCAGCTGATATCTATCTAAGGCTAAGAAATATCTCAGAACACTCAATAGATACGTTTGATGTCAACGATCTGGTTCAAAGTTAGGTAAATACTCGTAATTTAGAAAAATAGAAAAGTACAATTTTAATCACGATTTTGTTTAATGAATTATTCAATTCATTTATTTTATTTAAACGTATAAAAATAAATGCCCAAATAATGTTCAGGAAATCCTACAATTTCAATGAAAACCTTGCTAATAATACTAACACATAAATCATACTTTTCAGCCATCTCGCGCCAGACAACCATTTCAAGAAATAATCTTTGATGCTAATGACGGAACTATCAAGTGCCCACAAATGGGATCCACAAATAGTGACTCAGAAACATTAGATTGTCTCCGTCTGAACATTTTTGTACCATTCAAAGCCAGTTCCAACAATCCTCTACCAGTTCTAGTGTGGATTCATGGCGGAGACTTTGTTCGAGGAAGTGCAGGAGATTACGGAGTCAGAAACTTAGTGAGACATGACGTAGTGGTCGTTACCGTTAACTACCGTCTCGGTCCCTATGGATTTATGTGTCTAGACAACCCTAGCGTACCTGGTAACCAGGGTCTGAAGGACCAGTATGCAGCCCTGGGATGGATAAGAAAAAATATTGCATCGTTTGGTGGTAATCCTTACAACGTTACTATTGCTGGTCAAAATGCTGGAGCTGCATCAGTTCTGTTACATGTGTATGCTGATAATACCAAATTGTTCCACAAAGCCATCATAGAAAGTGGCACGCCACAGAGTGAAGGTATGTTTGTTAATGCGGATGTAAATGCAGCTATCATGATAGCTCAACATTTAGGAGCTAACCTAACTGATACTGATGAAGCTCTAAAGTTCCTCATCAGTTCTCCTCATGATTTAGTAACTGCTGCTGCTCACGAAATGAATTTACAATTAAGACCTTGTAAGGAGAGATCATTCAGTGGTCTTGAAAACTTTGTAGAAAACGATCCCTATTCGATGACGAACACGAGAAAAGTGAGAAACACGCCTGTACTGATTGGTTATACTAACCAGGAACGTGATTCACTAAGCAACAATTACTTTGATTCGGATCCATTTTATGAGAAATTGAGAAACAATTTTAATCTCAATGGAGTACAGTTAAGTAACGCCGCTACATTTGTAAGGAGGTTTTATATCGGCTACGATCCTGTATCGGAAGATGTGACGACGGAATTGCAGAATTTTGAAACTGATTTTGTATTCAGTCATCCTTCGGAGAGAATAGTGACAAGACTTTTCGAAGAAAATGTTGGATCAGTCTATGAATATGTGTTCAGCTATGGTGGAAGTTCAGGTGCTCAAGGTGCAGGGCATTCAGATGAACTGAATTATTTGTTCGACGTTGGAGGTGTTAATTTGAAGAGAAGTGAAGATGACCAATTGATAACTGACCGTATTACAACTTTATGGACCAATTTCATAAAATATGGGTAATTTACGAATTAGTTTTAATTAGCCAATCTGTGAAATTGTAGAGGGGTTTTAGGAAACTCATACGGAGAGAAAGTATTTTAAATTTATCAAACATTGCCGTAGTAAAAATCGAATGAAAATTAATATTCATTCTTGCATTCCCCTCGATTCTAAAGTAATAACTATATTCTAATTTCCAGAAATCCAACCCCACAACCAACTGACCTAATCCCAGTGCGGTGGACCCCAGCCACTGCCACCAGCAGGCCGACCTTGGTCATCGACACAGATATTAGGATGGACAACCGGGTCCAAAACCAGAGGATGGCTTTCTGGGACATCTTCTACTCAATATACGGTAGCTACAGCAACTTGGTTAGAGAGTGTGTCTTCACCCAGTGATGTTAAAAGTTCTGTTATTTTTATTTATTGTAAAGTATTAAATTTTGATATATCAAAAGTAATTATTTATTGTAAAAATAATGTAATTAAATTTTGAATTATGAAAGATCTAATTTTTTACATCATGATCACAACAATAAAAGAGCTGCAATATGTCAAAATGATTATTGGTATTGATATTTAAATGCCAAAATGAAGTTGCAAGATCGGTATCAGCAAAATTTACATTCAAAACGGTATTTGTTTGATGTTTTTAATTCGCTAGTACAATGGCAAGTCAGTGGCTCTTTTCTGGGTCGCTCGTCTCCAACGGATGATGCTCATCAAGACAAATCGACTTCACAAAGGATTTGGGCCAGCTTCGCCTCACGCCCACTACAACCCACTTAGGTTCACTTGATAGCGTGTCGTGATTCGTTTTTTTTATTATTAACTACATCTAATACGGTGATAGCTTGCAGAAATTGAGGATGCTCCAATGAACAGATCCGTTGCCAATTTTGTTTTAAGAGAGAGGTTATATAAAACTATAAGATATGCTTGTTTGCTTATTTTGTAAGAACGATATGCAATAAAATACGTGTTGCAACTGTGTTTTATTTGTCAAGCTCTTTTTTTTTTCAAGTAATAAACCGAACCCTAAGTTCATGACATAATAAGGTGACACTTTGAAGGTCAACAATATAAATTATAGAGATCATTGATCTAGTAAAATTTTATAAATTATGCTATCGATTGAACCTGCAATACTAGAAAAATTACTTACATAATAATAATTTGTCTATCTAAATACTTCACTGCTTAAAACTAGTGTGGTATTTAAATTTGACATGGCGCTGTCTCTAACTGCTTACTTATACTTTCTTTCAATATTGCACACGCATTACGACCACAGAAAGTATTGGAAAACCACTAGTACTCCCTATAATTGCATATTTACATCAAAATCATTATGTCTATTTGCTGATCGTGATGTGGTTTCCTTACCACTTTTCTTGCTGTATCGGAGATAAAACTAATCAAACATCATTATGACTTCGGCACTTGTAATCTAACTTTCACTAGCAAGCCCATCGTCGCCGATACAGAATATTAGTTACGCCATTTTCACAATTTTCTCCAAGTTCTGGTGCGTGACTGTTACGATTTTACTTATCAATTTATTAATACTTCATAAATCTGCGGTGATCACCACTTGTTGTTTTGCTTTCGTTTTTTTTAAATTTATATTGAAATTTAGTTAGTACAACTTCTTTTTAGCGTGAGCTGGGTAGTCAAATCTTCAACACTGTAATTACGCACGCAATTTATGAATGAATATTGAAAAAGGAGCAAATAACTAGAAAAATATTAAGAAAGAATGTATAATACTATAAAAAACAAAGAAAAGATAGATGGATTATGTAAAAGATGTTATTCTCAGGAAGAAAGTAATAATGACGACAGATAAAGATTTATGGATGTATTATGTAGATAAAATAATAATTACTCCTGTGGAGAAATAAATACACAAGTTACAGGCTAGGGTAAAAGCGCTCACAAGGCGTACAAAAATGGAAGGCATGGAAGAAAGATGTGCTCAAAATACTGGCAGCATTGCCATGTTGATTGGCAGTGCTGGTTCTACGAAAATATCACTAATTAAATGCTACAGTAGTCCGCTTAGTGCAATCGTGGTTGCTGCCTAGAATTGGGCTAAGTAAAGAGTGACGGATAGACGGCGCAGTATCTGCAAGTACCTAATGGTCACCTATTTTATACAATTGACTTTTGATTAATGTAAACATCTCTACGTCTCCTTCTTTCATTATAAAGTATATTCTAGTCTGTTTTATAGAACATGAAATGGTACTTGGATCCTTTTGCACAATTTGTTGTTTATACTTAGGTGCTTGTACAATTCTGAAATCAAGGCCATGGCTAACTACCATTTAACTACCAACTTATTGTACCAATAATGAACTGATTTACCTCAAATATTTGTAACACAGACCTTAATATTAGCATGTTGAGGAAAAATAGAGTACATTCGGCTTTGCGGTCCTACATAAAACATACAATAAACGTACTGTATGTGGAATAATTGAATTAAATTCCGCATACCACATGCGAATTAATTTAGATTCCTCTAAAGTTTAATATTAGGTCTAAAACGTACGTAAATATTAATTACATGCTACTTTTATATAATACTACCTTTTGCCCGCGGCTTCGCTCCCGTCAACTGACTACTCTACCCAACTCTACTCTGCTCTACTCTACCCTACTCTACCCTACTCTACCCTACTCTACCCTACTCTACCCTACTCTACCCTACTCTACCCTACTCTACCCTACTCTACCCTACTCTACCCTACTAAATATTAATATTTAAATATTTCGAAAGACAAAGTAACAGGGAGAAAAAATTATAACTTTGCTCTCCTCATCATCATTTTAGTCGAAAGACTTCCACTGTTAGACATGGGCTCCCCCAAGTGTCACCTTAACTACCAGTCCTGTGCATCTCGCATTCATCGGATACCCGTGACCCTCACTAGGTCATCATTCCACCTTTAGGGAAGCTTTCCAACGCTGCGTATTATGTATATATTAATATATCACAAAGGTGAATACTGGTGAATACTTGACAAATGAATCCTTTTTGTGAAAAATATTGGTAAAATGACGTAGGTGCAACTTCCAATGACAAAACTATCCAATTGAACGCAAACAATGCCGTATGTAGATGTCTTCAGTAATAATATATGATACACGGAGATAAGTATATCAACTTTCGAAGGAAAAGGCCAAAGAGATTACAAAGTATGTCAAGGGTTTTATACTGATACAAGTTGAGAATACAAAACTGTTGCTGTTTACATTGATTCCAAAATTGTTGATTCTTATAAATCAATAACAAGAACCACAAAAGATGCCTTTAAATTCTTCTAAATTCTTTCCTATAGTCGAAACGGTAAACATATCATCATTTTCTAAAAATATGGTGATTGGTAGATGGTATTACATATTTCGAAAATACAATAGACTTAGCGAAGGTGAACAAAAGTAAAAAGTAATCTCGATGGTACCAGTCTCGGTGTAAACTCATACCTAAATGGTGTAAGAAGGAGTAAAATTAGACTTACGCAAGTAAATGTCGACGGGTTCCCTGGTGGTGCGGATGTCGCATCCCTCGGTGGACGCGTTCAACTTATACACACCAAACTCGCCCAACTCCGGCCTCAGCTGGCACAGCAAGCCTCTGCATAAAGAACATAAGGAAATATAGAGCGTTGCCATTCAATTAGTGGGAATCTACACTCTACCCTAGTTTTTTTTTGTTTTTTTTTTTAGGTGGGTAAATCATCCAATGACAAATCTCGCTCCTGGGCGGAGTGCGAGACAAGAGGGAAAATCATCTTAAGACAAATCCCGTACTTGGGCGGAGCGGGAGATAGTGTCAGACTCACTCTTCAAAACCCACTCCTGTTCCTTCTTTGCCTTCGTCCCAGGGCCCGAGTTTCATTTTCACACTACCTGTGGCCCCAGTAGGCTTCGACCCTGCTGGGCTCCTACGATTTGCTTTTAGAAAGACCTCACAGCGTCCTCACTCTATCCTAGTGGCAATATTAACAATAGTTTAGAACAGAGCTTGGGAGCGTTACTATGACGAGTTAAAAAAGCGTGCGAGTGAGAAAAAGGGATGGAGCTATGGATGTATGCTCCATTGGTCGGGATTGATGAAACCTCAAGTACAGCTCGTATTTGAGGAGGTCCTCAGAATCGTCGTTAAAAGAAACAATATCCATGCACCACAATTATGAATGCTTCCATGAAACGATTACAGATATTTTTTTGCACGCACAGAACTAAAACCTCAAACAGAAAATAATAGGTGGTAGTAAAGCGAACCAAAATATTTCAAATTACATCGAAATTACTGAGAAAAATGTTTTGAGAGCTGAATTAGCTGTAGTAATTTGCCTGCCAATGGTTTCCGATGGCAATATCTTCTCTTAGCTTATATTTTTTTGTGTTGTACATATATTCCTTTGGTAGGGTAAAAATCTATATTTGGTTTTATCAATAAATGTATGTATAATATGTACAGTACATTCAAAATATGTTGGCCACTCTGAAGCTGGCGTTCCAAACTAAAGCGCATACTCGAAAAAATACGCAAAAAATTTTTCCGCAGCCAATTGTTCGAAGTTCAAAGCGGTTAAAATATTTCGGCTGTAATAAATAACTTAAATAATAACCAAGTAAAAGTATTAACAACGTAACTACGTACATATGTAACTATAAATTTACAAAATTTAACGGCGCAGTGGTTTGAGCGATTTACAACTGCGCTGCGTGTCGCTTGTTCGATTCCCGTATGGAACAAATATTTGTACGGCCTACAGATAAGTGTTCCCGGTCTGGGTGTTTTATGTATGTGAGTTTACATGTATGTGAACGCACCCACGATACAGCAGTTATTCCTGATGTGGGGCAAAGTTTAAAAAAAAAAACAAATACGCTCAAGTGTCGAAGTACTGCTCCACATCGCTGTCATCTGGACACGCCGGAAATGTGCCCACAAGACTGGCAGCATTACCGCTATGTAATTATAGCTTATTCATAAGTTGCAGCATGGTAATTACATATACCAACATTTAACAGTGCACATTTTGCTTTGCAGTCTATCTGTAACAGTTTGTCTGCCAATAGTATGCAATGGAAATATATCTCTATTAGAGCTTATATAATTATTGCCCATTCATAGGTAATTGCATATACCAACAGTTAAAAGTACCCACGCAACCTCGACAAGAGGAACCCTGGCATCCCGTAGGCGTCGAAGAAGCATTTACCGCACCGTAGTCGTAACTTCCTATCGATGACTAATGTTGTAATGTGTCTGTATTAAATTGTTTAGGTATTTTAGTCTACTCAATTTATTTATTTAAACTTCTTGTACAGTAGTGATACATAGGTGGACTTAATGCAACAAGGCATTCTCTACCAGTCAACCTTTGGGTTAAAAAAGACAACACTGTGGTAGGTTTGCACAATAAACAAATAACATATACTTCAAAAAGAAAAAAATAGTTATTTATAATAATAAAATAAATATATATGCTAAAATTATAAACTTAATAATAATTCTGACAAAGACCGAACTAAATTGTTGAGAGGACTTCAAGTAGTAGTTCCGAATTTTACGCTTGAAGGAAAATTTACTTTCAGCTTTTTTGATGTCAAGGGGAAACACGTTCCAGATTTTTATGGTGGAAACAGCGTATGAGTTGGACATAAAGCCAGTACGGTGAGAAGGAATATGAAGAAGCTTGTTTTTGGATGCACGAAGGTTAGATGTGAATGAGAACTGCCCAACACTTTAATAATTTATCTCCGCTTCCTTACTCTTTTTTAACTTACCTCTATTTAGGACTATATTTTGAATACTAGCTTACCCAAATAGCCCTAGACCGCTTAATCGAATGAGTCCAGCTGTCTCGTCTTCTATAGTTAGGAAACTTCTAAAGACATAACTTTTTATCGTCGATCTAACTTTGCTAACAAACGACATACTTGGATTAGCTCACCTATTACAAAATCTTTAGACTTCTGAAATACCTTATACCCAGATTAACATACATAGAGAACTGATAAGTCCAATTTATTCATATGCACAGTCTGATACAATCTCGTCAATACCCGACTGTCAGCATCAGGCATTGTATTTAAAATTTTCTAATTATGCACTATTCAATGACATACAAGTCCATCTTTCACAATAGTCGTAGTAAATGTACCCTCAATCAAACTCCCACGATTTGCAGGCAATTAAGCAATTATTAATACGCTACGTATGTTTTTCTTTTACACTTAGGTCAAGGATTTCTTAGTTAAGTTTCATTATATTGAGAGCATGATTTTCTCACGTTTTCTTTCAAGTTCTATAGCTAATATTTTCATTTAGAAGCTGAAAACTTTTAAAAACTTATGAGTATACATGTGGATGGGTGGAGAGGTAGTGGGAGGCTAAAGAAAAGATGGATGGATTGTGTGAACAGTGATATGAAAGAAAAGGAAGTTAGTGATAGCATGACGAATGACAGGATAGAATGGAAGAAAAAAACGTGTTGCGTCGACCCCAAATAAGACGGCACAAGGGCACGAAAATAAAGCTGAAAAGTTTGTTGCTGTTATAATAATACGATGAAGGGTCGTAAATATAAAGGATTTGTAAATAAATAAAAAAAATATGTTACTGTCGTGAATCTTTAACAAGTAACTAAGCGATACAAATATTTTTATATGTATTTTAAAATATACATAGAAAGTTCTATATATATTTTAAAATATATATAAATACAATACGTCCAAGAATATATCTAATATTATAATAATATTCCATAACTATCACACAACGCCGTCTAGGTCCAAGCTAAGCAGAGCTTGTGTTATGAGTACTAGACAACCGATAAACATACTTATATATTTCTAAATACATACGTATAATATATAAATTACACCCAGACACAGAACAAATGATCGTACCCAACACACAAACATTTGTCCTGGGTGGCAATCGAACCCACGACCTCCGGCATCAGGGCCATTAACCACTAGACCAACAGGCCAGTCATCTACTTGGGCCAAGTAGTCTCTTTTTGGGCAAGGCAAGATAAAGAAATAACGCGCCGTAAAGAAAATGCCAGGAAGAGATTTCAAATAAATTAAAAAGTAAAAGAAAATAAACTAAGAAATAGATCTGCACAACAGGGATTAGCCAGTATCTACAACAGTTGCAATATGAGCTATTTAGCTAGCAAGCAATACTGGATTGAGCATCTTCAACAAGGTAATTTAAATTAAAATAAGCTAAGTGGAGCCTTTAGTCCCTGATTATCTTAATGACCACTAAATTAGCCACTTTAAGACCAATAAAACCGTGATCACTTATCCATTTATCTAAGATAGCTGCGTAATGATTTGATTATGTATGGTGATTTCTCGACTGACCGTTAATTTGTAGCTCTAGGTCATTTAACCTATTGTGTGTATGTTTGTTTCAAGTGAATAATCATCAGGTAACTTCTCCCGCTCTGGATGGATTGAGAGGGAATGTCAGACTTTTACACCGTGTTCTTTCATTTTTTTTTTATTATCATCTATAGGCTCGCGTTTGACCACTATCTCACCTGATGGTAAGCGATGATGTGGTCGACAATGGAACACGCTTGCCTAGAAGTAACCTATTCACTCTTGACTTAAAGACCCCAAGATTATAGCTACCAGGAAACACAGACTCTGGCAGGAAATTCCATACCTTTGCTGAACGCATAATGAATGTGTTCCCAAAACGCTTTGTGTGGGTGGGAATGGTGGTGGGTATAGTGTTATGGGTGGTGGAGTTACTCTTTGCTATCTAGGGCCGCGGTAACTTAAAACAATACCGCTATCTTGGCATCTAGGATCATGATTAAATGTTTTGGTACGTTCTGCAATTTGTAGATAACATGTTATCAACAGGTGATGTTAAGACAAGTAGTTTTTTGTCAGTACTCAATTCTTTTGAATAGCAAAAAATAGAAAATTATCGACAAGTCAGATAAAATCATGCCTTATCTTTGAAAGCAAATGTCTTTCTAAGGTGTTAACCATAACTGTTCACTGATCCAGTAGAGATACATAACAGTGCAGAGGCCCTACCAACTCTTAACGCTATCCACGTTACTACCTAAACTGATCTGTCAACCGTGTGGTAATCGCTACCTCCTCGCTGTAAAGGGGCATGGCTGGCGATATCGGGGCTTCCTGCTCGCAGCATCAGTTGCCACTCGCTACTCCGGGTGCTTCACTTAAGTGCCTATTTAAGCGTAGTGTCTCTGATTATGTACAGTGGGAGCATCGCGACGCTATTTAGATAATAGTGCCGTTTCTTCGCGACACCCCGGCGGTCAGTCCCCGCCAGGTGGGACCCCCTTTTGCCTGGGGGAAACCTAGCGAGTGACGACCAACGACGAGAGAGCCGACTTTGTTGACGCTCTCCACTGTTGTGAACTGTCAAATGGAAAATATACCCTATATAGCCATGCTTTATCGCTCGCACGACTGACTGACAGTCTAACTCATCATAGTAAGACTCCAGATTGTAAATAAACTAATCCAACATCTCGTTTTCCTGTCTTGTTCGTTGTCACTTTAAAGTTTAAACAAGCAATGTAAATGCCACATCGCCGTGTCTCACTTTCTTAAGGCCATATGTGGTAAGAATACTTTATCATGTCCGCAAATAATTCGGCTCAATACGTGTTTAGTCAGCCGTTCATTACCTAACTAGAGAAAAGTTGACAGGACAATGTGCGCAGATTATTGCGTAATGAACTCTCGGTTTTACTTTTAAGATTAATATTTCTACGTAGACCAAACTTGAAAGATTCAATACACTGCAAAACTAATGATGTCATAGAAAAGGTCCCAGTTAAGTAACTGGACTTGTGTAAATAAAAAAAAAAAACAATCATAAAGGATTGTTTGAAAGTCACCACGGGACGTAAAGGGAAACTCAAAGAACATCATTCCAGCCACCCTCTCTCGCTTCTCCCATAGCCTTTTGATGATAACCCGTCAAAAATAGGACCTATTTTTAGACGGGAAAAAAGAAATATTTGAAACCGGGTTAGAAAAATTTAATTCATGTAATCAGAGAATAGATAGATGGCAGAACAGAAGACGAAAAACCAGGAATGGTTGTATTAGATATTGGGAAAGCCTTATGTCCAGCAGGACTCTGCTATAGGATGAGTTGAATAATTGAGATCGACTGGACTGTTAGGATATGTTTTTTTTAGACTGCACAGAAATGAATCTCTGATCCTTGAATTGCTCTCTAATAGTAAGTTATTGCTGTCCTTGTCTAGAAATTAACCCCAAAACGAATGCTACTTACGAAGTATCTCCAGCAGTGACATATTCTGCCGTAGCATTGGCGTACACCCTCCATGTAGACCGACGAGCTGTACTGACCATCCAGAACTTCTCCTCACCGGCCGATATGTTCTCCTGCAGCTTGAAGGGACACTGAAAGAGAGAGGAATTAGTTGAGATACGTTAAAGGACTGCTTCATTGTCAAGGAAGGCTGCTGGCGTGATTACTTAGAGTCGTCTACGACGGGCTGGTCGGAGAAAGCAAGGCACTAAGAAGAGAAGGCGATGAAGTGGTAAAAAATAAAGTGAGTAACATAATTTTTAGGTTGTACTAATCTAAAAAAAAGATGTAGTTCCGGCGATTAGCCGAAACAAACAGACAGACATTTTATTTTTTTTTTGTTTTTGTTAGAGGAATCGAATATACATACTTTACTTAATATAATATTACTCTAAATCTTACTTTGAAGAACAAAAGTTTGCTTGTTAACACAGGACTACAATGAATTTAAAAGCATCTTAACACCGATATTTTTATTATGTCAGGATGTCACAAACTCTTTGCTTCATAGCATAGCATAATCAACCTTTTAATGTTCCCACTGCTGGGAATTAGGCCTCCTCTCTTGGAGAGGGAATAGGCCGTAATCCACCACACGGGCCCAGTGCGGGTTGGTAGATGTCACATGTCTTCGAATTTTTTGGTTCTAGGACATGCCAGTTTCCTCACGATGTTTTCCTTCACCTTCAATTACACAAAGTAATGCGCCTGCCTGGGTTTGAACCCGCGACCTACAACTCGTAAGTCGGGGCCGTTACCACTCGGCCACCACTGCTCAATTTTTTTGCTTCATGTAATTACTGTAATTAGTTACATATTAACCTCTCATTACTTAATCATTAAAATTACCTCAAAACAAAACTTGTAAAACTGCAATTGCGATTTTATATAATACAGGAAATGAATTATAAAGTTTGTAATCATCATTACCACCACAATATGACCAACCTATCACATAATTTATGTGTGAATTTCTTAATTACTAATCTCTGCATCACGAAAAATAATAAGTTTAAATTGTGAATAAGGGGGTACTTTGTTATTTTGTGCATATGAATTATTTTTACACAACAAATAATTTTCACAGCAAGAAATTATATATGATATTATCTTGATTTGAATTTAGCAAAATAAAAGCCGGGTACAGACTGCTGTAACATAAAATACAAGGTAATATAAAAGGAGCATTTCAAAAATGTGGACGCAGCGCGCGCACAAACCGTACACGTACCTATTCACATAGTTGGAAAGCTCTGCCCCCCTAGCCAAGTTACAACCGTTTCGTGTCGAATTCCGTTCTCCAATCGGTAACGCCTCGGTGTCGGCAATTTTAGAAAACGATAAGTTGGTAGCCATGTTGACGCATCTGAGTCGGCCACTCGTTCTACAATGTCGTTCTACAATTACAAAGGATGTAGCGTTGAACATTGTAGAAACGATAACAATTCATTCTATCATTTTGATCGATGTGAACTTGGATACGAATTTTCGAATTTCGATTCGAAATTCGATTGTTCTGACCACGTGACTTAAGGTTGAGATGATGTCATTCCGATACATTTGATTAGTTTTCGACTAGCGTTAACGTTTGCAGATTATCAACTTGGCTAGGGGTGCTGTTCGCGCGCGTAGTGTGCACGGTTCGCGCACGCAAGGTATCCACACTATGGGAATTCTGTTATATTGCATCTTACGTTACAGCTGTCTGTACCCGGCTTATGCGAGATAGACGTTAAAAGTTGGCTCATCGTGAAAAACTAAACTACCTATTGTCTTAGAACAATTTCCTGGCACTAGTAGTAAAAACTGGGTTTTGCCCGAAGTAGAAGCTGATAAATTGAAGCCAATATAATAATCACAAAAACTATCTATATATAGCAAAATTGCAACTTTTTCACTTAAATAAATGATACAAAATAATAGCAAACAATCGCCTCAAATATAAAAATGGTGCCAAAAAAGTTATACAAGCACATCGCATTTGGCCAGCCTAACAATAATCTAGACTCTGTAGACTTAGAGCTACAGAGTCTAGTGTTCTCGTATTCGCGTATGTCATAAAAAATAAGCTATATAAAAAACAAATGATACAAGTAATATATAAAAATCTCGTGTCTCAGTGCTTGTTATCGAACTACTGTGAAACGACTTGACAGATTTAAATATATATATATATATATATAATATATTTAGTAGATCTGAGAATAGGTTGTAGGCTAATTTTTACCCTCATACCCCTACCCTCCATCTTTTTCTTTGATAATTTATATGCCAGAACAACGTTTGCCGCCTAGTAATGTTATATTAGGGTGAAAATACAAAACACAAAAAATCCAATAAATACCTAATTTCGAAAAAAGAATAACGTACCTTTAATATAAAGTTTATTTTAACTTAAAATTCCAAGTCAATCCAAAGATATAACACTTCAAAGCAACCTGTTTTAAAAAAACGGCAATTTCATACTTTAACCCCTGTTATTAATACTTCAAACTTTAATTATCTATATTTGAAAACAGAATAACAAGGAATGATCCATAAACAGAAAAAAAAACCATTAAATTACGAGTATGTTACCACACGCACATAAGTTGAACTTTCTTACAACAAAAGAACAATAACTTAAATGACTCATAGGCTTGTACTGCATGTGGCGACAATATGACTAATATTTTTACCCTTTTTAATATGCAACGGTTTTATATACAGAGTAAGGAATTGCTATTACTGACACCGACTAGAAAGAAACTCAAATTAAAAAAATATATGTGAGGGTCTGGACGTTTGAATGTTGGTTTGTTAATCAATTATGCATCAACATATGAACGACGGTAATGATATGAACGGATTTCGATGAAACTTGACATACGGGTAATATTTTATTTTTATTGTTATAAACTAGTGCTTGACTGCGATCCCACCTGATGGTAAGTAGTGATGCAATCGTTGATGGTGAGGCGCACTATAGTTTATTAAGAGCCTATTCACTCCAACCCTGAAGACACCAAAGTTATAATCGGACGGGAAGAACGAACAGGCAAGTTGTTCCAGTCCCTCGATGTACGCGGTATAAACGACGAGGCGAAACGCTTGGTCCGGACCGTAAAGGTTTCAACAACGTGAGGGTGGACACTCGCCGTTCGTCAGGTTATCCGATGGTAGAAATGAGATGGTTAAATAATTTTATCCCGGTGTTATATGACCTTTGGGGTCATTTCTAAATTGCAGGCGGGCGTAACCGCTGGAAGAAATTAGTAATAATATTCGTGCAGACGAAGGAAGACGTAGCTTTGGAAAGCCTCCGACAAGGTGCTAGATGCACAAAATCGGTCGTTGTAGCGACGCTAGGGGGAGGCCTATGTCCAGCATTAGACGTCTTTCAGCTGAAATGATGATGACGATGAATATTAGTGCCCGTGCAATGTGCGATAACCGTACTTTTATCTTTTCATAGGCAAAATTCTCAATCTAAAAGAGTGAAGTGTGTGTCTTACACACTCTCACGCCGTCTTTAAATCAAAGTTTTGACAATGACGAATCTAGTAGTCGACGTGGCGTTCCGTGTTCTATATTAGTAACAATAGCTGCGCCGGATCTTTGACTGGTAATAATTGAAAGTTCATAAGATCAAATTATTTGGAGTACAGTAAAACCGTCTTACATTACTGTGTTGATTGAGAATCAATAGAAAGGTTTGAATATGGTAGCGAAACTGACGCAGCTGAGACACTTTTGATTGAAATAATCATAGTAATTTGAAGCTGGACTAGTTAATTCCATCGACTCGACTCGATGTTGGATGCGAGACGCACAGCAGTGCTCGATGTGGTTGACTTCTGATAGGGAAACCCGGGGTCCTGAAACGCTAGGCAAAGGAGGAACACAGGTGTGGTTTTAGTCAATAAAAGTCAGACACGCCCTCCGGCGGACCCTAGAGCGGACGAAGTCATTGGATGACTTCCGACATAAAAAAAGTGGTCGATGGGTGGGTATGTTAAACAGTAGATGTCTTTTGGTTGATATGATGACGAGATCTTGATTTATAGGTGCTTTAGGAGTGATAAAAACATGACATTCTTCTCAGAGTTAGGGCAGATTTTAAAGTATCTATTCCTACCAGGGCTGCTCGAATGTCCGAAACAGTCGAGAGGTCGTAATTTCAAATCTGATCAAGCGTTTTACTTTATGTTGTTTAACAAAAAATATTAAGAGCAACCCGTTTTGAGAGCAGAGGTGATTTAATCACCTCTGCAGAAAAACTGTGAAGAAAAACTTTGTGAAAAAACCATGGGATATCGTAGAACAAAAAATTCGAAAACAGTGACATTCACCGACCCGCACTGGGACTTCGTGGTGGATTACTGTCCATTTCCTTTACTTATAAAGCTGACTATGCTGTGTGTTATAGTATACTCTCGCTCCTTCGTAACAGGAGGAGTTTTTGATGAATTTCGACCACAAAAAAAATGTTTTAAGGTATGTAGCAGCGATCCACAGCAGCAGAAAGTTGGTACATTATGTATCCTTGAAAGCGTTCAGGCGTAACATAGTTGCCTAGTTAATTCTAACATGTATTTCATTTCCGTCCATTGGATACAATTTATTCCAAATTGTGCCATAAAGTAGTTGATTTCTTTCAAGTTGAATCAATTTTTCACTTTTGCATCAATTTAGTTGTCAGTTCGAGCGAGTAACGAACTCAGAAAAATAGTAGAAGTAGGTATTTCCAACGTTTTACGCATCGCTACTAAATCACTTGAAGCGGTAATTTCTCTAACTGGCTGGCCGGTGCGCTCGCGCAGAATACTTGACACACATAGCGCAATAACACCGAGATCTTCAATGTTTACTACTGCTTTACATGTTGTTATGTGGTTGTGGTAAATGCATAATATGCTAATGATTGGCTTGTGACTTTTAGTTGTACAATTGTAACTGTTTATACATGGTCAGCTTTTTTTTTGTTTTGCAAGCCCGCCGTAGCATAATCAGCCTTATAATGTTTCTAAAGCTGGTACTCAGGCCTCTTCTTTAGAAGACGGAATGGGCCGTAACCCATCACGCGGGCCAAGTGATGTCACATGTCTTCGATTTGTTGTTTCTAGGATAAACCGGTTTCATCGCGATGTTTTCCTTCACCGTTTTGATAGCAGTGGTGATTTATTAAGTTACGCAAAGTAAATCGCCTACCATTTTTTGGATAATTTTCCCACCTACAAAAAAAAAAGTGTGGGGCAATGTTTTTTATTTTTTTTATTTAGTATATATATAATACATACAATGGTCTCTACAGTAGTCAATCGTACAATGCGTGGTCAACCTACGATGTTCTTACACTAGCTTCGATTCGATCGATTTTATCTAAGCTAGCCCGGTGGGGATTGGTAGACGTGCCCATGGCATGCCTGATTATTTATAATTATTACGGTAAAGTTATAACTGTATCATAATAATAGTACGGTAATTAGTTTTATTATATTATATATATATTAAAATTAATAACAAGATTTTCTCGCTTCGTTACTCTCGTGGCTTACATTACTAGGTTTATTTTGCCAAGTTAGCCAATGATACTCGAGGATAGTAGGTCGGTAAGTTTTCTATATTATATATATATATATAGATATATTTCTTTCTATCGGTATAACTATTTTCATTATTCTATTGAATATACAGGATGGCCGATTTTTAGGTTTCCACCTGGGAACCGTGTGCAGAGCTGCGTATGATGTCAGGGCCCAAGTCTGCTATTTTTATAAATTTGTCATTCCAGCCCGATCCCATTGTCATTTTGCTAAAATTTCGTAATCTGCTAATTCATAATGGTAGATCACTGGTCGGTCAATGGTCTTGTGGTAGGATGACAATATCGAGCTGTCTCGTAACAAAATAAAAGCAATGACTGCACAATGATGTTCTAATGGTAGGTCACTGATCAAATGAACTGTCAAAATTTTAGCAGATTACCGCATATGTCAGACATTCATTTGTCACTAAGTACAAGGATACCATTTTATGCCATTTCTTTCAATGGAATGTCAGTGGTTGACCATTGGAAAGTCATAATGACGCCATTATCTAGCAGATTACCAAACTTGTCAAAATCAACAATTAAAAAGTCAATGACAGACCATTCTGACACTATTGTAATAGCAGACTTGAGGCCCAGGGTGGACGATTGGTTAGTTTTTCTTCCTAATAATAAATAGTACCTTACAATTTTAAATCATTTATACTTACTGACCTTACCTCTTCCGAAAAAACATTAAAAATCTTTTAATAATTAGACCATAACATCGATGACCATAACATAATATTAAGCAATGATAACTTAGTTTTAAGTAGGTAGAAACTAACAATAAAGTTACGCATGTTGTGCTGACCCGGAATAGTCTATATGTTTATTTTATGTATTTCATATCTTTGTTTAAGTGTAGTCAATTGTTGATGAACCAAATAAATAAAATAAAATTATAAAAGCAAAAGTTTATATATTAGGTATGTTTGTATGTTTGTTAGACTTTCACGCTTAAACGGCTGAACGGATTTGGCATATGGATAGGGTAGATCGTGTCGTGAAATAACACATAATATAATTTTTATCCAGAGAAGCTTTTGGGATATTTTTTTACTTTCGCGCGGGCGAACCCACTGGCAGAAGCTAGTATCTCATGTTATTTTTTTTATAATCTATCTATATATATAAAAGCGAAATACCACTCACTGATTAATCAAATAAAATAAACATTAAATTTGGCAGATAGGTTCCTTATAGGGTGTAGATATCCGCTAAGAACGGATTTTACGAAATTCCAACCTTATGAGGGTAAAACGGGAGTTGGAAGTTTGTATGGAGAACCTTACTATCAAATGGGCGACGCCACTGGCAGAAGCTAGTGGCGTCGTGTATATTTAATATTCCATAATGTTTTCTCTCAATTTATAAAAAAAATAACATTAAATCAATTGTCAATACGAGGCAGGAAAGTCAATATATAATTATAAATCTCAGCTGCCTAAAAACATTGTAAGTTTAATAAGTATGTTTAATTTTAATTTCCAAAAATTATCCCTCTTTGAATTTTCCTGTATTTAACTAATATTAATTTTATGATAATGTCTACCTCATTAATTAATTAGTTCGTAATACAAAAAGTAAAGTTAGTAAAGGGGAGATATTCCAGATGAGTGTTGATTGCTAGATCTATAAAAGAAGTCATCAATAACATCAATGCGAAAGGGTGACATCTGGGCAATATCAACAAAATGCGTTTTACGTTTAAAAGGGCCTGGAGATCATACAGGTTCCGAACCTAGTTCAGACTCCAGCTCTCACAAAGGTTTTTGATTTTAGGCATGATTTATGTTACAGTATATCTACCATTTTGAGAGAAATATTAAATGATATTTATTATAATCTCAATTTTCTGAAATTTCTTGTAACCCATCAATCTGCGTGCAGTACATGTACTGTTGCCAGGAGGGGTAATTAAGTATTAATTGAGCATTATATTTTTAAGTTTGTTGTCGATTATATACTAACGTAAAGATTTTTGTTTTAAGTTTTGAAATCATCCAATGACATCTCTCGCCCTTGGGCGGAGCGCGAGAGCGTGTCAGTCTTTAACTGACTAAAACCCACTCCTATGTTCCTACGTTGCCTTGCATTCCAGGGCCGGGTTTTTCTTTCAGAAGCGAACCCATGGCCCCAGTAGGCTTCGACCCTGCTGGGCCCCTACGGTTTGCTGACATCGCCTTGAGGCGTGCGTGGAACACTACATGCCGTCGACGACTTGGGCTCGGTCCGGACGGTTACCGTACGGTAAGAAGGCGAGCTACCCATTGCTCGCCGTCCGCATGCCCACGCCTACGGTGGCCGGAAATCGGGATCGGGTTCTCAGCGACTGGGGCGTGAGGGCCTTTCCCGCCGATCACCCCTACGATGACACGGTGGTGTTCTGCCCAAGCGGGGCTCACCTCTACCGTATGCTCTACCGTGTCCTCTGGGGGGTCCACACAGTGGTGGCTTCTGGGCGATTTTTCCGCATGAATCCGTTGCAGAAACCTCCCGAACGTTACCATAGCCGGTGAGAACCTGCGTCATGCGGAAGGTGAGGACTCCGCGATGTCTTTCCAGCCACTCCTCAAAGAGGGGACTTACCGCCATAATTATGTCGTGTCCATACTAATATAACGTAGCATAGATTATACAAACATAGGTTAAGGAACACTGATGAATTTATGGTTAACCTACCTGAAACAAAAATAAATAAAAATAAAAAAAATCGACAAAAAAAAAATGACCATATTCTATCATTGCCTGTATCTAAGTCATGGCAGATCGTGAGTTTGATTCCATCTACCATTAGAATCGCTTATTACCTTTATCGCAACAACATGTAACGCATATAACTACCTATCTACCTGCATGATTCGCTAGCAATCTACAATTTACCCTACAATTACCGACATGCGGGCACTTCCCTAGGAAATCCCGGTGACAAGGTGGTAATCGATAGGCCAGCCATATTGAAGTTTGACGATAACTGTACTAAGGGTCGTGCGTGGCTCATGGGTTGTGGGAAAGAGCCCCCCAGGGCCCTAGAACGAAGGGAAAAAAAGGAACATAGGTGTGCGTTTTAGTAAGTAAAAGTTTGACACGCTCTCCCGTTCCGTCCAAGGACGAGAAAAGTCATTAGATGATTTTCCAACTCAAAAAATTGCATTTTCTCGACTGTGTGAACTGGCCACTCCGCTATAGCATCTCAGTGAGGCACGAACCTAAACAAGAATTTTAAATTCGACATAAAATTAAAAATCGATATTTGAGCTGTTGTTTTTATGTAAATGAAAATATTCACTTCAAAATTAACGTAAAATACACATTGTATGCGAAACGCACAGGACCAATAGTTATGGCGACATAAGTGGGAGGCCTATGTCCAACAGTGGACGTCTTTCGGCCTATGTCCACGCGTTTTTTAAATAAAGGGTCTTGACAGACAGACAGACGGGCGGACGGACAACATTTTTTCTTTTGAGGTACGGAACCTTAAAAATGGACATTGTTCGAAATAAATGCCCTAAACAAACATTGAAATAAATATTTAACAAACTGTATTATTCCAAATTTTGATAAATAAAGATTGTTATTATTTCATTTATTTTCTAAATATACATAAATTTACACGTTTTAAAAAACATTTAAAAATAGTAGCTCACCGGTATCAGGACCAGGGTGCAAGTTCCCGGTGGTCAGGGCTCCTGAGAGAGGAACCTCCTAACAATGCGCACCGTGTGCATAGTACTGCTTTCTAGATCAAGCCCTTGATCCACCTGTCCAACGAAAGCCTCCTCAGATGTTATTATTATTATCTATATATACTATTGACCCGCCCCGACCTCCGCACAGATGAAAATTATGTACACAAACCTTCCCCGTTTATTGTTCTTTCTTTTATTGAAATCTACATCAAAATCCATTGTCTTGGTTGTTTAGTTTAGAAGTTAGCGGATAAACATCGAGATTGTTTTAAAAACAAAAAAAAATCTTTTAGTGATATTATTTTATTTTTTATAGATTCCTGAATTTCGGTAGCTGTTAAGAGTATCTAGTTAATCTCTTATGAGAAAATATCTGCGTACATTTTTTTGCCATAGAAGATCAATAAACTTACGCAGTATTTCAGTATTAAGTGAAAGACTATCATAGCGACTATAAACAAAAAGTAAATAATAGTCTGGGAAACGACCAAATGCCTTTGTAGCCACGACAAAAGACAAAAAAAAAACGACAAAAAGAAGCAGTTACGTTACAGTCGCTGCATTCGCTACTATAAATTTTAATGGCACTTTATACAATTTATGATTGACAATGATAAATGGGCAAGTGAATGTTGTCAATGAATAGTTTAATCAAGTGAGACAGTATCCAGTTCCGACCAGTCTTACAGTACTTATTAATAATATTTAAATTAAAATGTGTATAAAGAAACTATGATTATTTCCTACCGTAGGACAATGAACTGTTCTCATAATATTATCTAGTTGGGCTTATTGAAGCATTGATATAATATATCAAACGCTGTAGCTCTTTTAAACATGCTAAAAATTCGAGACCAAATATTTAAATTCTACAGTAAAACAGTAACGTCCAAAATTAAATACAAAATAAATTGGTATTGAAATCGTAATATGTAGAAATGACATTGATATTTTTCCAGAACTTCAGAGCCCAAAACCATCAGTATAAATACACTTTAAAACCAAAGGCAAGTGTTTTAATATTACTTATCACAGTTTACATTCACCGAATTTAAAGCTAACATTAAAATTTCGAGCCAAAATTAAAATTACGAAACTAAAAATAGTCATTAAACTTAGTATTACATTACATGTATAAGTATCAGCTAAATTACTTATTGCACAAGTGTTTCTGTATAACCTAGATTCTTTTAAGATAAATGTAGCGAGAAATTGGGAAAAAAAATGCTTTACAATTTATTTATTAAGGGTCTTATGTAACGGCCATAACCCGAGTGTGCTGTAAGAGTATTTAGATGTTTACTATTCTTTCCGTGTTTTAATATAGTGTAAAAATAAATTTCAATAGACAATTTTTGTCACGTAATTGTGCATTGTGTTGTTAAGAAGCCTTGGCATAATTAGATAGTAATTAATTGTATTGATTTTGGTTATATCAGATTGTAACAAAAATTAAGAACCGATAAAATTTTCAAAAATGGAACATTGGCAATTAATCCATACGTATTTAAAAATGCGAAAGTAGGTCAGTCTTTTTGTCTTCCTTCAAATCTTTATGACTCAATGAATTTGATGACACTTGGCTTAAGTCATGTATAGACATGTTCTAAATTAGGCCATAAGATACTTATTTCTTTAATGTTTAGAGATATATATTTATTTTACTGTTCATTCGCGCTAAATACTCTCCAGCGTTTGATAGTCTATTAACAGTTTGTACGTGTTATTGGCAAAATTTTGGTGTCTTTTTCGCAAATGCCATAATGAAGAGTTGAAGTTGAAGATACTTATTTTATCCCTTTTATCGTTTTTTTTTTTCACAGGTTATGCTGCCAGCATAAGTTAGTGCCTACGCAACAGTTTCGTGATTGACCGACAGACTACTATATGTATAAGTGAAATTAACTAAGAGATTTTTTTTCAAACTGCACGCAACTTTCCTACATTTTCATCGAGGCGTTAGTTTTTAGGTACCTATAGGAAAAAGTCGTGCGTAGTTCCCCTATGAAAAAAAAGTACGAACTGCATGCCGCAGTAGTAGTATCATGCATTTACTAAATGCATCATGTTGGGAAACAAATGTTTTTCAACATACAAACACTGTGTTACTAAAATGTTGTGAAAGAGAGCAATGACCGCCGATATAATATTTTTAAGTAAAATTTCCGGGCACGTATTTTTTATAAAGATAATTATAAAAAGTGTATCTAAGCAGTAACTGTTCCTATTTCCGTAACACAATACGGTATACGCAAAAAGAAATGTCACCAAGGTCGCAGAAAAATCTGCCGTATTTTTAAGGTTCCGTAACCAAAGAGTAAAACCCTATTATTAAGACTCCTCTGGCCGTCTGTCTGTCAGCAAGCTGTATCTCATGAACCGTGATAGCTAGACAGATTTCTGTAACCGCTATATCAATAACAAATACTAAAAACAGCTCACATTCAAAAAAGGTGATCTTTTTGCCTATACTAATGTTGTATAGATAATGGTACGGGACCCATTGTACGCGAGCCTGACTCGCACTTGGCCAGTTTTTAATTAGTGGTCCGAGATAATTTGATAACAACGGCGAAATATAGGTTTTGGAATATTATTGTGTGTGTTCAAATAGGCTACACTTCTGCTGCTTCTAAAATCCCGGGGATACGGTGTGAAGTTATTTATTAAAATTGTATAGGTAGGGCATTATTACGTCTTATGTATTTACCACGAACTCGCAGTCGAAATAATTCTGATCAGGGAAAAACAATAATATACTCAATAGGTACTCATACATCACTGGAACTCGTTTTAATAACCACAGCAAGAGGAACATAACAATACATTCGAGCTAGTCATCCTTTTTATTAAATTTGCTGTTAAAAATAAAGTAAATTCACTAAAAATTTTTTTCGCGACTACTTATTAATTTATTCGTAGATAATACTAGTAACACGTTCCAGTACTCACTCGAAAGCAATCATCAGAAACAGAGTAAACTCCAACATCAATTTCGGACTCCCCGAGCATATAAGCCTGGTCCATCTTCAGGGCCGTCAAATTCAGCCCCTCGTACTCCGCCACCCCCGGATCCTCCAGCCATGATCCCGCAGCAGTGACCACTTCCCGATACCACTGCCAAGTGTCATTCGATACCCCCACAGATTCATTCATTATTGCACAGTCCAAAAACGTTTCAGACTTCTTCAAAAAGCGAAGTAGTCAAAATTTCACTTTTAAAAATCGAATATCATCTTTTTAAAACTTTTTTTCTTTCAACCGGTTAAGGTACGCGTCCGTTCGCCTATCTGGCCAGTGTGTGACTGAGCGGCAAACCGGTGCGGCGTCGCGTCGCCATACAAGAGCATATAAATAATAAGCTTTCTGCAATGTGATCTGGAAATCTTCACAACAATTAGATGAAAGCGCGACAGGTTGCAGTGCGTTTACCTGTGGGCTGAGCACCATCAGCTTCCCACGATTTGTTTGTTTTAATTACTTGGTAGTGTTGATTGATCTACACGTTTATAAGAGTCTACAACATAACAAGGTTGTATATTTGCTGTGCTCATGGCATTAGATAAAAATCTGATTATTATAAATTCGATTTTTTTTTTGGAATGACTACTGTATCGTGGGTGCGTTCACAAACATATAAACTCACATACACAAAACACTTAGACCCGGAACACTCATCTGTAGGCCGTACAAATCGAAACCGCGGCACGCAGTGAACCAGCTAATCGCTGAATCAAATTAAATTAATTCAAATAAAAATAAAAATATTCCGTGTCACGAGTTACTTTTCTTTGATAAATAAGTAGGTAACTTAAAAAATAGGTACCAAAATAATATAAAAATGTCATAAACAAAATTTTCTTTTATTTGAAACAAAATATTGCTTGACTGCGATACCACCTGATGGTAAGCAGTGATGCAATCGTTGATGGTGAGGCGCACTAGTTTATTAAGTTTAAGTTTTTTAATATCGAATATTATATCTATAAGTTTCTCTTCATTTTCTCCCAGCATACAGTTTCACCAAGACCTGTCAATGCACTCCAACGCCAAGGTTAGTGCTCTTCATCCAAAAAGGGCACAATCTCATTAACAGGTCCCACCTAATCGGTTCTTAGAACTGCACAAAACCTGCATGCTGGTTTGCTGAACGATTTTCTTCACTTCCTCCATTCATTTTCTTGGGACTTCCCTTTCGCATATTTAGGATAGCATGGTATAGTCGGCCTTATAATGTTCCCACTGTTGGGACTCAGGCCTACTCTCTATGAAAAGGAATGGGCCGTAATCCACCACGCAGGTTCAGTGCGGGTTGTTGGATGTCACATGCCTTCGAATTTTTGGTTCTAGGACATTCCGGTTACCTTCGCCGTTTTGAGAGCAGTGGTGATGAAATAAATTACACAAATTAATGTGCCTGACTGGGTTTGAACCTACAATATACCACTCGTAAGTCGTGGCCGTTACCACTCGGCCACCACTGCATACTTGGATAGTTTCTCATATTAAACGAGATTCAAAGAGTCACCGATACGTGATTAATCTACGATTCATCGAAATAATCGATTTCTATGCCTTTATGTACCTTTTTACTACGGAAGCGTTTGAAAGAGTGTCTGTGGCCCTAGAACGCAAAGGACAAATGAAGGACACAGGTAGGTTTTAGTTAGTACAAGTCTGACACGCCTTTTAGCACCACACTAGAGTGGAAGAAGTCAATAATGATTTTTCAGCTAAATAAAAATTACCTTGGTACAATTAAACGTAAAAAAAAAAAAATCATTGCTTCGATGTGTAGTTGCATTTCAGCACAAGAGGGTACCTACAATAGAGGTTGTCTACTTTAGAAAATCTTTTTGCTTGGTTTTGAAATCATTTGGAATTTAGAATACTTAGGGCGGAATTCATCAATAAAACTAATCGCGTTTTAACGTTTGGCTCGCATAATTGCGTTTAGCCGCTGTCACTAGTGTCACTTGTAAAAATACAACAAAAGAAAAATACAGACAAGTGACAGCGGTTAAACGCGATTATACGAGCCAAACGTTAAAACGCGATTAGTTTTATTGGTGAATTCCAACTTTAGTTGAACGTGTCGATCGTTTTTCTCGGAACATATTAATTTACACATCATCGCCATCATTTCAGCCGAAAGACATCTACGTCTAGACATAGACCTCCCCCAGGTATCGCCACAACGAACGGTCCTGTGCATTTCGCTTCCATCGGATTCCACCTTGTGGTAGACCTAGCAACGCTGCGTCTTCCGGTGCGCGGTCGCCACTCCAAAATGTTTTGGTCCCATCGACCATCTGTTCTGCGAGCAATGTGCCCTGCCCACTGCCACTTAAGTTTGGCGATTCTTCGGGCGATGTCGGCAACTTTGGTTCTCCTGCGGATATCTTAATTTCTAATGCGATCACACAAGGAACCTCCAATTTGATCAATCTACACGTCCCGAGCTAATTAAATATTGATAAAATCAGCCGTATGTTTACATACTTGTAATTCACTCGGGCCCATGAGGTGTCTTGATCATCTCCTATTAATATAAGTGTACTTATAGATATGTTATGAACAACTTCGAGCTACTTAGAGATGTCAAAAAGGAGCCTTCCTACCCGAGCCGTGGAAAAAATTGGTTTTGCAATTTCAAACACCTTACGCACCCTAAACAGCTAGCAAATGATAACTGCCCCTCTAGCCAAGTTACAACCGTTTCGTTTCGATTCTCTTTCGTCGATCGCCTCGAGTCGGCCACGCCTCCGATTCCTTTGTTCTGACGTCAAACGCTCGGTCACGTGATCAGAACAAAGGAATAGGAGGCGTGGACGACTCGAGGCGATCGACGAAAGAGAAACTAAACGGTCTAGCTAACTAATCCTTTCATTACGATGATTCAAAGTCTTGCTTATCGGAGCCGTAGTCAATGGCCTCTTCAATGACTAATCTTCATCCCTCAACCTTGGTTTCACAGTCAGCTGATGACAGAGTTATCCAAGTTGCTACAAACTAGTCAGATAAAATTTGTATCAAACCGATACGAAAATAGATTTGTCTTTTAAGGTCGGAAATCATCTAATGTCTCTCGATCTAGAGCGGAGCGCGAGGGCATGTCAGACTTTTACTTACTAAAACCACACCTATGTTCCATCAGTTGCCCTTTGCGTTCTAAGACCACGGGTTTCCCTTTCAGCAGTCGACCCAGGGCCCCAGTAGGCTTTGACCCTTCTTGGCCCTACGGTTTTGCTGACAATAATTACCTATACGTTTACTTTTTTTCGTTACTATTATTATTTTTTGTAATTTATTTATTTTTTGTTTCTCTCTTTCATTTTATTTAATAGTTTTTTTCTTTTTTTGTAATTTAAACTAATGTTATAATTTTATTATAATCATATTTTTCACATTCCATAATTAATCTAACGTAGGTAATTACACCTTTTATACGTTGCAGAATTAGAATACTTTTAAAATATTGTACCAATAATATTCCAGCGTCTGTAATGTTGACACTAATATTATAAAGGCAAAAGTTTGTGGGTATGTGTGTATGTTTTTTACTTCTACACGCTCGAACGGCTAAACGGAATTAGATGAAATTAGGCACATAAGTAGACCATGTCCTGGAACAGCACTAAGGATATTTTTAATCCTGGGAGTATATTTCATTAAGACAATTTTCTACTTTCACGAAGGCACTGGTAGCGGAAACCACTGGGAGCGGCTAGCAAAAAAATAAATCTTCTTTCTAAGCAACATTCTGCAACAAGTCCCAACTAACTCGTCTAACTACTAATAATACTAGTATCTACTATTTATAAAAGACACAAGAAGAACCAGTACTTATTTAATAGTATTACCATACACTAAGTTTAATTTATTGTGACCATTTACCTACCTGTGAGTCTGACTGGAATTTTACCTAAGCTCATAATATTTTCCTCGTAAATTCTTCAAACCTATAAACAATAATTTAACTTGAATAACATTACCTACACGTTATTTATAGCACATCCATCATACTTTGCTTAGGCAGACGTTACTTTTAGACATAATGTATTTATTTTTCAAACACAAAAACGACCGATACTTTCAATAGTTCAAGAGCAATGTATATATTTTGGTACCTATTCATTTATTGGGCATTTACCCATTTAATCACAGTCTATAGCTTACTTTACAGTGTAGGTAGTTTGGTCACCAGTACTTTAATATATAATATATAGCTTCGACAGTATCATACTATCCGTCATAAGACCTATCATACTGTATGGATCAGAATGTTAGGCTGTGAAAAAGACTGATGAAAAAAGATTGCATGTAGTGGAGATGAGAATGTTGAGATAAATGTCGTGAGATAGATTGGACGAGAATGGATACAGTGAGAAATGAGTATATTAGAGGAAGTTTGAAAGTGGCGCCAGTGACTGAAAAGTTGAAGGAGAATCGTTTATCTTGGTATGGTCATGTAAAGAGGAAATATGAAACGCATGTTACTAAAAGAGTTATAAGCATACATGTGGATGGATGGAGAGGGAGAGGGAGGCCAAAGAAAAGATGGATGGATTGTGTGGAGAGTTATATGAAAGAAAAGGAAGTTAGTGATAGCATGACGAGTGACAGGGCAGAATGGAAGAAAAAAACGTGTTGCGTCGACCCCAAATAACCCGGGACAAGGGCAGGAAGATGATGATGAGTATCATACTATATATTAGTCATTAATTGTACTTTACATTATAGACAAATAATATAATACCATCGGATAACCAGACATACGGCGAGTGTCATCATTGTTATTAACACCTCTACAGTCCGGACTAAGCGTTTCACCTCGTGGTTTAACGTGTACATCGAACGATTGGAACAATTGGCCTACTGCGGTCGTCACGTCTGATTATAATTTAGATGTCTTCAAAAAAAAAGGAATCTAAATTTGAATTTATGATGAATGATGATGATAGATGCTCGGCTGTAGCCCGTCAATTAGCAAATTATTGTGTCATTGAACTGACAGAATCAGAGGTTCGTACAGGATGCACTAATGAGCATTTAATCAACAACGCAGGTAAACCAATGGTACCAACGTCATTAAAACGCATCATATTGCAATTTTCACAACATCATACGCATCATATCTATGACTAAGATAAATAACTATAACTACCAAAAATATATAGCATAACACTAACACACAACTCCACAATAACTCAACAGACAAACGCAAACACAACACTAATACAAACTTATATGTGTCTGTGTATGTGTGTGTGTGTGTGTGTGTGTGTGAGTGACAGGGCAGAATAGAAGAAAAAAACGTGTTGCGCCGTCCCCAAATAACACGGGATAAGGGCAGGAAGATGATGATGATGATTCCTTTATGTGGCTGGCTAATTTAAAACTCCATTTCATAAATAATCCGGGAAGATTATTTATGAAATGGAACTATTGAATATGAAATTATTTATGAAACCAAATTTGGACAGAGATTAGTAAAGAAAGAAAGAAACATACATAGATACACACAATGTAGAAAAACATGTTGAAACTTAGAAAACAGAAAAACTAACATCATGTGTCCCCACGCTAGCGCCAAAAAGGTCCAGTTCAGCGAAAATGCCAGACAACTACGAGGTAGTGGTCTGGCGCTGGTTTTCAACTGAACCATAATGAGAGTGTAGGGATGAAAATGAGTTTACCTAACGGATATCTAGTACGCAGGAGATATTATAACGCACAAGTGCGTGCGCAAACCCAGGTGCGCTCTCTGTTTCTTAAGTCTCATACTCCGATAGGACGACAATCCGACACGACCGGAGAGTGATCAGCACAGGATCAACGGCTCAAGGTACTTTAAAAATAATAATAATAGTGAGAAAGTTCACGCAGGCAGGGGAAAATGAAATTTCTCCTCATAACATCCCATCTACACCAACAACATACACGCTACATTGACTTGGCTTGGCCCGTTAATGTAGCTAAAAACTAGCCAAAGTGCTAAGCAATAATCAACGTTTTTTTAAAATAATAATAAACATTTTATTTTCAGGCATCAGAGGCCAATAGAAAAAATACATAAAATATTCTTAAACAATAATAAACTTATACATATTATAAAAACAAAACATATTGAACTATAATTATACACGAAATGTGGTCGGCTTTACAAGGCACGGGGGTGTCACACCATCAACTTCCAAACTCCGGGGAGCTACAGAATAAATCCTATTGGAAAAACCCAATAGCAATTTTTGCTCGAATCAGAAATCGAAATCAGGATCCCAGACTTACCAGTCGTGCTTGGGACCACAAGACCAATGAGGCACCTAATAAAGAAATCATCAAATAACTTCTCCCACTCGATCTGAGTGAAGCGAGAGAGAGTATCAGAATTTTACAGGCTAAAACCTACCAGCCCCCCTAGCCAAGTTACAACCGTTTCGTTTCATATTCTCTTTTCGTCGATCGCCTCGACGGTTGTAACTTGGCTAGGGGGGCTGTATTCCTTCAGTAGTCTTTTGCGCTCCAATGCCGATTGGGGAGGCTCTTTCGAACAATCCCACATCCCTTTGTGTACATTCATTGTTGGAGGTCCTTCATAAATAAATCACTTGAATTATCTGATGGATTAGATAGAAAACGGCTGTAGAGTAGAACCTTCTTCTTCTATTCGGATCGATGTTTTTTTTTCCTCAAAGTTTTTGGACCAAGATGGCCACGGCAGCGGTGTCAGTGGCGTTTTTAGTTCCTCCAAAGTGCAGATGTAGGGAAACTTTGCACTCTAGTTAGTGGGTCATCGTCTGGTCAGGAGTACCGCACTCGCACTGGGTATTGGAGGGGTTTATACAGTAGACCCACCAATTATCCAGTTATATAAGGAATCAGGATGTCAAGGATCTTAACTTAATTCCTAGAAACCAGGCAAAAATCACCATCATCTGAAACATGGTCGCTTACAATGGGCCTCATCAGAAGGCTTAAAGTCACCCAAAGGGCAATGGAAAGGGCTATGTTCGGAGTTTCCTTGCGTGATCCCATAAAGAATGAAAATATCCGCAGGAGAACCAAGGTCGCCGACATAGCCCGAAGAATCACCAAACTAAAGTGGCAGTGGGCAGGGCACATTGCTCGTAGAACGGATGGTCGATGGGGCCGAAAGGTTCGAGAGTGGCAACCGCGCACCGGAAAACGCAGCGTTTTAAGGCCTCCCACAAGGTCGACCGATGACCTGGTGAGAATCGCGGGAGTGCGATGGATGCGAGACGCACAGGATCGGTCGTTGTACGACGCTTGGGGGAGGCCTATGTCCAACAGTGGACGTCTTTCGGCTGAAATGATAATGATGATGAGGCAAAAATAAAGACTGCTGGAAGCAACTGAAAAAATCCTAATGCTAATAGGGCAAAACCAGTAACAACCCAATTTCCAATAATGACGAACCCAAGAACATTTCCAATTCAGAAGCTGTTCTTGTATGTAATAAATAGAATATACAATTTTATTATTGCCACTCATTAATACTCAACAATCAGTGTCACGCGAACTTTGCCTTAATTATTGTAATCATAATAAATCGTGCAGGATGCAAGTTATTATCTCAAATTGACTTCTAACGTTTACACTCGCAGGTTTATTTACTAAAACAGAGCAAAATAAGAAAAATATGAGTTTCTCTCTCTCTCTCTCGTCATGTATCTCTCTCTGATCCAGGTCTATTGATCATCTCAGGCCCAATCTAATCTAATCTAACATGTAAATAAAATTGAGGTGTCTGTTTCAAAAAACAAAAAAAAACAAAATAACATTATTTTACTACGACTAAATGCTTATGAAAGTATATTCTATAGGTATATTTAAGAAAAAATAGTTTTTGATGTCTATTGTCTTTGATGTATATGTCTTTCGTTCTCCTGCCTGCCTGTTGATTGCGTAGGAAGTGTCGGCATTCAGTCTTTCGGTGACAGAAAGCATCATCTATCTATCTATATATATAAAAATGAAACCCGTTTTCCTTGGTCACGGCATCACGCGTGAATGGCTGGACCGATGTCACTAATTCTTTTTTTGTTGTATTTGTTATTATTGAGAAGGTTCTGGGTGACGGAAAAAAATATTAAGAAAATCTCTCAGAAATATTGAAAAATATACATTTAATTTTGCATATTTAAAAAAACGCACGTAACGAATGTCAATGTCATTCACAGCCATAGACTATATTGAGAGAGCATTGTTTGTTCGGAAACGTGGTTACTTAATTAAATTCGATTATCATTTGTTCCAAAATAAAGTAGTGCATCATTGCTACGCTAAGGCGGTACGAAGTTCGCCGGGTCAGCTAGTTATCTCATAATAATGACGCTTTGTGACGTAATTACCGTGAGCTACTTTTTATCCCGAAAAAAAAATACACGACACGTATAAGATAAAAGAGAAAATGCTAATGGATCGTTCTTCTTTTCCATCGACAATCGATCAGTACAAAAAAGATGGCATATTTCGTCCATTCTGTTGTCGTGATGGTCTAGTGTTTAAGTCACTCGACTCTCATGTATGAGATTACGGGTTCGAAACCGGGCATCTACCAATATGATTTTTTTAATTCATATCGACGGTTGAAAGGCTAATTGATCTAAACGACATTTTTTCCAATATTGAGTTATATACATATTCGGAATCAGCCAATTTTTCTCCGTCGTTTGAGCCAGGTTTCAATATATTTTTTTTAATGTCGCTTAGGTCAATTAGCCTTTCAACCGTTGATATGTAGGCTAAAATCAAAACATTAGTGCCTCAGAAAGCACGTAAAATCGTTGATCCCGGTTATCATTCGTAGATCTTTGACAGTCGTTACAGGTAGTCAGACGCCAGAAAGTCTGACCATCAGTCTATCCAAGAAGTATCGTGTTGCTCAGTAACTGTGTTGTGAAGGTGTGATAGGCAGTCGCTATATGTAAAACAAGGGTAACACGCATCCGGCTAGACTGGAAGCCGAAAAGACTAGGGAGATAAGAGATGATGATTTCGGCCATTCTGTACCACAAATTAAAAAAAAAACTGGGCAAGTACGAGTCGAACTCGCGCACTGAGGGTTCCTTACAAATACTTATCTGTGAAAACAGTTCAATTCCCGAATTGAGTTACGAAGATTTAAGGCGTAACTACAAATTTACAGTTTTCAGATTTTACTTGTGAGAAGAGACTTTGCTTCGTGTTAAATTTCAGGATTCTAGGTCAACGGGAAGTATCCTATGAATTTTGATTCCCTTGAGGGTGACGAAATACACGTTTTTTGCGACATAAACGGACGTATCTTATTTTTCCGTTAACTCAGATGTTTGATTTTTTCACAGCTTCAAGAGACCGCAGACCTGAGTAAGTATATGTTTTAATTTCAACTCGATATCTCCACGCGATCCCGAGATAATGGGTCTTAACAAACATACAGACAGACGGACGGACCACAAAGTGATCCTCTAAGGGTTCCGTTTTTCCTTTTGAGGTACGGAACCCTAAAAAAATGGTGGTGCTCCCTCCACCGCGCAAGATCCGTCACTGTCTTCACTTAGTGTACTGATGGATACCATCGATCGTCTCCAATCTTATGATATCTGATATTATTTATATTTTTTTTGTGCACCTAGGCCTTTCACCCGTAGTATAGTATTTTTTAACCCAAAGGTTTAATGGTATAGAATGCTTTGTTGCAGTAAGTCCACCTATGTACTACTGCTGTAAGTAGGTACTGTGATATCGAAAGGAGATCGCATGAGTTAGGATTATTTTAAGCTAACGAACTGGCTTGTAAAATAAACTTTTAAGGATTTTGCTGTTGAAAATTGAGTAGAACAAAGAAATGTCTAGTTTTTTCAGTTCGAACATATTATTGTAGCGCGATGTGCTGATATCGAATCTTGAAGAAAAGTATAAGTAAAATTTTACAACGTTCCAAGTATTTGATTCAAATGGAAGGTCCGTACCTCAAATCTATAGTCGCAGAGTGCGACAGTACTTACATAAAGTTTGAATAAGTTAGCAAAGACAGTAACAAGAAGTTAAGATTTCAAAAAGAAAGATATATAAACAATAATACAGATGAAGACCCTCTTCTACATGTCAGGAATATAGAAAGCAAAACAGCTAATTTGACTTATTTTACGTATCGCGTTTAAGTCAGTATTCTCCTATTGTTTTGTCCATCATCAAGACATGGCAATGGAATTGCAGAGAATTCGTTTAGAAAACTAGGAGATATTTCGACTAGCGGAGTTACCATGACGTTCAAAGTAAGATTGTTTCATTCTTATTTCAGCGTGGGTAAGAGACAGAGCTGTACAGGTTGTCAAGCGCCATCTCTTACCCACGCTGGAAATAAGAATGAAACAATCTTAATTTAAACGTCATGGTACAGGTCTAGATCTTATTTGTGTACTAGGTGGTGTCCGCGACTTAGTCCGCGTGTCTGGATCTCATAAAACAAATACATACATACTTAATGCCATTTGGTCACAATTTTTGTGCTAATTATTTTTCTAAAATAAAAGTTGCTTAAGTCACTCTTTATAACACCAGCTGTACCTGTTGACAGCTCCGTATAAACCGGTTCAGCCGTTTCGGAGATTAACCGGAAAAAACTGTCAGATAAAAATTAAAAAATTGAATGTTTTATTACTAGATGTTCACGTGCATTTAGCATAGAAATATTTGCTCCTATTCTCTGCTACGCGCTATGACTAGGTACGTTATAACTATGACGCCGCAGCACCTACGTCATAGCTAAACAATTGTTACGTCATTGCTACGCGTTGGCGCTACGTCATTGCTACGCGTTGGCGCTACGTCATTTCTATGATATCATTACGCGTTGTGCTACGTGAGCTACGTCTTTACATATCTTCACTACATTACTATGAATGCTACGATAGTACTATACGCGTATGCTGTCATTGCTACGATATCACATATCGTCGAACCAGTCACATATACTGTTTCTACGATAAATTTACTAATACAAATCTGCTTCAACGGTAGCACATCACTATGTCCACTTATGACAGCTAGAAGTATAATAAGCGGTTTTAATAACGGCAAATAAAACTAAATATACTAAAAATAGCACTTATTATTTTTAATCGTAGTTACAACATGTTTTCACTAACGATTACCAATGTTTCATTTCTCTAATATGTCATTCCAATTTTTTAAATTCCGAAATTACTAAAAAGTGTTTTTTTAATGTCAAAGCAACATAAACCATTAAAATTATATTTTAAACCATCGCTGCATCGTTGAAAATGCCATCGTTAAAATGTTTGTTCCATCCCTTCTACTCGTCCATTTAAGATGGAAAGGATACAATAATTGCTTCGTACCAAGAACCCAGACTTGCCAGTTATCCTTCGAAAATTAAATTAACTGGCTGGATAGATTAGATCCGGTTCGTTAGTCAAGAAAACGATCGTCGGACTCTTATGGGAGTGCTGTCTCTGTTTTTAGGGTTCCGTACCCAAGGGTAAAAATGGGATCGGAAAATCAGGCTGTATCTCATGAACCGTGACAGCTAGACAGTTGAAAATTTCACAAATGATGTGTTTCTGTTGCCGCTATAACAACAGATACTAAACTACTACAGAATAAAATAAATATTTAAGTACATACATACAACAAATGTGATTATTTGACGGTTTTTGCTACGGACGTTACGGACCCCTTCGTACGTGAGTCCGACTCACACTTGGCCGGTTTTTCTATACAATATACAGACAAGCAGTAGACCCTAGAATTCTGTTCAATTTCTGAAGTATTTAAAAAACACTATTTTTTTTTGGTGTTTGTTATCGTTATAAAATTTTCTATTTTAACCTTCATCTCACAGTACGTTGAGCAAAATCAATAAATATAATAATAGCAAAATCGTGTACAAATAGTACATTTTTGAAGTATTTATTTATAAATATATCGTCCACAGTCAACCCAACCTTCCATAGAAGAGCTTAACTTAAAAATGTTATTCCAAATTCAAGTCCATCAACAATCTTAGATTTACATTTTATGGAATGCAATTCATGAACATTTTAAAATCACTATAGTCGTTTCATTTTATGATGCTCAATTCGACACATGTCAAGTGTTATGACGTATGTGTATCAGGGATATAATGGATATGAAATTTACTATCTGGATATGGAGACGGATATAGGAATAATATTATACTGGTTTCGATTACGGTTACGGATTTGGACTTATTTTGTATTATCCGCTAGTTTCGGATAGTTTCTGTGACGGATATTAGAATGCGAAAATAGCAAGATTTGACTTTTATTTCTAGTCTAGATTATCATTTGTTTGGCCGGGCAAAACCAACAAAAACATGTCGTAACCTGTCATTTAAACTCGGCCTTAAGAAAGTATCCAAAACTTTTATATCGGTTTTGGTTACGAATATTTTTTTACTTCGGATATCCGATAATTTCGGTTACGGTTACGGAGCTGCATAACGTCCCTGAGGTGTATCAACTACTATTTTTTTCTTAAATTTACTTCTGCCTGCGACTTCGTCCGTGTCAAACTCTTGTTATTATCCACTGACAAAAAAAATTAATACAACTTTTCCGTTCCTGCTACTTCTTATTATTTTAAGGTTATACACAGCGTAATCGGTTAATCACATGTAATGTCAGATCAATCATGTTTAAACGAAATGACTATAGCTATAATTATTCACGTGTATTCATTACCACAACTCCTTATAGCTCGTAGGTCAATTATATGCACGACTATATCATTTTGGCCTTAGCAAAGGAAACTAAATACTCAAACGAGTTAGTTCAATGATCATCGGGTTGTGGGTCACACGCACATAACACTGTGTTACCAACATGTTGGTTTAGTGGTCATTTGGTTGGTGATAATGAAATTGTTAGTGTTTGTGTTATTATGTTGGTTGCATGTGAAAGCGGAAGATACTGGCCAACCGGCTGGATTAATGGCCGATTGTAAGTTTATTTAAAAAAAGTTTTTTGTTTTTTTTTTTTTAAAAAAAAAAGCTGTTTATTTGTTTACCAACTTATTTTTTTTTTTACTGCAGTTGTTTATTTTATTTATTTAGGGAATAAATAAGACTAACGATCGTCATGTTTTTTTTTTGAGTTGGTAAATCATCATATAACTCTTCCCAGTTTAGGTGGAGCGAGAGGGATTTTCACCCGCCTGTTTTCCTTTAGTTGCCCTTTGCGTACCAGGGTCATGGTAACTCTTTCGAAGCCCAACATAATGTTATTCTCGTAATATTATGATTGCAATAATCGCGATAAATTTTCTGTTGATGAGTTTATTTTTTATCTCTATAGGTTGCTTCATCAGAAAATTACCTTAAATGTTTATAATATGTAAAGCGTAAGAGTAAACCGAATGAAGCAACCTAATACGTTGTTTTATACGATTTGATCTGTGATAAACGATAACCATAATTCCCGACAATTTCAAAGTTCCGGGACACGAGACAGCCTACAATCAATGTCCCGGGATTCCGAAACATTTAAGTTTTTTTTTAAGAGTTGTAAGTAGGTAAGCCTTTTTTGAATAATTTTAATTGAGTTAAGTTTTGGTAAAAAGTATTAAAAAGGCGTTGTTTTTGTAAAAACCAATATTTATTAAACAGAAAATTAAATCTTAATAACTTAACGTTCATTTCAGCCTTAATAATTACCTTGTTTATTTCTACTAATCACACACAGATTCCCTTTTAAGTAGTTAAATATTATACCCAAAATTAAATAATATAAATAATAAAACAGACTCATAAATCAGTGTTTTAAATCACAAACCATATCAACTAACACATTAATAAGACTTCTTTGCTGATTTAATAAAATAGGCTTTTAAAAAAATCAGAGCGTCAACAGCTTTGTCCGACAATCTGTTTCTGATTTTTGTAATAATGCCACCGGACTAAGAGAACACTCTCTTGTTTTTAACAGATGTCGGTTTAATTGTGTTTAAGGTTTTATACAGTAGTTCCAAATAACAATTTCTATAATCTTGTCTCGCCTCGAGTCTCGACCCGAAAGTCCCGGGAATCGAGACAACTAAAATTATGAAAAGTCCCGGGACTTCGAGGCACGAAACGTCCCGGGGCCTAAACCCTAACTGGAACTGAACAACTTAGAATGTAACGATCTATACCTAACCAACATGTAACTGGAATAATACAACCTCTTATACCTACACCCAACATAGAAAGTTAAGTTACAATCATTATTCAAACACTAAAACTACTTAAATGCACTTTACCTAAAGGGACTATTACACCTCTCGATATTCAAAGTCTTAGTCTATGTAGCGTCACACAAGAAAAAGAGCAACTTACGCCAATGTCGTGTCATAGTCATAGTCATAGTCGGCTTTTTAATGTTCCCACTGTTGGGACTCAGGCCTCCTCTCTAGGAGAGGGAATGGGCCGTAATCCACCACGCGGGCCCAGTGCGGGTTGGTGGATGTCACATGTCTTCGAATTTTTGGTTCTAGGACATGCCGGTTTCCTCACGATGTTTTCCTTCACCGTTTTGAGAGCAGTGGTGATGAACTAAATTACACAAAGTAATGCGCCTGGCTGGGTTTGAACCCGCGACCTACAACTCGTAAGTCGGGGCCGTTACCACTCGGCCACCACTGCTCTCACCCTGTTTGGTAGGTGTCGTGTGTCGTGTAAAGGAATGAAACAGAACGATGAGATACATAGATATACATAGACTAAGACTGTCTGAATATCGAGTGCTGTAATAGGCCCTTAAGTTGAAAGTTTTTTAAGAAATATGTTAAGATAATTGTAAGCAAATAATATAGGAATCGATGCACTACACTGGTAACGCATTGGTATCCGTATCTACGCACGCACAAACAAACACAGATTTATCAAGAATTTATATAATAGGTCTTGACCTATGAAACTGCTGTTTTTTAAAACGGGTTGCTTTGAAGTGTTATATCTTTGGATTGACTTTGAATTATAAGCTCAAATAAACTTTATATTAAAGATACGTTATTCTTTTTTCGAAATAAGGTATTTATTGGGTTCTTTGTGTTTTGTATTTTCTGTAATATCGCAGTACTTATAACCATGAAAGCTAGAAGTTAGAAACTATGCATTTCAAAGGGCAAGCAATTTCAGTGACACCTACGATAAGAACTCTAAAGACTTTAAAAATAACTGAAATTGATTCAATAACCGAATCTGATCATACTACTTTCAGGATTTGCGTTTATTAAGTAATGTTATATCTTATGATAGAGGTTAGGTATTCGATACCAGTGCCTTTAACCACAAAAAAGCCAATCTTAGCATCTATCTTTGTCTAGGTCCAGGAATGAATCGCACAACCAAATTTTCAGAAGAAACAAAGAGATCCCTAACAGTGGTAGTAGCGTCCCCATCTCCAAGTCTCTTTGGCTACCGGGAGACGCGATGCAAGCTGAACACACAAGGCGCCGCCTGCGCAGCAAAGCATCTGGACCTTGGGAAGGGAAAAACTCAGGTAAGATAAATATACTCTTTATTGTACACAATACAAAATTACAGTAGAAGCCTAAAATGTATGGGGGTGTAATATCAATTTTATTTATTAATGTAATACACTCAAAACACTAAATCATTAAATAACTTCTCTCACTCTGGGTAGAGCGAGAGGGAGTGTCAGATGTTTATTGACTAAAACTCTCAGTATTCCTTCAGATGCCCTTTTGATGAGGGCTACGGTTATTCTTTCGGATAATCCGCAGCTCTGGCAAGCGTCAGCCCTAACTTGGCCTCGACAATTATACAGGGTGTTAGTACCTAACTTGACGTGTACCCGGCGGCAGAACCTGATAGTGATGGTGACGCATGTGCAACAATTAGGCACTCGAGTTTTATTTTTCCAGAGTCTTTAAAACCAATGGGTCAAGGACAAGATAAAAAACAGCTCATTACCCTCCACGCATAGACGGATATATTTATTTAACGGAGTTTTTGGAGTGAATCTCAGTGTTTTTTTTTTAATTATTTGCAAATTGATTCCTAGTCGATATTGTGATATAAAATTGGTGTAGTTTTGAATCTCATGTATCAGCTCAGCACGATTGGACAATATGTGTAATCATTGAAACAGGCGCGATCTCGGTAATATGGAACTGAGAATTTGATTGTGCAGTTTTTTTTATTTTTTTATTTGACTACAGCAGGTTGTCTTGATGCTATTTGCTGCTAAATACTACAAAAACATTACAATGTGTGTATCCATATTCTAATGGTAAACAAATTAACTATTCATACGACGATATTGCTTAAAGGGCTTAGTATCCAAGACAAAATCATTGACAAAAAAAAAAAAAGTTTATTTAACTTTTTTTTTAAGTTGGAACCCATTTGTGTTCTTTCATTCAGTTGCCCCTGCCGTTCCAGGGTCACGGCAACTCATTCGAACAATTATAATTGTTATTTGCAGTTTTTCCTCTAGTCTGCCAAAGCCAAAAAACATGTTTTTTTAATGTATGCCAAAAACAACATTAAAATCGTTAATAACAATGTTAGAACACGGCCGTGACACGAATATGCACGAATATGGAGTAATAATATAAATAACTTAATGTTCATTCACATTAACGACCAAGACTCAAGTTAAACCTTGATCGTTAACAGATTGCATAAATTGCATAATATCTAATTCATGACATTAAATTTTCGTCTTATGTTAAACTAAGTATAGCGACGAACGGCGTTACTGGCGAACTGCCCTTACGTTGTTGAAACCTTTACGGTCCGGACTAACCGTTTCGCCTCGTTGTTTATACTGCGTACATCGAGGGACTGGAACAACTTGCCTGCTGCGGTCTTCCCGTCCGATTAAAATTTAAGCGTCTTCAAGGCTAGAGTGAATAGGCTCTTAATAAACTAGTGCGCCTCACAATCAACGATTGCATCACTTATTATCATCAGGTGGGATCGCAGTCAAGCCATGGTCTATAACAATAAAAAAGCGACCCGCTTCATCTTCACACGGGTGCTAGTACAAATTTCTGAAATTTTCAGCTTTTCTCTACTACAATATGTATGTATTCCATACCTAAACCTTCCTCATGAATCACTCTCTTTATGGGTGAAAGCCACATGCAAATCCGTTCAGTAGTTTTTGAGTTTATCGCCGATAGATATGTAGTGACATCTATGGCGTCACATAAGAACTAATCCTGCATCGCGCAATTAAAGTTTTCCGCGCGATTAGAACAGACAGAACAGCCCGAAACCATCTATCGGGCAGTTGCCCACCAGACATAACACCCGTCTAGCCGAAGGATTCTCCCTTTTCAACGGAAGTTTGCGGGACTTTACACTCTATTCCGCTAACCCCCAAAGATGAGTAGTGAGGGCATTGTTTAGGTAGATATGTCGTGGACAGATCTTAGCAATTGATCACTTCATGAAATGGTCAAGTAAAACTGGTCAGATCTCGTTTGGTCTACTTTCTTTAGACCTTTTGTTATCATAGAAATCCTACATCAATGATATGGCGAAAACGAGGATTCACATATCATCAAATGTTAACTTTTAAACAAGCTGTCCCCCTAGCTAAGTTACGACTGTTTCGTTTCGATCCTCTTGCGTCGAACGCCTCGAGTATGCCACGCCTCCGATTTCTTTGTTCAGCCCCCCAAGCCAAATTACGACCGTTTCGTTTCGATTCTCTTGCGTCGAACGCCTCGAGTAGGCCACGCCTCCGATTCCTTTGCAACATTAACATTTTTGCGACATTAACGGCCGTATCTTTTTTTTCGTTAACTCAAAAGTCAGATTTATCACAGCTTCAAGGTGCCACAGACCTGAGTATATTATTTTAATTTCAACTCGATACCTCCACGCGTTCCCGAGATAAAGGTTCTTGACAGACAGACAGACAGATAGACGGACAACAAAGTGATCCTATAAGGGTTCCGTTTTTTCGGGTTACACAGTTACTGGCCATGTAACAAAAAAATTATATTCAGCTGCAACTGGTTAAATTGGAGTCCGACCTACACCAACACAGTTGTAATTAATATGCCTTTGTTTACTTCTTTATTTACTCCGTACTCCCCAGCAATGGTATAAAACAGTGACTTTCTGAAGCCTACTCCTAGGTCCTCGGAAGTAGCTAAGTCAATGGGATTGAAAAAAATATATGTTTAATATTTCAATATTATCAACATAATTATGATTTTTTCGTAAGACTAATTAATACTTTAGCAAAAAAAAAATTTTTTTAACAACA
Source organism: Mythimna pallens (assembly GCA_961205895.1). NCBI lineage: Eukaryota > Metazoa > Arthropoda > Insecta > Lepidoptera > Noctuidae > Mythimna > Mythimna pallens. The sequence goes on from OY540829.1 coordinate 9,597,137, forward strand.
TGATATTTTTTTGCTTGTTTCCCCTACTCCTTTCAAACGGCTTTGATCTTTAAAAATATGTATATAAAAAAAAATATGGTTAAGTGTTCTTCAGAATGTACATAACATAAGTAAATCAATCAAAATTTCGCTAAGAAAATGGATTTACAGGTCAGCGGAACTCTATCCGGCCAGATGTTCAAAGGACTATACGTATTTATTTTGTGTTAATATCCTCAGGTGATGATCAGCGGCTATATGGACGGTTCCTTCTCTCCGATGGTGCGGTCCTTCATGGCTCTGTACCTGGGACTTGGACGAAACGTTATCGTGCTTGAGATATTCCCTATATTGGTGCGATCTTATCCTATGTAAGTAGTATTTTATTGTTTCTGTTACACTACTTTGTTGTTACACTTCTGCTTTGACCGCGTAAAAATATAAATTATCTCTAAATAATGTACTTCCGGGATTTTTAACTCCTGAGTTAGGTATTCCTAGCGTGGGTCAAAGTTTAAAAAAAAAATTATAACATCACTCCTCTAATATCTCAAGGTATAAGCAGAGATGTAACTAAAGTAGCCCACGTTTTACGTTTCGCCAGCGATATTTTTGTGTCATATTGTAATAGATAGCGCCCCTACTACCATCAACCGGACACAATTATTTAATACCACCCAATACATACTCTGTCGGACCTGGACACCGAACTTTGTAACCACTGGAAAATTGAACTGCTTTTCTTCACTTTTTCATAAGGAACATATCGAAGAAAAAAACGTCACTTCATAATTTTATTTTTCTTATTTGACAATAAAAATATTTTATTTACATAAAGCATGGTTGTACTTTTAAAGTCTTTAAGTACTGCCATCTTTGCTTTGCCATTTAGTGGCATGACATTGACAAATATTTAAAACAACTGTAAATAAAAAAACCTGTTCATTAGCCGAGCCCTTGTCTTTATGGAGTATTTAATATTACACTACTTTTTTGAAGTGAAGAGCTTAGTGAATAGGTATTTTTATTACAGTACTAGCAGCTGCTAGCGGCTTCACCGCATGTTAGTAGAAAGTTGCCCCCAGGGAACAGGCTAATATAATAAAAAGTATTAGCTAATTCAGGACATGCCATGTAGACCATGTCCATGACCATGTAACTTGTTACATCCACATTCCAAGTCGTCAACGGCGCGCAGTGTTCCACGCGCGCCTCAAGGAGATGTCAGCAACCGTAGGGGCCCAGCAGGGTCGAAGCCTACTGGGGTTTGGGTGATGCGAAAGAGATCCCCGGGCCCTGGAACAATGACAAAGAAGGAACAGGTGTGGGTTTTTAGTTAGTAAAAGTCTGACACGCCCTCTCGCTCCGCCCAAGGCGGGAAATGTCATTAGGCGATTTTCCCACCTAAAAAAAAAGTTTCATAGACATTCGTGCAACCGTTCGAGCTTGAAGAAATAACAAACTGTAACAAACATACATGACACACAAACTTTCGCCTTTATAATATTAGTGTGATTCTGATTATTTATTGTATATGTAACTCTGCCATTAATGCTCGCTTCTTTGCGACAAACAGTTCGGCACTTGACGGAATCTTTTGCTTGTCCATGACAATGTCATCATATATCCTGTAGTTTGGTTCACTGGCGCAAAAGTGGATCTCAATAATGATCTAAGTAGCTTCATGCCAAGTAGTTACAGTGCTCTTGGCTCCAAGCCACCAAACTCTACCTTCGACTGTATTAAATGTGTCCAGTTCTTCTCGGGAAGTTACATTTAATGTAACCAGAGCCAAAAAAAGCCAAATTAGGCTGCAAAGTAATAAATAAATCTGAAAGAAACAAGGTTTACCTGTTATATAACAGAGCAGCTTCTCGCCAGTTTCATTAAGGAACAAGCCATAAAAGGACCGAGCAAAGAATTCAGTACGAGTAGGGTTACCATGTCTTAGGTAAAAACGAAAAGCCGGATAGACCAGCCAGTTTAGCCGGAAATTTGAGTAAAAAGGCCAGACCTCTTAGTTTTTTTTTTTTGTTTTAGCGTAATACAACAGCTGAATTTTTTTAAAACATAAAGTTTTTTTTATCAAGCAAATTGCAACAGTAGTAGCCTACTGCTAACTAATTTGCAATGGAAAACAAGATGGAACAAAATTCTAATTAAAATCATAATATTAATGTAACTATAACTTCTGGCGCCATGCAGAGAAGAAACCAAAACAGGACAAATGAAAAAAACTATTCAAAATAAAGCCTTTCAAAACCCGGACAGGCCGCAGACCATTTAATTGGACCACACACGCTACCAAATAGTCTGACTGTCCGTCTTTATCCGAACGTCTGGCCACACAAAATACAAGTTATTGGCCAATACCTACACACAGGTTGAGCACTGAGTACTGGCAGATTTTCTGTTTTATTTTAATACTAGCCACGCTTACTGGTTGCACCAGCTAAGATAAACGTATTGAATATGTAGTTATAACATTAGCGTGTTTTTTTCTGGGTGGTCCTTTTCATTCTCCTAAAACTTGATTTACAGCGTGTGTGACAGAATGTTAGGTGTTTTATTTTTACATATAAGTACAATTCCAATGAGCCTGATAAGAGCTTAAATCTCACCTTTTTTTTAGGTGGGAAATCATAAGTACAATGATTTCTCTGGCTCTAGGGCAAGGCGTTTCATGTCAGACTTTTACTGACTAAAACCCACTCCTACGTTCCTTCTTTGCCTTGCGTTCCATGGACCCCGATTTTCCTTTCAAAAGCGAACACATTGCCCCAGTATGCTTCGACCCTGCTGGATTTCTACGGTTTTGCTGACATCTCCTTGAGGCGCAAGTGGAACACTACGCGCCGTCGACGACTCGGGCTCGGTCCGGAAGGTTACGGACGCGGACAATGCTCGCCGTCCGCAAGCCCGCGCCTACGTTGACTGGAAATCGGGCTCGAGATCCTGGCGGCTGGGGTGTTAGGGCCGTTCCCTCACGCCGCCCGTCTCCTTCGCTATCATTACTGCTTTGCAGAAGGAAACGACCGCCTGCGATTCCTCCTCGCTCCGGACCATGGCCTGTACCAGGACCCGAAATCTCACCTTTGGAACTGTAATCTTCACAACTGCACCATTTATAATTTAAACTGGTGCAGTTGTGAAGATTACCGTTTATTTTTTTTAATTAAGAATTTGTTCCTAGGGGATTTTTCTTGCACAGATACTTAGCTCAAACTTATTTATTTTAAGTAAATAAATTGTTACCGCATTTAACCAAGGTAATAATTTAACGGCCGACCTCTAAATTCAGCCTTAGCATTAAACGAAACATGACGTACGTACTTTTTTTTCTATTTGGTAAAAGTTCAGTTCAAGTTCAAATGTTTTTATTTCACATAGGCCTACATGGGCATTTATAATACGCCAGAAGCTAGTGTACGGTTCCAAGTTGGTCGTTTCCTATGGAGAAGAACTGGCAAGAAACTCCATGTTTAGTCTTATAAAAAAAAAACATCAAATGACTTCTCCCACTCTAGGGAAATCCACCTGTATCTTTCAGTTGCCCTTTGAGTTCTAGGGCCACGGTTACGGCCATTTCCTTCTTTTGCATTACTGCTTCCCAGAAGGAGGCGACTCGCGCTCCAGATCATGGCCTGAACCAGAGCTGGTCGCAAGTGTTCGCTGCTACCCATCGCCTCCACAAGGACACGATGGTCTTCCGCCCAAGCGGGGCTTCCACCATTTTGTGCTTCCACCGTGTCCTCCGGGTGGTTGTCACTGTTGTGCGGATCGCACGAGGAATCCGTAACAGGAACAACTGGCCAGGTCCGGTCAGAACCTGCATCAGGCGGAAAGTTAGGACGCTGTGGCACCTCTCCACACACTCCTCAAAGAGAGGACTAATTGCCGCAATTGTGGCGTGACTAGATGACGTAGCTATCTAGTTAGGACGAAAACAGTGTAGGACAGTCACATTCCTAATTCTGGTCCATTCATTTCTTCTGGCACCTGTCGTCTGCACTCAAGTTTCTAATGTTAAAAATAACATTTACACACATTCCCATGAGATCTCAATATGCTAATAACTTGCCACGCGTCCTACTGCAGGCGAGAAGCGATTTTAAAGAGCCAATTAGGACGATTGGATTAATATTAACAATTATTTACAGAAAGGAAATATGAAACTGTAATAGGTACTTTGCTTGCTTACTTTCCTTTGCTTTTTATGCATTGCTTTCCTAAAAAAAAAATCTACTAGGATATAATCCTTTACATTCGCCGGAATAGTCAGGCATTAGATATTCTAGGAGACGACAGCTCAACTACCCAACTGAAGTAATAATAATATTGTCATTTAGCCAATCATTTACAAACCAACTCCTTTAATAAAAAAGAGTCAATCATTAGTGTTATCCCCGCTTATAGTGACACTAAAGCCTTATAAAGCGTCGTCCGCACATGCAGTCAGCGAATCTCCCGGTTGGCGGCGCGCTACTTTTTGCCCCCGTTTGCGAACGCAAAACGAAACGCGTAATTTGCCGTCTCGAGGCACTTGCAACTTGTATTGAGATAGATATACATATTAAGTGACAGTCGCCGACCATATTCATTGATATACGAGTTTTTAATTAGTTTCATGTGGTCGCAGGCACTTCTCGTGGTTCGTTGAAGTCGATAAAAAATTGCATGGATTCACACGATATGAGAGGATTTTTAGGAAAAACTTACCTTTCAAACGTTTTGTTTAGGTAGTTGCTAGCACAACATGCAAGAGTAAATCTATAGGTAGGTATTAAGAGATTCTCTGGTTGTTAGAATATCTGCTCAAGCGCTATTTTGCCTTGATCCATAGCTGGTTTCCAAATAGCCATTAGCGAGAAACACGGGCAGAAGTCAAATAAAACACAGTCTTAGATACAAACAAAATAACATAATTATGACATTGTATTGAGAGTGTCGCAATAACGACCGGTCCTGTCCGTCTCGAATCCATCGGATTCCGGCGACCTTACCAGGTTATCGGTACACATTGTGGGAGACCTTCCAAAGCTACGTCTTTCGGTACGTTGTCGACACTCCAGAACCTTTCGTCCCCATCGACCATCTGTTAAGCGAGCAATGTACCCTGCCCACTGCTACTTAAGTTTGGCTATTCTTCGAGCTATGTCGGTAATCTTGGTTCTCCTGCGGATATCTTCATTTCTGATGTGAACACACCAGTAAACTCCGAGCATAGCCCTTTCCATTGCCCTTTGGGTGACTAAAAGTCTTCTAGATCCTTATATTAACTTCAAATTTAAGGCTAATTAACCAATTTACCTACCTGTGTTCAACATTCCAGAGCCGCCCGAATCACGAAGCCTCTAGGCGAGTTGCTGGGTGAGTTCCTGGCCGCACTGACCTTCCAGGGTTTATCTCCTCGGCGGCTGGAGCTGGTGGGCGCAAGCTTGGGTGCGCACATCGCATCCTACGCATCCGACACCTATCGACAGCTGACCGGACGACGACCCGCTAGACTTACTGGTTTGTACTTTGTAGCTATACGATTTTGTAGGAAGGAAATATATGCAGTAGTAAATTGCAAAGGTGCAATTGATATTTTAATACCGGTTATAAAGTCTTTAATGAAATCCAACACTATCTCAACTCACTAATAACATAGGTCACTCACTACTAACGTAGGTAGGTAAGAGAAGTGGTGGCGGAGTGGTAACGGCTCCGACTTACGAGTTGTAGGTCGCGGGTTCAAACCCAGCCAGGCGCATTATTTTGTGTAATTTATTTTATCACCACTGCTTTCAAAATGGTGAAGGAAAACATCGTAAGGAAACCGGCATGTCCTAGAACCAAAAATTCGAAGGCATGTGACATTCACCAATCCGCACTGGGCCCGCGTGGTGGATTACGGCCTATTTCCTCTCCTAGAGAGGAGGTCTGAGTCCCAGCAGAGGGAACATTAAAAGGCTGATTATGCTATTATTATTATCTAGGCCTAGATCCAGCTGGTCCGTGTTTCCGCAACGTGCCGTCTACATCCCGCCTGCACGCCGAAGCGGCGGACCACGTGGATGTACTGCACACGAACATAGACGGCTTCGGCATAGCAGACCCACTGGGACATGTCGACTTCTATGCTAATGGGGGTAAGTTTTAACGGAGTTTTTTTTGTAGTGTGTATCCATCCAATGACTTCTCTCGCTCTAGGGTGGAGCGCAAGGGCATGTCAGACTTTTACTGACTTAACTGCACCTGTGTCCCTCAGTTGTCCTTTGCGTTCTAGGACAGTTCCTTTTCAGAAATTCCCCGCAACCCTGGCGAGCATCGGTCCTGCTGGGCCCCTACGGTGTTGCTGACGTATCTTTGGGCTCTTGCCCACAGCGACTTTTTGTAGCCATTTCGTAAACGCGCGCCAGCATCGCTACTAACGCGCGTTAGTCGTATTTTCAAGCGCCATAGAAAAGGTGCCAACGAGCTACTAACGCGCTACAGCATCGCTTCAAAAAGTCGCCGGGGGTGAGGGGACTTTGAGGCGCGCCTCAAACAACACTACCTAAACACCGTCGACGACTCGGACTCAACCCGGACGGTTACCGGGAGTCCCGCCGGCGAGCTGCCCATTGCTCGTCGTCCGCAAGCCTTTTTTTTTTTTTTTTTTTTGTTGCCGGGGTGGAAAATCCTCATGGATGTCCTTCGCCTGGGGTAGACGAAGGGGTCTGTCAGACTCTTACTGACTAAAAACCACCTCGGTGTTCCCTCCCACACTTGGACCGGGGATTGTGGGAGCTGATGCGCCATCCATGATCCCCGGCTAGTGCCGGCCCGCCTACGCGGGCCACCTCAAGCCCGCGGGGAGTGTGAGGTGTCCTCCCCCCGCGACGTCCAATAGGGGCGCGCGTGGAACACTACGCGCCGCCGCCTCGGGTCTTGCTGGGTGGGGGACGGCGGACGACCCCGAGTCCACCGTCCCTCCGGACCTCTTTATGGGGGCTGGAAGAGGGCGTTGTCTGCCCTCCGCCGACGCCCGGTTCGCCTGCTGCGGCACGGAAGAGTGGCCACGGCCTCCCTCTCCCTCTCCGCAGCCTCCTTCTGCGAAATTACGGCTTCACAGAAGGAGATCACCGCATCCCACGACTCGACGCCCCCGACCATCGAACGAACGACGGCCGGCAGCGACAGGTCGGGGCCCACTTCAGATACAAGGACACGGCGCTGCTCCTCCCATGCAGCACACTCTGCCAGTGTGTGTTGCGCCGTGTCCTCGCGACAGTCGGTGCAGTGATGGCACCGAGCGTCCGGCTCCCTGTTTATGCGACACAAGTACTTCCCGAAGCAGCCATGCCCCGAGAGCACCTGCGTCGCCCTAAATGACAGGGAGCCGTGCTTTCTCCCGAGCCATTCGTCGAGCACTGGTCGGATCGCATCAACGGTGGCGAAGCCGGCGGTAGGGCGCAGAAGCCTGTCCTGCCATTCCGCCACCATGACCTCTTGGAGCTGAGACCGACGCAGCTCGATCTCGCGCTGCATCGGTTCAACACCCCGCGTCCTCATCTCCTCGCGCCACCGGTACAGTGAGGCGAGGACTCTCGCCTGCAGTTCCCAGGGCGGAGATCCGGCCAGTGCACAACCCGCCTCGTAGGAGATCGTACGATACCCCCTGATAGCCCTGACGGCCATCGCCCTCTGCGGTCTTCGCAGGATTGCGATGCTGCCGGCCGTCAGGTCAGAAGCCCATACCGGGGCCCCATACAGGGCCATGGATCGCACGATCCCCAAGTATAGCCGCCTACAGGCAGTGCTCGGGCCCCCTAGATTGGGAAGCAGCGTTGCGAGCGCGCCTGCTGCGCCCATCAACTTGGGCGTCAGCCGCCGAAAGTGAGGGCCAAAGTCCCACCGGCTGTCGAGCACCAATCCTAGGTACTTCATGGTAGACTCGACAGCGATTTGGACCCCCCCGACCACGATGTGTGATCCCGGCGGCGGCGCCCGTCGGGGGCCATGAAAGGCCATAGCCTCCGACTTGTTGAGAGCCACCTCCAGGCCCAGGCGCCGTATGTGGCTCACCACCCGTGAAACCGCTGCCGTCGCCAGCAACGCTGCCTCCCTGTACGAGCTCCCCCGGGCCGTGACCAGCGTGTCGTCTGCGTAGCACGTCAGGTCCACGCCCGGTCCACGTCCGCAAGCCTGCGCCTACCTTGACCGGTGATCGGAGTCGCGGCAGATTGGACGACAGCGTGAGGATGTCCGTTCCCTCACGCGTGCGGCCGTCTTCTTCGTTAGTTACTGTTTCGCAGAAAGAGGCGTAATGGTAAGTTGTAACATCTCGCCTGTAAGCCGACACGGCATAACACGCTAGACGTGTTGACAGGAACATCGAGTTGTAACGGGGGTAAGTTTTAACGGGGTTAGTTCTAACACCTCGATTGCACTGAACGCCGTCGCACGCCGCCGACGTGGCGCATTACGTAGGTAATCAGGAAAAATAAAAGTTTCATGCATGGAGCAAGTACAACCGGATCTAATTCATTCACCACAGTCACTAGGACACCATATCTCACAGTCGTACTATTAGGAGTCGGTGCTAAACTAATCTCTTGTGATTTTCGTAATGTGCCTTCCCTTAAATAGCATAGAAAAGGTCCATCACGTATTTTAAATCAATAACTTTATTATTCTTGTCTGGTACAGTTGGCCTTGCGGGGCATGTGCCTATGTAGATTTACGCAGACCTTTTTATCAATCACACAAGGATTTGAACGCCTCTCGTAGAATGACTCTTCCAAAACTAACTAGCAACACCAGCTTTAGCTAAAGTCATATCTTATACCATCTAATTCTATTTATTTTTTGGACAACTTCCACACAACGCTATCTAGTCCCAACTAAGCAGATCTTGTGTTATGAGTACTAGACAAATGATAAATCACATCCAGACACCGAACTGCAGGCGGCGCATCCGCCCTCGTGGATGCAGAGGCCAGAGAGGCAGAGCTGTACGAGGGATACAGAGTGGCGAAGCGCACCCTCCGAGCGGAGATAAAGCGGGCCAAACTCGAGGCACGCAACGTGTGGCTGGGGACTCTGAACGGGGACCCCTGGGGACGCCCCTACCAGCTGGTGCGGGACAAACTCCGCCCCTGGGCTCTCCCGTTGACGCAGAGTTTCCGGCCCCAGCTTGCAGCTTGCATAAGTACTTAAAACCAAGCATGTACCTATTCAACAAGAAAAAAAACTCATGTATTCAGCATATTATTTCGATCACGCTCACTTGAAAACGCAGCACTTTCGATAAAAATCGTCGATACAAAGTATGGTACTCACCAAAAGGAAGCCACTACGAAGTTTCAAGCATATAGCATAGTATAAACAGCCTTATAAAGTTCCCACTGCTGGGACTCAGGCCGCCTCTCTATAATAATATTTTCTTTTTATCTCCAGGCGAATATCAACCAGCAATAAAAGGGGACTTCATAATGCCATGCTTTCAACTATGCAGCCATGTTCGATCAGCGTTTTACTGGCTTCTCTCGTACAACAATCCAGACAAATTCGTCGCAGTCCAGTGCGACTCGGTCGCAGACGCAAGAATCGGCGATTGCTATGAAGGAACACTACGGACTAATGCGTTGGGTCCGAAAACTAACTTTAGTAAGCCAGGGGTGTATTACTTACCAACCAATGCTATAGCGCCCTATTTTATGGGTTTGAGTGGTTTGAAGAAGAGGAAGTTTGGTGTCAATGATTACTTAATGGCGCCAGCTCCTGATGAAGACATGACCATATGAATGAGCCAGAAGGGCCATTCCAAAATGGTTGGATAATAATATGACTGGTGATGAGATATGCATAAATGCAGCCATAATGTTAAATACAATTAAGGCTAGATTAAGATAATGAATGAATAGGATAATAATATTCATAATGATCTCCAGTTTAGCTCGACTCGCCCACCATTTTCAAATTCGGGTCATTCTGTACTTTTTGTGGTTCAATGTTCAAGAGAACCTTTTTATAATATTATAGAAAATGAAATAAAAACAGGAGGCTTCTTCATTCCAAACCGGCCCGGGCAGGTTTCCAGTTTTTTTTTTTTTTATTTAGAATGAATCCACCTACACCAAGCACAGCAGTCACATAAATTGTAGGTAGCCGATTTTATAGCACAATGGTTCTCAATCTTTCTTTGTCCGTTGTCTTGAGGTAAGAACCGAAAACCCAGAACAAAAAATATGGTTTTTATTTAAAAATACTGTATTTTATTTATAAATAATTTATAGGTACAGTCAGGGGTCAAAAGTGCAGTAGCATTCTACCAATGCTAGTGTCAAAATTTCTTTGTAGTAGAAGTTTCATAGTCCACAACTAGTTTAATCAATACTCCACTATTCTATGCTTCAAATCAAATCAGGCATGAACCATTGACCCTCTTCTACAAAGACATTTTAGACCCTTTAGCATTGATGGAGGGCAACTACACTTTTTACGCCTGACTATACATTTCTTAAATTCAAAACTTGTGGGAGTTATAAGGAAACGTAACGAGCGTTTTCACGGAAAATTCAACATTTCTGATTGAAACTTAAATTTAGTTATAGCATCACCCAAAAATCGAGGGTTTTAAGCATTTTTAGTTGAGTATTTCTTAAGCTCTACTCTAGGGTTTACTCTGCAAAGCAGTCTGACCTCAAAATACTCAATTCAGAAACCCGCCATCAATCTTATTTTTTAGCGAGAATTTCAAACCTTTCAGACCATATTTTAGAAAGAAAGAAAATACAGGTATAAGGTATCTAGTCACACTCGTTGGTATGTATAATGTGCGCCTATGAATAATAAATAAGTACGACTAATTCGTGTCGGGGGGGGGGGGGGGGGGGGGGGGCTACAAAAATTACTTCTAAATTCTCGGCAGGTAATGTGATTGCCATATATACAGGGTGTCTTTGACATCGACGCACAAACGAATACCATGGATCCAGTAAACGATTCTGGACCACCCAGTGGTGGAATTTTTCTAATTTTAATATCTTTTAATTTATTTTTTTATTCATTTTTACGTTTTTTTTTTTAATTTAAACTGTATAAAATCGCTATTCTAACATTTTTAGTAAAAAAAATTAATTAATTACTTTTAAAATTAAAAATGTCATCGGAGTTGGTTAGAATAATGATTTTACACAGAATAAATTTTAAAAAGTACAGATTTATTTTAAAAAAATTAGGAAGAAGCCGATTAAAAATTCCACCACTGGTGGTTCCAGAATCATGTACTGGATCCGTGGTATTCTTTCGTGCGTCGATGTCACAGACACCCTGTATTTTGTATAACTATATATTAGCGTTTGGTAGGAACGCTAAAAAAGTCATTTGTCTAGCCCCCCAACACGAATTAGTCGAACTTTGTTGTTTATTATTCATAGGCTTGCGCTTAACCACTATTTCACCTGAAGGTAAGAGATGATATGGTCGCCGTTGGAGCACACTTGCCTAGAAGTAACCTGTTGACTTACGGCCAAAATTAATAATCGATCTAATCCAAATTTTTTGGATTGAAGATCGAAAATCAAATCCGGATTGGTAATAAAGTGTGCCAAAAAGCTATCCACGGATTGAAATCGCAATCTTAAAAACCAAGCTATCCTTGAGAGGACGGATCACAGATTTTGGATCAACCTCTGTTCGGAAATGACATTTTGAGCGTGTCAATAACCTATCCGTCGAATTTGACAGTTGCTTTGATCGGTGTAAACAATCTCAATCGTAATCTTAGAATTTCGTCGGATTGAAGGTTTGGTTTACGGATTTGATTTGTTAAAAATGTCAGTGTCGATATTTTCCAGTGATAGTGACAGTGATATGGAGGTCCTGGCTGAGTTATCAGATTGGGATAGTACAGATAGTGAAGCGGGTGAAGAGTTACAACGCCGACGCTCTACTTCAAGGAGATTGAAAAGGATAAACTATATGCAGAGTCTGGATGATGCTGACTTCACATTCAGGTTCAGGTTATCGAAATCTGCAGTAAATTCCCTGTTGACTGAAATTATGCCGGTCGTCCGTGTAACCTCAGCAAGGTGAGCTCAAAAGTTAATGATAAATGTCTGGTAAAAAGTTAAAGGAATTTTGTATTAGGGTATAAAAATGTGTAAAAATGATTGCAGAAACCACGGAGTGCCACCGCTTCATCAACTCTTGATGACATTGAGATTTTATGCATTAGGCACTATGTTGATTTCCGTAGCTGACTTTGTTGGAGTATCAAAATCAACAGCAGGCCGAATAATACGGGATATTTCATCAGCAATCGCCTACTTCTATGATAAATATATTTTTATACATAGTGGGGCTTCAGAAAAATTTTATGAGATGGCTGGATTTCCCCGGGTTCTAGGAGCAATAGATTGCACTCATATTCATATACAATCTCCATGTAAGGAATACAGTTTTAACTTTTAAATAGCTTATAATTTTTTATGCAAATTACCTAATATAGATACTTATTTAAATGGCACAAAACTTCTTTCAGGTGTAACATTAGGTGAGGAATATAGGAACCGGAAGGGCTACTTTTCTCTCAATGTGCAAGCTGTTTGTGATGCTGATTTGAGGCTCATGAATGTGGTTGCTCGCTGGCCAGGTTCTGCCCATGATGCAACTATTTTCAACAATTCTATTCTCAGAGGTAGCATTTTCACTATATGGTTTATAATTAGTTAGTGAAATATAATATTGAAACATGGTTCTATATTTTTACAGCTCAATGTGATGCAGGACAGATAAACGGCCGCTGGCTACTTGGGGATAGTGCCTATCCAAACAGAAGCTATTTATTAACACCTCTATTAAATCCAAGGAGTGAAGCGTAAATACAATGAAGCACACATTCGGACTAGAAATACTATTGAAAGGTAATCCTACTATGATTATAAAAATGAATTTGTGAATGTGTTTGTTTGTTACTCAACCACTGAAAAATGTCTGAAAGATTTCAATGACATTTGGCACACAGACAGACCGATTATCAAGTTCAGTTCCATCAGGTTACATAGTGGTCAAACGCTAGCCTACCATTATAAAAAAAAAAGAGTTCCATTTTTTACTGAATACACATTTTGTCCTGGTATTGCATTATTTTATGTACACATTTAATGGTCTTGGTAATTATAAACTAATCAAAGTGTATGTTTGTTTACAGAACATTTGGTGTTTGGAAACGTAGATTCCCAGTTGTGGCACTCACACTGCGTGTTTCATTGCCAGTTGTCCAGGCTATTATTACGGCTACTGCAGTATTACATAATATATGTAGGAATAATAATATTGCAGAAGTTCCTCCTGAGGTTAACTTGGAAATAACAAACACAAGTGATGAAATTAATATTCACAATATGGATGATCAAGATATCCAAACAAGAACAGATCTTATTATCAATTATTTTTCATAAGTAAATAAAAGATTATGTAACAATTTAGTTTTATTTTATTCTTTACAAATCAAATGCATAACAAGATTTCATTTACATGCTACCAAGAAACTTTGTTTAAATGCAAAATAAGTACACAAATAATATTTTTTTTAACACAACTGTGTTAGTGATAGCATGACGAGTGACAGGGCAGAATGGAAGAAAAAAACGTTGCGTCGACCCCAAATAACACGGGACAAGGGCAGGAAGATGGTGATGAAATGGTTTTACATTTGTGTTAAAAAAAAAAACAACAAAATTACTTGTGTAACTACTCTAATTCTAGCTCTCTATTCAGTTTTATGTTTTCTAATTTTATATGTTCATTAAGTAATTTCAAATTTTCATTTTGCAATAAAATATTTTGAAATTTTGCATCTAAACATAGTTTCTTCGTTTTGTAATATTCTGCTATTGCAAAATTCCTGGACACCTTGCCATCGTCTACCATTTTAGATTTCTTCTTCCCTGGAAAAGAAATAAGTTTAAAGTATCTCACCACATACCAGTTCACCTGTTAGTTGGTTTTTATAAAAATGTGTATGCAAACTACTGAAAAATCAATATTAATAGCTATATTCAATTTAGATTACCATTAACACTAAGAAAAGTATTATGTAAGAAACTTTTTAACATAATTTGTCTACTACATTTGTTCCTGATTGTTTTACCTGAAAGAACAATAGTAGTTACTATTACATGGGAACAACATGTTTTCAGGAGTGAGGTATCTAGATCCTAAACTCAGTAAAATCTATTCAGCTACTTAGGAGCTAAGTAACAATAAAAACAAATCCAAAAAATAATTAATATTTTTGAGGCTAAACTGTTGAAATTACCAATATATTCTTCACCGTTTCATAAACTAATTGCCCATAATATAACCATTACCTGTTCTAGGTGTACTTAATGTAAGCCTCTTGGGTGTAGCTAGACTGATAACTGGACCAAGAACGCCCGTCAGTGCACATCCAGGGACTTCATCCAAGTCTAAAGACACTGGGACTGAAGTGCTTGCATCAGTGTCATTAGACACTGGTATTGTAGTACTCATACCTGTGTCTATTGACACTGGTACAGATGTTGAGTTTTCTAACCCTTGTTCATAGGTTATTGGTAAAACCTCAGCTTGTCCCCCAATAAGCCCATCACCACTACCATCACCATCACCACCAAAATAAAGATCTGGCTCCTTATCACCACCAAATGGCACAACAAATCCAGTAGCTGTACTTCCGAGTAAATCTGCTACTCTGTCCAGTACATCATCGGGGGGTATGTATTCTGGTGCACCACCACCAGTCTGTAAAAATGAAAAATATTAGTTATGTAAATATCAATCAACTTATTATTGAACTTTGAAAAAAGCAACTAAACTAAGACTTACTTTGATCCGGTTCATTCTTATTTTAGTACTACGTTTACGAGCGTTCTTTTTTAAATTCTCCCATTTCAAACGTAACTGCTGTGGTGTCCGGCGATGAACCGTGGCAGTGGCATTAAAGCGATTCGCTAATCGGAGCCATTCTTCTGTCTTCATCTTGTTGTTGGTGGCGTTGGTAGTTTTTGACAAAATTACTTTGCTGTTTTCTATCAAACTCAGCAAAGATTTCGTCTCCTCTTTCGATAGTGGTTTGCCTCTCACCTACAATAAGGACCCTTCGTTAGTAAAAATGTTTATGATAAATAAACCCGCACAATAACGATTCCAAAGAATGAGTCAATAAACCTCCTTAAGACAATAAATTAAAATAAAATCACTTACTATTTCAGAGTCCATAGCTTGAATCGATTAGTCGTATTAGTTAAAATCTAACTTAAAATAGCAGGGAAATAAACAAAGAAACTAAGTTTTGGCGGCAGACACGGCGTTCGGCCTCAAGTCAATATTTCGTAAAAAAAAACAAACACCCGCGCGTTAAACTACCACAGATAAAAAAAACGCGTCCTTTTCAGTCCGTTCGTTCCATTTTAATCAAAATATTTAGATTTTTGTTACCATTGTAAAGGTTCATTTAAACATTCAAGTTTTATTTAAATAGATGTGTTTACAACAAAAAGTTCCTACAATAAATTAGAACTGTTGTTTAAGCACAATTATTATATGTTGTACATAAATCAACGACGATTTTATTCATAGGTTTTGCATAAAACGGAATGTTCAAGAGGGAACGGATTGCCAGATATCTGCGGATTGAGCAACAGATGGATCGCCTTTTTTTGTTATTGGGACTTGGATTGGAGATCGATCCGTAGATCGGTGTATATCTGCGATCGATTTCTATCTTGGATTACAGATTGATTATTAATTTTGGCCGTTAAAGACCCCCTAGGTTGTAGCTATCTGGAAACACAGACTCCGGCAGGGATACTTAACCAAATAAACTAAGTTTTGTATGTGTGATGCTATTCTGCTGTGCTATTCTGTATATATTATTAAAACTAAGATTGAGTTTAACTAAGTATAGTATATAGTTAGTTTAACTAAGATACTAAATAAAACCAAAAGCTAATATACAAGAGCAATTTTATTGTAAATTTCATCACAATACGCATTAACAACAACTAGTTATTATGTTCCAGTTAGGCCGACAGACTGCTTCGGTACAAAATCTATCTACGAAGGTATTATGTACAATACGCTGCGTTACTTTGACCCCGTTGCGCATGCGCAACTTTGGAAGCCATTCATACTAACATTACTATATAAAAAACTACTATGAAATTCGTGTATTACATTAATTGATATAATACCTTAAAACTGGTTGATTTCATATAAAGTTCATTATTAAAAAAGTACACTGACAAAACAACTGTTACTATTAAAAACTTTGCGCAAAACAGAATACGGTTAAAAAAATAATATCATAGCATTCTCATAAAAATATATCTTAACTACATCGGTCGTTATTACATTTTCCAATAAATAGTTAATCTATAAAATAACCTATTAATTTTTTAATCACCTAAGTCGGAAATATCCGACAAACGCTATCGCATTTATTTCACCAGAGTCGCACATCCACGACCAAATACTCCATCTCGTCAACTCTTCTATCACCTATTGGGATTGACGAGCTAAACGAGTTAGTCGCAAACATACGACCCTGGCGAATAGGACACGAAAACACTCGTCGGATAAATCCGACGCAAGCGGTTAAAGAAAAAAATCAAATAACACATAAATGAATATTGTAAAGCGTTATAATTCATCGAAACCAAGCGATAGTAAGTGACCGTAACAATCCATTCAGATCTCTAAATCATAATATAAAAAAATAATAGAATATATCTGTGTCGAGTGTGTTTCTACCTTTATACGGTATACTTGACGTAAATAAATTTTAGGCGACTCACAAGCACCAAACGCAACGTATTTTATTATAAAAGCTTTGTAAAGTAATCTAAAAATAGGTTTTTATTGGAATGTGACTATAATAATAGATGCCAATATGCAAATTTAAATAGCTACACTCGTAAAAACCAAAAAGTTAAGCACTTATACAATTACATTACACCGTCACAAACCGACGTGCAAATATAAATTAGTGCATAACTTTTTCATTCCACGAACTTATTTTACATTTCATATTTTTTTTATTTGTATGAAATAGCTTAAAAAATGTATGTAATAAAGCTGTCCCCTGCGATTTTACCCGCGTCTTTGATTACTGATCTGCTCTTATTGGTCGTAACGTGATGTTATATATAGCCTATAGCCGTCCTCCGTGAAGCGTTTTATAACCCAATAAAACACAAAAAGATTTTTTTAATTCGAACCAATACTTCCTGAGATTAGAGTGTTCAACCAAACAACTCTTCAGCTTTATAATATTATAAGTATAGATGTATCAACTAGCGGCCCGCCATAGCTTCATAGGAGTGTTAGAAATCTTTGAAATTTTC
Source organism: Mythimna pallens (assembly GCA_961205895.1). Classification (NCBI taxonomy): domain Eukaryota; kingdom Metazoa; phylum Arthropoda; class Insecta; order Lepidoptera; family Noctuidae; genus Mythimna; species Mythimna pallens. The sequence goes on from OY540829.1 coordinate 9,614,476, forward strand.
GGCTTTTCTATGGACCTCAAACTTCCTCATGAAGCACTTTGTGAACAGTAGTTTTAAGTTTATCGCAACCAAACAGACAAACAGACGCGCCGGGGAACTTTGTTTTACAATATATAAGGATATGTGGATATAAAAATTGGGATTTCTAACTACAATATAGGGAACTGGACCCAAGTGAAAATGAGGCCTACTGCTCACGGACGCGTGGTTTCATACGACGAAACGGCAACGTCGCGATTGTGCCGTCGTGTCATTGTCGCTTCGTCGAGAGAGTTTCATAGTTGTGAGCAGTGTGTGTGTAAGCAGGCGTACACTAAGCGTATATTGACGAATACGCGTCTATGAAACTACGCGGCCGTGGACAGTAGACCTAACTATTCGAATCAGATTATTCCATGGATATGACATTTTTTTTTTACATATAAGCCCTAAAAGACGGGTTGATTAGCTTGATATAGGAATACATAGTGTGGTGTATTATCATACATTCAAAGTTATCAGTCGTCAGTCGCTATTGTCCTACAATTTAGCAATACGCATTGATACATTACGCGTGGCTTATACTCTGTTCGCAATAAGACACATTGACATTTAAACAATCCTTTTTTCTTGTTCGTTCAACCGATTTTGACTACTGTTCCGTAGACATAAGGATGGCATCAAAAGCAAAAAAAGTGGTTGCAATACCAACTATTTATTTACTGCAGTCGCCATTTGTCATACCACTAACGCAATAAAAATCAAAATCGGTTGAACGGACAGTAAAAAGGGTTGTTTATATGTCTAATCTTTTTGCGAATGGAGTATAAATACTTGTTATATGATATGTGCTTTATAATATAATTAGACAGACTAGGCTCCGTCTGCTTAAGGCCAACTTCATTGGTCTTTTGACTGCCACAGTCACGTATACATGACAAAGTAATGTGTGTCCAGCACGCCATGGTCAGGACTACATGACAGATTAAAGAATGAAATCGTAGCTTGGCGCCCAGAGCACGCTTTTACTTTTTTGATGTGGCGGTAAAAAGCCAGTAATTTCTATACAATCGCGAAATGAAAAATTGCATCATGTATCAACTTTGAACACTGTTTATTTCATTAAAATTTTGGTAATAAGCACACGTAGGTGTGCTGAAAGAATTCATTTTGTAACTGTACCTACATGTATCATACACCAATCGGAAATCGAGCGCATTTATTATTTGGCAGGAACGCAAGTGCAGTGCTCTTGCAATTGATAATATTTTGTCCAATACAATAAGCAATTAAAGGCCAAACCTTTTTAACAATTCAACTATTAAGTTTTAGGGCTGTCATTATTCAGATGCGAGACAACACTATACAAATTCATATCGTCCTCTCTTTTTTATGGAAGAACAATGACAGTTCTAAAACTTTCTTATACAATTCAGACCAACTGCTCACTATCTCCGAAGCTTCACCCCATAAGGGCCGGGTCACACGATGCGTTGCGGCGCCACTCGTACTGCCCGCCGATTCGTCGAAAAATTTGCGGTGCAGCGCCGCAACGCATCGTGTGACCCGTCTCTAAGGCATTTTGGCATCAACACATATTAGTATAAGATATTTACAAATTATTACTGTTATGTAGGAAACGGGGAACTAGTAAATACTGAGAAATAATATTGAAGCTTTACTTGAAACGGAATACTGAAAGTTGTTAATATTTTAACACAAAAATGGTTATTGCATCCTTTAAATCGTTTTTCGTGGTAATGGCGAATACATTTACATTTAGTTGCAGACATTAAAATAGTATTAGAAGCAGAATATTCAAAATGCCAAGAATGTGTTGGCTTAATGATTTTAGTTTAGAACGAAAGAGTAAAGAACGCATGTTTACTTATAAATGCGCTTTCACAATATATATCTATTTCATAAGAAATACATTTTATTTAAAGTATGATATTTATTTGACTTCGGAAAACAAGTCCTGCCTTCATTTTTGAATCGATACTACGAATAACCGAAATAACATGATTTTATCGAACCGTTAAAGATTAGAAGACACGGCGTGTTTTCAGCAGTATTTTTTATAGTTGATCCACATCACGAGCAAATATAACAATTTCATATTAAACCTTATATCTACGTTCATAAGAGTCAATAAACACTCGCTCGTGATTTAGAACAACTAAAAAGGCTAGGTCACACTTTACGCAGCTGCGGTACTGGTCGTTTTACAAAAGTTCGATATGAAGTTGCATACATATTGTAGCTGCGTTCAGCGTGATCTAACCGTAGTGACGTAACATAATTGGTTCGACAGACCTATCACATTATAGGGAACTCAGTGCTCCAAAGAGCGGAGCGGGAAAGCACTAGCTACCGAGGTATATACTCTAGCGGGTACCAGGCAACGGTCTCCTGACGGAGCGGCAACGTGTTGAGCGGAATGACAACGCCGCCTAAAAATTGGTTCTCCTGCAAGGAGTCGTAGTTCCACACTGTTGCTTGAAGACTTCGGTTGGTGACTACTTCTATTGGTAGTCTGTATTCCAACATTTCCATGAATGAAGGATGTGAGTTGCGTTTAAGAACGCGCGTTTTTCTTTTTGTTTCTTTTGTTGGGTCAGGTACGAGGTACACCTGAGGAGATAAATAATCATACAGTATATACAGTTACTGTATTATGAGATTACGATAATTATAATAAAGAGAAGTCATAAGGTCTCGAAAGCTGTCGATAATAAGCGATCTACATCCATGGAAAATTTGTATTGAACTCAATTTTAACACCGTTAATCACTCTTTTTTTGTCCGGTACAAAGACCTTATCAATCACACTTATATTATAAAGAATAAAGTTGGTTAGTGTTTATATTTGTATGCTTTTAAGTTCTTCAAGCTCGAACCGTATAGCCTTTTTTTTCTTTTTTTTATATTTGTATATGAGTCAATGTTACTTGAAATAAATAAATTATTATTATTATTATATAGGGGGCAGACCATGTTCTGGAATAGCACATACGATACTTTTTAACCCACGAGTGTACCCCATTAGGATTATTTACTACTATCACACGGGCGAAGCCGCTGGCAGCAGCTAGTGTCAAATAATTACTTTGAACGTGCAGTTATACCTTTTTTTTTTAATTCGAGGAACTAATTGCTCCCGCTCTGGGTAGAGCGAGAGGAAGTATTAAACTTTTACTACTTAAAACCAATTTTCTTCAATTGCAAAAGAGTAATTGAGTTTTTGGCTAGACTTTGAGCCCTGGCACATGCTGTTAAAACGTTGGCTATTTTTCCAGTATTTTGTAATTACCTTAACATAAGGGTTGGGCGGCAGGCCCTGCGGCGTCAGCGCGAGCGACTGCGCGTGTAGTATCAACACTGACAGAACTCCGCTCGCGTACTGCACAGATAACTTCAATGATCCCGAACCGTTATTCTCTGGTTCTGCTGCTTCACCTATAAAACACAAATGGAATTGCATGATTCCTTTTTTTTTATTGATTGACCAGTGCTTGACTGCGATCCCACCGACAGGTAAGCAGTGATGCAATCGTTGATGGTGAGGCGCACTATTTTATTAAGAGCCTATTCACTCTAGCCTTGAAGACACCTAAATTATAAACTTAAAAGTTAAATCTGATTAAGGTATGATATTATAACGACACAGAAGCTGTCTTGTGACCACATTTTCATATAGTACTATTCAATATAATTAATAATAAGCCAGCTCTATAGTTTGTGAAAAAAAAAATACTGTGCTTGTCAAACCAAGTGTCTCACGTTTTTATATGTGGAGAACGTTGTTGATATCACGTGTGTAAAACTATTTCTAAGCCCGTTTTATGTAATTCCCTATGTTTTATTGGTTATTGAATAGCACGCGAATGGCTACTTTTGAGGTAGACATAACTAGCATAATCTATATATATAAAAGGGGAAACTGACTGGCTGACATATCAACGCACAGCCGAAACTACTGGGATTAGAAGCGTGAAATTTTGCACAAGGTTTCTGTAATGTATGAGGATTAAAGTAGGTACCTACATAATATTATTTATAAGTTATGATCTTTTTATGTGGGTAAGCTAACATAATGTTATGTCTTTGTTAAACCATCTCCAGTCGCAATATACGTGTATCCGTACTCAGCTGTTTTATTCCCTGGCTCCGTATAACCCGGCATTCCCAAGTGTTTCAGTTTCCTTTTATGACGTAGGCGAGCACTAAGAAAGGATTTTATAAAATTCACTCCCTAAGGGGATGAAGCGGGGGTCCAAAGTGTATGGAGAAACCTACATTCACGCGAGCGAAGCCACGGGCAGAAGCTAGTATAGCATAATCGGACTCAGACCTCTTCTCTATACGCAGGTCCAGTTCGAGTTGGTGGATGTCACAGGTCTTTGATTCTTTGGTTGTAGGACATGCCTTTTACCTTAATGATATTTTCTTCACAGTTTTCAAAGCAGTGGTGATGAAATAAATTACATCAAGTAAAGAACCTACCTGAGTTTCAACCCGCGATTTACGACTCTTAAGTCGGAGCCATTACCAGTAGGCCACCACTGCCCAAGCCAGTACAGTTGTCTACCTATGTCCATTGAATTTACAAAAGGCGAGAGCGAGATGACATTATGACTTTTAAAACTTGAAACTCAATGGCTTTAGGGACGTGCCTCACTGGGAAACCGGCGTAGCCAGCTCCCTCCCCAGCTCTCACCAACAGTGGCCTCGTAGGTACATACCATAGAGTTGTGTGCATTTCTTTGGCTGCGCGAACGGGCGGTACCATCATGGCGTCCCAGTGAGGCACGGGCCTTAAAACAATTTAGCCTCCCACTAGCATATTTTATGAACGATATTTCCGCGTACATTGGCGTCTAGTTAAACAAAAACATTGGTACTAATACTGACCTCTCCTCCTCTGCGGCTCCACATCCTGCTGATCCCTCAGCAGCGGATGGAAGAACGTATAAACAAGGTCTGAGTGTGCAATCTCATCCGCCAGACTGAACAGAGACGTGAGGAACGCTTGCACGTCGCCGAAGCGCCGCTCGGCTACCTGGCGGATATTTGAACGACCCACGTAGACACCTGATGGTAGACTGGAAAGATGAAAAAAAAAAACATGAGTCTACTCTTATTTTCTTAATATTCTTTTGTATTTTTATGCACCTACCATATTTTCTCTTCACCACCTTAGGTTGACTGGTAGAGAATGCCTAAGGCAATTAAGGCCTATGTACTTTTGTGTTGCATGAAGTTTTAATAAACAAATAAATTTCATCATTCAATTTCAAATAAAGCGACAAAAATTCGCCATTTTAACGACAACTCTTAACCTAAAATGCAACATTTTTTAAGGCGTGCCAAAGACATATTATACATACATACGCTCAAAAACATAACCCTCCTTTTGTTAAAATCGGGAAAAAAGCATTTGCCATCTACTGGCATTGCCAGAACCAGCTTTGAATGAATTGTCATTTTAATAAAATGAAATTTTAATTAGAGATGGCGTTGTATCCGATTTTATTTTTCGTGAATTTTTCCATATTTTCTCACCGCCTAACATTCCCAACACATTCCCTGGACTATCACGAATATTACAAAAACCAAAATTAGCCAAATCAGGCCAGCCGTTGTCGAGTTTTAGCGAGACTAACAAACAGCTATTCATTTAAATATATATATATAATATAGATAGATAGATAGATTTGTTACACTTAAATTATTTAACTGATAAATTGTTCGTCGTAGTCAAACGTTCCATTTTAAAACTTTTCCACAGAACGTCTCGTATCATGTACGAAGGAAATGTGCGTAGAGGTATTATTACCATTAAACGATTTTCTTATCGAAGATTTCAACAAGGGCAAACTGGGTTACTCATTTTTATAATGTTTTTCTGATTTACGAGTATATAAAGGTACTAAGAGATAAATAAGCAAGCGTGTACTTCATAGGAAGTCTTTGAATGTTGGAGATATAAGAGAACTGTTACACGTCTTTTACTTGTTGAAAGTGAACAGTAAGTACTAGATGTTTATTAAAGAACTTGTGTACTAAATAGGTATTCTTCATGGATATCTTGTACGACAGACGAGAGTAAAACCAAATCTTTGTTAGAGAAATTTTATCCTGAATAATAATCCTATCGATTATTATATATCTATATATATAAAAGGAGAAACTGACTGACTGACATATCAACGCACAGCCGAAACTACTGGGTCTAGGAACGTGAATTTTTGCACAAGGTTTCCTTTTATGACGTAGGCGAGCACTAAGAGAGGATTTTCTAAAATTCATCCCGTAATAGGATGAAACGGGGGTCCAAAGTTTGTATAGAGAAACCGACATTCACGCGAGCGAAGCCGCTGCCAGAAGCTAGTGTATAATAAAATAGCAAGTGTTTGTTTTTTTTTTATTTTAGTTGGTTTGAGTCCCGGGAAAGGCAAGCGTGTTTTAGAAAATCTTAGAATGCAGTTTTGTTTCTTTTTTAAAATAAAGGAATGTCTCCTTTAAGTAAAATGAGCCAACTTAAGGATTTAACGTATTTTTTCTCCAGGGCCCGACTTATTTCTCCACACTGTATAAGAATACAGTGATTATATTTTCATATAATCCGAGAAATACGTGTAAGATCACAATCTTCGGAAAAGACACGATAATCATCTTGTCAATGACCTGTACATACTTGAAGTCAATGATATTTTTCTCCTGGGTAAACGTAATGTAGTTGGAATGTTGTAGCCTAAAGCCTTAAATACTGATACTCTGAATCTATACAAGCGACGTTGTAGCCACATTTTATCAAGTGTCAAACATATCAACATAGAAAAGATACACCAATCAAACAATGACTAATGTTTTAAAGGAAAATAACAAAAGCATGAATTGTTATCTATATATATAAAAGGAAAAACTGTCTGACTGACATATCAACGCACAGCTAAAACTACTGGTACTAGGAGCATGAAATTTGACAAGGTTTCCTTTTATGACGTAAGCGAGCACTAAGAGAGGATTTTCCAAAATTCGCCCCTTAAAGGAAAAAACAGGGGTCCAAAGTTTGTATGTGGAAACCTACTTTCACACGGGCGAAGCCGCTGGCAGAAGCTAGTGTATCTATATTATCTGTATATCTAAATACGAAAAACATAATATTTTTGTTTCACGTCAACAATACCATTTTTCTTTATTTTGTGTTAAATTAATCCCTTGATAGGCATTAAGAGATTCATTTTGGCTGGACAATATATTTTTATAAAACTTAGCTTCTGTCAGCGTATTTGCCCGTGTGGTAGACAAAAATTATCCTAAGGAAACATACTCCTGAAATAAAAGTATGATTTTTTTTAAGGTGGTAAATCATCCAATGGCTTCTCCTGCTCTAGGGTGGAGCGAGTGGGCGTGTCACTTTTTCTGACTAAAACTACACCTGTGTCCTTCATTTACCCTATGCGTTAAAGAACCACGGGCTACCTTTACAGAAATTCCCCATGGCCTTAGCGGACATCACATCAGGCCTGCTGGGCCCCTAAGATAAAAGTATGTATCGTATTCCAGGACACGATCTACCTGTGTGCTAAGATTCATTCAAATTCGTTCAGCGGTCAGACGCGAAGACATAATAGACAGACTACTCATCATCATCATCATCATTTCAGCCGAAAGACGTCCACTGCTGGACGTAGCTCCCCCAAGTGACGTCAGAATGAACGGTCCTGTCCATCTCGCATCCATCGTATTCCCGCGAACGAGAACCCCCCCCCCCCCCCCTGGAACCGAGTGCCGCATAGTTCTCTGTGAGTCGGAACTGTCTGCGGTGATGCCCCAGTGAGTCGGGGTGGTGCTGTCCCAGTGAGTCGGGATGATGCCCCAGTGAGTTTATTAGAAGACATTATCTAATTTAACATTATTACTCGTATAGTAGTATTAAATATATATTTAATTTTATAGCTTAGCGCTGGAAGACACTTCGCGTTCGGCATACGTTGGCACTCAAAGGATACCTTACCCCCTCAACAGAATTTCAGCCATGAATTTGGCTTCATCACATGGATAAGATGACTCTACCCATTTTATATATACTACACAAAAAAAAAACATTATAAATCGATATAACCCCTCCTATCAGTCCAGAACTATGTAGATCATAGACTTAAATGAACGAAATAAATAAAGACAAATAACCATAACGCGAATTCCCAGCATTGTTCACCCATATCCGGACAGTTGATTACATAGAATAATTTGAGTCTGATAAGATTACAGTCATTATTCGAGGCTCTCACCCTATCTTATCACACAGCCGTATTGATTTAAGCAGTAATGGCTGAACGAGTGTTGTCACCACTTACTCTGTTTATTTGCATTTAGAAAATTGTGTTTGTTTTAAATTACAACGCTGTTATTAAGAACTTGTTACACGTAAGAATCTGTTACATTTTTTCTATAATTTTTCCTTATAATAAAATGTTAGAATTGCTATAATTCATTCAATATAATCCAGGTACTCGTTCATGATTCAGTGTTCATATCTAATAGTAATATAACTTTATCTATTTCACGGTCCTTTTTCAAAATTCTTTTAGTTAACAACACAGTGAGTTACATAGCAACCCTAGCCATCGTCTGTTGTGTCATGTTTGGGTTTAGACATTCCCTTAACTTCTTCAATGGGACCAGAACGAGGTCGAGGAAGGACAAAGATGATATTGGTTCGATTGTGTCCATCACAGGAGCTTATAGAACTAATCGAGATGAATTCTTTGGTACGTATATTTTTTACTTTATTCTTCTTTGAACGGCAATTCCAAGTTAATTTGCAAGAATCTCATATATGACGTAATTATTGGGCGAAATTTTAATTCATTAAAAGTTTTCTTTTATTTTATTATTTAAAAACCCTTTTCTTATAATTATGACCAATAAAATCAGTTTAAAAAAAACAGCTATGCTTAATCATAGCCACATCTAACATAACCTTGATACTATTTTCAGGATACAACCAATACCCTGAGGTGCAAAGAAAGTCAACACCAAATACCAACTTAATCATACCAACCACGAGCACAGGGCAACCAACAACACCACTACGACAGGCGAAAAGTACCAGTGACTTGATTATGAACAAAAACCTCCCGCCCAACTTACGACCGCAGAACCCTGCAGTCTCACCAGACCCCCGTGGAGCCGAACTAGAACGTAACAACAGACCTCAAGATGCCCCTATACGACCGGAGAGGAAACTAGACGCACAAGTGCGCGTAGACAAACAAAGACTCGCAGAACAAAAGAAGTTAGAAAAGCAGCGGTTAGAAGAACAAAAGAAATTGGAAAAGCAGAGACAAGAAGAACAGAAAAAGAGAGAGAAAGAACAAGCGAAACAAGAGAAGTTAAGGAAAGAAAGGGAGAAGAAAGAGGCTCAGACGGCGACGAAGAAAAAGCAGGCGCCACAGCGTCCTGTTGCAAATCCTCTGGCACAAGCAAGTGGGAGCGCAGCAAATCCTTTAGCTCAAGGATCTGGGCTAATAGCACATTCAACAAACACTTTAGAAAGTTCTATAAGTAAAAGTAGCGGGCCTCCACCATATTCTTCAACAAAACCTGAAGGTGAGAAAGACAGCAGTGGTAATGTGATTTATACCAAGCCTGTAGATACAGGCAGTTGGGACATTATCTCCAAGCATAGGGAAAACATAAGCCGGCCGGCGGCAGCCGGGTCGATACCACAAACTAAGCAAACGGTAATGGACTTGAACTACAAAGTTGCTGAAGATGTGAAAGAAAATAGTGAAGCTTGAAATAGTTCGGTACGTATTAAAGTTTGTACATGATATTCATAAGTGTTAAGAGTTGTTGATGCGTTTGAATAATATTTGTTAAGAAATAAATTTATATATTTTTTTTTTTATATTTGGTGTTTCTCTTTTCTCAATCTTATGGCTCTCTATACATCTGTAACATAACCGACTATAGGAACCTTCAGAAACAAGCCATATGTGCCTGATATTTCAACTTTTCCAATAAATGTGATTTGACATTATTTATCAATAAAATGAATTGCATGTAAAAACCCAAGCGGTTTTAAAATTTTTGTTATGAATCTAATCGATTTTTTCTGATAATAACAACGTTAATCTAATCTTTTACATGATTTATGTAACAAAAATTCTTTTGGATACTAATTAGGTAATGTGATGTGCTTGTTAAAAATTTAAAGCTTAAGGTGTTTATTTAAAAGGCTATTGTGATGCCGTATTTAGGGGTATTTGGAGTAAGTTAATCATCAAAGAGGAATCATGCAAGTTAACATGATAGAAAAAAAAATCATACAATGTCGTAGTTTGTCCAAAAAATATACTAGAACAGCCAACTTCTCTAAAAACCATTACGAATAGCAGCGCCATCATGTTTCGTTTACTTGGTTTATCACAATCACCTAAATTGGGCGGTACCAGTAACGCCCGTAATTGTGTTTTAAGTAAACCCAGTAATGACCACTCCGATTAACTAGTTATCGTACTTTATATTTATCAATAATTATATCGACACGATAAAAATAACGATAATAAATTAATTATGTAAAATTTTGTTTACAAGCTAGATAACCGGACTATTTAGAAGTTATTTAAATTTTTGTTAAATTTTTGACATTTTAACTTTCTATTTTTTGCTTTAAATTTAAAGGCCTACTATAGTTTATCAGAATAAAATATATTCACTCGCTTTTAAATAACTTGACTTGCTTACTTTGTTTAAATGTTTTTAGTTTAGATTTAATTTATATTAACCTTAATTTTTAAGATTCTGTTAAGTCACAGCACGATTATTTATTTAAACTTTATAAACAGTAGTGGTACATAGGCGGACTTAATCCAACAAGGCATTCTCTACCAGTCAACTTTTGGGTTAAAAACGACAACACTGTGGTAGGTTTGCACAAAAAAAAAATAACAGTTACTTCAAACAGAAAAAAAAAGTTATTTATAATAATAAAATAACTTTGAGCTAAAATTATAAACTAATAAATACTATGAAAAATATCAAATAACTTAATAACAATTCTGACAAAGACCAAACTAAGTTTGAGTGGACTTCAAGTTCATTTAGTGGCAGGCCCTGTCAGCACATAATTGTAACATTTAAAAAACATTACTAATGAGCAGAACAACCTAACTAAATGAAAATGAGCTTGTATGCAATTCTGCAGTATCTACTATCGTTAATAAAAAATATCAGGCTGGTGTGCTATTTTCTTTTCTGTTTACCGTCTCTTTAGTCGAACCTAGTGGCTAGTTTGCAGCAAAACGGCAATTGTTTGTGAATTCCCGGATTTGTAGGGCTAACCAACAAAGTGAGTAATTTGTATGTCAAGGAATTGGCAGTAGCAACTTGAAGTAAGAAGAACTATATGTGGCTAACGCGTGCCGTTTCGGTTGTATTGTTTGAAACACAGCACCACTTCATTTAACGACGAGCAATGGGTAGCTCGCTGTCCGGCCGTCCGGTAACCGCCCGGACAGAGCCCGAGTCGTCGACGGCGCATAGTTTTCCACGCGCGCCTCAAAAAGATGTCAACAACACCGAAAGTAGGCAGGACCCAAGCCTACTGTGGTCATGGGTCGTCCAAAGGGAACCCCGGGGTCCTGGGACGCAAGGCAAAGAAGGAACATAGGAGTGTTTTAGCCAGTAAAAGGCTGACACGCCCTCCCTAGAGCGGAAGAAATCATTGAATGAATTCTCACCTAAAAAAATCCCTTCATTTAAAATTAAAGAACGTTTCATAATGAGGCCCTTATTTTGAGGGTGGGAAATCATCAAATAACTTAGACCCCCTGGGTGGAGCAATTGGGGGTATCAGATTTTTATTAACTAAAACCCACCAGTGTTCCTCCAGGTTCCCTTTGCGTCCCTGGGCATAATCTATCTCCGGTCGTATTAAATTGCCGTCCGAAAAAAAAGGATGTATGCATAATGTGTTTTCTCACCCACTGTTATGAAAGAAAGAAAGAAAATTTCATTTTGTTGTTGGTCCTGAGGGAGTCTCAAATAGACGTTTTTCTTTCTTTATTTACTTTCTTTGTCCCTCAATGAAACAAGGCGCCATTAACGTAATTCTAAGCTAACATTAATATTATTATTCTCTCACCTGTGAACCTTAGCCAAGGGAAAGTGTAGACAGATCTTCTGGTAGAGCTCGGTGAAGTGCTTGTAAGAGCGATACAGAACGAAGGGCGTCGTCTGTCCTTGTCTGAAGATACGAAGCGCGTACACGTAGTGCTTTTCTGGGTCGTAGCGTTTCTCGAAGCCGAGGCATTCCACGCTAACTAGGCGACCTTCTTGGGCCATGCTGTGGATGAGGAAAGGAGAGTTCAGAACTTGCTAGGAATGTTGTACAAAAAACGAACAAAATTTACTTCTGAAATTCAAAGTTTTCAATACTGTTGGACCACAGTAAGGCTTTCCTTTACCTTATTTACATACGATATATATACGGTATCTTCATCCTTACATATTATAAAGTCAAAGTCAAGTTAAGAGGCTCTTAATAAACTAGTGCGCCTCACCATCACTGCTTATAAGGTGGGATCGCAGTCGAGCACGAGTTTATATCAATTGAAAACAAAGTCCCCAACCGCGTTTGTCTGCGCGATAAACTCAAAAACTACTGAGCAGATTTGTATGCGGTTTTCACCCTTAAGGTGAATGTTCCGCTGGCCTGTTCATACATTTTTCGTTCGCGTTCTACTTCGTAAATAGACACTTTTTGCTCAAAACGAATCACTTTATCACTTTTCTACAATGAAATAGTTTCGCGTTAGTTACTTTTTGTAAATAATTTGCATTAAATATTAAGAAAAACAGTCTTCAGAACCGAGCAAAATTTGATATTTTGTTTACTAGTGTGAGTGCGATTTGACAACCAAGCATGCCGCCATGATTGCGATAGGTTATAATATTTAACGCTAGATGGCGTGCAACCGATATTGTAAATTTGAAAAATCATTACTAAATTTCTAACAATGGCATTCATTAAAAAATGCATTATAATAACGTAAAACTAACTATCATAAACGAAAACATAAAACATTGTTGTTGTTATCAAAAAATTGTAAGCGTTAGTTATTATTATTTTGACTGGCAACAATATCATCATTCGTAATCGTAGGTGCCTACGAATGAGGCGACGTTGCCGTACTTCCTAGTTCCTTCCTACTTGACCCTTTGACCTGTAATGTTTCTAAGAAAAACCGTTGCCAAACTTCGTTGGATTCGATGATTCGGTTGACTTGAAATAAAATACATTTTGAAGCTAGCTTGAGCAGTGATAGGTTTTACGCGCGGAATTTCTTGTATGATTTAAAATGTATGCATTTTCATTTATTCGAACTAATATTTCTTGTATGTATATCATTCCAATTGAATATACTTATTGCAAGGTATTGTAGTATAGGTTGCTTATAGGCAATTTTATTTTAAAATAAAAGTACCTATAAATCTTTCGGTGGTATTAGCAAGTCGGCCCGTAAGTTTAGCTGGCTATTACAAACTAAAATCTTCTCATAATAAAAATCACCGATCGATATTGTTAATTGATTCGTTAAGTTATAATAATATCAAGTAAACAAAATTTTATTTACTTGATAATATATTATCTATCATAAGTAAACCAAATTTATAGGTCGCTGTAGATTTAAATTTCCTGTCATATTGTTTTTTCAGATTAGTAATACAAATAGTTATCGACAGACCATTATATTAGACGGACAAACAAACATCAGTTTTATTTGGTACCTACAGTATATCGCGTGGTTGAGGTGCATTTCGTTACAGTTAAGTACATCAAAATGTATAAGTATGTAATATGATTTATTATTTATGGTTGCTCAGCAGGGATTTATACCCACAAGATATTATTTTCTTAATTGTCAATAAGTTGTCAATCAATATTATATCAAGATTATTTGGGTAAGTAAAATTTTACTGCTATATTTTTCTCAAAATGCGAATGTAATCTCGAACGTAATTTGGAACGTCAGTTTCACAGTTTGCAATATTCTATCCACGTGTTCCGAATTGCGTCAAAAGCGATTATATCGCGAATCCGACCAAATTTAGTAGTCACAAAATAAAAGGGCTGTTGAGTAATAATTGTCACGTTGCGCGTTGGTCGGATTCGCGATATTATCGCTTTTGACGCATTTCGGAACGCAGGGTTAAATATCTATACTTTGCATTCGTTTGTTGCATGTTATTGAGTGGGCCTGCCTGATGGAAAGCCACCGAAATATGTGTGAATCATCACAAATTGAATTTGTTAGTGAAAGACGTGATGGATTTCGAACTGAATTAAAATTCAAGTGCAGTATGTGTGAAAAAACGTGGGAACACTGCACAGAGAGAGCAAAGACAAAGTAACTACTGCATTTGTGTGGGCAACTGTAACTTCTGGTAGCTACTACACTCAAGCAGCTCATATACAAGTCTGATGGATATTCCAACAATGTCACCTAATAAATTTCGACGTAGGCAATGTTTGGTTAGAACATTTGACAGAGGAAATTAAGATTGCTGGTGAACAAGAAAGATCAATTGCCATTGAAAAAGGTTATGTGTCTTCAGACTGTGTTCCATTTATTACTGTGTATGTGGATGGAGGATGGTTGAAGAGATCGGACGGGCATAACTTTTCTAGTATGGTAAGATAAATTATTACTAAACACAAATTTATTTATTGTCAAAACAATGTAACATGACAAACAAATATGCGATGTTGTTGAATTTTGTTTATTTCTATAATTGAATTGAATGCAAACAATTATAATGTGCCATATTTTCAAGAGTTGTTTTTCACTTTCAGGCCTGCATTATTGGGAAAGAAACTAAGAAATGTCTATTTCTTGGTGTTCAAAATAAATATTGTTATACATGTCAATAGGAGAAATATTGATATGAAACCACATAATTGTTGCAAAATTTTTACTGGGCCGTCTACAGGAATGGAATCACAAATTATTGTGGACGGCTTTCAAAAGAGTGAAGAAACACATCAACTTCGCTATTTGAGCTTTATTGGAGACGGAGATTCCTCTGTGTTTCAAACTTGAAAGAAAAAGCGTCTTATGGAAACATAATAAAAGAAATTGAATGCAAGAATCATGTAATCAAAAACTATACCATTGCACTCTACAAGGTAAATCCTTGCTAAAATTATACTCGTAAATGCAAAAGTAAGTTAGTTTGTTTGGCTTTCACGATTTCCATGAAATTTTACATACATCATAATTGAAGTGCAGAATAAATAATATACTTTTAATCCGGTTGGCGCAGTGGTTGAGCGATTGACTGCCGCGCCGCGTGTCACGGGTTCGATCCCCGCAAGGAACAAATATTTGTATGGCCTACAGATAGTTGTTCCGGGTCTGGGTGTCTTGTGTATGCGGATTTACATGTTTGTAAACTCAAAATCATTGAATCATATTCAATATTTATATTTGTACACTTTCAGATTTTGGCCAACACCAAGCTCCCACTTCGTGGGAGAAATATTTTGAAACCCAAGGTAATGAAGCTGACCTTAGTGGCACGGAAAATCATAATGTAAGTATTTTGTCAATCAGTTTGTCGAGATAATGAATTAATCAGCAATATGATGCCAAAGCTACTGGACTTTTTTAAATACTGTATTCTGCCAGAAATAATATTGAGACGTGTTCAAAAAAATGCGAAATATATAGATATGAAAGGTACACTAAATTTTTTTTTTCTTAATTTCTATAAATTTCAATCTATATTATATTTTTTACTGTGGGAAATTTTTCTTCAACATCAAAAGTTACACATAAAATATACTAAGCAAGGCATTTTTTTTCGCAGCAGCTGTGTAGCGGTGGTTTCCGGACAAGAACTTTAGGAAGAGTGAAAACAACATGCCGGATCATTTTTATTTTTATTGTACTTTTATAGTAGTATGTTTAGAATCTATATTATCAATGTTTACAATCATAGAGTGAATTAAAAGAAATTTGTTGCTTTTTTATATCCAATTAAAACAATACTGCTAAAGATATGTATAACCATTTGTTAGTTATGTTTAGGTTTTACTAAAAAAATATGTGATTATGGATGCTTAGATACTATCAAACATTTTTCAACTTTCTTGGTTGCAATCTCTTATTCTAATTTGTGTTTTAAATTTGTTGTCTTGTTTATGAATTATAGTTTCTTGCATTTACTGGTGTGTAATTGTTGTAAATAATGTAACTTGAATTACTTCACATTTGCATTAGGACTAAATATTTTGAAAAAGATTGTTTTTTAGTAAATGGTCATGTATCAAGCATTGATGTCACTATAAATACTTGTAATAATTGTTAGTTGGTGTATAAATTCTTTTAAATAATATATAAGGTAACAAAATAAAACCGTCTTACATTGCATTTTTGACATTCATTTGATTCCTAAAATAAAAAAAGTTTACACCACCCATGAAATACCACCTTTTATTTTTATAATAAAATCGTAACAGGTACTCCCCCAGACATCATTATAATTTCTACAGAATCCTGAATTCAAATAACTTTTAAATGCACGCCATCTAGTGGTTAATTTTGATGAATGCTTTTGATTCTAAAGTAGTCGCTCATGTCTATGTGTGTGTAAACGATACTATAATCAGAGTTTGATATTAGCTTTCGTTATATGGCGAATCAGATGGGTTTTGAGGCTATAATTTGACTAATTTCGATAAAGTGGAATGTCCGATAACCGCATCTACTATTTCTGTGACTTAATATTGTTTCAATTACACTCAAAACCAAATAAAACTGAAAATGTTGACTTCAGCGCCATCTAGCGGGGAAATGGCCTCGAACAACCCGTAGCAATCACCTTAAACAAAGTGATTCAATAGGAAGGTTTAGGTGCATAATACCTACAAGCATATTGTAGTAGAAAAGAGAGAGAGAATTTCAAAGATTTCTAAACGCCTGTGAAAAGCTGGAAAGGGTTGTTATAGTCTATTCGCGTTAAGAAAATAGTGACTCATCAGTGCATGCGTAAAGTTTTATTCATACTTGGGAAAAAATTAAACCATTAATATTAACGTTTTATTACACAGCATTTTTAAATATTAAGTAATTCTTTAAAAAATTAATCAGGTTCATCAGAATTTTCACTTTTATTTTTATCTATTCATTTTTTATATTTATAAAAGAAGCGTCTGTTTTATCTGAAGGGCTTACTTCAACTGGTGATTGATGTGAACACTGTGGCTTAGTAATTTACTACCTATGCTCTAATTCCACCTGGGGGTAATTTCCTCTGCGTGGGTAAAACTGCTATTCTGCGGGGGCAAATTATAACAGACCAATACAAACTTTTCTAACTAACTAGTGCTTTTCATGTTCTAACAGTCGAAGTCAAAGTCAAAAGTTTTTTATTTCACATAGGCCTACAGGGGCACTTATAAAACGTCAGAAGCTAGTGCACGGTTCCAAATAAAAGTGTAATAAAACCAACCTACCAACCCACACAAAAAAAAAATGTTATGTTTAGTAATGTTTATAAAGATTATAATTGTAAAGAGGTAAGATAAAGTCATTTCAGAACTTACTCAATATTTTTGTGCAATTTTTATATGTATTACTATTTTATACTATACTAGCTTCTGCCAGCGGCTTCGCCTGCTCGAAAGAAGGTTTTCATCATACAATCTTTGGACCCCCGTTTCGTCCCCTTAGGATTTTGAAAAATCCTCTCTTAGTGCTCGCCTACGTCATAAAAGGACTCTTTGAACAAAATTTCACGCTCCTAGTCCTAGTAGTTTTGACTGTGCGTTGATATGTCAGTCAGTCAGTTTCTCCTTTTATATATATAGATTTATGAGGGAGAGAAGTGGGGAGGGGGTAAATAAGTTTCCCAAGATAAATCATAGGGGTGACAAGATCGTAAAGGTTAGGGACATCATCATCATCTTCCTGCCCTTGTCCAGTGTTATTTGGGGTCGGCGCAACACGTATTTTTCTTTCTTCTTTTTTTTTAAGGTTAGGGACCACTCAAGTCAAGGGGCGTAGCTGAATGACAACATTGAGTCACTATTTTCTTAACACGAATACATTATAGTATGTAATAACACGTACCCAATTTGTTTCTGTTTCTTATACCCATGTTTTTTGGTCACTAAATACGAAACTGTCATAGTTACAAGCAAAAGGTCCATTAGTATTACCTAAGTACTGAACATGATTAATCTTAAGTAATTACTCTGAATTTGAAATACTGATTTACTTACGTGTACGTCCGTGGCATAAATGATAGCAGTTCTGAAGTGTTGTTGCTCTGATCACCACTCGCACGCAGCTGCGCTAAGTTGTGTAGGAAGAAGTTGATTGGTGTAAACCTATACAGTTAATAGTTTAATTAGTTTATATTGTATACAAATGTTAACTTTGAGTACCAATAAAATTGTGTTCTCATGTGGGGATGTTTTTTTTTTGTATGCCAAATTGCTCAATTAATTATAAAATAATTTTATTTTTTATTCTCGACTGGCAGATACCCGGCGTTTGGTAAAAAAAAAGAAATGCAATGCGTTGTTCTAGCGTTTTGTGTTATAGTGTATTAGTAAATCATCTTAGCGTTATTGCTTATCTAATAAAACCGCTTTGAGGCACATCGATTGGATGGTTTCTAACAGGTAGAAACAATTTTTGTGTTTTACATATAAAGATGACCAAATTATCAAGAAAAAAAAAATTGTTTTAACGCAACAGCTAAAGACGGTGTTATTTTTTTATTAAATCGAAAGTTTAGAAAACTCATTAAGAATTTTTGCGCACACGATCAGTCGTCTAGTCGCACGACCGCTCGTCCAAGATTCCAGCCGGTCGAGTAGCAACTGTGGGTCGTGGACGCATAGTGCACAAGTATTATAAGCAATACATACTTGCTCTTGAGCGAAGAGTGTATGAGCCTCGCGAAGGCGGCCGCGGCCTCCGCGTTGGTGGCGGCGGGCAGCAGCGCGGCGCGCACGTAGCTCACGGCCGCGCTCGTCACGCCCGTCACGCCCGACATCGCCATCTGATGCAAATATACTGCTTTTAAAACATCTAGTCTATACAGGCTCAAGACCTTTCGGGACTCCGGGCCATTCGGCCTCAGTAATTATCAGTCCTCTAGTTTTTGAGTTTATTCATTACAAACAAAAGTACAAATCTTAGCTCTTTATAACATTAGTATAGAATTAGTATTAAAGGAATGATTATGCCCAGTATGAGAAACAGAAAGAAAATGCGCTTTTCTGAATTTGTTCCCAATCTCATATCCAAGCTGTCCCTGGTTAGAAGTATGAAAATAGGCTCCAATTATGTTGGAGACAGCTAGTATTAAAAAAAATGTCCTGAAGCAGACACGCACATTCCCATAGGTGCCTGGTAACCCGAAATGTGTTTTTTGAACATATTAGTTTATATGAATACAAACAAAAATGCTTGAATGACAGAACGAGTGCTCAAAAATGTTGTACCATTTTTTATATAAGTCATTTTTTTTTTTCAACGTACGAATTTATCGAATGCCTTCTCTCGCTCTATAGACTATTCGCGTTAAGAAAATCGTGACTCATCAGTGTAATTTCAAAATAGAAGCCTATTCGTACTGGGGTAAAAAATAAACCATTAATGTTAAAGCAAACATATTATTTCAACTGTTTAAAATACAAGTTATAAAGTAATTATTTTAATATTTAATATAATCGTCAGAATTCTCACTCTAATTTTTATGAATAGGTAATACCTATGTTTATTTTCAAAATTGTCAAAAGTCGCATCCGTACTGTCTGAAGGGCTTACTTCAACTGATTAATGTGAACACGGCTTTCTAATTTACTACATTCTAATTGGTCAAGGGGCGTGGCTAAGCCGAGTGACAATGGTAAGTCACTATTTTCTTAACACAAATACAGTACACTACAATGTACAATATACGAGAGGGCGTACTGTAAACAAGTAACGTACTTACTAAAACCTACCTTCAGATCCCCTTTAAGTCCTAGGGCCACTGTGAACTCTTTCGACCATTCCTGAAGCCCTAGCGGCATCATTCCTACTGAGCCCCGTTAGTCTTTCCTGACGTCTCTTTGATAAATTCAGTGGGTTCGGTTGAGATTAATTTTGTTACAACAGCTCCTATGAAATAAATCTCTTTTAGAAGCTTTAGACTTACCAAAGCGAACAGGTCCAGTATATGGTCGTGATGCGCTCTGACCACGTTGAAGGCCATGCAGCAAAGCTCCACGAAGTGCTGGAATCGCTGCGTGGGTCTGTCTCCACCATTGATGACGTACACCATGTCGTGGGTCAGCACGAATGGGGCTCTGTCTCTGTAGAAAAAGTAGAATAGTGTTTTAAATATTGACTAATTGCCAAATTTTGCCAAACAGACTGGAAATTAAAGACAAAGCCAAAGTCAAATCGAAGAATAGGAAAAGTCCGTGGAAAGTTTAAATCACGTAATAAAAAATGCTGAGGTGCACGTTCGGCGTATTCTGTACTTTTGTTCTTTCTTACTTTGTGTTTTTAACTGCTGTGCTGTGTCTATCCCAAATAAAAGATTTTCTACTTTACTCTTGTTACATTTTGTTACAATGGAATTTTATTCCATTGAGATTTTTATCAGAGAGAGCAGTGGTGGCCGAGTGGTAACGGCCTCGACTTACAGAGTTGTAGGTCACGGGTTCAAACCTAATCAGGGGCATTACTTTGTGTAATTTATTTCATCACCACTGCTCTCAAAACGGTGAAGGAAAACATCGTGAGGAAACCGGCATGTCCTTGAACCAAAAATTCGAAGACATGTGACATCCACCAACCCGCACTGGGTCCGCGTAGTGAATTACGGCCCATTCCCTCTCCTAGAGAGGAGGCCTGAGTCCCAACAGTGGGAACTTTATAAGGCCGACTATACTATGCTATGCTATGAGATTTTTATCCAGAGGACAGACATATCATCGAAATCGTAATTTCGAAAGTAAGCAACTACCGATAGATGTGAGACGAGTATGTCGGACATTTGCATCTATCAGAAGGGCACACCGTACGGACCCTGCGTAGGAAGCAGCTTACGGATGTCCTTAGCGATCCCGACATGATACCTACCGGTAATTATTTGAGGGACATGTGCGCCTGAACTGTTCGCCTTTTGTTTGGTACTGGAAAAGTGCGGATTGCTTGGAAGCAAGCTAAGAAGAGTAATCGAGCTAACCCGGCTGACTACAGACCTATCTCAGTAACATCCATCCTCTGTAAGAGTATAGAACAGGTACTCAACAGTAATCTCCTAGCATACCTAGAAGGTAACGACATGCTCAGTGATGGTCAAAACGGCTTTAGCCGAAAACGCTCAATTGGAAATCTTCTAGCGTATGCCTTCCACATCTTGAATGAGACTATCGAGAAGCATGGAGCTTTTATTGTCAATTTATTATTATATTTATACTTTGATAATATAAGATTTAGCCACAAAATCACCTTCCAGTTAGCGTGTGAGGAACAAAAACGTTCAACTTATGGCAATGCATTCAACAAATACAATTTTAATTTAGATAGTGTGGCGTCTAAAGAGGTCGCAAGCTGTTAACTTGCAAGCTGGCAAGATAGTTATACGTTTCAAGGTTTACGGTTTAAATAGCATAGGTGTTCATATTTAGATAGCAAGAAAGTGTAGATTGTTTAAGGATGTCAAATAAGTAAAGACTACGCGACTAGACGTAATTTTTATACAGGATGTCTTTGACATCGACACACAAACGAATACCACGTATCCAGCACCTGAACCCCCTAGTGGTGGAAGTTTTCGTCGGATTTTTGCCGAATAACGAATTTATACAATTTAAATTTAAAAAAATAAAAAAAACATAGTTTTTTTAATAGGAATAAACTGATGAAAAATTCCACCACTGGGGGTAACGAATCATGTACTGGATCCATGGTATTCGTTTGTACGTTGATGTCAAAGACACTCTGTATAATACTGTAACATAAAGAAGCGATTCATTGAGCCTCCGATCCGAATACTTATTGATCTTACCTCTTAAAGTTTCCAAACATCTGCGCGTCTCCGAGGAATTTCCCGAAGTCTATGTGGAACAGGTGTCCTGACGTCTTCAGCATGATGTTGTCGTTGTGGCGGTCGCAGATCCCCAGCAGATACGTGGCCACACTGTAGCCGGCGCATGACGCTAAAATAGAAATAATTACATTATTAAAAAAAAACAATTTCTGACTCAAATTGATCGTTTGTTTGTAGGAGGTAATCTCAAGAGAGTACTGATCTTGATACTTGATATTACTCTGTCAGATGCTAATTAATATCGAAAAAATGAAGGATTCCACAGGAAAATGTTATTTGACAATATGGCGCGGATTTAATGCTGCGGGATTGTTCGAAAAAGCTTCCGTGGCCCTGGATCGCAAAAAGCAATGAAAGGATAAAGGTGGGTTTTAGTCAGTAACATTCTGTCACGGCCTCTCGGTCCACCCAGAACGGAAGAAGTTATCTGATTTTACCCCGCTTCAAAAAAAAGGGTTACAGGATCATTCGAAATAGTTAACGTGGCCTTGGAATGCAAAGAGCAACTGAAGAAAACCAGGTGAGTTTTAATCGGTAAAAATTTGACACTCACTCTCGCCGCACCCAGAGCGGGATGAGTCATTTGATGATTTCCCAAGTAAAAAACTGGTTATATTCACTGAAAATAGTCCGTGCCGAGCATGCTTTTAAAATTTGCTAACATTAAATAAATCATAATAGTCGAGATTTCGAAATTGCGAAACTGACAGATAGGTAATTCTCACCTGTAAAGTTATCCCTGGCACGTTGATATTCGAGTTCAGAGGGGTTGTGTTTCGCCAACCATTCTGCTATTGGTTTATCCTTGAACGATCCTGTTAGGCCCCATTCAGTCTGGATAGCACGCAGCGTTTCCGCTTCGGAGACGATTTCAATCATACCTAGAATTTAAAACATTTTTTTAATTGTAAAAGGTGATAAAAACTTGAAGTGGCGGGCAACCGGAAACACTAGGGAAAAAACATAAAAGCAAATTTTGGGGAATATGCATGTAATTTTTTTATCTGCTAAATTAAATAATTTTTAACTTTAATATACAAATATGAAAGAATTTTTAGAATATCTTCATCAATAGGGTATTTTTCTCATTATGAGAAAAAAATTAAAAATATATTATTAAGATAGCTTAGGCAAAAAGCAGGCAAGTGTTAATTTTAGTTCATAAAACAACAAAATAAATGTTCAAATTCAATTCAACGTTTTCAGTTTTTTTTCATCTGTTCTTTATCACTATGAAATAGCTTAGCCACCATGTTATTACGTCATTCGGCTGTGTAAACTAAAGTGACAGCTATCAACTGTCGACTGATCGGCCATACTGAGTGAACATCAGCGCATTTGTTTACACAACCTGCTGCCGTCACGACCACAGAGTAAATATGGCGTCAACTGTGTTTTGCATTTTCTTCAAATTACGCGCGAAATTTGAAAATGTAAATTTTAAATGTATTTTTAGGGTACTTAGCGACTGAATAAAGATGTTGTGTTTTTTGTGGTGTAATACCATTAAAGAATTTAATTGAGACATTTTTCAAATATGAATGTAATACCCTATTAAGTTATAAAGCTTCAAAGCTGCTAATAAGAGAAGTCCGACATAGTTTTTGACGTGAAGTTCATCACGTCCATACGGCCGCCATAGAAAACGACGTTATGACGAAATAGACAGGTACATAAATTTATTTAAAATTGTTATATCTCGTTTTTCTACCAATTTTTATTTTGTTTTCACTGTTAATATTCTTTTTTTTTCATGCATAATCGTGTGTGATATCTGTATAAGGGTTAAGCTACATCTGGGCGCATCGAATGGCACTTTCCTATACTTCTATCCTTTTCTGTCACTTAGAACCATTATTTACTAAAAAAAAGAGGGAGTACGATCGCTTGCGGCCATAGGCAAGTGCGATTCTGTGGGACCAGAAGTAGCCCAACTCTAAAGCGTTCTGTTATATAGTATGTGGCTATTTATAAAGTTATGTATGGAAAATGTATGACCGTATGTATTTACCTCTCTTATCACTAGTAGGTAGAGCTTGGAAAGTGACTATTCGTAGATCCAAGCCAGCTCTTAACCATAAACTGTCCATCACTTTGATTACTTGTAGAACTAAGGCATCTTGTCGTAAATCATCACCAACCTGGCAAAAGGGAAAATATAATCAAAGGTCAATTATGTGAGTATTGTATGATGTCATCATCATCATCATCTTCTTGCCCTTGGCCCATGTTATTTGCAGTCGTCGCAACAAGTTTTTGTCTTCCACTACGTCCTGTTGCCCGTCACGCTATTTATTCTCTTTTCTTGCATATCACTTCTCACACAATCCATCCATATTTTCTTTGGCTTCCCTCTCCCTCTCCATCCATCCTCATGTATACTCATAACTTTTAGTAACATGCGTTTAATTCCACTTTTTTACATGACTATACCAAGACAAACGAATCCCTTTTATTACTGGCGCCACTTTCAAACTTCCTCAAATATACTCATTTCTCACTTTATCCATTCTCGTCACACCAGACATCCATCTCAACATGTGTGTAACCATAAAAACTAGGATCATAGCAGGCTTTCTGATGTTTCGACCTGAATAAGGTATTAGTTGATGTATTTTATTAGACACTAGCTGCCGCTCGCAGCTCTAATTACCAATTCTGGTTTTTTTTTCAATTGTTTTTATGGGTTTTCCCCTATTTATTTACCCTGTATTAGAGAAAATAAAACAAAATTCTAGCAGTTTAATTTTTGAGTTTTAGCGAGACATAGATTTTTATACATCGAGCCTTTTCAGAAAGAACATCGTTAGCGTAAGTACGCGAATTATGCTCTATCTTGATTACAGTTTTGAGTTTTTCTTACCTTGAACATAGCAGGGATTACGGCGTTATCACTACCGATGAAGTTTATCTTGAGTGGCAGCGTATTCGAGGCGAAGTACATACATGACCTAGATAACAAACAACTTGTTAGCAAACCAATACACTATTTAAACCTCAGATACATTATGCGACAAAATGTCCCCCAACATAGCACATAACACTGTCAAACAGTCCAAAAACATGTCTATCCTGAGAGAAACACCGAAAGGAACTCAGGGGTCAAAGTCTTTATAAATAATACAATTTCCTACTATGTACTTATTACAACAAACCACAATAATAAATATTAATATTTGTTATACCGTAATCACGGTATTGGCTCCGCAATACCGTGATTACGGTATTTACGAGATCCCGGAAATCCGGTATTTAAAGCTCTACTACTCTACCTATTTATATCATTTTATAGAACACTCGAATCGCATTTTTCTGGGGTCTATTAAAACTACTCCTTATCAGCTGCACGAATAAAATTAAAACTCACTTGACATCCACATCATGTACATATTTGTGTAGTGCGAGCGGCAAGGCGGCGGGCTGCTGCCTCAGTATGGTGGCCAGCTTCTCCCCGCCGGCGCTGAGGGCCCGTTGGCGACCTGTGTCTTTAGCGTCTTTCACTGCTTGCGCTACTTCTGATAGTGTCTGTATGAGAATAAAAGATTGGATTGTAGTTTAGGATGCAGGACATAAAGCGCATAAAAGTTGACGACTAAAGGCGGCTCGTGATAACACGATGCGTCGTGGGAAGAGAGATTGCGATTTGCGATTATTTTTAGAGTAGATATGTTCTGTCATAGTCAGATGAGCTGTGGGCTAAAATAGCCACTTAACTAGCCATTAAACGCAAGGTTACATCGCAGCAGACAAAGGCGAAGGTGGTGAAATGAGCCTGACTCTTACCGGAAGGGCTGGACCGCAATGGCAGAAGACAGACGCGTGTGGAAAAGGGAAAGAGAAACCTTCATCCAGCAGTGAAACATAATGGGCTAATTAGATTAGATGTTGATCTAGGGTCGTTAGTGTAAAACACAAACAAAATAGTAAATATCAGTTTATCTAAAGGAACGAAATGAAAAATCTGTCAAAAGTGTATTTTCTTCTTTATGTGTTAATTTTCTATTTCAATTTTGTCGGCTGGTGGGAACAATAAGCGGTAAGGGCTCCGACACAAAACTGGGCTGCATCGCAATTACATACGATTCGATTTCATGCGGCAAAGCGTCGTTTACTTGACCATACAATGTGCAATGTGAAACAATTCGCAAGTTCTTACGATGCGGAGCTCGTAGATTTTTACAATGCAACGCTGCATCGCAGTTTTGTGTTTGGGCCCTAAACTTTGCTCTCTGTGAAGTATTCTACCTCTCACCCCCACTATTATATAAATGTGTTATTACGCCGCCGACTTGCCCTTTTTTCGATCAGGCTGTAGTTTTTTGGATAGCTATATCGTTCACCTAGTAAAATCCAGAAAGGCACAAGTGGTAGTGCACTATGGGCTGAAAATAAGAAAGATTGTCTGCCGACCTTAACAAGTAGCTGCTGCCTCAGCAGCGTGGCCTGCAGGTTCTGGCCGCAGATGGCGAGCAGCGCGCGCAGCAGCAGGCGGTAGCGCCACGTGGTCGCGATGCCGGCGTCCGCCTCGTGTCCCTCAGCAGCCGCCTCCTCGAGGCTGATGCCTAGGTACTCCTGGTTCGGGTCCTGGAAACATTACTATTTATTACTCCTGGGATAAAAAGGAACCTACGTGCTGTTCTAGGACATGGTCTACCCATGTGACTCGTTTCATTCAAATCCGGTCAGCCGTTTAAGCGTAAAGGAATAGCAAACATATATACACATACATAAATGCATATAATCGTTCGCCTTCATAATATTAGTCTGATTTATTAATTTCGCATTAGAACGCATTGCAGCAGTTATACCAACAAAGCACAAATTACTAACAATCTGGTCCAATCTTGTTAAAATTTGTACGAAATTCAAACAAACACTTTCAAAAACTTAACACCGAAATAAGATGCGTCTGGACAACCATCAGAGGCTGGAAACGTAAACTTGAGGTGACGAAACTGATCTAGTGAGGATAGTGCTCTTCACATTAATCAGAATCTCTCTAAAAACCTCAAAAGTATTTTTAATTAAACCATACTTTGAAACATCAAGATGTCGGTCGTCAGAAAGATTCATCTTTCTGACTGCCAACTTAGCTTCAGCTAATTACACATTCCAAAGCTTCTAAGGATTCCAAGATCAAGAAAGCCTTTAATTTTTTTCAATCATGTTATGTATTACAAAGTCGACATCGAATACGCACAGATTAGGGTTATCATGTAGCAGTACACTTATGTGACAAACTTCAAAATATAAAATGGTTCTCACTATATTCTATTTTTAATTAGATGGACTAAAATGACAGTTGGTGGGTTGCCACATTAAAGTAAAAATAGTGTTGTATCCTGAATGATCTAAGTTAGCAAATCAATCTATTCAAAAATTCAAAAGTTTTTATTTCACACAGGCCTACATGGGTACTTGTAAAACGTCAGAAGCTAGTGTACGGTTCCAAATTGGTCGTCGAAACAGGCAAGAAACTCCATGATCACTCTTTAAAAAAAATGTTGTTCTTACAATATTCCATATTACAATATATATTATGTAAGGACCAATCAATATTGTACTCAAAAGCACAATAAAAATAATCATAATAGGAAATTGAGTCGTAATAGGAAGTAATCTAAGAATTCGCGGAGTCTAAATTGTTCTCAAAAAAGAGGCTATATAAAAAAAAAAGCAAGAAAAAATAAATAATTACAACTATCAATAAATGAGATGTCAACAAAACAAATCACCAACGAATTTAAGATGGTTGGGGTCTACTAATATAAAAAAATATTGTTAACTCATTGCGAGTTAGAAAAAAAAAAAACAAAATATATATATTACAACAAAGATGGAACAGTTAATGGAGACATACACACAATTTTATGAGTTATCAGGGGGCCACATGTGCAGAAGCAGTCACTGCTAAACAAGCGTGTCTTCAACATAGTCTTTAACCTTGTAATACGCTTTTTTGGTTAGGACACGCTAAATATGGGTTTTGAACTTTCCCTCGCTTAGCTCAGTCACCGCCTTTGGCAGTTTGTTATAAAAGCGTATGTGGTTTACTAAAAATGACTTGCTGGTCTTAGTTAATCTCCATTTGGGTAATACAATTTCGTTTGGGTAACACAAATTAGTTTGATTTGCGTCGATCAAACACGAGTAATTGCGACGCCTGAGAAACACAAAACGGCGGATGTCCATAATAGGCAATATACATGATATATCAAAATATTTGTCATCTAACCAGAAATTGGTTAGTTTAGGCAAATATCGAAATCAGAAGAAACGCAAATGAGATATAACAATTGCAAACGAATATATCTGTAATCACTCTCGCCAAAACGCTATTTTCTTTGGCAGCCATACGGGTGTGATGTAATTTCACGTCAAACTATATATTGACTTCTCTTTCTTATTAGCAGCTTTGAAGCTTTATAACTACCTACTACATATTTATTTACCGGAACTAAAAGTGTAATAATTTAGCAATTTTTAAAAAAATACACATTCACTATTGTTAACATAATATGTTAACAATAGTAAATGTATAATTTTTTTAGCTCGAAATCAATATTAATTATTATTGTGACAGGGCAGAATGGAAGAAGAAAACGTGTTGCGCCGACCCCAAATAACACGGGACAAGGGCAGGAAGATGATGATGATGATTTTTAATATTATTAAAAATAATAATTAATATTGATTTCGAGCTTTTTCTGGAAAATACATCGTAAACGACCATTTGCACAAAAAAAGGTTTTTCTTGCCCAACCAAAAGTATTTGTTTTTTTTTTTTTTTTTTCTTTAAATGTTTAGGGACTTTTATAACGCACAGCGTATGTCAGGCCCATCGTACCCTAAGACAATTATCACCTAACAAACGAGATCAATGGATCAGGGCCATGAATTCGAACAACTTTCTTGCATCATCGGAAGTCGGCTTACTTAATGTTGGGTGGAACGTACCTATATTGTTCTTGTTCAACTTCAAAACCCTGAACAACTCACTTCTATCAGCCTCATACTGAACACATTCCATTAACAAGTGATGCATATCTTCAAAAAGTATTTATGATATTAGTAGGCACTACATATACATCTGTAATAACGCGAATAATAAGCTATAAAAGTATATAATTTTAATGAGGAAAAACCGTTTCCTACTATTTGTGCAAATCGATAAATTGACTATATCAACTAAATTGAAAAACACTATGCTGGCACGCGTACAACATTAAAAAAAATAAGGTCAGTCATCAGAGTATACTTACTTGAGGTACATTTGGTAATGAATGGACTAGCAGCCAAAACAGTCGATGTGCGACTGCCGGCGCGGAGAGGGCGCGTGATAACAATAATTCTGGAACACAACAAAAACAAAATGTTAAAATATTTGTTCAGTAACACCTTGAAAGACTTCAATGGTACCAATGGGGACAGATAAAAACTACAGTAAAACTGAAGGTTGCCGACATAGCACGAAGAATCGCCAAACTTAAGTGGCAATGGGCACGGCACATAACAAACTATAGCAATATACTAAATAGTCTCTAATTTCGTTTGGTTACCGCTGGTAGACATAATTCTTTTTGCTATTGATTTATCATACAGCCCTTTAAGATATGGTCTAGGTTTCACTTTTGGTGAAAAGAAAAAAACACATGCCAGCGATGTATGGGAAAAGTTTCATTCCCCTTTATTGAGGTTTTTTTTTAAATATAGGCCCTTCTTGCACAGAGACATGAGACAAAGTCATGATAGGCCTCGAAAGATATGACCAGACTAACTGGATAGAATTCGTCTATGTAAGACCGAGACCCATGAACTCGTTTATTGGAGTATTCTGAAATAGAAGAGAGATTAAGTTTTTGTAGTGATCTTATGTAGATAATGCTAGAACGAACGGAGCGAGCTATAAAAATGGAACATCCTATCATTTTATTTTATTCATTTACTACGCACCTCTTATCAATTAGAGAATTAAAGGTTGTGGATAACATTTTACGAATTTTTACACATGGCCCCTGTAGCTTGGCCCCGTATCATTGATACGGCTGATACGGCGGTAGCTACGCCCCTTTTAGGGTAAAAAGACTATATCTTATTAAAAATTATGTATTGAAGTCCTGAATACACACCCGCCACAGGACTGGCCTCATACGTCTCATGTCGCAGCGCCTGTATGAGCTGCGGCATGACGCGGCACAGATCGTCGTCTGACATTTCGTTGATCAGCTGTGTCGCGGTCTCGCGGACCGCATTGTCTGGGAAACTGAAATATTACAACAAGAAATAAACACAAAGCTGGCGAACGAAAAACGGGTTTTCATGTGTTTTTCACCTATGACTGAGTGATTCATGAGGAAGGCTTAGATGTATAATACACCAGCTTTTGCCAGCGGCTTCGCCCGCGTGAAAAAAGAAAATATAGGCCTATGTTACTCAGTCATAAAGTAGCTAGTAGTAATATTTGAGTTATATCGTAACATACAAACAAACAAAAAATCAAATCTTTCCTCTTTATAATATTAGTTTAGATGCAGATAAAATAATGATAATAATATAGATAAAAGCTGTGCATTTCAATGATTTGTAACACAGTATAAAGCTGAGGCTGATCACTACTTTGTTCTAAACATATGATTAGGGACAATTTATAAGACATATTTTCATCAGTCTTCTCAAATTCGTCCAAGAATATTTACCACTATAATGACATATATCTTCTATTTTATTTTCCACCGACCTCAAAAAGTATAGGCTCAATTCAGTAGTATGTTTTTTTTTTAATATTTGCTACCTCAGAAGTCCATTGTTTACGGAAAAATTCACATTTTTTTTTTACCTTAAAGTATAAGCTTCCAGATTGGTCCCATTTTTTGTAAAAAGTTTTTTTGAACTTACCAGGGTAACAGCAGATGCATGGCGTTCAAAGGCGAGGGTTTCTCCCACAACTTTAGCAGCGCGATCAGCTGTTCTCTGTGCTCTCCGTACCAGTTGGTAGCTGCCATCAAAACTAGGGGCAATGCTCCGGCCAGTTGGACTAGGTATTGACGTTTCTCCCACATTATCTATGAACAAATTATTATGAAAACATTAATATGAAGACTGAACGTGATTGTTTCTAGGGTTGTTTGTTTGTTGTTGCTAGTGTCAAAAACAATGGGATATTAGGCAGTTATATTTATACTGCATAACTACAGGGGCCATTTTTACATTAGATAAAAAATGGATTTTCCCATCGTCACTATTGATCGTATCAATAATTATATTTTGTCAGTCATTATTACATCATCTAAAAATTTTAAACAATTTCTTTGTTTTTTGTAAATGAAATTAACTAATATAAAACGCAGTAAGTTCAGGACGGTAATTGTTGCGTCACTTTTAGGTAATAATCGAGTATTTTTATGTAGAATTGAAATTCAAAGCACTTTGTCGTCTCTATTTTTTTTTTTAGAGACCAAAAAATATCGGTGCAATATTTTTTAGTAATCTTAACTGACGGACCAAGTTTTTTTTTTTTTGGTAACCCTATTACTGGTTGCTCACAGATTACAGGCGATTACAGAATATGCATTAGTTTTATTATAACTCTTTTCAGGTTACCTATTTATGGTGTATGATTCTGGGAAAGTTATAGTTAACTAGCTGCTGCCTGCGGCTTCGCCCGCGTGATAATAGAAAATTTTCCCAAGAGAATATATCCCTGGGATAAAAAGTATCCTATGTGCTATTTTAGGATTCGCATCTATTGTGCATTTTTGTCTACGGGTGTACCAAGTTTCATCGAAATCCATTCAGTAGTTTTTGCGTGAAAGAGAAACAAACATCCATACAAACATTCATGTTTATAATATTAGTAGGATTTTGTGTTTCTGTTAATATCTCACCTCTCGACATTCACTCGGCATCCTCTGATAAGCTCCCTGCTCGATGAGCTGCAGCAGCTGGGACTGCGTGTGTCCGTCCAAGCTGTCGAACTTGGGCAGCTCGTCCTGGGTCAGTGGTCTCTGTCGACCTTCCTCGCCGTTCGTCCATTTTACGCCCGTGTGTGCGTATAGAGGTATTTCTGAAAAAAAAAGAGATATTATTGAAAGAAATGATGTGTTAGTGGTAATTATAGTAAAAATAAAACACGACTGAAGACGGGGGGTGTCGTAAAATTTCATGCCTCATTGACCCTTATTATTGAGGTGGGAAATCATCAAAGAACTCCTACCGCTCTGTCTGGGTGGAGCGGGTAAGAGTTTTGGATTTTTACCGACTAAAGCCCACCTATAATCCTTCAGTAGCCCTTTGCGTTCCTGGGTCACGGCACAGTATAGATATGGAACAGTACGGAAACTACGTACAAATGTTCGAAACGGCACACTCACACAAACATACGCATCGACGAGACTCCTAAGCGTTTCTCGCGGTGCTGTCAGTAGCAAGTGTCATTTGTACGTAGTTTCCGTACTGTTCCATATCTATACTGTAGTCACGGTAACTCTTTCGAACAACATCAAATAACTACAGAAAGCATCGTAAGCAAGTATTACTGTTGTAGTACTCACATACAGCTAAGTCCCGCAACCTTGTATGTAATGCAAAACAAAGGTTATGTTTATTCCACATTTATAATCAACAAGAACATGTCTATCTTAATCAAGCTGGACTTATGTCCTTTACCTTTTCACCGCCACAGTCATGTATAGACGACAATGCAAAATGTGTCCAGCACGCCGCGGTCACGACTACATGATAGACTAAACGCTTATAAAACTTATAAGAACGTATTGTATTTCTTATTTGAGTTATTAAAGGGTATACTGGCAAAGTTGCCCGTCGGCGTCGAGAGCATTTTTGCTTTTTGAAGTTTGAACTCTGGCCGCTTGGAGGACCGAGTTTTGTATGTAAGCTGTGAGCAAGCGTAAACCAAGCGTATAATGACGAATACGCGTCTATGAAGCTACGCGGCCTTAGGTTCATAAGAGATAACGATCGAAACGTCAGCCGAACACCGTAGTTTCACAAGCAGTAGATTATTTCTTTTTTTTTGCTTTTGGTAAAAGAATATAGGTGCTCGAAGGGTTAACAAACTCCAGATAGAAATCATGACGCAATATACCTTTTGATACAAATTGGGAAAGTTCGTCACTGCGACCGAGGCGCAATTCACCCGAGACGCTGGCGAGGATTTTATGGAGCCGAGTGCTGCAGTGTAACAGGGGTAAACGCGTGCCTCGTGGGCGTCGCTCGGCGCTCAGCCTGACACGATAAATACAATCACAGAGCAGAGCTCGCGCACTGCACCACACTAGTTCGAAAAACAGGAAATTGTGTGCCTAAAAGCGGTAGGGATAAGAGCGTGTTTTAAGTGTATTGAAAAGTCCTTAGCTCACCAATATTAACGACAGGGAAGGTCCCAGTGGGCGAGTGCATAGGGTGCGGCGCCGGCCCAATGCGGCGGTCGCAGTACGCGGGCCACAGCGGCAGCACGTAGTTGCCTGATGCTAGCATACTGGAAATAAACAATACAATCAATCAGCCTCATGCTCACCACATTGTAAGGTTACCATTAAAAAAAAGTATTCTATGGACTGCATTCCGAGTCACGATAAAATCGATGTTAGCGCGCCAACAGCCGTTCCTTCCGTGTAACCGATTTGTAAACGTACTAACAGCGACGTTTTCGTGACTCGAAACGTTTGGCTGGTTTTCAATGTAACGTCAAGTTTACAAATCGTCAATCTGACATTTACGAATTTGACCTTTTTTCGACACGTTTTGATAATGCACTATCATGATAATAAATATGTTTTGTCTTTATTACATAATGTGGCAGTTGGAATCATAATAATAACTTAAGGTATTTAAAAGATACGGCAATGTTGGCTACATTTTAAATAATTCTATTCTGTAGAAACGAATAAATTAAAAAAATTGCGTTTTGTTTTTACTGAAACATTGTTCAGCTTTTTACAAAAACATGGGTACTTGAATTATATTTAATCATGATCGAGTATCATAAGAAATAAGCATAAGATATATCACATTAGTATTGAAATTCCTTCGGAATAACAGCCCATTTTAGGCCATTACGTCAAGTAACCGTTAAAAATATTTTAAAACAAACTTTTAAAACCTATAAAAATTGAATGTGTTTACATAACTTCGTATCTGATGTTGACTGTGGAAACGTTAGTTTTAGCTAACCCATTGCCGTCGTCCACAAACCCGCGCTTACTATAGAAACTTTACAAGTTAAATAAAAGTTTGTGAAAACATACCCATCAAAATCAAACATCTGTATAGCAGCCCAGCCCAATTCAGTCAATTCGTACTGCACATCACCATTTTCTTCATTATCCTGGTTATTTGTCTGGTTGTTCTCATTGTTCTGGTGTTGACTGTCCACCGTACGCTGACACCGACCGTACAGAGTAATGACTAGCCGAGATTCTCGAGGTAAATTGTTCACGGGGAGATCTTCCAAGTTAAGCCTGAAAATAAAGATTTTGTGTTTTTAAATAGATGAATTACGTTTAATACAGTGCTATTGCATAGATATAGGTAATGTCTTGGAAATAAACGGTGTCAGCAATACATAGTTCGTTCGTAGAAAACATTCAAGTTCGTTCGTAGAAACGAAGAACAGAATATGGCGGCGCTTGATTAGTCACATTATATATCAGACTGTGGCGTTGAAAGAGTTAAAATTTGTAATATAGATAGATGCATATGTTCTTTATTGTACACCAAAAATAAAAATTACATTAGGAACTGAAAATTAATAGGGTGTCACAATGGGCGGTCTTATCGCTAAAAGCTATTTTTTACAGACAACCTTTGGATGGATTTGACAGAGAAGGAGAAAAAGATACGCAGGTATTTCGTGGTGTCTATTTACATATATACAATACATATATTAATATATATCGTTAGATTTTGGATTAATACTGTTTGAATTCCATTTTCTTATATTGTACTAATATTATTATAAGCTGAAAAGTTTATTTATTTGTACGCGCTAAACTCGAAAACTGCTGGTTCGAATTGAAAAATCATATTAGTGTTTAATAGCATATTTATCGAGGAAGACTATAAAACATCTCGTTACATCCAATAGAAGCGGAGCACTAACCAAAGACGTGGGTGAAACTGCATGGGACAGCTAGTTTATCGATTAACTGATCGCATAACAAATAATTACTTAAATGATATTATTTTTGCAAATAGGTTTTAAAAAAAACACTTTTACACGTCAATTATTTTTCGTCAATCTACTCTGAGAAGAAACACCGAGAAAAATACAAAAAAGAAATTTTTTTTTTGTCACAACGCAATACACTCAAACAATAGTTACGTAAAAACCTAAAAAAACAAAATGGAAGCAAAAAAAAAAGGGTCAAGGGTCGATGTCTCTTTAAAAGTCCATACAGCAAACATTTAATCTATATAATATATAAAAGGGGAAACTGACTAACTGGCATATCAACGCATAGCCGAAACTATTGAGATTAGGAGCGTGAAATTTTGCACAAGGTTTACTTAAGGAAGGATTTTCCAAAATTACTCCCCAAGGGGATGAAGCCGGGTTCCAAAGTTTGTATGGAGAAACCTACATTCACGCGAATGAAGCCGCGGGCAGAAGCTAGTGGTTAAATAATATGAGAATCATGCATATTAGTGTCAGAGAAGGTCTTTTGAGGAAAGAACCACATAGATTTGAGTATACTTGTCGTAACTTCATGCATAGTGCCGGTTTGTAGCTTGACTCACCAAGTATCAAATATGATTCTAGGATAAAAACCACCACTTTCTATCCTTGAGGGTTGAGTGACGTGCAATGACTTAAGCGGCCGGGTTCCGTAGTAAACTTGCGCTTGAAACAAATAGTCCTCGTACACCGAGGGACCCCAACACAGAGGTAGGCAGTGGACAGCTTCAATGCAGAATAGTGTTGTTTCTGATATTGTGTGAGCTGGGACCGCTTCTGGAAAATAATGTAATTGTTATTTATCTAATAAAACTTCATGCAGTAACAGGTCTAAAGGCAGACTTAAAGAGCCCGGCGAATCACACTTGAAACTGCGAGTTGACGCGTATTTAAAATTCATTCGCGGAATGTCTCTGTTTGACAAAAACAAGTGAGGGACTCACGTGGTGCGCAACTGTGTGAATGTGAGCGTATTACAATATTGTTAGTAAAATTAGGTATGTTCATTATTAGCTTTATTTTTGCCGAATACTTTGGGGAATCGTAAGTGAATGTACAGACTAGTAATGTATTAGGATAACTAGCTCACACTAACAAATCAGAAAATGTTATGGAGCCGAGTGCTTTTTTATAGGTGGGAAATCAATTGGGCGTAGCGAGAGGGCGTGTCAGACTTTTACTGACAAGAACCCACTCCTGTTCCTTTTCTGCCTTCGTTTCAGGGCCTCTACGGTTTGCAGACATCTCAAGGCGAACGTGGAACATTACGCGACGTCAAAGACTCAAGCTCGGTACGGACGGTTACCAGACGGCCGGACGGAGAGCACAAGTATCGAATCACGTAACTATAAAAAAAATTACATTGAAATCGTATTGGTATTAGATTGAAATTGAATCTAGTTTGGAGAGTAAGCCTGCAGTACGGAACGGAACGGGTAGCCTGTTGTCAGAACTCACTCTGCGTGTTATTGGGCGCGAGGTAGTGCGTGTCGGTGAGCTTGAAGTCCAGCAGCCTCGTGCGTCCGTAGAGCGCCAGCAGCGCGCGCACGGCGTCGCGCACGCGCGCGCACTGCTGCGCCACCACCTCGCGGCGCGTGGAGCCGCGCAGCGACACGGAGCAGTAGGGGCCGTTGTCGGCTTCAATCTCAGGTGTCATGCCGTTGTTCTTGCCCTGGGAAATATGCAGTAAAAACCATTTTACTTTGACATGACCAGGGGCCTTACCATAACGTGTTAAAATGTCAAGCGTGCGAGCAAAAAAGAGTAACAGTTCAGTTTAGGTCGTCAAATGGGTCGCGTTAAGAGCAGAGTAGGACCACTGGATGACTTTTTGAACCGCTTGTGTTAGAATTTAAAAGATCTCTTGTATTTAGTGTTGCATAAAGAAAGAAAGAAAGAAAACATGTTTATTCTGCCCAAATAGACGCACAATAAAATATAGTAATCTGTCGGGCCATGTGCAAACTGGGCATAATTGTGCTGCACCATAGACACTAGACAACAAACACAGTTGACTAATGTCTACATAGTCTGTGCTTGTGTATACAAAACAGTTTGATCTTACAGCTTAGTCTGTGGTTGTCCATTGTCTATTGAACCGACCGACAGAGACTGAAATAACATAATATAAAAATAAACAATAATCTAAGAAAAACAAATACAATACAACCAAGTTGTACGTCGCACCTATTTTTAGGTTGTTGCTCAGCTTGTACCGTGAAGCTGGGCAAATCCTGCAATCTACGATGCTGATTTTCAGCAACCAATCCAACCAAAACCAAAAGATTTAAAGCAATTTGTTTCAACACAGTATTTAAAGGTTACAAAAAAGGTTTTATTATAATATTTTTATTTATGTACACACAAAACATTAAATGAACAATCTGCTTTTGTTGCTGCTGCCGAAGAGCACAAAGATAGTGCTTATTTCAAATGAAATTTCTTCCAGCAGACCTGCGACAGGAGAGTTGGATAAGAGATGTAGACACAGTAAATATTTTTACATAAAATAACCAACCGATTATTTTTTGTAAATGCTTCTCTCAACTTGAATGGACGAAAAACCCGTTTAGGCGCAGAATGTCCAATTCGCAAAATGTCCAGCGGACGCAGATTGTCCAATTCGCAAAATGTCCAGCGGACGCAAAATGTCCAATTCGCAGAATGTCCAGTTCGCAGAATGTCCAATTCGCAGAATTTCCAGTCCGCAGAACGTGCAAATCGCAGAATGCCCAGTATTCATCATAACGTTGTCACCAGTAATTGGTGGAAATTTAAGTATAAATATAACAGTAGGTGGTCAAGTTATACACATCTATTTATTTTCATCATACTTTGTTGTGTAAATAATTTGATTAATTGTTTGAATTTTTTTTTTCATTATAAACGTTGCTTATTTAAGGTGGTGCATCCCCGGTAATAGCGAAATTCAAAATTATCTCACGTTTTTTGCAAATTGCAGCTCTGAAATAGGTAGAATATTGATCAAAATACAAACCACGACTATAATTATAGTTTTTTTTACTGATTTAAAACCATAAATATCATCTAACATACACTTATGTAAAATTTGAATATTTCATGATAAAATAACATGTTACATTAGTAATTCGGCGAGTACAAAAGAAATGTGACAAAAATAAAACTGATTTTCTAATAACTTGACTACTTATTGATTTATTTATACTTAAATCCCTCGCCAATTAGTGGTGACAACGTTATAATAAATACTGGATATTCTGCGATTGGATATTAAACGAAATGGACATTTTGCGAACTGGACATTCTGCGAATGAGGGTGTTCTAAAATGACGTTGACCAGGTGGCAGCACTGAGGCGTCAGGTCCGGACACCTGTCAAAACGCTTATATAAATGACATTAGTTAGACATCAACGTCAACGTCACGTATACGTTTTGAAAGAAAAAGACCTGACGGCTAAGTGACGCTAACTGGTGGTGAGAATTTTCTTGAACACCCTCATTGGACATTTCGCGAACTGGACATTTTGCGTCTGCTTGATATTTTGCGGATTAGAAGAATGTCCAATTGCGCCTAAACGGAAAAAATCTAAAAATCAATCGAAACGTTATAAAATAAGAGAGAATGGCATTAGCTAAACCCTATTTTTTTTTAGTTTAACTTTCTTATTTAGTTTCTTGGGAATCAACAATTTGTTTTGGAGAAATTAAAATACCTGAAGTCATCTTCAAAAGAATAAAACAGTACAATCATTAGGGTACTCTACATTGCTTAACTGCAGAGACACGGGCCATATTCTCTACGAAAGAGAGTGATCTGTAATCTACTACGGACACAGTGCGGGATGCTCGATAACGCCTATCTTCGATATTTTGTTTTTAGTGTATTCGCGTCAACAAAATAGTGACTCATCATTTTCACTCGGCTTAGCCATGCCCCTTGACCAACCTAATCGTATTAAAATAGAAAGCAGTGTTCACAATGACCATACAGCCTAGGTACACGTACATACTCCCTACCAAAAAAGAGTGAGCTGTAATCTACCAGGGGCCCAGGGTGTGTTGCTCGATGTCGTCTATCTTCGACATTTTGTTTGTATAGTGTATTCGGATCAAGGATATAGTGACTCATCGTTTTCACTCAGCTTAACCTCGCACCTTGACCAATTAAATCATAGTAAAATAGAAAGCCGTGTTTATAATGGCCAGTTGAATTAAGCCAATTTGTAAAAATATAAGTGAAAATTTTGACTAAATTTTGAAATATTTACTCAATTTTATTTTAAACTAGCTTCTGCCAGCGGCTTCGCTTGCGTGAATGTAAGTTTCTCCATACCAACTTTGGAACCCCGCTTCATCCCCTTAGGGAGTGATTTTTAGAAAATCCTTTCTTAGTGCTCGCCTACATCATAAAAGGAAACTTTGTGTAAAATTTCACGCTCCTAATTCCAGTAGTTTCGGCTGTGCGTTGATATGTCAGTCAGTCAGTTTCCCCTTTTATATATATAGATTATTGCGTTGTGAAAAGTTTGCTTTAATATGATAGGTCTAATTTTTACCCCAATATGAATGGCTGATTCTTTGAAACCGAGAGAATGTCTCATTCATCTGGCCTAGATTATTCTTTACAATTTGATATTTTTATTTGCATATTAGTTTTTCCCTAAATGTATCAAAGGCATTCATTTGCGCCCAGTGGCTTACGACACAAAATAGATAGGTACGAAAACTCGACCACATGAATGAGACATTATCTCGGTTTCAAAGAATCACCCGAATACGCCTTTACGTTGCAGTTGCACTGATGAACCACTATTTCCTTAACGCGAATAAACTATAGTATAGCTTAGGGGCAGAGTAGTAACGTCCCCGACTTACCGAGTCGTAGAGTAGGTCGTGAGTTCAAACACAGCTAGGAAAATTACTTTGTTAATTTATTTATTTTAATCACCACTCCTCCCAAAACAGTGAAGGAAAACATCTTGAGGAAACCGGCATGTCCTAGTATCAAAAATTCAAAAACATGTGACATCTACTGACTCACATTAGTCGATTACGAGTATTACGACCCTTTCTCTCTCCTAAAGAGGAAGCCTAAGTACTAACTGTGGGAACATTATAAGGCTGATTAAGCCTACGAAACTTGTAAATTTTAAAGTTTTCCCTCACCTGTGCTGTACAAGCCTGAGCAAACGCGTTCAAAGTGTGCGTGACGTGTAGAGTCTCAACTCCACCGGCTAACGCACAGATAGCCTTGACCGCTTGGAACACGGCCTTGGGAGAACAGCAGCCTTCCGCGCTCGTCACGCCTATTGCGCGGGATAACTCGCCTTCCAGAGTTTCTGCAATGGATGACAAGGGATAATTAAATCAAACTACAAAGTATCTTTCGGAAGTCGATGTCTCTAGTTTTGTTCCTTCGTTGATTGATGCCGACTTTAGAAAATAAAGTTCTTTGCACTTTATATTGTGCCAGCGGCTTCGCCCGCGTGAAAATAGGGTGGAGTTTCGTAATATTCATTCTTAGCGGATGTTTACAACCTATAAGGAACCTACCTGCCAAATTTTAAGTTTATTTTTGTTATAGTTTCTGAGATTTCATGATTAATCGTGGTGGAGTGGTATTTCGCTTTTATATATAAATTTCATTTGGAAAGTTGTATTTTTTTCTACTATTCCATGGAATCCTCACAGTTAAAACACGGGTACCATTATCTTTAGAACAATTATTTATATTTTCTTCGTCATTGTCCTTGTCTGTTTTAGTCAATATAATTATTTTACGCCACCTATAAAATACCTATCATTGAGGTGTTCCGTTGACTATCTTCATCAGTTTCACTTCACCAAATGATACTTTCTAAATCCTAACGTGTATATAAAAATCGCCACACCTATGCCTCTATTATTCGAGGAGTTCCTTCAATTCCTTATCATCTTTGACAAAAATGGGACGAATCTTCAAGATTTTTGGCACATTTTTAATTGAAAGGATATTCATTAAAAATGTGATATAATGTGATAATCCGAACGTTAGAACCATCAAGGTCCGATGTCAGTTAAAACGCAAAATTCTTATGTATAGGTCTGGTCTAAATCGTTAGACACTCCAGTTTCGCCTTCAACCTAACCCAACGCAGAGTCATGCAGAGTATGTGTTTGGTCTTCAACACTTCTATAAATATATACTAGCTTTTTCCAGCGACTTAGCTCACCTGGGTAGGCAATTAGTGCCCAGAGGTGAACTGTTTATTTTATAAATATGGTCTGGTTAAACCCTAATAAAAGTACAAGTCACAATAAGTAAATAAACATAAAATAACACTTGCTCTTGGAATGATAAAAACTCAAACAGTCAGTACCACAGTATACCACAATACTTTATACACAATACAATAACTTTTTATAAATTCTTACTTTTGGATGATCTACTTTATAAGTCAATTCTTCAAATGAATGAAAGAACAAAAATTC
The DNA here is from genome assembly GCA_961205895.1 of Mythimna pallens. Taxonomy (NCBI): domain Eukaryota; kingdom Metazoa; phylum Arthropoda; class Insecta; order Lepidoptera; family Noctuidae; genus Mythimna; species Mythimna pallens. The sequence continues at coordinate 9,656,244 of OY540829.1, forward strand.
AATTCATTGTTTGTTTTTAGACGTGAGGCATAAATATTGGAACAGGTATGTGGATTAGGTAGTTTGCGATGCGAGTCCGTACCTAATCCTAAGCGTTATTAGGTATGGCACACAATATTCGTACACAGTCTACACAGAAGATATTCTGCACCTTAAAATGTGGAAGTTCTATGCCACGAATATACGTTGTTGTTAAGTGGTGCTATTGTAAATAATTTCGAAGAAAAATAACAAAACTTTCACGTCATTTGAAAATAAATGTGTAAAAATCAGACTCACTTAATAATATGGGTGAAATGCATGTTAATCTAGTAATGCTCTGGTTTCTACCTGTTTTAATGTTAACCTATTTTTCGGTATTAAAGAAAAAAAAATATGTCGTTTGAGTAATTCTACAATGAACTTTAACCTTGACCTAACTTATACAACACTATATCGCACTCTTGGGTGGAGTGCGAGATAGTGTCAGACTTTTACTGACTAAAAACCCACTCCTGTTCCTTCGTTGCCTTCGTCCCAGGGCCCCGGGTTTCATTTTCACACTACCCATGGCCCCAGTAGGCTTCGACCCTGCTGGGCCCCTACGATTTGCTGACATCTCCCTGAGGCGCGCGTGGAACAATACGCACCGTCGACGACTTGGGCTTGGTCCGGATGGTTACCGGACGGTCGGACGGCGGGCTACCCAATGCTCGCCGTCCGCAAGCCCGCGCCTACGGTGGCCGAAAATCGGGATTGGAATCCCGGCGGCGGTTGGGGCGTGAGGACCGTTGCCTCACGCGATCAGCCGCCTCCTTTGCTAGCATTACTGCTTCGCAGAAGGAGGCGACCGCCTGCCACTACTCCTCGCTTCGGACCATGGCCTGTACCAAGGCCCGGCGCGAGAGATCGCCGCCGCCGATCGCCCTCACGAGGACACGGCGTTGCTCTGCCCAAGCGGGGCACACCTCCTCCGTGTCCTCCGGGTGGTCCACACAGTGGCGACACCCGGGCGTCGCTTCCGCACGAATCCGGTGCAGGAACTTCCCAAATTTACCGTGTTCGGTGAGAACCTGCGTCATGCGGAAGGTGAGGACGCCTTGAGGTCTTTCCAACCACGCCTCAAAGAGGGGACTTACCGCCATAATTGTGGCGTGCCCAATCATGCGTAGGTACGTGACCATTAATAGAATTGCATAAATTTACTACATTCCATTGGTTTAGCTAGTTTACGTATTACGCCATTTGTGTGAATCTACACAAGATGACAGTCCTAAGCCTGTGAGAATGTCTAATAGACGACATTTTAAAAGATTCTGCTCTGTACCATTATTAACACATTGTGCAGGTGCACTCTTTAAGTATGAAGGGTAATTTTGATCACTATATTAGATTAGACGTTAAAAACCAAAGTATTCACGTTTGCTTTAAGTACCGTTAGCCCATAAAAAAACGAAATAAATATAATCCATTGTTCTACAAATATCAGAAACGGAACGTCCATACTCCATGCCCAATATTTCTTACCCAATCCACATACGCTACGTAATATCGGTACAATATTTGTAACAGGCCAGCGGCTGTATTGTACAAAATATTCGGATTAGGTATTTTTAAATACTAGGATTAGGTGGAATAGGTATCGTTTTTACCTAATACGACTCATGTCTATTTGTTTTTGATCTGATAGAAAGTGAATATCAGACCGAATTATTCTGCTGTCGAGAGCCAAATAGAAAGTTATGCAACGGACAAGCTTCTGTAGAAAAAAAAATCTTCCTCTTACATAGAAATATGTAGAAATTGTTATTTATCGACCTAAATACTACATCTTGCATTGGATAAATTAAAGTAGTGTCCCATCACTTTCGTGAAAGACACTATTATCAAAAATACAAATAGGAAAGGCCTTTGTCCAGCTTTCGTGGAACAATACTGTAGCAGCGGCATTGCGCTGACTACTACTTCTCGCGGTAACGAAACCATAGCGACTTTTAATTCGACGCCAGCGCCATCTAGTTGCGAAACGGGTACTAAACTGCAGTCGCGGTGTTTCCTACATTTTTTGTTGTTGAAATAAACACAAAATAATGCGAAATTCGCTCGCAAACATTAGATAAAATTATTACTACTAACGTAACGTATTTATGAAATAAACACAAAATATTCTCGGAGGTACTCGCCCAGACTGCATTTTTGAGTCATCCTGTTTCGAAAGTTTTCATGCGTACCAATTATTTATGATGGTTTTATTTACACTACAAAATATAAAATCACCGTTATTAAGACTTATATTTAAAACATTTATTTTTCCAAATTGTTCTAAGTTAAACTTGATCTTCTTTCTTGAACAATTTATGTCGAGAATCTCGGTTTGTCATTACTTTGTAACAATCAGTCTCACGCTAATATTGTTTTTACTACTTAAACCCCGTCCACGGACGCGTAGCTTCATAGACACCTATTGTGATTATGACAGCTGTGAGCAGGCGTACACCAAATGTATAATGACACATTTGGTATACGCCTGCTCACAGCTTACATACAATAAATTTTGTAATATACGCATCGTTCGTCGTTCGTGTTCGGTGGTGTTTGGCGGCCGCAACTTTTTCTGACCCATGAAACTCGACAAAGCGGCAACGACACGACGCGAAGGCACGACGTAGGCCTTAACCTACACGCGACAGCCACTTGGTGTTTGGTGGTAGTCGCTGGTGGTCGGTAGCTGCAACTTTTTCTAAACCAAGCTTCACTAAAAAATCACTAATCACGATAGATTCCGACGAAGAAGGTTTAATTCCGCTGCTGCTGACAAGAGGTCGTCGTCAGTGCCGGCCACAAGAAGCGAGCAGCGACGTCCATGTAAATGTATGAAAACTAAAGGAAACATCGACGAACTGAAACAATTTGCCTGCAGCAGTCTTCCCGTCCCTTACATTGAATAGGCTCTATATAAACTAGTGTGGTTCACCATCATCGATTGCATCACTGCTCAGGTAGAATCGCAGTCAAGCACTAGTTTAAATCATTAAAAAAAAAGCAAAACACTGGTGGGGTTTTGTACTTGTGTTCGGTAGTCTATGTGCGGCCAGGCTAAGTGACTTACCTAATAATATAGACAGGTTGTCAAAGGACAACTGCGGCGCAGCTCCGTGACACGGCAGCAGGTCATCGAGCGTCAGATGTGCGTCTCTAGCGTCATCACGCTCTGTTCGCGCTAACACGTTGTCTTTGCCTTCAGTCAGGCTTAGCGTCACGTCTTTTTCTAACCGAACGCATTCCCGTATATAATCGTATTCGCTGAGGCAACTACCGGGTGTCAGGTATTCTTTTGCTCCCCATACCTGGAAGATGAAATGAAAAACATAAATATGTTTATTATATTGTTGTGTTATATTTTTGTTGAATATTGTATATTGTTCAGTATTATTCAATATACAAAAATTGCTAGCTGACGAAACTACACAGACAATAAAAGGAATAATAAAAATGAAATGAAAGAACGAGTGATATTTTTTTTTCTTTCTTTTTGTCTTATTTGCACATCATATTATTCTGATGAAAATTGTTTCTCTCCTGTGTATATTTTTTATATAATATATCATACATAACAACAAATAACACAAAAAATCTCTATTTCTGAAAACTGCATTAAAATTGGTTATTAAATGAAGCAGCAATTAACATTTTAAATATATACGAAAGAGTGGGGGCATGGTGGTTATACTTATTAACCAGTTGTAGTTAATAAGTATAACCACCATGCCCCATGTAAAATTGGTTACTACACAAGAAGACAGATATTTCTCGTGTAGTTGTATACCTTAGCCTGCCATTTCATGAAGCAGCAATTAACATTTTAAATATATACGAAAGAGTGGGGGCATGGTAGTTATACTTATTAACTACAACGGGCCAGATCGTTTTAACGTTAACATTTGATGATATGTCAATCCTCGTTGGGCCATGTCATTATTGATGTAGGATTTCTATGATAATAAAAGGTTTAAAACTTTAATGTTTAAAACGATCTGGCCAGTTTTACTTGGCCGTATCATAAAATGATCAATTTCTAAGATCTGGCCACGACAGTTACATCTTTTTGTACACACGTTACCTGATGGCGGTGGCGCCATGTTTCATTATGTGCATCCATATTCTGTTACTTGACAATTTTCCCACCAGATTTGAAAGGTTTCGCATTTAATATTGAACAGATTTGAAAAATTATTTCTATTTGCAATTTTAGTTTTTATTTTTATATAATAAAATAATAAAAATCTTACCCGCAACATATACTCAGACATATCTTCTCTAATGTCCTCATCTAGAGAACACACTACAGTTAATATCACATGTTCCACTGTCGATTCCACTGGAAACCAAAAACAAAATCGTAAGTACTAAATCAATCTTATATCATTAGAGCAACAATCGCTAGTAAATAATTCGATTATAAATCTGCTCAATAAACATAAAGCCGTACGTCAAGCGTAGAAAAGTCTTGAGGAGAAAAACTATCACACAAAATAATGCAGGAGTGGCTGAACAGGGTAACTTGATATTAAGCTACCATTTGTTTGCTTAGGTTTTTCTAATTTCTTGCCAAACGATAGTATTCTTTTTTTTTATAAATTTTGATTCAATTCTAATTCCCAACAGAAATCAGAAATCAGAAACGTTAATTTCAAATAGACCAATTACAGGCACTTTTGAATTGCCAAAATGTCGGTCAGTCAAAAGAAAAAGAGTGAAGCTACGTGCTCCGTACGTGAGCACAGGGGGAATGCATATGTTTTTTTTTTTTTGGTTCAGATATAGCATTCTACTTATACATTTGAACTAATAATGAGATTTTCAGACCCCACTTTTTGGATGTTTTAACATCCGCCATATTAATAATATTGTATTTTAAAATATGTTTCGCTCACTATAGGTACGAATTTATTGACACCTTAACCTTTTGTGTGTGTGTCCCTTGAATAAAAGTGTTTTTATTCTATACTTATGACCGTTAGTCATGTAGACATGACAATGCAAAATGTGTCCAACACGCCACGGTCACGAACACATGACAGACTTAACAAACTGCTATGCAGTTTGGCAGATGTAATGATAAGACTTGCTTGGTAACAAAATGTGATTAATCAATATAATAAAAAAGAAATCGCCCAGTCAAAAGCCAAAAGCGTCCTCTCAGAGCGAACGGGCAGCTCCGAGAGGATGCTTTTGCTTTTTTGGCGTGGTCAAAATCGGATCGGAGGCCCTAAAACTGAACTGTTAAAGGGATGAAGCTATATAGGGTGTATAGCTTCATCCCTTTTTCGCTCGTATGCTTGACATTTTAAAACGTCATGGTAAAGCCTCAGTACTTTAACTGCGACGGTGGAACGGAGGTACATATAAACATAAATATCCTACTTAAATCATAACCTATTTGTATTTGGTTTTACCGTGGTCGGATAAAAATGAACTTTGCTTTGGCAGAATAGTCGCAGTTGTTGCTTACCATCAGAGGTAAAGGTGATGGGTTCGTCGGAGTGAGCGTGATGGACTAGAATCTTGATACTGGTGTTCGGTGGGTACTTGCCGCCCGACCGCGCCGCTATTACGTGGCCTGGGTTCGTCTTCTCGTCTAAATAATTGAATCTTTCTGGAAAAACCAAACCAATGGGTAAATAAATAGAAAATATTACCTAACACTACGAACACAGTTTAGTATATGAATACAGATTGGCAAGCAGGCAATGCCATTGTAGTAAACATTTAAATCAATCTGCTTAGCTTTTTGCCAATTATGCTGGGGTCGGCTCTCAGTGAGACTGGATGCTGCTGAGTAGCAATATTTTACGTCCAGCAACTGCCTAACAGATCTTCACTGCCTAGTAGCTAGGTAACACAAGACTAAGGTCAGATTTAATGGCTTTTTCCTACCGTATAGGGATAGCGATCTGAAATCAAGTAATCGAAAAATGTAGGTAAAAAATAGTTTTTTTTTTTAAATCGGTCTTCAACGACCGGATCGATTCTGTGAATTGATCAGAATCAGAAACTTGAAATCGAGATTCGTTTTTTTTTTTCTGCGGAATGCAACCGTTTTATTGTTTACATACGTGTAAAATTTTCCTCAAGTTATTTTTTAAATGAATGCTTATCTACGCCCGATTTTCGACGATCTTTAGGAAATGAATATTTTAGAACTCAATTTATTACTGAATCTATTCGAAAATCGATCTTCTTTAGGAACAATCGTCATCCCTACTATCGTAACGATTGTCAAAGATCTTCTTCATATGACAGCAAGAAGGTTGAGGTAAAAGCTACGAAGCCGAATGTGGACATGTTCGCGCTAGATGGCGCTGAATAAGTCAAGGAAACAGTATTTGCTAAAATCGGAAATTCCACTTCACTGACTTTAGTAAAATTAATGTAAGTATAGCACTTTATAAGCACTATACTTAAAGATATGAACAGTCAGAATAAGATGGATATAGGTAATCATTTGACTGAGTTCAATAAAGTGGAATGACAGATTTCCGAGCCCTTCAATTGTTTACACTTACTTCTAACATCCAGTACCATTTTGAGAAAAGCTTTGTGCTCGCTATCATAATTTCTTGTTCTCGTTTTCACTATGCAGTCGTACAGCTTATTCTAAAACATATGAGAAATGCAATTTTAGTAATATTATGTCGAAATAAATATTATGCAGTAGTAAAATTGTTACCTAAATTAAATTTCTTGAATGATTAACTCTATACAAAACGTACTACTTTTTATTTCTGTAACCTATTATGTTATTAAATAATAGGGTAGATAAATATAATTGGGCCGTCAGTACTTACAAAAAGTAGAAAAAATTGATTTATCCAATGACTTATTTTTCTTGTCACGTGATTAAAAATTGAAAACAATCCAGTTCGATAAAAATTTCGCGTGACGTCTTAAGTACGTAAAAAACATTACCACTTTATTCTTAAAAGTGATGATTCGTACGATAGTTTTAAACAATTTTTATTAATGTAATAAAACAAAAAATACATTTCAATATTCTGAAAGTCCGTGTTCGATTCCCGCACGGAAAAAATATTTTTATAGCCTATAGATATTTTTTCCCGGTCTAAGTATCTTGTGTATGTGAATTTACATGTTTATGAACGCACCCGTTATACAATAGTCATAGTATGGGGAAATGTAAAAAAAAAAAAAAAACTGTTGGATTAAATAAATTTTTGCCCAGTGCCTAGTGCGAAATTGTTTTATGTTAACGCGGCCGGCACGTTTATGACGTTCGGTACTCCGATTGGTCCTCTCCAGGTTCTTAACCAATCAGAGCCAAACACGGTAAACGTTTCGGTCGCATTAACGTAAAAGCAACTCGCACTCGGCGCACAGGAATAATTACTTACAGTGGTAGACCTCAAAGCAACAGCAGGCACGCTAGGTATCGACTTGGGTGGCGGCGAAGGCAGCATAGTATCTTTCTTGTTAATAGTCGCGTACACGGGCGCATCTCGCATCTGTGTCTCCCCGTACAGAAAGTCGAGTGGATCGTACTCTTCGTACACACTGCTCGAACACTCGCTTGAAGCGGCTGCATGTTCTGTGGTTTATTTTAAACATTAGTTAACTTATGCCCTGATGTAATTTTTTTTTGTTTTTAGGTGTATATCATCTAATGACATCTCCCACTCTTTTGTGTCAGACTTTTACTGACTAAAACCCTTTCCTGTTTCGTCTTTACCTTCGTTTTAGGGCCCCGGGGTGCTGACATCTCCTTGTGGCGCGCATGAAACACTACGCACCGTTGACGACTTGGGCTCGGTCCGGACAGTTACTGGATGCTCGAACAGCAAGCTACCCATTGCTCGCCGTCCGCAAGCCCACGGCAACGGAGGCCGGAAATCGGGGTCGGGATCCTGGCGGCTGGGGCGTGAGGGCCTGAGGGCAGAAGGAGGCGACAACCTGCCACTCCTCCTCGCTCCGGACCATGGCCTGTATCAAGGCCCGGCGCGAGAGATCGCTGCCGCCGATCGCCCCCACGAAGACACGGCGGTGCTCTGCCCAGGCGGGGCACACCTCTACAATATGCTCCACCGTATGCTCCACCGTGTCCTCCGGGCGGTCCACATAATGGTGACACTCGGGCGTTTCTTCCGCACGAATCCAGTGCAGGAACCTCCCGAACTGACAATGTCCGGTGAGGACCTGCGTCATGCGGAAGGTAAGGACGCCGTGTTGTCTCCAGCCACTCCTCAAAGAGGGTCTTACCGCCATAAATGTGGCGTGCCCACCACTGGATTGCGACAGTCGCTGTCGCCATTCCACCATGAAGTCCCGCCGGAACTCTGTCACATGCCACGGCGAGTTTCGCCCCGGCGTTGCATCTCCACGCGCAGATCGTGCATGCGTGCAAGGTCTGTTGCCACCAAATCCCACGATGGTAGGCCAGCAAGGATGCTAGCCGTTTCGCGGGAAACCGTGCTGTATCCCCGCACCATCCGGATTGTTATTTTTATTGGACTGGCCACTTTGTCAGCTTTGAGTCTCAAATACACTAAAGGACAAAATGTCCCCCAACATGACGCGGAACGCTGACAAATTGTCTAACAACTGGCCCTGCGTCACGTGAATGTGTCGTAAAATATCGGGGGGTAAATTGCTGGACACTGGACAGCGTCACGTAGATTGAGCGTCGCACGTCAATTTAAGGGACTTTTTGTCCCCTATGTGTTTAAGGTTTTACGTCAAATTACTCGCTGTTGATATAAATGAAATGGTAAAAATAAAATATAATAAACCATCCAAGAGTTACTGCTGGAAGTTTCCTATATTAGTTACACAATGCACCCCCTATTGTAACGTTGGTCCCATCCCTATAAATAGCTTCATCTAGGTTATCTCAATGCAGTTAACGCTACAGACTACACCGCTTGTTTGCAAGCATATCCAAGCTTTATTAATATATGTAGACAATATGACCACTGGTTTAAAGTTACCCTCATTTTATGTAAGATTGCTATGCATTACGCCTATTTTATGTAGGATATATTAAACAACTTTTCTCGCTTAAGCTAGAGTGGGAGGGCGTGTCAGACTTTTACTGACTAAACCCACAGTGTCCCTTCAGTTGCACTTTACAGTCCAGGGCCACGGTATCTCTTTCGAACATTCCCGCAGCCCTATCAGGTGTCTTAAGGTAGAAAGAACTACATTGCGCACACGTGAGCCACGTATCTGGGCGCGTCAGTCTCCACACATTTTACATGGCAACTAGACTCGCAGAGCTACATTAGATCCACGCCACGCGACGCCACGCAACGCGCCGCTACGTACAAATCAGGCGTGGTTCACGTGTGCGTCGGTCAAGTGTAGTTCTTGCTTTATTCCTTGACCCCTTTTAATTTCACCATGAAATTTAGTAGTTCCATTCAACCAATTTTTTCTAAAAATGCCATACAAGACAAAATGACAAATATCAGGTGCTACCTTCATAACGATCAGTCGTGTTTTGGTTTAGATATTAGAACATTCTGCCACACAATATTAGACAACCAATCATGAATGCAATGTTTTGAATTAGAAAACAAAATGGTTGATAAACGAACTGAGTGTCGCAAACACGTGCAAGTGTTGAAAGTAATGAAAATTTTAATATACAGATGAATAATGACTATTAGCATGGACTTAGAATTGAGAATATTTTCAATACTTACACCTCTCTGCTAAGGTACTATGCGGAGCGGTAGACTTAAAAAGAAGTAGATGTACCTACGTTTTACACATAAGAATTTAAACTGAAATTATGAATATAAGATTTCCTTGTAATGCATGGTACACATTATTTTTAAATATATCACGTCTTCACATTGACACATTGAAGAAACATTTCTTACATAATAAGTATAATAAAATTTACTGAATTTTGTAGGGACTTCTAATTTTGTAAACCAATGCAGGTTCACATAGCTAATACTTTCTGTATGTTTTGAAATCTCAATGTTTAAAATTACGTATACACAATCTGATTTCTGAAAGCCAACTTTACTTAAATTACTTAGCAAAACTCCACAGACACGATACTTTTTTTAAGTGGGAAATCATAAAAACGACTTCTCGCGCTCTAAGTGGAGCGAGAGGGAGTAGTTTTTACTGACTAAATCCCGCAGCCTTGGCAGGACCAGGGCCAGGACAGACACCATACCTCGTGTCTGTGAAATTTTGCTACTCAATATAATAGTTTAATATTATCGTTTAAGTTGTTGGTGTTTGAACCAATAAATCACAACCACAACAATGTTATTTTACATCAGAATCGACTGGCTTTTAGAAACCACTACTATTAATCCAATCTCGCTTCCAAGTCCATTTGTGAATGCAACACAAACCACTCACCGACATTATTTTTCTCAGTTAATAGCGGATCAAAGGCTTCGAGCACACTGACTCTCACGCTACCTGGCGCCGAAGAGTTGCGGCCGAAGTCGATAAGGTTCATTGACTTGGGGAGGCTACCTACTGTGTCCGAAGCTTCGTTGGACTGAAAAATATAGAGAGAAAATTGGATATTATCCTGTATTTAAAAAATAAAAACAAATCTATACTTGAAAACAGCATAAAAATGATTATTAAATGAAACAGCAATTTGAATTTCAAATATTGGTTATAAGGAAGATTGGGCAAAAACACTAAAAATTCTCTATTTTTGAAAACAGTATTAAAATTGGTTATTAAATGAAGCAGCAATGAGGATCAGTCATGATTTTTGTGGAGTATGCAGACTTATAGCGTCAAAAAAAACAGAAAATACTGTGAAAAAAATATTTAAATCAGACCAAAAATGACGAAGATACAGCAATTTTAGTGTATTAGTTCCAGAAACGCGCCCGAGAATGAAGCGACTCGCTGTGACGTCATCTGTCATGAAGCCGTTCGTCGCACGGATCATGACAGATGACGTCATCGTAAACAGTCCAGCGAAAGCGCGCGTTTCCAAGTAGCCCCGTTCAGAAAAACTTTAATAAATCCACAATTTCTTGACGGATTTTAATAATTTAAAAAATTTAATGCTCAGTAAATTATTACACATACGATGTACTTAGTAAAAATCGGATTTGCTATTGTGTGATTAATCCTCGAACATCTCGCTATCTCTGTTGTACACACCATATGTCCAATGAGTGCATCCTTATTCTGTTGCTTGACAGTCTCCCCTTCCACCATATTTGACAAGTTTCTAGCTTGCTTAATATTGAACAGAATTGAAAAATATCTTTCTTGAATTAACATTTAATACAAGCTACTGATAGCTTACAGTCCTACAGTCAACCAAATTGTTTACACGAAACGCAATTAGAAATCAAAATTAATTAAATTAGACGTAATTGAGAGTTACACTAATTGCGCTATAAATCAGTTGTTACGTATGCCAATTATTAAATAAATGTTTTAGGCTTCTTCAAGGCATCATTTTGTTAAGCATTTATGGTGCAAAGAGCCAAGAGATTATGGTTTCGACATAAAATCTACCGTCCAACATACCAAGCACTCAACCTTGCTACCAGCATCCTCACAAGATTATATTTTACATGAACCTGTTACTGCACTTTTCATTCCTACGATAGAAGATCAAAATATTCAACTCACCGCTACACTCACTTCCGATAACTTCCTAGAACTATTGCTTTCAACTTTATCCTTCGCAGGCTCTGTCTTAACGACCGGCTGGTTCACATTATTATTATTCTTCACTACATTATTATTCGTACTATTCACAAAATTCACATTTGCCGGATTCTGCTGAGCAGGCGCAGGCGGGTAGGAATGCGCTTGATTCAGTTGTGGGTATATAGCCATCGGCCTCGGAGGTCGAGAGATCATGTTTGTTGTGCTATAGTTGTATGCAGGCGGTGCAGGATAGGCGTACGGCGATGGTGTCGCCATCCGCGTCTGAGTGTACTGTACAGGGTACATCGGGTTCACAGCCACGAAGGTTGGAGGCATGTCTGGAGGAACACCAACGGGTGGCGCGTAGTAGGCGTAGCTGGGTATCGGAGCAGGCATTGGTGTCGGTGGCTGCGCAGTCGGCATCGGCGGAGGTATGCCGTACGGCGTAGGCATAGGGTACGGCGGGATCGCATTGTACGGCGGCTGATAGTTGTACCCATACGTCGACGCGTAATAGCTCGGCCGCTGATTATAGGGCTGATTGTTCATTGTGGCGGCCGGCTCAGTTGTGTTTAATGCTAGCTCTTCAGTCTGTTGGCCTAACCTGGGAAAAGGAGAGTCTATTATTAGGTATTTACGTTGAACAATGAAACCAACACTCATACAACGATGCTTGTTGCGACAGTGTTTATCCTCTATATTTAAGCTAACAATGTAACCATTCACGATATTAATTAAGGTCTATTATGAGACATATCAGTGACAGTTTCGTGTTAATGTATTTAGGCAGAAATATTTTCAGGATAGTAGACAGCTAACTTACTAATACTAAGTAGTATATCATTAAATTCATTGAGAAAGAAGAAAATGATCGTAAGTGTACATAGTTCCGGGATCAAAAGTATCCTATTCCAGAACACGATCTATCCGTATGCCAAATTTTATCCAAATTGGTTTGAGCGTAAAGAAATAACAAACACACATACCATCACACAAACATTCGCCTTTATAATATAAGTGTGATAAATGTTATTGCAACTCAATAACATACTTTAGTTGTTATCGATTTTAATCACTAAAATCAATATAGTATCCTTTTTTTTTATATATAATACAGTATACTTATGACTGTTTTGTAAAACAATATGCGTACAGCTAAGGAGTGGAATTCCCTGCCGGAGTCTGTGTTTCCTGTTAGCTACAACCTACGGGTCTTTAAGTCATGAGTGAATAGGTTACTTCTAGGCAAGCGTGCTCCATCGTCGGCCACATCATCGCTTACCGGTGAGATAGTGGTCAAACGCGAGCCTATCAATAATAAAAAAAAACAATGTTTTGGATCCATTTTTAATATTATAAAAATTTAACGTGAAAATAACTCTGTCCGTCAGTTACGCTTTCTCGGTTAAACTACTAAACCGATTTTGATGAAATTTGGTACGGAATGAGATTGAACCCCAAGGAAGGACTTAGGCTACTTTTTACTTGGTTTCGACTTCAACATCGCAGACGAAGTCGCGGGCTAAAGCTAGTGTGGTTTATAATATAAAATATTATCATGAATTCTAGACATTTTTAAGTCTGGCATACTTTTTGATTTTGGAGTCCATAAAGCAATATACTCCAATTCGAAACGAATCACTACTGTTGCACAAATAAATACATTATGCAATTTCGATTAGTCAAGCAAAATTCACATAAAATGCGCTGCGACTTTAATATTATGAAGACAACGCGGTTGGCGTAGTGATTGAGCGATCAGCTACTGCGCTGCGTGTCGCGGGTTCGACTTCCGCATGGAACAAGTATTGTTATGGGCTACAGATAGGTGTTCCGTGTCTGGGTGTTTGATGTATGTGATTTTACAAGTTTGTAAACGCACCCACAGCACAAAAGTATTTCCTAGTATTTTTTTAGGTGAAAAACCCTCCAATGTCTTCTCTCACTCTAAGGCGGAACGTGTCAGTCTTTTACTGACTAAACCCCACTCCTATGTTCCTTATTTGTCATACGTTTCTAGACCCCGGTTTTCCCTTTCAGACAACCCATGGCCCCAGTAGGTTTCGGCACTACTGGACCCCTGATACTGCAGACATCTCTGATTTTTAGGGTTCCGTATCTCAAAAGGAAAAAACGGAACCCATATAAGGATCACTTTATTGTCCGTCCGTCGGTCTGTCTGTTTGTCTGTCAAGACCCTTTATCTCGGGAACGCGTGGAAGTATTGAGTTGAAATTAAAATCATATAAAGCTCATCGTAAACTTGAGTTTGCGGTCTCTAGAAGCTGTGAAAGAATCAAATTTTTAAGTTACGGCCGTTTATGTCTCAAAAAACGTATATTTCGACACTCTCGAGGAAATCAAAATTCATAAGGTAGTTCCGTTGACCCAGAATCCTGAAATTTTGCATAAAGCAAGGTCTTATAGCACAGGTAGAGGAATAAATCTGAAAACTGTAAAATTGTTGTTACGTCACAACAAAAAAAAAATTGATCTTCGGCCAAATCTTCAAGACTCCATTCGGGAATTGAACTGTTTACATAGGTAAGTTTATACGGAACCCTCAAGGCGCGAGTCCAATTCGCATTTTCCCAGTTTTTTTTTTTTAAATATTATCACTTATTCCTAAATACTCACTTATTAATCTGTTCAATATACTCCTTTAACTTGACATGCGGTTCTTTGGGAGCATTTTTGCTCGTAGGGCTCGAAAATGATATCAAGTCGCTACTCTCATCTCTCGTTGGACTGGTTCCAGTTGATCTGAAGAATTGAGACAAGAATATATGAGCATCACTGTTATTCCCAGTAGATTGGCTAGTCTGCAAGACGACGAGCATAAGTTATGATAAATGAATTTGTTTTTAATAATAATAATGATTAAAAAGTGTGTCACGCCACCTTCGTTCAATAAACAGGTGTTTTACAGATAGTGGTACTTATTTAAAAATTGCGTTTTACTTTATACATGATTGTGACTGTGTGTGAGATTATTAATTTACTTGGCTTATTTGCTTATGCATTGAAATAAGATACGAATACATGCTTTCTTGGACTGAAAACTAGCCATGGCCTATGATATTCGTTCAAACACCACCCAGATTTATTTATTCAATACTTCTTGCACACACATGGAAGCATCACCATAGCCCAGTGGTTAAGGCACCCGCCTCTCATGCAAGAAATTGCGGGTTCGAAACCGGGCAAGTACTTAAGATTTTTCAATTCAAGATTATGTACTTTTCTAAGTATTTTTGGACATTACTGACACCCCGTGCCCCGGAAAGCATGTAAAGCTGTTGGCCCGGATTATCGTTACAGGTAGTCAGACGTCAGAAAGTTTGACTATCAGTCTATCCAAGGAGAATCGTGTTGCCCAGGTTAAAACACAGGTATATACAACCGTATCTGGTTTGACTGAAAGCTGACCCCAAGCTAGTTGGGAAAAGGCTAGAGAAATTATGGTGATACACAGAAAAGTATAGAGGCGGCCTTAGGACTTTACTAGCGGTTTGCGAGCGGCTGCGCAGCGGGGCGTGAGCGCAGCGAATGCGTCGCGAACACACCGCGACTGCACAGCGAAGATGTCGCGGACGCATGGCAAATTCGCAACGTCTTCAAGGCGTGTTTGTTGCAAGTTAACGACGTACGTACACTCACTAACAAAATGGATTGCGACGAGGAGACACTGCTGTTGGCTTTGTTACTTCGAAGACGCCGCAGAACCGCACCTCGTTGCCGGGTCTCGTTGCGCGTCCGCAACAAATTCGCTGCGCATACGCGGCGTGTTAGTTGTGCGCCCGTAAGGTATCCGTTGCGCACCCGCTCCGCTATGAGGGCGCTCGCAATCCGCTAGTATGATAAGGCCCTTATACATTTTCTACCATTCAATCTTTGGGTGATGAGATGAGAGAAAAATAGTGGCAGATGCAATAAAAGACATGAAATGCAATGCAATAAAATACTCAGAAACTATAATATATATATGTATATATATATTATACTTAAACCATTAGTACAGATAGAGAATTGAGAAATACGAGATGATGACTGCCAATTTCTTATGATTTTTTTCGATTACGAATCAATTAATATGACACACTGTCAAGCACACGTTAACTTCTGTATTAAACCAATCACATCACTTTGCTTTTATCGATAATTTTCTTCCAGAATCCAAGTGTAAATCTATGTCATGCAGGGAATTTTCTAGACGTAATCTCGATACCAGACGAATTTAAAATTATGTTATCTTTATGAATCATGCTGTACTTGTTATAAGATCAAACAGTACAAAATAAGAAAAGTACTATTGTACACATTAGAATAGAAATACTTTTATTTGGGACAGACAGCACAACGGCATACTACGGGTACGGGTATTCTTAGTAAAGAAAATTTATTAGTTTAGGACATAATTAAATTACTTATTTGTCCATATACAAGGATAGATTGTAATAAAATTTGGCTCTTTGTATGTAACAATTTTTTTTTCCTTATCCTTGATAAGGAAAAAAAAATTGTTGAGGTGTACCTAATTGTACATTTATGTAATTAAACTGGAGGGCCTCCAACCTCCTAGCACAAGTCTAGAAGTAAGAGACTTCATTGAATTTGTAATCCTTTTTTTAATCAATAAAAAAAAAACCACAATAACCTACCCAGATTACTCAAATTTTCTCCTACACATAACAAAGCAACAAATATTTTCTTTATCTACAAAATATTTTATGTTATAAACATTATTTTTTATCAGAATGACTGACATTTAAATCTTAACCTAATGTATGTACAGTCAAGGCCACAATGTGTATGTCAAAAGATAAACAATGCTATAATATAATATTTAAGCACTTGGGACCTTTTATTCAACTTGTAATAATGTGTGGTGAGAACTTTTTGACAAGAACTTTAGTTTTGTAATCATACAAACATTATTTATTTATATGACGCAATTGTGGAGAAACAAAGCGAGACAGTCTCTCTCTCTCTCTCATCAATAGTAATTTAATCATTATTCCTTGATGAATTTGATATCTAATCTTGTCTAAAGAGCTTGTTTCAAGTGCTATCAATTAATATGTAAATAAAGAAGAAAACTTTAATTTATTAGGTTTAATTCATTAAACCCCAAGCAAAAGCCCCGGCATTCATTCACTCATTGTTTTTCTATTGTGTCTCTAATTACAGTATTCAAAAGGTTAATTTGTAGTTCTATTGGTAAAAGGAAAGATATCAATCCTTCTCTTTATCAATAGAACATTCATTTATCAAAAGGAATGATGATAAAGGGAAGTTCATTGCTACATGGGAAACCGGCTGTGGCAGAGAGCCGGGCTAAGTCTCTGCCATCTGAATGTGTCTGCATAGATGTCATGTATGGGTATAATATAATATAAAATCTGATCATATCAAGCACCTAACAAAAAATGCTGTTTACCAATAATGCTGTATATAAGCTTATTATAGAAATACTTAGCCAACAACAACAAAGAATGGCATGGATAAAACAAGTTGATGCGAGATTTCTTATCAGAACATGTCAGATAACATGACAGCAACATATTGATAGATATATGTTAACACATTATATATGCCTATAGTAGCATTTAGTTGACTATTCACCTGGGACCATCAGAGATGGACGTTCGTCCTCTTGGAGACTTGCGTGGCGGCGGTGGCAGCGCAGGCGGCGGGCCGTCGGTCTCTTCGCGCCTTCGAACACTGACACTGGCCACCTCGCGGACATTATCTACACAATATCAGCAAGATAAGCTAATCACAAATGATTATTTGGAGATATCAATAGTTTTTGTTAAAGATAACAATGAGTGAAAGAGATGTAACATATTCCGTGACATAAAACTCCAAAATAATTCCTGAAAAAATAATTTGTCATTAAACTTGGTGATGATGATGATGATGATAACTTCATAAAACTGGTTAATTTTTTGACATAGTGTATTGAAATTGTAAGATACTCTCATTTAAAGGAGATAAAGTTATCATGATTCCATTTAATCAGTGCCCCATTTACTTATAAGGTCGTTGACCTTTCACTTCCCTTCTGATTGATGTACTTGCAGACATTTTGCTGAACTGACAATGCTTATTAATTTTTCTTGTTTACATCGCGTCAATTGATCTCGTTGTGCCAATAAAAGGTCAGTTAGTCACTTCAATTGCTGTATATGGTAGCCTTTTGTATTAGTATAAGCGATTGTTATAAACAGTTGGTATACTTTTAAAATATACCAAATAATCATGAAATATGTGACATTTGTTTGTTATTACCTAAAATATTCAGATATGGGACATTCTTCATTAAAAAGTGAGACAGACTTTATTTGTCCACTCTAAACCACTACTTAAAAAAAAAGATATTATCGAGTTCAAAAAACTTGAATTATTATTCAGGGCTTTTGAACTCATTAATATGTATTTTATTACATAATAAACTTAAAATAAAAGAGAATTGAGAAGCCTAAAAATACCAAGCATAAGTACAATATTTACATTATCTTTCAAGGGGACAAAAGTACATGATAGTAAAAAACAAAATTCATCCATATATCCATATCAAAAAAGGTAAACTGTAAACTAAATATTAATAAACAACACTATCTATGAATACCTATCACAGGTAGAATAAATATAGAAGTTGGTTAAAAATAAGGAAAGTTTGACATAACTACAGCACAAAAATAATAATTATATTAAAAACTTACTTTATAATAATAGCAAAGCGAACATTAAATATATGATGGCATTTATTTACATACAAAATGCCATTGCTTTGAAATGTCTATTATAGCATAGTTAATTTTATTATGATAACAAATTCCAGATGTTTTGATGTTAC
Organism: Mythimna pallens; assembly: GCA_961205895.1. Lineage (NCBI taxonomy): Eukaryota > Metazoa > Arthropoda > Insecta > Lepidoptera > Noctuidae > Mythimna > Mythimna pallens. The sequence goes on from OY540829.1 coordinate 9,674,755, forward strand.
TGCATAGTTACATTCTATTACTAACAATAACAGCTATGGTTTTATTTTGTTTGTAAATAGTCAAGAGTTACTAAAATCATTTAATTTCTTAAAGTTTCATACAGTTACCATAATTCCCGATACTATTGAAGTTAACGTTTATTTGTAGAAGATTATTTTATAACTTATTGTTATTTCTTAGACAAGGAGACGTAAATTGATCCTTTAAATTACTAAAATTGCTATGCAATGCAGTCTTTATAGTAATGTTACTATAAAGACTGCATTGCAAAGCAATTTAAAGTCTTTATAGTACCATGGACATTTAACTAAAATAGTTTTGTTATGATCATTACTTTAGCACTGGTTTAATTAACCAGTTTACATTAATATGAGGCATTCACGTAGGTGGTTATGAAATACTAAATCGTGAATTCCGAATTACGTTATCATTAACACAACACATGAAAGGTAGCTGTGTGAAATGTTTGCAAAGCCTTGGATCATCAGTATCTCGCGGAGTAAACAAAGTTACGTCAGTTACCTGCGCTAGATAGTAGCTTCTGCCTACGGAACTGATCCAGAGCCAGACTTTCTAAACTCAAAGCCTGGGCCTTTTCTAAATCCGCTTGGAACTGAAGATCGTAGTCAGACATTATCGGACTCCCTTCAACATGTATCTACAACATTCATAAAACGAGCGTGGAAATTAAAACAATAATACCACTGTTTAGCGATGAGCACATAACACTACACAAAAACTTTAGATCTAAACTTGTACAATGGCATACAAGCGCCTCTCGTTATATCGCCCTTTGTCTTACCAAAGGAATCTTCCCGATAACGCTCTATTTGCTTAATTTTTACTACATACTACAATTTTGGATGAGTCTCGGCTCGATTTTATTTTATTATTTTACTGGGTCAATTCAATTTGTATGCATCATTCAAAAGATAATACGACAAAATTAGGAATGTATACTTCTTAAAGTTTGACAGTTGAGCTCTCATGTATTCTAATGAAAAAGAAAGAGAAGCGTTCATTCAACCAACGTCAATGGTGCTTTTTACATTTGGCTACATAATACTGGTGACGTTACTGTTGTCAAACGCGTGTCTCAATCGACTAATGAGGATCGAGCTATTAAAGTAAAGTACAAACGATTACCGATTTAAATAATATGCATTTTATTATTTAAACAATAATGAGTTTTCTAATGAAAACATTAAAATAAATTCAAAAAATATATGCGGTAACAACTAACAAAAAGCAGTTTTATAATAATGATAGTGTAATAATCATGCTTTGTCTATTGTATATCCAGTAAGATATAATTATGTATATTTATATATATATTATATCAAGAGTAGTATTTACAGAGCCTTTTATACTGATTTTTAAAGGCCATGTCGAATAAAAACTGCTTAATCGAACAGTCGACATATGATTTAGTTTACTATTGCTGGCCATCACTACGACACCGTTCAGAAATATCGAATGTGTTCGGAACTTGCTTCCAATAGTTCGGAAACAAGACACTGTTCACAGAGTACCTTTTTATACACTGTTGCACTGGTCTCAGGACCTATTATACTGGTCTGAGACCACACTCTGACTCTACTAAATCAAAGAGTATAATAATAATAAAGTAGGTAGGTTTTTTTTGTACCTACCGGTAGCGTTTGCTTTGCCGTAATATGCCTAGGGTGAGGGGTCAGACTAAGAAAGATACAATCCGCAGGGCAGTTTTCAGTTGGAACATTAGCGACCCCACGGACCCAATCTCCTGGGAGAATTCTTATATTTCATCTCCAGCTTGCCTTTATTGTCCAGGCCGTAGTGAACGCTGACGAGGGACAGAGCTCCCATCTCTCTCTTACCTTTATTGCTGATTTGAGTGGAAGTCCGCAAGAGCAAACGTGTTCGGGAAAAGGATGTACAATCCATTAAGATGCTTGACTGTACTTTCGAGGTTGTCCTGATAACCGTGGCTCCTCAAACACCTCAGGATATGTTACCCTCTTGCTGCTACGTCACTTCGTACAAGCGACCGTATTCGGGGGCCCATTTATTGAGTGTGCATGTCACCCGAACCTAAATTTTTAACCGACTTCAAAAAGGAGGAGGTTATATGTTCGGTTGAATGTATGTTTTTTTTTTATGTATGTTCACCGATTTTTCGGTCAATTGTGGACAGATTTTGGAAAAAAATTTTTTGATTGAAAGGCTATGCTTCCGAGTTGGTCCCATAGAAATATTGTTATGATCTGATCATGAACTTCGAAGATATGGAACAGAACTCCTCATAAGATCACAGCAGAACCGTCGTAACAAGTAAAATTGCTTTGTTTATACGTGTGGTCGATGACTGACTGAAAGTTGAGGGGGAATATATCGAACTGATCTGATGATGAAGCCTGAAGTTAGGCACCGGAACTCTGTAATAAATTAATGTAATCTAACCGTGTTTGGGATTATTAGAATTGTCATGAGGTGGACTCTGGCTATAAGGTATTTAAGTTTGGCTTAAGGGTACTTTTTAGTGGTGGTACCATAACTAAAAAGTGTAAAATAAAAAACTTTTTACAAAAAAAAATGTTAAAAAACCAAGAGACAAAACTATTATAGAAACACTTCCGAAATTAGTTATTTTGCACTTTTCAGTGTTTTTTTTTTTACTTTGAAGTCGGTTGTATTTTTTTTGTAAAAAGTTTTTTATTATCGATGAATGTTAATAACATTGTTCAGGCAGGGGCCATAGTCTTCAACATAGTTCCTGATGGTAGGGTTCTGAGATATACTAACCCATAACGGAGGTAGTTAAATCTCTGAGATAATAAACGCACCACAGAAAGACATGTTCATGGTTAAGTAGATTATTTGTAATTAAGATAGATGAAGACCCTTGACTTCTGATTTAACAATTTAGAGCTGATTATTTTTCAAACTTTACTTTAGCTTTTTTTCATTTTTTTTAATGTAATCCTTATTAGGAATAAAACCTGTGTCGTGTGGGTGCGTTTACGAACATGTAAACTCACATACTCAAGACAGCCAGACCCGGAACACCATCTACCATCCTATAGGTAGGCCATATATATATTTGTTCCGTGCGGGAATCGAACTCGCGACAATCCGCAGCGCAGCAGGCAATCACTCAACCACTGTGCTAACCGTGCCGTCAAAGCAAGACAACCTGTCATACTTGACCACAAATAGTAACAAGGGTTCTGAATACTCGATTCAGAAACCGGCTTTTAGTCAGGACAGCTGGCTAATCATCAGCCCGCTCAGTTACGTAATTGGAAAGAACACCTCAGTACCTTCCAAAACTTTTAGAGGAAATATAAGTTTACTGTAAATAGAACTGCAATGGCACCACGAGCTAATTTTAAAACCTAAACCGAACTGTTATAGGGATGGAGTCATATTTATAAGGTTTAGGTTCGGTTAGCTCCACCCTCTTTTCTCAATTGTACGGCTGACATTTTAGCAACACGCCACGCTAAGGCTGCGTTTCCACCAGAATGTGCGAGGATGCGTAGCGAGGGGTGTGTTTGTAAGGAACCAATAATCGCTTCATTTACCTCGCCTCGGTCAGCACAGCTCTGGTGGAAACGGCTCAGCAGAGCTAGATTTTTGCGCATACAAAACTAGCGAGGAATGTGTACGAGGGATGTGTGCGAGGGATGTGTACGAGGGATGTGTACGAGGGATGTGTGCGAGGGATGTGTTGCGAGGAAAGTGTGTTGAGATAGATGTGTTGCGAGGTTTGAGCATACTGTACCAGCCAGCCCATAGACGGAGTTTGTTGGAAGTAGAAGTGCGCAAAATAGATATGGATAATTGGAAAAAGAAGATACTTTTATAATTAACAATTTGCGATGAAGAAATGGAAACAGATGATACGGATTTTATTAGTTTTATAATTTTGAGCAATAAAAGAACACACAGGTTTACGTAACCGTATTATTATTACTCCGTTACTCCGCTCCCATTACATCGCACCCCCGTCAACACATTTCACAACTTCGCAACGCATCGTCGCACCACACATTAATGCGCATTTTCACAGCTCCGCTACACATCCTCGTAGGCACATTTTCATCGCACAGCTTTGGTAGAAACCCCCACACATTTCCACAGCACAGCTAGACATACTCGCACGACACATTTCCATCGCACATCTCTGGTGGAAACGCAGCCTAAGTCCCCGGGGCCTGTTGGAAAGCTAAAAATGACAATAGTAAATCATTGTTGCAGTTAAGTGTTAAAAAAAAAACATCAATTTATTATTCATCATCATTTTTTTTATTCTTTGACGAACAGAATTTAACTTTGAAAAAAATCGAAAGCACCAGAATTGTGGATTAAGTAACTGCTATCTCATTGTCTGTTAGAATTTGTCTAATGTGCTTTACTATCACACGTCCTGATACTGTTGGTGGAGATAAATAACGTTTATTGTTCGAAGCACCTGAAAAAGCACAACTCTTAAATATCTTCAACACACCACTTCCATTTGGTATACAATCACATTTATTTCATGGATCTGGTGAGTCCAATACCTGAGGGCCCTGGTGGAGACCAGTTCGGCGCGGTTGACTTTTTCTGCCTGCTACGTTTTTTTCTCATAACTTTACGGCGAGTAACACTTCTTTTAGCCGGAGCATTGCTTCCTTCCGCGTCTGAATTTGACTTAGCCTTCAATACCCTCTTGCTTGTAATTGAAGCTCTTTGGGCAAAATTAAATCTAGTCGGCCTCTTCGTCTTAATAGGCAAATTATTTCTATCAAATGACTTTGATAAAATTCTGGGATAGTCATCTTTTCCTTGTGACGTTGTAGCTCGATTGCCTGAGGACTGTTTTGGCACACATAAACTTTTAGCTCTCTTAAATTTCTTCCTCCTGTGATACTTTTTAATTTTTTTAAGGGGAACGTCCGATTTATGTTGGGCTTGTTCTTCACCGTCGTCAGTTTCTTTCGTTTCGGTTTTCTGGAAATATTTTATTAAATTCTTCGTAAACTATACATTTTATAGGCAGAGAGACCAGTTAGTTGGAGTAAAAAAAAAAGACTTTTCAGACCACAACAATGTTCGTCTTTTAAGTAAAAATCTCAGATTAATCAGAGGTTTGATAGAAAAACAGTATGAGGAACCCGTGTCGCTGAATTCACGTACCTACGCTAATAACATACAACGTGATTTTTCTTTTTTAAGAGAAATCGTGTCTTAGATTGATAGCTAACGTCTGAAAAAAATTTGGATGATGATAAAAAATAAGACAGTAGATAAGTATTTTGGTTCATTGGTACCTACATCCTGGCTACAACATAAACCAAACGATATTTCAAACAATGTACTTAGCCAATAACTGCCTAATGCTGGGTAAAGACCTTTCAAGTGGCCCCACAACATCAGGTTCTTTGCAATCGATCCTGACTGTCCCTGTCTCCTATATGGGATCGACAGTCTATGCAGTTGAGGGGCGCCCTATGTTACGTACATACCTACTGTAATGTAATGTACCACTTACAGATATCTATATAATATAAAAGTCCACTGAAATACTTAATAGAAAGTAACCTGTTCAAGGAACATATCATCCGCATCCTGACGATCACAGAAGTCTAATATTTTCTTGCAGACTGTCCGCAGGTTCTTTATTCTTTCCTTCTTCCTCTTACCTATTACGAATTTATCCACTTCGTCTAGTCTTAGTGTTCTGAAAAGATTTTTAATTAGGGAAGTAGGCATTTGTACTTTAACAGAAAACGTGCTGATCTGACGTCTTCAGGAATGAGGAATATGGGACAAAAAGCTGATTATGGACGACCGGACAGTGAAATACCGTCCGCAAGCCCACGCTTACGGGTAGCCGGGGATCACCCTGCGAATATCCGACGCCCGGGGCGTGCCCTGTTGCGGCGGCTGAGAGGTAAGGTTATCCTTTTCCTCACGCAAGCGGCCATTTCCTTCTGTAGCAACATGTGTCATGCGGAAGGTGAAGATGGTGCCTCTCCAGCCACTCCACAAAGAAGGGGCATTTTAGGGTTTTTTTTTCAATATCAAAGGGGACGCACAATTTCAAATTTAACATTCTAAACATACTTGATGACTTTCGGTTTGGCCATGATATTGTCAACGTCCTTTTCGTCAATCTGCATAGCTGTGTCCCAGATATTCTTGAACAGTTGTCTTCTGTCCGCATAACTTTCTTCCTTTGTCATAATCTCCATCATGTTACGGTGTTACGGCAGTCAGTGCTATTTGCCCATGTAACGTTTATCAGAATAAATTAATGTTTACGGATGTTTTTGTATTTTTCAATATTTTGTTTTCTTATTGTTTTAGATGCATTTTTTGTTTCATTATTAGTTTATAATTTATTGAATATGTTGAGATTGAAAAATTGAATTGGATGGATGATAAAATATCACCATTGTCACGCTGACTTTGAAGGTGACATATTAAATGATCGAATGTTTTTACTCTTAATAGACACTGTTATTTTTTATTGCAGTTTTGATATAGTCTGTCCATCGAAAGAGCGACCTAAGAAAATAAGGTTTAAACAAAAAATATTGAATCTAATATTTTATCTAGGTAGGTGATATAAAACATTAAGGATCCGGCCCAGTGTCGGATTGTGTGGCACAACAAACGATGGCTCTTATATATTGTGGTCGGTATAGATACAGCAGGCAACGCAACAAGTTGTTACGAACTTACAAAGTTGGCGATCGCCTTTACTGACATTCAGTAGGCGGGAAGCTCTTGGCGAAAGCTTTTCTCTGATAAAAAATACACACGCGTTCACGAAATACCTAATCCATTCGAGGTTTCTTTTGAATAATTTGGATAATAAAATGGTCCTTCGAACCGGATACCAATAAAAATTCTTTATTCATAATTAAGTGGGTACCTAAAAATTCTTCGTAATGTTAAAACGCGAAGTGTAAACAAAATAAAATAAAAGATTTTTTAAAATTTTCTAACATTGAAATGTCGAAACCATGCCGGTCAAATATGACCCGAACACTTTGTGGGTGGCTCTCAGTGAGTACAGTGATGGCAACATCTTCGAGGTCTATCCTAAACTCCTGGCTCAGCTGTTTTTGCAAGAGGAGGCGGCCAGACAAGATGGTGATACCAGTGAAGTGGAGAAGCTGGTCCTTCCCAGCGATAAGGACTATAGGCTACAGAAATACTTTGTTCTCGTCGAATTACAGAAGGAATTGGAAGAGTAAGTATTCATCATCATCAACATCATCATTTCTGCCGAAAGACGTCCACTGCTGGACATAGGCCTCCCCCAAGCGTCGCCACGATGAACGGTCCTGTGCGTCTCGCATCCATCGGACTCCCGCAACCGTTACCAAGTCATCGGTCCACCTTGTAGGAGGCCTTCCAACGCTCCGTCTTCCGGTAAGAGGTTGCGGTCGGAGTAAGTATTAGCTTAGTTTATTTGCGAGACATGTTGCGAGTAGGGGATCCAATCTCGTATCAAAATTGCGATCCCGCAAGCCTGCGGGATTGAAGTCATCAACCCCGCGGATCCTGCGGGATTTACGGGATTAGGTGCTTTTTTAAATATGTGTATGTTTTAAATAGTAATATACAAAAAACCAATCCGGGCCCTGGTTCAGACCATGGTCCGGAGCGAGGGGGAATGGAAGGCCTCCTTCTGCAACCTCCTTCTGCAATGGACATCATCACGCCTCAGCCACCGTGACTATGACTCCCGACTACCAGTCACGGTAGGCGCGGGCTTGCGGACGATGAGTAATGGGTAGCTCGCCGTCCGGCCGTCCTGTAACCGTCCGAGCTCGAGTTCTCTACGGGGCGCAGTGTTACAAGCGCACCTCAAAGAGATGTCAGCAAAACTGTAGGGGCCCGACAAAGTTCATGCCCGCTGGGGCCGAGAGGAATTTCTGAAAAGGAAGCCTGCAGTCTCAGATCGCAAGGGCAACTAAGGACACAGGTGTGGTTTTAGTCAGTAAAAGTCTGACACACTGTTCCGCTCCCTAGAGCAGGAGAAGTCATTAGATGATTTCCCACCTCAAAATTAATGCGGGATGCCACTGATCCCGTAAAAAAGTTGTGGGATATGGCATTATGCGCGATTGGTAAAATTACAAAAGGCCAAGAGTTGACGATTTGTGAAGAATGTAAATTCCCCTTTACATAAAACTGGCTGATTTTTTTTTTATTATTATTATTGATAGGCTCGCGTTTGACCACTATCTCACCTTTGCTGATGCCAGCGTTATCCAGAAAGTTATCCTAAGGGAACATACTACCGAGATAAAAAGTATTCTATGTGCTATTCAAGACATAGTCTACCAATGTACCAAGTTTCATCGAAATCCATTCAGTCGTTCGAGCGTGAAGAATTAACAAATATATGTACTTATACACTCACAAATTTTCGCCTTTATAACATTACTAGCTGGTGCCACCGATTTCGTCTGTAACTCACGCCACCACAGGCCAAAAAAATAATTTAAATTAAATGATTAGAACTAACAATTAAAAAAAAAATTAAATAAAAGCTGAAAAAAAAATTAAAAAAAAAATACGGCAAAAAGAATTTTATTTTTGCTCTAAATGATAGCATCACTCAGTCGTTATGTTGTTTTTTTTTTTAATGTCACCCATCTAAGAACACTTGGGTTATTTAAATCCGTTCAGGGGTTTGGAAGATATGAGGTAATAAAGAATATTACATACATGAACACAAGATATGCGCGAAAAACATAGGTAACCCTTCTTGCAATCGGATAAAAACCGGTCAAGTGCGAAACAACTCGCACACCGAGAGGTCAACTGGAAGTATGTGCCAAATTATGCTCCACAACGGAACATAAACAGCCATAGCTTAGATTGCGTTGCCTTTTTTTTCGGTGGGAAGATCATTCAATGACATACCGCGCTCCGGCGGCGCGGGAGGGTGTTTCAGACTTTTACTGACTAAAAACCCACTCCTGTTCCTTCGTTGCCTTTCGTACCAGGGCCGAGTCTTCTTGACCCTGCTGGGGGCCCCTACGGTTTGCTGACATGTCCTTGAGGCCCGCGTGGAACAATACGCACCGTCGACGACTTGGGCTCGGTCCAGACAATTACCTGACGGTCGAACGGCGAGCTACCCATTGCTCGCCGTCCGCAAGCCCACACCTAGGAGATTACGTTGACTTAGAAGTTTTTTTTTCCCTGCTCCATGGGGTAGCAGACTGACAAGGAATTTGATTTTTTTTTCAGAATACCTTAAAAAAATACACGTCGTTCGTATTCTATATATAATTCTAAAACAACCAGTGGTTATTCTATCTCTGTTCTTAGTTCAACCAATTTTTGAAACCATCAGTCGGAACATTCACTTATCGCGGAACGAGGAAGTTCCGAGACATAACTCATTAAACATGAGATTAGCTTCACATAAAACAAACTGCTGTAACCCTGATTGCGTGGTCCCGTAGCCCCATAAGCCCCATACGGCTTGGCCATGACCTACCCACATAATAACACCGTAAACCGCTTGTATGTACCAGACACCTTGTAATGTGAACGACATTCCATTAATTGGATGGAACACCATTGCTATCCAGTTCTAAATATAGATATAATGCCTATTGTTCATTTGTTACAGTCATTTTCTGTATGATGTCAGCAAAATTGGACTGCGGCAATTGTTTTCTGGGTCTGTTGAAAATGCTGGTTTTCATCGACGAATGAAAATGTTTTGTCATCTAAATTGGATATCATCATCATCATCATCATCATCATTTCAGCCGTAAGACCGTCCAGTGCTGGACATAGGCCTACCCCAAGTGTCGCCACAATGAACGGTCCTGTGCGTCTCGCATCCATCGGACTCCCGCAATACCGTACCGGAAGACGTAGCGTTGGAAGGCCTCCTACAAGGTGGACCGATGACTTGGTAACGAAATTGGGTATCCCACTAACTAATTAAAATATAATCTCAGCTTCAATTTGAGTACCTACCACGCGATCGATTTGACGACCTCAAATGAACTGATATAAGGATGGAGTTGTGTAGGTTGTTTAATGGAGATAAACAACCTAAGCAACTCCATCCTCTCTTTCTCGCTCGCTCGACTAACATTTAACACGACAGGCCCTTATTATTATTACTAGATAATAATAATAATATTCCACAACTATCACACAACGCCGTCTAGTCCCAAGCTAAGCAGAGCTTGTGTTATGGGTACTAGACAACTGATAAACATACTTAAATATTTCTAAATACATACATATATAGATAAATTACACCCAGACACAGAACAAATGATCGTGCTCATCACACAAATATTTGTCCTGAGTGGGAATCGAACCCACGACCTCCGGCATAGCAGTCAGGGCCACTAACCACTAGACACTAGATGACATCTATTTAACACTATGTTAGGATGACGTGGCCAAGTAGAACCTTGGAGAAAACAAGAGAATCAGCCTCTCTACTATGTAGAGAACCGTGTATGGAATATAAACACGTCTGACATAACTAAACTACCGTAAATCAAACTAATATTAGAAAGGTGAGGTATGTGTATGTGTATGTTGGTTAGGTACCTTATACTCCTTCACGTTCAAATGGCTGAAAAGATTTGGAAGAAATTTGGCACACGGATAGACCATGTCCAGGAATAGGATAGGACTTTTTATCCCGGCAGTATGTTTCCTTGGGATAATTTTCTAAACTACAAAACTACTTTCAGAAAATAATCACACTAATATTATAAAGGTGAAAGTTTGTGAGGTTTTGTGTTTATATGTTTGTGGCTTCTTTACGCTCGAATGGCTGATCAGATTTGGATGAAATTTGGCTCACGAGTAGACCATGTCCTGGAATATCACATATGATACTTTTTATTCCCTTGAAACAATTTTCTATTCTCATGTGGGCAAAGCTGCTGACACTAAGACCAAATTCGGCATATAAACCAAATAATTTTTTATGTTTGACTTCACATAACTTACGTAACCACATATGGCTCGATGCGAATCATATCCGTCGCATGTACAGACTCAATACCATTATTTCCGCGAATGCATCGAACAACCGTAGGCACTAAATTGTTCTGTTGGTGGATAAAGCCAAATCGAAATGCATCGCTCACGCTAAAAGGAATTTTAGATAATATCATGTTTTATTTAACAATGAAGCTAGAAAATTCAGCTAGTATTGACATAATTACTTACTTAATTAAACATATTGATTTAATCATTTAGAAACAACAGCACCTGGTGGGGATTGTTACTTATTTTTCCAAAAATCGTCCCAAATTATACATATTGTTTAACTAATAGTGGGGATTTCTGTAAAAAAAAAAATCCCACTGATGGGGATTTATCGGTGGGGATCTCTGGAATAAACCGAAAATTCCACATTCCATCCTGTGTCACATGTTACCTGATCACATAGCGTAGATAGGTCAGCAGGCGGCATTACATGCCGTGGTCTAAAACTGGGCCAGGCAAGGAATTTAACATGAAAAATAAAACAGTTTTGCCATCGACACGCTAAGAAGCTAATCTTGAAAATATAGAAACCGAAAAAAAAAATTGTTTTTATAATGGACATACTTAAGATAAACTCAAGTAGCTCAAGCGTAAACTCGATAAGATCTGAGGTTCGTAGAAATTTCAAGGGCTGGTTTCTTGAATCCTTCCGCATTTTGTATAAACTGACTAGATTCTGCCAGCGGCCGCAGCGCAGCGGCAGCAACCGTCTGCGCATCCAACAAAATGCTGGCCACAAATAAAGTAACCACAATAAAAAAGTTATCAGAATTCCGTCAAAACAGTTGCACAAAAATGACACCACACGTCAAACAAATAAAACACATTGAACAGATCACGTCCCAAAAAAAGCAATCAAAGAATTATATTTAAATTATTTAGCGTTATTTATTTTATTACTTAGTTTTAATTAATTTTAATAAAGCCGTATAAAAACCTGATAAACTTAACAAACTCCATACCGAGAACAAAATGCAGATGGTATTTTTTTAAGAAAATGGATCAATATAACAAATGGAGGTTATTTTAGAACAAGAGAGTCCTCGAATTACGTAAGTGAGCTTCTTGGTGTACCATCCTCCCTCTATTCTGGTCCTTACATTCGCGGCAAAGGCTGCCGAAAAGTTTTGGAGCCTATCAAAGGTGAGACGGTACTTCACGGCGGAACAGCTGCTCAATCTTAATCAAGCGCAAGTTCGATCGTGTATTTTGTACTGCTTTTATCACAGGGACAGTGTGCCGAGTGTGAGTTGTTTTTACGTTAATGTTATCGAAACTGGCTCACTGATTGGTTAAGAGCTTGGAGCGTGCCAATCTGAACGCCGAACGTCGTAAACGTGTCGATAGCGGTCGGATCTACTAGATACCAGTTAGATACGTTTATTGAGAAACGAGCCAGATCTTATGAGATGACATATTCGTGGAGACGTACCTAACAAGACCTAATTCCAGTCTTGAACATCGACGCCGAGTTGCTAGCCTGTCGGTGTTCTATCATTTATTGATCGCATAGTTTAAATGCTTATACATATATTTTACACGGAACAGGACCTTAAAATTACAGTGTAAACTACAAATTGATGGGGTTTTTCAAAAAGCCCACTGCGTGACCCGGTTACATTTAGACATAGAGTCTGAATGAATCCAACTGGTTTTTTGCTAACCACAAAAGACCTTTCTTTTTGAGCTGGAAAATTATTCAATAACTTTTTTCGTTCTGAAGTGGAGTAGGAGAGTGTGTCAGACTTACTAAAATCGCTCCTGTGTCCTTCAATTGCCCTTTGCGTTCTGGGATCGAGAATTTCCTTTTTAGAAATTCCCCGAGGCCTTGCTGACATCTCTTTGAGACGCGCGTGGAACACTTCGCGCCGTCGACGACTTGGGTTCGGTCCAAGCGGTCACGGCCCGACGGCGTGACCATAAAAGACCTAAGTGTAATTTTAGCAAAACCTTATGCAAATAAAATTATATCTTTCCCTAGGGACGAAGATGGTAACAAGGTGGCAAAACCATCATTGGAGGAGCCGGTGGAAGAATGGGCGCCATGGTCACTTGTCGTAGCCAGCAAGAACCCACACGCACCACCACCGGTCGCCGTCAAAACAACACCCGGACCAGCCTGGGACATTGGGCAGGTAGTTATGATAATAATTGTAATCTCCTCAGAAATCTGCTCATCTGCCCTAACAAGCGGTGTTTTTAAGAGGTCACAGGACTTCTTCCATGTGCTGTTGATGATCACCAGAGTAAACTTCCTGGTCTATTCCCAAAAAGTCTGGGCGCCTTTTAGAGGTTTCCAGCCGAAATAAAAAAAAAGAATTGGACCATAGATTTACTGGACTGAGATTTGAAATCTGAGCTTTTAGTTCGACTTGTCAAAAGTCAAAATTGTCCATAGAGAATCTGTGAAGAAGATAAACAAAAGGAACGTTCAGAGGAATAAAGACAAATTTCAGCAACGGATAAAAGCGTTAATTGTCATAAAACCAACCAATTGGTCTAAACATATGTTATTTCCTACTCTAGCCTATCTACTCTTACAAACAAACTTAAATTAACAAAAGTTTACCACAGTAATGAGGTCTCTATTGTAATCAAAACTATTTAAGAGATTCCTATTAAGATTTCAAACAAGTCCGTAACAGTCAAGGCTCGAGCTATGCTAACTTTAGCAGAGCCTTGTAGTACTGTATAACGAGGCAATAATGGTGTAGTTATAAATGGATAGTAGGCGATGATATTTTCACATTCATCGCTGCTAATCACGTGCTAGGTACTTTAGCTAAAGAAGTTATTTGTTTCTTCACACCCTGTAGATAGAAGGTAGAAGGATTAAATCAAATATGGAGTCAATAACTGACACCTAAGCACTTGCTCATGCTCAAATATGATAGAACAAGATAGAAAACTCAAAACGTAATCTAAAAAGGATCCGTGGCGTCACGCAATAGTGACTGAAACTGCTATAAGAGTGGTCTCTCCCTGAATTTAGTGTTATAATATACTTAGACAAATATTATATTAACTGTTATCGAGCCACAAAAAAAGAAATCCACACAAAAGCCAAACCACAATTTAAAGTAGCCATACTAAAGTCACCAGTGAAAGTTTCTTTAAACGCAACAGGATCGAGAAAATGTTCAAACGAATTATGCCCAAGTATATAATTGCAATATTCTTTATCCTTCATTGCGCTGTGCTTACTAGTATTGTCATCAATATGAAACCATCAGGTCATTATATCATCATTTATTTGCAGGTGCTAAAAGCTGGGCGTCTACTCTGCAAGCCACCGCGACCAGTTGACTTCATTGACGAACAAGAGATGCGCTGCGTGTACTCTCTCATTTACGAAGTATTCCGTTGTGAGTTTACAAAACATTTCAGTCTCATCCTCGATTGTAACAACGAACACAGCAAGTCAGCGATCAGTAGCCAAGTCTTGAATTTATTGCTGCCGTGTCAAAATTTCAACCACAAAACCCTCGCGTGAAACTTTTCTGCATAGGTAAGGCAAAGTCGTTAAAATAGAAAATAAACCAATAAAAACGCCTAAGTATATCACAAAATAAAAAGTTCCGTTGCGTGAACCTACTTGTAAATGACTGCCAAATAGCATATATCAGTCGTAAAGCGTTCATTTAACATCGCGGGAAAGCAAAAGTCGAATAAAAGTGAAGTGTCACGAAGATCTGATGTAGGCATGGTGCCTGCTTGTAAATTAACAAACACCATGCTAAGCTACTTTATTGCAGTTACAAAGCGTTCCTTATTCAACTTTATCAAGTTGATGCCTACACGATAATGTTGCGACAAATAACGTGCTAACTTAAACCAGTTTCCTTGTTATTAATATAGCGGATATTTTCATTTTGGTGTTCATATCAGCTCTCTTTGTCTAAAAAACTTTTTGTGGTAAGTCTTACTCAAATTATGCCAAATATTTACAGTAGGTATTGGAGCTCTCTCAAAATTCCTATTGAACATCGGAACAGTTTGGTCACGTAAAATATAAACTGTGAAACTATTTCTTTGTTTTATTTATGAGATGGAACTTAGAACTACCACAAATACCTGCCATAGATATTGCTTGGTGGTAACGGATGTGTGGAAACTGTTTAAACTTTGTAATGTACAAGCAAACAAAATTACTAGATACAAAATTCAGTGCATCTCCTACAGACTTACTCAGGTGCTGACCGGTCACGGTTGTTTCGATGAATACCTGAACAGAATTGGGTGAGAGGCCACGGCAAATTGCCACCATTGCAGCGGCGACCTTGATTCTGCACAGCACACGCTGGAAGAGTGGACAGCGTGGTGCACTGAGCGACGAATCCTGGTCGCCCAATATCGGGTAGTCTGTATCTGCTAGCAGTAGTGAGAGCTATGCTGGCGGAGCCAGAAAACGGAGAGAAGTTGTTTCCTTCTCTGAGACCGTGATGGTCCAAAAGGAGGCTGCCGAGCGAGATTGTGAGAGGCCTGATCCCACTCGAGAAGAAGGCGTCGGGGAGGCAACCGCCTCGATGCCTAACACGCCGAAACTCGGTTTGCATCACCCAATGCAGGTGGGACTTTTGAACAAAGGGCTCTCAGTGTGGGGACTCAGCTCGCCCATCGAGTAATTCCAGGGAAGACGGCGGCACAGTGATCACGTGCTGCCGGGCACAGTGATGCTCAGGGGAGATCTTTATACAGTCTCCTCAGGGATATGCCGTAACGGGCATTGCACAGAGGGGGTTCCGGAGTTGTTTTTTAAAAGGTGACGGGGCCCCTTGTACTCGTAGGTATGTGCTATGTGTGTATGCGGGGCTTACCGGGGTGGTTTTAATGAGGTATAAATCTCACATTCCTTACACTTATCCCGGACGCCTTTTGAAGGTTTCCGCTCGAAAAAATAAATAAAAAAAGGTACAAAATACAATAGATACAGTGACCTTAGAATCTTAGCAGATGAGTTAACTAGCGGTAGTTAAGTTTTCTACAAAGTAACGTCTCGCATGTAGCTATCAAATATTTTCCATAAGGTCAATCCCATGAGGTAAATTCGATTTGGTTTCTGGAATTTAACTATAGCCAGCTAGAGTAACTAAACATTTGTCTACTGTTAAAGCCGTTATATAGGTCTATAACTGCTTTCATCGAAATAAAAATGCCATGAATTCAATGCTTTCTGCTCGTTTTATTATTCAGCACTTTGGACGTCTATCCATATAGAAGTTTTCGGTCACGCGACATATTTATTTTGCGGTTTTATTTGAACTTTGCTTTCATATGATTTATATTTTCAGATAAAACCATTTTGGATCAAGCTTTAGAAGACATAGGATTCTTGCAACGTTATCTCGGGGTGAGTTGTAATTTCTTTTAATGAAAATCTAATCCACCGTTTGAAAGAATGCCGTTTGGCCATGTAGCATTTTCAATATTAAATTAAAATAGTGTCATAAAAAGTGCCGGTCTACCAATATCTATCAGGGGAAATGATGTTCCTGTTCGACACTGGATACTGGCGACTTAAGAGATGGTTTCTTTGAAAATATTATACTGACCATATTAAATAATTAATGAATCTGCACGAGATGGGCTCTGTCTGGATCGGAAACCAGACCAGACCTACGACTCATAATTCGTCTTTTAAAAAGTAAATAAAACAACGAAAACAAGACATTAGTGTAACAAGACCGTAAGTAGGTAAGCAGTATCTATATAAAAGATACAGTTAGCCAAAAATTTCATATTCAATTTTATTGTTATGCCCTTCTTGAACTTGTAAAAAAAATTACGAAGGTCTTTTTTACCATTTGCGGTTGTCAAGGCTGTATATTTAGCCCTCATTACCGAGCAGTAATAACTCCCGGTTAGGGTAGGTTCTACAAGATGTTACAATAAAAGTATGCCCCATCTAACTCGCATTACGACGTTCTCGTGACCAAAGCCATTTCTTTTTCGAATGTTGAGAATGCTCACGAAAATGAGCTCTATATTTATGATCATTTTTTCTTGTTGCGAACGAAAAAATCGGCATTTTGTAGATTTCGAGACTGATAAAATTATTTCTATTAATAAAAACACGAATCGTCGTGTTCGAGACGTTTTAGGGAGACACCATTTAATTGGCGTTATGAAAAATGAGGAATAAACCTTAATTTAAAAGAGCTATTACAATATTAACTTGCTGTTTGATTTGAGTGAATAGTTAGTTAGGTAATTTTCAGAATCATATTGTGAATATAATATTTGTCAGCTTTTGGCGATCAATCTGATGGCGTATACCTACGAAGTGACTGCTGTACCCATAGCTGATACCAACAGCCTCATTTACAGTTTGTGGAGCACCGTCACAGCGTATGGCTTTTCCTGATGGAATTAGCGAGGAGACGATGGAGGGCGAGGCCGAGGAACGATATCGTACGAGCTACAAAACTCTTGGAAGAGAACGGATATCCTTTCAAGGACATAGAGAGTGTCATATGGGAGCAAAGGGTGCATCTTGCAGCCGCTATAGCAAGGATCCGCATAAAAAATCGGGCGTTCTCGTAAGTTGTAACAATGTTTTATCAAAGAGGGGCATTATTATTAGAAACAGCCTTCTAGAGCTTTGTTAACATAGAATTAAGTAGAGAACGTAAAAAGGATAGCCACATTTTTTTCGGCTCACAATTGATCACTGTCTTACCTGCCCCCCTAGCCAAGTTACAATCGTATCGTTCACGCCAAACGCTTCGAGTAGGCCACGCCTCCAATTCCTTTGTTCGGACCACGTGACTGAGCGTTGAGATGACGTCAGAACAAAGGAATCAGAGGCGTGGCCTACTCGAAGCGTTCAGCGCGAACGATACGATTGTAACTTGGCTAGGGGGGCTGATGGTATTGGTAAGCGATGATGTGGTCGACGGTGAAGCACGCTTGCCTAGAAGTAACCTATTCACTCTTTGACTTAATTAAATACCCCTAGGGTGGTAGCCATCAAGAAACACATAATCCGGAAGAGAATACCACCCCTTAGCTGTACGCATAATGAATGTGTACCCAAAACGTTTTCTGTTCCGGTCCACTTACCTTATAATCAATATGCTCTACAATCAGATGATAAACCCAATGAGAAAAAAATACATAATTATGTAGGCATCGGTACGGTACGGTTCTAAGGTACCTAAGTATGTCGAGTAACCCCATCCTTGCTTATTGAACGTTTTGTCGTGCGGCCCAAATAAGAGTACCGTGCTTACGCAAAAATCAAAGGCCAAAATAACAAACATTGATGTATAAAGGTCATTACAATGTTTTATTGTCTCCAGGCTATCGGATTTATTGCCAGCCCATCTACGCGAGGAACGTGTGTCGGCGTGTGTCAACAAGGATACTGTCACTGGATGGGTCAATACTTTCAAAGCTAAGTTAGTATTGGTTGGCTTATTTTTTGTCTAATAAAGGTTCAAGATGTTTCTCGAATCGAACTGATCGATTGCGAAATCTAAACTTCGATGTCTTTTGTCGAAGGGTTGACTTTTTTAGAATCAAATCACCTTACCATGACGTGTTAAAATTCGAGAGAGAGTATACATCCTATATAGTAACTTTCCCTTAACAGTTCAGTTTAGGTCGTCAAATGGATCGCTTTAAGAGGTCGTGGTTGAACCTCTGTTGTGCTATTCTCTAAGAAAACAGCCTTGAGCGCAGCGCTGGCCGCAGCGGCGAAATCCAAATACGCCGATTAACAATTCAATAGACTTATACATTGGATTGCTAATCCAATGTACCTATTTGGATTTCGTCGCTGCGGCCAGCGCTACGCTCAAGGCAGTTTTCTTAGACAATAGTACTGCTGGTCAAGTTCAGTGAATCTAGTCGTCTGTAACGAGCTGTTTGGCGCGATTTTTTCTAATGAAGTTTGTTGTTTCAATTTTATTTTTAATTTTTTTAATTGTTATAAACCAGTGCGTCACTGCGATCCCACCTGATGGTAAGCAGGTGGTTACTCTCAAATTGATTCGTAATGGATATTGTAATGTAAAATTGTTGTAGTTTTCTATACCAAGTGTCTGCTCAATTGGGTATTATGTGGATTCATTGAAACAGGCGCGATCTCGTTAAAATGGTGCTGAAAATTTTATTGTGGTATTATTACCTTAGCGAAGCTTGCCAAGAAGGTTGACTCGAGCGACATTTGCTACCAAATGTTGCAAAAGTATCTTTTAGGGTTCCCTTATAAGATCACTTTTTTGTCCGTCTGCGTGTCTGTCTGTCAAGACCCTTTATCTCGGGAACGCGTGGAGGTATCGAATTGAAATTAAAACCATATAGGTACTCAGGTCTGCGGTCCCTTGAAGCTGTGAAAAAATATACGGCCGTTTATGTCGCAAAAAACGTGTATTTCGACACTCTCAAGGGAATCAAAATTTATAGGGTACTTCCCGTTGTCCTAGAATCCTGAAATTTGGGATGAAGCAAGGGAAAATCTGAAAACTGCAAAATTTAAAGTTACGTCAAAATAAAAACTTTTTTACAACTCGGAAAAATCTTCGTTCGGGAATTGATCTGTGATCTGTAAGTTAGTACGGAATCCTCAATGCGGTAGTCCGACTCGCACTTGCCCGGTTTTTTTTATTAATGTTGTTTCGCACTAGGAATTACTCATGTACCGTGAGTGCGTTCACAAACATGTAAATTCATATACACAAGACAACCAGACCCAGAACACTTATCTATAGGCCACAAAAATATTAGTACCCTACGGGAATCGAATCCGCGAATCGCCCAGCAGAAAATCGCTCAACCACTGCGCTAACCTTGCCGTCAAAGCCAAACGACCTATCATATGGCATTAGAAAGAAAGAAAGAACAGAAAGAAACATTTATTCGAAACTCGCACAGGACAAACAACAATAAAACAAAATAGTAACTACTTGATCTATAAATACTTAAAATGAAAGAAAACAATATTAAAAGATAAAAATAAAATACCTGTACGAGGTCAAAAAGGCTCCTATCTCAGCATATGCTGCAATAATCATTAAACAGGGGTTCATACTTAATTCGCTCAACCCTGGGCTAACCGCTGCATACATATTTGGTCGTAGGAAGTGGTACTTACTTCGTACTATTTTTGGGGTACGGTACCTTATGTACATTAATTTGACGTTTTTAAAGTGCTGCTTATCTGACTAATATGAATAAACTAGCCTCTGCCAGCGGCTTTGCCTGCGTGATAGTAGGTTTCTCCATACAAACTTTGGACCCCTGTTTCAACCCTTTAGGGGGTGAATTTTGGGAAATCCTCTCCTAAAGCTCGTCTACGTCATAAAAAGAAGCTTTGTACAAATTTCACGCACCTAGTCCCAGTACTTTCGGCTGTGCGTTGATATGTCAGTCAGTCAGTCAGTTTCTCTTTTTCTGACTAATATAAATAAATTATCGGAAATATTTTTCAGGAAAGTGGCGTTGCTAGTGAAGAGATTACACGAGTTGGGCTATACGTACAGTCACTCTCGTCAGCTTTGTGCAGGAGAGTACAGATTTGATCGTGTCTGTCCAAGGTGGGTATTTTTTATGGCATCTTCTTGTAGGCCCGTTACCTCTCAAAGATCACTCCGGAACCTCCTCTGCGCAACGGATTTGGACGAAACTTAGCACAACATGTCTTGTAATAAGATACTGTTCATCTTGTGAGTTGCCCTTGAGATCATTCTCGTCTTTCACGCGATCGATGCCGGTAGAAGTTCGTTTTAAATGTTGGGTTTTTTATTTCTTTTCCAGATTTATCACTCTGCGTCCTCCAGAAAATGGCAGCATTGGCCAAATGGAACTTGTTAGAGATGGAGTAATTGTGCTTCAGGTACCTTACTTTTTGGTGCTACTTCTGTTTATTACAACAAAATGCTAACGCAGCATCCTTCGTGGGCAATTAGACGTGAATGTGGTTGCGAAACGATTCCAATTTACTCTGAATTACTTTGTAGCTGCTCGGAGTTGGGAAGTTGGTTATGTGATAGCCTTTGCTTCGGATAGCTCGTAAAACGTTTGGTCCTGCATCTGATCGCTCCTCAATCGGATTGCCGTCCCACTCGTCCCAGAGTAAAGAAACAGAGAGTACACCTATGTAACCTAGTTTGCGCATCGATACGCTTGAGCACTTAATACGAGTATCTCCTGTTAAAATTGAGCCGTGATCAAATTTCGGTCTCTCTTGATCTTTATTTCATTCGATCATTATATATTTATATCGCACACAAATATGTCATCGTCATATGGCTTACAGGTCTAATGAATGATCCAGAACCCATCATCAGCACTGAACTTTCAAAATTATTTGTTATCTGCATCAGGAGCGTGAATTCTGCGAGGGTGCGTCAACTTTATGTCGCGCCCTCCGCGCCAACTCTCTCCGAGGCGTAGTGGCACAAACACACGCGTCTTCACCTCGCTGTTCGGCATACCTTGCTGCTCAACTGCGGGAACTAGCCGCAGTCCTCAAAGCAAAAGCTCCAGCAGCACCAGCGACACCTGAACTCGGGAAGCTAGTCGTGTTTGGAGCTGGGGACAAGTACGTGCAAAGTTGTTTCACCAATTTAGCATAGACTTAGCAAAAACACATGTTGATTTTTTTAGACATCTGCTGTCGTGTACCTATGTAAATAAATACCCGGACCGTTTTTGAACGATTGTTTGCGTTCTCACTTTAAGGTGAATGCTCCAGGGTAGCCATATTTGAATGGACAGATCGCCTGACAGTGAAACTTTGCTATTTTTCTAGGGTGGAGAGTTATTTGTGTGCTCTACGCGAATTAGGGATCGAAGCGTCATCTGGTCCACAATCCGGAGCTCCCGTGTGCGTCATCAGTGATGCGGTCCATTGCGACACTCCTGCAGTCACAAATGCGCTGGATGGAGTAGTGGCTGTGCTAGCCACTCCACCCAACTCCTACTCAGCCGTTACAGATCCGATTGATCTTGTTTGTGGACGCGGTGGAGACCTTACTATGCTTGAGGTATGATTAATGTTACAGAAATTAACAATTAAAATTCAGAATTAAGCAGCTAAAGGTAATACAAAAATATGCGTATTTTCTTCCTCTAGATTCTCACAGAATCGGAAATAGATGTGAAAGGCAAGGAGCGGGTGCAAATGATATTGGAGGAACAGAAGAAAACTTTAAGATCACTCATGTCGAAACCACAGGTAATTTACGAACAACAAATGGACAAAAACTCTTAACTCCGTTCTATTTTTGTTTTCTTCTGCTTTAGATCCAATTGATATTGTACGAGACTCATTCAGCTTTAGAAGCAGAGAATCAGGCTCAAATCACGCGGGCAGTAGCGGAAGCGAACAGGCTGGCTCGGGAAAGACATGCGTTCCTGAAAAGGAAGCACCGACAACCTGTAAGTTAATTTATTTCATTTCCTACGACATTTATTTAAAGGCTGCCCTACATTACAATACCAACCGCTGCCCATTTAATATTCTTTTTAATTGTGGACAAAATACATTTTAGACCTAACCAAAACATCAGCTGATTCCAAGTTATTATATCTACATAATTTTTTACAGAGTCCACAAAAACAAGTTACCCAACCAACCTCCAATGAAACAGTTGTGAACGAAACCATCGTCACTAATGATCCTGCCGCAGCAAACGAATCGATGACGTCACTCACCACTGTATCTACGAACGATAATAAAGAAGATCCGGATGACGGATCCATTTGCGAATGTCCCGACGACGCGATTCCTTCCTCTGGTTCACCACCAAGCACAGCCAAGGGCCAGTCTAGTGATGCTGTTCTGAAGAAACAAGCAGAGACTGTAGAAGCACAGTCACGGCTGGGTACTTCTAAAGCAAGACCTATCCCTGAAATGCCGAACTATGATTTTCCAAGAGACCCTGACAAGGATAGTCCTAATGTCGTTGTAAGTACAAGCACTAACCGAAAAATTATAATATAGAAGTTGAAAGAAAAAGAATAGACTTCTTCTTCTTCTTTCTTCTTTAATCTATTTTAATTTAATTAATTCATTATGTTATGACAATTTTAATTTTAATTTTTTTTTTTAAGTCTATAATATTGCTATGGGTTAATATGCCTGAAATAAACGATAAATAAATAATAAATAAATAATAATAATAATGTTGGATTCCATTGTTCCAGGTGCCAAGTTGTGATTTATTTGAAATAAGGACGCTGCCAAATCTGGGTAATGGTTTGGATATCAATTATATACTGGACAGGGACGGGTGTTACCTCGGCCTTATCCAGAGGAAGGTTATTATCTCGTTTCACTTATTTTGAGATCAATTTTAATTTGACCGTTCGATGTAACAGTAGATAACATTTTGCGTGAAAATCTAATGAGATAGCGATAATCTCTTAATAACTGTTAGCTTCCATACGTACCTGATCTCACACTCCCGCTCCGGCTCCAACTAGAGTAGAAGTAGTAATTTTATGATTTTCCACGTAAAGCTGGATTCGATATTCTAGTTGTAAATCATTGCGCTACTTCAGATTTAAACAAATTAATAATGATTGACCTAACCGATGTTGCTCGGTAGTTTCGATAGACATTAAAAACGTAATGTTGCATGCAGGAGATCACCCGGCTCGACGCTAAGTTTATGATCCGCGTGGCGGAAGATCGCGGATTGTTCGGGCCGGGCGCGGGCGCGTCTCAGCCACAGCGTCGCAAGCGCGTTGAGACTGCACAGCTTTCGCCCAGGAGGAGACGACGCAAGGCTAGCTTTGAGGTGATAAATGATATTTCAGTTTTATTCATAAAATCTCTGACGATATTACCTGCACCTGCTAGGGAAATTCTTAATTCTAAATTCCTGTAATGGATCCTGAGATTTTTACACATCAGGCTACGAGTAAGCGATGATAATAGGACGGCGTATAGGAGTGCTTTAAGCTCAACGACCGAATGCGCAACACGGGAATCACCGTCATAATAGGAACTGTGCTGATGAGAAGTGGAATTGGGCAGGCCATATATTCAAGACCTAGTTTCGCCCAGCGGTGTACCCTGCGGGAAAGACCAAAGAAACATGCATATCTATTTTTAGGATAAATAGGATCCTAGCCTGAAGAAGGTTACCGCCCTGCCTGCTGCTGGCAGCCTGCTGGTCTGGGTACACAAAGACAAATAGGCCAGTGTCATCACGCAGTAGAACTAGAAAACGTTTTGTCGTCATTACTTGGATACATTTGTGAGACTGGCCGGAGAAAGTGTAACACCGGGAAAAGTGGAAAGCCAGGCGAAGACCTTTGCCCGGCAGTGGGACAACGTAGATTGAGAAGAATAAAAATGGATACATAGCTAGCATATAAACATTTATCAGGTGGAGCGTGTAGCCGCCCCGACATATGCGTCAATGTCGCGCGCTACGCGTCGCGGAAGTGCGCCCGGTAGTCTGACGCCGGTGCGCTGCGACGCCGTGCGCTGCGAGCGACACGCGCGCCAGCAGGCCGCCGCTGCCGCCGTCAATGCAGCCGCCTGTACTTGCAACGCTAGACACAGGTAGTACTAGACACACCTACAGAGCACAGACACTATTTAGAGGTTACTGCGCGGAGCGCCACTTCCAAGAGCGAGTGTCTCAAACCGCATTTACACATTTGCGCGAGTGGCGAAGCGAATGGTGAACACGTATGTCATTTGTAAACAGCGCGCTCTCTATTCACCTCACAAATTTTGTATACAAATGTTTAATACGAAGACGACGGCGATATTTTCGTCCTACCATTTTATTACAGGGAACGTGTACTGAACGTGTACGTAGTCTGTGCACTCTAAGTTGGAAATTCGGAACTATAATAATACCATAAATACTTCAAATAATCACTTCTGAACTTCCATCTACGGGCTCCCTAAATAACAGCTCTATGTCATAGAGCTGTTATTTAGGGAGCACTTCACATTGTGATACAGTGATATTATTGCAGTACTTCGACGAGCAAAATAACAACTCGCGGCGATTCACTCGAACGTGGATGTGGCGCCCTAGAGACAGCATTGTCCCAACTAAGTACTATGAAAATAAATCAAGCACGTCAGTAGTGTCACCGTGACACTTCGGCGTCCTACGTGGGCAATTCAACGCGAATGCGATTGCGGAACGACCCGATGCTGTTCAAGTGAATTCAATGCGATACCGCGGTCCTGCGCGCGATGGCGTCGCTCAGCCGAAAATATCAAACCAACAGATTGCGTCTGCTTCGCTTCGCTCATCACCGCACCGCACCTACGTGCGGTTGGTCACGTACACCACCACAATAAGAGCATCAAGTATTTGTTTCATTCGCGCCGCTTCGTTTCGCGATCGCGTTCTCGTTGATTCACTTATGTAGACAGCGAACGTGTGCGCAGTTTATAGGTGGCGTCTCTAGTAGCAGCTATCGTGACATTTCTGTGCTCTGTGGAATCACCTTTTGAACACCAACAGAAAAGTACCCTGCACGATCATTGTTTAACATATTTATTTACAGTAACAATGCCAATCATTTCCTCAATTCAACAAAATTCATTGCGCACTCACGTTATCGAGGAGACGAATTTTCCAAATATGTAAAGTCAACGATGAAGGTTTTATGTCCTGGGACATTATACATCAAGTTTTCAAAAGTTTCAAGATGTCAATTCATTGCCATATAGCTATCAGACGTTAAAGAAGAGTGTTTCATTTCAAACGATTGATTGGTTTAGTTCCGAATAAGTTTCGAAGGTGCGATTGAATGCCGGAATAATTGAGTGCCGGGAGAGTAAACGTTTCATTTTATCTAAAAAAATCCAGTCTCTTCATAAAAACCGACTTAAGGCTCCTACACTCCTGCCTCCGGGTTTTTGTTTACAATATTAGAAAATACCGCATCGCAGGTGCCTTTACCTACTCCGTCGATGGTCTGTTCAAATATAAATTAAGACGTCGCATGGCTAAAGCCGTATGCGTTACAGACTCGATATGCGCTGGGGACGCATGTCACAGACATGTCATGCACTGGGGACGCATGCGTCATAAACATGACATGTGCTAATGGCTCACGCGTCACAGACATGACATGCTTGTAGGACGCGGGACTGGAGTAACGTGTATGCGTCGTCAACAGTGTAATGAATATTGGTTAAGAACTTAAATTTATATGTATTATAACAGTATTAAGGTACAATTCCGAAGGCGACGGCAGACTGCAAACGACAGTGGCACTGTCGCCATCTTCGGAAGGGTTTTCATAAAATAGGGTATTTGACAACCATCTAAAATGTACATAAATGAACTTATTTTATTTAGACATAAGATTTCTAGAAAATGGAGAAGTTCTACGATTTTGAAGTTTTTCTTATTCTTTGTTACGCAAAACGTCGTTAATACTGAACGGCGCGAAGACACTAACCTTCCTGTTGTGTGACATCGGACGCATGTAGTGCTGTCTCTGTTTATCATAATTTAAAAGCACCATTTTTTACTGTTTTATCTCGGCTTTCAAGAAATATTTAAAAAAAATCTGTCAAATACCCTGTTATATAGACAGCGCTATGGTCGCTGAGGTATTGCTTCGTGGTTGGGCGGCACTGCCGCTACCGTGTGCCTTCTCCATCGGAATTGTACCTTTATTACAATTTTTGCTTTCAAATTGTTCGTCCGTAGATACCGCCGCTCGTCCGCGAGTGGTGTGACGGGGGCGCCGGGGGAGCCCCCGCGCCTGCCGGAGCTGCCGTGCCGCCAACCGTTCCCGCTCGTCGTTCACGAGCTAAGGCTCAAAGCCGTTCTCCACCACCATAAGATTTTCGCTTCCTGATTTCATACTAGACTAGAATGACACTGTAACTTTAGTGTAAACGTTTTATAGACACACACATCAGTCACTTCAAAGTCATGTCACCGTCGGAATTTACAAAATTGCTGTTGTTGTTTTTTGTATCGGTTTCAACGGTTGTCTAAGGTTTTGACGACATGTATTTGGTATCAAGGCTCTTATAAGCCGACCTTCGGCAACTATTTTCTAACGTGACAGTGCGCTCTCCCTTTTAAAGACGACGACAATTTATTTAACATCTTAGTAATATGCCTAACTATTTATACTACACCGAACTTTGTAGGTACCCACATATATACAAAAACAAAATACACTGTGAGTGTGTGGACATACTCCACATTCGGAAATGTGCCTAGAAGACTGGCAGCGACGCACGTGACGTGAATTGAATGGCAATGCTAAATCTTTGGAAAAAAAAAACGAGCCTGTCCCCTGGTCAGTCAGTTAGAAATTTCCTTTTAAAGGAGACGCACTCTCGGACCTCATGACCCAAGAGTCTCGGCCCCAAACGGCTCAAAACTGTAATTATCAATTAGGTTGCAGTATTTTCCGCCGTTTGAGGGTCACAGGAGCCGGCACACCAGCATAGCCCGCCGTACTTGGAACATGTTGATGGCGCAACGGTGTCGTTACAAGTTGCATACCACACCAGAGGCCTATCCTTCACCTTCCACTGCACCAACGTCATGCCATCTGGTCTCATCCTATCGTCGACAAATAATATCGTTGATGCTAGCTAGCTGTGTTATGCACTTCTGCAGCAGAACAGACCATGGTGTCAGAGGCCATCGACAGCTTCACCGTAGTGACACTGATGTGGAGCAGCAACAAGGGCTTTTCGTATCTAATTTAGAGTTTGACTCAGATTGGTCGGAGCGGGGTGTCACGCACCCCCTATCCCACTTGTGTCTGTGAGCTCGTGACGTGATTGGACCGGTACTACTTGACGTGACTGATGTGTGTGTCCCTTCTTCGGTTATTGTCAGTTGTTCAAGAATAGTAGTATGATGTTGGTCTTAAAGTCGAAAGTCTTTTTTTTTTTATTTTCCTTTGTTCTATTTTCAGAGATTATAAATAGATTTATTACGGTGATTCGCTATAAAACTCAGACGATTAAAATCTCCGATTTCTGAATTAAGAATTTGAATAGTTCTCAAAAGTTTTCAGGGCATAGTAAGCCCTGAAAACTTGTTAAGCTTGGGGTTGCCATGTTCTTACCCCCAAATACTTAATTCAGGAACTGAGTCTTAGAAATCGTTTGTTGTTATCTCTCATCCGTAACGAATTACTAGATAATCAAATAAACTTTATCTTGAGACTCACGTTTATCGATCGAAACTGTTTTCTCTTTAGACTATTATTTTTTCTACAATATAAACTTTCATAACCTACTATTGTTTTATTTAACACATGACATGACACCTAAGAGCCCATGACTACCAGACCTTCGTTAGTTTTTTTAAAAGCTGTGTAGCGACATCTATGGCGTCACATAAGAACTAATCCTGCATCGCGCAATCAAAGTTCTCCGCGCGTTTAGAACATATAGAACAGCCCGAAATCATCTATCGGGCAGTAGTAGCCCACCAGACATAACACCCGTCTGGTCGGAGGATCCTCCCTTTACAACGGAGGTTTGCGGGACTTTACTCTCTGTTCCGCATACCTCCAAACTGGTGACCCTCGACAAAGAACGTCAGCGCAGCCTTCGTGCAGCCTTCGTGACGTCATCATCACTTCCTCAAGCTTTCGAGCAGCGAGCCATACAGCCAGCACCCACGGCTTTAAAGGGTATCCTGACCACCAGCATGCCTACCTGGTCATACCTGGTCATCACCCTCAGCCTCATCAGCGACCTTGGCGAAGCACACTGCACCTTCGACCAGTCACATGAAGAGCCATGAAGAACCTCTCCTGGTCGACGCAAGCGGTCAAGCCACTACATCGCACAGCACCGCTCCGACTCACTGGAGCCAGCAGCATTACTCCGACTCACTGGAGCCTGCAGCATCATCCCGACTCACTGGGACATCATCACCCCGACTCACTGGGGCATCATCCCGACTCACTGGGACAGCAACACCCCGACTCACTGGGGCATCACCGCAGACAGTTCCGACTCACCGAGAACTATGCGGCATTCGGTTCCGACTCACTGGAACCAACCTACCACTGGCCTGGCACGCATCAAGAAGCATCAAGAACCATCGATCTCCGATCTCCGGAGGGGAGTGATGTAGCGACATCTATGGCGTCACATAAGAACTAATCCTGCATCGCGCAATCAAAGTTCTCCGCGCGTTTAGAACATATAGAACAGCCCGAAATCATCTATCGGGCAGTAGTAGCCCACCAGACATAACACCCGTCTGGTCGGAGGATCCTCCCTTTACAACGGAGGTTTGCGGGACTTTACTCTCTGTTCCGCATACCCCCAAAGCTGAAAGTTGTCAGTGCATGTCGTTATACTATAAAAGCTGATTTTTAGGGTACCGTACCTCATAAGGAAAAAACGGAACCCATAAAGGATCACTTTGTTGTCCGTCCGTCCGTCTGTCTGTCTGTCATGACCCTTTATCTCAGGAACGCGTGGAGGTATCGAGTTGGAATTAACCATATACTCAGATCTGCGGTCCCTTGAAGCTGTGAAAAAAGTTAACGAAAAAAAAGAGTTACGGCCGTTTGTCACAAAAAACGTATATTTCGACACTCGAGGGAAACAAAATTCATAAGAGTACTTCCCGGTGTGCGTGTGGTATGAGTGTTCTTTTTTAAAAGTTCACTAAATATATACGAAATCAAAGAAGGATTTAGGAAACAATTGTGCTAACTTCATGGTGAAGATGAAATAATTGTGAAATCGATGGGGAAAAAAGTAGTGGTCATTTAACTGGAACAATCTGCTAACCTGAGAAAATACTACACACACACAAATTTTTATGTGGAATAATTGTGCTGAATTAGACCAAACCATAAAAAAACAATTCAATTGATTTTAACGTTTAATATTCATTTAAGGTTTATTTAGAACACTCAATCCTCTTATGGTGCAGAACGAGTGTTCCCAAATTCAGCAACTTTGGTTTAATAAATTCTTTATATTCTTACTTTGGTTTACGTGTATAATACAGAGTCAATTTGTAAAACCAAAATCTTGGCGTTAAACATAATATTTAGAGAGTAAATAGGAAAAATAGTATGAGTGTTCCATATTTTAGTGTTTATTTACTTAACCCGAACTTGTATACAAATCAAAGCTACATCAGAAATTGAGAAAATGTTATCACTAAAGTTTAACACGTTTTATATTTTGGTGACTATTTCATTTCACACAGATTACGACATTATTATATTTCTAAGGGAGAAAATTGTGTAGGGTGACAATGCAATGTAAAGTTGTAATGTCAAATTGTCAGTCAGGCAAAGAACTTATGTATCATAGAGCCTGCAAGTTTTCAGTTTTGGAAATAATTTGATTTTATATATAATTTGATTGGCATGCATAATGATTTTAATTAGACTTAAGATATACCTCTATATTATTTTACTCTTTGAGATATACATAAGTCGATGACAACTGTGTTCTATTAAAAAAGATTTATTTGATGACTAGCACTTGTTCAGTGACTGAAATAACCCCCTACTATAACATACCCCCTTTAACCGCATTTTTTTAGAGTAATTTTGACCAATTAATAATAACAGTGTTTATTATTAATTTAAATTAGAATTAAGTTTATTAACTTACAAAGAGGCTCACAAGGCTGCCAAAAAAGGGGAAATCGTAGCAAAGGTAACACGGTACTTCACGCCGGATAGCTGCTCAACCTTTATCAAGCATAAGTTCGATCGTGTATGGAGTACTGCTTTCATCTTTGGGATGGGTCTACCAAATACCAACTGAAGCAAGTCGATTATTAAAACTCCAAAGTCTTCGACGCCGAGTTGCTGGCCTGTCGGTTTTCTATCGATTATATTTCGGGGAGTGATTATATTTCGTTGGAATTGCATAATTTAAATCCACCAAGTCCATTCCATCATCAAGGAGTGGAATTCCCTGCCGGAGTGTTTCCTGTTAGCTACAACCAAGGGTCTTGTTAGTCAAAAGTGAATAGGTTACTTCTAGGCAAGCGTGCTCCATCGTCGACCACATCATCACCTACCATCAGGCGAGATAGTGGTCAAACGTGAGACTGACAATAATAATAATAGTAAAAACTCAAGAAATAAGAATACTTGATCTATTTTGGTGTACAATAAAGTTTATTCTATTCTGATCCTCCATGTAATCTTTAAAAGCACCTAGATTTGAGGAGAAAATTGCTCATGTGCTTCTTGACTGCACAGGTGTTATTGGTACACGCATACGAACCCTAGGATCCCTAATTCGAGAGAGATGGGCTGGATATAACAAGCCCGCTAAAAGATTGCCGCCATGGCCCACGCATAATGATCCACAGCCACAAAGGCCACGGGCTCATAGTCTATTAGGACTGTGTCGATAACCCCTTATCAAAACATAACTTAGAGGATTTTCACGTTCCCTGCTTGGATGGAGCACCACCGCGCCGTGTCCTCGTGGGGGCAACGTCCTCTCGCGCCAGGCCCTGTGCAGGCTATGGTCCGGAGCGAAGAGGAATGGCATGCGATCGCCTCCTTCTGCGAAGCAGTAATGCCAGCGGAAAAAGCGTCCGCATGCGTGAGAGAATGGCGTTCCTCACGCCCCAGCCGCTGGGATCCCAAACCCGATTTTCAGTTATTTTATTATGCACTTTCATGATAATTATGGGTCTCAATTAAAAGGTTTACAAAAATAAAGAAATGGTTTTTAACACATTTTTTTCTTATAATAAAAAAACAAAAACTTTGTATAAATAAAACAAACTTTATTCATTAATGTTACAAAGTCCATAAGAGGCTCATTTACAACAATACTCGTTTGTTCAATGTTATTACTATAAGCGCGTCACATTAAAGCATTCCGAATCCTTTCGAGTAGCTTATTGCTTTCATCAGTCTGTCTTGTAGTTTGTCCTTTGTCTCATATTCGGGAAGAAGGAGGACATTGAAGCAGGTATGTGCGGTGGGGAGACGATCACAGTCCGGACCATTTCTTGCGATGACGAGTTTGAGGTGACTCAGGCCGCCTACGGGCACCCGGTCGGATCCAGTCGTGAACTGAAGGAGCTTCCTCTTATCGTCCAACGATAAACTGTGAACGAGGCTCCAGAAGTCTTTTATTGTTTGAGAGTCAGATGTATAGCCGCCGTCGTATTCTGTTGATTTTTCTAGTTCATTGAAGTCGAAGTTCTGTAAAGAGATAGTTATTTTAGCCACTGCAGATTTTTTTTCGTAGCAGCACAGTTAGTGGCTGATAAAGTGAAGTTTGTTACTTATCTTATTCTAACGATTTGCAAAACTTTTGTAATTAAAAGGAAGTTAAGTTCCAATTAGCATTAAGACAACTGGGAGGAAGGCCGTGATAAAAAAGAAATGAAAATTTTATTGATATCTCTCTTATTGTTCACAGCGACAATAATAAACAGTTTAATGCAACGGTATCATTGTCATAAAACGAAATAGAACCCAAAACTAAATTAATAATAGTTCACAGTCGAGACTATGGTATATTCGCGTTAAGAAAACAGTGACTGATCGTTGTCACTCAGCTTAGCTACGCCCATTGACCACTTGATGAGCCCTTCAGACAGTATGGATCATCGACTTATATTCTAGCGATAGACAAGCACGTTCATGGAAACTATTTGTCAAAATTGTGAAAAGTTAAAACAAATGTTCGCTGCAGCGCTTGATTGGCATTATGTCGTCTAACAAAACTATTAAAATATGCAGCGCTTATATAGCTTTAGAGAAAAAATTTTCACGACCAAAATGTCTTAAGCGCCATGAATTTCGCGACACTTACGCGTTTCGTTCAACATAGTGTAATGACTTGCTATCCATATAGATTTTTATTCCGCAGAAGTGACACAGCTTTTTGCCTACAATTCATTACAATAACACTCTATTTCAAAATTTAATAATAGTCCTCGTTAATGTAAATCCAAAAACCACGTTCTACTACTTTAATAAATAAGTGAATACAAAATCGCGTAAAATATTGAAATTTTTTATTGTAATCATCACTCTGAAGCTATCCTGAGTGAATGAAGATCAGGACTGCGCCGCTAAATTATCTAGTAACAAAACAAACAACAAAGGTAAATTTATCTTTAAAATACAATTCCAGTTAAAGATTCAGTTTTTTTTTTTCGGAGATATTTATTTTTCTGTTTTGTTTCGGCTGACTAGTGTGAACAAATCTAGAATATAATTATAGTGTATGAAGGACGAAATCTCAATATCAGTAATGCAATATCACACATAAGACTACAAATACAAATGAGCCTAATGTATATTTGAATACTAATCTGCACGTGATATCTAGGTAGATACGTAATACGTAAGTGCTAACGAATGACAGAATGCTTACCTAACGACAAAACTTAACGATGAAAACTGATACCTAATTTGCTGACATTTCATGCGAGTTTTTACAGTATCAAAAAACACACGTCGTCATAATTTTTGAATTTGACAGAATTCATTGATATCATTTATACAAAAAACGAATAACATTACTTAAATACTATATTCAAAAAAAAAAAACAGGGAATAAAACACCATGCAAGTCTGTGTTCACTAAACCAGTTGTAGGTAAAAATCGTTTTTGTGGGAGTGAACATCTGCATGTTTTAGTCTATGATTGTAAAATGGGATGACTTTTTCATAAAATAATATGTTTTCTAACATACTATTACGATATTAGAAGCTACTATATTGCTTGGAAAACCAGTAATTTTACTTAAATTACTACAGAATCATTATTTACGTCCAGATTCAATTTAATTTGAATTTATAAGCGCCGCTCTCACACTGCATGTACGTCAAAACTGTACTAATGTCATCAATATCAAGGTGCATAGAAGACACTGCACCTGAGTCGGTTGAAGTGAGTGTACGGCACGCGTAATCTAGTACGTAGTACATATATATCGATGGTATGGATGCATCTTTTGTCAATTTTAAAAATGAATACATAAATGAATTCTGATGATTATTTGAAAAAACTGTAATAAAAAATTTACTCTTTTAAGAATGGTTTACATTTTTACAATGCTTTGCATTTTCACTGATAATTCACTATTTTCTTAACGAGAATAGACTAGTGTCTAACCGATATCAAATGAATAAAAAGTTTGCTTTGATATTAATTCTTTATTTTTTATCCCAGTATAAATAGGCCTTTGCTTTGCAGTTGCACTGACGAGTCACTATTTTCATAACGTGAATAGAGTATAGAGTCAAATCAACGATATCAAATGAATAAAAGCGTCGTGATCGTATCGTGATTCATAACCGGGAGGATTTTTGATGCAATATTTTAAAATTTCGGCAGACGAAAGATACTTTGAAAAGGTCCGCCACTTACCTTGCTACCACACACCAACATCTCGACCTCCTCGGGCCGGAACAGCGAGGCCAGCGGGCTCTCATCCGTGACCATAAGGAACCCGCGTCTGAACGCCTTGAACTGAGTGTCCACCGACTCGTTTAGCAAGAAATCCGAGTACATTTCTACAAATTCCTGAAATTGAATGTATAAATATTGTAGTGTAGGAAAAATATTATTGAGGAATGTGCAAATATCTAGGGGAATATAAAAATCTCAAAAAGGAATTAATGACCGACCGAAACGCGATTCGCAGCCGATACCGATTACTCGATTTCTCTTTCAATTTCGGCCGCAACAGTAACCGAAACTTACGTGGTAACAGAAAAATTGATATCTATCAACAGTCAGCTCAAAGACGCTAGTTGCTCCTGTCAAAACCAGTTTTATTAAACTGAACTTTCGATCAGTCTCTAAATTAAAATAATGTAAACAATCAGGGACGACTATGTATATTTATAAATTTGATTGAAGTATTCTTCTCACCCTTTTATTTTCCTGAGTAACAAATATGTTATCTCCGTTTTCTTTGAGATCATGGAAGATGGCGTTTCCGAATACGTCCTGATAACAGATTCTGAACGTCTGGTAGTAAACTTCTTCTAAATCACTGCCTGTGTAGTCGAGCATGTCTTTTAAACCATTGTAAAGCGTCTGGAAAAAAATAAATCATTATTACTCGGTGTAAGTGTAACGGCGTGGTCTGCAATCTACAGGATCGGTAGTCGAAAGTTGGTTACATTAGTTACGATGCAATTGAAGGAAAACAGGTGGATTTTAGTCAGTAAAAGTCTGACACTCCCTCTCGCTCCAGCTAGAGCGAAAGAAGTTATCTGATGATTACATCATCATCATCATCATTTCAGCGGAAAGACATCCACTGTTGGACATAGGCCTCCCCCAAGCGTCGCCACAACGACCGGTCCTGTGCGTCTCGCATCCATCGGATTGATTCGCCAACTCAAAAATAAGTGTATACTCACAGGATTCCAATCAGCCAAGTCTTCGAACGAGCCCTTCTTGCCCATAAGCTTCCTATACACAACCATGGGGAAATTGACGGCGAGAATAACGTTATTGTATATCGCGAGCCCGAGTACTATGCCGATCAACGTGAACTGTGCCTCCGTCTCGAATGATGTCATGTTGAACCTGTAAGCGGAAAAGTTTGATTTAGTAATATTGATGGCTTTTTCGACGTGGCAGTGAAAAGATTATGGCTCGTATAAAGAAGTTTAAAGCTATTATGAGAAAAAGAGATAGCAATCTCAGGCCTGTATAGTGCTTTCTCACACTAGGAATATGCCTCTTATTCAAATATGATTGTTAAGGTAAATTGTTTCTGCAGGATTGAAACGCAAAGGGCTTCAGTCAATAAAAGTCTAACATTCCTTCTCGCTCTACACAGAGCTGGTATTTGATGATTTTCACCTTAAAAAAAAAGTAAGCTGTCTGACATGTTGTACTGGCCTTAAACTGATAACAAATCAGTGTATCCTCACCATCAGAATGCAGAGATCATATAATTAAGAAAAAATCGCAAAGCAGTAAACTCAAGCTGCATAACCTAACCGTAGTACACAACATACCATACAGTAAGCGAGTCGGGTTGTTGCGTGAACATGCCGTAGTCAGCGTTAAAAATCTCCTCTACAATCAGCTGAAAGAACTCCTTGGAGACCCCCCCTTCATCCACGCCTTGCTCGCCTTCAAACTCCACCACGAGCTGCTTCTTCAAGTCCAGGGCCCGCTCCATGGCTACCATTTCCAGCTAAAGATTAAAATTCAATATTATTTATCTAGAAGGATTTGGGAAGGCCTTTGCACAACTGTTAAGTTTAAAAATATTGTTTGATATCATGTAGATAATCATTAAGACCTTTATATTATTATACTTCTACTGTACATCTACACTAATATTATAA
Organism: Mythimna pallens; assembly: GCA_961205895.1. Classification (NCBI taxonomy): domain Eukaryota; kingdom Metazoa; phylum Arthropoda; class Insecta; order Lepidoptera; family Noctuidae; genus Mythimna; species Mythimna pallens. The sequence goes on from OY540829.1 coordinate 9,711,038, forward strand.
AGAGATAGTTTGTTTTTTTGTTTGAGGAGGTAATCTCTGAAAGTACTGGTCAGATAGCTAATTTTTTTTTACTAATAGAGAGCTGCATTCCTGAGTGACATAGGCTATATTTTATGTACGCAGGTGAAGCCGCGGGTAAAAGCTAGTAAAAAAGAAATAAGACTGAGTGACAAAAGATTAGTGGCAGGTTTAGTCATCATCTTCCTGCCCGTGTCCCATATTACTTGGTGTCGGCGCAACGTTTTTTTTCTTACATTCTATCCTGTCAGCAACCACGCTATCATTGACTTCCTTTTTTTTATCACTCCTCACACGATCAATCCACTTTTTCTTTGCCTCTTTTAGTGGCAGGTTAATTTGTTGTGTATTATATAATAAGTGCGCAATGCGTGTGTATAAAAAGAAATAATGTATAGCACCATCTCTCTCTAAACAGCAGCAAATTGTCTAAAATATTCTGTATATGAAGTGCTTACTGCTCACTCTTACTGTCAAAGCGTAACTCTTTGCTTGGCTAGAGTATTCGCGTTAAGAAAATAGTGACTCATAGTTGTCACTCGGCTTCACCACGCCCCTTGGCCAATTAGATTATACTAAAATAGAAAACCGTGTTTACAGGACCAGTTGAAGTATGCCATACAGACAGTACGAACGCGTTTTTGTTATAACTTTCAAAATTAATACCTCATATTCGTAACAATAATTTTGACGATTCTGATTATATTTTAAAACAATTAATATTATTCTTTGAAAATACTGTGTTGTGAAAAGTTTGCTTTAATATTAATGGTCTGATTTTTACCCCAGTATGAATAAGTATTTACTTTGCACTTGCACTGATGAATCACTATTTTCTTAACATGAATAGACTATAGTTTCAATAACGGAACTGTCTTTCTATCGTTGGCAAAACAGTCATTATTTTTTTTTTACTCACAACTTTGTTACTTCCACGACATCGTCCGTGGTCACCTTAGGTATACATTTTAGGACACAAAGGGAAATAGGTAGTAGAGTATAGAGTAGATAAGAATGGCTTACCCCAACAAGCGCGTCGTCAATAATATTGGTCCTCCGCACTTTGAGCCTGAGGAAGGGCATGGGCGGCGCGGCGCCCACCACGGCGTGCAGCAGCGACACGCGGCGCTCCGAGTACATGCGGATGCGGTTCTCGTAGTACAGTCCCAGCGACTTTGTGGCCACGGTCAGGATGAACGGGTACCTTAGGAACGCGAATTTTTTACCTGGAATTTTTAAAGTAGCTGTGTAAATATTGTTATCGGGCTTAGTAGCTGTAGTTTTGTGCAAACTCGTTAGCCTTTTAATGTTTTCATTGGTGGAATACAGGCCTCCGCGAGCCCATTGAGGGTTGGTGAATGTCCAATATCTTCGAATTTTTAGTTCTAGGACATGCCGATTTCCTCACAATGTTTTCCTTCACCGTTTTGAGAGCAGATAAAATGCTCAATACACATGAATCGTAAAAGAAAAGTAACAGATGGCGCTGCTGTTTACAATCTTTGCTTCTCCCAAAGTAAAGTTTATTATTTGGTTGTATTAAGTTTACTTGTAGTAAAAAAATAACAATAAAAACACACACCATTGCTCCGGTGTTCATGTAACTTTTGCTAGAAGCGTTATAAGGTAATAATAGTGCTTCAAGTTTCCATAGTTTGGTATGTTATAAATTATTTTAAGCTGTTTACTTGTGACCCGTGAAACCGTGTCGGTTTGAATTAGAATTTTACATATACCTGCACTTTATATGGACAGTGAGTCTAAAATGAAAATAACGAAAAATGTGTACAAAGTCATGGTAAACATTTTTTGTTATTTTCGTTATAGACTCACTGTCCATTTAGTAGTTAGTCAATGGAAAATAAAACCCGTAATTTTTTAGAATCCCTTTTTTCCCCTTTTGTCGTTTCCAGATAATCAAAGAGTATATTTCTAAGGAATGTGTATGAAATGTTACGGAGCATCAACAAGCTTACCTTTACTTATTTCCGTTTTAAAATTACCAAAGTCTATGTCCATTTCAATAGTATCACTAAGAGGTTCGTTGTAGAATTCCTCAAATGGCAGGTATGGCTTTCTAGCATCTAAAACATTTATATCTAATTCAATGGCTGAAACAAAACAATTTTATATTAATATTTGGTGCAATAAGCTTGTTAGCGTAGCGAGTGTGCATGTAAAACAATAATAAAATATAATCAAATTAGCTTATTTTTATACTACTATAGAACAAAGCCTTTTTTAATTAAGGAGTCAAAAGAAAAAAACAAACGTAAACACAAACTGCGCATCACGCAAAAGGGATACATGCATGGTAAAAAAAAGGCGAATGCGCAAGCATTGTGTGCAAGCCTTCATTTCTTATTTGTATTTTTTTCAAAGCCTGTATTTTTGTTCAAGCCTCAATTTTCCTGTGTTTTATAATTGGGTACTCAATTTTGTTTATGATTTGTATTGAAAGGTAACTTTATCCAAAATCGTAGATAGCTTTTTTTTTTCAAATCCATTAAATAGTATTTATGTTAGGAAATTTTCAAAGGTGGAAAGGGAAACTATCAAGTAACAGAATGACGCAGACACTGAAATGTGACGTCCCCGCTATTAGGCAGTGGTCCGGCCGCGAGACAGCGAGAAAACGACTATCGGCGATTTTCTCTCTCAAGAAACGCATAATAAATGTACATTCCGTGTAAAGTAAAGATATGCATACTTATATTAAAAGTTGCTCTCTGACTGTTCACACTGCCGGCGACGACTCGCTTTATTAGTTTTGTCAAAGAGAGCGAAGAGCTTTCAAAAATAAACTCGCTCCGCGATGCTCGCTCGCTTGATTATTTCTAAATGGCGACAAATCGCTTACGTTGGCCACACTGTGAGCGACCGCGGGCGCACACTCGCTTATAGCCCGGCGACAAAACTATCGAATCTTCACACTCGCTTCCCGCTGATCGCCAACTCGATTATAGTTTCTAGTTCTGCCTTAGGTTGTGTGTACAAAAGAGATAGCGAGATATCTCCACCAAGCGTCCACTCTTCCTCATACCAATATTTGTAATGCTACTTGCTGCTTGGTCTTTATTTCATAATCAATTTTAATGCTGTTTTCTGGATAAGATTTCCTTTTAGTGTTATTTGGTATAAAAATTGTATAAAAATAAACACAAGCAAGTACCCAATTCAAAATTCAATCTAATAGATATGTCTTCAAAGTCGATATTTATCTAACTCATTGGTTTTTCTTATAGAGGTCCTTGCAATAAATCTATACAGTGATATGTACATGAGCATATTTACCTAAGGGGTCATCAGGCTGCAAGTTTTTCGAAGCCTTTATGGATGACGGTGGGTACAGATGACCCAGCACATTCTCCAGCGGGTCCTGTTGGTTTGACAGCACTATCGGATCTTCGCGTAGGTTGTTAGACTCCATTTCACCGGCTAGCATGTTTGCGTAATATACTATCTGTGGATAAGATATTGTTTATAAGTCACTTTAAAACCGGTCAAGTGCGAGTCTGACTCGCGCATGAAGACCCTACCGTCCAAACCGTACCAAAGCAAAAGACGGCGGAAAGAAATCACGTTTGTTGTACGGAAGCCCCCGTAAATATTTATTTGATTGTTTTCTAGTATTTGTTGTTATAGCGACAGACAACAACAGAAATACATCATTTGTGAAAATTTCAACTGTGTAACTGGTGACAGACAGACAGACGGACAACGGAGTCTTAGTAATAGGGTCCCGTTTTACCCTTTGGGTACGGAACCTTAAAAATTAGTCCATAAGTGAGAATTAAGAAATTGGTAGAAACCGTTTATTCGATAGTTGGTTGAACAAACAAAGTATTACGCAGTATATCCATTTGCGAGTTTTTTTTTCGCCTTTGACACAACTAAATAGCCGCGAGTTGACGTTTTGCTTGTCAATGTCACTTTTCGTATTGCTGCGACAATATCGCCGTGTCCAGACTTGTTATAAAATGAATTGGCAGGACGATAATATAATCACGAGACGGTCGCCCGGAGGTGGCTCCTTACTCATTAGCACAATAGAAGCCCTACAACAACTTGTTAGTGAATGACCGAAAAATGATTTCCGGTAGAAACTGAAGCCGTAATGGAATGTTCAGCTTCTTTTCCAGTTTCGTCCAAATCGAAAATGATGCCATAACAGAAAAACCGTTACAAAATTTAAAGAAGAATCGAAAAGTTATCATACTTTGAAAAATCTGCACACACCTTGATAAAATACTAAATCACATTAATACGAGTATTATAAATGCGTAAATTTTATGTATGTTATGCTGAATCGGCTAAACGGATTTGGATGAAGTTTAATACTAGGATAGTGTATATCCCGGATAATACACAGACTATGATTTATAAAAGTGGGGAGTACTAATTCAAAGTGAGTTCTCTATCGTCACAAATTAAAAAAATCGCGACGATAGATAAATTGATAGTCGAGGCACTATCGTAACCATTAAAAATCGATCTGTCAACCGCTTAGAAACGGAGTTTCTGTCGAGCTGAATATTCGGCCACTTTCGGGCCGAAACTGTAACTTAAGGCCGAAACCAGTTTTAAAATACGTTTTCGGCCGGTTACGTCAAATAAACCGAAGCCGAAACTTCGGTCGGCAATTACGACTAGTGGAAGTCATATTATTTACTTCTTATTTAATTAGCTAGTCATATTCCTGCCTGCTTTTGAAGAAAGTGTACAAAAATAACGATAAAAATAATCAAAATGAAGATCAAAAATAAACTTTTATGTAGAAATGGCTGTAATAATGGATGTATGCCTAATGGCTTACACGACGACACGACGATCAGATAACATTAACAAGATAACTCAACAACAATCAATAAGAAAGACATTGAAAAAGCTATAACCAAGTTACCTTCATAAATTTGGTCGCCATGGTGACGACCTCGTCATCTTGAACTTGGAACTGTCGCGTATAGTTGGTGGATATAACCCTGAGAGTTATCAGCTGCTGCAGCGTCTCCAGTATGTGACGCAGACTGTCCTTGCAGTGTTGTGCCCAGATACGTGCCAGTCTTGCTTGACCTGTCAACATAGTCATAAAAAATCTTTAAAGATAGAACAATTGAAGTGGAGATGGATGGGCCACTATCGGTAAAGTACTTAAGAAAAGTGGAGCAAAATTATCACAGAAAGGTATAGAGGAAGAGATGGGAGGATGAAAAAACTAACCAAAATCGGACCGGACCTAAAGAAGGGTTGCTAGAGATAGAAGACAATGGTTAGACGAAGCTTATGCCAAGAGGCACACAGGAGACATTCTGTAAAACATTACAATATTCTAGACCTTCCTGATCTTAAAGTTCAGGATAAAGGGCATATTGATTGGTTAAAATATAAAACCAATAAAAGCTTTTACTTTGAGCAACGTATAGTGCAAATATTCCTCGGGCATTCTCCATCATGTTGGCGGGCGCTTTGTAGTTGAGCTAATTCTGACAAACGGTTGAAACCTTCAACATTTGAAGTTTTGTGTAAGAAGACAGCACGGCCGGCATACAATGATGACGCGACGCCAAACCATTACTGCAGATCTAATCCTTAGTGTTTGATAACAAAATGTAGTTGTACCAGGATGGCTTTATGCCAGCAACATAAGGTTCAAATTGCAATGAGTCACTCTTAAGTACTTTTGATCACAAAAAAGACCCATTTTCAAAGGTTTTACAACAAAATTCAACTCAAAACCCTAAACCAAAGAGTTCATTCTGATATCTTACCTTTAAGCGGCAGATGCTCAGCAGCCTGACATAACGCGGGCAGCGCTATCTCCAGATAGTCGCTGCACCCCAGATCCGGCACCTCGAAGGCGATCACAAAGCAGTTCACTGCGTCCTCTACACTCATCTTTTTTGTTATCCGTAGGTCTATACACATGTTGTCTGCCAGCGTCTTTAGAGATGTCACTAATGCTGAACTGTAGTATTCTGATGGCACCTAGGACAAAAACATTTTAGTAGGTTTGGTTGGACGTAATTTACTTAGATTAGGTAGGGCCAACCTGTCGAAATGTAGAAGTACTGTACAGTCGCCGGCACCTATCTTAGCAAGTATTTGGCATAATGGGGGTAAGTTCGCGTATGTTACACTTAGTGCAACAATAAACTACTTTAATTTTTTGCCATTATCTTTTTAGAAGAAAGTTTAAAAAAGGAAAGAATTTGTGAGGTGTAATAAATAAAAATGTGAAATTAAAGTTTAAGAAGTATTGTATAAATAGAAACAAGTATTTTAATTGAAATATGCCTTCGTCGTCACTATCGCTTTTTAAAAGTGTTACCCCTGGCCAGATATTAGTAGTAACGTTAGAATAGAATAAACTTTATTGTACACCAAAATAGTAACAAAACTTTTACACTAGGTAACTTAAATCTATGGGTACAAAGGCGGTCTTATCGCTGACAGCGATATCTACCAGACAATCTTAGGATGGATTGTAAGAACTTGGAATAGAAAAAGGGGGTAGTCTGTGGTGTACTGCAAATTAATAAAGTAAATATTAGATAAGCGTAAAGCTGGTGAAAAAAGTTGTTTCTTTTTTGTTTTTCTACGTGAGTAACAGTTCATATACTTAAGAAAACATCATCTGCCATTTCTACGTAAAATGGTATTTGTTCGTGGCATTATAATTAAAGTTAAAATTTCAAACAAAACGATAACAAGATCTCGTAACAAAAACAGAGGGTAACTGCACGAAGTGTTCTAGAGAGCGAAAGGAACGTGGACGCATCTCTAAGTACAAAGGGTCGACTGACCAACAAATCTAGTGCTCGGAGCGATGTTACCTTAATCCCCGCATCCTGCTTGATAATCACTAGTGCACTAGCTTCTGACGTTTTATAAGTGCATGGGCACTTAGGTAGGCCTATGTGAAATAAAATGATTTTTGATTTTGATTTCATTTCATTTGATCAAACAGCCCTGAAAATCGACTTATGCGCATCTAACGACTCTTGCCAAGTTACATGCCGGACTGTACCCCTCTGTCTAAAATTTTAAAGAATACAAACAAAATCGCTGTATTTGACACCCATTTATATTGACTCGAACGTCGAACACTGGTTTTACGACGAGTGACGCGAATGATGATATCTAGGCTGTTCACACCCTAACAGCAATCATAAAGAATCACAATTAAGTGGTCTAATAAACTGGAGAATTGTGATACTGTGATAAATTCAACTAGAAAAAAGATTCATAAAGTGTTAACTTATGAGCAAAGCAGCTGCAAAACTTTCTGTAATCGCTTTTAAGACTTACAGAGGGTCAAATGGGCTTCACTTACTTTGGCAAGATACTGAAAGGCTCTGCGACATGAAGCCACATCTAACTCCGGCCCCGCCACGCTGTCCACGTCTTTGTCCGGATCATTTGATAAACACATTGCTTTTGACTCCTTATCTGCAACACAACGTTCAAGTATTTTCTTTTTATATGACCAATATATCGTCAAATCGCAAAAGGGTTACAAAACAAGTCACCATGAGGATGCAAGATGCGTCCTTCTTTCAAATAATATTTAAATTCAATATTAATCGTTTTACCAGAGATAAGAGACAAAAAATAAATAACACTAACAAAATCACAAAATCAACTCACCTTCATTCATCTTCGCATCTTCATCACTATTGCCACCGCCCTTGCTGGCGAAACACCGGGCAAGTATGGCCGGTTGTGTGAACGCCTCCCCCAGCGCCCTGATCAGAGGCTCCCGCACTTTAGTCTGCAGACACTCCTCACACAACTCATACATACGCTCCTCTGTCAATGGGGCACCATCTAACAACGTAAGTAACAAGTCGTCAAGTTGCTTCGCCAACCATATGAAATCTTTCATAGACATCTTCCGTCTGATAAATTTATTCAGTCTGACGTATAGAAATAATGGTTTTGCTAGGAGCAAACGTTCAGCACGAAAACAAACACGTAAATGTTCTAATATCGGTTGTTGGTGACGCTTTAAATAAGAACCTACATTAAGTTGACAGTAATAAACTTAATTATTAATATTACTTAAGTGATACTAATTATGTACTTAACAAGTGCGACGATTTACGTAATTAGATGAACTCTTTTTGAAGGAAACCTTAATGATAACACATTAGAGTTTCCAAGATTGTGAAATTCAGTTTTTAATCATTGAATGGCCTATTACCTAATGTGCATAATTATGGTAAGATTATGAAATTGGGAAACGTGACTGCCATCAGGTTGCACGCGTACAAAAAAAACAATAAAATGTTCCCATCACGCCCCCATTCTTTCTTATACCAATATTTGAAATGCTAAATGCTGCGTCGTAATAAGAAATTTTGATGCCGTTTGCAGAAAATATTTTGCTTTTTTTTATTCTTTAAAGTTCGCGCTTGACCGCTATCTCACCTGATGGAAAGCGACGATGCGGTCGACGATGGAGCGCGCTTACCTAGAAGTAACCTATTCTCTCTTGACTTAAAGATTCTTGATTTAACATTTAATATTATGTATTGTAAACAAATTAATACCTATACGAAATAACCCTATTGTGTTTTAGGTATAAGTGCAACGCATTCTAAAATATAAATTATCAATGCGTTTAGTGCTAGCAGAGTTGGAGAACACATTGAGATAGGTCAAAAATATTTTTTTTTGTCTTCATTTTTATGGGACAATACTTAAAATAAAACAGGATTATTAAATCCTAAAAAATATTTTATGTAGTCTTCCACAAGACAAATTACAATGCGTGATAAGAAATTTCAAAAAGTTTTTGAATGGAAAGAGATGTGAATGAAATTGAATAAAATAAAGATTAATCTAAAAAAATAAATCAGAAAACAACTAGCATTAGCAGAATAACTTACTGTTATGACTACGAGTTTTGGATTCCTCTTGGTGAGATAAGTTATGACTAGTTTGTGGTTCCTCCTCCCTGGAGGTGCTCTCCCTCACTACCAATGTAGTGGAGGCGGCCTCCTTGTCCTTATTATCATCTTTGTCTCGTCCACTTGCAGTGTTACATGTCGTGCTGAACAAAATAAACTTTTGTTAAAAGCTCTTGTGTTGTTGCGCTGTTGTGTAAAGCTCTTGACTGAATTGCGGTCACAGAGGCCCAAATCAACTGAGATAATGCAAGTATGCAGTAGGTATTATAGTGCACAAGTGTGTGCAGATTGTTTTTTTTTATTATTCTCATAGTTTTGATGGCACAGCCAAGGAGGTTTGCTTTACGTGCTTTTTGAAGCATGGGTATCACACAACCAATTTCCCTACAACTTGCTATTGTGTAATTCTTATTGGGAAATTCTACTCAATCCGAGAATCGAACTTGGAAATCCACGCTCAGCTGTCGTGCTTGCGGTCACGAGTTTAATGAAGACTAAGAATATTGATGTGTTCAAACAGGGAACACTGGGCCGGTCAAAAATGTATAAAATTTGTAGCTTTTGGGTGGCCTTTACTTCAATGCAGCATCTTGAACTTCATTTATGATAAGCGCCAGATAAATTTGCAATACCGGTCATTGACTCTCCAACATTTATTGACAATCTTAACTTCGTTTTCGAAATGAAGACATAAAGTTGTATTGAATCGACATCTATTGAGAACCCATTTCTAGTTTTGAAAAACAGTTCATGCTTTGTTTTCGGGTACTTACCTACGCAAAGATATCAGAAAAAGGTCAATGTACTTATTGCAAATTTATCTAGCGCCGTCTTATTATTGGAATAAAGAAAGGGTAAAAAGTATTATGTAGTCCCTCTTCTCCTTCAAATATTTGAATTCTGATAAATATACCAAACTACAATAATCCAGAAGCAGAGTTATAGGCATAAAACCTTACAATTTCTTTTCTATAGAATTAGAAACCTTATATTCATTACACTTAATTGTTTTCTACTTCAAATCAAATATGTAGTTGTTTTAGATTTATTGATTCTGAGATCAACATACGATATAATAAGTATTGGATGGACTTAAACTCTATTAAAAGTTACTTTTTATGTAGATTTCTATTGGAATAAAATTACTTACTATGATAACATGAGTTTTTATTCCTACCTATACTTTATAACTTTTTAACCAGTTACTATTTCTATATTTCTATTTCGGAGATCCATTACTCACGTGATGCTTTTTAGCAACTTTTAAACCTTGTCTTTCCCCTGGTACGGGATGAGGTTTTATACTAACTTCTCCCTGCCTACATAAAATCACGTGTAATTTTTTTCGTTTTTCGGTTCAGATATTTTGTTTTCGGAAAACCTATAAAATTAATATGTACACGTGATTTCCCAAACCTCCTCCCCTCACGAGATTAATGAACGATTCTTAGATAGGCCAAATTTTACAAGAACCAAGTAACTTACCTAGCACTAGAATCACAGCCGCTAGCCTCAGTGCGAGGTACTTTGTTGGGAAGTGTGTCACAGAGGCGAGCTTCTTTGTAGAACAGTTTTATGGCCTCGGCAGCTGCCTCGTTTGGTGATAGATTTCTGGCCTACAGAAGATCAAATTATCATTATTTTTATGGTATTGAGAGAGAAGAAAAACTGAAACCAGATGTAAACTGAACTGTCAAAGGGGTGGGGCTATATAGGTTGTATATGTATTATATAGCTCTTCCTTCTTTTTCGCTCGGACTGACATTTTATGACAACACGTCATGGTGAGGCCCTTTTCAGTTATAAGGTAGACGTTAATCTCTGAAACATCTACGAAAAAGGAACTATTTTTTGGACCTAAATCCAAAAAATATTGGTTAACTCCCGTATCGTGGGTGCGTTCACAAACATGTAAACTCACATACACATGACATGACATTCAGACCCGGGACATCATCTTAAGGTCATACAAATATGTGCTCCATGCGGGAATCGAACCCGCGACACGCTGCACTGTAGCCAATCGATCAACCGCTGTACCAACCCGTGCCGTTAAAGTTCAACCAGATACAGCTGAATATTATCTAATGTTGACATAGTGCTCTAGTTTATCTTACTTATAACCCAAATACTATTTATGATTCAATGTAAAATCCCTTTAGTAATAGAACAAACAGGATAGAAAGGCTGCAAATCATGTGCCATTTTGATACCCGGAAAAAACTGGGACGCAATTTCGTGCGGCAAAGCGATGTTTAGGTGACCATACATCGCTGCACCGTGCGATGCGAAACAATTCCCAAGTTCTTGCGATGCGTCGAGCGAGCTCGCAGATTTTTACGAAGCGACGTCACATCGCAGTTTTATGTTAACGCCCTGTAATGTGCCAGACGCGCATTTGACCACCATTTCACCTGATGATAAGCGACGATGGAGCACGCTTGCCTAGAAATAACCTATCCTCTATATAGATATGTATTTATGTTACGGCTAATAGCCGAAGTGCAGCTACACCTAGTTTAAGCCGGCTACAACTAGGTGCAGCCGGCCATATGCGGATAAACTTAGATGTATCCTACTTGTCTTCGGTTAGAACTAGGTGTAGCCTTGATCATAGCGGCTAGAATTAGTTACAGCCGCACACCGGTGGTTAAACTTAGGTGTATCCTATTGAACATTGGCTAGAACTAGGTTTTCAGTGCAATTAAGTATTATGATTTTGTTTTGAGATTCTTATATTGCATTTTCCGATTGATTCTATTATGTTAAAAAAATAAAAGACAGGGATGTTGAAGTGACATTTATAATTATATAAGTAACTAGCTTCTGCCAGCGGTTTCATCCGCGTAAAATTAAGATTCTCCATACAAACTTCCAGACCCCGTTTTACCCCCTTAGGGGTGGAGTTTCGTAAAAATCCGTTCTTAGCGGATGTCTACCTATAAGGAACCTACACATGTTTCTGAGATTTCGTGATTAATCAGTGAGTGGTATTTCGCTTTTATTTATGAATCTTCTCTTCGTTTAGCCGCTATGATGAAGGCTACACCTAGTTCTAACCGAAGATAAATAGGATACATCTAATTTTAACCGCATGTGGCCGGCTGCACCTAGTTGTAGCCGGCTAAAACTAGGTGTAGTCGCACTTCGTAGCCGTAATATTTATACTTGACTTTAAAGACCTATATATTATACTTATCAGGGAATAAAGGCGACAGCAATGAATTCTACTCCTTAGCTGCTCACGCAATAAAAGTGTTCCCGAAATGTTTTGTGCAAGTCAGTGGGATGTTCACCATATATGGGAGGCGGCTGGAAAGACGTCTCGGCGTCCTCAGCTTACGCATGACGCAGGTCCTCACCGGAAAAGGTGAGTTCGGGAGGTCTCTGTTCCTGCACTTGATTCGTGCAGAAGAATCGCCCGAGTGTCATCATTGTGTGGACCGCCCGGAGGACACGGTAGGGGGGTTTTACGGTAGAGGTGTGCCCTGCTTGGACAGAACACCGCTGTGTTCTCGTAGGGGCAATCGGTGGCAACGACCTCTCGCGCCGGGAGCTATTACATGTAATAGCCCGGAGCGACGAGGAATGGCAGGCGGTCGCATCCTTCTGTGCAGTAGTAATGCTAGTGAGAGAGGCGGACGCACGCGCGAGGGAACGGGCCTCACCGCCGGGATCCCGACCCCGATTTCCAGCCACCGTAGGCGTGGGCTTGCGGTCGACGAGCAATGGGTAGCTCGCCGTCTGGCCGTCCGGACCAAGCCCAAGTCGTTGACGGCACGTAGTCTTCCACGCGCGCCTCTAGGAGATATAAGCAAAACCATAGGGGCCCAGCAGGGTCGAAGAATATTGGGGCCATGGGTTCGCTTCTGAAAAGAAAAGCCGGGGCACCGGAAAGCAAGGCAACGAAGGAAAATAGGAGTTTTAGTGTCCGCCCTAGAGTGGGTGAACGCATTGAATTACCCAACTAAAAAAAACAACATTTAGTGGTCAAATGATGGTTCCATCATTTGATCTTTGTTAGGGTAATCTGGTACCGATAAGGCTTTCGTGCCAAACCCTGTCGATAGCCTTCGATATGTCGTGTGAGACAACAAGCGCATCCCCGTACTTCTCAATGACCCTACTCCAAATTTATCTCTTATATGATGATCCTCAGTTGATCGATTTTGGCGGAAGCCGTATTTGACGGTCGATAAGGATGTCGTTTGTTTCTAGGTATGCCTAGGTATGCCTAGGTATGTCTAGCTTAGTTTTGAACATCCATCCCACTCTTACAGAGCATTGCCGTTACAAAGATGGGTCTGTAGTTAACCGGGTCAGCCCGACTACTCTTTTTGGGCACGGGTTGCACATTAGCTGTGTGATTTGACCATTACATATTTATTGTATGGACTTTAAAAGAGACTTTGACGCCTGATTTTGTTTCGGTGTTTCTTCTCAGGGTAGTCAGCTAGGAAACACCGGCCTCATTTAGTTTCAAATGACGAAAAAATAATTGACGTGTAAAAGTGTTTTTTAAACCTATTTGCAAAATAAATATCATTTATCAGCTTGTCTCCAAACAATGACGACTTTTCCAGTCTCAAATGAAAGGCGAAGTATGCGTGTCAAGATCGAAGACAGTTTAGGCACACAAGTTCTTAAAACAATAGCTAGTATCCCGTCGGGGCCAGTAGCTTTGTTTACTCAAAAGAAAGGAAGGAGGAAGGGAAGGTTGCACAATATACGGATGTCCTTCTGATGGATGCGAATGTCCGACACCAGCTTAACCAGAATCTAGACGCGAAAAAACCGCAAAAAGAAACGCAAACATATTTGCTTCCCCTTAGCTCGGGTCGGGATTCAGCAGGTGTAGTAATGAGTTCGATTCAACTGACTTAGCCAGATACTAAAACGCATTACTACCCGTAGCGTATGAAGCAACTTTGTTCCTGATTCTGCAGTGGTCAAATCGAGCATTAAGCATCACATTTTTGCAGCCCTGCAAGAAGGCGATGCGGAAGTTAACCCAGACTCTATTCGTGTCACGTCATTTGCTTTGTCAAGCTTCACCAGACATTGTTACGTCAAAGAATGGAATGTATACTCCATCCCCTGCCACAACTCATCTGTCATGGCGTCCGCGCACGGCGAAGGATCATCCGAGGTAAAGCACGTAGGTTGGCTAGGATAACATTTGAAGAAAGATCGCCTCGCTGACGTGTGTAACCAAACACGCGAGGTGTCTTTAGGTTTGACACGCGGAATGCCTTTAGGGCGAGATAGACACTTTACCAGACAGTGGTCGAAACTACCTGAATGGCAAATATATCGTCACCGATTAATGGTCTTGATCTATTGTCAGCAGAAAGTTCAAGCAACTGGCTGTGAGCTCAACATCCGGCACTCTTTGTTCTCTTGGACCAGCTGGGTAGGATTTAATACTAGCCCTAGCTTTTGCATTGCATTGGCTTTTTGTCAATTCAGTAGCAGTGGAGGGGCCACTTCTGATGGTGAGCATCTTATCTTATTGTAGGGCTGGCCCTAGGCCAGAGCACTTGGGACCCTTTTGGATCTTTTGTGCTATGTCCCTCCTATCTACTCAATGGGAGGGCTAGGTCCCTCCGTGCACCTTCTTCATGAGTCCCAGTATGGCCTTGATGGGGCTGAGCCTGTAGTCCTCTGGTCTTGGAAAAGGTTGGCCCAGATACCTTAGTCTTTTGGAGCCTAGTGCTGCATAGTCGCACAGCAAGTGTATGGTGGGCATTAGTACCCTAGTAAAAACAATTGGGCAAAAGTATCTATAGACAGCATCATCAACTGATTATCCCTTTTACTAAGGTATTTTAATGTGAAAGGTACCACCATCACATACTCCAAATTGAGGGTTAAGTCCAATTGATACAGCTGTCTGTACCATTGCTGAACCGCATCCGCTGTCTCACTAAGGAGACATCTGTCTCCTACTCACTTTTTTTTTAAATTGGTATGGACTAGTGCTTGACTGCAATCCCACCTAATGGTAAGCAGTGATGCAATCGTTGATGGTGAAGCGTATTACTAGTGTGAATAGTAGACACTAGCATTGATCATTTTCTGGTCCATGTCAACTAGAGCCCAAAGTATTGAGAATGTGCAGTCCTTCAGGTCAATGTACCAGATAGCAGATGTTGTCCCAGATATAGAAGCATACATAAACATAAGGTTCAAAATTGGGCTCCAAGCTAAGCACTGGTAAGAGTAATGGTAAGTAAGGTACAATAGGTACATCTGACCAACTTCTGATCTGTGGCCCCCAAAGGAAAAAGAGAGCTGGCTCCTCAGTCTCCAGCAGATGGTGGAATGTGATGAGAATTGAATGTAAACTTCAAATGATACTGAGATACATTTCATAAAAGTGGGATTGCTACAGCTGTTCAGTTTTTCTTTTTTGTGCCTAAACTTCTAATTTTATAAAGATGTTCTCATGATTTGAATGAAGGATCATAAGTTCAGTCTTGATTTGAAAATAAAAATAAAAATTTAATTATCTTGTACAAACATGAGGTCATACAGACAAATTCTGATAATAATCCTAATAGAGAAGAGTTGCAAAGGACAGAATACAATGGAAGAAGTCAGAGAAGTGCCAAAAACAAAGTTAGTATTACAAATGAAGATTTTTAGAAAATAGTGAGTAGACTGCTAGGAAAACTGATTTATCACCCAGTTAGTACCTCAACAGGCAGGTAAGTATTTTTGTTAAAAATAAATTTGTCTTTTTATCATATGTATATATATTTTTTTGTATTGACTCTCATAAGCCTTGGGAATTCAAGGACTATTACTAAGGACAAGGGCAGTACATATTGATTATCAACCAAAATGACAAAGTAAACAAAACAAAATAAGTAATTTTTACCTCTCCGCTGGATGCACAGTACTGATTGTCGCAGTTGGGGTTGCCGCAGCCATCAAGTAACTGGTAGAAATACCTCTCGATCAGCTGTCTAGCGGCAGCGCGCTTCATAATGTCTTCTGTACGGTTGGTTACTGTACCAGTGCATAAACTCGACGTAGCTTCTTCCTCAGTATTATTTGGGGCAGGGTTTTTTGACGATGATGCTTCGCTCCCCCTTCAAATACATACACAAACATTGTATACGATTGTTCCTATCAATGCGGCGCAATTTCAACACAAAACAAAGAACGAAAATAGCAAGTAATGCCTGTCCTAACCTTTGTTATTATTACGCATCACTTAATGTTAGCCAAAAACTATTTTTCATAGTGACAATCTACTGCAGTATTAACGAAAATGACAATGAAAATTTTACGCAGAAAAAATAAGACAAATAAATTACCTTGAAGCTTCGTCAGTTTCACTTTTCGAGTTCATAGAAATTAATGCTCTCCGAATCAAAACAACCCCTAATCGATGTGTTACATAAATGCAATTTGGTAAAACTGTACATCCACCAGTAACTCTTCTTTTTATTGTTTTCTTTAATTACACTGCAGGTATACAAAAATACCAACAACTGTTCTATTCTCTTCCATTCTATTCTATTTTCTGTCAATTTTGTCAACCATTTTGAATTTCGGTACTACGTTAAACGCAAAATTACGATACAGGCGATATCATTAAAAGTCAGTTTTCCACTATTTCAATGAAAATGAAAAACTAACCTAAATCGGTTCACTGGTATGCACCTCCCATTAGCACTTGTCACAGTTGTCACTAATTGCTGAATTAGTTCAACACACGTACAAAAAGGTACGTATGAAAAATATAATTTAGCGTAAAATGGATTACAAACTTTTTTAACTCTTGGCTCAGATCTCTGGTTTTGATTACAGATAACAAAAATAAATGAATCAATACAAAAACGTTATTTCGGTAGTTCTTTTTACACCGGTACGGTTATTTTTATCATATCGGTACACCTCCATTGAATCGTCTCTGCTCTTCTCTCTGTCAAGAGCATCTGTCATTAATTACGCACAAAAGCCTACAAAAGCGCACAAAAGGACTCAGCAATGTTGCCAATTTAGCGACTTTAAAGTTAAAATTGGCGACTTTTGCTTAAGTCTTCTAAGACATAAGCAAATGTAGTAAAAAAAGCTTGTAGCTACTTGAGTTATAACGACCCTGGGTTGCAACTCGAAGCATTTTTGAACGGTTGGAGTAGTGACTCTATCCTAATCTGATTACTTTTGGGAGTTTTTGGCGGGATTTCTTCGAGTGAAGTTCACTGTGACTGAACTATTGTATGCAAAATTGGTGTAGAATTGTATCTCAAGTGTCTGCGCAACTGTGCAATATGTGAAATCATTGAAATCGGCGTGATCTCGGTAAAATGGAGCTGAGAATTTTATTGTGTAGTTTTGGCTGCCTCAGCGAAGTTTGCCAGACTTTATACGCAAGAAAAAATGGAAGAAAGACTAGGCGACATGGTCGAACAACTGCCATCCCTAAGGGGTAAACAAAAAAGAAGCAGGAATGTGTGTCAGGAGTTTATGTCTAAAGGTGTAAAAGTAACGAAAAAAAGCGTACTCGTATGTATTCGTTACTATAATAATTAGTACTCGTTACTATCGTATCGTTACGTTATTTCTGATACCTCATAACAAGCTATGTTATGTTAGAGCTACGAATCAAGTCGTTACTTTCGTATCGTTACGGTACTCTATACTTCTAATACCTCATAACATGCTTTGTTATGTTAGAGCTACGAATCAAGTCGTTACTATCGTATCGTTACATTACTCGTTACTTCTGATACCTCTTATCAAGCTATGTTATCTTAGAGCTACGAATCAAGTCGTATAGCGCATGCGTATAGTATGACAACGTGGCGTAGCAACTTTTGTAATTTGTAGAAAACATACTTATTTATACATTATACACCAAGTTACGCAAGGTGCAATTTTTAACTTTTCCGTATTTTGAACCAGACTTGTGCTTAAGTAACTTTACTTAATAAATAAACATCATTCTTTGTAATATACTTTTTTTAAATTCATCGGATAAGCGCGTGCGTGCTTATAACATACGATCAGCAAACGTTTCAATACAGAATATACTCATCAACAGAACTTTTACCCATCAACGAAAAATACGAGTAACGAAATACATTCGTGTGTAACGTTTCGTTCCTCGGTACTAGAAGGCGAACCCGTTACTCAGTACCGAATACGTACGGTTTGCCACAGCTCTATTTATGTCACTTCTGTCAGTCAGTCCAGTCAATCAGTTCAGCAGACATCATTTTGTGTTCAATGTTGTGGCTTGTTTTGTGTTTGTTGTGCTAAAATCAAAATTGAAATAAACATTGTACAAGTTACGTGCTTTCTCCTATAGTCAAGTAGTTATATGTCGGACAAGATGACGGAAGTTATAACCGCTGAAGAACCACAAAAACGTGTGACGAAAATTCTGAAAGGCTTTCAAGTGTATCCTTTTTAATAATGAACTTGGTTCAATATGTTGCGTGTTAATTATGGCCACATTTTTTATATAATATATTTAGCTTAACATCTACCTATAAATGCCTAACTCGCTAACGAATTTAACGGTTTTGTGGTGAAATCCACTTCTGCCCAGTTTTTCTCAGTACTAATCCAAGGCAAAACTAGAAATAGAAAAAAATGTCGGGCCCTTTAAATACCACATGTCATCCATTGTTCTTCAAATGGCACCAAATACTGCCATATTGTAATTGAACTGTGTGTGTATTTCACTCATTTCACTGATATTCTTAAACCTTGCTGCTTTTTTAATTTCATCTTTATGATCTTACTAGTTTACTAACATTTTCTTTAGTATTGAGTTGTTCTATAGATTTTTTAACTATATATTTTTTTATTTTATGATTATCATTTAAAACATATTATCATTATAACTACAGTGATTATCCCTTAGCAAGCTTTTCAAACAGTAACTGGATGAACTTGCGAGATGCTGATTCAGGTTAGTTCAAGATTACCTGTTAACTTTGTCTTAATTTATTAAAATGAAATCTAGATTGGTATGTGTCCAGCCCTGTGTTCAAAAATGACATTTGAGTTAACTCTAATGACGTCATCGGGTAGATACTCTAAGCTCGCATTTTTGAACACGAACATATAGTTCAACTTTCAATACCAAGCAACTGTCATTACACCAATCTATCCTGCTCGGAGTTATAGTTGGATAACTCTAGGGTAGTTACTTGAGTTATAAAAGAATGATTCTGGGTTGCTACTCGAAGCTACTCTGGTTATTTTTGAACGCAGCCCAGTAGAGCTAATGGCCCGCTAAGACCATGTAAATTTCTGAAAGGGATACAGTGATCTTTAAATGTGAAGGGTAACTGAAGGACATATGTGGGTTTTAGTCAGTCAATGAACTGTCACAGTCATTGGGTGTCTTCTCACCTCGAAAAAGACATATTTTATGGCTTGCAAATGGTACAAAGGAAAGGTACCTACTGTGAAAGTCAAACTGTTACTTGCCTACACAGGTATGCATGTTTGAAAGGTATTGATTAATCATTGGAATAATTGGGCTTCTAGAAATAAATTATTGACACAAATGACTCTTGAAAAGTCACTATAGTTAATGTTTGGGGGACATTTGTCATAACAATAATATTCATTTTGTGATTACTACAGAAATTGGGCCATAGTTTTAGTAATTAAATGTGTCTGTGATTTGTAAAAGCAACTCAATGACATACTAATATGATAAAAGTAACTCTATCTTTCTATCTGTTGGTTACTTCTTCATCTCTTCACTAAAAGTATTTGATGATAGATTAAAACTGCCAGTCTTCGTCCAAATATATTCCACATCCTTGTTATCCCCGGAGTATGTTCCCTTTGAATAATTTTCATGGGGGTGAAGCAACATACCGAAGCTAGTATAGTTCATAAAACTAAGTGATCTCGTTTCCACACTTAGTCCTTGGTGGACCGTTATGCTTAAAACTAAGTCTTCAACTGACATTGAAGTTGTTAAACATTTAATTATTTCTCGTAAATTTTCCAGGCAAGATCCTGTGGCAGAACAATGAAGATATGTCCAGCCCGGATGTGGAGCACGAAGCTCGTGTCCCTAAGCGTATCCTGAAGTGTCGTGTTGTGTCACGGGAAATGAACTTCAGCTCTGTTGAAATTTTGGAGCGATTCCGTATTGAACAGGTTAATAAATAAGTCTAGGAATTACCGTAAAAAATTCTCGTGTAATTATGTTTTACCCACTTTGTTTTTTTTGTCTTGTATAATATGATAACAACACAATTTGATTGTTGGGAAATGGGATTTCAAGTCTAATCTAATATCTTTTAATCATTTCTAAAAATGCTCACTGATCTATAGTACTTTTTTAAACTTTAAATAGAGATAGAAATAAAACTAAAATCTAAGTACCAACATACAATGCAAACAAAATAGGTAGGAAATTTTGTAATTATTTCGAGGGGCTTACCCCAGTGTCGTACAGTTTCAAATTATAGCCACAAAATGCACAAACAATATATGGTATAATTACAAAATCTCTAATATTTACTAGATATAACAAATGAATCTATAATATTATTTGGTATAATGATAATATAATAAACGATTGATATAATTTTCAAATAACTAATTTTTCTAAGCATAACATACATTGATTAAAAAATGTTTAGATATATAATCACTCAAAAGACAAAATTTATTTAGTCTAATATGAAAGAACGAAAGCTTTTTATAAATCATAATGGCTTTTAACTTAACCTAATCCAAATGATTGACTAACATTAGACCCCTTCTAATGTTAGTTAATCATTTGGATCATAAATGGAAATTGTTCTAACCTAACCCACATGATCACTGTTTTAATATAACCTAATCCA
This sequence comes from Mythimna pallens, assembly GCA_961205895.1. Taxonomy (NCBI): domain Eukaryota; kingdom Metazoa; phylum Arthropoda; class Insecta; order Lepidoptera; family Noctuidae; genus Mythimna; species Mythimna pallens. The sequence continues at coordinate 9,731,808 of OY540829.1, forward strand.
GGCGCAATTTTCAACTTAACCTAACCCAAATGAATCACTAACAAATAACAATAGAAGGGGATCTGGCGCTCGGCGGCCCCTGCCGCGGCACTCTCGCCTTCGCGCTTTAATGGTCACTGTTCTAACGTAACCCACATGATCGTTTCGTTCTCTCGCTATCCCGTTCTCATGTGATGTGAATGCGATGGATGCGAGACGCATAGAGCTAGTCATCGTGGGGATACTTAGGTGAGGCCTATGTCTAACAGTGGACTACATTCGACTGAAATTATATAATAGAGTAGTTTCTGTCAGCGGCTTCGCCCGTGTGAAATTTGATTTCTCCATGCAAACTTTGGACTCCCATTTCATCCCCTTAGGAGGTGAATTTTAAAAAACCGTCTCTTAGTGCTCGCCTACGTCATAAAAGGAACCTTTGTGCAAAATTTCACACTCCTAGTCCCAGTAGTTTCAGCTGTGCGTTGATATGTCAGTCAGTTTCTCCTTTTATATATATAATATATATAGATAACGAAAGATTTTATGGGTTGTGCGAGTGAATTATTGATAAGCAGTTTGGTATATGTTATGTTAAGACTTGCTATGTAACAAAATGTGATATAATAGTTAATAAAAAACTTATGCCAGACTTTGCTCTTTTCCAGAAAGTACTTTTCAAAGGCCGTTGTCTGGAGGAGTGGTTCTTTGAATTCGGCTATGTGATCCCCAACTCTACCAACACTTGGCAATCCGTTATTGAATCGGCTCCAGAATCTCAGATGATGCCTGCTAATGTCCTCAAGTGAGTTTTTAACTAAATTAAGCTTTTTATACTATACTCTTTGATTATAAACTTGTCTAAATAGAGCAATGCAAACATACGACGCGCTAAAACTGTCCCCAAATTGCTTGACATGTGTGAGTACCGCACGTGTACTTATTGTCGTCAAACTGTCAAGGTGTGCGTGTTGAGGGATGCCTGCTCAAAATTATTAACTTTCCTTTGCTCCATTATTTATTATGACGAAAGTTTAACAAAATAGATTGAATGACATAATTATTTTGTAGATTAAAGTAATAAAGTAAATGAATTTATTTAGCACAGACTTAAAGACACACAATACTCCGGTTATATGTAAATTACATAAAACCAACAAATAAAAAATTATAAAGTCTGATGTAAGGCACACATTTCTACTATATAGGAATGTGTGCCTCACGGCTGCACCAAACAGGCTCAATACAGCAAAAATCTGAAACCCAAAATATTACGACCTCCCGGACGGGGTCAGCGTAGTCTGCTACGCAGACGACAAGCTCCGTACTTCAGAAGGAAAAAACGGAACCCTTTAAGGGATCACTTTATAGTCCATCTGTTTGTTTGTCTATTAAGACCCTTTAATTTCTCGGGAACGCGTAGAGGTATCGAGTTGAAATTAAAACCATACACTCAGGTCTGCGGTTTCTTTATGTTTAGGTCGCAAAAAACGCGTATTTCAACATTCTCAAGGGAATCAAAATTCATAGGGTATTGACTGACGGGATCAGCGTGGTCTGCTACGCAGATGACACGCTGGTCCTGGCGCGGGGAGATTTGTACCAGGCGGCGGTCGAACTAGCGACACGCGAGGTTGCGACAGTCGTGGGCAGGATCCAGCAGTTGGGACTCGAGGTGGCATTGCACAAGTCCGAGGCCATGTGCTTTCACGGCCCTCGGTACGCGCCACCACCGGGTTCCCAACTAACGGTAGGAGGAGTCCACATCGCTGTCGGGTCGACGATATAGTACCTGGGACTCGTTCTCGACAGCCGATGGGATTTCGAGCACTTCCGACGTCTAGCTCTCAAACTAAATCGGACTGGGGCTGCCCTCGGGCGGCTCCTGCCCAACCTAGGGGTTCCATATGCCTCCTGCCGGAGGCTCTACGCGGGAATCGTTCGGTCCATGGCCCTTTATGGCGCACCGGTGTGGGCGCCGGCGTTGCGGAAGCAACCGGCGGCCCGGTTGAACGCGTGCCAGAGGGTCATGGCCATACGGATGGTGCGAGGATACCGGACGATATCCTGCGAAGCAGCGAGCCTCCTTGCTGGACAGCTACCATGGGATCTGGAGGCAACAGTCCTTACACTCATGCACGATCTGCGCATGGAGATGCAACGCCAACACGTGAAACTCCGCTGCCGCGACAAGTCGCAGCATGACGGACAGAGCTCCGGCGGGTTCTCATGGAGAAATGGCGACAACGGCTGTCGCGACCCAGTGCTGGGCACGCCACAATTATGGCGGTAAGTCCCCTATTTGAGGCGTGGTTGGAAAGACCTCACGGCGTCCTCACCTTCCGCATGACGCAGGTTCTCACCGAACATGGTAAGTTCGGAAAGTTCCTGCACCGAATTCGTGCGGAAGATACGCCCGGAGGACACGGTGGAACTCACGGTGGAGGTGTGCCCCGCTTGGGCAGAGCAACGCCGTGTCCTCGTGGGGGCGATCGGCGGCGGCGATCTCTCGCGCCGGGCCTTGTTACAGGCCATGGTTCGGAGCGAGGAGGAGTGGCAGGCGGTCGCCTCCTTCTGCGAAGCAGTAATGCTAGCAAAGGAGGCGGCCGATCGCGTGAGGCAACAGTCCTCACGCCTCAACCGCCGCCGGGATTCCGATCCTGATTTCCGGCCACCGTAGGCGCGGGCTTGCGGACGGCTAGCAATGGGTGGCTCGCCGTCCGATCGTCCGGTAACCATCCGGACCGAGCCCAAGTCGTCGACGGCGCGTATTGTTCCACGCGCGCCTCAGGGAGATGTCAGCAAATCGTAGGGGCCCAGCAGGGTCGAAGCCTACTGGGGCCATGGGTAGTGTGAAAACGAAACCCGGGGCCCTGGAACGAAGGCAAAGAAGGAACAGGAGTGGGTTTTTAGTCAGTAAAAGTCTGACACTATCTCTCGCACCGCCCAAGAGCGAGATTTGTCATAAGATGATTATCCCAGCTAAAAAAAAAAACCCAAAATATTATAAAACCAAAAAAAAAAATTTAGTACATGACGTCATGGGTTTCATTTTTTTTTGTAGGTATAGATAAGTTATCATTTACTGATCAAATAAATAATGTAATTTTTAAAATAATAATGTTCTCCTGATCGAAAGATGATGTAATGATATTAGTATTTTGTCTCCCATAGTTTCGCCAAATCTCCTTAGTAAGAAACTGACAACACTGGCTAATTGGAAAAACATACAAAAAAAAACGAATTAAAAAATCGTGTTTTCTATAATAATAGTGGTTAAATAACAAAATTTACCGATGAAAAGTGATCTTAGTGTTATTATATTGTTTTCCCACATAATTACGGCACAGTCTGACAGCACAAACCCGGCTTAATTAATTATTTTTCGTGAGCACATTATCCTTAGTTGTTTCAAATGACACTGACGTAAGGGAGAAGCGAGTCTACTGATTTTAGTAGACTTTATTTGGGCCGTTTAGTACGGCCAATGTGGCATCTAGACAAGTATATAATCAAAGACTATACTATATTTATACCAGCTTCCATGGGCGTATTACGGCATTGGGATAGGTAGGGCACCCTTCAACTTAGGCGAAACCTGAAAAATTACACACATCGCACTAACATTATACAGACGAAAGTTTGTGAGTACACACAAACATACACATGAAGAAGTAACAAACATACATGTGTATGTATGTTTGTTACTTCTTCACGCTCGAACGGCTAAACGGATTTCGATGAATCTTGGTACACGGGTAGACTGTGTCCTGGAATAGCTTTACAATTTAGCTTGGGACAATTTTACATTTTTTACACGCAGCAACTGCTAGTATTTGTAATAAGTAAAAAATAAAAATAAAGAGCAAAACAAGCACCTAGGATTTTCTAGCTTGCTATTTTATTTGATATACTTTTAAGCTTTTTGTTTACCCAGGCTAGGAGCCCCACCGACCTACTTTGTTTTGCCGCCCCAGGTCCCCGTCAGGCATGCCCGTTTTCACCAAAAATCCCTAGATCTTCACCTAACCGAGTGCAACTTAGCTTCGGTGGTCCTTTAAATACACCAACCTACACTACCTGCGTGAAAGTAATTCCCTCTCCTCAGCAGTGGGAACATTATAAATACTAAATAGTATACAAAATAGATATAATTTATATGTACCAATATTAAACGAAAACAAGTCACTTATACAACAACAGCAACCGATGATAGGGACATTGTTAACAACTCCGCTAAAAACATCTAGAGACACTTCCATAGTGGTAAAATGTCCCCCCTGTAATTTCTAAAATAAGAGAATGATAAAATTAAAAAAAAAATATAATGATGTACATTACCATGCAAACTTCCACCGAAAATTGGTTTGAATGAGATCTAGTTAGTTTTTTTTAATACGTCATAAATCGTAAACCGCAATTTATCTTCAAAGTTTTTACCCTCAGTGCGCGAGTCCGACTCGCACTTGCCCAGTTTTTTTTTATTTGATGTAAACTAGTGCTTGACTGCAATCCCACCTAATGGTAAGCAGTGATGCAATCTTTGATGGTTTGGCGCACTAGTTAATTAAAAGCCTATTCACTCTTGCCTTGAAGACACCCAAATTATAATCGGATGGGAAGACCTCAGCAGGCAAATTGTTCCAGTTCTTCGATGTACGCGGTATAAATGGCGAGGCGAAACGCTTAGTGAATACTCGCCGTACGTCGGGTTGTCCGATGGTAGAAATGAGATGGCGGAATCAAGTTATGCAATTCCCGCGCACACTCCAAAATTGAATCTGTAAAACACCGAAAGGCTGGTTACCCTACGGCTGTGCTGAAGGCTTTGAAGATTGGACTTAACCAAATCTGGATCACCAATTAGCCTCTTCGCACGCCTTTCCACCGAGTCCAAAGCTGCTAGGTGGCATTTTGCAGCACTAGCCCATATGTTGCTGCAGTACTCTACACACAATCGGAACTGTGCTTTGTATAACATTAAAAGCTGTCCCTGTGTGAAGTACCGCCGGACCTTTTTAAGAACGCCGAGTTTCCTAACTTTAGACTCAATGAACCGCCCAAAATTAAGGTCTGCTTTGATTAACCAGGGGCAATGCCGTACGCTGGAAGCTTACTCAAAAGGCTTGTTATTAAAGGCTTACTTTATTTATTAAATATGTATAAGTTTAGTTTATACCAACAGTCCGGAACACCGGTCGCGGGCAGAGCTCCCCTGAGCCGTTGAAAGCTGAGGGCTACATTTCGAGCCGCACGACATATGCTGACCAGTTACCGGTTTTCACATCAAAATCTTTGATTTTGCCCACTGACATTGTAATGATTGTTCACGACATAATCTAAAACTATTCTGCACCGAACAAAGTTTCTTTATGATTTTAATCCTCGTCGCCACTGCTAAATAAAAGACGTGCGTACGAAGCAAGCGTTTATTGGACTGATGTCAGTTACAAACACAATTGGGTATATGCCTGTGATTACTTTTGTACAATATTTTGTACTAAACAACAAATATCACTTAAAAATAAATGTTTTTTCTGAAAACCGCATCAAATTTGGTTACAAATTGAAGCAGCAATTAGCATGTCAAATATTTGTATGAGGAAGAGTAGGCGAGTAGTGGAGATCTCTCGCTATCTCTTTTCTATGCGCGTAACCTAATGGCGGTGACGTCACATTGTAGTCTGTGCATCCTTTTTCTGTAACTTGACAGTTTCCCCCTCCACCAGATTTGTAAGCGTTCTAACCTAATTAATTTTGAACGGATTTGAAAAACTCTTTCTGTTGATGATTATTGAAGTTACTTTAATATATAATAATTTTAAAAAATTAGTCAAGTACCCAATTGCGCGCTAGCATAATATATAACTACCCACATATGTAGGTATATTTTTGTTTTTGTTTTATCTACGCCTGCTGGCATGTAACATTGTTTTAATCTATTTATGTTTTTCTCGTTTAGTGAATTTATAATTCTTCTTGAGAAAATAAATATCTTTAACCGTAATGTAATGCTATGTTATGTATGTTTACACTTTTCAGTGGAAACGTCGTCATCGAAACTAAGTTCTTCGATGGAGATCTGCTGATAACCACGTCGCGCGTCCGATTATTCTACGTGTAAAGTACAACCGCACAAACAAAGGCATTTACTAGTCAGACATTATTTTAACGCATTTCCTCTACAAGCCTATTTACTATATAATACTGTTTATCTCGTTTAAGAGGATTGCAGGACCTAAAGCGTGGTCACTCTCGGACTGCATAAAAAAGAATTAGATTCACAAAGACACTGCATGCAAAACGATTAAACGATTAACTAAAAATCTACAGGATTTGATTACTTTTTATAACATTTAAACACTATAATGGTAAAAAATTGCTAGTATAATAATCATTCCATCAACATGTATGTTACTCCAGTTTTTAATAGAAAAAAGTCATTTTTAGAGGCATCTTCGCGTTTTTTTTCTATATTATCTACTAAATTAGCTATATAATGTTATGAAGATACTATATATCTAACATTTATTTTGAACAATAACATTTTTGATTCTGTTTACTGCTGCAGTGGATACTTTGCGCATTATAAAACTCGCGATAAGCTCCTGCAGTCCTCTTAATTCAAAATCACAAGTGACCTTACGATTGGGTTTTGAAATCGTTCCCTTATTAAGAGTACTTATAATGGCTTACATGTATTTATGTGGTGGACGAACTTAGATTAAAAATCAAGAATTATATCATTACTCTTAAAAACCTTCCACAAATACATGTAAGCTTGATTTGTTTCGCATTCGCCCCAAGTTTAGTTTGTAAGGATTTTTTCTTTATTTTTCGAAAATGATGCGAATGCGAAAAAGTCATTTACTTTTTGGAGTAAAAAAAATGTCAATTGAAATAATATCTCTAAGTACTTACACATACTTATAGCTTGTATAATTACTTTTTATTAAAATGCATTTTCTATGGTTCTATGTAGTTCCTACAAATTTTTGTACGCAACAATTTTCATAACTGTGTTCTATTTTTATTAAAATACAAATTACTTTTAAAATATACGAAACTGAAATCCTAAATTTGTTTTAAGGCACTTTTAGAATAGAAATGTTACTACCTATTGTTTAAAAAATATTAAATATTAAAAAAAATACAAGCAAAAGGTTTTGTGTGAATCAGTAAAATACACTTTGAAGTACTAAATGTATAGTAGGTACAAATTATTATTTATGTTTATCAAAAACATAATCAAATTATGATCGTTCAGATTACAGGAATAAAATGTAATGTAATATTTATGAGTATTATAGTTTTTAAGTTTTAAATACATTTATTAGTAAGGTACGCCTAAAATGTGTTTCTTTCGGAGGATATTCATTGCCTTAGATCTCTTTCAAATTTTGAACAATGTTAGTATTCCTTCTATCCCAAGTATGTGTACCATCGCCCTATAATGTTGGCCAGAGAATTTGTTGGCGCGAGTTAACGCGATCGATACGTTTACCACGTTCGGCGCTCCGATTGGCCTAACCCATCCCAGAGAGCCTAACGCAGTTAAAAACTACTCGTTCACTGGTACATTCTATCCAAGGTGAAAGCTACGGGCCCGATCGCGGCCATGCTCTTGCTCGATGGCGCTGAACTAAACATTTTTGTTTTTAGTGTGTAGGAACATTACATGTAATTATTAAGTAAGGAAATTGTATCTTTCAACTTAGAGTAACAGTGATCTGCTGAGTGTTTAGTGCCAGTTTGTTTAACGCTAACGCGATCGACATGTTTAAGCCGTTCGGCACTCTGATTGGCCCGCTTCAAGCTCTTAACCAATCAAAGAGGCAAACAGGCTGATTAAACTGGTCGACACTATCCACAGCCAGACTTGGCCCTCTCTTCTTGTGCCAGTTCCTATGCCACTCTCTTCCTTCCTTAGGTACCAGCTCTTGCCATCTTGGCAACAATAATTTCTGCCCACTTGCTGCCTGCACCTGCTGCTGCCGGATGACCAACATTCTTTCTACTAATACTTGGACGGCACTTGGTTGCTTACCACCTTGTAACGTAAAAGTTTAGGGGTGAGGGTAAGAAAAGAAAAGAATAGGTGATGGATTGGCAGAAATATATTCCCCTTGAGAGGTAAAATTACAATTTAATACAATATTTAATAAAAAAATTAAAGAAAACAAAATACAAAAGTTATCAGTAAGTCTAGCGTAACCTTCAGAGGTCCAAAGAAGGGGGGGCATACCAAGGGTGCCGCAGTAGATCCAGTAGAACCCTCAGTGTAGCCCGTAATAATATAAAATAAGTAACATAGTACATTATAAGTTTAAAAAAGTATATTTAGTAGATGGTAGGAATGTTTTTCAGGATCAAAAGGCTATTGAAATTGAGTGTTATAGGATTGTAATTTGCTATAATATGTCCCGTCCAACTCCATTAGAGTATCATAACTCTTTTCCTCATACCGAAGACCGGCTTGCATCTTCGGATCTCGATGTTTTGAACTCGGTCTAGTAGCCTTATGTCAAGAATAGAACGATCCATAGTTCTCTCTGTGTGTGCGTGTTGTGTGTTTGTGTGTGTGTGTGTGTAGTTGTCTGTTCCTGTACACAGACTGCGTAAGCGTCCATGTCTCAGTACTAAGTAAGCCAGCCACTCAGTAATAAGTAACTGATTTATAGAGGCAGGTCTCCAGACATGAAAGAACACAAATACGTGGGTTGTCATGATTTCTCTATCACGTCAAATATCAACGTAATTTACTTGTGTGAGTGACGCCAAACTACAGGACGGCAAATGTGTTGGCGTTCAAATAGTTTTTATTTTAAATTACAAATACACGTTTAGTCATCATAACAGAACCAGGCAAAGATGGGATGAGCTGGATGCTCACAGGCAGGATTGGTCCACACCAACGCCAAAGAAAGAGGTTTGAAAGGAGGAAACCTGGCCTTTGCCTTGCAGAGCAGCTGACAGAACAGAACACACTGAAAAAACTCGTTTAACCTTATGGTGTTGTAAAAGTACTTTTTTTAAAAACAAAATAAGTTTTAGGTAGCTACATAAATAAATACTGATTATTACAGAGTACTTTTTAACATCAGATTTTTTAAATAGCAATATCCCTGGAATTAGTCGGGACAGAGTTTACCTGTAAATAGATTTGGATTCAGTGAACCGAAGCCGTTTGGAGAGAGGGCAATTTACTCGATTAAAAATAAGACGCAGTAATTTGCAATTATTCTAATTATTATTAGTATTTCGATTACTCAAGTTGTTTTGAGAAGGCAAGCGTCTTATTTATGGCTTAATTTTTTTGCGGATTGTTGAGTATTATTGTATTTACTTGCGAAATCTAGTGAGGAAACGTCTTCTTAGTTTTTATTATTAAAACATAGATGTCGCTTACGTGGTGACAATAATTATGTATTGTACCCGTCTATGGAACGACGGGCACAACATTTTCATAGAATCCTTTCTTTTTTTGTAATTTATATTATTTAGATATAATCCCAAGTAACAGACGGCTTCTCATAAAAGATAATTTATAGACAAAATATTTGCGCCATCTGTTGCACTAAAAACAAATCCTCACTTTATAGTTTCAAACTGCTACACTAGATGTCGCTACGAATGTATTCATTTTACCTACAAATTTTTCTTAAATAATGTTTTTTGGCCACAGATATACGTAGAAAGCATTTCATTTTGTTTATAAATTGGATCTAATAATACTAACATTACAAAAATAGTATTGAATTTATGTTAGTTCGATCGGTATTAACTTAGTATTTTAGTAACTCTTTGTTTCAATAGATGGCGTTGCGTGTCATTCACGCCGCTCATATTGTACTACCCCACATTATCAATTTCCATAATCATATGAGATTACTCGTGTATTCGTGTAGGATACAACTCATCTTAGTTGCAAGATCTATTCATTATGAGTTTGCATGAATTACTTATGGTGGGTAGCTTTTGTAACGTGGGGCCGCAATCAAGTGCCTTCCTCTCTTGGTTTGAGACTTAGGTCTACTAGTTTATCTATCAATGGTTGAATAGTAGAAACTGCAGTTAAATAAATATGGCCATTAAATTTCAGTAGAACACATTACAAGAAGATTATTGCAAAGGGAAACATTTTCGTCAACATTCTAGATTTTTATAGTATTCCCAAGGATCTTATAGGTAGGTATTTAGTTCTTACGCTAACTTCAATCCATTGATTAGGTATACAATAGTAGGCGTTTCCCTGTCGCACGTGAATTACCTCCCATACAAAAATCTAACATCCTCTAATAAATGAATAATGCCATTCATACAAGTTACAACAATCAATGCGTGTTCTGCTATTGGTAAATCGTGACTCGATCCCGTATCTCATTAGTACGCTGACACGTTTAATAATATTACCATAGAGGAAATGAAAAGCGCTTTACGTGGCGCGTCAGTCGCAGGAAAAGCTAGTACTTACTGAGCATCGCTCACGACAGGAACTTTTTGTAAATGAAATCATTGCTGGCGAGGCGTACATCCTCTTTAGTAAGAACCGCTTGACGGATTTCTTCGTACAACACCGACGCCGGAGGAAGCAAAGTCGTTTCGATGCGCATCACACACAGCACTTCGCATATAAATAATAGAAATTATCTAATTATGTGCGGGTGAGTACTAGACTCGGACTTGTTGGGAATTGTAATATTAGGTAGGCAGCCGTGGCCACTGAACAATAATAATTATTATGATAAATATTGAACGCTTTTTTTCGATAGGAAGGTCGATGTTATCGGTTACAGCTATTACACATTGTAATGTAACGATAAGCTACCTAAGTAAGTACACATTAGGTTTAGGTGGCAGTTGCTTGATATGCTGCCTTGATATTTATTTACAAGAATTCTTAAATAAGCAAGTTCTATGAGGTATTACTACCATGGAAACAAACTGCCTATGATATGATGGCTTTGACAGATTTATCTAGATGTCGGTGATAAATTAAAAAAAAAAACATTAATGTAGTAAAACATAGACTTAAACTCCAAGAGTTGAAGAGTGGATGTAACTTTTGTCCCGTTATTTTGTTAGAACATCTATTTCTCTGGGTAGGCAGGTCTAGATTTGTATTCTGAGAAGAAAAAGTAAACCATTTTCGTTTGATGTGTTATTTGTAATGTTACACACAGGTAAGTATTAAATTAGTCTACATTGAGTTCTAAAGTCGCAGCAACGCCGGCACAGCGCGGCGCTCGCCGGATGAACACCAAATGTGTGATATTTTTAGGAATGTTGATTGCCCTCTTCCTGTTTCCGGCATGAACGAGCCGCTCTGATCTGCCGACTAGCTCTCATACAAAACTGCTAATTAGTGATGAATAATTAATAGTAGTAACTTGATGACAAGTAAATCGCTTGATATAATTTGATTTGAGGAGCCGCTTTAGCTTATTTCGTGATAAAAATTGTAACGATTGGCTGTTTATGGTTATTCAATATTTTTTCTCACACGTTATTTTTTATAGTGTGCCTGCCTTGCCGTACTCGTTCCGTATTATTAGTAGTTTCACTAGTAAAATGAATTAATATTATTACAGTTCGATCTCATCGACATTGAGCAATCCTGCGCTCTACAGTATCTAGTGGTTGAACATGAATTTAAAATAAAACCGAAACCCTTTTCCTGACTACATCTGTAAGTAACTACCTACCTACTTCTGGCTAGTCCTAGCGATTTTGTTTGTACTTTATGTAGGTGTCAAAAAACCAGTGTTATTAAATAATGTCGTTGGTCCGAAACTATATAGGAAATAAAAATCTACATCGTGCGTCATAGACATGTGGCAAAGGATTGTGGCCCAGAATGAAAACACGCGGACAATTCATCAGATGCTTAAAGATCTATTTCAGTTGTACTTGTTCCTCGCCATCAGATCTGTGAGCCTGTGACCCTCCCAATTCCAACGTAATGATATCATCTACGACGCGGCACCGGATATTTTATGAACTTCCCATTAACACTTAACCACGTCTTGTGTATCATACGACCCAGCCGGCAGCCGCTTGACTGATAAATTTCTTTGATTATATCTAATTCTGACTGACTGACCGGTCAAGTTCGTACAAACTATTCATATTGTATCTAACAGAAAACATACTTGGAGACCATTTGGAAATGCTAGGTCATTTTCTGTGAAAACAGAGGATTTTTTACCCATCTCTCCTCGTGTTTAGTGCTCCAGGCAGGTTGGATCTAATAGTAAGAATGCCAGTTCAATGTTTCATCAGACAGACACGTGTTTTCTGTGATGGGCCTACAACATGCACTAGTTTCACCTCAGTTTTGCCTGCGCAGGCCGGTAAACATGAGTTTTACCAACCACACGCACAGTGTTCCGTGCACAAACGCATGCGCAGAAAAAACTGTGGTGAAGCTTGTGCGTGTGGTAGGCCTATTCGTTTAGCACATTGGTTGAAAAAGAAGAGAAGAACTGAACCAGCCACGTGTCTTTTTCGAGAACTTTGTTTAGTGGCTATAGGTATAAATTGGATTTTATAGACAGAATGTGTACCTACATAACTTACGGTCTATGTTTTAAATCGTTCGAGTTCTACAGAAGAGAATCGACAACTAATATAGTTGTTATTTAGTTGTATTGTTATATCTACTTAATCATATTCATTTGTAGATATGAAAGCACGTACTTAAGTAGACAGGGTCTTTTCCTGACCACGTGTTCAGTGTAGTTTAGTGCATTATCTAGACTCGTAAACTAGTCCCACCATAACAAATCTTGATGAAGTTGTATAATGCAAATGGAGGACATAAACATGCGAGGAACATCAATATCTAACGCCATTCGATAGGGTTGGTAAGGTTATTTACCTATCTATTTTTAGAATTCATTCAACTTATGAGTGGTGTTATCTAAAGCAAACTGGGCTCTAACCTAATTGAAATAAATGTAAGTAGTTAAACTGAGTTCTAGTCATGAATAACATTTAAAGTTATTACTTAACTATCCAACTGTTTCGCTCGTGGATTATTTTTCATGTACCTAGGTAGAAAGAAACTAATTGGTAATTATTTAAAAATTTGTTATTGTATCTTTATCTGGTGGTTGTAAGGACTGTTCTCAAAATGTTGCATAGGTATAAAAAGTACCTACACATCTGGCAAATTCACAACCGAGTCAATTAATAATGAGAATTAATCAATAAGACTATAAATTGGTGTTGATTTTCGCGGCAAATCACTAAAAAGCGTGAATGGTGTAATTTGTCAGTAGAAGGCAGAATAAATAACGCCTTGGCCAGGATATGGCGACGATGGCTGCGCGAGCGGCCGCGGGTCAGCGTCCTCGCGTCTCCCCCCCCTCGCCCCGCTACGTCACGACTGCTACGTCAGTCGCTGCAGAGGTTTAGCTGATACCTGATAGTGACAGTTTGATGACCAATACTATCATTACTATTAAGATTATGAAGTAACTTCCCTTTAAGTGTGTTTTGAACTGAAATCGATAGCATGTCGATGGATGCTAAGTATGTAGTTATCTGCTTTAGTAGTAGGATTGATATCAAAATTGTTTATTTGAGTTTAATCATTAAGTTCACAGGGGGGAAGATTCCATTTGGAAATGTCATAAAACATATGGATTGATATTAATTCCTCGCTGGCCAATATTGCCCTATCCAAAAATAGCTGCAGTAGATATCAACCGATAGGTACCTATGATATAAATTCCAAAGCTCATTAAATTTAATGCTCTAGACAATAATTAATTTTACATTTTCAGACAGCAGTGTGTATCTACGAATAGTGTTTAAAAAGTGCCTACAGAATACTTCACAATTTTGATTCAACGAGCATTGGCATGGCACCCTGTAGTTACTGAAATTAGTGTACATTACCTTCGATTAACACAGAAGTGGATGGCGAGAAAAAGAAAGACCTCAAAAGTGGGATTGTGAAATTTGTCGGCTACATAAATATCGGTCTTTTAAAACAGCACAAAGCTAGGACAGCGTACTCATCGTCCTACATTTTTATTATAAAAAAAAAACAAGCACAAGAACAAAAACTTCAGAACCTTTTGATGTCCCAATAAAAGTCATACAAAATCAATGTTTTGGAGATGACAGCGTTGCGGCTGTCGTGACTACGGGAGCGGACGCACCGGACCGTTGCGGAGGGTAGCTGTAAAAAACTATGTGCGCTCGACTATGACACTATCCAAAAAGAACCATAGACACTACCTACTTTCAACGCTGTTTCTAATTTTGAATTTCGAATTTGTTAATGCTCATAATTTGGAATTAGGGATTTGGGATGATCACAGATAATAATAGGTACCTACAGAAAAGACCGTTACCTACTTTGGATTGGATAATCTCTGATGTAGGTAACATAGACATTGGCGAAGTCAAAGATACTAATCACAAAAAAAGAAGTTGCTGGAGCTCCAGTAATTTTTTTTTCTACTTTTCCTGAAAATCGTCTACAGCGAGTTTTTGGGGTTGATGAAACCTTACTTTTCAAAACCTTGAGATCACATGTTTTATGGTACCTAGTAGAGTCGCTATAAATCCACGCTGACCCTTTCAGGTAAATGTATTGTTGCTAAGCTGGCGATGGCGCGTGCGTGACAATAAGCTCACAGTTAACACCACACTAGAGACTTCTCATAAAACAATGGACCCGTAAAGACATGAAGGTATCTAAGTATAAGATAAAACACAGGTACATACAATGCTTTTAACCGACAATTAAAGCCATTGCAATCTCGTAACAGACAATACATACGAATAAAGTGCGATGTCGTAAACATCAGACTGCTGAATATAAATTTTTATGCTGTCAGTCCAATTAGACACTGCAGTTTGTCAAAGCAGACGTTATTTAAAATATATTGCACTAAGTTACTTATAAATCTTCGAACAATGCTTTTGCAAGATTAGGTAGTATGATTTCGTAATTCTTTTTTTAGTTTTAATTTGTACTTTGTAGTGGAAGTTTTTTTTGATCAGATAGTTTAGGAAACACTTGTAGTTTCCAGTCGGTGCTGCTGCATAATTACATGATGTTATCACTCAATTGGCTAGGTATCACAACATTTACCCACATTATGATTAATTTATTTTCCTGCTTTTTGGGAAACAATTTTCTAATGATTGTGTTTAGTCAATTCTCGTTTTAGGAATCAAGTTAAGATCTTTTCGGTTGGAATTAAGACTCCAAAAATTTAAAAACCAGAACCTAACAGCCATACGTATGTTATTATGGTACCTAAATATTTAGGTAACCAATATAAACAATGGTTCTGTATTAAATTTTATTGGACTAGTTAAATAGTGCAATGTGAAAGGAACTTCATAAAGTAAGCAACTTTGAAGTATCTGTCGTGGGTAGGAGTAGAAACTAAAACGGCAAATAGACTACTAGAACAATTAAATAATTAAGTTGATTATGGTCTTAATTTCGCATAGAAACTACATAGGTACTTACCTACGTTTTCTAAATTCTTCTCCAAGAAACCAAACTTCGCGTCTGCACACTTTATCAGTCGTTATTCATCCGCATACGTACTTACCTGAAGGAGCAGCTATCGAATACCTTAAGAACCAACAATCAAACAATAAAAACGTACACATGTACTTCAAACGACCTCCCATAAAACAAATCAGTTTAATGATTCAACTGATCATTTTCGTGGGATCGATTTGGTCGTCTCAAGGATCTGGCGCGGTGCGCATTCTGATCGTGACATCGTCTTCCTGCTATAGTCCAGGTTACATCACAAGTTGTTAATAAGGTGCGATGGATATGAAATATGAAATCGGTTATCGATTAATTATCGATTCATCGTAAGTGCGCGGCCATCTTGGATGTAAGTGCGCGGCCGTTCCCGCGCGCGGCTTCCGGCGCGCGCGTGCGCTTGCATGCTAATGTTCGCGCATGCGCCGTGTCCTGTTCGCCGCATGTGCGTTCCACTTCGACGTCTGTTTCATCAACTTACGGCGGACTCTTGACAGAATATCTGTACACTATTTTGTATATCAATCGTATATGGTTCCGTAACTGCGTACCAATCTTCCTATCCACCATCTCAGTAGTTATCTCTGAATGCCAGTTCCTACCGTCACATTACCAGTCAAAAGCATTATTAATGGTGCTCACAGTTGGCAGTTTCCTGTTAGGCGATACGCGTTTGAAATTCAAAAATATTCACGTAATTTTTCAAATTCATACCATATCCTTCCTAAAGTCAGATCTAAACACATAATGATAATTGTTCAGACTTGTCTCGAGTTTCTGCCTATATATGTATTAATTATCATTATATATCGTATTTACTTCCAAAGTTGGAAAAATATTAAGTACCTACCTAGCTAATCTATTACTAACTAATCTTAAATTGGGATTTTACTTTCCAGTAAGTGAGGGATGAAAGATGAAAATAATCAGGATTTTGGTATTCAAATCGGAACATCTGCTATAAATACCACACAAACAAACGGACTAAGCCTTTTGGGAGCGGGGCAGCAAAACTAGAAGAGGACGCTTCCTCAAAATTTAAAAAAAAAAAATCACTCCACCTCTGAATGGATAAGATATTTTTTCAATATTCATGCAGAATTAGGAGACTTATACGAATAAAAGTTTGATAGACAAAAGCGAAACTTAAAATCAGGACTTTCCGCGCAAATCGAGACACCTGACCGCACTAGGTTCTACTGGAGTAACTACAATCTTGCTAATGCGCACTACGAGCAACTTTTAACATGCAGGTTCTAGCAAAAAAGAAGCCGAATAAAATTCATTTACGATACATATTACAAACAATGAACGATCGTAAGCAGAATTTCGCCGAATGAGATAACCTGAGCCCCTCTCTGGCCAATGGAAAATACCACTTGAATTTAAAATTTTCGATTTTACAGTTTATTCAAGGTTAAAGTTTTTGCCTAACATGTTCTATACATGCAGTATTCTCGTCACGAGTGATGACCAAGTGAGACTGCACGGCTGCGCAGGCGCTGTCGGGGCGTCACAAACACATAACTCACCAACATCAATAACAGATAATACCACTCATTCAGTGCCAATCGCTTTGTTCACACTATACAATTTACTTGGAAATAGGTAGATATGTGCGTACGTTTAATATTGTTTCAATAATATTGATTAGAGAAGAAATATTTGCATGATTGAAGTGAACCCAGGCATATTTTAGCTTAGTTGGAGGGATTAACAGCAATTTAATGAAATATGCAACAAAGATTCCTTGAAATTACAAAAAAACAGATAGACATATCCATTTTTGGCGTTTCATTTAGTGCTACTTCCCTTTCATTCTGCAAACAGAATTCGAATAAGCTTTAAGAGGACATTAGAATTTTGAATGCAGGATTAAACGATACGAATGCAATGCACGTTGATCTGTCAAATCGATTTAAGCTTGTTTCTTGATTTTGCCGTGTCTCTATATTGAATGTTAAGTGACATCTAGATCTAATCGCACATTGTTTTGATTAGATTCACAAAGACAATACTTACTTAATTTAAGATGGTTGAGTGAGCCAGCTCAGACAAGAATTCTTAAACATTTTTTTTCTAGTAGAAATCAATTAAGAAATAGGAAACGCAACTAAATTCGTTGTCTTTTACGGAATTTTACCAATCATTGTCGATCGCTCAAAACAACGAATGGTTGTTTAATGTCTTATCTATCTACATTATAGCTACAATGTAGTCTCTAGATTACCATTGACTCAACAAAACCTTACTGTCCGCACCAACATCATCATCACCTACCGACTATTAAAGTCAAACGAATCGTTTCGATATATGTAAGTATATATAGAAACTGAAATATGTTCAGTTCCTATAAGTTTACGACGATTCGTTCTTCATTTATGACATATGACAGAGCCATTGAAAACCCACTGAAAAAACTACTGCTATACATAATGTATTTCGCAACATACCTAACCCTTCGTTGCAAATCAACATAGTTTTTATCAAAATCGCTGCATGCACCTCCCTACCCCGTATGGGACCGTAAAGGAAATGACATGTGGTTCCCAAATTATACGCCGTAAGACATAGAGTGGACATTCGTCGACTTGACACTACTTTATGGTATTTATATTTTCTATATAATATAAACGTTTAGACGTACCAAAGAACTGTTCTTAGTTCTTATTCTTTTTTTACTTGATCTAATCTGATTTGCCATCTGTCATTGTGTCGCAGGTCTGCTGGAAGAAATTTCTTTTGAAAACCTTTTAAGTTCTTTTCTATCTGTATTTGTTTTTTCGTTTTTAGTTGTTTGTGTAGGTACGTAAATAAATACTTAAATGATCATGATAAGCGTCTTCGTTTCATATAATCGAGTTTCTATAAGTCGTACTAAATCTTTCCTGATTATTTTAATCACGCTGAATCACAGCTTCTCTTTGTAAAACTTGAAGTGATTATACTTCAGTTTGTGACAATTTCCAGTCATTTTACTGATGGATTCAAAATTAAATGTTTTCGCAGTTCAATTTCTTTTTCGGGTTACGTTTCTTTAGTTTTTGAAATGAACTTTGGAGTTTGAAATTACACCTATGGCTCTCCCATTTACTTAGAAACTTACAGTTTAAATTTTTGTAGTACTTAGTTAGAATCATGTTTTAAGAGGTGGGTTTTAACGGCGATCACATCCATGCTAAGCTTTATCTGACTAGAGTCGCACACCTGCCGAAACATTCCTTCTCCCAAACTTCGACACTATACACCCCACCAATTTGATTTCCCGCCACGTTGAGCCCGGATATATAACAACAATGGACGTTTAATTCATCAAGCTTGCCCTGCAGGCTGCGCCTGAACTGCTTTTTGTTTTATAGTAAATCATAGTTAGGTGCCAATTACAACCTTATGGTCGTTCAGCTTGAATTCGAATTTGTTATCAGATGTGATTCGGTTTTTACTTGATTTTTGGGATCCCCATTCATTACTGTTTGTAAAAAAAAGTTGAAGGATATTTTTTGGTTTATAATTTTTATGTAAGTATAAGACATATTGTTTAAGATCTCAAACTATGCTAGGTTTGCCACGAATGTTTTTGCCGAATTAGTGTACTTGTACTATTTATTTTTTACTTGACATTATTAGAAATACATTTTTAATAACAGATTCTTACATTTTTGTTGCATTCATTGACTTTAAGCAATTTAAGATCAAAAACAAGTCAAAATACTCCAAACTGTAATAACCTCAAAAACATAATCGATTACAAGTAGTTAGATTTACTTACTCGTTCTTAGTTTGGTACCGGTCGACGGTCCAGTCAAAAAAAAAAACAATTTGTAAGTTTGTATTCAATTCAAGGACAGTTCTTCGTTCAACATGGCAATCTAGGTACTTAGTTTATGCAACGAATACTGTTTAGCAACTCAGATGCACAGATTAACAACGTCTCTATAAGCACAAATCTTTGCAAAATGATTTCAGACCGTTCCTAAATCTATTCTTAAAAACTCCTCATCCGTGACCAAAGAAACGTTTTTCTCGTTACATTTAAGCAACTGTTAAAATAAAAAATAAAGCATGTGAGGGAACAAAGTGTGTTTGCTTATTATTTGTGAAGGGGTGTCGCGGGGTGAGGCCCGCGGGCGGTGGGGTCGCTTTGTTTGCAGGCACGCGCGAAGCCTCACAGGACCCACTCCTGCGCAAGCCTGGTCAATCTTTGAATGTTTACTTTTAAAATGTTTTTTCGTTTTATTGTTAGGCTTTACTGAAGGTCTTTGGGTCATTCGTGACTATTTTGAAATTGGACTAGAGGGGTGTTTGTTTTCGTCATGGTTTGTGCTTTGCCTATTTATTTAGCTAGCACGAAGTCACTTGTAAAGATTAAAATGTCTGCATCTATTGATCTATTCCCACAACTTCGGGTGGCTGGCCAATCGTGAGTTTACCTCTCATCGTTGATTCTTCTCTGCTCTTTCTTTGGCGTTTAGCTAACTCTATCTTTTACCACATTCTGCTTCCTTTCTGGTGCATATCCTTGCTCAGCACTGCCCACCTTTGTCATAGCGTGCCTGTCCGTGTCCCCATCTCCTCATTAATTATCAAATTCTTGGCAAAAATCCTGAAACAGATTCTTAAAGCACAAAAAGCTCAGCATCACCACCACACGTTTGCGCCAATGTCGCTGTTAACCGTGTAAATAAACGCGTCAGTTTGCGTTTCGCGTTACATAACGAGTTACGAGGTTCGATGGCCGCCTCGCAACCTTTAAGGTCGAGCGGGCGGCCTCAAGCCCCTTTATTTACCCGTACAAGACTTGCGACTCGGTCCTTGAGTGAAATGAAATGAGCTTACAATAGGTGGGTAGGTATTATTTGTGCATCTGTTTATGCAAAGAACTGCGTTCGGTACAGAGCGAATGCTTTTTTCAAGCTGAAGAATTACCTATATACATTGAACAGCCACAAAGAATGGCTTCTCAAAATTCTCATAGATCTTTTAGTGATGGGTACTACGATTTACTCATTGCTGTAGTTAAATAACGACCACCAGTGCCGTAATTAGCCTATTATACGCCCGGTGCGAGCTTCTATAACTGCAGCCCCAGAAAAAAAGTACAATAAAAATAAAAAAACTAGATTATAAAAAATTTGCGCTCCTCCAGGATCTGCGCCCTGACGACCATCAGCTACCAACGATCAGGGTGGGGAAAAAACAGAAGAAGAAATGCCGCTGTTAATTATCAAGAATATTATAGTTTTACCAATGCATTAGTAAAGAACTAACCAGATGTAGGTAGGTAAAGTATGGCCGAAATATATTGACCGCACCGAACTTCGAACAATTTAGACATGAGAGAAGAATTTGACATAAGTTTATACTTACTTTTTTCTTCAGCCTATATTTAACTTTCCCACTGCTGGGCAGAAGCCTCACTAATTTCTTCTTATAACTTACATTAAGTAGACAAATTGTTTCTTTCTAAGTTTTTCATTCATTCAGCGATGATGGCTCAGACATCTGATAATTATCAAAAAGCCTTGAATCACGTTTAATATCTCATTATTTATATCTTCCATCTTCGTACCTACTTCCTTATTTCTAATACTGTACATTACAGACCATTATCCTTTAATATTGTTAAAACAATATGCTGTAAACTTATCATCACAATACTTTAATGGCGATAAAATAAAATGGCCTTTGATTTGTTTCCACCCATTGTTGGTCGAACTTAGCAGGTTTTCTACCGAAAAGGTATGAATACCATTGTGTCCATCAGGTAGGCAAGCATTTAAAACCAAAATGAGATACAATGGGACAGCGGAAGTAATTCCGTAGTTAGAAGCAAGGACAATATTTTACGAGCACGCTAATAACTTTCGAATACATCTCTTCCTTCCGGACCCTTGCGAAAGACCTCTATTGTGTAACTCCCGAGTTTTTTTTACTATTCAAAGCTTCAAAGCCGCTTAAATTATGACCATATGCGACCGACAGTTTCAGCACAACTGCAAATAAAAAGTCAAAATTGTACGCGATTTAATCTGTGTTACTGACACGTACATACGATAATAGCATGCGAGATTGAATACTTGCCTAACTGGGATGATTGTGAACAGTACAAAACGGAAGGAAGCGCAATAGAGCAGTAAAAGGACCGCCGGGTGTCGCTCTATGAATAGATATTTCGCTATTCGTGCCTTCGGCATGGTTTCGCAGCTGAATGAGTGAATCAGGCAGTTTTTAGTTTTGATGGGAAGCGAGTGCGTGAGCGATGGATCGATTCGGGGCTTAGCAGCAGTGCGCGGGCGTCGTGGGCCGGAGGGTCGCGGAGGGGAGGGGGGACGGTTTCCGGCCGCGCGGGCGCAGCGTGGGAACGCGCACCCACCTACAAGACTGCTCCTCGGATTAAATGACGGGCACTAATTAATTTAAGTTTGCGGCATGTAAAAATAGAGATCCGTGCTAGATACAGCAGGGAGAGTGGTTAACTACTCGCTTGTACTTACTTATTGACTTGCTCAAACCACTTTACGCGCGCATAGTTGCTCTATTCTGTATGTATGAACCTGATTTCAGAATCCGATTCTTGTTTATTTCAAGTTTATTAGCTGAGACTGCTGAGAACTGCGTTCTAGCTAACGATTTAATTTATTTTCTCTAAGATTTTTTTTTTTTCTGTATCGTTACTTGGATACAATATACATAATTTGAAATGTTGCTTCATTTATTTCCAGACTGTCGCACTCTGCTGCGGCCGTTGGCTTTATCTTCATCCACTGCACCTGCCGAAAAAGTAAATTGAAGTAAAAGCCTGCAATCTTAAAGATAAGACAAACTTCTTGGAAAATTAAGCTCGCAGCACTTCGTATGATGCAAGAGTCGATATATTGGCCGGCACTATATCGAGTTTATCGACTATCGATATCTATACATGAACATTTCGCAGAAGTGGTTCACCCTTTGTTCGCTTAAGAGGCAAGATGTCGATGCACCTGGCCAACCAGATGCTCCATTCAGGGCGAAGCTGAATTTTATGAATCGCCGACGATCCACTCTCGGCCCATTCACTACATATTTTTTATTTCGTACACATACATGTGGCTAGGTAGATAAATTGGAGCGCACTTCGAAGGGTTTTAAATTTTAAGTGAGTGAAATTCTTGAAGAGATTGGCGAAATACTTGAGGGCATATGAAAAAGTGTCGTCCCGGATAGGTGGACAATTGGTCGAGCCATGAGATTTTCAAAGTAGCAAGTAGTAACTCAGATGGTCCGGGTTTTTCTAGGTGAATAGGTATATCCACTTGAATCTGTTGCATGTGGGATCTCAGTTTGTCTATCAAGTAGACTATGCATAAATACGATGGTATGGACATAGATTTCCTTGCTTACATAATCTTAGTACTTGTACCTTCAACGTACATCATATTTGTTTTCGGCGTCAATTATTTTTCCAGTCTGCTATAGTGTTTATTTTAATATCAGCACAGGAAATCATAATTAGGCCATTATTTATTAATCAATATTTAAACAATGTTGTAGTACAATATAAACATTAATCCAATTGACCTTTTAAAGGGCTTATCTCAGACAGAACCGGAACAAATGAACTAAGTATCAAACATATTCAAATAATATTTGTATTTAATGTTCAGGATAAACAAGATTCGTTTCTGTAATCAAAACAAATTAATGACAATTTATAACTGGCCTTATCGGAGTTCGGTTCATTCATAACTTTAGTGATAAGTTAGCAAATAAATCCATTATGTTATCTCTGTATACCGATCTGGGTGTATTATATAATGAGAATTGGATATCAGCTGGCATCCCGCAAGCTGTAAGTGTCAATTGATGGCTGATCGGCGGATTTGAGAAAAAAAAAGATATGCGTGGGTAGAGCCGGTGCCTTAAGTCGTACAATCGTTCTCGCAAATGAATGTTATAAACAGGAAATTATCCTCGTACACTCGTACTTAATCTGATGACGATGGCTGAGCACAGCAAAATATCAAACAGTATATAGTACTTATGTACCAGGGATGTAACGAAGTGATGACATTATAACCGAATACGGAACCGGAGTTTTTAAATTTGGTTTATCGGAATCGGAACCGAAATCAGAGGCGGAGGTGGAGGCAGAAGCAACAAATGAACCCTACTAAAACCAAGAAAAAACTCGGATAAGCATAAACGAAGAGCGAATTCACAGCATTCCAAATAGGCACGAAACTAAACAACAAGTGAAAGAGAAATCGATAGAAGACACGGGGGAGGAAAGTTCCCCGTGCTTAAAGTATAAACTTGTTTGTACCCATCGATATAAGTTCCGATTAAAATTCCTCGGAACCGAAATCGGAATTGGCGCGGCGGTGCTAAATTATCCGAAGTTCCGACCGTTCGAAATCGCAATCAAACATCCGTAACATCTCTGGTATTTATTAATAAGTAGATGAGGGCGTTGTCTGTAGCTTGACACTCCATTGTAAACGTTTTGGCCCGTTTGCTCAGGATTCAATCTAGCGGTCAACATTTTTGTCTGAACTTTATCAGTTATTCTTAAAATAACTATAAACTACAATCGAAGTGCGTCACTCGGGTATTACAAACTTTACGAACCCATTCCATCACAGCTTACATGACATTCTATTTTCAAACGGATCCAGCCAGACCTGTGACGTAGGCATGAACTATGACGTTATCAGCACCGCCTGTGACGTACCACTGCCACACCTTTAGGAAAGCAGGTGACCTATTGACCTATGACATCTATTCTTGGACTAAATCGACCCGGTACAAATATAGACATCCTGCATACGCCCTGTTGCTGCCCTGCATTTGTTTTAATGCAGTAGAAAGTGGAAAGGTCAAAGCTTTTATATTACAATCCCTTTTAAGTATAAGTACTTAAAAGGGATTGTTGTTAGCGAAAGGTCTGGAAGCTAGTTGTTTAGCTTAAGTTATTAGTGAACCTGACTGAGTTAAATGTTATCTACTCATTAAAGAGGAAATTCTGAGATTGTTGGTCGTAGAAAATTTAACATAGGCCTGTTTTTAATCGAAAACTTGCCACAATTCTGTATATGTTCAATCGCCCAAATAAGAGAGTTAAGGATCACAAATTTTTAGACTATTTAAATTCTGTATTTTCTGGAATCTGTGCAATCTAAAAAAAAAAAACCGGGCAATATCGAGTCGGTCTCGCGCATTGAGGGTTCCGTACAAACTTACCTATGAAAACAGTTCATTTGCCGAATTGAGTCACGAAGAGTTACGTCAAAAAAAAATTTTTTTTAGACGTAAGTTCTGCAAATTTACAATTTTCAGATTTTTCCTATTTTTGTGCAAATGAGACCTTGCTTCAAGCCAAATTTCAGGATTCTAGGTCAACGGAAAGTACCCTATGAATTTTGATTCCCTTGTGAGTGTCGAAATATACATTTTATGCGACATAAACGGCCTTATCATTTTTTTTTCCTTAACTCAGAAGTTTGATTTTTTCACAGCGTCAAGCGCCTGCAGACCTGAGTAAGTATATGGTTTTCAATTCGATACCTCTACGCCTTTCAGAGATAAAGGGTCTTGACAGACAGACAACAAAGTGATCCTATAAGGGTTCCGTTTTTTCCTTTTGAGGTACGGAACCCTAAAAGCGATTGTGTATCTACCAGAAATACTTCGGGACCCTTGCCTGTAACAATAATTTAAAGAAAAATCACACGTCTTCCAAAACGTGACTTAAAATTCTTTTCTACCCATTTTATTTTTGAGCGGACTGAATAGTGAAACAGGAGTTACCATGATTTTTTAAAAGGTCAGGCGTGCGAGCGAGAAAACGGGATGGAGCTATACACTCTATATATCTCCATCCCTTTAACAATTCAGATTAGGTCGTCAAATAGATCGCGTCAAGCTTAAGAGCTCGTAGGTAATCTGAAATAAGTATTGTAGACAATTATTGAACTGGATTGTCTCGCACTGAACGGTATAAGCTCCCATGACAATACAGCAATAAATGCCATGCAGTGTGAAGTATCACGTATTGTGAAATGCCGCCGTATTCCGTGAAACATTGAAGGTATGAAGAAAAAGTTCCCAAAGGCAACTGTTAGCAACTGTACCTTGGCTCTGCATTAACTGTCTGGCCATGTAAAAAGTAAAAAGGAAAATAATGTTCTTGGCGCTACCATTTTTAATTACGAAAGATGAATGGGCCGTGAAGAGTGGTTGCGCTTGCAGACTTGCAGTAATAAGAACACGATTGTCTGTGGCCCTGTTATTATTAGTGTAGTTAATGTAATTTTTGTTTAGCATAGTTCTGCCAATGAAAGTGGAGTGTCTGTTGTAGGTAAAGTTAAATTTTCTTTCAGGCTATCTAATTTTTTTTTAGATATTATGATGTCCATCTAATGTCTTGACTATTGGCCAAATGATGTCGAGTTTTGAGGTGGATATCCATAAGACTTTAATTCGAAGATCATTTGTTATGAAAGTACGATTAAATGCTGCTGTGTGCTGGTTAGTTTTTTTCTGTCAATTCAGATGTTTCCACCCTCTCTGGACTTTGATTGGATATCAACGTAATGATATAGGTATCAGCACAATTTCCTGTAAAGTCAACCTTTGCGTGCCACCATCATTTTGTTTACGACGAAAAGAAACTAATTCAGTTGGACACACTACTTGCTATAAGTATTAATGAAAGAGCGGAGGTGGGGCACTCGCTGCCTGTAGCGGAACTTATATAATTATTGGTAAACTTCGTCGACCTTCGTACAGAAACAACATATCCACGCTTGTGACAAAGGAGTTTCAACTTTTGGTTGTAGAGATAGAGCTTCATTTGTTTTAGCTTGTAAAAGATGATATGATGTTTTGTTATAAGATTTTTGTGAAGTGAATGAAGCAGCAGCTGTCGGTTGCAAGTCAGCCCACACTGTGCGTTAAAAGGCATTGTATTTCGCAAATATCAGTCGATTATATCAATGGATTTAGTTTTTGTATTGGCTTAGTCACTGTTGCACATAATTCTGTGTTAAAGTGGAAATGCGTTGACAGATATTTTACATATATGTAGGTAAAATAAAACTCTGCCTAACCTATATTGAGTGCCTAAAAACTACTTGAGTGGATAATTTTACTATGGGCGTAGCAATTAGTATATAACAACTTAATCTCTGTCGCCATCTACTTAATTTGTGGCATGTGTAGGCAGCACTTTTGTTTTAGTAATTTTATATTAATACTTAATATTCAAAAAAAGTCCGTGTACATTCATTGCACATACTGTATGTACAGAACTTTCGTTCATTTAATTTGCTAAATAGGGCCAAAGGAACGTTAACACGTGTAATTTTTACACGTAAGAAAATTGTAACTTTGAGTCTGTTCCAATTTCTACACGAATAGCATCAAGTTATCAGGGCATCAAATGTTGCAACTCCTTACTTAATATTTTTCACCACCTGGACCGGAATATTCGTGCCTGGTCCAAGGTTGGTTCTAAGTTCACATAGCCGGATAGAGTAGATCAAGACTGAAAAACTGCCGAGCGTTATGTACTACTTACAAATTGTGAAAAATATGGAAATAAGGATACTTGATAGGCCTAAGAGCTATAAAAACCTTACATGATGATGAAACCTGAAAAAATTTCAATAATACACAAGAACAAGGTAGGTTAGGTAAGTACTCTAGATGCTTAACATGTAAAACAAATGCGGAAAAGAATGAAGACTATTTTAAGCGTGGCGCTTTAAAGAGATGAAAAATATGCCTCTATTTCTGCAATTAACTCTACTTAATGGTCTAGTACCACTATATTATTCGTCTGCGTTTTCCTGTTAGGTACCATTGGTAAGTATAAAAAAATATTTTTAATGGCTAGCGATAGTTGCTGATACACGAGATAAGAGTCATTAATCATAAATCTTGACCGCCTCATTGGTTCCGTGGTTAGCCGTGCGATTTCAAATCTTTTTATCCAGAGTTCAAACAGGTCATGATAAGTGGAGTTAGGTTTTTCTGGCAGGAAGGAAACTTATAATATTAGCATCCGGTTTTTTAGCAAACTTTGATTCATGTGCTTGATATTGCAACGCCATTTATAACACGACCTAGACAAACTGTCATTCTATCTGCGATAACAGTTTGAGTAGTTGACGAAGGTTGTAAATCTGGAACCTTGATTGATAGGTATGGTCAAACGCAAAAAATTTAAACATTTTACAATCATTCTTGCTAATAGATTATTATCAGTCTAGACTATTGTCTTCCATATGAGCAATAGTCTCTTGAGCCTCTAGACTTCCGTATGAGTAATCCATATTGGGTTCTAGAGCATCTACACTCTAGTCTTGCGATTGAGGAGTAGTCATCTTGGGTTGAGAACAGTGTTGGCCGAGTGGTAACGGCCCCGACTTACGAGTCGGTTCGTGGGTTCAAACCCAACCCGGCGCAATACTTTGTGTAATTTATTTCATCACCACCGCTCTCAAAACGGTGAAGAAAATATCGTGAGGAAACCGGCATATCCTAGAACCAAAAATTCGAAGACATGTGATATCCACCAACCCACACTGAGCCCGCGTGGTAGATTACGGCCCATTCCCTCTCCTAGATAGGAGGCCTGTGTCCCAGCAGTGGGAACTTTATAAGGCCGATTATGCTCTGCATCTTGTGTTCTAGACTCTAAACTTCTGAATGAGCAGTAGCCATCTTAGGCTCTAAAATCTCTAGACTTCTAAATGAGCAGTAGCCATCATAGACTCTAAAACTTCTGGACTCACTATATTTCTAAATGAACAGTAGCCACCTTAGGCTCTAAAACCTCTAGACTCAGGACTTCAGAAAGAGCAGTTAGCCATCTTGCAATGGGCTCTAGAGCTTTAGATGCCTATACTATTATACGACTAAATTACAATAAAGACAGGAGTTAGACGAATGGTCTTTAGAGCCTCTAGAGCCTCCAGAGGCCCTACCAGCCTCTGGAGGGATACATATGACGACTTAGACTGAACTATTAAAGGGATGGAGCTATACAAAATTTTCTTTAGTATTTGTGAAACCTGAATATAGTTTGTTCAGAATCGGTAACTGAATCGATTCCAATAATTTTTACGCCATGTTATATTTTTTTCCAAAAATATTTTAAAAAGTTTGACACCACCGCACCAACACTAAGTACAACTCAGGTCACGGCAGATCATAGGGGGCATTAGGTGCCAGCGCACAGCTAGTTGTGGGAGCAAAACAACCCCTCAGTCGCCCGGTTGGACAAGTGATCATGTATTTGTGCAGACAACCAGGTAACATAACAAGCTTATAATGTTCTGATTTTTCATGATACAGTTATGAAATTTTGTACATAGATTCTTCAAATACTTACTAGAAACGTGTTTCGGGTTCGCATATAGGCTGTATGGCTCCATCCCTTCTCGCTCGCATACGTGACATTTTAGCAACACGTCATGGTAAAGCCCCTTGGACTTTGAACTAAATAAGTTAACACCCAAGTTGTATCATTCATAATAATGTTCATAACAGACTTAAAAAGACGTCGGCAGTCGGCACCACAAAGATATTTTTTATCTATAGTTAGGTACGTGTAGCACTAACAATAGCACAGCTAGCACTCATTGATTGTTAGGTGAGAGGTTACTAACGTGGCTGAAAATTAACTGAATCATCAATTAACAGCAATTTTATGGCAGATGGGTCTCCATTCAAGATACGAGTAACTCTGCTTGATAGTAAAGAGGTCCTCGCCCCGTTTTTTTTTTTTTGAGTGTAGGGTATCAACAAGTAACTTCTCCCAATCTGGGTAGAGTAAGAGGGAGTGTTAGACTTTTACTGACTAAAACCCACCCTTCAGTTGTTTTTTGGACACAATGACTCTCTCAAACAATCTCTCATCCCATTGCATCTTTGGACACAGTGACTCTCTCAAACAATGTCCCATCACATTGCATCTTTGGACACAGTGACTCTCTCAAACAATCTCTCATCCTGTTGCATCTTTGGACACAGTGACTCTCTCAAACAATCTCTCATCCTGTTGCATCTTTGGACACAGTGATTCTCTCAAACAATCTCTCATCCCATTGCATCTTTGGACACAGTGACTCTTTCAAACAATCTCCTATCCCATTTCATCTTTGGACACAATGACTCTCTCAAACAATCTCTCGTCCCATTGCATTTTTAGGCTCAGTGTGCTTCTGTTACATTCAATGGACGCAAATGCAAATTAATAGTCATTGGATACTCAAGTAGCAAAATACTACATACCCAGTAAGGTAATGCTTCTTGCATATTGCATAAAGTTCGCCACTATATCTGCTCAGTAATAGTTATAAACAAATCTATTTCAACTACATGACATAGGTCACATCTCATGACAAGCAGTTAGTTCTAGAACCTCATTTGAAGTTTGTACACGACCGCAACGAGTTCCGTACGTACTAGTAGATACATACAGTACATCTAAGCTCTATGTTATAATTATGTATATTACTCGCAACGAAGAACTAGATTGTCCAGCTACTCACAATGTTAATGCCACGAATACCAAATAAGCCTACCGGTACCATTAATTACGGAGACGTGCCATTTAAAAACATAAATCAGTCAATATCAATGCGAAACTATTTATTAATTGACCTCTTTGATTTGGTTTGGTTCTGTCGGAATTAAATCGAGAAAAAATGTTTTATTATCTGTAATACTCCATCATTCTATTTTTGACACAAGTCACTTTAAAATCCTTGTATGAAATTGATATAAAGCATTCCTCACAATATTTTTAAAATACACATACCTAAACAAGTAGTTCCATATTAGGCATGTATTATTTCACAGTTTTAAAAATCTTTATAGGATCTATTGGCAGACTCGTTATTTTAATTCAGGATAATTATGCAGATGTTTAGCATTTAAGCAAATAATAAATTGTTGTATAATAAAATCGACATGTATTCAAGAAACATGCATTTAGATAATAGCTCAATAAAAATAGTTCAGAAACTCACAGTTGGTCGGTATATAAAAATACCCTCCCCTCGCCTTCATTCAGTCAACACACGGCATTAACCGACCAAATGAAAAATAGTTTTATACACTTTATTTTATTTAAATACCCGCATACCTTTGTAAATTGTCGTTTTATTTTCATTCATGAATTAGAAGTTACGGTTAGTTCCGTCGTAACTCTCCCACGCTGTATGAATGAAGTGCGCTTGCAGTTGCACATGATTCAAGGAGCGAAAGAAAGGGGCGCGTCACTTCCGGAGCGAGGCGTATGGCGCTACTTCCGGCCGTCACCGGATACGCATGTTCCCTGTTCGCATCAATTATTATTTCCTTCTTAATGTTTCCTTTCATAAAAGCTTAATTTTTAACGTCTTTGAAATAGAGAAGTGACGTGTCAAGACCGTTAGAGATTTGAAATAAAAAGTACAGAATATGGGTATTTTGAATTATTATCGCTTTTATATAACACCACATTTATATATATTGTGACGCCATACTTATTCAATATAAATAGGTACTGTGATTGTGATTTCGACCATCAAAATCCTCCTTACCCGAAATCTAAATATAAATAACATTGTAGGCAGGCCATAAAAAGAACACGTGGGCTGAATAACTGGAATTTGCCGAAACAGTTTTATATTTTCAGGTAGACGTAGGTTGTATTCACTGTACCGTGCCTCGCATTATGCCATTTTTGATCATTATAAGCTTTGGTATAAAAATAAAACAAGTTTCTCTGGTGTTCACATTAAATTGACTCACGGCGGGTGCTTTTTCCCCAAAAACTTATCTGACATCGGCTGGTCTTTGAAAGCCATTCATTTATCTAAGATCAAATATAGTTCCGTCCAGGCAGGAGCGCCGGCTTTTAGAAAACCTCATGGGTGCTCATGCTCATTTGATGACTCGAAAAAGTGGCGAAGTGTGAGAAGAGAAATGCACACTGATCGACTGACAAATAAATAAATGTCCTACTAAGATACTGCGTGCTTAATTACCAATTATGTTTGCTAAAGATCTAAAATTAAACCATTAAGTATATAAAAATAAAACTAAGTAGTTTTTATTATCAAGAAATATTATAATTTATACGTAACCTAAAAGGCGATTACTGATCTGTTTCTTGATGTTCATTCTCAGGGGTGCTCGGCACCCACTGTTTATTTCTCATGGGTGTTCGAGCCCCCGAGCACCCACGCAGTCGGTGCCCCTGCGTCCAGGTAATTTGCTTGTATAATAGGTTTTCCAATAGCCAATGGTAGGTATATACATATAACTCCGTTTTATGTGACATCTCTTCTGATTATCTACAGCTATTCTTTTTATGGCAAAATTTTTTCGAGTGTAGCTCAATAGATGTTTTAATTATTGATTTCTTGTGGTAGGTATATTGTGATGTAAAATTATGTAGTTTTGTATCTTAACAGATTTAATCATTGAAATAGGCAAGATCTTGGTAAAAGAGGTGTATCTACTAAGAACTTTATTGTAGTATTGTATTGACTACCTCAGCGAAGCTTGCGGAGAAGGCTGACAGATACATTTGCTGTCAAATTTATTTACAGATTTATATTTTTTTTATATTTCTATGTTGTATAAGGTGTATTCTGAATCTAAAACTAATTACCTATTTTCTAAACTTGACATAACTGTTAAAAAAATGTTTAAGTACTGCTTGTGGTAAAATTTCAGCTTTACAGTAAATTTAGAATTTGGTGAATAACAATCAATGTTACAACATTTCTAAGGCCCCTACTACGAGCTCTTAAAGCCATCCATTTGACGACCTAATCTGAACTGTTTAAGGGCCCCTCTCTTTCTCGCTCGCATGCCTTACATTTGGACATGTCATGGTAAGGCTCCTGATCTTTCCAGATTTCGAAACCATATCAGCCCGATTGAGACTAGAGCTTGGATCTAAGCTTGATTTCGATACCATATCAGCCCGATTGAGTCTGGAGCTTGGATCTAAGCTTGATTTCGAAACCATATCAGCCCGATTGGGACTGGAGCTTGGATCTAAGCTTGATTTCGAAACCATATCAGCCCGATTGGGACTGGAGCTTGGATCTAAGCTTGATTTCGAAACCATATCAGCCCGATTGAGTCTGGAGTTTGGATCTAAGCTTGGTTTCGAAACCATATCAGCCCGATTGGGACTGGAGCTTGGATCTAAGCTTGATTTCGAAACCATATCAGCCTGATTGAGACTGGAGCTTGGATCTAAGTATGTTTTTTTTCAGTTTTCAGTCCTCAATCGCCACAAGCAAGTCTAGTTAAGCAAACGACAACAGCAACAGGTCGGCCTATGGGAGGCCGACCTGCGAGAAGCCATTTATAAAAAAAAATCCTTAGTTCCATTTACGACCACGACAATACATGAGATACTTGCTTTTCATATATTATCCTCTTATCATATTGGTCTAGTAGTTTTTGTGTTACTTAAATCGAAATTTACAAACAAACAAAAAATCAAATCTTTTCTCTTTATAATATTAGTTTAGATGGCCATATTGATCCTCCTTTTTACAAAACTAGGACCAATTTACTACCTACGTAATACAGGGGACCAGGGGACCAGAAGTCCAGGACCATAAGTTAGTGTAGGTATACCAACGTAATCCTCACGTCTTGATAGACTAATGTAGCATGCTAGTTGGAAACAAAGGAAATAGCTGTGTCAATATTGGTATATGACACTCGATAGTATTGAGGAGTACGGTATAAATCTAGCCTCTAACCAGAACTGCCCTTTGAGCAGTGTCCAATTACACAGTTGCAATTAATTCGACACGTGCGGATGTTACTTACTTGTCTACCTACCTGTGCTGCCGGAGCGTTACTATGTATACCTGAAACTGTATTTGCAATATAACCGCACATGGTCGATAAATGTATCCAAACTATGTAGTTGTACTCACACTCAGCGCTTTTTCTCCTCTTTTATTTCGCACTGAAAATTTTGAACTCGCTATCCGTGGTGGCAGCGTTTGTGTTCATCACTTATAATAATTAACAAGTCACCCTTCAAAGCAAGCGTAACTAATCAACTTCTGCCCTCGCTCGTTCCATTGTAGAAATCACCTTTCATCAGACAAGATCGAGGTCAAGAGCAGGTTCATAAAGAATAAAACGGAGAATATTTTCACCATTAACTCATAATATGTTAGCCTTCCAAATCATTACTATTGTTCCAGTTTGTTTCAGCACAACAGGACAGATACCTTGAATTTCCTTGCCCAGTAGCTCCTGCAACGCGATTGGTTCCCGCACGATGGACCCCTCACTATGACGTAGATAGCTGACGTTACTTCCCGACCCTGACCTGCAGAAATTGGGTCAAACCAGCTAGATACTCCTCCCACAATTCCGCTATTCAACTCTTGGTCAATCAATAGTGCGGAAATACACAATAATGAAAATTTAACCAAAATTATTTGTTGTCGGAAGCTAGCCAACATTGGCGGGACCGCTTTCAGAGTCAATAAAATTGTTTCCATTGCACATTGTGTAGGTAGGTAGCTATTCCCTCTCTGTCTAGCATTAGGTTTTGTGAAATGGGTGACAAGGACGGATAGCGGAAGCGAAATAAGAATGCAGTCGGGGTTCATTCATTGATGTTTCCGCCGCCATCAATGGCTAAGACACAAAATAAGGGTCTGCAGAAGGCTCTGTCCATAAAAGTGCATTAAAGCATAGAGTAGCACCTAATATGAATATATGGTAAATGCTAACTAACGAGTCCCATCTCACGATATAAATATGTGTACGAAAAAGAATTGATTAGAGGATTGTCTATGGTCAACCATAGAAGCCAATAGGATACAGTACATAATAGAAATAGATAAAATTGAGCTGAGTTGTCGAAGTTTATAAATTTTAATCTTTGACTTGAGTTCATTGTAGAATAGTTGAGGTAAGTAGTTACTGCCGTATCGTATTGATAGGAACTTCTGTACTTATCTCTGTTGTAATAGGTATACACGAGCGTTTGTAGCTTGTTTGCGGGACTCTGTTTGGATAAGTTTAATGATAAGTAGTAGAGCTCGTTGAAGCTGAAAAACTCCTTATTGATGAGTTAAGGTATTTCAAGTTTTAGTACTTAACAACAAGGCAGCAATGATATTTTTATTTTTGCTGAGCAGAGATTTCTTGACTAACAATCTAATTTGAATAATGCTAGTTCATGCTTCATTTCCGGTCTCTTAGGGTAAGTGAAGGATGTCAAGGATTCATTTTGTGTTTATTTTTAGTGCATTTGACCCAAAAATAGTAAAAAAAAAGTATTTTACTGTGAGCAGATGAAACCCACATTTTCAGTCTACAAATAGACCAAAAATCAATAGATTTTATTGACATCATAAAACAAATATGTAGGTCATACAGTGTCTTAAAACTAAATTGAATTTTATCGAAATCCAGAATATAATAAAAACGTGTATGAAAACAAAATATTTATCCATCCAAACAATCTCGAGGGTCGCTCAACTAAGCACGTCATTCAATAAACAAGACAACATTGCTGCTATAAGACTGAAGTTTATGCAAAATGAAACCTTAATCGCTAGAAGTAAAGTCTATTTGTTAAGTTAGTGATGGTAAATCATGTTTGGTTTCTGATGACGTAACGAGAGTATCCGACCGTTCATTGAGATGTCGTGTCGCAGCACCTCACCCTCTGTACAACCTCACCCCTTATGTCGTTAATTACCCCCGCAGTGACGTCAGGGGTAATTTCGTCACACTAAATAAATTTGCACTTTCTAGATTAGTTTTCTGATAACATTTTGGACGCGGTAAATTTTTGGCTTTATAGGTACCTAGTTTGGAGTCGACTGGGATTAGGTAAGTTTGGTACATATATTGATTTTGCTCAATGGAAGAATAAACTAACCGACTCTTTACTTGGATGCAATAGGCATACTTATAATTATATTTCTTTTTGGCTTACTGAGTACTGTAAGGCAACCCTTACAGTACTCAGTAAGCCAAAAAGAAAGAGCAACCTCTTTCTTCGTAAAATAGAGAGAAATTATTTGAATATTTCCCATCTCAAAAAAGAATGTGCCGTTTAGTCTTCTTCATATCAGCGATTGAGTGGTCCCTCAGAATATCAACTCTAAGTTACCACTCAACTGAACGGAACTCAACTCAATTCCACTGAACGTTGATTTCTAAGCCGCTAAGCGCAACAACTGCTTTTGATGCATATCTTATGACATATTATAATTTTTGTGTAATGTGATTTATTTCATTGTTTTGGCTTTACTTACTATACCAGTATGTCTGCGTGCAATGTTTGTTTTTATAATGGTTCTTGTTAAATGTTGTGTTACATATTGCTAAATCTACATCTTAAATTATTCGATCTTAAAGTAATCGTCATTTTCATTTCTTTCCTTTTTTGATACCATTTTGGGTCGATGCAATAATATGTGGAAGCACTTTCATATTCCTTTGTTAGTTTTTATCTCAGTAGTCATCCTCTTATGAAAATGTTATGCCAGTAATTTTAGTGTAGACAAGTAGCCATGTAATGCCTTAGCATCCATTGCACCAATGACGAAACAGTCGACTCCAATCGATCCTGTCTGGACCTAGTTTGACGTCACTTAGTGCGTCACTGATCTAGGATTCGTAACCAGGGGTCAATGCATTTTGTCTAAATTGAGAGGAGTTAAATGGATATAAATACAGTCTTCGCATGCTTCACACAAGGTTTTATATGTCCGATGCCTTTAATAATGTCATTCGCTGTTTTTTGTAGAAAGTTCCCAGCCATAAAGCACCAACAAGGTAGCGCTTTTTGCAACTTTTGGTGTGAAGATGCGAAGACTATAAAGAAGGGTTTCCGAAATTCCTCTGCCAAAAAACTAAGTACCTAGCGTCCCAGTAACAGCCTAGGCACATCCAGAAATGGAAGAGTAGGATAGAAAAAATTATGGTAGGTTATGCAGACGGGGAGACTTCTTACATTTTATCGATATGCACCTATGCCTTGTTGTACGTATGTACCTACGATATTTAATCTTATAGAGTGCGATTAAATAACCAATCAATTAAACAGCCACCATCATTCATGTATTATAGCGATTACGTCAGCATTAATGGACATTCATTCATATTATAAGTCCCTACCTAGTCATAAACATTATTTTCATTATAATTATACAGTTGCAACCACCTACAATCACAATATATACTTCGGTAAGCTAGCCGTCGATAGCTTCGTAAACATTCTCGTGTTACGCTCAGGTTTCCGGATAGCACGGTGTGTAATTTAAAGCTCACAACGTTACTAGCAAGCAACTAGATAATATTACTTCAACGGCACAAAATACAAGACTTGTGAATGAAACAGTGCGCGTCCGGCGGGTCGGCGAGCGGCGCGAATGGGAGCGGAAGCCCGCGGTTAGTCCACTTCCTGTTTCCTGCAGGGCCGAGAGCGACGCACGCGCAGCCGAGCGCGCCCGACCGTGGCCGATCATACACGAGCGCGCCCGACCCACTCCGACTTCAGCCGAAGCTCCAACGTACCACAGCACGCTATAATTTTTCATTGGGCGACATGTCAAGAAAATGGAAAATCTTCTTTTGTCGCAAGTGCATAAATTGATTCGTTGAACAGCCTTTTATCTATGTATGATATTCTACTTGTTGTTTATGGGAACATGTTTTTGCGTAGAAGAATTTTAAATCTCAAAACGTGATAAAACCTAATAGAAATTGACCATCGGAGTGTCGGCTACTTCGACTACCCCCATAATTATCATAAAATCCTGTTAGAGTTTGTACAGTTATTTAAGGAGCTGCGATAGACTTCCTAAGAAGAACGTGTAGGGTTACACTAGCAGTCTGTTTGTATGACTTTTGTCTCTGTCCCTTTTTTGTGATTAATTTACCAAAATCAGTTTTCCTTTGCCTAAATAAGTCCATATCAGTCAGTGAATAATAGTCCATCATCGGGAGGTTCGACCGGACTGGCCACAATAATATTTTTATTTTATTTTTTTACTAACACTACTTTGTAAGCTCGCATTGTACTAACAAATATGGATGTAGAATCTGAAATAAATAATTTATTATTATTATAATTAGAGTAAAAAAAATACCTTAAATTAGAATGTATTTCAACTTTTCCTTCATGTTTTCCATAGAAGTGTTTGTAATTTTAATTTCACTAATATTATAAAAGCGAAAGTTAGTGTGTATGTTTGCTACTACTTCACGTTCGATCGGCTAAACGGGTTTCGATGAAACTTGGTATAAGGGTAGACCATATCCTGGAATAGCACATACGATACTTTTTATCCCGGGATTACGTTCTCTTGAGATAGTTATCTACTAACACGCGGGCGAAGCCGCTGGCAGCAGTTGGTTGATTATAAAGATAAAATATATGAAAAACTACTATGTGACACCTAAAATATAGGAAAAACTACCACGTGGCACCTTAAATCTTACGTAGATACGTTGGTGGAAACTAGGAAGGAAATTTTCGTTAGGAATCTACACACTTATTACAGTTATTACGAAATCGGACGTGTATGTGGCCGGAGAAGATGGTGGCATAGTGCGGCACCTTCCAACAAAATAGAATTGGAGAGATAAGGGTTGTATCAGAGTTTAGTTTATCAGAAGAAGGCGATGTTGTTTCCTCCTAAAACCCATAAGCATTCAACAATAATACAATCCTAGACGTCCACTGACGTTTTCTTTTAGGTGGGAAATTATCCGATGATTTCTCCCGTCCTAGGGTGGAGCGAGAGGGCGAGTCAAACTTTTACTGACTAAAACCCACTCCTATGTTATGTTCTCTTTCGCACAATCCATGACCCTAGTAGGTTTCGACCCTGCTGGGCCCCTACGCTTTTGCTGACATCTTAAACACTAGGTACCCGCCATCGACGACAGGTTATACATATATATCATAAAGCCTCCTCTCCTTGCGGAAACACTCTTCAACTATTTCAATTTCCATATAGCCAACATCAAAATTCGAAACAAAATTAATTTCTCAATAGGACACATTCTTCGTAACAGACATCCAATTCCATATTTAAAAGTGTGATGACGTCAGAGCCCTATTGTGTCGTACATTAATTGCCCAAATGCGAATAACATTTTATTATAAGTAAGTATATAGCTGCCGATTCGCCTACACGCCGCCTACGCAGCGCCCACGTCCCCCGGCTCCTCTTAGCTCAGACGGACGTAGTAGCGTAGGCTCGTACTGTGGGCGCGAGATCATGTGAGCTGCAGTATCGACACTCATTTGACAGCGACTCTTAAGGTCTACGCTAGAGGAGCCGATCACGAGCCGAGCTCAAATTCGTATAGGCAGTGTCCACAATGCGTGAATTAGAGAGGGGGCGGGGCACGGAGCAACGGAGGAGAGGTCCCACACGGCCTTTTAGGATCCGTAGGGTCATGGAGCAGCGGAGAGGTGCCGCATGGCATTTAGAGGCCAACAGTAGCGATTCAGAGCAGTAAATAAAGCCCGCATGACATATGGAGGCCTGCAGGAATACGGAGCAGTGGAAAGGCCAATCTGCAAGCCTTTACAAGGTTCAGAAGCTCGCAGAGGTGGTCTGGAGGAGGGTCGTCAAAGGCTAGGGGACACACAACATAGCCGATGGTAGAACTGATCTCCGAAGATGAACACACTCTTTACTTTATTCGTAAAGAAAAACACTCCGTAGGTACCAAGATCCAGAGACTCGAAAGTACCAAATCCAGTTAAGTTACTAAACAGAAAGAAATTCAGAAATTTGCAGAATATTACAGAACTCTCTACTCTAATATTGATAAAGACTTTGAATCAGAAACCGGAGAGATACTACTTTACATATAGGGTCACTGGTAATTAGTGACTGATACATAAACACATGATTGTACTCATGATTACAAACAACTTTACCAAAAAAACTTTTTTATATAAATAATAATACAGCTCTTTAAATACGCGCGCACGCCTGCGACCGGCGACCGCTCAGCTGTTAGCCGCGTGACGCCGCCGTACCTACAATAGTGATAGAACACCCGCGCAGCTAGTACCTAATCAGTGAATGTACCTACAAACAAGTTAGTATATAAAAAAGTTTCTTTGGGAAAGTTGTTTGTAATCATGAGTACAATCACGTGTTTAAGTATCGGTCACTAATTACCAGTCACCCTATATATGACGAAGTACCGCCTATACTTACAGCAGAAGTACATAGAACCATACATTCAGTCAGAATAATATCGGGAATGGATGATTTGTTTATGGTTCCAAATTCAAATTTTTGTTTTTTTTTTTGTTGTTATTAGACACAACTGTTTTCCATTTTGGCGCGGAGTTTGAGTTGCATCTGTTATTTATTTAAAATACAGTGCTGTTTTTAGTATATCATCTAGTGTGTATTGCGAATTTCATAATGGACAAAAACATCGAACAAAGAGTTTGTCTTAAATTTTGCATCACCAATGGAACTTCGTGTTCGGAGTCACTGAAAATGTTACAGAAGGCTTACGGTGAATCGACTTTATCAAAAACACGTGCTTATGAGTGGTACAAAGCGTTCAAAAGCAGTCGAGATGTGATGGAAGATTTGCCTCGCTCTGGTAGGCCATCAACGTCTTCAACTGAAGTTACCATCGCAAAAGTGAAGGAAATAGTGACTGAAAATCCTCATTCAACTTTGAGAGAGATAGTCGCCGAACTTTCTGTATCTTACGAGTCGACCCTTACCATTTAAATAATCATTTGAGTATGAAACATGTTACTACTCTGCTAGTCCCAAAAGACCTGAATTTTCTCCAAAAACTCAATCGGATGAGAGTCGCTGAGGACATGCTAGAACGAGTCAATTCCGACCCAACATTCATGAAACGCATTGTTACTGGTGAGGAGACGTGGGTTTACGAGTTTTACATGTAAACTAGTCAACAAGCTTCGGGGTGGGGCCTTCCAACTGAACCGAAACCGAAAAAACCACGCCAAAGTCGAATGTCGAAGGAGCATACTTTGAAGGTGATAAAATAAATTTGCATGAATAACAAACATTTTGTGTATTATTAACCTTATCCTGGTACTTTCTTAACAGAGTACTACCTACACTCGCAATAATTTGAAAGAGCTCCTGGTCCAGACAAAATACCAAACGAGCTGATGAGGGGCATGTTGGTACAACTGACTTCAATTCTAACCAGGATATAATTATAAAGACATACTCGAAACATGCGCCATAACAAGCCAGTGGGGAGAATCGAGAATCGCGAATTGACCATCTGAAATTGGGCTGGACAGGTCACATGATTCAAGTAGCGAGGAAGTAACCCAATGGTACCCAAGAGTTGGCGTCAGAAAACAGGGTCGCCCAATGAGAACATGGGAAGACGACATCCGCCTGAACTTGGGTCCTCTATTGAATAAGGGTGGCAATGGACAGAGATCAATGGAAGCAGTTGGAGGTGGCCTGTGCCAAAAGGCACACTGAACTGAGGGACAATAACCAGTTCTACAGTAACCCAAAGAGAAAAGTTTGGAAATTTATTTATTATTTAGGTAATAGGATAGGATCGACCAGTCGCCGCTCTCTCTGTCTCGGAGACAGAGAGCGTTGATCCTTTTCTAAAAAATTTAACCAGACAACAAAGCTCAAAGGTGATGTATTTCTTAACTTATATAATTTTTTAACCTACATAATAACACTACAACTTGCGATGCTTTACCAAAATGTTACGTAGTGAATTCTAAATATTTTGAGCTTTTGACAACCGATAACAGTCCCAAATCTATCAATGTTTAAATTTTTTTAATTTTCGTTAAGCGTTTTGTCAAGTTTTTCTTTGTTGAGACGTTCTATCTTCAGCATCTCTAGTTCTCCACCTCATTCAAAAAGAAGATATTTTTACTATTATCTCATTCGAGGAAGCAGTGTAGCTTGTTACCTGTTTTACTTTTTCTGAAGTACTGCCACTACTTAATCATCCACATGGACAACAACAGGACATCTGAATCTCTTGAGCCGCCAGACTAGTCTATCAGTGAGGATATTATGCGTTTATCTCCTGTTGAGACGCTATTATATCCAATAATAAAATACGATATAATACGTAGATTACAATGATATTAAAATCCTTGTCTATCATACAACCAACAAAATATAGTCCGGCCATGGTGTTATTCAGCATGGCGTCGGAGATCTTGTGAGTTATAAATACAATCAATCAATCGACCAAAGCACTTAATTTATAAGGTCAATCAATCAAATCAATGATGTTCTTGAATGTGACTCTCAACACTTTAATGGAAATCTTTTTCATCTTTCAAATCATATATTAATTACGTCAAATGACTTGCTTACAAAAGTTGATTACAAATGGAAACTAGGTAGTTTTTCATTCGCTTACAATCTCGTTGATTTGAAATGGAAACTAGTAAAGATTTTTATCGATAGGAACACGAAAGATTCAATTTTTTTTATTTTTGTTTTGAAAAGCGTCTTTAATTCGTAGTCACTAATAAAATTAGATCTCAGTTATAGCTCTGTTGTTTGATTTTACCGTGTGCAAAGACTCATTGCTAAAAGCACATAAAAGTACTCATACAGTCTAAAGTAATTTCTATAACTACGGTAGATATATTGGCATATCTCCGACTCTTCTAATCTTTGCCATTATCCTTTTGTGTCGAACAAGGGGCTAGCGACAAGCCGATTCAATTGCGCCAACACGGACTATTTCTAGTCTTATACGCAGAATTAATTAGATTGTAGACCACGTTATTATTGTCGCTACTCGTACCTCTAGTGTCTTAATGACACAACATTATTAGCGGAACTTTATCGTTACCATCGCTTGTGAGACAAACCATTCCAACATAACATATACAACAGTTCAAGTAATCCAAGTTTCCACGACATTAAAAAGTATCTCGTATCGGCACAACGTAGTACCTAAGATTATGAATCAATACGCACAAAACATAAATCAATGGACTCTATTACGTCCACAATCATTGCGAACGTTTTCAACAAATTCAATAGATATACCTAATTTGACATGCACCGATGTTATTTGAATGTTATGTATAATGTAGTAAGTACAAACAGATCATTAAACATGTATTAGTTGTTACCTCACGAGTTGGGTAACCAGAGTTGGTATTACGTTACACTTAGGGCATGATTATGAAAGAGCGTCGGATTACCATAGCTTAGGTCTTAACTAACAGAGCAAGGGCGAGGCTCCCCACACCCTCTACCCCCACACTACTCCTCCATTCAAGACGTAGGCCGAGAGGGAGAGATTACGTTGCGTATTGAGGGATATTTGCATAATCATATTCAAGAGGCGAACTTGGAAATCCCTGAACGTCTGATTTCTGGATGTTTTTGTTATGAGGAACTTGCTTTGCGAACTTAACGTTTAAATTCGGATGGACTGCATTGTTTAGTTTCTAGCTAAGATCTTCAATATTATTATTGAAAAGCTAATGATAGGTAATTACGGACAGATTGTAGTTGCATTCAACACTCGGTTTGGTCTTAGTACTGTTGCCACTTAGTTTACGGATTTTCTTATACATATAACCGACCAACAGAATCTCATCACCCTTTTGTGGTCATCAAACAACTTCTGTGTCAGGTGTGTCAGACTTTCCACCTCTGTTCCTTAGGTTGACCTTTTCGTTCTCACGGGTACACTTTCGAACATTCCCGTAGCCCATGAAAACCTTATTGGTACAAAATCAAAGTTACAACAACGTCTAAAAACAGTCGCACTTAAACGGACCGTTGTATAACAATAGTGCTGAATGAGTCAGAATAGCAGCGAGCTTGTCTTATACATGTGTTAACGAAACTAAAACAGTTTACGTAACCCCTACAAATCATTGAAAGGATAGGGGAGGGGTTGGGGTGGCGCGTAGGCCGCGGTATGAATGAACGGTGAACGTCACGCCAACATTGCGTGTTTTTCAACACGAGCGACGGAGATCGATAATCGCATTTTTGTTTGATAGTTGGAGATTTCTTACCATCTTGATAAGGCAAAAGAAAAAGGTAAACTAAAGAAGACCCTGAGGAGTTAGAAAGACAAAATTACATGCTTATCATCTTCTAGCCTTTTCCCAACTAGCTTGGGGTCGGCTGCCGGTCTAGCCGGATGCGGCTGAATACCTGTGTTTTACATGGAGCGACTGCCTATCAGACCTCCA
The DNA here is from genome assembly GCA_961205895.1 of Mythimna pallens. Lineage (NCBI taxonomy): Eukaryota > Metazoa > Arthropoda > Insecta > Lepidoptera > Noctuidae > Mythimna > Mythimna pallens. The sequence goes on from OY540829.1 coordinate 9,775,538, forward strand.
TAACCCAGTTACTGGGCAACACGTTTCTCCTTCTTGGATATACTGATGAGTGATGACAAAATGACATACTATTAATGTTGTATCGCAAAGTCAAAATGTAAAGGATTGATCGTTACCATTCCCTTACTTGCTTCCTTTACTTGGATTGCATGGATTTTTGAACCCTGCCATGATTGCGGAATTGTTCGAAAGTTAGTTCGAAGGAACACAGGTGGCTTTTAGTTGGTAAAAGTCTTACACTGACTTCCTCTCGCTCCATATTGAGCTGGAGAAGTCATTTGATTATTTCTAAAAAAAAGGACTTCTAGACAATCGATATCGCTGATAAAGTCTGGAGCCTCGGGTGCTAGTAATAAATTTTCTGCAAGAGACAAGATTTCTATTTAGTGTCCAGACAAGAGACCTAACCTCGCCACGAGCTCTTAACACGATTCATTTGACGACCTAAACTGAACTGTTAATTGGATAGCGTGCAACACCCTATATGGGCTATATAGGGTGTCCATCCTATATAGCCCATATAGGGTTTTGCACGATTGACATTTTAACACCTCATCGTAAGGGCCCTGTTGTTAAGAGACAAGTAAACGTCAATATTCTCAAAAAAAATCGCAACATCTGTCTCAGAATCCGTTGAGGCAGGTCGCCGACCGATTCATCTCCGAAACTGCATACATTTAGCCGGCCGGCCGTGCGTCATATTTCCGAAGTCAGTTCATTCCGCAAACAAAGGTCACATTGTCAAACGGGATGCCGGATGCGGGAGCGGTCCGTATCTCAGCATCGGGCCGGTGTCCGGCCGGACGAGAACGGACGCGCGTCCGCTTTGTACCGCCACATCCGATTACGATGGAATTCATACTCGCGTATTGTCATGTAATGACAATGTCGAATACACTTGCACTCGCATTCATACGCCGACGGTCAAATTGTCGGTTTCCTTCTCCATTGAGTGATTTGGGACGTTTGTAGTAATTTCTGTTTGCGTAAACGGCCATGACAACTGTGTTTTATTATTGTGCTCATTTATGGAACCTGTACTAGTTAGTTACAAAAACTACTACTCTAGTAACTACTCATGCATAGGTATACACAGTATGACAATCGATACGTTACAAAGTTTAGTGATTTTATTTAAGAAATTATCAACTTGTAACTTGTGCCTGTTCAGATGTCTTGTCCAGTTAAATTAGACCAAAAAATAGGGGTAAGGTTACAATAATTCGCACCCAACTGAATATTTGTAGGATTGTTCAAATCACCATCATAAATAAAACCTAAAAAGTCATGGTCACAAAAACAAGTTTTTCGCGATTTTCAGCAAAACGGTACGATTTATCTATTTATTTTATGTAAAATTAGCCCAGACAAAAATTGTAGATCAGATAATTATCTACAAAAATGTCTAACTACTTTTTTACCTAAGAGTCACCGTTTTTGAGATATAATGATTCAAAAAGTTGAAAGAGGTAATCGTCATAATATGCACACGTTTTCATGCCACCTTTGAGGTAGCGTACGTACTTAGCGCGTTTTTAGGGTTCCGTACTTCAAAAGGAAAACCGGAACGGAACCTCTCTACAATCTACAATTGTTTGAATTGTATGATCTGATCTACAATTTTTGTCTGAGCTAATTTTATGATAAAACTTACATTTTGCTGAAAACTCGTTTTTGTGACCTTTGACCCCGAGTATTTTTTTTCTAGAGAATCGATGAGAACTTTTTAGATTTTATTTATGTAGGTGTTTTGAACAATCCTACAAATTTTCAGCTGGGTGCGAATTTTTGTAACCTAGGATATCTAAATTGATTGGACTATGTTGTTTTATCATGCTTATCATATCTCATCGGGCAGAACGACGCGTGGTGCTGCAGAGGACTTCATGTCTTTTAGGTGTAATATTGGCAGTAGCAGGACTACACGGCCTCAAGATGTTCTTTCAGTATGAGATGATAATATTGCCATTTTTCTTTTTTTATATTATATTTTGCCATTTTACAAATACCGTCGTATCAATTTGTGAATAGGCAAGATTTTTTTTTTTATTATTGATAGTCTCGCGTTTGACCACTATCTCACCTTATGGTTGGTAATATGTAACTTCCTCAGACTTCTTATACGTACAGTTCAGTTTTTCCTCCCGTTTTTCCTATTCCGAATATGGTACCTACCTATTTATTTTTCCCAGACTTGCATGTTTTATTCCAACGAACGCAGTATCTATTAAAATAACTTATTATATGTAGGTATTAATAGTACCTAATCATTATCATCGTGGCGGTGTCGTAACCGGAGCTCTTCCTGTGTACATACGATATTATAAATGCATCGTAAGTATATGTATTAGAACAGTAGGTACTGCATATGATATGTGATAACCCCGAGCGCGTATACCTATAGCTTCTTTATTAGGGGAACTGCAGCTTATTTGGGATACTGCAGGTAACTTAGAATACTTCGATATCTAAATCAATATAAATTCCGTCTGTGTTTTTTTGTCGTAAACATAACATCATACGACACACGAAGCCATCAAGTATTAAAAACAGAACGCCATCTTGACATTCCGCCTGCTTTGAATTTTTTTTCGGTAAGAATGCAATCAATTATAATATAATCATTTACTGTAATACTTTAAATCTTCATTGTAATTATTTAAACTGTTGTGTGACCTTGTTAGTTTAAGATGTACCTAACTATGATTTTAGGAATATTTCTAGAATTAAAAATGTGACATGGAATTTTAGGTTAGGATGGTATGTTGTTAATTTGGAATACCGAAAGTGAGCATAATAATTAGTTTTAATTAAAAAAGATTGATTAAGTACCTAGAGAAAGACTATAAAACTGTTACAAACATAAGAAATCTATTAGTTTCTCAGAAAAAGTGTTAGCAATTGTCAAAGAAAAAATGTGAATATAATTTGGAATACTATATTATATTCCAAATTACCTGCAACCTAAGTCAAATCTCGTTTTGGAGTTTTTAGTTTGATAGGCATTTTAATAAGGTTTCTGGTTTTTGTTATATATTATATCTGATTGTTTTTTCGTTATGAATTAATATATCTCAGAACCCTGGGGTCCTGGATCTTTGGAAGGCGTACGAGGAGTCGAAACCAACTTGCAGAGGCCCCTTATAAGCTTTTAATGGAACGTGGTACTAACTGGCAATTATCCCTGTATGCTATGCTAGTGCATCCAAGGACAACCCCCGGTTAATGAGAAACTATTGCGACATATGGAAAACTAAGATATAGGGCTATGGTTTTTGTAGTCTAAGTGGACTGGTTACCAGGAACTATGTTAAATCTATGGCCCCTGCCTGAACAATGTTATTAATTTCCATCGATAAAAAGACAGGGGATGACTTGCACACTCAATAAATGGCCCAAAAACGGTTCAATTTGAATATCTTAATTCCTCACCTATCTTAAAATATAGCACAAGACTTTAGTGGAAGAGGGTGTAAAGTCCCACAAGCCTCTACTGAAAAGGGAGGATGTGTTATGTTTGGTCCAGCCATACTTGATTTCGGAATGTTGTATGTGTATTAATAGCATGTAGAACAACAACGCACTGCAGAATTTTGAATTTTAAGTTTCTATGTAGCGATCGTCATTGGCTAGACGACGCTGAGGAATCTCCGTTTTGCTGAAGGTATTGTTCTCTATACTTCTTTACCCACCGTGCTCGACAAGATCTAACCAATGCAAACCCTAAGATTTCCACTGAAAATAAATATGTCAAAGACGAGAAATAAATAAGTCATGACTAGGGTTTGAGAATTCCCGACGATTCCAGTCCCGGGACACGGCTACAGCCTACAATCAAAGTCTCGGGAATTCCCAGGCCTTCGAGATTTAAGATTCTTTTTTGTTTTTTAATATGAAATTTTAGAATTTTTTATTGATTAATTTCAGGTGAAACGTTTTAAAAAATTGAATTTTTTAAATCAGTTTTTATTAAACAGAAAATTAAATCTTAGTAACTGTAACGTTAATTTCAATCGTAATAATTGATTTGTTTATTTCTTTTAATCATACACAGATTCGAATTATAGGCAGTTCAGTCTTCGAGTTTAAACAAGCTTTAGTTAAAAATCGTACTAATTTTTAATAACTTTACTATTGTCTAATAATTCTAGTATCTAATTATTGGTCATAATCACAACATTTTTAATTCTCATAATCACAGATTTGTTTCTAAAACTTATCTAAATATAAATCAGTCTTTTAAATAATAATCAATCAACTATGACATTAATTAGACTTCTTTGCTGATTTAATATAACTAATAACATCCTCCTTTTCCGTCCGGGGTTAAAAATAGGGTTTCAAAATTAGAGTGTCAATAGCTTTGTCCGACAATCTGTTTCTGATTTTTGTAATAATGCCACCGGACAAGGAAAACACTCTCTCTTTTTTAACAGATGTTGATTAAATTGTGTTTAAGGCTTTATATAGTAGTTCCAAACTTTCTGTACGTTTTCCGGTTGCTTCAAATAACTGAAACTCCGTTTTTTTTTAAATGTTGCTCTTTTTTTAAAAATAAAAATGATTACATAACTATTTCGACAATCTTGTCTCGTCTCGAGTCTCGACCCAAAAGTCCCGGGACTTCGAGACACGAGACGTCCCGGGACCTAAACCCTAGTCATGACCAATGAAGCGCCAAACACCATAAAAGTAGACGGGGAGACAATTTAGCACGTCCAAGAACATCTTTATCTGGGCCAAGTAGTCTCTTCCCAGCTTGTTAACCTATGGCGGACAGACGTGGTCTTTGACTAACAAGTTGTTTTCAAAGACGAAGAAGAAGAGTTGTCATGGTTTGCCAACAAGCAATTGAGCGCAGTATGGTGTTAAATTATCGGTTCGAGTTCGAAACACTATACTGCGCTCCAAAACCAAGATAGCTGATGTGGCTCAAAAGGTTGCCCAACAAGCGGAAAGTGCAGGCCTGCGTAAGATGGAAAGAGTGCAGGGAGGTCTTTGCTCGAGAGTGGCAAAGAATAGACTCACAAAAAAGAATATGCCGATATAGACGGTGCTACAAGACTTTTATTAGGTAGGGGAGGAATTCAGGACGCAATTACCTATGTGTTACCTACCGTAAAACGGAGCTTTATTAACATGCGTTTGGAGATTTGTTTTTAGATTCATATCAAGCTTTTTCCATATCAACAGAAAAATTAAAGTTATGGCTTTTTGATGTGCTAAAACAGCAGCCTCAAACTCTCTACTTTTAAAGGTGTCATGTAAGCTGGAGTGTGGGGCTACTTTTACACCTCCGCAGTTTTTCTGAATGTCAAAAATAATTGTAGCGCAGTTATCTTTGATACCTTTTAAATAAAGTATATGAGTAGGTATATAATACATATATTAATGATATAAATTTAATATAGTTTATTTATATCTTCATGGTAGTATTTTTTATAAAATAAAATAGTAGGTATTCAATTACAAAGTTTCTATTTCTATAAATCACGTAAAATCAATCAGGACAGCAACCATTATAATAATATATTTTGGCAATCAAATCGTTCACACACTTCATCTTTTTTATCCCTCGCAAGTTGGCTTCATCTGAAAAGAAGTCAAAATGCATGCATGGATGCGTATCACTCACTCTGTTAAAACGCGGTTCTGGAGTTTCTGCCAGCCCAGATGTAGAAGAAAAATTTCTGGATTACTGGGGTAGGCAGTGTCCCTGTAGGTGGGGTCCCTGCCGCCTGCCTGATGCAAATAGCGTGCTTAACATTTAAAATAACCTACAAAGTCAAAGTTACCCAGATACCCTAAGAACAAATTATTATGGTCTACACTGTCCTCTTAAACCTGTTATTATTGTAATATAAAAAAAAAATCTCTTGAAATAAGAAGTAACCAGGTCCTGTACCTTTGGTCAATTAAAACTGGCCAGATCGTTTTAAACTTTAAAGTTTGAAGATATTTCAATCCTCGTTTGGCCTACTTGCTTTAGACCTTTTATTTTCATAGCAATGATATGGCCAAACGAGGATTGACATATCGTCAAATGTTAACGTTTAAACGATCTGGCCAGTTTTAGTTGGCCATTTCATGAAGTGACCTATTGTAAGATCTGGCCACGGAATATATATGAAGACATAATGTTTTACCCTTTTTCTTTAAATGTGTGTACATAAATAATACAATAAATAAACAAATAAGATTATAAAACAAGTTCTTTTTAAAGTTACCTTAAAATTTCTTGCCGGTTCTTCTCCATAGTAGGAAACGACCAATTGGACCCGCGCATTAGTTTCTTTTATAATCGTCTATGTAGGCATATGTGAAATAAAATATTTTGAATAGAATTTTATAATGCTATTAAGATTACCTGAATTGAACAGAAGAGATAGGTAATTTATAGTCTAAGTACCCATCATGCTTACATGGAAAGTCGATTTCAGCTCACGTACCTTGTAAAGCTGTTGTCGGTCAAAGATCAAGATTGTACCAAATTGTTTAAGAGAGAAATTCAAGAGAGAAATCCACATAGATCCGTATGTGTTCTTGAATCTCGATACCTACACACCTTGTTAGCAGTAAACAATATAATTAATTCAAAGTTTCATGGCGTTGGTGTTGCCAGTGTTGCTACATAACATTAGTGCGCAGGAGTGGAACTGACAACACAGGTCCGCGTGAAAGTTGGCCGTACCGTGAAATTTATAATATTGTATTAATCATTAGTATCATTACATATTTGAATTATTTCGTTGTTGTTGTGACTGTTATGCGTCCGGTTATTCGGTACGAATCATGGAGAAACTGCGTTATAGAGTACCGTTACTTAATCTATATCTTAACTTTATGTCTGTAATGATAGGCTATGGTCCACAAAGTGAATAAGAAGGCAATTAAACTATTGAAGATTTCTGAAGAATACTTATTTGCTTTAAGCGTAGGTATATTTTAATTTTACTTCCAGTTTTGCCTTGAATTAAAATTTTACCATCAGGTGAGATAATGGTCAAGCGTGAGCCTATCAATAATAATAAAAAAGTAGTAATTCGTACCTACAGAAAGGCATCTTTTATGTTCTGTCGTTTCCATATTTCCCGGCAATTTTGAATTAGGAACTGTTCTTTATTCGAATGTGTTTAAATTTTGAATCTCAAAACAGTAAAAAGTATTATATGATTAATGCTATTGTTTAGTCACAGTGTCGATTGGACTCTGTCAGGTCACGTATGAAAAAGAATCTTTCTAAGGAAAAGGTTCGTGCAATAATTTTCTACAACTTTAGACGGCTTCAGTGTTTTGAAGAGCTAACATCTGTGTTCAGTGATGAAGCCCCATGTCTGCGGACTGTCAAACGCTGGTATTTAGAATTCCAGCGTGGACATACTAGTATTAGTGACAAATCTCGCGAAGGACGCCCAAAATCCGCCTTCACTGAAGATAACATCATTGCTGTGAGACAACTAATTCTCGAAGATGATGTGACGTATCGAAAGATAGAGGCTCTATTAGGCATCTCAAAGACAACCATTCAGAAGATCTTGTATGAAGCGCTTGGTGTGAAGAGCTAGTTTGCCGTTAGATACCGCATCTGTTTTCCGGTGAAAACAAGGAGTCCCGCGTCAGATGGTGTAAGAAAACTCTGCAAAGGTTCAACCGAGGAGAGTGAAATCACATCTATGACATCATCATTGGTGCCTGATGAATCTTGGGTACTATTCTATGCCTACGATCCTGATTCCAAACAACAATCTACAATATGGGTCTTTCACGACGAGCCAAAGCCGACTAAAGTTGTTCGTTCTCGAAGCACTTCAAAGAAGATGGTGGCCACGTTCGTTGGAAAAACCGGCCATGTTGCGACTATTGCATTTGAAGATCGTAGAATGGTTAACGCAGAGTGGTATACCAAAGTTTATTTACCACAAGTCATCGCCGAACTTCGAAAATCTAACTCAAAGCGACGCATCATCCTGCACCACGACAACGCAAGCGCACACAGCGCTCGTCAAACGATTAGATATTTGAAGCAGGAAAAAGTAGAAATTCTTGACCATCCGCCATACAGTCCTGACCTAAGGCCCTAACGATTTCATTACATTTCCTAAAATTAAGAAAAGACTTCGTGGTCAAAGTTCTAGTCCGGTGAAGAAGTAGTCGACGCTTTCAAGTCAACTATTTTGGACACCCCCACTTTAGAGTGGAATAAATGTTATAATAACTTGTTTGAGCGAATGGAAAAGTGTATTAAGCTACGTGGTGAATACTTTGAAAAACAATAAAAAGTACTATAAATTTCTAGTTAGTAAAACTAAAAGGCATGCCTCGTTCCTAAAACTTACATGGGTCAAGAAAACAGAGTTATATGCTCAGCAGTGGACGAAGTTGGATGATAATGTTGAAAAACTAAGTTAGTAACATAAATAAGTAAAATTGTATTGTAAACGCAATTGGATATCGATGCTGATGGGAAAGATATGTCTCGCTCGTCTTAACCATAATTAAGGTATAATTGTACCCCATAATGTTGAGTAGACCTCAAAGGCGAGGTACTGCTTATTCCTGTGTTAGTTATGTGAATTAATGAGCTAATTAAAGACGATATGGTAAAGGAGTGTGAGATAGTTCGAAAGAGTTACCTTGGCATAGGAACGCAAAGTGCAACTGAAGGAACACAAGGTCGGTTTTAGTCAGCAAAAGTCTGACACTCTCTTTAGCACCACCCAGAACACCACACACAACGGTGATGATTACGGATAAAAAAAATACTTGACGAGAAAATTTACTGTCCGCTTCTACAAGAGCAGTGACAAAACTATCGCAAACTGCAACCAGACTTTTGATATAAAAATTATGTATGATGGGTTTGCAACAAAGCAACTATAAAACACATAATAGAATGAATAAAGTGATCCATGTTGATTTACACTTACGTTTAATTCAAACAGCAAACATTCACTCTGTATACTACCTCAAACAGACAAAATAGACCTAAAGAAGTTTTAAGAAGGTACTACCTTGAAACATAGACCGCTGTATCTAACTGAACTCTCATCTAAAACTAGTTACCACAAGTTAAATAGCGAACTTACGTCTATAACACATATAATAGGATAAAGTGGTGGCTCCCACGAGACAACCCACACAAAAACTTGTTCGCACCAAGACAGTTTCCATTGAAAAGGTGACAGTCGAGTTCCTAGCGCATTCGAGTTCTCTATGCCCTTTGAGTTTGCGCCTTTCCTTCGATTATCTATCAATTCTGAATAAGAATAATATCATTTGAGAATCGACGTATTTTCAGATCTCTCGGAAACAGTTCAGATTTTATATTTTAGTTTAGGAATATATCCGTTGGTTTTAGTGGAAAATGTAGTCGCTATATTTTTATTTGTTTCATTAGAGATCGTTTTTCACCTGTCTAAGGATTTATTGACGTCATATTGATAAGGCAAAAATATTGTATACCTAGACCTAGAAAGTATTGTATGACTAGTCCTATATTACATAGGTACGTTTCTATTGAAATTGATTTAGGTATAAATTTAAAATTTTATTACATTTGAAGAAAGTATTGGTCGTACAATACTTTCTTTCAAAAGTAATAAAGTTTTACGATAAATTATTAATATTTCCTTATGTGTAACCACAAGGTTATAACGAAAAAGAAACGCAAAAAACCATTCATTTTAGTTTTGGAACCCAGGATGTCTCCCTGGTGTACCCCATAAATATATTTAAGATTTTGTAAAATATTTTAGTTTTGTTTTATTGCCGTCACCTAGACTCTATGTGACCTAACCCAAAGAGAAACTTAATAAGGGTGGAACTATTCGACACAAAATAAATTAATTAGGGTAGAGTGCGACAGTGTCAAAAGCCTTATCAAAATCTACAATGCCGCTTTAAGGTTTCTCCGAGTTTATAAATGGGTATAATCTTTTATGGTCCGAATAATCTTCATTTGTTAGTTGCACTTACTGTTAATAATATATTATCCTGAAAACAATTGCAATATAACACAAACAAATGGCCACATAAAGGGCGTTAGCGACATCAAAACAAACAAGGTACTCTGATATGAATGGGTAAGCGCAGCCAGCTCCACTACAGACTCGTATAGACAGTGCCAGTAGTTACGATGCCGACGACGCCTACATTGAGGACGATTTTTTATCTACACTGTGCCGACGCATGACCCGATGACCGTAGTTTGCAACGTCGCCAATTTGTAGGAGATAAGTCGCTGTCCACTTGCTACGGCCGTCGCGCGACACGAAAATTTCAATAATACACCAAATATAGACAATTTTTTAAACGTTTCTTTCGTGTTCTTAATTTAATAATTCTTCAGTAAATTACCAGTTCATGATTGATAGTCGGTTGTATAGTAGTACTTACTACAGATTTATCGAAGTTTTCGTTCATTGACTGATTTATAACGTTGCTCGTACATTAGAATTGAGCACAATATTTTATTATGTTCCACGTCAGAATGAAATTTATACACGCGTAGTATCACAGAGATGCCGTATAATTAAGTACGTAATGAAAGTATTTCGAGAATATTAAAGATCATTTGTTGTTTTGTGTTTATAGAGCGACACATATGTCGGACTTGATAAAATGAATGGCGTCGAAGCGACTCAGTTGCCCACTCACAGTAATAACGATTGTGATAGGTATAAACTCTGAAAGTAAAATTGATGACTCATATATTCTATGATATCGCTTATTTAAAGCAAAAATATTATGAATGGATGTAAATTTTATTAAATGGAGGCGGAATGGTATCGCATAATCGCACTAGCAGTCCGTGCACTTAACTCACTTATGATACCTATACCTAGATGATCAGGAGTAATTGACAAAATAGTTTCTGTCAACTAGTCCGGATCACCATCGGTTGATAGGATTTGATAAATCATATTATGAATTCCAGCAATGTGTTGCTTATGACAACAACAATTTGTATTATAGATAGGCCAGTGCCTGCGGCCAGTGCCTATCTTCTATATATAAAAGGAGAAACTGACTGACTGACATATCAACACCCAGCCGAAACTACTGGGACTAGGAGCGTGAAATTTGGCACAAGGTTTCCTTTTGTAACGTAGGTGAGCAGTAGGATTTTCCGAAATTCACCTCTTAAGGGGATGAAACGGGGGGTCCAAAGTTTGTATACAGAAAATTACTTTCACGCGGGCGAAGCCGCTGGCAGAATCTAGTCTATAATAAAAATTGTAGAACTATGCCAGTGTACCTACATTTCTTGTCCCTGTTAAATGGTACCTCATTTAACAATTCACCTCCCAACAATTTAACAACGTGAGATTTTCGTACTCGTTTTACACTGCTTTACTATAATAATTTTAGTATTTAATCTTGTTTTGAATCAAAAACATTTCTGTGGTATTTTTTTTTTCATTCAATTTCTAATGACTTTATTTTTATAGTCTCAACATTCAATTATTTTGTTTTAATTATCACGTCTTTCTTTGGAACAAATTTTTGCAAGTATTCTAATGATCACCTATTGGTAAACAAACTGTTACAACAAGCCCTAATAATTTGGACTTATAAACCGCTTATCAAGATCTACAGTTGCTGTGATGTGGCAAGTAAGAAGCAAGCAATTCAACTGGCCGACAGTTTTTTGAAAGTCACTTGCGATAGTTAGATTCTCTATTTATGTTTTTACTCTATAAATAAATTATGATGGCAGGTAGATATCATATTTTTTATGTGACGAATAAAAAACAACTCGCCCATTGTAACTGACGTCAGAATTCGAAGTGGAAGCCGCTTCCTTCTGAATCTTTTATTTATAGACGATTGATTGATGAAGCAAAACGTCGTATATGAATGAATCGATTTATGGTTTCGTTGAGCAGACACTGTTTATGTACCCGCTTGACGTCAGGAATCTTAAATGGGAAAAGAATAAAGTCCCTTCGAATTCATAAATCCAATAAGGAATATTTTATAGTTCGCCCGAAGCTGCGCAGCACACTATGAATGACAGGGCTCCTCTTTACTCGAACGCTCATTGTCTTATTCATAAAGACCTGGTAAAGTTCGTCAGAGTGTACGAATGTTATCTTACACGCATTATCGCAGTCGTCGAACTTCGTAAACAAGGAAAAATAAGATTGGGTGTCTAATAAATTTTACGTGACATAATTTATATAACATCGAGACAGACGCTCGTAAAAATGACACTATGCTGCTGTCTCCAATTAACTTTTAATTTCTGTAGTCTAATTTCTATGATGAGATAGGTTAGCAACTGTCGGTGGTCGTTATACGAGTATGATTACCCAACAGTTGTTATCTGTTCGTTGGGCAGAATGTGGGCTGTTTGAAACGCCGCGACTTCCTGCGCGATGACCTGCCACTTTATCGGCTACGCTTGCGACCGACTCACTGCAGCTATGCGTACAAACAATCGCCAAACATTTTGCCCCCTTTTCTTATTATCTTATTATTCATTTTGGTTTAAGACGACTCGAACATACACAGTGGATGGATATAGAGACCAATACTAATCAGATCACACAGTACGTACTGAGAGAGGTTTTCCTTGGCAAGACAATTTCTGAATTCAAAATAGGAAAGTTTTTCTGACCTATAATGTTGTCCCTAGTCTTCTTTTTTGTGAATTCTTGTCCCTAATAATACGTCACACTTGAAAAGAGAAAACAAAACAAAACATAACTTCAACAAACAATAAAAGAAATATGTTAAAGCGTAGATATACGTATGATAATCGGTCCAGACAGAAGAACTGAATAGTAAAATAAATATGGATCCACAATACTTTGATGATATATATAGGAATATAAAAAGCAATTGATTATAAATGATGTTCCTACACGTACAGGTATACCTACGTACTCTTCATTGTTTGATAATCTCACACATACGAGCATAAACATTTCAATTGTTAATTTCTAAACCTGTCGTTTATAAGGAATATTTTAACGTTAGAAAACACAATAGCGTGTGTCACTGGATCGGAATGTTCAGCCAATGATCGAAAGCTGTCAGGTTCGGCCCATTATATTCTTTATAAGGGATTCTTATGAAGGCACACCAGTCGTATTTTTAATAAACTCACTTTATAAATAGCTGGCCCTATAGCAAGCTACTAAAATGTTTAACGCGCACCTACTCACAGGTAATGAAACATAATAAGGACCACAATCAATAATTTGCAAGAGAAATGAAGTTACTGAACCTTAAGATATGAATAAGACCCTTAACAATACAAAGCGAACATCGAAGAAATCAAACTGGCAGTGCATGATGCATCTCAGGGCACAGGTCAAGGAATGCGCTCGATAACTGGCGAGATTTGACAGTGAAATAACGATAGTCTTGTACAAAGTGTAGGTACATCAAACCAGAATGTACCACAAATGGCAGCCGTGGTCACAAATCAACCTGACAATGGCGCGGATGATCCATCTCCTCCGTAGCAGAGGTCAACCGACCGACTCCGGCACAGCCCGACACATTTCATGATACTTTTTATAACAAAAAAAACCCTTGTTCATCTGGATCAAACAGGTTCGTCTATTATAAATTTATAATACATCAACGTTGACATATTTATTACAAAGGAAATTGAAAAGTATTTTTGAGTCAAAAACCCACTGAGGAACTACGTTTGATGCAAAATAGAACATTAAAATTCCCTATGTCGTATGCTTACGGCACAACATGAATAAATGGCCAGCGTTTAATAATGTTGTACAACTTCATGTAAGCAGGATACGGCCCGGACATAAAAGACGCACAGCTTTTCAAAACAGTGTGGAAAAATGAGGGCACCACTGCCACACCTACTTAGGATTCTTAAGGGCATCCAACTCGACATACATTTTCACTGTGTTTCATACAACCGTTCTTACGCGGCTATGACGTTATTACACCTTTTCATTAGATATTTTGGAAACAGTATCTTGTGGATATTATCTAAGCTTCTATTGAAATCAATTTATAAATTTATATAAAACTAATCCAGTAAACACTTCTGAAAATCTGCTATTTTGCGTAAACTTTGACACTTCATAATTTACTCAAAAATTAAAAAAAGTCCAAAACAATCAGAAGTCAGTCAAAAGTACAAGAATAGAAGCCTTGGATATATAATCAAGATTCTGAATGTCAACAATTTTTTTCAAAAAGTTTTGATGGTTTTTTAAACCACCAAAAGTTTTTGAAAAAAATTGTTTATGGTTTAAAAAAAACACGTATTTCCTGGAACAAGTTTTGTAAAATATTCGAGTAAATCACGGAATTACCGAATGCTAACAGAGTTTTCAGACGTTATCTCTATTTTCGCGTTGCCTTTTCGTCAAATATCGCGTTGGATTGCGTTTGATGAAGTAACAAGCTTTTTAAACTATGCTCGATGTTGACGATGGCACAGTATAATATTATTTATACTGTGACGATGGCGAGTGAAAAAGAAAAAGATCCTCTTAAAATGGGTAATCAGAAGAAAAAAACAAATGAATAACAATGAACGTTACCTGTATATGTCACAAAATCAGGTTTTTATAAGTACCTATTAGTTCATTATAAAAAATATAAATGACTGACTTTCAGGTACATTTTTTATTTTTATTCATAATGTATTTTACAAATTCTATTGATACCACAAAATAGATAGGTACATTCAGATGCTTTGTTTAATAAATTACAATTTTTATTTATATTTGTTGATCAGATTATATCTATGGTAGGGTAAAATTTTAATGAGAAAGAACAAGATGACTATTTCGGCAGTATTACCAATGATAAAAAAATATAGGTAAACACACGTTGGAATTTTGGATGCCTATTTTGGAATAATAAATAAATTAAATATCTAATTTAATTCCTTTTACAATTACGTCCAATATCCAATAATATCCTTTAATCACATCGCCAGGCCTCATCCGGCCATCAAACAACGTTGTCGACAGCCTGTCAACATCTGTTGTTCCAATTTAAAACGATCTAACAGTGGCCGTACGCACTAGTTACGTGTTAAATTAGCAGCGGGGAACAAACCAGGCCATGCGGGGTAAATACCTATTATTGTAGTGGAAGCTATTAAATTGTAGAGTAAAGTAGTACTACTAGTAAATGGCACTAACGACGAAATAATACATATTGGGGAAATCTTAAATTTTGATCAAAAAGTGGAAAGAATACACATGTTTTTACATAAGACTTCGATCATTCATGAGGCTTTTCTTTTGCCTGAATCGCTTAGAGCTTTGACGTTCCACAGGTTAGATGTACTAACACACTAAATTTTATTTTAATTCAGTCACAAATTATGCCCATTGCAGCCTTTTATTTCATCGAGCTAATATTTATTTATTATTCTCAAAGTAAAACCTATCAATGTCTGTGATACAAAAGGCACATGACAGTATTTTATTACTTGCGTACGTGAGGGGAGAAGGAAGAGAGTAACAGGAGGCGTGCTCCGAACATCCCGGATGGTGACGGTAAAAGGAAACGGGCGCGACGTGGCACCACCGCCGATGACGCGTCGAGCCGTCGCTACTTCCTTTCAAACGAACGCTCCTACTTCAACTTGTGTAAAGAAATTCCATTCCCATCATGGCGTGAACATTCATTTTCCAATTTATTTAAAAGAAAATTACGACATTAAACCAATTTTTGAGTCAAGCAAGTGTTGTAATTTGTCCATTATGTATTATTTTTCTTATTGCGTGTTGAATTTTTTGATATTTTGTTGTGTAAAATGTAAATTGATAAGATCTTGTGAGGAACACTGTCAAACAGGCAGGCGTTTTTATTTCGTTCGATTATCCGAGGGAGGACGTAAATAGGTACTAACAGCTACTTACTACTACTGCAGCATGGTGACAAATAAAAAAATAACATCCATAGACAATTATTTGAGATTTTGACAATAAGATTGTCATTGTCATTTCAAATTTTATTCTTCTGGTTTAATTTGGTTTTATGTTTATAGAATCTTTATTTCTCATAAGTTGTTTGTTGTAATTTCCATTAGAAAAATAATTTAATTTATATTTGTGCTGTGGTTTGCAACTCTACCGTGCTGCTGGAGCATGATGAAAGAGATTACCCATTTTTTACTTTGAATTAATCGTACGTTTTATTTATACTTTAATAATGCTTAAGTTTTATTTAATGGTTAGTGCTTGATACTGAAAATATGCTTTTTTTTACTTACTTGCTTTTATTTTTATTGCTTTTTAAATGCATGATTGTTTATACCCAAGTACTTGGTTTGTACCTACATAGGAACGCTTATTGACGATCTAGGCATGTACATAACACACATAAGCTCAAAACATACAATAAATGTAAATAAAAAATTGTGAAATAAAAATACAAATTATACATAATGGAACAACATAACTTAAAAAAATAGATGATATACTTAATTGTTTAACCATAGTTAAAATATTCACTTTTAGAATATTGATATCAAAAATTCTTTGCTGTTAGTTTTTCTCCTGCTGATCAACCTCACAAAAAGAAATTGTAAATTAAAAGCAATTTTTACTGTATAAATCCTTGTAAGATCTAAAATATGTACGAACAGTCTTTTAAGTATAAAAAAGTCTTTAATTATTATTAATTTTATTAATAAAATTACATAGAAGGTAGCTCTATGTAGGCGTTTAGATAGGCCAATATTTTTTTAATGTTTGTATTTCATACAATGACTTTTTAGTAGGTAAGTAAGTATATATTTGTATTATGTTTTATAGTGTCTATTATAATTTTATTGTATCTCCAAGTAAATCTATTCAACAAGTGAATTCAGTGATAACTCCAAATGTTCTAAAGTTATTTATAGTGCTATTGTGTACATAAATGCTAAAACTATGAACTGTAACAACTGCAACAATGAAAATAACGTTCAAAAATTTGATGAATGTGGCCTGTGCAGTTCTGTGGTCTGATGATGGTTCCTGCAATTGTGATTTTGAAATTGTAACCTGCATCATACATGGTAAGTACCTATCAAAGTTTAAATATATTTTAGCACAGCTTTAAAACACGGTACTGTGTCTGAAGCTGAATACCCAAGGAATAGAAAAAAACAAACATAATGTAGTAAACATTCGTATTTATAATATAATGTTGTCGTTTTATTTACAAATAAATACAAATTCAGTTAATAAATAAATGGTAAATTATCTACATCTTAATAAGTATGTTTTATATCTCATTTCTTAATCTTCTCTGGATTTTTGTGGAATCCAAAATACTAGCGTTAACGTTTTCTTATGACACGTTACGGTCTCAAGAAAATTTGAGACTTTCGACGTTCGGGCGACACGTTCACGTACATTCACACTATACGACTATATTTACAAGGTACTCGTAGACGATTCACTCAGTGAGCGCGGGGCGCTCGTCCGACGCCGGCCCCGCGCCACCACACACCACTCGCACCAGGCACAGCAATCACTGAGTCCACCCCCGCGCAGTCCGAAGCTCTCCGCTCGCAAATAAATATTTGTACAACGCGGTCGCGCCGCTCGACTCGGCGCTTCGGAGGGCGCGGGCGGCGCGCGGCGGGACTAGATAATACTGGAGAGCCGCGGAGGGGGCTCGGGGCAGCGGCAGCCGGAGCGGCGGCAGCGCGCGTACAGCGCCGCGCCCGCTGCCGCGCAGCCGCGCAGGGGCCAGTACAGCCACAGGCACGGCAGCGGCAGCGCCAGCGCGCCCACACACGCCAACCGAGGCCCGCACGCGCAAGGCTCGCCCGCTTCCTCCTCGCCGCTCCCGCAGTGGTAGAACAGCGCTTTCACGCAACACATGCACGACGCGTAGTCGACGCACGCCTCGGCGCTGCACAAGCACGAGCCGCACAGCCAGCGGGACGGCAGCGGGCGCGGGCGCGCGCACTGCTCGCAGCGGCAGCGGCCGCAGGTGTCGCACACTATCGAGTCGGCCGCGAGGGCGCCGGCGCGCCGCTTGTCGGCCGCGGCGGCCGGCTGCGTCGTCACCGGCTTGAGCGGCTGATGCGCGGCCGTGTGGGGAGGCGCGGGCGCGGCGTGCGCTCGCCGCGGCGCCTCCACGTAGGCGTTCCGCTCGCGCTCGGCCTCTGGTCGCGGCCGCAGCAACGACACGGTGGGCTGGCGCGCGCCCGTCGGCCTGTGGACGCGCGCCGCCGGCTTGGGCGGCCGGGGCGGCGCCGCCGGCCCGCCATACTCATCCATCGAGTACGGCTAACGGCTCTCCGGGCCGTCGCCTTCCTGTTCCCTCATCGTCCCCACCTGCCGAGCGAACACACATTCACATTAGATAAGAGATCACGACACTGAAAATAAAACTGAACTAAATCACAGACAGTTCTCGCTTTCATCCACATCCATTACGTCAAAAGCTAGTGAAACCTGCACGGGTTTCCCTAGTTACACACTAGCTACAGTCAATAGACTACATAGTCTGTTGACTGAAACTTGTATCCAAAATACCTGCCTGCTTCATGTCTGAATCGTTACTAACAAACGCGATACTTTTTCCGATATTAAGTAAATCAAGAGAATTTACCTAACTTGATTTTGAAGTAGGTAATCGTTATAAATAATG
The DNA here is from genome assembly GCA_961205895.1 of Mythimna pallens. Taxonomy (NCBI): domain Eukaryota; kingdom Metazoa; phylum Arthropoda; class Insecta; order Lepidoptera; family Noctuidae; genus Mythimna; species Mythimna pallens. The sequence continues at coordinate 9,794,138 of OY540829.1, forward strand.
AATCCAAAGATTTTTCAATTAAACAACGGCAACGTTTTTTTCGTATTTAATGATAACAATACGCCAAATAGTTTTCCAGTATTCTGGGTGCCAGACATAAGTTACATTATATTCATCAATCAAATTATTGCGAATATGCACTGTGGTCTTGAGCAACACCAAAATTCGATTTAAGGTTAATTAAAACTGCGTAGGTAGCTGTTTCTAAACTGCAGTGAGGCATATTTGTAAGCTCACTACTGTTTAGTTTTGATGCTGATTCGGCTTTAATGTTTGCCAAATAAAGTGAAAAGAAAACTTGAAACAGTCTTTTAATACGTAGTTTTAATTCATATGAACCACCAGTTTAACCTTTTTACGCGTCATTGCTGCTTAGATTGAAACTTTCCATGTGTTTTTTTAATTCAGTCACGTAGTCGGAGTCATTATAGTGTAAGACAGTTTTTGTCTCACAGACTTATCTCTTTAAAGATTGGATTCAACTATTCAATAGGATTTTGTGCATTGAGATTATTCACTTTGGAAAGTTAAGTTTCGCTACGTTAATTATTTCCTTTTACAGTTTTATCTTTTCAATATAGTAATGGCATACAGTGATTTATGTCAACAATATTTTAGCGTTATTTTATTCTCACCTTATCGATTTCAGTCATAGGTCAATTGTCAATACGAATTTAAATGTATTTTATCTCTTATTTAAGAAAATAGTAGACAGAAACCAAATACTACTGGTTTAACCTGCTTAGCTCTCAAATGTATTCAATATTACACCCATTAAGCTAATTTTATATTTTCTTCAATCTTCCAGGCAGCTGGCGCACTTTCCGTTTAATCTATGCATCATCAAGCGTTTTTGATTATTGAAGTCGTTTTTAATTACATATACGTGTTTCAATTAATTGATAACTTTATTCTCATTTTATAAATAGTTCTCAATCGTCACGATATCTCAAATTCTCTGAGTTGATAGATATTGGGATATCTCTAGTACCATTAATATCAAATGTTTTGTTACATAACTCGTTATTTTTATGTTTGTTGCATAGATGTTCTTCTTTGAATGGATACCGTTTCACCGTTGGCACAGTAAGGAGTAAGGAGCTGTGATATTCTTCTTAGGTTCCTATAGACTATGAACCATTAAGATGTTTAATGTCAATTAACATTCCATGAATGACAAGTGAAGTGTCGTCAATGTGATATTTATCAATTTTGTTACTTTATGGCTTTCTTACTGATTCGCAAGAATAATCAGTTTGCTTACATGTTTTTCTGAACAAAATATATAGTATTTTTTGTTAGAAAAGACAACCCTTTATTCAGATTGACTGAAAACTAAATGACATTTCATCTATTTGTTATATATTTTCTAAAATGTACCAAACTATTATTGGTAACAAAATATTCTGGCAATCATGATAAAATATACATCGAATTTTTCCATTGGAATGCAACTAAATTCTGTGGAAATTAGTTATGGACTTACACAGTAAATATGTTTTTGTCTAAGTATAACATACTTTGTGTTCGTTGAAAAATATCTGTATAAAAAACGAATGAAGAATGACTAACATTATTTCATGTAAAAAATAGAAAGGTGTTGTGCTAGTTTTGCGTTTGTTAGTACAATAATTGAAGACTACAAATACAAAGACGTGTCTTACGTTAAGAAGAACGTTCATGTGTACATTGTTGTAATCTTGATAAATGTGATGCTACTGCCTACTCACATTGAAATACAAATAATGTGTAAGTAGTTATGACCTTTCTGTAGAATGTATATGTTGATTCTATCCAATTCTCTTGAGTGCCATTGATACTAAGTACATATTTGACTCAATTATGGCTATAATCTAACAAGATTTACGTAAAACAAGCCGTTACATTACAAATAATATTCTTATTTTGTTTTGTCTAAATATACTTCTTATCTGTAGAGTTCGTTACAAGATATTAACAGTTTATGTGACCATTGTTTACAATTTATTCTTTATCTGCGTTCACAGTTATCAACTCTCTGTCGAAATTCGTCTCTCTGTTGCTATAATAATGCGGTTATGTTCATTATTACTATTGGTTCTTGCTTAATTGCGTTATTTGTCTTTAAATACCTACTGAAATAGCTTTATATTTTTTTACTATGAAGAATCTAAAACGTTTATTACATTCATGTAGATTTTGAGTACTACACGATTAGGTTTTTTGTTCAGTGTAAATTACAAACGCCGTATAAATAGATTTGAATCATACAATAAATGAAAGCATTATTATTAACTCGTTTGTTGAGAACGTTCTCGCTATGAGCGCTGATCGTTGCACGTGTGCCGGTCGCCAGGCGGCGAAGTGAGGCGTCGCCTCTCGTCATTCATGTTAGCTTGATTTCTTCGCAATCCATGTAATTACTACCTACGCATGACTACGTGATCTACATGCAAAAAGCAGCTACTCGAATCCGCCGCGAGTTTTGTGTCCGAACAAATAGACGGTTTGATCGGTGGGCGAGAAGTCCCACGTCAGGACACCGTATGTACTTACGAAGCAGACATTCCACGGTCACACGTCTCCTACACACATCGCTCCACACACAAGGGCACTCGGGCCAAGCGGCCCAACACACAACACTGAGGCTACTTGTCGCCTAGCGACGAAGTGGTCGTACCGCACCGAAACCGCGCCGGAAGATTCACTGACACACAAAAATACGGCAGAACCACCGAATTTCGGCCGCGCAAATCCACGGGAAGGTTCATGAGACCGGCGCGGTCCGGAGCGGCACCTGGCGCGGGCGGGGGGCGGCCCACGCACCGGCCTCGATTCTCGTCCGCCCGCCGCGCGGTTATCACTGCAATATGGCCGCTACTCACTTCCTCGCTGAAGTTCTTCGTTGATTTCTACTCCTAATCTCGACGACGGCGTTTTTTGTAACCGTTCCGAACTCGTGCGGATTCACTGCACTTATTCTTATACACATTTTAATGGAAAACCGGGAGCGCTAGGGCTACGCTCCGACGAAACGACCGTTCCGTTCGATGGCACATTCCGCACTGGCGTCGGCAGCGGGTGCGGGTCGGCGGGAGAGGCCGCCCTCCCTTCGCCGCGCAACACGCCGCCCGCGCCTCGCCTTTTTATGAATGGAAGGCGGCCATACTGAATGAACCGCGTACACGGAGCGGTTGGCCGCTATTTTCGCGGGCGAGAGCGACGTTAGGAGTCCGGGGGGCGGAGGCCGGAAGCGGGCTGCGAGCGCTCGCGGTGCCAAATTTTGCGGCGCGGGCGGCGGCAGCGGATGTGCTCGTTTACCAAGCTTCCGGCGAGATCCCCCCGCGCAGCCGCATCCGGGAATTGGGTTTCCGGTCGGCGAGAGTCGCAGCACTGGGATACCACCCACATTCGTCTTGCAACTGCATCGTACATTCAGATGTAGAAATCTGCAAGCCTCATTTCCAATATCTAAGTCAAAATAACATGCAAATTCCATTAAATGCCGTATAAAGTTACGTAAAAGCCTTAGAATACTCACAACAATATTTTTATTTATACAGAAGGAAACATCATTAGCATTCTATTTCAGATTAACGATGTTTTGAAATTCATGGGCACGTAACGTTTCCATTCACTACTATATTTTGGTAAGCGCGTGGTCGAGAGACGCGCCGCCGACGACGACGACGGCATCTGTTATCGCGAGCGGTAATTTTCGCAAGGTTGCAGCGACAATAAGGCGCGTTGTGCACGCCGCGTCTCTGTGTCAAGGACATGCGATAACGCAGCGCCACACCGCCACACCGCCACGGATGTCACATTACAACCTATCACCATTAACACGCAGTTACATTTTACAAATCTTACGTCTGTAAAACGATCCAAACTTAAACTAGAAATACTTTTTCAGCACTGTATCTCGACTGTTCTGGGAAGCTTTTTTTATCACGATTTTAAAACTTAGAATAAAGCTCAGTAACTACCTATCTACGCCATAATTCTCTGTGAAATATGGTAAACTGGGCTTAGCCATTCTCCTTTAAGCAATCTAGATCAACCAGCCCCAGCACTCAGAAACATTTATGCTCAACTGAAGCTAATATGACTATCGGGCAAAGTTCATTCGCCCAATTTTTTACCGTCAATGATTATAATCAATGAACGTTATGAATAAACAAAAAACTTCATCTTAGTGAAAACTTACCAAATTAGAACAAAAGAACGTGCAGTTACTGTGCCGTTGAATGGATGGAACGAAAGAATGACTGGTATAGTCAGTCTTTACAAAAAAATATTTCTCTACCTGCGACTGTACATTCGCTTCAGATTCTATTGTTGCATGTGTTGCCGGGGTCTAACGCTTAGGGTCTACTCTCGATTCAAAGAATTTATCTGACCAGCTGAACTGATGTCAAATACGAACTAAACATTTTTTATTTCATTTTAATGACACAGCCTTTTTTGAAGTCTAAGTTTGTGCATAGATCCTATTTCGTTTCCACTCGCAACTGACCACGCTTAAGTACAAAAGGTTTGTAGGTAATGAAGCAGTGTTAGTATAGTGTTATAACTTAATTTTAACTTACAATAATTATTTAATAAAGAAATCATTTTTATCTCTCACATCCGAATTTATGTTTTTTATGTATTTATGTACTACAATCGACCAAATATTACCTATTATGTTGTTTGAGTCCAGACGAGAATTCTTATACCCCATTTAACGATCCTCCGTTGGTTTCACCCTCGTTTTTGGTTACTGCTTAGCTCCCGTGTACCCTACGGCACGTGATTTTATATCCAACACTAAAATAGTTTTTGTATTTAAACCTTCCTGAGATTAGAGCATTCAAACAAACAAAAAGCTTCAGTTTTATAACATTAGTACCTACCAATAGATTTGACTATAGAAAGCATCACATGGAAAAATGGCATGTACTTACAATTATCACCTATATTCCTATATTCTATTCTTATTCAATGTAATTGAGAGTATGTAGGTACTACACCTACATTCATTGCTACTCACGTGCTTAAGCTTCAACGTAAATGTTTGTAATGATAAGAAAACTTGCTAATCATCTTCCTGCCTTTATCCATGTCACTTGGATACCTTACGGCAGGTTTTTTTTCCATAATAGGACAGTAGTCAACCGTCACGCTATCGTTGACTAATAAAACTAATTTTGTACACAATACATTCATCTAACTAGACGATAACTGAGTCTATGAATATTCTGTGCCTTAGATGCCAATAAATGACAGTCGTTAAAATTACAATAAGCACTTTTTTTTCGTATAGGTGTAGTACAAAAACAAATAAGGTTTCTCGTGTTAAATATATTGTCATTGTTTGCGAGTTTTAATCATTCTTTTGTTTGTGCACGCTATTCTTCCATCAATTTCAAGCAGTACTACTCAATGGATTCATAAGTTACGAAAAGTGATGCCAATCATGGAAGAACAATGACAATGGGTGGCCTAAATAGGTATACATCGTTAGTGAAAATGAAACCATTGCCTTCCAAGCTGAGCACTGTATGACCGCACTTCATGGAATGTAATAGTCCACCCACTATTCTGGAGCCTTGTCCAGACAATGGGGTTAATAAGAATTCAGTTTTCGCCGTACAATGGCTCCTGTTACCCTTTGTTATATTTCTATAGGTTGTATGCAAATTAATTCAACACCTCTTCAAGATATCATGTCACGTTGTTTTGTTATCGTATTGATACTGATTTTCTGTGTTGCATGTACATTTTCTTTCTCAAATTCCGTGCTAATAATAGTCGTTACTTGAATCATATGGATAAAAGTGTTCTCATGGTGGAGTAGGCGGTGTAATCGTTGGCCCAGTCGATAGAAATCAGGTTTCGTTTGTTATTCTGAAGGCGGTACGAGTCGACTCGAAGCGGAAGCCGCCTTCGCCTCCGCCCGCACTTTCCATTCGCCATTGCTTGCACCTCTGCAGCTAAATTGGTCCCATCTATTTTATAACTATGGAGCTATATTGATGTTAAAATGACTCGACATTTGTACGAAATTTATAAAAACAAGGTTCAAGATGTGATCACAACAGATATTCTGAGCATCTTGGATTTACTAAAACTTGTCTAGGTGAGTTAGCCAGTTGGGGCATCACTTGTTAGCTCTATTTTTAAATGTTTCTCAAATATATAATTATCATCTTCGATCTTCCTGTTACAATTGAATGACTTTATCTTGTTTAATTATTATTTAAAAACTTCAGTTACTACAAAAAAAATAAGCCGGTCGCTAGGAGTGATACCAATAGTGTAAAACCAAGTTTGCAGCTTCGAAAAATCCGTGACATCCGTGATAATGCACCTAACGTTATGTTCGGAAAACCTTAACATATTCGGTAATTTTTCAGGTTTTCGCTTATAACTTCTAAATGATGGGAATCCTAAATTAATCCTATTATTTTAAATATATATGTATGTGTATTTTGTTTATATATTTTTTTGAATCCTTGTTTTATTAATAATCATTTCTTTTTTATATGCACTTGTCATGGTTTCTCTTCACCACCCTTGGTTGACTGGTAGAGAATGCCTAAGGCATTAAGTCCGCCTGTGCACCTTTATGTTGCTTGTACTAGTATTTGTGTTGATAAATAAATTAATAAATCTTACGAAAAAAGTTAATCAGTTCAGTCAACCTTTGAAATAGCCATATTTCACATTTTTCACATTTCCTACAGTTAGAAGTTCAATAGGTCTTGAGATACAACACTTCAAACATCTCAGGTGGGTAGTACCATAATTATGTATGACTGTGTTTTTCATGAATATGTCACAAGCACACCTCAATGTCTACACGACGACGCGACGTATAAATAAATTATGTAATCGAAATTATAAATAACAATTTCATAGTACTTTTTTGAACGGAGCGAGTTCGTTCGATGTCGCATGCACACTATAGTTCAAGCACACTAATAATCAAAATGAATTCAATTCAGCATTGCTATCCAACGTGGCAATGCTGCCAACGTTATGGGCACTTTTCCCATTGATATCGATGTGAGTGAATTTTTGATGCCCAATAATTTCTTTTTCTACCTGTTTGTAAATATTATTATTTTTAATTTGTATATATTCCTATTAAGTTATTAATATGTATTAGTTTTGATGTTCATAAGCAAATAAATAACCCCACGTCTAAAACAGAAAAAAAATGAATTGTTGTTCTATATCGCAGCATATGCTGAGATAGGAGCCTTTTTGGCTTCGCACTGGTCTTTTATTTAATATTGTTTTCTATTATTATTTTTAAGTTAAGTATTTATAGATTAAGCAGTTACTTTATTTATTTTTTATTTTATCGTTGTTTGTCCTGTGCGAGTCTCAAATAAATGATTTCTTTCTTTTCTTTCTTTCTATATATTTATTTAATTATTTATAGCCAAATAATTAAATAAATATATAGAACACACTTAGCGATAAGACTCTTGAATCCAAAAACCTAAACTTACTTATTTCGTTCATTTAACTCCAAACGAACTAATAACTGACAATAATTGTGGGAGAATCAAAGATTTTTCTTGGAAAGATGTTTCCAATTGTATCTAATTTATGGCATAGAATGCTAAAAATAGCTATTTAAGTCATTAACTTCCAAGCAACCTAATATTGGACCATAGTTGGGTTGGGTTAGTAGAAAATTTTCTTCATGATGAGAAACTCCACTCACTCACTTCTTTTTTCCAATTATGTATATGTATTTTATGGCTGTATGGGTGCTAACAATCCTTTTTTTAGGTGTACATTACATGTCTTCTCCCGCTCTAGGTTGGAGCGAAAAGGCATGGCTTACTTTTACTGACAAAAATCCACCTGTGTACTTTAGTTGTCCTTTGCGTTCTACAGCCATGGTAACACTTTCAAACATTCCTGCAGGTGCTAATAATTCTTACCTTCGGTAGTAAAAAGATTCTTCTTGACGAGATCTTTTGGCTCTCGGTATTGTGCTCCGAACAAGAACACAAAACCTTCGGTATCGAATTATTCACATATTTAGGCCATTAACTTAATGGACCTATAATTAGCAATAGAAATATAAATAGCAAAGATTCTTTCTTAAAAAACTCTTATGATATGGTTTGGTTGGATGATGGTATGTACCATAAGGCGCTAAACAGTTCCTATTATCAACTGGCTACAAATGTTAATCGGCAAAAGTTGAGTAAGTAGCAAAATGTCCTTCTCGAAAACTCTTTCCAACAGTGTACGTGTATAACTAAGGCTTTCAGTCTCGATACATTTTCCGAGTCCCGTGTCTATAAAAGACAGACTCGGCCCTGTTCCTGGATTCCCGGTAAAAACAAGACTTTTGAAACTGGTTAAAAAGAAAAAGATTTATATTTAAATACTAGATATTTAGGCAATCAATACAAGTTTATAGGTAAAAACTTTATTATAAACAGGATTTCAATCTTGTTCTTAAAAAAGCAAAAATTAACTCTTCATTGTTAGAGTTAATTTTTGCTTTTTTAAAGTGAGCACGTAAACATCATAATGCATCTAATGTGATTTCAGTACGGTAGGATCTGTTATTTTGTTACAAAATTAGCCTGCGTCAGAAAAAGCCCTGTGCTTCCACGCTGCTACAATGGCTTAAGAAATCTTTTGCTCACTGTTGAAATCTATTTCACATTCTGGAAAACGTTCAACATGGTTTGTAAGTCATACATAGCGTTAAACGCAAAGGTTAATCTTTTATTATTTTTATGTTATATTGAGGTTTTAGTAAACGGTAAAGGTAGGTCTTCTTTTGCAGTTAAACCTAGCTATAACCTAGGGGTATTTAAGTCAAGAGAGAATAGGTTACTTTTAGCCAAGGATGCTTCATAGTCGACCACATCATCACGTACCATTTGGTGAGATAGTGGTCAAACGCGAGCTTATCAATATTTAAAAAAAACATGTCCTGTTACGATTTGTTGGATAAATCTTTTGTATTATACTTTTAAAGATAATGTAATTTCGTTATTATTGAGAGTTTGATAGGACCCAACTTCCCCTCAATAAAATTTTGTAGGATTGTGCAAATATAGCAAAATACTTACCTTAGTGAGTCTATTTTTTTTTAATACGGTTAAAAATTCAAAACGTAATCTGTGTGCAGTATCTAGTTTAGTAGATTTTTAAAAACCTACGCAAATCTAAAAAGTCTCGTTATTCCCGGGACTGGAGGAAGCAATATCGAATGTCGAAAATGCAGAAAAATCGTGAGTCTCGGTATTTTTGAGACCGAGACTACCGGGATGAAAGTCCCAGTTATAATTATTGGACTTCAGGGCAGCTTTTCGTATTTGGATCCCTCTTCTTTTTGATTATAATAAACATACAATCTTAGATTCTAATATGAATTTTAGTCAACAGCAGTCAGCTGAGGTCCCGCCATCTCATTACGTTTATTAATGTCATGCAGTGCAACAAAATTTGGTTGATCCATTTTTTTAATTACAATCTCGAACGTTTTGGGAATAATGCCCAATGTTTGAACAGACTATTTAATGTATCTGCAGATCTACAAGTCTAGAAATATGTAACAAATGTTATCTTTTTTAATCGTGAAATTAATGTTTTTCATTCATTCACAACGTTATTAAGAATATATTATACCAAAAATTGAAAAATTACCGAAAATTTAAGTCTGAGCGCTACGCCGGTCAGGTCTTTGGAAGCTGCAAACTTGGTTTTACACTATTGGTTCTGAACATTCCAAAAAAGCAACGCAGTCAATTTTTTTGCGACCTAAGACGTTTTAAATGTCTGGCCTATATTATAGTTGGCAGATTAGTGTAAGATATTTAAATTAATTCAATGTGATTATTATTCATGCCAACATACCAATATTACGAAATAACGTGTCTAGTTACATAATAGTATTGTTTTGAACATAAAAGTTATCTTTTGCGAGTTTAAGAGCTGATAAACGATTTATGTAGTTATTTGTCTAAATACTTATATTATCGTATTGTATGGTCGAATCGTTTGATAATATTGGAGTACTAACGCCGTGGACGCGTTGAAAATAATACCGGATGTTTGTCACAGATAAAAGAAACGTGAATTAGAGCGTTGCGACTAATGTCGGTGCGATCCGCGCATATTTTGCGTCCGTTCGACTCGGGTCATCGCGCTTCGAACAATTTTCTTGGGCTAAGATCATCTAAAAACCCGTCAATAATCTAAATTGATTTAATTCTATATAAATATGAACAAACCCTTCGTACTATATAAGTACGGTCAATTAAGTTTTTCCGTCTGTCTTTATTGATATACTATTGTGGTTTATAATACTTTTAATGAATAGGTTTTTTGATTTATTACTTAATTATATTTTATTTAACTATGTAAATATGAATTTGTTTTGTAAGAGATTCTTTATCGTAACAATCTTTTGCTTTTTTAAGACTTTTCAGATAATATAATAATTTTGCTAAGTAAAACCACTTCATGCACGTGAGTAGTGTTCTTGATGAGTTGTTTTCATTTGTGTCTCATAAAAATAAACCTATAAACCTCTAATGTGTAATTGCGAAGCATAGGGACAATATCTCATACGAAGTATATTACCCACGTATTGCATCCCACCTACACAATAAATATCTACGTATAGTATAATTTGTAATAAAATTATGCTCTGCCATGTGTTGACTGTGGGTAGGTATGTACTCGTACTGTGCTTACATAACAACTGAGAGATAAACTTGCGTCTGGCCACAAGTTTTAACAGCAATATTTTTAATTAATTGACCAATATGATCTGAGTATTACGTAATAACAAAAACTAGAATGAAGGATCTCGTTGAATGGTCGAGTATCGCGCACGACTCCGTCCATTCATGGCACACACTCATCGTCGGTGACCTTAGCAGTTCCTATCCCATGCGGTTATTTAATACACACGGCAAACGATCATTTTCATCGTGTATCAAATTTTGGTACATAATACATATTGTAATAATACCTAGGACTGTAATAGCGTACACAATTGACAGATGGGATACTAAAATGTTATTGTGCGTACGAGCACCGCGCCGGTGGATGTGTAGTAGTGAATATACGTCGCCGTGTAATTGGACGTAGTTATGCAAAATGAATCCAACCCACAAAAATCATTTTTTGAGTTACTGTCATAAATGGCATCTATACAACAAACTTTGAATATGCAAAAAATATCCAAGCCGCAAAGTAACTTTTTTCTAATAAAAAACACAGACGTTAATTATACCAACAGAATATTGTGCATTATTGCAGAGTTAAAATAGAACCATATGTCATGGTAACCTAAATAAAGGGATAATAGACAGGAAAAAAAGATCCAAACTACATTGGATCTGTATGTTAAATAGATTATTTACTATAAAACAGGAACCATGCCATTTGGATCTATTTTGCAAATTAGTATTGTCGTAAATTATAAGATGCAAAAAAGAACCACAGCGCATGGTTCCGAAATAATTTTGAAAAGTGTTTTGTAAATTAGATTCATGCACTATGGATACTTTTTGTACAAATAAATTTCTTTACTTGAGGGAACCATGTTGCATGATTCCTAAAAACTTATTTCAAATAAAGAACCACGAAGTTTGGAATGTTTTTGACTAATACTAAGAATTTAATTAGTGTAGATGGACAAAATAAAAACTAACTAATAGAGTTATTTTTTTTAAAACTTAAATTGATTAATAAAAGTGCAAGTGAAATCACCTTATCGATTATTGGTACCAAAGATAAAAATTTCCATCACTAGTTGAGAGAAATAATTCCCGCCAATTTCATTGTCAATCTCTCATTCTTCATTGCTATTTTGAAGACACTACGTGCAGAGAGTGTGAAAAGTGTTCGAAAGCAAGATGGACAAAATAAATAATGTTTTAAAAAGTGCAAATTTAGGTTACGACGAAGATGATGAAGACTCGTCAGGTGAGTGGAATTAAAGTTATTAAAACTTAACCTAAACACTACTTGCAAAGTTTAGTGAATAAGAGAAGTTCTTCTTTATAAAGTTACATGCCTGCCCCGACTACCCTGTTGGTCTCGTGGTTGCAAGTGCGACTGCTGAGTGTGGAGTCCTGGGTTCAATTCCCAGGTCAGATAAAGTGTTATTGGGTTTTCCATTAGGAATTTCTTAGTAACGCCCCGGAGTTTGAAAGTTGGCGATTTAATACCCCTGTGCCTCAGAAAGCACGTACAGCCATTGGTCCTGCGCCTGATCTATCCCTGGTCGTGTCGAATTGCCGTCCCATGCATTGGCTCTGACTTTGTGAGTAAAGGAACAGAGAGTGCACCTCTGTTTGCGCACACACTTGTGCACTATAATATCTCCTACGTACTTGGCTAATCTCCGTTGAGATTGCTACCGTGTGGTCGAAGTCGGTCGGGAGGATATATTATTATACTGCATGATTTTTATTACTGTCTCGAAATTTTTACAGGGTGTTCTACCCATGAATATGAATAACTTTCACTATGGGACTTGTGACGATTTCAATGACTGGATGCGGTTAGGTTAGAAGTTAGGGTAGGGGTATAGGGATTAAATTCGTTTGTTAATAATAATATATTGACGTTTTGATGTAATTTTATTTATCACATTAGTTGTGATATAAAATGTATATAAAATTAAACTAGATTTTTTTAGTTTCAGATATTATTGATAATACCCCAGAATGTAGCCCAAGTAAGATAGCTCCACCCAGACGGCTTCCTTCAATCGTTGTGGTCGAATCCCCGCCTCAATCAAGCAAAGATTGAAAACCGTTAGTATCTGTTATGCAACAAGAGCAGAGCTCACTTTTATGCTTTACAACCTCACCTGTTGTTGCCTGCTCGGCTAGCTTGTTAGAAAAAGAATGCACTGAATTCCCAGAATTTTCTCAACCCAAAACATGTTCGGTCATAGAGTTACTGCATGAATCGAAGAATATTGAAACCGGAGAGAAAAGTATAGAAGCTCCTCCTTTTTCTCCTTTAACGCCTCTACTAACTAAAAATCAAACGAATTTTGAGACTGGAGAGAAAAGCATAGAGGCACCACCTTTTTCTCCTTTAACGCCTCTACTAACTAATAAACGATTTGTTGCTGGTCCTCGTACGAGTCTTGCTATAGATACTACCCCTGGTGATGGTCTTAAAATTAATTATGCTATAGCTACTTCTCCTGGTGATGGTCTTAAAATTAATTATGCTATAGCTACTTCTCCTGGTGATGGTCTAAAAATTAATGATGCTATACTTGCCTGTGATAATAATTGTTCAGCTTCTGCAGCTTCATCTCCTCTTCCGCCTATGTCACCTGAGACTGCTGAATTATTTAAAACCCTAAATGGTCCTGGTCTTGAAGACCAGACCTATAACAGTGATGACTCGGTTGCTGACCCAAATTACACAGCTATTAATGATAGTTCTAGCTGCAGCTCTCGTGACTCAACAAATAACCTTAATAGGGAACAAAGCAACAATGACCCCAATAATGAATCCATCGCTGAATTGGCAACTATTAATGGTATTGCTTCTAATAGTACAGATAATCACATAGATGGACAAACAAATGAAAACTTAGAAGGAAGACAACGAAAGGGTAGAAAAAGGAAATATGGAGGGCTTTCAAGAAAAGAACGAACAGAAAAGAGGTATAAAAATCTTCCTTATGTAAATAATAAGAATATGCTTATTGAACCTAAAACATTTCTGGATTATGACTGTGGTTGCATAAGGAAATGTAAGGAATTGGTTCCAGTTGAAAAAAGGTTTATAGAGTTTCAGAAATTTTACGAATTAGGTTCCTATAATGCCCAAAGTATGTACCTAGCCGCTTGTGTAAAAGAGCACCCAGTAAAACGTTCATATGTCTCAACAAATACTTCCAATATATCTAAAAAGAAAAATTATTCACGAATGTATTTTTTGCAAGGTTTACAAGTTTGTAGAGACATGTTTATAAAAACTCTCCAGACAACTCCTAAGCGTGTGAATACTTCACTGTGTAAAATGAGATCCGATGTTGGTGTAGTAGACAGACGTGGAACCCAAGGAGGCCTTAATAAAATCTCTCCTGATGTAGAATTATTTTTGATTAATATAATAAAGAAACTGCCTACATACGTGTCACATTATCGTCGAAATGAGTATGGTGATGCAAAGTTCTTAAAACCGGATATGACATTTCCGAAACTATATAAACTGTATAGTGAAGAAGCACAGGCGGCCGGAGTACCTTCTGTCTCATACGATAAAGCTAAGCAAGTTTTTTTAACTAAGTTTAATTTAAGGACAAAGAAATTAAAGAAAGATACATGCAACAGGTGCGATTCATTTAATAATAAAATTAAAGAAGTTTCCGAGGAAGGCAAACATCAAGTAGCATTAGATCATGATACACACCTTCAACTAGCCAAATCTCTTCAAAATCTAATGAAGAGTGACTTAAATCTAGCGAAAAACGACCCATTCATAGAAACAATTACATTTGACTTACAAAAAACTCTCCCATTGCCACGTATACCTACGAATGTCGTGTTTTATAAACGCCAGTTATGGGTGTACAACTTGGGAGTACACACAGGAACTAACGACCAAGCCTACTGTTACGTGTGGGTGGAAGGAGAAGCGGGTCGGGGATCGCAAGAAGTAGGTTCTTGCCTTCTTAGGCATACGTTTCAAAACCTGAAACCAAATGTAAAAAAAATGATATTATGGAGCGATTCATGTGGAGGACAGAATCGGAATATTAAATTAGTTCTAATTCTAAAAGCGCTATTAAATGATCATCCATCTCTGGAAGAAATAAGTTTCAGATTTTTGGAGTCAGGACACAGTTTCCTTCCAAACGATAATGATTTTGCAAAAATAGAATGCGCTTTAAAGCTGCACCAAAGGATTTACCTACCCGAAGATTACATACATATAATGAAACACTGCAAAAAAAATAAGCCAATGCAAGTGCTTAGAATGGATAAAACAGATTTTGTAACATCATCTGAGCTGGAAAGTATTATCACGAATAGAAAAAAAGCAGTTGACGGAACGAAGGTCTCATGGTTAAAGACGAAAGAGATTGTTTTAAAGAAAAATGAGATGTTTATCATATATATGAGGTCAAGCTACGACGACGAATTTCAAGAATTAAATATTAAAAAAAATGCTCGCGGGAGGCAAAGAAATATCACAAAGTTGTTACTGAAACCTATGTGGCCTACTGGCAAAGCAATACCAGGTCCTAAATTAAAGGACCTGAAAAGTCTACTTCACCTAATTCCACAAGATGCAAAAGGGTTTTACCAGAACTTAACGGCAGATGACGATCTATTAGATGACATAGATGGATTTTCAGGTGAAGTAGATTTCGAAGTTGAAACAGATACTATCGTGTCTGATCATGAAGAAAACTGATTTATTTTTTATGTAACTATATTTTTTTATTACTTTTAATTAAAAACCTTTAATATTCTTATAGGTGTTTTATTGCCTAAACTTGAAACAAAAAGATTCATCCCACATTTTTAATATTGTAAAAAAGATCCAAAGACAATTTTACTGAAAAAAAGTATATTTATTGACATGAAACTTACTAAAACAATACTATACAGGAAGTAGATAACAATACCTAATATTTAAGAGGAATTCGAAAACAAACTACAGTCTTGTTATTTTGCTATATCAATTTTACTAACACTCCTGTTTTCTCAAAAGTAAGTTTTTGTGGCTGGATCCATTTTGCATAACTACGTCCAATTAAGATGATGAAACATTATTCTCGCGATTCGTTCAGTGTTTCACTAAACGGTGTATGAGTAATTAAAAATGGCTACATCTATGTTTGTGTATCAAAGATGGTATTCGGTGTATTCTTGTTTTAATTGAAGGCAATTATATAAATTCCACGTAGCGGTCGGGTGAGGGCGTGCAAGTGAGGTGTGAGGAGGAAGGGGGGGTCGGAGCGGACGAGGCAGTCGACCTTCCGTGAGGCCGTCCGGCCGCGTCGTCGTCGGCCGGCGCGGTGGCGGCCCTCCGTGCCACTCCGCTGCTTGCCATCGCGACGGCTATTACAGCTCCCGGCTAGTGGCGACCGAGCGCAGGAAGCCACAGCACTTCACTCGACCCGCATGCCAAACTAACAGTGACGTACAAAATAACATATCCTTTTTACATCACCTTTCAAACAAGTGTCTACAGTAATTTGAAAATAGGTTCATTCACCCTCATATTTTTCCTCTTTTAACATTTTCCCGTTTGCTAACCTTGTTGCATTTTCCAGTGTTCTGCATAACTGGCTCGAAAGCATAAGTAATTCAGCTTATCTTCATGTCCACCACCATACATTTATTTTGTTGACACACTAAACTTAAGTAATAATTTTTCATTTCATCAGTACTTAACTCGTTAACCAAATTCTTAATTCAACAAGGCTCAACTTATTTCAAATTTCACCTTTACAAAGTTCTAGTGTTGAATGACTCAAAATTTACAAAAAATGGTAGTCAAATCAGAAATGTATTTTTTCGTAGCTGATATCCATATGTACGTTTTAGGATAGCACTTTTTATTCTTACTCATGACAATTTTAAGTCAGTTTTCTACATAAACTCGTGATTAGAAAATACCAAAGTAATGACGTACGCGGCCAGAATGGACAATGTTCACTCGAAAAGCAAAAGTAGCTGTGACAGAGAGCGAGTGGAGCGTCCACAGCACGCAGTAGGGCCAATGACATCACTTTCCACCTTGAATATGCCTTAACTATCTCCACTGCGGCATTTGATACTACGCTTTATGACTCACGAAATAGATCACAAAATCATTTCCGACTCCAATAGTTTTGCTCCATTACTCCCATATATACATGTACCATTATTTCTACAGTCCTATCTGTCCAAGTTGAAAAATTAAAATACTAGTATGTAACGTGTAATGGCTTAACATTGCTCATTGGTTACTTTAAAATGTTAAGGATATTGTCGCCTTTGTTTGTTCTATTTAATCAATGTAGGTTGTTTGGTAGGTATATCCGGCTTTTTCCTTTATGAGTCCTAAAACATATCAATATACGACGTAAATAATAGAATTATTTATTTATTTAATAATCTTAATAGTTCGTGTTGTCACTCTTGTCTTCTGATCAATATCATTTTTAATGAATTTCAAGCAATGTTTTCAAATTCACTTGGAGTCATTTATAATTTGGAACATTTCATTCTAAATGTGGGCGTTTATGGCTCCAAGTTAATAATTGAAGGAATTTCTCTGATAATAGTGTGGCCATCCCAGAATCCTTGGTAGCGATTTTGCGAAAATACTTTTTGTTCTGTTCTCACAGTCGAGATTTTGTTCCAAGAAACAATAATAGGTAATTTATTAACTACGTTGAACCTACCAACAACCTCGTTAAATCAGTTTAGCTCATTTTAATCGGATTTCTGCGATTTGGTAAATAATTTAATTTAATATTGTTGTTATTGTAATCAGCTAAAGATGAAACAAGAATATTCAATTTATTAAAATTACGTATTTTACTTTTTGTAATTACATATTAGGAATAAAAAACATAGATTTGTACTGTTATCGAATTTGTATCATATTGTCCAAAATCAGGCTTCATATTTGGCGAATAAATGGAACAAGTACTCCTTAGTACTTGTCGTGTTACCTGTAATTGGATATTACCTACAAAATGTATCCATATTCTTCTAAGCAAACAGTTTTTGTTTGTATAATATATTATATTCTATGATGCACTGCAAAAGTATTTACATCTGCATCATAAATTGCACCTCAAAAACCAGTAACAAGCTGTGAAAGGACTTTTTTCTACTGACACTTGGTGACGTCCCTAACCAAAAGTGTTTGGTGGATAGATTGCTATCTGACCCCTGCTTGTAGCTGGTGGTAGGTATTTGTAAGTGGTGGTAACTAGCGATTCTGTACGAAGGTGTCGTGATTTACACCTTGGCGGCGATGCGGCTAGGTGCGGCGCCGTGGGCGAACGGGCCAACCTCTGCCCACGCACCTCCCGCGCCCGAGCGTCGAGCAGCGTCGCCGCAAATTCCGAGCCCACCACTACTCTGCGTCCCACACCTGTGCTGTTAAGGTCTACATCGAACGACCAATATGTCGTCGATAGTTCAAGCGCCGCCGCCGCCTTCTAGGGACTAATCTATTTAGTCAAAATAATATACAAAATTCAATTCTAGCTAGAAAAGCTAACTTGCTATGCCGTACCACTTCACCGGCTGGTGAAGAATCCGAATATTTCGAGTTTTCCACCAGTTTATTGATAATAAATGACAAGTGATCACAGTTTTCCTGTTTTTAAATTGAAAGGTTTTTGTGTTACTTAAAAAAATATCTAAATCCATCTTGAGCTTCAATCATGAATGAGCTTTTTCCTTGTACATTAGATATTAATTGAGATGCAAAGACGATGCGCGTTTTCCGCTAAATAAAAGTGCGGTGTTCCTTGTCAGTGGATCTGGTCCTTAACAATCACGACGACGTACTCGCATATGACATGCCATATGACAATATTGGTTGCCACCCGACTTTGCTCTCTGTCATCCATTCGCAATAACCGTTTCTTGACTGTAGCAGAACCGGTATTCGGGTGTTCCTATAGTGGACGATATTTCTGCACAATTTTACTAATTCGATCTTTTTACGTTTCGCAATTACGCTTTGTTCAATTCAGATCAAGATTACATTTGAATTGAAGGTTTTAATAAGTGTAAGTATACCTATATTTTTACGCGAAATTATTCTTCAAGGCATAATTATGAATGATCTTCATAGTATTGTGTAAGATAGCGAATTTGATTGATACTATTTTGTATCTATTACAGTTGTTTTCTTTTTAATAACGTTGCTCATGCTACTCGTAATTCATCGCATCCTTGTGCATGGGCCTTAGTCTTGTGTCATCCCTGCAGTGTTCATAGTAGTAGCCACAGTACCTACGTTAAACACAAGGTGTAGTTCAAATACAGGTACATACATAACCATGTAGTGTAATATAGCCTGATGCCTTTACTCACCTACATATTACGTGGGTCACGGAATCAGCACCTGAGAAAAAGAAAAAATTACGTTAGCGAGTGATCAACAGATTATAGGACATAAACCAACCGATTTTACAATAAGTAGTTAATTTTCTAAACTCCTAATCGTCAAGTTATAACAAATTCATATTAGTACTGATTTGAAAAAGTTTATGAGTGTGTAAATTATTATGTCCCAACTAGACTAATACCCAATGAGTACACTCTATTGAAACCTTTAAGTCAACGGAGTAGTGGTTAAAGTCGCGTACAGTGCTTGTTTGAGAAACGGTGGAAGACACAAGCAGCTTTGTGTTATGAGGAAAAAATTTAAGACTTAGAATACGGATAAGAAAAACGTTTATTTGATATAAAATATTCATCATGAATGAATAAACAATTCCACGTTCATAGCGTTAATCAATGAGTTGCATGCAGGCAAGAGTCCGAGTCGATGTCGAGCTCATTGATCGATCGACTCGATACAGCGCACTACAGGCGCGCGACGTCTGTACACATTGCTCACACGCAAACAAAACCGGATGGTGCACACTCGCGCCGATGTCAGAGTGTGAGTGCGTGCGCGAAGGATTTCCTACCGCCCCGCGCCCGCGCCCGCGTCCCGCCACAGACCTGTTGCGCCGCTACCGGAGTTACGCCGCATAGTTACCAGACTTGATATGCCTGCTCCGCGCCGTATCGACTCAGCGCCGAGCCCACGCACACCACGGCACACCGTTCGAACACTTAATTATCATGGCGCAGCACTCGTGAAATTGCTGTGCATCTCGCCTGGTCTCATCGACATCTTTTATTAATCTGATATCTTCCATTACCGGTTGCACTGAAGTAAAACATCTAACCCGTTCGATTTATAGCCCCTCTTATGGATGCAGCCGGATACATGACATCATGTGATGCTAATTCACTCAGACGGCGCTATCATTTAGTATTATAAATCTTCTAAGGAATCGATCGTTTTATTAGAGTTCCTCAACGAATGTTGATATTGAATTTACTTAATTAAGTTCATTTCTAAACTTACATCTATTTTTTCCTTTATTCGATATAGCTTGATTATGAAAAGTAATGGGGTAATGACTGAAAGATGATTCTTCGCAAGAATCAGATACATAGGCAAATAATTCAGCAAGGTAGAAAGTTTAATTGTTTTGGATTATTTCTTATATATAAACCGAACTAACGCAGGTAGATACTATAAAGATTATTTTCTAAGTCTTAACATACACAGATGTAGGATTTTCCAAAAAGTGTTTGCATTTTTTAATTTATTTACTTAGAGAAAGCCAAAAGACTTACGAAGCTCATTAGCAATTCGCGTCTCATAATTGATTGAAGAATACGAAAACAAAACATCATACCTAATTTAAATGTTGATATGAATAGATACTGTTGTAGTCCTAAATTTCGCCACGATTTTGAAGAAATGATTGGCCGTACTGTGTTGTAGGTAGTTTGATAATGGTAGTGGAGTGTACAAGAAAAGAACGGTGGCCGCAAGCTAAGCACAGTGAAAAAACAGGTAGCGCCGTTCCACCGTATCGATCTTTAAGTTATTTTTTTTATTTATCTTTTTTATCTGGAGCTCCGCGCGTCTCGGACCCGAACGGAAGTTGTAACGATTTTTAATCGTAGCAAGTATCTCGGCCGGCCGGTTCGTATAGCCGCTTTGGACAAGAGTTTATATTATATTTTTTGTAAACAACCACCGGAAACGGGCTAGAGAACGCACTGCTCTGGAACACATATCTTCCATTACGTCTGTCTCTCGGTTCTCAGTAATAATGATAAGGAATACAGATAACACTCAAAGTTAAAACAAGATCTACGACATTTGGTTTCATTTAAGAATGGTGGAGAAAAAACTTACGACACGCTCTAATTAAAAGAATCACGACATAATATCGACAGGAATGAGATACCCCTCTGCCGCAGCTAAGACGGTCAAAGATGGTATCAATGTCAGTAGCTGACCCCGCATAAGACTGACTGTAAATTGCGACGATGTATTTTTGTAACATTTTTCTGCCAATAGCGAAGCGTGGGCGCGTGATAACGGCCCAAAATATCCACGTTCTCAACGCCCACCCGGACCATGTAGAATATTACTCTACAGATAAATATGCTTATCCGAACATTTATCCGCTGGACGTCGTAGGTCCAACTAATTTAGAAATCTTTGTAAAAAATTAGATTGGTTCCATTTAAAACTGGAAATTGTTTTAGAAAGCACAAGTTTGTTACTCTGGAAATGATCAATTTAATACTCGCAAGAGAACTGTAGTTAATTGCTTACTCTAGAGCCGACTTCCATATGAATATCACATCGTATTCAAACAAACTTATAAGATAATATAATTATGTTTGTAATCATCTAAGTTATGGATACAGGCGTTTTCATAGGAATTACAGTTACACTCTAGTTGTTCCCTATCGAAGCTTACCTGAAGGTCGCAATGGGCCGCACAACGTATAGATTGTTTGGGCATATTGACAAGAAAAAACTTCAAGGATGTATGATAATGTAACAAATCAAAGTTGACTTTTTGTAATGACATACAACGTCGTAAGAAGTAAGTACATTATAATGTGTGTGTGTAGGTACGTAAATTAAAATTGATATCCTAAGTTCGTTTACATTACCTACACAAACTTAATGTTTTTAGAAATTCATTGGTCCTACGAGTAAAGTCTCTATAATAGAGCTATCTGTAATAGAGCTAATACCTACGCATTTGACATGAATTTTCAATGATGTTCTTCAAAAATACATTACGATTCTTCTTTCGAAATTACTACGTTTTTAGAAATGTCAGGATTTGCTGATAATGGTCCTATGTTCCTTAAGTTATAGGAACTCAGCCTGCACCTATTACATCGTCTATCTTACTGAAAGATTGGCTGTCAAGATGAAGAGTTCCGTACGTTGTCGCGGACCGGCGCCGACGAGTATTTATATCCCTTTGAAGCGGCCGCTTCTTCTGTTTTAGCTGTTAAAGTTTACTTAATCTATAGTAACTCCTTTCTGTTTTAAATATTGGAAACAGACGAACCCTATCCATTAACATTTACGAATACATAGGTTAGAAATCTGTTCAAATTCGGTTTTGTGATCATTAGTTGAAGATTATTTGAGTTTGTATTTTGTAGGTAATTGTTATTCTGGAAATACATATGTATGGTACCTTAATGTTCCGGTAAAATGCATTGTAAATGTTTATATTGTCAGTATACTATTAACCGTTTCTCCAGGTACGATTCCGAACCTATACCATAGGTTCGGTTATATTATGGTTTTAGAGTTGTAACTTTAAACTTAACGGACAGTTTGCGAAGCTAAGATTTTATAAAAGGTAGTCATAACTTAGATATTTGAACGTTTGTTACTATCAAAGAAGTCAACAAAATTATAATACTGAACCATTAACGAAGCGGTAGCGGATGTCGAAAGTTGTTCAGGATCCGAGTGCTAGTCACCTGGTTTCGATTTTATAGCTAATCTTTAGTTATTAAATCAGATTTTGTAGTATAGGTATACCTTCCATGAGAAATCGATAACACATTTTGATATCAAGTAGATAGGTACTATAAATATATTTCTGATTGTAGGACAACCTTTATTCTCTAAACGTCATTTTTGGCTACTTATTGTATAGGATCGAGAGATAGCGAGATATAGTTTTAGCTGTCGCAGTCAGGGTAGTCAGCTGATACATTAATTTCGCCACGTCACGGACTGTTAAGGAGTAATCGGTAATAATTGCCTATTTTACATTTTATGGGTGAGGTTGTGTTTCTCTTTAATATGACGTATCTTCTGTTAAAAATAATGCTCACAAACTATTTTACGTCTTATGGCCTCAGCGTTAGGAACGCGTCGCACAGTATTCGATATTCAGTGGAGGTAAGTGTAGAATGTCTTCTACACATCGACATCCCGGCAACGGAGCGGTCGCCGAAGAACCAGTTTCATTTAATCATCATAATTGCGTCCTCCGTTAAGCCTATCCCGCGCTCGAGTGTGGTAAAGACGAGAGCACACATGTATCGCTCAACACGACACTATTCAACTCTATTTGATATTTTTATAAAACATATTTGTCAGATCCAGATTGTTATCTTTATTCGGTTGTTTTTATAACCCAAGACATGAATGAAGCTTTCTGAAGTCGTAGAGATAAAATGGTTTCTGAATCGAAATTAAACATCACTGTTGAATAATATGCCAATATTTATATTTATCTATAAGGAGAGCTATTAAAACTACGTTATTTATATATTAAGAATTTTGCCAAATTCTCAAGCATAAAGTCACTCGTTATTGGTCGCTTTGATAAGGTGACACAATGTGTTATCTGTGTACGCCACACGAGAACGAGAAAAAATATTTAGTCAAAATCTATCAAGGCCATGCCTTACGCGGAACTCTCGATTCTACAGTAAGTTTTTGATATACATATATGATACGCGCTAAGTTGGACAATGTCAAATAAGTTAGTGAGGACATTTAAAGGGCATGTATCTACTAGTAACTGTCTAACAGCTATCTGAAAGCAAAATTTGGGCAATTTGAAATGTTTTGTCGGGGTTTCTGACGGCAAGCAAACAATCTCAATCTCACAATATGTGCATATTGTTTTACTCTTTTTAATTAGCATTCACGAGTATTGGAGCCTCGAAATCCAAAATGTTGGTCTTTTTAGATAATCGACGTGTCTGGCAAGACGAAGCATAAAGCGCACTGGCTGCAGCCTGTGAAAAAGGGCTTCAATTTGAGTCAGTTTCTTCCCAGAGCCAGTCACGACATAATATGCTTCGTGTTGTTTCCCGCTGCGAGCTAGATTTCTTATGCCTTACTTTTTACAAAAAATTTTTTTTCATTTCCTCTGTACAAATTATATCAAGATGACACCATAAGTACTTAGTTACATCACACAAAAATTATGACTACCAAATTTCAGCTACTGGTCTTTGGTTCAATCATCTTTGGCACAAAACAAACTTCACATCTAAATCATACCTCCTGTGACCATTAAGTACATTACTGCAAGTGCTCTCGTTTCTTCGTAACACTTGTTTACACGTCCGTGCTTACCAGTTGTGACGTAAAATAGCTTTTGGTAATTCCGCTAGACCCCATAGAAGCGTAGTGTCGAACAGACGGCGCGGTAAACAGGAAGTGATGTCGGCTAAGTGTTGGCAACTCTTCAACTACCACGTTGTACCACTGACGACGCGTTGCGCACTCGCAATATTTGACTAACATTACGCTAATCAGGAATTTTATATACTTTCATCGTATAACGAATTTTTTTTTTTCTAATGTTCTATTTGAATGAAATATCAGTATATCCAAACAAATAACAAAGATGATGCAAAAGAAAGGAGAGATACTAACACTAAAATTATTAACTAGATCTAAATTTTGTAGAAAGGCCACTAATACTGTCATATAATCGGATTGTTGACGAATGTTAATTATAGTAAACGACTGAAATTACACTATTAATAGACTCCGGTCTTGACCGGGGTATATTTCAATAATAGCCACATGTATAATCTGGTATTCTCTTAAGAACTTTTTCGTATACCGAAAAAATGTGACAAAAACTAGCGCGTTCCGTCCGCGAACCACATGGTCAGGGTTGGAACAAAAGGCGCGTCAGAATATGCGCTACAGATGTGATATGTGGTCCACATGTCACGAACAATGCTTGCCTTCATCGAGCCCGAGACATTACACTCGTTAGCAAGACTGTAATAATTCGATATGCTTCTTATATAAATCTTTATAATATTTCAAAACTAAAAACTATAGAATGTAAGATCACAATTTTGAATTCATAACATTTCTTTGAAAATACCAGTTCAAGTAGGTAGGCCAACATGAACCGCGCGTTGTATTATTACAATCATTAAAAGGCCACATTACTATGTAATAATGCCTATATTGACAACCTTAAATTTATAGTCTAAAACTCACTACAGATTGCATTTTACAATCCAAATACGTGGGGCTGCTGAAAGTCTCTGGATTGAGCTCTTACAATAAAATAATGAAAAAACAACTATAGAATTAGAAAATGGAACTCTTTGCGAGCATGTTACTTTTTAATTTGCGAGACTCATTAGTTTTTTTCATTGTGATGTCCTTTCGAAGATTGTGTGTCGCTATCAAAATGAATTTAACTCGTGAACATTTTCGTCAAAGATTTTCAACAAGAGAGTTGCCAGAGACTTCAATTGGCATTTGGTGATGAAGCGCCATGTCGCAGCTCTGGGTATTCGTGGTTTCGAGTCGATGTGATCATCTCTATGACGAGGTACGTGAAGGTCAGCCGGCGACTGCAGTTACAAACTCGATTATTGACACTGTAGGAGAACTTATTGACACTGACAAAAAAATTACTTGCCAGCAAATTCGTGCTTTGTTATGCATTGAGCTAAGTGCAAAAAAATTTACATGTGCATCTAATGGTTCGGAAGCTTTGCACTCGATGGATACCACATGACTTAACGGAGGGCCAAAAACGACTGCGTGTAATGCTTCTTTTTTCGGCAAATCAGGACATTACACTACAGTATCGCTTGAAGATCAAAGGACAGTGACTGCAGATTGGTACGTCAACACTTGCTTGCCCAGAGTCTTAGAAAAAGTTCGCGAAAAGCATCCTCGAAGCAATGTGTTCCTCCACCACAATACCGCATCCTCACATTCCGATAAGGTAACAGAAGCCTATTTGAAGGCTTCAAATGTGAAACCGATGACGCATCCGCCTTACAACCCGGACATCGCACCCTGCGACTTTTGTTTCCAAAAATTAAAGACAATCTTAGAGGCACACCTTTTACGAGCCCTGAATCGGCAGTGAATGTATTCTGTAAGTCTTAACCAGTCTTATTTATCAGAATCCAGAAACTTTCAGTATGGCCAAGTATTAACACCTACACTGTAGAACGCCTACAATGAACGAAAAAGTAAAATGATATATCTATGAAAATATTTATATTTTTAGAATTTCAAATTAATTGTAGCTATTTAGTTCCTACAATTGATTTAATTTAATTATCGCTTCGCAATTTACATTTTGAACTCATCGCTGACTGTTAAACCAGACATAACATTGATGACTGCGTTCCGCGGTACTTTTTACACGTTACCATAATGGAGTTTTAGATTTTGTAATAATAGACCAATAAAAATAATTCAAGTAGGCTGTAGTGCATTGTTTATCGAGGTACAGATAATGAGTGCGACTCAGTTTGTCAAATACAATGATCGCTTATGAATGAATTAGTGAATGACAGTTCGGCCATGTTTGTTTACGCGTGCGCAGCACATCGCACGGTCGGCTCAAGTCGGGTGCGCTCGCCATCGCTCGCCGCCTCGAAATAGCACGGCACCAGCACCGAAGAGTGCGGTCGACGACCCTGCGGCCTGCCACACCGAAATATTGGAACTATACTGCGATTCAATCCTTTCTCTAATTATGATACAGGTCACTAATGCTCTCTGCTACCCACGTGCTACTTCCTGTTCATCATAATAATGTAACAAATATGCATGTATTTAAAATTCCTTTGTTCATTATATACTTTTACAGAGTACCTATATTAGTACTTATCTTAATCTACATTATTTTAATAACAATAGATGTAATAATCTTTGTAAATACATATGATTGTAACTTAGAGTGTTCCCTACAATCTACGTTATAAATTGAATATCTATTCATCACAACGCCATCTGGAGGCGCTCTGTTGAAGGTGGGTGTAGTACCCGTAAAACTAGAATTATTGTTTATTTATAACCACTAATTAGATATGTTATTAGGTTAATCACAATATTGATTTGTTTAAGAGAATACTTTGTTAGAACTTGTATTATATGTTCTCAAATATCTTGGAATGATGTTGAGACTACTTGTCTTGTTATTTAAATATTTATTGGAATTGTTTTAATTTCTAATCTAATGGTTTTATTTGTTTATTTTTAATTTATAAATAATATGTGGTTTTGTAATTTTGAACAACCACTATTTGTAAAGGATGTGTATGCCTGTAATTGTTTTTTTTTTTTACACGGGACTATCATTTTGTAAACGTTGTTGGTGTGCCGTAATTATAAAATAAAAAAATAAATTAGAAAAATCTATAAAGATTACTATTTCTTGAATGCATGAATCGAACATTCTCCGTCGAACGCACGGCTACTGTTCGTAACGTCTTAGGTTCGAAATCTGCGCTGAATGCCAAGTTACTAGATGTTTCTTTCTGTGATTTTTTGTCCAGATGAGAAGAAATTCATCCATGCCTCTCTTGACTACCTACTTACTAGATAGGTGGAGTCAGTATTATACAGAGAGGCCATCTTTCTGTCTACCGATTTCCTAAGCCACCACCTTAAGGCTTTTGTACCTACTACCCTCGTGAGACGGAAGTTAGTTTGTGAGTTAGCAGGGAGCGATGGGTTAATGTGTATTTTTAAAACAATTTTCTGTCAAGTCTGCGAAAACTAGAAACAACAACAACATCGCGAATATTTCAGTAGTAACTTTTTATAAAATAAATTTAACGAATCTTATATAGCACTAAAAAAAAACAAAAAATATATAAATGAAAAAACTTAAAAAACATCGCCTAACAACAAACAAAAACCGTAAACAAAAAAAACTTATTTCTGTTTAAAAAATTAATCGCTCTTGGTTTTTCCATGAAATTTAAACAAAACGTCATCACTTTATTAAGAATTCTTGGAACTACACCAGATATTGAGCTGAGCTGTTAGTTACCGAACTTATTAGTTATCACAGCCACTTGTACGTAAGACTTCAAGTCTGTGTGTGAAATTACAGATGGTTCTTAGCTAATCGTTGTGTCCAACCAACTTATGTACGTGTATGTATATTGAGTAACTTATGCGTTTTGTATAGCTTGCATCTATTTGTTTATTAGCTATTGGTTCTGTATTAGCTTCGGCTCCTAAAGTAAAACAAGGCAGCTAGGGTAGTTCAGAACATTGGTTTAACAACCTAAAAAAAATACAAATCGAGCCTTTAGTCGATATAAAGATATTTTAAGAATTGGTATCACTCGATCTTTTTAGTTGCTCATGGAAATCAAATTTCCAGTTCCATAAAATGAATTTTGGAATATTATTTTCTGCATAATATTTAATAATTTATATAAGTACCAACATGCCACTTTAAAGCTTTGCCTTTACTAAATCCCTAAAGGCAGTTACTAGTAACCTTAGCAATTTAGAATTCACAAAATTCTTCAGTTTGGCTCTGTAGTAATTTACGTGGAAATGATTCAAACCGCCACGGATATTGCATACAGACCAACATTCCTTACGTCTGCGGCTTTTCCCTGTATGACTCTCATTTCTAAGATGCATATTTAAGCCGTTATATCACAAGACATTCCTGTTTCCGGCGCCTCGTGTTGACCCCATGGCATTTCTTAGAGTTTTCATATGATACTTATGTCGTTTCCGGCACGAGGTTACATTATATTCTTAGTAGACACCACAGAATTAAACTCTTACAAACGACTTTCAGCTTTACATTCTTAGGAATAGAGGATGTTTAATCAGAAATCAGAAACGTTTATTTCAAATAGACCAATTACAGGCACTTTTGAATTGCCAAAATGTCGGTCAGTCAAAAAAAAAAAAAATACAAGTGAAGCTAAATTGCAAG
The DNA here is from genome assembly GCA_961205895.1 of Mythimna pallens. Taxonomy (NCBI): domain Eukaryota; kingdom Metazoa; phylum Arthropoda; class Insecta; order Lepidoptera; family Noctuidae; genus Mythimna; species Mythimna pallens. The sequence continues at coordinate 9,822,912 of OY540829.1, forward strand.
CTAATCATAGAATCTATCGGAAATAGTGTCTGGTAGTGGCATGTTTTTGGAGCGACTGAATTAAATTATCGATAAAATATGTGCAACCATTTATATGTAAAGTATCTTTTTTAAATTGGTCTTGCTCTCGAATTGATGTTTACTTTGCATCATCCCTTCACTGAATATTAAAACAAATTTTCAACTTGATAAGGTACATCCGATATTCAACTGTCTACAATCGTAATAATAAAGAAGTATATATGTAAGTAGTATATCGTAACAATGTCTGGCCAAGCTCGCCCTTGGTTTGGTACGGATTGTGATCATACCAGGCATTGGACTCTTGGGGGTGCCGATTGCATGGAAGCAAGCTAACGTACAGCCCGTACCCAAGAAGGGTAGTCGGGCTGATCCAGCAAACTACAGATCAATCTTAGTAATGTCCATTCTCTGTAAGACAATGGAACATGTACTCAACACTAAGCTCCTGACATACCTAGAAGCTAATGACATCCTAAGTGACCGTCAATACGGTTTTCGCCTAATTCAGTGAACTGATGACCTTCTAGCATATGCCATCCACATCTGGAGTGAGGCCATCGAGAAGCACAGGGAAGCGCTTGCCTTCTCCCTCGATATCTCGTAGGCTTTCGATAGGGTCTGGCAACAACCGAAAGAAGGAAGCTTTCTAATAAGGCCGAAAGCCTTATTAAAAAGCTTCCTTCTTTCGGTTTACCTGCTGGATTTTGTCCTTGGATCGCAGACTTCCTGAGTGACCGGTCCATCCGAGTGGTCATCGATGGTTGCTCATCAGGTCAAATGGCTATTAATGCCGGGTACCCTCAGGAGTCAGTGCTCTCGGAAACATTTTTTTTTGCTGTCGTCTGCATATACAGACGACAGCACTGCTGCTAAGAGTTACATATTCAGCTCGCGAGCTAGTGGGTCAAAGATGCTAGATATATGAGGCTATAGTCGAGCGCTTGAACTGGTCTTTGGAGGCAGTCTCTGAATGGGGCGATGCCAATTTGGTTAAGTTCAATGCTGCTAAAACCCAAGCGTGTCTATGTTCCGCTAAAAGAGCCAATTCAGCCCTGCTACAACTTTCTGGGGCGTATCCGTGCCGATAACCAACTATCTTGATCTTCTTGGTGTTACGTTGACGACAACACTCAACTTTGGACCATACATAGAAGCAAAGACTCAACTGGCTGCAAACAGCTGGGAATCCTCGCAAAGGTCAGACAGTACTTCACGCCGCAACAGCTGCTCAAACTTTATCATGCGCAAGTTCGATCGTGTATGGAGTACTGCTCTCATCTTTGAGACCGATCTGCCCGATACCAACTTGATGCACTTAAGGCAATTGAGAGGCGAGCCAGGAGGATCATTGGCAATGATGCACAGTCGAAGCTTCGACGCCAAGTTGCTAGCCTGTCGGTTTTCTACCGGTTGCATTTTGGGGAGTGTGCGTCGGAATTGCATAACCTAATTCCGCCTAGCCCGTTCTATCAGACCACCAAGATTACCGGTACATGGTGAACATCCCACCTGTACGCACAAAACATTTTGGGAACACATTCGTTGTGCGTACAGCTAAAAAGTGGAATACCCTGCCGGAATCTGTGTTTCCTGATGGCTACAACCTAGGTAAGCGCGTTCCAACGTCGACCGCATCGTCGCTTTCCATCAGGTGAGAAAGCGGTCAAGCGCGAACCTTTAAATAATTTATTTCTTTCCTTCCTGATTTCAGTATGTCCCAATAACCATTTTAATTTCTACAATTCGCTTGATAGATAACGCTCATAATTCGAATTTTGCTTGCTAAAACCAGAAATAAGTTTTGATTATAAACGGTTATACTATTCTATAAATATCTAGAGTAAAGCTAGGTGCCTGTTGATCTGGACTAGATCTATGAGTTGGCGCATATTTCCGTATCGACCTTTCAAGCGTCTCGCGTCTGTCTATCCGTCTTAAAGTATTTTTGTAGTGAACTTCATATAATGTGGTAGTTATTTATTTTAACTATGAAATTATAAAATTAATGATTGATTTTAATTTGTTATATTTAGGATTTGCAAAAAAGTCTGACGGTTTTTGGATGGGAAATCATTAAGCTTCTCTCGCTCTGGGTGGGACGAGAGGGAGTGTTTAACTTACTGACTATAACCTGTCCGTGTTCTTTCAGTTACCCTTTGCGTTCTAGGGCCTCGGTATCTCTTTCGAACAATTCCGCAGGGTGATAACAGCTACGGGGCAATATATAGTGCAAATATGAACACTGGGTACTTAATCTATACTTCTATACTAATATTATAAATATGAAAGTTTGTTTGCTTGATCGTGCTTACTTCAGAAACTATTAGTTCGAACTGAAAAAAAAATATGGATAGCCCATTTACCAAGGAAGGCTATAGATAATTATAACGCCACGACACGGAGCAGTAACCAAAGACGCGAGAGACTGCTAGTAAATTGTATTTCTCCCAAAACACAATAGGGTATTACACTCATTTTTGAAAAGTGTCTCAATTGGATTCTATAGTGCTAATAAACCACTAAAAAAACAAAATATTTATTCAGTCGCTAAGTTCCCTAAAAATGCATTTAAAATTTTCATTTTCGTATTTGACAAAAATGTTGAAAGCAGTGGACGCCATATTTACTCTAGTCGTGACGTCAGTTGGCTGTGTAAACAAATGCGCTCAGTATGGCCGATCAGTTGACAGCTGTCACTTTAGTTTACACAACCGAATGACGTAATAACTTGGTGGCTACTATTTCAAGGCGATAAAAAACAGATAATAAAAACAGAAAACTTTGATTTGAATTTTAAAATTTATTTTGTTATTTTATGAACTAAAACTAACACTTACCGACTGCATTTTACCTAAGCTATCATAATAACTTATTTTTTTATTTTTTCTCATATAGAGTAAAATACCCTATTCTATTACTCCTGCATTTCTGTTATTTGCAATTTTTAATAACTTGCTTAATAGTAGGAAATCAGCTAACTTCAATGCATATTGTAACTTCATTATATCTAGTGCCTCCAATGCAATAACAATATGTGCGTGTGTGTTAATGTGTTGATGATAAATGGAATTATATTCGTGGGTCGCGCAGGCGCACCCACAGTGGTACCCACACCTACACCACTTGTACCAGCGTATCCCTATTCAGAGAATGTGGTTCCACCTACTACGGTTGCACAAGCATTGATATTCAATTCACAGGTAATCACACGATAACTGTCGCACAATGGAACCGACTGCACTGATGATTAAATGCTTTGATTAATTTGTGGAAATTTCCTGGTTTTGCATATACTACCGCTATTCAACTTGTATTGACTGTTATTTGCATTCTGGTCTGGGATTGAATCGATGTTTAAATAGCCAGGTTGTTGTCAACTGACGCTACTTTTATTTAGTTTATTTATAGCAACAACTGGGAATCGCTTAAAATGTTTCTGAACTCGTAAAAATTATATACCTAGTTATGTTAGTAAATTAACTTCGTAGGTTAGTCAGTATTGCAAAAGTAATCACGATTGAAATCTCTGAAGTAAGCGGAACAACAATTTGAATCAAAATTTCAGCTGATTTTCATCACGCGGCATCAAATTGGACAAATTGTTTGCTAAACTTCCAGAAAAGTAATGTAATCAGATTCAGCAAAACCATTTATGCGCCAAACAAACGATTTAGGAATTATTATAAATCAGAGATTGTTTAATTGGTGAACATGATGAATGACGGTCATTTTAGTACCATTCCTACCAGTTTTAGTAAGGGGCCATCTGTGTTAAAATTTCCTAAGCACCTATACCTAATGTTATAATAATATGGAACTTGATTATTAAAACCAGTCGTGGGCAGCATGCTATTCAGCGCGCCTACGTATCTCTGTTCTACCTCCAATTTGGTCGTATCGTTTCGCAACGCCACACAATCCATGCCTGGCTGTTAGTACCAAATTCTTAACCCACAGAGTAACCCGTGGGCAGGTGGAAAGTGGACCGAGCCGATACTCAACTGTTATGCAACACATCAATATGGCATGCACCTTATTGGATGCGAAAGTTGACGGCACCGTCCTTCACAAGGCGATGGCATTTAGTCCAGCTCAGAAAGCCGTAAACCTAGAGATAACTGCATTTTTTTGTTTTGTCTTTAGCCTATCAGACGGTAGCAGTTAGACATAACGTCGAAACAAACTTGCCGTCAGATTTTTATTCCGACTCGTACTGATTGAGATAACAAGGAACAGCTGTAGCCATCCTATTAATTAGCAAGTTTGCGCTTAGCATCTCATTGAATTGGTTGTCCTAATGAAAGTTAAATCTATGCGTAATGTCTTTATGTTTGATAGTGCTAGATGATTTAGGTGGTTAGTTGCTAAGTGCAATCAATGTTGAGATGTTCTAGAACGGTCTACCTTTGGATATCAGCCCACATTTACCCACTCCTGACTATAGGGCCTTCGTTTGTGCCACCTACCTTATACTTAGCTAAACCGATTCAACGTCATGAGAATACAAGAGGAAAACTATTGACCATGTCTAAGTCAACCATAAAGTAGTTGAATTATACTTTATAACTTAATTTTAATGAGGTCTATACATTTTAAAAGGCCAAGTATCCTTCAGTTGTCGGGTTGCCCACGCCTTCGACTCAATTAGCCGTCTTGAGAGTTGTTATATTTCACAAAAACGAGAATAACGATTTGTTTACACTTTGATATTTTTATTTCATTTGCTGTATTGCCGTAAACAGCAGTAGGTACTGCCTACGCGCTTGTATCAGAAATCCTTTGTAAGTTCGTTATCAGCAGGTACCGTCGACGCATGATTGAATTAACAAAGTTTTTATTTTTGTAGTTTCGCAATACATATTCCGCAATTAGTGAATTTCATGAAACGTAGTTAATTAATTGCTTTATTTGTGTTTCCGATGGATTTTATTGTTTTTTGCATCAATGCTTTCGTGCGTTTCGAAATTGATTCACAATTAATAAAACGTTTCTCATGAACTCCAATTAATAAAATATATGAATATAATTGATATTTAGTCAGTTGTTGAATGCGAATATTTATGCATTGGGCATAAGATAATTCCCTAGATAAAACAAAATCTCAAAAGGAACTGATTTAACTACCTAATTAACTTATACCAATACCACTCAAATTGTGATGTAATAGGTAACTTACTAGTTCAGTGTGTTTATTAAGTTAAATTTACATTTAATATAACTAAATTAGAACTGCACGATTGAACGAAAGAGGCCCAGAAACGCAAAGAGCAACTGCCTTTTACTTTCTTCCTTACACAGGTGGGTTTAGTCTGTAAAAGTGTGACACCCCCTGTTGCTCCACCCCGAGAGGGATGATTTAATTTGATGATTACCCACCTCAACATAATATTCATGGGTAACTAAACTAAGTCAGATAATCATCCGTCGGTTTTCCGTTTTTAAAATTAAAATTATTACATAGACGTCTGAATGTACCTAAAACAAATATTATGTAATATAAGCAGATATACTGTCCAGAGACATGAATTGAGTCCTTACTGTCAGTGCCGATAATGAGTCTAGGAGCTTCGAGTTAAATGATATGACATCGTTTTTCTGGGAGACCTAACATGCCAGATCTTAATTCGGTGATTGAAATATTAAAGGACACCCAATTATAAAATAGATTAGATACTAGTATTATAACAGAATGCGTGGTAGAGATATTAGGTACAGAAAAGTAATAGAGAGCTACTGGCTATGAAAGAGAGTTTAATCACGCAATGTCTTTCTGCGCAATCAGATAAATTATTTAAATAATCTTTTTTGATTCCTATCACACAAGAACATACACCTAGTTCAGGAGCCTACAGAATCTGTTTATGAATTACGTTATTACGCCTTTTTTGTTTTGCACTAAAGACGTTGTAAAATCAGGGCTGATTTAACTGATAACTTGACATAGCTGTTTAGTAAAAATTGCAACTCTCAAATAAGTATCGTTCGCCTATGTTTTCAACCGTTAGCCTCAAATATGCAGTAGGTACCTACACACAGAGTAGGTACATCCACCGGGATGCATTTAAAAGTCGTGAATGATGTAGGTATTGCGAACGATATGGTGCGTTGGGTTCAGTTCAGAGTGCAGGAGGCGAGTTGGGTCACTTCCTGCGGTTGCGTGACACGCGCCCCCCTTATCGTGTTCATTGATAGATTTATCTGGACGAGGTCGAGTTGTCCGCTCCTCGATCCGCATAGCGCACTAGTCACGCGCGCACTCTCGCGCAAAACATCACATATTCGCTACTGCAAAAACTACCCAACTCAGGTAGGTATGTCAACGCTTACACATGTAGATCTGAAAATTAATTACTATCTGATCGCAGTTACAGTCTATCAACAGAAACAATCTTTCCTAAAAGGAATTAATTATAAAAGGAACCCCGACGCTGCCACAAACGGTGCACTGTTGTCATTCAGCGAAATCAGTTTCCGCGAAAAGGACCTCCCCATTTGGTCAGCGACGAGTGATGTCGTGCTGACTCGCGCTACATCCAATACATATAAACATTACTAAAATGTTAAATACCTAAAACTGCATCTCAATATTTTTCTTCGTAGTTAATTTTTATTTTCGCACAATCATTTCTTTGTCGTCGTTTTAAATATCGAGTCTAGTCGGTTGAATTTTTTTCACAATTCACTCAACATTATCTTTGGCAAAAAAACAAGACTGGCGCCACATTGATATCCAACTACATAAGTTTTTTAAAAACGCGTCGTATTGGCTTTTAAGAAAGATAACGTTAATTCTTTGAGAGCAACGGTATCTCGTTTGGAGCCCTTTAAACGATTCTTATCTCTGAAACTGTATCCGGATAGCTGATTTTTTGTTATGCCCTTTTGGCACGTGTTTTGTCGTATTGTTTGAAAGTCGGGTGTCGTAACGATCGTTCGTTTTGACATGATTCGGACGTATTCGTACCAAGAAACGATGAAAGAGGAGAACCGCTTCCTGCATTCACGGATTAGGTGTAGGGTATCGGTATACCGTCGCCGGCGCTGTCTAGCGGTCTGTCCTTACAGCAAACCTATGTGCAACGGGACACCGCTAATGCTAACTTAACTACTGCTGACGACTTATAATTTCCTGTCAATGTTCTTTGAATTTTCATAGAATAAATACACAAGGTTTAGTTAACGCTTACTTTATATACGTCTAAGGATTTGAATGCAGGAAGAGGCATGACTTGATGTTTAAGTACCCAGCGATGAAAATGAGTAACGTGTCGCGTAGGAAACTATGACTTCAGCGGTTAAATTGACGAAATGGTTGCACGTCACCCAATAAATATTATCTTAACAACGGTTATATATCTAATAAATTATCTCCAATTAGCGAATCGTCCGTCATCGCATGTTAAGAGCGTTTTGCGTCAAACCTATCTGGTTTGAAAGTGATAATTTTAATGAATGAAACCAAAGCACATTTGTTCAAGGTCGATGTTCGGGACGTGTTTTTTAAGATTGGTATAAATAGATGACGCACCGAGAGAAGATCCGGTGTATGTGCTGGTGGTAAGCAGTGGCACAGTTTGTTCGTGTGGAGTGTCACTCGCGGTGCGCGGACGCCTGCGCCGCGTGGAGCGCGCGGCCGTTCGGCGGCCGACTGTTTCAGCTCGCCAACACTCAATGCTCCCCATTCATTCGCACGCATGAATGAACGACGTTTAGCACGTGGCCGAAAAAAAAATATACTGAAACTGTCGTCTACTCTAACACGACGGTAATACAGAAACTCTTGAACCGACCTTGCGTCTAGCTAGACTGTAAAACCTACTAGTATCAGTAGCATTCGCACTCGGAAAATTTACACGAAAAACTAGTTTTACCGATTCCAAATGTTTTTTTTTTGTAATACAAAGTCAATCGTAATGAGCGGGTAATTTAAATGAGTGGAGCATTAAAATAATATAAACTGATTTGACAAAACACCTAATCTTTCGAAGTTTTATATAAATATTTCTTACCAGTTTATATTTAAGATATTTTTTTAATTTTTGAGTTTTATTTTTTTTCTTCTTCGTGTTACTTAGGTACTCGTTACTGAATTAACGACTGTACTAGCTGCTGTCTGTGGTTTTACACGTTAAAATTCTTTTGCTATTCCTTCCGAACATAATACCTAGGTACCGAGATGGTAAATAGGTATTCTATGTATCCAGGCAATCCCATGTGCCATGTGTGTATGATGGGTTCCCTCTATCTGTCACAATCTTGATCCGAAATTTATTTGGCAAAACACACTTGGTATAATCTTCATTAAAAGAATATTTTTAAGGAATACAAATTATTCAACATTGCTTGGCCGAATGTTTGTGTTCGAATTTACAATGACATACCTACTTTTAAGATGGCAGAATTTTATTTGGCAAAATTACCTTTGCCATTGTTAAAATTCCACCTAATTTCGTTTAGCTTAACGTTTATTTAGAGCGATGATAATTTGGTATGTATTTAATTACCTATATAGTAGTTTGTATATATGTAAACGTCGAAAATTAAAATATCTACCGGTAAAGTGCATAAGGCCATGAGTGAGCATTCCGAACTCGGAATTTTAGGGCACCCCGACACGAACAGATTAGGTTAGAAGGCTAAGGCGGGAGCGGAGTTAGCTACCGACTTAGCCTCTGTGGTTATTTTATTAAACAACCACCCAAAAATAGGAGCATTACTTTAACCTTCGCAGGCAGATATAGGACGCCCCCTCAGGAGGCCTCCGTCAATCCTACTCAAGCTTTTTGGATCGGTTTTTGGGATGACGGAGACTAAATTGAGTGAGCGAAGTGAGGAACAAAGCCCCGTTATCCCCTTCGTGTTAAGTTACTTTAAATAAATAAATGAATAATTAAACCCTGTAGGACCTCCATCGACCCTATCCAATAGGGTCGATGGAGGTTTTCATATTACTATTACCACCGCAGCTAATAGTCATTTTATATTCGGTATAAAATGTATCCCAAAAGACGCTTCTAACTGTAAATTTTCTGCGATACCTATGATGGATCTGCTTTTTAACTATTCATCATCTTCCTGCCCTTGTCCCGTGTTATTTGGGGTCGGCGCAACACGTTTTCTTCTTCCATTCTGCCCTGTCACTCGTCATACTATCACTAACTTCCTTTTCTTTCATATCACTCTTCACACAATCCATCCATCTTTTCTTTGGTCTCCCTCTCCCTTTCCATCCATCCACATGTGCTTTTTAATTATTATGGATAGGAAATTTATGCTTAAAGATTATTCTGACTATCAAAATTATAAGATTTGAATGTATGCCAAACGATTTTCTGCGAAATGAAGTTTATGCTATCCGCTGTTACGCAAAATAATATTATGAAATAAAAAGTTCTGCTATAAAAGGTAGCTTTTATAGCAGAACTTTTTATATCATATTATTTTGTCCGGTCTACGGGTCTGCACCCGGTGATGATATTAGCAGGATTATTGTCCTGCTGATAAAATTACGTATTTAATTTTGCTTCAATATTTTAACGAAATTTAGAAACACGATTTAATATTATGTCGTCTAAAATGTTATGTTTTAAAAGGACACGATTTGTAATAGTAGGTAAGTATCAAATTACATATATATTACAACAAAATTGTAAAGGGAACACCAAAAGTGCGATGGCGTTATTTAGGCCTACGTAAACAATTTTTAATGTTTGCCTCACTTAGGCAATATTATGTGGCATATTCTGCATTAATTAAATATGTGAGTTTATTCAAATACTTAACTATTATAAAACAAATGAATTGATTAAAAAATCTGTCTACATAAAAAAAAAAACTCGATTACTTAAATCACCAATACTTACGCACTAATGATTGTTAATTTCACAGATGTCACTTAAACCCACTGAACTTTATATTTGAACGACACCACACACTTCACTTACAACGAGTTACCCTGCAGGCCAGGAGTGTCGGTAGCGCGCGAAACTGATGGTCCTACCATGAGGAAGTCCGATGAGCTTTGAACGGGATTGTTCCTGAACGGGAGCTGCCAGGCCCGCGCATGCGCCCCGCGCTCCGGGGCGTGACCTAGACCCTGAAAAGACCACCCCCTCGCCCACTCAAATCACGTTTCTATGGTTACGGGCTCAAATAATTTCCAAAAGTCCACCAAAATCATGTAGAGAACGAAAAACAGCAAAATATACGATAAATCAATACTAATTAAAAATCCTAGACTTTTTTGTGAGGCAGTTTTCACAGTCCACTTCCCTTGTCCGAGAAATATCGTCGTTGCAAAATAAGTCATACGGAAGCGCAGCGAAGAAAGTAGATCTGTGCCTACATTGGTGGCTCCACCCAATCAACGAGGATGCCAGCCTCGCATTGGTGTTTCCTAGAATGGTATGAGAAATGATGACCTTCTTGGTGAATTATTGACGACATACAAGACCTACCTAGTTAGTACTGCAGCCTATTAAATTAGCATGGCTGGCGAAAGAACTATAGGCACCAAATTAAAGCAACCAACATGTTAATACATTACCATTGGTTTAAATACAAAAGGTACTGGTATAAATAATGTGCATTAAAAACCAACGTTAAAAATGTTAGGTTGGGAGAGCCCGATGAACTGTAATGTGGAAAAGAAAAAAATATTTTGTCTGGAATGTGATCTGTATTAATGATAGCGAAACATACGACACGAGCCATATGAATAGAATACAAATAATTACAAAACTTCTAGCTAAAGAAATAGTACAGAAAGACGGGAAGGTTCGATTACATTACAGTCAAAAATTCAAGATTGATGCGGGAATTTCCAAACACTCACGAAATGTTCCAGAAAAAAATTACAAGTTTTTAAAAAGAAGCTGTAGCTGACTATGCTACAGTAATCTGCTCTCGTAACCACAGATCACTTGTAAAAAAATTCAAATGCTTTTAAAATTACTTAAGATCTGACGCCTTCTTAGAAATTCCCAGAAATAAACAATAAGTAATTGCTATCGATTCAGGCAGACCTACATTGTTTGCTGGTGAAGATAAGGGCAAGATAAATAAATTGAAAATAGTGTAAGTATCGATCCTTTAATGTAGACTGGGTGAGCTTACCTACAACACGACTCCTACTTAGCAGCCTATTAGTTTTTTTTTTTTTTGAGTTAGGACCTCATGAAATAACTTCTGCCACTCTAGGTGGAGCGTCTCAGACTTTTACTGACTAAAACCCTCTCCTATGTTCCTTGTTTGCCTTCGTTCCAGGACTCCAGGGTACACTTTCACACAACCCATGGCCCCAGTAGGCTTCGGGTTGGAGAATTCGGGATCCCGGAGGCTGGGGCGTGAGGGACGTTCACTCGCGCGTGCGGTCGCCTTCTTCGCTAGCATTACTGCTTCGCAGAAGGAAGCGACTGCCTGCCATTCCTCCTCGCTCCGAACCATGGCCTGTAACAGGGCCCGGCGTGAAAGGCCGTTGCCGCCAATTGCCCCCATAAGGACACAGCGGTGCTCTGCCCAATCGGGGCACACCTCTACCGTATGCTCCACCGTATCTTCCGGGCGGTACACTCTCTGGTTTACACCAGAGTTTGTACCATTGTAAACACAAAATTGTATAAATGGAGATTAGCCAAGACCAGTTAGTCATTCCTAGTAAACAGCATACGCTCTTAAAGGCGGAAACTGAACGTTCCCTCACTAGGGAAAGTTCAAAACCCATATTAAGCGTGTCCTAACCAAAAATGCCTATTACAAGTTTAAGACTATGTCAAAGACACGCTTGTTTGGCAATGACTGCTTGCTTCTGCACCAATATTGTGTAAATGTGTCTATTAACTGATCCGTCTTTGTTTTAATATATTCTTACCCACTTTGATTTTTCTAACATATTGCTTTTGCAATATTTTATATATTATTTAGACCTCAACCACCTTAAATTCGTTAGTAATTTATTTTATTATAAAGACTTCCCTGAAACTTAAGTAGGTAGGTACGTACTTTATATAGGTAATACCTAAACCTTACGTGTAGTTTAATTATGATACTGCATAATTATTAATCTAGAGGCACCGAGGTATCATGGTAGTTGTTAGAACATCTTCGGGAAAACGATATGATGAAATGCAAAGCCATATTTAAATATTATTTGACAGTTGAAGAGGTATAATAAAACAGAAAAGGAGCTATGGAAACAATTGTAAAAGGTTTCAGAGGCTGGGTTTTTGCTATTTGAGAATTGAATAAATCAAAATCAGTCTCAGAGCAGTTACAAATCAGCAAGCTACAATTGATCTAATATTTGACTAGCAACACAGTACGTTTATAATAGTGAAGAGACAGGTTTTATAATTGTTCATGTATCAGAATAGGTACAAGTAGGTACAGTGAGACACTTGCTCAGGTGTCTCGTGCGTGGAATCAATGATTCAAACTGCTATGATTGACTCTCCAATAATTTCTCTAACTTCCTGCCTATTAACCGCAGTCGCTTTATAAATGAATAGTTAAACTCAAGCTGCTGTTGACAATGGCGTAAGAAAACAAACACTTAGATACAATCATAGCGATAACATAAGAATTGGTTTTAGGTACCATCAAAGAGTCAAAGTCTTAATGATGATAATAACTATCTCATTACTGTTGTCAACTGATTTACGTGGTAATCACGGGGCACCAACAGTCAAACAGGGTGAATATAAACAAAAATTTAAAGATTTTCCCGTTATTTAACATTTTTCCAGCATTTATTCATTAGTTGTAATGAAAATCGATGCTTTAATTGAAATCAATAATTTAAATGGATACAATGTCAAAGTGAAATCCTAATCATTTTTGTTCTTGTTCACCCCGTTTGGCGGTATGTACCTTGTGATGTGTTTAATATTTTTGACTGGCCTGTTGGTCTAGTGGTTAGTGGGCCTGACTGCTATGCCGGAGGTCGTGGGTTCGATTCCCACCCAGGACAAATATTTGTGTGATGAGCACAATCATTTGTTTGTGTCTGGGTGTAATTTATCTAAAATATGTATGTATTTAGAAATATTTAAGTATGTTTATCAGTTGTCTAGTACTCATAACACAAGCTCTGCTTAGCTTGGGACTAGACGGCGTCGCGTTGTGTTATAGATTTTTATACCTAATTAAATAATGCGCATAGTGAGTAGATATACACCATGTAGATACCTATCATAACATTATATCTATGTGTAACAAATAAATACATTTGACATTGACATTATAGGTTACGTGCTCTCCACAGAAGACATTTACCGATGTCATTAAGTTACTGCCATAGCTGCTTCTGCTAAGATAAGCTGATGAAGCTTGAGCAGAAGCAACATTTCGTTATCCTTTGATAATAATTACGATAACCATTGGGTTGTTACAAGCAGCATACCTTCTCCCGTCCCGACGTCAAAGGCCCTATGTCACACTGTACCGGCGGAGATAACAATAAAATAATAGAAATTACTAAGATGTATCGATTGACATGCGCTCCCAAAATAACACATAATCCTGTAGATATATATAGTTTAAAAAAAAACAGGAATGCTTTTGAAAATCATCGCCACTGATATAGAAAGCCACTTTCTTTATAACCCTTTTCTTCAGTCAAAACCTACGGCAACCATTGCATAAATCGTCCTCAAAGTTACATTGTCACTTGTACACCTATTAAGATGAATGTTCCAGGGTAAACCCTAAAAATTCAATTTTATTTTTAAGTTTTTTTGTGTTCGCTCGTCCTTAAGGACCGAGCCATAGTCGCCGACGCGCGCCTCAAAGAGATGTCAGGAAACTGTAACTCGTGGACCTAGAACGCAAAAGCCAACTGAAGGAACATAGGTAGGATTTTAGTCAGTAATAGTCTGACACGCCTATTCGCTCCACCCTAGAGTGAGAAAAGTTATTAGATGATTTCCCACAGTTTCAAGTTCTATGATCATTAAGATACGACCGTAACAAATATGGCTTTACTTTCAGAAGCTGACGTTACAAAGTGCAAAAAACTTCTGTCTACAATTCTTGCACCTTACGTTCGGTTGTTGAATTATATCCATCGTTCGATCTCTAATCAAGAATAGAACAGAACAGTTTGACTGTTAGAAATTTCTCAATTATAACCGAGGATTGGAACCGTGCCCAATAAATAACAATAGGATTTGGTACCTACCTATCTATACCCTATATTAGCAGCTCTACTGTCGAGTTACGAAACCTCTTTTGTTAAGGCTAGACTGCGATAGTGAACAGTGTTGATTTCAACCTTAAATGTTCTTCGAAGATGATTAATTGAATATAGTTTTACTGGGCATTTATGATGGTACAGAATCTTACTGGTTTCGCGCAACCGATATCACGAATTGAACACGGAAATGGAAATACGCAAGTCTGCCATCGTTAGTGGGTTCCATTAACTACTTGAGTTCTTACCAATCAGATGTCCTTTTTATCTCTTACAAAGAACTTACCCTTCTTTCTTTGCTAAGGTGACGATACGCCTGTCACCAAGATTTCTCCAGACTAATAACCGATTAAGTTCTTCAATTAGATTCTTAGCAGTTTCTTTCGATCCCATATTCGGTCTTGAATTAAATACAGGTCGATCGATTACTTTTCTAATACGGGTTAAGATTTTATTGAATAATTGAAAAAGTGTCATTATTTTGTCAATAAAGATGTTATACTGGGAAAAATAATACAAACAAAATTTTATTACTTTATAATTTAATAAAAGTTCTTCAATATAAGAATATGTCCGATTCCATCTATATAATACAAAGCGTTTCAAAAAGGGAAAATACCTACATATAAAATACAACCTCCTTGGACTTCTATTCCGATTACCATCATCACGTTCAGTACTCAATCCCTGTATGTACTACATACGAGGAAAATATTCCAAACCGCATTCAAATTTCAACGAAAATATACTATTTTCGTACAATAGACGACCTCCTTTCTTACGGATAGGTAGACAGTGCCCCTAGTGGAGTGAACAGAATTGTAGCTACTTATATTTAGTAAGACAGTGAATATTATAACATTTTATCTACATTCAGAAGCACCGCAGGAAGGTGTTGCCTCACAACGACACTATCGACATCGAGATCGTTTATTGCACTACTTGACGTTACAATTAAGACATGAAAAGATTTCTCATTATATTTATTTACATAAAACTACAAAATTTTATTGTAAATAATTCATGTGAACATTTTATTTACAAAGATCATTCTTCATCAAGGAGTATTCTTTAAAATAAACTGAAGACATATTGGTATTTTTTTTTTATAAAATTTGACATCCATCGTCCAAAAATCCTTTCGTTCCAACCAAATCATAAGAACACGTGGCGTTGATAATAAATAAATAAACATGTATAATACTATTTACAATGCGTCTCGAAGTATGAGATATTCGACAATTTTGCCATTCATGATACCGTAGTTACAAGACGTGGCAGTAAGTAAATCATCAGATAAGATAAAATAAAATACAAGGCTTAACCCTGACATTGACATTCGCATTTTCCCACCAATATGTTAAAATAGTTACGGATATAATTCACGTTAGTATTATAAAATTTGATAACAAAATGTAGACTGGTGAGATTCTATGATACAACGGAGAGGGGACTAGGTTTAGATGGAACAGACAAAGCTTTGACGAAATGTATCTACGTCGTAATAATTATATTAATTGGAGAGCTTCACCGTGTGGGGTAGGGCGGTGGGATTACAATATCTGGAAGAGTTTCTTAAGCTCCACCATCAGCTGCCAGTCGGTTTTGATGAGGTCGTCGCGGAAGTAGTCTTTGCACGCGTCGATACTGGCACGGGATATCTGAAACAATACAAAATGCTCAATATCTGTCACCGTCGTATTCTAGAATACAAAACTTCTTTTGTACTCAAGGGCAACAATTCCACTTCATTCCTACCCCATGTAATAAGGTTGACAATTAAAACCACGATTTCGCCTGTGTAATTTGGCTTTCGAGATAATCATAAAACTCAATCTGATTAACTTGAACTATTTTTCGGCGCTAATTTAGATGTATAAATGCATTGCATATACTTAAACAACGACAGACAAACAGTAAACAGAATGCCCATTATTAAGGTTAAAAACCATTGATATTTAACATAATAATAGGTCTCATAAATAATTTCTCGAGAAAAAGTTAATTGAAACCAAATGATAAAACTCATCGAACGTCACAATTAATTTAAAAATTGCTAAATTTAATTGCGGCCTACCAAGACATCCGTAAAAACTGGTTCGAAGCGAGACCCAATCGAGACACCTTCGGAGCTAAAAATAGCGGGTCCATGTTGAATGTACAAGTGGTTCATTCAGGTCGACCCAGTTTGGGGCGCATCGATTCAGTACTCCGGGGTGAATGGAGGTTTTGACGTCATAGAGAAAATAGGACAGGTTGTGCAAGCAAGGAATTGGGTCACAAGTACCCCCTCTGGTATGGCGAAGCCGACCCCGGTGCAGCCTGCCCGGGCCTCGAGCTAACGACATCGGATCCGGCTAGGAAATCATATTATCAGCCGCTGGAAAATATGGGAAACTGTGGCGTGTATTTTTAGACTGAGGGACGGGCGATAAATAAGACGTCCAAGGTAAAGAGCCGAAGGTTAGGCGAATTTATATATTAGGTTCTAGGGAAATTCATATTTTGTAAGAATAGCATTGAAAGTATATTCCTTTTTTTCCAAGTGATGTTTCAATGTAGTTATAGTATTTAGTTAGGTACATTCGCTGTAAATTTTCTTAGATTTCTGTAATAATTACAAATTATTTTATACCTATACTACATATACCTATAATTACCCAAAAATACGCGAATCAGGAATCTAGAAAATTTGTCTGTTTCATAACATTTTCCTTTTTTTTTTTCATTCTTGAATTCATTCAAAACACGATATTTTCATATGAAAGTGGATTGGTCTCTGTCACATAAACAATGTGAGTCCCATCAATGAAACCGCACAGCAAAATATCAATGGGGCTTCTAGAATGAGCCTGACCCGGTCAGCGCGCCTGTGTGCGGGTTGCCGACACGCTGTGCCTGTGTGGCTCCTTGCGACTATACAGAGACTACGACGAAACGCATGGCCCTTCTAAAATGTAGACAAGTAACAAGAGTGTTCTAAAGTACTTTGTGCGATGTTTCGTTATGTCGATTGTAATCATTTAATGGCCACAAACCTTTGAGTCGAATTTGTATTCAAATTTTTGTGATTCTCCTAGATTTTCACATAATACTTATGTAGCATAGAGTGTTCTACGTAAACAATAATATCAAAGTTTATTTTCAATAGCTAAAACTGAGGTATTATTAATTGAGTAAAAACATCAACTCTCAGAAAATCCTGAATTAATTTAAGAAAAGCGAAACTATTAATCATATATTTGAGTCGTAGACAGACATAAACGAAATGAAGAACCGGAATTGCGACACACAACACCAGTCATAAACGTTACTCATTACACGTCCAGTGACATCAATGTAATTACAAAACGACACAAGGCCTGCATCACGATGACGTTTCTCTCTATTTGGTCTTGGAAAGTTTTACGTGATCCTTGTCAAGACTTCATGGTGGAAAACTATAAATAAGACGCAAATGGGAGGCTACTTATAGAGGACAATCAGTTGAGCAACTTATCGACCAGTGTAGATAGCATCTATCTCGAATGTATAAGTAGGGATAAATTGTTGTGTAAGAACATGAAATTGCGTTTGCCAACAGCTATTTCCAAGGTCTTCGAATCAGAACACCATTTTCATTCAAGAACAAGTCTCGGATAAATATTGCAGGCAGAAGTAGATGGCAATTTCTACTATAAGTTGTCCTAGATGTAACACCGTTGTTGTCAGTTAAAATGAATTGAAAAAGTGAATTTACTGTTGAGAGACAAGAAAATAATAAGAAAATTTTCTTAATGACATAACAAATGTATTTATTTTCTATTTAAACCGTTCAAAACACATAATGAATGTAAGAGTGGTTTGACATCAAAGTGATTCAATTCATACAAGTGGTCAAGAGATCGTATGGAAAACTATGACGTCATAAAGTAGCCAAAAATACACCCGGCCTTCGCTCGGGTGACGGAAAATCGTCGAGTTCACATTGAGTGCTTTTATATTGTGCAAAGGAAAGATTGATGTTTTCCACTAATCGAAAACAAAACAGGAAGCTTTTTATGTAGTGTTTAGAGGTTTCAAAGTGAACTGACGCCAGTTTATTCGAGTAAACTTAAGAAGACATTGCTGTTTTTTCTAAATATTTGTATGCATAGGAGTAACGTAATATGTTCCTCCTAGACAAAATGACAGTGAAGCAATATCTTGCAACACAACATGTGTATTTCAATTAAATGTCCCATGTGATTATTGCGTGCTCGTCTTGTCCGTGTATATTACTAAGTAACGGTTACAAATACCCATTGATGCAATGGCTGATTCCAATTTAGTCCTGACCTGAGCAATGACTTCTTTTGTTTCTCAAAGTATCATGTAACAGAATTCGTAACTTCCTACTTAAATAAACTATGTAATTATAATATAATATGAAAAATGTTTCCTTCTTTCTAAATAACCAACCCAAGGTAACCCTCGTATAAAATTAGGTTATAATATTAATCTCGTGATCGCCTAATATTAAAAAAGGAACATCAATTTTTCAAAAAGCTGTGTTTCATGTCACAGAACGTTTTCTGACACGTTGTATAATTTAATACTATAAAAAAAGTAAAGAAGCGAGAAAAATGTAATCATAAACAAACTTGGAATATCTGGCGTGAGAGCAAGCCTAGCAACAGACTGCTCGTATATAACTGATATCATATAACTGCAACGGCTATAGCCCTGCTTCCCCTGGCGGCTCGGTTCCCCTCGACCTAGTGACCTGAGCATCCCCCCGGCGCCCCCCGCTGCAGGCGATCAATGGAGCCGCGAGCCCCCCTTCACCATTGATACTAACCTTCTACTTGCATTGATACAATGCTTTAGTAGGTATGAATGAAAATCCTTCAATGAGTTTCTGTACGCTAGTTCTGCGGCCCGCGGTTGTTATCACACTAATATAATGTATGTAATACGCACACATGCACAAAATGCACGTCGACGCATTTTGTTGGATTCGTCGTGCAGAACGACGCACGAGTTTAGAATATACATCGTATCGGTTAGAAAGGTCGATGCTATGAACATAATGATACGAGAATAAATAGACTGCTATTTTCTAACTGAATGGACACTGATAAATGAATACTAATGTTTGTCACATTACGGATTGATAAGTTTTATCTGCATGCAGACTTAGGTTTTCTACTGGAGCCATTTAATCACTGTGTCACAGGGTACCAAATTATGTACAATGCGTTCGAAATAAGAATAGGATCGATTTTTACGTCATGTTGTGACGCCATAACTGTCAAATCGAAAAATTGGTAGTGTGAGCAAAACAAGAAATTTTTAAATAATATTTATTTACGAATCATGAACGAAAAAAGTTTAATCAGAATCCAGTTTTCAATTTTGCTAATCTCTGCGTCACTGTATGATGTGTCTGAGTAGTGGCAAATGGAAAAAGAAGGCGAATTGTTCCTAACAATGAAAATAAGAAATAAAATTGTTTTTTTTTTAAACAAATTATGACTTAAATAATATACCTATTTAGCTAATTTATATTAAACAATAACGTTTTTACTTCACCTAGATTTAACTAAGGCTCAGTAATACAAAGCAAAAAAATAACCGTTATAAGTTTTCTTTGCAAAACATACTTTTCTCTTTCCTATTCTTATTTGGAACGCATAGTATGAGTATGTATGTATTGTTCACGTTCACATCACGACTAGAATCGATTCAAATACAAAGTCAGTGGGATCCGCTAATAGTAATAACGTTTTCGATGTTCTGCTACAAAATCGTTCGACTTTATCGGAAATCCTGGGCCATTACGAGGTAAACAGACCATCAATTAAATTGATATCTTTCAAAAATACACGTGTAGAGAAACGTTATCAAACGTCTGCTAATACTAGCAGCATAGTACCGGGATTTTTGATATTTAGAAGACGCAGCAACTGACACTGCTTGTTTTTATTCGTGAATCAACATGTAAACTGTTGGGTGTTAGTATTCACGCTTGCTCATATCACTGTAGCGTCAACATGCTGGATTGGCAGTAGCCAACTGAGGTTGCAGCCTCTGTTTATACATTACTATCAATAGTTGATACAATGTTGCCGAAACGCAACAAAACGTATACAATCACGAATCGACACGGCGCTTCCGTTCTCGTCTATACAAATATTTGCATACAACACGGGCCAGGGAGCCATCACGAGAACACGATTCATAATTATTAATATTTGTTCAGTTTCTGTTCGTTTGCAAGTTTTTTTTTTATTATTGATAGGCTCGCGTTTGACCACTATCTCACCTGATGGTAAGCGATGATGTGGCCGAAGATGAAGCACGCTTGCCTAGAACCAACCTAAAGTAAGTTTTTTAAATGAAAATATCGACAAATTCCATTAGGATTCATTGTATTATCGTGAATATTAGTGCCAAAAATCATTGAACATTTCTGAGAATTATTCACATTCATGAATTGCTTTCCAGAATTTGAGGAAAACTTAATCAGTACGAACGCAAACATGCATTCAAAAACACTGATAGCTATGTCAACTTGATATTCCTTATTCAATAAAGTGCTTGGAAACCCGTAACTTTAACTTCCCATACAGTCACCAGTCAAGCAAGACATGCCTAGGTAAATAATCCTCTGTGTCGAACGCAATGCATTCTAATAATAGCCGTATCAATCGGTGCCATTTGTCTATAGAGCTAAAATGGTACCGATATCTTGTGCAATGTGCAGCCCATTCATTAAAGCGTCACCCGTGACATATAGCGGGCTCTACACACGGGCGGATCGCTCGAGACCGCCACTCAAACGTAGGCGTTACCGACGATTGATGTATGAGTGATAAAAGAATTCGTTATATCTATAAAACTTTCACACGTCATGTGAAATGTATTGTTTATTTTCATTGCAATATCAGATATAAACTTTTTTGTTAAGTGTTTTAGAATCTAGATCTGAATTGCGTTCTAGGTTATCGTGTTACTTTCAAAATATTTACAGTTTTGTTGCCGAGTTTATTCTGATTCATAGGAAAATTTCAGGTAATTCTTTGTAATACGAATCTTTTGTTCGTTTAGAAGAAAAACAAACAACAACACATTTCTCAAAGAGTAGGTATCTACATTAATAATATAAAGAAACAGATTTGGATGTTTTGTTTGTAATGAATAAACTCAAGAACTATTGGACCGATTTTCAAAATTCTTTCACCAGTAGAATGCTACTTTATCATTGAATAACGTAGGCTATATATTTTCTATTTTCAGGCGGGCGAAGCCGCTGGTAAAAGCTAGTCTTAAAATAAAGTCGCTGCAGTTGTAGCCGTCCGTCTGTAGCGGGTCTTGGGTGTCTACCAAGTACCAACAGATTAATCAATTGGCGACATCAATTTGTAGTTATAATAGCCACTCCATTGTCCTTTAAGACTTAAATTAAGACTTTCTAAATCGGATCTAAGCATTTACATTTAGTAAGTAAATGAACAATTTAAGTAGATATGCATTATGTTTGAAGAAATTTCATTTCATTCTATTAATCATCTTGGATTATTGATATTCCTTCCATCACCAATAAGAATAATAAGTTATTGGTATTAAACCTTTACTACGGAATCATCGGTTTCAAATCTGCTTTACTTATAGAAATATTATTTACTGGGGTCCAATACAATTGATCAATGCGGAGAAGACATGACATTTTTTTTTCGTTAGTAGTAACTAATATCTACTTTGTGGTAAGGAATGTAAAATAACTGTAAAATGTCCGTAATTCACAAATTTGGGGTGATATTAATGATGAAAACCCAAAATGCTTAGCCGATGCAAACATATTTTAATGGTGTTTAAAATTACCGATTGATTCAGAGACCCATTTTTTTTACGTGGGAAATCACCATAATATATCTTCTTCCGCTTTAGATGGAGCATCAGACTTTTACTGATTAAAACTCATTCATGTTCTTTCAGTTGCCATTTCCGTTCCAGGGTCATGGTAACTCCCGCAGCCTTAACAGACATCGGCCCTAACGGGGCTCTCGGTTTTGCTGACATCCCTTTGAGGCGCGCGTGGAGCACTACGCGCCGTCGACTCTGTTTTGGTCCTCACCGGACGGCGAGCTATCCCTTGTTCGTCGTCTGTTATGTAGGTACTCTTTTTGTCCAAAGTCCAAACCTTACTTTTCAAGTCATTTCATACCATTGCACATTTGAATGATAAATCTGCACAGAAACAAACACGCAAGTCGCACCTTCTGCCCTGCCATCTATTACTTAACACATAAACTATTGGCGCAATTTTCATTCATCACCAGCGCTCGTTCACATATCGTTGTAATAAATATTTTGCAACGATAAAACTATCAAGAGTGCGCGTGATTCATTGACTTGTAACTCTGATTGACTGGGCTTCTGGAAAATCCTGCCACGTTTGTATTAAATTTTCCTTATGAAACATAATCGTATTTTTTTCCGCGTATTAAAATTGAATGGTTTGTTGGAGTAGCGATAAATCATTTTGTAATGATTTTACCGAGAATTAAGGAATATTATCTGAATCAGTTTGCAAACATATGCCATCTGGTTTCCGGCGTATATATTTAATAGTTTATAGTTGAGTAGACTCGGTAAGATCTTAGATTATAAAGGACGCAGCTGTCTGTCAAACTATTGGTAATTGCAGTTTTATATTTGGTGCTCAAACATACACCTAAGTAGGCTATAATAAATGTGTCACATACTTATCTGAAAAGTTAATATTGTATTTTCTTTATTTTATTATTTTGTGTTGTTGTCTAATACATTGCCTGCGTCGAATAAATAATTTTCCATTCTATTATTTCTTACGAGGTAAATATTATAATTTTTCGACAATGGGCTAATTTGTCTCAATCTTTACCGGCCACGTGTAGCAGCTTAGTTTTAGATGTTACACGTGTTGGCAAAATTCGCGAAACTTTAGTGTTGTTTATTTAAATATTAATCTAACTTTTGATATTTAATCATTTAAATTTAACTTAATAAAATTGTTTATTTTTTCAAAAATATTGCTGTTTTTAATTCTATGTAATAATTATGCACCATGTATTTAGAAAGAAGAAACTGACTCCTGAAATTCAGGTATTAAAACCTAGTTCTGGAGTCAGGGGTTTATTTGTAAGGATGTTTATGAAAGAATATATGTACGTGTTTTTTTATATCCCGTAAGTCTGGGGTATAAATGAGATCATATCAAAGACTCAGCTGGCATACGAATTATTTATCAATTATCTTTTTTTTTTTGTTTTCATTTTCCATACATAATAATTCGATAAGTTCACGATTATTAATGTAAAACACCCTTTCGTAAAATATAACAGCGTAAATATGTAATGTCATAACATAATTTCTGCTGCCATATTTTTTTATAACGCTACTATAGTACGGCCGTTATATCTTGGCGTGCCCGAACTTTGCGCAGAAGGCTGCGCACGAACGTTTTTTAGGAACAAAATGGTGGCATGAGGCGACGTGCGCGGGGCGGAGGTCTAGGCTAGAGATTGACTCTATGTAAACACAATCGACCCTTTATTCGATCGAATATCACAATCGATTTTTATCGATTCGGAATTTATTAATTTTTGTTTCTATGAGATATTGGACGAAATAGATTTACAAACTTAGTGAATGTTGTCGTTAGTAAACGAGATTTCGACTTTAATGAAAAAAAAAAACGAATAAAATTTTATTTTCAGACATGATTTAGTTAAATATCAGTTATTTATAAACAACTACTAGAATAACGATTGTTTGAGAATATTTTAAACCTCCATAGAAAATTGAATAAAAATATATTTATATAACTTAATTTAAATCGATTTGAAAAAAAACCGATTAAACAACACCCTCAGACACGCGTATTGGACATCTCTCTTTGGTAGCTTCGTACTTATTCGGCAATGTTCGGTACACAGTAATATGTTTCACTCACACGTTAGGATTGGTGTTATTTTCGTGTTGCTGTCTCTGTCTTGAGCACAGGCGGTGACAATATTGTTAAGTTTTTTGTGTAGTGTTAAGTTTGTTTCTTTCATTCATAAGTTATTTTTGTAGCTTTCTGTCTCAAAGTGTTTTAATATTTATTTTATTTGTACTTGGTCCCTGTATTAGTAAATTTTTACTCGTAATTTTGTTTAAAAAAATTAATGTCAATAACAGTTTTTTTTACGAGTATATATGCGCTAAAGTTCGCAGAGCCTATGTTCAGGGTCGCCAAATTACGTTGGCCGTATTGTACACTACTGTGAAGTTTGGCAACGTCGCAAAAGTAAAGATTTGTCATACTGGTGTCAATTTTTGATCTAAATTAATTAAGATTGATGATATTTTCGAAACTATGCATTTTTGGACCACATATTCTAGGACTTTCAGTATTATTTTTCCTTATAGAATATAAATCTTGAGTTATGGAATATCAAAAACAACACATTGTATATTTTATTATTATTGTTATGTAGTACTAACTACTGCCAGCGGCTTCGCCCGCGTGAATATAGAAAATTGTCCCAAGAGAACTTATTCACGGAATAAAATGGTAAATAAATACGGAGTAAAAGTATCCCATTATGCTGCTATTCCAATACATGGTCTACTTATGTGCCAAATTTCATCTAAAGCTGTTCAGCCGTTCGCATGAAGAAGTAACAAACATAAACACTCACAGACTTTCGCCTTTATAATATTAGTGTCATAGTCGATATACTGCACCCAAGTTGGCTGAATGGAGGTTATTTTGAACATCTACCTACTAAATCCTCACGGTTCATGCTGCTACCATGAGTCCAGAAACAGTCAGGATTCAAGATACAAGTTTCGCTGTATGGCTCTTGTGAAGCTTGATGAAGAAGGTGAAATATATGCATATTATAGCCGAGATATGCATATTATAAAGAGAAAAGCCGTGAATTTAAAATGATTCGAGGTCGCTAGTGCTTTTAACCGACTTCAAAAAGGAGGAATTATATAAATATTCGGCTGTATGTATTTTCTATACAAAACTTGGCAAAGCGTCATTTTGTGCTGAAAAATTTGATCTGACCATTCGGCCATCTGGTATCTAACCATTGAAAAACCGGCCCTTAGTGATGTATCAGTTTACCGACAATAGCCGAGTCGATCTCCAAGGTTAAGCAACGTTTGTGTCATCATTAATTAGGCACATACCGAGAATCGTCGGAAAGTACGCTAAGCTGTTGATCCCGGCTGTCATTAGTAGATCTTTGACAGTTGCTACAGACAGTCAGAAGCTTTTGCCAAGGGTTATCGTGGTAACCAGTGGTTATGGCACCTGCCTCTCATGCTTATGACTGGCCTGTTGGTCTAGTGGTTAGTGGCCCTGGCTATGCCGGAGGTCGTGGGTTCGATTCCCACCCAGGACAAATGTTTGTGTGATGAGCACAATTATTTGTTCTGTGTCTGGGTGTACTTTATCTGTAATATGTATGTATTTAGAAATATTTAAGTATGTTTATCAGTTGTCTAATACTCATAACACAAGCTCTGCTTGGCTTGGGACTAGACGGAGTTGAGTGATAGTTGTGTGAATATTATATATTATTATGCACCGGGCAAGTACCAACGTGAATTTTTCAATTCATATGTAGGTACTTTTCTAAGTTTACCTAAGACATTACTGACACCCCGTGCCTCGAAAAGCATGTAATGCCGTTGGGCCCGGTTGTTATTCGTAAATGTTTAACAGTGGTTACAGGTGGTCACGACGCCAGAAAGTCTGACCATTCGTCTCAAAGAGTACCGTGTGGCCCAGTAACTGGGTTGTGGAGGTCTTATAGGCAATCGCTCCATGTAATGATGGATGGGTTAGTTGGGAAAAGGTTAGGGAGATCATCTCATCAGGGAGATAATCTGGAGGTTGAGGTTTTGATTTCTGTTATCCAGTTGCTGAGTTACCGATGTCAGATAGGCAGTAGCTACATATATTTGTCGTGGCCAGATCATAGAAATTGATCACTTCATGAAATGGCCAACTAAAACTGGCCAGATCGTTTTAAACGTTAAACTTTGATGATATGTAAATCCTCGTTAGGCCTACTTTCTTTACAGTTTTTATTAGAAATCCTACATCAATGTTATGGCCAAACGACGATTGACCAAATTGATCAAATGTTAAGGTGTCAACGATCTGGCCAGTTTTAGTTGGCCATGATCAATTCTAAGATCTGGCCGCGACATAAACATTATGTCGGTAAAGTCAATAGTACGGTAGCTAGCTTGACAACGAGGATTGACACTTTACATTTATTTACACTGTTGTTCAGTTTTTTATTTCTTATCTTAGTATTTTATAATTTCGTACACACCTAACGTTAAAATACCAGTTTGTTATTTATCATTTATCACACATTAACATTTGGTCAAATTGGTCGAATTAGGCTACGAACTATTGCCCCACCCTCCATATTCTCCAGATTTGTCCCCGTGCGACTTCTTTCTGTTTCCAGACTTAGAAAAGTCACTCGCCGTGCAGAAGTTTGATTCAAATGAGGATGTTATCGTCGCTACAGAGCACAACACCACATACACTCACATTACATACACATACGTACATTGCAGACAACTCTAGAAAACGTATTTTTCAGACTGGTTAAAGAAGTTGGAGCATCGCTGGATTAAGTGCATCGAGCTAAAAGGTCTTATGTTAAGAAATAAATCGCCACTTTTCCAAAATGTTTTGTTTTTCTTTTATAGGCTAAGTACTTACACACGATTTCTATAACTATGTTTATAAATATTTAATTTGTACTTTTTAGAAGTAACAGTAGTAATTACCAGTTACCATTGAGAAATTAAATGAGACAGTAACAGAGTTGTCTATTTTTCACGCCTATGGCTTGTAATTTTGTAAAATATTAGGTCTTTACCTATGAAATTGGAGATTTGTATGATAATTTTAAAATATAAAATTTTTGGGTATTTTTTTATTTCAGCTAATCAAAGTACTGGCCCAAATTATCTATACAATTTTGCCATTTTGATGGCAGTTTGTTTATCCCTTTACTGTAGAAGTCTGCCGGACGGGAGGCGATGAAGTCAGCGAAAGCGTTTTGTACCGCATCACAGGTGTTGAATTTTTTCCCACTTAAAAATTGTCTAAATTTTGAAAAAAGTAGAAATCTGTTGGGGCAAGGTCCGGTGAGTACGGTGGGTGACGGAGAGCTTCCAGCTGTAACTCTTGTAGCTTTGCGATGGTCTGTCGTGAAGTGTGAGCTCGCGCGTTGTCGTGGAGAAGCAATGGGGAAGAGCGATTGACTAGTCTTGGTTGTTGAATTGCGAGCTTCTCCATCATTGTTTGCAATTCTTGGCAATAGACATCTGCCGTCACTGTTGTGCCATTCGGTAAGAAGCTGTGATGTACAAGTCCGGCACTGGTCCACCAGACAGTCACCATCATCTTCCTATGAGTAATCTTTTTTTAGCGCCCTGATTAGGTGCTGTACCCGGGTCCACCCACTGAGACGAATGCTTACGGTTGTCGTACAGGATCCACTTTTCATCGCAGGTAACAATTCGATTAAGAATTTCCTCGTTTCTATGCCGATTCAGTAGTGCTATGCATGCTTCGACACGTAAATCTCGCTGTCGGTCGCTTAGTTCGTGTAGCTTTTTTATCTTTCCGATTTGACGCAAGTGCTTCAATGTTGTTTTGACACTAACTCCAAGGCCCACAGCAAGCTCAGCCGTTGATTGAGATGGATCCGCTTCCACTATCGCCTTCAATCCGTCGTTGTCGACAATAGTTACCGGCCGACCGCGAGACTCGTTCTTCAACTCAAAATTTCCAGATTTAAAACGATTGAACCAATAATGGACTGTGTTTATGCAAGCAGTGTTATGCCCGTACACGTCGTTAATGTTTCGTGTTGTTTGCGCAGCGGT
This sequence comes from Mythimna pallens, assembly GCA_961205895.1. NCBI lineage: Eukaryota > Metazoa > Arthropoda > Insecta > Lepidoptera > Noctuidae > Mythimna > Mythimna pallens. The sequence goes on from OY540829.1 coordinate 9,851,047, forward strand.
ATTTCCACGTAGGAACTCATATTCGAAAATTGTACAAATTTTCAGTTTATCCATAGCGCCAAAAACTACCACAATGTCACAAAAACAAAAAACTATCTAAAAACAAATGACTGAAATTGAAATTAAATTAATACGTCTTTCGAATAAAATTTATTTGAATTTCGAATTGCGCGCCAATCCACAGATAATTAATTCTGAAAATGCTGGTTATAGAATCTCCAATTACGTAAGTAAAGACCTATTAATAAAAGTAATGGTTAAATATGGAAAATACCTGAACGTATCATTTTTAAGTAGTTAATCTTGGTATCGGTTACAACGCATTATAAACGTGAAGAATTCAAGATATTTTGGAGTCGTAAATAACTGCCATCAAATTTAAATTGGGTTAATTTAAAATTTATGACAAACAATAATGTTAAGTATATCAAGGTATCATATAAACAAATACAAAATGTAGACTTACCTTGCTGACTAGGAAATCAGTCTCATCGAAATGTCTGCCGAACATCTTGGGCGACTCTCCGGGGATGGGCTCGATCTTGATGCACACCTCCTGGCCCTTGCGCGCCGTCTCCACTTGCTTGTGGTTGATCTCGATAGAGGTCACTATGCCCAGCTCGATAAACTGTTGGCCAAATATACAGTTGATGAGCCCGGGGCATGGACTAGTTCTCGCTAAATGGCGCTGTGCTCAAAATTTTTAGTGTTTTTTTTTTTATTTAAGTTGGTAAATCATCCAATGACTTCTCTCGCTCTAGAGCGGAGCGAGAGGGCGTGTCAGACTTACTGACTAAAACCACACCTATATTCCTTCTTTGCCTTGCGTTCCAGGACCCCGGGGTTCCCTTTCGGACTACCCATGGCAACAGTACTGGGCCCCTACGGTTTTGCTGACATCTCTTTGAGGGGCGCGTGGAACACTACGCGCCGTCGACAACTTAGGCTCGGTCAGGATGGTTACGGGACGGCCGTACGGCAAGCTACCCATTACACGTCGTTCGCTTGTTTTTAGTGTATGGGAGTATTATTAAGTCAAGGAAATGGTATTTGCTAAAATCCGATATTCCACGTTATTAAAATTAGTCAAATTATTGTCCTACCTACACCTTTTCCTATAGCAGATATAATAATAATCCTCCCAGCCGAATTTCGATCTGAATGATGTCTTCATTTAGATCGAAATTCGGCTGGGGCCAAGTATGCAGCAGCACAAGCTGGTATACTTACTTCTTGACTAGGCACGCAGATAGGTGTTCCTTCTTTCACGATGCCAGCTTCAACCATGACTCCGGCGACGATTGGATCACGAGAGTTGAACACGAATTGAGGCAAGATCTGTGTGCAAAGAAAACAATTGCAGACTATAATTTACAGAAACGAATGGCAGCCACCAGAACTACTCAGAACCAATGAAGCTTGACGGGTCTCAGGGAAATCATCATCATCGTCATTTCAGCCGAAAGACGTCCACTGTTGGACATAGGCCTCCCCCAAATGTCGCCATAATGACCGGTCCTGTGCGTCTCGCATCCATCAGATTCGCGCGATCCTCACCAGGTCATCGGTCCACCTTGTGGGAGGCCTTTCAACGCTGCTTCTTCCGGTACGTGGTCGCCATTCCAGAACCTTTCATCCCCATCGACCATCTGTTCTGCGAGCAATAGAGTCTGTCCGTACAGCGATATTTCACCGTGAGGTTTTTATTCTAGCGTATTACATTCCGCGATCGGAATTACGCACTGCGAATAAAATTTAGTACGATTTTTGTCAGTTTAATGTTATTCTCGACTGAAACGCACGTTTAGAACGGACAATCGAACAAAAATTTTACATAGCGACGCAGGACTGAGCAAAACGCGCGAATTTTATTTCCCAGTGCGGACATAGCCATAACTACTATATATATATATATATATTGCATAAAACATTCACGCGGATTTTTTTTCCGCACCGCATCGCGTCAAATCTGTATGAAATCACAGATTTTTTTTATCGCGCTATTTCTTTATCGCCTCTGCGGATACTTCCCTTAGATCCCGCAACGAAATTTATGTGAAAGCGTCAGGGGCACAGCGCACCTACGAAATACAAATTTTCTAAGTTTTTTTCATTTTGCAGGTCAGCAGCAGGTTCTATGTTCATTAAAACATGATTTACGACCGTAACACGGTATTCATTTACGAAATTATAACTATTAAAATCATCATTATTATCTACTAGCTTTTGCCCGCGGCTTCGCTCCCGTCAACTGACTACTCTATTCTGCTCTACCCAACTCAGTTTTTAATTTTTTCTTTCATAAGATTCTTCTCCTGCCAATAAAAAAACACAACAAAAAAAAATTGAAAACGGTCCAGCCGTTCACGCGTGATGGCGTGACCAAGGGAAATAGAGATTCATTTTTATATTTATCTGCACTAATATTATAGAGGTAAAATTTGTTTTTTTTTTGTTTGTAGGAGGTAATTTCTGAAAGTACTGGTCCGATTGGTAAAATTTTTCACCTATAGAAACATGGGCTATATTTCATGTACGCGGACGAAGCCGCGGGCAAAAGCTAGTTTAAGAAATAAAACCCTATCAGTTCGTCTAACCCTATTGAATGTCTATGTCATAAAAAAAATAGAGAAAAAGTAATTCATTAGGGTTAACTGACAAAACAAAATGCAGTCCTAATTCCTAAAGCCCTCTCCTACGGTGGCTAGGAATCGCCTTGCCACTCCCGACGCCCGAGCGTCTCCTGCGGCGGCAGATGTGTGAGGGGACTGCCTTCCAAGGGACAACATACCTTAAGCTTGCAGGGGAACACTGCAATATGTTTGAACTCTTCCCGCTTCCTTGCCTTCAGTTCCTCGCGGTAGGCAGTGAACTTATCGAACAAATGATAGATGATGTCTGCAGCGAATATCTTCACACCTAAGTTATCGGCCATCTCTTGAGCATCGCGTTCGATCTGAAACAAATAAAGCACGTGTTACTGGCCAGTCGGCATTTACAGACACTTTTGAATTGTTAAGAAGTCGGGTCAGTCGGAATGGAGAAGCCACGATGGAGAAGAACGTGCAAGATACTTCTTGGACACTCTTTTAAATCATAACTACATTATTCATGTTGTTTCTAGTATCAAAATAAGTCGAGATTAGAGATGAACAGAATAAACACAAAAATAGTAATAATATACAGACAGACAGAACAACAGATGAGACTGATCTCAACCGACGGCCCGTTTACTAACATTACGCGTGTATCAGCACCATTAAGTTTAACTATTTTGAAAGGAACTGAATAAACCAATATACGTGCACGATTTTTTATTTTGTTTTTTAGTTGGGAAATCATCTAGTGACTACACTCGCTTTATGGTGGAACAGGAGGTCGTGGCAGACTTTTACTAAGTAAAACCACACCTGTATCCTTCAGTTGCCCTTTGCGTTCTAGGAGCACGGGTTTCCTTTTCAGAAATACCCCGCGGTCCTAGCAGCCGATTCCCGTGTAGCGGATCGACTGTTTGCAATTGGAGAGGCAGCTGGTGATGACAAAAAGGTGCTTCATATGGAAAAGGCGTAAATACATTTTTTTCTACATTTAACACTTTGATGAGCGAGTTTCCTAATTGCCAAAATTATAACTATAATATGAATCTTACCTTAACATCGAACGCCAATATCACTGCGTATTGTGAATCGTGCTCCAACATGGCAGATGCTTTCATGACGTCACGCTTCACAACCGGCCCTATCCTGATCGCAGAATACTGAAACAAACATACAACATTAAGACGTCATTGATTAAAATTCACCATTCGATTAACTGACAATATAAGATCCAATTGTTGCCGAAAACATTATCATCAGATGAAACGCATGTTACTAAAAGAGTTATGAGGTACATGTGGATGGGTGGAGAGGGAGAGGGAGGCTAAAGAAAAGATGGATGGATTGTGTGAACAGTGATATGAAAGAAAAGGAAGTTAGTGATAGTATGACGGTTGACAGGATAGAATGGAAGAAAAAAACGTGTTGCACCGACCCCAAATAAGACGGGACAAGGGCAGGAAGATGATGATGATGTTGCTGAAATCATATCGCGAAGAAATAAAAAACTTGTGGCATCTGGATCTCCAGTGTCTTAAATATGATCTCAAAACTTTATTGAAAATATATGCACACACACGCGTTTGACCACTACCTCACCTGATGGTAAGCAATGATGTGGCCGACGCTGGAGTACACTTGCCTAAATATTAAAATGGAAACAATTATGTATCCTATCGGGCTAAGCAAAGTTCATGAAACACCCTACTATATATGTATAAACTAGCTTCTGCCAGCGGCTTCGCCCGCGTGTAACTAGTTTTTTCTATACAAACATTTGACTCCCCCTTAGAGGGTGAATTTTGGGAAATCCTCTCTTAGTGCTCACTTACGTCATAAAAAGAAACCTTGCGCAAAATTTCACGCTCCTAGTCCCAGTAGTTCTTCTAGTTGGCTGCGCGTTGATATGTTAGTCAGTTAGTTTCACCTTTTATATATATAAATATATATATATAAATATACTCCATTTGTTTAGGTAGTTAACTAAACGTAAACAATCTTGATGTCTTTTTATTTAAAACAAAAATCGTTTAAAAGACAAACAAAGATTATTCAAATTTAGTTAATTACCAGACATCGGTATAGATAAAATAACAAATTGTAAACATTTTTAGATAAAATTTTTACACGACTTTTAGATAAAAGACATGTCAAGATTGTTTACATTTAGTTAATTACCTAAACAGATGGAGTATAGATAACGTATGCTTTGCAAATGTTAAAATAATATTCTCCACTGTTCATGTCAATAACTTAGTCCTAGACGATAACCCAGAATATAGACTTACGGGAATTTTACTAGTCCTGAGGAACTCGAGCAGCGCCTCCAGAGAGCCGAGCGTGGAGGCCTGCACGTACACGCCGCGCTCCGTCAGCTTGATGGACGACAGCGCCGACTTCAGCTCGCGGGCCACCTCCTCTCTAGAAACAGAAAGTTCTTCGTGATATGGGCTAAGGTATTTCGCATTATCCGATTCAGAACTCCTTTCACCATCATCACCACTATCACTCATCTTTTCCGTTATAATTATTAATCTGCTTTTATTTTTACGAAAAGATTTTAATTTTTAAAATTTACAAAAGATATTACGGGCTTACTTCAACTGGTCGATGTGAACACGGCTTTCTATTTTACTTATTGGTCAAGGGGCTTTTACAATTGGTCAAAAGCTGAGTGACCACGATGAGTCACTATTTTCCTAAAGCGAAAACTCTAAAATAAAACCGTAGTTGTACCTTCTCGCACCAAAGTGAACCAACAAAATAATGAAAAAAGTATGAATGTTACTTACTTGAGCACATCAACTTCATCCGGCTTCTGGGCGATCTGTAGATTCAGACCAGCAATGGCCTTCTCTAACTCCTTAGCTGCAATCTTCACACCCTGAGCGCCTACTACTTCTTTGTACTCAATGTATGCGTTCTATAAATGAAATATTTGTCGTTAGAAATTTTGTAAATTAAAAATAGACTTTGTTGACTACAAGAGCATAAGTAGTAATCAGCTTTATAATGTTTCCACAGCTGGGACTCAGGTCTCCTCTCTAGGAGAGGGATTATTCCTAAGTGTTGTAGGCAACAATACATTTTCTACTATTACGCAAGCAAAGCTTCTGGCAGGAGTAGTGAATATAATATTAGTTCCAGTTCTGAAGTCAACCAGCCAATCCGGACTGGGCCCGCATGGTGGATTATGGCCCATTCCCTCTCCTAGAAACGATACCCAATTCCCAACAGTGGAAACGTGATTATGCTATGCTTATGAGCAGGTGGTGTGAATCTATATCTTACCTTTACTCGCAGTTCCTTCATGGGTTGCGGCATAAGCAGCGACCGAATCTGCGTGACGATGGGTCCGTCGGTACCAGCGAGGATCATAGTGTCGCCTTCGTGAAGCGTACCGTTGATCAAAATTGTGTCTATGGTCGTGCCCAGGCCGGGAATCGCTTTGACCTGTACAAAAAAAGGATATTTAATTTATTAAACCCCAAGCGAACGCCGAAGTCAAAGGCAAAAGCATTTATTTCAAATATACCACTCACAGGCACTTTTGAATAGTCAAATGTAAATGTAAATGTGCCCAAAAAAAAAAGTAAAGCTTAATTGCATGTTCCGAAGCGTAGATCTCTATGAAGAAGAACATGCAAGAAACTACATGGACACTATTTTATTTAAATTATATTGCGAGTTACATATAATCTTGATTACATATTTCTTGTTGCTACTATTATGTGAGCACAATGTAGATAAGTAATAAAAAATAAAACTAATTAAAAGATAGAAATTGAATTAGGCCATTGGCAGCTAAGAGATGACCAGTCTCAACTGACGGCACCCGTTCACGAGCATGACGCGTGCGTCAGCCCCACTCAGCTCAACCGTTTTGAAGGGAACCGAATGACCCAATCCTGCCTCTCATTGTCTTTCTATTGTACACGAAAGGTTAAATGATCAAAATATATAAAATCACTAGAACATTGAAACGCAAGATATCATCTCATTTATTATTTATTTAGATCTGTGAACAAAGGATAAGTTCAATTATGTGGCGAAAAGATGGCTTTGGTATCCAGGCAAACCACGGTAAATAGCAGTGTAGAAAAATTACTTATTGCTTTAAGCGTGAACTTTCATTTTCAACATTGTGCATTCGCTCAAAACCGTCCGAGAAGCCATATAAAAAAATCGCATTTTATGGCACCCAATATGATTATAATGTGGTAATTTAGATGTCGCCAGAAAATCGTATACAATGCGTTCCAAATGAGAATAGGATCGATTGCCATGTTGTGACGTCACGTCATACTGTCAAATCGAAGAAATTGGGTAGGGTGAGCAAAACCAATTTTTTTTTAAATTATTTTATTTACGAATAGTGAACGAAAAATGTTTCAATCAGAATCAAGTTCTTCAATTTTGCTAATCTCTGCGTCACTGTGTGAAGTGTCTGAGTAGTGGCAAATGGAAAAAGAATGGTTCCTAACAATGAAAATAAGAAAGAAAATTTGTTGTTTTTTTTAACTAATTTTGACTTAAATAATGTATTTAGCTAATTTAGATTAAACAATAACGTTTTTACTTCAACTAGAATTAACTAAAGACTCAGTAATACAAAGCAAAAAAAAAAACTTTTTTAATACGAAAATAAGTTTTCTTTGCAAACCGTACTTTTCAATCAAAATTTGAAAGATCAAGGTTATTGGCTTTCCTATTCTTATTTGGAACGCAAATTACTTTACTTTAACTTTGTTCTGCATAAAGCCTAACTTACCAGTTAAATAAAATTACCAGAACATTAACTCAATTTAAATCTCTAATATACCAAGCTTGTAAGTACCAGTCTGAAGCTTTATGACTCTTGTTCCTACTGAAATACTGTGCCTAAAAGGGCTTTAGTTATTAAAATAGAATTAATTTTACCGCTTAACTTCACTGTGGGGTATACAATAAATGAATTGTGTATTGACCTTGAATATCCAAAATACTGGTTACTATATTTTTATCGTTTTTTTTTCCCACAACTATCATAAAATGCCGTCTAGTCCCAAGCTAAGCAGAGCTTGTGTTATGAGTATATTTCTATTCCACCTATATTTCTAAATAAATACATACTATAGATAAATTACACCCAGACACAGAACAAATGATCATGCTCATCACACAAACATTTGTCCTGGGTGGGAATCGAACCACGACCTCCGGCATAGCAGTCAGGGCCACTAACCACTAGACCAACAGGCCAGTCAATTACACTGAATTGTTACCTCAAGCACAGTCGCTAGCAGCTGCTGCGAGAACACGAGCCTCTTGTGCAGCGGCCCCTCGCACGCCTGCACGATCATGGCCAGCAGGTTGCCCATGCCCTCGCCCGTCACCGCCGACGTCGGCACCAGCGACACGTACGTACGCGGGTCCGGGTTCTCGTAGAATAAGGCGGCGTTTAGACCCTGAAAAGATGTATGAAATCAAGACTAGGAAACATACCTGTGTTTATTTTTGTACTAAACAACAAATAACACTAAAATTAAATCGTTTTCTGAAAAAACATAAAATAAAGCAGTAATTAGCATTACAAATATTTGTATGAGGAAGAGTAAACGCGGGAACATCTCGCTATCTCTTTCTATGCACGTAACCTACTGGCGATGGCGTCACATTGTAGTTTGTGCATTCTTTTTCTGTTACTTGTCAGTTTCCCCTTCCACCAGATTTGAAAAATTTCTAATGTACTTAGTTTTGAAGGAATTTGAAAAAAAAATTTTTTTTTTTTTTAGAAGTTACAAGAGAGTATATCTAATTTTATTGCTTATCTCAAGCCTGTTCCATAATATTTTTTTTTTTTCGAATATTATATTGATAAGCAAATACAAAATTATAAATCGATAGAGGCTATCCCTACGGTATTGCTGACATCTCTTTGAGAGGCGCGTGGAACACTACGCGACGACTCGGGCTCGGTCCGGATGGTTACCGGACGACCGGACGACGACTATTACTTGTCGTCTGCTAGCCTGTTACCTCACCCGCGCGGCCGCCTCTTTCGCTAGCATTACTGCTTCGCAGAAGGAGGCAACCGCCTGCCATTCCTCCTCGCGATGAACTATGGCTTATACAGAGCTTCAATGACAATAATTATGTCTTTATCAGTTTTAGTATTTGGCCTTACCCGTATTATTACGGGTATTATTACTTTGTTGTACCGTATTATTACTTTGCTGTGCCCGACAGGGTCCATATCGGTCTGTGAAAATTTCTCGACACCATCTATGTATACATATGGATTGCAATAAAGTATTGAGTATTATAATTTAATTTACCTGTTCCGAAAACTGCAGCATAACATCCTTGCACCTCTTCTCGAACTCCAGCTGCGTGTTCGGCTGCTGCATCTTGAGAATGTCTCTAACGTCTTTACGTTGCGCACTCTGCCAGTCGTACAGGCGATCGATCTTGTTCAGAGCTACTAGGAACGGCGTCTTCTTTTGTTTGAGAAGGTTTATTGACTCTATGGTTTGCGGTTCTAAGCCGTGCATTATGTCTACTACCTGCGAATTAAAAAATAAATTAATTTAATTTAAAACTTTGAAATAGGTGCATGATAAAAGAAAATGTTCATTAGAATTTTTAACTATCACACTTTTTTTTTTTTGCGAAATTTCTTCCTGAGTATCACTTAAATTCATGATAGACAACAAAATGATAGCCAATAAGATTTTTTTTTTAATATTGATACGTATTCGCTTTTTTTTTACAAAAGATAAAATGACAGATTAACAGACTATCTACAGACTGACTGGTAGAAAATATCTATGGCACATTTGTAAGTTTGTGTATGTAAAGTTTTAAATAAATAGAACTTTATACTTACGAGAATAGCAATATCGCAGAGCGAGGACCCTCTATTCCTCAAGTTACTGAAGGACTCGTGCCCAGGAGTGTCGATAATCAACAGACCTGGCAGCTTGAATGCTATCTCGTTCACCTAAAAAAAAAAAATGTCATAACTATGATCATTCGTTTTCTGCAGGGCAACTGGTGTTTGTGACTAAGGATGAACTGCACCATGTCGTTTCACTTCACACTACAGAAGCATAACATCGCCGATTGCTCATGATGTGGTGGTCACACAATATTGGCGGACTCGTAGTTGAGTTTCATACACTTTCTAACACAACTACCCGCCTCACGATATCGTGTCGTTATCGTTGTCTTCTAATGTGAAAACGGTCAGAGTTAAAGTGGTGATAATACTAAACCAACTACAATCAATTATAATATGTATATGATATTTAAAATAATTCAGATGGGAGTTCTTTTGCATCGAGTAAATGTTAGGCGACTAAGGGCGGAATTCACCAAAAAACTAATCACGATTATTTCAAACAAAACTCAGTTTAAATGAGATAGTTTAAATTTTAGCTTTATTTTGCTTTTCACCACTGTGAATTGAATCTAGTTTACGCTAAACTCAGTTATAATTCTAAACGCCCAGTGCTCAACGAATGTGTACAACACGTTTGGTTAGAGAGTCTACTCGTTTAAGGGAGGCCGCCCACGACTACTGTTTGCATTGATTCAGTAGCGTTTCGTTGACGCGCCTTGCCGTTATAAAGGCTGAATGACACTTTTGTGCGATGCTGCATCGTTACTTTAACACGACTGCATGCAAAACAACAGCGTTATAGGTAGCCGCTATAACACATAACTGTATCGATGCTGCGTCGCATATCCATGATACAGAATCATAGTTATATCGAAACATATTCCTTCGAACGGAAACGGAAAGTCCCCAAGACCTCATATGACCTTTTGGCATAAGCTGATGGACTAGCCACTGGGCTAAGTTCATTGAAGAAAAAGTGAAAGTTCATGACCTCTAGCTAAAAGCCTTAAAGCAGGCAGATTGCAAGAATAAACAATACATAAAAAAATAATCGGCAAAGTTATAAAAAATAAGATCAGTGATAACATCGCGACGGTATCACTATGTTTTTGCGATTGTATCGCTACTAAATCGTTGCAAAAAGCTTTAATACTTAGGTTTTATAATAATTACTATAAGACATAAAATTAGTAATTAGTAATTAGTAGTAGTTAGTCATCATCATCATCATCTTCCTGCTTGTCCCGTGTTATTTGGGGTCGGCGCAACAAGTAGTAGTTAGTAATTAGTATAATTACAATAATATTAATAATGTCTATAATTATTTTATATTTCGTTTACAAACTCACCCCTTTAACATGTTTAGTCTGCTCCTTAATGTTCTCAATAGGGACATTGGTGGCTCCAATTTGTTGGGTAATACCGCCAGCCTCACCATCCTGCACGTTGGTCCGACGCAGCTTATCTAAGATCTTAGTCTTGCCCGTATCTACGTGGCCCAGTACGCAGACCACGGCGGCGCGCAGAGGATTGTTGATTTTGTTCGCCTCATTGTCTTGACGGCGTTTCTGGGGACGAAAATGGAAGATATTGATTAATTTGCTCTTGCAAGAAGATCCTGTGATAAAAATACAGTTTTGGCAAAGGAGCTTTCAAAGAAAACGAAACAGTAATTAGTTTGAGTAAAACATAAGCAGGGTGTTAATCTGATGGCAAATGCTTAGTAGCATTTGTTAACACAGTAATTTTTAGGGTTCCGTACCTCAAAAGGAAAATACGGAACCCTTATAGGATTACTTTGTTGTCCGTCCGTCTGTTTGTCAAGACCCTTTATCTCGGGAACGCGTAGACGTATCGAGTTAAAATTAACCATATACTGAGGTCCCTTTAAGCTGTGAAAAAATTAACTTCTAAGTTAACGAAAAAAAAGATATGGCCGTTTATGCAAAAAACGTATATGTATTTAGACACTCAAGGGAACCAAAATTCTACAGTACTTTCTGTTGACCCAGAATCCTGAAATTTTGCATAAAGCAAGGTCTTATAACACAAGTATAGGAATAAATCTGAAAACAGAAAATGTATTGTTACGTCACATTTTTTTTTTGCGACTTGTAAAAAACTTCGAGACTCCAATCAGGAATTGAACTCTTTATACAGGTAAGTTTGTACGGAACCCGATCATATCTATCAAACAGATACCAAATAGTTAAACTAGGAAACGCTCAAAGTCAACTGTTACCAATCCAATGTGGTGTCCCACAAGGGTCATTATTAGCCCCATTACTTTTCGCAATTTATATCAATAATATACATGAATTAGACCTACATGGTCATGCAGCTCTATACGCAGACGATACATGTCTTTTTTACTTTGGCTCATCTATAAAAGACTTAATTACACAAGCCCCGGAAGATCTCAACAAGCTCTTTTCCTGGTTCCAATATAATCTCTTGACAATGTTTCCAAAACCTGTTAAGTCATTTTTAAAGCTTAAAATAAAAATATCCCACCACATCAACCACTGCAAATAAATAATGTACCCCTGCAAAAGAAAAACTGCGAAAAGTATCTTGGCTTGCGGATGGATAGCGCTCTGACGTGGAAGACACAGATCGAGCACATAAGAACAAAATTGTCATCACTTATCGGATCACTTCGACGCATCGTCCGGTTCATGCCGTGTCGGGTCCGCTATTCCATATATAACTCCTGCACCACCACACCTCCTATACCTAATCGAAATTTGGGGTAATGCCTCCAAATACAGTCTAGCTGAGCTTCAAACTATCCAAAACAAAATAGTAAAAATACTCTTCCATTATCAATTTTTAACACCGACTCACAAAATATATAAAGAAACCAAACTAATGAACATAAAACAACTATACATTTATCAAACTTGCATGCTTGTCCGAAAAATATTAAATAAATCTCTCCATACTAACCTATCCTTCGTACGGTTGAGACAACTAACACAGCGAAGTTCACGCCGAGCGAGTTTTTTAGTTCTACCCAAGACAAGAACGAAGCTCGGCAAAACCATGTTTACCTATGCAGGCGCAGATATTTATAACAAGCTACCGTGGACCATTAAAAATAGAAGCTCCTATAATGTATTCAAAGTACAACTAGCCCGACAGGTAGTCGAAAAATATTATTAATAATCCACTAGCAGACAATTACTACTGAATACATTGTAGAAGTACCTACTCATAAAAAAAAACATGTATTTATGAACGACGAAAATACTAATAATAAGCACTGTTTGTTCCATATTTCTCATGTAAGTGACTGTAGTCTTTTATGAGAATAAACTTCTTTAAACACAACCCTCAGGGCGCGAGTTCGACTCGCACTTGCCCAGTTTTTTTATGAAAATGATGAACTAGCAGACATTGTTGATATTGTTCCTTGGATAGGAACAATTCTGAAAGTGTAACACTGTTTTCTATTGTATTTCGAACTGGTATCTGCAACTCGACGTAATACGTTTGGTACGACCAAAGCTAAAGATGTAACGTTATACGTTTGGTGTATTATAATCTTTAAATCATACCTACAAAGTTCGAGGCAAAGAGACGATATCTAAAACCTGCTCTCTATCTATGCAACTGGGTCTATGTCTATGTTACTTACTGCTTCAAACTGTAGGTAAATATACTCTTATCTATTGCATTTATTTATTTATTTATTATTATGAAGAACACCAACGACATATTAACAAGATGCTATACTGGTAGGTACTGGTAGGTGTTAATAGACAGACGATTCTGTGCAAATATGTCAATTAAAGGTGTCCGTCCACAGCTTATACAACTCGACAACTTATATAAATTATTTTATAAATTAAATTAAATTTATATTGGTTATAAATTAGATAAGATTCTGGAAAAACATTATTTGACAAGTATAAAATATATAGCTCGAAATAATTAAATGATTAAATGAAATTGTATTGTATTCATATGAGCGATAAACTAAAATAATAAATTAAAATGATGACTAGTTTCAAGTTGACTAATTGGGAGCTGACTAGAAATCAATCACAACCAATGCTTTTATTAATTCAGTTATGCTGTCGCCGAATAAATCAATGTCAGAATTGGTAGAGATGACCCTATTAGTTGTAACCATCATTCGGTTTATCGGAGCGGATCAACCAAGATTCCATTTACTTATATAGATTTCAACCGACCAGATCATATTTCAGAAATCTAAAATATCAGAAATAATGACTGGACCATTTTGAATTAAGTCCGCCTGTGTATGTACCAGCACTGTCATAAAGTTTAAAAAATATTTTAAAGTTTTGATTAATGAATCAAAACTAAAGTACTCTTACCTCTAATCTCTTCAAGACAAGTTCCCTCTTCTTCTGAGCATCAGTCAAGCCCTCGTCATCTTCTGAGTCCTCTTCGGAGCTATCATCATCTTCATCGGAACTATCTTCTTCTTCTTCAGAACTTTCTTCTTCTTCTACCCTCTGTAAAAAAGAATTTAGAAATAAAATTTGTGGGAATTCTACCAAGAGCAGCATAAGAGTATGCAAGAGCAGCTATGGCAATGTATTTCTAGATGTGTCCAGCAGTGGACGTTTTACAGAGAAAATGGTAATGAGAGTTTGAGAAGTTTTGTCACAAAATATCTATTCAAGTAAGACCGACTCGAATGCCGTGACGGAAAGTGACATGACACTCTTATGCCTTCATTTTTTTTAAATTCTTTATAGGTTCGCGCTTGACCGCTATCTCACCTGATGGAAAACGACGATGCGGTCGACGATGGAGCGCACTTACCTAGAAGTAACCTATTAAGCGTGAATGACTTAAAGATTCCCGGGTTCCCGAACCGGGGGGATTCCCGTCATGCCCAATCTCCTCCACTGTCTTCAATAACTGTAATCTCGTAAATTAAGCTTCTAAGGATAATACTGCACTTTATAACATACTAGCTGTCCCCCACGGTTTCGGCTCCACTCCTATTGGTCGTGGCGAGATTTTTCAATTCTAACCAGTAGTTCCCGAGATTAGCGCGTCCAACAAAACTTTATCTTTATAATATTTAAAATATAGATACTGAAAAACTTATAATTTTAATAAAATCATCATCTTCATTTCAGCCAAAAGACGTCCACTCTTAGATATAGACCTCCCTCAAATGTCGCCACAACGAACGGATTCCCGGAACTCTCACCAGTTCGTCGGTCCACCTTGTAGGAGCCCTTCCAATGTTGCGTCTTCCGGTATGCAGTCGTCACTCCAGAACCTAACGGCCCCATCGACCACCTCATCATCATCAAAGACAAACAAAACAATATTATCAAAACTATTCTGCTTACCTCTTTACTCTTATCATGAGTAGGCACCGATCTCTTCCCCTCCTTGACGGGAGTCTGTGGTGGCTCAGGCTGTTGTGGTTCTGCTTCATCTTCTGAAGACTCCGCGTCCCAAGCGTCTTTTACTGATTCTGTATCGGATTCCTTCTTATCTTCAACTTTAGGGGAATCCTCCTGTCAAATTATTGTTATATTTTAAACTATAGTTTAGTGCGACTATTGGTTACACGATCGGATTCATGACCTTAAAAGGGTGCTAGAGCAGACTGTAGGCAGAAGTCAGAGACGGGGAGTTTTTTTAAATGGGAAATCATCTATTATCTTTTCTCGCTCTAGGGCAGATCTGGAGGGCGTGTCAGACTTTTTCTGACTAAAAGCTACTCCCATGTTCCTTCTTTGCCTTGCGTTCGAGGTTTCCCTTTCGTAAGCGAACCCATGGCCCCAGTAGGCTTCGGGCCTGCTGGACGGACCCCTGCGCACAGAATGGGGTGGTAACTTCATCAACTGCCAGACAACCAAGGATAGTGAATAGATAACATGGAGAAAGAAGAAGAAGAGATAACTTAGAGGTAACCTGCGAAATTCAATTTTTAACCAACTTAATTTTTAAGTACATTACTCACATTTTTATTTACATTTTGCATTTTAGTGTCAACTTGTATATTGATTAAAATATGATTGGCGGGCTTTATTTATTGCATGATTTATTGGAATAGTCATTCAATAGGGTATTGTATTTCAGGCTGGTGTCCACAAATCCATGACTAAAGCGCGTATTTTGCGTATGGTATCGGTATGCATTCAATAGGTCTTACCTGGCACTTTTACCTTATAACATTTCATTATTTTAAAAGGAAATAGGTCTTGCAGTAGACTGCAATAGTCTGAATTGATTGAAATTTATTGATAATAAAAAAATTAAGGTAAAGTTTTAAGTTGCACCTACCATGTTATGTTTCTGTACCACCCTAAGGTCGACTGGTAGAAAATGCCCAAGGCATTAAAACCGGCTTTGTAGTGCACTAGTAAAGTGCAGTTTTTTAATAAATATACTAATAATATATAATAGTCACACAACTATCACACAACACTGTCTAGTCTCAAGCAAAGCTTGTGTTATGAGTACTAGACAACTAATAAACATACTTAAATATTTCTAAATATATACATATTATAGATAAATTACACCCAGACACAGAACAAATGATTTTGCTCATCATACAAACATTTGTCCTGGGTGGGAATCGAACAGTCAGGGCCACTAACCACTAGACCAACAGGCCAGTCTAAAAATAAATAAATAAAAATTAATGTAATATTAGATATAATCTATTGAACATTATCTTACTAGTTGTAAATTATGTCAGTATCAATAAAGTGCTACATAATTATAACTACTGAAAAATTTGGTAATGTGCTATCATTGATTATATTATGTTTAATAATATAAATTGATATAATAGATAACAACAAAAATTAATTAATGACCTAACGATGCACAATAGAATCAAAACCCAATACAGGCAACTCCACAATTTTAAGCTACAAATAAGAAATATGTATTAGTGCAAACAAATATGTGATTTCCATACCTTTTTGTCTTTATCATCAGCCTTAAATTCAATCTTTTTTTCTTCAGAAGGAGTAGCAGGTGCTTCTTGTGACATCTGAGTCTTTAGCTTACCAGGCTTGACCCTAGTGCCAGGCCTAAGGGGTTTCTTCTCAGCTGAACCAACTTCTATACCTTGAGCCTTCAGAGAGTCCAACAAAGCTTGCGCCCTCGCCTTCTCTGCCTTCTGCTTTGGAGTCAACAACTTTCCTTCAGCCTTTAATCTCTCTTTCCTCTCCTTCTCTTTCTGCTTTTTCCTTTCTTTCCTCTCTTTTTCTAACCTTATAGCTTCCAGTCTTTGATTTTCGCGTTCCTCTTCTTGCCTTATCCTTTCCTCTTCTTCTTTTTTAAGACGCTCCTCCTCTTCTTGGACCTTCTTCAAAGCTTCTTGCATAGCAGCAATGGTCTTTTTAGTTGGACCTTTCTTTCCTTTGTCATCTTTCTCTTCTTTCTTTTCGCCCTTCTTCTTCTTTTTCTTTCCTTCTATAGGGGCGTCGGCATCTAGATCTTTGTCCTCAGATGGTTCCTTGGCAGCTGCTTCTACTTTAGCTTCCACTTCAGGTTTGCTCTTTACTGGTTCAGGAGCTGAAGCTTTAATATCAGGCTCGTTCTTACCTTCCTGATCTTTTTCTTTCTTCTTAGCTTCTAATTTCTTCTGCTTTTCCCGTTCTTTCTTCTCTTTTTTCTTTTGTGCAGCAGTTTTTATTGTGACATCATTTTCATTGTCACTGCCTTCTTTGTCGTCCTCTTTCTCTGGTTCTGGCTTTGGCTCCTCCTTTTTGCCTTTCTTTTTTGTTTTAGGCTTTTCTTCTACCACTTCTTCTACTTTTTCGGGTTCAGTAGGAGCAGGAGTGGGCTCTTTCTTGACTCCAGCATATTCCATTTCTAATTCAGCTAATACTTTTTCTATATCATCATCACTATCATTTTTATTTCTTCTACCTTTTTTACCTTTCTTGCCAGCAGGTTCTTTCTTTTCTTGGGGTTTCTTTTGAGATTTCTGCGCGGGCTTTTCGTCGTCTGATGATGGTGGAGCTTCAGGTGGGGAATCATCGCCATCTTCTATTTCTAACATAGAGAAAGCGCTCTTCTTTTCTTCTTTCTTTTTATTACTTTTCTTTGGCTTTTGCTCCTCTTCTTCTGAATCATCTGCAGAATAATAACCAAATGAAACAAGACCTTTGGTAGACTGCTAAGGAAGTGGTTATACCGGAACCGAAATTAGAAGCAGGGTATTTGGTTCATCGGAATCGGAGGGAGAGGCAGAAGCTTTAAATGAGAAACTACAAAAACTAATAAATAATATAAGTATAAATGACGCTCGACTTCACAACAAATACGAAACAAAATGAAAAGTAACTGACAGAAAGCACGAGGTGCTGTTCGCGACTGCTGCAACCATTGTGCATATCAACCTCTGCCCTGCGTTCAAAAATAACCAGAATAGGGTAGGGTCGTTACCATTCAAAAATGCTTCGATTTGCGACCCAGGGTTGTTCTTTTATAACTCGTGTAGCTACCCTAGAGTTAACCGAACGAACTCTAACTCCAAGCAGGAAGTTTGGTGTAAGCAACCATAATGACACTTGCTTGGCATTGACAGTTGAACTCTATGTTCGCATTCATAAATGCGAACGTAGAGTATCTACCCTGATGACGTCATTACAGTTGTTAACTCTAACCTCATTATTGAATGCAGGGCAAATATAATTTCCGATTAAAAATTATCGGTACCGAAATTGGAATCGAAAGTTCAGAACTTTAAGAATCGGAATCAAACCATGTGAATGTAACATCTCTGATTTAGATTATGCATCTGTCAGAGACCAGTGCTTTGGAAACAGAATCTAATCCACAATTACTATATAGAAATGGACACACAAATGAAAATAATTACCGTTTCTTGTGTGCAACAATAGCATGCTCCTTATATGAATGATAACTATAAGTCAGTAAACATAGTTGTTCTTAGAACAGACAACTGTATTAAACTAGTTGTGTTGAGTTTAAATTTCTTGAAATTCATTTTATCCAGACTGTCAAAATAACCTCAAGTAAGTATTCCAAGGATTTTACACACAAGACTACATACCATCCATAGTGGGGCCATCCTTAAGCTAAAGTGCAGTTATCTGACATTTGGCAGGTTTTAGTTTGTTTTTCAATAAAAAAAAAACATGCCATAGAAAGTAAAAGAACATATCAAAATTACTACACATTACGTTGTTTGAAGATTAAAGAACATATCACCATTACTTTAACTTCTATGTAATTCAACACTGATATTTTGTGCGTAACTCAAAACATAATTTTGATAGATAACAGCTTTGCAGTTTGAAGATGGCAAACACTAGATAAGTCATACAACTATATATTGATGGTTAAAAGGCTAATTCATCTAAACAAAATTTTTTCCAATATCGAGTTACATACATATTCGGAATCAGTAAATTTTTCTCCATCATTTGAGTTAGGTTCCAATTTTTTTTTTAAATGTTGTTTAGATC
This sequence comes from Mythimna pallens, assembly GCA_961205895.1. Lineage (NCBI taxonomy): Eukaryota > Metazoa > Arthropoda > Insecta > Lepidoptera > Noctuidae > Mythimna > Mythimna pallens. The sequence goes on from OY540829.1 coordinate 9,869,982, forward strand.
AATTAGCCTTTCAACCGTCAAAATTATAAAAAAAATTTGTTAAAATATAAGTATAATTTAAAGTATTTCCATATCCAAGTCAAAAAGTATCTTATGTCAGAACATGTATAGCCCGGACCCCAATAGAGGTATTGTTCTACGCACATAACAAAATGGATCCAAATTCATTCATCAACAGGGGTGTCGTTTACATATATTAAAAAACATTTAGGACAGCACAGCATAAGCATAAGAATAAGCATAAGAATAAGCATAATATGAAGCTGATTCATAATTTTCCCACTGGTGGGACTCAGGCCTCCTCTCCAGTAGAGGGAAGAGAGCCCAGCGCGGGTTGGTGATTGTCAAATGTCTTAAAATTTTTGGTTCTATCAAATGACATGCCGGTTTCCTCACAATGATTTCTTTCACAGTTTTAAGAGCAGTGGTGATGACATAAATTACAAATAGTAATGTGCCCCGCTGGGTTTGAACCCGCAATCTACAACTCGTAAATGGGGACCATTACCATTGGGTCACCACTACTTTTATATTAACAAACATTCAAACATTTATATTTTTAAAAATAGTAGAAAGCAGGATATTTACCATTATCACTGTTAGCATCCTTTTTCTTGCGAGACTTATTCGAGATTGAGACATTTTTTATATTTTTTGTGACTTCTTTAACATCTTCATCAATAGATTTCTTGTGTTTGGCCTTAGCTTTAGGCTTTTCCTCTTCACTATCAGACTCTACCAATATTCTGCAAAATTAAGAGTTGAGCTTATTTACTTTGCAACATATGTTGAAATAATATTTAAGATAATAAGGTATGAGTCAACATATAAGTACTATGCCTCAGCATAAATTTACTTTATTTGTCAATTAAATTATCATATTATATATATATATTATATTAGCCATAAATTCCTTAAGTTTTAGTTCATGTTACTTGACTGTTAAGCATTTTACTGCATAAAATTTCAGCTGGAGGCAATAAATTATTTATTTTTATACTTTTCTTTCTCAAAATGGATCATAATGTATATTACAACAGTAAAGAGGATTTAATTATATACCTATTTGTATTTTGTTAGTAAACAATTGCTAAAATTTCGGAATGGATAATTTTGATAACAGCTGTATGAAAGAAGAAAAGAAATTAATAAATATGATAATAAATATGACACGAAATTTTCATTTCCATAGAGTAATGACAAATAACAGGGGAAAAATTACCACGATACATAAGCGTATCAATAGTAAAAACCCCATGAATTCAGACACTTATTTATACTCAAAAATAATGACTGGTTAACCTATAAGTAAGCACTTACTTTTTAGCCTTCTGCGCCGGTTTAACATTATCGATATTTGTAGTTTCTACATCACTGTCGCTGTAATAAAACAAACAATGTGAATATCCCGGAAGAAAATTCGCAAACAACAGCGAAAACATATGCCATTAACGAAACTTACCCCTCATCCACTGTAGAGTTCTTCTTCCCCTTTTTAGCCTTCCCCATTTTGTTAGTATGCTATACTAAGTCACGATGCCTGGGATATAATGGTCTGTTATCATATATTTTGTGAACTCTATCATGTGAAACGTGATCAACGCACAGGATAGCCCTTGCAGCCGAAAATTAAGATCAAGTCGCCGTCGTGTCCGTCCTACACTCACGTCACGTCACACCACAGAAAAAGCAAAGAAAAAGCAACGAGAAAGAAATAGAGTAGTCCGTGGGCCCATAACGCAGATTACTGATATGTCAATATTTAACGTTGCTTGCGGCGAAAACCACCAGAATAACTGATTTAATAAATGTTCCAAATACTTTCTTTGCATGAAAACTTTTTCGAATGTCTACTTATTAATAATCTTATCTGCCCTTTAATGTGATCTTGATAGGTGTCCACAATATTATAGAACTTACGGGGGTCACCCTTAGTGCCGCGTTGGCAAGATAATTTTGAAATAAGATAATTAGAAGCCTCGTTTTCTCTACCCTGGATACTTAATGTGGTATTATATGCTATGTTTTTGTATGAATGGCTCCTCGCTGGTCAATCTGTGAGGTTGTTGTCTGCATAATTGGACTTGCCTATGTCGACCATAATGAAATGTAACCCTCCATCCGGGACTTATTAAAAACTTAAAACTAAGTGACTATTCGCTAAGGAGACCCTCTGTGGGTACTGACCTCCACATAATAGGGCGTCGTTGGAGGTGGACAGCAAGGGCCTAAGCAACCACCCTAAATAATTAATGTTCGATTCAGTTGGGCTGAATCGAACATTAATTATTTAGGGTCGAGTATAAGACTTAGTGGCGCGGATTTGTTGAGCAAGGACCAAGGACTGAGCTGGATAATAACTGAGACGTCTCGGCTGGTCTTTTTTTGAGGTGGCAATTCATCCAATGTATTCTCTCACTAGGGTGGCGGGTTAGACTTTTACAGGTATCGGCACGGATCTTGAGCGCTCGGCGAAAGAGTGGGGATCGCTTTGCGCATCGTACACAAGGCAAAAAAATACACTCATTTTAATTTTTCTTTTAACTGCTATCTTCTTAATGAATTTCTATCTTCTTTTTGTGATGAAACTACAATTTTTTTTAGTTTTCAGTTATTTTCCTACACTTGTGCTATGAGACCCTGCTTCATCCCAAATTTAAGGATTCTAGGTCAACAGGAGGTACCCTATGAATTTTGATTCCTTTGAGAGTGCGAAATATACGTTTTTTGCGACACACACGGCCGTATCTTTTTTTCGTTAACTTAGCAATTAGTTTTTTTCACAGCATCAAGGGACCGGAGACATAAGTATATGGTTTTAATTTCAACTCTATACCTCCACGCGTTCCCGAGATCAGTGGTCTTGATAGACAGACAGACAGACGGGACAGACAACAAAGTGATATATGTTCATTTATTATACCACTGTTTTAATTACCATACTTTCATTTCACCAAACGCCTAGAAATATAATTATTACTCTAGCATGATCGAGGCAACAGGAGCTAATTTCATATTATAGTTTAACCTGTAGTGTTCCGCAGGGATCGGTACTCGGACCGCCCTTGTGGAACATCGATGATAAAGAAGGAACAGGAGTGGGTTTTTAGTCAGTAAAAGTCTGACACTATCTCCTCGCTCCGCCCAAGAGTGGGGGATGTCATTAGAAGATTTTCCCACCGAAAAAAAGAAAAGATTAGTTTAACCTAATATTTTGTTTAATTAATTACTTAAATGTAATGGCACTTAATTATATAGTTGATGAACAAAAGTGGTTTTAATTGGTCCCAGTAAGAAGAATGCAAACAAGGATGCTTGCTTTAAGCATGCAGCATGCAAGCAGGATGTAGCAAGCAAGCAGACATGCAGCATGCAAGCTGACATGCAGCAGGCATGCAATATGCAAGCAGGCATGCAACATGCACGCAGGTATGCAATATGCATGCAAGCATGCAACATGCAGCAGGTATGCAGCATGCCAGCAGGCATGCAGCATTGAAGCAGGCATGCAACATACAGCAGGCATGCAGCATGGAGGCAGGCATGCAACATGCAAGCAGGCATGCAACATGCAACATGCAAGCAGGCATGCAACAGGCATGCAGCATGGAAGCAGGCATGCTTCAGCACTGCGGGGTTTGGGCGGCCCCACGTGAGCTTATCGTTGCAGATGGTTTTAACGCTCACCACAGCAGCTTCGGCTATGCCTCAGCCGCTGTGGCTGACCTTCAAAACACTTGCTTCTCAGCTCGCGGGCCGCTCTACCCCTCCACACCTACGCGGGGTCGAATTGAATTATTGCACTCTAGGGGTAGAGCAGACAAGACTGTGTGAAGTCGGTTTTGCTGCGATTCATTTCTGTTACTTAGTACAACATATTGACTTTTTATGACACTATTTTGATTTAATATTGAAAATGCTACCAAGTACCGTCTATATATTTGTGGCTAAAATTCCGTACAATGTTGTTTCGTTATGGTGAAAATAATTATGACAAATAAATCTATATTGATGATTATACAAATGAAAAATGTTCAAAAGAGGCTTCGGCCAATAGCAAAAAGTTATTTTGTAAATCGGCGAAACATAGTTCGGTAAAATAATACCTATGACATATGAAACTTCGATGATCTAAAAATATGTCAAATATTGCATAAAGCAAAAAAGACGTCGGTCAATTCGAATACATTTTTTTTGGAAAAGTGATCGGTTCCCTTGTTTCCAGTAGTTGTTGTATTACTATTATTGTTATATAGCAGTAAAAGAGGATCTATTAATAGAATAGTGAAAGCCGTTAGATTATAGCTACCAATTATTGGGTCGAGCTCAGATAAGTTAAAAGGAATATTGGCCACAAAATAGTCAAAAATAAAAATATATAATTATATATCACAATAAGGGGAAACCTAGACGATTAATCTATGTCTAGTTGTCTTTGAAAGCAACGATGTTCTGCATTACTGTTAATGCTTAAAAGACATGTTTTTAATTTTTGAAACTCTATTTACACACGAGAAAATAAAGAAACAAAAATCAACGGGAATGACAGCCGAAGATATAAAATTTTTAGTCAATTTATTTTTTGTTTCATAATCAATATGTACAAAGGGTTTACACGGATACTCTCTCTCTACTGTGTAGATAAATTACAACCATGTGTTCCTCCTATTCTAAGAAAAAATGTTTTATGTGCGCGGAAAGGTGGTCATAATATAGGTTATATTTTCGTACGAACGAAGAAACACGACAAAAGTGCTCCTGCAGCTCTATTTGTTCCTGTACCCGTGAAACCCAATCCTGATGACATAAACATTGGAGCTGAAATCACAGGACGTTTAAAGAAACAAGATCTTCTGAAGATTCTTAACAAATTCTATCAGAAACCAGAGGTCAGAGAATTGGCTTCAAGCAATGGGTTAGACGACCAGCTGTTGCACCAGGCTTTTTTGTCGTTCAGGAGACATTGCTTAGAACACGATTTGCCACCTGATTTGCACATAGTAATAAGCGATATTATACAAGGTGGGAATATTTTTTTTCTCATTGTTTTTCTGATTTGTTGAACATTATTTTTTATAACAGTATACATAACATTAAATTTACATTATCAATGTCATTACTGAAAAATTAAGTGTTTTTCTGCACTGTATAGAACTATTTTAAATATTTATTATAGATAAAGGCAGATTAAAAAATTAATCTAATACTATTTATTTCTTTTTCTTATAGGAGCGGGCCATGTAGATGATTTGTTTCCTTACTTCCTAAGACATGCAAGGCAGGCATTCCCACATCTTGACTGTTTAGATGACCTGAAAAAGATTTCAGACCTTAGAACACCTGCTAACTGGTTTGTAGTCAATTTTTTTATTTATGCAAATAATCATCCATATGAGAAATTCGAATTATTTATTTTAGTTGGATTATAAAGAGTTTTTAGAAAATAAACAATATAGAAAGAGTCTACTTTTCATACTAATTTCAGATGTACCTACATATCTTCGCAATATGGCTAGTAGCCATTGGCTACATCTTCCCTCTGAGCTTATGTATCATACATTGTTGCTGCTCTTTTTAAACTATAAATAAGCTAAACAATATTTTGTGTCTAAATTAAAAACAACTTTCATAGACTAAGCAGATTCTTATAAGACTGTTGAAGATACATTCCTATTCCCATTTTTGGTAACACATAAGAAAGTGCACAGTATCTTATGAAAGCTGTGTTTATTTGGCACTGTTTTAAATACTCAAAGTTATCATATATGTTTGTTGACAATGCTTCTTTTGTTATTGAATAACTGTGTTATCAGAATATTATATTTTTTTAACAAAAATAGTATTGTTCTACATTGACAGGGGTGAAATTCAAGGTCAGGCAATACTTGTAATTGTAAGGAGTATACCCATTTTTAGTCATACTAGCCTAGGTAAATAATATCAAATTGTTGGGTTATCAATCCTTGACTCGGTGCCAAGGTTTTATACGATTTATATATCACTAGCCTTTGGAAATTGACTTGACCGCGACTTTGTCCGCATTGTAGTCGAAAATGTTTCTATTGGGTTTTCGATAAATGGGCTATCTAACACTGAAAGATTTTTTTAAATTGGACCAGTCGTTCCTGAGGTAAGCGCATTCAACTAAACAAACTCGTCAGCTTTATAATATTAATATAGAGTTATTCCTCTAAGATTAACCCGTTGTATGGCCGGAATGCAGATCTATGCAGGACACAATAACTTTTTAATTGTCTCAAATTACGGCATACGAAAGGTTAAATACAGAATCTCTTGACGAGAAATGTTTTTACAATATAGAAATAGAAAGTGCTGAGTGCATGCACTTCAAATCTAATTACTATCTAATGAGTGGGTACATTGCAAAAAATATTTCAAAAGCACTGTCATTGTACACATTGAGTGCGAAACTCCTAATAGTAATTGTCTTATATTGTATTATGTACATACACAACTAATGCAATAACAAAAAATAATTTTGGTGTAGCCAGATTGGTGAGACAGCTAAAAAACTTTTTCAGCAAAACTTTAGATTTTTAACTCAATAGGGTAGCTGCCACAATTTTATAATCTTAAAAAATATTTGTTTTATACTGCTATCAGTCAGGACCAATAGGTCCTGACTGATAGCACAACACAAAAACAACAAATTATTTCTAATAAGAAATAATTTGTTGTTTTAATTTTTACCAATAAATTTATTGGAACTAATTAGCCATTTGAACCCTTGGCAAAAAATACATACTATACAAATTAAATGTCTTAACAGGTATCCCGAAGCAAGATCCATAAATAGAAAAATTGTGTTTCATGCGGGTCCAACAAACTCTGGCAAGACTTACCATGCATTGGAAAGGTTTTTATCTGCAAAGTCTGGTGTCTACTGTGGCCCCTTAAAACTGTTAGCTACTGAAATTTACCATAAGTCTAATAAACGTGTAAGTACTTTCATAATAATAATTTTTATTCTGTGCAAATCATCATCATTTCAGCCGACAGACGTCCACTGTTGGACTTAGGCCTCCCCTAGGTGTCGCTATAACGACTGGTCCTATGCATCTTGCATCCAATGGATTCCCGCGACCCTCACTAGGTCATTGGTTCACCTTGTGGAAGGCGTTCCAATGCTTTGTCTTCCGGTACATGGTCGCCACTCTAGAACCTTTCGTCCCCACAGAACTCTGCTTCCGCTTCTGCAGAAGTTCCGCAAGCTGTTTTTCTTCCGTTTCCGTGTCCGCAAACTTTATAACAGAACTCTTAGTCTTAACAGAAATTATTATTAACTTTCTTTGTTAATAATAATTTTTTTTTTGTTCATTTGCGCATCACAACGCCTGACGTTAAGCGTAAGCGCGTAAATCTTCTGTTGTTTTTTTCTTATGTTTTGTTCTTCTGTTGCCAATACTTATCAGCTCCCCCAGCGGTGTAGCCAGTGAGTACAATTATTTTGCGGAGCTGGTTTAATATATGAAGATCATTGAAACAGACTCAAAGGTGTAAAAGCGGCCAAATTACTTTTTATTAAATATAATTTACCTCGGTTTCATTTCGAGTACTGTAGTAAGTACAAATTTAATTAAACAAATCTTAAAAATAAAATTGTGTTTTTTCTTCATAGTATTAACACTTCCGCTTACAGTTTCGCTTCCGCTTCTGCGGCTACCATCAACCATCTGCTAATCTGTTCTGCGAGCAGTGTGCCCTGCTCTGCATGTACAAGTTAGAACGAAATATTCTCTTGTTTTGCTGATCTGTGATTCTGATGTGTGATCTGTGTTTTGCTGAGCTTGATTTGCTGATTTACAGTGATCATAATGAAGATGCTTTGGTATAATTTTAGAATCGTTTAGCAGGAGGGGGTTGGTGGTTGGGGGGAGAAGGGTGGGGTTGACCCCTTCCCCCTGGCACCACTTCCATGAAAAGGTAACTCACCGTTTCCGAGAAAAACGATCTTTTGTAACCTAACCTCAAAACACTCAAAAAAATTGCTTAAAAGGCGTAGTCGATGGTTCCTACTTCAGGGTGATTAAAAAAATCGAAGGAGGTGGCTCCTTCTAACCTAACCTGTACGAGTCTGGGTGCCCCATGTCCCTATATTTATTGAACCATAATTTACTACTTTAATTTGTTCCTCATAAGGATCTTTTTTTTTGCCTTTTCACGTTTTTTCTCCACAGATATTCATACATTAAATCAATCATGTTTAAATGATTATTATTATAAAATAAACATGACACAAATTTCATCTTTTTTACGTTCCGTTTTGTCGATTTTGTACGTTTTTTTTTTTGCTTTTGGATTTTGTACGATATTTTACGCCACAGATAATGTGACAGTTTTATTGCATAGATTTGACGGAAAACGGAACATCTTTTTCTCTTTTATCTGATTTAAGGTTAAAAATTTATTTTGTATTTCTCGAAAAATATGTACTGCCTTTTAATAAGAGTGGTAGCTTTATAATCAGGGACCCAAGCTCTACCAATTTTAGCCCTTTCTACCCCCTTTCTAAGCTCAATCTGATTGAATGCTGTGCTGCGTGTCTTGGGTTCGATTCCCAAACGGTTTTATTTTTAAGTATGGCCTACAAATAGGTGATACGGGTCTGGGTGTCTTGTGTATGAGAGTTTATATGTTTGTAATTGCACTCAAGATACAAGAGTATTTCTTAGTGTGGGGCAATTGCGAGTCGAACTCGAGCACTGAGGGCCGTATAAACTTACCTATAAAAACAGTTCGATTCTCGAATTGAGTTACGAAGATTTTTTCGAATCTAAAAATAATTTTTGTTTTTGGCGTAGGTAACTACAAATTTTCTAGTTTTCAGATTTTTTCCTATACTTGTGTTATAAGACCTTGCTTCATGGCAAATTTCAGGATTCTAGGTAAACGGGAAGTACCCTATGAATTTTGATTTCCTTGATAGTGTTGAAATACACGTTTTTTTCGGCATAAACGGCCGTATCTTTTTTTGTCGTTAACTCAGAAATTTGTTTTTTTTTTTACAGTTTCAAGGGATCGCAGACCTGAGTAAATGGTTTTAATTTCAACTCGATACCTCTACGCATTCCCGAGATAAAAGGGTCTTAACAGACAGACGGACAAAAAAGTGATCCTGTAAGGGGTTCCGTTTTTTTTCTTTTGAGGTACGGAACCCTACAAAAAAGAAAAAAAAATCTAAATCTTTAATGTGGCGAAGCGCAGACGCAGTTCCATTGCCAGCTAGCAATGTTGATATTTCATTATATATGACATTTTCACCTGCCCCCTAATGCTGTCTGTATATTGTCTGAATAAATTTTTAATATCAGTTTATTTTTTAGGGCACACCATGCGACCTCATAACAGGTGAAGAAAGGAGGCATGCATCATTGTACTCATCAGATACAAATCCAGATGAAGGAAAATTTGACACACCGGATGACGATCACATATTAGAGCATCACGCCACAGAACTAACAGCTTCCAATCATGTTGCTTGTACAGTGGAAATGACGTCACTTAATAATAAATGTGAGTTGTTACTTTTATTAAAATTTATTTCCTCTCCTTCTTTCGTACATTCGAATTTCAAATGACCGATGCGTCGCTGTATCATTTTTACAATCATAATATAATTACGTTTACTTGAGGATTTATATACAATTGATGATATTTATATAAATCTAAATATTCTGACCCCGCTATGAACTAAATGACTAAATGATAGGGATTATAGTATTATTTATATATTATTTAATTTGTTTGCCGTCTCGAAATTAATAAAAAACGAAATAAAAAAAATAACTTCCAGGCCTGTTCGACTTTCCAATAGTAGCCCGATAGAAATGCTAAATAAAGTAGAAATTAATAGCATTTTGACTCGGCAAACGTTATTCTTCCATATAAATTAATTTAAGAAAAAATGGGAGTAGGAGGCTGTAAAGAAAGCCTACGACCTATTCTCAGACCTACCGAAAAAATCATGAAAATCGTTCAAGCCGTTTCGGAGGAATTCGATAATAAACACTGTGATACGAGATATTAGAAGATTACAAATAAAATATCCGATTTTTTTATTATTATTTTATATTTATTGGATTTATTTTTGTTTCAACAGATGAAGTAGCAATTATTGATGAAATCCAAATGATTGGTGATAGAGGAAGAGGTTGGGCATGGACAAGAGCGATATTAGGTAGTAACATTATTATGATAAACTAAAATACACTTTAACAGTCTAGAAATAAAGTATAATATGATTTTTTTAATTTGTAGGACTACAAGCTGACGAAATACATTTGTGCGGAGAAACTGGTGTTATAAATCTCATAGAAGAAATATGTAATATTACTGGTGAAGAATTAGAAGTAATTAACTGTATTATATTTTAGTAATGGGAGATTATTTCTTTTCTATCAACAACCAATTAGTACAGTAGTGTGTGACGGTGACGTATTTTATCAACTCTCTCCCTTATTTTTTTTGTTGTGTAACAGAGTTGACGAAATACATAAAAAAATGGGCATATCCTGTTTAAAATCCTTGAATAATATAATGTGCTTTAAACAATGGAACGAATGGAGCGAGACCTTTGCCCAGCGTGGGACAATATAGGCTAGATATAAAAATTAAAAATAAAATATTATATTCTATATTTTATAAGGGAGATTACAGTTTTCGGAAGAAAAAGACTGTCCCTTGTACTTTTTTATTTTTCAAGTTACAAATTTGGCTTAGTAGATAAAAAAATAAGAATTTCTTGTGCACTCAAAGTTTTATTATATCATTATAATTGTGGCATCACTCTGTAACCAATCTTACTTTCAAGAGCCTGAAATAAATATGACATGATCAAATTAAGGTATGCATTATAATGTAATAGCTATTGCAATGACATGCGTAATAATTGGTACTAGTCCAAATTTAAATGATTCTTGGGTACTCGATAAGAATTGAATATGTATGTAGTATTTCATTTCTATTTGTTTTAATTTTAAGTTTTACCTTCTATGATATGTTTCTGCAACACCCTAAGGTCGACTGGTAGGGAATGCTTAAGGTATTAAGTCCGCCTTTGTACAGTGTTTCTTTACTAATACACAGTTTTTAATAAATAAATAAAACGCAGTACCTACGTAACAAAATAGTCTTGGGAACAGTCCATTTTCAAGGCTTCCCGCAGACTTGTGTGATGAAACATTGTGGCGATAATTGCTCATAGACAGTTTTACAGATCGTAGATAAATAGAATTTACTTTAGTATACATCACAATTTTAACACAACTAATGCACAGCTTTTTTTTTTTTTTTTTTAAGGTGGGAAAATCATCTAATGACAAATCTCGCTCTTGGGTGGAGCGAGAGATAGTGTCAGACTTTTACTGACTAAAAACCCACTCCTGTTCCCTCTTTGCCTTCATCCCGGGGCCCCAGGCTTCGCTTTCACACTACCCGTGGCCCCAGTGGGCTTCGACCCTGCCGGGCCCCTACGATTTGCTGACATCACCCTGAGGCGCGCGTGAAACAATACGCGCCGTCGACGGCTTGGGCTCGGTCCGGACAGTTACCGGACGGTCGGACGGCGAGCCACCCATTGCTCGCCGTCCGCAAGCCTGCGCCTACGGTGGCCGGAAATCGGGATCGGAATCCCGGCGGCGGTTGGGGCGTGAGGACCGTTGCTGTTGCCTCACGCGATCGGCCGCCTCCTTTGCTAGCATTACTGCTTCGCAGAAGGAGGCGACCGCCTGCCACTCCTCCTCACTCCGGACCATGGCCTGTACCAATGCCCGGCGCGAGAGATCACTGCCGCCGATCGCCCCCACGAGGACACGGCGTTGCTCTGCCCAAGCGGGGCACACCTCCACCGTATGCTCCACCGTGTCCTCCGGGCGTTCCACACAGTGGCGACACCCGGGCGTGTCTTCCGCACGAATTCGGTGCAGGAACCTCCCGAACTTACCATGTCCGGTGAGGATCTGCGTCATGCGGTAGGTAAGGACGCCATGTGGTCTCTCCAGCCATTCCTCAAAGAGGGGAATTACCGCCATAATTGTGGCGTGCCCAGCACTGGGTTGCGATAGTCGCTGTCGCCATTCCACCATGATATCCCGCCGGAGTTCTTCCCGCCATGCCGCAACTTGGCGCGGCAGCGGAGTTTCGCCCCGGCGTTGCATCTCCACGCGCAGATCGTGCATGCGTGCAAGGACTGTTGCCTCCAGATACCATGGTGGCTGGCCAGCAAGGAGGCTCGCCGCTTCGCGAGAAACCGTGCGATATCCCCGCACCATTCGGATGGCCATGACCCTCTGGCATGCGTTCAGCTTGGCCGCCGGTCGTTTTCGCAGCGACGGCGCCCATACCGGCGCCCCATAAAGGGCCATGGACCTAACGATTCCTGCGTAGAGCCTCCGGCAGGAGGCGTCTGGACCCCCTAGGTTAGGCAGAAGCCGCTTAAGGGCAGCCTCATTCCGATCCAGTTTGGGAGCCAGACGTCGGAAGTGCTCTTCGAAATTCCATCGGCTGTCGAGGACGAGTCCCAGGTACTTCATCGTCGACCCGACGCCGATATGAACTCCTCCTACCGTTATTTGGGAACCCGGTGGTGGCGCATTCCGAGGGCCGTGAAAGCACATGGCCTCTGACTTGTGCAGTGCCACCTCGAGTCCCAACTGTTGGATCCTCTCCACGACTATCGCAACCCCGCGTGTCGCTAGTTCGACCGCCGCCTGGTACGACTCTCCCTGTGCCAGAACCAGCGTGTCGTCCGCGTAACAGACGACGCTAACCCCGTCAGGGAGGTCGCCGCGCAGCACGCAGTCGTACCCGATGTTCCACAAGGGCGGTCCTAGTACCGATCCCTGCGGAACACCGCACGACATCTCTCGCCGTTTCCACTCTCCCTGGTGACCGGGGTAGATGATGAACCTGTCCGTCAGGTAGGCCTCGATCACACGACAGAGGTAGTCGGGCACCCGGTGATACCTGAGTGCCCTCCTAATGCTACTCCAGGGCAGGGAATTGAAGGCGTTGGCGATATCCAAAGACACCGCCAAAACACACCTGTCCCGGGATACCGCATCCCCCGTCGTGAGGGCTCGCACGCGCATGATAGCGTCCACCGTGGAGCGTCCCCTGCGAAAGCCGAACTGGCCGTCCGCCAGATCCGGCCCCACCCGTGCTAGGTGCGCGACGAGGCGGTCTGCAATAACTCTTTCAAAGAGCTTGCCCACCTCGTCGAGCAGCACGATGGGCCGGTACGCAGACGGTGAGTCCGCAGGGCGCCCCTGCTTTGCGATGAGGACCAGTTTCCCCGTCTTCCAGCGAAGTGGGAACTGGCCCCTCTCCAAGCATGCGCTTAAGAGCCCCCTTAGTCGAGGCCCGAGTTCCTCCATGGCCAGGACCCAGGCTTTTCCAGGCAAGCCGTCGGGTCCCGGGGCGGTATTCTTGGCATTCAGCCTTCGTACCGCCACACTCATCTCTACCTCGGTCACCTCTGGAACATTGTCGTCGCCGTCGCCGTCGTGGCCCACGTCGGACACCGCAGGTGGCGGAGCCACGGGCGGGGGAGAGTGTTCTCCTCGCGCGGGGAACAGAGCGCTCACCACGCCCTCCACAAGCTGGGGCCGGAGACTCTGCGTCAGCGGGGGAGCCCAAGGGCGGAGCTTGTCTCGCACCAATTTGTAGGGGCGTCCCCATGGGTCTCCGTTTAGAGTCCCCAGCCACACGTTGCGGGCCTCCAACTTGGCCCGCTTTATCTCCGCTCGGAGGATGCGCTTCGCCGCTCTGTATCCCTCGTACAGCTCCGCCTCTATAGCCTCTGCATCCGGCGGGCGGATGCGGCGCCTGCGATGTCTGGCGTACCGGCGCCGCGCGGTATTGCACGCACTACGCAGCGCAGCAATCTCCGGCGACCACCAGTACACCTGGCGCCGAGCACGTTCTTGCCGGACTCGGGGCATTGCCACGTCGCAGATTTGTGACATGGCCTCCCGGAGCCACTCTGCCTCGACGTCGATGTCGACAGGCCTGTCCGGTACTTGCACCCAGGCCTGTACCATCGCGGCTTCCAGGAGAAGCTCCCGGTCCAGCTGCTTCAGCGCCCACCGTGGACCACACGGGGTCTGTTGGACCGGCGCGGTCGGGGTCTGGGTGGAGACGTCAAACCGGATGTAGCGGTGGTCTGAGAACGTCTCCACCCCCTCCATGACGCGCCAGTCGACGACACGCTGCGACAAAGCGGGGCTGGCAAACGAAATGTCCACCACTGACTCGCCCCGCATCCGCACACACGTGGGGACAGAACCCCGGTTTAGGACGACCAGGCCTGTCTCCAGTGCCCAGTCCTCCACCATCCGACCCCGCTGGTTCGTGAACCGGGAACCCCAAGCCAAGTTCTTGGCATTGAAGTCCCCGCAAACGACCACGGGGAGGGATCCAAACCCAGCGACGACGGCGTTCAACTCCATAAGGGAGTTGTGGAGTTCGGCGAGAGTTTTATTCGGGGAGAGGTACACCCCGACCACAGCCATTTCCCCGAACCGTGCTGCCACGCAACCCTGTCCTCTCTTGATACCCTCGAGGGACGGGGTACCAGCGGCGGCCGATGAAATTAAGGTCACCGAGCCGTTCAGGTCCTGCACCCAGTCAGCCCTGGGTAGAACACGGTACGGCTCGAAGACAACGGCGATGTTGATCGACCACTGCGCCATGCTCTGGAGCAACAGATCCTGAGCGGAGGAGCAGTGGTTGATGTTCGCTTGGAGGAGACGTAATGGAGCCATTATTGGCAGTCCATTATAGTCTCCTCCCGAGCCCCCTGTGAGGGCACAGCTGCGGCGGTTGCAGCGGCGGCGTCTGTGGAAGCGATAGCGGTGGTGGCTAACTTGGCGGCCGCAGCAGTGAGAACATCCGCTGGAATGGGCCTCGGGGTCTTGCCCTTGGTGGGGGGATCGCATGACCTGCCCCCAGCCCGGTGATCGGCCGGCTTGCCTGCCGCCGCACATGCGTAGCAATGCGGCGCTGCACTGCAAGTGACGGCCTTGTAACCGGGCTGACCGCACTGAAAGCAGCGGTCACTGCGATCAACCTCCGCTGCGCAATAGGCCCCCACGTGGTGTCCCACGTGGCAGCGATAACACTGCAGAGGTCTGGGCTCCAGCAGTTTTACCCGCGCGGAGACCCAGCCCACCAAAAGCCGTCGGCCCTCCTCGGTGATTTTTTTGGCCGCCGACACGGGGCAACTCACCGTCACTGCTCGTGCTATCAGCACGGATGGAGCCCGCCCGGACCTGGTCGGTAAAGCACCCTCCCGTCTTGACGACGGCGGCCACAACCTCATCCACCGTCACGGAGTCGTCCAGGCCCATAATGCGCATGTCAACGCACTTTGTGGGCCTGGACACTCGGGCCTCCTCCGCATCTAAGGACGCCCTGATTTTGTCGGCCAGGGCGTCTGCGGTGGGGCCGCTGTTCGCCCCGGGGACCTCCAACATAAGGGCCCCGGTCGCGGTATGCCGCATCCGGAAGCCCCCGGCGATACCAAGCTCGGTAAGATCCACCGCCTGCCTCGCTTTAGTGATGACCTTGTCGTAGGTCACGCCCTTCTTTTCCGCAGCCGGCTGTAGCGTGATAACTACAGCTGCGGATGCCGGGGCGCGAAGCCTAGCCGCAAGGGCCCTCATATGACGCTGCCGCTGCCTTTTCCGCTTCTTGGCCGCCCTTGCCACCTTACCGGCCCTTTTCTTCTCACCGACGACTTGCCACTCGGCGTCGGCCGGAGATTCTGAAGGTTGGGGTAGCGGGGGTAGACGGCGCACTGCCGTGGCAGCGGGGGTAGACGGCGCACTGCCGTGGCAGAAGATTTTGCCCCCTTAGCAGCCTTGCCTTTTCTAGGTGGGGCAGGCTTCTCCTGCTGCTGCTTAGCCGCCGGGGCTGGCCTCGTGGGCTCTGACACCATCGTGGGCCCGCGTTTGGTTTGCCCCGACGGGCCCGGCTTAGGCGCAGCAGCTGTGACTACGGCGGCGGCGGCGTACGATGCCACCTTCCGTTGGCCGGAGGCCGCGAGCGAAACTAATGCACAGCTGGCGCAGTGGTTAAGCGATTGGTTGCTGCGCTGCGTACTTATAGCGAGTTTGATTTCTGCTAGGATCAAATACTTGTATGGTCTGGGTGTATGTGATTTTACATGTCATGTTCGTGAACGCACTCACGATAAAAGCGTCATTCCTATTATTTTTTTAAACTAAGAAATGAAAGTAAAAACACAGTGCTTAGTTTTTTTTTAATGTTTTCTAAATGATAACTTACCTTTTTTCCGCCCATAGGTACGCAAATACAAAAGACTAACAGAACTGAAAGTGGAAGACACCCCACTCGGATCCCTGGATAACGTGAAACCAGGCGACTGTATAGTGTGTTTCAATAAAAACGACATTTACAGTGTAAGTCGAGCCATAGAACAGAGGTCAGTCCCACGTTGAGGCAGGTATCCAATTACTAAAGTATTTTAGGAAGGAATGTGATTTTAAATGTCTATGTGGTCTTTTGTGGAGTTGAGATGAAACTATCAGTTTCAACAAAAAGAAATTGTGGTGGGATGTCGTCAAATAACTTCGAGAGGGACCGTGTCTAACTTTTACTGACCACTGCTTTACAGGTCCACGAACCTTTTGGACCTAGACTACGACTTCACACAGATGCGTTTTAGTCAGTAAAAGTCTGACTCTCTCCCTCAACCCAGAGCTGGAAAAGTTATTTGATGATTTCTCAGCCAAAAAAATTGGGCAAGTGGGTGTTAGACTTGCACACTAAGTTTCTGTACAAACTTACCTATGGAAACAGTTAATTTCCAGATTGAGTTACGAACGTTTTCATTTCAACTCGATACCTCCACGCGTTCCCGAGATATAGGGTCTTGACAAACAGATGGACATACAGACAGACAGACGGATAACAAAGTGATTCTATAAGGGGTCCGTTTTTTTCCTTTTGAGGTACTGAACCCTAAAAAAGGTGTTTGAGCGAGAGTGATTAATTTTGTATACATTAATTACATTGTATATTCAGTAGTCTGTATATATAAAAAACACACTGACTTATCAACGCCCAGTTCAAACCCTAGGTTTAGGTAGGGTTTGAACTGGGTGTTGATGATAATAAATGCTGAAATCAGCTGAAATTTAGTACAGAAGTTCTTTTTATTTTGTATACAAAGTATATGAAAGAGTATTTTGAAATTCAACCCCTAAGGGGATAAAAAAATTTAGAGCCTCTAAATTTTTGTATGGAGAAACCTACTTTCAGGAAGCTGTTGGCTGCAGCTAGTAATAATTATAAAAACAAACGCATAGACTTTTAAAATCATGATACCTGCAGTATGTGTTGTGATAGATCAGTTGAAACTACATAATATTTATCTATTGAAACGATTTTGAGAGTGGTCATTTAGAGTGAGTATTACAAAATATTCGTCAGTATTTACATGTTAGGTATCATAAGAAAATATATATTTAGTGTCATTTTTTTTTTGTTAAACTCATTAAATACATGAATGTTAATTAAATGTGTATGTCTCTTTTGACAAAACCGCATAGAGCAGGGATGGCGAACCTATGCTACGCGTGCTAATGGTGGCACTCGCAAAATAATTCCAGCATAACTTTTTTTTAAAGTGGGAATTTAGCTAATGACTTCTCGCGCTCTGGGTAGAGCGGGAGGGCGTGTCAGACTTTTACTGACTAAAACTGTGTCCTTCAATCGGACAAATACAAGATTACTTAAAATCTATAGTCTATTCACGTTAAGAAAATAGTGACTCATCAGTGTAACTGCAAAGCAAAGGCTTATTCATACTGGGGAAAAATTAGGTCATTATTATTAAAGCAAACTTGCAACTTTTGTGGGCAAACTGAGTGGCAACGATGAGTCACACACATCACATTTTCTTAAGGGGAATACACTATAGATTAACAACAGAAATCATACTGACTTTTACTTACATAAAAATACATAGAACTGTTGACATTACGATTGCTTTATTTTTTATATAATTATGGCGCCGTCATCAATAAAGGTTCGACATCCCTGTCATACGAGTCTAGATTGGGTTGAATTATTTTTATGTAAAGCCGTTTCTACCTTCTAATAGCTTATAATTGTTTCAGGGGCCAAGAAGTAGCTGTGATATACGGTAGCTTACCGCCGGGCACAAAGCTGGCTCAAGCCAGCAAGTTCAATGACCCCAACAGCTCGTGTAAAGTTATGGTCGCCACAGATGCTATCGGACTTGGAATCAATCTGTAAGTGACCTGTTGTATCTAACCTTGAAACTTCGCCAAATCGTGTTTCCTTTCAGTTAGAATGCAGATCATATTATACTTTAGTATGCAATCTGGCAAGCTCTGGCGTTCTATTTTTAATTTCACTTGCACTCATAATAAACATACATTTAATTATCTACAACATAATAAACAAACACTTCCTCCTTTTTTTTGGAGTCTTTTAAAAAAAAAGATTAACTTCTTCACATGTTTGTGTAGTTAATGGGCCCAGTAAAGCCGATGGCTGCTAGGGCTGCGGAACGTTTGAAAGAGTTACCGCGTGGTCGTGGAACGCAAAGTGTAAATAAAGGAACACTGACTACTGAACCCACCTAGGGTTTTAGTCACTTAAATTCTAACACGCCTTTTCACTGTGTCCGAGCGAAAGAAGTAATTTGAAGATTTCCCACCTCAAAAAAGAAATGGTGTGTGGAAATAGTAAATGGTTAATTATTAGGTAATACCATAAAAAATATTAGTTTCCATATAAGTAGGTACTCCATTTTTGTAATAATAGGGGTTAAAGAATGAAATAGCCGTTTTTTAAAACGGTTTGCTTTGAAGTGCTTATTATTGCATACCGCTTGAGACACATTGTTTCCACGGTAGAACTCATATTACAAAATAATGCGAGTTTTCTTATATTTCTTACAAAAATAATTACAATTACTGCGACATTACAGGAAATACAAAACACAAAGAATCCAATAAATACCTAACTTCGGAAAAAGAATAACGTATCTTTAACATAAAGTTTATTTAAACTTATAATTTCGAGTCAATCCAAAGATTAGAACACTTCAAAGCCACCCGTTTTAAAAAACGGCAATTTCATAGTTACAGACCTAATATAAGAACTCTTGTGAAAAATAGCAATTTTTTAAACACAAATAATTAGGCCATATGTAGTAAATGAATTTTAGAAAGAGGAGGAAAGAAACAAAAAGTATTTATAACCAACAATAAAAAAAAAAAACAAATAAAATCTGGGCGAGTGCGAGGCCAAAAAGGCGTCTATCTCAATATAATTATGCTGCAAATTTTAAGTCTTGTATTAAATAAATTTATTTTATTTTAGGAGTATACGAAGAATAATATTCTATTCGCTAATAAAGCCAATAGTGAATGAAGATGGAGATAAAGAAATGGATATTATTAGTATATCTCAAGCCTTACAAATCGCTGGTAAGTTCAATTTCATGATCATAATTGTTGCTGTTGTTCTCAAAATGATATGAATGATTCTGTTATCTTGAAGCCATATTGGATACAATCACTTTGTAAGATTCCAAAGTCAGACTTCAATTAGATACAAAATCGTACTTAAGTCACTGTAAATCATTCATTTCCTTGTAAATAAATATTCACAAGGAAATGAGGTGCAAATTAGTAAACAAACGCTGGCTGACTTGTACTGTAGTTATTGCAAAAATACAAATATCTTCTGTTTATTAATAGGTATAGATAGACATGATAGATATTTGTATGTTTGTTATAAAGAATAATACCCAAATTAGTATCCTCATAGAGTTCTTCCCCAAGTAATAACCGGAATGCAGATTTATGTCATACGATAGCTTTTTAATTGCATTTTTAAAATAACTAGATTTCGTCATAGAAAGCTCGGGTTCAAAAGTTATTGTATGATATACATGTTAGCTTCCTACTGATATTTTTCATACATCTTACAGTTTTCAGGCAACATTTTCTGGGTAACAAACGGGCATGATTCTTTTTATAGATCTATACTTTCGTACCCATTTTTTAGAGTTTTTTTTTTTAATGCATCTGCCATTTTATCTTTCCTCTACTATTGGTTGATTGGTAGGAAAAGCTTAAGAAATTAAGAGCGTCCTTTTCGAGGTACATTTTCATACAACCGCTCTTATGATTATGATGTTATTACACATCTTTCTCTAGATAGTTTGGATACACAGCTATCTTGTGGATATTGTCTAGATTTGTATAGAAATCAAAACATACATTTGTGTAAAAGTAATCTCTGAAAATCTTCTATTTTACGTGAACTTTGGCCTTCCATAATGTACTCATTTATTAAAAATATAAAAAAGTACATCAATAGAAGCCGAGCACATTTAATCGAGATTCTGAATGACGACAATTTTTCTGAAAAACTTTTTATGGTTTAAAAAAATTACGTATTTCCTGGAACAATCTTTGTAAAATATTCGAGTAAATCACGGAATTACCGAATGCTAACAGAGTTTACAGGCGTTATCTCTCTTTTTTGCATTGCTTCTTCATCAAACGTCGCGTTGGATTGCGTTAGATGAAGCAACAAGCTTTTAAACACTGCTCGATGTTGACGATAGGCGAGTGGAAAAGTTCTTAAGTCCCCCATTTTGCGTTAGTGTTATATATTATCAAGTTTTATAAAGTAAATATAACACGATAGCTACTTGATGTAAACTCATAACTTTCTCGGATACCAGGTCGAGCGGGTCGCTACGGCAGTGCGTGGGAGACAGGATACGTCACGACATACAAGCCTGAAGACTTAGCCACGTTAAAACAGTTGCTGTCCAACTCGCCCGACCCCGTCACGCAAGCAGGGCTACACCCGACCGCTGAACAAATGGAGCTGTACGCTTACCATCTACCTCATGCCAGCCTTAGTAGTTTAATGGTAAGTAGGTAATCATTATAACAACATGTTAGCGAAGTTAGAACAGATACAGCGTGGATAAATAAGTGGTAAAATTAGAAAAATTAAGAAGGTAAGTCTGTATCTATATCTATACATCTTCTATCTATACTTAACTTTGCTTTTAGAAATAAAATTGAAGTGTTTGTTTATATATTTTTTAAAATTATTAAATGCATATCAAAGTATATCCCATACATATAACAATTTTTTTTTTTAATTTTTTTTTTGTCTGTTCCGGCTAATTTCCAGAACGGTTGAATTGATTTTAGCGGGAGTTCCACTGGTAGATAGCTAATGTTATATGGAGTAACTTAGTCTACTTTTATTTTAGAAAAAGTATCAGGGTTCCACCCAAAAAATTACGAGTCTGACGTGGACGAAGTCGCGGGCACCAGGTAGTTATACGTAATTATCAAATAACAATTTTACGAAGGTTATCCTTACAATACATAACAAAGTCTCCCACCACGTCGGTCTATCTATGTGTCTGTTCACGGTAAATAAAATAAAAAAAAAAACTACTGAGTGATCGTGAGAAAGCTGGGATTTGTTTGGCCAACGAATCGGCATTGCTATTCAACGTGGCAATTCTGCCAACGTTTTGGACATTATTCCTATTGACAAAGATGTGGATGAATTCTTTATGCCTAGCTTATTATTTTTATACTTGTTTTTGACATATTACTGTTTTGAGTTGAAACTCATTACTTATTATTGTCTTATATTAAGTTGTTATACTTACGTAAGATTTTTTGTATTTTTCGGTCCCTATTTCTATAATAAAATAAACTATTTTCTGGATATTTACTCGCTTAATAAGGTTCGTTGCAAAGACAGGGTGAAAAAGTACTTATTGACGTTATGATAACACAGAAAGATTATTTACTGTACCGAAGTAGGCAGGGTCCAATTTCTAATTAATTTTCGCTAATTACTCTATATCTACATACATACACTCAAACACTTACACCAGCTTACTCCGCACATATCGTTTCATACATTATCACACGCACACACTAACACTCACCGTCCATTACATTCTCACTCACTTCTCATCACACATATACACCAACTCACTTAGTTTAACTTATCTTGCTTTTTTTTTATTTTTCTTGTTAAACCCAAATAATGCTGTACTCGTTAACTTAATTTTTGTATGCAAATAATTTTCCGAGAGGTTTGGCGCTGTATAACAAGATACAGGTTTTTACCTAGTTCGGTTACAGATGCACATATTGTACTGTATTGTATTTATAATTGTAATAATAGCTTAAGTACAAAATTTTAAGTTGCTTTTGTACAATCTTTCTGGGTAAATAAATATTATTATATTAATAATAACATAAGCTTTAAAAAATGTACAACACCAATAAAATTCTTCAATTTCCTTTCCAGGATATATTCGTCCACTTATGCACTGTGGATGCCTCACTGTACTTCATGTGCAACACGGAAGGCTTCAAGTTCCTAGCGGAGATGATACAACATGTGCCTCTGCCGCTGCGCGCTCGCTACGTCTTCTGTTGCGCGCCCATCAATAACAAACTGCCGTTTGTTTGTGCTACATTCCTTAAGGTTGGCGCTGAATTTGTTTTTACAAGACCTTTTGCACAAAGTAGCAAGTTAACTATCCTGTGTAACGGCCCGTTTACGACCTTGCCGATGTGAGCGGTAGCTAAGCGCGGGGCGGCGAGCGTAAAATAAAAACTACGAAAATGTTGGAAGCACGCCACGACACGCTGCTCATAGCGCCGCGCAGGCGTTTACCGATACAGCCCCGCTCGCCGCGCCGCTTAGACCGAATTCGTGAACAGGTCGCAAAGTGGATAATTTTAGCGACATCTAATTTATTTTTTTACCTTTATCATTAATTACTTTCAATTATCACGATTCCTCGCTTTCTCTATCCAATTCTTAAGGAAGATATCCAGATCATCCCGCCATCTCATTTATTTTTAATTTTTGTCTGCACTGGTACCGCAATCGTTTAGCGATTGGGTGCTGCGCTGCGTGTCCCATGCATGGAACATATATGTATTAGTATAGTCTACAGATACTAGTTCCGGGTCTGGGTATCTTGTGAATGTGAGTTTATATGTTTGTGAAGGCACATTACAAGTTACATTACTTTCGTACAGTATCTACATATTGGGGGGGTTTACAGAACAGGGTGTACACAGTCCCACATACCTCCGAAGAAAAGGTAGGATCCTCCGACCTGACAGATGTTATGTCTGGTTTGGGCAACTGCTCGATAGTAGATTTAATTGGGCCATTGCATATGTTCTGATCGCGCGGAGAACTGTAAGACCGCGATGCAAGATTTCGAATTTTACCTTCTACATTATTACATCTACATTATTTAGTTGTTATTGCAGTTTAATAATGCATAGAAGGTTTCTGTTATAATTAAATCCAGCATTCATTATTAAATCATTCATAAAAGATCATTCATATTAACATGTATATTATCTACATTTTCAGATGGTGCGACAATACAGTCGCAACGAGCCAATTAACAAGCACTGGTTAAGCAGTGCGGTAGAGTGGCCGTTGCCGCACCCCAAGACTATCATGGACTTGGTGCACCTGGAATCCGTGTTCGATGTGCTTGAGCTTTACTTATGGTTGAGGTTTGTATCATTCTGTTAGATACAACGACAAAAGGCTGAGGCTAGAGGAGGCGCAGAGAGCGGGGAGGCAGAGGCGCCATGGCATCTTCACTTTTCGCTTGACGCAGTGTAGGTGGCTGAAACCGTGATAAAAAAAGTAGGAACACTCTCATGCTCCAGCCGCCACCGGCGACGTCCTAGTCGGCGGCAGGGTAATTGCCGGCCACCGTAGGCACGGGCATGTGGACGGCGCGTTGTGTTGAAAGATGTCAGCAAAATCGACGACTAGGACTGAGGGAATGTTCGAAAGAGTTGCCGTGGCATTGGAACTCAAAGGGTAACTGAAGGAACACAGGCGGGTGGACTTTTAATGACTAAAAAGTCAGTAAACGTCTGCTTCTTTCCTATGATGATATGTCACTTAAAAAAAAAACCGGCCAAGTGCGAGTCGGACTCGCGCACTGGGGGATCCGCACCAACTTACCTATGAAAACAGTTCAATTTCCGAATTGAGTTACGATTTTTTCCGAATCGCAAAAAAAAATTTTTTTTTGTGACGTAACTACAAATTTATAGTTTTCAGATTTTTTCCTATACTTGTGCTATGACACCTTGCTTTATGCGAAATTTCGGGATTCTAGGTCAACGGGAAGTACCCTATGAATTTTGATTCCCTTGAGAGTGTCGAATTTCTTGTTTTTTGCGACATAAACGGCCGTATCTTTTTTTTCGTTTATTCAGAAGTTTGATATTTTCACAGCTTCAAGAGACCGCAGACCTATATGGTAGAGTATATGGTTTTAATTACAACTCGATACCTCCACGCGTTTCCGAGATAAAAGGTCTTGACAGACAGACAAATAGACAAACAACAAAGTGGTCCTATAAGGGTTCCATATTTCCTTTTGAGGTAACCCTAAAAAGAGTGGATACTCCGAAAATAAACCGAGCATTCGTGGTGTAAACTTGTAAGAACGTTTGTTGGTAATTTAACCTTTTTATTTTGTTCACAGTTATCGATTCCCCGACATGTTCCCCGACGTAGTACAGGTGCGCAATATGGAGGTTGACTTGGACGCCACCATTCAGCAAGGGATATTCCAAATTACCAGGTAAAGCAACTGCATGGCTTGCCTTTTGAAACTGTCAAGCGAGCGAGCGAGAAAGAGAAATGACGCTATACACCCTATATTGCTCCATCCTTTTAACAGTTCAGTTTAGGTTGTAAAATGGATGGCGTTAAGAGCTCGTGGTAGGGCCTCACATCAAAACTTTGGAGGGCATTCGGAGTCAAGAGCCAAGAGTGGTCGAAACTATACTTGAATTAATAATTCGATTTCAATTTTTATTTAATCTTATTTATTTACTTTATTCTCACACAATTAAAACAACAAGAAAATAATATGCAACCAAGATATTTGTAATATGTGTATAATATGATTTAAAAAATGTGCAAGCAACACCATGGACAATCGTCCATGGTGTTGCTTGCACATTTTTCTCCCTAAAGATCCACGCTATGAAATGTGCAATGAGCATCATTTTTCTAGCTGACTTCCTGACAATTCAAAAGAGTCTGGAAATAGATTATGTGTTTGAAATAAATGCTTTTGATTTAATTAGAATTTTGTTTTAAATTTTAACAATTTAAAAAGTAGGAGGTTCTTTATAATATTACTTACAGTTGTCGGCGTGAAACATGGCAAGAGTCGTTAGATGCACGGATTTTTAGTTCTCTTTGGTCAAAACGCAGAGCGCGGGGAACGAGGTACCATCGTTACGACCGCACGATTGGTTGGTCAGTCCGTTTGCTCCAACATACACTTGCGTGCAGTAAAGTTGTACCCTTTGTTTATGTTGAGTTTTTGTTACTAGTTCAAATTATTGTTTTATTGAGTTGTTGTGGTCGTTTTGTTTAATAATTATCATTCATATCATAATCATAACAATATTTCTATGGGACCAATTCGGGAGTATAACCTTTCAAATTAACAATTAAAGAAAAAAAAATCAAAATCGTTCCCCAATTCACCGAGAAATCGGTGAACTTGTATTAAAAAAAATACATACAACGGAACATATAACCTCTGACTCTTTGGTATAAACCTTCTATTCACAACAAGACGTTGGTTGACCTTTACTAGTGATTTACCGAAACACTATTTGCAGCTGAAAGCGATCGTTCGGCTCCGATTCCAGTTTCAGCCGTTAACGAAACTGAAACTCACATGGTACTTACCATGTCAGTTACAAACTCATTCCTTATGTGACCAACAAAACACAATTTGCAGTTGAAACCGTAACCGATTGATTGATAGATTGTTCGGTTCCTATTCTAATTTCGGCCGTAACCGAAACCGTATCCAAAACTGGCATGATAACAGAAACATTGTCAAAATGTAAAATAGTACATTTTGATACAAGTGGAGCAAGTTTGTTCAATTTTTCGGTCAATTAACCCTATCAATGACCAAAATACTTTCGTTGTATAATAAACTTCAGAACCTTTATGTACATATTTTATTAATAACGCCTAATATAGGTACCTTCACAAACTCCTTTTGCTATTTATAACTATCTTCAAAACCGAAATTAAATTTGTTTAAAAATAAATTATGTCAATAACCATAGAATACTCATAAATCATAAAAATTGTCGGACCATTTTTATGCACGAAGTGTAGCATGCGTGAACTTACCCCCACTATGCCAAATTCTTGCCATCTTTCATGCCACCAACAGTACTTGCGTGTAAACTAGATGTATAAAGGTAAATGACGCGAAATAAGTATTAAGAATCGTAGCAGTGAAAAATGCATGAAATGAAGCTTGCTTGTAATTACTTTTACAAAATAAATATATTTTTAGGTTGCTAAGAAACTCTGAACAAGTACTCCGTGACGACCCACAAATTCAAGCTTTAAGTCATAAGAGAGCGGCCCGCGCTGCTTCTGGCTCGCTCACGAAGGCCAAAGGTGATGAGCCTAGACTATCAGAGATGCTTGTGGCCAAGGTAAGCAAAAATATAGGAATTGGTCCTTAGTATGAACGCAAATGACAACTATTAGACAGTGATAAGATCGCCATTTTTTTAAGTTGTATAAAATGTGCGTTGGGAGTTATGTCACTATTTTGGTGTACAATATAATGCTTTGGATTTATCTGCGATTGATAGTAAATGATACACTACTTCATCGGAAAGGAGTCGTCAGCGTATAAAAATTACGATTTATGATCTTCTGCGTTACCAAGCCATTAGGCAAATGATCGATTCCATATTTTTTATTTATAATACTGGCGGTCTTTCCGCTGACAAAACATGTGCAGAATGTCGAAAAGTTTTTTTTCTGTTTCTGACAAAAGAATATTCCATTATAATCTTGGATATTTTTGACACAGACTGTTTGGGCTGATTGGGCCGATAAAATATTGATATGGATATTATTCTCTAAAGCACGGACCAGATGGTTGTCAAGTAATCTAGTGTTCCAACAGAGGTCACCTTTTTGGAGCTTGGTTTGTGTTGTGTGTCCCTGCGGTCGAAACTGAGGTTAACAAAACGCGCCATACAAGGACGTTGAAGGTCATGGAATACATCTGCTCTCTACACGGATTCAAACTAGCAAGGTCGCATCTATTGGGACGCTGGATTGCAACCGTCTCGTCCATGCTTAAGTTCTAGCTCTAACAGTAACTGAGATAATGTTTTATTCAATTACAGGGCCTAATAACACCGCAGATGTTGAAGAAACTCCAACAAGAATTGAGCACAGACAAGAAACCAGAACGGAGTAGACCCAATAGAAATAGAAGGAAATGATGCTTTAAATTTTTTGTAAATACTGTTATTATAAAATTATGAAAAAGTACTTTTAACTCGCAATAAAAATGTTCCCGAGAGAAAATAAACTAGATTATTTTGATATTTTTTTTTCTCGACTATGTACCAAAATTTTATTTAAATGTTCTGAATTATACGACATTTTAGTTTCAGAGTTTCTTTGTAAAGTTTTATACTTACTGAAAGAAGAACAAATAGTTTGAATTATCTAACTAAACAGTACCTAAAACTGCCCCAGCTACAAAATGAAACCGTATTGAAGCTGTGTCTTGTGTCTTTATTTCTAAAATAACTGTTGCGCTTACAAAGTAGGTACTAAATAAATGTTAATCGTTACACACGATAAGTCGATAGTTTTTATTATTATTATTCGCTCGCGTTTGGCTACTCTCTGAGGTTAAGCGATAATGTGGTCGACGTTGGAGCAACGCTTGCCTAGAAGTAACCTATGACTCTTAACTTAAAGACCCGCAGGGTGTAGCTATAAAAAAATAGACTGAGGCAGGGAATTCTACTAGATATTTTGAAGTAAAAAAATCGTGATGTCGTTCTAACAACATAAATTACCATTCAATTATACCATCTGACTCTTGACTCTTTTTATATATACACAACAAGACTGGTTCATCGCGTCCAATTTTGGCCGTTACCGAAACCGAAATTCACATGGTATCTACCATGTTAGTCAAAACTCATTGCTTATGTGACTGAGAAAACACAATTTGCGGCTGCTTGCTTTGCTTTGTTTGGTTCCTCTTCTAGTTTCGGCCGTAACCAAAACTGAAGCTGAAACTGACGTAGTAACAGAAAAATACATTTTGATACCAGTGGAGAAAGTTTGTCAATACGACCGTTTTAGGGAGCTCGGTGCTGCAGTGACAATTTCTACGTGTACCGGTGACTCGTGGGAGCTCCTAGGGTGGCACAGTGGCGGCGCTCGGCCTGATACGATAAATACTATAAATTGTGGTAGGGGTGAGCTCGCGCACTCTTCCACTCTTGCGCAGAAAACAGTAAATTGCGTGCCTAAAGGCGGTAGGGATAGCATCGATTCTATTCCTACTTTATTTCATAAAATACTAAATAATCGCACAAATACAAAAAGATATAAAACATGGACTAATGAGTCAGTAATTTTTTTTTATCACAACCACCAGTTCAAAAACACTAGTTTCGGTCGACCCACTTTTTGGCAGAAACCGGATCTTCGGTTCCTCTCTAAATTACCTTTAATTGAACACAGTGATGGGTGAAATAAGACATCCAAATCTACTAGCGGTTCAGCTCCCTATTCAACCTAGATAGTCTATAATGAGCTACAGGATACAACAGGTCAATCTTGATGAGGACCTGACTCTGAATCTGATCTGGCAATACATGAATGACTAGTTGCATGACCAGAGAAGAAAAAGGTAGGTTTTTTAGGGTTTCGTACTTCAAAAGGAAAAAACTGATCCCATGAATCATTTTGTTATCTGTCTGTCTGTCTGTCAAGACCCTTTATCTCAGGAACGCGTAGAGATATCGAGTTGAAATTAAAACCATAAACTCAGGTCTGCGGTCCCTTGAAACTGTGGAAAAAATCAAACTAAAAAAAGATACGGCCGTTTATGTCGCAAAGACGTATATTTCGGTACTCACAGGGGAATAAAAATTCATAGGGTAGGTAATAATTTCCGTTGACCCAGAATCGAACTCAGGTCTGCGGTCCCTTGAAGCCGTGGAAAAAAAGTTAACGATAAAAAAGATAGGCCGTTTATGTCGCAAAAACGTATATTTCGGTACTCACAGGGGAATCAAATTTCATAGGGAAATTATTCCCGTTGGCCCAGAATCGTGAAATTTGGCATAAAGCAATGTCTTATAGTACACATATAGGAATGATGAAAACAGAAAACAAACTGAAAACAGTAAATTCGTTGCTACGTCACAAAAAAGAAGCTTTGCGATGCGATAAAATCTTCGAGACTCCATTCGGGAATTGGAATTATTTACCTATATAGTTTGTACGGAACCCTCAATGCGCAAGTCTTACTAGCACTTGTCCAGTTTTTTTTACAAGTAGGTAAATATAACGAGACTTTTATTTTCGTCGAGGCTTACGTGGGCGTAAATAGGGAAATTCACAACCCACTTATGAGTACTTGTGGTCCTAGAAAAAAGGCATCTGAACATAGTTGTGGTTTCAGCCAGTAAAAGCCTGACACGTTCTCGCGCTCGACACTAAAGCGAGAGAAGTCATTAGATAATTCCCCACCTCAAAAAAGCCCTCCCACGAATGCAGGAATTAATATTACCTAACACAAATAACAACAATATGGTGTATATGTTATTATTAAAACACAGCAAAGACCCTTTGCCTTAGGTATTGACCGTCTGCGGGTCAATACCTAAGGCAAAGGGAGCACGCGATTCATTACCTATGTACTTATAGACTGATAATACTTTTACTTGAGTAATTAAAGCTTAGATTAATTATACTATTCATTAGTATTTGTCTCAAGTTATCATCGGTGCACGTAAACGGCGACCTATGACATGCAATTATCACTATGTTGAGGGTAGTTGATTTCATAATAGGTCGGTACGCTTTGCAACGACAGTCGTCAACCCAGCTTTGTGCTGAAGCTTGAAAATGTGTAATTACAATCTAATTATCGCGGTTTTAGTGTTAACAACAGTGAATTTGCCCTTACAAACATATGGTATTTATTCTCAGCTGTTTTATAATAGACATTCACAGTTGTCAAACAAAAAAGTGTTGGTATTAAAATGGTGTTTTAAACAGGTTTCAGAGTGTTTTATATGGACGGTGTGGAAACTATCTTGGCACTAGAAAATGAGCAGATTAATATAGAATGTAAGACGAATATGCCTATGACTTATTGTGGTTTCTTACATCCTTCCGGGAAGCGATATTCGTAAGTAATTATTATTATTTCCCTAACCTTTTGCCAACAAGCCGACCCCGAGTCATCTTCCAGTCTAGCCGGATGCAGCTGAATACATGTTTTATATGGAGCGGCTGCTTATCAGACCTTCACAACCCAGTTACTTAGCAACACGATAATCGTTGAGTAGACTGATGGACAGACTTTCTACTAAACGCTAATATCTAATACAATACTGATCGACGGCGCGTACTGTTGTGGCGCTCGCCTCAAGGAGATGTAAGCAACTGGGGGCCCAGCAGGGTCGAAGCCTACTGGGGCCAACGGTCTGATTCTGAAAGGAAGACTGGTACGAAAAGCAACGTAGGAACAGGAGTGGGTTTTTAGTCAGTAAAAGTCTGACACTATCTCTCGCTCCGCCCAAGAGCGGGGGATGTTATAAGATGATTTTCCCACCAAAAAAAAACCTAAATACGGATATGATTTAATACAGTTCAACTGAAATGAGATGAGCTTTAATGTAAATAATAAAGAGGTAAAGGCGTTTTCTATGTTTTTTAAGAGATAATCTCTAGAAATACAATTCCGATTTCACAAATTACATTATTGTTGCGGCGACTTTTGTGCCGGAAAATGCACAGAGCCTGTGGAGGGCCGGGGAGCGATGTCACGAAAAAAAGTTAGTAAATTACGAGTGAATAGGATTAAAAAAAAGAAACTGTTTAATCTTTCGTTAGCGAATAGCCGGGCGTCATTCACCGAGACTCCTGTTTGAATTAATTGAATGATTGGTACTTTGTGTTAGTACCTACGCGGCTGACTCTCAATGTTCACTTTTGAAATTCCTAATGTAGCTTTTTAAAGTAAGTGTAGATGTTCAAGGTCGTTATTCACTTGCTGTCATACCAGTTCATTTGAGATCGGCTCCACATTATTTTCTTCTTCCACACTTCTCTAATTTTCATCTCAGTGCTCGCCCCTTTCAAAGTGGTTTTTAGTTTATCTTTTTCTATTATTTTTTATTCATTTTGTCTTCCTCTACTCATAAAGCCATTCAATTGCTATTCATACAAATTCACCCCCAGTATGTTAAGCAAGATTACATTCACTTTATATCTCAAATATCATTCCTAGTCCCCCAGTCACCGGTGCCAGTTTCAGACTACCATTTCCTTCCCTTTATAGGGTTCCGAAGTCAACTAGGACCTTATAGTTTCGCCAAGTCTGTCTGTCTGTCCGTCCGCGGATAATCTCAGTGACCGTTAGCACTAGAAAGCAGAAATTTGGTACCAATATGTATATTAATTAAGCCGATAAAGTGGTAAAATAAAAAGTGGAAAAAAAAAAATGTTTCATTAGGATTAATTAATTACAACAGATTAAGTAAAGTGGGGGAGTGATATATTGTTGGATAGGTAGGTATTTAATAATGAATATGGGTTTACTAGAATCATATTTTGATACTTAATGTTAATATTTTCGGAAATAATCGCTCCAAAAGTAAAAAAGAATGTGTCGGGGCACTCTAACTTTTGAACCATAAGTTTAGAAAATATGAAAAAAAAACTCAAAAGTAGAACTTTTTTTCAGTAGGGGTTTTTCACCATCATTTCAGCAGACAGACGTCTTCTCATTTCTTATTCTTTGTGTAGGTACCTACCTAGTAGGGCACCACTACATTAGGCAAGATCACATTCACTTTATATCTGAAATAGCATAGGTTCATGCTCAGGCCTTGCTATATACAAAGTTCAGAGATATAAAATTCACACGATACATACGATCGAGTTATCGGGAAGTTAGTTAAAATTTGTTAATTTTTATTGCTCTTCCAATGCCTACGCCAACGGATAGTCGGAAAGGTTATCTTCAGTTTATTTTTTAATTACCATGTAGGTATAATATTAGAATGTGTACCTAATAGGTACCTGAATATATTGTACTTACAAAGGGTACCTACTCGAAACCATGCCTAACCTGCTAACTACATGGTGGAATGGCTACAGCGACTGTCGCAACCTAGAGCTCGATCCCTCTTTGAGGAGTGGCTGGAAATGATGGGTTCGATTCTGAAAGGAAAACCCGGCCGGGGTTCTGGAACGCAAGGCAAAGAAGGAACATAAGAGTGGGTTTTAGTCAGTAAAAGTCTGAAAAGCCCAGTGACGGATTAAGACTACTAGATGCCCTAAGCAATCTACGCTTGTAGGCCCCCCTATCCGTATGTCAACTAGAATCGGTCTTTAAACCTTTACCGCCTAAAACATTAGTTTTTTGTAAAATAAGGTGATGAGATGTAACGTACCTTAGAAATGGAGTTGGTGCGACAACATTAAAAATCAAAGCATAATTTATTTATTAGGGGTTAAAGTATGAAATTGAGGACTAGTACTGAAAAATTGAAATTCGTTTTTTTTTTCAATTAATTTTTTTTTTTTTATCAAAATAATTACCATTATTATCTATACATTGCTGCCATCTAATAATATGAAGGTCATTTATACCTTTGAGATAGAACTCAGGAGATCTAGATTCGACGAACTATGTGAAAGCAATTTGTACTGTCTCCTGAGAAGAAGACTTTTAACAAGTAGAAAATTGTCCAAATCACGAAAAAAATGGTACTCCGTTGGAGCTAGGTCTGGCGGATACGGAGGGTGACGAATAATTTTAAATTGCTGTTCCTGTAGAGTTAAAATGGTTTTTCGTGCTGTATGAGGTCTCGCGTTATCATGGAGCAATAATGGTGAAGATTGATTCATGAGTCGGGGCTGTTTCACTGCTAGTTTTGCTATCATTGTTCGGAGTTCAGCACATTAGACATCTGCCGTTATTGCTTGACTAGATCGGAGAAAGCTATAGTGAATAACACCATGCTGAGACCACCAAACAGTTGCCATTACCTTTTTATTGGTAAGCTTTGCTTTAGGACACTGTTGCGGCGTTTGACCTGGGGTCAGCCATTGCATTTTTTGCTTACAGTTATCGTAAAGAATCCACTTTTCATCACATGTCACAATTCCATCCAATATTCCTTCATTTCTGTATCGATTCAACAAGACAACATAAGTTTCAACACGCGTTTCTTTCTGTAGATCAGTCAAATCGTGAGGCACCCATTTTTCATATTTTTTTATTGTTGGTAAGGTAACGTTAAACCATGCTGCTAATTCCTTGGTAGTTTGGCTCGGATCGGCTTCCACCATCTCTTTCAATTCATTGTTTTTCACCTATGTGGGCGGTCTTCCAAGTTCTTCAAATAAAATTCATCACGAAAGCGTTTAAGCCAAAATCGCATGGTGCGTTCATTAGCAGTCCCTTCTCCAAACGCAACATTAATATTGCGAGCTGTTTTCGCCGCGTTAGTTCCGCGTCGGAACTCTTATTCAAAAATCACCCGAATTTTCGAAGTATCCATCTTTCTTGTCTGAGCTGAATAAAAAACAACTGAATGTCGATAATCGTATGTTGCACATTTTTAACTGACTACCAAAAAAGGAGGAGGTTATCAATTCGGTTGTATTTCTTTTAAATTATGTTTGTTACCTCAGAAGTCCGTCATTTATGGACCGATTGGCATTTTTTTTTCCCTTAGAGTTATGCTTCCAGATTGGTTCTATTTTTTTCAAAATCCAGTTTTCATGATGAATCCATGAGGAATCGAGGGAACTCCTCAAAAATTATAGGCAACCATATAGTTATTTTGGTATTTTCATCGAGGACTTAAGCATTTAGTCAAAAAGTAACATTTGATGAAGAAGACCAGAAATGGCCAACGGAACTTCATACTCACATAAATATCACAAGTAGATAGTTAAGCGAATATGACAATACAAATAAATAAATGGTTCTGATTAGTTACGTTGAAAATGGTATCATCAAAGTGAACTAATGATGATGATGCAGTCGGAAGGTAGGCACTGGAACTCCGTAATTAATCAATGTAATCTCGCCGTGTTTGTGCTTATTGGAATTGTCATGAGATGCATTTTGGCTATAAGGTACTATCGAACTGATCTGATAATGGAGCTGGAAGGTAGGCACAGGAACTCCGTAATTAATCAATGTATCCTAGCTGTGTTTGGGCTTATTAGAATTGAAGCCGGAAGGTAGAAGGTAGACACAGGAACTTCATAATAAAACAATGTAACCTAGCTGTGTTTGGGTTGATTGGAATTATCACGAGAATAGGCAATCTAGTTATAAGTGTACCGCAACTAAAACGTGTGAAATAAAAAAACTTAAAAGAAAAATAGTTTTGGAAGTCGGTGTTAAATAAGAAACAAAAAATACCGAGAAACACCGACTTCCGAAATTAAAGTTATTTTGATTCTTTTAGTGTTTTTTTTAGTGTTGGTAATTTTTTTTTTTTTTTGTAAAATGTTTTTGTTTTAAAGAAGAACATCATAGGTACCTACTATATGAAAAAAGTTTCACTCAAAAATCTCAAACCATGAAGGTTTTATGTCAATTCGAAGTACCTACCTTTTACAATAAAACGGCAATTTCATACTTTAACCCCTATTATATTACGTATGCATAGAAGCCGGCCGGCACAATTACTCAAAAAACAAAACATTTGATTGAAACAGATTTGCGGGGTAGGGGTGGTTTATGATTGGCTGATCGCAATTCCGGTGCATATGAATTGAATGAATGCACTAGCGGGCGGCGAGTGGGCAAGCAGGAGCGGGGTTATGACTCTTGGTCGGACTCTATGTCAACTTAAAACCCGTTAGTCCTAGAAACTTTTTTTGGTGTGGTTTTTGGTGACATGAGAGTGAGCGGTGATGCCCTAAGGACGGATTTTTATTTTGTTTCTTCTGGTGCCCCCCGAGACGTGATGCCCTAGGCAATTGCTTAATTTGATTAAGGGTTAATCCGTCACTGGAAAAGCCCGACAAGGTGGGAAATCATTGGATGATTTCCCACCTAAAAAAAAAACCTGCTAACTAGAATGATTGCGAAATATAACTTTTTTTTTGAATAATATAAGTACCAGTGCTTGACTGTCGCGATCCCACCTGATTTTAAATAGTACAGAATTAACTATTTGCCGTAACATTTGGCGGAGTTTTTGTCTTTAGATGCCACGGTAATCAGCAAATTTAGATTTGTACATATCTCCATTATATCGTTGACAGCCATAAGACTGTTTAGATGTTTTTTTTTTTGTTGGATTTCGAGCCTGTGGACGACAGCTATGCAGTCTTTGGAAAACTAGTATCTAAGTCGTTTTTGAAAAATGAGCACCTATCTACTATTACTATCTACGTGCTAAGGCCTTCTTCAATTTAGATTCAACTTCTCTAAGACAAGACCTTGTGAAAAATAAGGTATCTACCCTGCCTATTTTTCACAAGTTCTTGTCTGACTTGAGCAGTAAATACACAAACACTTTACCATTAGGTTTTCAGGCACCACCCTCAACGCTGGCCACTGCGCCATCAAAATTAAAGCTAATAAGAACGACACAGGCGAATGGCGGTGCCACATAGGAACGCAAGTCACTGGTTTAGAAATAATGCAGACCATCCAAGTCAGGGTGGTGATGGAAGTTGCAGCAGTCCAACAGAATATTTCTGCAGTCCATGGCAAGCCTATGACGATAGCCTGTGCGACTACGAAAGGAATGGTGCCGTTGAGTTACTGTCGATTTGAGCCACCCAATGGGCAACCATTTGCCATTAATTCTGAAGTCACTAGTAAAAAGTAAGTTATCATTTTAATTAGTACTATTTAACAGTGACGCCCGAAGAAGTCACTGTGGCACATTTTTCTTTTATTTCTGATATGCTGTCAGCCGCTTTACCCGTTTGAAAGTAGAAAATTGTCCCAATGGAACATGTTCCCGGGATAAAAAGGACATGTTGTACCAGTGTTCCAAATTTTATCCAATTCTGATCAGCAGTTCGGGCGTGAAGAAGTAATAAACATACAAGATGCACTCACAAACTTTTGCCTTTATAATATTAGTGTGATAGATTCGCGCTTGACCACTAACTCAATTGATGGCAGGCGATGATGTGGTCGGCCCATTCCCTCCCCTAGAGAGGAGGCCTGAGTCTCAGCAGTGGGAACAATAGAAGGCTGATAAATACTTATTGCTTATGCTTATGATGATGTGGTTTACGATGGAGCACGCTTGTCTAGAAGTAGCTAGCCTAGTTTTAGTTGTCAGGATTGAATTCTGCACTATACGAAACCAAAAATAAGATGAAGATAGGTACTAGTGTTGCAACAGAACTCTGCTTCCGCTTCCGCTTCTGCAGAAGTTCCGCAAGCTTTTTCACTTCCGTTTCCGTTTCTGCTTCCGCAAAATTTATAACAAAACTCTAAACGGAAGATTACAGCGAGGAGGCCAGTTTATTTCTTCGTCGGCGGATAACTACAAACTACTTACAATTAAGCTTTTTTAAGAAACGAATATTTTCGAGTATTTTTTGTATTCTTGACCAGAAAAAAAATTTATTTCATTTCAGTCCGATTCTGGGAAGATATTACTTCCCGGCCAACAGGAGTTTAGATCGTGGTGACTGTGCAGTTACTATTCGGAAGGTGAAATATGAAGATGTGGGCACATGGACCTGCGGGGCTGGCCTTGACGATGGCGAAGAGCATATCGATTTCATTCAATTTGAAGTAGAAGGTGGGTAATTTTAAACTATTTTTGTCTTGCTATAGGCGTCGGAAATCCGCTAGAAGCGAGAAACAGAGGACTATTCGTTGTGGCGACACTTAGTGGAGGCCTGTCTGGCAGTGAAAGTCTTTCGGCTGAATCAGGCATTAGTTTGTGATCCTAACACGTAGTAGCTTAGCCCGGCGCGTCGGCGTGGGCGATGCGGCCCCTGCTAGCAGCGGCAATTTTGTGTATCCAACAATTACTAAAAATCACTTCATTCGCATTCCTTTTTTTTGGGATGAGAAATCATCAAATTATTTTTAGCGCTCTAGGTGGAGCGAGAGGGCGTGTCAATTTTTAATGACTAAAACCTATGTGTTCGTGTGACCATAGAAAAGCACTTCTTCATCACCTTAATCATCGGGTCTTCGCATATTACGTCCATACCACCGTAGTCCGGACTCGGTCAGCTTTTCGGCAATAGGTGCGACTTTAAAACTATTTCGGATGTATTCGTTACGGACCATATCTTTGAGAGTAACTCGGATCCACCAGCCCAACATAAAGATACCCATTTCAGGGGTGTGCAACTTTTGCTCACCCATGTTCTTCATGGGTCATGTTTTGGTATCGTAGAGCAAAACCGGTTATACAACCGATTTATAGACTTTTCCTTTGGTTTTTACAGGCATTTTGGGATTGCATACAACTACAGATAGTTTGCGGCATCTATACCACCCAGATATTGTGCGGCGAGTTATCGTGCCATCTTCGGCAATGACAGATCCCAGGTATTTAAATTTAGCTACTTTGGGTAGGGTTACACCACCTGGTTTGAGCTCTGTATTTTTGCTACTGGCTACTGGAATCATCTGCGTCAAAGTTGCATACCATATATTCGGTCTTGGTTCTGCTGATTCGTAGTCTTTGTGGTTCGAGGGACTATTTCCATGCTTCTAAACTTTCTTGCAATTCATGGATTTTATCACATTTTAGAGCCACGTCATCTGCATACAAAAGGTTCCAAAGCAAAGGTTTCTGAATTTTCTCTATTTGGTAGTTCATGATGATATTAAACAACAGTGAACTAAGAACACTTCCTTGATGACCTCCTACTGCAATTTTGAAGTTCTCCGAAAACCCAGGTTTCTGATACATGTTTGTACGTGTTGCAAGTGTATGAATAGCTCCAGAATATTCTGTGACATCAAAGTTTCCCATATTAGTGTTCTTGGCACCCTATCAAAGGCTTTTTCCAGGTCTATAAAAACCATACAGAGATTTCGTTTATTTCCCCGTGCTTTTTCAATTACCAGCCTTTTTGCGAGAATTGCATCTGTAGTTCCTTGGCTTGCTGTAAAGCCGAACTGGTTTTTCGTGATATTTACTAAGTTAGGAAGCCGCTCACTGAACTAGTTCCTAGATCTTGAGTAGTACCGCGGAAGTTGCCGCAGTCTCTCACATCTGCTTTATTCTTATAGAACGGGACTAATGTACTCTTTCTTCAAGCGTCTGGCATTTTTCCACTAGCTAGAATGTCAATAGATGAAAAAGTCATAGATATCCAGAGCTCTGATAATGTGCACCTGTTGCTTTGTGATTTTTCATAGCCTCTCTCTTCATTCTTTAGCTCTACTACTGTAATTTAATTTAGAGGTTCATGCTTCCTAGGGAGCGACATATCCTGTTGTCGTGGGTATTCATCGTTTAATAGGTTTACTCATACCATGTTTTACAGATATCCCTGTCATTTGTGAATAGAATACCGTCCCCATTAATATTTCTATTGTTTTTTAAAGTCCTTGCAATCGTTGTCTGCGTTTAGGTACTTGGTATATATCGATATATCTAAGCGCTGGTAATACTGTGAATTGGCCTTCACTTTTTCAAATGCACCTTTTTTTTTTGCATCCTTCTTCGCCTGTGTGTATTTATCCCTATCTTCATCGGATCCACTGTCCTGCAAGAGTTTTGTTCTGGGCTACACTATCTTTAGTGTGGTTGTTCCACTATTTGAGATCCTTTTCATTGTGTAGGGCTCCATTGCTGATTCGAAGGTCACATTTTGCTGTAGCGACGGAAAAGGATTCAAAGTACGCCCATGCTGCCGTAGAGTTGCTTTGAGGAGGGCTGCACAAAAGCAATACACTACTTGATTTCTCAAGGCACTTCCATTTTTGCCATTTATTGTGTGCCTTTTGGTCTTCTTAACCTTTGGTCTCTTGGTGGTAATGGGAGCTTTCAGTTTCAAGACTGTTAGTAGGAGCCTGTTTTGGGAAGTGAGTGGTTCTCCAGGATTATCTTATAGTCTTTGATTTGTCTGATATCCTTTGTATCTATCAGGATATAGTCTATCTGCGTCTTCGACTTGCCGTTCTTGTAAGTTATAAGGAGATGAATACCTTCTTTAAAATATTTTTCGATTTTTTGAAAGAAAAAAGTCTAAAAATATATTATTAAGATAACTTAGGCTAAAAGCAGTCGGTAAGGGTTAGTTTTATTTCATAAAATAACAAAATAATTTTTTAAATTTAATTCAAAGTTTTCAGTTTTTTTTAATCTGTTCTTTATCACCATGAAATAGAGCCACCATGTTATTACGTCATTCGGCTGTGTAAACTAAAGTGAAGCTATCAACTGTCAACTGATCGGCCATACCGAATGAATAACAGCGCATTTGTTTACACAGCCTACTGATGTCACGACTACAGAGTAAATATAGCGTCCACTGCGTTCTGCGTTTTCGTCAAATTACGCGCGAAATTTGAAAATTTAAATTTTAAATGCATTTTTAGGGTACTTAGCGACTGAATAAAAATGTTGAATGCGTCATTTGCTATGCTGTCCATCCTGCACAACTACCTGCAGTTTTCAGGATCTATACGAGGCCAATAACAGAGCCGTAGAGGTTGCCAAATACTGGTCAGATAAAATTTAGTTAGAGTACATCGACACGAAAAGAAGAAGAAAAAGCACTATAGAATTTAATTGAGACACTAAAAAGAAGTAAATGAGTGTAACTAATAAGTTAATTGCCTTCTGAGCGAATATTTTTATTTTACATACGTAACTATCGCATTGAAAGCTGTGCCAACTAAGACCGTAAAAAAAATGAATGCTTTCAAAATAAATGCATACTATCTAAGGTCGCTAAGTTATCTACTGGTTTCATTTAAACAGTATCGGGTTAAGGCAGCGCGTTGGCCTCCTGAATCTTTATAAATGATATAATCAAAACTTCTTTAACTTATTTTTCAAAAACATGTTGCCCTTAGGTAGCGAGGGGTCCATAGGCAGTTGCCTCCACTACCTTTATTGACAATTCGGGAGTGTTTAGAATTCAAATAGTAAAGGTATCTAGATTTGTTTTTGACCAAGCCCCCTGCTTGGTCCCCTCAATGAGCGGGGCCTACCACCACTTTTACTAATAATATCTTCAAAAAAGTGACAGTCACTACTCTTTTCAGGACTGTATGCCATGTCGACAGCATCAGCAACAGGCATAACTTTTGGAGTATTCGGGATTTTTGGTTTGTTGGCGATTCTCGCCGTTATCGCATGGAAAAAGAGACACTTCTTAGGTGCCAGGAGACCATGTGGTGCCGGGGATGCTGAGGAAGCAGATTCTCATGAATTGGAACAGCTACCGGCTAGTCCAAGCCCTCAAAGAAGTCCTCAACCAAGTACGAGTGTACCTCGAGTCGTTATTCAGTCGCCTTCAGAGCCTAGCGCGTCTCCTTTGCTGCGACAGTCTGACGCGTGAATATCACGTATATAGCGTGCGCGTCGTATAGTATGATTTAAACTTAATTGCAGCTCGAACCAAAAGGCGCATCGCTACGCATGCAGTAGCAAATTCATTAGGGGTACTGTGCAGCTAGTAGGGCAGTTCACAACCGCCATTAAGTTTAAATAGAACTATAGCTAACAAAGCAAAAGTATAAATTGACATAAACTTCATTTGTTTTACACTGCCATATAATAATATAAGACTTCTATCTAACGTAGAATTGCCCAAATATACTACATAAGACTTCTCTAACATCGGAACCAGTCTTGTAGCTATACATTTTTGAGTAGCAAATTGAGAAAAAATTGTTTAAGTTTTAGTATGAAAATGTTTTCTATAATTTACCAAATGTTCCTCTCTCAGTTGACAATGATATTCTGTGATAAAGACACAAAATAAATAGTAATTAATTGAATCATCATCTTCTTCCAGCTGCTACCCTTGTTCTGTTACCCACCATGCTATCACTAACTCCTTTTTCCTTCATATCACTTCTCATTCAATCTTTCCATCATTAGCCTTCCTCTCCATCCATCAATGCACAATGTAAAATAAGAGCAACTGTTATTGTTTGTTAATAATATATTTAAATATATGACTTTTAAATAAAACTTCAATTACATTATTTAGTATGCCTAAACACAAATAATCCTTACATACCTTATCTATGTGATAATTAAGACTATTTTTCGATAGCTTACATACTAGGATGGTTTAACAAAGCGGCGAGCCGTTCCATGTTAATAGAGTATACAGAATGGCAGGATATGACATTTTTGTGTGTGAGGAGAGTGTTGTAAAACTCATCTATGGTCAGTTTGTCATCATTGGGCTCTGTGTCGGCACTGGAAATAAAAATAAGTACAGTCAATATTTATATCAATAACTGGGGCCTCCCCCAGCTTCGTATAGGCCAGCCGGCGGTCCCACTCGGCGGGTTATTGCCGGCAGGCCGATACCGAAAATAGACGCAAAACAAGCCCAGCTCCAGCGGCTTTGGCTCCAGCATGTTTGGTGTGCAGAAGCCTTTAGGATGTAAGAAATCTTTTAAATTCTTTTTAACACATTGTGACTAGACTTGTTCGTCAACTCGCGAATGAACACAATAGGCGGTACGAAGTTCACCGGGTCAGCTAGTTTAATATAAATGATATATATAAAAAATAAAAAAAAAACGATATTTGTTTCGTATAAAAATTCTAATATATTTAAAGTGGGTTCGTATATCACACATTTTATAAGAAGTTTTTGTAGCCGACTGTACATAAATACATTAGATTAAGGCGTCCAGTACATGGTCATGCAAGCGTCAGTCAAAACCATCAATCATGAATGAAACTTGACTGATAATTAATGAATATCATTCATGATTGATGGTTTTGGTCGAGTTGACGACAAAAAAGTACGTACAATCGGAAGGTGCCAACTCGCGAGCTTCACAATAGCGAGTTACTCCTGAGTGACATAGGCTATATTTTATGTATGTGGGCAAAGCCATGGGCAAAAGCTAGTATATCATATGTGGCATATGAGAAGAAATCATCTGAAGAGATATCTCATAGCTGACATTA
Source organism: Mythimna pallens (assembly GCA_961205895.1). Classification (NCBI taxonomy): domain Eukaryota; kingdom Metazoa; phylum Arthropoda; class Insecta; order Lepidoptera; family Noctuidae; genus Mythimna; species Mythimna pallens. Next base: position 9,912,293 of record OY540829.1, read on the forward strand.
AATTTATTAATAATATGATATAAACTGGATAATGTCTACAGGTCAAAGATTATAGCAGAATCTATTCAGGTGCTAATACTAAGAACTGCAACTTTCTGAAGTTTGTAAAACTGATTGGAAATATCTTGTGATGATTTATCTATATAGGTAGGTAACTAGCTGTTATCTGCATCTTTGGTTACTGCTCCACATCCATGTGTCAGTGTGATATTATATAGCCTATACTTCAACATGAATCTGGTTATCCCATACAGAAAGATTTTTCCAATCTGACAGGTAGTTCCAGAGATTAGCATGTTTATACAAACAAACAAACTCTTCCCGTTTATTATATTATAGTATACTGTTCAGTTCTCACCTGCATGCAATTTCAAAAGCTGCAGAGTGTTCCATTTCATCTATAGTAGGTGGGCATCTTGGTCCCAGCAAATCAGTCATCCCTTCATCCACACTAACTCGCCCTTCTCTCTGTGGATCATACAGCTTTGTGGTATTCCTCAACCACATGTTAGGCACATCGGTACCTACATCATACATGAAGTTTGTGTTATGCATCTTGTAGCCTTTTCTTTGGGATACTACGGCAGTGATTACGTTCTTAAGGAAATGTTGTACGGCAACAACAATGGCATCTGCTGCATCATCTTCAGCTCCCTCTAGACCAGTCTCCCAAGCTGCCAGCATGAAGCGGCCCACAACTAGTGCATGATCTGGTAGGAATATTTCCTGTAAAGAATGAGATGAAGTTTTTTTTTTTTAAATGTTATTCATTTTGTGGGTGTATAGATGATGAATAGTATGGGTATTGCAAATTTAATTAAAAAGTTGAAAGTTATTTTAAATGTTACCTGAGCTGCATATTTGACACCATCACTGCCAGCTCCTGGAGGAGAATTAGGCGGCAAATATTCCAGCAAGTCAACCGGCTCGAAGTTCGATTTCTCAGACGTTCTGGAACTTCTCTTATGCCTCCGACTGTTTCTATTATGTGTACTAGCCTTTTCTTGAGCAATACTTATAGACGCTTCGGCTAATCCTTCCACTTTGTTCAACAAAGCAAGAAGAAACTCATTGTGGTAGTGCACCTGGTCGGGAGACAGCAGCTTTCGAGCTTCGGCATCAAATTCTTCCTTAGTTAACTTCATTCGAAACCATTGTTTCATGTGACTGAAATATTTTGTGGATTTTTCGCCTAGCACGTCGTTTAGCTTACGCCTAGCAATATTTAAAGGGTCGGATGACATTGTTCTGAATTATAAATGCACCAGCTTATTTGAAAACAAAACAGTTTTGGTTTTCTAAATAAACACTTGTACACCAAAACGTACTTAAAGAACTGAAAATGATAACACAACTCAGTCTGTCACTGTCAATGTCATACGTGACATGTCACATGCGCGGTTTTTTTTCAGGGTACGTTCAGATTATGCGCTCTTTCGTTTATTACTAGTAGTCCCTCGCGGTTTCACTCGCATCTTTGGTTGCTGTACCTGTGGGTCGAAGCGTAAATGACAGAAGAGCTGACGAGATGGAGTATTTGGTTGTGAATATGTGACCCAGGTAGATTAAACGCGAGAGTGTTTGTCGGATATATCCAACGTAGGCGGTTAAAAGGATGGGTTTTACGATGAAGTTGGTTGTGGGTTGTCGGTATTCGCTCTATATAAAATACTGGCCTGAATTTAGCTCTGGTTAGATTGGGAAACGATCTCAATATAGTTGGAAAAAGGCTAGGCAGAATAGCACATTGATTTATGGGCCTGCTCTTAACCTTCGTTCTCGCAAGATGGAATAATAACTGAAAATCGCAGGAGTATTAAGATATCTAGGCGTTGCCACTGTTAAGTGACAGTGTTTTTTGTGTTTTAGTATGTTGGTTGGAAGAGCAATTCACTTGCCAACTGCAATCGCAACTGCCCAATATCATTATGAAACGATATTTCCCTTAGAATATACACTCAGTAGTCAGTGTGTGTGAGTGGGACAGTCAAACGTCTCTTTATTTCGTGTTCACTACTTCAGTCTAGAAACAGAACGCAAATTTATTTATTAATTCTTTATGCACACAAAAGTACAAAGGCGGACTTAATGCCATTTTCTACCAGTCAACTATTGTCTATGGCAAAAGATAGTATGATCTAAGACCTTAGCTTCATTAGCTTGCCCAAAAGTCGAAAGAAGGAAATTGTCTATGGCAAGTCAGCTGTGAGCTGTTATTATTCCCTTGCCCGGATTGTGTAAAAACATATTATTTCAAGCTAGAACTGTACATAAACGAAAACCAAAATGTCTCTAAACTTTTTCCTAAACACAGGCAAAACAAATTCAGTCATGAAAGGTAAGATTTACTAAAACAAAGTTTTGAGGTTATGTTATTATTGAAGATTGAAGAAATTACACACAATATTTTATTTCAGAATTTGTCCGCAATGCGAGTAAAAAGACTGGTGGTAGTACATCCAACACAAACTGCTCGGTGAAGCCGAAGCGTAGAGGGTGGAAAGTGCAAGATGGACACTTTGTTCAGGCTGGTCATATGTTAGCCACTCAGAGGACGCCTAGGTTTCACCCAGGATTAAATGTGAGTGTATCTAGGGTTGCCATCCGTCCGGGTTTCCCCGGATTTGCCCTAGTTTAAAGGGCATCCGGGGAACGTCCGGGCGGAGTTTCATTTGTAGTCCGGGTACAAAATTTTCGCACTCCACCGTCATCTCATCGTCAGCGAGAGTCGCGTGCTGCGCTGCGAATGCCGCGATTAACCGACTCGCTAGATATATTTTTATAACAGAGTATATTAATAATTTGTGTTTTATTTTAAAAATTAAACTACGATTTTTTTACAAATAAAAAAATATGACAATTAGATTAATTATTTATTATACTTTAGGTTTAAAAAAAAGTAATATTTGTCCGGGTTCTGAACTCCAACATCCGGGGTTTTTACGCTTGTCCTGTTTGCTAGATCTTAAAGATGGCAACCCTAAGTGTATCAAAAGCCTTTTTAAAATGCAGCAACAGGATCTAATTTCTTGATAAATTATTTATGTGTAACAGTTTGTAATAAGTGGTTTGAGTTACATCTTTCATTCTAATAGGTTTTTCGAATCACGTATTGAAGTCATTAGTACTAATTATATTACGGTAATATTATTTTATGCCTGCGACTTTGCCCGCGTTAAGTTTGGAAATCATTCCAAGGAATCATACTTTCAGGATAAAAAGTATCCTTTATTCTGTTCCAGAACATGGCCTATCCATGTTCCAAGTTTCATCCAATTCCGTTCAGCCATTAAAATAATAATAATAATTATTTATTTGTTTAAAATGTGGTAGGTACAAAATATGATATTTAAAGGAGATAAAGTGCAGAGATAATAAACAGACAGACAAAGTTACATTTATCATCATCATTTCAGCTGAAAGACGTCCACTGTTGGACATAGGCCTCCCCCAAGTGTCGCCACCATAAAAGGTTCTGTGCGTCTCGCATCCTTCAGATTCCCGCAACCCTTACTAGGTCATCGGTCCACCTTGGCAGGCACATTGCCAGCAGAACAGTTGGGGCCATAAGGTTCTGCAGTAGCGACTGCATACCGGAAAATGCAGTGTTTGAAGGCCTCCTACAAGGTAGACCAATGACCTGGAAAGTTACATTCGCATTTATAATATTAATATGGAAATACATGTACAGATTTCATAATATAGTTTTTTTAATTATTCATTAAACCCCAAGTGAACGTTGCTTCACTCTGTCATTGTCTTTCTATTGTGTCTCTAATTACGGTATTCGAAAGGTTAAATGATATTAACTAGTGCTTGACTGCATCTGTAATAGCTAGTGTGAGTGTGATAGTAATAGATAGCCCATTTATGCATTTTGCATAACTTTTTATATTTTCTTTTTTAATTCAGGTTGGCATGGGCAGGAACGGAACCCTCTTTGCGATGGAAGCTGGCAAAGTTATAGTGACATGTGAGAAGTTTGAACCTAATTGGGAACACAAGTGGGTGAAGAGAATCTACGGAGGACGGGAACAACAGACCATATTGAAGAAGTACTTCAACATATTGCCTGTACCGCAACATCAGAGGTTTAAGCTTGTGAATGAAGTTTGAATGTGTTTTAATGTTATTTAGTTTTGTTAGGAAGTATATTTTTAGTTAAATTTGTTGTTTTTTTTAAACCATTGTGATGTACCTATTTCTTTCCTCTTAGTATTATTGTTACCCAACTATACACATAAATAAAATTTGTGTTTTTTTTGTAGAAAATCATCTAATGACATCTCCCGCCAAGGGCGGGAGAGCATGTCAGACTTACTGACTAAAACTCACTCTTGTTCCTTCTTTGCCTTCGTTCCTGGGCCCCGGGGTTCTCTTTCGCATCACCCATGGCTCCAGTAGGCTTCGACCCAGCTGGGCCCCTACGGTTTTGCTGACATTTCCTTGAGGCGCGCGTGGAACACTGAGCGCCGTTGATAACTTGGGCTCGGTCCGGACGGTTGCCTCGTCGAGCAGCACGATGGGCCGGAAATAAAATTGATAACACCAAAATAAGTTTTTTATACAAAATGCATACAAAAGTAATATTCAATACATACAACAATAATGCAATTTTGATATCAAAAATTTCAAGGAATGGTTTGATTCTAAGATCTGAGGGCCCTACCACCAGCATTTGACGCGATCCATTTCACGACCTAAACTGAACTGTTAAAGGAACGAAGCTATAGGGTGTATAGCTCTATCCCTCTCTCGCTCACACGACTAACATTTGAACACGTCATGGTGAGGCCACTGGCCACAACATATCAACAAAAATTGAAAACGCCACACATTTTGCGAAGTGAAGTGTAGATGGCTCCACCTGTGTCGCCAGTAATGTTAGTGGTACTTTTAGCTCTCGTTAGGTAGCGCTGCTAGCATAAGTTGAAAAAACAGTGGATGCCACGAGGAGCCATGAAGAATACAATGCGTTCCAAATAAGAATAGGAAAGTCAATAACCTCGATCTGTCAAAAGTTGATTGAAAAGTACGGTTTGCAAAGAAAACTTATTTGCGTTTTACTAACGTCTTTACCGATTCTTAGTTAAAAATCGATCCTATTCTTATTTGGAACGCTTATTAAACGAATTTTTTTTTTTTACTGGCCTTTTGGTCTATTGGTTAGTGGCCCTGAATGCTATGCTGGAGGTAGTGGGTTTTTTTTTTTTTTTTTTCGGTGGGAAAATCATCTTATGACATCCCCCGCCCTTGGGCGGGGCGGGAGATAGTGTCAGACTTTTACTGACTAAAAACCCACTCCTGTTCCTTCGTTGCCTTCGTCCCAGGACCCCGGGTTTCGCTTTCACACTACCCATGGCCCCAGTAGGCTTCGACCCTGCTGGGCCCCTACGATTTGCTGACATCTCCCTGAGGCGCGCGTGGAACAATACGCGCCGTCGACGACTTGGACTCGGTCCGGACGGTTACCGGACGGTCGGACGGCGGGCTACCCATTGCTCGCCGTCCGCAAGCCCGCGCCTACGGTGGCCGGAAATCGGGATCGGAATCCCGGCGGCGATTTGGGCGTGAGGACCGTTGCCTTACGCGATCGGCCGCCTCCTTTGCTAGCATTACTGCTTCGCAGAAGGAAGCGACCGCCTGCCACTCCTCCTCGCTACGGACCATGGCCTGAACTAAGGCCCGACGCGAGAGATCGCCGCCGCCGATCGCCCCCACGAGGACACGGCGTTGCTCTGCCCAAGCGGGGCACACCTCCACCGTATGCTCCACCGTGTCCTCCGGGCGGGCCACACAGTGGCGACACCCGGGCGTCGCTTCCGCACGAATCCGGTGCAGGAACTTCCCGAACTTACCGTGTTCGGTGAGAACCTGCGTCATACGGTAGGTGAGGACGCCGTGAGGTCTTTCCAACCACGCCTCAAAGAGGGGACTTACCGCCATAATTGTGGCGTGCCCATGGAGGTAGTGGGTACGATTCCCACCGAAGACAAATGTTTGTGAGATTAGTACGATCATTTTGTGTTTGGGTGTAATAAATACTTATGTATAATAATGTATAATATTTCCTTAAGTACATATGTATGTATTTAGAAATATATAGGTAAGTACGTTTATCAGTTTTCTAGTACTCAAAACAAAAGCTCTTCTTAGTTCTAGACCAGATGACGTGGAAAAAAAATATACACAAAAAAATTGTTAAGTAATTAAATGTTTTGTGCGGCGTACATACAGACTGCGCGATTCATCTGATGCGGACGGTTTTCCACGCAATAAGGCACGTCTCAGGATCTACGAATTCGCCGCATCAATGATCATAGGTCGGCGACGTATCGGCGGCTCCAGTTACGAAAATTTATAGCCGTCGTGGGTCGCCTGTTTAAATTGAAGCATTATCAACTCAATGCTCTAACATTTGGACAGCCACGTTAAAAAAAAATCGCTTAAGTTCTAGTCGGACTTGCGTACAAAACGTTCCGTACCGTCAAAAGCAAAAAATGGCAAAAAATAACACGTTTATGAATGTGAGTGTATTTATATTTCAGTGGGGTTCCCCCCACTTAAATATTTATTTTATTCTGTTTTTAGTATTTATTGTTATAGCGACAACAAAAATGCATCATCTGTGAAATTTTCAACTGTCTAGCTATCACGATTCATGAGATAAAGCCTTGTGACATACAGACTTACCCATGTGTACGGATCCCTAACAAACGCTCTCGCCGCCAACGGGCACTCGGTGATTTCATATTTAAACAACACAAATAAGGAAAACAACACTGTATTATAAGATTATTTAGCGTTTAATGACAGACTTGTCATTCAGCCGCGCCCGTGGCGTGATGGGCATATTTTACTTTGTCATGTACCTTTATCTATACATGACTGTGGCGGTGAAAAGGTTACCGAAACAGGCGACCGAAATCTTTGTTACTACCCTACACTATCTTCTTAGTCGGCTACACTCTTGCCAGGGTGCTCATGGTCATCATTGTGAATCACGATAAGTGATAACCATGGTAATACGGCGCCATTCGTCGCGGACTGCCCGGCTACATTTGTAAACCGAGCACTTAGTTGCAGCCTTAGTATAGGCCCTACCAATACCATAAAAAACATACATACATTATCACATGATACTTCCCGTTAACACACAATCCACTTCTTTGCTAAAACTTGCCCCATGATATATGGAGAAGTAGAAACACCTTCACAAAAGGATTTAAGGACAAATTTTATTGGCCTAATAAATATCTCGCGACTGTAAATCATACCATATTGCCAACTGGAACCGTGTAAGGGATTTAAAGGGAAATATTCCATTTAGCTTGAGTTGGTTTACTAGTTTTTATAAGTTTCTTTAGCTAGAATAGGCACGGGTTGTGTTAACCGTTTTAATTATTCTGCCTAGAGTTTTGTTCGTTTTCAAGTTTACAGACTTTTTGTCGAACCTTGTCAGGGTTGGTGAATTGTTTAAAAGAGTTACCATGATCCTGGACCGCAGAGGGCAACTGAAAGAACACATGTAGCTACCGGCCCACGCTGAAAACCAGTGCTGTGGTCTTGTCGCATTGTGTATAATTTCGCCTCAAACGCAATGACAACGTTTCTTCACTTGTATCAAAATATACTAGAAAAAAGTCTAAAAAAATATTGCAGGTAGATTATCGGAAAACGACACCTACAGTCACATACAAACTACTAAATTGTATAAAGTACAGTCGGCACCAGATGTCAGTAACGCGAGCGTGTAAAATAAAAAAAAAGACCCTAGGGAGAGGAGATTGGCGATTTTCCGGTCCTGAAATGACGTCCGGCCGGTACGGATGTTGACCGTACCCGGCTGCGCCTCTCGTCAGCGACTGGATAAAGGTGAAAACTGTATCCTTGGAATTAGGTTAGGACAGTAAGGTAGAATTAACCTAGTTGAGATTCTGAATCGAGGAAACGGTGTTTCTTTTCTTTTGTAACGAGCAGAGCTATCACCGGCAGAGAGAATTGGCTTATGAGGGCATTTTTATTTTATCTTTCTTACAACTTTGGAACACTTTGGTTTTTTTATGTTTCTTATAACTCTAATAGGTAATCACTATCAGTCCAAGAAATGTTAGACAGAGCTTTCATTTAATCTACCATCAATACAAGTCAGTCTTCGAGGCTACTTATAGATGTTTTTGTTTTTTAACTATCACACAACTTCGTCTAGTCCCGAGCTAAGCAGAGCTTGTGTTATGAGTCCTAGACAACTGATAAACATACATAGATATTTCTAAAACATACATATTATAGATTACATCCAGACACAGAACAAATGATCATGCTCATCACACAAACATTTGTCCTGGGTGGGAATCGAACCTACGACCTCCAGTATAGCAGTCAGATTATCGCTTATTAAAAATACTTCATCGTCATCATCATTTAAGCCGAAGATGTCCACTTCTGGACATAGGCCTTCCCGAAGTGTAGCTACAATTGACCGGTCCTGTGCGTCTCACATCCCTCGGATTCCCGTGACCCTCACCAAGTCGTCGGTCCATCTTTTCACCCACGCTGCATCTTCCGGTACGTGGTCGCCACTCCAGTACCTTTCGCCCTCATCGGCCATCTGTTCTGCGAGCAATGTGCTCTACTCACTTAGGTAGGTAAGTTTGGGTTATATCGGTAAATTTGGTTCTCCTGCGGATGTCTTCATTTCTGATTCGATCTCACAAAGAAACGTCGAGCACAGCACTGCGAAAAATACTTAATGGGCTGGTATGTGTCGCTTGTCAGTTCATCTTAAGGTTTTTAAGCTACTGACTTGAAAATAGGCTGGGCTGCTTTGAAAAGGGGCTTTATTACTAGTTAGCATCAATTATGTACTCAGTTTTCTGTTTCCTTCTTCATGTCTCTGTTTATATTTTATATGAGTGTGCACATTAATCGTTACATAGATAAATGATTCTTATCACAGGAGAATGTATTTGTGGGTTCCTGGTTTCTACAGACACATCAGGTTTAGTAGGTACAAATTTTATATATATAATGCACAACTCTTTCCTCTCCGCATTGTGAGAACTAGGCAGGTAGTACTTAACTACTGCTTCGTATTGTTCGAACGCACCCACGATACAGGAGTAGGGATCTAATTCCTAGTGTGAGGCAAAGTTTTTCTAAAATAAAATAAAAAGAAAACCCGGCTGTGTAAAAAATATCTTTAAATAATAATCTGAAAAAAAAATCAAGTTCAGTACACTAGCGTAGAAACGAATTTAATTGCATTAATTTAAAAACATAAAATAAAACAAATAATAAATTTTAATACGGAACATACAGACTGCAACAGTCAGGAGCCATATTAGGTTGGATGATTTTAGTCTAGATTCTTGTAATGGGTCCCGACTGTTGCAGTCAAATTAATGCAATTAAATTCGTTTCTACGCTACTGGATTGAACTTGTGTGTGTTATTTTATTATTTTACACTTTTTAGTTATTTTATTCTTTATCACTTTTTATTCACTCAATTTTAGTCGTACATTTATCACTTTAAAGTTCACAAACCTACCTAGTCATTCGTCTCGCTTATTTTTTATCTTAAAGAAAATTGATGTTATTGTTTGTAATATAAAAAAATAATTGTTTACTAAATACCTGTATATCAAAGTGTACTCTCGAGGGCCGATTGTACATATATCTATACTCGCAAGGGGATAAGTCGGAGGGAGTAACAGCTAGTATCTATTTAATAAATAACATATTACATATTGTATTTTTTTTAATGGTTATGATATACTTGTACCATTGTGAAATCCTCATGATGAGCCATTTAATTCGTTTGATACCTATATTGCAGTAACAAAAAAAAATAATATTGCTTTAAATTATGGCATCTCAGTCGTTATGTTGGTATTTTTATACGTCACCTATCTAACAGCACTTGGGTTATCAAGACGAATCTAACGATATTACATACATACATACACACATACAAGATACGCGCGAAAAACATAACCCTTCTTGCAGTCGGGTAAAAAAACAATCCCAAAAGTACTTCATGATTATTTATGTTAAAATCGTAGCTGAAAGGTGAAAACTAACGTATCTAATGACTAGAAAATCGAGATTCCATCCTGGATCCGTATAGGTAAGTACCAACTTTAGTGTTTTCTTTTTGTTTGGAAAAGCTAAAAGGAAAATATTATTGTTCCATCCTTTTATCTCGTCATACGCAACATGAGCACCAAAATCCGCCATTTTCATTATCACAAAGCATTTTCAGTCGTCACCTCGAGCTTCGTTCCCCTCACTGCAGTTTGAAGGGTGCTTACTGTGCTCAGCCTTTCCCACTTGTAATTTTTCTCGGCCGCCATATTGCAATTTTCGCCCAATAACACCCGACGTTAGGGCCGTCATACAGCACTTTTTTATTGAAACTACTCATATTTTATTACTTAAATAAAAGTTTTGAAAAATAGTTTAAATATTTAAGAATAATGAATAAAGTTGAAAATGGAAGGCGGGAAAGCTGACATTTGAAGTTTTCTTTCATTTTTTTGTGTTAGTTTTTATGATCTGGCGACCCTAAATCACAACAGCTGCCGGTTATAACTCAAGAGCTAAATTAAACTTTTTGCTTGATAACATAAGTTATCATGTGCGAACGACTTTTATGGATTAGTTTGTTTTAGTCTCATATTAATTCTGGTGTTTCGGACGAGATTTTTTGGGGAAGATTAGGTATATTTTATTGGGGTTTAAAGGTAATGGAGTACCTAATTGAATGGGTTGTCCTCGCTGTCCAATAAAATGTCTGTAGGAAACTATTTTTATTACAGCGGTCTATTCAGTTTTTAATACTTATTGGATTTGCAAGTAGGTAGATACCTAAATGAATATTAGATATAATTTTCTAATAAATGATATATCTAGAGTCATTTTACATAAGTAGAACCAAGTACACTTTTCTGTCTTCAGCATCACTACAATCCGGAAAGAACTACACAATAATCTCTTCGTTACATTCATGCTATGCTGAGTGAGGAGCGAGTATTCTTTCCATTTTTCACACCCATTCCGATCTTAAAGTCTTCAAGCCTCCACTCAACATCCGAGGCGTTTTTAAAAGTGAAACGTTTGTGTTGTTCCTTTACTCAAATTTCAACCATATGCTTGGATCTTTAGGGTTCATTTTCATGTTGTAGGATGTCCTACTCCAATTATAGTATCGGAGACAACGCTCTGGCAGTGTCTCAGTAATGAAAGACAGTGAGACTGACTTGGTGACATAGTGTTATTCATGGCGGATAACTATCTAGCCATTTGGTTACTTCAATGTCTGCCTTGTTTGATGTTATGTGTTTGACGTGTTTGAGACGTCAGTTACTACAAGGAATGTGGGGTATTATCTTCTCAAGTTCTTAGCAATGCAGGATATTTGACTGACTTTATAGTTTTCTAGCGATTCGACTCTTCTGTCGGAATTTTGGCCCAATGCTTTATGTGATTTATACTTTTGAAATTTGGTTAGTACCTATTTGTGTTCGCATCACTGCTATAAATTACACTAGAAAACTGTTTTGCGTCCGTTACGTCACAACCTCAGGTTCAGTTGAAAACTTGCGTCAGGCACTAGTTGTCTGGCAATCATGCAGCCGTGAGGCACACAATTGTATTTTTTTTTGGTTTTCTTTTGTTTGGTTTCGTGTTCTTTCTTTCTTTGTATCAAAATCGTCATATCTGAATTTAAATTCGTGGTTTTTGGCGGGATTTTTCGAGTGGACTTCAATGGCTGTTTTAATTATTCGCAAATTGTTTCTTAGTGGTTATTTTGAAGTAAAAATTGGTGTAGTTTTGTATGTCAGGTGTCTGCGCAACTGGACAATATGTGGTACCATTGAAACAGGCGCAATATCGGCATAATGGAGCAGAGAATTTAAATAAAATAACACTACGTTATACATTTGCTGCCTAATACTACAGAAACATTACAATGTTTACATACATATTCTAATGGTAAACCAATTAACTATGCATACGAAGACATGACAACTTTTTGATTGGTTATATAATTCTTTCGGGAAGTCAAAAAAACGTAAACATAAAGAAAAGTCAAAGAGTAGTCTAGTTTTCACAACAAAAAAGACGCCTAACATAATTAAGCCACCACGTCCCATTTAACTTCCAAACAGGCTGTTACAATACTGAAACAAAATAAAAACTCACAGTAAAGACTTCTAAGTTGTCGCACATTACGTACTTCGTTACCTAAATCCGACCCCGTTGGGACACAGCCCTTGCGAAACTTTGCCCTTTTTAATCCACCTGTACGTGTTTTACGATCGTCAACTTTTTCGTTATAAAAAGTTTAGACTCAGCCAGTAATAAACATTCGTATAATGAAGGTGCCCGTTCCTTGTTACTGAGTTACTTATTGTTTTAATCTATTAAGGGTGTGTTGACCTTTTTAATCTGTGGTGTGGTGCAGTTGGAAAATGCGCGGGAAATGTTAGCAACTTTTTGACATAAGGCGAGTTTAATGAGTTGTGTGAAGTTGATATAAAGTACCTATAATGATAGAGTTGGCAAGGGATTGAACCTACTTTTATTTAGGATTGAATTCGGCTTTATTTACATAGAGGTAGCATGTTTTGTATTGTAGGTACGTAATATGGTGTAAGTTGTGCATAATAGTATAATAAGCATGCTTATCACTTTCTAAATTTTAATATTGTTTTCCATAATCATCTTGTATGTAATAAGTATGTAGAGCAGTGGTGGCCGAGTGGTAACGGCCCTGAATTGGTTGCGGGTTCAAACCCAGACAGGCGCATTACTTTGTGTAATTTATTTCATCACCACTGCTCTCAAAACGGTGAAGGAAAATATCGTGAGGAAACCGGCACGTCCAAGAACCAAAAATTCGAAGACATGTGATATCCACCAACCCGCACTGGGCCCGCGTGGTGGATTACGGCACATTCCCTCTCCTAGATAGAGGAGGCCTGAGTCCCAGCAGTGGGAACAGTAAAAGGCTGATTATGCTATTTTGGACCAAATGTTGTCCGCGTGGTATCCACCACGCGGGTCCAGTGCGGGTTGGTACGGCCCATTCCGTCTCCTAGAAAGGAGGCCTGAGTCCCAACAGTGGGAACATTATAAGGCCGACTATTCTATGCTATGAAATAAAGTGTTGCTATTGGTCTGCTAATAAATAAATAAAAAATCATTTTACTTCCAGATTAAACGAATAAACAGCTGGAAACAACTTTCTTAAGATTGTGTTTCATAGAAGGTTTAGTTGGGTTAAATCAAATAAAAATTTAAGCACGACCCTAGCAATGCAATCGCGGAATGATATTTCTAAACGGACCGAATGACTGGACAGCCTGTAAACTTTCAAGCGAGCACCTAACACTTCCGCGAAAGCATCCACATCGGTATGGCATTAAGGCTATCGATTCACCTCCGACGTTAGGTGATTTACATTGTAGCCTACGTAATTCGTTGCCCTGACGGACGTCCTGTATAAATCAACGTTGGACCCCCGCTAACCGGACATTTATCTCGGGTCTACGATAAAAAACTACGGCGCCGTAGGGGGACCTGCCATGGACGGATACATTGCCGTGATTATTTGCTTTCCACGAGATTGAACTGTGATGCGAGCCATCATTATTTTTATTTACATTTAAATGAAAGCTGTTTCAGTGAGTGCTTGTAAAGAAGAGGTTTCATTTAGTTAGTGATTCGTAGTGCTATTCCAAAATTCGTAATAAAAAAAAGGGGTTAATTCGATTTTTTAATTACGAATTTGAAGTTCAGGAGTTCTACTTTAGCTACCGAACCTTTAATGGTACCGAACTTATAACGGTTGGCTACGCAAGTTCCTTAACTACGCGAGGTAAATCTTTCTCGAAGAAATGCAAAATAAAATGCATATCCAACTCCAGTTTTCTGCTGTTTGCAGAAAACTACACGTTAGCAACCCAAGTGCAGATTTTAAATTCAATTTCAGTCTTCAAAATCAGGTTAGGAGCGAAAAATTGAAACTAAAAATCCACATCATCTTAGAAGAAAGATGATCCATATTACCTGGCCGCTAAGCTTAAGATCCCTGCACTCTGGAGGATTTTATATTATGATTCATTGAGATTTTTTCAGCCGAGTCTCGGTTGAGTAACGCAAAAAGATTGCGACATCGAGTATAATATTCATGGAAAAGCATAATTTAATTCCCTGAGACAGTACGGGGCGGGTCGAGCCCTTTGGAGATTAGACTCTTGTCTCGAAAACGTGTAATGAAGGAAAAACGCTCCCAAAATATGAAATTATGGACTCACGAATGATATTTCTTCATTTGTTACGCGGAAATGTACGATCTCATGTTTACCTGAGCCCAAAATATACAGAGTGTTTTTTTTTGTTGCTGAAGGTTGCCGTTGCAAGTAGGTATACCGTTTTTATTTGTAAAGGTCTGAAAAACATGACTTTTTTGTACAGACTACGGACCGGCTTGAAATTATTTCAGTTAGTTTGCAATTTGGTAGTCTCAATGGACTATATGGATAAGTTGTATTATAAGAATTACTACGTAACTTAAAGGAGCTTTTGCGTTTTCATAATTTTGTAACATCACGTAACAACAGTCTGCTGATAGAGACTGTCTCTATCTGACTCTGGAAAGTGCTTCCCCGAGACATCAAAAAAGCAGAAATCAATTTTCCTTCGGAACTATTACTCAAATGTCTTTTGTAATTTTTTTAAGTCGTTACATAAATGTGTAAAATAAATGTCTTGTTGAAGTCCTCTCCACCTTAGTTCGCTCTTCGTCATAATTGTTATATTTTAAGTTCCCTTAATTACAATGATTTCATATTTATCATAGTATTTATTAGTTTATTATATTAGCATATATATACGTATATTATAATAATAACCTACTTAATTTAACGATATTACATTCTATTTCAAATATCTGTTATTTATTTATTGTGCACACCTATCACAGTGTTATCTTTTCTAACCCAAAGGTTGACTGGTAGAGAATGCCTTGTATCATTAAGTCCGCCTATGTACCACCACTGTACATGAAGTTTAAATAAATAATAAATAAATAGAGAGGTTTGATTAATAAGTTAACTTACCTAACGTTATGAATAAATGCATGTATGTAGAAAATGCATTATAGGTAAGCGAAAGCGAAAATCGGACCACTTTACGCCACGACCAGTGTAAATAGTCCAGTCAGTGTAACTCAGCCATAACTGTATACTTCTGTGTTCTTTCAGTTTAAAAAAGTGTTTTAATTTTAATATGACTCACGGGGCACCATCCTAACAGTAAGTAAGTACAGGCACATGAACTTAACTTTCATCTGAGAAGGCTATAGATCTATACTTAATCTTTACCCCTCCTGCTCAACGTCTATTTTTTCGTAACTGCTCGGCCGCCGTCTGTAACGGTGCGCCCGGCTGAAATCACGCGATTTCTCTGCGTTCACTAAAACTACGATATCTCAGAATTTATGCAACGTCACTCTACAAAACTTATGTCATTGAAATTAATATAAATTAATATAAAATGAGCTATCTGAACAAATAGGTTTAATAAAGTGTGGTCGTTGGTTTAAAAGTTTGTGAAAATTCATACATCATGAAATTTTAATTAAACAACACCGCAGTCTAAAAATTCCCGCCAAGAAACACAATAACGTCGGCAGAAAAGGGGTTGACTGTGACATGACATTTACAGGTTAACTCAATTAGGTTGCTTGGTAGACGCGGCCGGTTAATTTCTTTATCGCTTTAAGCTTAGACGTCCATTCTTCGAGATCTGATGGCTTTTGAGGGTTGAAAATGTTGTATATTGTTCTGAAGTTTTCGATGACGGGTTTTGTTGTTCGGAATTTAATTTTGAGATGAAAGGTGGTAATGAACAAGGAGCTCGTTTTTTTATATCTGGTGGGGTATCCTCCAATGACTTCTGCAGCTCTAGGGCGGAGAAGGAGGGCGTGTCAGACTTTTACTGAATAGAATAGAATAGAATAGAATAAAATAAAACTTTATTGTACACCAAAATAGTAACAAAAATTACAAACTAACTGAATCTATGGGTACAATGGCGGTCTTATCGCTATCGCTAAAAATCATTCCTATAAACTATCTTTACCAAGCGTTATAGGACCCCGGAGTTCCCTTTCGGATAACCCATTGAACAAGGAGCTCGTGGCTCAAGTAACAACAGCTGTATTAGTAGATCTCCAAGGTTAAGCAACACTTGCTGAAGTCAGTCCGTAGATGGTTAAGCTCGATATGTTGTGATTAACATGTCGAGGTTACTCCGTGCATTGGAAATCACGTTAAGCTGTTGGTCCCGGATGTCATTTGCAGATCTTTAACAGTCGTTACGAATAGTTAGAAGCTAGGAAATCTGATACCAGTCTTGCCATGCTTGCGCATAGTCGCCTCAAAGAGATGTCAGCAAACCGTAGGGGCCCAGCAGGGTCGAAGCCTACTGGGGCCATGGGTTGTGTGAAAGAGAACCCCGGGGCCCTGGAACGAAGGCAAAGAAGGAACTGGAATGGGTTTTAGTCAGTAAAAGTCTGCCACGCCCTCTCGCTCCGCGCAAGGAAGGGAGATGTCATTAGATGATTTCCGACCTAAAATAAAAGTCTTGCCATGCGTAATTATTATTATTATTGTGTTGTGAAGGTCAAATAGGCAGTCGCTTCAGATACATCTGGTTTGATAGGAAGCCGACCCCAAGACAGTTGCAGAAAGGCTAGGCAAACTGATTGAAAGCATGTGCAGTGCGATACAAATAAGAATAGGAACGTCAATGACCTCTGTCTGTCAAAATTGAAATAATTCAGTATTGAGTATAAGTAAGGTTTACATTATCATCGTCATCATCATTTCAGCCGATAGACGTCCACTGCTGGACATAGGCCTCCCCCAAATGTCGCCACAACGAACGATCCTGTGCGTCTCGCATCCATCGGATTCTCGCAACCTTCACCAGGTCATCGGTCCACCTTGTAGGGGGCCTTGGGAATGACTGTCAATAAACAATGGAAAAAACACTGCGCTTAGTATTTTCTAGTGGAAATTGTTATAAATATTTGATTCATTTTTTAATTTACCAATTATGAAATGTTTCGTAGATAATTTTGGGAGTTCGTTTTTTTTTTATTTTTGAATACACAAATATGATCAGTAACGGGTACGGATAGATCCTCATTTTTTTTTTGTACTTACTAATTTAAAATACCGGTGTTTAAGTATGTACACAGTAATATTGGAAGACCTTCCACAAGGTAGACCGATGACCTAGTGAGGGTCGCGGTCGCGGGAATCCTCTGGATGCAAGACGCCCAGGACCAGTCGTTACAACAGTGGACGTCTTTCGGCTGAATTCATGATGATGGTGATGATGAGTGAAGTAAATGAAATCCTAGTTACAAATTACCTCTACTAGAAAGTCTCTCAGCACAAAAGATAAAAACAACTACATTTTATAGCAGAAACGTAATTGCTATGCTTTTAAAATATTTTTAATTAGCTCATACGTATTCCGTTCAGGTTTAAGGTAATATTTTACGTACATTCGTTTCTTTTCTAGCCGTTATTTTTTACCTTTAGCACTATTACTTTACTTAACTTAATTAGGTATTCAACGCGTTTAATTACTGCCATAATTAATAGATGCTTGCTCGTATGAAAAATTAAAGTTTTCTACGAAATCAAGCTCACAACTTTTTTACTGTAGTTTTTAGTAGAATACGCCAGTATCGTAAAAAAATCACTCTGTATTTAAGCAACAACTTTGTTTTAATACATGTGCAACCTACCTTTAAGTAACAGATATGGGCTTTTGAGCCGATTTTCTGATTTCATTTTTCAGACTTAAAAAATACATACTTATTTGAAACTAAGTCCACAGTTAATTAGTATTCGCACAACTCAAGATCTATAATTTTGACAGTTCTAATTTAATTTCCCGCGCAATTTGACAGGGGATACACTATCCCATATTGAAATTAGCCATTTTTATTTGGACCATCATGGCGGAAGGATTTTATATATCCTACGGATTAACTGCAATACTTTTACTATTTATTATACACCACAGTGCTGTCTCACCTATATGCTATTGTTGAAGGATGATGAAGACGCATCACTTGCGCAGGTTGGAGTGAAAGCCATCAAGTTCTGCATCTGCAAACATGCCGGACGTATGTACTGCAGTAGCGCGGCAACACTATCGTACAGCGCTATAAGCACTCTGGTTAAAGTGACCGATAGACTGGACGTATAGAACGACTAACATTATACTGTCTATGGTGCTAAACAGTGTAGTACCCCCTTAACAATCGAGCAATTTGGAGTAAAATAATTATGTTTGAGTTTGTATCAACTTCTGAATTTAAAAAAATCAATTGTCTATGCTTCCAGTTATGAAAATAAACGAACACCTTTTGTATAAAACAGTTGAATAGTATCCTGTGGAGAATAAGTTATACAGATATTATACTTCTTGCTTCAAAAAGCATTAAAAACAATTCGAACTGATCCTCTCCCATTCCACCTCCTATATAATCGAATGAGAACAATTTCTCAATAATTCAGAGAATTCCTGTCATTGATCAATTGGGCTGATCCGACCCGCGCCGTGTCTATCCCAAGCCGGGATTATTAGATTTTCTCGTAACAATTTAAAATTCCCCGGATTTCCTTATCTGTTTCGTTTTATTGTATTATAGCCGTCTTATACTAAACTTAATAATGTGTATTTACATATTGTTTTCGAGGGGCCTTATGCAGAGGGCAAAGGGCTATGAGAAGGTTTTGATGCTAATTTGTGAACAATGGTTGCCATTTTTCATGTCACTTTTCCTACCATGAAATAAGCTTGTACGATTCTTACGTTAAAGTTAAGTTGAAGCTCAAAATATATGCTACTTATGATACTAATATATCCATCTCATGTTCTCCAATAGACAGATCAATATTATTTGGATAACACTGTTATCAGAAACACATTATTTGCATAACAAAATGAGATAGCTTATATTTTCATTAGGTATAGGTACCAACACATGCCCGTATTATGTGAAATACTGTGACGTCAGAACAGAACTAAAAGAACTAGTCTAGTTCTGACGTCATTAAATTAGCTAAATTGAGCAGGAATGATGTGTAACAGAAAATAACTAGTCCCTAATAATAACATTCCATACCAATCAACCGCCTAGCCTTTTCCTAACTAGTTTGGGTCAGTTTCTGGTGTGTGTTCTGGTTCATGCGGTTATCATCCCACCTAATCATGCGGCGGTCGACAAAGGCCTGTCTGCTAGGGCTGCGAAGTTGTTCGAAAGAGTTACCGTGGCCCTGGGTTTTAAGCTAGAACTACATTAGACCTACGCACACGTGGACCACACCTGATTTGTACGTAGAACGACGTTGCGTGGCGTCGCGTGGCGTGGATCTAGTGTAGCTCTACAAGTCTAGTTTCCATACAAAATGTACGGAGCAGAGGCGCCGACTCCGTGGGTGCTTGGGGGCTCGAGCCATGAGAAATAAACAGTGGGTGCCAAGCACCCCTAAGAATAGACATCAAGAAACAGATCAGTAATCGGCTTTTAGGTTATGTATAAATTATAATAATTTTTGATAATAAAAACTAGTTTCATTTTTATACAGTGGTTTCATTTTACATTTTTATCATAATTAGTAATTAAGTACGCAGTATGTAAGTAGGACATTTATTTATTTGTCGGTCGATCAGTGTGCATTTCTCTTGTCACACTTCGCCACTTTTTCAAATCATCAAATGAACATGAGCACCCATGAGGTTTTCTAAAATCCGGGACTGGAGAACGACGCGCCCAGATCGGCGTACGTGGCACAAGTGTGCGCAGTGTGGTTCTACCTTAAATCAGTAAAGTATGACATTCCTTCTCTGCCTACCACACAAAGCGGGCTAAGTTATATGACTATCTCTTACCTCAAAAAAAGTTATATTATATGTCTAGCCTAGACTAGGTGTACATAACACTGAAGAGCTTTTGATAATCAGAGAAGACGATTATTTCATTGAGATTGACGAAACCAAAAATTCGAAGAGTTGTGACATCCACCAATCCGCACTGGGCCCGGGTGGTAAATTACGGCTCATTCTCTTAAAGAAGAGACCTGAGTCCCAGCAGTGGGAACATTAAAAGGCTGATTATGACGGCTTCATCCTCCAGCTAAATAAAATGTTCTGACACAACTTGAAAGGGGACAGTTAGCGGACTGCGTAAAGCTGAGATGATTAATTGACCCATCAATAGAAAAAGCGTCTATTTTTCATCAACAAGATTTTCCTATAAAACTCTCAAATAACCAAACAACAACATTCAGGATTAATGATCACACCGCGATGTTATTAACGGAAATAAATAAAAATGATAACAGTTCCCGTTAGCCCGATATTGTGTGTGATAAATTTAAAAGCGTCTTGGTGCCATTTTTCATGGCAATATTGTATTTTTTCATATTGTTTGTTTCGTTGTTATTGTACTTATATAACGTTATTTTCAGGCGTCTCCTCTCCACGGGTGCCGTTTTAATTTTCCGCTACGTTTTAAATTTATATGTTCCGACTTGTGATTCTGTGTTTATGTACGTGTTGCATTTTTAATTCTTGCTAATTCCATGTCTGTTAAAGAACGAATTTTTTTCGTTCGCATTTTGAATATATTCTGAAATAACAATATATCGAAGACAACTTATTGATTGTTTAATTGCCTAGGTATGTATCTTACAAGATCTTACACTAATAAGGTGAGCTAACAACATGGAAGGTTTAGCCATCAAGAGAGCGTCATCTTCGGGAGTACTCGGCAATCATTGGGTGCAGTTACGTACTTAGGTAAAGATGAAGCCCGGATGAGGTACTAGGTAAGTCGCAAACTCAGTAAGCTATGCATACTGACGTATAAACCTGAGGTCTCTTTATGAGTTTAGAAAAAATCTCTCAAACTAAAAAGTATTCCGCAAAAAAAAATGCAGATTGTAACTAAATTGTAAAAATTGCCTAGTAAAAACCATGCGAAGTACCCAATATGCGAGTCGATCTTGTAAAATTCAACTAAGTCTCCAAAGTCCACTCAATGCTTATCGAAACAACAATTCAGATACGACGGTTCTAGGATTCGGGGGAAAATAAATATTTTTAAATTTGGAACAATATGGCGGACAGCGGGTTGCTATAAATCTCAAGATGGCGTAATGCGAGAATGCACGTTTAGAATTCTTTATGAAGGGATACAAGCTTTAGTTCAGATCGCATTGAGGAAAATAAATTGCTTTTGAATGTTTATAGGTTCTGTTACGTCAGATTTATTTTATCGTTGTTGAAAATGTGCGGCACTCTACAATGCATATTCCATTTCATGCATGCACAATATGATTTTATGTGGTCAGGTATTCAGCGAATGATCTATTCATTATTTTGTTGAAAAATGACTATTTTATTTCCGTAACTGCACTTTTTGTTTGTATGAAATAGGATGTTCATAAAAAAGCTTTGCATACTCTGAAACTTTCTACTCTGCTCTGAAATTATCACAATAGTGGCTGTACCACTATTGTGATAATTTAGGAAACTATTACACGTAATTGTGCATTACTAGTACACGTACGTAGATATTAATCGAATGGTATTAATGAGTGGTCGGCGGCCTCCCGGTAATGGGAACAGTGCAAACGCATTAGTGCATCGTTAACCAAAACGATTGTACGGCCATCGGGAATTTGAAGAAATGGCGCGTTAACGGAACGACCCTAAGTACGTGTGGTTCCGATTCCGATTGCTAACTAGGTATTCAGAATTGCTTTGTTCATTTTGTAGGATTTTTGCATGACTTAAGTAGTATGTTTATAAACTTCTATGACTAAAAATATAAAAAAAAAGACTGGAAAAGAAATAAGACCTGTATCTAACGTAAATCACAATTTTAAACATTCGTATTTTCATCGAATACGAGAGTCATTGCTCTGTATTAATGTCCCCCGTTCATCGGATGCATGATTTAGTGTAATAGCATTAACACTCACAAAAAGAGAAGAAACTAAAAATACTATCAAATTACTTTCAGAGCTGGAATTGCGCACTTCGCTTTCAACGCGCTCATCAATTAATTTTATAAAGGTCCTTTGTGACAAAGAAATGTCTGCAGGGATTTTAAATCAAAAAGACTGATGCTGTGTAAAGTAATGAGAGATTGGTTGATTATTCCCGGTTCGACGGTGTGCCAAACGACACTGGCCCGGCTCACTGCCTCGGGAACCTTTTTAATTTTCCGCTAGCCTTCAGATTTATATGTTTTCAGTGCGCCCGTCAATTTTCGCGATTTTTAATTTAAGTGGTACGATGGCTCCAAAAGGCGGTTCTTAACACTTTTTGTGATTTATTTTCATAATGATTCATAGACGGTGTTTTTAAGATAATTGTTCCTGGAGTGCTGTGTCTGTTTGTTCTTTTTTGGGAAAGCTTTGCGGTAAAACGATTTTTTTTTCTGCGATATTGTTGAGGTGGTGAAAATAAATTACGGAGATACGCACTGACTGTGTTTAATGAGGTAAAATAATGAACTTAACGACTAAGTTAAAAGTTAAGTTAGTGATCATTTGCTAAGAATTTTCAACTGTAGTCTCCACAACGTCATAGACTAATTTGTATTACGACCCATTTTTTTTTTAAATTGAATTGTAGGTACTTTCGTATTTGGTTTTGCCGACTGGTCTACACTGCCCTCTCATATCTATTAATATTGTAATAAGAAAATACTACATTATATTTTGAAGGTAACCGTTGCAAGATGGAAGGACTGGAGGGAGGCCTTTGCTCAGACTGTTATTTTTAACATAGCCAAAAAACAATATCCAGAGCGGCATTTCCTATAGGTTCATATTTTTACGGAACTTTCGCATTCGTGTCTCAATCTCATAAGATTGCAACTTAAATCGGAACGTTTTTTTAACTTATGAATTGGCCTTGTAAAGAAAGAAAGAAGGAAGGAAAGGAAGACAGAAAGAAGGAAACAAAGAAGGCATGGAGGAATGAAGGAAAGAAGGAAGGGAGGAAAGAAGGAAAGGAGCAAAGAAGGAAAGAAGGAAAGAAGGAAAAAGGAAAGAAGGGCAGAAATAAAGAAAGAGAATCAAGTTTATTTAGCACACAGACACACAATGAAGAAACTAGTAGGTACCTATATATAAACTTAAATAAAGAAAACAACAACATTGCGCGTCTCACGGCTGCGCTATTTAGGTCCAGTTCAGCATAAACAAATAAAAAATATAGATATTTATCTCCTTTCTAACTTCAATCGTATTCGTGTCTCTCTATCATTCATCAAGATCACACTTCTAACTATCTATAGAAAGCCTCCATATCCCAGCTATGCTCACAATGGTTATCTCGTAGTGTACCTACCTGTATCGGGCAATAACTCCAAGTCACGTGGAACACCCCTTTGATCCGTGTAATGGATGATTTGACTAACGCTGCCCAGTATCTACTCAGTGTAGGTTGTGTATATATTTGTAGGTATGTACAAGACTGATCACATTATCTGTGCAATCTGCTGCGGTGTAATTTAGGGATAATGTTGAAATCAAGTTAAATTGACTATTGATCTATAAGGAAATAAGACGAACAAAAAATTTAATGATAAGAATTAAGTAGGTGTTAATTCATTTTCTCTCCTAGAGAGGTCTGAGTCCAAGCAGTGGGAACATTATAAGGCTGAAAATATCTAAAAAAAAATCTTTCCGTTCTAGCAAGTTGAAAAATTGAAGATCGTTTTTTACACCACTATTTGTAATTTACGTGTGGTATAAAATTGCATACTCTGATGTTTTTATTTGTAGGTATATTAAATGCCCCCGTACCACCCAAAACCAAACAAAATTTCCAATTTTGAATTTTTCAACTGTTCATATGGTTTTTTTTTTAATATTTAAATCGGCCAAGCAGTCTTTGAGTTAGGGCTCAAAGAAGCGAGACTAACAAACAGCATTTTTTTTTGTAACATGTAATTTTTTATACGCACGTCCTGAGAGTAGTTTATTCAGAATCGATTTCAGCTATTTTTAAAATAAGTATTTTTTTACTTAACATTTTGGGGTATTTACCCCCTTGTTGATAATTTTTTTATATAATAATATCTTGATTGCGTCACTGGCATGTTTATGAGTGCGTGCGTAGATACCAATACTGATGCACTACCTACCAATGTAGTGCGTCGATTACCCATATTCATTGTCTACAATTCGTACAACAAATTTCTTAAAAAAAAAAACATTATTGAAGTGCATTTAAGTAAAATTTGTTTAAATTGAAATTGAAAACATGTAACATAAATAATGCTCGCCATAATTAAGTTGCATGTTGTATAAAGATTAAAATCAAAATATTTTTTATAAACAACATTTTCCAATACTTTGAAGGACATTATATAATCAAAGACTTTAAAGCTACGTTCACTCAGACATCATTATTTCTTCTTTTATGCTTCCGTTTGGAATTAAAACGATTAAAAGTAGATTAAACCAGTTTTTCACGTTTATGGACATCCTGATTGTGGTATCAGATTAATGTTCAATCGATACGTTGGTAATTGAGTCTATTTCCTGACTTCACTACCATTTTATAAAGGTATCTTTAAGTTCGTCTCGCTTGCCTGCCCTTTGTAGTAAACGTTCAATTTTGGTTCATATATGCAGACTTCTTGTGTTTAAAATCGAAGATATTCGATTGATAGAAATGTTTTGGTTTAGTGTTCGCAATTTGAATTCTACGGTTCGTAATATGAAATTGATTACTAAACCAGTTGTCTTGCCAGCCATTATTACTTTTGCTGTTTTTTTTTTAATATGTTACCTCTTCTATATTACTAAATACTAATTAAAGACGAATATTGGTCGTAATACGGGTATTTAAAGGCCCATTTTTGGCCTGTACCTTCAACCAAGTTCCCATAGTAGGTACATACATCTTCAAGATTCGCAAGGCGCTGGGGGGACTACGGAAAATTGCAAACATAAAGTTTCTAATCGACGGATCTTTTATTCCCTAGCTTTCGAGATACAGCCCATTAGCTCTGTAATGGGGGGATGTTCAAAATTTATTTTATCATCTCTTGGCACGTGATGTCTTTGTTTTAGTGGGCAGACGCTTTGAGCAGACGGTTGATTTATTGAAGTCATAATTCAAAGAAAAAATTACAAAATGTGATGTTGATATTAAAATGTAATTACTAAACAAGGAACCAGATTAAGGTTGGTAGGGATTTTTGTTCGGCCCTTCCTGGTGGCTCTGGTAAACAAGTTTGGGTAGGAAACGAATTAGTATTTTCTTTTTCGTTTTGTTTTGTGAGAGAATCTAGATTCTTTAAGTAAATGGTGTTGACTAAAAGACCTACATGTTTATCTATCTCAGTAACTTTTTTGTTTTTAGGTAAGAAATCATTAAACGACTTCTCCCGCAGGGGTGAAACGAGACGGTGGCGGCGTGTCAGACTTTTACTGACTAAAATGAAGGAACACATGTGGGTATGTTCCTTTATTTTCCCTGTGTGTGGGCACTGTAACTCTTCCGAACGTTACCGCAGGCATCGGCCCTACCTATCTTTGCGTGTGAAAACTACGTACCGTCAACTGAGGCTCGGCTGCGAACGGCGAGCTACTTATTGCTCATCGTCTGCAAGTTCATGCCTACGGATGCCAGGAATCGATCGCCCTACGACTTTCAACGCTCTGGGAGTCTTCTGTGAATTATCTTAACTATATATAATAATACTATTATTTTTAATAATTATTGTGATATTAGTTACATTCATTTTGTAGTAACGACGCTATCGTTTAGTCATAAGTTGATTGCTACAATCAAGGCAATTTACTCACTAAGTTAGGCGTTGTTTGTAATTATGTACATATTTTTACATCGTGCCCAATATATAATAATGTGTATGAATAAGTAAAGTAGAACCCTAAATAATATAGGTAAGTAATATACATTTCAAAAGAATCCTTGCCCTGAAAATATTCAGTTTCATGGGAAGAAAACAGGAACCAGATATTTTTAGCTCAAAACTTTTACCAACTCTAGCGCACTAGCTAACAGCCCGACAAGACCAGCCGAAGTCTGTTTATAGCAGATATATGCGCATAAAGTCGAAAACAGTCATATCTCGTAGCAAAGGAAACCAGGAATTCCCTCACAACTGCATCCTGACGATTTCTATTCATACGCGGGGCTGCGGTACACTCGCGTGCGATTTATATGTCTCTCGCAGCGGGAGTCACTCATACATTACTGGCATTAGGACAACTGCGATAGTCCGCACTAGCGAGCTAATTTACGTGGCGAACGAGAAAATACCGGACGAAATTCAAAATTTTGAATTAGGAACGATAGTGTGGGAAATGAGAGTGCTTTTGGAATAGCTTTTTTTCTGATTGTTGTCTGTGGAAGTATTACGTTTTGAAGTTTATTGGTGTCTACTTTTGTATTTTTTATTCCTTTTAACTTATCATCTCATTTATTTTTGTGTACCAAGTGCAACCCCATTTTTTATCCCGGCAATCTTTAACCATTCTAGGTTACCTGGAAGAGTTCGCGGAATGCAGAAAGTGCGCTTTCCCATTTTATACAATAAAGTAAGTATATCAACATACTTAAATAAAGAATAAATATGCATGTATTACGCAAAAAATGGAAGGAATTTCTATGTTCGACCTACAATCCTATTAGTCCGCCGCTTGATATCTGCAGTCATTGTAAAAGTGTAAGAGGAAACGCCTATCGATTTTTTGAGAGCCTGTTAACGAACTTTTAAAAGGATAAGTTACTAACAACCTATTAATTTGGCGCATTCATTAGTAACTAGGGGGAGAACTCTGCACTAATTTGATAGGATCGGATTCGGATGACGACTCAATCAAGACTAGGGTCTAAACTCACCAAATTTTAACTCTAAAACATTGAACAAAGGCCAAACAGAACACAAAGGACTATCCCTTTTAAATGTAAATAGACTAAGTTACTTGACATTAACCGTCAAGGGTCGTGAAATATTAACGAAACACAATAACAGTAAAGACAAACCAGTCTACTTACCAGTGTGTGAAATGAAAGCGACTACAAGAGTTGTGAAGTTGCGCTATAAATCCAGGCTACGTCTTGGCAAAGATATTGAAGAACCTTTACCGAACGAAAATAGACTTTAAGTGTAATTTTTTAAGAGTGTTTAGGAGTGTATAGGGAAATTTGTCGGCGGGCACAGGCCCAAGGGAAAGTGTTGTCAAGGAACAAGGATAAGTCGGGATTGTCGCAAGCCTCGTCTGCGAGGAAATTACAACTAGTATAATACAAAGAGGCTTCAGCATCCACGTTTCTATTCGGAAGTTTCCGCGGGATTATGCGGTAATGTACGTAGATCTGGTTAGTTTTGTGTGGTTGGTAGTTTTGTTCAGGCTTCTTGGGGAGGTTGACTTTGAATTGAATTAATTGATGAATTTGGGGGAAGTAGATTAGTAGATTTTATCAAATTTGGGGGTGGTGGTCTGATGGTTCACGAATTAAGAATTTTACGCGATTTCTCGTTAATTTTGATTGAAATATCTATTATTTATTTATTGTGCATACCTACCACTGTGTTGTCTTTTTTAACACAAAGGATAATACATGAAGTTTAAATAAATCAATAATTTAAAGGTGCCTGTGAAGTTACTGATAAACTTCGCAGGCGCGACTTTATCAGGATTCAGTAACTACTACGACGTACTACGGTACTAATAGTACTTACTACGAAAAAAGCGGACCGGCTAAAAACGGAATCCACTGTCAATTGTTTTTCTGTAAACTCTACAATATTATGAATTCTATCGCGATTCAGGTTTAGGGTTCCGTACCTCAAAAGGAAAAAATGGAACCCTTATAGGATCACTTTATTGTCCGTCCGACTGTCTCTTTGTCTGTCTGTCTGTCAAGATCCTTTATCTCAGAAACGCGTGGAGGCATCGAGTTGAAGTATACTCAAGTCTGCGGTCCCTTGAAGCTGTGAAAAAATCAAACTTCTAAGAGTTCTAAGTTATCGAAAAAAAAAAGATGCGATCGTTTATGTCGCAAAAAAACGTACATTTCAACACTTTCAAAGGAATCAAAATTCATAGGATGACCCAGGATGACCCGTTGACCCAGAATCCTGAAATTTGGCATAAAGCAAGGTCTTATAGTATAGTTATAGGAATAAATCTGAATGATAATAATCTACACTGATATTATAAAGAGGTGAAGTTGTTTTTTTTTGTTTGTAGAAGGTAATCTCTGGAAGTACTGGTCCGATTGCTTACATTTTTTCACCGTTAGAAAGCTGCTTTATTCCTGAGTGACATAGGCTATATTTTATGTACACGGGAACATAGCTAGTAAATAATAATAATAAAAAGAGCTTTATTTTGGTTTTCAACAATTTTAAAATAAATAAATACTTCTGCCTAACTATATAGCAGTTTGTTGGCACACGTAGCTACGTGTGCACACAATCAACAAACTGCTATACTATGCGTAACTGTTATACTATATTTAATAATACAGGAGCTCCTGTATTATTAAATTATTTATATTTACATTATAAAATATACTTTAGGAACCTATCATGTTTTCACAGAGTACACTTTGAAAATATTTAATTGTTTTGTATTTAAACACCCGTTTGGAAATTGAAGAGCTTTTGATTCTGCAGGTAGACTGTTGAATATTGTTGGAACTAAATAATGATGACATATCACATCATACGATGATGGCATATCAGTCCTATTCGCCTCAAGAAGATGTCAGCAAACCGTAGGGGCCGAGCAGGGTCGAAGCCTACTAGGGCCAAGGGTTTGTTTCTTTAAAGGAAAACTCGGCCCCGGTATGAAAGGTAACGAAGAAACAGGAGTGGGTTTTTAGTCAGTAAAAGTCTGAAATACCCTCTTGCCCCGCTCAAGACCGGGACATGTCATTAGATGATTTTCCTACCAAAAAAAAAAGATGGTATCAGTCTATTAATTCAAATCATCACGAGATGTGCCAATACACTCCTACGTATATTACTGGCAACATAAAAAACTTTTCAGTAAGTCCCAATCGTATAAAGGCGGTAAACAATAAAAAGCTGAGGATTTTCATTTGATAGACGTGAGACGATTTTAAAGATTACTGATCGTTTATGTGCAAACGTTTGGCGAAATAAAACCATGAATACAGAATGATTTACGGGAATATTTTCATTAAAAATATTATCTTTTAAGTGAAAGAGGGAGACTAAGTAATAAGGAAGTTTGTTTTTTCTTCTCGCTTGAACTGCTGAACGGATTTCGATGAAACTTAGTACACGGTTAGACCATGTTTTGGAATAGCATAAAGGATTTTTATCCCGCGAGTATTTTCCAAGGGAAAATTCCCTTGGAAAAAAATTCCTGAATCACGCAGGTAAAGCCGCCGGTAGTGTTCAGTAATGATATAAATGTCCGTTAATACCACATACTTATTCAAATAATATCAAAAAAAGTGATCTCCATTATAATACGGCAGACAATGTTACACGATAACTCTTCCCCTTAATAAAGAATTGATCTCCGAAATCCCCAAAAAGTTTGATTATTACACATTCAAAATTAAAACCCCCTTCATGTTTTAGTCAGAGATCAAGCTTAGTTGCCGTCTGGTAATCCGATTTCATTCACCAAGTAATGAGCACCATTAAACATACAGCTTTATAATTCCAAACGGGATTAAATTCTCATACCCCACATACAAAAAACCACTTTAATTCGTAAGTTTTACAGTTGCAATTTCCTTAGAGACATTCATCCAGATATCGGTCTGCAAATGGAATAGAAATCTCAACCCCTCGAGCGAATTTGAAGTTTGAACCATCAGTGTTACAGTCCAAATTGGCTTGTGTGATCCACCTCATGTACAATTCATTTTAGACCTGAAAAGATATGCCGAACCGGGTGCAGACGAAATATGAGGATTAAATTCCTGTACTGCACTTAACAAGACTAATTTATGCGCGGATGCTTGCAACGTGGGGCAACGGGGTATTCGACTTAACTAAACTAATTGAGAGGTAATGGTTGAAATTTCGTAGCAATATGTTTGTCTATTGTTGTTCGGGAATGATTACTCGAAGTTGTAGTTCGGAGCTTAATGAATTTGCTAGTGATTTTTACTTCCATATTTTTAACTGCTTAGATATTTATAAAGTACATAGTTGTGTCTAACATAAACAATCACACAATCAATACGTTACGTTAATTACGTAGACTGCAGGCGGAGGCTCGAAAAAAAACCAAAGTACTTTAAACTAATTTATTTTAGAACAAAGAAATTACAATTAATTTTAGTGAAACCTATTCGATGCTAGAATATGGAATGACCAAAAACTTATTAAAAATAACTTATTGCTAATATGCCGTTTTGCTGCGTCGGCGGCTCGTGGCTGGCCCAGGTGTCGACGATGCAGTTTTCATGTTTCCGACGTCAATCGAATGAATTGCTAGGTCGACGATATCCATTAGGGATCCGTATGTAACACCTCCCCCCGAAGATCAGCAACTATTTGATCATGTTGAGAGAAAATGTTGCTGGAGGTTCATCTCGTTTCTTGGAGTCCCTGGTTACCTCTTCGTACGTATGTATCTTAACAGTTTGTGGTTTTTCTTTGCTGGCCGCTCTGAGATTCCAGCATCTATATCTGCGGCTTATCGCTAAGATGATAAGTGCGAGCACGCATATTGTGAAGATGTAGAATGGTTTGGTTGTATGGTATAGAACAACCGAATGAGTATTGTCAATCTTCAGAGGACTTTCCATCATTGCTTTTCTCTGGATGCTGTGAAGCTCTTCTAAGTTGACTGAATTGAAGCCAATGATGTGAGTGGGAATGTTGGTCTGATTTATCTCGTTGTATGGGATCTTTGATAACTTGAGCGGCTGGCCTTCAATCTCGTTGTTGTCGTTGATGATGGTGAATTCTGATGTTTGCAGGTAGCAGTCCACAGGGATGGTGACGAGGTAGCTGCCTTGTAGAGTGTTGAAGTCTTTTCTTCCACATGCTAATTGTACTTTAGTTGGTTGAGGTAGTGACAGTACGTAATGCTGGTCATCCAGTTTCTCCATTGCTTCTTTGGATAGTGTAATCTTGACGAAGTGGCAGGTGTCTTCTAGATCCTGGTTGGCGATGAGTTTCTGGATACAATCTGGTTTTGTCCTAATTTGGTGACTCGTCTTCTTTTCACAGAGATGTATGTTACTGTACTTCGGGCATTCAGCCTCTATGTACACGAATGATTTCTCGTTAGTTGCTATATAGGGAGAAGGAGGTATAAGGGCAAGCTGTTTTTTATTGGGTTCAATAGATAATCTGTATAGATCATAAGAGTCTATGGAAACTATAGGGAAGCTGTAAACTATAACTATTCTTTTCTCAATAAAGTAAGAACCTGGTTTAATGAGATTATAATATTCTCTTAACTCTAGATTTAAAATCTGATCTTGATGGTATATCGATTTTAACTTGTCTATCATATTTCTTAGTACTTCTATGTCTATCATCGAATGATGAGTGCTAGACGCGCGTATAAAAGCCATTATGTTTTCTATTCTAACTATTTCTAACATTAAATCTTCTACGTTATTAGTAATTATTCCTAGGATTTGGGCAAACTTTGCAAATTTGATTAAGCTATAATCTCTGTAAGCGTTTTTCTCTAGAAGTAGTTCTAAGGTTGCGTTAATTATTTCCTGATTCTTGGTTAGCTGGTCTAAGATGGTACCATGCTGGGACATCCATTCTTTACTAAGACTGATGTGATTATTAAATTCTGAAACTACTTTATTTTCGTTGTTTTGTAAAGTTTTAATTGCTTCGTCATATTTCAGGGCATCTAAATAATCTAAGTTGCCAGTAACGCTTTTTATTACTGACCCTAGGCTATCTACGAGACCTCGTTTGACTCTGGAAGGTTCCAAAGATTTGACCTGCTTTAAAACTCTGTCAAGCTTGTTAGTAAGATAGTCGACTTGATATTCGTAAAGCATGTAAGTCTCATTGTTAAGTCTGGTCTTAAACGATTGAAGTTGCGTTTGTACAGAGTCTATTTTGTCCTCTATGTCAGCTAGTTGTATGTACTGTATGAAGGAGTGGTAATGTGTGATTAGTCTAGTATGTCCTAGTTTATATGGTAGTAATCCTGGTCCATCAGCTAAGGTCTCAAGTCTTATCTCTTGAGGGTGCGACACATGGATTGTCAGTAGCAGCAGAAACCTGTAACAATTGGCTGCCTTTAGGTACACGTTTTAGCCTCGCTTTGGCTACGGGGCCTCGTTTTTTAGAAGTATATATATGTATCGGTAAATCAGCTAGTACAGTATCTTGCGTATACCGTGGTGCAGTTTTCTGACGGCTGGCAAAGGGATTTTTAATAAACACCTGTTGCTGAGGGGCATATTCTACTTCTGGTTCCCGAGTTTTATTCCTATTTTCAATTAAGGCTGTCCGATTGGCAAGAGATGAGTCATTAATGATGTCATAAACCTGCTTCATCTGCTGCTTATGATTCTGTGCATATTGCTGTAAAATGTGCTCCCTAAAGTCGATGTCTATCGGGTCTCTGGGGTCAAAATGTCCAGTCAATAGGTCAAAAGGTCTACATTTGGTAAAACTGTGGATGGAACTATTGTATGCTATGATAGCGTATGGCATGAGGTTAACAATTGGTTCCTCTTTGTGTTGTAATTTGAGGATTCTAATGTGCTCCAATAATGTTGAATGAAAGCGCTCTATGTTACCATTGTCATTTGGGCTATGAGGTAAAACTTTATGATGAATTATCTTATGAAGACGTGTAAATTCAGAGAACAATTGGTTGGTGAATTCGGTGCCGTTGTCAGTAATTATAGTCATAGGTAGTCCATGATGAGTACAGTAACGTAGCAGAGCTTGCAGAATGCTAATGGCTGTTCCGTCTCGTAAATGGTAGGCTTGTCCGTACTTCGTGAAGACGTCAATGAAAGTCACGTATTTTTCATTCTGAACTGTAAAGAGGTCCATGTGAATGATTTCAAGTGGTTTGCTGGCTGGGGGAACTATGTTAAATAGTGGTCTAATGGGATTTCGATCATACTTGGCTTGACCGCAAATGGTGCACTCATTGATGTACTTTGTAATATGTTCTTTCATCTTTGGCCAATAGTATTTTCGTGAAAGGGCCAAGTGACATTCATTTATACCACGGTGGTTTGTTTTACCGTCATGATAGTGTCGAATGATATCTTGTTGTCGCAGATATTCTTTGACATTTTCCAGTTCTATTTTAGCTAGTACTAAATTGAGAGAGGAGCTTTTGAATTTATCTTGTATGATGGGAATTATCGAATACATTGCCAATGGGGGATTTATCAAGATAGCCGTTTTAACCTTCGGGTTCACATATTCTTTAATAGCATTGATAACGTCATTTTCTAGGTTGGCCTCTGAAAGCTGGATTGCCATTCGCGTATGGTTTTCGAAAGGTTTAGTCACTGTCGGTCGGCGTTTTACGTCACCTACTACAGTAAAGTAAATCTGTCGATGAAACTTGTTGAGTGGGTCGTCTGTGATGGGGACTTCTAGTATGGGATGTTCATTACTGGTATGTACGGTGTCAGTCGAGGAGTTCGTCTGCTGGTGTGGTGTTTCTGATGGGTTATTTATCATTGAGCTAAGGTCTTTTATGCTTTCAATTAATGAGTTGATCTCATCCACTTCCTCATTATGAATTTCTACACGTGAAAGAGCATCAGCGTTGGTGTTAAACTTTCCTTTTTTGTATACTACTGTAAAGTCATATTCGCTTAGTCTGAGTCGCCATCTAGTCAGTCGTGAGTTTGGTTCCTTCAAATTCATCATCCACTGTAAGGGTTTGTGGTCAGTCAGTACTTTAAATTTCCTACCAAATAAGTAAGGTCGGAAATACTTCGTCGCCCAGACAATGGCAAGTAACTCCTTTTCGATGGTACTATAGTTTAGCTCACTTTCGTTAAGTGTGCGTGAGGCATAACAGACGGGTTTATCAGATCCTATGGGCCCTTGAGATAACACTGCTCCAATAGCGACATTCGAAGCGTCTGTTGTAAGGTTGAATTCTCGTTTAAAGTCTGGGTACTGCAGTATGGGGTCATTGGTCAGTAGGGTCTTGCAATTCTCGAAGGCATTGGTATATTCAGGGTTCAGAGTTATCTTACTACCCTTTTTTAGACATTGGGTTAGTGGTTTGGTTATCCGAGCGAAGTCGGGAATGAATTTTCGGTAATAACCGAGAAGGCCTAAAAATTGTTTAATTTCCTTGGGGGTCTTTGGTATTGGATATTTTCGAATAGCAGATATTTTGTCAGGGTTCGGCTTGATACCGTCTCTACTAATGATGTGACCTAGGTATGCGGTCTCGAGCTTTAAAAACTCAGATTTGTCCATCTGAATTTTAAAGTTCGACTCTCTGAGTCTTTGGAAAACCTTTTCCAGGTTGTCCATGTGCTCCTGGAGAGAGGTACTGTAGACGATAATGTCATCTAAATAAACGAGGCAAATGTTATTCTGGAGGCCTCTTAGAACATTGTCCATGACTCTCTGAAATGTGGACGGCGAATTTTTAAGTCCCATAGGCATTCGAAGGAACTCGAAGTGGCCATGTTCCACATTGAAAGCGGTTTTGGGAATATCTTGGGGGTCCATCTCGACTTGGTAGAATCCACTTGCCAAATCTAAAGTCGTAAAATATTGGCATTTCCCTAACTTGTCAAGGACGTCACTGATGTTTGGAATGGGATACTTATCGTCGATGGTTTTCTCATTCAACTTTCGGAAATCTACTACGATACGCCATTTCTGTCTTCCTGAAGCGTCTATCTTTTTGGGGACAACCCATATGGGTGAACTCCAGGCTGAATCTGAAGGCCTAATTATGCCTTGGTCTAGCATTTTTGATATCTGATTCCTAACTTCTTCACGATGGATAAAAGGGTATCGGTAACTTTTTGTGTATGCGGGAACTTCGTCGGTGGTTTTTATACGGTGTTTAATTTTATTAGTGAAAGTCAATGGTTCTCCGTCAATGTAAAATACGTCAGTATAACGGGAGCAGAGCGTCAAAAGGTTAGCCTTTTCCTCTTCATTAAGATGGTCTGTACGTAGACGTGATAAAACATCATCGGCGCGATTTGATTGTGTAGTTGGTGTACAATTAACGTTAAAGAGTTCTGCTTGGGCTGGTTGGTCTAAAGAAAAGATGACATCATTGGATGTTGGATTCTCTAGCTCTACAAAACCACGATTGTTAACTACAGTGGTCAAACACTCATGAATGATGCAGTTACAAAAAACCTGTTCGTTTACAAGAACATCGCCATCCGGGGCGTTAATTGGTATTCGTATTAATTTAGAATTATTTGCTGGGATAATGTCCTCATACAGATTAACATTGCGTGAATTATATACTTTTATTTTATTTGTAGCGGTACGCGTTATTAACTTATAATCTTTTAAGTCTATTTTGGCTTCCCATTTGGATAGTAAATCTAATCCTATAAGTCCGTCAAAATAGTCGTGAAAGCGATAAATGAATAATTTAATTGAGTCGGTCTCGTTGAACTCGTTAAAACATGGTAGTGTTATAGAATAATCATTTTTACTAACACCGTGTACATTTGTGACCTCGAAAGGGTCATAGTTGAGGGAGTAATCAGGGAAAAACTTTTGCACAGCCTCGGGGCTGATGAAAGACTGGTTAGCGCCAGTGTCTATCAAAAATTTCAGAGGAGGGCAAGAAATTTCGATGTATGGTAGTTGTCTTTGGGTCTGTAAGTTTAGGTCTATCCTTGCTCTTTTAATGGCTTGTCCTTCGGAAAATTCTGAATCTGGTTAGCGTCGCTAGGACCCGGTTGTGGTTCCATGTCACTTGTTGTCTGATTGTCATAAATTACATTACTGTCAGTCATAGCAGGGTTGCCGTCACAGTCGTAAAACATGTAATAGTCGCCATAGTCCATGTAATAGCTGAACTCTGGTTCGGGATAATATTCGACCGGATAAAGACAATTGTCAGGTAAAGCGATTTCGTTCATGTTAACTTCGCGCGTTTTAAAATAGTTAGACGGTGGTGGGTTTCCGCTTCTTCGCCAGTCATGTCCTGATGTCATGGGTAAAGGTTTCGGAATGAAATGTTGCACTCCGCTCATGGGTTTTGCACCCATATTTTGTGGTGGATTATTCCTAGGTGGTAACCTGAAAACGTTACTATGCGGATGGTAATTTGGTGGTGGTGCGCGGAACATTTGTTGCGTTTGAGTCGGCATGCGATTATGTGATTGATTAAGCGTATTGAATTTAAAAGGCTGGGGCTGAGGCTGAAGGCCACGCAGACCTACTGGAGCAGGCCAGTTAGGTAGTGGGGGTCGTGAAGCGCCGTTGAAAGGCATAGCATGCATGATAGGGGGCTTGTAAATTACGGGCATGTTAGGAAGTCTATCTAGCTTAGGGGCGCTGTGAGTTTTTGCTACGTCATTACGCTGCTGCAAATACATTATATTTAATTCTTCCTGCACAAATTCCAGGGCTTTCTCGATAGTTTCTGGACGCATACAACGTATACGCGAGCCCAAAGGTTCCTTAAGTCCTCGTACAAAGGCTTGCATGGTAACCTTCCTATAGAGGGTTCGTTTAGCCTCAATAGTCGTCGGGATAGTCTCGTGTAATGTCACATACGTCATAATCGTACTGAACAAGGTTTGACACTGGTCATAAAATTCCTGAGGGGTTTTTGCACCTTGCGTAGCCAATGAGAGGTCGTTGTACAAAGCCGTTTCGTCGCGCTGGTCTGAAAAGTTATTAATGAGGGCTGATCTAATACCTGCCCAGGTTTCGGGGATGCCATTTGAATTTATAGTGGATGCAGCAGGCCCAGTAATCTTATTTAAAATACCGTTTAAAAGGCACACATTATTTAACTCGCTACCCGGTTCAGCGCTAGCATACTGAGTAACTATTCTATCGCATATGTTAATAAATCTAGTTAAAACGTTAGGGTTTCCATCAAAATCGGGCACGAGGCGTAAGGCCTTGAAAATAGTATCGGGATTAAAAGACATATTGGGCTCAAATAAACTATTCAAATTAAAATCTGATTCGCTATCTATATCTCTACTAATATCTACTAAATGCCGGCGCGCCTGTCGTGATGCAGGTTCCCGGGGGTAAGATCTATCGTGATGAAAAATCTTGGACATAAAAATAACTTAGGAGTAGAAGAAGGAAGCAACACGAGAAAGATTCTAGTGCACTTACATATGTTTCATCTCTGGCTCTTCTTCGTGAATCGATGTCTGGATTCGCCACCTGGCTCCGCAGCTCCAACGTAGGTTCAGGATACTCGTGACGTGACTTGATAGCCGCCCAGGCGACCCGCGATTGCGAATATCGAAGAAAGATGACTCTAATGCAAAACGCGAACTAGCCTGTGAGTATCCTACCGACTGCGCCAATTACGTAGACTGCAGGCGGAGGCTCGAAAAAAAACCAAAGTACTTTAAACTAATTTATTTTAGAACAAAGAAATTACAATTAATTTTAGTGAAACCTATTCGATGCTAGAATATGGAATGACCAAAAACTTATTAAAAATAACTTATTGCTAATATGCCGTTTTGCTGCGTCGGCGGCTCGTGGCTGGCCCAGGTGTCGACGATGCAGTTTTCATGTTTCCGACGTCAATCGAATGAATTGCTAGGTCGACGATATCCATTAGGGATCCGTATGTAACACGTTAGTGCTACGGCTACAATTTTTGCTACGAATAATAATACGAGAATCTGATTACATTATGTCACTACATAATTAATTTCGATTAAAAATATTTCGAATTAGATAGTGATTCAGAGGAACTAAACTTAATTTTTTTAACACGGTGAAAAATGTAACATTTTTATCCGACTTCAAAAAGGAGGAGGATATCACCTCCGTCTTTTCGGTTGAATGTAATTTTTTTTAGTATACTTGCTGA
The DNA here is from genome assembly GCA_961205895.1 of Mythimna pallens. NCBI lineage: Eukaryota > Metazoa > Arthropoda > Insecta > Lepidoptera > Noctuidae > Mythimna > Mythimna pallens. The sequence continues at coordinate 9,950,411 of OY540829.1, forward strand.
CTCGGCAAACGGCGAGTAATGGGTAACTCAACGTCCCGCCTTCCGGTAACCGTCCGAACCGAGGACGAGTCGTCGACGGCACGTAGCGCGCGCCTCATGGAAATGTCAGCAAACCGTAGGGGCCCAGCAGAGTCGAAGCCTACTGGGACCATGGGTTTGCTTCTGAAAGGAAAATCCGGAACCCCTGGAACGCAAGGTAAAGAAGGAACATAGGAGTGGGTTTTATTGAGTAAAAGTTTGACACGAGAAGAGCGGGAGAAAGTCATTGGATGATTTCCCACCTAAAAAAATACAGCTGACTCAGCAAATGTTGTTTTACCTTATCAATTATCAAAGAAAAAAATGGAGGGTGGGTGTAGGAGAGTAAAAAATACCCTCTACCTATTCTCAGACCTACTAAATATACACAAAAACCGGTCAAGCCGTTTCAGAGAAATTCGATAACAAACAGTGAGATTTGTTCCCCTTACTACTGTTTCACGAGTAAATTATGTGTTACATTGTTTCAATACAGTAATGGGCGAAATTTTTCAGTGTCGCGTTAGGCATATTTGCATGTTGGGAACGAATTACATGGCAGGCTTGCGACGATGGCGACGTGGCGTTAAATTGCCTTCAGATGAAGAGAACGTGTTGCACCTTCCAATCTTATTTTGTATTGTTGGCTATGATTTAAATTTCTTTTTCTTTTGAATTTTCTGTAGAACGTTCGAATTTTAAATGATAAACCAGTTTTTATTCATTATTCCGTAGTTCCTGGCGGGATTTTTTCAAATGAACTACAGCGGCTGTCTTAATTATTCCTAAATGGATTCCTAGTGGATATTGTGATGTAAAATTGGTGTATCTATCTCAAGTGTCTGTGCAACTGGACAATATGTAGAATCAATGACACAGGCGCGATCTCGGTAAAATAGAACTGAGAATTTTAATGTAATGTTGATTTGCCGAGAAGGTTGACTTGATACATTTGTTGCCAAATACTTACTACAAAAACATTAGAATGTGTACATCCATATTCTAATGGTAAACAAATTAACTCTTCATAGGAAGACATGACTTAAAGGACATAGTATCAAAGCCAATTCAAGCCAAAAATATTAACATTAAAAAGGGTTCGTCTACCGAACATTGTTTTTGATTTACATTCGAATTTTAAATAATGAACCAGTTCCAACTCAAAGTCCTACTTGTTTTCAAACTGTTTTTCAGTTCTCATTGGTTCTCATCCAGTAGCAGTTGGTACTAGGTAGGTGATTGGTTTATTTTAGGAGCTTTTCTATAACACAATAAACAATACAAGTTATTCAATTCACTTTGTAAGAGAAAATGATACGGTACTCTTACGTAACATTATAATCCCTTACGTAAATATTTATATTTCTCGTACACAAAAAGAAGATACCGCTCCAAGCCATATTTTCGCTATACGTACAAAAGAAAACCAGTGAACGTTACCTAAAATCCATTCGACAAAGCTCAGGTGGAAACGCGACACAAGAGAGACTCAAGAAAATCAAAAAGAAAATGCTTTCCGTTGCCAAGCTAGCACTGAGACCGATCCGAACAAACGGCTAGATCAAGTCTTCGCCGGTCGTAAACGCTCATATTGTTAGGTACTAAAATCTCCATCTTTGAATATCTAAAACGAGAAAAAATTTCAAGTGGAAACAATAAATAATTCGAATGTTGCGGTTTTTATTATAAAAGTGCGCCTCAAAAGGTTGTAAAAGCTTTCACGGCAATAAGTCTTAGCACAAAAGGCGATTATGCCTGTTCGCACGCTTTTAAGCGTTAAATAATAATAGGGGAAAATCTTAAACTTTTAAGTGGCCACATTTTGTTCAGTTGCCATTGGTGGAAAAGGTACAGATGCGATGATTCAGCGTTATATATTTTTAATTTTCAAAAATCGTAAATGGCGTTTTTTGTGTTGCGTTCATAAAAAGAATGCGAGACGGAATACACTTTTTTTTAAATTTGAGTTATCAAAAGAAAAGTAAGCATCGACTTACGTTGATTACTGTCAAAGTATTGCGAATATTGTTGAAAACACAAAACTTGTTAAAATGTTTAATTAACCCAAAATAATTTTCCCATATATTTGAATATAGACGAAATGAGAATATGCCTCTCTAATCTAACGCACAAAACTCCATGACAATGTTAATACCATTGGACGCCATTTTGAGGGGCCGCTTTAAGATGTTTACTTTCATACGAACGAGCATGAGATCCCGCCATTGTTTGCTCGGATGAATTTTCATTTATTTGCGTAAACCGTACTGCTGTTTCCTTTTATTTCCGCCTGTTGTTTGACGATACTGCCATTTTGTTGAATTATTGACGATCTTCAGTAATGATATAACCATTTGTAATGTGCTTCATACAGTACAGTTGGTTCTGTAATAATTTACGTATACAGTCCCACTTTTTGCGTAACACTCGGGACTATAATAAAAAGCCGTTGTATTTTGTCACCAACTTTTTTTGTTCCATTGTTGAATATATTTGATGAAAATTAAAATTTATTGGTTTATTACTTTTTATATTGTTTAACTTATGTTTTTATGACGTTTTTTTAAACAAGTGGTCCAACTTTGAAATAATTATTTTCGTTGGGTGATTTCACTAATTTTTGCCACCGGTTTTGCCCGCATGAAAATTGGAAATTGCCCCAAGGTAACATAGTCCCAAGATAAAAAAGTATCCTTTCTGGGATATGGACTGCTTGTGTGCCAAATCCGTTCAGCTGAAGGGGTAACAAACATAAATACACACACTTTTAAACAAAAATAAGACTAAACACTTTATACTTTCATTTTTATTGACATTATAAAGTAAGCAAGCTAACCTTAAAAGATCATCGATTACTTCATCACTGACAACAGCAATTAAATACGTCTTTGAAATAATATTTTAGGCGACTAAGGTTTGGCCAATCCTAATCAGGGTTGGTCCAACCTTGGTCAAACATTTAAAAGGCCAATGTCAACAAGAATTTCAATAAGCTAATTTCAGATAACCAATCAATCCACACATCAACAGTTATTGTTCAATATGAAAATCCTCAAACACCGAAAGGGGTTATACATTTATTTGCATTACAAATAATATGAGCGGTGGACGTGTTCATTTCCCAGATTAAATTCCATTCTCGAGTCTGTGAGCCGACGATAGCTGGTATTAATATCGAAAATATTCAAATATTGCGTTAATTTCAAAGTGTTTTGCTTTACGAAGATATTGAAAATGGAGAATGTGTTGCTGAATTGACTGAATCATTTGTATTTAACAGAAAAATTAGTATGTATAGTTTTTTTTTTAGGTGGGAAAATCATCTAATGACAAGTCTCGCTCTAGGGCGGAGCGAGAGATAGTGTCAGACTTATACTGACTAAAAACCCACTCCTGTTCCTTCTTTACCCCCATCCCGGGGCCCCGGGCTTCGTTTTCACACTACCCGTGGCCCCAGTAGGTTTCGACCCTGCTGGGCCCCTACGATTTGCTGATATCTCCCTAAGGCGCGCGTGGAACAACACGCGCCGTCGACGACTTGGGCTCGGTCCGGACGGTTACCGGACGGTCGGACGGTGAGCCACCCATTACTCGCCGTCCGCAAGCCCAGTATGTATAGTTGAGTGTCTAGGGGTTTTTACCTCGAATTACAACTACTGTGGACAGAATTAAAAAAAAACAAATATGATATGTTTAGCTAATAATATGCTTAAAAAAGTATGTATTAAAAATTGTGCGCGGCGATGCAAGTCATAGTTTTGCATTTTTTTTTTAAGGTTGGAAATTATCTAATAACTTCAAACTAAAACCACACCAATGTTCCTTCAGTTGTCCTTTACGTTAAAGGGTCACGGGTCCCCTTTTCAGAAGTCGACTCATTGCCCTAGTAAGCTTCAGTCCTGCTGGGCCCTCACGGTTTTACTGTTATCTCTTTGAGGCGCATGTGCGACGCGCGGTCCACCAGGGCCTGGTCCTTATTGGCAAGCCCACGCCTACGGTAGCTGGGAATTACCGTGTGACGCCTTGCCCTGCCGCAGCCAGGACATGAGTATTGCCTCTAACTCACGCTTTCTGCTACCTCCTTGGCAGCATTACTGCTTTGCAGAAGGAGGTGGCTGCAGCTGGCCGTACACTCTTGCTCCGTTCCATGACCTGAACGCAAAAAATCGCTTCCACTAGGCTTTGGCGTTGCTCCGCCCAAATTTCGTAAACACCTACGGTTATTTAGAAATCGATCTAAAGATCTGACTCATACTTAAACAATAAACCTATATTCAATTGATTTATCGGTCCTATTTCGTTATCAATCACGTTTGCCCATCAATCGGATTTAACCCTGCTATTGCCGTTAATGTTAGTAGCTGGGGACATGCAACCCCGGTTATTTGTGGTAGCCTACATATTTCTGTAGCTCGGCGATAGGAATTGGACGACAGTAAAATGGTATTTAGGTTGGTAATCCCCGCATTTTGACGTTCTATTACCGGGTGAGATTGGACTGTTTGAATTTTTGGAACGTGGAGCGTCTTCATTCACCTACACTGACTGACAAAAAGAGAACAGAATTTTTGCAATATTATCTAAGTTCTCTTTATATAGGCGGTTTCTTAGCATAGTCGGCCTTATAATGTTCCCTGGGACTCAGGCCTTCTCTCTAGGAGAGGGAATGGGCCGTAATCCACCACGCAGGCCCAGTGCGGGTTGGTGGATGTCACATGTCTTCGAATTGTTTCTTAATTGGCGTATTTTCGGTGAGTGGGTTTCTGCGTAAAGTATTGATAGGATAGAACGTGTCAAAACCTACTTTAGCCTGAAACCTGACAAAAGTCTGTTTCGACACGTTCGACACAAGATTGACAAAAACTCAACTTCAAATTCTTTCAGAAGTCGGGGCGTCATGGACAATGGAACCACCAACCAACTTAACATGATTACTATAATAAAATAATAATAATAATAATAATAATAATAATAATAATAATAATAATAATAATAATAATAATAATAATAATAATAACCCCATCGTCGTATCTCTACGTTGACGCCGTGATGGGGCTTGCGTGCTCCGAACCCTGGGCCTGTGACGACGAGTTTACCTTGTCGAGACAGGTCTAGGGCAAAGGGCCAGACTAAAAGAGATACAATCCAAGCCAAGGTTGCACATGCCGAGGGCTGCATGGCTAGTGGAATGCACTAGTCGCTAGTGTGCAAACTCTGGATAATAGGGAACCTCCAGTTTTATTTACCCTTGCCGCAGTGAACGCAGGGCTCTGCTGTGGTTGACTTTTAAGTCCCTAGCTACTCGTGGGAATATCATGAATACTAGATCAAAAACTAAAAAACAACTTCTGGCAAGTATGCCTCAGATAGATGACGAAACTTCACAAATTTTTTCGTTATCTCCTTCATCTCTTTTTTCATCAATCCCGTCATCTTCACAATCTTTCCGCGTCACTCCGACGCCATCTTCATCATCAATACAGTCAGCGGATGTTGTACAGGAGACAAATTCTGTCGATGATACTGTACCCACTGCTAGGACTGCAACAAGTCGTAGGAAATGGAGTATTGAGATGAATAAATTCATCCTACGCACTTATCTTTATCTTACAAATATGGACACAGACAAAAATGCATATCTTCCATCACTTCATACTAAGTTCTTAGAAAAATACCCAGATATGCAAGTTAGCCGACAAAGAATAGGCGACCAGCGTAGAGCTATAGTTCAAAAGAAATTGCTCGCACAAAACACAATTGACCAGATTTATGAAGAGGTCAGGGCTGAACTACAAATGTTTCATACTCGGATACAGCAACACTCCACACAATCTAACACACAATCCAGCCAGCGCATGAGATGGACATATGAACATAATGAAGTAATAATTAGAATATATTATACTGTCACGCAATTAGAAACAAATAAAACAGCCTATAGAAAACATTTACGTGAAGAATTTATAAATATATACCCCGAATTAACACATTTAACAGAACAAAGATTATCTGATCAAGTGAGAGCGATTATAAATAATGCATACATAGACACCAAAAAGTTAGAAGAAATTAAAAATCAGGTAGCTATAGAATTAGACAATCCCAACACTAACGACCAAAATACTGAACAAACTAGTGGCAATCATTTGAATACACAATCGCAGACCGAGTTAGATCTACTTGATACAAATGCTAACTTCTCTGACACACCTACAAACACTCTCACAACAAACGCAGTCTTGAATAACAGCGCAAATTTAGAAATCGTCCTTGAATCACAAGTAAATACAGAAGAGGATAATAATTTCTTGAATAACATCAATATTGCTCAATCTGAGCCTATGCAAGACAATCTTAACTTTATCTCAGAAAGCAAGACTGAAATAGAAGCCACATTTCAACAAGCTCAACAAAATTTTAATAATACACACCCCACTAATAGGCCATACGTTCCCAAGCAGAAGACCTCTAAAAAATTTTCTGCAATAGTTTCGTACATAAATAATGTCATTCTTCCTAAACACGTTAATGGCGATACCGAGTTTATCAAAATGCAGACAATAATTTACTGTGCAGCGTGGACGGCAGCTATATGCAACGGAGCCAAAATAGCGGGCTCAACACAAAATGAACGTCGTACATTTATATTTAGAAAACCAAAGTGGCAAATCAGGTTAGAAAAGAGAATCCAAAATTTAAGAGCAAATATAGGTAGGCTAACACATTTTATTAATGGTAGTAGAAGTGAAAAATTAGTAGCAGCAGTCGAACAAATAAAGTTAAAATATCAATTACACGCTCAACATGAAAATTCTAATACACAAATAGAACACTTTTTGGACACCTTAAAACAAAAATTAAGCGCAGCATCCAGTAGACTTAAAAGATATATAACATGCACTAATCGCAAAGTACAAAACACAAAATTTAAAAATAATGAAAAAATATTTTATAGAAACCTTACGTCTAACAACAGAGACATTACTAACGAAAGTCTAGATACACCTTCACCGGAATCACTACGAGAATTTTGGGCAAATATTTGGGAAAATCCAGTATACCATAATGAACATGTAGACTGGGTCAGCGATGCAGGTACAGAAATTCCTGATATGGAATTTGAGTTTATACCTATAGAAACATTTATAGAAGTCATTAAGCGTACACACAACTGGAAATCACCAGGCACTGACAACATCCATAACTACTGGTATAAAAAATTCTCTAGCATACATCCTTTCTTATATAACCATTTAAATACATTCATACAATCACCACATTTACTTCCAATATACATCACACACGGAGTAACTTACATGATACCTAAAGATATAAATGACACCACAAACCCCGCAAAATACCGACCAATTACTTGTCTACAAACCTTGTACAAAATATTAACCGCCTGCGTAAGCGAAGTAGTATACGAACATTTGATAAAAAATAACATTCTAGCAGAACAGCAAAAGGGATGTCGTAAGCATAGCCAAGGATGTAAAGAACAACTAACCATTGACGCGATAGCAATGAACAGCGCTGTTAAATGTAGGAAAGACATTCATACTATGTTTATCGATTATAAAAAGGCTTTCGATTCAGTTCCGCACAGTTGGTTATTATACGTTTTAAATTTATACAAAATTCACCCTACTCTGAAGCAATTCTTAGAAACGTCTATGCAGAACTGGCAAACTGTTCTTAGGATTCACTCACCTTCGATGACAGTAGCTACTGAACCAATCTCTATTAAACGTGGAATTTTTCAAGGAGACGCTCTGAGTCCTCTATGGTTTTGCATGGCACTTAATCCACTGTCACACTTGCTAGATAAAACAGATGTGGGATTCATACTGGCAAATCATAATACACAATACAAACTAACACACCTAATGTACATGGATGACATAAAGTTATATGCAGCAGACAAGGAAGCACTTTTTCAACTAGCCGATACAACTCAGCGGTTTTCTGATGACATTTGTATGTCATTTGGTGTGGATAAGTGCAAAATCTTGTCCGTGGTAAAAGGTAAAATCCAAAATAATAGTTACACATTAGGATCAGGTGAATCAATCGACCCAATGGATGAACAGAGTACTTACAAGTACTTAGGTTTTAAACAGTCCAGACAGATACAACAAAAACTATCAAAACAAGAACTGCTCAAAAAATTCTCACACCGCCTCAACCTTATTTTAAAAAGTAACCTGAACTCTAGAAATACGATAAAAGCCATCAACACATTTGCAATACCTATTCTCACATACTCTTTCGGAATTATAAAATGGTCAAAGACTGATATCAAAAAACTACAGCGTACTGTCCACATACTCCTTACCAAGCATAGAAAACACCATCCAAAATCGTGCATACAACGACTTACACTGCCTCGCCAAGAAGGAGGAAGGGGACTGATAGACATCCAAAATTTACACAATAAACAGATACATTCACTCAGAGTGTACTTCCATTATAAATCAGAAAATTCATTACTACACAAACAGATATCGGACATAGATAAAAAACTTACGCCACTAAATCTCCAAAATAGGAACACGCAAATAAATGAACACATTACAAGTACACAACAAAAAATTGCAGCATGGTCTGAAAAAGCCCTTCATGGAAGACACCGAGCCTCCCTGAGCCAGCCACACGTCGATAAATTGATGTCGAACGAATGGCTCAAACGAGGCGAATTGTTTCCAGAGACTGAGGGTTTTATGCTAGCGATACAGGATCAAATAGTAGCCACTCGTAACTACAGAAAATATATCATGAAAGACCAGAGTCAGCCGACTGATTTCTGCAGACACTGCAACAGTGCCTCCGAAACCATCCAACACATTACAGGAGCATGTAAATCGCTAGTTCAAACAGATTATAAACACCGTCATGACCAAGCTGCTGCCATTATACACCAACATTTAGCATACAAATATAAACTTGTAACTGAAATGATGCCGTATTATAAATATACCCCAGAAACAATTTTAGAAAGTAAGGACATCAAAATTTACTGGGATCGGACTATTATTACAGACAAAACAATTCACTACAATAGACCCGATATTACTGTTCACGATAAAACTAACAAAACAGTATATCTGATAGACATAGCAATACCTAACTCACACAATGTTCAAACCACAATATCCGAAAAGCTTTGTAAGTACCAAGATCTCGCCATAGAGATTAAAACCCAATGGAAAGCTCAAACAGTTCATATCGTCCCGATTGTTCTTTCGTCTACTGGCATAATACCAAAATCTCTCGCACAAAGCCTCAACACTCTACAGATGCCAGCTCAAACATTGTATATGCTCCAAAAAGCCACTATCCTTAACACCTGTCGTATCACTAGAAAGTTCCTGACTTCTTCAACACTGACATCCACCTTTTCCATTTAAATCACGCCTTACATACTTGGCCCCGGCCCGTGTGTAAGGTTTATTAATCTCTCTTATACGGGAAGAACTATAAAGAACTAAATAACAATAATAATAATAATAATTTTTTTTTCATTCACAAATTTATAAATCTTTAAATATTTACATAAGGTCCCATATTTACATATTCTACAGCAAAATAACAAGAAATACATAATAAAAACTTATTGAAATCAATAAACTGGAATTTGGACATAATCTAAAAGAAAAAATGCATACATTATATACCGGACAGATGACACATGTCATCAAGATGAAAACAGTAATGAAATGGAATGAAAATATAATATAACTATGTTGACGAGAGCAGCTGCCCGTCGCGCACGCCATCCATCCCCGGACTTGCCGCTCAGCTCCGCCTCGCCGCCGCCGGACCCCGGATCATCAGTGACACCGGCGGTTGCAGTCGCGTCGAGCTCGAGCGACGAGTATTTTTCCCCGCCGACGTCGCCAACACCTGTACGTCGGCCGGGGACAGGCCGGCCACCGAAGGGCTTGGGATCTAGGGGCCAACCGGCCCCGAGCCGGGTCCCCGCTGCCGGTGGTTGTGTGCAGCGCATGAGATGGACTCAATCCATGAATGAGAACGTCATGCGCGCATATTACAGGGCTACAGAGGGGGGAACTAACCTCACTGCGTACCGTGTTAGGATGCTGTCTCTTTTTCAGGACCTTGAACCAACCGTAGACGTCTCGGCGCAACGATTGTCGGATCAGGTGCGGGTAATCCAACACAGTCATAGGTTGGACGACGCCGTACTTGATAGGCTGCGCTCAGAAGTACTGAACAACCATATCATCTCGACTCCGACACAGACAGGGGTACTGCCGGCCGCTGACGCAATCCCGCCGCGGTCCAATGCTGTTGAGAATGAGTTAGATGATAGGGTTGACACAGTAAGTAGCCAGTGCAATGAAAGACTGAGGAGCGCACTGGAGGATGCGCTTCGCGAGTATAGGTCCACTCCAGCCGAATTTAGACCCCGGTTGCCGCGGTTACCTATGTGCAAACGAAATATGGCGCTAGTATGTGCTCTGGACTCGCTGCTTAAGAATGTTTTTGAGAGCAGCGAGGACCTCGTTGATACGCACTCCATCCTGTATTGTGGGGCTGTTGCGGCATGTCGTTTAGCTAACATAAAGTTTTCAAGTTGTGATGTAGCTAATCGACCAAAGCCTGCTGTACCAGCCTGGCAGTGCAGGATCGAGGGACGTATTGATGAGGCCAGAGCACTCATTGGCAAGCTATACTGCTTCAGGGAGGGCAATACACGTCCACGTGTGATGCGATTCGTGAGACGGGCATTTTCAGGAACTGGAATTACCCCCCGAGAATACATGTCCCGTGTCACGGAGCGCATCGACTTCCTGAAGCAGAAAGTTTGTGCATGGGCCAATCGTATCCGGCGGTATAAGCGTCGGGTCGATCGATACTCGCAGAATCGCATGTTCCAGAGCGATGAGAGGTGGGTGTACAGAGCTTGGGAGCGACCTGAACATAGTGTGATTGACGTGGTCCGCCCGGATGATGCCGCCACGAATGCATTCTGGCGCAGCATTTGGTCGGTGCCCGTCTGTCACACTGAGGGTGGCTGGATGCGTGATGTCGAGCGCGTGTGCGCAGCTGTACCAGAAATGGAAAAAGTTGAAATTACGCCACTAGACGTAGCCAGAGCAGTTCGTCCATTACCTAATTGGAAGTCTCCAGGTACGGACGGACTGCACAACTTCTGGTTAAAATGGTACAGCAGCTCACATGCACTTCTGGCATCGCAATTCCAGTCATCTTTAGATTCTGGGTCGCTACCTCAGTTTCTCACAACTGGTATCACCCATCTGCTCCATAAGACAGGTAGTCCCACGGAACCCAAGAATTATAGGCCGATTACATGTTTGTCGACGGTCTATAAACTTCTTACATCCATTCTGAGAGCAAAAATTAATGTACATATAGAGAAAAATTTGATAATGTCTGCCTCTCAGAACGGGTGTAGGAATGGGTCCCGTGGTACTAAGGAGCTACTCCTCATTGACATGGCCATAAGCCAACAGGTTCGTCGATCTCGCAAGAATCTGTCGACATGTTGGATAGATTATAAGAAGGCCTACGACTCTGTTCCACATACATGGCTCATGAGGGTGCTGGAGTTGTATAAAATAGATGCAACTTTACGCACCTTCCTTGAGTCATGTATGAGGCAATGGAAAACAGTCCTTCGCTATCCAGGATGTCGACCGATCCAGGGGAATGATGAACCAATATGGATTAAACGGGGAATATTTCAGGGCGACAGTTTGAGTCCACTTTGGTTTTGCTTAGCCCTGAATCCTCTAAGCACGTTGCTGGAGGATTCAGGTCTAGGCTATCGGTTGAGAAGAGGTGGTCAGGTCCTATCTCACCTGCTTTACATGGATGATTTGAAACTCTTTGCCCACAACAATTTGCAACTAATGGAACTACTGAAGGTAACTGAAACTTTCAGTAGTGCCATCAGGATGGAATTTGGAGTGGACAAATGTGCAGTTATGCATGTAAAGCGAGGGGAGATTGTGGAATCCGAGAGAATTCAACTCTCGGATTCCATACACCTTAGAACCCTCTCCCCGACCGAAACTTATAAGTATTTGGGTATGTCGGAAGCGTTAGGCATTAACGTCGCTGACATGAAGCAAACGTTGAAGGAGCGCTTCTTTAACCGCCTGAAGAAGGTTTTAAACAGCCTTCTGTCAGGCGGAAATAAGGTGCGCGCCTTCAATGGTTGGGTCATGCCGGTTTTAATGTACTCTTTCGGCATACTCAAATGGACTCAGACCGAGCTAGACGCTCTGGATAGGCGGGTCCGTACATTGCTGACCGCAAACCGGATGCATCACCCACGATCTTCGGTGATGAGACTGTACATCCCGCGGAAGTGTGGAGGTCGCGGCTTTTTGAATGCAAAGACTCTACACAACCGCGAGGTGTGCAGCCTCAGAGAATATTTTCTCAAAACCGATGTGGGTATGCACCGCGATGTGGTCGCAATGGACAAGGGACTCACCCCGTTGTCCATGGCTAAAGAGAACTGGCGCAAACCTGTGGTACTTACTACTGATGACCGCAAGGAAGTATGGAAAGGCAAGGAGCTCCACGGGCGCTTTTATCGGGCTCTCCATGAGCCTGATGTAGATTTTTTGGCGTCCGTGGCCTGGTTACGTTTCAGCAACCTCTTCGGAGAAACTGAAGGTTTTGTCTGTGCGATTATGGACGAAGTTATTTTGACGAACAACTACCGGAGACATATAATGAAGGACGGGACGGTTGACATGTGTCGGGCATGCCATCGTCCGGGTGAGTCCATCAGACATATAATCTCAGGTTGTTCTCGTCTGGCTAACGGCGAGTACTTGCATAGGCATAACCAAGTAGCCAGGATTATTCACCAGCAACTTGCTTTAAAATACAACCTAGTGGAATCTGAGGTACCATACTACAGGTATGTGCCCGACCCAGTTCTCGAAAATGACCATGTCACGTTGTACTGGGATCGGTCTATCATTACTGACCGGACTATTGTAGCGAATAAGCCGGATATAGTGGTGATAGACCGATTAGCGCGCCGCGCAGTGATAGTCGACGTCACCATCCCGCATGACGAGAATCTCGTGAAAGCTGAGAAAGAGAAACAAATCAAATATCTCGACTTAGCACACGAGGTTGTCGACATGTGGAATGTGGACTCGGCTATCATTGTGCCGATTGTCGTGACCGCCAATGGTCTTATAGCCAAAAGCTTCGACGACCATCTGTCGAAGCTGTCGTTGCGCGGTTGGATCAAGGGCCTGATACAGAAGGCAGTACTCCTCGATACGGCTCGCATTGTGAGGAGGTTCCTGTCTCTGGAGCCCTAACCACCGGTAGCTTGGACCCTGTTCCCGACACCGGCGGATAACTATTTTTTATATTTTTAAATGTTTTTTTTTTATTAGTTGTTCTTTAAAGAAATATTTAAAAATGTAAATGATATGTGTATAAAAATAAATAAAGAAATAATAATAATAATAATAATAATAATTTATTAAGAAAAATTAGGTTACAGAGAGCGGGTAGTTCTATGAATTTTGTTTACATTGATTAATTATAAGAGCATGGTTTCCTAAGACTTCCTGCACTAGGCGAGGCCTGTCCCGCAGGAAGCTTACAAGTTTTTATGAGTTACAATTATAATGATAATACATGTGTCTCTTAACATTGCAAAAATACTATCTAAATTATTAAAATACAAGCTTATGAGGTTTTATATGTTACTAAATACTATTACAGAATATAAGTGCCTATAGTTTATTTTAAAACTATGTGATCGTTTCTTGTCATAGTAACTGTCGTATAAAGTGTTCTGTGCTATGATGCGTCCAATCTATCAATTCTTTGGTTATTTTAGCTTTTACGTCACGAAGCGATAAGTTACTTAAACTAAGAATTTTGGTGAAATTATTGTAAACAAGTGTTTTCATGTATGTACTGAACCTTTTGGCAAATTCTGTTTTGACGGGAATGATGGGCAGCCTGAACACACGCTTTTTTACCATTTCCTCGTAGTCTGGTAATTGTAATGCTTCTTTATGAGTAAGAAGAGTGATTTTTAATAGGTATAATTTTCTGACACTAAGTACCTGAGTTTCTTTGTAAAGCAGAACGGTAGGGAAGCGGAAAGGTTTTTTGATCATAGTCTTAAGGACTGCACGTTGTGATCTTTCTAAGCCTAAGAGATGAGAAGAAGCAGTGCCACCCCAGGCTAGGATACAATAAGACAGGATCGATTGACATAGTGTGGTGTAAATATTCCTAAGAAGTTTTAATGTAGCAACATCTCTTAGCTCTTTCATTAAATGTAGTTAATGTTTTTTTAAGACAACAAATTGGTTTTTCTGTTAGTAAAATACCTTATAACTAGTGTTAGTAGTATAAAAACAAGAATAAAAAAACGTAGAAATCGGTGTCTGAAACAAGATGGGCAGAGAACGATACAGCAAGGAATAAATTACCTGACCATTCTTTTCATATAGTGCCTCAGGGAGTAAGGGACTCTACACTACAATTTTTACTCCAGGCTGGACTTATATGCAGGGGTTGGAATTAGGTAGAGTTATTCATGTACTTGCATCGAAATATGGTTAATATGGATCTTCTCAGGATTTCTAATGAAGAATCCTGTATGGCCAATAATATTACAAATAAATAATAATAAAAACCTAAGATAAATAAAACAAAGATAATTAACATACAATTTTATTAGTATTTTTCATTGAAAAGGACCTCTCTACGTCAACTGAGGAAAGGTTAACAAAATACACTCCCTCCTCCTTGTCATTAATGCAGAAATAATTTTTTTTTGCTATATATCTGATAAAGACATTAAAAAAATCTGCTCTTTAAAATTAATCTCGGAATTTGAGGCATATCCACTTAAATCTTTCGCTGTATAAAATCGGTGTAAGTACATGTTTAACTCTACCTAATTCCGATCTCTGTTTATAAGTAATTTATGAAGGTTTCAATCGATCAACAAGAATCGTAACTAACACAGCACACTCAAACCACAAACGCTGATATCTCAGAGAAATAGTGTCGTAATATTTTCTTTATAAAGCAACATTGAACGGAAACCATAGATCTGCATCGAGTAGACATCGGACGAAGCCGGGGGCTGACAACAGTTCTATTTAGCCATTGTTGGGGAGTTGCAACAATGACAATGTGCGGCTGACCTATTTGCGGTACAGTGCAATGTTGAGAGCCATCTGAGCGAGAGTTTTGAATATCGCCGTTTTTTTGTCGGTTAGCGGTTTAAATTTGTACTTTTTTGTGCTATAGGATTATCGTGGAATTTGCGAATGGCGTAACCTGTGGGCGTAACAGAGTAATTTTAGTACATGAAAATAGTTTTCATAACATGAAATGAGGCCTATATTTTAATTAATGTATTTATTTCGAGCCAATTGTCATTAATTGGAGGCTTGAGAGAGCAGCTCAGGGTTCTTTTTTTGTTTTAGCAATATTATCTATATATATAAAAGGAGAAACTGACTGACTGACATATCAACGCACAGCCGAAACTACTGGGACTAAGATCATGAAATTCTGCACAAGGCTTCCTTTTATGACGTAGGCGAGCACTAAGAGAGTATTTTCCAAAATTCACTCCACAAGGGGATGAAACGGGGGTCCAAAATTTGTATAAAAAACCTATTTTCAAGCGGGCAAAGCCACTGGCAGAAGCTAGTCTTCTATATATTAACTAATATTATCTCAACCCCAGGGCCAGTCCGGACCAAGCACGGGGTTGTTCGTAAGAGTTAACACACATGAGATTTAAACAGTCAACACTTCCTCTCGGTCCACCCAAAATGGGAAATGTTATTTGAAATATTCCTACCCCATCAAAAAAGGGACAGTCACACTTGCTGGCAATCACCGTAGGCGCGGGCTTGCGGACAGCGAGCAATGGGTAGCTCACTGTCGCACCGTCCGGTGACCGTCCGGACCGAGCCCAAGTCGTCGACGGCGCGTATTGTTCCACGCGCGCCTCAGGGAGATGTCAGCAAATCGTATCAGCAGGGTCGAAGCCTACTGGGGTCACGGGTAGTATGAAAGTGAAACCCGGGGCCCTGGGACGAAGGCAAAGAAGGAACAGGAGTGGGTTTTTAGTCAGTAAAAGTCTGACACTATCTCGCTCCGCCCAAGAGCGGGATTTGTCATTGGATGATTTTCCAACCAAAAAAAACACACGCAGGTAATAGAAAACCTCTGACGAAGTTACTTTCTTAGAGGCAAAAGTACTAGTGTCTCAAGCTTAACCCAACTAAAACAACTGTAGTAGGTACGTCAAACTATATATCCAGTGAACAACAAGCAAGTAACCAAAACATTTTGCTCATTAGGTAACTACGAGTAGGTAAGAGTATATCTGGAGCATTACCATAATGATGAACAGGAGCTTCGTTAAACGAACATGGATTTAAACGATGTGCCTTATTAAATATAACATGAATAATATGGAAAATTAATTAAGTTAATGTTGCCCCGAAGTTATTTGCACACCATCTATATAGAATAAAAGGTGAAATTGACTGACATATCAACGCACAGCCGAAACATTTGAGAGTAGAAACGGAAAATTTTGCACAATGCTTCATTTTATGACGTAGGCGGGCACTAAGAGAGGGTGAGTTTTCCAAAATTCATCCTCTAAGTGGACGAAACGGGGGTCCAAAGTTGGTATGGAGAAACCTATTTTAACATGCGGGTGAAGCCGTTGGCAAAAGCTAGTCTATATATATATATAGAAGATGAAACTGACTGATTGACATATTAACTCGGCGAGCATGAGCCAGGGTATATCACACCCTGGTTAAATTTAAAAGTAGTGTATATTTTAAAATTCTCATCTAGCTCGTTCAGTACCTGTAGGCAGGAGCGTATGGGACGGGATAGCGGAGTGATTACAGTGTGGCGCGAAGCACTGGCCGGGATATACTTGCGCAAACTTATCTCGGGTACGTTATACCCTGCCTAATTTTTGACGTATTTATTATACGTAAGGATTTAATCATGAATTTTAACCGATTTACTACTTGTCTTTGCTGTTTGTTTGTTCATTTTAGTTTGTTGTTTTTGGATTATCGTTGTTTCTTTAAATGATGAATGTTTCACGAACACCTACATTCTAGAAACTAAAAAAAAAGGTTCTAAATTACATCCGCCTTCAAATCGAAAAACTGCTTAGTGACCTGACCAGCGATTAGTAGCTAGACATGCAAATGTACTCGGACGATATGTCAGATGCCAGGATGGTCCATAAAAGAAGAAGAGAAAAACCAAACCATATGTTTTCATGCAAAAATGGTGCTGTTATCAACAGCACTGATTAATCCCATTTTTAATTAAAAAAAATAAGTAATACTAAATATATTTTACGAGGAGGAGTCATTATTTTTAAGTTCCAAGTTCATTTACATTCCAAAGAATATTTTTTTATTAAATTCTTATTTTTTTTTAAACTAATCTTTTTTGTTATAAATATATAGTATAACAAAAACCTAATAATAATTAATTCTATATATAATTAATAATAAAATAAATTCAACAAAATTATGAAAATAATAATAAAAACTTCATTACGGTACATTAAGATAAGGGTATGTCCCACCCTGCCACGTTCTTGAAGTAACTTTTTTTCACCTCATGCTCGCAGAGTTAACGCACAGCCGAAACTTCTAGGAGTAGGAATGTGAAATTTTGTACTTTTTATGATGTAGGTGAGTACTAAGAGAGGGTTTCCCAAAATTCACCCCCTAAATGAATGAAAAGGGGGTTCCAAGTTTGTATGGAGGCACCTACTTTTAGGCGGGTAAAACCACTGACAAAAGCTAGTTTGGAATAAAGTTTCTAACAACATGTTGAGCTTAACGTACGCTGCAGGCTGGAATTTAGCTGTGAAAATGTTTGGATAGAAGTTGAAAGCGCTGTGTATAGGTTTAACCATCTATTTGTCTGTGGCAGCGCGAATGTTCAACCATTGAGGAGTTCATGGATAAAAACAATAGAATGCTGCTGTGTGAATGACTGTGATAAGTAAATGTATGTTAACAACGATTCCTCTTTCAGTTGTCCTGAGCCGCGATGACTCAGGGCGGATAATAATATACTGAATTGAGTATTTTGAGTTGAGAACGTCTCAAATACTACTTTAGTGCCATATTTTGACTTGTTTTCCAGCAAAAGTGAAGTTTGAGAAATACTAAAATTCAAATGCTTAAATCAGTAATCAGGGGTTATCCTACTTAAACCTATTTGCACACTACATTCCTTTAATTCTTTATTGTACACAAAAACATTACAGAATATAAGGAGATACAGACAGTTCATGTACAAAGGCGAGCTTCAACTCAGCAATGAGTTTTTACCCAGCAGACCTTTGTCATTATAGAGAGAGAACTTATTCGAGGGTAGGTTGCACTGGATCATAATATAAACCTACATGACTAAGTCTAATATATAATTATATTATACATACTAATACATACTATATATACTAATATTATGTCAATAATGAAAGGAAGTGCTCTTTAAGTTTCCTTTTGAAGACATCTAGAGAAGGGCTATCGCGAAGAGAGTACTACATCGTTCCCAAGTCTCTGTTTTGGCATCGCCTCCGGTTTACGCTGAATACCAGCACTGTGGAATCATTGCATTATGCTGAGCGTTCGGTCATTTTAATTGTAGGTTAGTAAGATTGCATCACTTCCCGCATATTTTTTTTCTTTCTTTTCGATCAATCCCTCATTTATAAATTTGTCTATTTATTTACATTCAAGTAGTAGGATTTGAATGTGACTACTAACCCAATAACAAAAGGAACTTTAACTGGGACAAAGATCAATCAATAACCAATATTAACCATTATCGTTACCTGCAACCAAAGTTATCGGTCAAATGTGTAGTCCAAGTAGTTATAATATTGTTAGCATTAACCTTTATTATAACTGTACATGCTATATTAAACTTTCAAAAATCAATTTTAATCCTTTTGTAAGTTTAATAATGGAAGAATCAAGTACTACCAGACATCTGTTACAAAAACAAATATTAAAACTTGGGATGTTATGAAAATGAAATTTTGGATCTGGTTACGAATATTACCGTTCGTTGTGGCGACATTTGTGGGAGGCCTATGTCCAACAATGGATGTTTTTCGGCTGAAATGTTGATTTTTATCGGATAGTTTTGCTTACGGACATAAGATTTTAAAGAATCGAAAAGTAAAATACAAATAGGAAATGATCTGACTTTGTTTCTATGATCAATGATTTTGGTACCTGCTATTAATTACTAGCTTCTGCCAGCGGCTTCGCTCGTAGGAAAGAAGTTTTCTCCATACAAGCTTTGGCCCCCGTTTCATCCCCTTAGGAGGCGAATTTTAGAAAATCTTCTCTTAGTGCTCGCTTACTTCATAAAAGGAAACCTTGTGCAAGATTTCACACCCCTAGTCCCAGTAGTTTCGGCCTTGCGTTGATATGTCAGTCAGTCAGTTTATCCTTTTATATATAGGGTGAGTGGTAATTAGTGACCGATACTTAAACACGTGATTGTACTCATGATTACAAACAACTTTCCCAAAGAAACTTTTTTTTATACTAATTTATTGTTTTACATCGGTTATCTGATAGTTTCAGTTACGATTACGGAGCTCCATAACATCCCTGAATAAAACATCCCACTCTAAAAGATATAAGACAAAGACGCGCAGACTTCAAACATTTCATACACTCTATAATAAACTCTACAACTAACTTCTGTATTACGGGAAACTTACACCTTAAACATACTGCGCTAGAATGTTTCTAACTTTAGTCTAGAATGTTGGAAACTATACAAACATGGAGGCTTTATCTCTACTGTGTGCTGAGTAAAGTAATTAGTTCCGAAGATCATTAAATTTGCATGACACTGCCATTTCCTTCGACAATGTTCGGATGTGCTCGGACATTGAGATGCACCCTTCAGCAATAAAGATAGGCTGAACTATTCTTTGCGGTCTCAGTATTGGTAAATGGAATGAATATTCAAGAGTTGTTTTTAAAATTCTAAGTGCTGCGCTGATGGTAATGATCGTTTTCTCTTGTTTTCCTTTTTGTGTTTACGCTTTATGCTTTTGTGGCACTTTGGTGTTAAAGTATTCTTATAAAAATGACATAAACCTTTATAGTTACGAGTATTAGGTACGAATCGACGAGCACATGCTATCATAATGTAACAGGTCGTTGTATAAACACAATGGCCAATAATTTCGAGTTCAAAAAGTCATTGATACACGTACCGTCATTTCCGATATTTATGTGCGGCGCATAATCGCGGCGTTTGTATCGGAAATCCATAATTACGGGGAAAGAACACATCCATACAGAATTAATATTCAAAAAGCTTGTGTCGATAACGACCCCCGATGCGTGATCGAGATAAAATTTCAAATTCCATTGTTTATCCGACAAAAATTGGGTCATAAAGTGGGAGTTATCGCTCCCTGAACCCTAATCACAATTTCAGAAAGATACATAACATATTTCACTGGCCTTTCTTGTGGAGGTTTTTTTTTTAAATATACGCAACATGGCGGTTAAAAAGGTTCGCTATAAATCGCGCGGGCATATGTGAGGCGTGCCCACTGTGCCCAGGAACATCGCGCGTTTACTGCTCTTTAGACGGTTTTTGATTGTTGCTAGGGTAATTTTTTGGTGGTCGAACATTTTTATTGTGACCGCATCTTTGAGATTTGCGGTTAGTTTATAAATGTCTTGTGCTGGGGATGAATTTAAATAGACTTATTTCAGGAAAAGCAAGGAATGTTTGCTGCTTTAGATTTGAGTTGTAAATGCTGGAAACTCAAAATAATATTGCTTATATTTTGCCATTTTTTTGTATTTATTCTTTACTTAATACTCAAACCATTTTTTTTTACAAATAAACCATTTACTTTTGAATTGTCAAGAAATTGATCAATCAGAAAAATGAAGTTAACAACTATAGACACTCCACTTCAATCCAGATGACCGAATCCTTCCAAATTCAAAACGACATAACTTTTTTTTTAGGTTTGAATATCATCTTATGACAAATCCCGCTCTTGGGCAGAGCGTAAGATAGTGTCAGAATTTTACTGACTAAAAACCCACTCCTGTTCCTTCGTTGCCTTCGTCCCAGGGTCCGGGTTTCGTTTTCATACTACCCATGGCCCCAGTAGGCTTCGACCCTGCTGGGCCCCTACGATTTGCTGACATCTCCCTGAGGCGCGCGTGGAACAATACGCGCCGTCGACGACTTGGGCTCGGTTCGGACGGTTACCGGACGATCAGACGGTGGGCCACCCATTGCCCGCCGTCCGCAAGCCTGAACCTACGGTGGCCGGAAATCGGGATCGGAATCCCAGCGGCGGTTGGGGCGTGAGGACCGTTGCCGTTGCCTCCCGCGATCGGCCGCCTCCTTGCTAGCATTACTGCTTCGCAGAAGGAGGCGACCGCCTGCCACTCCTCCTCGCTCCGGACCATGGCGTGTACCAAGGCCCGGCGCGAGAGATCGCCGCCGCCGATCGCCCCCATAAGGACACGGCGTTGCTCTTCCGACCGCCGCCTGGTACGACTCTCCCTGCGCCAGGACCAGCGTGTCGTCTGCATAGCAGACCACGCTGATCCCGCCTGGGAAAACGATATAACTTTCCTATCAATATACTAATTAACCATCATAATCAGTATTTGTTTCAATAACAAATACGATTGTCCTCTACAATCGGTATCTAGGTCGGTCAGGGTATCGTGTCGGGTCGGCATTAGCGTGTCATTCCTTTAACATTTTTCACAAAACGCCTGTCGCACGGTTGCATGCGAAATCGGTTTGATTCCAAGAAGCTATTTTGCCATACATGTCCGGGTACCATACAGGTTGCTCTTTTATTAAATTGAGTACTAAGGTGAATGCTCCAGAGTAGCCGTCGAAATTTAAAATTTCGAAAGCTTTTTGCAATTTGCAGTTCAGTATCGGATAGTATGGTAACAAAAATAGTACATTTTGATACAAGTGGAGAAAGTTTATCATTACGATTGAGGCGGAATTCTGAAAGTTTCTTTTTTCTATTATCGACAAAACAGGTCGCCCTTTCAGCTTGTGCAGGTTTAAAGATGTAGCTTATTACTTTAGTTTTTTGTTGATTTAGGCTACATTGGTCCACTATGCTCTCAGACGATGGTAAGCAATGATATGGTCGAGGATAGAGCTCGTTTGCCCCAGGTGTAACCTAATTAATGTGGATAAATTTTTAGATAACAACTTTTTAATTTTCCATTTGGTATTTTTATAGAAACCCCTTGTCAGAATACAAGCCTCCTCCAATATCTTCTATTTTTCTGTGTCCTGTACTATTCTGAGCTAGTTTTTTGTATACCAATCGTTTTTATAGTCTGCCTACGTTTCTCTTTTCTTGAGGAGGCAGTACAAAGTCAGTCGATATTTTATAATTAACATCATGTACCATAATATTATACCTATGTGTTACATATAAATACATTGGACTATGATTTTGAAAAATTTAAAAAATGTCGGTCTGCTCAATATGTTGTCAAAGAAAAGTTACAAAATGGAAACTAAAAAAAGTCACGCTGTAGCTTAGAACCTTACGTAAGACCCTGGCCTATTTCCGATTTTGTTGCGTGTCTCAAAATATAGAACTAAGACAATTCGATTCCAGGTAAATTTATTTTTTTCACCTTCTGTTGACGACAAACGAATTTAAACAAGGTAATTTGGAAGCTTAGCTTGATATTTGCGTATCTATCTGTTATTGGCGGCCATTTGTAATTTTGCTGTGCTTTCAGATCTGGCAGTGAATTGGAATTGACTGTTTATTGGTATTTGTCATACAATGACGTGATATGATTTGAATGTTCCGTGTTTAATTATTTTTGTGTTATATTGAATCAAAAGTAGGCTAAAATTGATTTTTAAAAACAAAAACATTTGTGCTGTTACCTGTGTAGCGACATCTATGGCGTCACATATGAACTTATCCTGCATCGCGCAATTAAAGTTCTTGGCGCGATTAGAACATATAGAACAGCCTGAAATCATCTAAAGGCCATTTGGCCACCAGACACACGTCTGGCCGTAGGATCCTCCCTTTTCGACGGAAGTTTGCGGGAATTTACTCTCTGTTCCGCATAACTCCAAACCTGTGACTTCGTTCATGTGGAGTTTAAGAACACTACTCTTCTTTGTCATCGTCCCCTGGAATCAAAAGTAGAGGAAAATAAAAAGTAGCTTAAGTTACTCATTATAACATTAATTTTATCCCAGTGAGAGCGCCGTCTTTTGATCAACCGTTTCAAATCGCATTCCGTAATTTGAAATCTCGTTCCGCGGGAAAAAGAAAAGTTAGCCTAAGCCTAAGTTAGTCGTTGTAACAGCAGCTATCCGTCAGTGAAAGTCGCGTCAAAATTGATCCACCCATTTCGTAGATTAGCCGAAACAACTAGCTACAAAGGTAAAAGTTTAAAAATTCATTCAATTGTGCAAGTTCCAATGTTATTTTTTAATTTCATAAGAGTATTTTCTAAGTTTGTCTTGGACACCACTGACATCGAAGAAGAAAATTAGAGTTTTTGGCAGGATTTCTTCGAGTGAAGTTCGGTTTCTGTTTTAATTATTTCGCAAATTGATTCCTAGTTCTTAGATATTGTGATGTAAAATTGGTGTAGTTTTGTATCTCCAATGTCTGCGCAACTGAACAATATGTGGAATTATTGAAACATTGATGGGTAAAATGGAGCTGAGAATTTTATTATAATGTTGACTACCTCAGTTGCCGAGAATATTGACTTGATACATTTGCTGCCAAATACCCACTTCATATTCTAATGGAACAAATGCTCTGCTAAAAACATGTAATCCCTATTATTCCGACTGAATGACTTTGTGTCCATGGTCAAGAATAAATTTAAAAAAAAAGAAAAGTAGAAAATTATTTTCTATAATTTTCTTTTTTTAAATTTATTTCTTAACTATGGACACAAAACCCTTCAGTCGGAATAGGTGTTACATGTTTTGAATAATTCTTGTAAAACACACAAACACACACACGCACTCACATTTTATTGGCATCGTACATCGTCATTCGACATCCAGAAATAAATTCGCACGGTCGACTTTTGCCATTTTTCATAAGCAATCAATTCCGAATGACACGAATGTATGGATGACCGAAGGGTTATGGGGAAAAAAATAAATTCACATCAAGTCCCATCAATCAGTCCACTTGGGGTGACAAAGTGATGTTCGCTGTCATAGAAATTCTAATTGATTTTTAGATGAAATCATCCGTAACGAGTTCTTGACGAATTTATGTTTGAATTTGAGCTGGGTTTAGTTAAATAGAATATGTTTTAGGACTAATAAATCTGAGTCATATTGAAAAATGGAAATTGAGATTGCATACAGATTGTTTTGCTGTCAGTTTTTTATTTATTTATTAAAACTTTATGCACTAGTAAGTAACATTGTACAAAGGCGGAATTAATACCTTAGGAATTTTCTACCAGTCGACCTAAGGGTTGTGCAGAAACATAATATGGCTAGTGCTACACAATAAATAGACAAACAGTAAATAAATAAATACAATAATAATAAGATACTATAAATAGGCAATGTTTTTGTGAAAAAAAAATCAGCCAATCAATGGTGTGAAGATTCTACCAACTTCTTGCGAATGTGTTCACGTGTGTTTATGATTTTTTTTTCTGAACTGAAAGATCAAAAATATTAATAAAACAATCCGTAGTAATTCTTACCGCAATTTTATCACAAAACAAACAACTTAATATACAAAAAATTTCAGCGCACAGCTCCATTTATTTTTGAAAAAATACAATACAATCTGCTATCAAATCCAACCTACAAAAAACCCAGTACAATTGCGAGCTGTCCACGTTTTAACTTCTGCTGCAGATCCATGGACAAAAAAAATCTATAACGCGATTGGCAAAAAATAAAAAGAAAAAACGATGTTCAGTAAAAACAGAGATCCGCCAGTACGCAGCCGTTTAATATTTATTAGCAATATATGTACATGATGTGCGTGTAAACAACGTCGCGTCGTGTTTGCTCGTCGGCAAGGATTAGCCGTTTTGCCTTTAATTATTACCCTGTTGTCGAGTGCATGGTGTGTACGGGACATAGAGTAGGGTTGAGACAGAGGTGACAGTTTAATTTGCCTAAATTAAACTGTTTATAAGCGTAGTTCGGGAACATCAACTGTTGTAACATTTGGGAAAGAGGCAAATAGGTCAAGACGAAACGACATTCTAACAGTGATTAAGATTGTCGAAACGTCCGAAATATATTATGTAAAGTTAAAAAATATATAACTATATTAAAAACATATAAATATATAATTTTAAAATTCGCCGCCGAAATGTTATGTAACACGTGGCCAATCCCTTTCATTTTATCATTTCGATAATCGATTTCGTTATACATGGATTGTAATAGAAGGCTGGGGTTTCAATATATGTTTTCTTGAATTACCATATTGCGTAAAAGGAGCAAGGTTCTTTACTTTATTTTATAATTTTTAATGTATTTACGTCTTCTAGTATTTACATTAGTCTTGATGGTTAAAGCAATAGGTTGCTACCATCAAGACTGTTTTGATGGTTGCATCTTCCATCTCAGTACGTCTCTTCCATCCTAATAGAAAATTAAAAGTAAAAGTTAATATATGCCTATATACATATCAACATCAGCCGACTTGAAATCGCTTTTAGCGATAAGACCGCTCATTGTGACACTATATTAATATTAAATTCCTAATGTAATTTATATTTTTGGTGTACAATAAAGAATATATCTATCTATCTATCTATCTTGTTCTAACTGTGTTTGAAGTCACCTTCCAGTCTTACTCTTCTTCTTGTTCCTGCCCTTGTCCCATATTACTTGGGGTCGGCGGAACACGTTTTTTTCTTCCATTCTGTCCTGTCACCCGTCACACTATCACTAACTAACAATCTACCCATCTTTTCTTTTCCCTCCCTCTCCCTCTCCATTAATCTACATGTATACTGAGAACTATTTTTAGTAACATGCGTTTCATCCCTCCTCTTTACATGACCATAACAAGACAAACGATTGCCTTTTAACTTTTCAGTCACTGGCGCCACTTTCAAACTTCCTCAGTCTTTCAGTCTTACTGTACTCTGTTCATGATAGCATTAGAAAGAAGTTAAAAAAGGTTGTTTTAGAGTATACTTCGTAATAAAAGTACAATATATGTATATTGTGCTTTATTACAGTTAAGATTGATGCTGAATTTATTATAATCGACTTATATACCAACTGTTATACTTAAATGAATTGAATTGAACAATTTATGAGGCTTTTAATTAAATAAATCATTTAGTTCTTAATTATACAGTGTCCATGTTAAAAACCTAAAAGAAGCAGGGGTTGTCAGTACCTGGAACGTTTTTTTTAAATTAAACTATATAATATCAGTTACTTCTATATGCATGAATGTTAAATAATTATATTGCCTTGTATTGTGTACAATTCATATGTTTTGTAAGGAGGAAACTTGATGATACGCCATATAAAAAAACAAATTGTTTGAAATAAAGTTATGTTTATTAAAAAAAAACCATATCATTTATCTAAGTGCTTAGTACTTACCTTACAATAATAAAATTTATCTTAGTCGGTAATGTTATTTTTTTTTATTGAAACCATTATTTATCATTTTTTTTTTAATTCAACTCGAAAAATAAATGTTGAGCACACCTGCTTCTATGAACCTCCTTTGACTAATGCAGAAGTGAATGGAGTATAGATGCAGTTTTTTATATTTTTTTTATATGCCTATACTGTCCCACTGCTGGGCAAAGGCCTCCCCCAACTTCTTCCAGGTATTCCTTTCCTGAGCTACCTCGAACCAGTCCTTACGGTCGGCATCTAGGTCGTCTCGCCACCTCTTCCCAGGTCGACCTCGGCGGCGTCATCCATCTTCCGGTACCCACACTGTGGAGACTCTTGCCCAACGGTCAGAGTGCATGCGGCTGATGTGATCCGCCCATATAGATGCAGTTAAATACCAGTATTTTATATGAAACTTTATATGACAGCCTATCTGGCCTTCATAACAGAAGTTAATATTTAATTTAATTTAATTTATATTTAAGTCATACCTCGATCTTTGAATTAAGGATTTGAAGTTAAATATATAAACTCTAGATTGAAAACCTGTAAAAATTTGGCATTTTTTTAGAATTCCTGATAGCTATAACTTAGGAGTCTTTAAGTCAAGAGCGAATAGGTTACTTCTAGGCAATTGTGCATCATCATCCACAACATCATCATTTAGGTACCAGCAGGGGAGATAGTGGTCAAAAGCGGCTCTATAAATAGTAAAAAAAAAAGATTTGACTTAAAATAGACGTAACTTTAAATAGTTAGATACTGAATTCAAAAACTGGATCTTTGTCAAGTATTCGTCAGATTTTGCCCATGGTCGTTGGAATCTGTTAACTGCAACGTTCCGTGCCGCGTCTGTCCTACACTGAATCTGTAGTTAAGCTTTATGAGAGAGATTGCAAAGTTTATTTGACGTCTCCCCGAAGGACCCTCGCGACTCCACGGTGCGTAACCAGCGGTTCACGCACAAACGCCTCGCATCAACCTGTAATAAAATTAATTGCTCAGCTTTGTTATGTGGGATAAAAGTCGACGTGGACGTGGCGTGGTATGGTGGCTGTACACAATGGCCCATGTTGGTGGATTTGTATTCGAAAGTAGATATATTCGAATACGCATTGACAATGACTGATTGAAATTGATTGACTGACTGATGACTAATTTGAAAGTTATGTTTCTAAGTGCTGGCGAGAATGTTCATAGGTAAGTTATATTCATTTATTCATATTTCAGTATCTTCAGTGTGTTTTTTTACATATACATTCGTTCGGTCAATGTCAAATAACGAGTTACTTTAAAGCATTCAAAATAAAATGGAATGGTCGATTATCTCTCCTATTAAACCTAGCCAAAAGAACCAAAAAATATAACCCACAATATCAACTCCAAAATTATCCATAGCCGTTAAAAATGTCCACTATCCTTAAAAAATTATAAGCCAAATCCTCGAACAACAAAGCGTAGCTACCTAACTAAACTTGTATCTCACAGATAAAATTCGGCGCTTTACAAAAAACGAGTACCTATTTTATTACGTAGATACCGTCTGCGATCCGTCTGTAAAGAGCGTAATAAAGTGTTCTCCACATGCCGGGAACTCTTGTAGCTGCAGACTCGATACTTTTAGTAGAAGCAATTTGTTGTTGACCTACCGCGACTTATCGCCGCATATCGGATGCCATGAATTGCTACGAATTAGTGGAGGTACACCTCGATGCTCAATTGAAAGAAAATATATAAG
The DNA here is from genome assembly GCA_961205895.1 of Mythimna pallens. Lineage (NCBI taxonomy): Eukaryota > Metazoa > Arthropoda > Insecta > Lepidoptera > Noctuidae > Mythimna > Mythimna pallens. The sequence continues at coordinate 9,978,888 of OY540829.1, forward strand.
GCGTTCATTCAGAGCGAGTAGCAAAATCGCAACCAAACCAAGTTCCATCTTAGACCTAATCCATGACTTGCGATTAAAGTAAAAATAATAAAACTTAAGGAGTTGTTGATTAAGTCGTAACAATCAAGAAATGTACATATACAATGTAAGACATAAGGAAAAATGGTCAAAAAAAGACAATGTTTTTTAATGATTTCATTTTATTCGTATTATTCGGATCTTTAACAGAAGTTGCAGTTAGTCAGACGCCAGAAAGTCTGACAACCCGCTTATCCAATGTGTATCGTGTTATCTAGTATAATTACTGCCTTTAAGACCCCCACAATTATTGGGTTTTCAGTCATATCTGGTTAGACTGAAAATCGACACCAAGCTAGTTGGAAAAAGGACTGTGATTAGCTGATTTTATTTAAAGCATTTCAATCATTTTATGCGACTTTGCGACTTGTCAACAAATCGCTGAATCGTAAATCATCGTTGTTGAAAGTAGCATGTCTGCTTTACCCCTATGCCGGCAACACTTTGCTTTTATTTTTCTAAATACCAACACTGCCAACGATTTAGTGGTGCACGTAAAATATCTGAACTTTGTCCGTGGTTAAGCTCATGTTTTCTTGAAGTTTTCTTTGTCGAGTGATTAAGTTGTTAGGTGAAACGTAGTTTAGTGTTTTTGTATGGTTTAGTAGTCGTCTTCTGTGTTGTTGGGTTAAGGAATATTCAATGGAGCTTTTGTGTTTGCAATTCGTGACGGTTTATAAGAAATCTACCACTGAAATATTGTTTGTCCAGGATGTAGAAGTATTTTATCAGTCATCATCATCATTTCAGCCGAAAGACGTCCACTGCTGGACATAGGCCTCCCCCAAGTGTTGCCACAATGAACGGTCCTGTGCGTCTCGCATCCATTGGACTCCCGCAACCGTTACCAAGTCATCGGTCCACCTTGTAGGAGGCCTTCCAACGCTACGTGTTCCGGTACGTGGTCGCCATTCCAAAACCTTTCGGTCCCAAGGGCCATCCGTTCTGCGAGCAATGTGCCCTGCCCATTGCCACTTAAGTTTGCTGATTCTTGGTTCTCTTGCGGATTTTATCAGTGAAAGAATGTATTGAGTGGGTACATCCAGAAATTAACTCCTACTCCTCTCGCGTCACCCAGAGAGAGGACACGTCATTTCATGACATAAAACAAAAAAAAAAAAAAAAAAATTACGGAGGTTTTGATATGCTAAAACTATTTGTCGTTTTTTATACGGACCTTCTTTTACAATTTGATTTAAACCCTAAATTAAAACTGTTATGAAAAGTTAAAACTGTTAAACTGTTGTGTAATGTCTGTAGGATTATTTAAATGCTTAAACTTTCTGACTCCCATATATGGGCTCAAAGGGTTTAATCGACAGCTATCAACAGTTAACACGTGTTTAGAGAAGGGATCTCTCAAGAGATACATATGACTATGAGAGCTATACAGAAGTTTTATGAGTATGCAACGTTATTTTTGGTATTAGATGAAAATAATGGAGTGCGTGTGAAAAAAATAACGTGAAAAACTTTAAAATTATGATTTACAAATAAACGAGGATATCATCCATTAGTCTCAAGATGTTTTCAAAACACACTGGCCACTTGTAAAATTCTGCATTTAAAATTTTAAATAGTGAACAAACAAGAAAAAGTGTCTTTGAGGTTACTTTTTCTTCTGAACTCTTATTTGCCAAGTGGTTGGAGCGAAAGGTGCATTAGGAAACTTCGTTCTAACACCGAAAGCATATTAAGGATCAACAGTCATCAACGGCGCGTAGTGTTATACGCGCGCCTCAAGGAGATGTCAGCAAAACCGTAGGGTCGAAGCCTACTGGGGCCATGGGTTTGCTTCTGAAAGGATAACCCGGGGCCCTGGAACGTAAGGCAAAGAAGGAACATAGGAGTGGGTTTTAGTCAATAAAAGTCTGACACGCCCTCCTGCTCCGCCCAAAGGCGGGAAAAGTCATTGGAAGATTTACCACCTAAAAAAAATTGGATCAACTAAAACTAACTTTATTTATATGTGAAACAAACTAAAACCACGTAGAACGGCTTTCGAATTCCATAGCCACTACAAGACTACGGGATAATTCCGATTCGATGCGATTCAAACAAAAACTCAATACCATACCAGAATGTTGGTTCCGAAGAACATTTATGATTGCATAGTGTAACACAAGAGCGATCTGTCCGAGGTTAATTAATAGATCCATCCCTTTGTTGCGTCAACAATGGGCTCGCATTGTACTCTGTGGACCAATCTTCCCGTGCTCCTTTATGCTCCCGCCCTGTTGCAACTAACTTAGCCCAAATACGAGCATAGTATCGTTGCTAACGAAGCTGTTTTGATTCTGGAGTTCTGCATTTAGTTTTTGGATAAAGGGAGGACCAGCATTCTCCTTTTTCTAGTTTTCTTTTTACTTGAAATATGAAAAAGTGATTAAAGAACTCTTTTCAGCAATTAGGTTATGTTCTTTGATATTTTTAACTACTCTGTGTATGATCTCTGGAGGGGATCTGTCGTCGATCGATGCCATTGATTGATATTTATTTTTTTAGGTGGGAAATCGTCCAATGACTACACTCGCACCAGGGCAGAGTGGGAGGGCTTGTCAGACTTTTACTGTTTAAAACGCACTCCGTTTCCGGATCCCTGGTTTTCCTTTCAGAAGCAAACCTATGGCTCCAGTAATCTTTGACCCTACTGGGCCCCTACGGTTTTGCTGACATCTTGAGGCACGCGTGAAACACTACTTGACGTTGACGACTTGGGTTCGATCCGGACGATTACCGGACGCCAAGCTACCCATTGCTCGTCGTTCGCAAGCCCACGCCTACGATGCAGGTGGCTGGAAATCGGAGTCAAGATTCCGTCGGCTGGGGCGTGAGCAAATCTATTCCATCGCACGAGTGAAGGAGGTGGCCACCTCCTTCACTAGCATTACTGCTTCGCAGAAGGAGGCGTATTTAATAATGATCGAAGTAACGTAGAAAATCCAACCCGAATATTACCAAAACCCAGCTCCGTAACTCACTAAAACATCCCACATATTTGAACTAAATAACCAATTAAGTTATGTAGTAAGCACGTCAGATAATTTCATATATGCCAGGTGTTATGTGTTAAGAAACAAATTATTTCTCGTAAGTAACTGACGATGTAATTCGATGTTATTCGGCCCCCCTAGCCAAGTTACGATCGTTTCGTTTGCGTCGAACGCCTCGAGTAGGCCACACGAACAAAGGAATCGACGTGAGCGTTGAGATAACGTCAGAACAAAGGAATTGGAGGCGTGGCCTACTCGAGGCGTTCGACGCAAACGAAAGAATCGTAACTTGGCTAGGGGGGGCTCTTATTTCAAAACTTATGCATTTTCGGGCGGGAATTAGGAGAAAATAGTTTACTTTAGGAAATATTTGAAATTTATGATGAGCACTGAGAGTTCACTAGAGATTTTGCTTGAGAATTTGCGAGTCGACAATTCTCGAGAAATTTGTCTTTGGTCAAGACGGAAAAAAAGTCAACGCTTCGAGAACTCGAGAAATCAATTTCGTGCACTAGGTAACTATATTTTTTTTAGAAAGTAATTGATAAGCATGGAATAAGTAAGTACTCTATCGACATGAGTACACGACTAGTTGTTTATGAATAATAATAATAATTATGTAAGGATATAAAATGAGATATGAAAACTACATTTGTAAGCTCATTTCTCTTTAAATTTAATAACAATGTAAGAAGAACACAGTCTCTTTGTGTAGTTAAGAAATTCTGAACTTTGTTACATTGCGTATATGTAAGAGTTACGTAGGTTTGTCTAGGTATTGGTACAACATTGTGTTGCCAGAACATACACAATGTACAGTAATCTGGATTTTTCTTAGCTAGGTATGATAAAAAGAAAGAAGGCAGATAACAAACGTTCTGGCATAGGTTACTTCACAGTTGTATAGGAAAACTTAGTAGGCAACTAAGTAAGAGTTTAAATGAACTGATTTTTCATTAATTATCGTTGTTGGATAGATTTTGGGCCTTCCACGGCGCTACTGTCCAGCTTCAGGCACTCATCATGTGAAGGCTAAGGCTCAACCAGAGTTTGTCATGGTTGGCGCATGACATCTTCATCTTTCTGTCCCTGTTCCATTATAACATAAGCATCTTGGTATCACGGCAGAAGGTGCAACATTTTTTTTCAAATAATCGTGTCTGCTACATTCTTTCATTCACTTCCTTTTTGGTCATGTCTATCTATTCTAATATTGCAAAGCTGAAGAGTTTGTTTGTTTGAACGTATCTACTAATATCAGGAATTACTGGTTCGTCTTGCAAAATTCTTTTCATCATTCATCATTATTTCAGCCGAAAGACGTCCACTGTTGGACATAGGCCTTCCCCAATTGTCACCACAATGAACGGTCCTGTGCGTCTCGCATCCATCGGATTCCCACGACCCTCACCAGGTCATCGGTCCACCTTGAGGAAGGCCTTTCAACGCTGCGTCTTCCGGTACGTGGTCGCCATTCCAGAACCTTTCGTCCCCATCGACCATCTCTTCTGCGAGCAATGTGCCCTGCTCACTGCCACTTAATTTTGGCGATTCTTTGGGCTATGTCATGAAAAATTCTACTACTAACCCATAAACGCTATGAAAAAGGCTATAGGCTAACATATTGTTACGCGACCCACGGAAGGGGAGCAGTAACCAAAGGCGCGGGTAAAACCGGCAGAGACAGCTAGTTCTCACAATCTCACTCTAAGACCAAAATAAATTAAACCATGTACATTAAAAACATTCCTTCCCTGATAACCCCAGAACAAGGTAAGACTTATCTTGCTCAACTTAGCCCATGTAGCGACTTGACGTTAATTTCGAAAATAAATTAAAGAAGGCGCCTGGAGCCACGAGCCGGCAGAGTTTCGAACAACTGGCGAGCGGCAGTTAGATGTTGAACACACTTTAAAGAGCTGTTTAGATGAAATTTTCAAAGGATTTGTTTCTCAGTTTTCTCTGTACCGCTCTTGTTCTGAAGTTTCACCTGTTCAGAGATGTACGTGTCGTTCTTATCTCGTTCATTGTGATAATTAGCTATTTTTGAGCGCACAGATGAAGTTTCGTATAAAAGCGACTGGAGTTGTTCTGTTAGGAAGTTTTAAGCAAGCAAGTGGTATTTGTGCTTTGTTTTTGATTATTTTTAATGTCTTGCTTTTGTGTTGTGAGATTTGAAGTTATTTCCTTTGTGTGTTTGTTGAATATGTTGATATTTCTTAAAGTTTTCGCTGTGAAATCTCTGCAGCATATAAATGTGTTTTGCTGCAGACTGTAGAACTAGTACAAAGGCTAAGTGTAGTGGAGTTGGTGACCTGATAAGTAGGATTATAAATTGATAAGTCAGAACAACCCACACCTGAATACAAAGACATAAAAATTTGTCTTTTGACTGGCCTGTTGGTCTAGTGGTCAGTGGCCCTGACTGCTTTGCCGCAGGCCGGGGGTTCGATTCCCACCCAGGACAAATGTGTGTGTAATGTGCACGATCAATTTTTCTGTTTCTATAATTTATCTATAATTATGAATGTAATTATAACTATTTATGTAAGTTTATCAGTGATCTAGTAATCATATCACAGGTTCTGTTTAGTTTGGGACTAGATGGCGTTGTGTGATAGTTTTGGAATATTATTATTCTCGATGACTAGGACAAATACCATATCTAAGCATAATCTGCATCTACATTCCGGAGCCAGACGCCTCCACGTTAATCCTTCACCATCCCTACCCGAAATAATATGTACCTACCCATGTTCTACCCATTATGCCCATATCTTCGCACCATAAAACATGGTGTTGTCACCGGTCCACGTATTTGCATCGCACCCAGCGATAAATAACGCGGTGCCCACTTTCGTTGACAGCCATTTTGCCAGTTTCCTCTGAATCTAATTTGGAGTGATACATGCCACCGTCGCAGACCACAATTACGTTAGTCTAGGGTGCCATAAATTTGGCAATTACAGGCTCGATGGCAAAGCAGGGGTGTTAAAATGCTGCTGAAGTACGATTGTCTTGGGTCACTAAATGTATGTTCAAAAATGATAGCTCTAATAATGATTTTAGTCCTGCAAAGATATATTCGGAACAACAATGTAATAATTTGAAACGTTTAAGCTAGAACTACACTGCACACACATGTGCCACACACGCCGCGTCGGTCTCCATACATTTTATATGGAAACTAAACTTGTAGAGCTACACTTGATCCACGCCACGCAACGACACGCGACGTCGTTCTACGTACAAATCAGGTGTGTTACACGTGTGCGTCGGTCTCATGTTGTTCAATTTCAAGTTCAAGTTCAATTTTCAAAACAATTTAATGTTTGTTCTAGCTTAAAACAGTAATCTTAATGTGTGTTAGACTTTGTTAAAGGGTTTCATATGAATGCTTTTCATCAAACACAGATAAAGTGACTCTAGCGACTCTTTTTTTTTGTTGACCTGTTCTGTTCCACTCCTGGGCAAAGTTCTCCATCCATTCCTTCCATGTTTCGTGGGCCTGCAGTACTGGCAAAATCTGTCCAATTCGTCCTGTCTAAATTTCTTTCGTACTTTTTCAGGATACTAGTAAGTCTCTAAATTTAATTAATATTCTTTAGTATCTGCGTAAAAGTCCTCTATGCATGTTTTTTCCCAAACATAGTCTGACCATGTCAGGTATTTCACAACATTTTAGCCGTCCAGAAGCAACTTAATGCTGGCGGCGACGACGCGGCGGGGACGCGCCAGACGCTTAAACTTCCTTCACGGAATCTTACAAAAAAAATACATATTTTGGCACCACATACGCTTTTATTACACAGCTTCCTTTAGTCTAGTTAAAAGTGTGAGGTTTTATCTTAGAAAAATGTGCTTTGTAATAGATATGTCTGTTTTAAAAGAAGCTTGAACATTTTAAGCTAGGAATTTGGACTTGAACGATAGACGGCGACCGAGTAAAGTGACGTAAATTGTTTCTTGAACAAAATATTTAGTGCACCGACCGTGCAGTTTCGCGAATTAACTTCTTTTTGCTTGACATATATTATGGTGTACTCTCTTGTACTCGTGTATTCGAAAACGGTGAACGGAAGCAATCGTGCATAAACATATTAAAGAGATGTTTCTCTAAAATAAATATTTTACAAAAACAAAAAATTGTAAACAGTTCAAGGCAGGTACAACGACCAAAAAGAAAAACATTAACATTTAAGCCGATATAAAATGACGCAATTCAGCGAACAATGTCTGTAATAACGAGCCTACTGTGAAAAGAAATCTACAAAATATATTTTTTACAACTGGCAATATTGTCAACGCTGAAGGAAAATTATGTTCTAAGGTATAAAGGAAGGGTTTCCTCGTGATACGGGTATGTTTTATAACCATAATAAAATATCATCGAGGTATAAATCATACCGTATTTGCTAGGGGTCTTAAAATTGTCCTTTCTTAGCTGATTTGCCAATGAAATGAACGTTAATATTCCATTTATTATCGCGTCTCAAGGCCGCTTTAGCGAAACGTAATAAATCAATGATTTAAACCCAATTCTTCTGTTTAAGAATTATTACGATTTTGCTAAATGATTTATTTGACGTTGTTTGATTTTAGGAGTTATCTCCTTTGCATGATTACCTACTTTTGTTTAGTTTAAGTATTTTAGGTTTAATGAAGGGAAGTTTGTTTATATTAAAGGTAAGGTGTGTGAAGAATAGAAGAATATACCACGTGCAAAAAGTCGCGGGAATCCGATAGATGCGAGACGCACAGGACCAGTCATTGTGACACTTCATCATTATCATCATCATCGTTTCAGCCGTAAGACGTCCACTGCTGGACATAAGCCTCCCCCAAGTGTCACCACAATGAACGGTCCTGTGCGTCTCGCATCTATCGGACTCCCGCAACCGTTACCAAGTCATCGGTCCACCTTGTAGGAGGCCTTCCAACGCCACGTCTTCCGGTACGCGGTCGCCATTCCAACCTTTCGGCCCCGACGGTCATCGGTTCTACGAGCAATGTGCCCTTCCCATTGCCACTTCAGTTTGGCGATTCTTCGTTCTATGAGGATATGTTGTGACACTTGGGGGAGGTATATGTCCAACAGCAGATGCTGAAATGATGATGATTATGACGACATAGTCCACTGCGTGATTATTCGAAAAAGTTATCGCGGCCCTGGAGCGCAAAGGGCAACTGAAGGAACACAGTTGGTTTTTAGTCAGGAAAGCTCTGACACTCTCTCTCGCTTCACCCAGAGCCAGAGGAGTAATTGTTTGATGGGTTCCCACCTCAAAAAAAAGACACGAAATCCTTTAATCCAGTCGGTATAGTTTAGCCAGCTAAAATTTGCTACAAAAGTAATAAAAATCTCAAGACTTCTCTACTGAGGGCACGAGAGCAGCGATGGGCACTATTTGCTGCAGCATCAATTATTCAGCGCACTTTACCGTCCACAGCGATAGATTGCGTACTCACACAAGCAATGACGACCGTTTGCTAGCTAAATACTTTTCTACTTAGCATAATACTGTTGGGACTCACATGTCACCGATTTTTTTGTTTTTAGGACATGCCGATTTCCTCACGATGATTTCCTTCACCGTTTTAAGAGCAGTGGTGATGAAATAAATTACACAAAATAATGCGCCTGGCTGGGTTTTTTTTGAACCCGTGACCCGTAAATCGGGGCCATTACCACTCGGCCAGCATTGCTCCGCTTTCCTACTTAAAATCAAAATATTTTTAAGCTACGGAAATATTCTTAGAGTATCAAGAGCAAGACATCCCCCATGTCATTGGATGATTTACACCGAAAAAAAAAAGATACAAATATCATAACTACCCAATTCTATCTAGGCTGTTGTACACTACTAAAGCTTGCAGTGGACACGACTTGTGGACACGAATATTAATCGAAACCGACGGCGTTATTTTTCCCTGTGATTTAAAGCTAAAAACTTTTTGAAGATAAAGCAGAACACGCTAAATCAGTCCTCCTCTCAAAGCGAAGGGCATTAACCTTAAACAAAAAACGGTAATACACATTAGTCCGTCCAGTCAATTGTCCAGAACTTTACTGGGCTATTTTAATGCACCCATAAAAGCAGTGGCAGTCAGTGTTGCCTACCTATTTGTAGCCGCATCAACAATTTAGCACAAATTACCGTCCACTCTGATAGATTGCGAGCTCAATTTCTAAAAACAGCAGTGACCGGTTCCGAGCTGCTGTTTTGTTAATGCTCTGCAGTTTTTAGAAGCTTTAATTTGTTTAGAACACATTATTGACGGCAATAAATTTGAAAGACGATAGATACGTTCTTCTTTTCCATGTGAGTCGGATTCGCGCACTGTGGGTTCCGTTCAAACATGTAAGTACTAGTAGTTCAATTTCCAAACGGAGTCTCAAAGATTTTTTAGAATCGCAAAAATGTTTTTTTTTTTGTTATGTAACAACATATTTACTGTTTTCAGATTCATTCCTATACCTGTGCTATAAGACCTTGCTCTATGCCAATTTTCAGGATTTTGGGTCAACGGAAACCCAAAGTAACTTAAAGAAACTATTTTTCTAGGGGATTGGTGATTGACAGTATGTAAATTAAAACGACTGATATTCAAGAGAGATTCTTGACTTTAACACTGCATAAAACATCGACGAATCGAAAGCAACCTTTTACCCTATTTCGATTACATGAAAACTAAGGCTGAGTTCACAATGCGGTGTCGCGGTAGCACAATGTGCTTTTTCTTAATTTTGACAAGAAAGACGGACAAAGCGATGACAGATTTTTTACCTATCACCATTGCATTTGAATGTATGAATGCAATTTGATATTATGTTACCAGAAACATGATTCACAAAATTACTGCATGCAATGTTGCCAGCATTCAGTAAAGTCATTAATTCAGTTGATAGCTCTAAACTCGCCCACTGTAAGAAATAGTCCTGCCCTAAACATCGCCAAATCGACTACCACTGCGCTTCTCGCATATAGAGGAGTTCTTTTTATGAGGGTGAGTAGCGTTGCCAGGCGTCCGGATAAAGCCGGACACGGTCAGGCTTTTAGGTTGTGTGTCCGGCCAAATTAGGCGGAGTCATTGTCCGGCTTTGGTTAGGTTTTTAAAATTTGTAATTTTTTTTAGATTTGTCATTGTATTCTGCCTTACCTTGTATCGCTGGCGCAAGCGGAGGGGATTAGCAATTATATTAGATAATTTTATTGTTGCTTCATTAACATTGAAAAAGATTTTATGGCAAAAAAGGCACTTCTTTCTTTACTTGAAAAAAAAATTGCCGGAATTTTTTATCCAAAAGTCTGGCTAAACTGACTGGTCTATCCGGCTTTCCTGTTTTGAGACTTGGCAAACTTAAGAGTGAGAAATCATGAAATAACTTTGTTTGCTCTAGGTGGATCAAAAAGGAGTGTCAGACTTAGTGTGTAAAACCCACCCGTGTTCTTTCAGTTGTCCTTTGCGTTTCAGGGCCGTAGTGACTCTTTTAAACAATCTCAAGCTCTAGCAGTTTGCTTCTGCCTTATTTAATTTCGCTAGCAACATAATTCATTCAAAAAACTTTAGTACAAACATCATGGTTTATCACGTAAACGCAGCTTTATATGAAAAACTAAGGCTGAGTTCGCAAGCGCGGTGTCGCGGCTGCACTATTTGCAGCCGCATCACTTATTCAGCGCACATTATCGCCGTCCGGTGCGGAATCATTGTGGAAGCGACTCGGATATTTTTGGAGCACTTCAGGAATTTGTCATTTTTGATGGCAGGCTGGCAAGAGCATGATTATTTTGGGTTGTGGACTGCTGTGATAGGAATAAGGTTTATTATTTAGTTGGTTCGTTGTTTTACTTCTGCAAGGGGAGAAAATAGAACCGAGTTCTAGCCAAATTGTGTTCGTTTGGGGACTGTCCACGGGGCATTCTAGGCGCGTCCCTAATCGTGTTTGCGCGCAAGTCATGATGTTCGTGTAGCATCCCTGTTTATGCGTGTTACATGATAGGCATAATTTGAGCTATTATGTGGGTTTGTTGCATTTAATAACTTGGTAATGCGTAAGATTTTTATTTATTTATTTATTTTAACAACGTAAAATCACGCCTGTGTTTTTTGAAGGGTTACCAGATTATTATTAGTTTATGACTATTACTAAATTAGACTCCGGGCTTATTTTTTTTCCTTCTCTGCCTTCGTTCCAGAGCCCCGGGGTTTTCTTTCGCATCACCCATGGCCCAAGTAGGCTTCGACCCTGCTAGGCCCCTACGGTTTTGCTGACATCTCCTCGAGGCGCGAGTGAAACTCTACGCGCCGTCGACAACTTAGGCTCGGTCCGGACGGGTACCGGACAGTCGAAAGGTGAGCTACCCATTGCTCGCCGTCCGTAAACCAGCGCCTATGGTGGCTGGAAATCGGGATCGGGATCTCGGCGGCTGGGGCGTGAGGGCCGTTCTTTTGCGCGTGCGGCCACCTCCTTTGCTAGCATTATCCAGACCATGCCCTGTACCAAGGCGCGAGATATCACTGCCGTCGATCGCCCCCACGAGAACACGGCGGTGCTCTGCCCAGGTGGGGAACAACTCTACCGTAAGCTCCACCGTGTCCTCCGGGCGGTCCACACAAAGGTGACCCGGGCGTTTCTTCCGCACGAATCCGGTGCAGGAACCTCCCGAACTTACCATGTCTGTTGAGGACCTACGTCATGCGGAGGGTAAGGACGCCATGTTGTCTTTCCAGCCACGCCTCAAAGAGAGGACATACCGCCATAATTGTGGCGTGCCCAAAATTAGACTCCGGGCTACCACGGTAATATTGGAGATGGAAGCTCATTAATACTTAGATGAAATTTTGTGTGTATGCTTGCATGATTGTTTGATGACTGGCCTGTTGGTCTAGTGGTTAGTGGCCCTGACTGCTATGCCGGAGGTCGTAGATTCAATCAGTTGCCTTTTGTGTTCTAAGAATACGGGTTACTTTTCTCGATATGGAGTTATGAAGCCTAATTGGAACCGTGTACCAGCTTCTGACGCCCATGTAGATCAATATGAAATAAAAAAAACATTTTGATTTTGATTCCCCGAGGCCCTAGTTGGCACCGACCCTACTGGGTCCCTACGGTTTTGCCGACATCATGTAACAGTAAGGATAAAGAAGTTATTTTTCATTTCCTTTGGCTAAGAAAGACGGAAAGAATCTACGTGACTATGTGATAATCCTAACGCTGCAGTCTAAAACACTTGCCTCGCAGATAGTCTGGCAGTGATTTATGAAAAGAATTATATTATAAAAGTGCTGGACTGCAGACTACGGTACAGAAATCGTATCATAAATGGTTTAAGGACATCTTTTGCCTCTAAAAAGACTTACAAAGTCTTTTTAGAGGCAAAAGATGTACTTTCGTAGTTTGTTATAAACAGTATTTATACCAAAAAAAAAAAAATAATTTATGTGATATAAAGCTGTTGCGGGATTTGTAAGTTTTTCTGTGTAAGTGAACAAACAATCTCGCGAAAGACTTTTATATCATATAAATGCCTTTTATTCCATGCAATAAAAGTGAAATCACAGTATTTTTTTCTTTAATACAATTCAAAATAAAATAATAAATTGTATAAAAAGGATCATGGCAAAGTCACTAACAATATTTGTTTAGCGTATAGCGATGAAAAATATACAAAAGAATATAAATTAAATTTCCAAACAATTTTGTCTTAGACATTACTATTAATAGAATCCTCGTATTAAAGGCATTCCAGTTTAAAATTGGTGAAATCACGTATATTATGTCACTAAAACCTACGTACCTTATGAATTTTTAAAAATAATAAAACGCATTTTTGATCGAATGTCATGTCATAATGTCATGTTTTTTTTTTTGGTCATTAGGCTGGATGAAAGTTGAAATGTCTTAATGCCATGCTTTTTTCTGGTGATTTTGCTATACTTAAATAGCACTACGATGTCATATAAGTCATTATAACTACTATATTCTAAGCACAAACAGTTACTTTTAATTTATGTTTATTATCTAATGCAGAAATGTATTTCCTAAGTATGTTAATGCAATACAGAAAGCAAAGCATATATTATGATACTTGACCAAGATTTATGTTAGCGGCAATATTAAAAGTTCAGTTTAGCCAAAAGTCATGAAGACAAGACAGCAAAAAAATAAAATAAACCATCATTATTAATCTAGTCAACTAAGATTCCAAATGAGACGATTTTTTTGCGATACTGAGACTTCACATTAACTTGATTTGATAAAACGTACTAAATTATTTTGCCGGTATTTATCATGGTGATATATGTATGTGATGAAGATATTCGAAGGAGAACTAAGGTTGCCAAATAGTACGAAGAATCGCCACACTTACGTGGCAATGGGCAGGGCACATTTCTCGCAGAACAGATGGCCGTTGGGGCCGAAAGGTTTTGGAGTGGCGACCGCGTACTGGAAGACGCAGTGTTGAAAGGCCTCCTACAAGGTGGACCGATGACCTGGTGAAGGTTGCGGGAATCCGATGGATGCGAGACGCACAGGACCGTTCGTTGTGGCGACATTTGGGGGAGGCCTATGTCCAGCAGTAGACGTCTATCGGCTGAAATGATGATGATGATAATGATATGTAGACAGTGGAGACAATAATTTCATCAACAATTTCCTCGTCGTAAAGAAACAAAACTCATAAAGTACAACTTTATGAGTTTAAGTTTATTTTCTTGTTTTTTGAGCATTTTAACAAAAGAATGCTTTCAAAAATTGTTTTTTTCTTTTAATTATTTTTATTGATTAGTTTTCGCTGCATATAAAATAAAATAGTCCGCCATTTCTTTCATTATATAATATCTGCCATCTTTAAGAGTTCATCGTCACTTAGCTAATTTAATCATGCATTGTAATCGAAATTGAACATTAGGTTAACCTAACCTAATGTTCAATTTCGAGTTCAATACTAAGTCAAAATAATTCGTTTGCAAGATTTGCCCTAAATAAATAAACATACAAATAATAACTTGCAAAATTAAATGAAAAGCTTCTAAAAATGTGTGCAGTCAAAGAAAAATAAACTAGCCTCCAATTTCTAATTTAAGCATTTGAAGTTGAGTATTTTCTAAATTTTACTTTAGCTTAAAAAGCAGTCAAAATGTCCTTTAAGTAGGGTTTGAGACGATTTTAACTCAAAATACTGAACTCAGTAACCCGCCTTGAGAGAAAGAGGAAAAGCGTATGGAACGCTAAAATCTTACGTGACAGGTCATTTTCTTCCGAATCACACCTATCACAAGCCGTTTTAAGTACCTAACTTCATTCCAATAAAAATAATTTCAGAATAACTTATTTCTAGTGTAGCAGTGAATACATTTTACACTACCTGCAAAGGCAAGGTGTGGCTTTACATTGTCAGACTTGATATATATTTAATTCAGAAATCTTCATTACGTACACTGCAAATACTTTGCATATAGCTTGAAATGTGAAACTTTAGCCTCGCTATCATGCAAATGAAATGTAACACGGAAGCAATTGTGCGTAGTTTATGAACAAAATCCATTCAGAGACTTGTTGGGACCTGACTCCTGAGCTTACTTTATTTACTACACGACGCCGACGAAGTTACGCGATTCACCTGAGTTTGTGATTGGCTCAATTTTGAACTGCTAGAATAGTGGAACTTTAAAATTTAAACTCGTTAAATTGTTTGGGCCTGCTAGATGGCTACATTAACTGCAGCATCGGTGACACTCATTAAGTTTTCCAAAGTGCAGGTGAACGGGCATTTGAGGCACTCCAACGTGTGGCTTATTTTTTGAACAGGGGCACCGCACTCACATTGAGTATCCGATGGGTCTATAAAACCCCATTTCGCTAAGTTGTGTTTGCAGGGACGTACCTGGAGGCGCAGTCAATTTAGTGCTTTCCGTATAGGCCACTGCAATTCACGGCCAGGTGGCAGATGTTCCTTAGGTTTCTTATTTTGTTAGGTTTCAAGAAGTCGCTTTTTTTAAGGTGGTGAGTCTAAGGTAAACTCAAACTTAGAACTATGATTGGTATGGAGATTGGCCAACATTCTGTATTTGGCATTAAAAATAATAACATATATACTCGTACATAATCAGCCTTATATTGTTTTCATTGCTGGGACACAAGCCTCTTCTTTAGAAGAAGGAATGAACCGTAATCAACCACGTAGGCCTAATGTAGATTAGTAGATTTCACACATATTTCACATGTTTTCGAATTGTTGGTTCTAGGACACGCCGGTTTTCTTACGATGTTTGAATGGTGAAGGATCACCATTTTGAGAGCAATGGTGATGAAATAAATTACTCCAAGTCATGTACTTGGTTGGGTTTGAACCCGTGCCCTACAACTTTTGATTCGGGATCGTTACCACTGATTCACTACTGTTCAAATATTGAAAATAATGTGGACTTTGAAAGAATATAGACAAATTATTTATTTCAGTGCCATTAGTATTTCATTGTCTTTAGCAGCATCTCAACATTAAAATCTCACAGATACTAGTATCTTTTCAAAAGCGAATCATTTTCATTCACTTCACAACATAAAACCGAGTGCCTACGCAATTCCCGCAGGATGTCCTAGAGTTTATCTCTGAATTAAATTCGTTTGCGAGAATTTAC
Organism: Mythimna pallens; assembly: GCA_961205895.1. Classification (NCBI taxonomy): domain Eukaryota; kingdom Metazoa; phylum Arthropoda; class Insecta; order Lepidoptera; family Noctuidae; genus Mythimna; species Mythimna pallens. The sequence continues at coordinate 9,994,607 of OY540829.1, forward strand.
AACACAGAATTCATACAGCCCGGTGTAATTTCGTAAACAGAGGCTTGTCCTAATCGAGGCTTTCCGGGAGTGCATCCAAATGGGATTATAAAAAGGACACGTCTGCAATTGCATTGGAATTTCAAATGAGTATATTTTTTTAGGCCGTCTGAGTGTTTCGCGAATTAAATTAGAGCCGAATAGTAAACTCAGACTAGTCGGCTATTTACGTACGTGCTTCTGCCCCGTGCTCGAGTTGAGCAAATAAACTGCACTCAGATGAGCATGCCGATATGTCATTAAAGTTTTAACGGATTTCAGTTTGTAATTTGAATAATTATCGTGTCTGGTTATGGCTATTTCTGGAGTTTTTATCGATCTTTCTGTGTGGAGTAAAACTTCGGACAGAAGCATTTTGGTACTTTAATGTTGAATTATAAAAAAAATTGTAATTTCTTGCCGGTTTTTCTTCATTGGGACCATGCACTAGCTTTTGACGTTTTATAAGTGCTCATGTAGGTTTATGTGATTTAAAAACCTTTTGAAATTTGATTTTTGGACATTTCTGTTACATGGTTTACGAAACATTTACTTATTAAAACAATTCAATTATTTTCCTATCAAATTCAAATCTTATTTTAGAGCACAATACTTTAAAAAGTAAAAAAAAGAAGAGTATATTCGATAAACCAACCTGCATAACAATATTTTCATGTAAAGTCCAAAAATGTCACAAAATTTATGTAACAAGTTGCATTCAATTCAATCCGATGAAATTTCAAAAATAGATGCATTTTTCTATTTCCCGTTAAAATAGACAAATGCATCTACTTTTGAAATTAATACAACAACAACTTAATATTATTATATTAGGTAGAAATGTACCCATATGACCTAATTCAGCTTTCAAAGCTTTCTTGATATTTATAAATTATAATATCTTGGTGCTCTTCATTTTGTATACAATTTTTAACTTCAAAAAAGGAGGAGGTTATCAATTCAGATGTCAGAGTCTAAAAAAAAAGAGAGATCAGTGTTTAAAAAAAAAGTGTGTTACCTGAGAACTTCATCGTTTATGGACCGACTAGCTTCTGCCAGCGGCTTCGCTCGCGTGAATGTAGGTTTCTATATACAAACTTTGGACTCCCGTTTCATCCCCTTAGGAGGTGAAGTTTGTTAAATCCTCTCTTAGTGCTCGCCTACGTCATAAAAGGAAACCTTGTGCAAAATTTCATGCTCCTAATCCCTGTAGTTTCGGCTGTGCGTTGATATGTCAGTCAATCAGTTTCTCCTTTTATATATATAGATTTGCATTTTTTTTTCCTCTTAAAGAATATCTATGTTTCCAAATTGGTTTCATTTTGTTCAAAATCCAGTTTTTATGATGGGATCTATGAGGAATCGAGAGAACTCCTCAAATATTATAACCAACCATATAGTGATTATGGTATTTTCATCGAGCACTTAAGTATTTACAGTCAAAAAGTAACATTTGATGAAGTGGAACTGATCAAGAAGACCAGAAATGGACAACGGAACTTCATACTCACTATCACAATAAAGAAAAATAGCTAAGTGACTATGACAATCATCATCATCATTTCAGCCGATAGAGGTCCACTGCTGGACCTAAACCTCCCCTAAATGTCGCCACAATGAACGGTCCTGTGCGTTTCGCATCCATCGGATTCCCGCAACCTTCACCAAGTCATCGGTCCACCTTGTAGGGGGCTTTCCAACACTGCGTCTTCCGGTACGCAGTCGCCACTCCAGTACCTTTAGGCCCCAACGGCCATCTGTTCTGCGAGCAATGTGCTCTGTCCATTGCCTACTTAAGTTAATGACTATGACAATACAAATAAATAAATAGTTCTGAATAGTTATGTTGAATATGGTATCATCGAAGTGACCTAATGATGATGATGATGGAGCCGGAAGATAGGCATCGGAACTCTGTAATTAATCAATGTATTCTAGCCGTGTTTGGGCTTATTAGAATGTCATGAGATGCACTTTGGCTATAAGGTACTATCGAACTGATCTGATGATGGAGCCGGAAGCTGGAAGTTAGACAAAGGAACATGTTAATAAAACAATGTAACCTAGCAGTTTTAAATAAGAAACAAACATCCTATCCTTTTAGTGTTTTTTTTTAGTGAAGTCGGTTATTTTTTTTTGTTAAAAGTTGTTCCTTTTCTAAGTTTTTTGTGGATACATAAAAAAAAACATATGTATATTTATTTTAATCCTGATTTCACTGTAAGAAAAGGTTTCCTTTTTTTTCCAATGGTCTCAATTTTAAGGCTAGTGTAGGCTAAATCTTTAACGTATTATGTAGTAGACTAGTGTTATATTTGCGGTGTATTTTGCACTATTATAGAGTGTGCACAACTATTTCCAATTAACTAAAACACCAAATATTCATTATAGGAACGTTCTAAGTACCACACCATTTTGCACTTAGGCTAGTCAGACTATCGGTCGATCATTCGTCTGCATTTCAAACAGCTTCTGTGTGTTATGGCGTTCAATATCGTAATTGACGTGCCGGTAGCGTCCGTCCGAACCTGGTCGGAGCCGGCCGGATTATTGCTACTGCCGGCGACTGTACAAACGGTCTGTCAGTGTGTACTCGCTTTTATAGTATGGACTATATTGAGCATAGTGCTGTAGTTCAGCAATTGAGTGTAATAGCGTTGTAAAAGTAAGCGTTTCTTTATGGTTTTGTCTTTAGGTTAACAGTGTGCTATCTTTTTAGTTTAGAGGTTCTGTTCTTTTTTTATTTGATTCGTGATGAGCCAGCACTTGACCTCGATTTCGCTTGATGGAAAGGGATGAGGTGAATGGTGGAATGAATGAGCCAAATAGATGCCTGTTCACTCTTGCTTTGAAGGTTGACGGGTTACAGGTGGCCAGCATTTTATTAACTTGTATTGTTTGTGTGTATGTATTTAAAGGGATTAAACACGGGTCCAAAGTTTATATAGAGAAAACTGCTTTCAGGTGGGTGAAGCCACTGGCAAAGCTTGTATAATTACATAGGTCATCTCCTCAGCTTTTTCCTAACTAGCTTGGGAGGTCTGCTTCCAGTCTACCTAGATGCGGCTGAATACCTGTGTATAACATGAAGCGACTCTCTATCAGACCTCTACGATCCAGTTACTGGGCAACGCGATACTCCTTGAATAGACTGATGGTCAGACTTTCTGGCGTCTGACTATCTGTGACGAGTGTCAAAGATCTAGGAATGACAACCGGGATCAACAGCTCACCTCCACAACCCAGTTACCGGGCAATACACTTGTTTAGGCTGATGGTCAGACGGTCTGGTGTCTGACTATCTGTGACGAGTGTCAAACATCTACGAATTACATTGGGGACCAAGGCGCTTACGTGCTTTACATATAATTACATAGGTACAAGAAAGTAAAGTAACAATTTGTAAGGGCAAAATTAAAGCTGTATAATCAGGCGAGTGCATTATAAGCCGCCATGACAGTAATATCACCCTGCAATTTTTCATCAGCAATGAAGATTGACTGCTCAACTTATACAAACAATTCGCTAATTGATGGCAGTAGGTGCGGGCACTTCAGGCCATTCCACAATTTGTTATATCGACGGCCAATACCGTAATTGACACGTGTATAATACTGGCCATCGGTCTGTTGCAGGGGTGGCGAACCTTTTTACACGTACGTACAATTTCATCGTAGATTGTGCGGTCTTTCTTGACGTGTGTATGAAAAATATAGGCAAAATTAAAATGTAAACTACTGAGAAGAGTTGTAGGTGGCGTTCTGTAGGTGCTTTCATTCAGAAGTTTATGTAAAATACTTGCGAAAAAATCGTTAAATAAGAATAGATTAAGCGTAAAATATACTTAGCTACATACTTAGGTATTATTTAAATGTTATCTTCCCGACCCCATTTCGATTATATTGGTAAATTTCAACAGAGATTAGACAGGTATACAGGAGATCATAAAGTGTTCACGTGATGTTTCTTCACTTTCATAGTCTGATGGGCCGGCAATCTGACATGACCGGGGACCGGGAAGAGATCATGCGCACGACCAACAGTTTCAACAGTTCTTTCCGAGGCACGAGGGATCACACCGTCAACTTCCAAACTCTAGGCAGCTACAAAGTAATTCCTGACGGAACGCCCGGAAGCCTTTTTTGTCTAGCCTTGGAAGCGAACCCAGGACCCCACGCTCAGGTGGCGAGCTTGTGTACACGAGTCATATGCAACAGTGATAATACATTAAAGATTAGCTTACACTGACTTTAAAATTGAGATCACTGGAAAAAAAGAGACGTTCTTGCAGTGGGATAGATTAGGATTCAAATAAATATATTTTATTTTTTTTATGAGAAGAAAATTTTATATAAATAAAAGAGCACCAAGGTATTGTTAATAATGCAATAAAGGTCTATACATTATTGGAAGAATAAATAAATTATATTTTAGTGTTATACCCTTTTTTTGGGGTGAGAAATCATCCAATGACTTCTCGCTCTCTGGGGTGGAACAGGAGGGCGTGTCAGATTTTGACTCACTAAACAATAAAACCGTCCAAAAAGCGCATTCTTCAGTTGCCCTATGCGTTCTAGGAACACAGGCTTTCATCGCCGTTTTTCAAAAAAAAACTCGCGAATGTTATATCACGAGCTATATGTTTATCATCCCTGTTTAGCTTTGATGCAGAATTGGGGATCGGCTTTTAGGACACAAGATAAGGTAAAGGTATTGTTGTATGCAGGGGATTAATTCCGCAGGTTGGAGGAGTGCTTTGTATTGGTGGAGTCGAGTGATAACTGCGGAATTGATTTGCGTGATACTGTTAGACTATCATTGTCAATAACATTAGTGCAAAGAGATTTATAGCTACGTGCAGATTAGAGATTGATTGTAAATAAACCTGATAGCTATAAACCGAGATTTTTTTAGTCAAGAGTGAAAAATTCCCAGTTTTTCCCAGGTTACTTCTAGGCAAGCGTGCTCCATCTTCACTCAGCGTGCTTGACAGTGGTCAAGCGCGAGCTTATCAATAATAAAACAAACTGGGCAAGGGCGAGTCGGACTCGCGCACTGAGGGTTCCGTGCAAACTTAGCTATGTAAATAGTTCAATTCCCGAACTGAGTTACGAAGATTTTTCCGTGTCGCAAAAGTGTTTTTCTGTGACGTAATTACAAATTTACAGTTTTCAGATTTTTTCCTATACTTGTGCTATGAGACCTTGCTTCATGCCTTTCAGGATTATAGGTCAACGGGAAGTACCCTATGAATTTTGATTCCCTTGAGATTGTCAAAATATATGGATTTTTTTGCTACATAAATGGCCTTATTTTTTTTTTCGTTAACTCAGGAGTTTGATTTTTCACAGCTTCAAGAGACCCCAGACCTGAGTATATAAGTTTATATTTCTACTCGATACCTCCATGCGTTCTCGAGATAAAGGGTATTGACAGACAGACGGACAACAATCCTATAAGGGTACCGTTTTTCCTTTTAAGGTACGGGACCCTAAAAAGTAGACATGTAGCGACATTTATTACGCAACATACGAACTTAAACTTTTACAACCTGCATCGCGGTTTTACAGTTCTCAGACCAGACATAACACCGGTCTGGTGGGAGAATCCTTACTTTCAACAGAGGACCTATGTGGGATTTTACACCCGGTTCCACATGTCCCTAAACTGGTGACTCTCAACTAAGAACGTCAGCGAAGCTACTACTACATCATGACGTCATCATTGCTTCCTCAAGCTTATCCCTAATAGCTATATAATAATATCTCTGAAGATACTTACACAAATCACACTTTTATTCGAACAAAAAAAAATGCTTTAAAAAATCTTGTTAGCTTAAAAAAACTATTGTGGACAGTTTATTTACAGGAAGTTTAGGAAGAATAAAATTAGAGCAATACCAGTCAAAATAATACAAAAAAAAACTTAAAGCTAAATTGCAATAATTGCAATTGAGGTTTTGTTTACTGAAAGTACGAAGTATGAGCGAGTAAAAATAAAAAATAATAAGTATAATATTATATCATCATTGATGTACCTGTGTATTTTATAGACAAAACTATTTTTAAGTGTCAACTGCTTTCTCTAAAAAAACAACGCAAACTTATTCGTTTAGCAGAATACTGTGATTGTTTGTGATTGAAAAAACTTTTCCTAGCTCCCAATATTTGACAATTACTGAACCATTATGTGAGTTAAACTTTCAGGAAAGTTAGATTGAGAATACACAACAAACAGTGGAACTTATATAAAGGATCTAATAGTGCTTCCCATCGTTTAGGGCGAAGTACGTAAGGGCGAGTAAAATATGTGACAGCGTGGACACGCTTCGCGAAGCGGGGAAGAAATGTAACCTTTAGAGACCTTTAATATGTATGAACACTGTCCTCGAGATACATTATATTATAACGTAGAACAAACTCGACCGTTTCAATGAAAATAGGCTAGCTAACACACGATAACATCATTAGACTAAAGAGAATAAAAAATGCGGTTGTAAAAAGTTCATGCATTTTTTTTTTTCATTAAGCTTTATTATTTTAGTTTTGGGTTTTTTATCCACAAGGATACGCCAACCCCATTATAGCTTTGAGGAGTGGCTGGAGTGGCAACACGGCGCCCTCACCTTCTGCATGACGCAGGTCCTCACCGGACATGGCAAGTTCGGAAGGTTCCTGCATCGGATTCAAGCGGAAGAAACGCCCGGGTGTCACCATTGTGTGGACAGCCCGGAGGACACGGTGGGGCATACGGTGGCAGCTATCTTTCGCGTCGGGCCTTGGTTCGGGCTATGGTCCGGAGCGAGGAGGAATAGCAGGCGATCGCCTCCTTCTACGAAGTAGTAATGCTAGCCAAGGAGGACGCCGCACGCGTGAGGGAACGAAGGTCCTCACGCCCCAGCCACCGTAATTCCAACCCCGAGAGAGATGTCAGCAATCCGTAGGGGCCCAGCACGCCCAATGCCCGCTAGCTTCCTAGCTAGCGGGCATCGGCCCTGCCCGCGGGGGATTTCTAAAAAGGAAACCCGTAGTCCTAGAACGCAAAAGGTAATTGAAGGACACAGGTGTAGTTTTAGTCAGTAAAAGTCTGACACGCCTTCCCGCTCCACCCAGAGCGCGATAAGTCATTTGATGATTTCCACCCTAAAAAAAAAACATTATACCTTAACAATACATTATGAACTTAATAATACTTTTATTCTAAAATTTATAATATACTCGTACATTACTGATTCGAGATAAGTAGAGACTACAAAATTGTTTTATCAGATCAAACTTCATCATCATTTCAGCCGAAAGACTGTTGAATATAGGCGCCATAACGACCAGTCCTTTGAGCCTTGCAAGTTGCATCCATCGGATTCACGCGACTCTCACCAGGTAATCGGTCCACCTTGTAGAAGGCCTTCCAACACTGCGTCTTCCGGTACGTGATCGCCACTCCTGAACCTTTCGTCCCCATCGACCATCTGTTCTGCAAGCAATATGCCTTGTTGCATTAAGTCCGCCTATGTACCACTACTGTACATGAAGTTTAAATAAGTAAATGTGCGCTGCTCACTGCCAATTAATTTTGGCGATTTTTCGGGCTTTGTCGGTAACCTTGGATCTCCTTCGGGTATCTTTACTTCTGATGTGATCATGCAAGAAAACTCCGAGCATAGCCCGTTCCCTTTGCTAGATCAGATTTGGGTATGATAATATCGTCAGTTTTAGTTGTATTGCATAAATTCATCTAATATTATATCTAGGAAAAAACACTGATGACAGAGTCAGGGCCTTCTCTACTTGTACGAATTTTTGTACCAACATTATAAATTAACCTTCCAAAATCTTGAAAATTCCTGAATTTTTAAACAATGATCTCAAAGCAATGATAGTTCAGTTTTACGTCAGCTTAACGTTCAAACAAACTTTCCTAATACAGATTTCTCCGGCGTGCGATCAAAAAGTCGATTCACCGTCTTCATTACGGGGTGCCAATCACATCGTCCCGTGTGAAATCATAACTCAGCAAGACGCCAACCCCTCCCGCTAAATCTTTGGGGAAGCTCCATCTATTGCGTTTAATTATAGCCCGAGTCCCGACCCCAGCTCTCCACTACCTGAAGATCGTTAATCTTTCTTAAAGATATATACCCTGCCTTAGAAGAGGCTTGCTCGCAGTACTGTAAGCGCTTCATACAGCGCAGTACGTGTGCCTCGTCTAACGGCACAGTTTAACCTTTGCCGCTGTTTCACTACATTTGCTGCAGGGCTGGATTTGGAATGTGTCGCGAAAGGATACCAGGTTCATTCAGGGTTAATTTGTTATAGTTTTGATGGCAAGAGATATGAACACTTTTTGAAAGATTGTGTGTATGTTTGTTACTTTTTCACATTTGAATGGCTGAACGGATTTTGATGAAACTAGGTACACGGGTAAACCATGTCCTGGAACAGCACATAAGATAGAACTTTTTATCTAGGGTAATTTTCTACTATCACGTTAGTTTTATTATAAGTTTACTTACCAATTAGCTAAGTAACGTATCTTTTGTTACACCTATGAAATTTCACTCTCGGCAGTGCGAACAAAATTGTCACAGTAATCGATAGCACCTGAAAGCTGGCAGGGCGCCAGAACAAGGTTAAGCAGAAATGTTCAAAAAACCTGATTTATCTTCGACATGATATGGCCATTACTTAGGGCGGTCGCGGCGCCAATCTAATCTAAATCCGTCTCTGGTTCCAAATTGGAAAGTCTTTGAACTTTCCCCCCTGAGTATTAAGATGGGTACACGGCTTTACGTGTTCAAATCTCTGAATCGACGTTTATGTTTATTGATTAGCGGGACGAAGGCAGATTTCAATGAGCTCCATTAACCAATTTGGTTTGAGTTCAGATGGCTTAAAGTTTATAGCGTTTCAGCTATCAAGTTGATTAGCCGACGTCTGTCAACTGTTGCTTTGAACTTTTGATTTTGATTTACATAATGGTATATCTTTAAATGGGTCTTACAACGTGCTAAGTTGTGTTGTCTTTAGTTGATTTTCTATGGACTAAATAAAGTACGAGGAACTTTGACAGCATAGTCATTTTACTACTAAGTACATTTCTACTTAATTAAAATTCCCGAAGATGGAGAAAAACACCTAACAAGTCTGATTAAAACCCCAACATCAAATAAAACTCAATGTTGACCATAAATCACGATATTTACACTTGAAGCCATACAAACAAGTTTTTTCAATTTGTCCACATTCGAGTACACAAGCGGTTGTCCCAGTCTTTGACACAAGTCGTACAAGAGCTGTACACACAGTGTACAGACACAGTCTGGATACGGGGAGCGCTAAGTAAATACTCCTGCGTCGGTGCTCGCTTTCAATTAACGTAGTACGTACAGTCTACAGTTAGCTATGATACCTGCCTTTGATGTCCTCTCATATTCGTTCAACTGAAATGTGTAACTTGCTTTTGTGAATGCTCATTTTGTAAGCTAATTTAGTTGATGGTTCGCGAGTTTATTGATTGTTTGCGTTTGGACAGTTCAATAGTGCTGTTATTGAGGGGTGTGTGGGCGTTATGCAACTCTATAACTATATATATTATAACTTCTCCCGCTCTGGGTGGAGTAAGAGGGGGTGTGCTTTTAAAAGTATGCTTTTTACTGTCTTAAACCACCTTATGCGTTCTAGGGTCACGGTAAATCTTTCGATTCCGTAGTTCTATGACTGTAACCTTGGGTATCGAATAGTATTACGTTCATAACTTCAAGATTATCTTGAAACATCAACCACAATTTAGAAAGAATGCTTCATGTAAGAACGTGAACTCTCCAAAATAAAGTACAGACAGTTTCAATACAGAAAACACAACATAACAAAATTGAAAAAGATTTACGCAACTTTAACATTTAATAAGACCGACGGTCTCCAACGAGCCCCTATAGAGACAGCGACATAAATGTCCTCAACAAAAATGAAGATGCTTCCCTGAAACTGGAAGATTTATACACTCGAGGTCCTCTGAGCTTCAAACCGAAGACAATGGAAAGGTCTCGACAAAGTTATTTAAATTACGCGACAATTTTCTTGGGCCATAACGTTTAAGTGGTGGAGGCGTCGAGACCCAGCTAAATGAGGTTTTAAGCCGTCGTTTCCATGAAAAGGGATTCGCAAAGCAGATTTGAGGCAGACGTCGAGGCATGGGTACAATGGTGGGACTCATCCCGTGATCCCACGGCCTGACAACTCTACGCGAACACTTGCATTGTTTTACGAATATACTGTGGCTTATGACACTTCAAATTAAGCGAGACGAATTCCGTCTTTTGTTTCCATTCATTCAATATTTTCTGCCATAAATTGGTATTTATAATGCGTTTGTTTTATGAGCTGGTGATTGAGTCTTGATTTTAATATAAGCCCTGGCGACGTGTTTGAAATAAAGGTTTAACTTCATTAAATGTTTAATGCTTGCTCGAGTGATAAACACCGCTCATGGAAATTGGGTTATGACATTCACACTCATAAAAGATGGTCTGTTAATTCATTATTTTTCTTAATTAAAGAAGGTTTATGTTTTAATACTCAAATGAGGCTAGCCGGATGGATATGGAGTAAGCATGCAGCTAGGTTGCTCTGTAGTTGTAAGAGCCTTTAAATTGAAACGTATTCCATAGGCAATTTTCGTGACTGATATAATGATTTTATCGTACAACACACATTCACACAACACATACAAGTATTCATTCTCTTTTACATATATATTTTTTAAAGAAACTGCCCCACACTAAGAATTAAGGCTGCGGGAATATTTGAAAGAGTAATCGTGGCACTAGAACGCAAAAAGCAACTGAATTTTCCGTCATTGGTAGGTTTTAGTCAGTTATAGTCTTACACACCCTCTCAGTCCACCCTAGAGCTAGAAAAGTATTTTGATGATATCCCAACTAAAAAAAAACACACTGCGCACAAGTTGTGTGACCACACACGCTGATTTGGGTGGTCTCCATACATTTTATACGGAAACTAAACTTGTAGAGCTATGCACACTTGATCCACGCCACGCGACGTCGTTCTGCGTGTTACACGTGTGCGTCGTTCTATTGAATTTTTAGCTAAAGGGGTGACCACATGGCTGCAAACCAACGTCCCAACCAAGGTGACCTTGCTAGTTTCCATCCGTGTAGACAGCAGTTATAATCCATGACCTTCAACGCCCTTGGTTGGCAGGTGCGTTTTCCCAAACAGTGAACGTGTTGACACGTGGTTTACATCCATGTAGCCGCAACACAAACCAAACACATAACCCAAGGTCACCTTGGTTGGAACGTTAGTTTGCAACCGTCTGGAATAAAATTAATTAGAGAAGGGTTTAAGAATTACTCCCGTAAACTCGCAAGACACCCAGACCCGGAACCACTATCTGTAGGCCATGTAAATATTTGCTCCGAGTAACAATCATACAGCCAATAGCTCAACCACTGCACTAAACTCATTTTCCAACTTGCAATTTTTATAAAGACCTGTTGTACATATAAATAAATGTCTTGCTCGTATAAAATAAAATGGATGATAATTTGGGACATTCTGCGGGATAGTTGAGCGTTTAGTTCGAGACGAGCTCGCAATAACTATTGTTATAAGGAGACATTTTTATGACTATCTCAAATTGGAAGAACTTTTATCGACTTTTCCAATGTTGAAAGATTTTGCAATAGTTTAGCATTTGTGAAATATTCCTGCTTTAGATTATAATTTGTGTGTCTGTCAAAAATACTGGTTAGCAATGAGGATAGTGTCTGCGTCAACAAGATTTTGCCATTGTTTGAGTATTTGCTTCCTATGCAATAAACCTGACATTATTCGGAAGCACAGTTTGCGTTACCTCTGGGGTGAGGAAATAAAGTAAGTCACAAGATCTTTCTTTGGTTTGGGAGACAATAGTTTTAAACTTTACCTACCAACAGTTTCACGCGCGCCTCAAGGAGATATCAGCAACTGTAGGTCCCCAGCAGGGTCAGGAAGCCTACTGGGGCCAAGGGTCTGATTCTGAAAGGAAGACTCGGCCCTAGTACGAAACGCAATGAAGGAACAGGTGTGGGTTTTAAGTCAGTAATAGTCTGACACTATCTCTCGCTCCGCTCCGCATAAGAGCGGGGGATGTCATCGAAAAAAAACCTACCAACAGTTTTAGATTGTTTAAAAGCACAGAATAGGTCATTATGGCGGCACTTGGGGGAGGCCTATGACCAACAGTGGACGTCTTTCGGCAGAAATGAACGAATGAATGAATTAATTATCAGGCACAAATTCAGATTTTGTAAACCCTAAAAAACTTTGCCCGGCCCAGAACTCAAACCCAGAACTTCGTGCTCAAAAGAAGGTGGCGGAAAGCGGAGAGGACATCCTCAGACCCCAACAGCCACGACGTCTCAGAGTTTGATAGTTGCAAAGCGATTCACAGTCACTGCAGGCGCGGGCTTTCGGAGGGCGAGTAATGGGTAGCTCGCCGTCCGATAAGCTCTAAAGAGCTGTCAGCGAAATTGTCATTGTTGGTATTGTCTATATAAAAATGTTCAGCGCGATCTAGTGAGATCATGGTCCCACTTGGGTCCGTAGCATTCATCTTTCACTTATTATCCAATCTATTATATATATTTTTTTAATTTATTGGATTCTTTTTTGTGATTATAATTTATTGAATATTGGGATTTTAATTTTTGAATAAGTATAATGATTTTAATTTATTGTATTTGTTTAATCTTTTTAATATGGATGATTTCATTTATGGGTTTGTACATGAAATAAATTAATTTTATTTTTTAATTTTTTTTTTTTTCCTCAGACCTGTCTGCCACTCACACCAATATAAACGCCTGCGCTATATAACTAACACAGCCCAAGGCGATCGACAAAAGGTTGTGTGCACCTATGGTTGTATGTTTCTATATACACGGTGTGCATAACACCTTTGTCTAATCCTTTGTTGTTGTTCTTTCCGTTAATTTGTTGCACTATCTACAGAATGATCGCAGTTCCGGAGGATAGTACGATCGGTGCAATTTGTTTCTTGGTAGCTTTCATCAGGAAGTGCTTTTCTTTTGTGGTTACAATGCCAACGATGTTAAAGTTGGAAGCTTTGATAAAAATTTAAAATAGTACATTTTCATGCAAGTGCAAGCCAAAGTTTGTCAATGCTGCTGATGTGGGATATACACCTGAGTCGAAAGGTCATGCAGTTTTGAAATCGAAAGACTACAATGACAATTGAATGACGATTTTCAACACAATTTCTGAAAAGTACTTAATAGCTAATATATTAAGTAAAACTTTTTTTTTTGCTAAATACTTATAGGATATTTATTTGTATAATTCAATAAACACACCTAACTAATTAAAACTATATATACACTAAAGGCAAAAACTACTAGCTAAAATATGGCGTCATGAAACACCTCCGCATCGCTGTCGACTGCAAGTGTGCCAAAACGTTGGCGGTATTGCCACGTTGTATGGCAATGCTTAATCTCTGACCATGGTAAAAGCCAGCCCTTGGGTCACGCAAAGTATCAACTAAGTGTTTTGATAATTCTTTGAAAAGCGTATGAGCAAAACTAAGTAAAACTAAATAAAACCAAATTAAATATGGGATGTAGCTAGTGTTTTTGTTTCGTGTGAATTGGTCCGGCCACCAGACTGATAAAATACATATAATTAATTGTGACGGGATCTAGCCGCCGTACTTTTACAAACTAGTACGAAAATCACTTCATTGCACCTAAAGGCGGTTAAGGTAGGAGCATGTTTTTTGAAAAAGTGTATGGAAAATAATGTGTGGCATTAACACAAAATAATTTTGCATTTAATTATTTTAAAATAAATTCTGGCCTAAGTGCTCGCTGACCCGCCAACACTAATTTATATTTGTACTTTTTATAGAAAATCAAAACTATTTCACCATAATACGGGGCACTAAAGTTATTATGGTAGGTAAATACATTTCTAACCTTAGGCCTACGCAGACCGGGACGGTCATGGCAAATAATTAAAATTTTTACCAATGGACATTCAACTATATCGAAATAGAAATACGATATAAATTCCTATGCTTTAAAATGATCCCGTGGCGTCGAAAGGGATATCATCGCACGGAATTGAAAGACGCGTTACGGGCTCCCGCGGCAGGATGCCGTGGCGCGCTGCGGTAGGCGACGGCATGCCGAAGGACGCCAGCTCCCACCAACACTCTATCAAACGCTTCTTATGATTGAAATATGTGTCGGGCAGTAGAAGCTGCCGTGGCATACTTCGACATGACGTGCACTGCCGTGGCAAGGCGCTGGAATGCCGCAGTATCTAAGTGGCTAGTGTGCGCTGACTGGCGGCAAAATCAAAAAATTTGCTATGCCGTTCCGTTCTGCGTAGGCCTTTATCAAGCATATACGTACGAGCAATTAATCAACTAGTTCACGACAAAATTCTTAACTGTTTCACGGTGATAGTAAATAAAAAACCGTTGCCTAACAAAGTAATTAAATAACAGTGTAACATAATTTGTTGCCGTGCATAAATTGAACGCCAGTCAATGTAGACACTACACTTGGCACCTAATGTATGCACGCCCTTAGTTCACAATTAGTTCACGTTTAATATGACAATGTTGCTGGTTTACACTTCTCCTGTTTCTTTATTCTTCACTAGCTGGTCCTGCTACAGACCAGTAAAATAGCACAATACCATTTAGTCACAAATTCAAGAAGTTTTTGAACAAAAATTTTAAAAATTGCGTTTAATAAAACAATGTGATTTTGATATTACAAACAGACACTTGAATTTTATTTATATGTAGATATAGACTAAGTTATACCCGCAGCTTCATTCGCATGAAATCCCTTTTCACCCTCTTAAAAGTTGAATTTCGAGAAATCTGCCCTCATCTACGTCTTAAAATCACCTGTGAAAAAGTTTTGCTTTCTAGGCCCAAGAGTTTAAGCTGTGTATTGATTAGTCAGTGAGTCAGGCGTTCTCTTTGATATATTATATACAGACATATATGATATATAAAGATTAGGTACAAAACAATTAAAATCACGACAGCTGATGCACACAGGCAAGTTTCTTTAGAAATAAGCATCAAGAGGAAGATAAATAAACATTTAATAAACAGACAAGAAGAAGAAAACAGAAAAATAGGTAAAAAGGTTGTACCTATTTTTAGTAGATTTAATAAGATTGCTTTATGTATGTGCGTTTGTTCTGTGCTCATTGATAAAAATTTTCTTTCTTCAAGTAGGTAACTACCACTTTCAGGCTTCTATTTAAAAAAAAATGTAATCAAGTAAATGGCACAATACTTACTATTCATTATATCTCGTAAAAGTTAATTGAAAATAACTAAACAGAGTGCTTTAGCGTTATTATTACCATTCGACCAGTTTGTTCCATTATAACATCGATGAAGTGGCGGTTAGCCGTGGTTCTTAGCCTGTTATGGAAAAAACTGGGCAAGTGCGAGTCGGACTCGCGCACTGAGAAACTGCACTGAAAGTTTATAAGGTAATGTACATCATATATTTTTTTTAGTTTTATCATTGTCTTATTTTAGAAGTTACGGGGAGGGGACACATTTTACCACATTGGAAGTGTCTCTCGCGCAAACTATTCAGTATATAAAAAAATTATATTAGAAACCTCAATATCATTTTTGAAGACCTATCCATAGGTAAAAATTTGAGTTTCAGTTCTAAGTATGGGGAACCCCCAAAATTTTGTTTTTTTTTTACCATAATTTCTATCCTTAATTTCATGATCTTATTAGGATGTGTTTTTTTTTTAATTTATGGAAGTCATCCAATGACTTCTCCCACTCTGGGTGGAGCGTGAAGGCGTGTCAGACTTTTACTGATTAAAACCACACCTGTGTCCTTCAGTTTCCCTTTGCGTTCTAGGACTACGGGTTTACTTTTCAGAAATTTCCTAGTCTAATAAATAGTCCTAGTTAGCGGGCGTCAGCCCTATATGATGTGGTGGGAGGTAGAGGAAGGCTAAAAAAATATGGATGGCTTGTGTGAAGGAGTGTGAAAAGGGAGTTAGTGATGGCATGACGCGTGACAGAACGGAATGGAAGAGAAAAACATGTTGTGCCGACTCCAAGGCAGGAACATGATGATGAATTACACGATCTTATTAGCTTGACAGTGGATCAGCCAACTGGTTCATCATTTCAGCCGAAAGACGTCCACTGTTGGACATAGGCCTCCCCCAAGTGTCACCACAATGACCGGTCCTGTGCGTCTCGCATCCATCGTATACCCGCGACCCTCACAAGATGTAACAACTTGTAGGAGGGCTTCCAACACTGCGTTTTCCGGTACGTGGTCGCCATTCCAGAACCTTTCATCCCCATCGACTATCTATTCTGCGAGCAATGTGCGCTGCCCACTGCCACTTAAGTTTGGCGGATATCTTCATATTCCTCTTATGGATTCATCCAACTGGTTGTGGGATTGTTTATAAGACTCACTTCAGACCTGGAACGCAAAGAGCAACTGAAACAACACAACTTGGTTTTAGTCAGTAAAAATCTGACACTTCGTCTTGCTCGCTTATTTGATGACTTTCTACGCAAAATATAAAAATTATAGCCTTTTTTTACGTGGGAAATCAGCCAATGACTAGTCTCGCTCCAGGGCGGAGCGTGAGGGCGTATCAGGTTTTTACTGACTAAAATTCACTTCTATGTTTCTTCTTTGCCTTCGATCCAAGGCCCCGTGTATAAAAAAAAAGGTTAAAAATACATAAGGTATGTGTAATGCTAGAACATTTTGTTTTAATTAAAGATTAAATATAAGAGAGTTTTCAAAAACAACCTGCACTAGGCGAGGAGTATCCCGTCGGAACATTGACATATAATTATCTAGCGACGCAGGAAACTTCTATTTTAGACGATTAATTAGCAGAAAAATTAAAAACGCAACTTGTTCATAAACACAGAATCACAGTTCGGAACATATAAATTTAAAACAATGGATTAAAGTATTGCCAACCCAAAAAAATAAACTATTGTATGAGCTCGGTAAAAAAGGAGTAAAGTACACGATGATACATGGCATGTTAAATATCTGCCAGCAAAATTAGCATTTACTAAGTAAGTAGTCATTTATTTTGCAAATATGGGTACAGTATGGTGATAAATTGATAACAAGTAGGTTCAGCCATATTTTACTAATAGCAAAAGAGAAAAACAATAAATAAACTCCCATCAGATACAGGTCATAGACAGCAAAAGTCCGTCTCTAAACAGAGAACTCGCAAGTTTTCATGAAATATGGAACCAGATAAAGCATCAAGTCCCCGAATAGTTTGCAAAGAAATGGTTGTAGTTTACCCTAATGCGATACACTCAGTCATCGGCCCTTATCTAACTGAATATATAGTGGGTTCTTCAGCTATTAATCAAATAGTAGTTTCAGCGGAAAAATGGTTGGAGTTCATAATTCTGTCGCTTTGATAACATCTCGACGGATGAAGACGATTTATTGAACTGTTTGATGTTCGCTTGCAGTTATGATGGAGCTGTAAATAAAATTGGGAGAATATCTTTTCGGCCGGTGGTTAAATCAGGAAATGGTGTGGAAGAAATCTCTAGGTTTTTAAGGAGATTTTAATGTAAGCAACCTGATTCTTTTAATCACGTCTATTAATCAGGTTAGAATCAAGTTACTAGAGCTGGCCATATCTGCAGATTGGAGAATGGTCGATGGACCAAAAAAGTAACGGAGTGGATACCCAGAGAAGAAAGCAGTAGGGGCCGACCAAGAAAAAGGTGGGAAGACATTTTTTGGGAGAGAGTTGGACCAGGGTGGATGACTATGGATAGGGACAGGAAGCATGTGAAAGTAATGGGGGAGGGCTACGCCGAAGAGGCGATTACTACTTAGAGGCATGATTTATATTATAAAGCATAATTATTATAAAATAGGCAACTTAGTGTAAAGCGTAGAAATAAGTAACTCAATTTATGTAAGAAATAGAATAAAGGCTTTTTTACTTTATTTAAATGTAATTGATGTAGTTGATGACACAGCACGGCAACTGGAGTAACCTCTCGAGCGCCTGACATTTCGAGAGCTTTCCTAATGAACCTCTGCGGTGTTATGTGACATTAAAGAGGATTGAGGTGCTTTCCACCGGAGATGTGCGATGATGCTGCGAGGATGTTAAACCTAAGCTACGCAATTATTTGACCTTTATCGTCATGCTTCTGGTAGTGTAGATGTAGATAGACAGTAGTCAGCACAACCTATAATAATGTTTTTTATTTTATTTATTTGTTGAACATGAATACAAAGTCCTTCTGTCAGAATAATAGAGATTATATTTTACAAATAATTTGTTTACCGTTAGAATATGGATGTATACATTTGAATGTTTTTTTTTAGTTTGGTAGCAAATGTATGAAGTCAACCTTCTCGGCAAAATTCGCATTACAATAAAATTCTCAGCTCCATTTCACCGAGGTCGTTGTCCCTGTTTCAATGATTCCACATATTGACCAGTTGCATAGTCAATTGAGGTACAAAACTACACGAATTTTAACATCAGAATATTCACTAGTATTAATTTGCAAATAATTAAAAGAGCTGCTGATCGTCACTGGAAGAAATTCTGCCGAAACCGCCATAATAATGTGATGACCTGGTTGTTTGCTATCCAATATTAACAAAGCCTAACTATTCTAAAATTACATATTCGTGTCGAGTCGACTGATGTCATCACTGTAGCACACATAAAATATGTATTATTGTAATATTAAAAAAGTAACAAGGCTGTTTGCAGCTGGTCATATATTTTCCATGGTTGACATTTATTAAGTATGCATAGGGATGGCTTTATGTCCCTTGTTCTTTTATTGGATAATCTATGGTTTGACAGCTTTCGTGGCTTATGTGATATATGATTTTGATATGACTGTCTTATCTATTGAAGATTGTATCAGTTAAAAACCATGACGGCACGGTTCTTACAGTGATTTAGCGATTGGCTGCCTCTATTTTTGATCATCCAATAATTTCTCTCGCCCTTGGGTGGAGCACGAGGGCGTATCAGTCTTTTACTGACTAAAACCCACTCCTGTTCCTTGTTTGCTATCGTTCCAGGGCCCCGGGGTACACTTTCGCAGAACCCATGGCCCCAGTAGGCTTCGACCTTGCTGGGCCCCCACGTTTTACTGACATCTCTTTGAGGTGCGCGTAGAGCATAGATTATACTCTTATACTGGTAGCGTAGAGCTTGCGCGCCGTCGACGACTCGAGCTCGGCTTATGGGAGCTACGGTGGCTGGAGATCAGGATCCCGGCGGCTGGGGTGTGAGGGCCGTTCCCTCATGCTTGCGGCCGCCTCGTTCGCTAGCATTCCTCCTCGCTCCGGACCATGGCATGTACCAGGGCCTGGCTCGAGAGGTCGTTGCCGTCAATCACACCCACGAGGACACGCACTGCGGTGTTCTGCCCAAGCAGGGCACATCTCTACTGTATGTACGGGCGTTTCTTCCGCACGAATCCGGTGCAGAAACCTCTCGAACTTACCATGTCCGGTGACGTTTACGTCATGCAGAAGGTTAGGACGCCGTGACGTCTTTCCAGCCATTCCTCAAAGAAACATACCGCCCTAATTATGGCGTGCCCAAGCGATTGGCCGCTGCGTAGCGTAACGCGGGTTCGCTTCTAACACGGAAAAAACGTTTGTATGGTCTATAGATGATTGTTCCGGGTCTGGGTGTCTTGTGTATGTGAGTTTACAAGTTTATGAACGCACTCACGGCACATAAGTAAAGGTAGAACTACATTGCGCACACGTGTGCCACACACGCCGATCTGGGCGCGTCGGTCTCCATACATTTTATATAGAAACTAGACTTGTAGAGCTACACTTGATGCACGCCACGCGACGTCGTTCTACAAACACAAACACTACAACAGACGTGAAATTTTATCTCACACTCGCAATAACTCGCAAAATGTTCTCCGAAACGCTACTATGAACGTCACGTTTAAAAACGTAACTTTTCTAGTACCGTAAAAAAATCTTACACTCGCTTTTTCGGTTTACAATACTTTCCGCCAGGGGCGCTTTTTGCGTTTTCATACATTTAACACTCGATACGGAAACGCGTTAGTAGCGTTTTCTATGTGACAAAACTCACACTCGAGGTACAGGCGTGTTACACGTGTGGGTCGATCTAATGTAGTTCTAGCTTTATTCCTGTTGTGGGGAATATTTGAGAAAATATGTGATACGAATTTCAAGCAGTAACGGTTATATTTTTGGTAACTTATGTGGTGTCGTTTTAACCAAAAGATTTTCACTCCTGGGTACATGACTCCCGTCAACGTCGTCACATTAGCACTCATGATGACCCTCAGTAAGCCATCAATCTATCTTTTGTGAGGAGTTACAAGCCTGCTTATTCCGGTACGAAGTCGCTACTTAGTACTAAGTAGCGACTTCGTTTTGGTGGTGTTTTTTTTTGGTGGGAAAATCATCTAATGACATCCCCCGCTTTTGGGCGAAGCAAGAGGGCGTGTCAGACTTTGACTGACTAAAATCCACTACTGTTCCTTCTTTGCCTTCGTCCTAGGGCTCTGGGTTTCACTTTCACACTACTAGTGTAGGTATAGTAAAGAAAAAAATCATCCCAAAAACCAATCAACCTAATTATATTATTAATAATTTAATTACCTTATTAACATGATTACCACCATGATAGCACAGATAATAATCTCATAACCATTCATCGCTAATCCCTCTGACTTATACACACATACAAACATATATACACACACCTCTCAAATGTTCGCTGTACTTACGTTTGGCGTCGAGTGTATTGAGTACTCAGTCCAAGTGGGGATAAGAGTACACTGGTGATTATCGTTGCTCTTAAAGGGTATCTGGAGATTCACTTAGTAATAATGAGCTTTTGTTACTAATACGACGGATTTATTTTTACTATTCCTTTGTTTAAGTTGGGTTGAAAAAGTACATTGAAAAGGTAACAAGGTTTTTTTTTTGAGTTTTTAAATTGTCTGTCTTTACTGACTAACAAAACTGTGTATCTTCAATTGCCCTTTGCATTCCAGGGCTGCGGTAATTCTTTCGAACATTTCCGTGTCATTCACGCAGGCTTGGTTCTTGACCTGTACCATGACGTTTAAAGTAAGATTGTTTCATTCTTATTTCCAGTGTGGGTAAGAGATGGCGCTAGACAACCTGTATAGCTCTGTCTCTTACCCACACTGAAATAAGAATGAAACAATCTTACTTTGAACGTCATGGTAACCCCCCTTATTACCGGACAACCGGACAGCACGTTACCTATTGCTCGTCGACTGCAAGCCAGCAGGCCTGGAATCGCCTTGCGACTTCCGTCGCCCTGCCTAGCGTATTTCCAACTATTTTGGGGTCAATTTTTACCAAATCAACTTGGATGTAGTTGACTGAATACCATTTAACACGGAGCAACTTTTTGTCTGACCTCTTTATCAAAGTAAGTGGGTAACATTTACTGGGTTGACTAGGTCTCCCCTTGGGAAGACTGACTGTTGCCGGTTGGTATCTTGCTTTATTTCTACTTTATCGATAGTAGGTATTAAACTAATGTCGACGCTCCACCTATGCTATGCGTATGCTATCGATGTTCTACGTGCTGATGGAAACTAACCCTAGATTAGATTTGTTTGCTGATGAATGAAAGTTTACGGTTCTGTGAGAAAACAGAGTGGTAGAAAAGAGAGTGGAAGGATTGACTTATTTTAGTAGCTATTTTCCCAACCAAGCTATACCAACCGTAGATACTGTGGTTCTTGTTAAAGGAAAATCGGAGCAGCTTTCGTCTAGTTCTTATAATAAATCTTGGAACTAAGTTTAATCTACTAAGTTTAGTTATGTTGAATAGATATGTAGTTGACCTTCATAAGCATAAGCAGCCTTATAATGCTCCCACTGCTGGGACTCAGGCTTCCTTTCTAGGACAGAGAATGGGCCATAATTAACCACGCGGGTCCAGTGCGGGTTGGGATGTAACAAGTCTTCGAAATTTTGGTCTAGGACATGCCAGTTTTCTCACGATGTTTCCTTCACGGTTTTGAGAGCAGTGGTAGTGAAATATATTACACAAATTAATGCGCCTGGCTGGGTTTGAACCCAGGACTTACAACTCGTAAGTCGGGGTCGTTATCACTCGGCCACCACTGCTGCTGTATGTAATCCCTAAACAAGAAAAAAAAAATGAAATTTCTCTCTTTTTTGTATCTAGGCACATTGATTCGATGACTCCAGTAGCTAATTTAAATAGCAAAACCCATTAGTGAAATTATAATGAGTTAAATAGTGCACTTATGTACGAGTATAATGTATGTATGTTGTGCAGGTAAGTACTTAAATCCCACGCTCTATTTCAAATATTATGAAAACCCACAATCATTCAATAGAAAGCTTTTACCAAAATTGGTCGGTGTCAATTTTGTTTTAACTCATGTTAGCCAATAGAAAAGTTGTGAACTCTGAATGGAATTTTGGCATTCTGTTTCAAATTCGTGTTTATTTTTAGTAACTCCAGTGCCATTCAAAGAGACCGGGAATGAAATATCGAGTGTTCGTGATGAATGCTCGATATTCAATGAATTCACGTTGCGTGACTTTGCCTTAGTTACTGAATTAATGACACGATTTTGTAGTTTCAAGGATTAATATGCTAGAAAGTTTGGTGTAATTAACCTTTAGCGTCTAATTATGATGATTAAAGGTATGAGGAACAGGGTGAAAAGTTCGGCATTTTCTTTATAAAATGGAGGATTTTCCGACGAGAGGATTGATGTGGCTGGTGAGCTAACACCAGACGAGTGTTTAGGGCTCCCTGATGTTTAAAAAAACGGGCAAGGCGAGGCGGACTTGCGCACTGAGGGTTCCGTACAAACTTACCTCTGAAAACAGCTTAATTCCTGAATTGAGTTACGAAGATTTTTCCGAATCGCAAAAAAAGTTTGTTTTTTGTGACGTAACTACAAATTTACAGTTTTTCTTTAAGTACTTGTGCTATGAGACCTTGCTTCATGCCAAATTTCAGGATTCTAAGCTAACGGCAAATACCCTATGAATTTTGATTCCCTTGAGAGTGCCGAAATATACGTTTTTGTGACATAAACGGCCGTATCCTTTTTTTCGTTAAATAAGCTGATTTTGTCAAAGCTTCGTGGGGCCGCAGACCTGAGTATATGGTTTTAATTTCAACTCGATACCTCCACGCGTTCCTGAGATAAAGGGTCTTGATAGACAGACGGACAGACAGACACAGACTGACAACAAAGTGATCCTATAAGGGATCCGTTTTTTCCTTTTGCGGCACGGAACCCTGAAAAATTATTAATTCCCTGCTGCTAGCGGCTTCACTCGCATAGTAGTAGAAAATTATCTCAAGGGAAGTTACTCCTGGTATAAAAATATCCTATGTACTATTTCAAGACTTGTAGCTTAGACTTGAGCTTGTAGCGACATCTACGGCGTCACATAAGAACTAATCCTGCAGCGCGTAATCAAAGTTCTCCGCGCGATAAGAATATGTACGACAACCCGAAATCATCTATCGGGTAGTAGCCCACCAGACATAACACCCATCTGGTCGGAGGATCCTTCCTTTTTCACGGAGGTTTGCGGGACTTTACTCTCTGTTCCGCATACCTATAAACGGGTGACCCTTGACAAAGAACGTCAACGTAGCCTTCGTGCAGCTACTACTTCGTGATGTCATCATCACTTCTTCAAGCTTTCGAGCAGCGAGCCATACAGCCAGCACCCACGGCTTTAAATGGTATCCTGACCACCAGAATGCCTACCTGGTCATACCTGGTCATTACCCTCAGCCTTATCAGCGAACTTGGCGAAGCACACTTCACCTTCGGCCATTCACATGAAGAGCTATGAAGAACTTCTCCTGGTCGACGCCAGCAGTCAAGCCCTACGTCGCATAGCACCGCTCCAAATCACTGGAGCCAGCAGCACTACTCCGACTCACCGGAGCCTGCAGCATCATCCCAACTTACTGGGACAGCACCACCCCGACTCACTGGGGCATCACCGCAGACAGTTCCGACTCACCGAGAACTATGCGGCATTCGGTTCCGACGCACTGGAACCAACCTACCACTGGCCTGGCACGCATCAAGAAGCATAAAGAACCATTGATCTCCGATCTCCGGAGGGGAGTGATGTAGCAACATCTATAGCGTTACATAAGAACTAATTCTGCATCGCGCAATCAAAGTTCTCCGCGCGATTAGAATATGTACGACAGCCCGAAATCATCTATCGGGCAGTAGCCCACCAGACATAACACCTGTCTGGCCGGAGGATCCTCCCTTTTCCACGGAGGTTTGCGGGACTTTACTCTCTGTTCCACATACCTCCAAAAGCTGTTTCAGCGTGCAAAACTAACAAACATACAAATATACCTTTCGCCATTATAATATTTGTGTGATTGCTAGAATTTGTACTACAGTTTAATTGGTATGTGGCAATGTAGATGGCGCCACATGTGCTTGAACATGGGTACATTATAGGCCGATTATGCTTATGCATTATGTTGCATAAGTTTTGATAGATTCAAGATCAACTCAGCCTATTGCAGTCCATAGCTGTACTGAGGCTTCTTCCAAGCCATGCCACTACATCAGGCCTTCCGCCTTTCACATCCAGTCAAACGCTTATTTTTCTATTATAAAAGAAAATCTTGAACATGACTTAACTTTTCCGTTGCATCCATTATAATATTCTCTTTATAAATAAACCATACATGAGCAGTTGCGAACCATATTAGAGCAATCCTACAAGCGTTCTCGTATCAGTGCCTGAGTTTAGAACTCGTTATCGTGCGCGAGCGGGCCCGAAGTTTGCCGAGGCCTCCCGACGTCGCCCGAAGCCAGCTTCTTCACTAACAATAAATGCTTTGTCAAAGTTCGACCTGCCACCCGGCTAGATAACCGGCTTGCGTTTGTTTCAAACTAACTTGTCAGGTATGTTTCTTTTCATGATTTTTGTTTGTAGCTTCAGAGAGAAGAGATTTAAAATGGTGGATTTTATTGTTGAGGTGTTAAGAATTGAATTTTTATTTAATAATAATAAAAATATTCCACAACTATCACACAACGCCGTCTAGCCCCAAGCTAAGCAGAGCTTGTGTTATGGGTATATATATATTTCTAAATACATATATATTATAGATAAATTACATCCAGACACAGAACAAATGATCGTGCTCATCACACAAACATTTGTGATGGGTAGGAATCGAACCCACGACTTTCGGCATAGCAGTCAGGGCCACTAACTACTACACCAACAGGCCATTCAAAACCACTTCGCAGTTTATAACATTAAAAACTATTCTGAACGTCTTCTGCGTCTCTTACCAGTTTGTTTTTTAATGTTAAGTATAAACTCTATGACCTCTACTATTTACCACACTGGACTGGTGGCTGTCAAAGTGCTTTTGTGCCCGTTTGATATTCGCCATTTTGGCGCTGTCGGCCGTAGCGAGTGTCTTCGGTACGGTAGGCTCTGCAGAGAATTTTTGCTACATCAATCAGGAACAGAATTTTATCGTCACGATAATCTGTGAGCCATCCTTGTTTTTGTAGTCCACTGACGTAAGTAATATCGATTATAATCCGCTACAATATCAAATAGATAAGATATACCGGCCTTGGCCGTCAAAAAACTGTCTACCAAATTAGTGTTAGTTACTAATATTGCTACATAATATTTACCTTTTTGAAATTTGGGGATTTCCTCTGTCTCACACGCACTAATATGAGATTAGACTTATATATAGATAATCTACGTAATTAGGGTCCAGGTCGATATATCGATCTATAGATCCTCTGCACGGGCTTATTTGTGGCTAATGTTTTTTTTTTAAACAGCATGAGATATTCTCGAGTAACTTGCCAAAAGGAGACTTAAAAATAAAGGAGACGTAAATTGCGTGTCGCAGGTTCAATTCCCGCATGGAACCAATATTTGTATGGCACATATAGGGATAGACTATCCCTGTATGTGTAACATATATTTTTAATATCTATAGAAAAGCTATGGTGTGGTCGACGACGGAGCAAGTTGGTCTAGATGTATGTAACCTTTCACTCTTGGCTTTAAGTTCCCAGGTTTTAGTATTGTTCTATCAGGAAACACAGACCTGAGTCTGTGTTACTTGTGTTGTTGTAGTTGTAGGTACTGGGAATACTTCTCCTTAGTCTGCTTAAGAATGAAATTCTCTACTGGAAAATAATTATGTTCTATACTAGGCGTCTGTACGCAGCCGAAAAAAAATCAAATGTTACTCGGAAAAATGACTCAATGAATTTGCCTGCAGCGGTATTCCCGTCCGATTATAATTTAGGTGTCCTCAAGGCTTGACTGAATAGGCTCTTAATAAACTAGTGCGATTCATTATCATCGATTGCACACTATATCTATCATTAAAAAAAATAAAAGACAGTCAAAATCTTTCTTTTTCAAATTATTTATGGCCAGTGCATAATAAGAGGAACATTAAATATCTAAAATAATATTTTATCTATAAAAAAGGTGAAATAATATTGTATAGTATAAAATATAATTTCACCTCTTATACCTCTAACTATGTCTATGAGTGTATATAACAAAATGGGATAGATGTACAAAAAGGTCGAGGTCCACAACAAGCTGTAACACTTTAAAAATAACAAACATAATTTTTGATTTCTTACTCTTCACGAATTTGTAGATAAAACTTCGAAGTAGCTGCTAGTTTTAATATTTTGCTTTTCGTACTGAGAGATGTAAAGTAATTTTTAGAAGTGCGTCATCTGCTCCGGTCTTACCGTAGTAATTGGGGAAACTTTAATTGATAAAAAGTCAAATTACGTAAAACAACTCCAAACATTGTCACAAGAGACTCCTGACTCCATTATATACTGATCACAAAGGCTTTATGGGGTTCCCTGGTACACGAGGGTAATCCATGGCGTAATAAAGGGGCACTTTTTCGAAGATCTCTTTAGATAAGGGAAGGTGAGCTCCGATATATCAGAAGATTAGTCGTCTGCCACCGAAGAGAGCGCGTTGAATGCAAAGTGGTTATAGGCAGGGTGGGGAAAGACCTCTTGACACGTCGATAAGAATATTAATTTAGCAGATTAGTTTGGTGTTGAAGCGTTTGTATCGAGAGAGTTGTTGATTGGGATGAAGCTTGACGAATTTAATGAGTGGTTCAGTAGAGTCGGCGGAGGCGATCACGCCTCCATTCACCTTATTATATCAATGAAAATCAGTAGATTGATATAATAAGGTTACCAAAATATTCTTACGTGTCGTGTCAAGTTTAACACATGCATCAGCTCAGGACTGGAATTCCCTACCGGAGTCTGTGTTCCCTACAACAAGCTACAACCTAGGTAACAGTTAACCTAGTTAAGAGTGAATAGGTTACTTCTAAACAAGAGTGCTTCATATGGATCACAGCATCGCTTTGCATCAGGTGAGATAGTGGTCAAACGCGGGTCTATCAATAATAACAAAAAAAAACAAATATTCGTTTTCAAACAATGGAGTCAAGATGTTCCTATACTGACTTACCTGTACCTTTAAAATTATCACACTATGATAATCACACAAATCACGCCAATCTAATACCATTCACGCTATTCTTTCAATTGTCAATAAATCATTCTATCGATACATTCATGACAGCACTACATATCGACGGTTGAAAGGCTAATTGATCTAAACGACATTTTTCCAATATTGAGTTATATTCATATTCGGAATCAGCCAATTTTTCTCCGTCCTTTAAGTCAGGTTTCAATTTTTTTTTTGTCGCTTAGGTCAATTAGCCTTTCAACCGTCGATATCAAAACAAACAGCATCGATACTTACCCCGTCACAACACTAGCAAGGTAAGGAACTCCATAAGTTAACAGCTAGATCCTGTCATATATCAGCGCTTGGTGACATATTCACCCGTCATGTACGCTTTGCATATCCGTGGACCGTGGTACGAGACAAAGTCTTGTTGAGCCTACAGTTTATGTGGCAAGTTTTTATTGGTTTGATGCAGCTACTTTATTTAGGGATATAAACCTTTGTCCATGGCTAATATTTAAACTACAGAGCGCTACCTGCTACGATCGTTCACAATGTCAATAAATCATTCTATCGATACATTTATGACAGCACTACATATCAAAACAAACAACATCGATACCTAACCCGTCACAACACTAGCAAGGTAAGGAACTCCATAAGTTAACAGCTAGATCCTGTCATATATCAGCGCTTGGTGACATATTCACCCGTCATGTCAGCTTTGCATATCCGTGCACCGTGGTACGAGAGTACGTCTTGTTGAGCCTACAGTTTATGTGGCAAGTTTTTATTGCTTTGATGCAGATACTTTATTTAAGTGTTGGTGGTGTCCAACTTGCGACTTTAAAAAAAAAATTGGAGAAAATACAACATGGTGTAAAAATTATTGGAATCGATTTAGTTACTGATTCTGAACAAACTATATTCAGGTTTCGCATATACTAAAAATAATGTTGTACATGTATAAAAAAAAACAACTCCTTATTAATTATAATTTTGTAAAAACAACGTAAAACTGAAATGCAAATGGCATCAGTGGGGATAAAAAAGTAAGTTGCTATATACGATTAAAAAAGCCAGCACATCTAAAGTAAACAGTGTTCTCGTCTGTACTTTCATTGATCATTCACTTTGCCGATTGTACGTATGCAGTTGCCTATCGTGTCGTACTTTTTCCTCTTTTTAATGCGTCTGCTCCCCCTCGATAAATTGTAACCTTTGTTAGGGTAGCCATGTTTATGTATGTAATTTGGCGTTTACGTTGCATTCCGTGTTTAAACGGCGTAAATACTTGATGTGAATTAATTAAGATAGACGTAGTTTTGTAGAATCCGATGGATGTGGGACGCACAGGACTGGTCATTATGGCGACACTTGGGGCCGGTCTGTGTCCAACAGTGGACATCTTTCGGCTGAAATGATGATGATGACGATTTATTATCTATGATTCATTATCACCACCACCAGGTCGGCTTCTTAACCGGATGCGGCAGAATACTTGAGTTTTACATGGAGCGACTGCCTACCAGATCTTCTCAAGTTTCAGAGTTACTGGGCTTACGATGCTCCTTGGATACACTGATGGTCAGACTTTCTGGCATCTTACTACCTGTAACTACTGTCAAAGATCTACGAATGACAACCGGGACCAACGGCTTTAGTTGCTTTCCGAGGCACGAGGTGTCAGTATTGTCCTAGATAACCATAGAAAAGTACAAATGAATTGAAAATATCACATTGACATTCACATATTTTGTCAATGATTAAAAAACAAATTGTCCAAAAAAAAAATTGTTTGACCTGTGTTGTGGCTGCCTCGACAGCTCTGTCGGCTGTGTTTTAGCCGTTTGGAACCTAGAAGGTGCAGGTGATTGACTATAGTGAGCAAGAAAGGAGGTAATGCATAACCTGTGAAGATGCGTCATATAGACACTATTTTTGTGATAATTCTACAGTTCTCCATTTAGTAAAGTTGTTTATTAAAACAAGCTAAAAAATATGAAAGCACCCGGATTTAAATAATGTGCATATTGAGCCAGATGAAACAAAGATCTCAAAAGTTAATAAAGTCATTGATATTTTATATTTTACGACCACAACATTGTTTCAAAGTCTCGCAATAAAAGTATTTTAGTGTTGGCAACAGTCCGAATGATTCCGGGACATCTTTGACTACTCAAAGATTTATTGTCAATTAAGTTGTGTCTTCGAAAATGGTGGATATTTGGTAATTGTACGAATACTCTTGTTAGAACGCATTACAGCAATCATACCAACTCGTCATCAATCTTCGCTCTAGCCTTTTCCCAACTAGCTACGAAATAACAAGAGTGGGTTTTTAGTTAGTAAAAGTCTGACACTATCTCCCGCTCCACACAAGAGCGAGATTTGTCATTAGATGATGTACCCACCAAAAAAAAAAAAAAATTAGCTGAAGATAGAAAACTAGGTTAGACAAAGCTGACCCCTAGGTCGGCTTTCAATCTATCCGGATGTGGCTAAATACCTGTGTTTTACATGGAGCGATTGCTTATGAGACCTCCACAACACAGTTACTGGGCAACATGATACTTCTGGAATAGACTGATAGTCAGACTTTCTGTAGCAATTATACCATCTGATCTAAATTAACTTCTTCTGCAACTTTTAATCATCCTGTCCGTGATAGAGCACATCGAACTGGCGGGGGGTTATACCTCTAAAAGAGATTGCACGTACGCACATTTTCGCAGCATCAGGCCCATATACATATTTTACTAAATTATGTATTGTACTCGTAGTATGAAGGGTTTGTTATTGTTGTGTATGATATACAAACCCTTCACAAACACGTCACAAAGTTTCCCAGAAGTTTAAAACATTCGCATAAAGTTTGTAGCACGTTGATCTCTGAGCTTCAGTGCATTATCATCGATCGTCACCGACATGGCAACGTTGTCTGGAGGCTGCACAATAAAAGATAAGTAGCTGTTGCGTAGTGTTGGCAAAAAATCGGGATCCCGGGATTTTGTAGGCGGTAGGTTAGGCTGTAGCCTACCGTTGCAATAGTAATTGATTTCTTACAATGTCTCTTTGGAATGAGAAAGATGAAGTTGATTTGGAATTTTGGATAGCAAATAAGTGGAACAATAGCCTTACCACGAGCTCTAAACTCGATCCTTTTGACGACCTAAACTGAACTGTTAAAGGCATGGAGCTATATAGGGTGCATAGCTTCTTCAAATTTTTTTTATATCAAATCATTTTATGACATCCCCCGCTCTTGGGCGGAGCGGCAGATAGTGTCAGACTTTTACTGATTAAAAACCCACTCCTGTTCCTTCGTTGCATTTCGTACCTGGGCCGAGTCTTCCTTTCAGAATCAGACCCTTGGCCCCAGTAGGCTTCGACTCTGCTGGGTTCCTACAGTTTGCTGACATCTCCTTGAGGCGTGCGTGGACCATTACTTGCGGTCGACGACTTGGGCTCGGTCCGGACGGTTATATCAGACGGTTGGACGGCGAACCACCCATTGCTCGCGGTCCGCAAGCCCGCGCCTACGGTAGCTTCTTCAGGTAAGGCCCCAGTATTTTTCCCATTATTGTGTATACTGGGGAGAATTGTTCTAATCAATATAAAAACTACTAGAATACTTACATTATTACTAAGAAACTAGCTTTCACCTGCGGTTTCACTCGTGTCTTTGATTACTGCTCCGCTACTGTGTGTGTTGTATCATGATGTTATATAGTCTTCCTAGATAAATAGGTTAACTGAAATATTTTTTTCAATTCGTTGCCAGTATTTCCTGAGCTTAGGGCGTTTAAACAAACTAACTTTTCAGCATTATAATATAGGTAGATACGATAACAAAGCTGAAACATGTAAAGAGAACTCATCGATAAAGCAAAATAAACTCCCAAAACTTCCAACATCACATAAGCTCTGTCTACGATATTCCCGTCCCGCATCTCAATCCCGGGCCTTGTCGCGTAGCAACACTAGTGCGAACCCTCCTTAACAGTTACGTGAGGTATTAAGAATTTAGCGAGAGTCCCGACAAGCCCTCCTCATCGATTCGGTGCCAGGTTGTTGCTTTTATAACCTTGTTGTGATTGTAGCCTTCAAGGTAACGCTTTACGACTCAATACAATATAAAAGTATCGGAAATTCGGAAGTTTGCAGTAAAATGTTGATGGCTCCTGTCTAAAAGAAATGTCGTTACAGTTTTTTTATAACTTTGTCGTAAGTGAAGTTATTGCGGGTTTTGTGGAATATTGTTTTATGGGGATTCGAATTTTGTAAATGTCTTCAGCTGTCGATATTGAATGCATGAAAAGGCGACCAAGTGCAAGTCGCGCACGAAGACCCTACTACATAACAATAGACACTATATTATAAGTTTTTTTTTTTTTTTTGGCCAGATATACATCATCTGTGAAAATTTTAACTGTCTAGCTATCAAAGTTTATGAGATACAGCCTGGTGACAGACAGACATACGAACCGTGGAGTCAGTAAAAGGGTCCCGTTTTTACCTTTAGAGTACGGATTCTAATAATAGGGTCCCGTTTTGACCCTTTCGGTATGGAACCCTAAAAACGGCACTATGATATTAAGCTTAATATATTTTTTTTTTTGTTAGGACTGGTTTCGACGTAAACGGTTTTACTAGAGATTGATTCGCGTTCACCTGATATCATAAAAATAATCAATGTATCCTAGCCCTGTTTGAGCTTAATAGAATTATCATGAGATGCACTTTGGCTATAAGGTACTATCGAACTGATCTGATGATGGAGCCGGAAGGTGGAAGGTAGATACAGGAACTTTAAAATAAAACAATGGAACCTAGC
Organism: Mythimna pallens; assembly: GCA_961205895.1. Taxonomy (NCBI): domain Eukaryota; kingdom Metazoa; phylum Arthropoda; class Insecta; order Lepidoptera; family Noctuidae; genus Mythimna; species Mythimna pallens. The sequence goes on from OY540829.1 coordinate 10,027,123, forward strand.
AGTGTTTGGGTTTTTTAATTCGAGTTATCATGAGAAATAGGCACTCTGGTTATAAGTGTATCGCAACTACAAAGTGTGAATTAAAAAACTTTCTACAAAAAAAACCGACTTCATTAAAAAAAACACTAAAAGGATTAAAATAACTTTAATTTCGGAAGTCGGTGTTAAATAAGAAACAAAGAATATGAGAAACGCCGACTTCCGAAATTAAAGTTATTTTGATCCTTTTAGTGTTTTTTTAGTGGTCTATATTTTTTTTTGTAAAAAGTTTTAACTGAAGCAGATTTTATATTTGAAGATGCCCAATCTATTACGGTTAGTTGAAACATCTCATTTATTGATAAGTTTATTTTTATTTTTGTATATGTAGACAGACTCTTTTTATGACGTGAATGTGAAAACACTTTTCAGGATTAATAGATTTTTATAGTTATTTTAGGTAAAATATTGACCGCTCTTACTATCTTATGTGAATGTAAGAACACTTTAGACCCCGCGGATTCATAGATTACTATTTTTGTTGTGATTTTGGGAACACATTCAAAATGCGTACAGCTAAGGAGTGGAATTCCCTGCCGGAGTCTGTGTTTCCTGATAGCTACAACCTAGGGATCTTCAAGTCAAGAGTGAATAGGTTAGTTCTAGGCAAGCGTGCTCTATCGTCGGCCACATCATCGCTTACCATCAGGTGAGATAGTGGTCAAATGCGAGCCTATCAATAATAAAAAAAAAAAATGAAAAAAAAATTTTTGGGTACAATGTTGACCGGTCTACACTGTCTTCTATTGTTTTTTTTTAATTTTCTTGCCAGTTCTTTTCTATAGGAAACGAAAAATTGGGACCATGCACTAGCTTCTGACGTTTTCTGTGTGCCCATGTAGGCTTATGTGAAGAAAATGTTTTTAAGTTTGAGCTTAATCTATTTTTTAGCTAAAGTATTTGGGGCCATGGATTGATCTCCGAAAGGGAAACCCAGGGTCCTGGAACGCAAAGCAAAGAACAAACATCAGTGTGGTTTTAGTCAGTAAAAGTCTGACATACCCTCGCGCTCCACCCTAGAGCAGTTCAGTTTATAATTTTACTTACCATTTTGGAATAAAATAAATAAAGAATAGAAGTCATTGGATGGTTACCCACCTTAAAAACAAGCTTAATTCAATAAACTCCAAGCGAACGCCGGCGTTTGCTCCCTCATTGTTTTTCTATTGTGTCTCTAATTACGCTACTCAAAAGGTAATCAAAATATTATCACCGAGTAGCCGAAAAAGTACCTTAGAGCTAAGCATACCTACTCCTTTAAAATTTAAGTAGGAACCTATTCTAAATGCAGTGAAAACTTAATGGGCCATATTTCAGTTACCTGTCCACGTAAGCGAAGTACATTTTCTAGCCGCTCCTGAAGGCTACGGTTATAAAAGAGCCAGAGGAAATAGGCTAGGATTAGATAGGGCTGGGTTAGTAGGGTATGTGTTTTTAATTTTGGGTTAAAAAATCTTATTCTATTTTATTTTCTTCGGAAAACTTGTAACTAATACTTACATGTACTTATTCTAATAAAAAATAAGGTAACCATAGTGGCTCCCAAGATGTGGTCTCTAAAACATTGTCCGGGAAAGGTGTAAATTTTTTAAACTTTTAACTGAAAAGAAAATTTTTTTTGGCAACTGTTTTTTTATGGGAAAATTATCCAATAACATCCCCCGTTTCTGGGCGGAGCGGGAAATAGTGTCAGACTTTTATTGACTAAAAACCCACTCCTGCTCCTTCGTTGCCTTTCATACCAGGGCCGAGTCTTCCTTTCAGAAGTAGACCCTTGGCCCCAGAAGGCTTCGACTCCTGCTGCCTACGGTTTACTGACATCCCCTTGAGTACCAACTGATTTTAAGTTTCTACCGGAAATATTGTTTTTTTTTCTATAAAAATCCTCCTTACTTTTGATTTTAAAGAATGGATACGCTACATGTTTTGAATAAAATTAAAGTTTTTCTTTTTAATTAAAAAAAAGTTATTTTCTTCTGAACTTCTAGCTTTTTAATGGTATAAACCAGTGCTTGACTGCGATCCCACTTGATGGTAAGTAGTGATGTAGTCGTTGGTGGTAAACGCACTAGTTTATTAAGAGCCCATTCATTCTAGCCTTGAAGACACCTAAATTATAATCGGACGGAAAGATCGCAGCAAGCAAATTGTTCCTGTCCTTCGATATACGCGGCCTTCTGTTTTCCTATTAAAAACAAAGAAATCAAAGTGGTCACCGGTCAAAAAAAGCTTGGGAAATCCTGCTATAAACGAATCATAGTGGTCCATACTTTATAATGACAATTTAAAAACTGCTGATTATAATGCCTAATTAAGATTAACCATTGCCATATGACACGTGGCAATGCTGTCGGTGTTTTGGGCACACTTCCACTCGACCGCGTCGTGGAGGAATTCTTGATGCCATAGTGTTAGAAGTTGTATGTATGTATGTATGCCACAACTATCACACAATGCCGTCTAGTCTCAAGCTAAGCAGAGTTTGAGTGATTTATAAGTATATTGTAGTTATATTCCGTTGCAATAATAAGAGTCTGAAGAATGAAAATATTTTTTTTTTTGTACCTAAGTAACTTTTCTAGACACTTCCCAACGTGCTTTACCTGCTTTCCGAGGCATGCGGGTGTCATACCACCAACTTTCAAACTACAGAATCCGTGCTACACTGAAGACCACAGTCTGCGACGCCGTCCACATCGCCGTAGGTAGGACAACATGGCGAAATATAGTCCACAGGAAAGGAAGCTCTCCACGCTACCACTTTGAAATTCCTCTCATCGATTTTGATTGGTCTACCTATAAAACTTATCTTGGCTTCAACGATCCAAACACAAATTCAACTTCCAATTATAGTGGAGTGGTGTAGTAGTATCTCTAAAGTACAATACGGTTTTAAATCCGGATGTATACACGTGCAGTCATATTCCAAAGTCGATTCGAGTTATAACAAGACAAACTTGCGTCTAGTCGCTAACAAGTCGCGTGAGAGCTAGGGGTGACGTCGCTCGAATATTGTAATCGGCTTAGTTATCCTTCCTGTGTATTGCAGCCCTTGGAGGATTATACGTACATAATACAGTAAATATATACCTTTATAATTGTTGTTTTTGGGGGTTAAGTAAATAGTTTTCTATGGGAAAGTATTTTTTGGTAAAATTAAGGAAGTTGGATAGACTTACTGCTGCCCGATTTCTTTTTTTCTTTTTTAATTTGGTAATCATCCTTCAACTTTTCGCGCTCTGGGTGGAGTGGGAGGGGATGTCAGACTTTTACTGACTAAAACCACACCTGTGTACTTCAATTACTTATTGCGTTATAGGACTACGAGTTTATTTTTCAAAAAATCCACTCGCTCCTAGCTAGCGGGTATTGGCCCTGTTGTGCCCCTACGGTTTGCTGACATCTCTTTGAGGTGCGCGTAGATCACTACGCGCTGTTGACGACTGGGCGCGGTCCGGTTAATTACCGGATGGCCGGACGGCGAGCTACCCATTGCTTGACGTCTGGATATCGACTCGACTTGACTGGTTTGATAGGCAGTGGTTTTGTTTAAAATAAAGGTATTCAGACATGTACATACAGAGACGTATCTCCCTGAAATCAAATAATACGGGGCAAGGGCAAGAAGATGGTAATGAATTTTAAGTATCAGCTCAAAAGTACATTTATTTATTTAAACAACATTAGTTTTAGTATATGCGAAACCCGAAACACGTATCTAGTATTTTTATGTAAAGAATATATGTACAAAATTTCATAACCATACCATAAAAAATGGTAATGTTATATAAGCTTGTTATGTTACCTAGTTGTCCACACAAATACATGGTTACCGGGCCATCCGGGTGATTGAGGAGTTGTTTTGCTCCCGTACCCAGCTGTGCGCTGGCGCCGAATGCCGCTATGACCTGCCATGGCCTGTGTTGTACACAACTTGTGTTGTTGTCGCTGGTGTCCAACTTGTGACCTTTTTAAATATTTTTGGGAAAAAACATAAAATGGTGTAAAAAAAAATTCTGAACAAACTATATTCAGGTTTCGCATATACTAAAAATAATGTTGTATACAAACAAAAAATTGAAAAGGATAATACATAATAGATATTAGTACAAAGAAAACAATGTACAATCTCACTGCACAAAGTTATGATATAGGTACATAAATGATAACAATTTCAAGTACTCATATAATGTTGCCATAAACTGCTTCGGGCTATTTCCACCCCTTCATATGGAATATTCGAACCGATTCGACAATGTAAACTGCTCCCGATCCTTATCTATACTCCATAATAAATATTATAAATGCGAAACTATGTCTGTCGCCTTAAACAGATTCGTATAAATCATACCTCGCGGGGAGATCATCAGGAGATATAGTGGTGAAGCTATCCATATTAAAAAAAAGATAATAACTTTATCTATGTTATCATCTTCATTTCATCCGAAAGACGCCCACTGCTGGACATAGGCCTCCCTGAAATGTCGCCACAATGATCAATCTTGTGCGTCTTGCATCCATCGTATTCCCGCGAATTTTTTTTTATTGATATAAACTAGTGCTTAACTGCGATCCCACCTAATGGTAAGCAGTGATGCAATCGTTGATGGTGAGGCGCCTTCAAGACAGCCAAATTACTCTCAGCAGGTTGTCGGTTCACCTTGTCGGAAGCCGCCTATTAGGTATACATTTATGTGTTGGCTCAGAATTCCGATCAGAGTGGAAATCCTTTCCAGAGACCCTATATTGTGGGTGATGAGTAGGTAACGATCGATAAACAAACTATTCTAGACCACGTAACGAAATTAAGTAAAATTTCAGTTTTCACTTTTTTCAATTCTTATTTCTTCCAGCAGAGAAGAGATTTTTTGTATTGTTTTTTTTTTTATTATTTATGCGTAGGTGTATGAATTTTTGAATACGTAAAGAAAAAGGTAAGCTTCTATTTAAGTTACTCGTGTACATATGAGTTGTCAGATCAAGTATTCGTTATAATATTTGGATAATATAACATCTCAACATTCTTCTCACGCTTTATTAAACGCTCAAGCGTTAAGATGAATTACCTAAAATAAAAATAAAATTGAACTAAATAACATGATAAAAGTACGATACAACAAAAGCGTTAGGACAAACTCAAATAAGGATTTTTTAATAAAATACAAGAGTGAGAAAAAAGTTTATTTCACAAAAAACCCACCAATTGGACAATCAAACGAGGGGACTAAGCCATAATGGATCGTTCTAATTTACACTGAAAACAGACACATACGTAAGGTTACACTAGAAAAACGGTATGTGTGAACAAAACCCCTGAACCCGTGTCACAGCCTCCCTCGGATTTGCTTAACAAGATTAGAAAAGCGAAAAATGCCTGACAATGGGACAAAATTAACTGCGAATGTGAATGTAGGACATTTGTTGTTACACTACATGAGATTAGGATTAAGAACGTAAGGAAAAAAAAGATTTTATTTTGGAAACAAGAATTAGACTTTTAGGGTTTCGTACTTACGTCTCGGCAAAAACGGAACCCTTATAGGATGGTGTCCGTCTGTCTGTCTGTCAAGAGCCATTGTCTCAAGAACGTGTGGAGGTATGAAGTTGATTTAATTAATTAGTCAAGTGCTACCCCTTGAAGCAGTGAATAAGTTCTAAATTAACGCAATCTAACGATAAGGCCGTTTATGCTCCAATTACGAACTTATTTTGACATTAGAAAATAAAAATCTTTAGAGTGCTTCCCGTTAACCTAGAATCCTGAAATTTGGCAAGTAACAAGTTCATGCACAAGTAAAGACAAAAACTGTTTTGTTCATCTGAAAACTGTAAATTGGAAGTTACATCATCATCATTTCAGCCGAAAGACGTCCACTGTTGGACACAGGCCTCCCTCAAGTGTCGCCATAATGATCGGTACTGTCAAAGTCAAAGTCAAAATTTTTTATTTCATATAGGTCTACATGGGCACTTATAAAACGTCAGAACCTAGTGCAAGGTTCCAAATTGGTCGTTTCCTATGGAGAAGAACCAGCAAGAAGAATGTGCATCTCGCATCATGCCAGAGAATGGGCAGCCGCATTCCCTGTGCATTATAACAACCACATTACGGCAACCCAAAATAAAAAACAAATCAAAGAAATTCTTTGCATTAAAAAAAAAATACATTACATGAAAATTACTTTTTTTTGTGATTCCAAAAAATCTTCGAGACTTGATTCTGGAACAGAACTACTTATTTACAGCGGTCAACTTGTATGGAGCCCTCGGTGCGCGAGTATAACTCGCAGTTGACCGACTTCTTTCGTCGTGTCACCTTTTATTATTATTTATTAGTTTTTACCTGTAGCTTTTCTCCCGTCATCTATGTAATTATGTTTTTGTTTTCGAAAAATAAAATAGGATTTATTTGTGGGAACCTGATGTATTGTCATCAAATAATCTTACTATTATTGATTTCTCCAGTTGTGAAAAATTTTCTTTTGAAACAACACAAACATATAATTGACAAACAAACAAATTTTGACGGCATTGTCGGTGTAGTGGTAACGCTGTGTATCGCGGGTTCGATTCCCGCTCGTAGTACCTACCCGAAAGTAGAATGGTAAAATCGCTTAACTGCCACTTTGGTCGAAAATAAGTTATCAAACTTATTACACTTAAAATAAGTTATAAAACATATTTTACCAATGGTGGTTAAGCGATTTTACCTTTCCACTGTCGCTACCTATATATAGTTGTTACGGGTGTGGGTGTGTTGTCTATGTGAGTATCCGCACTCAGGATACTGTAGTACCTAATATCTAAAGAGGGGAATGGTATACTGAAAAAAAAAAATATATGAAGAGGATATAAACAGTTATGAAGGTATAGATAAAATTAACATGACTAAAATAAATGAGTTAAAAATGCTCTGTCCTATACTTTTGTTGTAGTAGTCCTCTTTTGTAGTCAATGCTGCTACGCGCTACGCCAGAGTCTACGAGCTGCCTACGAGTGCTACGACACGCCGAAGAAAAGACAACTCACAGAAAGTGAAAATTGTGAAGAGCATAAACCTCTATACAACATTATTTTTAGTATATCTGAAACCGAAATATAGTTTGTTCAGAATAAGTAACTGAATTAATTCCAATAATTTTTACACCATCCACTTCTTCTTCCTTGTCGATATCACTCTTGACAGAGTGATCGTGGTCATTATTTCAGGTGTTGGTGGCAAGCTTCACAACGTGCCGCCACTCCTCTCTGATAGCCGCCTTCCTCGTGCATTCGTGCAGTGATGATGAGCCACTTACTATCGCTTTAATCTGGTCAGTCCACCTCATAGGCGACCTTCCTCGTGGCCTGGTACCCTCAACCTTTCCCTGAACTACAAGTCGCTCAATAGCCACTTCCCCTCTGCGGCATACGTGACCAAAAAAGGTGAGAATACGAGACTGTACCAAAGACGATAAACGCTGCTTGATGCCGAGTTCCCGAAGTATAGACTCGTTGGTACGGAATCCAGTCCACGATACTCCGAGCATCCACTTATTCTACTTATTTTTATTGCACACACAATTATTAACAGACAATAAAAATAGGACAGTTGATGTACATAGGCGAGCTACCACCATGTTATAATTTTTGCCAAAAATATTAAAAAAAGGTCACAAGTTGGACACCACCGACACTAAGTACAACACAGGTCAAGAAAAGTCATAGCGAGCATATTGGCGCTTATCTCGAGTACTGGCATCGTACTTCAGCGACATGTGCTTACGCATAATAACATGAAATACAAAGAAAACTTTACAGTCTTTAAATAGACTGACTGTAGGATACCTAAAGGGTATGCAGGTCATGACCTTCAGGACTGCCCTTTGTGCTTGTTCAAGGCCTATAAGGATAGTCTTGGCTGCACCTTCCTTGCATACAGTTATACAGTATACAATGTATGTAACGACTGACAAAGAGCGTAACAAACTGTTTTTAAGGTAGTGTGGTCTGCAGAGTATCCCAATTTCTTGATAAATATACTATTCAATTGCCTCGTATTCTTTCTTTACACGAAACGAAACGATATCAAGAAAATCTTGCTGAATCTTGACAAGATTTTCAATGAAAGCTTAAATCCACGAGTTCTTTACAAAATGGTAATATTTTTAGAATACTTTAGAAATAAAAATAGTTCTACAAAATATTTTATTGAATGGATATTCATAAGTTACATAAAAGAGGTTATATGATTCCAATTTTTGACATAAATGTATAGACTATTTAATTTGGGCCGTGGGACTAAATATTACCTGAATGTTGGAGGGATCAGAAGGATCAACCTTGTAAAAAAGGATCGTTCGTTATAATTTATGAAAAATAAATTGGTTTTAACGTTTAAGTATAATAAAGAGATGTTTCGGAATAAAGGTTTAATACGGATTCAGTCGCTTTCAAAATAAACATGGGAAAGGGTCGTGTTTAATATCTATTTTATTTATTTAGGTGGAATATTTGTTAATTTACGTTACAATTAACAAATTTATGGGTTGACAATTATATTGTTATTTCGCGTGTAAATTAGATAGCAGAAAAGGTTTACAAAGAAAATGATGAGGCATACTACTACTATCTGTTGTGTCTGATTCGCAATAAAATGAAATGTCTCATGAAGGACGAGAACGAAGTTTAAATAAAAATGAAACTAGTGTCTCGCCCCGTCTTTTATTCAAAATAAACAACAGTCCGAATTAACTATCGGGCAGTGGCTCGGACCAGATACAATACACGTCTAGCCGGAGGACCCTCCCTTTTCAACGAACTTACGTGGCACTTTACACTGTTCCGCATACCTCTAAAATACTTTGTAGAGATAACATTTCAAATGCATGGGTACATACCTTAATTACTGCTTCGCATGTATAATGCATCCCCATGTAAAAAGTATAAAACATCCCTAACACGAAACACATTACTCAATATTTGCACTACAAAAACCCTTTGAAATCGTTCAAATTGCATACGAGAATCGATTTAACGGCAATTAAATAACTGTAACATACGAACAGAATCGTTTGATCATCCGATTCACAAACGTTGTGATTAAAAACGGTTTTTCACTGTGTAAATAATCCAGAAATAACGAGGTAGCAATTAAATAGAGCTTTGAGACAACACTGGGTGGACAGGGGCTTACATCAAAGGGCCTGTTGGGGGCGTGGCCACGTGTCATCGAAGATAAGTCCGTTACTTAACTGAGTGAGGCTCCTAATTCAGCGGGCTGGATGTGACTAGTTTTAGTTAGGCCGTTTGTCGTACTAAGTTGTGACATTCACGAGCGGACATCGTGTCACAGTTTCAGGTATTCACTAGTTACTGCCATAGGCTTTATTTGCGTCATCATCATCATCTTCCTGCCTTTGTCCCGTGTTATTTGTGGTCGGCGCAACATGTTTTTTTCTTCCATTCTGCCCTGTCACTCGTCATGCTATCATTATCTTCCTTTTCTTTCATATCACTCTTCACACAATCCATCCATCTTTTCTTTGGTCTCCCTCTCCATCCATCCACATGTAAACTCATAACTCTTTTATTAACATAGGCTTTATTTGCGGGCAAGTAGAAAATTATCCCACAGGGACCTACTTCTAGGATAAAAATATCAGCCTTTCGAGCGTGAAGAACAAACATACAAACGTACACACTTACAAACTTTTGCCTTTATACTATAACAGTGAGATTACGCGTCGATACTCTTGCGCCATCTCATTTTCCTAGCTTGTCGTGCTGTGCTGGTGTTGCTGCAGCGGCTGCGGAGACCCTCAAGCGGCGGAAATATAATAAGCTTGTTGGTAGTTATATTTTCGAATCGTTTGTAGTTGAAACTCTTGAATCGTATGGTCACTTGGACTACAATTTGTATAAAGAACTTTCCAAACGCCTCGTTGAGTGACCCAAGGACTTGCTTTTACCTTAGACAAAAGATAAAACATACAGCGTGGCAATGCCGCCAGTTTTTGGGTCCATTACCAGTCGACAGCAGTGTGGAGGAGTTTTTGACGCTATGTTTTACTCTATTTTTAGTTAGTTATAAATAATATTACTTTTATATGAAAAATAAAAAGCGCGATTACGTGTTTCTTTATGTTAAAACAGTTAAGTTTCTACCTACGTAATGACATTTCACGAATGCACTTCAACTACAGGAATTTATATATTTTTTATTCACGCAAGTGAACCCGTTGGGGGAAGCTACTATACCTATTTCTATTAACTGAATATACCGCACACAAGTCAACTTATATGGGGTCAATGCCAGCAGATCTGGAGCGACATTCTTAATTCATCGCATAGGTATTTTAAAATTTAATAGATCTAATTTATTAAGAAATTGACATGAGGACCAGTAAATATTTATTTCCGACTAACTCGAGATGTTCTCCTACAAAACTGGAAAAATAACTAATTACGGAATGAGAAACATACACGACCGAATTATATGCAATATACTATATGATTTAGACCTAATTGACAACAACAAAACATCAAATAATAAACTTGAAAGCAACAGTTTTAGTAACCATGATCTTTTTCGTATTTAATCATATATTTGTAATGCACCAAAATATCAATGGTCTAATCAATAAATCGGATCTATTAGGTATACATCTAAATGAACTCTAAGAAGAAGGTAGGTCAGTAGATATCCTCTGTATAACAGAACACAACATGAAACATGGTGACAGTCAACATCTACATTTAAATAATTATTCACTTGCGACATGCTATGCTAGACATGATAGAAACGGGGGTTCATGCATTCTAATAAAGAATACACATAAATTTGAAGTCATTGATGTCAAAAAATGGGCCATACCACATCAAATAGAATGTTGTGCAATAAAACTTTCTTCGCACCCAATCACCATTGTCTGTATGTATAGACCACCAAATAATAACAAAGATAAGCTATCGTCATTTTTTGAGAATTTAGACATGATGTTAAGAGAAATCTGTCTAAAACATAATAACAAGATCATACTATGTGGGGATTTTAATATAGATATATGCAAAAATAGCAAAACCTCGGTCACTTTTCAAAATATATTACGCAGTTATAATCTGATTCTGGGTACTCGGTCACCGACACGTCTATGCAGTGGGACCTGCATTGACAACATAGTTCATAATATTAGAGGCAGCAAGTGTGAGGTTAAAGAATTAGCATTGTCTGACCATACAGCGCAACTGCTAAAATGTCGTGTCAAAAAAACGTGTACGCTTTCTCACTGGTTCATACATAAACGTGATTATAGTGACGAAAATATAAAAAAATTTAGAGAATGCCTTCAAAATTTAACATTTCATGATGTCTTTATGTGCTCTGATCCTAATAATGCATTTAATGAATTCCATGACCATTATAAACTATTTTATGACCTATGTTTTCCGATTAATAAAATAAAATAAAGGTTTCGCTAATTAAAAAACCTAAGTGGATAACACCGGGACTAAAAAAATGTTCCAAACGGAAAAGGGACATGCTATGGGAATATCGAAAGTCGCCTAGCTCAGAAAATAAAACCAAACTGAAAACCTACACTAATAGATTAAAACACATAGTCAAGCAAACACAAAAAGCGCAAAACAGTCATTTTATAGATACGTCTGAAAACAAGAGCAAAGCTACGTGGAGTATCATTAATAAACAGAAAATAAATTACCCAAAAGAAGGAATTTGCAGCATAAAGATTAACAATAAAGTTGAAAATTCTCCAGAACAAATAACGGAATTATTTAATGAATATTTTATAAATTTTAATCAATCTCAGAATGACATTAACTATAATAATACACTGACATTTGACACAAATCCTAATTCAATTTTCATGACACCTACGATACCCTTTGACATTATTAAAATAATCCAATCATTGAAGAATACTAATAGTGCTGGATATGACGATATTACCACTAAAGTGATTAAAGCTACGTCTCAAATTATTGCACCAATACTCAGTCACATTATAAACAACTGCATTGAGAAAGGCGTATTCCCAGAAAGGCTGAAAATTTCAGTAATCAAACCTTTGTTTAAAAAAGGTGACAGGCAAGATCCAGGTAACTACAGACCTATTGCACTTATTCCGGTCTTCTCTAAAATTTTCGAAAAAGTAATGCATAATAGTATATATTCTTTCTTAGAAACAAACAAAATCTTAATCAGCGAACAGTACGGTTTCAGGAAAAATAAAAGTATTAACTCCGCAATATATGCGCTTGTAGAGCATGTCTTGACTAATATGGACAATAGAACTCCTGTAGTTGCATTGTTTATGGATATGTCAAAGGCATTTGACCATGTTAGCCATAAAATACTCCTAAACAAATTGGAAAAATATGGTATCAGAGGCAACATCCTTGAACTTGTTGAATCATACCTTACCAATCGGCAACAATTTACATGTATCAATAAAATCAACCCCCGTACAAAACCAGAAATTACATATCAATCCAAACATCGGGAATGTTTATGCGGGGTACCACAAGGCGGTGTACTTGCTCCATTATTTTTCATCATATATATTAACGACATGCCTAAACTCATTAACAATCCTATGATCTTGTTCGCAGACGATAGCACAATATTATTTAAAAGCAAAAATGATGACACACTTGAAAAAGAAATTAATGACAACCTTAATGACATAATATCCTGGCTAACAGAAAATAACTTAAAAATTAATCTAAATAAGACTAACTACATCTCATTTGAACAAAAAACAAATAATAAAAAACCAGACGTTCGATATGGTAATACAAGTATTCAGGATACTGATCACACAAAATTCTTGGGCATGTGGATAGATAAAGGCATGAACTGGAAAATGCATGTTGAGGGCGTGTGTAAAAGACTTAGCCAGTGCTCCTATGCCCTTTATAACCTAAGGAAAATATCAAGTCAGGCCACCCTTTTAATGGCATACCATGGTTATGTGTCATCAACATTACGCTACGGACTTATGTTTTGGGGAAACTCGCCAGACAGAGAAGTGGCGTTTAGGGCACAGAAGAAATGCATAAGGGCAATATGTGGCATACAAAATACAGAGAGCTGTAAGCCATATTTTCAAAAGCTTAAGTTACTTACACTCCCGTGTCTTTATATATATGAAGTAGCTACTTTTGTCAAATCAAATCTACATTTATATAATCGCCCGAAGAGCATACGCTATAAAAATACAATATGCATGACAAGACACAAAAAAGCTATATTCAGCAAAAACCTTTTAGGCATGGCACCCAAAATCTACAATAAATTACCCAAACATATCATAGAAGCTAGTAATACAGATCTGTTCAAAAAATGGTTAAATGATTTCTTGATTGAAAAATGTTACTACACTATTAATGACTATCTTAATGAAACTTGCTAGAACTACTATATCCGATTTATGACATTAGTAAAAACTTGACATTGCACTGAATTAAATTATTGAAATAATTGTTACAATTATCACCTCTATGTTTATGTGACAATTAATTTGTTTGTATGTGTAAAATTTTTGACCGTAATTAATAATCTAAAATATTGTTATTTTCTGATCATTCTGACATTAATGTTATTTTTGTAATTTGAATTTTGATAAAAACTGATTATAATCATCAATTTAATTTGTACGCTTAAACGCAAAACGTAGACGGGACTCTTATATTTAATTGTAACACCATTTAAAAACCTATGTTTACAAATAAAGATTTCATTTTCATTTTCATTTTCATTTTTTTCATTTTAAAAAAAAAATTTTTTCTGCCAGCGGCTTCACCCGCGTAAAGTTTGGAACCCCGTTTCATCCCCATAGAGGGTGATTTTTGGAAAATCCTTTCTTAGTGCTCACCTACATTTTAAAAGAAAACCTTATGCAAAATTTTACGCTCCTAGTCCCAGTAGTTTCAGATGTGCGTTAATATGTCAGATTCTCCTTTTATACATATAGGAAACAAGTCACTCATAACGAATTGTCGCTGTTTTAAAAGCCACAGCCTCACATTTATGAGTACGACAGTACGACTATTAAAACGCTTGTCCAACGCTTTGAAACGAGGAATGTTTAATATTTGTTCCAAATGCTTTTATTAATGATAGTAACTACATACTGGGCGCGCGTCAGTAGGATTTGTGTTTAATTTAAAATGAAATCTGGCTTCACGACTTAAACTTTTTAATTGAAATAACGAGGCGGTGTTTGGAGTATATGCTTCTGCTTTTACAATGGGATTTGCGATTTATTTTTAATATGTTTTTGTGGCGAATTCAATGAAATTAAATATACTAAACGTGGGTATAATTTGTAAATAAAAATTTTTACGATTACAAATATAAAAAATGAATAAAAAAGGTATAAATGAACTAAATAAAGCAATTCATCATGGAACTTTTTATGCAGGGATTAGATTCATTTTAATATTAGGGTACTAAGTGTAGCAAAAAACAACTAAAAGAACATGATGGATATAAGTCAGTAAAAGTTTTAATCACTTTAATTTAAGAAGGCACGGTTGACGTGGTGGTTGTACGATTGGCTGATACGCTGCGCGTCGCGGTCTCTCGGTTTCAATGGGCGGGATAAAACCGGTACTATATACCGCAATAAAATTCTAGAAAATAAAATATTTGTGTATTGAAGCCGAATATTTATAAGTATAACGCTAAGAAAAATCTTGCATCGATTTAGATTATTTAGTCTCTAATAATCTAAATCGAAGCAAGTTTTTTTTTTTAATAGTTTTTCAAACATATTTAATGAAGTTACGTTTCATAGCTGGCTGATAGCATCGACATTCCCAGCTCCAACATCGCTTGTTGCTTCAACCTTTGACATCAAAAGGGTAGAAACCCGCATGAGGAACTTTCTAAAACATTAGGTATCCCACAAAAAGACAAAGTATCAAAGCCACGGACCACATCAGCCGCTAAGCTCAGTACAAATCCAGCGCTTGGTAACTGGCAGAGCAATTACTTCTTTAGACACTTTTAAAATCCCGCAACATTCGGAAAATGGAAACGTCTGGATACGAGGCTGCATGATCTAGTTTGTTTTGTATGGAATAAAATTTAAAGCAACAACTTTACTGCTTTGGAGGAATTTTATTCCGGGGTAAGTTTATGTGAAGTTCCGAAGTAAGATTGAAAAAAAAAAGATAATTATTAAAACCTTGTCTTATTATTTTGGAATGGCTTTCGTCGTCGCGAAAAATCAACAATACCTAATAAATTTTTTTTTTTCAGATGATTAATTATTGCCTGGATTCACAACCGCGTATTGGAAGACAGCGTTAGAAGGCCACCCAGCAAGTGGTCTGAAGACTGGGTGAGAATTGCGGGAATCCATTGGACTCTGGATTTTCTCCCAGTTACATGCTCACTATGAAGTAGTTCGGTGGACTGAAAGGACGACCTGGGTATATTCCTTAAGCATTGTAAAAAAGAAACGAAAATTCATGACTATTGGAAGGGGTGGAGGGAGGGCTTCATCCAGCAGAGGGACAATGCGGGCTTTTTTTTAAAGTGGGAAATCATCCAAATGACTTCTCGCGCTCTGGGTGGAGCGAGAAGGCATGTCAGACTTTTACTGACTAAAACCACACCTGTATCCTTCAATTACTGTTTGCGTACTAGGACTACGGGTTTCCCTTTCAGAAATTCTCCGCGGTCCTAGCTAGCGGGCATCGGCCCCGCTGGGCCCCTACGGTTTGCTGACATCTCTTTGATGAGCGCGAGGCTCGGTCCGGTTAATTACCGAACAGCCAGACGGCGAGCTATCCAGTGCTCGACGTCTGCAAGCCCGCGTCTACCGTGGCTGGTAGTCGGAGTCGGAATTACGACGGCTAGGGCGTGAGGACCTTCGTTCCCTCACGCGTGCAGCCTCCTCCTTCGCTAACATTACTACTTCGCAGAAGAAGGCGACTGCCTGTACTTCCTCCTCGCTCCGGACCATAGCCTGAACCAGGGCCCGACGCGAAAGGTCGCTGCCGCCAATTGGGGACAATTCGGGCTAGTATTCATTAATATATTGTTCACCCTAAACATAGATTTTAATCATAACAGGCGAAATGTGGGTTAATTAAACACGTCTGAATAATTTATTGCAAATACTCGCAAAAATATTTTACGAACTACACTTCTACAAGACAAACTAAAATCGTAAAACATTTTATAAAGCCTCAATAAAACCAAGTTTTACAGTCAAAACCCGGAGGAATTCTATATAAATAAACAAAATGCTATAATGAGGGGAGGCGGTATCAACCGGACTATCAAAACGACGTCGCAGTGTTGGGCAGTTGTGTCCCCAACTAGTCATAAAATTGTACGTGCGTGTTCGCGTCTGTGAGGTGGGTACACGAGGAAAATGGGGAAATAGGAATGTTCCTGATTAGTTGATATTATGTAATAGATATCAGTTAATATTTAGTTTGGTTCGATTCCTTCACTAGATTTTGATTACAGTTTTTATCTATTAAACGTATTTTATATTGAGATTTTCAATTTTAATATTTACTAATTTTTTTATTGATGTTATTCAGTAACAAGAAGGATGTTTTATAATCATATTAATCCGAATAAAGCTACTGAAACTCAAGAAACCAAGAAGTTACACATTTCAGTATTTCAGTGAAATAATTCGAATAGGTAGGTACATCCCGCGGAATTGAAGCTTGTTTGAATTTCTTAATTAAAATATGTACCTAGTTTATAAAGTAGGTACTTACCTATTATATTGAATTGCAATTTTAAAACTGTGGGTAGCATCCCGTCTCGTGAACTAACCCACAGGAAAGACTTGTTTTCAGAACCATGTTTGTAAAGACCGAATTCGTTTTATGCGAGCTACTCGTATCTATCAGACTACTTAGAATTAAAGGTCATAAAATGTGAATTCTGCAGAATGTTTTTATTACACAAAATTCCTAATTTTTAATTGTCAAACGTGAATAGGGACAAAACTTTGAAGAGTATTTTTGTTATTATTTTAATATTGTTTGCGGCATTTAACTATGTGCTCAATGAACTGTAATATAAAAAAAAACGATGCTTTTTTAGAGAATATCAGTCCGGTATTAAAGCGAAAAATCGAATAAAGGTACTAAAACGGGATAAAATGGTATTGCTTACTCAAAAATTCCCAAAAATAGAACTAACAAGAAAGCCCCGAAATCTTACCAATCAACCACGTTAATAAAAGCACAGATTAGCTCAATCAGATGTGGCCGACAGTGTGAAAGTCAGTAATTCCGTGTTCTAGCCGAGAGCTGCAGACCGCTGGACGTGCTCCGAATAAATAATAGCAGCTGATTACCTCTGTACAGGTGTTGGGACGTGCCATCTACAGGCACCATTACTGGGGCCAATTGCCGGCCGGTATTGGGGTGGGTAAAAATTGCGTGTCATAGTTTAGCTAATAACTTTATGTGTTTCATAAAAGGTTGTGATTTTGTGATAGAAAAAGAAACTTGTTGGGATATTTACGATGAAAAGGAATAGAAATCATTTTGATGTCGTCGATTTATATATTAATTAACTTATGCCCGCAACTTCGTCCGCGTAAATGTTGGTTATTGCGAACGCAAAATCGACATCCAGATAAAAAGTAGCCGATGTCCTTCTTTAGCATAGTCGGCCTTTTAATGTTCCCACTGTTGGGACTCAGGCCTCCTTTCTAGGAGAGGGAAGAGTCCTTCTTTAGTATTCAAGCAATTTTGATGACATTTTGTATGGAATAACATACGAAATTTCATCAAAATCGGTTCACTAGTTTAATCTTGAAAGCGTAATAGACAGGACAGTCAGAGTTACTTCCACATTTATAATATTAGTATGGATTGAATTAAACAATATACCTAATCTTTTCCCAATTATGTTTAAGCTATTTTCTAAAAAAGCTAGATGCAGCTGAATACGAGAGTTTACATAAAAAAACCCCCGTAAATGGATAACAAAATATCACTACGTACTGCTTGGTAAGCCTTGCCTTTCGCTCTTCTACCCATCGTCATTTCAACTGAAAGACGTTCGCTGCTGGACCTAGTGACGTTGTACCCATAACGTCTTGACAAACTATAACTTGTCAAAGATAGGTATACAAATGACAGCCGAATCTGGCTTACATGCTTCGGATCTAGATAATGGATCGGTACGTAGGTGTAGCGACGTCACATAAGAACTAATCCTGCATCGCGCAATCAAAGTTCTCCGCGCGATTAGAACAGCCCGAAATCATCTAACAGGCAGTTGCCCACCAGACATAACATCCCGTCTGGCCGGAGGATCCTCCCTTTTCAAAGGAGGTTTGCGGGACTTTACTCTCTGTTCCGTATACCTCCAAATAGGTAATGCATGGTCATCAACGGCTGACCTCAGCAAACGACACTTAATAGTAAGAGCAATCGCTGAGGATGAGTTCTTCAACATTATAGTCAAACTTAAAATTACAATTTTTTTTTTTTAGTCAGTCATAAAATTTGTTATTTAATGAAGCAGCAATTAGCATTTGAAATATTAGTATAAAGAAGAGTGGGGGCATTGTGGGAATATTTCGCTATCTCTTTTCTAAGTACGTAACCTAATAGTGTTGACGTCACATTTTAGTTTATGTATCCTTATTTTGTTACTTGACAACTTACCCTTCCACCAGATTTAATAAGTTTCTAATTTCCATAATTTTGAACAGTTTTGAAAAATTCTTTCTACTTGCGATTTTAGAAAGCAACTATATAAAAAACTATGTAACTGATATCAACTAAATGCAATAACTATGTAACTGGTATCAACTAAATGTATCAAATTTTTTGTATTATTATTAATATTATATTCGATCAAATCTGTAGGTTATTTACATTTTGCCGAAGCCTATCTTTGTAAATAAGTGTCGTAGCCAATAACCAGTTTTACCTGTAGATTCGTCTTGATGAAACGAATCGATAGCTATATTTAACTTAATTTCGGTAAAAAATTGCAGATAGTTCTTTTTTGCAATAAGGGTACGAATTAATAGAAAACCACAAAAAGAAAATGAGTGATCAAGCTCTCTCACACACAATGTATTTTTTTTTTAATAATGTAATCCAGCGTTTTACTGTGCCCCCCTAGCCAAGTTACGATCGTTTCGTTTGCGTCGAACGCCTCGAGTAGGCCACGCCTCTGATTCCTTTGTTCTGACCACGTGACTGAGCGTTGAGATGACGTCAGAACAAAGGAATTGGAGGCGTGGCCTATTCGAGGCGTTCGACGCAAACGAAACGATCGTAACTTGGTTGGGGGGGCTGATGGTAAGCAGTAAATACCGCATATCAAGACAAAGTAGAATATACCAAAATTCCAACAATTGGAAGTGTCGGTGTATAAGATCAATTATCAAGTCCCGGAGTCCAGGGTACCGGTGCTAGCTTGTTTAGCTACCGTGTCAGAACAATTTCGTTTGCTCTCAACGGGATAGTTCAGATGACAGAGTTCTGTGCTTGCTACAGTTTAAACTGTATATTGTGTACGAATACGGTTTGGTTAATGTGTCGTGTCTTCTGGGAATTAAGGAGTTAAGGTGTAATAATTTGGTCGATTTGAATGTGTGAGCTTTCAGTGTAAACTGTTGCAAACTAATGCTGTTACTCATCAGCTGCTACTCATATATCAGTGTGCTATACGTTTTTTCTATGTGTTTCTTCAGTTGCCCGATGCGTTTCAGGGCCACAGTAACTCTAGTACAATCCCACAGCCCTAGAGGTATCGGCTCTAGTGGCTTCCGTCATTTTATTTATTTATTGGCACACCAACAGCATTACATACAGGATTATTGTAAAAATAATATTATAATCTAGACACTGGTATGCATGCCTATTATAGGTATGCACAGCTTACACTATATTAGGTATTATAACATTAATAATATTATTATATTATTTTTTCAAAATCATTTTGTTGACATCTCTTTAAGGCGCGCGTGGAGCACAATACCGAAAGGCCTGACTGTGAGTTATCCATTGCTCGCCTCTACTAGCCCGCGCTTACAGTGGCCGGGAATCGCTCTGTGACTCCAGATGCTTGGGGCGTCATCTGCGACTGCAGCTGGGGGATGAGGATGTCTTGTCCTTAATGGTTTCAGCCACCTCCTTCACTCATTACTTACTGCTTTCAGAAGGACGTGACGGCTTCCTATTCCTTCTCGCCTCGTACCATGGCCTGAACCAGGGCTGGATGCAATTGGTCGCCGCTTTGTACTGCCCAGTTCAGATACTTTATTTAAACTTTTTTAACTAAGGGCCCTGACTTAAGAGTTGAAAATCTCGGTTTCAAAACCAGCCAGGTGGATTATTTTGTGTAATTTATTCCATCACCACAGCTCTCAAAATGATGAAGGAAAACATCGTGAGGAAACTGACACGTCCTGGATTCAAAGGCATGTGACATCTACTAATCCGCACTAAGCCCACGAGGTGGATTCCATTCCCTCTCTTGAAGAGGAGGCCTGAGTTCCAGCAGTAGGAACATTGTAATATACTTTTGTGACTTAGTAGTTTGCGCTATTGAACTATTATTTTGTTTAACAGACGAGTGACCAAATTAATAAAAAGCTTAATGCTAATTAAAGTGTCGAGATACAGCAAGTTAAAACCGGGTTTATTGTAATGAATATGGTAATAAAGACGCTACTTTCGCAAATTCATTCGCGATCTTCCCGTCAACGCCTTAATATCCAAAAGATGAATGCCAGTCCTCGAACTGCTTGATTTATGAGCTCGTCTTCCATCGAGAATAACGCTGTATTACACTTAATTTTATTTAAGATTAATGTTGCATTTCCTCCGTCTATTTATTTCCGAATTAGATTTGAAACTGAACATTTTTCATCCTAATCCCGGAATGAAACGAAAACATTTTTGTTTCAACTAAAATCATTGTTTTATTTCACGAAGGACATTATTCATAAAGATATGGTCACGGTTTATTTTTAAACTGCAATAACCAAGGGTCCGAACGATATTTTTTGTAAAAAGGGCTATAGTGTCCCTTTTTGTGTTTAGTTTATGGCCGTTCAATGTTGTGGAAGTGTGTGGAAAGTCAGAGATATGGCGGGAGCATAACACGCCATAAATATCGACGGGAATATGCGGATTTATTCGCGTATAGGCCGAAAAATCGAACAAGTTTTTTTTTTTTAAGAACAAAACTTTAAAACTTTGAAATGTGTGTTTTGGAATTTTTATTTATGGGAGCTTAGATCTCGTATATTTTTCGAAGGGGCGCTGTCGGGCGTCGATAGTGTTTGCAAAGTCAACTAAAGCATGCGCTCCAACGTTTTTGACACTCAGTCTAGACTTTATTGGTTCAGAACTTTAAGGTTTAGTGACAATTAAGTTCAATATTAAATAAATTTACAAACCTGTTTCAACATCGAAGCGAAATTGATTCGAGGATCATATCAAAATATAAGCTAAATTAATTATTCATATTCATCATAATGTCAATGTAGATCGTGAAACAGGTACTAGTAGATGGATAATGTTTCTGATTTTTAGATTGAATTACTAAATGGCTATTATTATATCTACATAGCTGTACAATTTGTAGGCCGTACGAATATTTGTTCTATGGGGGAAACGAACTTGCGACACGCAACACAGCAGTCAATTACTTAACCATTGCGCCAACCGTAACTTTTGACATGGCTTAAGTCCCAACACAAAGTCGTATCAAATCAACTTATATGTAACAGTGAAACAGCTTTCATTTACTTAAATTGTAATGCGTCACAACCACAGGTTCTGTTGAAAACCAGCGTCAGGCACTAGTTGTCTGACATTCATGCTGAACTGGACCTATTTTGGTGCAGCCGTGAGGTGTGTGCCTCACGGCTGCACCTACTACATTTTTTTTTGCTTCTTGTTTTTATTTTTGTTTCGTGTTTACCTATATTGTGATTGTGCCTTGTGCTGTACCAAATAAATTCTTTTTCTTTCTTTCTAAATGTAAAAGAAATTAATGGTGGCTCTGGCCACAGTTCAATATCATGGAAAGTAAATAATCACTGCATCGGCGGTCCATGACAGAGGGTCGGGGTGTTTGACTAATAGCGTGTGTATATTTTATTATTTTGTGTATTTGATTTAATTTAATTGTTATTGACTAATTATAATTTATCGTTGTGTTTTTTTTTTAAATTTAATATTTAATTTCAAATATTTGTAATCAATGTATATATGGATTGGTTTTCGAAATAAATGAGTTTTAATTTTAATTTAATTTTAATACATCATAGCAAAACGAGTATAATCACCATTATAATGTTCCCACTGCTGGGACTTAAGGCTCCTGTCTAGGAGAGGGAATGGGTCGTAATCCACCACGCGGGCCCAGTGCGGTTTGGTGAATGTCAAATTTATTTATTTTTAAATAGAAAGGCCGAAGCCAATTACACTATTTAAACTTATACCTAATTTTTTAACTCAGTCATGGATCCTTCTCACAAAAATTCAAACATTCTGACATTATCATCTTCCATTCATCCGCAAAGACATTAAGACCTGTGTTTGAGTTCAGGAAAGCGTTGATGGCGGCTATTGTCCGAGGAATAGGCGACTTGGAATGTGCAATAGTACGGGAAGTTGGAACAGCCAGTAAACGATGTTTTCTGCCACGACAGTAATTGTCTGGGACGAACAGATTGTATATTTCATTATGTAGATCAGGATCATTAATAATCCTCCTAAGAATTTTAAATACTACAGTCATCTGATCGCGCGACCGTCTTACTTCGAGTTAAAATTTAAGGAACCCAACAGAATTTAGTGGAATACAAATAGGGATAAAACCCGTACGAGTGCTTCTAAAGGTACCTGAGGAATGCTTTTTGTACTTTCTCTAAAGCTAATACATACTGCTTCTCAAACGGATTCCATACGCACGCACTAGACTCAAGCTTGCTACGGACCAATGCCCCAAAAACAAGCTTGATAACGTGGGAGTTGTGGAAATCACGACAGTCCCTGTTCCAGTTCCAGATGTCTTTGATTTTTGGTTTAGGACATGTCGGTTTTCTCATGATGAAATAAATAACACAACACAACCTGAACCAGGCTAGGTTTGAACCCGCAACCTACAATTCGTAAGTCGGGGTCGTTACCACTTGGCTACCAATTCTTAATTCAGGAATCGGTGGCAAGACTAGAAAAGCACTTATACTTATGATTAATAAAATACTTTCATCGAAATGGAAGTACATTAGCAAAAAGGAAGTAGCCATTATTACCTACGCACTTACCTTATTATCTTTTGCAAGTAACCATTCGAAAAGATGACCAATTATTGTAAACCCAATAAGATAGACAGATTAAATATTTAGTTTATGCTACACATAAAAATAAACATAACGGCGTCTGGGTGTCATAAGAGCCGAC
This sequence comes from Mythimna pallens, assembly GCA_961205895.1. Classification (NCBI taxonomy): domain Eukaryota; kingdom Metazoa; phylum Arthropoda; class Insecta; order Lepidoptera; family Noctuidae; genus Mythimna; species Mythimna pallens. The sequence continues at coordinate 10,050,592 of OY540829.1, forward strand.
ACAATAAGGAACACCACGCTGCGTCAAAAGATGGGGATAATAGACGTAGGAATAAAAGCTGTCAGGCTAAAATGGGATTGGGCGGGTCACATCAGCCGCATGCACACTGACCGTTGGGCAAAAGTCTCCACAAAGTGGGTACCTGAAGATCGACGACGCCGCCGAGGTCGACCTGGGAAGAGGTGGCGACCCGATCTAGAAGCCTACCGCAAGGGCTGATTCGAGGTGGCTCAAGAAAAGAATACCTGGAAGAAGTTGGAGGAGGCCTTTGCCCAGCAGTGGGACAGTATAGGCTAAATAAAAAAATAATAATAGATAGGTAGGTAACTAAGAACCATTTGTCACACTTTCTGTTGCGGCTGGCCTGTTGGTCTAGTGGTTAGTGGCCCTGTCTGCTAAACCGGAGGTTGTGGGTTCGATTCCCACCCAGGACAAATGTTTGTGTGATGATCACAATCATTTGTTCTGTGTCTGGGTGTAATTTATCTATATTATGTATGTATTTAGAAATATAATTATAAGTATTTTAATTTGTAATCTAGTACTCATAGCACAAGCTCTGCTTAGTTTGGGACTAGATGGCGTTGTGTCATAGTTGTGGATTATTATTATTATTACTTGTTTCTTGAATAGCAGGAGTCCTACGCCGATGTTTCATCGGCGTAGGACTCTAGGAATCATTCATCGGCGTAGGATGTTTCATCGGCGTCGGGTCGACGATGAAGCACCTGGGCTAGTAATGGGTGGCTCGCCGTCCGACCGTCCGGTAACCGTCCGGACCGAGCCCAAGTCGTCGACGGCGCGTATTGTTCCATGCGCGCCTCAGGGAGACGTCAGCAAATCGTAGGGGCCCAGTAGGGTCGAAGCCTACTGGGGCCGCGGGTAGTGTGAAAGCGAAGGGATGAAGGCAAAAAAGGAACAGGAGTGGGTTTCTAGCCAGTAAAAGTCTGACACTATCTCCCGCTCCGCCCAAGAGCGAGATTTGTCATTAGATGATTTTCCCACCTAAAAAAAACTCAGCATGTTTCAGGCACGGTCCACTCTATAAAAATTAACCTCGACGATTAAGCAAACCAAGATAACTGTAACTATTTTTGCCTAAATAGTTCATTATACTTTACCGTTACAAAAACCTGGGCAATGTTACCCGGTATATCTTAAGCCTTGTGCGTCGTAAACCAGCCAGTGTTTATGTTTCATTAGCTTGTTTTGTTGAGCACACACTTAAGAAGCTGTAAGTGTTGAGCTCAGGTGCACCCGCGACTATTTACTAGTCGGCGTCCGGGGTCACTACACCGAATTGCGAAGGGTGCGAAGAATAGGGAAAGATGGGGAGACGACTTTGTTTCAGTTAAGTTTTTTTGTTTGGTTAATTTAGCGAAACTAAGATATCCGCAGGAGAAAAGAAAGGGTCTGGAGTGGCTACCACGAACCGGCAGACGCAGCGTTGAGAGGCCTCCCGCAAGGTGGACCGATGACCTGATGAGGGTCACGGAAATCCCATGAAAGCGAGACGCACAGGACCGATCGTTATGGCAACTCTTGAGGGAGGCCTATGTCCCACAGTGGACATCTTTCAGCTGAAATGGTGATAATGAAACTTAGCCAATGATTTTTGAATTGGTAAAATCAGTGATGTTGTGAGCATAGGACGTAAATTTGTTTTCAACATAATTAAATAATGATCATTTATTAGGCAATTATATCGGTTGTAATATACGATAAATGCAGATTATAACGTTAAAAATACAGATTAGGATTCAAGATGCCTTTTATGAGCCGGGTATCATCAAATAATTTTTCCCAGTTTGGGTGGAGTGAGAGGGAGTATCAGACTTTTACTGACTTAAGCATATTCATAATCCTACAGTCGCCTTTAGCGTTTCAGGGTCACGGTGACTCTTTCGAATAGTCTTGTAGCCCTGCTTTCAATACGCAATAAATATAATTGTGATAGCGCGATCATGAAATGACGAATTTTAGTATACAAAACCAAAAAAATACATTAAGCAATATTTACTCCAAGGATTTCCAAATCCAATATCGAAATTACGTACGTCGAAGATTATCGTTGTCAGAGCCCCGCACGGACCGGAAGCTGCACAATGCGGGGGTGACGCGCCCGACCACGGTTATTATCTACCTGCAACGTCACTTCCGCCCGGGCTATCCCGGTTGGCGCCCTTTTGCTTCGTTGAAAGGGGCTTCGATTTTTGAAAGTGCATGTTTCTATTGATGTTTCCTTTTTCAAAAACATTACGCATGAATTCTCGGGAATAGACAATATTGTTTTTGTTTTAATGCTCCTCTTTTTATAGATCTTTTATGTAATAAAATTTCTATTTTTTCTTATTGTTTTTGAATAATTTTTATTTAGCTTTGGTGTTGTTTTAGGTCTTATAATTTATTCTTCTGTGGTTTTCATTGCGAAAAAGGTAGAATGAAAGAACCTATTCTATAAAATTGCGATTCCCATTGTTTTGACAATTTGGTCAAATATTTTAAAAGTACTTAGATAGCTTGTTGTTGTGGCTTTTGGTTTCCAAGCATTAAAATTTTGACATATTTAATTTTTTTTTTCATAGTTTTTTTTTGTTACTTTATTTTTTATAAATAACAATAATAAAATGTTTGAAGCAACGTTAAATACATGTTACACAATTATGAAAGAAAATGTCATTCAAAATCAAGTAGGTATTTCAAATAAATAATTTACTGACACTTATGAATTGTCGAAAAGTCAGTTAGTCAGAAAAATTAAGGTAAGCGCTTTAGAGACTCTTTTAAATCATGTTATGTATAGCATAGATTATAAAAACGTGTGCGTATAGCTTTTAATGACCTATGTAGGTGAATTTAGTTATGTATGGTATACGTGTTATGTTACGTTATATTAATCAGCATCTTTGCATGAATAACAAGTTGATTAATTTCTTGATTAAATCTTAGAAATATTTACCGCGACTACTCCAGTGGCTTTTTCGTCGAGAACCGTATTTATTCATATAATCAGGATCAGAGATAGTTTTTAATTATTCAAAGAATTTTATTCATGGAAAAAAATATCTTCTTTACTGTTTTGAGACACCGTGAGGAAACCGGCATGACCTATAACCAAAAAAAAACTAAGACATGCAACACCCACTAACTCGCTCTGGGCCTGCGAGAGGGATTACGGCTTATTCCCTCGTCTAAAAAGGGGCTTGAGTCTCAACACACATACGTTATAAGGCTGATAAATTTTTCCAGAGAGATCTTCGTAAAAATGAACAATTTAACCCCTTGGAGTAACTGAAGACCGAAATATACTTATTTTGGCCTACTCGTCATTTAAACGTTGAATATTCAAATCTCTACTATCAGAATCTTTACTCTAATTCAATTGTTGTTCACTCGAATCAACGCTGGCCACTTGGGACATATTAATTCATGTTCTCGATTTCAAATAACTGTCTAATTAAACGGTTCCTGGCTTGCAGCCATATGTCTTGAAGTTTTGTGGCTGACACACGGACTTTAAGGACGAGCAATCAGTGTAAATGTATGCCTCGACTTTAAGATTATTCCCATATATCATTATATACATAATTCTTCTGTACATGTAATAATAATAATAATAATAACAATAAATTATTTATTGACATACATATTCCCTGGCTTCAAAGCTAGTTAGGAACTGTATAACAGGAGCCAGCGTATTCCCTATATTGTTGTTACAATTTTGTCAACAAATGTGTTTGTCACCTATCTCCTCTTAAATGGCTTGACCGATTTGGATGAAATTTCGTGTTTATAAACATTTAAGTGAGTCCCTGGATGGTATGAAAATAAAATTGGACCAGGTGGGTTTTTTTTTTTTCGGTGGGAAAATCATCTTATGACATCCCCCATCCCATCCCGCTCTTGGGCGGGGCGGGAAATAGTGTCAGACTTTTACTGACTAAAAACCCACTCCTGTTCCTTCGTTGCCTTTCGTACCAGGGCCGAGTCTTCCCAGAATCAGACCCTTGGCCCCAGTAGGCTTCGACCCTGCTGGGCCCCTACAGTTGCTGGCATCTCCTTGAGGCGCGCGTGGAACAGCACGCGCCGTTGACGACTTGGGCTTGGTCCGGACGGTTACCGGATGGTTGGACGGCGAGCCACCCATTGCTCGCCGTCCGCAAGCCCGCGCCTACGGTGGCCGGAAATCGGGATCGGAATCCCGGCGGCGATTGGGGCGTGAGGACCGCTGCCTCACGCGATCGGCCGCCTCCTTTGCAAGCATTCGCAGAAGGTGGCGACCGCCTGCCACTTGGCAGCCGTTGGCAGAAGCTAGTTTAGAATAAACGAAAATTATGTTGTTTACCAAACTTCTAGCACGTGTTACCCGAATCGAGCAAATTATCTTGTTGTGCCCAAATGAGGAGTCAAACACGGACCCCTTCTGTCGGCTTGTGTTTTCGCATCGCTGCACCTAAAACGGGGCGGCCGCAACCAGTTAGAAAGGTAATTCTTAAGTCTTTAGTCTGTCAGTTAAAGTTTAAAGCTTTATTATGTACAAATAACTTTACCGTATTCTTCATGAGAGAATGCGGAAGTCAGTTATGTGAACAGTCAAGAGTTAAATATATTTTTAGGGTGCCGCACCTCAAAAGGAAAAAACGGAACCCTTATGGGATCAATTTGTTTTTAATTCGTCTGTCTGTCTGTCAAGACTCTTTATCATGAGAACGCGTGGAGGTATCGAGTTGAAATTAAATCAAATACTCGCGTCTGCGATCTCTTAAAGCTGTGAAAAAATCAAGCTTTTAAGTTAACATTTATGTGTTAAAAAACGTATATTTCGATAGTCTCAAGGATTCAAAATTCATAGTGTACTTCCCCTTCTGCCCAAAATCCTGATATTTGGCATAAAGCAAGATTTTATAGCACAGGTATAGGAGAAAATCTGAAAACAGTTAATATGTAGTTACCTCACAAAAAAAAAATATTTCGATTCAGAAAAATCTTCGAGACTCCATTCGGGAATTGAACTATTTACCTATTTAAGTTTGTACGGAACCCTCAGTGAGCGAGTGCGACTCGTACTTGCCCAGTTTTTTTTTAATATTTTAATATAAACTAGTGCTTGACTGTGATCTCATTTGATGGTAAAACGGGATGTAATCGTTGGTGATGAATCACTAGTATATTAAGAGCCTATATTCAAAGAAAATAAAAAGGTGGAGCGAAAGGGCGTGTCTAATCTAAGTCTACCACTGAATAAAACCCAGTGTTCCTTCCATTGCGTTTTAGGACCGCAGGTTTCCTATTCGGAAATTGCCTATTGCCTTAGCAGGCATCGGCCCGGCTGACTTACTACGGTTTTGCTAACCATTCTTTGAAGCACGCGTGGAACACTACGCCTATCCGGTGAGGACCTGTGTAAAGTGAGGACGCCATGGCGCCTTTCCAGTCACTTTTCAAAAAGGGGATTTATCGCCATGATTGTGGCATGCCCGGTGCGAGAGGGTAAACCAGATATAAGAGTAGCTTAGGCATTTGCGCTCGCGAAAATAATTGGGAGAGTAACATCACATCGTAAATTATAACACTTATTACAATTTTCGTACCACTTATTACAACAAACCGCAAAAATATATAGTAATGTTTGTCCAATACTGTGATTAAAAAAATACCAATATATATCCGTGATCACGGTATTACGGGATCTCGGAATATCGGTATTGAAAGTTCTAGTTATGACCCTTTTTATCAAGAACGCGTGCTGCTTTAAGCTCAAATTAATATCAATTACTCAGGTCTGCTACCCCTTGCAGGAGCAATGAAAGTCTAACTTCTAAGTAAACGCAAACTAAAGGTAACGCAGTTTATTCTCCGCTTCTGACGTATAATTTTAACGTTCGCAAGGAAATCAAAACTTATAGGGTACTTCTCGTTGACCTAGAATCCTGAAATTTGGCAATAAGCAAGGTCTCGTAGCACAAATAAAGGAAAACCTGCCCCCCTAGCCAAGTTACAACCGTTTCTTTTCGATACTCTGTTCGTTGATCGCCTCGAGTCGGCCACGCGTCCTATTCCTTTGTTCTGACCACGTGACTGAGCGTTGAGACGACGACAGAAAAAAAGAATCGGAGGCGTGGCCTACTCGAGGCGATCAACGAAAAGAGAATCGAAACGTTACGGTTGTAACTTGGCTAGGTTAGGGATGTAGATTTGTAGTTACGTCACGTAATAATCTTCGAGGGTCGATTCTGGAAGCAGTCTATTTATCTACATAAGTAAGATTTCTGTAAAAACTTCCCTCGGACCACAGTCCGATTTTCACTTGACTGTTTTTTAATAATTTCAAAGTAATTTTTAACTTCCTTTAAATATACTTAGATACCTCTTACTGATATGTGTTACAACTATATAACTAAACATTAAACCGAAACTACGATCTGGACTTAGTGGATCCAGGGTTAAGTCTAGCTTATTGGCTCAAACTCCCCGAAGATTACCTCACTATTTAATAGTGGCACAAACTATTACTAAAACAATCCCAGGGATACATAACATTGGTGAAACTTCAACCCGTAGGAGATTTCCTTTAGTAATTTGATAATTTCGAGCAAAATGTTGGTACATATTAAGATATATTGCCACGACAAGGTGTATGTAGTTATGGTATCCCGCAAAATGTTGTTCATCTACACATCTGTATTCCATTAGCAAATACGGTTTAACCCGCCTTACATGGGCCAGGTTACTTAGAGCCCCCCCTCTCCTCTCACTGGTTATGTAATTGGGTGTGTTATGGGTCGGAGCGTGTTTAATCAGAGTTCTAATGTGGCTGGACGTGACGTAAGACGCCACAAACGCCTGAGGTGCCATCAACCAGGTAACGAGTGAGAAATAGGGCTGGCAGGGTTGTAAAGAATGTTGTAATATGTGGGTATTTATAGTGTCTGTCGGTAGTTTTTAACTAGCTATGCCTGTGGTTCCGCTCTCCGGAAATGTTGTTCCTAAAAATAACATATACATATATGGAGTCAATAAAATCCAATCTACAAATTCTAGAACGTGAAAATACTATTACTTTTATTTTATAGTAGGCTGTCATCAAATAACTTCTTCCACTTTGGGTGGAGCGGGAAGACGTGTCGGACTTTTACTGACTAAAACCCATCTGTGTTCCTTCAATTGCCCTTTTGACGAGGGCTACAGTAACTCTTTTTACGAGGGCTACAATAACTCTTTTTACGAGGGCTACAGTAACTCTTTTTACGAGGACTACAGTAACTCTGGTTACTGTCGTCCTCGCTGTCTTTGTCTTGGGCGGCGTGAATTCTTCACATCACTCAGGTTCCTTTATTAACTCCCTCGCAATGCTCGGGAGTTAATTATTTAAATCCCACACTCACGTTCGGGATTAAATTTAGCAACCTTCGTTTCGTTCGGAATTCAAAATGCCCAAAATGCCCAAAATTCAAAAAGTAACCGGAACGTTACGGTCGCTCTATCGACTACAAAATCTTCTTCCAGCTCACATAAAGGCATTGCTTGTACAGTCCCTAATTTTTCCTATTATCGACTATGGTGATGTGTGCTACTATGACCTGAATGCAGATCTCCTCAATAAACTTGACCGCCTTCTTAATAACTGCATTCGATTTGTGTTCAACCTTCGTAAGTATGACCATGTATCTGAGCAACGATCACATTTAAAATGGTTACCCATCCGTCAGCGTAGAGCGCTAAGAGCCTTGACAACGCTGTTTTCTTTTCTGGACAAACCTTCTTCTCCTTCTTATTTGACTTCTCAAATTCAATTTCTTTGCTCTGGTCATAATAAAAATCTTCGATCTACCAATAATCGCCTACTACGATGTCCCACATCGCTCTGGGTTTATCCAGTCCTCCTTCTTTGTCCAGGCGATCTCCCTTTGGTATGCGCTCCCTCTGAACATCAGGATGGCTTCCAATCAATTCACTTTTAAGGTGAAGGCACGTGAATACATTCGCAGGAAGTTGGTGTAATCATCACAGCGTTGATTTGTTGGATTCGTTTTTCATAACGACGTTGTTAATTTGTATGTATGTATCTAAGTATATATATATATATTTCTAATCTAGTTTATCATTTGGTTGCACCTACCATGTTATATTTCTGCACCACCCTAAGGACGACTGGTGGAAAATGCCTAAGGCATTAAGTCCGCCTTTGTACAGTGTTTCTTACTAGTGCATAAAGTTTTAATAAATAAATCAATAAAATGCCAACCGCGATTTAAAGACACTGCTTTATCCCCTAGTTACATAATTTACTATTTTATCCCTGGAATATGTTCCCTTGGGACAATTTTTTACGCACACGCAGGTAAAGCCTCTGGCAGCAGCTAGTATTATATTTGTCTAAAATGTTTCTATCATCTCTCCTGCCATCCTTAAAACAGAAACATGTCAGCTAGCCCATGTAATCTCGTTCGGATCGCGGCCACGAATTTCATAAGTGCTCGGTTGAGTTAATGGCTGAAAACATTAACTCCTTAGGGTCGTATTCTGTACATGGCTTTACCCCCGGGTGTTGGCGACATTTGCATATGCGATTGTGGGTTCACTTACTCCCGAGTGTTCCTATAGGGAACACTCGGGAGCTTAGCTTACCAGAACATTGTTATATTGGATGGTTATAAAATAATATTGTTGCACTGTGGGTTTTCCACAAGGTAGACCGATGTCCTGGTGAGAGTCGAGTGAATCCGATGGATGTGACACGCGCAGGACCGTTCGTTGTGGTGACACTTGGGGAGGCCCATGTCCAACAGTGGACGTCTTTTGATGATGATAATGATGATAGCCTCCCTTTCCCAATTTGGTAGCTGCACATGATTGTAATAATAAATTTTCATATTTAAGAATGATTTAATATTAAGCATTTGAAGAAGATTTCCTTTTTACTGGAATAGGTAAATACACATTTCAAACACAAATAGAAAGTTCTTTTCCCAGCATCCCACATGATATATGAATTAATCTTTCTCAATATTTCAGAGGGAAAAGTGAAACAGAAAATAAACAGTAGCGAGTCGACGCGACTGGCGTCCGAAACTTTGGCGACACACTCGAACTGACCCTAAAGTGAACTCGAATGTTTCCTAACTTTGTTATTGCGTCGAAACGATTCGTTGTCCGTATGTGGGTAGGTAGGGACTCGTAACACGTAGTCAACGTGAGTGCTAGGCAGTAGGTTTGTATGCTCGAAATGAAAATTGGTAAAAATATGTTTAATTTTTTATCTTTATGTACATTTGTACCCTTGTTTTTTTACTAGTCTTTTCTTTTTTTATGCACCTGTCGTGTTTTCTCTTTACCACCCTCGGTTGATTGGTAGAGAATGCTTAAGGCATTAAGTTCGCCTTTGTACCTTTGTGTTACATGAAGTTTTAATAAATAGAAACCAGAGTTTGTGGAAAGTGTCAAATTGTTTAATATTATATTATGATTGTGTCAATGCAATGTAGGATTGAAATCCATGAGGTTTATAATATTTTTCAAAACAATCCACCATATTTTCTTTTATTTAAGCGTCAGACTTGTTGTTTCTACATTATCAATATGTTTATTGATGAATACTTTATGAAAATCTGTTCTGTCGTTTTTGAGTTTATCGCCAACCGACTGACAGACAGACAGATGCGGTGAGGGACTTTGTTTTATAATATGTAGACATGTAGGGATAAGGGAGCAGTGGTGGTTTGTAAGTCGTAAGTTCAAACCCAGCCAGCCGCATTAGTTTGTGTAATTTATTCGATCACCACTGCTCTCAAAATGGGAAGGAAAACACTGTGAAGAAATTGGCATGACCATGAACCAAAAAATTCGTATACGCGTGACATCCATCAGTGCGCTTAGTGGATTACGGCTTATACCCTCTCCTAGAGTGGAGGCCTGAGTCCCAGCAGTAGGAACATTGCAAGGCCGATTATGCTATGCTTACGCTATGAATAGTTTGTTTTATTTTATAATCATAAAACATAAAACAATTCAGACTATTCAATAAATTATCCTCCAACTAAATTCTTCGATTGCCCAAATATACCTACCTTAAAACACGTTTATAAAATGGCGGCATATGCATTCAATCGTTTGGGAATATCATCGTGTATTTGTCCTTAATACCTATAGTTACAATAATTAGCATAGAGGAAACAGCTTGGTCACCACTCAACTTGCTAATTCCCTAATTAGTTTGAATTGCATTGTTGAGCTGGAATTATAGTGACTTCACTAATCACTAAATAGTGCCTATTAAGGGGCTCCCTTTGAAAATAAACGTTTCAACTTATATAAAGTACCTTAATGGGCATCATAAAATTAAAAAAGTAAAATATAAACAATACTTTGATTCATGGTCTTCAATTTTTTACAAATACTTTTTTCATTTATTGTTCTACAAACATTAAAAAAAAGTCTGTTTGCATTTATTGTTTGTGTTTCAACATTTTTACCTAAGCAATTACCAACACGAAATTATCTATATATATAAAAGAAGAAACTGACTGAATGACATATCAATGCACAGCCGAAACTACTGGGACTAGGAGCGTGAAATTTTGCACAAGGTTTTGTTTTATGTCGTAGGCGAGTACTAAGAGAGGATTTCCCAAAATTCAACCCCTAAGGGGATGAAACGGCAGTTCAAAGTTTGAATTTTAAATCCTGCTTACACGCGGGCGAAGCCGCTGGCAGAAGCTAGTACCTGTGTATAGAGAATATAATTATTGTAAATATTGTATAAATACTTTTTCACTAACAGTACATTTTTTTTTGAGATATTAGCATTTTTTGCGATTCTCGGTAACAATTTTTTTAAATCACGACGGCAAAATGTCAAATCATAGCTCGCTTAGCCCTTTGACGGGTGGACGTACCTCATTTTTCTCACCAAAATGCTCCCGTATTTATGTAGATTTATCGTGCAACTGTAATACTTAATACAGGGAAGGATGGGTAGACAAATGCTCAAGGTCATCAGCTAATAGGATCCCCTTAAGTAAAGTCAATGGTTTTTCCTACCTGCACGTACCGCTTACGGCTTTCACTATCTTTTAGATATTTTTTCTGGAAGGTATATTATGTACTAGCTTTTGCCCGTGGCTTTGTCTGCGTAAATATTGATTATTACGGACACGAAGTCGAAGCCAGATAAAAAGTAGCCTATATCCTTAGTGTTCAAGCTTAATCCGTACCACACTTTATGAAAATCAGTTCAGAAGTTTAACCGTGAAAACTAAACAGGAAACACAATTACTTTCACGTTTATAACATGAGCTAGGCTATTAGAAATATTTTTTTTTAATTCTTATGTATCTCTGATAATTACTATAATGATTGGTAGTTTTCTTAATAAAAGCTTTTGCCAGTCAATCAATTATAAATTTGTTTTTAGTTACATATTAAAATAATGTCTTAGTTGACTACTCCCAAGCATTACTGTAGATACAACAATAAAGCCTTTAAAAAACAAACAGGATTAATTCAATCAATTAAATTTTCTTCTATCTGTTAGAACAACTTAGTTGGTAATGTATTAATGGGCATAGTAGACTATTGCGACATTGCGGGATCCTTTGAAAAATCGAAGGACTGAAACAGTTTGCCTGCTGCAGTCTTTCCGTCCGATTATGATTTAGCTGTCTTCAAGGATAGAGTGAATAGGCTCTTCATAAACTAGTGCGCCTTACCATCAACGATTGCATCACTGCTTACCATCAGGTGGGATCGCAGTCAAGCACTAGTTTATATCAACAAAAAAAAAAACCGCGGCCCTAGAACGCAAAGAGCAAATAAAGGAACACGACGGCTTTTAGTTATTAAAATTCTTGCACCATGGTGCCTCTTGTTCCTCTCAAAGTGGAAGGAGTTACTTGATGACATTTTTACTTCAGGTCATACTTAAAAAAAAAAAGAATATATCAAAAATCATCCCTCGGGATCGTTAGGTAGTACAGATAAATAATGTTCTATGCCCTTAGCTGAATTAAAGTTCTTAATCTACCGTTGTGTCAAATTCCGTCCAAATCCATTTTGCTATCGAGTCTTGACTTACTAAATTTACAATATTAGTAGCAAAACTAAGTTCAACACATCCAATCTATTAAAATGCCAGCTTTTAAAGCTAAGATAAAAGTGAAATTGTAAAACAGACATTGAAATCCGTTGACATAGATCCGGGGCCTTCTGTGGGCGACGCGACATCTCAATTAGGCGATTGCTTGCTCTGAGCGCTGTAGGACAAATAGCGGCCTTTGTGAGCTAGCGACGGGTGCTCGACGAGTCGAGGATGAGGCTGGCATCGAGTAGATGAGCACAGAAGGGCTGGTTTACAATGAGATTTTTTTACAGGTAGAACCTGTAGCGACATCTATATCGCCACTTAGGAACTACTCGTGAAAAAACAAAATCGTGTTTTTTTTTTAGGTGGGAATATCATCCAATGACAAATTTCGCTCTTGGGCGGAGCGAGAGATAGTATCAGACTTTTACTGACCAAAAACCCACTTCTGTTCCTTCGTTGTCTTTCGTACCAGGGCCGAGTCATCCTTTCAGAATCAGACCCTTGGCTCCAGTAGGCTTCGACCCTGCTGGGCCCCTACTGTTTGCTGACATCTCCTTGAGGCGCGCGAGGAACGTATTAGAATTTTCCGCACCATTAGAGCATATACAGGGTGGCGTAAAAGTTTACTTGAAAGTGTGAAATTGATGATATTAATTGGAAAAAATTATAGCGCGCAAATGGCCACCTCCTGAGTTAAAATACAGTGCTCGTTTTATGGCATTTAGAATTATTCGCAATCTGGCTATAAATTGGCGATTTCTTCTTCAATGTAAGCTTTCAAGACATGCAAGGTTCGTAGTTTAAGTTGTGGTAAACATGAGATTTCAAAAAGTCCTAAAAGAAAAAGTCTGGTACCGTTAGATCTGGCGATCTGGACGGCCAGTTTAAATCTCAAACCGATAGATTGAAAATCGGTCAAATTATAGTAACAATCATTTCATGTCCTTGAGGTGTGTATCGCTCCGTGGCTTATGGACAACTAATTTTGACATTTGGCACCATCTGCAATAATTAAGACAAATTTACATTGTGACATTACTTTTGCACCCCCTATACAATAGTCCGAGCTTGAACAGTGGTGGTCGAGTGGTAACGGCCCCCACCTACGAATTAGGTTAATTTAGGTCGCGGGTTCAAACCCAGCCAGGCGCATTACTTTGTGTAATTTATTTCATCACCACTGCTCTCAAAACGGTGAAGGAAAACATTGTGAGGAAACCGGCATGTCCTAGAAACAAAAATTCGAAGACATGTGACGTCCACCAACCTGCTCTGGGCCCGCGTGGTGGACTTCCCTCTCCTAGAGAGGAGGCCTGAGTTCCGGCAGTGTGAACATTATAACGCTGTTTATGCTATGCTAAATGTAATCAGCTGCAATTTTTAGTGTAGTCTTCGATCTTGATAAAAGTGAGTACTACGTGGGTATTTACCATGACTTCAATAATATACTTTTTTAAATCCATAGTTTCATTTGGCCTTCCCCTACTATTCACCACGTTCAAAATGAATACTTTCCTCACGATTTGTTTTTTAGATGCACCACCGTATATCACCACATTCGATGATAAAAAGAAGTTTCTATGAATATTCTTCGTATAGGAACGTAATAGTGTATGTTCTGGGCGAAGAAAGAGTACTAGAAAACTATCACTAGATAACTTGTGTTTTCCTTGAAATCTTGTGTTTAGCATGGCGTAATGATACTGAAGAAAACCTGGACGAATTTCTCACAGACGAGACGTCACTTAGTTAAGCTGTCAAATTGCAAAACATAGTTTGAGATTTTCCTTGGATTTGTGTAAATGATTTCAGTAATGGAGCTTCTGTAAGTTCCTATTTTGCATCATGAGCCAATACGTTGATGAAATGCAGCAAGATTTTCGATAGACAGTAATGAATATAAGCTTATTTTTATATCAAAAGTGACATTTAGGAAAAACTTAAGTGGGTTGTAATAGCAGTGTTCAAGTAATTTAGAGTATTCTGGACACGTGTGTATACGGACGATAATGATAATAAGATGTTTACACAATTGCTTATTTTCTATTTAAAGTTTTCTATTTAAAAATAATGCCAAAATCTTCTTTAAAACATTTTCAAACGAAACCAGAAGAAAATCGGTGAGCTTTAAAATCCATGAATTTCAAAGTAAGCACGCATTAGGCATTCACGAATATATGATATTCTCCGTTCGCAAAGGTGATCGTTTAGAACCTTTGTACGTAAGGCGAACCCTTCTTACGCACTGCGGTAAGTGCGTTCGAACGATGTCACGGGATATTCCAGTAGCTGGTACGAGTTAGTTAGTCTTATAAAAGCGAAGGACTGAACTTTGTGAATTGCAGTGAAAGCCGGCTTCCGCTCTCTGCCACTTCATTGTAGACTTTATTTTTATTTTTACAGACTACTTTAGTCTGAATCAAATCAAAATAAATTGATTTTTTGAAGCCGGCTTCCGCTTAGAGATCTAGGGGCCATGAGCAAATGTGTAGTCGCACTCTACCAATGCTAAAATGTCAAATAAATTGTACAAGAGGCTCAATGGTTCATGATTTCATTTGTAGCATAGAATCTAAAGTATTGAATAAACTATTTGTTGACTATTGAACTTCTAAGACAAAGAACTTTGAGTTTATCATTGGTAGAATTTTTTAAATTAATTTAAATTAGGAGAGTGCAACTGTACTTTGGACGTAGTGTAGGAATGCCTTCTACAAGGTGGACCGATGACTTGGCTGCGGTTGCGGGAGTCCGATGGATGCGAGACGCACAGGACCGTTTATTGTGGCGACACTTGGAGGCGGCCTATGTCCAGCATTGGATGTCTTTCGGCTAAAATTATGATGATGATGATGAACTACACTTTTAATCCCTGATTGTACAAGCCTAAATATTTCACATCACACCTATAATTTCCAATTATTTCACTGATTCAAAACATAGGATCGTCATTCAAAACGGACGCATAATTAAAATGCAGATTGGGACACCCCAAGTCCGACAAACTAACGGATAGAGAACAGCTGCCAGAAAAGTGACTGTGAAAAGTGAAAGAAAGAAGCTGAACGATCATTTTTGAAAAATCTTGGGAAATATACTCGATCAAGTACTACACCAAAACAAATGCGCTTCTAACGGTTTTTTTCCCGCGAGCACAGATGCTCTGAATAGTTCGACGCTTTACGATCAAGAATATTACATTTTGGATACAACTGATGTATGCGAGTTAGAAAAAATATTCAGCATGTTTATAGGAATACACGAACGTGTTCCGGTATGAAGTATTATTGTCACGTATGGAGAAACGCTTGTATTTTATTATTTCGCATTTGACTACATGTATGAGGGATTTTTCAGGCTTTGGTATCTTGGTGAACAAAATGTGGTCTACTTATGTAATATATAAAAATCTCGTGTCACAGTATCTAACCAAAATGATTTGACCGATTCTTGTGATTTTTTTGTATATATTTGGTAGGTCCAAGAACTATTTTTTACCCTCCCACCCACTATTTTTTGTTTAGTATACAATATTGTATAGAAATACAGACAAAAATACAAGACTTATTAACTGTATATATTATAAACGGACCAAAGATCTTAATACAGGGTTAGGTATCCCTAAACCGGATTCAAATGGAAATGAGTTTAAATAAAGCAAATTTGACATTCCTCGGTCCCACACAATCTATTTAGGTAATTGCACGGTCGTTGACGACATTATATCCGTTGATTGTACCCGGTCTTGCAATCCCGAATCTTTGGCAACGTGGCCTGCATAATAATGGCCCTACCATCGATTGCTTCAAATTATATGCAATGATTTTAACGAGACCACGAGGAATATTCAATAATTTGTTCTACAAGACAGGAAAATGACAGACTTAATTTATTTTGGGTACCTGGGATAAACAAGTATCATAATGGATGTTTATTTCTCATCACAATATTTATTTATTTATTGTCTCTCTTATAACTGTCATTGCATACCTAATACGATAGCGCGGTCTTAAAGCTAAGTTATTTAAAATATAAAATTTTAATAAAGAATCTAGTAGATAGTATTTACATCATCCATGTGGAGGCCATGTTTTTTGCGAATTTACGATTTGTGGCGCGTCTTGCAGATATTTCGCACGATGTCGGCGCGTGTGTTTAAAATGACGAGAACTCTAAAGTTTTGTATGGGAGCTGTATATAAAAGTTATGGCGTTGGAATCGTTATAAAACAAGGTGACATTAGGACTTGAATTTGATTTGTTTTGCAGTGTTTTTTTCAGTTTGTTGTACGAAAGTCATTATAATTAAGAAAACATACTATTTTATCAAAAAGTTTTTGTGGGTTTTAATCAGTAAAATCCATAAATCTGACACGCTCCCACTTTGATAAATTCCACCCCAAAATAAAAGGATGATGTATGATGTTATCATATTATCATGAATCTAAATGTTTTGTTATCGGGCAGACTATATAAATATTATATTTAGATTGCTTACTATGTCTAGATTGGCACAAGTTGGGGCAGTCGGCAGAGAAAACGATTAAACAATATTTTTTCTAAATCGTTATTTATGTATTGTACAGGGTCACCAATGAAATTATAGATAGATTAAACGAGGAGTGATATGAAAGAAAAGGAAATAAGTGACATCGTGACGGTTGATAGGATAGAATGGAAGAAAAAACGTGTTCATCATAATGCGTTACCTTTTTTTCTATTTCCATAGTTTTCCAGGACAATACATCTTTCACAATAAAAAGTATCTAGTATCTAAGTATAAGTGCTAAGTATCTACGTATCTATAGCCTCCAAGTAAAATTACTGTAAAACATTCCAAAAAAGGAGCAGGTCCAGGAATGGGCGGTGGTTGTCGCCTTCTGCGAAGCAGTAATGCTAGCGAAGGGTACGGCCGCACGCATGAGAGATCGGACATCCTCAAGCCCCAGTCGCCAAGACCCCGATCCTGACTGACTGGTAGCCAGCCGTAGGCGCGGGCTTGCGGACGGCGAGCAATGGGTAACCCGCCGTCCGACCGTCCGGTAACCGTTCTGACCGAGCCCGAGTCAACGACGGCGCGTAGTGTTTCACGTGCGCCTCAAAAAGCTGTCAGTAAAACCGTAGGAGCCAAGCAGAGCCGAAGCCTAATAGGGCCATGGGGACTCGTGGTTCTGGGAGGCAAAGGGAAAATTAAGGAATATAGGTGTGATTTAAGTCAGTAAAAGTCTGACACACCCTCTCGCTCCGCCCTAGAGCAAGAGACGTCATTAAATGACTTCCTATATTATAAAAAACCCATCATGATTATATAAGTACTTTCCACAGAAAGGTAGAATTTATACACTATCTATATTGGCCGATACTTTATCTATATATCGACATTTCGGTGAACTCAGTTCAGTACAGTCATTAGACTCATTCGAAAACAAGGCAAAGTTGATTTTAGCGAAACAGGAAATAAAAATATCAGTGAAATGTATCATCACAATGAGGACTTACATGATCGTGAGTATTTTATTGTTTGAAGTAACATTGGTAAAGATACAGCCCGTGATACCTTCCAGAGTTTACCCGGTATACGCGAAAAGCTAAGATTAATTATATGCGTCAGCATTTTAAATAAATAAATCGTCATACAGTTATTTAAATCAATAAATCATCATCGTCTTTAATTTTTTTTAGGTGTTTATAATTATTTTGATTTGACTTCTATTTATTTGTAATACTTTTATTGATTTGACATCTTTTATTTTTATTGATTGGACATTGGAATTTGACATTATTTTTTTTGACTTCAATGTAATGTATAATTATATGATTTGGAAGAATCCCTTAAAAATTAAATACTAAGACCACTTAAATACATTAAATAAATATATCTTATTATGTAAATGAATTTATGATTTAATATAGGTATTTGTAAGGAGTGATCTTAATTTATTCTTTGTTAATAGTTTTATTTTTTTATTTTCATATTTTTTAATAATTTATTATAAATATAATAAGGTTTAGGATAATTAATTATAATTAGATCCAACCTGAATGTTATGTATACCTGCAAGTGACTTTTTTGCGCAGGATTTGTTGTTACAGTAGGTACGGTCAAAATATTGTGTTGGCTACTCTGAACTTGGCATTCTGAAGTATTGCGCATACTGCAATAAATACGCAATATTCATTCCGTTTTAGGGCCTGTGTACGCCACGTTTTTTAAACGCACCTTTGACGCGCGTTTTAGAAACGTGCGTCGACGTCGCGCTTTTATACCATTAAAGGTCCCATTAAAGGTTGCGTCTGACTCGTGTGCGTATCGCGTCTGTATCGCTACAAACGCGCGTCAACTGCGCGTTTAAAAACCGTGGTGTGCACAGGTCCTTAGGGTTCTTAAAAGTACTGCGCTGTCAATTGTTCGAAGTTGAGAGCCGTTAAGATATTTCAGTCGTATTGTAGTAGGTACATATTGTTGATATTGTTTTGTAAATAAGTCGTTGGCGTTCATTAACAAATAAGTTGCGTAGCAAACTATTGCTGTGTCGATGTTTTATCTCTGTGACTTCCTAGGGTTCGGATAGCAATAGATAAATAGGTATAGAGTACCTGTATTCGTATCTACTATTTGCAAGTGTTTGTAATGTTATGACGAGTGAAACATCATAAAACAATAAATTCAAACACAGAATCCTACTTTATTTCTCTATCTTATTATCAAAAAATAATAAGATACATATAGTATATTTATATAGAAATAAATATATATTATATTTTTCTATCTTATTATTTTTTGATGCCCAATGATGTCTTTATACACGCGTTTGTACAAATGAATATTATTTTCCATTAAAATGTTAATTAGTTTATTTATTTGTAAATATATTAATAATTAGTAGAATATTTTTAAATATGTAAAGAATTTACTTAAGTTTTTGTGTGTACTTATATGAATGAAACTTTTATTTTTAATTTCAGCCAAAGGCCAGGGACAGCCTCCGCCATACACAGGGAACAATCCTCCTCAAATCATTGCACCTCAAGTTATGCGGCCCACAGTAATGATGCCAGTACAAACGATGCAGCCCATGTTTGCACCAATAGGACAACCTGTGCACGCAGCAATGGGGCATTCCATTCATATACAACAAGGAACAATGATGCATCCCACAGGGGGCATGTTCCAGACACAGCGTGTCGTCGTCCCGGTGGTCGTTGGTAATCAGATGGGCCCACAACCTTCATCTATAACCTGCCAATCTTGCAAAGAAGTCGTCGTCACAAGAGTTGAAGCCAAGACCAACACAAAAACTCATTTGATTGCAGCCATGCTTTGTTTTATGTGGTCAGTATTCTAAATTGTTTTTTGTCTGTCGTGTGATTTTTACACTGTGTATTTAAAATCGTTCTACACTATAAAATCTCATTCGATTTAATGCCAGCAACATATGTTGGCACATTTTTTTTTTAATTTGCTCTGCACTAGAAACAGCTCCTGAATCGAGGGTGTGTTCACAAACATTTGTAAACTCACATACATAATACAATATCAGATCTTTTTATTTTTAAGGTGGGAAATCATCCAATGAATTCTCTCGCTCTAGGGTGAAGCCAAAGGGCGTGTCAGACTTTTACTGACTTAAACCCACTCCTATGTTCCTTCTTTACCTGGTGTTCCAGGACCCCAGCTTTCCTTTTCGGTAGCCAACCCATGGCCCCCGTAGGCTTCGTCTTAGCTGGGCTCCTACGGTTTTGATGACATCTCTTGGAACACCTACCTATTTTTTAACGCAATCTATTAAGAGGAAGGATTTGTATTTTTGCTTGTAATTAATAAACTCAAAATCTACTGGACCGACAGTAGCTAATCTTTTACCTAACAATTTTTTTCTTATCTTTAACAATTCCTTTTCTATTTTCAGTTGCTGGCCATGTGTGTTCATTCCGTACTGCACGGATAGTTGCCGCAACGCGGACCACTACTGTCCGAATTGCAGCTCTTACATCGGAAGCTACGTCCACTAAAATGGGTCTTATGGCCGATAATAATAGGTTTCTTTTTGTAATATCCGCGTACATCAAACTGAAGACAGGAACAATTTCCCTGCTACGGTATTCCCGTCCGATTATAATATGGGTGTCTTCAAGGCTAGAGTGTATAGTCTTTTAATAAACTAGTGCCCTTCGACATCAGCGATTGCACCACTGCTTACCATCAGGTGGGATCGCAGTCAAGCACTGGTTTATATCTATAAAAATACTGTTTTTCTTTTATGGTAATAGAAATGGTACATAATTAAAACCAAGCTTCTGCTAGAGGTTTACCCGGCGGTAAAGTAGAATATGATCCCAAAGGAACACACCTTAGGGATAAAAATATGCTAATTTCATCCAAATTCGTTCAAGCCTTTTAACGTGAAGGAGTAACTAGTATGTTATAATTGTTATAAATACTGACCAATTAGTGAAGTTAAATCCTTTATTTTTTTGACGGTCTGCGTAAGCATACTGTCCTGCCCCTAGCCAAGTTACAACCGTTTCGTTTCGATTCTCTTTTCGTTGATCGCCTCGAGTCGGCCTCCTATTCCTTTGTTCTGACCACGTGACTGAGCGTTGAGATGACGTCAGAATAAAGGAATCGGAGGCGTGGCTTACTCGAGGTGATCGATGAAAAGAGAATCGAAACGAAACGGTTGTAACTTGGCTAGGGGGGCCGGTTTAATTTGTGTTAAGAAACAGACTTTTGTTCATAACTGCTACGGTGCAATAGGAAGGACACTTAAAACAGTCCTAGTTGAGGACTTTTCGCGAGTGGACTAAAGTCAAGATGCTGCTGAGATGTTTAACCAAGCAAATGATAAGAGGTATTGAGAAGAATGTAATGTATAGGTAATAGACAAAGATTTTGGCAGTAAAATAAAATATCTCATTTTAACTTTCGTATATTCAGATTTATAAACCAATAAATATATTTTATGCCAAGATGTTAAGTTTTATTTGACGAACTCTCTAAGAAGCCTCCTTCAGAATTTAGATACCATACGAAATCTCGATCATGAGCGGTTTTGCCCCTGTGAAAATATATCCCTTTATCACTCAGTGATAAAGTAAGGCGTATTCTACTGGTCAATAAATTCTAAAAATCGGTCTAGTAGTTTTTGAGTTACAACTGAAATACATTTTTTTTCCTCTTTGTAATATTACTAAATAGATAGTAACAGAGAAAGTTAACGAGAATAAAACAAAATCTCGGAAAAATCATATTTATATTAACTTAACAAATTAATATAAACTTTTCATCTCAACTCACTCCCTCACCTCATCCTTCTGGGAAAGAACAAACAATTAAAACACTAAAAAAAACCCAAAAGAAAAATGAAGTCAGAGTAAAGATTGACAGTAGGGCTATACAATAGGCAAAATTGCAGAGCTTTGAGGTTAACAAAAAACGAATTAAAGAAATAAATTATAATTAAGGCATACTCAGTCAGGTATGTGGTTTATGTCAAATGAATTTGAATATAGGTATTTAATATGATACGAGTATAAACATCCATTTTCGGTCTGTTACCAAGGCAGCAATTAACTGGTGGTGTTGTATGAATGTTGTTAAAAACTTATCCTCATAGGTTTTTGGTATAATTTATCTGTCTAAAAATTTCTAAGTCATGAAAACTTTTGTATAAAATTATTATTCAGAAGATTATGTCAACGGATGTGCGTATGAACTGAGGGACCACACTAGTATTTTGCAAAAGAACAAAATAGGATTTAGTAGTACACTTAAAACAAATTTAGAACAAATCTAGGAATTTGAATACTAATATACTGAAAATTACAGCTCATAAAGTGCGGAACCTCATTCCTCACAGACCATCAGCCAGATCTCGAAGAGTATCAGAAAAAATTAAGTATTGTGACTACAGACATTTATTAGAGAATTCGTAAAGATATTTACGGAATTTTATCACCAAAAAACGAAACCGATTGGGTTCTAAAACTATGTGCCGGTTTTTGTGGTTCAATTTATTAAAATAATATGATATAAAAATAATATATATAATATATTTTATTTGTAGGTAGGAAAATCATCAATGACATCCTCCGCTCTTGAGCGGAGCGGGGGATGTGTCAGACTTTTACTGACTAAAAACCCACTCTACTTCCTTCGTTGCCTTTCGTAGCAGGGCCGAGTCTTCCTTTCAGAAGCAGACCCTTAGCCCCAGTAGGCTTCAACCCTGTATCTCCTTGAGGCGCGCGTGGAACAGTACGCGCCGTCGACGACTTGGGCTCGGTCCGGACGGTTACCGGACGGTGGGATGGCTGGGACGTGAGCGCCGTGCCCTCACGCGTGCACGTGCCAGATTTGCGACATGGTCTCCTGGAACCACTCTGCCTCGACGTCGACAAGCCTGTTCGGTGCTTGCATCCAGGCCTGTACCGCCGCGGAATATGTGTAATAGTTACGTACCTAATAAATCAGTAATTTATTCATTACTATTTTATATACTTCAAACTACAGCGATGTATTTAGAGGACTCGGTCTTGCGTTCTTTTGAAAAGACTCAGTCTTTGAGTTCTTTTTGGGCAGGACTTCAAGACTTTTTACAAAAGACTCCAAAATCTGAAGGACTTAAGCTCTAAGTATTATTTTTAAGACTCAAGTCTTCAAAAATAGCTCAAGTTTTATTAAATAAGACTCCAAGACTCGAGTTTCTTACAACACTAGTATTAGTTTTAGTAAGAATTGTAGTTTTTGTTCACTTAAGTTTTTCAAATTTTCTTTATTGGCATGACAGATTTACTGACGTATGGGCAAACACTTTAGAAGTGATCGATGTGCAGAGACATAATCATATTTGCGTAGATTGAAAACAAATCAAATGCAGTAACTAGTGCGATTTATTGGTTGCTATATTTTGGAAATTGTTGTTTATTTAATAGGTATTACAAAACAAGTTCTGAAAAAGAAAGAAAAGATGGATGGATTGTGTGAAGAGTGATATGAAAGAAAAGGAAGTTAGTGATAGTATGACGAGTGACAGGGCAGAATGGAAGAAGAAAACGTGTTGCGCCGACCCCAAATAACACGGGACAAGGGCAGGAAGATGATACAAGTTCTGTATTTGTTTTTTTTTCCTTTTCCTTAAAACTACCACAGTTATCAGCGACGTACGTGCTTGGTGCATCATAATATTATTATATCGAGTCACTGTGCGAGTGAGTTAAAAAATAACTACTGTACTACTCCCACGGGGGCGAGGTACGCATGCGCAGGCGCAGTTTTGCGTGACATATATTTTGTATTCATGTTTGACGATTTTTTTATCTATAAATGGTCGTCATTGGGTGTAGTTCAGTATGATCGCTTGTCTCGTTCAATAACATATTAAAGTTAATTTCAGTGATAAAAGCAAACATCAGTGAGTTCAGTGAAATGGATCAGAAGAATGAGGAATACGATGAGCGTGAGTATATTTTTTTTTAAACTAAATGCGTTTGGCATATGGTGTATATTCGCTAGTAGGTAGGCTTAGTACCTAGTTTGGTGTCACGTTATGGCATTGACGAAGAAAGAGTGTTTTTTTACTTTTCTGCAAGTATGTGTCAGGTTTGACGAAAATGTAACGATTACTTCTGTGGCGTTTCATTTAGTTCCAACAGTTAAGAGTTTCCTAATTTGGTGGACCCACGGATATCGAGTGGCCCCCTCACTAACGTTCTATTTAAATTCAATAAATAAATAAATACAATTTGCGGCTTTATCGCACTCGGCGATTTCTTCCAGGCAACCTAGAATGGACAGAGATTGCCTGGACACAAAATGGTGAATATAGAAGTAAACAGATAGGTACTTATAACTAAAATACATACACATATAATACATACATACAAAATATATATAAGCAAGAGATTTTGTATGTATAGAGTACGTTGTTTTTGATGTATATAGATAGATAAGATTATCAGTTCGGTGGATGGAGTTCAGTTTAGTCACTTGTCTCGTTCGATGCTGGTTTTAGTAAGCAAAGAGAATTAAATGGTTCGCAAAATGAATCAGCACAATGACGAATTTGATGATCGTGAGTATTATGTATATTTGAATTTATTAAGACTTAGTTGTTGAATATGACTAGAGAGTTCATTATAGAAGTGTATACATTGGAATCTAAATGAGCGCCCTATTTTTTTCAGCCTGGTTTTAGGAACCACAAATTTGTGTTTGTTCCTAGTATTAAAATTATGAACATCACTGTATTTTTTGAACATGTTTATATTTTTGTGTGCATACAAAATATTCTCGTAAATATACTGTGAAGGTACAGTCATTATATTGATTTCTTTAAATTTATCTCTGAGGGAGTATCTGGGGCTTAATTTATAAGTAGAACGAATAGCCATTTTCTGTAAAACAAAAATTGACTGTTTATCGGAGGCATTTCCCTACAGTAAAATACCGTACGACATGACACTATGGAAATAGCTAAAATAAACTAAACAGGCAGGCTCTACATTAGTTAAATTTCGAATTTGTCTAACAGCATATGCTGCAGAGCTAAGTTTTTTTGATAATTTGTCTATATGTGGGCCCCACTGAAGCTTAGCATCTAGAGTTATGCCCAAGAACACTGTATTATCTTCAGGACTCAACTCTTTACCTTTTATTACCACACTAGTTTCTACTTGCCTAACATGAGGCATGAGGCTATTGTAACGTTATATTAAGAGTGTTTTTTTCCACGGAATATAAATATACTTCCATATGCTTAGTAAAGTAGGTTTATCCGTATAAACTTTGAACATCCGCTTCATCCACTTAGGTGGAATAGGATCTCTTAGGGGTTGAATGTTGGAAAATCTATTCTTAGGCCCCTCGCTCACGGCGGCTTTTTGTAGCGATGTTGAAGCGCGTTCGCATCGATACAGTCGCGATGCTGTAGCGCGTTAGTAGCGCGTTGGCATCTTTTCTACGGCGCTTGCAAACGGGAATAACGCGCGTTAGTAGCGATGCTGTTGCGCGCTTACCAAACGCGCAAAAAAATCGCCGTGGATGAGAGGCCTTATTTTTCGTACACATCATAAAAGGTGTGAATATGTACAAATTTTCATCGTTTTAGGTCCAAGAGGTTGGACTGGGCGTTGATAAGTCAGTTAGTGAGTCAGAAATTTGCGTTTTATGTATTTACTAAATATCTACCTACAAGGTATTATTTGGTGAACATCTGATGTAGAAGTTCTAAGATAGACTATGGAACCCTTCAACAAAATTTTATTTAGGTATCTCATTCTATTTCAAATATCCATTATATTTTCATTTATTACGCACACCTACCACAGTGTAGTCTTTTTAGGGTTCGGAACCTAAAGGTTAAAACGGAACCCTATTCCTAAGACTCCACTGTCCGCCCGTTTGTCTATCATTCTGTTTGTCCATCTGTCACCAGGCTGTAACTCATGAACCGTGATATTACTTCATCTAACGCAATCCAACGCGGTGTTTGACGAAATGACAAAGCGAAAAAAGAGAGATAACGAATGAAAACTCCGTTAGCATTCGGTAATTACGTGATTTACTCGAATATTTTACAAAAATTGCTCCAGGAAAAAAAAAGTTAAAACAAAAATGCAGTCTTTTAGAATCTTGATTGTTATACTTTTTTGGCTTTTTAAATTTTTGAGTAAATTATGAAGTGTCAAAGTTCATGGAAAATAGCAGATTTTCAGATGTTTTTACTGGATTAGTTTTACACAAATTTATGAATTGCTTTCAATAGAAACTTAGACAACATCCACAAGATACTGTGTTTCCTAAATATCTAATTTAAAATGTGTAATAACATCATAATCGCGTAAGAGCGGTTGTATGAAAAACAATGAAAATATATGTCGAGTTGTATCCCCTAACATAACGTCACCTCAGTACGCTTTTAATGGCTAACCTACCGCAGATGTGTAAATTTCAGACTGGTATACCTTCATTTCATCAATTACCTTCAAATTACATGTTATTGGGATTATCAATTCCCGTTTAGCTTTTTTTTTTCCTTTTTTATTGTGTAGGGGCCGATCTTGATGATTCTTGTTGTGTTAGATTAGTTATAACTCCGTGATAAGTTATATATCATTAAGTAATTTTCTTCGAATTGAGTTGTGATTCGCACTGTCTTTGTCTTCTCTCGCCTTCCCCGCCCCTCTCCACTTTGTTCTCCGCCTTTTGTCTCCCTTCACTCTCTTCTCTTTTGACTCTGCTTCTTCTTTTTCTTTTTGTTTATTTTTAATTCAATCAATTAGATTTATGATTTTTACGGACATATTTCATCCAGAAAAAAAGGGAAAAGTGATTTGCATCCAGGAAAACCATGTTCGAGGACAGTGATTTTGTAGGCTCGTTGTACTTACGTCCACACTTGACACCGCGAGTAGAGTGGCTCGGCTTGTGCTCAGCTCGTTCTTGGCTCCTTTAACGTAGACCTGCCTTAGTATATTATGTATTCATGTTTGACGATTTTTTTGCCTATAAATTGTGAAGTCATTGGATCGAGTTCAGTATGGTCGCTTGTCTCGTTCAATAACAGGGTAAAGTTGATTTTAGTGATAAAAGGAAAAATCAGTGAGTTCAGTGAAATGAATCAGAAGAATGAGGAATACGATGAGCGTGAGTATATTATTTTTGAAACTAAGTAAATGCATTTGGCATATAGTGTTTATTTTCTAGTTTATAATCTTCAAAAGCATGAGTCAGTACAGCAGGGTAGGCTTAGTACCATGACATTGATGAAAAAAAGTTTGTTTTTTTTTTTCATTTTTCTGCAAGTATGTGTCAGCTTTGATGAAAATTCTCATGTATGTGTGTGTGTGTATGTTTATTATTCCTTCACGTTCAACCGGCTGAATAGATTTGGATAAAATTTGGGATACGGGTTGACCATGTCCTGGAGTAGATCATAGGCTCCTTTTTTCCCCGGGAAATTTCCCTTGGGATCATTTTCTAATTCGTCCATGCTTTGCTCGAATCTAAATGTACATACCATACTTATGAACATTTTTTAAACAACACGTAACTGCAGAGGTGTACTTGTAGTATTCTCCAACGAAGGAACAGGAGTGGGTTTTTAGTTAGTAAAAGTCTGACACTATCTCTCGCTCCGCCTAAGAGCGGGGGATGTCTTAGATGATATACCCACCGAAAAAAAAAATCCTGTAGTATTCTCACGGTCTGGTAGTTCCGTGCAAGAGACCACCCTATTGCCACCAATCGGACTGTTACTTTCTAAATAAATACAATATTATTCCTAATATACCTATATAGTTATGATCCTCATGTTATAAAAAAAAAAAAAACATAACTTTACTTACTCAATCTATACTCACGATAGTCAAAGATCACAATATGACGAATGCAAGCAATTAACAAAAATAATTAAACACTTATTTTCTGAATTTCAGCCGTAGCTGCGCCGCCTCCGGCATACAGACCACCCGAACCACGTCAAATCATGCGCCCTACCAATCAAAAGTACAAAGAGGGACAACCAACACTGATACCAAGGGGTGAACCCATTCTAGATGCAACCGGACAACCTATGCAGATACAATATGGGACCATATTAGAACCTAGAGTAGGCGATCGTCTCATGAACCCGCCTATTATACCCGTCGTCGTGGGCTATCAAATGGGGCCAAAACCAGCGTCTATAACCTGCTCATTCTGTCAAGCAGACATTGTCACAAGAACTGAAGGCAAGACTAACTTAAAAACACATATGTTAGCTGTGTTTTTTGGAGTGTTGTGGTCAGTATCAATTTATTGTTGACGTTTCTTTTGATGATGTTTCAGAGTCGTCATTTAAATTTGTTATTTAGATGAAAATGTATGTGTGTATGTTTGTTACGCAAAAAATTGGTACATGGGTATATGTACCTTGTCCTAGGAAGGACATCAGATACTTTTTAACTAAAGAATATGTTCCCTAGCGATAATTTTCGATTTCTATGTAGGCGAAGCCGCTGGCAGAAGCCAGTTATCAATCTAAAGTACGAACAAATCCTTGTGAGTCAGTAGTGCAATCTTATCAATTGTTTTATATTGATGTTAGTTATATTTCTAATTTTTTTTTGTTTGAAGGCAATACATTTGTAACTCATTAGTTTCACTAGGGGTACATCCCTAACGCATAGTCTGTACTTTAGACAAGGATTTTTTTTGACTGGTCTGTTACTCTAGTGGTTAGTGGCCCTGACTGCTATGCCGAAGGCCGTGGGTTCGATTCCCACCCAAGACAAATGTTAGTGTGATTAACACGATCGTTTGTTCTGTGTCTGGGTGTAGTAAGTCTATAATATGTATGTATTTAGAAATATATAAGTATTTTTGTCGTTGTGTAATGCCCATAGCACAAGCTCTTGATTAGTTTGGGATTAAATGGCGTTGTGTGAAAGTTGTGGAATATATTTTATTAATTTGTTCTAACTATTAATTTTCTATTTTCAGTCTTTGGCCATGTGTGTTCCTCCCTTACCATTTGGACACTTTCCGCAATACGGACCATTATTGCCCAAACTGCAACGCGTACATCGGCAGCTACGTTCGTTAAGATCTGGATACGAGGTTTCTTTATCTGAAGTATGTAGAAATTATAACGATAAGCACAGGAACGGATGAAACAGCGTTGGAAGGCCTCTCACAAAGTGGACTGATGACCTAGTGGTCGTGAGAATCCTAAGGATGCGTGACGCACAGGACCTGTCGTTGTGGTGACACTATGGGGAGGCCTATGTGCAACAGTAGACGTCTTTTGGCTGAAATGATGATAACGATAAGTGCCATTACTCGTCAAAGTGGAATACGAAGTTTAACAAAGTGACTAGACGTTTTATAAAAACTAATGACGATCGTGAAGATATCGCCATGTTTCTACAAGTGTAATAATGTGTATCTGGTGAGTGTACACGTGACAGGTTTATGTGGTTGATTATTGTGTGTTGTTGAGGTATACTTATATATATACTAAATGTGTTTGTTTAATACAATTATTATTGGTAAATTATGAGTTTTATTTTATTTTCCGACTAGTATTTTTATTATTGTTAGCTCGCGCTTGACCATTATCTTGTAGATAATAATGTTTTCTACAAAGTTATCATCATTTTATTCTATCATTAATAGTTTTTGCAACGCACGCGATGTAAGGAAAATTATAGGTAATCGATTTACACTTGGGTTACTTTGTAGCAGTTTTAGTAAGGAACCATGCTGTTTTTTAATATAAAATATAGCTTATGTTACTCAGTGATAAAGTAGCATTCTGCTGGTGAAAGAATTTTAAAATTCGGTCCAGTACTTATTGTGTTTTTAAATTACAACTTAAAAACAAAAATCCAAAAATCCAAATATTTTCTTACTATAATATTAGTTTACATTAGTCTAGTACCTTTTTTTTTTTTTTTTTTAAGGTGGGAAATCGTCCAAATGACTTCTCGCGCTCTGGGTGGAGCGCGAGGGCGTGTCAGACTTTTACTGACTAAAACCACACCTGTGTCCTTCAATTACCCTTTGCGTACTAGGACTACGGGTTGCCCTTTCAGAAATTCTCCGCGGTCCTAGCTAGCGGGCATCGGCCCCACTGGGCCCCTACGGTTTGCTGAAATCTCTTTGAGGAGCGCGAGGATCACTAAGCGCTGTTAACGACTGGGCTCGGTGCGGTTAATTACCGAACAGCCGGACGGCGAGCTACCCAGTGCTCGACGTCCGCAAGCCCGCGTCTACCGAGGCTGGTAGTCGGGGTCGGAATTACGTCGGCTAGGGCGTGAGGACCTTCGTTCCCTCACGCGTGCAGCCTCCTCCTTCGCTAACATTACTGCTTCGCAGAAGGAGGCGACCGCCTGCCATTCCTCCTCGCTCCGGACCATAGCCTGAACCAAGGCCCGACGTGAAAGGTCGCTGCCGCCAATTGCCTCCACGAGGACACGGCGGTGCTCTGCCCAAGCGGGGCACACCTCCACCGTATGCTCCACCGTGTCTTCTGGGTGGTCCACACAATGATGACACTCGGGCGTTGCTTCCGCCTGAATGCGATGCAGGAACCTCCCGAACTTGCCATGTCCGGTGAGGACCTGCGTCATGCGGTAGGTGAGGATGCCGTGTTGCCGCTCCAGCCACTCCTCAAAGAGGTGACTAACCGCCATTATTGTAGCGTGCCCAGCACTGGGTTGCGACAGTCGCCGTCGCCATTCCACCATTAGATCCCGCCGGAACTCTGTCCGCCATGCCGCGACTTGGCGCGGCAGCGGAGTTACATTAGTCTAGTACCTATGTTTATCTGTTGTCCAATACCCATAACACAAGCTCTGCTTAGCTTGGGACTAAGTAGACGCCGTTGTGTGAAAGTTGTGGAATATTGTTGTTATTTATTCACTCTTGACTTAAAGACTGACAATCTGAAGGATTGCAGCGATTTATTATTCTTGCGAATGTAGTCTGGCCTGTTGGCTTTGTTTGGGTCGTTGAAGGTGCAAGTGATTTTGCTTGCTGAGCAGGAAAGAAGGTGACGCATATCCTGAAAAGGATATGAACAAATCTAGTTATCCATATATAAAAAAAATATTAATTTATATATACTTTATTGCTCACCAAGATTATAAATTTACAAAAGGAAACCTTATGATAAAAAAACATACAATTTGCGGCCTTATCGCACTAGACGCTTTCTTCCAGGCTACCTGGAATGGACAGAGATTGCTTGGACACAAAATGGCGAATATAGAAGTAAACAGATGGGTATTTAATACTAAAATAGATACACATATAAAACTAAGCAAGAGATTTTGTGCATGGAGTACGTTGTTTTTGATGTATAAAGATAGAAAAAATTATCAGTTCGGTGGATGGAGTTCAGTTTAGTCACTTGTCTCGCTCGATATGCTGGTTTTAGTAAGCAAAGAGAATTAAATAGTTCGCAAAATGAATCAGCACAATGAAGAATTGTGCTAGTGTAACTTTGTATTATGAGTGCGTTTGTTACACTCAACTTATTTTACTCCACGGAAAATATACTAGCTTAATAAAGTATGTTTATCCATATAAACTTTGAACATCCGTTTCTTCCACTTAGGGGGAATAGGATCTCTTAGGGGTTGAATTTTGGAAAATCTATTCTTAGGCCCCTCGCTCACGGCGACTTTTTGTAGCTATGCTGTAGTGCGTTCACATCGATACAGTCGCGATGCTGTAGCGCGTTAGAAGCGCGTTGGCATCTTTTCTACAGCGTATGCTGTCGCGCGTTTCGCAAGCGCGACATTATCGCTACAAAAAGTCGCCGAGGACTAGGGGCCTTATTCTTTGTACACATCATAAAAGGAGTAAAAATGTACAAATTTACATCGTTTTAGATCCTAGAGGTTGGACTGGGCGTTGATAAGTCAGTGAGTAAGTCAGGACTTTGCGTTTTATATATACAGATGCATTTATTAAATACCTAGCTACAAGATATTATTTGGTGAACATCTGATGTAGAAGTCTCTAAGATAGACCATGGAACCCTTCAATAAAATTTTATTTATCTCATTCTATTTCAAATATCTATTATATGTATTTTCATTTATTGCGCACACCTACCCCAGTATTTTTTTTAGGGTTCCGTACCCAAAGGGTAAAACGGGACCCTATTCCTAAGACTCCACACAGTTAATTTTTTTACAGATTATGTATTTCTGTTGCCGCTATAACAAAAAATACTAAAAACAGAATAAAATAAATATTTAAGTGCGGCTCCCATACAACAAACGTGATTTTATGCCGTTTTTTGCTATGGACTGTAGCGAACCCTTCGTGCTCGAGTCCGACTCGCAGTTGGCCGGTTTTTTAATCCAATAGTTGAAGGTAAATAATATCTTGTTACATTTGCCGCCTATGTACCATTACTGTATAAAAAAATTCTATCAAATCTTCCAGAATTGCTGCAATCGCATATGTGTTTATTGTTAACATTAACACCACTTCATAACATAACATCACCCCAGTACGCTCTCCACGGGTAGTGTGAAAGCGAAGCCCGGGGCCCCGGGATGAAGGCAAAGAGGGAACAGGAGTGGGTTTTTGGTCAGTAGAAGTCTGACGCTATCTCTCGCTCTGCCCAGGAGCGAGATTTGTCATTAGATGATTTTCCCACCTTACAAAAAAAAAAAACCCCAGTACGCTCTGAAGGGTTACCGCAGATGTGTAAATTTCAGACCGGTATACCCTCATTTCATCAATTATCGACAAAATCCATGTTGTTGGGATTATCAATTCACGCATAAATTTATTGTATACAGGCCGATCTTGATAATTATTTCTGTGTTAGGTTACTTATAACTCCGTGATAATCCGATAAGTTATATATCATTAGGTAATTTTCTTTGAGTTGAGTTGTGATTCGCACTGTCTTTTACTTCTCCCGCCTTCCCCTCCCCCCTCTTCTTTTTTTTTCGGCCTTTTGTCTCCCTTCACTCTCTTCTCTTTTGACCTCGCTTCTTCTTTTTCTTTTTTTTTTAATTCCATCAATTATATTTATGAGTTTTTACGGACATATATGTATTTCATCATTAACTCCAAAATCATACAACAAACAGCAAAACTAAACAAAAGTTTTATAATGCGCATATAAAACCCTTTTAGATGATATCAAATATATAGGCGCAGGCGTACCACATGGGTTACTTGTTTCCAGTTTTGAACGACCAACCCGAAAAATCAATAAAAAAAAAACAAATATAATTAAACATAATGTTATAATTTCAGCTAAACACCAGGCGCCGCCTCCACCATACACACCTAACAATCCACATCAAGTCGCCACAAGTGTAGCAGTACAGGGACCTATTCTTGTACCAGTGGCACAGCCTGGTACAGGAGTACCACAAACCGGCGCATACATTGTACAACCGACCCCGTACGTGGTCCCTATGCTCATCGGGAATCAGGTGGGCCCTGATCCAACATCCATTACCTGCCCGTCCTGCAAAGAAGTCATCGTCACAAGAATTGAAGCCAGGGCTAACACGAAAACTCACACGTTTGCTTTCGTACTCTGTTTTATGTGGTCAGTAACTTATATAATAATATGGATAGGCACTTTCGCCCCGCCCAAGAGCGTGAGAAGTCATTAAACGATTTCCCACGTAAAAAAAACAGACAAACAGAATTACTTTCAGATTTTATACATTTGAAAGTGATTCTGAAATAGTCTAGATAATAAAAGAGGTACTTATTTGTAGTTTTTTCTGGCAAAAGATTTTTTTCTAGTCAATTAAAACATTTAGCCTCTAAAGAATATTTGTTTTTAGTAACATATTAAAAAAATGTCTTAGTTGACTACTCCCAAGCATTACTGTGTTAAAAGTGTCAACTGGACCTATATATAAAAAAACTGCTCAAGAGTGTTGAAGAGATACTTTCTAGATTATAATGCGATCTAGAAAGTATCTTTTGAATGAGGACTATGTATGTATACCTACTGTTCGCCTAAAGTATGTTGGCGCCGAGTTTGTCGCTTCTGACATACCGCTGTTAAACCCGCGATGGTTTGTGCTGGTATGTAAATATGTTAGCATGAATGTATCAATGTTATTGTTTAATAAACGGAACGGATATAAAAAAAAAAAAAACAAACAAAAAAGGTAGGTGTAGGTAAAGCCTTAAAAAACAAATTGGATGAATACAATCAATTAAATTTTCTTCAACTTGTTAGAACAACTTATTTGGTAATGTAGTAATTGGGCACATTGGGCAGTAGACTATTGCGACATTCTGAGATTCTCTGAAAAATTCATCGCGGCCCGGCAAAGGGACACGACGGCTTTTAGTTAGTAATATTCTGACACCAGGGTGTATCTTGCTCCCCTCAAACTGGGAGGAGTTACATACTTGATTGCTTTTTGTTTAAAGCGTGACTTTAAAAAAAAAAAAGAATCGCGTACAAAAACGACACAAATTCACATAAATGTCGTCAAGGGACAGGATGTGTCAAAATTCAAAAAATTCCAAATTTATTTATTGGTGTAATTTTTACAGTTTAAATATATAAAAGGAGAAACTGACTGACTGACTGACATATCAACGTACAGCCGAAACTACTGGGATTAGGAGCGTGAAATTTTGCACAAGGTATCTTTTTATGACATAGTTGAGTACTAAGAGAGGATTTTACAAAATTCACTCCCTAGTGCATGTAACGGGGGTCCAAAGTTTGTATGGAGAAACCTATTTTCATGCGGGCGAAGCTGCTGGCAGAATCTAGTAATAAATAAATTAGTCCCTTAAAAATCTACCTTAGTGGTGTACACTCTTTCTCATAATTAGAAATTATTCATCATCATCTTCCTGCCCTTGTCCCATGTAATTTGGGGTCGGCACAACACGTTTTTTTCTTCCATTCTGACCTGTTACTCGTCATGCTATCACTAACTTCCTTTTCTTTCATATCACTCTTCACACAATAATAATTATTATAAATAAGAATAATCAACATATTAAAATAAGATAATTAACATGAATATCATATCATAAAACAAATAATAAAAGTCATCTCACGGGAATGATCTCATGGGATGATATTATGTTGTTTTTTGTTATAATTAACATATTACTCTTCACATAATAATAATTATTATAAATAAGAATAATCAACATATTAAAATAAGATAATTAACATGAATATCATATCATAAAACAAATAATAAAAGTCATCTCACGGGAATGATCTCATGGGATGATATTATGTTGTTTTTTGTTATAATTAACTTATTTTAATATGTTCAGTAGGAGGATCAACCTTCATAGGTGCTTCATAAATGCCTCTACCGGCTGACTTAGAATACTATACCAAATCTTCATGAGATAAAAGCAGTCATGAATAAAAACAACTTTTACCATGAGTACCTATACTGAATCCTAATTTATCGAACGACAATAATCGCAAATACAACTTGAAAAATGGTCAAGAAGTTGTACTACTGCGCGTGATCAGCTGTGGATCAGTCATTCACCCAAATCACACCAAGTTTTAGTTCTAGAAAGCAAAGGGTAACTGAAGGAATATAGGTGGGTTTAGTCAGTCAAAGTCTGACACGTCCTCTCGCTTTACCTTAGAGTGGGGAAGTCATTAGATGATTCACAACCTCTAAAAAAGGGCAAGCTGCGTATTTTTTATTTGGGAGTTAGGAAATCCTTCAAAAGTCTTTGCGTTCCAGGGCTTCGTTTTTTTTCATAGAAACTGATGTTCCCAACATACGAGTATTTTGTAGGATAACAGTGAAAAATAAGCTTCAAAAACGGCGTAAACATGCCCTTGGAAAGGTTTGTTCTAACTTTACTTTTCGATTTTCAGTTGCTGGCCATGTGTGTTTCTCCCCTACTTCGTGAATAAATGCCGAAACTTGGACCACTACTGTCCACACTGCAGCTCTTACATCGGCAGTTACGTCAATTAAAAGATTTTGGTGCCTGCCCCCCTAGCCAAGTTACAACCGTTTAGTTTCGATTCTTTTTTCATTGATCGCCTCGAGTCGACCACGCCTCCGATTCCTTTGTTCTGACGTCATCTCAATGCTCAGTCACGTGGTCTAAACAAAGGAATAGAAGGCGTGGCCAACTCGAGGCGATCAACGAAAAGAGAATCGAAGCGAAACGGTTTTAACTTGGCTAGGGGGGCTGAAATTAGATTTCTTGATCTCATACGTAGAAAACAAAATTATAAGCGCCATTATGAATTAATGGTGTGTACTCTGAAAACGTGTCTAGATGAAACGTTATTGATGACTACCTGACCCGGCGAACTTCGTACCGCCTAACAGTCAATGAATGTAGTATATCTTTCGATTTAGTTAACCGATTGCGATGAAACAAATTCTTAGTAATATATCAAGTTACACACAATTTTAATGTATAAAAGTTATCTGCATCGATTTCGTACCTATTACGTGATGTGCGCAAAACTAAAAATTTGTACAGATTTATTATATGTATAGATAAATGTTTAAGCCGTACGCACACCACGACGCAGTGTACCTACATGAGGCTGATTAAAATGGCTGATTGAGTGAGAGGATTACAAAATATTTTTGTAAATAAATGATATCTGATTATATCATAATTATATTGTTCGTGTTTTGATTTATATAATGTTTACATAATATTTGTTTTTTTTTTTGTATGTTCTGTATGACTTTAAAACATGTATTTTATGGATACAAAATTTCGGATCTGGATATTTCTTTCTATCCAGATAAAAAAAGAAGAAGAAAAAAATAACCATGAATTAAAGATAGAAAGAAATAAAAATGTTATATTTGGCGAAAGATGGATAGAAAAATGTTATATTTGGCACACATAGATACACCCAGTGTAGAAACAATTTGTAGAAACTTAAGACTAAAAAAATAAAACTTACATTGTGTGTCTCACGGCTGAGACAAATTGATGTATCCAAAACAGGAATAATATTATACCGGTTACAGATATGAATTTCTTTTATTTTTTTATTATGGTTAGGTTCGCGTGTCATCTCACCTAAGAGCGGGATTTGTCATTAGATGATTTTCCCAACTAAAAAAAAACCACTATCTCACCTGATGGAAAGTGATGATGTAGCCGACGAAGGAACACGCTTGCCTAGAAGCAACCAATTCACCATGGACTAAAAGACCCCCTAGGTTATAGCTATCATCATATATCGGACCATCTGCTAACTTCGGATAACTTCGGTTATGGATATAATAATTTTAAAATAATATATCAAAGATTTCGCTTCTATTTCTAGTCTAGGTTGTCATTTGTTTGGTTAGTCTACACAAATAAAAACCTGTCTTAAACTGTAATTTATCCGAAACTTTTGTATCGGTCTCAGTTAAGGTTATGGATATTTTTTTATTTCGGGTACCCGATAGTTTGGCTTTGGTTACGGAGCTCCATAACATACCTGCTTTGAAACCATCCAACCGATCTGCCTTAAACCTGTTTCATTAGAAAGGCAATAATGCGAAGATGGTTGGTTTTCATCATCATCATCATCACCACCACCACCATCATCATCATCATCATCACCTTCACCACCATCATCACCATCATCATCATCATCATCATCACCATCATCATCATCATCATCATCCTCATCATTCAGCAGATAGACGTCCACTGCTGGACATAGGCCTCTCCCAAACGTCGCCACAATGAACGGTCCTGTGCGTCTTGCATCCATCGGACTCTCGCAACCTTCACCAGGTCATCGGTCTATCATGTAGGGGGCCTTCCAACACTGCGTCTTCCGGTACGTAGTCGCCACTCCAGAACCTTTGGGTCCCAACGGCCATCTCTTCTGCGAGCAATGTGCCCTGCCCATTGCCACTTAAGTTTGGCGATTGTTTTAGATCATGAAAACTACGCATAAAATAAAGCGCAAACTTCCTTTTTTTTCAGCAACTCTCTCTTTTTTAGCGGAGTAACATACGTCGGGTATACCTTAATAAACAAGGGAAGGAATAGACCTAACAGTCACCTTACCATGTCATGTTAAAATGTCAAATGTGCGAGCGACAAAGAGGGATGGAGCTGCGAGTATTTTTTTTTTATTAATGATAGGCTCGCGTTTGACCACCATCTCAACTGATGGTAAGCGATGATGAGGTCGACGATGGAGCAAGCTTGCCCTATAAGTAGCCTATTCACTCTTGACTTAAAGACAGACAGACTCCGTATACACCCAACATAGCTCCATTCCTTTTACAGTTTAGTTAAGCTCGTCAAACGGATCGAGTTAAGAGCTTGTGGGCCTCTGACAAATAAAATCAACTGTCATTTTAAAATCTTAATTCTCCAGTTGGTTGATTGAATGAACCTGCGTGAAAAGTAACTCACGCTAACATTATCAAGGTTATTTACTGACTAAAACCTCACCTGTGTCCTTCAGTTGCCCTTTGCGTTCTAGGACTACGGGTTTCCCTCTTTCTCCTCTTTGAGGAGCGCGTAGATCACTACGTGCTGTTGACGACTGGGCTCGGTCCGGCTTATTACTGGACGGTGAGTTACTCATTGCTAGAGATTCAGCATAGTTCGAAAAAGTTACTATACCCCTAGAACGTAACGGGCAACTGAAGGAACACAGATGGGTTTTAGTCAGTAAAAGGCTAAGACTCCTTCTCACTTCACCCACAGCGGGAGGAAGTCATTTGATAAATTTCCAGCATAAAAGGCTAATTTTGTGCTCAAAGCAATAACCTTGAAGGTTCTTTTACATGAGTAAACCGTGACCAATCCTATATGATATGGAAAAGTTCTGCTTAAAAGTCTGATTAAAATGTTTATCTATTATCGTTATCAATATTCGTCATTTCTTATCTATAAATCGACAGTACGTTGGGAAGAGTTTAGTAGAATATTTGACCTCGTACGAAAAACCAGTCAACGGTGATATTTGTGTGATAAAACGAAATTATATAAAACTAAACTAGTGACAATGAGCGGCGAAGAAGAAAGGCATCGTAAGTAGTTTTTAATGGTAAAAATATTTTTTATGATATATAATTCTTCTGTACGTTTGTTGGTTACCTAACTCCTCCTTAACAGCTTGTCCGATTTTGATGAAATTTTGTGTGTTTATTTGAGTGAGTACCTGGATGGTTTGAAAATACAATGGAATCCGGTAGGTGACGCTACAATCGAGAGCAGACCCAGAGCAGGAGGAGTTATTTAGTAATATCTCACCCATAAAAAAGTACCTTTATACATATATGTCAAGTTATGTAGATAGTACGTCCCTACATTAATATAACTCTATAAGTAATGATCCCACTGCTGGGACACACGTCGCCTTTTTGGGAAAGGAAGTTACACTGTACTATACTTTGACACATCAAGTTAAAGTTTTTTTTTTATTAATTTAATTAGGATTATTTATTTATTTATTTAATTAATCAATTAATTACAACGGTTAAACAACCAATTGCAGTAACTAAACAAAAAGTTTTAAGTTATAAACGACATATACTTTCATCAATTCCTCTCACAGTACTTCTGACATACCAATAAAATCATGTTCCATTCATCCGCAAACAGATCGTTTGTTGGATAAGAATCCAAGACATCATTTAGTGCAGCCAAAGTGCGAGGTATTGGAGACTGCGCACGGGCAAATATTCGTATATCAATTTGAGTACCAACAAGTCGACTTTATCGGTACTTTATTTTCCAGAGTCCTATTTAATAAGACCGTAATTAATATGAAATACAGTATACTTATTAAACAAGTTTTCTATGAAAATACTTTTTCCTAGCAAGCTTTTAAAAGACGGTATGTACCTATATAATTAATACTCATCAAGACCATTCCCAAAAGCTCAAACACGATAGGTTTATCTGAGTTCCTATGGCTAACTTCCGGTTCCATCATCAGATCAGCTCCATGTCATAATAATTTTGCATTGTCATCTACATTACACATGCATGCAAAGTTTCAGCTCAATCGGTAACCGGGAAGTGGATCAAATTTAATTTGCAAGATTTGATTACAGACATACAAACAGGTGAAACTAAATAAAAGCCTGTAAAAATACAAAACCAAAATGTGTTTGCAAAATGGGTAACACATACGAATTACGATTTTTATGGTGTACATTAAAGAGTGTATACATCTATCTATGAATAAGTTAATATAAATATTACAATGACAAATTTACACGACAAGTGGGGCGCAATGGCGCGAAGAAGAATATGGATGAATGAAATTTTCAAAATGGCCGATTTTCGTTTATAGGTTTTCTAATATAGGCTCCAGAATATTGAATTCCGGAATAGCAATGATTCATAGGTACAGACAGCTGCAATTGGGTACCCTTCTCACACAAAAATACCTTAGACAATGGTAACCAGTAGATGACGCTGTCGGTACCTACATCAGTTAAAATATATTGTTAGAACTTGTCACATAATCAAAAACAAAAATAGTAGTTATTGTAACTACTATTTTTGCATTTACTTACAACGTAAGGCCAAGGTAGGAACAACCACCACAGTGTTGTCTTTTTTAACCCAAAGATTGACTCGTAGAAAATGCCTTGTTGTATTAAGTCCGCCTATGTACCACTACAGACATAAAGTTAAAATAAATAAATAATAAATAGTGGAAGGAAAAGTGGTAATAGACTTTGTAACTTAAATAGGGGTTGTTGATAGTGTGTTACTCAAAAGAACCGTTCCATTCTATTTGATTCTGAATAAACTTTGATTTTATAAAGTGATCATCCTCACCGTCTTCAGCATCTACCGGTGGTCTCTCCAAAGGCACGTCATTTATTTCAATTCTAGCTAATTCTCATCCAGCCGCTACCAGCCACCTAGTAAAGATCGGAGCTTTCCAGGGTAGGCTATACTTGACTTCAGATGTCCAACTTACATGTGCCAATTCGCAGATCCACTTTAAAACAGGGATGTCGAAACTACGACTAATGTGATCAGTTTGATCCTATATAATATTCTTAGTTTTTTTTAATGATATAAACAGTGCTTGACTGCGATCCTACCGGTAAGCAGTGATCCAATCGACTCTTAATAAACTAGTGCACTTCACTATCAAAGTGAAGTGCACTAGTTTATAAGGAGTTTATTCACTCTAGCCTTGAACACACCTAAATTATAATCGGACTGAAAGACCGCAGCGGGCAAATAATTCCAGTCCTTCGATGTAGGCGGCATAAACGACAGTTGATAATAAGTATTTACATTGACCATTACATAATTTGTATTGTTTAACGATAAAAGGGCGCGGTAATGTTATAATCTGTGTAAATACAACGCCCAGTCATAAAAGAAAACATTTTAAAAATAGGTTCTCTTGAGATAAGCAAAAGATACTATTTAATGTGTATTGATATAAAGATATATTTTTCCTTATTTAGTGAACTAGCGATCCGCCCCAGCTTCGCACGGGTGTAAAAATTATTTTACGCCCGAATTTCTCATTTTTTTTTTTACATTTTAATTAAATTTTAACCTTCCTTCACAAATCACTTTGCCACTCAACCCAAGTTTCTTATTCTTTTCATCATCATCTTCCTGCCCTTGTCTCGTATTATTTGGGATCGGCACAACATGTTTTTTTACTTCCAGTCTGTTCTGTTATTCGTCATGCTTCTTATTATTTTGCCATGTCAATATTCCATGAATCTTGTATGGGATGACATATTATTACTTGTTTGCGTTCACTTATAAAACTGTATCAATGCATTTAAAGTGCACTTCAAGATACAGGTTTGTTTCTCAGTTTGGAGGTCAACGATCTTATTTATGTGAAATAGACACTCTCATTTTTGGCGTTTCATCTCTGCCCCCCTAGCCAAGTTACAACCGTTTCGTTTCGATTCTCTTTTTGTCGATCCCCTCGAGTCGGCCACGCTTCCTCTTTCTTTATTCTGACCATGTGACTGAACGTTGAGACGACGTGGCTAGGGGGGCGGATGCTACTTATAGGCTAATCTTTTTGCACAGCAAATGTTACTTATTAAATTACTTCGCCTATTAATGAAACTGCATGAAATTCCGTTTGGTAGTTTTTGAGTTTATCGCGTTATTACAGACAGACAGACGCAGTCGGGGATTTCTTTTATAATATGTTAGAATGTGTTTTCCAGTAAACTACAAGTACCATATGTACGCTAGTACGTAAAGCTTCAATATCAAATCTAGTCATAAATAGTTTATGTCAAACATTAGCATCAAGAATTTAAATAATAGCGAGTAATAGAATTGTCGCCATCGCGGAGAATTCCTGGATTCTGTATTATAGCACAGGCTCGCCTTCTCGTAGGGCTCTGAGCTCTACCTCTGCCAGCAGTAGTGAGGGCTTTGCTGGTGAAGACATAAAACTGGAGGGTAGTTGCCGCTTGTAAAACCGTGATGGTCCAAAAGGCGGCTGCTGAAGGGGATCGTAAAATCACCGATCACACTTGGAGAAGTAGGCGTCGGGGAGGTAGAACGTATCGACGGCTAATAAAGGTGGCAATATACTTGCCTGTAACTGGTACAAGCGTAGACATGCCAGTATACCACGACCAGTTCTGATTGGTGTATTCTGATTGTTACTTGCACACTTATGTGTCAGCTACAGGTATGTGTATCACTGCCTTAATACACTGCAAACGTGCTGAAAGTAGCCTAAAGCAAGCACAGACGGGGTTTCACTCCGAAACCCCGTCTGTGCCTGCTTTAGGGCACATTTTTTATGAGATAACAGGTGCGACAACTTGTGCTGATGATGATCACTAGGATGGTTTTAGTGTGATAAAAGTCTCACACTCCCCGGACTTAATCCCAAAACCCGGATGCTTTTTGCCTGTTTACACACTAGTAAAAAAAGGTGACACATTCAGAAATGTGCACTAGGCCTAGGCGGTGGATAAGTGAATAATTCATTTTACGGGAAGGAGGTTTGTGTAACAATTGAAATATTGTTACATGCGGTATACATTTTAAATTCATTAATTATACATCACATCATAAACTAGTTTAAATCACAACATTGGAAATATCCGATTGTTATATATTTATCTATTTATTAAATATTTTGCTTCTACTTAAAAATAATTGAAATATAATCGTAA
Organism: Mythimna pallens; assembly: GCA_961205895.1. NCBI lineage: Eukaryota > Metazoa > Arthropoda > Insecta > Lepidoptera > Noctuidae > Mythimna > Mythimna pallens. The sequence continues at coordinate 10,093,288 of OY540829.1, forward strand.
TATAAGTCAAATAATTTCTTAATTTATTTTGATCAGTTTAACATTATATTTTAGTTATATCCAATTAATTATTGCAATGCCTCTACTCTGACTCTTTTTTCTGTCTATAAATAGTCTAGTCTAACTATTAATAAATGTAGATAAATTCGGAAAGAGCAAGGTTACTTGAAATTTTCTATTTTCTTATTTCAGTCAAGGGGCAACCTCCACCATACACGGAGGGGGAGGTGACGACCACATCGGGAGTAGTGTACCAAGCGAACCCTGCCCCAACTGTCATCCCCGTACTTGTCACTCAACAAATGGGCTCCAAACCCTCACCTATAACCTGCCCGTCCTGCAACCAAGAGGTTATCACCAGAGTCGAATACAAGTCTACCACAAAAACTCATCTATTCGCTGTCTTGCTTTGTATAGTGTAAGTATTTTTTTTAAGGCCGATGTCAAAAAGTCAATTCTCGTTCTTAAAAAAAAATTAAGTCTCGACAGCGACCAATGTCAAATACTTGTGAAAATGAAGGATAATTAAAAGTACTTTTCATGAATGATCGACGGCTGCGATTCGAATGTAAACGTTCCTTAAGAGAGCTCTTTCCCACTCGCGGGTATCGGTAACTTTGGGCATGGTTTAAAAGCTTGTTGCTGCATCTAAAGCAATCCAACGCGATGTTTGATGAAGAGGCAACGCAAAAAAGAGAGATAACGCTTTAAAACTCGGTTGGGATTCAGTAATTCCGTGATTTACTCGAATATTTCTTAAAGCTTGTTCAAGGAAATGTGTATTTTTTTAATACCCTTAAAAGTTTTTCGGCTCGGTCCGACCGGACGGCGTGCTACTCATTGCTCGCCGTCCGCAAGCCTGGCCTACGGTGACACCTGGTTACCCTTGAGACAACATTTATGTATCACATCACTGTAACTATATAAGTTTTTAATAATCAACATCACAGCTGTGCTGTGCGCATAGCGCGGTAAAAAGTTTACGTTTCGTCGTCTGGCTTAAATGCTCTATTTGTTTGCTAAAAAGGTTTCTTTTTCTATTTCCAGATTTTGGCCCTGTGTGTGCTTACCCTATTGCATCGATAGCTGCCGAAACGCAGACCACTACTGTCCAAACTGCAGCGCTTACATCGGCAGCTACAAAAACTAACAAACACTCAAAAATAGGCTAACGTGATGATTGATAATGGGTTTCTTTATCAGAAATACAATTGAAACGGTATGATAAACCCAGATTGTCTTATCGAATTCTCGTGTAAAGAAAACGTGACTAAGTGTTTTGACGTATATTAAATGTAATTTAGTTTAAGTCGATTATGTTTCACTAAAACACTTAGATAATATGTCAAAGTCAAAATGTAGCTTGATATATGAAAAGAGACCACCAACTTGTTGTATAGTATTAAAGAGAAACTATTTTTTTTAAACCCGCAATGGATGTAGGTAGTCGAAATGGTATAAGAACTTTTTATAAAACTTCCCGACGCCAAATGATGTAAAAACCTATCATTAAAATTAAAATCCTTTGGAAAGAAGACTTAATTGTGCAAGCATGGTGCATGTAAGAAAATTTAAATTATTCATGAACTTAAAACACAATAGATGGCATAGCATACCCGTACCGTCCGTCTTGGTAAAAATAACCGCCCTCCTAGCCAAGTTACAACCGTTTCGTTTCGATTCCCTTTTCGTTGATCACCTCGAGTCGGCCACGCCTCCTATTCCTTTGTTCTGACCACGTGACTGAGCGTTGAGATGACGTCAGAATAAAGGAATCGGACGCGTGGCCTACTCGAGGCGATCAACGAAAAGAGAATCAAAACGAAATGGTTGTAACTTGGTGTTCTTATATTTATAGCAATACTATCAATAATTTAAGAAGTCACATAAGTACAAATTAACATTTTGCCATAACACTGTGTTTTAGCTCTGAATATATTGTGATGGATTGGAATCCATAAGACAAATTACTTTAATTCGGATCATCCCACGTATCGGTGTGAACTATATAAGAATAGTTCAAATCAAACCGCATACAGAGGAAAACATATTCTGATTTTCTCAGGATTTTTTCTGTTTTAAGACTCTGTGTACAAAGATTGTATAAAAATTACAAATTTATTGTATAAACCTGTGCCTGTACCTGTGATAAAGTTATTATTGTTAAAATTAAAGCTATGCCGATATCATGAAACTAAAGTTATACAATTCCACTGTAAATCACAATTTGTTTGTAATCTTTGTGTATTAAATGTTTTCCCTTGGCCAATGCTGCAAAATTTAGGTTGGAAGAGGCTTCTGGCAAGTTTTGGGTTTCTTAATAGATTTAAAATGTATTAAAGCGGTTATTTTTATTAAATAATAAACATAAGTAAATTATTTGTTTTGTTATATTTAAATATTTCATATTTATTTATTTAAACTTCATGTACAGTGGTGGTACATAGGCGGACTTAATGCCACAAGGCATTCACTACCAGTCAACCATTGGGTTAAAAAAGATAACCCTGTGGTAGGTGTGCACAATAAATAAATAACAGATATTTGAAATAGAATTTAGTATCGTTAACTTAAGAACCGTGAGTGTAGTATCGTTATATTCATACTGATTGGCTAGGTATATCGATTGACCAGTGACATTGTTAAAATTATTATATTTAAAACGAAATTAAAAAAAAAAACGTTTCTTGAACTTCTTCAAACCCGATACCACATAATGTTTTTTATTGCATGGCCAGTTCCATACGAATTGCTAACTGTCAATTTTCGCTGTTGTTTGGTATTCTTTTTTTTTAATTAATCTGCAAAATCTGTTGTCAAATCACTGCATTAAAATTAAAATTAAATTATATCGCTTTTGTTTAATGATTTAATTGACCTTTAAACTCACCAGATTCGATCGTTTCTCATTTATTCTTTGGGTTATCTATCTATAGGGACGTGTCATGGTCAATCTTGATAAACAGAATATTTGTTAGTGAGATCCATAATAAAGTATGCCTTAGAAGAAAACCACGACAAAAATCTAGCACATTTCCTCAGACCTTAACTAAGGGCGATTCATTGAATCCCTTTGGAATCAAAGCCAAGGTAGCTGCTAGGAAACTTGGTGTTCTTGCAAAAGTCCAGCGGTACTTTATAATGGGACAGCTTCTAATGTTAAACAAAGTGCAAGTCCGATCGTTTGAAGTACTTCAGCGACGCTGCAGGCTGCAGGCTGGTGCTGTGAAATGCCATCTAGTAGCTTTGAACTCAGTGGAAAGGCGTGCGAAAAGTTATAGTTCTATATATAATATTCAATTGGTTACCTACATATAGAATCAGTTGGAACAAACATTTTGGACCCAAAAATGTTTTGTGTTTCGAGTTATCTTATGATCACTTTATAATTTTGTCCGCATTGAAACTTTGTGGAAGAACTCTTCAGGGTATATTTGGTCCGATGCTGTTTAAAGCGTTAAGAACGTTATTTTTTTATTTACAACAGAATCTAACTACAACAAGGTCTAATAAATTACATATTAAATACAAATTGATGAAAATAATAATAGATTCATGAAAATTTATATTTGGTCCATTAGTTGGTTTAGACGAATAGATTTTTTTTTCTAGGAAGTGACAGCCTGGGCGTGTTGTTTTTAGTTGGTAAAATCATCCAATGACATCTCTCGCTCTTGAGTGGGGCGAGAGGGTGTGTTAGACTTTTATTAACTAAAAACCCACTGCTATTCCTTCGTTGCCTTTTATACCAGCCCCCCTAGCCAAGTTACAATCGTATCGTTCGCGCTGAACGCTTCGAGTAGGCCACGCCTCCGATTACTTTGTTCTTACGTCATCTCAACGCTCTGTCACGTGGCCCGAACAAAGGAATTGGAGGCGTGGCCTACTCGAAGCGTTTGGCATGAACGATACGATTGTAACATGGCTAGGGGGGCAGGGCCGAGTTTTCATTTCAGAAGCAAACCCTTGGCCCCAGTAGGCCCTGACCCTGCTGGGCCCTTACGGTTGGCTGACATCCCCTAGATCCCATGGTGGCAGGCCAGCAAGAAGGCTCGCCGCTTCGCAGAAAACCGTGTGGTATCCCCGCACGGTGATCATGAAATATTTTCCACAGCATGACCCGAAAAGCGAGGTAAAATTAAAAAGAAAGAAACTTTTAAAACTCCACACAAAATTATGCTTACTGATAAAGTTTGTCTGAGCCGTATTGTCACGGATACACGTATGCGAACCCTAGGATCTCTACATTCCATTATAGGCGCCCTGAAAAACCTAGGAAGCCTGTTCTGTTTTTGAAGAGAGGTGAGCTGAATGGAATAAGCCCACCGAAGGATGGCCGCTATGGCCCGCACATTGTGGTCCGCATATTATAGGACTTAGTGCGGAAACCAGACTCCGTAGATAAATAGAAGGTTGTTTGAGCTCTGTAAAGTTCCGAGTTGAGCTACTAGATAACTGACAAATGCTTGTAGTATCTGAATAGGTCACACTCAAACCAGTGTGGGTATAGTTTCTTCAACAATAATCCCATATATTAACCTACATGATTCTCTTATGATTTAATCAGACCATTACATTAGTTTATTAAATATAGCCCTTAAAAGAGATTTTTTTGGTGTTTCTTCTCAGAATAGTTAGCTAGGAAACATCAGACTTTTTATGAGGTTAAAAATCTATACAAGGAGAAACTGACTGATTGGCATATCAACGCACAGCTTACGCAGGGCTTAGGAGTGTTAAATTTTGCACAATGTTTCCTTTTATGACGAAAGCAAGAGGATTTTACATAATTCACCTCCTAAGGGGATGAGGAGCGGGGGGAAGGTGGGGGGATGAACCTACTATCACGCAGACGAAGTTGCTGGTAGAAGTTAATCAATAATTTTCCCACTCTAACTCTAGGCGTGTCAGACATTTACTGACTAAAACCCGTCTGTGCTCCTTCAGGTGTCAGTTACCGTTTGTGATCCAGAGCTAGCCCTTTCAAACATTTCCGCAGCAGGAAATATCGGCATCATCTTGTATTTTACAGAAAAGATTAGTGAGTTACAAGTGTTAAGTATTTTTAATCAATTTGCAATCTTAATTTTTTCATCGTTTATCACTAACACTCCCAGATTTATTTCAGGTCCTTCAGTAGTGAAGGTAAAAACCCATGATTAGAACGTTGTGGGTTTATAGCGTAGGCTTTAGCTATTTGCAGCTTACGTGACTCAACCGAGACTTATTTGTTATCAGCCAGATCCGCCTAAAAGTCCGATAAAAATATTAATCTTGCAGTGTTATCTATCAGTGTTCGACGTTATTTTAATGTATAAATGGCCAGATCAGTAAAACATAGGTCAGTGCAATCACTTTCCTCATACGGACACCTTGATACAAAGAAAATATTATAATCCAGTGAAATGGCAAACAATATCAATGATCGTAAGTTAAAAAAACATAATTATTACAATTTTACAATATTATTTAGAAACCCTAGAAGTTTAAAATTGGCATGGAATTGTATTATTTTCCATGGTGGATGCAGTCTAAGTACTATCATAAACCATTGAGGATTTTTAATATACACGTATCTTTACAAGTACTGTAACATTATTGATTTTATAAAATCATGAGGTGTTTGCTTTCAACAAAAAATGTAGTATTATCATTTTGCAGATTACAAATTTGATTGTACCTGTGATTTGTCAAGAACTAAAGATATTTTTAATATTTGTATGAAAAGACATGCAGCCATGAACTACTTCATTCTGAAGTGCATACCAGATTGCAGATTAGTGAAAATCTATTCTCTATCTATATAGGTTATGGGCAATGATATATTATCACCAGAAGTATTTGTGTAAAGGTATGAAAATGGGCGTTGTATCAGTAATAGGACACGTGACAATCGTGCGATAAACAGGTCTGTCGGAAGAATAAGCATATTTTATTATTCAATCTTCTACTTTGCCCAACCCTCGTTTATCTGGGTTCGAGTTAGGGCCGAATTCACCAATAAAACTAATCGCGTCTTAATGGTTGGTTCGCATAATCGCGTTTAGCCGCTGTCACTAATGTCACTTGTCTGTATTTTTCTTTTGTTGTATTTTTACAAGTGACACTAGTGACAGCGGCTAAACACGATTGTGTCAGCCAAACGTTAAAACGCGATTAGTTTTATTGGCGAATTCCGCTCTTAGTCTGTTGGTTAAGCTAGTTTATTATTAAATAAACTTTTCTTCTTCTTCTCTCTTTCTTTTTTTATTTCTTTCTTTCTCTTTTTTCTGATAGAAAATTAAATTTGTTTTTATTATTCTTAAATTAACAGCCAAAAATGAAACTGTACCACCATACACCGGTGGTGGTCCACCTCCCGTCATTGTTACACAACCCACGGTAGCGTACCAAGTTCCCGTAATCGTTACAAATCAGATGGGCCCAAAACCAGCGCCAACAACGTGCCGATCGTGTAACCAGCAGATAGTTACAAGAGTTGAATTGAAGTCTTCTACGAAAACACATCTATTCGCGCTCTTACTTTGTTGTGTGTAAGTATTCAATCTTTTTTGAATATCTTTATCGGCTTCTTTTTTTCCTTTTTATCTGAATTGATCATTGATCATCTGAAAAAGGTTTTATCTTCAAGAATTTTACTATATTGCTCAACATTAAGCCTCGTTTTACTTTGAAACAAGATTTTTTCCTGAAACTATTATTTTTGCATTTACAGATTCTTCCCCTGCGTGTGTCTACCCTATTGTATTGACAGTTGCCACAACGCAGATCATTACTGTCCAAACTGCAACGCCTACATCGGCAGCTACACCAATTAAAAATTTATGATTGTAATAAGTGGTATAATAATTATTTTTATGAAACCTTAACGCTAATATGCTCATACTAATCATAATTGGTTAGTTCACATTTTGCGTAGTGAAATCATTCACTACGAAAATAATGGTCTAAGCTAGTCCCGTAGTGAATTTTTTTTTCACTCGTCAAGCGTTTCCATTTTAATTTTAATAAATTAATGTCAAAGTAAATTTTAATGGAGGCACGTACAAGACTACTATTGTAATCAACGTTTAATGAAGTATATTTTTATTTACATCTGTGTGTATTTTCAATATCTATGAAATATTGTATATACATACATACAGACATAGCTATCGTAATTGTGTTATCATAATTGCTATCATAGCTTATGGGAAAAAATCAAAGCAAGACTTATCTCTAGCAAAAAGATTAAAACTATTGAGTATATCGTCAAGATTGTGATACATAGACTATTTAATCAATATAAATAAAAAAAAATGATACCTCTCTATAAATTATGTGTTTTATTTCATTAGATAATTTACACGTACACCGATGACAAGGACCATTGAAGTAATTACAACAATAACAAAAAAACAATACCAGAAATACCGACTTCCGAATTTAAAGTTATTTTGATCGTTTTAGTGTTTTTTTTTTTTGTAGTGAAGATGGTTATTTTTTTTTTTTGTAAAAAGTTTTTTTGATACTATTTCATCTTCTATAGTAATTATACAAAGAAAAGAAAGAAATAAACGTTTTAGTGGTTCCTTCCATACAACGATTGGTACTTTAAACTGTCATAGTGATGGAGTCCTCCAAGTGCGCCAAATTTAACCAAACTTGACTGGTTTAGGTCACATGACTCGTTATATTTATTCAAAAAATTGATTGGCCACATCGAGCTGATTTTTTTGAGGTAAGAAACTATCACTGTCACTGGAACTGTGTGTGTGTGTGTTTTTTGATAGATCAAATAACTTCTCTCGCTCTGACTGGAGTGAGAAAGCGTGTCAAATTTTTACTGACTAAAACTTTTACTGACTAAAATGTTTACTGACTAAAACTCATCAGTGTTCCTTTTAGTTAGTAAAAGTCTAACTGCTCCCAAATCCGTAGTGAGAGAAGTTATATGATGATATCTCAACTCAAAAAAAACAGTGTTGAAAAATGTGTATATGAAAACAAGGGAACCTATTCCCGAGATAAAAAGTATCTTTTGTACTATACAAGTTTCACCGAAATCCCTTCTGGTGTTCGAGCGTAAAGACGGTAGGACTGAAGGGTGACAACTCGACGTTGATGTGAATCATCGGCGTGGGGTCGACGATGAAGAACCAGTGACTCGTCCTCGACAGCCCGTGGAACTTCGAGGAGCACTTCTAATGTCTGGCTCCCACACTGGGCTGGACTGGGGCTGCTCTCAAGCGGCTTCTGCCCAAATTAGGGGACCAGATGCCTCCTACCGGACGCTTCTTTTCTTTCTTTCTTTCATGGCCATACGGATGGTGCGGGGATATCGCACGGTCTCTCGCGAAGCGGCGAGCCTCCTGGCCGGCCTTCCACCATGAGATCTGGAGATCCTTGCACGCATATACGATTGGCGCATGGAGTAGATATAAGGTTAGGGCAAAACACCACTGCTACGACAAATGAACAGAGTTCCGGCAGGATTTCATGGTGGAATGGCGTTAGCGTCTGTCACAACCCAGTGTTGGGTTCGCCATAATTATGGCGGTAAGCCCAGTGAGGAGTGGCTGGTCCTCACAAGACATGGTAAGTTTGGGAGTTTCCTGCACCTGATTTGTGCGGAAGAAAGGCTCTGCTGTCACCATTGTATAGGCCGCCCGGAGGACACGGTGGAGCATACGTTGGAGCACCGCTATGTCCTCGTAGGGGCGATTAGCGGCAAAGACCTCTCGCACCGGGCCCTGGTATAGGCTTTGGTCCGGAGCGAGAAGAAATGGCAGACGGTCGCCTCCTTCTGCGAAGCAAGCAGTAATGCTAGCAAAAGTAGGTGGCCGCACTCGTGAGAGAACGGACTTCTTCATGCCCCAGCCACCGGGATCCCGACATCGATTTCCAGCCACCGTCGGCGTGGGCTTGCGGAGGACGAGCAATGGGTAGGTCGCCGTCCGGTAACCGTTCGGATCAAGCCTGAGTCGTCGACTGCGCGTAGTGTTCCACGCGCGTCGGCCATGGGTTGTGTGAAAGAGAACCCCAGGGTCCTCAAACAAAGGTAAAAAAAGATCATAGGAGTGGGTTTTAGTTAGTAAAAGTTTGGCACGCCCTCCCGTTTCGGCCTAAGCGGGAAAAGTCATTGGATAATTTTCCATCTAAAAAAAATGGTTCAACGTGAAGAAGTAGTAGGTAACTTTCGTCTTCATTGATTCACACATCATTTCATTCCACCGTAGATTGGGAGAAGCCATTGGATGTCATTGGTCCTCAGATAAAACGCTTTAGGCGAGTGAATTTTATCTGAAAGAAATATCAAATTATGATAGGAAAATAGTATTGACTAAAAATTATCCACGCTTAGCGATGGAATCAAGAGAGAAGAGAAAAATCAAGTCAATAATTGAAGGGTTAGGAATATGATGAGTGGCAGGGGGTTTCCTTCATCTTGGCTTCATAACGACACATGTGCTGTTTTACAATTTTTCTTACTACTTTAGTTTACCTTACTAAAACCGACATTATTAGGATGGCATAGGCCTCTCAAACCGCACGCCATTCATTTCGACATAAACACGGTAATTCTCATCCAGCTGCTATCAGTCACCCTGCGAAGATCGTCGCTCCTCCTAGCCTGAGGATATTCCACCTTACCATTGACGATTCGCAGTTTCCAATCAAGAATACGTATAACCAATACTACGGTTATCGTTTCTAAGAGTGACATGGCCACCATGGTCTATCCGTTGCCACATTAGCTAGCTTATCGTCTAATGACGCGTGGTGGTACAGAATATATCGGATGATTCAGATTAGATGTGCGTCGTAGTCTTTTGCTATTGCGTAATTTAATATCAGATAAGTTCTATGTATAGCGCGGATTGAAACGGGAAAAGCTATACGAAAATATTTATATTTGGCATATTGATACTGTTACCGATCGAGATTTCCTTATGTAAAATACGGGCTTTAGACGTGGAGTTCTAGACACCAGCCCGACTAAGATACATATTAATTAGTATTTAGGTATATGTTGCACTCATTGTCTTCCAAACAATTTCGAATTTGTAACACGTGGATGACGTAGTTAGTTATGCACTTATATGCCTAGATTATAAGCTTTTGTTAATCATATGAAGTGTGTAATTTTTAGTTTTCCCTAATAAAAGTAATTAAAAAAAATATGAAAATATTAGAAACTTCCAGAACACATATTATTGAAATGTTGATCGGATGTCATATATATTTTAAGGACATAAGAGCAACATGATATAAAATATTTTTATGAAATAGATAAACGACTTTCAATTGGAGTTTGGTTTTCGCATTTAATACTCTGTGGAGCATTGCGCGTGGGCCATGGCGGCCATTATTTAGCAGGCTTAAGCCATCCAATCCACCTCTCTCCAACAGCTTAGGCCTCCCAGTTTTTCAGGGATTCGTATGCACATGCATACGAACCCTAGGTTTCCCTCAAGAAGTACATGTGCAATGTCTCCTCCTTCTCCAAGTATGCTCTGCCTGTGCAGACAATCAGTCCCCTGTGGAACTGAACGTGATGCCTATTGTGTGGAGGTGTTTGTTCAGTAAGGAGTATCCGGCGATGGTCCCTGTCACCAGGCGCAGACTGCCTAGTAAATAAACGATCTCTTAGGTTTGATTAAAACTAAAACAGCATTTGAATTTCCTAAACAGCTAAATAAGGACGTAACTATTATTGATTTATCGTCATATTAGTCATCGCAGCAATATAAAGATAAATTTTTCTTATCTATCACAAAAGCCCCAAAACATAAAAAACAACGTGCCTGAATGGTGACTATGCTACAAAGCATATATACGTATGTGCTTTACAGGATTTGATTGAAGATCTTAGATAATTATTTATCAAAACATCTTTATCAATAATGGATATTTTTTATCTATAAATCGAAAATCCGTTGCTTTAAGTTCAGTACAATTACTTACAACGAACAGAAAGCAGTAAAAGGTGCATTTTGTGATTAAAAATAAAAACTGAAATGGAACGGAACAGTGATATTATTGATCGTAAGTTTTTAACTATGAAATTGCCGTTTTTTAAAACGGATTGCTTTGAAGCGAAAATTAAGTTCAAATAAACTTTATATCAAAGGTACGTTACTCTTTTTTCAAATTCAGTTATTTATTCGTTTCTTTGTGTTTTGTATTTTCTGTAATATCGCAGTACTTGTAACTATTTTTGTACGAAATATATGAAAACTCGCATTATTTTTTACAGAAAATACAATTACAATAAATACCCTATTTCGGAAAAGTACTTTTAACGTACCTTTAATATAAAGTTTATTTTAACTTATAATTCCAAGTCAATCCAGAGATACAACACTTCAAAGCAACCCGCTTTAAAAAATGGCTATTTCATACTTTAATCCCTATTATTTTTATTTCTACTAGTTGAATTCCGAATTACAAGTACACATAAGTGGGTTCATAAATTGAAAGCTATCATCACCGTCATGTTACACTACGATTGCTGTAGGATGGTGCGTGATAGCTGACGGATAAATACAATGTAGCTCATCCTAAAGAGGCATATTTTCGTCCTGTTGTCATCCTACCCATGCTACGTAAAAAGATCTTAGTTAACTGTAACCTTATTAAAAAACAGGGTAAGTGCGAGTCAGACTCGCGTACTGAGGGTTGCATACAAACTTACCTATGAAAACATTTTGATTCCCGAATTAAGTTACGAAGATTTTTCCGAATTGCAATTTTTTTTTGTGACGTAACTACAAATTCACAGTTTACAGATTTTTTCCTATAATTGTGTTTGCTTCATGCCAAATTTCAGGATTTTAGGTCAACGGATTGTATATTTAGGGTTCCGTACCTCAAAAGGTAAAAATTGATCCCATAAAGAATCACTTTGTTGTCCGTCTGTGTGTCTGTTCAGACTCTTTATCACGGGAATGCGTAGAGGTATCGAGTTGAATTTAAAAACACATACCCTTGAAGCTGCGAAAAAATCAAACTCCTAAGTTGACGATAAAAAAAAGATACGGCCGATTATGTCGAAAAAAACGTACATTTCGACACTCTCAAGGGAATCAAAATTCATAGGGTACTTCCCGTTGACCTAGAATCCTGAAATTTAGCATGAAACAAGGTCTCGTAGAACAAGTATAGGAAAAAATCTAAATACTGTAAATTTTGTAGTTACGTCACAAAAAACAAAATGCGATTCGGAAAAATCTCCGTAACTCAATTCGGGAATTGAACTGTTTTCAAAGAAGTTTGTACGGAAACCTCGGTACGCGAGTCCGACTCGCACTTGCTCCGTTCCTTTTTAAGAAATTAGTTATCCTAAATGTAGTCAAATATGGGAATCGACGCACTACATTAATAGCGTATCAGTATCGATATTTGCGCACAAACAAACACACTAGTGACGTGATTTTACAAAGTGCACTCAAAGACAACACCCGGTTGGTTGGAAACTAGGTATTGCGACAAAAGGAAAACAAATATATTAAATTAAGGTTATGGGTTTGGGTGGTTTATGAGGATTGGTTACTAGACACTAAGGAGGTATAGACTATGAACAATGTTATTAATATACATCCAAGAAAAATAAATATATGGGCCTCCAAAAATGATCGCTTGCATAAAGTGACGTAGCAACAAGGGAGTAACGTATCCCGAAGTGCTTGAGAAGTGGAGAAGTATACCATGGCTATCAGGATAATCCTGGTAGTACGATCAATATTATTACGAGCATCTTACTGGATTATACCTTCTTTCTCCCGAGCACAAGATACACATTTTGTTGTTAATAAATATTAAAAATAAAAATAAAATGATATAAGTGCTTGTCTGCGATCCCACCTGATGGTAAGCAGTGATGCAATCATTGATGGTGAGGCGCACTAGTTTATTAAGAGTCTATGCACTCTAGCTTTTTTTTTTTTTGTGTGTGGCCTCTCGCAGGTCAACCTAGGAGGTTGTCGGCTGCTTAACCGGACTTGCCTGTGGCGGCCTCAATTCGAGAATCAAAGCCTCCAGCCAGGGCTTATTTAACTAAACTTAAAAACTAAGCGACTACACGCTAAGGGCACCCCCTGTGGGGTACGGACCTCGGCTTAGGGCGTCGCTGGGGGGGGACAGCAAGGGACGGGCTGGATCGAACAAAGATTTTATTATTATTATCGGGGAATTTTAAAACTACGGCTCAGCGACGCGGGCTGGCTCGAGCAAGGGACGGGGAGGACGTTTACGGGAGTGTCGCGGCGGGCCTCGGCGGCGAGGACGGAAGGACGGCGGTCTGTATTGTCTTCGAACTGTACTTGTTTCCTTACGGCTCTCTTGGAGCAGGGTAGTGGGGTCATCGGGGGTGACGAGAGTATGCCTAGGACGGCGAACCTTAGAGATGCGGGAGGGTTCGTATCGGGCTGCCGATACTATGAGGGGGTTGCGGTGTTTTACAGCAGTATCGAAGAAACGCTTGCAAAGGCGTTTCATGAACTGCTGGATGGTGGGGATTTTGAGATCTAGATGTAGATTCTCATTTCGGACATAATATGGGGCACCGAGAATTTTACGGAGGGTCCTATTTTGAAGGGTCTGCATCCTATGGAGGAAGCGGGGCTTGGCGTGTGCGAAGATTGCGCATGCATACGTCATGATCGGGCGGATTACTGCCGTATAGAGGCGCAGCTTGCACTTAAGTGATAGTTTGCTGCGGGCAGTCATGAGATAATGGAGCCTACCTTGAGCGAAAGCGGCTCGCGAGCGAGCCTGCTTTATGTGCTCGGCGAAGGACAAGTGCTGATCGAGGATCACTCCGAGGTACTTGGCTTGCTTCTCCCAGGGGATCGGCTTACCGTACATGGTGATCGGAGGGGGAGGGGGGACGGACTTCCGCTGTTTCGAGTAGAGAACAGCTTGACTCTTATCAGGGTTAACCTCGATCCTCCATTTCCGGAACCATTTGCCCAAAATGTTTGCGGAGGTTTGGAGATTGCGAGCGATAACTCTGGGGTCACGACCGGTGTAGTAAATTGCCGTGTCGTCGGCGAATAGAGCCAACTGGGCCTTTTTAGTTTTGGGAATGTCGCTGGTGAACAGCGTGAAAGCTAGGGGGGACACTACCGAGCCTTGAGGGACTCCAGCTCGAATGGGGTGGGGGGAGGAGAGGGCTCCCTCGATTCGATAGCGGAAGGTGCGATTCGACAGAAAGTCTCGCATGATGAGCACGAGACGGTCTGGCACACCGAGTTGATATAGCTTATATAATAAGCCATTGTGCCAGACCTTGTCGAATGCTTTCGCTATATCGAAATACAAGACACCCGTCATCGCATTACGCTGGAAGCCAGCGCTTAGGTGCTCTACGATGCGGTGGACTTGGTGGACGCATGAGTGTTCGGTACGGAACCCGAACTGCTCATCAGGAATGAGACCCTTGGATTCGGCAAAATCTTTGAGTCGCTTATAAATAAGCCTCTCGTAGATCTTACCGAGAACATTGAGGAGACTGATGGGGCGGTAACTGGTGGGGTCAGACTTGGGCTTGCCTGGTTTAGGGATACCGATAACGGTGGCCTGTTTCCACGCTTGGGGGAAGATATTATTGCTTAATGCGCCATTGAAGATAGCGGTCATTAGCATTATAAGTTGGGGGGGGAAGAGTTTGAACACTCTGTTCGTGATACCGTCGGCGCCGGGGGCTTTCCTTGGTTGAAGTTTTTTAATGATATCCTCCACCTCGTCGGGAGTGACGGGGGCCAGAGGGTTATCAGGGTCTTCAACGGGAGGGAGGGAGGCTCTACGTTCGACTTCAGCGTCCACCATGTCGATGTGGGCTTGGTCTACTAGTTGAGAGCTAGGCGAGCATTGGGCTTCGAGGCTGTCGGCTAGGCATTCCGCTTTTTCAGAGTTGTCGAAAGCGACACTCTTATCAGGGCGGGTGAGCGGAGGCATAGAGGACTCTTCAGTGGAACGTAATTTCCTCTGAAGTTGCCAGAAGGCGAGATGGGTAGGCTCGAGTTCGCTGAGCGTCTTGTCCCAGCGGGCGGAACGCAGCTCGGTCATGCGTTTCTTTACAGCACGCTGTAATCTACGCATGTGAGCCTTGTTAGCGTCGCAAGGAAAAGCGCTGTATGCACGGACGGCTGCGTTCTTCTCGGTCATCAGAGCCCGTACATCGTCCGGGATTTTCCAGCGAAGGTCCTCCTTCGCAGGAATCTCCCTTGAACATTCGTTCAGGACGGATTGTACGTGGTCCGTGAGCGAGTCGATTGCCACCGTCGTGTCAGCGACTGAGACTATGTGGTCAGGGATAGAATCCAATTGAGGTGACGTGGTAGATTTCAGTCTTTCGCTTACTTTCTTCCAGTCAGTGATCAATTGGGAAGCGGGGGGCTGGCCCGGGTCGAGATTGCCCGAGCGGGAGCCTAGGTGCATAATCACGGGTCGGTGATCGGAGTTAAGCTCGTGTATTGCTTCTATAGATTGCAACCGGAGGTTAACATTCTTAAGGAGCGCTACATCGAGGACGTCGGGGCTATGGTTGGGATCATGGGGGAAGTGAGTGTGACACATCGGGGCGATGATGTCAAAGTTAAGGGATGCACCAAGGTTGAACACGACCTTTCCCCTAGGGTTGGTCGTACTACTGTTCCAGGCGGGGTGTTTAGCATTGAGATCGCCCGCTATGATAACGGAGTCACTCAAGCCAAAGAGGGCAGTGAGGTCGCTAGTGAGCGCGATGGACTCGTCTGGCATACGAGACGAGGAAGTCGGAGGGGGATAGTAGGCAGAGACGACAGTGATCGGTTGATGACCAGTCATGCCTACTCGGCAGGCCGAGTATTCTAAGAAAGATCGGGGCGCGGGAGGAGCTAGAGGGATACAGTACAGTTCCTTTCTATAATAGATAAGGGTGCCACCACCGTGACAACGAGATCTATCGTTGCGAACTAGACGATAGTTGGCAATTCTAGGATCTTTACGGTGGGGTTTGAGGAATGTTTCCTGGATGAGGAGAAGGTCTAACTGATGGTCGCGGAGGAACGTGGCGATCTCATCTCTCTGATTGATAATGCCGTTGGCATTGAAGAAGCCTAACTTTAGGGATCGCGGTTTGGTACAACAAATTTTTTGTTGTCTATCCATTTAGGGGCACGGCAGGTAATTTGTCGAGTTCGACTGCGACCGACTCGTACTTAGTGAATAGCGCAGCGCGCTTGGCTAAGTCGAGTTGGCCAGTGACTTCCGCTAGGGTTAGCTCGTCAGCTAAGTCCCTAGCGTCCTGCGTCATAAAGATGCGATAGTTGTCCAGGATACTCTGGCCAACTGATCTGCGTGGGAACGCAGCTGGAACTTGGGGCGCGTTTCGGGGAGGTTTGGCGGCCACGGGGGCCACAGAAGCCGGGGGAGGCGCTGGGATGGGCTTAGCCATTAGCGCTGGAATTGGCTGGGAAGCCACCAAAGCCGGGAAGGCTTTCTGATGGTTCAGCTGATTCCAGGGGGATGGTCTCTGGGGTGCGAGACGTTCGGGGGGCTGGGAAGAGGGGACTTTCCCGGAGGGTGCTTCCCTCTGCTGGCGAGCGGCAGCACGCTTTGCCAGCTTGGGAGGGATTTTGGGGGCTTTGGGGCAGCCCCGGTAGTTAGCCGGGTGCCCGGCTTGGCCGCACAGCACACAGCTGGGAGGCTCTGTGCAAAGAGTCCGATCCTTGGGACGGGGGCATTCAGAAGTGCCGTGCTCACCCAGACACTTAACGCATCTGGGTGTAGCGTAGCAGTTCTTCTGAGAGTGACCGTATAGTTGGCAGCGGTGACACTGCCCAACTATTGTGGGTCTGTAGGGCTTCTCGATGGAGATGCCGGAGAGGGAACAGATCGACTTGATCTTGAAGATGGGGTGGTGCCCGTCGGTCGGGTCGCACACGACAAGGATCATGTCGTATACTTCGCTACCTCTCGCCTTGTGAAGGCGATGGACAGCGGAAACGGGGATATTTTGGGCCAGGAGGTCGGCCTTAATGTCCTCGGCGGGGATTTCCTTCGGGACACGTCTAATGACCACTCGGGTCGGCGTGTCCTCAGGGAGGGAGTAGGTGTGAAAGGAGATTTTCCTTTCACGAAGGACTTTGGTAAGTTCCCGATAGTCAGTTGACGTCGGGACTTGGACTTTTATGCCTTGTTGGCAGGAGCGGGCGTTTGTATAGTTGATCTTGCGATCACTACACATTTTGGACACGTCGGTCCATTTACCCTTGTCCTGGATGTACAAGGGCGGAGGGGGGCGCTGCTTCTTCGTCTGAGTGACAGAAGCGGAAACGGAGGGGGAACAACTAGCCTGCGAGGCGGGTGCGGGCTGGGCAACAGGGGCGGGCTGGATAGCGGGGGCGGGAGAAGACGCAACGGTCTTCTTAGCTTTGGTGGCCTGAGCGGCCTTCCTGGCTTTCCTCTTGCCCCCTAGGACGACTTGAAAGTCGTCCTCGGAGGAGGAGGATTCAGGGGACTGTTCATAGTCCGAAGAAGATGCTTGCGACGCTGAGTCGCTGGCGGGGACGGTGGTGTCCATTGCCTCATTGGCGAAGTGGGCTACCAATAGGGGAGGCATATCCGGGGGAGGGCGGGGGCAGGGGGTCGGACCGGAGTCCGGAAATGACAATACGTCACTGAAGTCAGTGACGCTTGATGGGACGGTGGGGGGGGGGGCACTGATTGAAGCGATTTTCTCGCCATACTTGGCGAGGAAATCGGGGTCCTTGAATAGGACCTCTTTGACGAACGCTAATATGATAGCGTCCGTCATGGTTAAAAGGGGGCTTGGGATTAGGTCACATGGGTTGGGAAAACCTCATGTGCAAAACTCCTAGCGGTCCCTACGTCCCCGGGTGGACGGGCCCGGGGGTGTGTGACCCTCCCAGTAAGGGTTGTGTACACTGGGAGGTGAGTACCTAATGGTGTGCCCTAAGCTTGTAAACCGATCGCCAGTCTTATTGTGCGATCGGGCCCTACCAGGGTCTGGTGCGAAGGGATAGACACCCCAACCGACACCAGGTGTGTAGCTGAAAGAGAACTCGGAGTATTAGATTTGACTAGGAGCTCCCC
The DNA here is from genome assembly GCA_961205895.1 of Mythimna pallens. NCBI lineage: Eukaryota > Metazoa > Arthropoda > Insecta > Lepidoptera > Noctuidae > Mythimna > Mythimna pallens. The sequence goes on from OY540829.1 coordinate 10,111,369, forward strand.
CAAGGCCAAAATCTAGCTCCCGACTCCAAATGACTGCCTAGCCCTGAAGGGGTTCGGCGGGTGTATTGGGGCAACACCCCCTTGGTTTTGTTGGCACCGTGAGGTTTCCCACCAAGGACCACGAAACTGTGGCTTTTCCCTGAAGGGGCACAACGTTTATCGACTATTTCCCGTTAAGGAAACGTATATCCTCCACTGCCTTGAGAAAGGCGGCTTCGGATCGCTGGTGCGGTCGGGGACCACTGATGACGTCACGGGGTGACGTAACGACACGGAGCACGGAGCGGGCGCGGAGCACAGAGCGGCACGACCGTTCGGGGCGAGCGTCGAGCGGAGAGTGTGATGCACTCTAGCCTTGAAGACTTCTAATTTATAGTTCGACTCGAAGACGGCAAATTGTTCCAGTCCTTCGATGTACGCGGTATAAACGACGACGCGAAACGCTTAGTCCAGACCGTTGAAATTTCAACAACGTAAGGGTAGATACTCGCCGTAAACGTATATTATTAAGTTTACAAAAAATATACAACATTATTTTTTGCCTAGGTATTATTAGTGCACTCATTTAGTACTTATCCTAATTCTATAATTAATGTAAGAAATAAAATAAAAACTTTCTGTATAAAAAACATAATGATGGAATGCGATTTTCGTGTAAAATACTCTATCTGTATCTACTTCTATATAATAAAAGATTATAAACAGTATTGTTTATCAAGCTTATATACCTACCAAAATCACAATCTTGATATAAAAAGGCACATTTCTTTGACATATTCATCGTCGTCGCCATCTTTATCTTCGTCGTGTTATTTAATCCAATAATTATACTCCTTATTCCATTATTCTGGATTGTATTTATTAATAGCTGACCCGCCGAACTTCGTACCGTCTTGTAGTCAATGAATGTTGAGATTTTTAGCCTTTTAGCTGAACTGTCAAAGGATAACGCCATCTACTGGCATTACCAGAATCAGCATTATTCATTTTAAAAGGGCCTTTTTTGGTGCGGGAGCAAAACCATCCCACAGTCACCCGGGTGGTCCGGTGACCATATATTTATGTCGCCAATCAGGGATCATAACGGGCTTATAACTTTGTGATTTTTCATAATACAGTTTTAATATTTTGTACATAGATTTTTTACATAAAAATACTAGACAGGTGTTTCAAGTTTCGCATATACTAAAATTAAGGTTGTATATAGATATCGTCAACTCCTTAGTTTCTCCTTTTCAGACACGAGTATATACTCGTATGTCTGAATATATATACTACACAGTCTATCCGTAAATTCTTTAGATCTTCCATTTAAAATTTTCTTATTTTTTTTTTTTTTATTTTAGCCAAAGGCCAGGGCAGGCCTCCACCATACTCAATGGACCCTCCTCCACCGGTAACAATGACCACACACACATCTCACACATACCCCCCACAACCCATGCAGCCACCACCAGTTCATGGAGTGATGTACCAGCCTGGTACCGCCGTCATCCCCGTGGTGGTCAGTCATCAGCCGATGGCGGGTACCCAACCAACACCAATTACTTGTAAATCATGCAACGAGCTGATAGTCACCAGAGTTGAATTAAAGACTTCTACAAAAACCCATCTGTTCGCTCTCTTGATTTGTTGTGTGTAAGTATTCTATTTTTAAAACACTTGTAAAATAAATATAAAACTAGCGGTGTCCTAGCTTCTTATAGGATCATTTTGATGTCCGTCTGTCTGTCTGTCAAGATCCTTTTTCTCAAGAATGTGTGAAGGTATAAAGCTGAAATTATTATTAAATACAGACTATAATCTAGCAGATTTGAGTTCTTCTTAAAGTCCTGAAAAAATCTAACTACTAAGTCAATGCAATCTAAAGATAAAGCTGTTTATGCTCCGCTTAGGCGCATATTTTGACACTCGCAAGAAAATTAAAACCTATAGGGTACTTCCGGTTGGCTTCTGAAATTTGGTAAGAAGCAAGGTCAAAAAATCTCTGAAAACCGCAAATTTGTCGTTACATTACAAAATAATTACTTTTTTGCGATTCAGAAAAATCATCGGGGCTCGATTCGGGAATTGAATTTACACAAGTATATTTGTACGGAACCCTCGGTGCGCGAGTCCGAATCGCACTTGATCGTTTTTTTTTTCAAAACCAGTGATTTCTGAGTTATTGCGAATAACAGCGTCTTAAAAGTGAAAAAAATATGTGTATATATATAATTTGACCATAATTAACTCTGGCCTCTTTCCATATCACAAACTATAGGAATATTGATAACCCACCATTCATTTTTTGTCTATTTTCACTTGATTCCAGCTCTTCTTGATATTTTTGACTATTAAGCTTCAGTGGTGTCTCATCTTCATCGATACTTTTTTATTTCTTGATTATTTTATCTGTGCCTTTCTTTCTAGATTCTGGCCCTTAGCATGCTTGCCCTACTGTATTGCCAGTTGTAACAACGCAGACCACTACTGTCCAAACTGCAATGCCTACATTGGCAGCTACAACAGCTAAATCTAGCTAGACCTCATCAACTGAACTATGCTTAAATATAAGTGCACAAACGTGATTGTGATATTAAAATTAAATTTAACCAACTCAATGATGTAATGAATTGTAAGGTCGTGTGAAACTATTATTATAGCAGAGAACGATCCCTTGTGAATTTTGTCCTGCTAAAAAAAAAAAAAAATTTTTGTGAAATGTATTAATGCTCAACAATTGTTTTACTTATTAATTTTTAACTATTTATATATTTATTATGAATAGATTTGTACAAACTAGACGCTTGTTTTGAAACATAATCTCATTGATAGTGAGGTACCGTATTACAGGCATGTTGCCGACCCAGTGCTCGAAAATGGACATGTCATTGAACTGTGGAAGATCTATCATCACTGTTAGGATTATACATATCGATAAACCTGATGTAGGGATGATAGATTAATTGGTACACCGCACCATGATATTCGATGTTACCATGCCGCTTGACGAAAATTTCATAAAAGATGAAGCAATTTTAACAAAGTTCGACTTATATCGACTAACAATGTCAGCATGTGGAATTTGATTGTAATAGCCGCCAATTTTCTAATAACAGAAGTTTTTGAGGAGATCCTTCAATATGTACTGTGAGAAAGTTCTTGTATTCAAATTCGGTGGCTTGGACTTTTAATTTAATTTTTATTGACTATGTTCTGTCTCGATCTTATATTTTTAAGTAATTCTAGATTGGTTATGTATAAATAGATATTTAAAAATATAATTATTATATGTATAAATAAATTAAGCAAATTTTTAAACAAAATGTTTATTTTTTTCTTTTATTTCCACAGAACCAAAAGAAGATCTTCACGTGAAGTTTGAGATTTTATTATTGATGGCTTTGTATTTTAAAGTTTATGGATATCATAGAAATCTGTTCTCTTTTGTAAATATGTTTATTTGCCTAATTCTACGAATAGAAAGAAGGATAATTATGATAAAATGAATAGATAAAATGTTATTGTATAAATTCAAATAATGATTTCTTAAATAACAGGGGAATTATGATAATTACATTTATTTTTTATATACAGTTTATATACCAAGATAACAAATAACACAAAATAAATCTTATTCTAATTAACACTTATAAAAAAATTGACAGATCTCTTTCAGACATGGAAATTACATTTGGTACGAAAAAGACGTTGAACAATTAACAAAGTTACAAAAATAGAAGTAAGGTATATACTTAATACTAAAATAGATGCATACATACTAAATATATAGGTAAGAAAATAAGTATCGACTGAATTGAATACAACTAAAACAAAAAAAAAATAACAATGATAAGTAATGTTCCTTCACAAATCTTTTAAATACAGGAAGTGATAGCGATTTTTTTTTTGACACTAAAATGCAGGATACATTGCATTCCTCAGACGCCTGGCAAGTAAAAAACTTATCCAGAAATGTAATGAAATGGATTTTAAGTCTTAAGTTATAGGATGACCTAATAAATTTTGTGTGAGAGTCCCAAAACAACTTAAATTGTTTTATTATATAGTTAAGTCATTTTTAGCAAATATGACCTTTCAAATTAGATCAAAAATTTTTGGCATTTGGTATTTCCAAAGAGCTAAATAAATACATCAATATTTATGGACATATTAGTCATCTTAACAATATGTAGAGTATTAAATGGCCTTGTATCTAATACAAATAATCCCAAAATGAAAAAATCAAATCCACTAAACGTACAGCGTTGCGCCATCGGTACATGGTGGACATCCCACCCATATGTACAAAGCGTTTTGGAAACACATTCATAATGCGTACAGCTAAAGTGTGGAATTCCCTGCTAGAGTCGTTCGAAATATGATGATAACCTAAGGGTCTTTAAGTCAAGAGTGAATAGGTTACTACTTATATCGTCTATCGTCGGCCAAATCACCGTTTACTATCTCGTGAGATAGTAGTCAAACGCGAGCCTATCATTAATAATAAAAAAACGTGACTGGCGAAAAGTGATAAACACTTTTCGTTAGTCACGTTTTTTACTATTATTTTGAAATAATAAAAAGATCTGGAACCTAATTCTGGAGAAATGCAGGTGACTTTCTTGAAATAATGTAAGAATCCTTGCGTAAAATAGAATAGAACTATTCTCATTTATTTTATCCTTTTATTCTTCCATTTTAACACGAGGAAAATTCGTGAGATGCATAGAGTGGTTGTGATCGGTTGATATTTACATCGAGGTCGACTTCTCACGTCAACAGCTCTTGCCTTCTTTAGTATTGTTTTATTTTGTAAGTTTGTAAATATTAATATATCTAATTCAACTAAATGTGCGAAGAGTTCATGATTATGTTCGTACAAATAAACTGTAACGAACAAAAAGGCATCAAAGCCTCAACAAGGAAAGAAATAAGAAGATTTTACATTATTATCACTTCAGCCCAAAAACGTCCACTGCTGGACGTTTTTGATACTGTCTTTGTATTGACACTATACCTCCCCCAAGTGTCGCCACAACGAACGGTCCTGCGCGTCTCGCATTTATTAGTTTTCTGCGACCATTACCAGCCCCCCTAGCCAAGTTACAACCATTTCGTTTCGATTCTCTTTTCGTTGACCGCCTCGAGTCGGCCACGCCTCCTATTCCTTTGTTCTGACCACGACTGAGCGTTGAGATGACGTCAAAATTATCATCGTTCATCGGTCCACCTTGTGGGAGGTCTTTCAATGTTGCGTCTTCCGGTACGCGGTCGCGATTTTAGAATATTGGGATCGAGTCGCTATATCAGTCTTATTGCTACGACTGTAAAGTACGAATTGGGCTTCTGATTAAAAGTACGATAAGAATATTTATCAAACTATTGTTATCTGAACTCGACATTATTTTATCTATAAATCGATTCTTCTTTGAACCTTGTTCAGTATAATCACTTTCCTCGAACGGAAACCAGTAACAAGTGCATTTTGTGATAAAAACAGATACAAACAGTGAAATGAATCAAAACAGTGACTGTAAGTATTTAAATAGATTTTTGTTGTTGTTAATAAGTTTTATTTAAAATGAAAGAGTAGACTTGCAATGAGAACTATATAGGTATATAAATAGAATTGAAACCTTTCATCTTCGTGATAGTTAGTCATTATAAAAAAAACAAACATTTATTTATACAAAAGTCACCATCTCAGTTTAATTAACCCCTTTCTAGACATGTTACCTTACACACAGTCCATCCATCATTTCCACATTCACATTACCAATTTTTTTTTCTAATAATACTTTTATTTATTCCAGCCAAAGGCCAGGGTATGCCTCCGCCATACACACATAACACACCACCGCCAGTGATAGTGACCACACACACATCTCACGCGTATCCACCACAACCCATGCAACCACCTCCTGCTCAAGGAGTGGTGTACCAGGCTGGCCCCGCCGCCGTCATCCCCGTGATGGTCAGTCAGCAGCCGATGATTGGCCCCAAACCAGCCTCAATCACCTGCAGATCATGCAATGCACAGATAATCACCAGAGTCGAACTGAAGACTTCTACGAGAACCCACCTGTTCGCTCTCTTGCTTTGTTGTGTGTAAGTATTCTATTTTGAATATAGCTATGTAATTTTCTCCACCTACCATTGCGTGGTGACAATTCATGACTATTTGATTTAGGTCTAGCTTTTCCGCTATTTGTTTGCCAAAAAAAGACCTGCCCCCCTAGCCAAGTTACGACCGTTTCGTTTGCGTCGAACACCTCGAGTAGGCCACGCCTCCGATATCTTTATTCTGACGTCATCTCAACGCTCATTCACGTGGTCAGAGCGTTTGACGCAAACGAAACGTTCATAACTTGGCTAGGGGGGCAGTTGTGTCACTATCGTCTTATATAATTCGTTTTTGTTTCTCAGTTATTATTACTGTTATTTTTTTCATTTTCAGGTTCTGGCCTTGTGTCTGCCTGCCCTACTGTCTCGACAGTTGCCACAACGCGGACCACTACTGTCCAAACTGCAACGCATACATCGGCAGTTACACAAACTAAATTTAGCAAAACGTTATCCTTAAAGATAAGGGGTTTCTTAATCTGACTTACGCAGAAAATAAGAGATAAGTGTCTTTGAATATTGTTTTATCAAAATTATGTGCGCAATTCCGATAAAGTTTTAGCAAATTCAATATTGAAAGTAACAATTTTCAGATTATCAATAGCTGCGGTTTCGTAGCCAAATGGTAGAAGCAGATTCCTTATAATTTCGTCTTGCTCATCAATTGTCCCTTTGACTTTTGTTTACTAATTTTTTATAATTAGGAGTAAAATAATTACAATTATATAAATTTCTTCTTTTACTTTTCAACTTATTGTGATAATACCAAATGGTTCAATAGTCTGTCTGTGTGGCAGATTAGAATATTTGGATGAAGTGGTTTCATAAGGAATATGCAAGGAATTTTTTTATTTGTTTGTTTGAAAAGCATTGCATTTTTTTGCATTTAATGATGGCTAGGGAGAAATAAAATGACTAAGTTTTATTTGTAATAATCAAACATAAAAGAATTTTTAAAATATCATCATCAACAACGAAGTGATAGATCCAAAGTTGCTAATAAGAAAGAGAAGTCTAACATGAACTTTGACATCAAAGTTCATCATCTGCACCCACAACAGAAAATGGCGTCTGAGGCGAGAGAAAGATATATTTGTTTAAAATTGTTTTATAATCTCGTTTGCTTTTCTATCAATTGTGATATTGGTTTTCACAGTGAATATTCTCTATATTTTTGTATATTTATTAATGAACTGGTTAGCTGCTTGGTACCTATAAATTTTGTATTATGACGGTTATTAAATTATGACTTTATTTTGAATATGTTTATGTAGACCAGATGCTTGCTTTGAAATACCACCTCATTGATAGTGAGGTACCGTATTACAGGCATGTTGTTGACCTAGTTCTCGAAAATGGCCTTGTCATTGAACAGAGACAGATCTATCATCACTAACAGGATTATTGTATCGATAAACCTGATGTATGTATGATAGATCTATCAGTGCACCGCAACATGGTATTCGATGTTACTGTACCACTAAACGACAATTTTATAAAAGCTGAGACTATGAAACAAACTTATAAAAGCTAGACTTAGATCGATCAAACTCGAGGTTGTTGATATGTGGAAAATGATTTTGATTATCATTATGCCGATTGCAGAAACTGCCAAATCAAATGACAGAAAGCTTCTATCATTATCTTATAAGGATTTTCGATATGCATTGTGAGGAAGTTCTTGTCTTTGAAATATGAATCGGGTAGCTTGAACTATAGGGGAGACTGGGTACAGTTGAAACAATTTTGCTTTGAATGCTCGTAGCACGGCCATTTTGAAACATAACAAACAACAAAACACATAAAATGAGAGAATAGACTTTTGTCTTCAAATACATCTCAGAATTAGAGGCTCAACTGCCATATTTACTAGTTAGGAAGAGTTTAATAAAATGATGTGCCACTGTTTCAACCGTACCCATACCAGGGGCGGTTGAAACAGCGAAGGGTGTCAGTTGAAACATAAACAAATAAGTAATAAAAAACAGTTTTTTTATTCATAATGAACAAGAAATGGTTAAATTCTAGTATGGCACCAAATCTATCAGTATTAATAATTGTTTCGAACATAAAAAGAGCTCTTTTGCTCCGACGATTTTCAAACTTTCAAAATCTAACGATAAAACAGAAAATCACTCAAAATGCAAATGCTAATATCAACAAAGTAAAAGAAAACAATAGAAAATACTTACTTTTTGTCGAAAAAATATAATAGGGTCCCCTGGAAACGTACAGAGCGCGCGAAGTGCAACGCGTCACTGTGATTCATGTCCAGACTCGCCGGCCGCGTCTCTCTCCCCTTGTACCCCTCACCACATTGCTAATAGTTTACGAGTTATTAGCGATGGTTTAACCGTACCCTGCTGCAACCGTACCCTGCTGCAACCGTACCCAGTCTCCCCTAATAGTGCCGTCTTCTAGTGGATTTTATATTTTTAAGTATTATTATGTTATTTTTTCAATTAGATATTTAAAGATGTAATTATTGTGTATGAATATATTAAGAAAATTAGTAAATAATTTGTTTTGTTTTCTTTTATTTAAATTAAACCTAAATAAGATCTGCATATGTTGTTTGGGTTTTTATTATTGATCAAATGAATATCCTTCAAAAATAGAGTAAAACTTTAGTAAGTATGCATAATGCGAAATAAAAAAGAATATGATAAAAAAAATAAGATAAAACGTCGTTAGTAAATAAACGATCTTTTAAGTTTGATTCTCAATTTTGCATTTGGTATTTCCAAATAGTACAGTTTTAAATAAAGACATAGATAAGATTAATATTGAATTATATACGTTATATCAGCAGAATATCAGTCACTTTAATACTAATATATTAACATCTAAGGGGAGACTAAAACTGTTTTGAAGGAAAAATTTTAAAGATTCCAAACAATTGAGTAAACTTCGAGATGTTAATGATAAAAAAAGTAAAAAACTAAAACCCGACTACGACAAAAAAAAAACGACGATTAAAATGTATCGCTTGGTACCTATAACGTGTGACAGCGGCTTTTCTTTTTGTTCTGTTCTTGTTGTTTTTCCAGTTACCTTGTTTATTTTAGCATCCTGAAAATCTTGTTTCATACTTTTTCAGCGTCGTGGCGGTTTTAAATTTAACTTTTTTTTTATTTAAACAATTTTGGTGTTAAATTACTGTGCTTCGTGTATTTATCTTTTTTTTAACACAAAACTTTTTGTACACTAGAGGGCGCCAAATTGATTATTGATGTGTTGATAAGTACTAGTGAAGCCCTTTCAAATGATATCAAACACGGTGTATTTATCTTAACATTTTTTTTAACACATGACTTTTTGTCCGCTAGAGGGCGTCACATAAAATTTGAGCAATATTTTTGAAATGTACAAGCACAGCCTTTTCAAATAATACCAAGCACGGCGTATTTATCTCCATTTTTATTTTTTAACACATTAGTTAGGGCGCCATATCGAGTTTTGTGACACGTCACGTAGCCTATGTTCAGCGGATAATTAAGAGGTTCTAAGATACCTCATATGTCAAGTTCCGATAAGTAGATTAGGAGCTATGAGGGAACACATGAACTTACTCACATATATTCAAGTCCATTCCATCATCGGACCACTAGACGTACGGCGTTGCGCCACCGGTACATGGTAGACAACCCACCCATACGCCCAAAAAGTTTTAAGAACACATTTATTATGCGTACAGCCAAGGAGTGGAATTCCTTGCCGGAGTCTGTGTTTCCAGATAGCTACAACTTAGGGGTCTTTAAGACAAGAATGAATAGGTTACTTCTAGGCAAGCGTGCTCCATCGTCGACCACTTCATCGCTTGCCATCGGGTGAGATGGTGGTCAAACGCGAGCCTATCATTAATAATAAAAAAAAAATAATATACATACATAGCCTGTCAAAATCATAACCTTCCTTTGGCTTTGCCGTAGTCGGGTAAAAACCTCCTATTGACCATAAAAACATAAAACGGTGAATTTTTATGACCTATTTACCGTTCAAGGTTTTAAAATCAGTACACAACATGAACATAGATAAGTTTCTTGTTGAAGATAGAATCGCGATGGAACTGATGCAGGGTGGACAACCAAAGCAAAAGATTCCCGTAGAGATTTTTATAATAGGATTATTTATGACGTTTGTACCCCAGATCTACGGAATTAAAATACCACTGACTCATCAGGCTCCTCTCTCATATGTTTGAACATATAAGTAATTAGCTAAAATTCTGGCTTACTCTCTTAACTGTGAGCTTGATAAAGCCTAACCCATCGAGTAGGCCGGTTTCTGCATGGAAAAGTGTCAAGATATAACGAACGATTCCATCGATGCAATCCTAGAAGACAACGCGAAAACCAAAGATTTATTTATTTAGGAATCACACTTGGCACCACAAAGATTGTAAATATTGCGGTGATAACATGAATGGCGCAAACATGTGTGTAATGGTTTACTGATGTGTCTGCCTTGGCCTTAGCTTTTCATTGGGCATAGAACAATCAATAAATGGAGTTACTGACTTAAATGATATTTGTTTATGTTAGCTATCGCTTTGGAATATGCAATTGGTTTCATTTTTACTGACTGACCGACTGACTTCATGACAAAGCAAAATGATATTCGCTTATCTTATCTACCACTTTGGAATATGCAATTAGTTTATTTTTTTCCCCTGTATTGGTTTATTTGAAATAAATGGCAACCGATGTACGGTGAGTTACGTTGTTGCAACTTCTACGGTCCGGACCAAGCGTTTTGCGTCGTCGTTTATACCGCGTACATCGAAGGATTGGAACAACTTGCCTGCTGCGTTCTTCCCGTCCAATTATAATTTAGGTGTCTTCAAGGCTACAGTGAATAGGCTCTCAATAAAATAGATTGCCTCACCATTAACGATTGGATCACTGCTTACCATCAGGTGGGATCGCAGTCAAGCACTAGTTTATATCAATTTAAAAAAAAAATATTTGAGTTTGATATGCAAGAAGTTGTTGGTTGTCGTTAATGATAGCTACACAGAAAAAAAAAAAAACTTCAAACAGCTCCTATGTACAGAGTACTTCAGAATATACTGAAATGTGTAAGTAAATACGTAAATATAAGTATATTTAGAGTAAACACGCAACAAGCTCAGTTCTGAGTTTAAGCAAAACGTAAAAGACGGCCATTTTAAAAGACGGTGCGAATTCTTTAACTAGGAAATTACGAAGGAGACTTAGAGCCTGGCCCCATTACCAAGGTACGGCGTGGGTAACGTGAAACGGCGCATCATCAGATTCTGGTATGTTGGGGCTTCGTGTGTAATATATGGTGCCGAGCAACCTTGAACGGATATACAGCACAGTGCCGCGTCGTGTAAATACACGACAAGGTAACGCTGCAAAATCCTTCGGTTCTGATCAGATCATGAAATTTTTGCCGACACAGCGCCTGAACGACACTGTGTCGTGGTATGACGCACAACCGTACTGAGCATATTCTCAAATGTATTGATGTATTGAAATACATTGCACCATCGATAGGGCTAGTGTTGGATCTGGGTAGGCCATTTATATAGGCGAACTCAATGGCCTAAGGCTCTTGTAAAAGAACGGATTCGAAACTGAAGCAAAAAATAAAATGCCTTGAAAACAATCTTTTCGCTCGGAGTACGGTTGGGTAAATTAAATATTTACGATCATAAAAAATATTGTAAAACTTCAACCGCTGATAAGTATTGGATCTTTTAATTAGACTTTTAATCAAAATCACAGGGTTGTACGGTCAGCTCGCCGTCCGATAAGGACTTTGCCCGAGCCGACGATGCCGCGTCGTGTTGCGTACTACGTGCACCTCATAGAATTGTCTGCATGAGTGACGGGGCTCGTTCGGGCCGATGAGGCCTATCAGGACTGCGGGATTGTTCGAGAGAGTTACCGAAAGCCTTGACCCCCTAGCCAAGTTACAACTGTTTCGTTTCGATTTTTCGCCTCGAGTCGGCCACGCTTCCGATTCCTTTGTTCTGATGTCATCTTAACGCTCAGTCACGTGGTCAGACAAAGAAATAGAAGGCGTGGCCAACTCGAGTCGATCAACGAAAAGAGAATAGAAACGAAACGGTTGTAACTTGGCTAGGGGGGCTGGAACTCAAAGGACAATCGGGGACTTACCATGACGTGTTAAAATGTCAGTCATGCGATCGAAAAAGAGGGATGGAGCTATACACCCTATATAGCTCCATCCCTTTTCAGACACAGTTCAGTTTAAGTCGTCAAATAGGTCGCGTTACGAGTTCGTGGAAGGGCCTCTGAAGAAACACAGGTGGGTTTTAAGGGGTGACCAGACGGTTGCAAACTAGCGTTCCAACCAAGGTGACCTTGGTTTATGTGTTTGGTTTGTGTTGCGGCTACATGGATGTAAACCACGCGCTAATACGTTCGGTGGTTGGGAAAAAGCGCCTTCCAACCAAGGGCGTTGAAGGTCATGGATTACAACTGCTTCGTCTTCTTCTTCTTCTTCTTAGCGTGTCGATGGTAAAACTAATTTTAAATTCCTTGTCTGGTCCAGTATTCGGCCACGCCAATGCCGTCTACTGAAGCTGTCATTAGATCCCTACGTGAACAGGTAATAGGGCATGTCATGCAGGATGGAAGGCAGGATATGGTCTACGGATTACAACTGCTGTCTACACGGATTGAAACTAGCAAAGTCACCTTGGTTGGGACGTTGGTTTGTAACCGTCTGAACACCCCTTAAGTCAGTAAAAATCTGACACATCTCGCTTTTCCCACTCCTTATAATACTATAATAAGGGGAAAAATACCCTATAAATACTTATAGGGTATATTTTTTGTTACCTAAATGAATGATATAGTACATAGATGTACATTACATTATAATGTAATGTACATCTGCTACTGCTGACCCGGCAAACTTTGTTTTACCATATAAATTAGGTATCAAAGAAAAAAATGGGGGTGGGAGTTGGAGAGTAAATAATAACCTACGCCCGATTCTCAAACCAATCAAATATACTCAAAAAATTTCATAAAAAAACCGGTCAAGCCGTTTCGATGGTGTTCGATAACTAACACTGTGATACGACATTTTTATACACCCCTATACAAAAAAAAAATGAGCTTTATCTGTACTCGTTACTAATCATATTTATGTAGTCAAAAGCAAAAAAAAAACGAAATCCCAAAATTGTCCACGAAAATTTGTTATAGTTGGTAAATTCATAATTAAATCAATTATTCATAACAATTGCTACTAGAAAATACTACACGCAATGTTTTTCCATTCTTTTTCATTCATAATCTAGCCTGAACAATATTTCCATAAATTGAGTTATATTTTGGGATATAAATAAATGCGATGACTTTGCTGTTTATGAGTATTATTTATTGAGACTTTACTTAAATAATAACAAGACCTTTTCTAATAAGTCCTTTAAGTATTTGTACTAATTCAAAACTAGTGGTGTATATTCTAGATAGTGGTATTATATTATAGATCATTTGTTCTGTGTTTGGGTGTAATTTATCTATATATGTATGTATTTAGAAATATATAAGTATGTTTATCAGTTGTTTAGTACCCATAACACAAGCTCTGCTTAGCTTGGGACTAGACGGCATTGTGTGATAGTTGTGGAATATAATTATTATTATATTATTTGGAATTTTTTTATCACCTAAATGAATGATAGGTAGACGCATTATACCTTTTATTAGGTATATATATTATGTTACAACGGGGTAACACAAAGCAAGATGAATAATTCATACATATTATAATAACGTTTTATTGTTTGACTAATCCAGACAATATGATTCATGTTACCATTGTGTAATTTCATATAAAGCTAACAAATAATAATAGTTTTTTTTATCAATTTAACTTTTCCTGTTTTTAACTTACGCTTGCATAGTGGTATATGGTGCAAACACGTAATTCCTTATCTCGTTTGCGCAAACGCTTCGGTATATTTGCACGCTTGTTGCAATTGAGGAGGAAAAATATCCATGGCAAGATTTGCTATGGATATTTTTCCTCCTCAATTAAAACCTATGCAACTTGAAGTGGAGATCCGGTTCTTACACGTGTGATCTATATTATCTATATTATATATATAAAAAACAACCAACTTCAATGTAAAAAAAACAATAAAAAGTGCAACATAATTTCGGAAGTTGGTGTTCTATATTAGTTTTGTCTCTTCGTTATTTAACACCGACTTACAAAATTAAAGTTATTTTGCATATTTTAGTGCTCTTTTTTACATTGAAGTCGGTTGTTTTTTTGTAAAAAGATTTTTATTTTAAGTATAAACAAAACAATTTAGTTGTTTTGCCATATTTTCACCGCAACGAAACAACATTTTACGGAATTTTGGTCACAAATATGAAGACGGTACTTGGTAGCATTTTCAATATTAAATTAAAATAGTGTCATAAAAAGTCAATTTGATATGTTGTGCTACAAAATTTAGTAACAGACACGAAGCGCTGCAAAATCGACTTCACACAGTCTTGTCTGCCCTACCCCTAGAGTGTAATTTAAGCCCGCGTAGGCGCGCAGGGGTAGGGTGGCCCGCGCGCTGAGAGGCAGGTGGTTTGAAGGCCCGACACCGTGTAGGCCAGTAAGCTGAAGCTGCGGTGGTGAGCGTTAATACCGTCTGCGACGATAAGCTCGCGTGGAGATGCCCAAACCCTGCAGTGGTGACAGAAACAATGCTTGCTGCATGTTGCATGCCTGCTTTCATGCTGCATGCCTGCTTCATGTTACATGCCTGTTGCATGTCTGCTTGCATGCTGCATGCTTAAAGCAAGCATGCTTGTTTGCATGCTTCTTATTGGGACAAATTAAAACCAATTTTGTTCATAATCATTATGTGCCATTTACATTTAAGTAATTAATCAAACAAAATATTAGGTTAAACGAATCTGAAATTAGCTCCTGTTGCTTCGATCATGCTAGTGTAATAATTACATTTCTAGGCGTTTGGTAAAATGAAAATATGGTAATTAAAACGGTGGTATAATGAATGTTCGGGAACATGATAGTTCGAACAAATGTTTTTTCAACAAAGTGCAACATCGGTGAAAAGTTTTTCGATCAAAAATCATCGGAGTAACGAAAAAAATTGAATTAATAATACAAGTCAACTGATACAGTGGTAGACGTGACTTTGATGAAATAAAAAAAAAAAACGAAATGAAAATAGTTGAAAAGTTTTAGGAGAAATCAAATTCGGTCGAATATTTTTCGAACTTATGATAGGTAACCTTCGTCAGGATATTCACACACACAGCACACTTAATTTTTACTGAAAACAAATAAAATGCTCCGGAAAATTTTACAGTATTGAACAGTGAATAGATGCATTGAAACACTTATGAAAACTACGATCAGACGACGTAATCGGGTGTTTAGCCCGAGTCGACGGCTCGATGGAACTGAAGGGGCACCGTAGGGCTGAGAGAGTATTGTGGCCTTAAAACGCAAAGGGAAAATGAAGGAACATAGGTGGGCTTTAGTCAGTAAAAGTCTGACACACATTCTCGCTCCAAACCAAGGCAGGAGAAGCCATTTGATGATCCGTCTGAAAAAAGAAAAAAAAATAGTCAGATGATTCGTTTTTTGCAAGTATTTTCCTTCTCAATAATGTGTTCAAATTTTTAAACAAAGTTACGGACGTACAGCATCGTCGTTTGAGGAGCGAGACTTGTTTTGATTTGGTTGGTGAACGCTCTTTACGTTAGTTAAGTTATTAAAAGATGTCCTGCAATTATATTAGCGGTTAATCGTACAGCTAAAGTTCTAGGGCGAGTTATATTTCTAATTGTTTCAATTAATACTATGAATGGCATTAAAATAGATGGGGTTCCTTGAGGAATTATGTGAATAAATATATGTTGTGAATAATTATTCATCCATAAATTATAAATCTTAATCATAAAGGTAAAGAAATAGAAGGATAAGGTGAAATTACTTTTTAGTAAAAATATAGATGAATAAACCAAAAAAAATATAATAATATATATATAAATGAAAATATTGAAAAAAAAGTAGATCCTTGAAAGTAATTATTTTTTTAATAAAGTTTTAAATTCATTGTGAAGATTTAATAAAATAATTTTTCATAAATAATGTACGAGCCAATAATGCTCATACAGCAAAATACGTTTTGCTTATTAAACTTAATAATTTAATTCAGTCGTAACTACACCTCCGTCACGCGGTAATATGTTTGCAATAAATAATTGCGGCTCTATACATAACTTTATTGTATTTACCAATAAACATTTTAACGTGTTACTAAGTGGTTTTGGTGTTACTTTATTTACAACCTGCAACAACTACTGGAGAATCGTCAACGGCGAAAATAATAATGACGATTTGGGATTAATCAAAATTAATATGGGATAAATATAATTTCTAGAATTGTTCTAATTCAATTAAAGGAGATATTAAATAAATTAGTAGAAGGGTCAAAAATTTAAAATAAATTACTTATCAATTTCAATTTTAAATTTTTAAATTTAATACTCTAGTATTAAATTTAAAAGTCGTAACAGTAGTAGTAAGTAGTAGTAGTAGTATTTATTTTGTATTTTTTTCTATTATTTTTTTTCTCTAGTATGAATTTTTAAATTTAATACTCTAGTATTAAATTTAATTTTTTTAATTGAAATTGATTAAAACGCGTTTCTCTCATAATGGCAGGCTTTATCTTCTTAATTCATCTCCATCGTGATAAGCCTCAATTATATAATGATAGTCAGTTAGTGTTTTACTTATAGGTAAGAATTTGAGGAGGTAATTGTAGGAATTGGAGGTGAGAATTTTGCTTTTTTCATGACTACTTAAATAATATACACATTAAATACCGACTACGGATATATCCGTATTACTTTCTATGCATTACGCCGGCTAATACGAGATGAGGAAGTATGCGGGGCTTTAAGTAGGTAGGTACTTAAGATGCCGAATTGACGTAATTAGACGCGTTTTTTTCGCTGATGCCATATATACACCTGTAAATAGACTAATGAATGGTGGCAACAGAATTTGGCCGTGAAGCCAATTTTGGCATTTAACAGGTTAATCAGCCAATTTTGGCTTGTAGCAATATAAGCAATAACATGTCAACTCACACAGCTGCGATTGTGAGAAAAACGCGTTTGAAATTTTTGAACTCTTAGATTCATAATACAATTTGTCTAGGAGTTACCATTGTGTAAGTCGCCCAGAGGATACCTAGGCGAAATCTGATTTAATCTATCTTTATAGACCCCTTTTTATTAATTATTTCAAAAAAATGGGGCTCTAATTGCACCCGTTACTGTTCAATTTGTGCAGTTAAAAGTAAATAAACGAAATCCCAAATTTGTCCACGAAAAATGTACATAATTGGTAAATTCATAATTGACTCAATCATTCATAACAATTGCTTTTAGAAGATCGTCATTTATACATTCATAATCAATAGCCTGTACAATATTTACATAAATTGAGTAACATTTTAGGATATACACAAACGCTAAAAACGTTGCTGTTTTTGAATAATTGAAGAATTGAATTAAATAATAACAAGATATTTTCTGACTAGGCCCTTTAAGTATTTGTACTAATTAAAAATTAGTGATGTATAATTATTTTGTGAACGATCAAACTCTGCTTGTATACTTGAGTGAAAATTTGAAAATAATCAGAAAACTACGACGACTATTTTAATCTTCGCGCGTTTTACAGTTCATTGCTCTGACAGGAAAACGTCTGTCGGGTCAGCTAGTCTATTTAAATAAAAATATTTTTTTATTTCCCTTGGTCACATCATCACGCATGAACGACTGGACTAGTTTTGCTAATTCTTATTTTTTTGTTATGTCTTTATTGTCATGAGAAAGTTCGTAAGAAAGAAAAAATTAAGACATGTGCACAGAAAAATAGAAAATTTAAATGTAATCTTCGCGCGTCTTACAGTTCATAGCTAAGATAGAACAATGTCTGTCGAGTCAGCCAGTATTAGATAAAAAATAGATTTAAGAAATCATAAATACTTGTTGCACGAATAAATGTTTATGCCATTCAATAACATTCAATAATTTTTTTTCGATTAAGAAATCTGTTTTAAATAAGGTATGAAGCACATCAACGCTTGAGCTATAAATATCTCATCGTTATGTGGAATGAATTGTTTCGTGCGACGTCTAACGGCAACATGTTTGACCTTCAACTCGATTTTTTAATCGTAGTCTAGTCTTCTGTATAATATACATACATGTTGTAAGATAGCAATATGCGTTATTAGAACTGCCGGGCAGTTGGAATCGACAGTCGTACAGCTACTAGTGTCTGTAATGAGAATCGAGCTCCTGACAGAACAGTTTTATCTGAGTAACATTATCTACACTCAACGTTCTTTTATCTATAAGTCCAAATTTGTTGAACTACATCCAGTGTAATTGCTTACCTCGAACAGAAAGCAGTAATAAGTGAATTTTGTGATAAAAAAAAAATACAAATCAGTGAAATGAATCAGAATAGTGACATTATTGATCGTAAGTATTTTTTTTTTACTTTATTTTATAGTAAGTTATGAGCTATTTAAATTGAAAGAGTATAGACTTTGCAAGCAGAAGTAAATAGATACGTAAATTATGTTAAAACCGGGCGTCATTTTTATGTTAATTTTGGTTGGGCATAATACAGTTGGATGGGCTGAATATTTAACATAGATTTAATTATTTTAGGAACGTAATTAAGTATTACCTGATAACCTTTCCTTATAATGTTTTAAATATTATTCATCACCTTCCTGCCCTTGTCCCGTTTTATTTGGGGTCGGCACAACACGTTTTAAATATTATTACTACGCTTTAAAAGTACCTAAATATCTCTTAGCAAATTTATTGTTTCATTATCTATTTAGGTTAAGCAAGTATTTTAATATTTCCAAGATTTGTCGTGACTCGTGATAGGTAAACAGTGCAAAAGAGGAAAATGTCAAGTTGATTGTATTATGAATTTACAAAAACTAGCTTAAACAGTTAATAAATAAAATATATTCATCTCCGCCTACGATCTACGCATATGAGTGACTTAATGTCACTTATCTTTATATATATAATTCTTATATGTACGGTTTTTTAGATAATATAAACTAGTGCTTGACTGTGATCCCGCTTGATGAGAGAGATGAGTAAGAAGTTGGCAATCGTTAATGGTGAGCCATGCTAGTTTATTAATCTCTCAGGCACCAGTGTACCGAATACTGGCTAACTTAAATCATATTACGTAAAAATAAGGTTTTAGTTCGCTGGCACCGAGGTGTACCGAATTCGTTACACGTGGGCCTGAGAGGTTAAGAGCCTATTAATTCTAGCCTTGAAGACACCTAAATTATAATTAGACGGAAACACCATAGCAGTAGGTGGGTTGGTCACCTAGCTCTTCCTAAGCGGCTTGACCAATTTAGATGAAATTTTGTGCGTATATTTGAATGGGTCTTTGAAAAGCGTCCATTACACGATAGGTTTTGCTGTCAGTTTTGCCACAGTCAAATATTTTGATGGACGAAAAACCTACCGTCTAATGCGATGACAGACGTTTGCATGCAAATATCATTTATAATTGATGGTATTGATTGACGCTTGCATGACCGTGTAATGGACGCCAAAGGTTTAAACATGCAATTAAGCGCGATAGGTGGCGCTACTTTTCTGACGAAAATCGATCTTACAGACAAGACAACGTTTGTAGGGACCGCTGGTTTAATATATTTCCTAAGTCTGCAATACACTATGTACGAGATAAGATAAAAGATAATAAAATCTTTCTGTGAATAACACTATGACGTAATCCATGTTTCAAGTAAAATAATCTACATAATATTATACGTATTGCAGACAATTAGGTATTTTATTGTGTTAATTTTTAACAACCTACTAAATAAAGAATAAATGCCAATTGAAATGAGCGTCAAAATTGGTTGTTAAATAAGGCAGGAGTTATCGTTTTAAATATTAGTATGAGGAAAAGAGATGGTGTAGCGGGTATACTACGACCATAAATACACAGCTAGGCCTTATAGTCGTTGTGGGAACATCAGGACATCTTTTTTGTACGGGCGTAATCTAATCAGCGGTGACTTCATATTTCCGTTTATCCTTAATTAAAGACATGAGAGCAAGAGTGGCCTAACTGTATTTTTTTCAATACAGATCTCAGAACTCAACGAGGAAAAGACATTTGGGTAGGACGTACGCCGCATTAATTAATCAAACTGCCATAATTTAACCCTCTCCTAGATAGAGGAGGCCTGAGTCCCAGCAGTGGGAACATTAAAAGGCTGATTATGCTATATATATATGCCATAATTTAAAATTACTGAAAAGAAAAACACATGGTTCCCAAAGGAGATTGGGCACTTATAGATTCACTTGTTGACGCGTATGGCTATTTGAGTTATTGTATAATTCATAACTATTATTTTTGTTGTTTTTTTACTTAAATTCATTTAAATCATTTGTGGGGTTTCTATTTTTATTTTAATTAGTATTTAATACAATAAATACGTCATTAGCTCTATTATAGCGAAGCGACTCCTTTCTCAGTTATATTCGATCGATTAAATATTAACGTAAATTGTGGGTAAACAAAAATATCTACATTCGCAACTAAAAAATATTAAGAGTTGTAATTGTTATTTTTCTTTAATTAAAAACAATTTCTGACCAAAAATTAAACAATTAAGATGTAATCGATAATGTTATAACGCCATAGTCAATTTATGTGTCACAACACTATTCGATGAAATGTCAAACCAAATATCGTTTACCGTGTTAACTGCCGGCAAGCCGAGAATATTGTTTTTAGCTTTTCTCCGCCAACAAATGTAAATTCGTGTCGAGCTGAGTTTTAGGATTCTTCATCGTTCATTTACTACATCGAGCAATTTGACTCATTTTGTGTGTCGCTGTGAAGTGAATTATTAGAACGTTTTTACGTCCATGGTGATTTAATCTAGACTTAAAACAATATATGGCGTTGTGTAATTGTTCTTTTTTATTAGCACACCCACTGCCTAGCCGCCAAATCAGAGAAGCAACTGATTCCATGGCCCGAATGCAGGGATTCAAAACAAATTGTTTTGAGATGTGACATAACCTCAATACTCAACTTATTTTTTTTTCAAAAACCCCTAAATATACAATTTTGAATTTAACCTTGTTTTAAAGCATGACACTATCCCTTTTTTATGTCTAATTTTCACTACTATACTGTGTCAAAAGTTGCGCAACCAAGTGCCATAGTAACTTGCCCAATGTCCTTTACAATAACAAGCAAATTGAAGTTGTTTTTAAATAATTAAATTAGTATTATTATTTATATTCATGTTATTAGACGGCTATGACTGTGTAGTATTATACTACTAGAAAAACCCCCGTACACGCTTGTTACCTAGACTTGACAAAAGCATTTGACCCAGTTTCTAGCTATGGAGCAAACAAAAACAATGACGTGAGTCGAATGTACCGCTAGAGATAATAGGGTAATTTAAATATTGGTACAATAACAAGCAGAATCGTGTGAGATGCGCAGACACCTTTTCAGCAGGGTACAGGCTAGACTGTGTTGTGAGGCAGGGGGGGGACTATCCTCGCCAGCACTTTTTAATTTATATATGAATAGTCTAGTCGATGAGCTCAGCAGGACCGGAATCGGATGTCACATCAAAGGAGTATGTGTTAATAACATACGTTATGCTGACGATATGGTACTGCTGAGCCCATCGATCAGGGCACTAAGAAAAATATTAAATGTGTGTGAATCGTATGCTGAACCCCATGGGCTCAAATATAATCCACTCAAAAGCGAGTTCATGGTTTTTAAAACAAATAGTATATATGCTTTAAAAACCATGAGTATAGTACCTATTTGTCCTATATGTTACTAACACTAGTTCTAAGTTTAAATTGTTACTAACAAAATATGTCAAGTTACGAAGTAAACGTTTTTATTATTATATTGTTATTTGAAGTTCGAATCAATACATTTTCCTTGTTCATACTTCTCTGTTGTACTTATATCAAAATTGTCATTTCAGTGCAGCTGGCCCATTTCTAGATTAATTTTTTGATTATTAATTTATTGATTATCGTGCAACCCTCATCCATCACTTCTTTGGCTTTCTCTTACTTTGCCCATCTCTAATAACATATTTTTTGTTCCAGCTAAAGGCCAGGGCATGCCTCCGCCATACACATTCGACCCTCCACCACCAACAGCACCATCGGTGACAGTGCCCTCACAAGCATCTTACCCGTACCCACCACAACCGATGCAACCACCACAACCCATGCAGCCACCACCAGCTCAAAGAGTGGTGTATCAAGCTGTCCCCGTAATGATGGCTCCAATGATGGGCCCCAAGCCAACTTCAATAACCTGCCGATCATGCAACCAGCAGATAGTCACGAGAGTTGAATTGAAGCCTTCTACGAAAACCCATCTGTTCGCTCTCTTGCTGTGTTTTGTGTAAGTATTTAATTTTTTAACATCCTTCCCTAGCTCGTTTTATTCCCATTTGTTAATTAAAAACTTTTTGAATACAGCAGTGATGACCATTTGTTACGATCATCACGATTTGTTATTGCGAGGTAGGTAGCAATGAGGGCGAATCCGAACTTGCCGCTAGAGGCGCTACTGTAGCATGAGGTCTTCTAAATGTCAAACTTACTTGTTGTGGCTTTTGATGCGAGTTTATTTTGTGTTTAATATTTAATTTTAACCGAATAAGATACGTTTCTACCGACCACTGTTTTAGAGAGTTCTTTCCATCGGAAACATTCATCTTTATTTTTATTTTTCGTATAATTTGAGATTGTAAAAAATTGCGGAAGTCTATTTTATTTTATCGCACTTTCAAGGCATCAGGAAAGAGTTTAATTTAAACGTTGCTATCGCGCGTGATTACAACTTTTTTGGTGGGGCACCTAGAGCCGTCACCAGCCAGGGCTGCGGATTGTTTGAAGGAGTCACCGCAGCCCTCGCAATAAAGGGTAACTGAAGGAACACTGTAAGAGTCAGTAAAAGTCTGACACTCCCTTCCGTTCCACCTTAAGTTGGAAACTGTTTTCCCACACAACATTTTCAGGACCTTACTCTCCAGTGGCGCCTACTGATGAGCGCAAGAACTATAGCCCTAATTGATATTATTATTATATTTATTGAATAATGACTGGCTAATTTTCTATAACCACCGATTATCACCCATCATAGCGTGGTGACATCATCCTCATCTTCCTGCCCTTGTCGCGTAGTATTTAGGGTCAGCTCAACATGTTTATTTCTTCCATTCTGTTCTGTCACCCGTCACGGTCTCACTAATTCCATTTTCTTTCATATTACTTCTCACACAATCCTTCCATACTTTTTGATCCCTTCATCCTCTCCATCCATTCACATGTATACTCATAACTTTTTTAGTAACATGCATTTCATCTTTCCCGTTCATGTGAACGTACCAAGACAAACATTGCGTAGTGACAATGTCTGCCTATTTTATTTAAGTCCAGTTTTACAGGCTCCTTTGTAAAATCAGTGTTAAGTATCTTTTCTTCATCCAATCGTTTTCGTTTCTTGATTATTCTAAATGCGAGTATTATAAATATTATTTTTCAATTTCCAGGTTCTGGCCCTGTGTCTGTCTGCCCTATTGCATCGATAGCTGCCAAAACGCAGACCACTATTGTCCAAATTGCAATGCCTACATCGGCAGCTACGCCGACTAAAACTACTTAAACCTTATCAATAACGATAACGGGTTTCTTAATCTAAACTACGCTGAAAATAAAAGACAAGTGTCTTTGTACAAAATAATGTATTATTAAAAGTGTATGCGCATTTTGGACGACATGCGACGTGGAAAAACGATTTTGATAGGTAAATGATGTTTTAAAAGCATATTTAACTGATATTTTCAGTTTATCAACAGTAATTTTATCCTGTTCATTGTTACTTGTTAAGAAAAATTAAAATTTTCGTGCATTTGTCGTTTGCGTCACTAAATGTATTACTTAAAGTTGTTATTAAACAAAGGAAAATTAATTTCATTTCAAAATTAGGTATAAAACCAATGTAAATGAAATAAAGAATTTATTCTATATTCTGACTAATGTCGACATGTTTAGCAACCCAAATATGTACTTACTTATTTGGAGTCCGCATTTAACAGAATTTTATTTTTAAGAAACATATTTTTCTTTTTCTACCTATGAAGTCAAAACAGATTGTCAATTGTTGGTCAATTCGTCTGTGTAACAGACTTGAATGAAGTATTTTAACAACTTTTTACATTTCTTGATATTAATGTAAATAAACTATGTATTTAAGATTTATTATTAAATGTTTCGATCCTGCGACCTTCGCACGATTTTTTTAACGTACTGCATTACGCTCCCACAACCACTCGCTTATCGCGATGTTGTCGGTAATTTTCACCAGATGGCGCTTTTAAAGTTCTAGTTCAGAGTGGCTAGTGCGATTTTGTTTTACGTTACCGCGGTCGATAAGTTTATGGACGTTAGGCATCTCAATTGGCCCTCTCCAAGCTCAAATCAGAGAGCCAAACGCGATATACGTTTTGATCGCGTTAACGTAAAAACAACTCGCACTAGCCACTCAGATTAACTTATTTGAGTACGTTTAAAAATATGCACTAAGGCCAAGAAAGTTCTCGAATATGACCATATCTTTTTTGTAAAACAGATCTATCACCACTAGCAGGACTATGGTTTCAATAAGCCTGATTTAGTGGTGATAGATCACCACTCATCATAGCACAATGATCGTGTTATTCGGCCGCATGACAAGAATTTGATGAAAACTGAGATACAGAAATAAATACAAAAAGTCTCGTTTTAGTACGAGAATGTTGATATTTGGTATGTGATTATAGCTATTTGTAGTAATTACCAATTTTCTTATGGCTGAAAGGACTCTGTTCTTTCTACCGGTGGATTTTGTATTTCCAGATTTATTTTAAACAATAAAAAAAATACTTGGTGTGTATGTATACGAATAAAAAGGAAAAATTGGTAAACTAAGTATAAACATATTTTGTTTTATTTTTCTTTATCTTTATAAGCTTACGTCATCATAGACGTTGTGTGAATTTTGAATTGTATTGAATGAGTTGCTGCTCAAGGTAAGGGTACAAAAAATATACTCCATGTTTGTATAACTAGAAAAGAAAGAAAACACAATTTATTTATTTATTTAAACTACATGTACAGTAGTGGTAGATAGGCGGACTTAAGACAACAAACAAGACAACAAAACAATTAAGTCTAACTTTTTTTTTGTATATATTTTTATCACGTAAACAGTCATGTGGATTGGAAATATATTTTCCTACGCCAACGACACTGCTGTTGTCTTCCACGGGCACAGTTGGTCCAATGTTAAAATTAAGACAGAGTCAGGTATGTTCCAGGTTACGACTTGGCTCGATGACAACCTGCTTACGTTAAACACCACGAAAACTAACTATATATGCTTCTCCATATATAAGAGTTCACAACCAGATGAACTGTTCAACATTAAAGTACATGTGATAAAACTGCAAATAATAATTGCGCTTGTCCCACAATCAGTAAAATTTTGAAAACAAAATATCTAGGTGTAATTATTGACCACAGATTATCATGGTACTCTCATGTCGAACATGTCACTGGGAGGATTAGGAAGTTGGGGTGGATTTTTAAAACTTTAAGGTATATTGTTCCCAAAAATATAAAAAAGAAATCAGGCTCTCATAGAAATTTATTAAATGAAATATATATCGCTCTAGCACAATCAGTAATAGCCTACTGTATCACTGTATGGGATGGTGCAGCAAAATCAAAGTTTATACATGTTGAACGAGGACAACGTGCCGTTATAAAAATAATGTATTTTAAAAGAATTAGATACGCTACTGAAAGGCTGTGTCTGGAAAGTGGATTACTTTCCGTTAGAAAGTTATATATCATATATACCGTCTTAAAAAAACATAAAAATCTACCATATGATCCAAATACACAAGAAGACGGAATGATCTCGTAGCCAAGGTTCCACAGTCTAAAATTAAATTTTCTGCCATTCAGTACAACAGACTATCATATATATTCATATATCAACTTTATAATAATTAAGATAAATAGAAAGACGTATATACACAACAAACCATTACACGAGTGTAAAATTCTCTAAATTACGCAGACACTTGAGGCCCTATTACAACGAATAAAATAAAACACGAACATATATTTTCACTCAAACACCCGCAAACTCATGCACAAACACACACACACACACGCGCACCATCACACACAAACACACCCTCACACACACGCAAACACAGTCACAAGCATGCGTTATATCTTAATTATTAAAAAAAAAATATATAATTCTATATTGATGTGGAAGAGCGGAGTCTCCTAATTCAGGCATTACATGCTTAAAAGGAGGCTCCAATCAACTATTAATGTAAATATTTTGTTAAGAAATAAAGATTTTGATTTTGATTTCATTTGATGTGGACTAGAAACAGATGAGAAGTAGTCTGGATGGTTTGTAGGGTGCTTCCCCCTGCGTGGCCTGCCCTTACTTAGGTGTAGTCACTTATAGGCAACTTTTCTAGTCAAAGATGTCACGCCGCTTCTTCAGACAGCGAATAGTTTCAGGAACAGTAAGCTGTCTTGCTAGCTGGTTTGGGTATTTTTGGAAACGTGACTTGGCACCACGGCAGTTGATCCCTTCTTTAACCATTGGCACATTCAGAATTTCACGGATCTCCTCTGTTTTGATGAACCAAGGCGCATTAGATATTTGCTTGAGAATTTAGTTTTGTACCCTTTGTATAATCATAGTATTGGAGTCGCATGCCGAATTGGTTATTAGTAATTATCCTTTCAGGGGATGAGACGATACTTTTTTCCTTTTGGCGTTTCTTAATATTGGTGCTCATTGCCATGTAGGAGGCGTATATTCTGCTGTGGGGCCCAATATTTCAGAAGTAAGGGTATCCCTGTTTTGAGTGTGAGTCAGGCCAGTCTCGATTTGCTTAGTAATATCTGTTGTGGAGCTTAGTGATAAACTCCAGGGCCAGGACACCACTGGCTGGGTTTGAACCCGCGACCTCGTAAGTCGGAGCCATTAGGACTGGGCAACTACTGCATTTGCTTCAGTACATTTTAGTTATAAATATTATTATATTATAACAATATGTAACTTAATTTAAAAAAGGAATACAAAAGAAAAACTTAGGTAACCGAGTATGTGTGTTTTTGGTGCTAGTTAAGATAATTATGTTTAGCGTGTGTATTTGTACTAGCAATATTTGTACTGACTGTTATATGCTTTAGGTATAGGTCATTACTACTCTCTTATGCACTTCTTAATATAATGCTTTTATTAAAAGCGCATGTATTTCAATAGAATTATAAAATATTTCATTAAATCACAAACGAATTAGGATACAACCATATTTAGGAAAATCGCTTAATTTTAGGATCAATTTTGCCTAAACCTAAACCCAACCAGGCGTATTGTATTGCCTTGAGTAATTTATTTCATTACCACTGCTCTAAACACGGTGACGGAAAATATCGTGAGATAACCGGCATGTCCTACTCGTAGAACCAAAAGTTCGAAGACATGACGTGACATCCACCACTTAATACTGGGCCTGCGTCGTAGATTACGGCTCATTCCCTCTCCTAGAAGAGAAAGTCTGAGTCCTAGCAGTGGGAACATTAAAAGGCTGATTATGCTTATGCTAGGCTATATCTACATAAACCAAAAAGAAAAAAAAAACTATCTCTGGTATATTTTTCAGCACAGCAGATTAGATACATATACAATGTTTGTTGGATAGTAACTATGAGTATATGTTACATTTATTTACTTTAGTACTATAATTTATCTTTGATGGACATACCACGAACCTCCTTTCTCTTTCTGGGGTTATTTTCAAAGTTTTTATTAATAAAATACCGACGATTAGGTTTCTCCACAATTGGAGCAAAGTTATAAGAGCAAAATCTTTTCATTCAATTCCTTTCAATTCAGGTAAATCATGAATACTTACCTAAATCTCATAATTCTAATCCAGATGGTCTAAAGGCCATACACACTAGGGTATACCTGACAGGTTTGCCTGTACAGTTGAGTTTTAATAGGTAAACCGGAGAGTGTGTGTTGCACAACTGTGCAGGTTACCACACAAGCTCACCTGACAGGTATAACTGTGCAGGCAGACCTGTCAGGTACACCCTAACGTGTATGGCTACCTTCAGAGTGACCAGGGGCTTTACTGACGTGATAAAATGTCAGTTGTACGAGCGAAAAAGAGTGATGGAGCTATACACCCTTTAAAGCTCCATCCCGTTAACAGTTCACTTTAGGTCATAAAATGAAGCTCGTTAAGGTGCATATTCCCTTGAACATCTGGCCGGAGTTAAATGCACACATACTCGTACTGTCTGTGCATTTTATTCTGGCCAGCTGCGCTCGTTTAGAGCCCCACTGACCTTTAAATTTAAATCAATTTTCTTTGTGAAATATTGATTGATTTACATATGCTATGTACATTCTGAAGAACACTTAACCAGCAATTTTTTTGTTTAAACATATATTATTTCTAAAGATCGAAGCCGTTTTAAAGGAGTAGAGAAAACAAGCGATAAAATATCAGTCATACAAAAAAATCATATGTTGATAATGTTATAAATATATATTATTATTATTTTTTATCTATAATAATATTTTATTACTTTAATATTGTTGATTAATATTTTCTTGCAGTACACCGCAGACTACCCCCTTTTTTAGTTTAAGTTCTTACAGTCCACCCTAAGGTTGTCTGATTTAAGTATCCATATATTATACATATATTATTATTATATATATATATTACATATATTATTATCCATAGATTTGAGTTTCTGTAAAATTTTGGTTGCTATTTTGGTGTACAATAAAGTTTTATTCTATTCTATATTTTGTTTTCAAACCTACTGACCAAGATGTTATCGAGGAGAAGGCTTCAGAAAAACACTGTTTTATGATACTGCTTGGGAGCTAGAGCCATAAAAGCTCACAGTATGACCCCTGTGTGGGGCCAGCTCCTGGAAAGCTGACCTTAGATTTTTTTTTTATTAGAATTTGGATAGAGTACCGAATTTAGCTGTTTACCAATTTGGACTTCTGTCAGTGCGTAAAATTTCTTATTAGCTATTCAGTGCTATTAACGTAGGCAGTTATTCATGACTAATATGTAATAAGCCTGCGATGATCCTGCAAACAATCCAAATGATTAGTCATGAAACCCCAAGAACTGCGAAACTTAAGTGGCAGTGGGAAGGGCACACTGCTCGTAGAACAAATAGTCGATGGGGCCGAAAGGTTCTGGGGTGGCGACCGCGCACCGGAAGACGCAGCGTTGGAAAGCCACCCACAAGGTGGAGCGATAGAGCGGTTACTGCGGTGAGAGTCGTGGGCACGCGATGGATTTCATATAGACTAATTATTATTATTATTAATCATTTTATTTCAAGCTTCCACTCATATAAGGGTCAGTAACAATATTTACTTAAAAACTATGTTAGTTCCTAGCCATAAATTTCCAGCTCTAATGCTTGACTAATGCGATCTCATCTAATTACTACTGTTACTTATTCTGAACCTGATGGTAAGCAGTGATGCAATAGTTGATATTGAGGCGCACTAAGTTTATTAAAAGCCTATGCTCGCTCTAGGCTGGAAGACCCCTAAATTATAATCGGACGGGGAGACCGCAGCAGGCAAATTATTCCAATCCACATTTATACGGCGTACATTGAAGGATTAGAATAATATCGAGGCGAAACGCTTAGTCCAGACTGTAGAGGCACCAACAATGTGAGGGTGGACATTCACCGTACATTAGGTTGTCCGATAATCCGATGGTAGAAAGGTAATAGAGCAATCATAGCATAGCATAGCATAGTCGGCCTTATAATGTTCCCACTGTTGGGACTCAGGCCTCCTCTCTAGGAGAGGGGATGGGCCGTAATCCACCACGCGGGCCCAGTGCGGGTTGGTGGATGTCACATGTCTTCGAATTTTTGGTTCTAGGACATGCCGGTTTACTCACGAAGTTTTCCTTCACCGTTTTGAGAGCAGTGGTGATGAAATAAATTACACAAAGTAATGCGCCTGGCTGGGTTTGAACCCGCGACCTACAGCTCGTAAGTCGGGGCCGTTACCACTCGGCCACCACTGCTTGCTGATAGAGCAATCAAGTCATGTAATTACCGCGCATACTATCCAGAATTAAACCTATAGAATACCAAAAATCTATCTTATGCCTGCACCCCTAGCCAAGTCGATAATCTGCAATCGTTCACGCTTAGTCGAAAACTAATCAAATGTATGGGAATGACATCATCTCAACGTTAAGTCACGTGGTCAGAAGAAACGAATAGAAAATTCGTAGCCAAGTTCACATCGTTCAAAATGATAGAAAGAATTGTTATCGTTTCTACAATGTTCAACGCTACATCCTTTGTTAGAGTAGAACGACATTGTAGAACGAGCAGCCGACTCAGGCGCGTCAACATGGCTACCAACTTACCGTTCTACAATTGCTGACACCGAGGAGTTACCGATTGGAGAACGGAATTCGACACGAAATGATTATAACTTGGCTAGGGGGGCAGGAGCTCCAGGCTTTGTAGATCAAATTTGGATAACCAATTAGCCTCTTCGCATGCCTCGAACCTCCACTAAGTCCAAAACTGCTAGATGGCATTTTCTACACACGATCGAATCAGCTATGCTTTGTATAGTATAGGTATTCTTTTTATATGTATTTTCAGTTTCTATACGATTGTGTGAGACACAATTTTTTTTTTCTTTCTTTATATGTTAGTTTCAGATTTTTATTAGTATTTTCTGATAAGTCTACAACTCATGGCACATGATAAATATTTTGAATCATGCTACCTTATCGCTCGTGTTCCACTGAGATCAGTGGTTTTATCAACAAGCTGTGCTCGTGACTCTGCCCGCAAATACGTTTTTCAACTTCTATTTTTTTTAATGTAAAATGCCTTGGCTGCAGTAATGTTCGAAAAAGTTACTGTGGCCCTAGAACGCAAAGGGCTTAAATGGATTTTAGTCAGTAAAAGTTTGACACTTCCTGCTCCACCCAGAGCGGGAGAGTTTATTTGATGGTTACCAACAAAAAAAAAAATATGGTTCTGGGCCCACGAGGAAAAAGATAAAAGAGACAATAAGAAGTTAGAAGGGAGTGGAAGCGATATGGGTTACCTACATTAGCTACATTCACCAGACACTGATAAACCACCTTTGAAGCGTGACGACGACAAGCAATGGGTAGCTTGCCCTCCGGCCGTCCGTAATCGACTGGACCGAGCTCGAGTCGTCGACGGCGCGTAGTGTTCCACGCACGCCTCATAGATATGTCAGCGAAACCCCCCACCAGCGTCGAAGCCTTCTGAGGCCATGGGTTGTGCGAAAGAGAACCCCGGGAACCTGGAACGAAGGCAAAGAAGGGAAAGGAATGGGTTTTAGACAGTAAAAGTCGGACACGCTCTCTCGCTCCACCCAGGGGCGGTAGAAGTCATTAGATGATTTCCCACCTAAAACAAACCTTTGAAGCGTAACGTTATGTTTAGTTTGGAAAATGATCTACGTACTAGTATTTACTTCTGTTGATGAAATCCTTCGGTGAAAAAGATCTATGCATACTAAACCTTTGCAGAAGAATTGTAAACAACTATTCTTAGTATAAAGCTAGAACTACACTGCGCACACGTGTGCCACACACGCCGATCTAGGCGCGTCGGTCTCCATACATTTTATATGGAAACTAGACTTGTAGAACTACACTTGCTTCACGCCACGCGACGCCACGCGACGTCGTTCTATGTACAAATCAGGCGTGTTACACGTGTGCGTCGGTCTAATGTAGTTCTAGTTTTATAGTATTAAGATAAGTGAGGAAATATCAACATACATTGTACATTGTTTACTTGCAAAAGGAAGGAAATATAGGAATGATTTCCTTTACTAAAACTAGGTTTTTTTCATTATCGATGACTAGCTATAAAATAAGTAAAATTAATATTGTGAGACATGAATCCTTGAACCAAGTATATCCTGTGATAAGTTTGATGCCCAATAAAATTGGCTGAAGGTAAACGCTGGCTGGATCCCGACAACGACGCGGTAGGCCCAGAAGGAGATGGCATAACGAGTTGAACTCCTACCGAAAGGATTGGCCAGAAGTGGCTAAGGACAGAGAAAAGTAGAATAACGGAAATCCCTTTGCTCTGCAGTGGGAAACAACAAGCTCATAATTTGCCGCGTTTGGCTCTCTGATTGGTTAAGAACTTGCAGCGGACCAATCGGAGCGCCGAACGTCATAGACGTTCGTGAAACCAACTCGCAATAGGCACTCTGATTTCCGATGTATGAATGGAGATTAGCTAAGACCAGCAAGTCATTTTTAGTAAACTGCCAAAGGCGGTGACTGAACTTAGCGAGGGCAAGTTCAAACCCCATATTAAGCGTGTCCTAACTAAAAAAAGCGTATTACAAGGTTAAAGACTATGTCGAAGACACGCTTTTGGCAATGACTGCTTCTTTTTTTCTTTTTTCTTTTCTTCCTACACATTGCTTTTGCAATATTTTTTATATTATTAGACGCCAACCACCATAAATTCGTTAGTAATTTTCTTTTTGTTGACATGTCATTTATTGATAATTGTAATAATTTATTGTTACTGTTTTTTTTTTATATAGCTTCTTTTTTTATGTGAATGTGAGAACACCGTGGACTTCGCGAATTCTTAGGTTACTTCCTATTACGACTCACTTGTTTTTTTTTTTAATATGATTATTTTTATTGTGCTTTTGGGTACAATATCGACTGGTCTACACTGTTCTTACATAATGTCTATTAATACTGTAATATGAAAATATTGTAAACAATCACTTTTTTAAAAGAGTAACCATGGAGTTTCTTGCCGGTTCTTCTCCATAGGAAACGACCAATTTGGAATCGTGCACTAGCTTCTGACGTTTTATAAGTGCCCATGTAGGCCTATGTGAAAACTTTTGACTTTGACTTTGAAAAAAATCTATTCTCATTTCTACCAAATATGTAAAGTAACAGTAACAGTATAAAAAAAAATATATATATTTTTCTTTTTAAAAACCATGCTCCACACTACGGGTTACTTCTGTGTCGTGGTTGCGTTCACAAATATGTAATCGTACATTCATAAGACACTCAAAACCAAAATCTGTAGGCCATTTAAATATTTTATCCGTGCGGAAATCGAACTTGCAACACGCAGTGCAGCAGTCAATCGCTTAACCACTGCGCCAATCGTGCCTTCATTAAAATCGGTTGAGCTGTTCTGGAGGAGTGCGCTCACAAACGCCGTGACACGAGGTAGGTAACTTCTATGCAAGCGTGCTCCATCGTCGGCCACATCATCGCTTACCATCGATTTTAAGGCGGGTTATATTACGCTAGAGGAGTCGAGCTCCTATAGCGTAGACTTTAGATACCTATACGCCCAAAGCGTTTTGAGAACACATTTATTGTGCGTATAGCTAAGGAGTGGAATTTCTTGCCGGAATCTGTGTTTCCTGATAGCTACAACCCAGGAATCTTTAAAGAGTGAATAGGTTATTTCTAGGTAAGCGCGCTCCATCGTTGACCGCATCGTCGCTTTTCATCAGGTGAAATAGCGGTCAAGCGCGAACCTATCAAGAATAAAAAAAAGTCATTTTCCAGTCTACTTGCTCACTTTTGACCACATATTCAATGTCCAATATCAAAATTCATACACAGCGGTCAACGCTTACTTTTATTTTGTATCAATTTTATCATTTTATCTCATCATGTTTTCTGATAACACGTCAAATACTTTTATTCCAACGTCATTAACGATACTGGCATTACATCGTATACACAAAGATTATTTTTCGTGATTTTTTATTTTATTTTTTTTTTTTCAGTTTTTATTAAGTTACACAAGTTAACTTTCTGATAAACATTGATTTAAATCATCTATTGTGTAATTAAAAAAAAACTTTATTGTTCAGAAAAAAGTGTGTGTTTGTAAAGGGTTGGATGAACTAAATAATTCTTGTATAATTTTTACAAGACATATTGTAAGTATTAGTTTTGTTATGATTAGAAAATGGAACAGTATCTAGAATTCAATAGATTAAAAACTGAAAAGATTATTACATACATAATTTTTTTGTTACATTATCTTTATAAGCCGAGAATTGATTGCTTTGTGTAGTCTGATCTAAAGATGTTATAACGATTTATTATAATAATTATTTTTATCTTTTTGAATAATTGCCTTTTGGCCCAGAGAGTTTGGTAAACCGTCACTCTTTGTTTGCCTTGTGATTCTTTGTGTTCAATCTAAAACTAGTTCTGGGACGATTCCATAGGTGCTTACCTACATTACCGTATAACTTGATTACATTTTATTGTTGGAAAACCACTAATAACTAAAATGAGAAAAATAAAAAACTTCCTACAAAACCCGGTGTTTTGCGACTTCGTTTTTTAACACTGACTTCTGAAATTAAGATTGTCGTGAATTTTTTTTTTGTTTATGGCAGTCGGTGTCTTTTTATAGGGTTTTGTAATCATGATATTTGAAATCTTGTAGTAACGTACAGTCAGGGATCAAAAGTGCAGTTGCAGTGCTAATGTGTCTAAAATTTCTTTGTTGTAGAAGTTCAATAGTCCACAACTAGTTTATTCAATACTTTAGATTCTATGCTACCAATTAAATCAGTCATGAACCATTGACCCTCTTTTACAAAGAAATTTTAGACATTTTAGCATTGGTAAGGTGGAACTGCACTTTTGACTCCTGACTGTACATAGCCACGATTCCACCTGCAAGCAACTTGCAAGGAAATCGTACCCTGATTTAATTCAACTTGCACGCAATGCTTTTTTTGCTTTTTACTCCAAGATGGAGTAGATGTCAGACCTTTATGAAATGCTTGCAGGAAGAAACACGGTACAATGCAATTTGCATGCAAGTTGCTTGCACGCAGGTGGTATCGCGGCCTAAGTTTAAACTAGCTATTCGTGCTGAAGTAACGCCTGGGTGCCACCACTCTGTGGACCGCCCGGAGGACACCGCGGAGCACAAGGTAGAGGTGCCTCGCTTGGGCAGAGTACCGTCGTGCCCTCGTGGGGGAGATCGGCGGCAACAATCTCTCGCTCCTGGCCTTAGTACAGGCCATGGTCCGAGGCGAGGAGGAGTGGCAGGCGGTCGCTTCCTTCTGCAAAGCAGTAATCGCCGGGATCCCGATTTCCGATCACCGTAGGTGCAGGCTTGTGGACGGCGAGCAATGGGTAGCTTGCCATCAAATCCTTCGGTAACCGTCCAGACAAAGCCCAAACGTCGACGGCGCGTACTGTTCCACGCACGCCTCAAGGAGATGTCAGTAAACCGTAGGGTCCCAGCAAGGTCGAAGCCTACTGGGGCCTAGGGTCTGCTACTGAAAGGAAAACTCGGCTCTGGT
This sequence comes from Mythimna pallens, assembly GCA_961205895.1. Taxonomy (NCBI): domain Eukaryota; kingdom Metazoa; phylum Arthropoda; class Insecta; order Lepidoptera; family Noctuidae; genus Mythimna; species Mythimna pallens. The sequence goes on from OY540829.1 coordinate 10,147,093, forward strand.
ATGAAAAGCAACGAAGGAACAGGAGAGGGTTTTTAGTCAGTAAAAGTCTGACACACCCTTTCGCACCGCCCAAGAGTGGGGGATGCCATTGGATGATTATCCCAACGAAAAAAAAAGTTTCTACTATTAGGTATTGTAGAATTATCAAAAAAAAAAAACCATTGTAGTACTTAAAATAATATGTATATATATCAACTTTTTGTTTTTTAATAATACGCTTTCAAAGTAGTTTTTAAATCATCCACAATGTTAGGTAAATGATGTTTTTTTTTTTCAGAAAACATGAGTCACCCCGCGAACCCGCCTCCCTATCCAGGTCCCAACCCGGCCACACAGCCCGGTATTCAAGTTGTCCATGTGCAACCCTTGCCAGCACATTACGTCACAGGTCCAGTGCTGATTGGTCAGCCTGTGGGTTCTGACCCAGCGGTGATCGTCTGCCCATCCTGCCGCCATCAAATTGTAACCAAAACTCAAGTCCGACCTTCATTGAAGACACATCTTTGGGCGGTCTGTCTTTGTATGTTCGGGTGAGCTATGTTTTTGTTATGCTGTTTTACTTGGTGTTGTAGTCTACGCAGTTTTTTTTTTTTTATTAATGATAGGCTCGCGTTTGACCACCATCTCACCCGACGGCAAACGATGATGTCGTCTACGATGGAGCACGCTTGCCTAGAAGTAGCCTATTCACTCTTGACTTAAAGACCCCTAAGACCTAAGTTGCAGTGATATATCACTTTTTACTACAAAATAAACAAAACACAAGGTCAAGGCTAAGGTCGCCGACATAGCTCGAAAAATCGCCAAACTAAAGTGGCAGTGGGACACATTGCTCGTAGAACAGATGGTCGATGGGGCCGAAAGGTTCTAGAGTGGCGACCGCGCACTGGAAAACGCAGTGTTGGAAGACCTCCCATAAGGTGGACCGACGATCTGGTGAGAGTCGCGGGAGTGCGGTGGATGCGAGGCGCACAGGATCGGTCGTTGTGGCGACGCTTGGGGTCTATGTCCAACAGTGGACGTCTTTCGGCTGAAACGATGTTGATGATGATGAAACAAAACATAAAAAAACACAAGAAAATATAAAATAAAACTTACATACTACTCCCCCCACCCCTCATTCTTACTACTGTAAACTTTTTGTTTGTGCAAAATATAGTTTTATACAATTAAGAATGCAAGCAAGTGAAAAATGCAATTTTCTTCGAATTCTCATGTATCGATTTATCAAGACAAATCGGGCAAGTGCGAGCCGGACTCGTACACTAAGGGCTCCATACAAAGTTACCTATGAAAACAGTTCAATTCTCGAATTGGGTTTCGAAGATATTTTCCTAATCGCAAAAACTTTTTTTTTGTGACGTTACTGTAAATTTATAGTTTCAGATTTTTTCATATATTTGTGCTATAAGACCTTGCTTCATGCCAAATATCAGGAAAATAAATAACTATCTTCCTGTTGACCTAGGTCAACAGGAAGTAGTCTATGAATGTTGATTCTCTTGAGAGTGTCGTCAAAAACGGCCGTATCTTTTATTTTCCTTAACTCAGAAGTTTGATTTATGCACAACTTCAAGAGACCGCAGACTTTATAATAATAATAATAAAGCTTTATTTATTCCATGCATAATAAATAATATACGATAACAATTATCATAATATTCAATTACAATTTAATACCTTAAATAAATTTGATTTCAATTATAAATTCTATTTCTGTAATTACATATTTTTCATAAATTGATATTAGTTTTAATGCATGGACCCCGTACCGCAGACTTTAGTATATGGTTTTAATTTCAACTTAATACCTCCACCCGTTCCTGAGATAAAGGGTCTTGACAGACAGACAGTCAGACGGACAACAAAATGATCCTATAAGGGTTTCGTTTTATCCGTTTGAGTTACGGAACCCTAAAAATTGACAATTAAGTGGCAATGGGCAGAGGCTTCAGAGAGGCCTTTGTCTAACCCTGGAGGTCTTTCAGGTGAAATGATGATTTTGATGAATTTATCAAGTATATTTTAACAACAGGTATCTTTTTTTTTGTTTACAACAGAATATGACTACAATTTACTTATAAATAACTACAATATTATTACAAAATTTAACTAACTATACATTTGTAAATAAAATGCAGCAAAAATTGTTATACGATGGCGGTGAAAATATATAACCACTTAGCCGAAAATTTTAGAAGTGCTACACATTCGAAATTTAATAGAAAGTTAAATAACTGGTTGTGTGATAGATGTTTTTATTCTATCAATGAATATTTTGAATATAAAATGTAAAACTTTTATAATTTATTATGACATTACTTGAATTTAAACTTTTTCACAATTTTTGTTATTTTTTATTATTATTATTTTTCTTGTTGACATGATATAATTATTTAGTTTTTAATTTATATTAAATTATTGGTTGAATGGTTATTTAAATTTAAATGATGAAAATATTATATGAGATTGTTAATGACTAAATGTGTACCTACTGCATGCTAATGATGTAAAATCTAAATATTTGTACTGAAATGACAAATATAGTGAGGCTCCACCAAATTTTAAGAACTTGTTACCTATATTCTTGCAGATCAAATAAATATATTATTCATTCATTCTCTCTTCGCGACAGCCCTTCTCTAGATGTCTTCAAAAGGAAACTTAAAGAGCACTTCCTTTCATTATTGACATAATATTAGTATATATAGTATGTATTAGTATGTATAATATAATTATATATTAGACTTAGTTATGTAGGTTTATATTGTGCACTGGATCCTACCCTCGAATATGTTCTCTCTCTATATTTCAAAGGTTTGCTGGTAGAAAACTCATTGGTGAATTAAGCTCGCCTTTGTACATGAACTGTCTGTAGGTCAATTTATTATGATTTGTTTTTGTGTACAATAAAGAATTAAGTATTCAAAAAAAAAAACATTAACACTATAAAAAACTAATAGTTAAAAATTTTAATCTTATGTCTAAGTGATAAAAAAATTAAATTGGAGCGACTGCCTATCAGATCTTCAAAACCCAGTTACTGGGCAACGCTGTACTCCTTGGATAGATTAAGATAAATGCCAATAGTAACTACTGATATTTAATTCTATTTTTGAATGTTTCTAGGTTCTGGCCGTGCATCTTTATACCATACTGCACCCCTGCTTGCATGAACGTCGACCACTACTGTCCTAACTGCAACTCGTTCGTCGGAAAATACGACTAAATTTAAAATGGCTTAATTTTTATCTAAGGAGGTGCAAGTGAAGGTAGTTTCGATATAACATTTTGTTAACGCTTACGGTAACAATTGGTTAAACAAACATGTATAGGATTTTAGAAAACGATTTAAGTAACATATACTTACTAAAACAATGTCAGAATGTCTTCAGCTGCATAATCATTTAGTCCTAAAGTGGCCTATTCTCAATCAAACATTACAAACCCCTTTCCGTTTCTTGACGTAGAAATTACAACATGAGTCGCAGACGTAGTAATAATATATATATATATTTTAATATGTTTTTATTAAAGAAATATTTAAAAATGTTTACAAAAATTATTAAATGGAATAACAATTTTTTCAGGCAGTGGCCTTAAAATGGATCTTGTCCATTTAAGTTTCACGGAACCATAGCCTTTCAGCTCATCTTGGATTACCATAAATATGTCAAAATAGTAACCTAACCGGGAGTGGTCTTTGGGTGCTCAAGCATAGCGCGTACAGGCATAATCGTCGGTTGGTACCATGTTCCAGGGAAAGTGTCTAAAGGGCCTCTGTGAGTTGGCTGCGGCCCCTCGTACGCTTTGCAAAGGTCCGACCCTAAAGCCCTGAGATAGAAAAATGCATGAAAATAGTAATTTATTAATAAGACATCTTTTGATTCACCAATATTTGTTAGTTGCACTGTTTTATGTTAATTCAGAAATATATAAAAATATACGATAAACTTGAGTTTATAAATTTTTATATGTTTAAAATTAAATGATAAATTTATCAGTGAAACTAAAAATGGTCTATGAAGGAAAGCGGCCTTGACTATTGACAAGTCTTGTATGATTCATCGAACGCATAACATGATTCATTATTAGGGGTAATAGCTTATCTCTGAAGAGAATATCATATCTAAATAATTGTAAAAGTCAATGAGATAAAGAAGAAATAAAACAGGCACAGATGCACACAATGCAACATTTCAAAGATTCAAAAGCATTTATTTCAAATAAACCATTTACAGGCACTTTTGAAATGTCAAGAAGTCAGTCAGTCAGAAAAAAAAATGATGCTAATTGCACATTCCAAAGCGTAGATCTCTATGGAGAAGAATGTGCAAGAAACTCCATGGACACTCTTTTCAATCATGTTTTGTAATTACAAATATCTCTGTTACATGTTTCTTGACGTTATCATGTGAGAACAATGTAAATACAGTAAAAATAAAAACTAAATATATATATTAAAATAGCAACTGGCTAGCTAAGAGATGACCAGTCTCAACTGACAGCGCCCGTTCACGAACATGACGCTAATATTAGCACCACTCAGCTCAACCATTTTGAAGGGAACCGAATGATCCAACACATGCGCCACCATCAGTGAGACATTTAAGTGAGCATGACAAACTCATTATCGGTGGATACCTAATACTTAATGAAATTGCGATTCATTTTAGAGTAGCCATACCGCAATCTTCTTGAGCCATATTACTCGTATTATATCGCTTCTATTATTATCATGACGGACCACAATAACTTATAAGTAGAATATCAAAACTTTACATTAGATAGTTTCTTTATGAATGGGATTTTTGAATACCATAAGCCAATTTTATTAATTTATAATAATAATAATATATATATAATAATAATATTACACAACTTTCACACAATGCCATCTAGTCCCAAACTAAGCAGAGCTTGTGGTATGAGTACTAGACAAATGATACACATACTTATATATTCCTAAATACTTACATATTATAGATAAATTACACCCAGACACAGAACAAATGATCGTGCTCAACACACAAACATTTGTCCTGGGTGGGAATCGAACCCACGACCTCCGGCATAGCAGTCAGGATCACTGACAACTAGACCAACAGGCCAGTCATATTTGAGATTTGCTTACACATTTCAAGTGCTATTAAGGCATTGAATAAATATATTACCAATAATATGTAGTAAGCTACAGGACCACGTAACAAATTTTGGTGGGCCACATGCGCCTCAAAGCCCGCAGGTTGGATTTATTGACAAAATGTAAAAATTGTAAACCGCACCTTTAGTGTCACCAAGATTTAAGTCCTAATTATGGATGTAAATTAATATATTAATATGTAAATAAGGTACTAGGTGCTAGGTATTATATTCTACTATAATATATTGTATTAAGATATAAATATGAAATAAAGTATAATATTATTTTTGGACGGATCTTTTATTTACTTCTTCTATATATAATGTAATAATAAGTATTTTTAATCGTCCTTATATGTTCCTATTGTAGGGACTCAGGCCTCCTCTCTAGGAAAAGGAACAGGCCGTAGTCCACCATGCGGGTCCAGTGCTGATTGATGAATGTCATCTGTCTTTGAATTTTTTGTTCTAGGACATGTCAAACTGGCATCTCCTAGAACTAAAATCACGCAATATTTTCTTTCACCGTTTTCAGAGCAGTGGGGATAAAATAATAACGTAAGTTAAGTGCTTGCCTGGGTTTGGACCCATGACTATCTACTACTCGTAAGACAGGGCCATTACTACAGGTCTTACACTGGTGAAATTCACGTATATGTACCAGGTATTATCAAGTTGTCCAATAGACCAGGACGCTAGCTTGTCCTACTGCATTCTCTTACCATACTAGAGGGGGGTCAAGTGAGCTGTGCCCCAGTATGGTCTAGCGTCCACCTCAGGGTATTGGGTAATCGATTCGAAATTTTATGATGGACGCCAGGATACTGATAACTTCACTCAAAAAATCTGACATGTCAGGGGCCAGGCCCCTTCTGAAAAATAAACCTAGATACGCCAATGACACTTACAGAGAGAAAGCTGCAATTTACTCATTAGTACTCTAATTCATTCACTAGTACTCTAATTCAATCACGACTACTCTAATTCACTCACGAGTACTCTAATTCACTCATTAGAACTCTAATTCACGTAAGTAGTATTTTTTTTCTTTTTTTTTCTAAAATGTTATACCAAGACAAATGAATATCCGATCAGTGCTTTTTCAAATTGTTTGTATGTTTCACACTAATGTCTTCATATTTTATCTTTTTTTATATACATTTTTTTTTTGTTATTTATTTATATTTATTTCGGTGTTACACAATGATGGATCGTGATAGTGATTCTGTTTTATCAGCGTGCATTGATAGCGACAGCTTTAACAGTATTCGGTCTCTTGCTGACACGTTTGAGTCTCAGTTTTACAATGTTCCAAAGAATCTTAATGTAGGCCCATCACCATGACATGCTGGCAAACCTTGACTGTCAGAATATTCATGCAATCCTGGTCTCCGAATCATGGCTGAAGTCGTGACTTCCATCCACTTCCTACTCTTTACCCGGATATCAACTAATTAGAAATAATCGCACAGGCTGCGGTGGTGGCGGTATTGCCATATACCTTCGTGTTAACATTTCTTTCACAATTGTTGATATGCCATCACAGTCACCGCCGCGTAATGCTGGCGAGTATCTCTTTTTAGAATAACCTTCATCATTCGAAGATTCTGCTTGGGGTCTACTACTGTCTCTCTTTACGTATTGATTACTTTACCTCTTTTGAAAGTCTTCTGGTTAACCTCATTCCTTATTACAGTCAAACTATTATAATGGGGGACTTCAAAACTTGTCTATTCAAACGTGATTCACGGTCTTCCGCACTTCAAATCATTACACATTCCTGCAATTTGTCTCTTTTTCCCTTGAGTGCAACTCAGCACTTTTAGTGTACAATAAAGTTTATTCTATTCTATTCATAGTACTCTAATTCACTCACTAGTACTCTAATCTTACTTGTGGGATCATTTATTTATAATATTAACTCATGATATACGACCCGCTCGATGGTAAGCGAGGATGTAGTCAACGTTGGAGCACGCTAACCCAGAAGTAACCTATTCACTCTTAACTAAAATACCTCCAGGTTGTAGTTATCAGGAAATACAGACTATTGCAGGGAATTTCTCTCCTTAAAGTCAAAGTCAAAGTCAAAGTAAAAGTCAAAGTAAAAGTCAAGTTCAAAGTCAAAGTCAAAGTCAAAGTCAAATGTTTTTATTTCACATAGGCCTACATGGGCACTTATATAACGTCAGAAGCTAATGCACGGTTCCAAATTGGTCGTTTCCTATGGAGTCTTGAACCGGCAATAAACTCCATGGTTACTCTTAGCTGTATGCATAGTGAATGCGTTCTCGAAAAGTTTAGTGCGTATGGATTCTACCCATACGCACAAGACCATGTGTTTGTGTATTAGAGGTGTAACTGTGCTGTACTAAACCAAATGAAATCAATCTTTTATGTGAGAACTGAGGACCCAACTTAACAGCTCGTTTGTTTGACTTTCACAAATTCTGATTCCAACATTAAGACATGTTAGAATCTTGTCGAATCGTCAAGATTTAAAACCATCTTTAAATCTTGTCGTCACATTCGGTCATATCCTTTTGTCAAAGTACTCTGTGAACAGAATCGCGGTCGCGTCCAATCACGTATTAGCGTCTATGCAAACGCATCATGGTGTTGCCACTTTATATAAATGTATTTGTCACTTCATTTATTTAAGAAGTTCAGGATTAGTGATTAGGTACTATAATAACAATTAGTAATGAGTCGACTTTGAGCTATAAACATCATTACATTATGAGAACAATAAACATCATTACTTATGGACTTAAAAATATCTAACATTAAACTTGGGATAATAAAATTTGGCTGGTAGGTTCCTTAAAGGGTTTAGACATCCGAAAAGAACGGATTTAACGAAACTCCACACCAAAGGGGGTAAAACGGGGATTGGAAGTTTGTGCGGAGAAACCTATATTCACGCGGGCGAAGCCACTGGCAGAAGCTAGTATAATATATCTTTGAAATAATATTTAGTAATTCCCCACGTAACCTCTCTCAGCAGAAGCATTGAAACCAACCTTTTGTTAAGATATTAATAAAAATGAGCTCTAAAAGCGTTAAGCATAGAGTAGTTATTTCCATAAGAAGAAAACGTTACCTTGTGAGCGACTACCTAAGTGGCCATATATCAAAATATTGTTTACAAAGTCGTATACAATGGACCTTTATAAGCATCACAGCTTAGTTTGCAGAATGCTCAGTGTAAGTGGACCCTGTCAATTAAGATATCAGATTGTATTAGGGACTTTTCTACTTTAAGACGTCTAAAGATAACCGACCGATTATATGTAATCTGTCGGTTGGTGTCAGTTATAATTAATTATTCACGCAGCTTCTATGTAGTATTACAAAAAAAGTTGGAAAGTATGCTTCCAACTTATTTATGAAAGGTTTAACTTTTTTATGTTAGATGCTTGTCTGCTTATGAATTATCTACGCTCCTGACAAAATGATCTACTCGTAGTAAAAGCATAAAAACAAATGCTTTGAATTTAACTAAGTAAAAATTAGTAGTGGGACCTCAAAAAACGTTCAAAATGCCTGTAGCAAATAGTTAAAAATTTCGTTAAATGGTTCGAAATTACTGAAAAGAAAACCATGGACCTAAAACGTAAAGGGCTACTGAATGAACCCAGGTCAGTTTTGGTCAGTAAAATTAGGACACTCTTCAGCTCCACCCAAAGCGTTTTAACATTGGCAGTAGGTATTTACATCCTTGAAATAGTTACCGTGGCTCTGGTAAAGAGCAACTGAAGGAACACAGGTGGGTTTTAGTCAATATAAGTCTAATACTCCTTCCTGCTCTACCCAGAGCGGGAGCTGTCCTTTTATGATTTCTCTCGTAAAAAAATCTTTTCTTCTTTACTTGTAAGCGGTAACTCAAAATAAATAATGACAAAAAGGTCTTTTGACACTTCGTGTGTGTTCGTTCGTCTTCCAAGTCAACACCTAATTGTTGAGTTGGCATACATGAAGTATCAAACCAACCTAAGTTGGAGGAGAGTTTCGAATGAACACCGATCCAACTAAACCATTATAATGTTGGTCATGTTGGTTACACACACAATCGGTCGTGTATGAGTACCCTAAAAGCTTCACACAATACAAGTGCCGCCACATCTGTTTATCATTCAACAGTTCCTTAGAACGAACTTTAAAACAATATACGAACGACAAAAACCGCCAAGTCTGAGTTGGATTGAATGGTTCCGTATTTAATTTACGCATGTAAAATATTGATTTAATGAACGATAAATAAAATTTAGATATTTCATTGTAAAACACAAATAATCACCGAGACGGTAACTTATTTCTGCGGTTAAAACCATTTTTAAAGCGTTTTGGCTGTTCTAACAACTTTTTACTAATTTAACATGTAACGTACTTCTTATACGTGCATTTTTAGTGCGAGATAATTTTAATTTTTCGTCATTCACTCAAGTTTCTTCGACTTTATTGTGTATTTTGAGTTGTTTTTTTAAATAATCGTTTGTATTAAAAATGCCTTAAAATAAGAATGGATTGCAATGGAATTTGAACTTTGTCATGTATGATATAAGCAGTTTGGTAAAATATATATTTGATAATTCTAAATTTGAATATAGAAATAATTAAATCGTTTTAATTATGGCATCCAATGATAGCTAATGTACAACATTTGCTTATATTATTTTATCAAATTTATTTAAATTATTTTATAAAACCGATTCAATAGGCACATTTTTGTGTGCCTCCTTTTTTTTCGCAATTGAAATATAATAAAAAAAAATTGTATTGGCATTGTTTTGTACCTCATTGAATTTCCAATAAAATGTCTAACTGAACTTTGGAGACACGAAATTATAAAGGTTCCATTATTAGCCTGTGGGCTAAGGAACCCTAAAAACGCGATCACTCTGTTATATAAAAACATGGGACCTTGGTGAAGTCCAGATAGAAGTCCTCACTCTTCGGGTGAAATATCCAGATTCCAGATAGCTGTACTTCCCTTTCAAGTAACTGTCGTGTAGTAGGAGTGGGTAATATAGCTTTTTTACAATATCGAATCGAAACCATATATCGATATTTGATATCGGATTCTGAATCTATATATTTTCCGAAACTATAATTTCCGTATATTCGTAATATCGCTTGATGTTATATCGTATCGTATAAAGTGATTCGAATCGGTACGCAATATAGTGTTTCGCCCAATATATAGTTTTAGTTAAGGCCGATATCTGATTATATGAATATAGATTCAATATCTACCTATAGGTACGTTTTATATCGCCCACTCCTATCGTGTAGAATTAACGGAAAAGTGCCTGAAAGTAATAAATTGAATTAAAGTAATTGATAATTAAGTTGAGAAAAGTTAGCTTTCGTTGTGTGTGTACTAGTGCGAAACAGAGCGGGTAAGTATCTATTTCATAGTTTATCTCGGTTTTTTTTTGTAAAAACTATCAGTAGTTTTTTAAATGTTGTTAGTACACCTAAATAATAAGTACAGGGTGAGTTTCAATTAGTGAAAGTCGTACTGTTAGGTCATTTTCTATGGAGCAAACCCTGATAATAAATAATCAGCTGTCTTAGCTTTACAATATTTTTGCAACTTTTTTATATTTGACGACCTTTGTCATTTTAAGAGCTGATTTACAAACTTACGATCAGTGGAATCCGCTAGTTCATGAACGAACAAGTAAATGCCTTAGGTGCCTTCAAGGCTATAGTGAATAGACTCTTAGTAAACTAGTGCGCCTCATCATCAATGATTGCATCATTGCTTACCATCAGGTGGGATCGCAGTCGAGCACTGGTTTATATGAAATAAAAAAAAATAAAAAAAATGCCTTAAAAAAGAGTAAAAAACAAAAAGTAATTAAAATGCATTTCCATATTACTGTAGTCTTTCTGTTTTACAGTAAATAGGTACTTGAAGAAAAAAATGCTGAACGAACTGTGATGAAACTATTATGAAAAGAACTTTTAAGTGGCGATACCTTGTTCATGATCTTGATAAATGTTCAATTTTTGACTATTTTTGTGGGGTGTTGATATTGTTTTTTCTTCTAAAACGCCCCTGTATTAGAACGTATAATTAATTTAATTTAATTTAATTTAATTCAAGATAAGACAACAATATGGGCCACTTTGTTAGTATTACTTATACAAAAAAAAAAGAAAACATACAGTGAAGTGTAAATCTGAGGCAAGTTGTGCAGAGAACGATTTGGCAAGAAGCAAATTATCTGACCATTCTTTCCACAAAAAAAAGGAAAGTAATGTTCACTAAGTTTTGAGTACGTTTATTTTCAGGGATTTTTAACAACCGGGCCCTGAATACACGCCCTATAGACTTGCTCCTGCCCAGAGTTAGCTGACTCTGTACCTTTTTTTCATTATACATTCTTCTTTTCCAGTATTAAAGATGTCGGCAATACCCGTTGGTTCGAGGCCGTTCCCGGTCACCTGCCCGTCTTGCAAGGCATCCATCGTTACGTCTGTTGAGAGAAAAACCACCATCAAGACCCATCTAATGGCGGCACTCATATGTAGCTGTCTGTAAGTATATTACTGTGTTTCCTAGAAAAAACACTCGATTAAAAGATAACTGTGGTGATCGGCCCAAATTAAGAAGTCTACCTACATACTACACAGTACCGTACTACCTGTAACTTTAACCTTTACCTGTTGTAGGTCTGACAATAGGCACTAAATTTTTTGAAATTTATATCATTACCACTACTCTAGAACGGTGATCGAAAATATGGTGAGGAAAACAGAGCATAACAAATAAATCGACGACCTATTCCCATACATACTAAATATACAACAAAATTTTTATAGAAATCGGTCTAGCCGTTTCAGAGGAGTTCAATAACAAACACTGTGGAGGAAATATTTGTAAATTTGTTCGTAATTAATAAACTCATAAACTCTACTGAGCCAATTTTAAAAACTCTTTTACCAGTAGAATGCTACTTTATATATCGCATGCTTGATCAAAAGGAGACCTAAATCAAAAAGCGGGTATTTGAATCTGAAAACTCATTTTTCAAATATAAGGTTAAATTTTCAAATATTCTCTTTTTAAGTTATGTTTCTTTTTGATTTAGTGTGAGATATATAGTTTTTCGCGGGCGAAGCTACTGGCAGAAGCTAGTACTTACTACAATCAAATTATCAGCTCCAGTTTACGGAGATGATTTCACATATGGATATTGAAATTATAGAGAGATTGATATACAACTGGACAATAGTCCAGTTGTATAGGCAACTTTTTTTTTCAATGGGATTTCATCAAATGACTCGGTGCAGTTGCTCTTAGCATAAAACTTGTAAGCTTCCTGCGGGACAGGCCTCGCCTAGTTCAGGGAGTCTTCGGAAATCATGCTATGTTAATTAAATAATGAAAACAAAATATTATAGAACTACCCGCTCCCTGTAACCTAATTTTGCTTAATAAATTATTATTATTATTATTCTAAGGCTGTGGTAACTCTTTCAAACATTCCTGCAGCCTCGGCAGACCTCTGCCAAGCATATATCTACATAGAGCTTATTATATTTTTGTTACAGGTGCGGCCTGCTATGCACATGTATCCCGTACTGCATGAACTCCTGCAGGAATGCGGACCACTACTGCCCCAATTGCGGCACTTATTTGGGAACTTACAAAAGATAGTTGAACCGTTTCTATTTAGATGTTAGAGTTTCGAATATTACTTTATATGTATCTCATTAATTCTGTCAGGTAATTTAAAAAACGGAATTTCTACATGTCCATTCGACACCATGATATTATATCACAACTCAGGTCCCCAAGATACAGGTTCCACCTAATTTAGGGTCCACCTTCCAAAAATGTATATAATTCCTAAAATAGTTACAGACAATATTAGTGATTATGTATAATTTTGTAATATTTTTTTTATGACAATGAACATTAAACATTATTCCTCTTATTGTTATTAATTTAATCTGCTTGGAAATATTTTCTCCAAAAAGTTAACAACATCAAACGCAAAGTTCAGATCATATAGAATATTACTGATTTATTAACACAATCAATGCATTTATCTCGTTCTGTTTTAAAGTAAATAAATTTATTTAATTGAATTAAACCTCTTAGTGTAATAATTAGTTTTAATGATTACTTTCCTATCTACCAACACACTGCCATTTTATTTATTAGTGAGACCTGTGACGATGGCTACTTTTCCTCTTCTAAACTGCCGTTCTGTTTACACCGATTGACACAGTTGCGTGTTATCTATATGGGCAAAATATTGTTCCATACAGTAAAACAGCTAGAGACACTGAAAAATATAAATTTATACCAGCAATACTCTAGGAGAGCAGTGGTGGCCGAGTGGTAACGGCCCCGACTTACGAGTTGTAGGTTGCGGGTTTAAACCCAGCCAGGCACATTCATCATCACTGCTCTAAAAACGGTGATGGAAAAAATCGTGAGGAAACCGGCATGTCCTAGAACCAAAAATTCGAAGACATGTGACATCCACCATCCCGCACTGGGCCCGCGTGGTGGATTACGGCCCATACCTTCTCCTAGAGAGGAGGCCTGAGTCCCAACCGTGGGAACATTATAAGGCCGACTATGCTATATTCTAGGAACTATGTGTAGACATAATGAATGCTGGCAGGGCCAAGGAGGATCCTACATTGATGGCCGCCTCACGAAACAGGGCCTACTACTGACTTAAGTTCTATTGTGTAAAGCCACGGCAGTTACAACTAGCCACGGGCACTTTATTAAGTACCTGTCTGTCATAGGAGTTACAGACAGCCCACTCTGCAGACCCTGCATGGAGGGCGATAAGACAGCAGTTAGTCGCTGGGTACAAGGCAAGGCAACGTACCTAATTTGGAAAACTATGTAGTTGTAATGGTCAGTAACACACCAAGTTGTAACACCTCAGCTCCTCAAGGAATGCAAGTTGCAACTTGCATTCCTTGAGGAGCTGAGGTGGATCTAAAGACACATGTGTGCCACCTGTTTGCAAGATATGCAGACACGCAATCATGGTTTAGAAATAGATTTTCCTGTTCGTTATAACTATATCTACATGTTTTCCCGTAAAATATCCACATTGTTATAAAAACCCCAGATAGAGAGTCTAGCGAGCGAGATATTGAAACTAAACCTTATTTATAAACCTGGTTTTGAAGTGTTTGATAGTGTGCTGAGATTTTGGAACTTTCGAGGTAACATTGCTTTTTTATTGTTCATGTCAAAATGCTAAAGGATATTGCCATTTTCAATATTTTGACTTCTTTCGACGTCTTCAAGAGAAAAATTAAAGAGCACCTTCTTTCATAAAATACATGTGATGTACTTATTTGCATACAAAACATGCAAAAGTACTCGTCTAACTGTATTCCCGTTGTCCCCATAATCTGTGTCACTATCTCGGGGAAACAGAACATTAGACCGGGCAACGGGGACACTAGACGGTTTGTAGATTGCACTTATTGTTGTCCATTTTAAATTATTATTATACTGTGCCTTACAATAAAAATAAGTAGACATAAGTGTAAGTAATACAGATTTGAATCGTTTTCAAATAGTGCGTAAGGGTAGCGTAATGTAGGCATCATAAAACCACATTCTAATGTTACGTTATCTCTATCAGGGCAGTGGCTATGAGATTGTTCAAAAGAGTTACCGTGAGTTGGAACGCAAAGGGCAACTGATAGACACTGGTGGGTTTTAGTCAGTAAAACTTTGACATACTCTCTTGCTCTCTCCTAGAGCGGGAGAAGTGATTTGATGATTTCCTACCTAGGAAAAAAAGGGTTACCTATATCCTACATTCCGATTCATCTTTAAATGAAACTGGCCTGCTGGTCTAATGGCCCTGACTGCTATGTTTCGATTCCCACCCAGGACAAAATGTTTGTGTAATGAGTACGAACATTTGTTCTGTGTCTGAGTGTAACTTATCTATAATATGGTATGTATTTAAAAATATATAAGTATGTTTATCAGTTGTCCAGTCTACTCATAACACAAGCTCTGCTTAGCTAGAGACTAGATGTAGCTGTGTGAAAGTCGTGGAGTATTATTATTTATTTATTTAAGTAAGTTTGTCCGTATCCTCAGTGCGTGAGTTCGACTTGCCCGGGTTTTTTAATTACTATTTAAATATTACTTCCTTATTAACTTCCTATCACTAGCAAATAAATATAAAAGATTTATAATATTATATTTATATAAGGATAAAATATAACATAAAAAGTCAATACTAACTACCTAATTAAAATGAATTATTTGTTTATACCTATTGTATAAGCAAAATTGTTATACCTCGCTCGGTTTTGCCGTTAATGAATGAAGTCTGTTTTCCCGTTAATGAATACAAATTAATTTGACGCTGGTTGATGGTAAATATTTTTGATCTGTAAGCTCTAATTCCATTTCATTTGCAACCCTTCGTCACTCCTATTTTGTACAATATGTCACTTTACTTGTATAAATAGTCAAGGCTGGTTGAAAATAGTCAGTTCCCTAAATAATGACTAATGCTCGATCTAGCCTGTTCCTTGCCGTCCTTTCCCCAGCAACGCCTTAAGCCGAGGTCTATACTCTACAGGGGGTGCTATTAGCGCGTAGTTGCTTAGCTTTCATTTTTTTTATAAATTCTGGTTGGAGACAACTAAACAGACGACCACCTTATAGGTTGACTTGCGAGGAGTCATTCATAGAAAAAGGACATAGTCAATTATATTTCGAACGAAGAGATCTCAATAAGTTTTTTTTTTTCTCTTTATTTTGTATTAGGGACTTTTATACAAATGTATATGCCAGTCCCATCGGATATTATTATAGTACTTTACCTTACTTACATTGAAAAATCCAAGACTAGTCTATATTTTCAAAACAACGAGATTTCACTTCAGTTTGTTATATTTATTATTACATTAATTGCTGCATTATTATGAATAAAATATACCTATATATATCGTAGCCAGATCTTAGAATTGATCACTTCATGATGTGAACAACTAAAACTGACCAGGGGGGTTACCATGATGTTCAAAGTAAGATTGTTTCGTTCTTGTTTCAGTGTGGGTAAGAGACAGAGCTATACAGGTCGTCTAGCGCCATCTCTTACCCACACTGGAAATAAGAATGAAACAATCTTACTTTAAACGTCATGGTACAGGTCCAGATCGTTTTAACGTTAATATTTGATGATATGTCAATCCTCCTTTGGCTATGTCATTGATGTAGGATTTCTATGATAATAAAAGGTCTAAAGAAAGTACGCCAAACGAAGATGGAAATATCATCAAACTTTAACGTTTAAAACGATCTGGCCAGTTTTACTTGGCCGGCCAGTTTTACTTATATCATGAAGTGATCAATTTCTATGATCTGGCCACGACATATATATAATTATGTTATTAATAATAATATGAACACCTAACATTTTGTCCGATATTAGGTACTAATTAGAAGGCATTTGTAATATCAACGGAATACAATAATAGTTGTACCAGGACAAAAATTTATTTTATAATTCTATCCTTTCGATACTATGTTCAATGTACAGGAAAATGATACCGAAACGGCAGCAAGTTATCAACCAACCGATAACTGGCTGCCATTTCGGTTCCCCTCTTTGAGGAGTGGCTGGAAACACCTCGCGGCGTCCTCACCTTCCACATGACTTAGTTTCTCACCGAACATTGTCAGATCGGGAAGTTCCTGCACCGGATTCGTACGGAAGTAACAACCAGGTGTCACCACTGTATGGACCGCTCGCAGGACCCGGTGGAGCACACGGTAGAGGTGTGCCCTGCCTGGGTAGAGCATCGTCGTGTCCTCATGGGGGAGGTCGGCGGCAACGATCTCTCCCGGTGGGCCTTGGTACAGGCTATGGTCCGAAGCGTGGAGGAGTGACAGGCGGTCGCCTCCTTCTGTGAAGCAGTAATGTTAGCAAAGGAGGAGGCCGCACATGCACGCACGAGAGAGCGGCCCTCACGCCCCAGGCGCCGGGATTCCGATCCCGATTTCCAGCTACCATACGCGCGGGCTTGCTGACGGCGAGCAATGGATAGCTTGCCGTCCGACCGACCGGTAACCATCTGGAACGAGCCCAAGTCGTCGACGGCGCGTACTGTTCGTAATTTAGCAAACTGTAGGGGCCCAGCAGGGTCGAAGCCTACTGGGACCGAGGTTCTGCTTCTGGAAGGAAGACTCGGCCCTGGTATAAAAGGCAACGAAAGGAAAAGGAGTGGGTTTTTAGTCAGCAAAAGTCTGACACACCCTGTCCCTCCACCCAAGAGCGGGGGATGTCATTGGATGATTTTTCCACCGAAAAAAAGGACAAACTTTGCAAATGAGTTTAAACTCAGAAACCGGTTACAGTTATTGTGTGAAACCGTGGCATAGTCATCTTGGGCATTCACGGACAAATAGTTTAGGCCCAGGTTGAGAAGCAACATACACAAATTGACCAGAAAAAAAAAATAACAAAATAGATTGAAAACGTATCTTGGGATTGGCTTCTTAAACAGCGGTTTTCGGTTAGGCAGGTCCACAGAGGATGTAGTAACGTTTTCAATGATATAACTCTCAACTTAGTCAAAGTATGAAAATAAAGTAAAGATGTCAGAATGGAAAGCATATGCTTGTGCGTATGCTTCTTAAACCTTGCCAAAGCATTTCATTCAATATCTAGGAAAATGCTGTTATAGAAAACCTGACCTTGTAGCACTCACTCCGATCAAGATCGGAGACTCTACACACAAAGTTGTAGACGATTACGTTTACCTGGGACAGATAATCCAGTTGGGTAGGTCTAACTTTGAGAAAGAGGTCAATCGTCGTATCCGACTCGGCTGGGCAGCGTTCGGGAAGCTACGTGGTATCTTATCGTCCAACATACCACAGTGTCTCAAGACGAAAGTCTATGACCAGTCCGTGTTGTGTGATGACACATGGCACTGAAACTTGTCGCTTACAATGGGCCTTATCTTATATATAGCTTACAGTCACCCGAATGGCAATGAAACGGGCTATGCTCGGAGTTTCTTTGGGTGATTGCATCAGGAATGACATAGCCCGAAGAATCGCAAAACTAAAGTGGCAGTGGGCAGGGCACAATGCTCGTAGAAAGGATGGTCGATGGGGCCGAAAGGTTCTAGAGCGGCGACCACGCACCGGACAACGCAGCGTTGGAAGGCCACCCACAAGGTGGACCAATGATCTGGTGAGAGTCTCGGAAATGCGGTGGATAGGAGACGCACAGGATCGGTCGTTGTGGCGACGCTTGGGGGAAGCCTATGTCCAACAGTGAACGTCTTTCGGCTGAAATGATGATGATGATGAGAAAACCTGAAAGCTAAATTTAGCCATCTCTAAACGTACTTTTCCCAATAACATTGCTTGTCTACAGTTGTATACCCGTTTTAATTCAGACAATTGTACTTGCCCTTATATCAAATCAGAGGCTATTAACCCATTAACCGCTTGCGTCGAATTAGTCAGACGAGTGTTTTCGCGTCCGATTCGCCAGGGTCGTGTGAAAATCACATAGGTGACAGTAGAGCTGACGAGATGCAGTATTTGGTCGTGGATGTACGACTCTGACGGAATAAATGCGAGACTGTTTGTCGGATATGCGACGTGGGCGGTTTAACCGCCAGGTTCAATATTTGTAAGTTATTCAGTAGCCGAAACTTCTTATATAGAGTTTTGCATACTAGTTAATAAATTAGGTGCACAACAAAAACGTAATAATTCATCAGCATCATCATTTCAGGCGATAGACGTCCACTGCTGGAATGTCGTCCCAATGAACGGTCCTGTGCGTCTCGCATCCATCGGATTCCCGCAACCTTAACCAGGTCATCGGTCCACCTTGTAGGAGGCCTTCCAACACTGGTCTTCCGGTACGCGGTCGCCACTCCAGAACCTTTCGGCCCCAGCGGCCATCTGTTCCGCGAGCAATGTGCCCTGCCCCATTGCCACACGATTCTTCGTGCTATGTCGGTCGGCAACCTTGGTTCTCCTTCGGATATCTTCATTTCTGATTCGATAATATAATAATAGGATTCGTAATAATTAATTAATGATAATTATTAAATCATCATCAGTCATTGTGGCGTTAATGTTCCAGGATTAACATAATGGCGTACATAGTGGCCCAACAAACTCTCATGCCCCAAGCGACCCAATTGATTCCCGTGCCCCGAGTAGTACTCGGTCCTGAACCGTGCTCCGTGAACTGTCCATCGTGTGGTGCTTCCGTTGTCACTACTGTTCGATCGCAACCTACTACAAAGACACATCTAATGGCACTACTTTTATGCTGGTGAGTAGAAAAAGACGTTCTGATTTCTTTTTTTCTTAATCTAAATATATAAAAGGAGAAACTGAATGACTGACATAGGAAATATACTTCCGGGATAAATAGTATTTTACGAGTATGTGCTATTCCAGGACATGATCTATTTGTGTACCAAGTCATTGATGAGGCTAAAAGTGATGACCAGGTATGACCAGGTAGGCACGCTGGTGGTCAGGATACCCTTCATAGCCGTGGGTGCTGGCTGTATGGCTCGCTGCTTGAATGCTTGAGGAATAGATGATGACTTCACGAAGTAGTAGCTGTACGAAGGCTACGCTGACGTTTATTGTCGAAGGTCACCAGTTTGGAGGTATGCGGGACAGAGAGTAAAGTCCCGCCAACCTAAGTTGAAAAGGGAGGATCCGCCAACCAGACGGGTGTTATGTCTGGTGGGCAACTGCCCGGCAGATGATTTCGGGCTGCTCTAGTTCCAATCATGCGAAGAGCTTTAATTGCGCGAAGCAGGATTAGTTCTTGTGTGACGCCATAAATGTCGCTACAGATTTGTGTATTAATTTGTAACCCTGCAAAACCGGGGTTTTGTTTTTGGGTGGGTAATCATCAAATACCTGGGTGGCGCGAGAGGAGTCTGATTATTACTAACTAAAACCCCCCTCTGTTCCTTCAGCTGCCCTTTGCATTCCAAGGACGCTAGTTTTTTTTTTTGCGCTTGACCACAATCTCACCCGATGGTAAGCGATGATGTGGTCGATGATGGAGCACGCTTACCTTGAAGTAAACTATTCACTCTTTAACTTAGAATTTTTTTAACGTTAATAACATGTAAAATTCCACAACGCCGCCTAGTCTCACGCTAAGCAAAGCTGGTGTTATGAGTACTAGACAACTGATCAAAATACTTATATTTTTCTTTATCAATTTCTAAATACATACATATAATAGATAAATTACAGTCAGACACAGTACAATTAATGATCGTGCTCATCACACAAACATTTGTCCTGGGTGGGAATCGAACCCACGACCTCCGGCATATCAGACAGGGCCACTAACCGCTAGACCACAGGCCAGCGACTGAAACGTTTACCGCGTTTGGCTCGCATTTCTTCTCGTTGATTGGTTTCGCACTAGTGCCTAGTAACACAGACTCCGGCAGGCAGTTTACTATAATATCTTTTTTGTTACAGTTTATGCACGTTATTGGTGTGCGTTCCATACTGCATGGACTCCTGCCAGAATGCTGACCACCTCTGCCCTAACTGCAACGCTTATTTAGGAACCTACGAAGTTTAGCTTTATTTTTATGGAATAATAATCAAATTGTATTGTTTTTATTTTATAGGAATATAATAAAAAAACTGTTATTTAGCATTGTCATTGTTTGTTTTCTTTTAAGGTCAATCACGAAAATGTACAAAGCCCATTTTTGTTTTTTGTTTTCTTTTAGTAGAAAGCATACATGCACTATTTTAACTACGAACAAAGTATACATATCCTCAAAAATGTATGTCGTTTTATTTTTATAAATTGAAATAATACAATCATTGCATTGAATTTTAAACGTGACCAACCTGAATAAAGTAAGGAAAGACGACGTTTCTGACACTAATGAATAAATAATATAATTATGTGACAATAACTTCAAACAATACAGACAACTTCAAAGACATTATTCTGTTACACAATAATAATGGTCTACAAAAACAACTGTTGCTAACTCCTGACTTAAACCTGGGCGTGAATGCTGTGGATGTGCCTAATAGAAACCTAAAAGTATCCGCTGCCCATGGACGCCTTCAGTATCCAAAAGCATTTGCAGGTGTGTTGCACCACAGCAACACGAAAATGTGTTGATTATAAATAATCAAGGTAAGTACCTACCTCATTGCCATTATACTGACACTCATACGCGTTTTTACGGTTCCGTACCTCAAAAGGAAAAAACGGAACCCCTAGAGGATCACTTTGTTGTCCGTATGTCTGTCTGTTGGTCTGTCCGTCTGTCAAGACCTTTTATCTCGGGAAAACGAGGAGGTATCGAATTGAACTTAAAACCATATACTCATGTCTGCGGTGTCTTGAAGCTGTGAAAAAATAAAACTTCTAAATTAACTAAAACTAGAGATATGGCCGTATATGTCGCAAAAAACGTGTTTTCGACACTCTCAAGGGAACCAAAATTCATAGGGTACTTCAGGTTGACCTAGAATCCTGAAATTTGGCATGACGCAAGGTCTCATAGCACAAGTATAAGTATAGGAAAAAATCTGAAAACTGTAAATTTGTAGTTACGTCAAAAATCTCCCTAACTCAATTCGGGAATTAGGTAAGTTTGTGCGGAACCCTCGCGTTACGCGAGTCCGACTCGCAAACTTTTGAAAAATCATCCAATGACTTCTCCCGCTCTAGGGTGGAAGGGTGGAACGAAAGAGCGTGTTAGACTTTTGCTGCCTAAAACTCACCAATGTTCTCCTTGGACGATTTCACACGTCAAATAAAAAGACAGTCCGTTTTTTATTCAGACGTAAGAAACTCGAAACATGAAAGTAATGGAATCCAAAAAAAGGAGATCTTTGCCCAGGAGGAACTAACCAAACTGTAACATTATGATTACCATTACGCACTAGTGCGATAATGTAGTTAAAACCTTTTTAGTTCAACCTCTTTGTTTTCAAAACAAAGAGGTTGTATACCTACTTGTATAAATTAGTGATTTCAGAACTTTTTTAAGTTATAATATTATTTAGCATAACAACAGATAGCATAAACTTCATTTCGCAGAAAATTGTGTCGCATACACTCATTTGTCATACATTCAAAACTCATAATTTTGTTAGTCAGAATCATATTTAGGTATAAATTTCATATCCATAATGATTAAAAAGCAAAACCATCAAATCGCAGAAAATTCACCGTCAGAATCGTCTTTTGGCATACATTGTATATGGTCATTATCTACGGTGGTAATAGTAATATCTAAACGGTAACCTAAAATTAATTATAAAACATTGTCGGTAACATACGGTCGACGGAGGCCTCCTATGTCTGGGTGGTTAAAAAAAAATGGACACAAAGGCTAAGATGGGATTACTTAAACATGATTAAGGCAACAGGACTTAATTTCAGATTAGTGTAACCTAATATTTTGTTTAATTATTTAAATGTAATGGCACTTAATAATACAGTTGATTATGAACAAAAGCGATTTTAATTAGTCCTAGTCAGTGACGGATTAAGACTACTTGATGCCCTAAGCAATCCACGCCTGTGGGCCCCCCTATCCATATGTCAACTAGAATCGATCTTTAAACCTTTACCGCCTAAAAACATTAGTTTTTTTGTAAAATAAGGTGATGAGATATATCGTACCTTAGAAGTGGAGTAGGTGCGACAACAATAAAAACCAAAGCATAATTTATTTATTAGGGGTTGAAGTATGAAATGGCCGATTTGTACTGTAAAATTGAAATTCATTTTTTTTTTTCATTTATCATAATATTTATTTAATCAAAATAATTACCATTATTATATACATTGCTGTCATCTAAAAGGAAGGTCATTTATGCCTTTGCGGTAGAACTCTGGTGATCTAGATTCGACAAACAAAAAAGAAAGCATTTTGTACTGCCTCCTGGGCAGTACAAAATGATTTCACACAGTTTCATCAGAAGAAAACTTTTTATCAAGTAGAAAATTGTTCAAATCACGAAAAAAATGGTACCTAGTCCGTTAGAGCAAGGTCTGGCGAATACGGAGGGTGACGAATGGTTTCTAATTGCAGTTCCTGTAAAGTAAAAATGGTTTCTCGTGCTGTAGGAGGTCTCGCGTTATCATGGAGCAATAATGGTGAAGATTTATTCATGAGTCGGGGCTGTTTCACAGCTAGTTTTGCTATCATTGTTCGGAGTTCGGCACAGTAGATGTCTACCGTTATTGCTTGACCAGATCGGAGAAAGCTATAGTTAATAAAACCATGCTGAGACCACCATTCTGAGACCACTAAACAGTTACCATTACCTTTTTATTGGTATGCTTTGCTTTAGGACACTGTTGCGGCGTTTGTCCTGGGGTCAGCCATTGCATTTTTCGCTTACGGTTATCGTAAAGAATCCACTTTTCATCACATGTCACAATTTGATTCAATATTCTTTCATTTTTGTATTGATTCAACAAGGTAATACAAGATTTAACACGCGTTTCTTTCTGCAGATCAGTCAAATCATGATGCACCCATTTTACAAATTTTTTATTGTCGGTAAAGTAACGTTAAACCATGCCACTAATTCCTGGATATTTTGGATCGGATTGGCTTTCACCATCTCTTTCAATTCATTGTTATTCACCTGTGTGGGCGGTCTTCCACGTGGTTCGTTATTCAAATCAAAGTTACGTACCGTGCGATTTTGGTTTAAAAGTTTTCGTGATGAATTCAAGCGGAATCGAGGGAACACCTCAAATATTATAGGCAACCACACAGTTATATTGGTATTTTCATCGAGTACTTCGATGAAGAAAGGAGCATTTACAGTCAAAAAGTAACATTTGGTAAAGTGGAACTGATGAAGAAGTCCAGAAATGGCCAACGGAACTTTATACTCGCATAGACATCACAATGAAGATAGTTAACCTACTATACAAATAAATAAATGGTTCTGAATAGTTTGTTGAAAATGGTATCATCGAAGTGAACTGATGACGATGATGAAGCCGGAAGGTAGGCACCGCCGTATAGTGGAGACCGCCGTGATGATGAGTCTCCGTTCTCACACTCGCACTTTGGCTATAAGGTACTATTAAACTGATCTGATGATGGAGCCGGAAGATAGAAGGGAGACACGGGGAACTTCATAATAAAACAACATAACCTTGTAGTGTTTGGGTTAATTGAAATTGTCACGAGAATAGGCACTCTGGTTATAAGTGTATCGCAACTAAAAGGTGCGAAAAAAAAATCAAAAAAAAATCGAAAGTCGGTGTTAACTAAGAAACAAAAAATATCAAAAAACACCGACTTCCAAAATTAAAGTTATTTTGATCTTTTTAGTGTTTTTTTTTTCAATGAAGTCGGTTATTTTATTTTGTAAAAAGTTTTTTTTAAAGAAGAACTTCATAGGTACTATGTGAAAAAAGTTTCACTCAAAAATCTCAAACCATGAAGGTTTTATGTCAATTCGAAGTACCTATTACAATAAAACGGCAATTTCATACTTTAATCCCTATTATTACGTATGCATAGAAGCCGACCGTCACAATTACTCAAAAAACAAAACATTTGATTGACACAGACTTGCGGGGGCGCCAGGCGGGGGGGCCGCGGGGTAGGGGTGTTTTGTGCCAACGCTGATCGTAATTCCGGTGCATTTGAATTGCCGAATGCACTAGCGGGCGGCGAGTGGGCAAGCGGGAGCGGGGTTATGACTCTAGGTCGGACTCTATGTCAACTTAAAACGCGCGAATTTTCAACTTTGAAACTTTTTTTGGTGTGATTTTTGGTGACATGAGAGTGAGACGTGATGCCCTATGGACGGTCTTTTTTGTGCTTCTTCTGATGCCCCCCCAGACGTGGTGCCCTAGGCAATTGCTTAATCTGATTAAGGGTTAATCCGTCACTGGTCCTAGTAAGAAGCTTGTTTTAAGCATGAACCATTCAAGCAAGCACGTAGCAAGCAAGCAGACATGCAGCATGCAAGAAGGCATGCTCGCCTACGCGGGCTTGAATTACACTCTAGGGACAGACAAGACTGTGAAAATTAAAAAAAATTAAGCGCACTTATCTAAGAAAACAGGTTTTTACCGCCATGTAACAAAAAAAAAATACTAGTTTTACTATTGATGTTTCACAAGTGTATTGAAAAAACGTCGTATGATACACGTGAGTAATTAATGATTACCCTCGCCACGGCTCGGGTTTTAGTACCTACCGCCTCGACCGTAATCACAAACATTACACACTTGTTTTACACAATGTACTATTTTTATAATTAAATCACAGCTTTGTTCAAGGACTAAATGAAAGCGTTGTTTATTTATTTTTTTGTTATAGAAATGCAACTGTAGTGGTCGTACTATGACGTACAGATGTAAAAGTGCTAACAGAAACAATCGTGATAACAAGTTCTTACGCTAAAAAATCAGGGTTCAGTTGAGAATGAGATACCGCGCTATTTTTAGTTTTTATTTACGCATATTTGAGCAGTAGTGGATCAACTGTGGTATCTTACAGTAGTGAGTGAATCATAGTCTGGTAATTCTTTTAAACCATCTTTATATTTGGAGCACACTTTTGTAAATACACTGAGCTTTAGAAGTTGACTGTGTAGTATCTTTAGGTATAATAGGTATTTACCTATGAATTTGCCGTTTTTTAAAACCCCTTACTTTGATGAGTTATGTCTTTGGATTGGCTGTGAATTACTCAATACTCAATTCTTTATTGCATTCCACAATGTAGACTTAGGTGGTAAATATTTGCCAAAAGAAACAATCATGGCGATTATAAGTTTAAATAACATTTATATTAAAGTTATTATTTTTTTCGTGTGTTTTGTATTTTCTGTAATATCGCAGTACTTATAATCTTTTTGTATGAAATCTAAAAAAACTCGCATTATTTTGTAATAGGTTTTCTGCCGTGGAAACAGTTTTTTTTTTATTATTATTATTAATAGGCTCGCGTTTGACCACTATCTCATCTGATGGTAAGCGATGATGTGGCCGATGTATCTCAAGCGGTATGCAATATTGATGATGTATACGGACTTAAAACTGCTAATGAATGGGATGTCTATTTTTGTTTCAATCACTTTCACGTTGAAAATTTTAAATCATGAATAACTTTTTTTCTCAGGGCAAAATTTCCAAAACGAAAGCTATTAAACCCAAAACACAAAGTTCTTTTGTTAGAAGAACTGTATACGTCATTGATATTGCTTGCCCTTTGAAATGCATAGGTTATACGTTGGAACTCTTAATATGAAAAAAACACGTTTTTTTTTATCAGCTTCCATGGTTAAAAGAATTGCGTTATTACAGAAAACACTAAACACAAAGAAATCAATAAATACCTAATTTCGAAAAAAAAATAACGTACATTTAATATAAATGGCTGCACTAAATGATCTCTTGGATTCTTATCCAACAAACGATTTGTTTGCGGATGAATGGAAGATGATTTTATTGATATGTCAGAAGTACTGTGTGAGGAATTGATGTAAGTAGGTACGAGTACATGTTGTTTATAACTTAAAACTTTTTGTTACTGTAATTAGCTGTTTAACCGTTGTAATTAATTAATTAAATAAATAAATAAATAAAGTTTATTTGAACTAATAATTCCAAGTCAATCCAAAGATATATCACTTCAAAGCAACCCGTTTTAAAAAACGGCAATATAATTCTTTAACCCCTATTATTAAAGATACGTTATTCTTTTTTCGTGTGTTTTGCATTTTCTGTAATATCACAGTAATCATCACATCACGTCACATCAAGATTAATTACGGAGTTCCTGTGAAACCTGTTATTATTATTAGCCATAGTTTACTATAAGCACTTACTCTGTAACATACTTCGTGTATCGCTGTAGGTTAACAAAAAAAATATGTAGCGATAGACTCAGGCATTTTTTCGGGAACGTTTGAAAGAGTT
This sequence comes from Mythimna pallens, assembly GCA_961205895.1. Classification (NCBI taxonomy): domain Eukaryota; kingdom Metazoa; phylum Arthropoda; class Insecta; order Lepidoptera; family Noctuidae; genus Mythimna; species Mythimna pallens. The sequence goes on from OY540829.1 coordinate 10,174,209, forward strand.
ATCCTTACATTAGAAAGCAAAGGCTAAATAAAGGAACATAAGTGAGTTTTAGTCAGTAAAAGTCTGACACGCCCGCTCGCTCCACCCTAGAGCAGGAATTTGATAATTCCCACATCACAGACCGCTCTTTCCCATGATTCCATTAATCCACGTGGCTATGACGTAAAGACCGCTCCTAAAAATGAACACCTTGCTAGGAGTGGTCCTAACGTCACCTAGACCGACGCGATCTAGTCCCGCGATCGGCTGTTGTCGGGAACGGTCACGTTTAGATATTAAAACACCGCGTTGTGCGGTCAAGAACAGCGTGAACTAAGATAATAAAAAACATTACATAGACAATTAACGGTACCTACGTGATATAACCGGTTGAGTCAATAAAATATATTTAAAAAATAAAATTCGATTACAAGAGAAAGTATATGAATTAATGTAAACTCCTATTCTTGTGATTTATCTTTTGGCCAAGCATACGTTCCTTTTTTTAAGGTAAGTTATCAAACATCTTCTCCCACACTAGGTGGGGCTTTTTTCCTTCAGTTACCCATTGGTTTCTCTTTCGAACAATCGCGCAAACGAAATTAAAGTCTCAATTTTGTTTTCTCTTGTTTCTGTGTTGTGTCCAACAACGCCTTTCTGATAACGTCGAAAAAAAAAGGCATTATCACAAACATTCGAAATTTGAATGGCCGGTGCATCGCATTATATAACACTGTTGCATTCGATCAATCAAATCATTTATCTATGTATATAAAAGGAAAAACTGACTGACTGACATATCAACGCACAGCCTACTAAGGCTAGGAGCGTGAAATTATGCACAAAGCTTCCTTTTATGACGGTAGGCGAGCACTAAGAGAGGGTTTTTCAAAATTCACCCTCTAAGGGGATGAAACGGGGGTCCAATGATGAAAACCTTTGACGCGGGCGAAGCCGCTGGCAGAAGCTAGTTTCAAATAAACCATTAATAAGCACTTTTGAATTGTCAAAAAAGTGTCAGAAAAGCGTAGAAGTCAGTCAGTCAGAACAATTATGCAAATTACATAGGTATATGTAGTTTCATTTATTTTTAAACTTGCAGTAGTTGTACATGAGAGGACTTAATTCAACAAGGCATTCTGTATCAGTCAACATTTGCAGTTGTAATTATGTTTATTTAAAGATTTATAATGATTATAATTTATTGTATTAAAAAAGTATAAAATTTAATTTCTTATGATCTGTTGATTATATATTTAATTTTGTCGTCTACGATAGATAATTGCGTCCATTAAAACAATTATACTTTAATAGTTTTTCTGGAAAATAGTTATAGTTTAAACATCGTTTTATAGTAGGCATCTACTTTTTATAATAATAAATGTTAATAATGTATTGCTATCAGATATGAAGATATCAGCAGGACAACCAAGTTTACCGATATAGCCCGAAGAATCGCCAAACTTAAGTGGCAGTGGGCAGCAGGGCACATTGCTCGCAGAACAGATGGTTGGTGGAGGCGAAAGGTTCTGGAAGTGGTGACCTCCCACAAGGTTCAAGGCTCCCACATCACTTACTGCTATATGAGTAACAAAGACGGAACGACTCCATGATCGGACATTTTTTACAAGTTCGATTAAAATGTAGGGTAGATTTTGAGCGAGACTCGCACGGTACACGAAGTTCACTTGCATTTTAGATAACGTAATAACCATTATTTAGCTTAGTCGAAGTAAAATTATTCTTAAGTAACAGTGTACTTGTTATATATTACTTATATATAGTGTATGTGTTAAAAAAGTGCGTTTTGTGTCTTATCATCGCGCTGTAAGTAGATACATTAGTTATTTAACGTTAGTAAAAAGATACCGAAGATTGAATGTTTTATATAGGCGTCATAGTCTGCAGAAAATACACATTCTTTATGTTTAATGCTTTTAGAATAAGATCTAATTGTCGTTTAACTGTTTTATTTATGTGATAATAAAGAAATTTCAAATCAATCAATCAATCCCACAAGGTGGCCCGATGACCTGGTGAGCGGGAATCCGAAAGATGCGAGACGCACAGGACCGGTCATTGTGGTGACACTTGGGGGAGGTCTATATCCAACTGTGGACATCTTTCAGCTGAAATGATGATGATGAATCTATTGCTATTACGACATTTTTTTTTTATTTATGATTTTATTGTTCCTTGTAGGACATATTAAACCCATTGTACTAAACAATATCTATATCATTCCTTAACATTAACCTAATAAATATATTTCTCTATTAGCTACTGAGGAAGTCGGTGTTGAGGCTGTGGCAGTAGCAGGTAAAACTTTTTCGCCATTTCCGATACAGGATCAGCTAAAACGCGCTGAATGACTCCTACATCCATCCTATTAATATTAAACTTTCTCATCACCGATTACCTCTCCACCTCGTTCCGCACACACTCCTACTATTCGAAAACCAAGGCGCTCGAGGAGGCTCGGATTGTATAATCTTATACCATATTCCGTTAACCTTACTGCGTTCGTCAAAATACACTTTCCAAAGATCCTAATAGATCAATTTGTATTGTGTCCCGACATAAGTTGTCCTGTCCGTAAGCTAGAGTTTCGTCAGAACAAAAAATTGAGGACCCGATTGCAGCGCCAAAAAAAAAATAACCGGGTTTAATTATATTTTTAAACCATCCAGGGAGCCACAGAAACACAGGCGAAATTTCATCCAAATCGGTCAAGCCATTTTACCTTCAAAACAGCTTGAAATTGAAATTTAATTTAGCTAAGTGACAAACACAAGCACAGAAACACATGCACATGTGCATATTATTTAAAAACTAGCGGTCCCGGCAGGCATTGTCCTGCCCAAAAACTAGCATTTTGACAGAAAAAAATTAAGACCTAGATTGCAGACCACCTACCGGGTCTAATTGTATTCTCAAACCACCCAGAGTCCCACTCAAATATACACATAAAATTAAATTCAAATCGGTAAAGCCGTTTAGGAGGAGTTAGATGAAAAACACACGTATGGAAAAATTATATAAACATATATGTGCATAGAAAAAGAAAAAACTATACTCGTAAAGTTTTATATCTGTCAAGACTAAACGTTTTACATGCCCAATTCTGGACATAACACGGGGCTTTGAGGATACATACTTGCAAGTATGTAGGCTACTAACAAAAGGTGTACATGTGGTAGGCATATATTAGCTCTTAATATCGGAAAACGTCTGACCTCGATAAGGTCTAAAGTTTGGACGTTTAATATGTTACTAGCATGATTTATTTCTATTTTTAACCGACTTCAAAAATGTTCGGCTGAATGTATTTTTTGATGTATATTCACCGATTTCTCGGTAAATTTTGGACCGATTCTGAATTTTTTTTTTATGTTTAAATAGGTATAATAGTTGATAGCTTTTTTTTTTTTTTTCGGGTGTGAAAATCATCTAATGACAACCCCCGCTCTTGGGCGGAGCGGGAGATAGTGTCAGACTTTTACTGACTAAAAACCCACTCCTGTTCCTTCTTTGCCATTTTTATTTTTCCAGGGCCCCGGGGGTCACTTTCGCATCACCCATGGCCCCAGTAGGCTTCGACCCTGTTGGGCCTCTACGGTTGCTGACATCTCCTTGAGGCGCGCGTGGAACACTACGCGCCATCGACGACTTGGGCTCGGTCCGGATGGTTACCGGACGATCGGACGGCGAGCCACCCATTGCTCGCCGTCCGCCAGCACGCGCCTACGGTGGCCGGAAATCGGTATCGGAATCCCGGCGGCGGTTGGGGCGTGAGGACCGTTGCCGTTGCCTCACGCGATCGGCCGCCTCCTTTGCTAGCATTACTGCTTCGCGGAAGGAGGCGACCGCCTGCCACTCCTCCTCGCTCCGGACCATGGCCTGTACCAAGGCCCGGCGCGAGAGATCGCTGCCGCCGATCGCCCTCACGAGGACACGGCAGTGCTCTGCCCAAGCGGGGCACACCTCTACCGTGTGCTCCACCGTGTCCTCCGGGCGGTCCACACAATGGTGGCACCCGGGCGTCTCTTCTGCACGGATCCGGTACAGGAACCTCCCGAACTTACCATGCCCGGTGAGGACCTGCGTCATGCGGTAAGTAAGGACGCCGTGAGGTCTTTCCAGCCACTCCTCAAAGAGGGGACTTATCGCCATAATTAAGGCGTGCCCAGCACTGGGTTGCGACAGTCGCCGTCGCCATTCCACCATGAGATCCCGCCGGAAGTTTTTCCGCCATGCCGCTACTTGGCGCGGCAGCGGAGTTTCGCCCCGGCGTAATAGTTGATAGCCGCACTGGATAGTACCTAGAATGTTTGTCTAAATAATTACCTACCCCAATGTGTATTAAATTGCTATCTTTTTTTTATTTAAATTAGGTTAAAGTACAGCGTTAAAGCCTGTAAAGATAATAAATAAATAAATAATAATCATTTTCGGACTTTTGAGATACCAAGAGCATACTGATCCGATGCAAATAATATGTGTACATACTAATCAAAATAATAAATAAAGGAATCCAATAATAAAGCCACTTATTTTAAAAATACTAACTATTTAAAGTACAACTACTTAAATAAAGTTTTCTAATTATATCTTATATGTTTCAGGGCCTGAAATATGTCAAAAGATATGAAAATTCCTCTGAATGTTCCTAGAGAAGAAAATGTACCACCGAGCTATCCTTCACTCCAACCTATGCCCCAACCGATCCCTCAAATGGCTCAAATACCCCTAAACCCTATGCCACAAGCGATCCAAGTACCCCTGGGTCCTGAGCCGTGCGTGGTGACCTGCCCGTCTTGCCGCGCGACCGTCCTCAGCAATGTTCAAATGGAACCGGGCATGCAAACTCATTTAATGGCATTGCTTTTATGTCTGTAAGTAGACCTTTACTTCAAATTTTGAATGTTTTTTTTTTTAAATAACAAATTAGTTTTATATTGTTCATGACTCTTCTAAATGAAAAGGATAAAGTACTAATCCTTCTAGTAATAATAATATGTATGTGTGTCTGTATGTTTGGTATTAAGTTCCTGTGGTATTTGCATACGGTTAAAGCCCCTAGGAAAAAACAATAATCATCAATTTTTTTTTAGGGTCCCTTACGTCCAAATTAAAATAGCGTAACCCTTACAGGATCGCTCGTGTGTATATATCTGTAAGTTAATGATAATATATGAGACAAATAAACATTTAAAAATAAAGAATAAAAATAAGCAATACATACATAACAATGTACTTATCTATTTATTTAGTGTTAAGGGTTCCGTACCTAAATCGGCTAAGGAAAAACCCTTATAGGATCACGTTGTTGTCCGTCTGTCCGTCTATCCGTCTATCCGTCTGTCCGTCTATCCGTCTATCCGTCTGTCCGTCTATCCGTCTGTCCGTCTGTCCGTCTGTCCGTCTGTCCATCTGTCCGTCTGTCCGTCTGTCCATCTGTCCGTCTGTCCGTCTGAAATTAATATTAAATACTCAGATCTGCTACCCCAAGTAGTAAAATTACGCATAAGTCCGTGTAGGCTCCGTTTAGGCGTTTATTTTGACCCTCGCTTGGTAATCAAAACCTATAGGGTACCTCCCATTGACCTAGAATCCTAAAATTTGACATAAAGCAGGCTCTCATAGTACAAGTATAAGAAAAAATCTGAAAACTGTATAACATCACAAAAAAATACTTTTTTGCGATTCGATTAAATCTTCGAGACTCGATTCGGGAGTCGAACTATTTACATAAGTAAGTTAAGTATGTACGGAACCCCCAGTGCTTGAGTTTGACTCGCACTTGCCCGGTTTTTTAACATACTCACTACAACGTCATAGTTTCAAAATACATGCACACACGTACACGCACTTGTTCATTTTTAGTTCTGTGGTATGCGGAGATAGTTGGAATAAGTATGTACATAGTCTAAAATGTTAGAGTCTAAAATATCTTTGTAGAAGAGGGTCAATGCTTCATGCCTGATTTGATTTCTAGCATAGATTCTATAGTATTTGATTAGACTAGTTGTGGACTATGAAACTACTACTACAAAGAAATTTTAGACACTAGCATTGGTAGAGTGCAACTGCACTTTTGACCCCTGGCTGTACTTACAAAACCGAATTCAAACCATTGTCTGTTGTATACCGAAGGTCCCTACAGTTTGTTTACAAATTTGTTCTTTTTTTTTTCAGAATTTGTGTATGCTGCACATGCATCCCGTACTTGGTAGACGCCTGTCAGAATGTGGTACACCACTGCGGAAACTGTAGCGCCTATTTAGGAACATACAAACGCTAGTTTAATTCTTCTTTAAACACCGAACTTTTTGTCCTTTTTTTTTGTTGATAACTTTTTAAGTTTTTTTAAGCATTCAGACAATCTTTCATGAGTATATTTTCATTCTATTTTGGTTCGTGTAAAAATCATTAAAGGCTTAAATGATAAATGATATTTATTTTGTAAATAGGTTTAAAAAACACTTTTACACGTCAATTTTTTTTTTCGTCATTTTTAAACTAGATGATGATTTCGTCATTTTTAAGCTTAAGATTTGGTTCTTTCATACCCTGTAAGATTTTATGGAAATAAACTTGATACCAGGAGACGTGCTCACATATCATGGTCATGCATCGTAAAACAATTGGCCCAAGCTATCATTTGTGGATCTTTGACAGTCGTTACGGTTAGTCAGAAGCAAAAAAATCTGGAACAATTCTTGCCAAAAATATCGTTTTACCCAGTTACTGAGTTATGAAGGTCAGAAAGAAAATCGCTCCATGTAAAATATTTGTAATCAGCTGCTTCCAATTAGACGAAACCAAGCCCAGCACATATATTTTTTATGACATAAACTAGTGCTTGACTGCGATCCCACTTGATGGTAAGGAGTAATAAAATCGTTGATTGCAAAGCGCACTACTTTATTAAGAGCCTATCCGCTTTAGCCTTGAAGACACTTAAATTATAATCGGACGAAAAGACAGCAGCAGGCAATTTTTTTAAGTACTTCGATGTACGTGGTATAAATGACGAAGCAATTGAGAAACGAGGTACATGAGAAAAGAAATAGAAAGAAAGAAGAAACTGGATTTATTTGGCACAACACAAGGCAGACCAACTTATTATTCGTTGATATAAGTGATATAAGAAATAAAATAGTGTGACTGACGCCTGCTATAAAATGGGTCCATTTCGGCATGAATGCCAAACAACTAATGCCTGATGAATCTGAGGTTGTGACGAAACGGACTTAAATTAATTAATTAATATTAATATTCCACAACTATTACACAACGCCGTCTAGTCCCAAGCTAAGCAGAGCTTGTGTTATGAGTACTAGACAACTGATAAACGTACTTATATATTTCTAAATACATACATATTATAGATAAATTATACCCAGACACAGAACAAATGATCGTGCTCATCACACAAACATTTGTCCTGGGTGGGAATCGAACCCACGACCTCCGGCATAGCAGTCAGGGCTACTAACCACTAGCCCAACAGGCCAGTCAGTAAATATTTTTAGTAGCAATTGATTGAGGCAGAATTAAGTTGACAATATATATAACAAATATTTTTGCACTGTTGCACCGTTAGGTTCCGCCTAGCGTTAGTGAAAACGAGCATAACAGTACTTCTATTTACTCCTTCTCCTAGTAAACGATATAATACAGTAGCTGAACTGAAGCACTTAAATTATAAGTCCTAGATACTTATAATTATCTAAGTGCTTTTAATGTGCATACTATTACAATAGATGTTTCAGTTGCTTGTGAGCATACATGAGCGGTTGCCGAGCCGGTAATAACCAACTGACTTGTTTTTAAGGGTAAGTTTTGATATTTATTTCTTTCCTTAAAAACCCTTATAAGTTCATAGATAAAGTGATATTTGGGATAGATGAGCGTTACAAAAATGTCACGGTTTTTCTTTCAGTATTATGATAGGCTCCCATCTGGCCACCTGATGATAAGTCATGTTGTGGTAAACGATGGAGCACGCTTGCTTGGAAGTAATCTGTTCACTCTTGATTTAAAGACCCCTAACCCTGTTTCTCGACGACACACAACAACGCACTCACCCACACACACTAATAAGTAATGTTACAAAATTTGTATAGAATTTAGCAGCCAATAGTTAAAGGGGAATTAGTCGTAGATGGTAAATCAAGCCTAGAAAGACTTTTAACATGTACATTTATTTACTGTTATTGATATGTATGTAATTATTATATGATTTAATTTGATTATATAGGTAGTCTATTTTAACTTTTCTAAATTATTTATACATACACACTGAGTCTACATTTTTTACCCAACTCTCCTGTCGCAGGTCTGCTGGAAGAAATTTCGTTTGAAATAAGCAGCAACATTTTCGTGCATAAATAAATAAATGTATCTGGGATAATGCACACCCTTATACACTTAATTAGAAAATTAAGGTACAATCAAAATTTAAGCACTGAAAGGCCAATGCAAACTATTGCATGATTTAGTTTTTCTTTTCGCCAGAAATGAAACCTAGGTTATAATATGTTAGAGGCCAATACAAGAAATCAATAGCAAAAAGGACCAGGTCTGTAAACCGTATAGAAGCATTAACGCCTGACAAAAATATACTAATATTTTTGTCAGGCGTCATCTATTTTCGTTATATTACAACGAAATGGAAATATAATACGTAATATTTTATTAATGGAATTTGATAAAATAGATTAAATTGGTTATTACTGTATTTTTTTTTAAACACACGCAGTTTTTTAATCACTAAAACTAGTAAAAAATAAATAAGTTATGAACGGATCGAAAAGATACGCGTTAGTGTTGTGATTGATACTATTTATTGCGTACTCACCATAAAAACCGAAACTAAAACTATATTTAACAATGGGAAACTTATAATATAGTATTTTTATTTAAGAAAAATAACGCCTGATAACAAACTATAGCAATATACTAATTAGTCTCTAACTTCGTTTGGTTACGGTTGGTAGACATAATTATTTTCGCTATTTATTTATCATACAGTCCTTTAAGATATGACCAAGGTGTCACTTTAGGCGAAAAGAAAAAAAAAATACATGCCAGCAATGTACGTGAAAAGTTTTATTCCCCAGGTAGTGTTTTTTTCTTTTAAATTAGTTATTTTAGTTGTAGGCAAATAATATGACCATCAAGGCACTAAATTGGTATCTACGCATGCCAAACACGCTAGTGATGCGGTCAAGATTTATCAAGAATTTTTCAACATAGGTATTTTTTTTAATTAAAAAAAAAACAGTGATTATAGTCAACAATTCCATTTCCAGAGTCCTATAATTTATTTTTAACAAGGTCAGGTGGCTATTCAAGCTCACTATCTTTACTCCTCAAAGAATAAATTATAACAATAACAGTTATTAACAGTAATATAAACACTTGAATGTATCTACATAAATGACTTAGCTCAGCTCTCGACAAATCGTCAGATGGCCGTGTGTAAACCTATGCAGCAGATACTCAATTACTTTTTTCATAAAACTAAGTGTTTACTAGTTATCTTTGAAAGGCATTTATTAACAAGACTACCACGTGACTGAGCGTTGAGTTGACGTCAGAACAAAGGAATCGGAGTCGCCGACTCGAGGCGATCAACGAAAAGAGAATCGAAACGAAACGGTTGTAACTTGGCTAGGGGGGCAGGTATCTTTCTACAGGTTAGTAAATTTTCTAGTATTATTCAGTCTATTCCTCTGTACCAGTAGTTTTGTTAATAAATGCCTAATGGTAGGTGACTGCCTGACAATAGGTGACGGTGTCTAGGCGTGACTTGGCTGTAAGATCGTTAGAATTAAGTTACCCTAACCTTGGAACGCAAATGGCAACTGCAGAAAAACAGACCGATGGGTTTTAAGATGGTAAAAATCTGACTCTCCTTTACGCTTCACCTAGAGCAGAAGATGATGATTTTTTATCCTGCCAACCCAAAAGAAGGCAAAGAAGAAACATAGGAGTGGGTTTAAGTCAGTAAAAGTCTGGCATGCCCCGGACTCCACCCAAGAACGAGAGACGTCATTGGATGATTTCCACATAAAAAAAACCTTGCTTTTCGTATCCGCTGCATAACTCAATAGATACAGCTCAGTCCATTTTCTATGTCCAAATCGGTCACAAGTTGTTAGTACTTTTGCATATTATTATAAAAATAGACAGAATAGCACAGGCCCTTATTAATTTCATCAAGTTTAATCATAACTCTTTTATCGCAGGAATAAAAAATGAAATCCGATCCGGTTCCTGATTCTGTTACCCATCCCGTTCCAGTTCCTGATCCTGTTACCCATTCCGTTCCGGTTCCTGATCTTGTTACCCATCCCGTTCCAGTCGGTCCCAGGCCGTGCCCGGTCATATGCCCGTCGTGTAAAACGTCCATAATCACCACAGTCAGCAAGGAAACCACCATGAAGACCCACTTCATGTCGTTGCTCATATGCACATTGGCGTAAGTATCAAAAGTAGTAGATATCATAACAATACAAAAAAAAACTCAATAATAAAGCAAACAACTCTGTCGCAGCCATTATAGATCTCTCACAAGCAGCTAATAAAATGGAGAGATCAATGCTCAAAATTTCCTAGCGTGATCGAATCTTGGAATGAAGATATCTGTAGAGGTTACAGATAGCCCGAGGAATCGCCAAACTTAAGTGGCAGTGTGCAGAGCATATTGTTCGCAGAACAAACAGTCGATGGGTCGAAAGGTTCTGGAGTGGCGGCGCTCCGTTTGAAGGCCTCTCACAAAATGGAGTATATTCTGAAGTATAGTATAGTCTGAAGGCCGCTAGGAGCCGCTGGACGCGAGACGAACAGGATCAGATGAAATGATGATTTTCAGCCGAAAGACGTACACCGCTAGACATTTCCTAAGAAGTGCAACAACGACCGCTTCTGTGCGACTTACATTTATCGGATTCCTGCGGCTCTGATCAGGTCATCAAATTTTTCTTGTGAGAGGCCTTTTAATGCTGCACCTTTCGGTACGCGGTCGCCATTCCAGAACCTTTCGGCTTATTGACCATCTGTTCTGCGAGCAATGTGCGTTGCTCAATGCCACTTAAGTTTGGGGATTCTTTGGGTTATCCAGCTGTCCATGAGGATATCTTCATTTATGATTTGATCACGCAAGGAAACTAAAGAATATATAAATTCATATATATAAGCTGTAACATTGTGATTCACCGTGGACCATATCTTAGTAGGCTCATTCAAAAAGAAATTGAGAAGGCTATACTCTGATGATGGCCATGAAAATAATGATATATTTCATGTTCCAGTTGCGGTCTACTATGCGCATGGATTCCATACTGCATGAACTCATGCAGGAATGCGGACCATTACTGTCCCAACTGCGGTGCTTTTTTGGGAACTTACAAGCGATAGTAGAACCATTGAACGATAATTATATAATTAGTATTTAGATACTTTTATAAAAATAAAACTTATCGACATTAATTTCGTTTTTGTTCTGTCCCTGAATCATTCGTCAGCTTTAATAAAAATATCAACGTCTTACTACTCGTGTGGGCTTTATGAAAATCTTGCTTAGCGCTAGGTCGATATTTTTTTTATTTTATTTTTTTATTCATAGAAAGAAAGAAAGAAAGAAAAACTTTTTATTTGGCGGAACAAGGCGCAAATTTAGAACTAACAGATTATTAAGTGAAAGAAATATGCGCCACATCCGCGCAAAACGGCCGAACGCTCAGCATAATGCCGTAACCACACGCAAAATGCGATGAGTCTACGGCGCTGGTTTTCAGCGTGGGCCGGTAACATGATAGGTTCGCGCTTGACCGCTATATGGATTTTATCTGATGAAATTGGTTACTACTTCTACTACATTCCTGATCTACGATTAGATTATCAACAATAACAAATTTATTCCAGAATCTTTACCGTAAACAACTGCACTGCAAAACAAAAAAACAATAGACTTGGATCGGCGATTATCAAAATGAGAAAATAGTTGAATTGTTGTAGCGCAAGGGAAGCCCGGGGTCTTGGAACGCAAGGCAAAGAAGGAATGGTTTTGTTTTAGTCAGTAAAAGTCTGACACGCCCTCGTGTTCCGCCCTAGAGCTGAAGAAGTAGTAGATGATTTACTACCTTAAAAACGTGTTATGGTTAAACCATTTGAGAACCATGTCCGTGGTGGTATTTTGAGGTCAAAACTCGACAGATTTGAGTGGATCCGTTCAGTCAGTAAAATTAAATAGAAAAGAAAGGACATTTGGGAAGGCTGCAGAAAGTACTCGAATATGTAGACAGCCACCTTAATATTACAAAAAACCACATAGCTATAGATCATTATTTTTTATAGAACAAAAGCTTGGGTCCCAGTATTGGGCACGTTTATAGATTCAAAGATTCAAACCATTTTATTTAAATAAACCATTTACAGACACTTTTGAAATGTCAAGAAGTCTGTCAGACAGAAAAAATGATGCTAATTGCACATTCCAGTGGAGAAGAATGTGCAAGAAACTCCATGGACACTCTTTCCAACCATATTGTTTGTATTACAAATATCTCGGTTACATGTTTCTTGTCGCTACTATCATATGAAAACAACGTAAATAAAATAAAAAGGAAATATAGATATTAAAATAACAACTGTCAGTTAAGAGATGACCAGTCAACTGACAGCATCCGTTCACGGACATGACGCGAATATTAGCACCACTCAGCTCAACCATTTTGGAGGGAACCGAATTATCCAACACACGCGCCACCATCAGTGAGACATTTGAGTGAGCATGACAAACTCTCAACTGCCACGCTCATTTATGTCAAATACTAAACTAAAAAAAAAATGATATACATTCGAGTATATATCGGTTAAGAACCTTAATAAGCTCATGGCTTAGTCGATATATCTGTGATCCTTAGGTAAAATGGGACAAACAAGCACATGATGCATCGCCACTATTTCAGAAAACTATAAAATCTAAAGCACCACAGGTTTTTTGGCCTAGAAATAAACTTTAGAGCTCATAATCTAGGCATAACTACCGATGAAATTGAAACAAAAAATATTTTTTTTCGGTTGTACTTCCCTGGATGAAGTCTTTCGAAAATACGAGCTATATTTCTCCTATTTTCGGGTCGATTTGACTCAAATTCTGTCCGACCAGTATGGAGCCACGTACATAGGTCTGTCGTTGACTTACTAGAAAAAAAAGATATTAGGATTTTTTTTTAGATGGGAAAATCATCTAATGACAAATCCAGCTCTTGAGCGAAGCGGGAGATAGTGTCAGACTTTTACTGACTAAAAAACCACTTCTTTGCCTTCATCCCGGGGCCCCGGGCTTCGCTTTCACACTACCCGTGGCCCCAGTAGGCTTCAACCCTGCTGGGCCCCCACGATTTGCTGACATCTCCCTGAGGCGCGCGTGGAACAATACGCGCCGTCGACGACTTGGGCTCGGTCCGGACGGTTACCGGACGGTCGGACGGCAAGCCACCCATTACTTGCCGTCCGCAAGCCCGCGCCTACGGTGGCCGGAAATCAGAATCGGAATCCCGGCGGCGGTTAGGGCGTGAGGACCGTTACCTCACGTGATCGGCTCGGGTCGAAGTTTTTGGGATAGATCAGGGATACCCCCAATAATATAATTTTTAACCAGATGCTCAAAAGAACTCTACGGCAATTTTGTAAGGTTTTCCTATTTTCTGTGTAATTTCAAGTAACTAAACCAATTAATTTGTGATAATCGTACTTAATGAGAAGTGTTTTAGATGTGCATAGCTCCTTAGTTGCAAGTAGAAAAACAGACAGTGTTGACAGTGGCCGCGGTTGTTCTTCAACATATAGGTAACTACTTTTCTCTTGCACGCGCGTGTAAGCTTCGTATTTGTTTTTGAAATTGAATTATGCTGAAAGCGATGTAATTTCTTCGTGAGTTTGAAAGGTTCTAAATGTATTACACGTTCCATTTGTGTGCCAGTGTCATAAATTATTCTAATATCAATCGTATCTAAGTTTCATTTTAAGGTTTTAAAAGACTATTTTTTTTCCACAACTATCACACAACGCCGTCTAGTCCCAAGCTAAGCAGAGCTTGTGTCATGAGTACTAGACAACTGATAAACATACTTCTATATTTCTAATATTTCTAAAAGCATACATATTATAGATAAATTACACCCAACAAATGATCGTGCTCATCACATAAACATTTGTCCTGGTCGGGAATCGAACCCACGACCTCCGGCATAGCAGTCAGGGTCACTAACTACTAGACCAACAGGCCAGTCGCACACTATCTCACTAATATAAACTAATAACACTATCTCTATATAGCAGCTGTTCCATGAGTTTTAGCACCACTACTTAACTCATCATAATCACCGATTTCTAAAGTTATTATTGTTGCTATCTAATATACCTATATATTTTTGAAGCATTAAAAAAAATCTCCATTTTCAAATACCTTGTTTACGAAATTGATATCTTAAAGATTACCAGGAGCATTGGAAACCTACATAATTATGATTTCAACTAATACTAAAAGATAAAACACTTTACCTATCTAAATTTAAAGTGCTTCTACTCGTCATGTACCTACTTACTAACGTTTAAATTAGGGTACTTTTCCATTAGCAGAATACGTAGGAAAAGATGTGTGATACCCATTAATTACACCCGAATTGCTTCATTTTCTTAGCCTCGCACAGCACAGCTGTAATAGGAAAATGCTTAGCAGAAAAGAAGTGATAAACATACAAAACAAATGATATGAAAACGAGGGCAAGTTCCCGCATTCAACGCGGTAACTCTTACGGACAAATACGCACGAATTCCGTAGTTGGCCGGTTAGGGTGTTCGTCGGTTCGAAACCGTGCCCAGAAACATGCCCGTTCTGTAAAACGGCCATCATCACGAAAGTTGACAAGAGTATACTCATACTGACATGAGCACCCACTTCATGGCATTTTGCATGTGTGTGCGTGCGTAAGTATTAATGATGATCTATTCTTGCATAATGCATGTGCCCTGCCTGCGACCACGTACCAGAAGACCTCCTACAAGGTTGGACCGATGACTTGGTGAGGGTCGCGGGAATCCGATGGATGCGAGACGCACAGGACCAGTCGTTATGGCGACACTTGGGGACGCCTATGTACAACAGTGGACGTGTTTGGGCTGAAATGATGATGATTTTATGCATTACATTATTTAAAAAAAAAATAGTAAAAGAAAAGTGTGTTGTTGCTTGTTAGTCAATCTATGTGAGTACATAAGAGTGTGTAGTTATAGTGCCAGATTTGTTCTACATATTTTGTTAAGAATTTATTTTTCTTGTGCTGGCTTGTTATTTTAGCCGTCCATAAATTTTCTAGCCTCAATGTTTTTTGACAGAAAACATTTAGAACCTTACCAGATCATTTATTTAGCAAAACATTTATGAATTAACTAGTGATTGCCCTTAAAATAAAACGCCTGCCAGATTTACCTTAGCAACAAACATTTTACAAAATTATTAAAGTTTTACAAATCAGGGTCAATAAACTTTTTCAAAAGATAAACCAGTTTTTGTCAATTAATTTAAAAAAATAAAATGTATCTATAATATACATTCGTAGACAGATGATCGCATTAAACTAAACATAATTTATGCCGTATAGTAATTTAATATCTATATTATATTATAAACCTTTCTTCTACTGGGATTTAGGCCTCTTCTCTAGGAGAGGTAATAGGCTGTAAACCACCACGCAGGCCCAGTGCAGTTTGGTGGATGTTCTAGGACATGCCGGTTTCCGCATCATGTTTTCTTTCGACGTTTTGAGAGCAACCCCCCTAGCCAAGTTACAACCGTTTTGTTTCGATTCTCTTTTTGTCGATCGCCTCGAGTCGGCCACACCTCCGATTCCTTTGTTCTGACGTCATCTCAACGCTCAGTCACGTGGTTAGAACAAAGGAATAGGAGGCGTGGCCGACTCGAGGCGATCAACGAAATGAGAATCGAAACGAAACGGTAATAACTTGGCTAGTAATAAAATAAATTACACAAAGTAATGCGCCTGACTGGGTTTAACCAACTTATAAGTCAGGCTCGTTACTACTGGGCCACCACTGCTGTTTAGCAATTTAATATGACAGATGATATCAGTCTAATTACGGCTACATTATTGTATATATTCTATATTCTTCAGCAGTTGATTCGACTACGGTCGTTTTTGAAGACTTTTTCGGTGATTTAAACCAACCCGATTTGGGTTAACCCAAATCTGGTCACACTTGACGATTGAAAAATGACGGTTCTGGGTCACAGAAACGGTAAGAAGCGTAGGAATGTGCGATTCGGTGTGCTTAAATGTACAGTAGGGCAATTTCGGGGAGTGTGCGCTGGAATTGCACTATTTAATTCCACCACGTCCGTTCCATCGTCGGAACACTAGACGTACGGCGTTGCGCCATCGGTATATGGTGGACATCTCACCCATACGTACAAAGCGTTTTGGGAACATATTTATTTTGCGTACACAGTAATTCATCAACTCGTACCGCATACCTACGGCCCATATGGTACGAGTTGCAGAAAATAAAAATAATATTATATTTTCATTGGTCAACTCGTCCAACGTTTCTTTTTGTATGGAACTTTAAATATTATCAACGTTTGGTAACACAAGATTAACAATATTTTTATTAAGGAGTGAAATTCCCTTCCAATTTCCTCGGAGTCTGTTTTTCCTGATAACTATAACCTAGTGGTCTTTAGGTCAAGCGTGAATAGGTTACTTTTAGGCAAGCGTGCTATCCATAAAAAAAAAATTTGGAACTTTTACATTTATTATGCTTATAGAGTATCTCTCTGAATAAAGTCCACAGCCACGCTTTACGTACAGTGAGCGAGTGCCAACGCACTGGCGACTCACGTTCGTCTGAGAATAATTTGAGATAAATGTAGGCCGCTGTATGTAATACATCTGTGTGCTTGCGTCTGTATTCGTTATTAGAATTTTCTTTTGGTTCTGTCAACTAGCAAATGTTTGAGGAAGCTCTTATTTATTGTCTATAGTAGTAACTTATTTCGATTCTCCTTTAAACACTGTTTATCTTTCATTTACTAACTGGTAGAAAATGCCAAAAGGCATTAAATCCGTCTTATTACAGTGTAGTTTACTTGTGCATAAAGTTTTTATTAATAAATAATATCTATCGTTTGTTATGCGGTGTCTAGTGGTTAATTATTCCATGGTTGTATGGAATAAACCTTCTGTAGTTACAGATAGTTATTATCAAGCGTTTTGGGAACACATTCATTATGCGTACAGCTAAGAAGTGGAATTTCCTGCCGGAGTCTGTATTTCCAGATAGTTACAACCTAGGGGTCTTTGAACAGGTTACTTGTAGGCAAACGTGCTCCATCGTTGGTCACATCATCGCTTATCATCAGGTGAGATGATAAGCTATGGCGGTCAAACGCAAGCCTATAAAAAATAATAATAGTAAAGAGTATGTTGGTCACTCCGAAATTGGCGTTCGAACTTTTGCGTATACTCGAAAAAATACGTAATACGCATTCGATATAATTAAAATTCTTAAAAAAAAAATGACTGTGCAGCCAATACTTCAAAGTTCGGAGCGTTCAAGATATTTCAGACGTAGTTCGGGATATCTCGGTAATAACTCGAGTTTTTTCGTTTTCTAACGTCACAGGTTTGTTGGTATTGACACATTTAATAAACACCCACTTCAAAAAAAACACAAGTGAACATGATATTAGTAGCAAGATAATTGAATAGGGTATTTTACTCTATACAAGAAAAAATCGAAATATATGTTATTAAGATAGCTTAGGTAAAATGCAGTCGGTAAGTGTTAATTTTAGTTCATAAAATAACAAAACAAATTTTAAAATTCAAACCAAAGTTTTCTGTTTTTATTATCTGTTCTTTATCGCCTTGAAATAGTAGCCACCATGTTTTACGTCATTTGGCTGTGTAAACTAAAGTGACAGCTGTCAACTGTCAACTGATCGGCCATACTGAGCGCATTTGTTTACCCAGTCAACTGACGTCACGACCAGAGTAAATATGGCGTTCACTGCTTTCTACATTTTCGTCAAATACGCGCGAAATTTGAAAATGTAAATTTTAAATGTATTTTTAGGGTAACTTAATAAAAATTTTGTGTTTTTTTTTTGGCGGTTTATTAAAACTATGGTATCTAATTGAGACACTTTTCAAAAATGAGTGTAATAGCCTATTGACGAGGGTACGATTGGCGCAGTGCTTGAGTGCTACGCTGCGTGTTGCAAGTTTGATTCCCGCACGGAACAAATATTTGTATGGACCTGAGATCGGTGTTTAGGGTTTAGGTGTCTTGTGTATGTTTGTGACCGCACCCATGATACAGAATTAATTCCTGGTGTGAGGCAAAGAACTTAAGAAAAAAAAAATACCGTTGTTTTCCTGACTGAAAAAGCTGTCACGAATTATTATTTCTGTTTAGAAGAACTGAACCATTTAAATGCTTTGAGCGGTAGTTTTACAATCAAGGGATAAATATCGTACTTTTTTATTTTTTTTTCTTTGGCAACTGAACCGGTGTCGACTATTCTGCCAGTGTCAAAATATCGTACTTAAATGTATTGTTTCAAGATAGCATTTGACGTCTGCATCACATGTCATATTAACAAATGTCTAAAGAATAATACCCAAATTAGTTTATAGCTCTTCCCCAAGCAATAATCGGAATACAGATCTATGTATTCCGATTATTGATCTATACTAAGCGATTCGCTTCGTCGTTTATACCGCGTACATCGAGGGACTGGAACAATTTGCCTGCTGCGGTCTGCCCGTCCAACTATAATTTAGGTGCCTTCAAGGCTAGAGTGAATAGGCTCCTAGTGCGCCTCACCATCAATGATTGCATCACTGCTTAACATCAGGTGGGATCGCAGTCAAGCACTGGTTTATATCAAATAAAAAAAAAAAAACCATTTTTATCGTGGACATCAAGATGACGAGTGTACCTCAAAAAACAGTGATTCTAAACACATGAAAGCAATGTTTTAGCAATGTGAGGAATGTACGTAAAATTTAAATCAAGGTGCTTTTATAAAACTAGAGTTATTTAAAAAACTTGGTGAGCCACCTGTCTGATATCAGAATGACGGGTGTATTTTTAATTAAAGCAAATTAGTTGCCATCTAAGTATGAAAACACTAGGGTAGCAATGTTGCGGCAATGTGCTTGAACGTACCAAAAGCAGAATTAGAAAAGGTTTAAAATTAATTTTGAAAATAAAAATTCTAGATTTAAACTCCTACTTATTCACTCGTCATCCTGATGCTCACGATAAAAATAGTTTTTTTTATTTTTATTTGATATAAACCAGTGCTTGACTGCGATCCCACCTGATGGTAAGCAGTGATGCAATCATTGATGGTGAAGCGCACTAGGAGCCTATTCACTCTAGCCTTGAAGGCGTCATATAAAGCACGGGTTCACAAGTTATAGTACGATATACATGTTAGCTCTCTACTGATATTTTTCATACATTTTATAGTTTTCAGACCACTTTGCTATTAGTTATTCAATAGGCGCTTCTTTTTCATTCTTGAGGAATGGAGGCCTATGTCACGGTTTTTTTCAAAATCGGTTCATTAGTTCCAGAGATTACTTCCTACAAACAAAATCACAAACTTTACCTCTTTATAATTATATATAATAGGTATATATATTAGTGTAGTTATCAAACATGTGCTAAGATGCAGTGTCAGAATTGTAAGAACGGAATGCTAGTCGTGAGAGAAGATTTTTGAATGTGGTTAGAGTAGAAAGAAAATAACTAAGTGTGTATATGTTGTACCTATAAATTTTGTGTTATGAAGGAGACAAAATTGGCTCCAAATTGTTTGTGTGAATAAACACATGGTGCTGCTCGTCAGTTCTCTTTTCTTGGCTTGAACTTGGTTTATAATACTGCCGCGTGTTTAGGGCAAAAGAAAGGTATGTCATACCCGTCTTTTTTAAATATTTTCTATATTATCCTATCCACCCTTAGGATGAAAGTAACTTAAAACAAAATTCATATAAAATTGTGATTGCTTGCTGTAAACTGACCTCAAAATGCCCTCTCTACAAAACTACAACATTGCGGTGACAAAGAGCTCGAATCATGAGTAAGAAAGTAAAATGAAGAGATGCATTTAAAACTCAAATCAACACTGTAAATTTTAAAGATGTCTGGATATTTAAATGTCTGGTTTATTTACCACAAAACTTAATTTTTAAGTACGGTCACCTATTTGTATCTATTTGATATTGTTGATGACGCAAGAGCAGAAAGAAAAGGAAGCTAGTAGACAGAAATAAGAAGACAAGATAGACACCTCTAAGCATTTAAGAAACCAACAAAAAGCACAGCACAGCATATACAGGAAATGAGGAACCGCTGGTTGTGACCTGTATCAAAAGGCTAAACAAATTGGTTATTTGACTTAATTATCTACACAAAAATGAGTTAGAAATGTGCCTATTTCACACGATCAATTTTAAACTAAAGTTTCAGTGTGATTCAACTTCAACGCGGATATTTATTAGACAGATCGAGTGAAACAAAAACTAAATAATAGAGCCCACAAAACTTCCTTGTTTGGTGCCAATGACCTTGACCTTGATTGGGGACGCAGGCGCGGAAGACTTAATGACGTCATGGAAGGTGCGTAGCCCCCAATTTAGCCGGTGTCAAGCGATGCGTCATTCTTTACTTTGCTGGATGTATTGGGATAATGATTTGTTTTCATGGGGTCGACCCACGACAACAGGGAAATTGATGGTTAATGTTATTAGTGACTATAGTCACCGTAAATTGATGTTTGGACTAACAATCTTCTTTACATAGCCTCTATATATAAAAAGCAAACTCCTGACTCAGTCACATATTCGTCAACGTTCAGTTTTTAAGGGTTAAGAACCCTTGAACTTATAACATTGAAATTTTATACAAAGGTCCCTTATATTATATACATATACCTAGTGTATATGTCGTGGCCAGATCTTGAGAATTTATGACTTCATGATGTGACTGGCCATATTATGAAATGGTTGCATTTCATAATATGGCCAATTAAAACTGGCCAGATCGTTTAAACGTCAACGTTTGATGATATTACGATCCACGTTTGGCCATATCATTAATTTAGGATTAATGGACTTTTTTACAGGGACTTGGGGCACCCCGACTCGGGCAGGTTACGTTAGGTTAGGTTAGAATACAGACCCCGCCATCGCCTTCATGGTTACTTTTTTTTAACCACCCAGAAAAGCATATTTTAGTGCACAATGTAGTATTTTTTGATGGAACAGAGGCATATTTTGTAGTAGAAAAAAGAAATAAATTAAGGAACAGTTAAATACTACCTCAATTAAAATCGTATAGGTATAATGTCGTAGGCAAAACTGTACTACACTGCATTCAAACTGCTGATTGACTCCAGGCTCGTATTAGTTGAATCAAATAACGCAGCTTTGTATCGTAATTGTATTTCATTATACTTTTATCTTCCATTTGAAAACAAATCGAAATCAGCACCTCTACCGGTGGACGACATCTATTTTACGATATGACCAGCCATGTTTGACCATATCATGAAATAATCATGCGTTTAGCTGTTCATATCGTTAAACGCAGCGTGTTCATTGATTTGGCTTGCCCGTGTCATGATGTAGCCAGCGGTCAAGGTTCTATACCATGAAATGCCACCATTTCATGATATGGTCGATCATATCATGAAGTGGTCAAATTTTCGATCCAGTCACGACATTTAGAAAAAGAATAAGAAAACGATTTTTCGAAAATCACCCCTAAACGAACGAAACGGGGCCGGGGGTCCAAAGTTTGTATGGAGAAACTTACTTTCACGCAGGCGAAACGCAGGTAAAAGCTAGTCAAAAAGAAAATTTTTAATACTTTCAACGTCTATTTACTCGTATTTATCCGCTAACTGTCATAAACCACGCAACATATTTCGATGTGATTTCCACTAATTAAAAAGCAAATAAGTTTATCTAGGACGTTATTGACCTCGAGAAGCACGTAAAGCTGTTGGTCCCGGTTGTCATTCGTAGATTTTTGACAGTCGTTACAGGTAATGTGTGGAAAATGTTATGGTTATTACATTGATTTTGTTATGTATACGTACTAATAAGTGTAATATATATTGTAATATCGTTTTTTTTCTTAATAAAATAAAATAAATAAATAAGTAATCAGACTCTAGAAATGACCAGGTATCGTGTTGCCCAGTAACTAGGTTGTGCAAGTTAGATGGGCAGTAGCTCCACGTAAAACACAGGTATTCAACCGCAGTTTGGCTGGTAAATAACGCCAAGCTAAAGAGATGATGTCTTTATGAGTGGCGTTTAGCGGCTGTATTATGTATTCACAAATTGATTCCTAGTGGTTGTTGTGATATCAAATGGGCATAGTTTTTTATCGCAAGTGTCTGCACAATACTTGGGACCATTGAAATAGGTACAAGCTCGGTAAAATGGAGTTGATCATTTTATTGTAGAATTGACTAGAGCAGTGGTGGCCGAGTTGTAAAGAGCAATGGTCGCCGAGTGGTAACGGCCCCGATTTACGAGTTGTAGGTCGCGGGTTCAAACCCAGCCAGGCGAATTACTTTGTGTAATTTATTTAATCACCACTGCTCTCAAAACGGTGAAGGAAAACATCGTAAGGAAACTGGCATGTCCTAGAACCAAAAAATTCGAAGACATGTGACATTCACCAACCCGCACTGGGCCCGCGTGGTGGATTACGGCCCATTCTCCTAGAGAGGAGGCCTGAGTCCCAACAGTCGGAAAATTAAAAGGCTGATTATGCTATGATTATGCTATTGATTACCTCAGCGATGTTTACAGAAAAGGCTGACTAGATACTTTAGTAACCAAATACTGCAAAAACATTAGAATGTGTTCTGTGCTAATTCTAACGGATTACAAAGTATTTAATATCATAATCTAAATCCTAAACTTGACACTGGTGAAATGCACAAATAGTGCGAAAATTAAAACTGTAGGAACTGAAAGTTTGTGACTTATGTGGAATTGCGCAGGTATGTTATCATCGGGTCAAATGCTGGGTTCGATTCTTTCTCTCGCGTAACATAACTATTATTTTAAGCTATAAGCTAAAACTCTTTAAGTCAAGAGTGAATACGATTACTTGTAGGTAAGCGTGCTCCATCGTCGGCTAAATCATTGCTTACCATCTGGTGAGATAGTGGTCAAATGCGGCTCGCATTAATTCACTAATAAATAATAATATAAATATCGATAAAAAAGTAATTTCCTCCACTTTGTCTCGAGTTTTCCTGTCAGTTGTCATGGCTACGCAGTTGATTGGGGTGGATGAAGTTAGAGAACTTAGAATATAGGCCCTACCAAAAATATATTCGTAAAAAAAATATCGTACAAAATTAATCACACTATTATTAGGTAAACTGGTATAAATTGGAAGATCCATCCAGCTATTCTGTATTGGGTTCTATAAATAATATCTTTCCTGAGCAATACGGACTAGGGAACTAGCAATTACGTCATCCGATAGTCTGCCGCCAATATGACGTCACAAATTCATTCTTTTTACAAAATAATCTATTTTTTATATGTGGAAGCACATTAGTGGGGCAAGGTCGGTACACACTGTAGCGTGTTGACATGTAATTTATTTTTATTGTACTGAAATGGTTTTTTTACACAAATATATGAAACTAGTTATTATCTTGTTGCATCTTTTTCGTGGTTTTCCTAACAACAGCCAAGCATTTTTTCCTTTTTAGGAAAACAAGTTGCAAGGGGCAGTGAACATTGATGTAACTTTTTACCAGTGAACAAATTTTGACAAAATCGGATCAGTACTACAAACAAACTAACAATTTGAGCTATTGGTAATTAGTTCTCAGTAATAAAGTTCATTTATTTTTTGTTAAGTAGGTTACCACGATACACAACAATAGTTCATAAAGACCAGTAACAGAAATGGCACAAATAAAAACAAAATGAAACCATTTCAGCTCATAAAAATGATTACTAGGAAAATAAAATTAACACTGAAATGGATTATTTTTGAGATTTTATCAGCTTTTAACAAATAACAGGCTGGGACGTATTTAATCCTAGGAATCACGAAGAAAAGGTTAACGAACTTTATTATTTATTAACTAAGAATGCCACTAAGATTTCAACGAGCTGTAATTTATGACATCTCGTGCCTATTTAGAACTACAAGAACAAAATAAGTTTTTAAATAAATTCCATGTGTTTTTTGCAATGCATTTTTCATGATCATTCTAATGGTCCACCATGTACCGGTGGCGCATTGCCGTTGGTGGACATCCCATCTATACGCACGAAACTTTTTGGGAACACATTCATTGTGCGTACAGCTAAGGAGTGGAATTCCTTGCCGGAATCTGTGTTTCCTGATGGCTACAACCCGGGAATCTTTAGGTCGAGAGTGAATAGGTTATTTCTAGGTAAGTGCGCTCCATCATCGACCGCATCGTCGCTTTCCATCAGGTGACATAGTGGTCAAGAGCGAACCTATCAAGAATAAAAAAAATGTTCTTATGATCGTTATTTGCTAGAAATTGTTTTTGATTGATTTGCTTTCACGAAGGGAAACTCGAAAATTATTCTACAACACAATACTTCCGGATGTAAAAATATCTGTACTACTCAATCTAATGTATTCTTACAGACTTTCACATTATAACATTAGTAGCATTAGCATGTTTTCTAGATTCAATAGACAACAATTGAAAGAAAGAAAAAGAATTTATTTGGAACAGCGCAAGGCACAAACACAATATAGGGTAAACACTAAACAAAAATAAAAAAGAAGCAAAATTGTAGTTGTGTGCCTCACGGCTGCACCAAAATAGGTCCAGTTCAGCATGAATATCATTGGTTATACGGTTCATTTGTCAAAGAATCATTGATTAATTTTGATTGGGCAATTTCCAATGACCTTGTACTTTGCACTGTTGATGATATACAAACATAGCTGCAGTCAAAAATCCGGGACACCTTATTTTTTAAACATATTTAGGAATATTTATTAGAATATAAACCAATAAATGTACATAAATGGCTTAAATATTAACTGACTATGACTATTTAAGTATTTATAATTCTTACTATGTCCTACAACATCATCATCTTCTTGCCCTTATCCCGTTTTATTTAGGTTCGGCGAAAAACGTTTTTTTTCTTCCGATCTGTCTTGTAACCCGTCATGCTATCACTAACTAAGTTACTATTAAGTTACTTTATAAGTTTTTGTTACTATTTTGGTGTACAATGAAGTTTTATTCTATTCTATTCTATTATATTCTAACTCCCTTTTCTTTGATATCACTTCTCACATAATCCATTCGTCTTTTCTTTGGCCTTCCTCTCCCTCTCCATCCATCCACATGTATACTCATAACTCTTTTAGTAACATGCATTTCATTCTTCCTCTTTACATTGCCATACCAAGACAAACGATTCCCTTTCAACTTTTCAGTCACTGGCGCCACTTTCAAACTTCCTCTAATATAATAATTTCTCATTTTATCCACAATAACTATACAAAATCAAATAAAATTAGGCATCCAGTAGAGAGGCGTAATTGGACGCCTTGGAAGTGCATTTATGTAGGACCACATCGCTGTCGTTTGGACACGCTGGATCCGTGTCTAGAAAACTGGCATCATTGCCACGTTTAATGGCATTGCTAATGGCCAAGAACGAGTAGTTATCTATCATCAATTCATCAGTCATCGGAATGAATCTAGGAAGGAAAAAAAGCAAGAAAAAAATCCTAGCGAGATGGCGATAACTTCACCTAGTGTGTGCCGTCACAAACGATGACTCACTTTAGTTGTAAGTACTAATGAAACGAATCGTGCTCAGCCGACTACAGCGAGCTCTTTCGACTCAGTAGCGTGTTGATATTGGTAGAGGTTACCCGCTCCATATTGTTATTAAACAAGTGTATTCTCTGTTGTGTTAACGTTTAACATTTTAACTAGGTAAGTGATGTGTATAAGTTACCTATTTAATCTTTAAGAGAGTTTAGTTTACCGTCCTTTTTTTTTTGTTTGTTCTATTAATACAATTCCGATCGACACGGAAGTGTACGAGGTTATGATCTTAGATCGCGCGGTGTAGGTAACGTTATTCAAGAAGTTCTTAGTAACTATGTGGTTTACGAATGTGGTCGCCGCATGGTTCGTAGTGAAAGTGAGAGACAACAGAGTGTTGACACTAGTCTACGAGTGTCTATGGGTGGTTTCTCCACCCACTATTACGTCAGCTGCCTGTAACATATTTGTCGGGACTACGGGAGTGCCGTTAAGTGATTAAAGTAATTAAGAAGTCTCGACCTCGTTGTCTTTTCCATCGCAAGGTCACCAACAACAATAATCTGGATCTATCTGGTTCTAATCCGTGTAATCTAAAAACGTACGTTGCTATTGAAAATGTTAGGAATACTCGTATAGGCGTAAGCTAGTCATGCGTAAACGCTTGAACGGTTTTGAATATATTGTGGCATGCAGATGTAACGTGTCCTGGATGACCTAACAAATAGGCAAGTCTGACAGTTTGTCTACCCGCACGTACCTACTACTACCGAGACCTACTTCCCAATACCGAGAGTCAAGTAGAAATACGAAGAAGAACTTGATATTCTAATGGTGCGTTTACACATGGGCCCAACCTCGACCAATCGCCATTGTTTAAACGGGGTTTCCCCGTTTATAAAATAGCTAGGGATAGCGATTTGCCGAGGGTCCACGTGTAAACGGGGCATAACCTTTCTAAGTATTTAGTGACGCGTTGTTTATCTAAGTCCAATCGCAATTATATATAATTACTTACCTACCTACATTTTTCTCTTTCAACGATAACATAAAATTGTTTGTACTGTTTTATATACCTATGTAGATAGGTATGTATTATTCAAATACTTATAAAGCCCTTGTTAAAACAGCAGTTTTAATCTGCATATTTGCAAATTTTTCATTATACCCACAAGTTGATTGAAGTATGATGCTTGCTGTGAAACAGAGCATACTGACAACTGGTATTGTCTATTTGGTTTGAGGCTGCGGATAAAATATGTGTTCATATAATAATAATATTCCACAACTATCACACAACGTCATTAAGTCTCAAACTAAGCAGAGCTTATACTATGAGTACTAGAGAACGGATAAACATACCTACTTAAGTACTTATGTATTTCTTTTTATAGATACTTTACACCCAGATACAGAACAAATGATCGTAATCATTACACAAATATTTGTCTTGGTGGGAATTGAACCCATGACGTCCGGTACATAGTAGGTACATAGTAAGGGCCACTAACGACTAGACCAACCGGCCAAAGTTGTTTACATATGGGCATCGTGACAAGCCTACAACCTGTTTTAAAACCGGTTTTTGTCTTTACTAAGTTGACTATCATGAATTAGTTTTCCTCATTAACTTTTTTTCTTGACTGGTAATTCCTGACTATTTGTACCTAATGGTTTCTAGGAAGAGTGCTCAATCACCGTTCTAACGTTACAGTTAGTTTGAAAGAGTTACTGCGGCCCTGAAACGCAAAGGGCAACTGAAGGAACACGTGTGGGTTTTCGTCAGTACGAGTCTGACCGTTTTGCTCCACCCGTAGCATAATCAACCTTATAATGTTCCTACTACTGGGACTTTGGCCTCCTCTCTAGGAAAAGGAATGGACCGTAATCAACCACGTGGACCCGGTGCGGTGTGAATGTTACATGTCTTCAAATCTTTGGTTCTAAGACATGCCGGTTTCCTCACGATGTTTTCCTTCACCATTTTGTGAGCAGTGGTGATGAAATAAATTAGGCAAAGTAATGCGCCTGGCTGGGTTTGAACCCGCGACCTAGGTACAACTAGTAAATCAGGGCTTTTAACACTCGGCCGCCGTCCACTGATCCACCCGTATCGAGCAGAATTATTTAATGTTAAGCCACACAAACAAAAGTAATAATTGGTTGTTGATTTTTTGCTACTATTTATTTAATTATTTAACGATTTATATACACACACAAAACAAAATATTAGAAGAAAAACCAGAAAAATAGGTACATAGATTATCGAGAGATTAAGTGTACCTACAATATTATTCTATTATCTTTGATAAGTGTTTTTTTTTTTTATAGTTTTATCGTATTTAGATAACGAAACTAATCACGTACTGTATGTATTTGCCAAGCCGGTACAAGTGGCTAGCCAGTGAAAAATAAAATAATGTGCCATTTATAGATTGATAAATGAGCATGGTTCATGAATGGAATTTTAATGGAACTGACTGAAAAATAGGGATCTTAAATTAAACCAAAGTACTTTTAATTTAGTTGTTGAAAAATCTACTTGCAATCATACTAGTGCCTAGTGTGAGTTTGTCAAATAGGAGTTTATTGGCCCGCTCCCGCTCCCGCTCCCGAACCAATCAGAGAGCCAAACGCAGTAAATGTTTTGATCGCATTAACGTTAAAACAAGTAAAACAACTACTACTACAACTTTGATTGGCCTGTTGGTCTAGTGTTTAGTGGCCCTGACTGCTATGCCGGAGATCGTGGGTTCGACTTTGGGTGGGAGCACCCAGGAGAAGTGTTTGTGCGAGGAGCACTATCATTTGTTCTGTGTCTGGGTGTAATTTATCTATAATATGTATGTATTTAGAAATATTTAAGTATGTTTATCATTTGTCTCGTACTCATAACACAAGCTCTGCTTAGCTTGGAGTTGTATGATAGTTGTGAAAATTATTATTATTACTCGTATAACTCGCAATCAGCCGACAGCATAACAGCACGCCTGCTATATTCCCCAAAAGGGTGTGGCAGTGGCACACCCAATCTGTCAGTTATTAGACTAAATCTATTTGGTCATCTACCTGGCATAAATCCAAATATTGGGTCGGTAGGTAGCTAAAAATACGGTACCAAAGAATTCGAATATTCCGCTTTGTAATGAGTTGCAGCTTATTTTTTATGAACAATTGGCACTTTTTTGGCAGATAACTTTGATGTAACATTAAAAAAATCGATTACGATTGACTTTCAAGGCAATGTTACAAGGCCGAATTCATTTGTTTCCTTGCATCAACCTTTTTTTGTGTCTATGGTACTTTACCGTGTTTGTGATCTGTGCAGCATTCACATAATATTAAGCATCGATTATCATTTATTTTCTAGGTTAGTATTTTGTATATTTTGAAGTTAAAATTACAATCACAGAAGACCTTCTGCAAACTTCTCAACGTGAAAATTCAGGCGAAGCAAGGTTGAAGTGAACAACTGTTCCTCAAATGGCGTTCTCACGTCGTACTTAGTTTTTATGAACTTTAGCATTGAACTGTCAATAAAGTAGGAACTATAAAAAAAAAAAAAAACTACACTCATAAAAAGTATTTAAAATCAGATTGCGACTTGAATTTCAACGAGGATTCTCAGAGAAATCACTTCATCGTTGTTATTATTACAAGCTTTTATTTAGTTACACCTGTCCAGATGTTTATTTGTCTGTAATCAAATCTTACACATTACATTTGATCCACTTCCCGGTTACCGATGGAGCTGAAATTTTGCATGTATGTGTAAATCAGACGACAATGCAAAATTATTATGACATGGAGCTGATCTGATGATAGAACCGGAAGGTGGCCATAGGAACACAGATAACCCTATTGAGTTTGAGCTTTTTGGGATGGTCTTGACGAGTATTAATTATATAGATATATACCGCGCTATAAAAGCTTGCTATGAAAAAAATATTTTCATTGAAAACTGGTTTTATATTACTAACAAAAGTAAAGAGATTAGAAACATTGAATAGACGGCTGTCCGATGTTCCAGCAGACATTCAATAGATAGGTATAACTAGCTTTTGCCAGCGGCTACACCCGCGTCCTAATAGGTTTCTCTGTACAAACTTTGGACCCCCATTTCATCCCTTTAGGGGATAAATTTTTGACAATCCTTTTTTAGTGCTCGCCTACGTCATAAATGAAAATATTGTGCAAAATTTCACACTCCTAGTCCCAGTAGTTTTGACTGTGTGGTGATATGACAGTCATTAAGTTTCTTTTTTTAAATTTAAGTGAATGACGTTCAAGTGTCGCGAAAAGAATTAACAGAAAACAATTCTATGAAGCGATGAATAATAAGTTTTAAAAACAATTGGTTCAAATCAATGATTATTAGCTCATGTTTTTCTGGCATTACTCACTTAAGTGAAGTATTGTTTGAAGTTTGACTGACTAGTTTTATATTGGAATTCATCATTTCTCGAGGTCGCGAGTAGCATCTGTCAAATAAAAGTCAAATTTTGTGATGAGTTATATTATTTTTAAATTACATGATCTTGTGTTACTTGTAAAGTATAAGTGCAAACTATATACTCGTAACTAGGTACAGGTATTTCCTTGCCTGACATACCTCACCCGATCTTGATTTCTAGCCACCGTAGGTGCGGATTTACGGACGGTGAGCAATGGGTAACTCTCCGTCCGGCTGTCCGGTAAAAATGAAACCCGGGTTGTAGGCGCGTTGTGTTCCACGCCCGCCTGAAAATGTCAGTTAGGTTGACGGGGCCAGTTAGAGCCGATCCAGCCTTGGCAGACGGCTGTGAATTTTTCGAAGGGGTTACCGTGACTCTCGCAAAAGGAAATTGAAGAAATACTGTGGGTTTTATTCAAAAAAGTGTGACACCCTCCCACTCCCAAGTAAAAAAAAGATACAGGTAATTAAGAAAATATATGTAATAGGTTGTTGTCTCCAAGATATAAATATGTAAGAAAGGTCAGGGTTTAGAACTTAGAAATCACACTACAATACATATTATTAACATACAGAGCAACAAAATTATAGTCATAACAATAATTATGATAGTTAGCATCCGGCTAATTCCGCTGTCGTCAGTCAACGGGAAAATGATAAAGAACAATATTAAATTGTACATAAAATACCTAATGTTTATAAAAACTAATAATATGACCATAGAGATTAGAGTGCCTATTGTGATTTTGCTTTAGGTTAAATGCGATTGACACGTTTACCGCGTTTGGTTCTCTGATTGGTTAAAAGCTTGGAAAGGGCCAATCGGAGCGCTGAACGTCACAAAGGTGTCGATACGTTAACTTAAAAAAAACTCGAATAGGGCACCCTAGGGTCCTTTTTACGAATTGCCATTTTGTTTTAGGATAACAAATAGGTACTCAAAAGTAATCGTAATAGGTTTAGATCTGCCAAAGATCCAGCCCCCCTAGCCAAGTTACAATTGTATAGTTCGCGCCGAACGCCTCGAGTAGGCCACGCCTCCGATTCCTTTGTTCTGACGTCATTTCAACGCTCAGTCACGTGGTCAGTAGGCGTGGCCTACTCGAGGTGTTCGACGCGAACGATACGATTGTAACTTGGCTGGTCAGTCAAGGTTACTCAACCAAGTCGAAGCCAAAGTTCAAAGAGAAACAAATTAAAAATGTTCTTATGTCTGCTTTAAAACAATACATTTGTTTGGTTGGTGGTTTAAATTAATATTATGACTGTTTTATTAGCTAACACAGCAATAAATTTTAGAACAATTTCTGGAATGACCTTGCTGAATATTATGTCGTATCCGGGCGGCAATATAATTAACCCGTCAATTTGGCTGTTTAGTGGCTGTAGGCTAGCAACAAACATATATGAACAACTAAATGCTGCTAACAGCTTCACCCGTGTGCAAGTGAAAATCTGAAGATATCACAATACCGGGATAATAAATATCCTATGTGCTTTTCCAAGACATGGTTCACCCGTGTGCCAAATTTCATCCAATCCATTCAGCCGTTCGAACGTGATGAAGTAACAACACACACATACACACTCACAAATACTCGCCTTTTTAATACATATTAGAATGATATGAATATGGATCTTAACCTGAATATCTAGTGCTAGTGTGTAGTGGTTTTATGTTGAACTTTTTTCGTTCACAGTTCGTAAATAAATTTCTTGTTTTGCTCACCATAATAATTCTTCGATTTGACAGTATGACGTGACGTCACAACATGGCAATCGATCCTATTCTTATTTAGAACGCATTGTATGTCGCGGTTTAAAACCCAGCTAGGCGCATTACTTTGTGCAATTTATTTCATCACCACTGCTCTCAAAACGGTGAAGGAAAACATCGTGAGGAAACCGGCATGTCCTAGAACCAAAAATTGAAAGAAATGTGACATCTACCAATCCGCACTGGGCCCGCGTTGATTATACGGCCCATTCTCTCTCCTAAAGTGTAGGCCTGAGTCCCAGCAGTGGGAACATTATAAGGTTTATTATGCTTATGCTATAAGGAAAATTATTCAAAAATTTTCCTTTTATAGGTGTGCTATTATATCAATATAAACATTGCTATCTACATATATCAGATTAGATGAAGCTTACTTTTTTATTGCAAACACTTGATATAATAAATCTGTAGAAGTTTTTAGTTGTGCGCGCATCACGTAAAATGTACAAAATCGATGTAGATAACTTTTATACATTAAAATTATGTGATATACTAGCGGTCCCGGCAGACGTTGTTCTGCCCAAAAGCGGGAATTAGTAAAAAAAAAAAAATTACCCTACTCTACCCTACTCTACCCTACTCTACCCTACTCTACCCTACTCGTTAAAAAGTACCCTATGTCCGTCTCCTGGTTCTAAGCTACCTCCCCACCAATTTTCAGCCAAATCGGTTCAGCCGTTCTTGAGTTATAAACAGTGTAACTAACACGAATTTCTTTTATATATATAGATTACTTAGGTTTTGTGTCATCGCAATCGGTTGACTATATCGAATGATATACTACATTCATTGACTGTTAAGGGGTGCAAAGTTCGCTGAGTTAGCTAGTTTATAATTTATAATAAAATGCTTACATGAGAGTATAGTAGAATCAGTATCAGAACTTCAAATAACGATAAAATAAAATACCTACGTGATACCAGATATAGAAACTGTAAGTCATCGAAATTAACTATTGTGTAACTAATAGTCATTTCATACAACTGTGTGATTTGTTTGATTTGACAATTTTAATGGTACTTCATTCAATACTTAACGGCACGGATGGTACTTCTTTTTTTTTCTTTGGGAAAATCTTCTAATGACATCCGCTCTTGGACGGAGCGGGAGATAGTGTCAAACTTTTACTGACTAAAAACCCACTCCTGTCCCTTCGTTGCCTTTCATACCAGGGCCGAGTCTTCCTTTCAGAAACAAACCCTTGGCCCCAGTAGACTTCGACCCTGCTGTGGGCCCCTACGGTTTGCTGACATTTCATTGAGACGCGCGTCGACGACTTGGGCTCGGTCCGGACGGTTACCGGACGGTCGGACGGCGAGCTGCCCATTGCTCGCCGTCCGCAAGCACACGCTTACGATGGCCGTTCCCGTGCACGTGCGGCTTCCTCCGTACTATAAAGTTTGAGTTGCAATTCGTTTAAGTAACTAGAGTGACGCTCACTGTTCGCTGAGGTCAGTCTCGGTGCTTGTGCTTTGCTCATCATACATTTTCTTTACAGAAACTCACCATGAATATCGTACCAGTTGGTCCCGAGCCCTCCCAGATCACCTGCCCATCGTGCCGAGCGACTATCGTCACGAGGGTGGAGAGAAAAGCCACCACAAAGACCCATGTGATCGCACTGCTTCTGTGTTTGTTCCTGTAAGTACACTTTATGCATTAACCTTTATAACAAGTCACCGAATACCTACGCGATAGGCGCTTGCGTAGGTGGTAATCAAACCAGTATACACTGGTCTCGCATTCTTGAAACTGTCTGTACAATGGTAGGCCAGCTCAATGTCAGTGTGCTGCTTTTGTATACACTGGCAAGTGACTTGTTATGACAGTAACGCTGCTTTTGGACTAATGTTTACAAAGGTGTTGAAAATTAAGAGACTGATGACGTTGAATCTTGGTAGCTCAATTTCTTTATGGTTATTTATGTAAATTGACACTCGCAACGAGCAAGGTTGTAACATTAATTCAGTCATTTTTTAAAATGAACCTTAAGTGATAGTGCCGTATTTGAATTTTGTTTGAACTGTAATCCGAGATACTGCCTTGTTTGATGCGGGTGTCGTAAATGTTAATGAACACGGATTTGGAATCAGACCAGTAGGTATTATAATACCTACTATTATAGCTTCTGCCAGCAGCTTCGCCCACGCAAAAGAAGGTTTATTCGTGTAAACTTTGGGCCCCCATTTCATCTTTTTAGGGGATGAATTTTGAACTAATCTTTCTTAGTGCTCGCTTACGTCATAAAATGAAACATTGTGCAAAACACTTAGGTACCTAGTCCCAGTAGTTTCTGCTGTGCGTTAATAGGTATGTCAGACAGATGTTCCCACTACTGGGGCTCAGGCCTCCTCTCTTAGAGAGGGAATCGGCCGTAATCCACCTCGCAGGCCCAGTGCGGATTGGTGGATAAAGCATTTATAATTTTTGATATAAAAGCGAAAGGTTGTATGTGTGTTACTCCTTCACGCTCAAACTTCTAAACAGATTTGAATAAAGTTTGGCACACGAGTAGACAATAGCCTGGAATAGTACATAGTAAGTGTACTTTTTATGGTTTCGAGACCATGATGCGCAAAAAAGCAGCTACTGGCCCGTATGCGGAATAGCAACAACAGAATTTTGCACGCAAAAAGTCAATGGATCATATTATCACATCTTGTGTAAGTGTGGCCAGTCATGGTAAATCATCATCATCATCATCATCATTATTTCAGCCGAAGGGCGTCCACTGTTGGACATAGGCCTCCCCCAAGCGTCGCCCAAGACCGGTCCTGTGCGTCTCGCATCCATCGGATTTCTGAGTCCCTGGTCAGGTCATTGGTCCACCTTGTGGGAGGCCTTCCAACGCTGCGTCTTCCGGAACGCGGTCACCACCCCACAACCTTTCGTAGCCATCGACCTTCTGTTCTGCGTGCAATGTGCCCTGCCCAAATGATGGTAAAATAAATATGTACTAGGTTAAGAGTTCCTGAAATAAAGTTACTATTATCCTAGGAATATGTTCCCTTGGGATCACAAAATGCCAAACGAAAGTATTGGCAGCATTACGATATCTAATCTGTGCATTAACGTCAACAATAGTTTAGCCAAATGTGGTACGTTATCAGTATTTTTTTGGTCCCGAACCACCCACCAATTGGTTGACCTAACCAAGGTCAGATCAAGGCAAAAGGTAGGTGGATACTTGTCTCATATCTCTAGTCTTTTCCTAACTAGCTTAAGGTCAGCTTCTAGTCCGTCTGAATACCCGTGTTTTTAAATGAAGCGACTGCCTATCAGACCTTCACAACCCAGTTACTGGTGAACACGATACTTCTTGGATAGACTAATGGTCAGAGTTTCTGGCGTCTGGCTATCTGTAATGACTTTCAAAGGTCTATTAATGGGAACCGATACTAACGGCTTCACGTTCTAGTTGAGGCACAGGGTGTCAGTAATATATTACGTCCCAGCTGCTGCACTGTTGTAAGTTCTTTATTGCTCTAGATAAAAACAGCAGTCTCTTTCATTTTCCTCAATATTTTACAAACTTAAGTGGATTCTTATCGCAAAATAAATATTAATTTGATAACAGTATTTACCGTGCCGCTAATGTCTGTATCAAACATGTGCTGTACAAACTTATGAATTCCTTGTAATACCGGCGATAATGTTGGCTGTTACGCCAGTTTAAGATATTAAAAGTAGCATATTTATTATTCTAGTTTGTACAACATACCGTCTGCAATCGCTTCAGTTGATGGTACAGCCATCTATTGTTCTATTAAGTACTGATGTGATGTCTGTTATGTTACCTTTTGTTTCTTTGTATTCTGAAATAAGACCTGTGTCTTTGTAACAATTGATACATTTTGTATCAATTGTTGACTGCATGAAGAGGAACACGCAACAGTGAACTCTGAGCACTGTCTATTTTCTGGGCAGTAGCATCGACATTCTGACTGTCAGAGGCGCAGGCTTTTACAAAACCTCATGGGTGCTCATGCTCATTTGATGGACTCGAAAAAGTGGCGAACTGTGAGAAGAGAAATGCACACTGATCGACCGATAAATAAATAAATGTCCTATTTACATACTGCGTACTTAATGACTAAATAAGTTTGATAAAAATATAAAAAGAAACCATTACATAAGGGGGCGTCCATAAATTACGTGAGATGTCTTTTTTAATTTTCTGTCCCTCCCTCCCCCCTGGTGAGATGTCGTGCGATTTTATTCAACCCCCTCCCCCATCCCCCAATCTCACGTGAGTGTTTTTTCAAAATGTGGGTTTCTTACGTAAACGCGTTGGATTGTTATTGTAAAAAGAAAAAAAAAATTGCTTCGTGGTTTTATTTACAACTAGTTAAGACTAGTAATCAATATTGCTGTGAGTTATAATGTAATAAAAATTTAACAATAGAATATTTAAATCGTAACTACTGTGATTAAAAAAAGAATATCTACTCTAATTCTATGGAGAATCATGCGCGGTCTCAAGAGAGACTATTGGAACCAACATGTCCATATTTTTTGTTTCAATCAGAAAAAAAATTGCGTGATATTTGCTTAGACCCGATCTCTCTAACGTAAAATTAGATGAGATTTGACTCGACCCTCTCCCCCCCTTAGACATCTCACGTAATTTATGGACGCCCCCTAAAAATGAAACTGTTATAGTATCAAGAAATATTATAATTTATACGTAACCTAAAAGGCGATTACTGATCTGTTTCTTGATGGTGCTCGAGCCCATGAGCACCCACGGAGTCGGCGCCCCTGCTGACTGTCACTTTCTGTGAGATGTCTAGCAGCTAATTCGTTGCCTAAAATAACGAGAAAACAAAATATAGATATTCTGTGTAACATGAAAATGATTATTATTTCTGGCCTATACTGTTCCACTGCTAGGAATAGGCCTCTCTCAATTTTTTCCATTGTTACTGGCCACTTCTTGCCAATTCCTAACGAAGACATCTAAGTCATCCTGCCTTTATAGTCTTCATGACCTTCTGTCTAATATACAATTTGCCTGCTGCGGTCTTCCCGTCCAACTATAATTTAGGTGCCTTCAAGGCTAGAGTGAATAGGCTCTTAATAAACTAGTGCGCCTCACCATCAATAATTGCATCACTGCTTACCATCAGGTGGGATCGCAGTCGAGCACTGGTTTATAACGAATAAAAAAAAAAGGTATCTGAAAATATACTACATTTTCACTTAGTTTGCTAAAAACTTTTTTGATTATGTATCTGAAAAGGGGTTTCATAGATCCATCAGATACCTATCGTGAGTGCGATATCCCTATTCAGAACATGAACCACACGTTGAAGTACTCCAAATGCTCACACACCTGTACTTTGGAATTTTGCAGTTAACGTAGCCACCCACTGGGCCCAAACCAGATATGAAAAACTACCATTGACACGAAAAAAACAAGTATTATATAGAATAAAATAAATAACCTTGTAAACTCATTTGAATCAATATAAGAATCGGATACATAACAAAATATTGAAAGTATCCACTCTCATATTTTTTTTAATAACGTGTCTACAATTATCAGCCCCCCCTAGCTAAGTTACAACCGTTTCGTTTCAATTCTCTTTTCGTCGATCGCTTCGAGTAGGCCACGCCTCCTATTCTTTTATTCTGACGTCATCTCAACGCTCAGTCACGTGGTCAGAACAAAGGAATACGAGGCTTGGCCGACTCGAGGTGATCAACGAAAAGAGAATTAAAACGAAACGGTTGTAACTTGGCTAGGGGGGCAGGTGATATACATAAGCATTAATGCCATATGTTTGGCGCAAGTATCACGTTTCTCGTACAGCTCATTTTGTTCGTCATGCACTTACACAGTCACATTTTTATCAGCTCGTATTTTATCACAATTTAGTTTTTTATTTTAATTTAATGCTGATTGCGAGAAATTGTTAAATATAAATATATTTTTTATAATAACTAGATTACATTTATGCGGTAATTTGAACTGTTAATTTATGTCGTTGAAATATTCATATTGCTGTGAAAACAATGAGAATAAAAACATTAAATCAAGCTCACCATTATCTAAAATTTAAAAGTCAAGCTTTTAATCTGTCATACAGTGTATTTAGTGCTAGTTTAGAATAGTTTGGTACATGATTACATCACCGACCAAAATAAATGTCGGCCTATTAGCATCCCGTATTTAGATGCTGTGCCATTACAACTTTGGGTTTTAAATTACCATTTTCATATAATTTAAGAGACTATTATAGGCTTTAAGATTTTCTTCATTATCAGTCACTAGCTGTTGCCTGCGACTTCGTCCGCGTTAAGTTCATAAAACTGTACAACCATTCTGTGCTTGTAATTCATTCCGAAAGCATTGC
Source organism: Mythimna pallens (assembly GCA_961205895.1). Classification (NCBI taxonomy): domain Eukaryota; kingdom Metazoa; phylum Arthropoda; class Insecta; order Lepidoptera; family Noctuidae; genus Mythimna; species Mythimna pallens. The sequence goes on from OY540829.1 coordinate 10,212,707, forward strand.
AATTATTTATTGTACTTTCACATAAAACGGTTAAAGGTAAAAACGCAACTTCAGGAAACATGTCTAGATTCAGATGTATGAACGTCAATGAACAGAAAGAGTATGTAAGCAAAAGCATACATAAACTAAAGCCTTTTCCCTTGGGGTAGGCAGAAATTCCAATTGCTATGACCCTTACAGTAAGGGTCATAGCAGTTGGAATTTCTTGTTGGAAAAGGCTTTAGTTTATGTATGCTTCTCGGTTTATGTTCTGGTAAAACAAAATTGTATAATTTTAAAATGATGATAAATAAATTAAGTGTTTTTAAATGAAGGCTGTAAATAAAAGCGTGTGATTGGCTTTTCTTCATTATCACTGATAATGAAGAAAAGCCACTCATTTATTATTATTTCGAAATTATACCAGGGGACACGTTTAAAACATTCGTGACAGTAATAACAATTGCCATAGAATAATATGTATCGAAGTTTCTACAGAAGGTTAACTCCATACAACCATGGAGTAATTAACCACTAGACACCGCATAACCGATAGATATCTTTCAACACAATTGACAACAAAATTAGAACTTATTTATTTATTAATAAAAAATGTATGCTCAACTAAACTACACTGTACAAAGACGGATTTAATGCCTTTTGGCATTTTCTACCAGTTAGTAAATGAAAGATAAACAGTGTTTAAAAAAGAATTGACGTATATGTGACTACTAAAGACAATAAATAAGATCTTCCTCAAACATTTGCTAGTTGACAGAATCAAGAGAAAATCTAACAACGAATACAGACGCAAGCACACATATGTGTGACATACAGCGGCCTACATTTATCTCAAATTATTCTCAGACGAACGTAAGTCGCCAGTGCGTTGGCACTCGCTCGCTGTACGTGAAGCGTGGCTATGGGCTTTAGTCAGAGAGACACTCTATTAGCTTAACAAATGTAAAAGTTTCAACTTTTTTTATTATGGATAGGCTTGCGTTTGACATTATAATCATAAGCGATCCGATACGATATGGCCATCGATGGAGCACGCTTGTCTAGAAGTAACCTATTCACGCTTGTCTTAAAGATAAAGGTTGTAGCTATCAGGAAAAATAGACTGGCAGGGAATTCCGCTCCTTAGATGTACGCACATTGGATGAATTCCCAAAAAGCTTTGTAGGATTTGGGAGGGATGTCCACTATGCACCGGTGGAGCACCGCCATAGTACTAGTGGTTCAATGATGGAACGGAATTGGCGGAATAAAATTGTGCATTTCCCATGCGCTCTCCTCGATATGTAAACAATGTTTGGTAAATATTGACAACATGACCACTTAAGTAGGTAGGTAGTGCATAATTATCAATCACATATAATTGTTACTGATAGTGATAATGGTGATGGTGACGATAATATATAGGTACACAATACCGTTGCCGACGTCTGTTAGTCGATTAACGTCACCGGCCCACGCTGAAAACCAGCGCTGTGGACTCCTCGCATTTCTGTGTTGTGGACCCGGCATTATGCTGAGCGTACGGCCGTTTTGCTCGGACGTGGCGCATATATGTTAATTTGAGTTCATTATGTTTCTGCCTTGCAAAATGTTTGCAATATGTTAGTTATAAGTTTGCGCATTTTCCGGCAAATAAAATGTTTTTCTTTCTTTCTTTCTTTCTTTCTTTCTTTCTTTCTTTCTTTCTTTCTTTCTTTCTTTCTTTCTTTCTCTCTTTCTTTCTTTCTTTCATATATCTTAGTCTTTAGGCAACCTTTTGATAGAATGTACCTTATTGTTCGTTCCATGAAGGCGACCTTCTGTATCTACTATTCTGTGGCAACACATCACACGTATATTATCAATAGTTTCCAATTTGACCTTGGTGTTTAAACAGACAGTGTACATAACCATATCAGATCGTTGACACGACAACGGTATTAAAAAAATCAATGTTTCTACTCGTAGATCAACTCGGTTTGGCTGTTCGTTAATAAAGTAACCTTGAATCGGATTGGTCTTAATTTTTGTCTAGACATCGAATTAACGTACACATTAGCTGAATGTTTTCCCGTAAGGTTTCTCTCTTTAATCTCTTAGTCTATTTAGAAAATAAGTGGCAGTAACAGAACCAAGATTACCGACAGAGCCCGGAAAATCACCAAACTTGTATGCAGTGGCAGTGTGTAGGGCACATTGCTCGAAGAACAGATGGTCGATGAGACCGAAAGATTGTGGCAATGGCGTTTTTAGACTTCCCATAAAGTGGACCAATGAGCTGGTGAGGGACGCGAGAATCCAATGGATGCGAGACGCATAGGACCAGACGTTGTGCCGACACTTGGGGTGGCCTACGTCCAACAGTGGACGTCTTTCGGAGGAAATGATGCCATTCTCAGGTTAAGTAGAGTAATGATCTTCTCAGGGTGTCTGATGGCAATTGTTCGAGACCTACAGTCTAGCAGTGTTCTAGTGTTGGATAAAGATCTCTTGTTAGTCGAACACTCATGGCGGAGTGGTCACGGTTATGGGGTTTGCGGCTTTTACGAGAATTCACCATCACTCGCTTTTGTGGCACTGCATTTTTTTTTAAAAGATGGAAGTCATCCTATGATTTCTTCCGCTCTTTCGTGTCAGACTTTTACTGACTAAAACTACACCTGTGTCTTTCAGTTGCCCTTTGCTTTCTAGGACTACGGGTTTCCATTTCAGAAATTCCCCGCGGTCCTAGCTAGCGGGCATCGGCCTTGTTGGCCCCTACGGTTTGTTGACATCTCTTTGAGGAGCGCGTGGATCCCTACGCGTTGTTGACGACCGGGCTCGATCCGGTTAATTATCGGACGGCCGGACGGCGAGCTACCCATTGCTCGACGTCCGCAAGCCCGCGTCTACCGTAGCTGGTAGACGGGGTAGGAATGTCGGCGGCTGGGGCGTGCGGACGTTAATTCCCTCACGCGAGTGGCCTCCTCCTTTGCTAACCTTACTGCATCGCAGAAGGAGGTGACCGCCTGCCATTCTTCCTCGCTCCGGACCATAGGTCGAACCAGGGTCCGGTGCGAGAGGTCGCTGCTGCCGATTGTCTTCATGAGGTCACGGCTGTTCTCCGCCCAAGAGAGGCACATCACCACCACCGTGACCTCCAGGCGGTCCACACAATAGTGACCACCGGGCGTTTCTTCTGCCGTGATTATGGCGTGCTCTTTGTGGCACTGCATGTACATTCAATAAGGGAACTCTTCGAAGATGATTTAATGGTCTGTCTATCTGTTGTGGATACTGATAACTAAACAATTAGAAACAAGTTACTTGAAGTAGATTCATGTAATTGCAAACGGAAAACAACCTGAATACTGTGACCACGATTAATATGAAGGAATAACGTTGTAAAATTGTTGCCTAAAACTGTTCTAATAACTGAAGTAATGCGGATGCGTCCAAGGCCATAGTCATTTTATTGTACTGTGTAGATAATACAATAATTTTTAATATTAGTGTGGTTTCGATACGTACATAAAACATATTAAAGTAGAATCTCCTGCCTTCAGCAGAATTCAAGCTTACCCTGTATTCAATTTCATCAAAATCAATTCAGTAGTTTAACTGGTTGGCAGGCCTTCTAAAAGGTGGACCAATGGCCTGGTGAGGTTCACGGGAATCCGATGATTGCGAGGCGCACAGAACTGGTCATTAAGGTAACACTTGGGGGAGGCTTATGTCCAACAGTGGACATCTTTCGGCTGAAATGATGATGAAACAGATCCATAGGTATTAAGAATCCACATATTGCTTATTGACGTCAATGAAGATAAACATTAAAGCAGAGAAGAAATAAATACATACCTACGTAGCTATTGTAGCAAATTCTAATGATATCGAATTTATATTTCGGGCGATGAGCGTAGGTGGAGACTGGCGAGTCAAGGAAACTCTTGAGAATTGACATTATTTTTAATGCGCAGAAAAACCCTATCACACTAATATTATGAAGAAGAAAGTTCTAATGTATGTGTGTGTGTATTTTGTATGTATGTGTTCAGCGGCGTAGCTGGGTGAATAACGGCCCTAGGGCAAAAATACTGAGGCCTTCTTTTATGTAGAAAATTTTCGAATAACTTCTCCTGCCATGGGTGGAGTGACAGGGAGTCTCTCGCTCCACCCAGGGCAGATCAGACCTTTACTGACTAAAACGAGTTGCCATCATTAAAGTAGTGTTGAAATTTATTTTATTTAGATTTCGAAGGCACGGAACCCTTCGTACTCCAATCCGACTCGTATTTGGCCGTTTTTTTTTTGCTAGATTTCAAACAAGTATTTTTCTTTTTGTTACAGGTGCTGGCCGTGCATCTGTGTTCCATATTGCACGAACTCCTGTCAGAATGCCGACCACTATTGCCCCAACTGCAGTTCTTACCTAGGCACCTACCAGCGATAGTCCACGCGAGATCTTCTATTTTATATGTTTCATAATAATGAAGTATTGTTTAAGCAAAATATTTACCCTATTTCGTACTTATAAAATGAAGTTCAAAGTGTTCCATTTAGTGACCTTCTCCTCTATGTATATCGAATAAGAATCCAGTGTGAGGAGCATGGGGGACATGGAACGGTAATTTTTATGCATATACTTATAAAAGCGTAATTGTGTATATTTTATATATTTTTATTATTGTTTGTATAAAAATAAGTCGGATGATGCAAATAATGTTCAGTCTTCGTGTCACGCACAGATTTGTCAACATAGTTTTATACATTAATGGCAAAAGGCAAACATGATATAATAAATTATATATTTAGCATGCTTGTCCTTAGGCCTGTAATGGTTATAATATTGTAGTGAGCATAAATATACACCACTAATTTTTAATTATTACAAATACTTAAAAGGCTTATGAGAACCGGTTTTGTTAGTATTTAAGTAAAGTGTCAAAAGTAATATTCATAAACAGCAAAGTTATTAGCGTTTGTTTATATCCTAAAATATCACTCAATTTATGGAAATATTGTACAGGCTGAATGAATAAATGATGATCAAAATAAAAAAAAAAACACTGCGCGTAGTATTTTCTAGTAGCAATTGTTATGAATGACTGATTTAATTATAATTTTGGGATTTGTTTTTTTTTCCTTTGACTACAAAAATGTGATATTGCGCCACATAATGGAGGTCATCATTACCAGTTGAGATTCTTGATTATACACATGATACTGTATGGCATTTCTAAAGGTATCCATTGGTAATATGCCAGCTTGCTTAAAAGTAAGGATCAACTTATCATCTTCAACATTTTTAACAAACTTGTTGTCTCTAAATGTAGATACAATTACTGTTCGGATTGATAGTTTTATTTGAACATACCATCTTACTGTAGCAAAAATTAAATCTAATCAGTAAATGGTACGGATAGAGCACAATTTTTTTATACTAATTAAAAAATAGGGGTGTATAATTATGTTTCACTGCTTACTACAATATTTAATTTCGAAGAGTTTGCTGGCACAAATATTCTATCAATGTGAATCACAAACTCCAAGTTTATCAGAAACATAACAAAAACATCCAGTGATGTTTACTAAAATATTTTTATTCACGATACGATATCTACTGATATAAACTTATCATTGCTTTACTGATTTAAACTTATTTATATAGTAAAGCAACAACAAACATGTATGGTCTATATTCTAAGGCTTTTTGAGAAAACCTTGCTTCATTTTAAATCAGTGGTCGAATAAACAAAATATATAGGTCAAAATTCACCAAGATAGAAGTGTCAATGTAATTGATTCGTGAAGTGGACGAAAGGGCTTAGAATATAGAGTTATGTAATATGTGTTACAGTAAATACTGTTGATTAGTCCAAACTAATTTTGACTGGCTTCTGTCCAAGTTTTTATTAAATTAAAACGGGTTTGTTTTAGTATTAAAAAAAGATACGAAATAAAAAACGTTTCATATCTTTTTTTAATAATAAAACACAGTAATCTATTAGTACCTAGAATTACAAAAAAAAATATTTATTAATATTTAAATAAGTTTTAGTAATTTTAAAATAAAAAATAAAAAAACAATTTTGTCAGTTAAAAGTGGTTTTCACGAATTAACAGTTTTGACTGCGACATATAATATACATCCCTAAGGTTTTTGAGATTACATTAATTTCTTAAGAGTATACAGAAGACATTGTACGTTTGATTGTTTCGAAAATTTGTCTTTTAACCACAGCAACTGCACTAGCAACGCTTGCTATCCAAGTATTATGACCTTTATTTCAAGGAAATAAAGTCTATAATGCTTTAATTTTATTTACTATCAAGTGATACCACATAGCAATGCAATTTTTCAAAAATTGAAACATGTTAGTTCGCTAGAGGAAGTGGTTAAAACAGTGATATTGAATCATATTTGTAACTTTGTTATTTTTTCAATAAACATTTTGTGAACTAGTTCATTTTTTGTATTTTATTTCAATATTTAAATAATAATGTTTATCAAACCATTGTTGTCAACTTCATTGGCAGTATCCTTAAACATATTAAAAACATAGTCTCTCATTGTGTCCATCTGTCCATTTGTTCGCGTGAAATTTAAAAACTACTGAATGGATTGTAAGTGTTGTTGTCACTAGTAAACAGCTAATTCATAAGAAAAGTTTATGAGTACAAAACATGTATAGTAGATAAAATCCGAAAATTTTAAAGATTTATACATTTGTGTACAGCTAGGAGCGGGTTGTTAATTTAAAAATATTTCGAGATACGTAATTATTCATTGAATAAGTATCGATGAAAAACTAGGTAAGTATACAAAAAAGTGACGGTAATATAGACCTTTACAATTCTACCTTGCAATTTACTAAGAAAAAAATAAAACAGTTAATTTAACGCGAAAATCGTTCGTGCGTAAATATCCAAGTTTTTTCTATGAACGTGACGTCACGAAGTCGGCAGCATTGAGGGTAGTTCCGCAATAAACTCCGCGGCGTGCTTCCGCACATAAAAATATCTGTCACGCGCCTCCCCGTCCGGCCGCGGGGCAGCGCTAGTGGCGCGGCGGAACATCGAGGTTTATGTAAACGATCGAGGAGGGTAGGGTTGGCAGGATAGAATTTGAAATGAAATAAGTTTTTGTTTATTTGGCAAGAAGAAGAAAACAGAAAATTAGGTATAAAAGCGATCCTTATTTTTATAAAAATCTCTTCCAGCATTCCAGTGAAAAGAGAGTTAAAAAAAGAGATGTATGTAATAGGAAAAGAGAAAAGTAGAACAAAACAGTTAACATTGAAATAATAAAACATATAATATAAAAATATGCTTTCAATAAATGTCACAATAATAAATACTGAATAATATTATATAAAACTACATACTTTTAGGCAACTACGACAAAATAGAAAGATAAGTGTACTTTCACTCCTCTCTTGGAAACTGCAAGAGTTAGGATTGGGTAGGAATTATGAATGGATATGAAAGAAAGAAAAAAAAAATTTGGCACACATAGATACATACAATGTGGACACTTAAGATTAAAAAAAAGAAAAATAACACTGTATTTATTCCAGCTGCGACAAATAGGTCCATTCCTTAAAGGTAGATATGACTTCGACGCTTTTTAAAATAACTGTCAAACACAGCAGTATTATTGCAGTGACACTGTGACTCATTGGTACTGCAGCTGTAAACAACGATAACCTTGATCATGACATTATCGGGAGTAAACTTACTTCTATCATATATCAGTAATGTGTCATGGGACAATGACCCAATGATCTCCATCAAGATCATTGAATGCTTTATCAGTGACTTGGGGAAACCATCATTTTGAAATGAGACATAGACACAAGTATATCAAATCAGAAATGGTTGTAGATAAGAATAAGGGTTTACTATCGTTGATTGTGGTGTAACTCTTTCTGAAGTCATCATTATCTTCCTAGCCTATAGGTTCTAGAATAAGGTTCTATAGGTGGGTTATAGGTTCTAGAATAGGCATTTTATTTTTTTATTTTATAAACTATTGCTTGACTGCGATCCCATCTGATGTTTGTTTTATTGATGCAGTTGTTGATGGTGAGGCGCACTAGTTTATTAAGAGCCTTTTCACTCTAGTCTTGAAGACACCTAAAATGTAATCCAATATAATCCCTCAATAATAATTCCAATCCCTCGATGTACGCAATATAAACGACGAGGCGAAACGCTTGGTCTGGACCGTAGAGGTTTCAACAACGTAAAGGTGGACCAACTAGCTTGGAGTCATTTTCCAATCTATGGATGCAACGGAATACACGTGTTTTACATGGAACGATTGTTTATCAGACCTCCATACCCCAGTTACTGGGCAATACAAAACTCCTTGGATAGACTAATGCACCGACTGTCGAAGATTCCCAAAGCACAGGGTGTCAGTAATGTCCTAGATAAACTTAGAAAAGTAGATATGAATTAAAAAAACACTTTGTACCTGCCCAGTTTTGAACCCGCAACCTCATGCATAAGATGTTTTTTTTTGTGTTTTGTGATCTTCGAGATTTACCAATAATTCCTATTGCTAAAATATAGAAACATTAACTTCAACATTAGTTTACGATAGCGAGACAATTTTAGGATTTTATTTTTACCGAATTTTGTGATGGGACAACCCTTGCTTAGAATTGGTTTCTATTCTAAAGATAGAGCGCTGGCATGTGGCTAGCTACTATCTAGCCGGTAGTAACTAAACGAGGCACAGTTGGCAAAATACTGATTTTTTGATTTCGCATTTAGTAATCAGAGATACTCGTACGTATGCATGTGTTCACAAAAAGCAAAGATAACATGCCAATACAGTTTTTCAATATCTTGAAATTATTTTAGCTTTTGCCGTAATTTGTGAATGCGTAAGATCAAAGCTGACTGCTGGCGCATGTTGCTGGGTCATTCAATTCCCTTCAAAATGGTTGAGCTGAGTAGGGCTGATGCACGCATCATGCTCAAGAACAGGCGCCTTCAGTTGAGACTGGTCATATCTTTACTGCGGGAGATTCAATTAAAAAATTTTTATTCCTTTTTTTTTCATTATTTATTTACACATAATAGTAGCAAAAGGAATATGTAACCAAGACTTTGTAACTCACAATATGATTTTAAAGAGTATCCATAGAGTTTCTTGCACGTTCTTCTCCATAAAGATCCACGCTTTTGAATGGACCATTTGACTGACCGACATTTTGGCAATTCAAAAGTGCCTGTAAATGGTTTAGGTATTGATTAATTGTTTGAAGCTTTAACTTATCGTTCTACAGTTCAGCTTGACCATATGTTACTTCAGCTAATCTTATTTCCTGCTGATCTAGACTAAACCCACAGTCTCTAACTCGCACGAGCTTGTACCAGCTTTGCAACAGTTTCAATACATTCCTGAAACACCATGTAGTGCATCTTACACAGATCTTAAGTCGGTTAGCGATAAAGTTTGTCCATTGAAGTGAAGCCGCAACTCGCTCACAAGGAGACCATGCAATTTAATTATTGCTGGTTCAAAGGCGAAGGCGAGTGTACAACGGCCGTTGCTGGCTATGGAAATGATTTTAGTAAGTTGAGCATCTCTGTACGTTTGTGTACTCAATGATGTTAGTTAGATGCAGCATGGGATAAGGAACTTCCTTGGGCAAAATCATTTTGATTAAGAATGCTGTGGTTGTTGATATTTTTAGAATTGCTAAATAACGGTCAATTGTGGCTATCAAACTATTTTTAGGGTTCCGTACATCAAAAGGAAAAAACGGAACCCTTGTAGGATCACTTTGTTGTCCGTCTGACGCGAGATTTTTATATATGTTCTTAAATAATGACATTCTCAGTCATATATAATACATAATAACATCACTTATGCTACCAAAATCACGTTTCAGCTGCGATGAAGTTAGTAATCCATAATGTATTTTCACAAAAACGTGATTGATTAGCACAAATATTTTGCGCTGTAATCAACAAAATTATCTTATCACGTAAATTGTAGAGCTCAACCTGTGTGCTCAAAGATCATTGTGTTATCAAAGATCAGTCATAAATGTTAACAATGCTGATAGGTTTACTGCTCCTCTCCATGTAAAGGGACTGTTGTTACGCACTTTGTTATTATTTCAAAGTGAAAGAAGAAAAGAAAGAAAAGAAAGAAAAGAAAGAAAAGAAAGAAAAGAAAGAAAAGAAAGAAAAGAAAGAAAAGAAAGAAAAGAAAGAAAAGAAAGAAAAGAAAGAAAAGAAAGAAAAGAAAGAAAAGAAAGAAAAGAAAGAAAAGAAAGAAAAGAAAGAAAAGAAAGATAAGAAAGATAAGAAAGAAAAGAAAGAAAAGAAAGAAATGAAAGAAAAGAAAGAAAAGACAGAAAAGAAAGAAAAGAAAGAAAAGAAAGAAAAGAAAGAAAAGAAAGAAAAGAAAGAAAAGAAAGAAAATTCTCACGGCTGCGCCAAATAAGTCCAGTTCAGCAAAAATGCCAGACAACTACTCGGTAGTCAGTGGTAGTTGCCTGACGCTGGTTTTCAACTGAAACTTATTGAGAGTGAACGGCAGTTACTATTTATTATTAATACTAGCGGTCCCGGCAGACGTTGTTCTGCCCAAAAGCGGGATTTAGTAAAAAAAAAAATTACCCTACTCTACCCTACTCTACCCTACTCTACCCTACTCTACCCTACTCTACCCTACTCTTTTCTTTGCTATAAACCACACGGAGCCCGAGACCTTTCCAACGAATGCAAAACCGTGGAAATCGGTTCGTGCGTTATGGAGTTATAGCGTCAGGAAGGAAAACCCGACTTATTTTTATATAGTAGATTATGTGTAAGGTAAATAAATGTATATAAATGTTAATATGTGATAAATGATAAATAATAAATAGGTGTTTAGTGTTAGATGTGCACGAAATAATAAAATACTAATATAACAAAAAAAATTAATAACAAGACTGTAAGTAAAAATGTAATCGTGCATAATACCGTGTGCATAACAAAAATCGTACAAATGTAATCGTGCATAATACCGTGAGCATAACAAAAATCGGTTTTGAGCGACTCAACGTCAACACCGCATCATTGCGCGTAGTGCAACGATAAGTAAATGTACTATGCCTTGGGCAGCTAAGCACCACGGACGAATCGCAACTAGCGCAAAACATTAAAAGAAAAAAAAGAAAATTTGTTGTTAACTTCGGGTACTTTGAAAAAAGATCATGATCAGATAATGCATGTGTATTGTGTTATCACTGTTATGAGTAAAGTGATTTAGAAGTGCTATTTTCGACCCAATGTAATGATGAACAACAATCTTTTCAGGGTCTTCGGATACATGTATACAAATAGACTAGCTTCTACGAGCGACTTCACCCGCGTAAAAGTAAGTTCCTCCATTAAACTTTGAAGCACCGTTTCATCCCTTTAGGGGGTAAATTTTGGAAATCCTATCTTAAAGCTCGCCTACGTCATAAAAGGAAACCTTGTGCAAAATTTCACGCCCCTGGTCTCAATACTTTCGGCTGTGCATTTATGCATTTGTGCAGTCAGTCAGTGTCAGAAGTTTAGAACGAATTTCTTTTTCTTAGGCTTAACTCACATTGGTGCAAAGCGTCGTGTCGCGTTTAGTTTTTAACGCGTGGCGACGCACTTTGGCGCAACGAAAAATGGAAATGTGCGAATCATCAAATACCTCTGTATTAACATTAATTTGCTTAATACATACAATGTTGTAACAGGATGTAATGGATTCTCTCACACGAATTCATAGTTGAGTCTGATAACTCATCATCCGGGCAAAAAATAACGATGACGTGTTCCTGTACTTCCTCAGAATCAAATAATAATTGATATAATTTTTTATAAGTAAACAAAATTTTTATAAGTAAATAAAACACTTATACAAGTCAATTTTTTCATCCGTTTGAACTAGATCAGGTTTCCGAGTTGACTGCCCCGACAAGAAACATCGAAACAAAGTCAAAGGAGTGACCTTTGACAACGATAAGTAAATGTACTATGCCTTGGGCAGCTAAGCACCACGGACGAATCGAAATCGTCAAAGGTCACTATGAATATAGTACCATGGGAACAAACCTGAAATCGCGAAAAAAAATCAGCTGTTCAGTGCATTTATGTTTGACTAGTGTACTGAACAGGTGATATTTTTTTCGCGATTTCGTCTTTGATCCCTTAATAAAAATTGTTTATCATAAGTTACCACAACCAACATGTGGTTAGGAACCACATGTCAGTTAATCTTTAAGGTTGTTTTTTGAGGAAAGGGCCACAAGATTTGATTGAGCCTGTCCAGATAGTGCAAGCATTTGTCAGATATCGTGTAGCTCAACTTAGAGCTGCATTGCAGTAGATCAGTCAAAATAACACTTTTTAAAGCTTACTGTCAAGTGTTTTATACGTGCAGTTGGTGGACCTTCTATGCTGAGTGGGTTATCAGCGCCTTGCGGGTTTTTGACGGGGCTACCCTGTTTCTGCAATGCATCAGACATGTTCGCAGAGTCCCAAGTTGATGGCTTCCACACCATCGTCAGACAGAACGCGAGCTTACGGACGGCAAGCAATAAATAGCTCGCCGTGCAACCGTCCGGTAACCGTCCGGATCGATCTCAATCCGTTGACGGCGCGTACTTTTCTACGCGCGCCTCAAGGAGATATCAGCAAACCGTAGGGGCCCAGCAGGGTCGAAGCCTACTAGGGCCAAAAGTCTGCTTCTGAAATGAAGACTCGGCTCTGGTATGAAAGGCAATGAAGGAACAGGAGTGAGTTTTTAGTCGTAAAAGTCTGACACACCCTCCAGCCCCGCCCAAAAGCGGAGGATGTCATTGGAACATTTTCCCATAGAAAAAAAAAAAACGTTAGACAGAAATCGGCCTCTGTGTTCTTCAATTGCCTTTAGTTCTCGGGTTACGTTAACTCTTTCGAACGTTCCCACAGCAGTGTCTTAGATGGTCTTTTAGGGAAAGAACCACACAGATGTAACTGGATTTGTCCAATCAGTACAAACATTTGTCAGTATTTCAATAGATGTAACCTTTCCCTATTTCATTTTACATTTATTTTTAGACCATTTTGTATCGAGGGTGCGTTTAGAAACTCACAAACACCCAGACCCGGAACAAATGCTTGCAGATCATACAAACATCCGTTCCGTGCGGGGATCGAACCCGCGACACGCTGCGCAGCAGTCGATTGCTCAGCCATTATGCCAACCGTGTCGTCTAACTTATATATGTATACAGACGGGCGGGGGGTGTGTCTGACTTTTTCTGACTAAAACCCACTCCTGTTACATCTTTGCCTTCGTTCCAGGGCCCCGGATTTCGTTTTCACACTACCAATGGCCCCAGTAGGCTTCGACCCTGCTGAGCCTCTAAGGTTCTGCTTACATCGCGTGAGGACCTGCGTCATGCGGAATGTAAAGACGCCGTGTTGTCTTTCCAGCCACTCTTCAAAGAGGAGACTTACTGCCATAATTGTGGCGTGCTCCGAGCCTCTTATAGCTGTTGTTATAATTCAAAGTATGCCCATATTCTGTGCTATGTTGGTATAGTTGAACATAGTCGATAGACACTCAACAACACACAACAACAACAACTCAACCCACTAAAACCATACAAGACCGAGATATCGGTCTTGTATGGTTTTAGTGAGTTGAATTTAAAACTGAATCATTTCATTTTATCTTCCTATTCTTTTCATAGGCTTCAAGGTTGGCATTTGTTTATTTGTCATTTTTTATTGAAACGTTTTCTCAACTTACTCTAGGAATTACTTGTATGTAGTGAGTAAGTTAATATGTAAATTCAAATTTAAAACAAGATACAAATATTGGTTCCGTGCTGACATCAAGTCCGCGACACGCAACGTAACAGCTAATTACTCAAACACTGCACCAATCATGTCGTTATTTCCTTATTAAGTTGAAAAACATATAGATAGACATCCACCGAAATAATACCATAACACCTACACTGCTCTGTTCTTTTATTATCGTATTTCGCAGGCTTCCGGTCACAAGGCAGATAATATGTTGCAATGGAATTTTACTGATTAAATAATGAATAATCCTGTCATGTCAAAAGCGTGAGGGTTAGGTCAGTTTTATATCTAACTTGTGACCCGCAAAAACTTTGCAAGATAGAAAATTATAGACATAACCCTTCCCCGTTTATTGTTCTTTCTATTAGTGATAGTGACATTTCCGGATAACAGCGATGTGGAGGAATACTTCGACGCCTGAGTGTAATAGGTGTTTTTGTATTATATGTACATAGTTAGGTTTAGTATAATAGTATTTATAGTTTTTATGTGCATAGTTAGGTTTAGTATAATATTATTTATAGTTTTTATGTACATAGTTAGGTTTTAGTATAAATAGTTAATATTTAAGTTTTATGTAAGAGTGTTTACAATTTGTAAAATAAATAGTACACAAGTTAGTGATAACCACATCAAAATTCGTTGCGTGGTTTAGGAGTTAGCAACTAAACAGACGCGGTAAGCGATCATATACTATGTAGTACCAGCTACCGTAGGCGTGGGCTTGCGGACGACGAGCAATGGGTAGCTCACCATCTGGCCGTCCGGTGACCGTCCGGATCGAGCCCAAGTCGTCGACGGTGCGTAGTTTTCCACACGCGCCTCAAAGAGCTGACATCAAAACCGTAGGGGCCTAGCTAGATTGAAGTTTACTGAGGCTAGGTCAACTTCTGGTAAAGCTGCGCGTGGTCTTGCGTCGCAAAAAGCAACTGAAGTATCATAGGATTGAACAGTGAAGGTTTAATATGCCTTCTCGCCCCGGCCTAGAACGGCAGAAGTCATTAGATAATTCCACTTTAAAATAAATAAAAAATACTATGTAGGTACTTACTTGTACCTGACGATAGAGATTTCAGCTCCATTCTTGGTCTGAATTATGGGCTGACTGTTACAAGATATACACGCCGCAAATTCCGACGTCCAACGACCCTGGACTATTATAGACAGACTCACATTCTATTAGCGTCACTGACTACGAAAGCTCCACAATATTTACATTTGACCACTTGACATTCGGTAGTGGCTGTCAACACCATACATTATGACAGTCGTTATTGCTGATTGAAGCTAGATTTAATAAGAAGACCTAGTTCTTATCGTGAGGCACTCGCTTCGGTGCCTAATACGCCGAAACCAGGCTTACATCATTTAATGCTCGTTGGACTTTGGAACCACAGGCGGTAAAAGTGAAGACTGTTCGACCATTGAGTGATTCCAGGTAAGACGATGACATTATGACTGCGTACCGCTATGTACTCTTACAAGTTTCGGGAAAGTCTCCGGGAAGACAGTAAAGGTGTCTTCCCTGTGCTTGGCATATGCCAAGAAGCCTTAGAGGGGATCCAAAGTGGTATTTTAGGAGGTAACAGAGCCCTTTCTATGTGCTAATAGTGATCACTGGGGTGGTTTCAGTGAGATATAAATCTCCCACTAGCATAATATAATCTGTCTTTTAATGTTCTTACTCTGCGACTCAGGTCTCCTCTCTACAAAACGGAATGGGCCATGATTACACCATGTGGACCCAGTGGGAGTTGGTCCTCCTTTTAATGTTACCAAAAGCCCGGGTGCCTTTTGAAAGTTTCCCCCTGAAAATAAAATAAAAATCATTTATTGATGTCACGTAAAGCGATTGGTCCCGGTTATCATTCATAGAACTCTAATAGTCGTTCCAGGAAGTCAGAGGCTTGAAAGTCTAACCATCAATCTATCCAAGTAGTATCATGTTGCTCAGTTGGCTGTGGACATATGATAGACAGTCGCTTCATGTAAAATACTGGTATTTAGCCGCTTTCGGTTAAACTGGAAGCCGACCCCAACACAATTTGGAAAAGGTTGTTGATGATGATTCAGAAAGGGCTACAAAATTGTCAGTCATTCAATGGTAATTCCTTCTTTTTATCTACTCCTATATCTGATTTTATGTACCTATGTTCATGACTCATTTCAAAATGATGGTTTCCGAGAGCTAATAAGACAGTCGATTATCTTGATTCATATTCTTGGGTCATTATCCTGTAACACATCAGAAACTTTAGTAAAGGACTTCTTCAAATACCATTATGACCAGACCAGAAATACGAACCATTTTTAAACTTCTAGAGATCAGCATTTTCTTTAGGGTTGCGTACCCAAGCTTAGAAATGAGAACCAATTACTAAGACTCTACTGTCGATATGTCTGTCACCAGTGACCTGTATCTCATGGACCGTGATAGCTAGACAATCGAAATTTTCACAGGTCATGTATTTGTGTTGCCGCTATAACAACAATGCAAAAAAAAAACGGAATAAAATAAATTGTCTAAAAAATGTTGTGTGTTGTTCGTGCGTTCTTAGTCTTTCCTTCTTTAGTTAAGTATTTGAATGCTGCAATGTTGCTTCCGAATGCTATACGTATATTTTAAGGACGTATTGCACACGACAGTTCCCTTCCTTCCCGTTCCTAAGATTATCTGGATAACATCCTTTCGTGATTAAAGGCAGTAGCTACATATCGCAAAAGACAATACAGCGTTCTAAATAAAGCATCATTTCTTTTATCAGCTCCGCAGTATGACAACAAATTGTCGTGTGTTTCGCCAGTCAAAGGACATTATTTGCATCGTCGCCGGTCTTCCGTGGCCAGATACTACCCGATCACATGCTATCGTGGTCTATCTTTAGAATAGAAACAGTTTTAGATGTCCGTGTACAAACGTTGGCCACATCGATTGCGTTAAGCTAGTAGTCCAAATGTATTTTAATGTTTTGGGTACATTTACAGTCGATAAGATAGATATTCAGCCATATTTAATTTTTTAGTTAGTTTTATGTAATAATCTAAATTCTGGTTTTAAATTGATCTTGTGACTATTTTTACATATTTTAAAAACGTTTATAAAAATATCTGATTAACCAAAGAAACAGATGGTGGAAAATATTTATTAATAAAGTTTGATGAACCGATACTTTTTTTTTGGTGGGGAATCATCCTATGACTTCTCTCGCTCTAGGGCGGAGCGAGAGGCCATGTCAGACTGACTAAAACCCATTCAGGACCCCGAGTTTTCTTTTTAGAAGCGAACCCATGGATCCAGAAGTGTGATGTATACTGTGGTGAACTGTAGCTTGAGCCTTTGGGAATAAGGGTAAGGCATGAGATGATGACAGGTATATTTAAAAAAGAACCCCGGGGCCCTGGAACGAGGGCAAAGAAGGAATAGGAGTGGGTTTTAGTCAGAAAAAGTCTGACATGAAGGGGGGGGGGGGAGATGTCATTGGATGATTTCCCACCTTAAAAAAGGTATATTTAAAAAATCTGCAACTCAATTTTGAAGATCTTACGTTAACGTACGAAATTTTACCAGATAAAGCAGGTAAGTTAAAACAAATAAGTATTAGAAATGTTAGTTCTGAAGTCAATTTAATTACTTTCCACGCTAAAAATATTTTCGCAAGCATAAATAGAACCACAAGCCAAATATCAAAACAAAGCAAATACATACCTTTATTGCACGGTAACATTTACCTATTTGAATCATGTAAAACATTTGTGCAGTAGGTACGAACGGCGACAGTTTCAGGCGGTATTTTGAGGTAGGTATTTGGCAAATTGAGCACATCAGCGCTGCATTTTCAACTAGTGTTATGATTATGGCAGAAAATGAATTGTTGTCATCTCATTACTCAGTTAGTATATAGTTTTGCGATATATTTACATGCGATAGTACAACACTATGTGCCTGTTTCTTTTATTTGAGTTCGGAAATCATTCAATGACTTTTCCCTCTCTGGAATAGAGCAAAAGGAGCGTGTCAGTTTTACTGACTAAATCCTACCTGTGTCCTTCAGTTGTCCTTTGTATTCCTGGACCTCGGTATTCCCGTGGCCCTAACATGCGTGGATTTACTTTGTGTGACTTATTCCATCACCACTGCGTGCACTTGCTTCTGAAGTTTTATAAGCGCCCATGTAGGCCTATGTGAAATAAAAACATTTGAATTTTGATTTTTTTGAACTACTCTAAAAACGGGACGGAAATCACCGTGAAGAAACTTTCCAGCCCAAAAAAATCAAAGGCATGTAACGTCCACCAACACGCATTGAGTCTTGATGGTGGAAAACGGCCCATAACACATTTATTCTCCTGGAGAGATCTGCGAACCAGCAATGGGAACATTATAAGGCAGATTATTATGTATTTTAGATCAATGTATGTAGTATTTTTAGGTATTTCTTACTAGTAGACTAAAGTACTAAATTGTAAGAGTTTACAGTAAACTGCTAAACTAAAACAAACATGAAACACTGGCTTACTGGGAACACAGGTGTTTATGTATTACAAAACCATCTGTTGAAGTCTTTGAGTGCCAAACATCAATTAATTTACTACTTACGAAAAATAATAAGACTCACTAATTGTGCCAAAAAACATATTTTTCATTGATGCTCAAATAAATATATAAGTAAAGGACATAAATAAATATGGAAGAATCGAAAAATATTAAAATTTCAGCTAGTTCAATTAATGGCTTTGACTAGCCGGTTGGTCTAGTGGTTAGTGACCCTGACTGCTATGCAGGAGGTCGTGGGTTCGATTCCCACCCAGGACAAATGTTTGTGTGATGAACACGATCATTTGTTCTGTGTTTAGGGGTAACTTATCTGTAATATGTATGTATATATAAGTTTATATATAAGTATGTTTATCAGTTGTCTAGTCCGCTTAGCTTGGGACTAGACGGCGTTGTGTGATAGTTGTGGAATATTATTATTATTATATGGGTTATTATATCTCAGAACCCTGGGGTCCTGGACCTTTGGAAAGCGTACGAGGAGTCGAAACCAACTCGCAGAAGCCCCCTTTGACGCTTTGGTATTATTATGGTTTTTCTCAAACTTTATACGTTGCACGGTCTAATAGAATTGTATTGCCTTGCAACCGAATTTTTCAGTACCTCCAGTAGGAAGCCTCTTCCTCCTCTTCGGTGCCTTATTTTGCACCACGAAGTTTATGGCATCAGAGGACAAAGAGGGGTTCTATAACGATGGATCGACCAAATTGAATCTAATGAGGGTGGTACCTTGTGCGAGCGCACCGAAACAGTCAGGCAATAAACAGTCCCATAAAACGAGACTTGGAAAATGGATTGAATCTTGATAGTAATTTTATTTTTATTTATTTTTGGCTCGCCCTTCACCTGCTGGTAAGCGATGGTGTGGTCGACTATGGAGCACGCTTGCCTGAAAGTTCCAAGTCCAAGTTCCCAACTCACATATCCATCGGATTAAAACAACACTCTTATGTCTGCAATAATTCTTAGATAACTATTTCGTAATCATGGCATAGCTCTGCGATAGTTTATAATAGGTACCAAAAAAATTGCAAACTTCGCTAATATTCCTGAGTTGTTTTATTTGGCTTAGAGCCAAAGCGATGGTTAAAAATGTCGGCTAACCTTGAACAATCTCTTAGAGAAAAAACTGTGCGCAGCCAATGTTGACGTTATCATTCGACAAAAAATTGAATGAAATTCATGAGAAGTATTTCAATAATCATTAGCAGTCTGATGGCCGAGCAGAGATGTTTGATCTTGGTTACAAGTAGACACAGGTATAAAGGTCGATTCAGACCTAAAGTGGTCCTTGCAAGTCCTACAAGTATTGGAACCAATTAACTGTTCGTCCAGTGTGTGCATTGACAGCGAAAACATCGCATCTTTAAAATGAAGAAAGAAATAAAGAAAAAATGTTTATTCGTACCTCACACATTCTTATACAGTAGAAATAAAATAGGTATGAAAAAATAACAGTAAAATCTGTGCGAGGCCAAAAAGGCCTAACCTAACCTAACCTAGTCTATACTGCGATATTTAAAACCTAAATCAATAATTGCACGTGCAACTTTAAAAGGACCGGGTGTCATCACTGTGCGGGCCGCCAGGAGCACACGGTAGAGTTGGGCCCCGCTTGGGCAGACCGCCGTGGGGGATATCGGCGGTAACGATCTCTCGCGCCGGGCCTTGATACAGGTCATGGTCCCAAGCGAAGAGGAGTGGCAGGTGGTCGACTCCTTCTGCAAAGCAGTAATGTTAACAAGGAGGAGGCCGCACACGCTCGAGGGAGTGGCCCTAAAGCACCAGTCGCTGGGATCCCCATCCCGATTTCCGGCAACCGTAAGTGCGGGCTTGCGGACGGCGAACAATGGGTAGCCCGTCCGATCGTCCGGTAATCGACCGGATCGAGCCCAAGTCGTCGATAGCTCTTACTGTTCCACGCGCGCCTCAAATAAATGTCAGCAAACCGTAGGAGCCCAGCAGGTTCGAAGCCTACTGGGGCCAAGGGTCTGCTTCTGAAAGGAAGACTCGGCCCTGGTATGAAAGGCAACGAATGAACAGGAGTGAGTTTTTAGTCTGTAAAAGTCTGACACACCCAAGAGTGGGGAATGTCATTGGATGATATTCCCATCGAAAAACGTGAAGGGGACCTAACTCAAAAATTGCGATTAAGGAAAAGAGCACATTATTACAACTCTATAAAATGTATGGTATTGATACGGGTAAATTTAAATGTATCGCTCGCTCACGTCTATTTTATTAATTTATACCTCAATTTGTTTTTTTTTTAACCACAGAGTAGGCTTATCCAGCTCTGTTTATAACAAAATCAGAATTTACCGATATGTTTAATTAGGTCATTTTCATTTTAAGTTTGTAACATGTTCTGTCACACTTGGGTGTCGACTTCAAAGCAAACTTCAAGCAAATATTTGTTAGTAAATTATATAATGTAGTTTCATCATTTATAGGTTTCTGCGTTCAGATTATTTCATATTATAATATTTTTTTATTATTGTCGTCATCATTTCAGCATTGATTCGGCCACTACTGGGTCATGGTATTCTTCTGTCAAACTTACCAGCTCTATGCGATCTTTCCACGATTGAAGATGTCGTCAAACTTAAGCATTTTTGAATAAATCTAGTTTCATAAAGGCATCCAAAAACACAAGTTTACTTTACCATCCATCGACCTAAATGCTCTAAAATGCATTTAAGCTAGAAAAAACTGTTTTCTACATTGATCTTCAAATCGTTTTTAATCCTTGCAGTCTTCAGCTGAACCACAACAATCGCTCTAGAAAGCATAAATTATTTAATGTCCATTTTGCCGCACTGTGTTACCGGCCGGTCGGACGGCGAGCTACCCAATGCTCGCCATCCACAAGCCCGCGCCTATCAGGATCAGAATTCCGGTGGCTGAGACGTGAGAGGCGTTCCCTCACGCATGCGGCCGCCTCCATTGCTAGCATTACTGCTTCGCAGAAGGAGGCGACCGCCTGCCACTCCTCCTCGCTCCGGACCTTGGCCTATACTAAGGCCTGGCGCGAGAGATCGCTGCAGTCAATCGCTCCCACAAGGACACGGCGGTGTTCTGCCCAGGTGGGGCACACCTCTATCGTATGCTATTCCGCACGAATCCGGTGCAGGAACTTTTCGAACTTACTATGTCCGGTGAGGAACTGCGTCATGTGGAAGGTAAGTAAGGACGCCGTGTCGTCTTTCCAGCCACTCCTTAAAGAGGGGACCGGATCCACTTCCCTTCCGTGTATGCTAACGATTCTTAACGTGCTCATGGAGACCATCCCTGGATTGGACTTGTTTGCTGAGGAATGGATGACGATATTATTAGAAAGTATGTGGTTCGGTGAGAAGACAGTGTGAAAAAATTAACGTATTTTTTTAGACTTAATGTATTTTTCCGTATGAATAATAATAATAAATAAATAAATAACAACATACTCATACATTAACGTCAAATTTTCTTTATTGTGTTGAGTGAATTATACGTGTCATAATATATTGTGTTTTGTTGTGCATATATGACTGAATATGTATATGACTCATAATATATAACGTCATCCATTTCAATATACTTAAATAATATCATTACAGTGAGTGTTGCTTTATTTATAGAGTTTATTAATGGTTTATTAGATTAGGGATACTTGAGTTATCCAGTCTCAGGGGCTTCTAGGTCTGACAAAAATATAATAATATGTATTCCACATAATAATTCACAACTTTCATACAACACCATCAAGTCCTAAACTAAGCAGAGCTTATATACAATATTTCTAAATACATGAATTTGACAGATTAGCTAAATAAAGCTAAATAGGTTTCTTCATACAAACTTTAGGCCCCCGTTACATCCCCTTAGGGAGTGAATTTTAAAAAAATCTCTCTTAATGCTCGCCTACGTCATAAAAGGAAACCTTGTGTAAAATTTCACGCTCCTGAGCCCTATAGTTTTGGCTGTGCGTTGATATGTCAGTCAGTCAGTTTCTCCTTTTATATATTTAGACTAGCTTCTGCCCACGGCTTCGCTCACGTAAACGTAGGTTTTTCCATACAAACTTTGGACCCCCGCTTCATCCCATTAGGGAGTGAATTTTGGAAAATCCTTTCTTAGTGCCCACCTACGTCATAAAAGGAAACCTTGTGCAAAATTTCACACTCGTAGTCCCAGTAGTTTAGGCTGTGCGTTGATATGTCAGTCAGTCAGTTTCTCCTTTTATATATATAGATAAATGATCGTGTACTGTAATGATAAATGTATACGTATAGTGTATGTTTTAATAAAACACTATTGGTCTTCAAGAAAAATGACATCATAATACAATACCGCCGTAGTAGCCATCTGGGATTATGGGACTTGCCTCTACATAAAAATTCATAATAACTTACTGTTGTGTGTGATTTTACTAGTGTTCTATGGGGACTATGAAGATGGATAAAATCATAATTAGCATAGCATAGACGGCCTTATAATGTTCCCACTGTTGGGACTCAGGCCTCCTTTCTGGGAGAGGGAATGGGCCGTAATCCACCACGCGGGCACAGTGCGGGTTGGTGGATGTCTCATGTCTTCGAAGTTTTTGTTCTAGGACATGCCGGCTTCCTCACGATGTTTTCCTTCACCGTTTTGAGAGCAGTGGTGATGAAATAAATTACATAAAGTAATGCGCCTGGCTGGGTTTAAACCCGCGACTTACAACTCGTAAGTCGGGGCTATTACCACTTGGCCACCACTGCTCTTACTCGGCCACCACTGCTCTTACTCGGCCACCACTGGTCTTAAGTCATAATTATTACTTACTTATTTGTCTCAGAAACAACATAACCATATTATTATATACAAGCCCGCATTTTGTGTAAATCGCCGATCGGTTTGAGTAGTAAGTAGGTTTCTCCTCGTCATAGGTATGTCTTCGTCACTAGGATACTACGTAGTTTCGGCTGTGCGTTGATAAGTCAGTAAGTCAGTTTCTCCTTGAATGATACAAGTAACAAACATTCATAAACCTTTTTAGGGTTTCGTAGCCAACGGATAAAATCGGACCCTATTACTTAAACTTAACTATCCGTCCGTCTGTCACCAGGCAGTATATCATGAACCGTGATAGTTCGGTAGTTGAAATTTTTACAGACGATGTATTTCTGTTACCGCTACCACAAATATTAACAAATAGAATAAAATAAAAATTTAAGGGCAAAAATAATCACGTTTCTTGTATACGAGCACCACAAACGTGTTTTTTTTTTATAGATAATGGTACGGAACCCTTCATGTGCGAGTCTGACTTGCACTTGGCCGGTTTTTTTTTAATTTTTAAGAAGCATGTTTTACCACTTAGTTATCTTATCGTAGGTACATTATTATTGATAGGGATCTTATTTTGGCACTTTAACAGTGAATAACAATTAAGTGTAGTACTATCCCTTCCTTTTTCCTCCGTACTATCATATTGTGATCGTGGTAGACGAGCAGAAGACCGTTTATTGTTGCAAAAATAAATTGTTTGATTGAAATATTTCAGTGGACCACATGCGCACTGACCGCTGGGCAGAGGTGCCGGCTATTAGAAAACCTCATGGGTGCTCATGCTCATTTGATGACTCGAAAAAATAGCTAAGTGAGAGAAGAGAAATGCACACTGATCGACCGACAAATAAATAAATGTCCTACTTACATATTGCGTACTTAATTACTAATTATGTTAGATAAAACTATAAAATTAAACCATTATTTATTTTCAAGAAATATTATCATTTATACATAACCTAAGTGGCGATTACTGATCTGCTTCTTGATGTCTATTCTCAGGGGCTCAGCACCCACTGTTTATTTCTCGTGGGTGCTCGAGCCCCTGAGCACCTACGGAGTCGGCGCCCCTGCAGTGGCAGGGTAAGAGCCTCCACAAATTGGGTGCCTGAAGATGGACGACACCGCAGTAGTCGGCCTAGGAAGAGGTCGCGAGATCACCTAGACGTCTACCGTTAGGGCTAGTTCAGTGGTTCGAGGAAAAATATCTGGAAGAAGTTGGGGGAGGCCTTTGCTTGGCCGTGGGAAGGCTAAAATAAAACCTCAATCATCATTCACTATGTTTATTATATTATTAATTATAGGTGTAACCATGAAAGCTAACAAAAAAACGTTTTTTCTCATAACTCATATTACAATATAATGCAAGTTTTCTTAGATTTCATACAAAAATGGTCATAAATACTGCGATATTACAGAAAATACAAAACACAAAGAAACCAATAAATACCTAATTTCGAAAAAAGAATAACATTACTTTAATATAAAGTTTATTTCAATTTATAATTCCAAGTCAATCCAAAGATAATTATAACACTTCAAAGCAACCCGTTTTAAAAAAACAGCAATTTCATAGGTAAAGACCTAATAAGGAAAGTGAATTCCCCGTACCTACAGCAATCTTATCAACTATAAACCAATTACATTAATAGCTACATATACCTATAATTATTGATAATGCTTACAGCGAGAAGTAATTAATGAGTTGCCATGATAATTGTACGTATTCAGTTGATGCATCTGCCTTTTACGCCAAAAAAAAAACAATCTTTGAACATGCAATGAACTCAATGTCCAATTAACTGTTTGTGAAAATGCAAAACAGCTTATAAAGTCCCGCAAACCCCTTTTGAAAAGAGAGGATCTAAAATTTAAATTATAACTATTATAACTCAAAATAAATAATAGCATTAACTTAACCTTCCTCTTCAGCGAATACAGGCTATGTCAAACTTTGATATACATTGTACACTTCTCATACACTGTGTAATCCCGTTGTTCATTAATACATTGGCAAGACAAGCATGAAAATCGCAAGGGTGCTTTCAGTAATCAAATACAGCGAGTAAATAGGCATTTGAGTCGAACAAACATGAGAACAGTTTGCTCTGCATCTACTGTATTAATACATTACTTTGATTTAGCTCGAAGATTCTCTGATTACTTTGTATGGCGAATTATATTATTATTTTATCTAATAAGATATCTAATAAGATAAAATAATAACATGATTCGCCATACAAATTATATTATTAATTTATCTTATTAAATAAAATAATAATATAATTCGCCATACAAAGTAATCTAGTGAGTATTAATTAGCTTCTGCCAGCGGCTTCGCCCGCGTGGAAGTAGGTTTCTCTATTCAAACTTTGGACCCCCGTTTCAACCCTTTAGGAGGTGAATTTTAGAAAACTTCTGTCTTAGTGCTCGCTTACGTCATAAAAGGAAATATTGTGCAAAATTTCACGCTCGTAGTCACAGTGGTTTCGGCTGTGCGTTGATATGTCAGTCAGTCAGTTTCTCCTTTTATATATATAGATACGTTAATATTAAATCTAAAAATGTTCGGGTGGGAGTAGAAAAAATGCATTTCGTCTTGAAGAATTAAATTTGTCAACTTTTATGTAAATTTTTTTTAAAAGGGCAACTCACTATCTCGGTGTTCTTGCAAAGGACCGGCGATACTTCACACCGGGACAGCTAACTATGGGCTAGTGCTGCAAAATGCCATCTAGTAGATTTGGACTCAGTGGAAAGGTGTGCGAAGAGGCTAATTGGTGATCTAGATTTGGTTAAGTCCAATCTATAGAGCCTGGAGCGCAGGCGCACAGGCGTAGGGTTGCAAGCTTTTCAGTATTTTACAGGATGCATTTTGGAGAGTGTGCACAAGCTTACTATCACGTGGAATCGCAATTAAAAAAAGCTGAAAAAACATGGGAATGGAAAGTCAGGTCTGACACTTCCTCTTGCTCCGTTCAGAATGGATGACCTTTTTGAATGGTTACCTGATGATTTCTTATCCTCATATTTTTTTTTTCCATAAAGTTTTTATGGCAGTAAGAACAAAACACTAGACAATATGTAGGTATATTGTTGATACAAAACTTTTTCGGCCAGCTACTACAATTTCAATCCTTTCACACAAATTGCACTTAAGCCGTCCATTCAAGCACATGGGACATCTGCATAACTGTAAGTGCCCTTTCACACGATAACTATATCCACAACGGCCGGGGATCACGGCTTTCAGCACAAGTCATTAGTGTAAGGCACTATTCAGACTTGATTACTCGTCGTTTGACACGAGTGCGTAACGGACAAAGCAAACGCATTAGTGCATCGATATACAATTAATTTGCCGGAGATTGAAACGGTTTATTGAATTCTGCTTCGATTTTGGGTAGAGTGCTTGAGTAGGGCCTGCTGTCCACGGACGCATAGCTTCATAGATACCTATTCGTCATTATACGCTTGATGTACGCCTGCGTGAAGCTTACGTACAAAACTGTGATGGCCTGTTTTTTTTTGGTCAGTGGCCTCTCGCAGGTCAACCTAGGAGGTTATCGCCTGCTAAACCAGACTAGCCTGTGGCGGCTTTAATTATATATAAGGGCTTACTTAACTTACTTAAAAACTAAGCGACTACACGCTAAGGGCACCCCCTGTGGGCAGCAAGGGATAGGCTGAATCGATCAAAGATATTATTATTATTAACGGGGAATTTTAGGCTACGGGGCGGCGGACGTTTAAGGAATTGTCGCGGCTGGCCTCGGCGGCGAGGACGGAAGGACGGCGGTCTGTGTTGTTTTCGAACTGTACTTGTTTCCTTACGGCTCTCTTGGAGCAGGGTAATGGGGTCGTCGAGGGTGACGGCGAATCTTTGAGATCCGTGGTGGCCTGTTCACGACGTCGGTCTTTATAGCGACGAGCGGCTCGACAAGCGATACGGCATCGGTGACTCGTGGCGTGCTTCAAACATTCTGATACTTTTGTTCTCACTGCTCGTCGCCCCGCGCTTAGCTACCGCTCACAGCGGCAAGGTCGTGAACGGGACGTAAAACTCTGTCGACGAAGTGGCAACGTTTTGCCGTCGTGTCGCGTCTATAAAGCTACGCATCCTTGGATTGTAGGCATAAGAGTGTTTGGTAGAGTACCTAGTGAAGGAAACAAGGGCGAATTTTGAAGTCCTAAAAAAAACGAATATCTGTTAATCTAATAATGTCTGGAATAAAATTTTAAATAATAAATTATTCCATGGTAAAAATATGAATAGGTACCTTATGTGAAATATTTTAGGTGCAATTCACTCAGGGTGGGTGCCCATGTCCACATTACATACGTCTTTATGAATTCATAGCATATTTTTTGAATTTTTTTTACTTTGTAGGAACGACAAAGAGTATATTTATCTATCTGCTGTCTAAGCTACATAATTACGTAGGTACTTATATAGTGTAGGAAAACTTTGCGAATCATCTTTTCCATTTGCGAATGAAAAGTGCCGACGTTATCTGGCTTTAAAATACTGTCCTATGTGAAGTGTGTGATGCCACTTGGAGAAATCATTTCATTTTAATTTCAATCATTTACAGAAAGTTTATTCTTCCTAGATATAATGGGGACGGTTTAGGTACATTGTTCCTACTCCCTAATATACTACTAACTAATAATAATATAGTATGTATAAATGTATGCTAAAGATCACCGGCAACGACCTCACTCGCCGGGCTCTGGTAGAGGCCAAGCACCGGAGCGAGGAGAAGTGGCTTGCGGTCGTCTCCTTCTGCGAAGCAGTAATGCTAGGAAAGGAGGCGGCTGCACTCGCGAGGCAATAGCCCTCGCGCCCCAGCCGCTGGGATTCCGATCCCGATTTCCGGCCACAGTAGGTGCGGGCTTGCGGACGGACGAAGAGCAATGGGTAGCTCGCCCGGTAACCGTCGTAACCTCAACGAGATGTCAGCAACCGTAGGTCTCAGCAGGGTCGAAGGCTACTGGGGCCATGGGTGATGAATGAGAGAAGTCCTTGGATGATTTCCCACCTAAAAAACAGGTATACTAAAATAATATCACTATTTCAGTTAGTGAGCTCGTAACTGTGAAACGAAAGAATTGTGATTGTAAATGTGATGTTACTTTCATTCATAGTAAGAGAAACCAACCGCAAATAGTACAAGTCCTCTTTATGGTCAGAATCTTAACCTTTCGATTTAAATATTCGAATAATCAGGTTATTCCGTACCAACCCATTCAAAGAGCACTACTGTCCTCATTTATTTTCATTATGATTATTTCTGGATCACTCAATACCGCTCTTCCTAAAGGTCAGCGCGCACTTACAATATCAGATAATATTGATTTTACTTGTAAACACGATTGAACTGAGTCACCCCATCCAAACACAAGCATCGATTAGATATCGTAAAAATAGAACATTTGTCAGGCATTCCTGTCAATGACTAACGAGTACCAACATTATCAATATCATATACCACAGTGTCTCAAGACGAAAGTCTGTGCCCAATGCGTGTTGCCAGTAATGACATATTTGTCCGGAACGTGGGCGCTTACAATAGGCCTTATCAAAAGACTTAAAGCCAGTCAAAAGGCAATGGCAAGGGCTATGCTCGGAGTTTTCTTGCGTGTCCCATCAGAAATGAAGATATCTGCAGGAGAACCAAGGTTACCGACATAGCCCGAAGAATCGCCAAACTTAAGTGGCAGTGGTCAGGGCACATTGCTTGCGGAACCGATGGTCGATGGGGACGAAAGGTTCTGGAATGGCAACCACATATCGAAAAACGTAGCGTTGGAAGGCCTTCTACAAGGTGGGCGGATGACCTGGTGAGGGTTGCGGGAATCCGATGGATGCGAGACGCTCAGGACTGGTCACTATGGCACTTGGGGGGGCCTATGTCCAACAGTAGACGTCATTCGGCTGAAATGATGATGATAAAGTTCTTTTGTTAACTCTTAAAATATACTATCACCACCTTTTCCCGCGACTTTGTCCGTGTGTATATTCGATTACTGTAGAGTTACGGTTAGTTGAAGTCGAAGCCAGATAAAAAGTAGCCTATGTCATTCTTCAAGCTTACTCCAGATTTAATCGTGTAAGTATAACAGACAGACTTACTTTCACATTAAATAATTATTTATTTGTTATCAGGCAACTAAAGATTAAAATAACAACACATTACTTCTACTATCATTAAAAAAAAATTACAGAACAATAAACTACAATTTTATTATAAACGTAACATAGGCGTCGTGTTTCACCGCGTGTTGTCGCTTTACCGCTCTCGGAAACGTCGATAGTCCTCTCTCAAGATGGTTTGGTAGACAGTGAGTACCACAAAAGGCTTGAAGTTGATGTCGTGGCATGATTTCAAGCTTTCCACCCTTAGAGTCCAGGTGGTCTTCACACATATATACTTCACGACTTCCTCAATCAATCAATATTAAAATATGGATAAGCCGGAAATACTGTGAGTCACTGTTATAGTATCTAAGAACGCAATCCAGTTAGTTATCGTTGATGATAAATGATAATTTATATATTTTTACTATCAGGTTTTTAATTAAACTTAAGGAAAAAAAAATTTTTTTTTCGTCATTTAAATTAGACTACGACTAAACCATATTACGCCGGTGCTTCCGAGCTAACTGTCGTTAGAATATACACCGAGATCAAAATCCATGAATAATGCCAAAGAAAGGATTTTCGAGTAGACCGTGTAAAGTGCTTAAACTGCCGGACGAAAGATAAAATTACTGAAAAGAAGAGTAATTTATATATTCTTCAGAATTATACATTTAAATAAAATAGAAGTGTCTGTTTGTAATATCAATATTAGTGACCTGTTCAGACAGTACGAGTGGCAGTTTTCGAGCGGCTTAACTCAGGACTAATAAGGAGGTCAACGACTCGACGAACAATACCAAAGAAAGGATATTTGGCATAAAATAGTTATTAATTAACGGTTCAGTAATTTACGTTTTATTTGTAGCGTTGAGTTAAGGTATTTAACCTAACTTAGAATCTAAGTCGTTCAATGCCTTTTTTTTAGGTGGGAAATCGTCTAATGACTTCTCTCGCCTTGGGCGAAGCGAGAGGGTGATTAAAACCCACTCCTGTTTCTTTTTTGCCTTCGTTCTAGGGCCCCGGGGTTCTCTTTAGTACAACCCATGGTTTACTGACATCTCTTTGAGGCGTGCGTGGAACACTACGCGCCGACGACAACTTGAGCTTGGTTCGGACGGTTACCCGACGGCCGGACGGCGAGGTACCCATTGTTCGCCATCCGCAAGCTTACGCTTACGGTGGGTGGAAATTGGGATTGCGATCCCGGTGGCTGGGGCGTGAGGGCCGTTCCTTCACGCGTGCGGCCGCATCCTTCGCCAGCATTACTGCTTCGTAGAAGGAGGCGACCGCCTGCCACTCTTCCTCACTCCGGACCATGGCCTGTACCAAAGCCCGGCGCGAGGCACGAGGACACGGCGGTGCTCTGCTCAGGCGGGGCACACCTTTACTGTATGCTGCACTGTGTCTACCGGGCGGTCCACACAATGGTGGCACCCGGGCGTTTCTTCCGCACGAATCCGGGGAAGAACCTCCCGAACTTACCATGTCCGGTGAGGACCTGCATCATGCGGGAGGTTAGGACGCCATGAGGTCTTTCCAGCCACTCCTCAAAGAGGGGACTTACCACCATAATTATGGCGTGCCCAAGAGACTGACTATCTGAGCTTCACCACCTAGTTGATAATTGAGTAACATTTATCCCTTGGACACCTCTTGGCAAGACTGGTATCAGGGTTCCGTACGCAAAGGGTAAAACGGGACCCTATTACTAAGACTCCGCTGTGCATCCGTCCGTCTGTCTGGCCGTCGGTTACCAGTCTGTCTCTCATGAACCGTAATAGCTACACAGTTGAAATTCACAGATATAACATCATATACTAAGAACAGAATAAAATAAAAATATTTAAGTAGGGTTCCCTTACAACAAACGTTATTTTTGCCGTTTTTTTTTTTTTGCTACGGATTGTACGGAACCCTTCGTACGTGAGTCCAACTCACACTTGGCCGGTTTTTTTATGGTTTTGTATGTTTAACCTATCACAAAATCATAAAAGAAATTGCCAGCTCATTAGAAACCGCCACCATTGTTCCGGAAACTAATCAATTAGTAATCAGCACAGCGCCGTATTGACTTTACAATATGTACCAGTGTACACGTATAATGAGGGAATGTTCAACATTAATTGGTTTGCAAATCCAATTAGGTTAGCTCCGATACGCATTAAGCACGTTCGGATCATTATAGATCACTAATGACCGACGTCTGAGGTCCAACTACCATTCTAATTTTAATTGTTTGATTTAATTAATTTTGTGGGTTCATTTATTTCAGTTGTTTGTGGTTATTTCGTTTTATTAGTGGCCAGTGAAAATTAAAACAAAAAAATAATAAAGATATTAAAAGGCAAAGATAAGTAGAAAGGCCAGCAGGCTATAATTAGGATAGAAAGAAAGATTTAAACACCTTTCCTTGTTCTATCTTAAAATAACCAAACCAAGGGTTTAAAGGTTGGGTATTAATCAGTCAGTGATTCAGGCCTTCTCTTCTTGGGCACGCTATAATTATGGAGGTTAATCCCCTCTTTGGGGAGTGGCTGGAGAAACGTTACGCAGGTCCTCACCAAATATGTTAAGTTCGGGAGTTTTCAGCACCTGATTCGTGCGGAAGAAACGCCTGGGTGTCACTATTTTGCAGACCATCTGGAGGACACAGTGGAACATAAGATGGAAGTGTGCCTCACTTAGACGGAGCAGAGCCAAAGCCTACTGGGACCATGGGTTGACTTCCAAAAGGGAAACCTGGGGTCCTGGAAAGTGGAGGGCAAAGAAAGAACATAGGTGTGGTTTTAATCAGTAAAAGTCTGGTAGGTCGTTTCGCTCCACTCTAGAGCGCAAGGGAAGTCATAAGATGATTACTCACATTAAAAAAGGCCTTTTCTTCTTTTAAATAGATATTCGTCTGAAAGGTTATTGTATGAGATTGCGTTACTTATAGTCAGAAGCCATGAACATCATCTCAACGCTCAGTCACGTGGTCAGAACAAAAGGAATCGGAGGCGTGGCCTACTCGAGTCGTTCGGCGCGAACGAAACGATTGTGACTTGGCTAGGGGGGCAGGAAGTATTATGATATCCATTTACTTGGTAGGCCATATAGGCAATCACTCTATATTAAATATTGTAAATATTCGTACCATCGCTTCTGAGGTGCAACTTAAGTTTAGCGATTCTTCGGGCTTCTAAGTAGGTACCTACTGAATATGTTTGCTAATGATTGGATTTGATTTTTTATTTATTTATATATACTTATTACTATAGTACACCAAGATAATAAATTATACATTTGAGCCTTATATTTAAAAAAAATATACAATTGGCGGCCTTATCGCTTTCCGCGACCTCTTCTAGGCAACCTGAATTATGTTTAATTATACCGGAAAATGGTGTCTTCGTGTAATTGGGTGGTTTACAGCTAACAATACATTATATAAAAACAGGGTAAATAACTAACCACAAAATGCTACATACAAACAGTAGAATTATGTATTTATAGCATTTAATTTATCGTCCTATACTATGGATTACAAGGAAACACGTGTGGATGATATCACAAGGAAACATATTGAAAATCGTTATCACACCTTGTAAAACAATTACTCGGAATATTACTTAAATCCCTTAATTCCTTAATTCCGAGTAATTTTCAACTTTCTTTAAATCGAATTATATTATGATATTGTGGACTATGATACGGCACATAATGATGAGATATAATAATTTTGTTATGATTTAGTACTTCCCCTTTTTATAAATTATAATATATTCTATATTCTAATGTAGGGTATAATAATGGAGTTTGCTGCTGGTTTTTCTCCATATGTGAAACTAGCTTCTGCCAGCGGCTTCGCCCGCGTGAATTTTGGTTTCTCCATATATACCTTAGACCCCCGTTTCATCCCGTTAGGGGCAGAATTTTGGAAAATCCTTTCTTAGTACTTGGCTACATCATAAAAGGCAGACTTGTGCAAAATTTCACGTTCCTAGTGCCAGTAGTTTTGTCTGTGCGTTGATATGTTAGTCAGTCAGTTTCTCTTTTTATATATATAGATAAAATATTTTGAAGTTGCATTTGCCCATTGACCAACACCGCTGTAACGTTGTGTCATGCTGAAATCGTATCGGTACCGGTAAAACATGCATGCATGCATGGCAGAATGCATCATAACCGCGTATCATAATTACGCAAGGGCATGATACGCTGAAGACACGTTAGTGCTTGTTCTTAGCACGGTCATGGTATAAAAAATTGTATTGTGCAATCCCTTTGTACAATCCTTTAAAATTGTATTCAGTGTACATTCTAAAACTTTCATTTTATATACGATTTATACATAGATATCGTACTTGCATAGGCATTTCCACATTATATATCTCCTTCTATAAATTCCTCCTTCAATGCTTTTATTTTATTTAATATAAACTAGCGCTTGACTGCGATCTCACCTGATGATGTGTTGCAATCGTTGAAAGTAAGGCGCACTAGTTTATTGATAGCCTATTCACTCACAAGACACCCAAATTATAATTGGATGGGAAGACCGCAGCAGGCAAATTGTTCCAGTCCTTCGATGTACGCGGTATAAACAACGAGGCGACACGCTTAGTCCGGACCGTAGAGAAAGTAATGCTATTCTTCGTAATAAAAAAAAATCTTTACTTTTTTAAATTTAATGTGTAAAATCCTTATGCTTACCAACACCGATGATATTTTTAGTAAAAAAACTAATTAGAAAGTCATCAGGCTAGATAAAATCCTTAGTCTAATCAATCACAAAGACATTTTTAATTTCAAAAGTAATTCATTCATTTTTTTCACTAAACATGTTAGAATAACGGTTTTATACATTTTAAATTAAAAAACGTATTTTTTTTAATTAGGAAAATACCGACGAAAATTTCCATCACTCGTTTCATTGGTATTCGTTTGTGCGTCTGGTCAAAGATACTCTGTCATCATCATCTTCCTGCCCTTGTCCCGTTTTATTTGGGGTCGGTACAACACGTTTTTAATTCCATTCTGTCCTGTCACTCGTCACGCTATCACTAACTCCCTTTTCTTTCATATCACTTCTTACACAAATAATCCATCTTTTTTTTTGTCTCCCTCTCACTCTCCATCCATCCACATGTAAACTCATAATTCTTTTAGTAACATGCGTTTTGTCCCTTCTCTTCACATAACCATACCAAGACAAACGATTTACTTTCAACTTTTCAGTCACTAGCGCCACTTTCAAACTTCCCCTAATAAACTCATATTGTATATTACCAAAAATATTGATAATAAAAAAGTGGTCATTAAACAGACTATCACTGGTAAATATTCAGTTGAGCGGCGCCAGAGCACAGATTACTGTAATCTATGCGCCAGACAGCCCAGACATATAAACTGGCAACATACATACGTCACACAACGTTCGTAATATTTCCCTTTTCCAGACTATATCAAAGGGGAATGTTTCAACAAGCACATAAAGATCCTAATCTCCGACTGTTTTATGCCATCCTAATTTCAGCCGCAATTGACTGCGTTTAGTTTAGATAAGATTTATTTTTAGGGGTTATAAGGAATGTGATATTTATGGAATGATATAGCCATTTTATCTTGTAAATGTTTGGGTGGCTAATAAGTTCTATAATAGACCATTAAATGCAAAAATAGAGATATGATACTACTCTCTACTCGACACAAGAATAGAACTCCCAGATGAGCAAGGCACGTTGCTTGTGGAACGGATAGTAGATGGGGCTGAAAGGTTCTAGAGTGGCGACCGCGCACCGGAAAACACAGCGTTGTAAGGCCTCCCACAAGGTAGATGACCTGGTGAGAGTCGCGGGAATGCAGCGGATGCGAGGCTCACCGGATCGGTCGTTGTCGCGACGCTTGGGGGAGGCCTGTTTAACAGTGGACGTCTTTCGGCTGAAATGATGATGATGAGACACACGGATAGACTATGTCCTGAAATAGTACATGGATAATTTTCTACTAAAAAATATACTCTTTCACTACAACACGTTTGTTAGGTAGGTGATTCATCGTAACAAAACAAATAACACAATTCTACTTATTTTATATCCATCTTCAAATCTTAAACATCTACGACACATATCTGTCCATCTCCCAGCAAATAAGTCAAACTCCAGTGTAAGAGTCATAAACGCAGAAAGCGCACGATGGTGAAAAAGGTAAGGCCTCACGCCCCAATCGCCGCCGGGATTGCGATCCCGATTTCCGGCCACCGTAGGCGCGGGCTTGCGGACGGCGAGCAATGGGTGGCTCGCCGTCCGATCGTCCGGTAACCGTCCGGACCGAGCCAAGTCGTCGACGGCGCGTAGTGTTCCACGCGCGCCTCAAGGTGATGTCAGCAACTGTACGAGCCCAGCAGGGTCGAAGCCTATTGCGGCCATGTGTGATGCGAAAGAGATCCCGGGGCCCTGGAAAAAAAAAATGGCAAAGAAAGAACAGGAGGTTTTTAGTCAGTAAGGGTCTGACACTATCTCCCGCTCCGCCCAAGAGCGAGGGATGTCATGAGATGATTTTCCCAACCGAAAAAAAAAACCCTTATATGGAAAATACCGACGTATTTTCATTGTTATACATTAAGGGCCTTTGCACACCACGTTTATTAAACGCGCCGTTGACGCGTGTTTGTAGCGATACAGACGCCATACACACGAGATTCAGACGCAACCTGTAGACCTTTAATAGAATAAAAGCGCATCGTCGACACACGTTTCGAATTCGCGCGTCAACGGCGCGTTTAAAAAACGTGGTGTGCACAGGCCCTTACTTGTATAACATTGAAATACGTTGGTATTTTCCGCTAATATGCTATTGATAAAACTACTTATTAAACAATTTAATGTAGATGTTCTCCATCAATCTAACATTTAATAATGATTGATTACTACATATTTACTCGTCAATATAAATTCTTTGATGTTTATAACTATCAATAAAAAGTAAAGTAGAGCAATATCTTCAAGCCATAAATTCCAAAAATAACTTTATAATAATTTTAATTGAAGCACTAAATTATTGTATGTCGTAGCAACCTCGTAGCGGCGTAGCGTTCGTAGCTCAAACAAGCGACCCGCGTAGCGCTACGATAGAATAACTTGTACTACCCCTACAAATATTGTTGTTAGCCAACCAAACAACGAGCTTGTAAGTACTTGCTCCAAAACCATATAGCTCATGATTGGAAAATTAATTAAAACTCTTATTAACCATCTTGTTTATGAGTGTTTCATTAATTTTAAATTAATTTTCTAACGTACATGTGGAAACTTTTTGTAATAATATGTTATAAAATTTTCCTTTCGGTTATCTTTGTCGCGCATTGATTAGGCTTTATTAATTTACTTTCGCATGTTAAGGCGTATAGTCCCTTGAACATCTGGGCGGAGTTAAATGCACACATACTCGTACTGCTGCATGCACCCGCATAGAGCTCCGCTGACCTTTAAATCCAATTTATTTGCAAAATATTGATTGATTTACATATGCTATGAACATTCTGAAGAACACTTAACTAGCATATTTTTGTGTAAACATATTTTTAAAGATCAAAGCCGTTTGAAAGAGAGAAGACAAGCGAAAAAATATCATGTTGTTAAATAATTTTTTGGCAAATGTGTTTTTACGTCATAGAATAGAATAGAATAAAACTTTATTGATAACATAATATGTTAATAATTTTATACATGAATCTATAATATTTAAAAAAAAATTAAATCTCTTAATCCAGCCGTTACCAAGGAGAAGGATTCAGAAAGTCACTCTTTTATGGCACTAAATGGGAGCAAAGGCCTTAATTGTGCCTTCAAAGCCACATTGAAGATGCTAATTATTTAATCAATATCCTTCTGTCTGGGCTGCTGTAAGCAAACCTATGGCATTGTTGAATGTACACTACGACTAACTACCATTAACTATGTGCTTGCTATTGTTAGCTCGAGTGTAATATTATTCTGTTTATAGAAGCTAACACAAACATTAACTAAATCAACTAACAAATAATGGGTAGTGAAAACAGGACATTAAAAGATTTATCGAGATGGCTAGGAGCACTTTGTCTAGTGACGAGATAGTTGCGAGATAGTAGAATTGGATCTGGATCAACAGGAATATCTCGCGTAAGATGAAGAGGGAAAATTGAATAGAATTTATTCGACGCAGGTAATAGGTAAAATAAAACGG
This sequence comes from Mythimna pallens, assembly GCA_961205895.1. Classification (NCBI taxonomy): domain Eukaryota; kingdom Metazoa; phylum Arthropoda; class Insecta; order Lepidoptera; family Noctuidae; genus Mythimna; species Mythimna pallens. Next base: position 10,250,224 of record OY540829.1, read on the forward strand.
CAATAATACTAAATAAAAAAAATAGCTGAGTACAAAAATACAATTTGTGCTGAGTGAACTCGAACTGAAAGAGTTGCCACCTCAGCAATTTCTGGGCGTCAGAAACCCAGCGCTGGGTTTTAGCTGGCACCCTACAGCAACTCACGGCTGATTGTAAATAAAATGTATAAGTACATTTAAACTAAATCTGTTTAAATTAAAGCTCGTCACCCTTATGTTCTCATATTTCTCCTCATATTCCCAGTACCTATTTCTATAAGGTGCTAAGATGGTTAATCTCTCTTAAAAAAGCTGACCGTTATCGAATTGGCGTTTTCAAGATTATGGGGTTGGAGAAGAATAACTGCGATTCACTAGCTCAACTCAATACACCTATGAGATTCACCACCGTATGCCAAAGAACAAGCTTTGAATACTTCGTCCACATTTCTTGAAAAAGAGGCGATAGTTTGAAAAAAAAAACCATTGCTGACGAAAAAAATTTAAATTTATGATAAAAGACCCAGAAGTAGGAGTCCGTTACCTAATCCATTCCTCATTATAGACCATAGTCTGCGACGCCATCTTCATTGGCGAAGGTAGGACAACATGACGAAATATAGTACACAACAAAGTTATTTGCCGAGGTCAATTCCCACCTAAAAAAAAAACCGCATTAAGGATACCCGACGAAATGAAGACATCATTAAAGCAAATATCAAGCAAGAAACAATATCGCAAGTGACAGTCTGCAATTCTTGCAGGTAGGGTTTTTTTTTCCTAATATACTTTCGAATGACCAGAACATTTTCGAAAAAACGTATTAAAATTGTAGGGGAATCAACTATTTGGTTCAATTAAATGCAGAGACCGTACCTTAAGTGAACCACTAGTGTTCACTTGACAGTCGAGAGAGAGACATAGAGAGATATAGATCAATAGATGTATCAAAAATACTTTTAAATTAGGAAAGAAAGAAAAAACTCCCTGCAGTAAACGCAACACTGTTGCTTACTTCTTCCTAAAAAAGTTCGGTAAAATTCACAACAAAGTTATTCGTCGAGGTCACGACCCTTAGCATTGAGGACAAACGACTCAACGATCACTAAAGTGAATGTCATATCATTCAAACATTTGTTAACCAAATCTGGTTATCTTTTATTTCAATTAAGCCTATAATATAGATAATATTTTATGTAACTGATCTTTTTAAATTTTGGATAAAATAAGTAGTACATAATAGGTCTTTACATATGAAATTGCCGTTTTTTTAAACGGGTTGTTATATTTTTGGATTGACTTGGTTTTATAAGTTCACATAAAATTTATTCGCGTATATTCACCGATTTTTTTTATAAAATTATTAAAGAAATTGGTGAACATACATACAAAAAAGACATTAAACCAAACATAAAATATATTGCTTAACCTTAATCCTTCTTTTTGACTTTGGTTAACAAGGGTTGTTTTGTGAATAGGTAGTAGTTAGAAAGTCTCAAAACCTGCTTTAATACATGACAAATATTCTGGCTAGACATCAAATAAATGCTTAAATCAGAAATCGGGGGTTTGGGTATTTTTAAAACCGATTGTTTTGTTTTAACTGAAAGTAGGCTGCCTAAGTGACTGTGAACCTTTTTATTTTGAGTTGGGTAACTATCAATAACAGCTCTTCCCGCTATGGGTGCAGCGAGAGAGAGTAACAGAGTTACTGCCTTTTGAGCCAGAGTTGTCTGCCTACATCTGTCCCTTCAAATAGAAACATCCATTAAAGGGTTGGGCCCAGCATCTTTAACACAAGTTGTCTTGGCAACTTAGTAAGGGTGCTGATGTCACCACATCATTGTATATTACTTTAAGCTGTATATATTAAATGTATTTAATGTAAAATGTAAAACTTGATGCAAATAAACTATTATTATTATTATAGTTATGTTTTGCGTTCCAGAACTATGGTAACTCTTTCGAAAGATCATGCAAAAGTAACTAATTACCTAATGTACTCCTACCTACGTCTAGTAACTGAATAATAGATCTTTTCAGTTAGTCAGTAGTAGTGCTTAGTTCTAAGAATGATTTTTGGGCTTCCAAATGTCCAGTGGGACTTCACATTACCTATGAATAGATCTCAACAGCTAGTTCTTGATTTGCGAAAAAAACATTGTGCAATTTTTTTTTTTTTTTGTTATTATTATGACTATAAGCCCGCGTTTAATCACTATCTCACTTGATAGTAAGCGATGATGTGATCGACGATTGAGTACGATTCCCTAGAAGCAACCTATTTGGTTGTAGCTAGCAGAAAACACAAACTTCGGCTGAGAATTCCACGTAGCTGTACGCAACTTACTGTACTTCAGAGAAATACAACTAAATGGCAATAAAGCATGTGTCCTTCAAACACAACCACTGTATCACAAGAACAATAAACCAGGAGCTAACAGTCACAACAAGATGCGTTCATAAAACCGGCCATCTCCCCCGGAATTAGGCGCAACGCATAAAGACTATTGAAATGACAGCGGTCACCCTCCTTGTTGTCGTTTCTAGAATTACGACGCACTTGCCTTTGAGTGTACGTAAATAATAAAATAGATGTATTTACAGACACTTGGATTCAAGTTTCTAAGATGCGGTAGGTACTGGGGGGTTGTGGAATTGTTTCAAAGAATTACCGTGGTCTTGGAATGAAAAGGGCATTTGAAGGAACACAGTCATGTAGGTTTTAGTCAGTAAAAGTTTGACACGCCCTCTTGCTCCATCCAGAATGGGATAATTTATTTCATTATTTCTCAACTCAAAAAAAGTAGGTACTGGGAGTATGGAATTTTTTGTAACACAAATTTTTGTACTATACTATTGAAGTTTGAAGATCGATCGATTGGTTGAAACTTAAGAGGGCTCTTCCCGATCCGTCTATCGTCAACGTAACCAAATTCAACAAGTGTGAGTCGGACTCGCGCCCTGAGGGTTCCGTACACACTTATCTATGAAAACAGTTCAATTCCCGAATTGAGTTTCGAAGATTTTTCCGAATCGCAAAAAAATATTTTTTTTGTGACGTAACCACAAATTTACAGTTTTCAGACTTTTTCCTTTACTTGTGCTATGTGACCTTGCTTCATGCCAAATTTCAGGGTTCTAGATCAACGGGAAGTAACCTATGAATTTCGATTCCCTCGAGAGTGTCGGAAAATACACGTTTTTTGCGACATACACGGCCGTATCTTTTTTCGTTTTGTCAGAAGTTTGATTTTTCACAGCTTCAAGGGACCGCTAACCTAAGTAAATGGTTTTAATTTCAACTCGATACTTTCGCGCGTTCCAGGAATTAAGGGTCTTAACAGACATACGGACAACAAAACGATCCTATAAGGGTCCTGTTTTTTTCTTTTGAAGTACGGAACTTTAAAAAGCATGTTGTTTCATCAAACGCAATATTTAACAAAGAGCTAATGTGAAAAAGTGATATGCGCCTGAACGCTCGGTCGACAAGTTATGGAATGCCGGTAACTTCTGTCGCACTCACAACTTGTTCTACGAAATACGAGTTTAAAAAAACCTTTAAAATTTTTGGAAAAACTTTTCCGAAAGTATTATTTTCTTTACTTTTTAAATTATGAGTTAGTTTTACATAAAATGTTTTGTTTTTAATATCTGTGTTAAAGAAAGATATCTTTGGTTCTAAAACATCTAGAGAATGATGTGTTTCCTGATAGCTACAACCTAGGGGTCTTTAAGTCAAGAGTGAATAGGTTTCTTCTAAGCAAGCGTGCTTCATCGTCGGCCACATCATCGCTTATCATCAGGTGAGATAGTGGTCAAACGCGAGCCTATCAGTAATAAAAAAAAAATAATAACGTCATAATTATGCGAGAGCGGTTGTGTCATGGGTTGGGCGCTCTTAAATTGCTTAGGTGATACTCTTAAATTTAATAAACACTAACTTTGAGTTAGATAGTTTCAGTACTTCGTGATAAGTGTAATGAAGACGTTAAATAATATTTAGTAATTAGATACTATTGATAGGCTGTTTGTTATTGTTCTGTGCGATAAAACAGCCTACTGTAATTATTTGTTTCTTTTTTTTTTACAAATATTTTTTCCGTGTTATTAAGAGTTGTGCAAAAAGTTTATTATTATTTTTCCAAATAATATTTTTAGACAGGACAGGTATATATATATATATTTTATCTTGAAAAATTTGTTTGATCATTTTTAAATTTAATACGATAGTATCGATGTGTATTATATCATATCATCACTTAGTAGGTACTTAGTAAAACAGGAAACTATTTAAATAACTACATAAAGTTATATATTCATTTTCTATTATTAAGACCAGCTCCCCTAGCCAAGTTACAATCGTATCGTTCACGCCGAAGGCCCCGAGTAGGCCACGCCTATGATTTCTTTATTCTAACGTCATCGCAACGCTCAGTCACGTGGTCAGAACAACAACAAATTCCAAAGCGCAATGTAATAACAGGAAAAAATAATAAAACATTATTTTCTGTTTTTCATTACCCATGTTTTAAAACACAGATATGTTATAAAAATTAAACGGACTTTAAAAATCTTCAAATTCCAAAATGTCATTTAGAAATGACATTAACGAATTCGGACGTAGGCTCTCGTTTCCCGGTACATTTAGTGACACGGGACGACGTGGGTACCCGGTGGTCGCCCTAACACACGCTAATGAAAATTCTTTCGGACATTGGAACTCCCCAGTTTTAAATGGGACAGTTTCGGTTAAATCGTTGTCACTGTTCCACAAAAGTTTATAGAACAGTCGGCGGTGTGAAATATTTGATGAACTTCTGCAAAATGAGGTCCCGATGTTGGGGAATAGTTTCAAGTGGTTTGAAATATGTTTTGTATATTTAGTTTTGCCTAAATTTGTGTAGATGTTGACTTATTTTGCTCTTTCTCTGATGACTTTTCCCGTTCAAGAGTGGAGTGAGAGGGCGTGTCAGACTTTAACTGGCTAAAACTGCACCTATGTTCCTCCAGTTGCATTTTGCGTTCTAGGATGTCGTACCTACGTGACGTGGGTAATTGGAACGTTGGCATTGTTTTCATTACTGCGGTTTCAATCATATAAAATGCAATTAGCTTAGAAACAGCAAAAGCCCTCACTCATCTGAAGATTGTTCGAAACATGCTAGGCTTCGGATAATTTGAAAGATTAAATGTGTTTTTCGTAAAGGGATATTGTTGCTCCACCGGAGTGGGAGAAGAAATTCGATGATTTATCACCTTAAAAAAAACAGTCAAGTGCGAGTCAGAAACGCGTACTTTCCGTACCGTCTGTAGTAAAAAAAAAAAACAAAAAAAAATGTTTGTTGTATGGGAGCCCCACTTAAAAAAATATATATTCCGTTTTTAGTATTTTTGTTGTTATAGCGTCAACAGTCATCATTGGTGAAAATTTCAACTATCTAGCTATCACCGGTCATGAGATACAGCCTGGTGTCAGACAAACAGACAGTTGAGTCTTAGCAATAGGGTCCCGTTTTTACCCTTTGATTTTCCCACCGGGAAAAAAAAAAAAAAAACCCTTTGGATACGGAACCCTAAAAAGGCCAAAAGTAACTAATGCCACGAACCTAGCATACCTTTGCAACCAAGTTTAAAGCACTTTAGTACCTTGAGTACCTTGGCATCTATTAATATAAAACTGCACTAAATAACCAGCCAGTAGAAGACCTAATTCTCCCAATCAGCACCCTAAATTCGTATTTCTAACCTCACATTGACAAACAGACGTAAAGCCACCCTACCCGATTGGTCGTTAAACGCCAAGGGGCTCGCGACGCCCTCTCAATCGGCCTCTGCTGACGTGGCACACTGGATTGTACCACTGACGGCCCCTTATAGACAGCTGGAGTGTTCAGTATGGGCCATGAGTTCATTCGACTGCATGCGATGTGATCGAGGCAGTTGTCCTTGCTTATAGGAATTGGCAGCTAAAGATGGTATTAGTTACTATGTCCTAACTATTAATTTAAATAGAAACCATTTTAAGCTTAACGACGCGGTCACTTGCTTCGTTAGTCCTATTATAACTTTCCGTAATATTATCTAGGTAACCGTAAAGTTTTAAACGGACTTCATAATCGAAAATTCACGGATGTTCTTAAAGGCAAGTTATGCCTAATCACAGCATCAAACTCAGCCGGCTATAACTAATACATTTCACACACATGATTACACCATGTATTTAGTAATTCAAACATGGATAGAAACCATGCATGTAACACACTACCCGCTTATGTCGACACCATTAAAATTTCATAAAACATATTCAACTCTGCAAAAGCGCCTACAACTTTACGAATAGCAAACAATCCTTCCGGCACGGTTTTGGCGATCCATGTAGGCGTTACGAAATAAAGGTATGGTATAAAAGGTAAAGTAAACTAGCGATAGGAAAACTTGGTTATGTCAACGCTATCAAAGGACTCTACTAAAACTCTGCCCACGGCTGCCAGTGACAGATAAAAACGTCGGATTTGGTGGCGCGGTGTACCCGTGTCTTCGTCAGCGTATTTACTTACCCTGAAGCTGTTTGCTCCTTTACCCTTAACCTAACCTTTAGGGTCTGCATGCAAGTTATAAACGGGTAGCGACAATTTCAATCACTAAAAATTATTCAAGTAAGTTTTCCCATACTGTGCTCACCCCATTCCTGTTCCGAATCTTTTATGTGCTAGCAAACTGCAGTTCGAAAAATATTTTATAACCCACTTAAAAATTTTACTGTTGGAACGTGTTGTCTTAAACTTATGATGAAACTAGTTTCCTGAAACTTATCCATTAGGCTTGCTTGGATATAATAAACAAGGGGAGAGTATTTTATGAGTTAAGTTATAAGTACCTAAGTATTAAAACGATAATTAATTAATGGATAATAAAAATGTAGATGAAATAAATTGGTAATTCGATATTTGGTTGAAATTAATTGTTTGTACTTACATCTCCTGTAGTCATCCCTGATGATGATGAGCAATAACGGTCACAGGTACCGCAACACTTGACTCCTCGTAGTAGTTGCGAGCTCAGATTTACTGCTCTGTCATGTATATATTATAAAAATATGTAGTCGCTTAATAGTAAGTCATTATAACAAAAGTGGTTGACAATTTAATCAATCATACCAAGTTTTTAAATGTTAACATATGAGCGCCAGGCTTGTCAACGCCTGAGATATTTATATAGCAACATGTCATCTAAGACAAAGTATCTCACTCAGTAGGCGCTATCATTTGCACCATCTTTCAACGCGCTTGGCTCATCACTTGAGCCGCTCATCCTATTGATTCTGCACTCCTTCTCCAACACTTTACATATTGCTTATTTAGCATTATTTCATTTCGGCGTGCCGCTATTTGTCTTTCGTATTTTGCTGATATTGTTATCGCTGTTCACTTGTTTCACGTGAGATTTGCTATTGCTGATTTTGTGAACGTGATTTTCTACGGAAGTTTTTTTTTTCTAATCTGGTGTTAGAAGATGTCTAGTCTCATTATTTGTTTCGAAAATAAGTGTCAATTCATACGATATGATAATGATGTTGCTGTGCTGTTAAATTGATATTTTTCTCGAAAAGTCGCGCGTTGCCAGCGATTCACTTTTCTCGGCGCCTCATTTAGATTGTATCGATATTGTTGTGGAGATATTGAAAGTGTGAATGCACTCATTATTTTCCTTTAAGATTATTCTGTTGGAGCGTGAGATATTCCTAACCATATCAATATTTGCACAATCTATTTTGTTTGACTGTATTGCTGATTCATCAATTTATATTGAAGTAGGTATAGCGACGGCGATGAATCTTATTAACGTTAGTGAAGTTAGGTTTGTAAAAAAATAGATGAGCATATTTGACTTCCTATATAATTTACTGAAAAAATAATAGAATGTAATTTTCTCAAAATCATCTTCACTGTGTCTAGCCAGCCCATTATTTTCACGTAAAAAAAATCTGTTTTGTTTCAAATTTTTTGTTAAAAATGTGGTCAATAATTTGAAATCAAAACTTCCAAATCCGGCCACTGAGACCAAAACAAGTTTAAACAATTCCCGGGTTTGAAAGAAAGGGAAACTTCTGGTCCGAGGGTTAGGGGAAGTGGCGTCTTACGGGCAGGCTCAGGGGATCCCCTCGGCTTCGGCACGCAAAGCCGAAACCGCGAAATCTCCGGATCCAATCCGTCATAATTTCAACGAAAAAGCCTACGCTTTCGGCTGAAACGTTTAGTTTATTCTCCATACAAAGACTGTTTATGTTAGTTTTATACAGTTATAATAATCAAAATAAAACACTTTGAATAAAAAGTTTTAATATATTTAAAAAGTTTTTTTTTTTAAATATTATGGGCTAACTCATAATAATTTTGGAAACTGTATTATACTTATGTATGAAGTTACCAATAATATTTTGATGTTTTATTAACCGAATAATTTGAAGTAATTAATTAAACATTAATGAGACTAGCATCTGTTTTTGGTTTTATGCCTGCTCGCAGTACAACGGATGCCATTTTCGCTATACGCCCGCTGTGCGAGAAATACAGAGGTACGCATAAAAACTTGCACATGGTATTCATTGACCTCGAAAAGGCATACGACCGGGTACCTCGTGAGGTTCTGTGGTGGGCCCTTAAGGAGAAAGGTGTGCCCGGGAAATATGTGCAGTTGATCCGAGTGATGTACAGTCGATGCAGTACCCAAGTCCGGTCTACAGTGGGCACCACTGGCAGCTTCAATGTGGCTGTCGGCTTACATCAAGGGTCGGCTCTCAGCCCTTACCTCTTCCTGATGATAATGGATGCTCTGATGTTGGACATTCAGGAAGAGGCTCCCTGGTGTATGCTGTTTGCCGATGACATTGTGTTGGTTGCCGAGAGTGGCCTAGAGGTCCAGAACAGATTGGAGGTGTGGTGGCACAGACTGGAGAGTGTTGGCCTGAAATTGAGTAGAACCAAAACAGAATACTTGTTCTGCGATTTCGGCGGACTCTCCAATCCAGTGCCTTTAGCTCTTGCTGGAACGCCCATACCGATCTGCTCGTCCAAGGGGATGGTGAGGTAGACCGTGAAGTAACACATCGGATCAACGCAGGATGGATAAAATGGCGACAGGTCACGGGAACAACTTGTGACCCACGGATGCCTCTCAAGTTGAAGGGTAAGATCTACAAGTCCGTGATAAGGCCTGTCATACTGTATGGATCAGAATATTGGGCTGTGAAAAAGACGGATGAAAACAGGTTGCACATAGCGGAGATGAGAATGTTAAGATGGATGTGTGGTGTGACGAGAATGGATAAAGTGAGAAATGAGTATATTAGGGGAAGTTTGAAAGTGGCGCCAGTGACTGAAAAGTTGAAAGGGAATCGTTTGTCTTGATATAGTCATGTGAAGAGTTACTAAAAGAGTTATGAGTTTACATGTGGATGGATGGAGAGGGAGAAGGAGACCAAAGAAAAGATGGATGGATTGTGTGAAGAGTGATATGAAAGAAAAGGAAGTTAGTGATAGTATGACGAGTGACAGGGCAGAATTGAAGAAGAAAAGTGTTGCGCCGACCCCAAATAACACGGGACAAGGGCAGGAAGAGAGAGAAAGACTAGCATCTGTGTAGATGTCTTATATTTTTATTATAATTGAGTAAAATTTAAACAAAACAGTAATATGTAGGATTACTTGTTAAAAAAAACCGGGCAAGTGCGAGTCGGACTCGCGCACTGAGGGTTCCGTACAATCTTACCTATGTAAATAGTTCGATTCCCGAATGGAGTCTCGATGATTTTTCCGAATTGCAAAAAAATAAGTGACGTAACAACAAATTTACAGTTTTCAGATTATTCTTATACCTCTGGTATAAGACATCTGGGTCAACGGGAAGTATCCTATGAATTTTGATAGCCTCGAGAGTGTCGAAATGTACATTTTTTGCGACAAAAACGGCCGTTTCTTTTGTTTTGACGTTAGCTTAGAAGTCTGATTTTTTCACAGTTTCAAGGGACCGCAGACCTGAGTATATGTTTAATTTCAACTCGATGCCTCCACGTGTTTTGGAGATAAAGGACCTTGACAGACAGAAAGACAGACAGACGGACGGACAACAAAGTGATCCTATAAGGGTTCCGTTTTTTCCTTTTGAGGTACGGCACTCTAAAAAAAGGTTTTTTTTTAAAGGTGGGAAATCATCTAATATCTTCTAACATTCAAGGGTGGAGTGAGAGCGCGTGTTAGGCTTTTAATTACTAAAACCACACCTAGTATCTAGTATCTTTTGCGATTTAGGACCGTGAGTATCACTATCATACTTTTCCCCATGAAAAAATATTTGTATGAAGAAGAGACAAAAATACTTCCCCTTTAAATAACGCTCTACCGTACGCACTCGTGAATTTTTACAACCTGAAACATAGATACGTTTCCACAATGTTTTTTGGACATTTATTTTATATCATAGTCTATGGTTACGATCATAAATGATCGTATTTACGAGGTTACATTTTATGTTTTAAATCAAATTTTTGTCCACCCTTTCCTAGGGGAGTAATGTTTTATTGTATTTGTTTAGGAAAGTAAAGCTTGCAGAACTGTGTGAGTACATTCATATACCTACCTATATATATTGGTATGCAGGTATGTTTCTTCAGTTTATGGGTACGCAGGAATAGAGGAGTGCTCAGTAGGTATTTTATAACTTAAATATAATAAAACCTCAACCACATATAATGTATATATAAATATTTATTTATTTTAAAACTTTATGCTCTAATGAAACATTGTCCAAAGGCGGACTTAATGCCTTAGGTATTTTCTAGGAATCGACCTTAGGGTGGTGCAGAGACATAACATGGCAGGTGCAACTTAATAGAAGACTGACAGAGAGGAAACAAGAACAATAATAAATTTATACTTAGATACATACATACAAATAAAAAATGATATTGAGAGAAAAACGAATACAACAAATCAGGAGTGTGATGAATCTACCAACTTGTTGCGAAAGTGTTCTCGTGCTTTCACTTTAAAGGACAACCGACTGGTTGCCGTCCTGATCTTCAGAGGTAACGCATTCCAAAGGGAGATCGCCTGGACAATGAAAGAGGAATGGATAAACCCAGAGCGGTGTGTCGGACATCGTAGAAGACGATTAATTGTAGATCGAAGATTTTTATTGTGCGCAGAGCAAAAAAATTGAATTTCTGAAGTCAGACAAGAAGGAGAAGAAGGGTTATCTAGAAAAGAAAACAGGGTTGTCAAGGCCCTTATCGCTCTACTATGTATTTGTAAAAATTTATATAGCTGTATTATTTTATCTTTATATATATAATTATTTAGTACGTGTATTTGTCACCTAACTTATCCTAAACGGCTTGACCGATTTGAATGTAATTTTGTGTGTATATTTAAGTAGGTCCCTGGACGGTTTAAAGAGATACAATTGGCCTCGTAAAGTGGAGCTGCAATCGGGTTCTCAATTTGTTTTTTTCTGAAGAAAAGTCATGTCCGAAAGACAGGACAACGTCTGTCGAATTTACTAGCAATACACCGCAGACTAAGTTCTTTTTATTTTGAATTCTTGCGGTTCATTTAAAGGTTGTCTGGTATATATCACAGTCAACAACAATACCGCCATTGTACCCATACATTAAAGTTTGTGTAAAAGTTGTATCACTGTTTTTGGTGTTCAATAACGTTTATTTTATCCTATATTATGATGTTGTTAGTGGTGTGGCAGAGCTGATATGGCCGATTTCATTCAACATTATCTATTCCAAGCATTTAATGTTGGGTTTTAGTTAACAAAAGTCTGACTTACCTTCTCGCTTCACCCTAGAGCGAGAAAAGTCATTTGATGATTTGTTACATTTTTTTTTAGGTGGGAAAATTATCTAATGGCAAATCCCACTCTTGGGCGGAGCGGGAGATAGTGTCAGACTTTTATGACAAAAAACCCACTCTTGTTCCTTCTTTGCCTTCGCAGGGCCCCGGGTTTCACTTTGTGGCCCTAGTAAGCTTCGACCCTACTGGGCCCCTACGATTTGCCGATATCTCCCTGAGGCGCGCGTGGAACAGTACGCGCCGTCGACGACTTGGGCTCGGTCCGAACGGTTACCGGACGGTCGGACGGCGAGCCACCATAAAAAAAATCAACTTAAAATAAATATGAAAAAAAAGACAATAAATTATAATGCAATTTATTTATTATTATATATATTATATTATTATTATTATTGCAAGAGTGAATGCTTTTTTCTTGTTTATGTAGAGCACAAACTTGGGGTAACTAGGCTAACAAAATTTCGTAAGTACGTGACGTTAAATTTAAAACCGAGAATATTTAGCTTCATAACCTAAAAATATTGTAACCCATTGTCTGCCCGAAATTAAACTTATTTTAGATTAAATTTCTAAAACAATTTTCATAGTAAATTAAGTACCTAACATAACCTTTGTGAGAGCTTTTGCCTAAGACTATTAAAAATGTACAAACGTTTCAGAGCAAAATTAAACATTAGCTTGGTTAAGTTGGTTAAGGAATTTCAAATGAAGGTCAAAAGGTCATTATGGGGTCATTTCTTTTTTCTTTTTAATGGTGAATAGAAAACTTTAGTGCTAGTAAGATAACAGTAAAATCGCAGATAGCTGAAAATACTTTTTTGCCTTTTCTTTTTCTATATATTTTTTTTTCTATTGAACGTAGAGGAAAAATGATGATTATTTTGAAAAAAATAGATGGTCCAATCTGCGTTTCAAAGAGTACTTACTAGTATACTTGCTAGTTTTTATTCTTTCGTTCTTTGAATGTGTTTCGGTAAAAGTTGCCCAAAACCAACTTCAAATGTGGAATTATATTTTACATTTTTAATCGCGACAGTCCATTCGGTCAGCCAAATCCACTTGTCAAAAGGTAGAATATTCCAAATTCAAGCTTCAAACGCTACGTAAAGTCGCATTCATTACTGAATAGTCTAGTCTATGGTTGCACTGCCACAGGGGCCGATGTTTTGTAATTTTCCTTTTTGTACTATCCCAAAAGCTTTGGCAGGATTTCTATAGACGGACAGCGCTAAAATTATGTCCTTTTATCAGATTATTCAAACATAAATTCAAAACAACTTTCTTGTTGAGCATTATTTAAGACATCATTGGGACTTTTTGTTCTTTTTGATTGTTTATGATAAAATACAATGGTGTTTGTAGTTTCTAAAGAATTTTCAATTTGAATATTTTTGTTGCCAGTTAGTAAAAATATTTTTCAATACACTTACTAGAAAACCCGCTCTTATTGGGTTAAGTGCGGGTTTTCTTTTAGGCACGCAATAGACTGTTTTCCGCACCAGTGCAAAAAAGTGCGCGGACTTTTTCCCGCCACAATTTTATTATATTTATCGTATCAAGTTGGGCGCGCGTCGACCCCCACGAGTCATCGGTCAACCCCCGTTTATTCATTTCTTCGTAAATGTATTGAAAAAAGTCGTTTGATACACGTGCAAATTTGTCACTGCAGTCCTCGGCTCCATAATACACTCGCCTACAGCTCGTGCGAATTCCGCCTAGGTCGCAATGACAAACTTTCTGCACTAGTATCAAAATGTACTATTGTTGGTGGCCAGTAGTTTTGATTTATTTTTCCTCCTTGTTCTTCCCTTATACCAAGGCAAGTTAGCTTTGGCAACACTGGTATTCTATAAACGGGCAACGAAAGTATTTGCTCATCGAATTCCGATTTCAAAAATATTTTGAATAAAGATTGTGATCTTTGAGGGGAGCAGGTTATGATAGTTTTTCTTCAAGACCGCATTCTTAGATATAATCTTTTGATCTTTTCGATTTTGCTACCAATATTGAAATTTTTGAGCGAGAATTTAAAAAGCAGTATGGCAGGTATTATTTTATGATGTAAAAATATTTACATGCCCGGGTTTTAACGTACCGACCTCATATTAAATTGATAACATTGTTATTTTATTTCGTGGGATTTTATATCCTTTGTCCCTATCAGTTTTATGACTTCGCATACAGAACAAATCGCAATTCGTACATGACCAGTTATGTCACGCTAGTTCATGTACAATACTAAACCTAGTTTAGCTTTATAACACACCACAACTATCACACAACGCCGTCTAGTCTCAAGCTAAGCAGAACTTGTGTTATGAGTACTAGACAACTGATAAACATACTTATATATTTCTAAATACATACATATTATAGATAAATTACACCCAGACACAGAACAAATGATCGTGCTCATCACACAAACATTTGTCCTGGTTTTTTGTTTGGATTCCCACAATCGAACCCACGACCTTCAGCGTAGCAGTCAGGGCCAGTAAACACTAGACCAACAGGCCAGTCAGTAATAGTAATTCCGTCATCGTCTTTCTACCATTGGATAATCCGACGTACGGCCAGTGTCCACCCTTTCATTGTTGATACCATTGTTGATTTCATTGTTCAACACTAAACCTACTTTAGCTTATAAATCAAGAGAAAAATAATTATTGAACATTAACCGGTGAGACTAAGCACCTGTATTCGGTTTCTTGTTCGGGTAAAGTGTTATTTAGTTTTACCATTTGGAATGTCCAAAACACTAGAACAGATGGTCGATGGGGACGAAAGGTTCTGGAGTGGTGATCACGTACCTTAAGGCGCAGCTTCGGCAGGCCTCCCACAAGGTGGACCGATGACCTGGTGAGGGTAGCGAAAATCCAATGAAAGCAAGACGCACAGCACTGGTCGTTATGCAACATTGGGGAGGCTTATGTCCAGCAGTGGACGTCTTTCGGCTGAAATTATGACGATGATTTGGAATCAGCTTGCCGCAGCTCGGTTTCTAACCCAGAACCAGGCACAACCTGGTGTATTTCAAAATGCTTGCTTCCAATTTCATGGAAATGAGGGTATTTCTCAAACCCACTGTATCCCACAGTGGAGTTGTGCCCCGCTTGGGTAGAGCAACGCCGTGTCTTCGAGGGGGCGATCGGCGGCGGCGATCTCTCACGCATTGGTACAGGCCATGGTCAGGATCGAGGAGGAGTGGCAGACTGTCGCCTCCTTCTGCGAAGCAGTAATGCTAGCACAGGAGGCCGCTGATCGCGTGAGGCAACGGTCCTCACGCCCCAACCGCTGCTAAGACTCCGATCCCGATTTCCGGCTACCGTAGACGCGGACTTGCGGACGGCGAGCAATGTGTAGCTCGCCGTCCGACCGTCCGGTAACCGTCCGGATCGAGCCCAAGTCATCGACGGCGCGGTTCCACGCGCGCCTTAAGGAAATGTCAGCAACTGTAGGGCAGTAACAGGGTCGAAACCTACTGGGGCGAAAGGCAAAGAAACGACAGGGGTGGGTTTTTAGTCAGTAAAAGTTTGACACTATCTCTCGTTCCGCCTAAAAGCCGTCATAAGATGATTTTCCCACCAAAAAAAAATAAATCCCATTTAGTTACCTAATACGAGCATGATGGCCGTTCTTGAAAAAAAATATACATGATACATATAAGTAACGTTTGGTATATCATACCTAAATAGTATATGTCGCTATAGTTATTTCTCGACAACACAATATACAATCAAGCTAGCTAACAACTGCAAGGACATAATTTGTCTTAAAAACTTGTATTACATTAGTTGACATTAAGAACCACTGGTATACGAGCAACGAGCAAAAGACGGTAACTAAAAACTTGTAAAGAAAAACTCGCATAGAACAAGTTACACTGGTTAACTGCGCTCGAGTCATTTAGCAGACTTGTTAGTGGTAGTTATTAGTTGTTTTTACTTGTTTGGCTGTAGCAATTCCATTCGATTTATATTTTTTTATTTAACATAATATGTTGACTGAACAGTGGCGGCCAAGTAGTAACGGCCCCGACTTATGATAATCCAGCCAGGCGCGTTACTTTGTGTAATTTATTTTCATCACCACTGCTCACAAAACGGTGAAGGAAAATATCGTGAAGAAACCGGCATGTCCTAGAACCAAAAATTCGAAGACATGTGACATCCACCAATCCGCACTGGGACGGTGTAGTGGATTACAGCCCTTTCCCTTTCCTAGAGAGGAGGCCTGAGTCCTAGCAGTGGGAACATTATAAGGCTGATTATGCTCAAGATCTGAAGTATCTTATTAGCAAAAAAATGCTGTAGATAAAAATTACGAGTAAATCAAGGGTTTTACAGCCCTGGAATGCAAAGGGCAGCTGAAGGAACACAGGTGGGTTTTAGGTAGTTAGTATAAGTCTGATATTCCCTCTTGCTCCACCTAGAGTTGGAAAGTCTATTTGAAGTTTTCCCACCTTATGAAAAAGTTTTTTTTTTTTTAATTTATGTGAGCATTGTTTTATAAAGGTGAATTCTGAAAAAAAAAGAACTTTTAGAGTTTTCACCATCATCATCACTTCAGCCGAAAGACGACCACTGCTGCATAATGCCTCTCCCCTTATCACCAGAATAACCGGTATTGTGCATTCCGCATCTATCTGATTCCCGTAACCCTCACCAGGTCATCGGTCCACCTTGCTTTGTGCTTGTTAGAGTCCGACCAGTTTTTTGGCTGGAAAATCATCAAATGACTTTTCCAGCGTTAGGTGCTGCGAGAAGGAGTGTGAGACTTTTTCTAACAAACACTCACCTGGGTTCCTTTAGTTGTCCGGCTGGAGGTTCTTCCTCCTCAGAGATTGCATCTATGTAGTAGATATGCCAATTATATGACAATAAAAAATTATAATAAATTGACACCTGCCCTGAGAATGTAACTAATTAGTAAATTGAAAATGTAAAATGTTCGCTTGACTCGTACGCATGTGCTTTTATTCAGTTAATGAATTTTTTAATCACATTTTTTGTCATTGTAATAAATATTCTACGAGCAAGTATGTATGTATTAATTTTGATATTAAAACTTATGAAAAATTCATAAACTAAATACAATTATATTTAATTAACTTATTATAATTCTTGTAATGTCCATGATGGACATGCAGTTACCTTATTTAGTATTTCTATACATGTGATTCAATGTTTAATTTGCCATATCTTAGAAAGAAATGTTTCTGTATTTCTAAATAAAATTAATATTATTGACAGGGTTGATTGGTCAACTTTGTGGAATAGTCATAGGACCTTGTAATGAAATTAAGTTAAGATGGTGAAGTTATTTAACTACTTTTAGTTACATGCAAAAAGATTACTTTAGCGTATATTCAAACCAAACTGCGTTCATAACTTCGTTCGTCATTGTTGTGAATTTTTGTCTTTCGTTCAGTGTCATTAGGGGAAAAGCTGAAAATGGTGGTGGTACTCAACCTACCCTGTATGCGGTCCAGAACACCCTGCCAAAAACTGGCCAAGTGGATGAAGAGGGTTTCACAAGAGTAGAAAGGAAGAAGAAGAAGAAGCCCTGTTCCCATAACCAGTGCGGTATCGCACCGAGTGGTCCGAACATGCTGCTGCGACCTGCTGTGCCTACGACACAGCTATACATTTCGCGCCTACATCACTACACGAAAGTTGAGGAAGTCGTAGAGTATTTGAAGGTGAAAACCAACTGGACTCTGAGGGTCGTAAGGTTGGAAGCGCGCCAAGACGACTTGAAGTTGACTTCAAGTCGTTCGTGGTACGAGTTCCAACCCAACAGCTACAGACCTTCTTAAAAGAGGACTTCTGGCCTAAAGGTCTTGTATATCGACGCTTCCGAGGACGGTTATGCGATGCCACGCAGCGAAACACGACGCCGACTACATTACGTGTATAGTTATAGTTAAATAAGTTTTGTTTTATAATATGTATTAGTTTATTATTATTTTATGTATTTTGTCTATGGGCCTCTGATGCCTGAAAATAAAATAAAATGATGATAATGATAAGTGTCCAAGCGATATTTTAAAGTAAGGGCAAACCTTTGAGGGAATATTAGTCCATTTTACCTTTTACAATTTTTTATCGATTGTTCAAACTCACCCCATTTTTTCTTCCGTATTCAATCAACAATTCATTATATCTTCATTTAACATTTGATTACTCTATATAACTTGTAAATTGAATCCATTGAGTGCAAACGCTGTGAGGACGGTAAAACGTGTGCTGAACATGCATCAGTATGCATATGAAAATGAAAATCGTTCTCAAAAGTAGAGATGAGGTAACGTATCGATAGTGAGTGATATCGATATTTCTGATAAAATTTTAATTTTAATATAAGAAATATGAAGTAAGAATATAAGAAAAATGTAAATCATTTGTAATTGATATTCCATAGGTATCCGAGTATAGCATAATCAGCCTTACAATGTTCCCACTGCTGGGACCCAGGCCTCTTCTCTTGTAGCGGGAATGGGTCGTTATCCACTACGCGGATTCGGTGCAAGTCCAAGTACCAAAACAGAGCAATTGCGATTTGGACTCGCGCACAGAAGGTTCCGTACAAAAATAAATGTGTAAATAGTTCAATTCCTGAATGGAGTTTCGAAGATTTTTCCGAATCGCAACAACAGACGGACAACAGAGTGATCCTATAGGGGTTCCGTTTTTTTCCTTTTGAGGTACGGAACCCTAAAAAGTAATTATTAAACTTATATTACAATATTATATAATATAATATTTACATATCTATGTAATAAAGAGATTTATTCCATCTTTTTTAACAAACACAAATATATGAAGGCAGACAAAAAATAATTTCCATTCAACTCATCATGTAGATATATTCTACAACATGTCTTCTAGTAGGTATTCTTTGTTCTGATTCTACTAATGAGTAAAATATTAAAAGAGATTAACATTGTTACTAATAATGAGAAAAAAAAATACTTTTATTATAATGTCTTCGCCTAATGAGTAAAATATCGATACTTTTGACTCGATCCCGACTCGCAAGCTGTTGAAGCAGTAAATAAGATCCGGAATAAATATCCGGCCGCCAACTGAACCCGTGGCGTTCTGTCTCTATCTAACTACCTGGGAGAGAAAGGGACGGATACAGTCACCCAGTGTTGATGACGAACTGTGATAGTCCCTACGGCTTCCCGCGAAGTAGTGATTGACAGTGCAATCGATGCACAGTAGGCCTGACGACAGCTTTATTAGGATAAAATGCTAGATTTTATTGTGATGATTTCGTTAAAGTTAGATTTGTTGATCTTAAATAAAGGCCTCGAGCCTAGTTTGGGCACCAATCTCCCACAATATAATGCCCCTCCTATATGTTACCGTAGAAATAAGGCTAGCAATTAAGAATAATATTGTGGAGAAAAATTAAATATTATTATTTAAAAAAAATATTAGTGAGAGAATTAGTGTCGTTCCTCTTTTTGCTTGTCTGTGTTTTCAAATCATGTCTAGAATCTGTCGTGTTCTTCTTTATTCCAATTTTTGTTTCTGTGTTCTCCGACTGCGGCTATGTAGAGTTGGACCTTCTCGCCTTACCGTCTCCTTTTAGGCCGACCGCATCACCTGCTCCTGATGTTCATGGCCCAATTGTCATTATTATCTTGTGTTATATCCTCATACGCCATTACCATTTGACTTACAGAGAAAATATGAATTACTAGCTGCTGCCAGCGGCTTCGCCCGCGTGATAATAGGAAATTATCCCAAGGGAACATACTTCCGAGATAAAAAGTATCCTATGTGCTATTCTAGGACATGGTCTATCTGTGTACCAAGTTTAATCGAAATAAGTTCAACCGTGCGAGCGTAAAGAAAACACAAACTTTCGACTTTATAATATTAGAGTTATTATCAAACTATTTTTTCTATTAGTCAATTTACTCTTACCACTGTGCGGCATAACGTTGCATCGGAAATAGGAACGTTAAATTCACTGCGCGGTGAGATTTGGAAGTGAAAGGTATCAGAAACATTCGCTAAGCAATTTCACTGAAATACATGCTATATAAAGGTAAACATAATATACATATCATGATAAGGAAAATAAAATTGCTCTATTTTGTAAGATTCTTCATAGATTTCCAGCGTACCTGGATACTTGTACTCTAAACATTGTTTCTGAATGTTAGGTTTTGATACGTAATCACGACAAGAAATATTTAATCTATAATTATATAAAAATGAATAGCTGTTCGTTAGTCTTTCTAAAACTCAAAAAAGGCTGGACCGATTTGGCCAGTCTTCAAATATTTGAGATAGTCTAGGGTAGGTTTAAACAGTGAGAAAAAATGAAAAAAAATAACACGAAAAAAATAAATTTGAACACAAAGCCATCTGTAGTTGAATTGTCATTATAAAATGAATTATGCTGTTCTGGTAATGCCAGTAGATGGCGTTATCCTTAATATTAGGCGATACGAAGTTTGCCGGGTCAGCTGGTATAATTTAAAAAGAGTTTCCATGAAGTTTCTTGCACATTCTTCTCCGTGAGATCTATGCTTTGGAATGTGCAATTAGCATCACTTTTCTCTCTGACTGAATTCTTGATAATTCAAAGGATTGAGTAATAAATATATTATTTTATACTGAAGTGAGCGGTTTTAAAACATGAGATTATTTTAACTATAATAATATAATAAAGAGGTAAAATCGATTTCTTTTTCATATTCTGCACAATACACTTTATTTTTAGAATTATAAATATAGGAGGACTCGGCGGTGCTCCACCCAAGCGAGGCACACCTCCACCATATGCTCCACCTTGTCCCTCAGGCAGTCCGTACAATGGTTAAACTCGGATGTTTCTTCCGCCTGAATCAGGTGCAGGAACCTCCTGAACTTACCATATCCAGTGAGGACCTACGTTATGCGGAAGGTGAGTACACCGTGACGTCTCTCCAACCTCTTCTCAAAGACCCCGACTTACCGCCATGATTTTGGCGTATCCACCAATAGGTTGCTTGCTATTCTAAAAAAAATACGGTTTCTGTAAGACGCACCATGGGAGCGAATCTGCTATAGGTACTATGCTAAGATAGTTGTAAATTATAAATAACAAAATCCGATCTTCACGGTCGACATACACAAAGTTTAGTTAAATTTGCTGCCCCACCGAAACCTTCGTTTCGTAACAATGATAAATGGCGTAAGTTTCACAACTTTTAGACTAGCTCAAAACTTTCAATCAAACTAAACTATTGTTATAGAATATAGACTAAATGAAAATACTGAATTAACGCTAAATATTCTAGAACTAACTATTATCAAACTTGCCTGCCTTAGCAAGACGCAAACCCATGTATTGCGTACGAAAGCGTTATCTTGTACTAATTAATTTTATTAATATCAGTATCGGAGCACCATATTACCTTGACCTACCACCCCTCCTTTTAAACAAACCATTTTGCAAGAACGGAGGAAACTTTAGCGGAGACGGAGGGTTCTAATTAACCTGGTCCAATGTAACAGGTGACGTGTAGTGATTTACTTGTGAGCGATAAATTGGTACGTAGATTTTAGTTGTACATCTATGTAGATTGTTATTATAGATAGAAATTTCGTAATCATTTTAGTAGTTTGTCGGAGTAAATATAAATTAGAACTGTTGTGACAGTCGTTATTCGTGGTTTCGGTAAATGTTAACAATTATTTTTTAAAAGGGAAAAGATATGCGAAAAGTTATCAATGAACAATTTTAGTAAAAAGTAAGGGGTTTAAAAAGATCATATGTCTTTATTTCACATAGGCCTACATGGGCATTTATAAAACGTTTAGAAGCTAGTGTACGGTTCCAAATTGGTCGTTTCTTATGGGAAAGAACCAGAAAGAAACACAATAGTTATTCTTTTAAAAAAAATATTATTCTTACAATATATCCATATTACAGTATTTTAATAGATTTTATGTGTATCAGTGTAGACCAGTCAATATTGTACTTAAAATCGTTGGTTGTTCGAAAGAGTCACTTCAAAGGGTAACTGAAGGAATGCGTGGGTTTCAGTCAGTACAAGCTGGACACTCCCTCTCGCTCCACATAGAGCGGTAGAAGGTATTTGATGATTTTCTACCCTCTAAGAATAAGAACCCATACATTCTGACTGTCTCGTAACTTGCGTCATGCCTTGAAAAATTCGGCCTTGTTATGTTTTTTGACAATAATATTGTAATCCGTTTGCGAAATACCAGAGTCCATAGAATCAAATAATGACCTCTGCAATTATAACTTCCATTAGTAAAAACTGCAATGTGATAATTTCAAACTACAAACTAGCACCCACGCCATAGCACGGATGTTAGTAATCTTTGAAATTCTCGGCTTTAACTTAATGAAAAATTGTTTAGAAGTTTTTGAGTTTATAGCCTTTATACAGACAGACAAACTTAGTGGCGGACATTAGTTTTTCTGCCACACTTATTTCGTTTATTTTCTGTTTTATTTGCTAATATAAAATTGAATTTATTTGAGTAAGTTACTATAACAATCATCTAATATTCAGTCATTTTTCAAAGAGGAAATATCACAGCTTGCCACATCATCACGGAAGAGGGTAGAAAATTGCCGACTGCCCCCGCATCGCGTATGTGAGCGTACATGGATGTACGAAAAAAGTTTTCTTTTAAATATTTTTCCTATCATACTATTTTGTCATGTAAGAACTACTTACACAACATTTTTTTTAGTTTATGCAAAACTTGAATATAGTTTTTCAGAATCAGTAACTGAATCGATTCCAAAACTTTGTTACACCATGTTATATTTTTTCCTAAAAAATCTACATTAATATTATGAAGAGGTAAAGTTAGTTTTTTTGTTTGTAGGAGGTAATCTCTTACAGTACTGGTCCGATTACGAAAATTTTTACACCGATAGAAAGCTGCTTTATTCTTGATTGACATAGGCTATATTTTATGTATGCGAGCGAAACCGCGGGCAAAAGCTAGTATTTAATAAAAAAGGTCTCTAGTTGGACACCACCGATACTAAGTACAACACAGGTCACGGCAGGTCATAACGGGCAATAGGCACCAGCGCACAGCTGAGTGCGGAAACAAAACAATCCCTCAGTCGCCCGGTTGGCCCGTTAACCATGGCATCGGCTGGGGCGTGAAGGCCGTTGCCTTGGGCGTGCGGCCGCCTCCTTTGCAATTCTGCTTCGCAGAAAGAGGCGATCCGCTTCCCACTCCTCCTCTCATGGTCATGGTCATGGTCATGCTCTGTACCAAGGCCCGGCGCGGGAGATTGCTGCCGCCGAGCGCCCCCACGAGGACACGGCTGTGCTCTGCCCAGGTGGGGCACACCTCTACCGTATGTTCCACCGTGTCCTCCAGGCGGTCCACACAATGGTGACACCCGCACGAATCCGATGCAGAAATCTTCCGAACTGACCAAGTCCGTTGAGGACCTGCGTCATGCGAAAGGTAAGAACGCCGTGTTGTCTTCCCAGCCATTCCTCAAAGAGAGGACTTACCGCCATAATTATGGCGTGCCCAGCACTGGGTTGCGACAGTCGCTGTCGTCATTCCACCATGAGATATCTTGGGGACATGAATTGTAATAATATTAAATTACAATTTCATGTTGTTGTGATTACCTAGTTTCAATAATTGAGAGAATACAAACGCCCTCCATTAAGAATTAGGACAATAAAGTTTAAAATAGTGCTTTGACACAGTGACTAACAAAAACTAACTTTTGGGATCACAAGGCTTACTAAAACTCGTACTCCGTATATTTATTCAAATTGTTTGACCCGAAACGGTAATAAAACAATATAAAACAATTAGGTTAGGATCACAAGTTTAAACACCCTAACTTTGTTAGTAACAAACTGGGTTTTATTGAAATAATGGTGGAATTTGCGTTTTATGGAAGGTCAGTGCCTATGTAATAAACGTTCTTGCTATACATACAATGTAATATTTCTTGTAAAACCAATTTTTTATAATATAATGAACAGTTAATTCATTTTGTTTAATTTTTAGGGTTCCGCACAGAGAAAAAAATAGCAGTACCACAGAACTGTATCTTTGCTGCATTTCCCAAATCTAATCTAACATTTTAATGAATAAACTCAAAAACTACTGGATGGATTAAAAAAAATCTGTCACCAGCAGAATATTACGTTATTACTAAGAGACAGGCATATATTAACTACTTTCACGCGGGCAAAACCGGAGCTAGTACTTTATAAATCTACTAAAATACAAGTACATAATCGCAATTTTTACAATCAGTGGCACACCTGCACATTTATTTCCAGATTAAACTTTATTTTTCTGCTTCTTCTTCTTTTTAGGTCGATGTTTATTATTCAATTAATTTAATTTATATACTCGTACATATTGATTACATATTTAAATATTTAAAAACACAAAAACATTTGAAAATATAAAAATAGTAGCCCACCGGCATCCTTCTGGTCCTGCGGGGTTACCATGACGTTAAAAGTAAGGTTATTTCATTCATATTTCAGTGTGGGTAAGATACAGAGCTATACAGGTTGTCTAGCGCCATCTCTTACCCACACTGGAAATAAGAATGAAACAATCTTACTTTAAACGTCATGGTACAGGTCCAGGAGTACTGCTTCGATGGTTATTATTATTATTATTATATCTAGCCTATACCGTTTCACTACTGGGTAAAATATTTCCCTCTATTTCTTTCATTGTTTCCGGCTTTGAGCCACTTCTTGCCGGTTCCTAAGGAAGACATCTAAGTCGTCCCGCCATCTCCTTGTTGGTCTGCCGCGACCCTGTCATGCGATTTCAGGGCAACAACTGTCGATGGTCATCATCATCATCATTTCAGTCGAAAGACGTCCGCTGTTGGACATAGGCCTCCCCCAAGCGTCGCCACAACGACCAATCCTGTGCGTCTTGCATCCATCGCACTCTCGCAACTCTCACCAGGTTGTCGGTCCACCTTGTGGGCCTTCCAAAGCTTCGTTTTCCGGTGCGCGGTCGCCACTCTAGAACCCTTCGGCCCCATCGACCATCCGTTCTACGAGCAATGTGCCCTGACCACTGCGACGTTACTTTGATAATTCTTCGGGCTATATCGGCGACCTTGGTTCTCCTGCGGATATCTTCATTCTTTATGCGATCACGCAAGGAAACTCCAAGCATAGCACTTTCCATTGCCCTTTGGGTGACTGTAAGCCTTCTCTTGTGTTCTTTGATGAGGCCCATTGTAAGCATTGTGTTGTTATTTGTTGAGGTTTCAGTGCCATATGTCATACTGTCAATGGTATACTTCTCAAATTGCTTGGGCCCAATTGGCTACATTCACTGCAGTATCGGTGGCACTCATCAAATCCCATAAAGTGCAAGTTTTTTTCTGGTTAATCTATTTATCAAAACTCAAAAAGCAAAGTTTATATCCTTGCCTTCTTGCTTCTCATTCACAACAAAAATAACATCAAAACACAGACGCAGAGAAAGTTAAACGTCTTAGTACATCAAGGAGCATCTTGCAACGCAGGTGTCGCTGGGGAAAGTTGGGGTACTCCGACACCCCATACCACCCCCGTAAGAGGAGACGGGGGATTTTTTGTCGATTTAGACGTAAACACCGTTTAAGACTTGCCGAGTGTTATATCCTTGTTTCGAGTATCGCTGCTCTACTGTATAAATTATGTAATATGGTTCCTCTAGTGAGCAGTGTTTTGTTTTACGACAAGTTTTATTTATGTTTTATTACCTCTATGCTTACTGGGATTCTAAGTTCGTAAAAATTTGCGTCGTCTTTTTGGAAAAGTTTTCAAACATTATTCATAATCGGAATTATATTCCTACTGAGTGAATATTACATTCAGAATTGATTTAAATTTATGAAAAATTCTCTATCTCCGATAGTAAAAAGGACGTATCAAACATTTTTTCCGAAAGTGTTACTCACTTTAATATTGTTGGAATGAGGAAAAAAAGATGAAGCCACCAAGTTTTATTTTTGCCAGTTGGGTCGATTCGGTCGATCGGACTAACCCCTTCAGTTTTGAAAACATCAACCCGTACGTCGTTATTATTGAACTCGTGCAGGTAATAGTAGTAGTAATTAACATAATTTAAACATACACGTTATCATTGTTAACACACAATGTGTGCCAACACAACACGTTTAAACACAAATAAAACGAAAGCGAAAGCCATAAACGCTCGTAGCAAGTTGCTACGCCGTAGCACCTTCGTAGCAGTTTTTAAACTGGCGAGTTAATATTACAATTACGTCATTAGAAGGCTTCGCAAAAACGTGCGTAGTTGTGAAACTTTGAAAAACCTCAGGGGTTAGTAAAAGAAAAATAAAAATGGAACTTTGTAGGTAGGTTTTCTATTTTACGTGGGCTTTTGTAATGTAACTAATAATTAAACGTTTTATTAATTTTATTAGTTACTTAGAATTTAATTAATTTCATTTATATAAACCGATTTTTATTAATTATTCTAATATTATAAAGGTAAAAGTTTTTGGTATGTTATGACTAAAAATCATATGAGCACAATAAAACGAAAAAAACAATAAATTACGTTTAAAAAATACACATGCAGAATATTTAATATTACGAAAATAAAAAAGACAATTACATTGAAAAAGAGATAAATTAGATTAAAATTAATTTAAAAAAAAATGATATAAAATACATGGTTTTACTTTTTTATTTAAAACCATTACTGGCCTAGTGGTTAGTGGTCCTGACTGCTATGCCAGAGTCGTGGGTTCGATTCTCACCTAGGACAAGTGTATGTGCGATGATCACGATCATTTATTCTGAGTCTGGGTGTAATTTATCTATAATATGTATGTATTTAGAAATATATAAGTATGTTTATCATTTGTCTAGTACTCGTAGCACAAGCTCTGCTTAGTTTGAGACTAGATGATGTTGTGTGATAGTTGTGGAATATTATTATTTTATATTTATAGAGATAATAAAACCAGTGGATAAAATAGTTCTAAACTGACACAGTAATTTATGTTTGTAGTCTTACACTTACTCGTAAACCGAATGTACTTATCTTCAACGCCGACAAATGTCATAAGTAATTACGTAGAACAGAATTGTCAAATATTAAGGGGTCCTATTAACGAGGTAAGTGTCTGTGGGGTAAACAGTTTATCACAGTATTGTATTGTTGTTTCCTACAAATATCCGCCTTCAGTGGTTAGACAAGGGAACGTGAACTTAAACGATCTGGATAGTGCAAAAATTTATTTATGTACACACAAAAACTTAAAATCGAAAAGAACAAATACAGATAAAAGAGTACAAAGGTCCTGTTTATTTCTAACGAAATTTCTTTCAGCAGACCTGCGGCAGAAGAGTTGGATGAGAGATGTAGACGCAGTGCGTATAAATAATTTAGAGAAAAAAAAATAGACTATATTATCTAAATTTTATACATATAAATAAATGTACACATAAATAGATACCCACAAAACGTAAATTTAATTATAAAAATTCATATAACTATAATATATAACTTACGAGGTGGTAGAGAGGTAAGACCATAAAATAAAATATAATGTAAAATTTTGAGATCGATATTCTTACACATTTTTAAACATAACAAAAACTGTCATTATCATTCCAGCTGAAAGACGTCCACTGTTGGACACCAGCCTCTCCCAAGTGTCGCCATAATTAATTTAAATAATTGTGGAAGGCTTTCCAATGCTGCGCCTTCCGGTACGTGGTCGCCACACCAGAATTTACGTCCCCATCGATGATCTGTTCTGCGAGCAATGTGCCCTGCCTACTGCTACTTCAAAACATAAGGTGAATGTTAAAAATTAAGTTGCACAAGTGGTTAGTAATGAATGTAGTTTTTACAATAAAAAAAAAAACGGATATGAAATGTTGATTCATTGCCTCCCAATGTACTGTATATATAACTTATATATTATATACTTATAACTTTCAAATTTTGTATGCTATGTCATAAAATAGCTAAACATGTTTGTACCATTTCCATTTTATGTAACACCATTAAACACATTGTTTTACTCAAATAAATAATTATTTTTTTTGTTATTATTATTATATTGTACAGTTCTTTTTTTGAGTGATGCGCTTAAAAACGAACATAGTCGACTTGGTCGTAAAAAGGCTGCCAAGCTCAAATGGGATTAGACGGGTCATGTCAGCCGCATACACAGAGACCGTTGGCAAAGCGTCGCAACGCAGTTGGTTCCTGCCCGCCTAGCCAAGTTACAACCGTTTCGTTTCTCTTTTTGTTGATCGCCTCGAGTCGGCCACGTCTCCGATTCCTTTGTTCTGACCTCATCTCAACGCTCAGTCACGTAGTCAGAAAAAAGGAATAGGAGGCGTGGCCGACTCGAGGCGATCAACGAAATGAGAATCGAAACGAAACGGTTGTAACTTGGCTAGCGGGGCTGTAGAGGGAAAGCGTCGTTGAGACCACCTTAGAAAGAGGTGGCGGGATGATCTGGACACGTACCGTGAGGACTAGATTGAGATGGCGTGGGAAAAGAATGTCTGGAAGTACTTGGGGGAGGCATTTGCTTAGTGGTAGGAGAGTAATGGCTAGAAAAAAAGACTAGTGCTTGACTGCGATCCAACTTGATGGTAAGCAGTGATGTAATCGTTGATGGGAAACCGCACTAGTTTATTAATAGCTACTCACTCTAACCTTAAAGAAACCCTGTATTATAACGGACGGGAAGACCGCAGCAGGCAAATTGTTCCAGTCTTTCGATGTACACGGTATAAATGACGAGGCGAAACGCTTAGTACGGACCGTAGAGGTATCAACAATGAAAGGGTGGACACTGGCATACGTCGGGTTATCCGATGGTAGAAAGATGATGGCGGAACCAGGTACAATAGAGTTCCAAAGTTCCTCATATATGTTATGTTCTGAACGAGCTAATAGATATAGGTGTCAGAAAGCCCACCGAGGCTCCAAGCAAACCTGTCAGTACTGTGGGATTGTTCGAAAGAGTTACCACGGAACTGAAATGCAAAGGGCAACTGAAGGAACACAGATGGGTCAGTAAAAGATTAACAATCCCTCTCGCCCCACCCAGAGCGTGATAAGAAAGGACATTACCAATCTTTGTATGGGAGTTCGACCAAGTACAGCGAGAATGCACACATAGTGCATTTTGTTTCTCAAGCCAACACCAATCAGTAAACTGAAGCGCTCCATAATCTGTCCCAGGAGTCAAGAAAAAAAAAGTTTTGTTGTGGATTATTTCGTTTCGAAAAGTAGGTTAACTGATGTTATTGTATTTGACTACTGACTATAATATACAATCAGTAATCAATTACACAATGACTTCCTACCTCAAAATAAAGTAACAATGTTACATGATGCTCCTGCAGGCCCATAGTGCTGCCAACCCACTTTCCCTGTACCTACTGTAAACCTTAATATCCCCAACTCATCTCATAGAAATAAACACTGGGTAAATAGCAAACACAATATAAACACAGAATTTAATTTTAATTTAGTAATAAACAATGCTTAAGCAAATATTAGAGTTTGTTCGTCCCTAATTAATTTCTGTACAAGGTGAATTAATTTTTAGAGGGCACTTGTACTTACGTAAGCCCCGATGGAATAGGTCATTTATTTTGTAAAAAGTTTTTATTTGTTTAATAATATGTTCTGTTTTGTAATTTATAGTTTTAGTTACATTGTTTGTTATTTACTTAAGCTATTAATTATTATTTATTTCAGTTTGTTTGAATTTTATAGATTATTTTTAACTAGTTGTCCTCCGCGGTTTCACCCGTGTTTTTGGTTGCTCCACTTCTATGGGTTGTAGTATGATATTACATAACCTATCTAATACAGAAATATTCTTAACAAAACACTTACTCGAAAACCCGCTCTTATCCCACCGCTTTTAGGCACGCAATAGACTGTTTTCCACACTAGTGCAGAAAAGGGCGCGTGCTCTCCCCCACCACAATGTTATTACATTTATCGCATCAGGCAGGGTGCGCGTCGACCCCCGTTTATTCATTTCGTAAGTGTATTGAAAAAAGTCGTTTGATACACGAGCAAATTTGTCAATGCAGCCCTCGGCTCCATAACACACTCGCTCACGGCTCGTGCGAATTCCACCTCGGTCGCAATGGAAAACTTTCTGCACTTGTATCAAAATGACTATTCTAACACCTGAATGTTTTACTGAATTCTGTATCAATTAGGAAGCAATCTTAACACTGAAGGTTTGTATTATGTAATGTGTTTGATTTGTGTAACTCAAATTTTATTTAGGTATAACTTAAAACATTTCAAATAAACCATTTACAGGCATTTTTGAATTGCCAAGAAGTCGGTCAGTCAGAAAAATGAAACTAATTGGAGCTCGTCTATGGAGAACAACCGTCACACTCAATACTCAATACTATATTGCAATCCATATGTATACATAGACCACTCTTTAGACATTCTTTTAAGTCATGTCATACGTATCTGTTATATGCAAAAGTCAATAGTCCATGAATACGTCGACCCAATAGCTGGACTTTGGAATTGAATTAGTAAGTTAATTCGTTCTGTTATAAAATAGCTAATCATTTGTTTTGAAAACTCATCAACGCCCATATTTTCAAACACACCAAAACTAGCATATCCAGAAATCATTAAATCTTCGATTAACAAGATTTACGCTCTCGTTCGAATTACGACACGTTACCTTCACCGTGCGAAGCGTACGTCGAATAAATCAAGCCATGCCCGTTCAGACCCGTTCAGGCCCGTCTTATTCTCCCCTATAAAGTCTTGCCCGAACGTGACGCTTGCCGTTTGATGGCCAAGATTTTCACTTGAATATTTTATTTGTGTTGCATGTATTGTGATTTGGGTTTCAAATGTTTTGGTTACACGCTATTGCAGGTTCGAATTTCGAAATAGTTTTTTTTTCCGGTGCAACACTGGCCAGTGACTTTTTTTTATTATTTGAATTCAGAACTCTGGACGGTTATTAAATTTTGAAAAAAAAAAACTCTGTGTACTAAATCATAAAGTTCAAATTCTGTTGCAATATTTATTTTATTATAGGGCCTTCTTACAAGCTTTTATTTAGTTTCACCTGTCCCGATGTTTGTATGTCTGTAATCAAATCTTACAAATTAAATTTGATTCATTTCCCGGTTACCGATTGACCTGAAATTTTGCATGCATGACTAAATAAGATGTCTGGCCGGAATTTTCACTGGTATAGCTAATATTATAAAAAGTATCTTTGTTATGGCAATTTTATTTTGGAAAATAAAATTAGATATGTTTCCGTGCAAAAAAAAAAACTTGAAATTGTGACCAAATGGCATTGTGAGCTATTTTCCAGTATTATTATTTGTAAAATAATTTTGACAGGCCTGTTGGTCTGGCTGGTCTGGTAGTGGTCCCAAATGCTATGCCAGAGGTCGTGGGTTCGATTCCCACCCAGGACAAATGTTTGTGTGACGAGCACTGTCATTTATTCTTTATCTGGGTGTAATTTATCTATCTATCATCATCATTTCAGCAAAAGACGTCCACTGTTGGACACAGACCTCCCCAAGTGTCGCCATATATACATATATATATTACATATTGGTTTTATATTTAAATATATAAATATGTTTATCAGTTGTCTAATACTCATGGTACAAGCTCTACTTAGTTTGGGACTAGATGGCGGTATGTGATAGTAAACAAAAATGCGGAACTCTCCTTGCAAAACCATTGCAAAATAAAATTAACCAAACTCTATAAGATAATCCAAACAATTAAAAATTATGTAAACCACTCATCACACAGCTTACGAACCCCCTAAAATTAATAAAACAAGGAGCCTCGAGAAAAATTACACTTGTAATTGAGAAAACTGCTGACGACTTTTATTGCTGTGTTTTTAAAATGTACCTATAAATATCCCAGCGTGATGTTGCCGGCCCCCTGTTTTAGGAGGGCATCGATTCTCTATAATTATCTTACTGCAAATGTAAGGCCGTGTGGTGAGGTTTCGGGGAGGCCCATATACATAAAGGTCTTTTTGCTGCAGAGATAATGATGAAGGTAAAGGCGGATTTATATTTACCCTCAAGGAGTGACCTTAACCTATTCATTAGCAGAACAAATTATAAAAATAGATTTTTAACGAGGTATATCGAAAAATATTTGTTAATTGGCGACAGTCACCAGGTACACAATACTAATAATAGAAATAAGATCTCCATGATCCGGACTAAGCGTTTCGCCTCGTCTTTTATACCGCGTATCTACGGTTTTCCCGTCCGATTATAATTTAGGTGTCTTTATGGCTTTTAATAAACTAGTGTGCCTCATCATTAACGATTTCATCACTGTTTACCATCCGTTGGGATCGCAGTCAAGCATTTATTAAAAATATAAAAATGTCAATCAATAATAATAAAAAAAAACTTATGGCTGACGCAAAAAAAAAAGTCATCAATGTTACCAAAATAAGAAAAATTAAATCAATTTTCTCAATAAACAAAAACCTGTAACTGGGTAATTCAGAAAAATTACTGGAATCCTAATATTATAGTTTTCTAGTTTCAGAAAAACAACATCTCTGAATGTGACTTTCATTGCTTTTTTTAAAAACTCCCTATAAATATCCCAGCGTGAGTCCTACAGCCCCCCGTAGTACTTAGGAGGGCATCGATTGGCCGTAATTATATTATCCTACCCTAAGGTAAGGTGACTGTTAATCTATGAAAATAAGGGGAATGCGGTGGTGTCGCCTGTTCATTTTACTTAAGGATAGAGCCTTAGGAGAATTGCTTGGATGTCTTTGATGTATGTTGTTTGTACTTTGTGTAGCTTTAAAATTAAAGTAAGCTACTGGAAAAAAAACTTGAAGGAATGAACGTTTTTCTTTCTGCCGTAAGTTTTTAAAGCACTCCCAAAATCAAAAATGCTTCCTGATATTTAATCGTCCTAATTAGCAAAAACTACTCCTATACTCCAATAATTCATGTCCGACTTCACCTTGAGTCATCAAAATTTACAGTTATAGCTTATTTACTGATATGCATACATCTATACATACAACATAACTGACTATAATAATTTACAGGTATACACTAAAATAAAAGAATAATAAAAATCCTTAATAAATTCAATTTAATTCAAAATATTTTATTTCACATAATTCTATAATTATGCTCATATATACAAGAAACTAGTGCACGGTTCCAATTGAGAACGTTTCAGAAATTCGATAGTTACTCTTTAAAATAAAAATGATTGAGTTTTAAATTTTTTCTATATCAATAGCTATGAAAATACCATATTGACCAGTCACCATGTACCAAATACATAAAATAGAATTTTAAGATCAATTTTAGTTATAACGTCAAAAAACACTTCCGCATCACTGTCGATTGTTAATATGCCTAAAAGACTGGCCAGTGGCCACCGCACTTAAAGTTATTATTGACAGTAATCGAATTTTCCATTGTCGTGGCGATGGAGTCCAGTGTAAGTCCAGTAAACAGACTTGGAATATAGGCCTTATTTTATGTTCAACGCATTATTATATACACTGCACTTTGAATCATCTGAATCTCGTTACTTAGATAATCTGCAAAAAACCCCAAACATTCCTGTTAGCATAATTAATGCAGGAACAAAAACAAAGTTAGTATAATCCTATTAGATGTCCCGGTGCTTTTGTCCGAGGATTTATCCGGTCGGCACTACCTCGAATAGAGTGATCATCGGTATTAGTGAGGACCGCGACTGACTAGTGATGTGGGTACTACTGTTGCAAGACCGGGAAAATGGTAGTGACATTAAGATAATACCGTGAAAAGACTCTTGTGAAAGGTTTGGATACTTGATTATATTAATTAAAAAAAAAGTAATTATACAGTTTCTTTCCGGTTATTCTCCATAGAAAAATACCAATTGGAACCGCATACTACTGCTTTTGACGTTTTGAAGTGCCTATGTAGGCTATGTGAAATAAAAACAATTTTAATTTTTGTGATTGACAAACTATCGATTAATAGATTAGTTTTAGGTAATTACTCACTTGACCAATCCACACTAGGGTCCTAGAGAGGCCCGAGTCCCAGCAGAGTATCATGAGGTTGATTATGGTTATTATGAGCTTATTCACTTTGCAACAGAAACGTTTTTTAAAGGCAAGGGGTATGAAAACCTAAAATTAATCAATTGCAATCTGTTAGTGATCAATATTTTATAAAAATGTATGCATAATTTTGATCTAAAACATTTATTTATTTAAACATGTACAATAGTGGTACATAGTCGGACTTAATACAACATGGTATTCTCTATCAGTCAATCTTTGGGTAAAAAAGGCAACACTGTCGTAGGTATGCATAATAAATAAATATTAGATATATAAAAATAGAATGAAGTATCAATGAAATAAGGTGCTTACATTTATAATAATAAAACATACCAAAATACACCGTAACGATTTCCCATAATTAGAGACAACACTATTATAGTACACGAGCTTATCCACGAGCCGGGATAGCAAACATCCCGGAAATTCACGACACAAACAGCACTGGTCCGGGACCAAACCGTCCGAGATAGGGTAAGTACATTAATATTCTAACTTTGTCGAACGTGTTTTGTTTTCAGTAGCCATTTTGTTTTTGTTTTAATTAGTAAGCTCGTCCATATCCGAAAGGTGTAAGCCATTAAATGGAAGGTGGAGTTTCTAATTAAATAGTGTACCTACAGTAACAAATAAAATGACTTTGGATTAGATTGTTGTCATAGGTTTGTATCTACCTACATAATATACACACTAAAGGGGTAACTGACTGGTAGGTATCAGCCCTGGTGATGTTCTTAGGGCTTGATACCTACCAGGGCTGCAGAATTGACCAAAAGCGTCACAATGACCCTGGATCGCACGGGGCAAAGAACACTGGTGGGCTTTAGTCGGTAAAAGTCTGACACCGTCGCTTCATCCAGAACGAGGAAAGTTGTTTAAAAATTTCCCACCCTAAAAAAAGGATATGCTTTTTTTTAATGTAAAATTTTTAGACAAAGCTCATTTGAAATTAAACAAAACTCTTTTTTATTGATATAAACTAGTGCTTAACTACGATCCCATCTGACCACGAACGAAAATCGCGCATCACGCTTGCCGTCATCGTCACGAGTTGCTTAGCTTTGGAGATCTACTGATGTGGTTGTTTTTTTTATCTTAGCTTTCACTTTTGCTCGCTACGAAATGCATAATTACTCTTTTTAGCATACTAGCCGCGGGAGGGTCCTGGTGACCTGTAATACAAGTTGTTGTACATACCTATATCAGGCACCAGTCCCTCACAAAGTTAGCTCTAAATTGTAAATATTGTTAAAAGCTAGCATAAGAAAACTTTGTGAAGGGAAAATAAATCAAAAAAAAAAAAAAAAATTTTAGGCACCAGTTCCTTAAACTGCAAAATTAAGCAAAGCAGTCGCAATGTCTAGTCATCATCGTTTCAGCCGAAAGACGTCCACTGTTGGACAGAGGCCTCCCCCAAGTGTCACCACAACGAACGGTTAATCTCGCATTCATTGGATTCCCGCGCCCCTCATCAGGTCGTCGGTGCATCTTGCGGGAAGCCTTCCAACGCAAAACTTTTCGGTCCTATCGACCATTTGATGGTCAATAGGGCCGATGTCTAATAGGTAATTTAAAAAACGTAACAACAGAAACAATCTCAAAAACACTCCCATTCCACATTTTCCCATTCACCCATCTCACAAAATACATTCCTCATACCAGC
This sequence comes from Mythimna pallens, assembly GCA_961205895.1. Taxonomy (NCBI): domain Eukaryota; kingdom Metazoa; phylum Arthropoda; class Insecta; order Lepidoptera; family Noctuidae; genus Mythimna; species Mythimna pallens. The sequence continues at coordinate 10,285,870 of OY540829.1, forward strand.
CATTTCCGTCCATATTTAAAAACAAGACCAACAAAAGGTTTAAAATGCTTTGTGTACGAAACGTGGGCAGAAGAAAATCCTCTAATTGCGGCGTCGCAAGGCTGGGCATTGAAGCGATAAACATGAATAATGTCGCGAGATGTCCAACACTACTGCCATAGACTTTATTTTCTCGCTTTTATTTAGGGATGTTCCATTTGTTCCGTTTTTAAATCGGATGTACAATCGATTGAAATCTATTAAAGTTTTGTATTATGTGCTTTTAAATACGTGTCACATGCATTTTTCATTTTTAACCGACCTCAAAAAGGAGGATGTTGTATGTTCAGGTCGTATGTGTTCTTTTTTCTTGTATGTTAACCGATTTCTCGGCCAACTGTGGACTGATTTTTTATTTTTGAATTAAATTGTTATTAATTAATTGTGTTTAATTAATTTTATTTAAAGAATATACACCCGAAATGGTCCCATAGGAATATTGTAATGATCTGATGACAAACTTCTGAGATATGGAACGGAACTCCTCATAAAATCATAACAGAACGTAACAAATAAAATTTCTTTGTTGAGACGTGTAGTCTATGACAGGCTGAAGGAAAAGAGGGTAGGGATATCGATACATCGAACTAATCTGATGATGAAGCCGGAAGGTTTTACTTTCTCGGAAGGTTTGATCACTCTTCCCTGATGTCGTAACAGTCGCACCTTAGAAATAATTAATTCACTCTTGCTTTGTTTATCGAGCAAAATCTGACTAAGTGTGACACTATATGAATAACAAGCTGCTGTCAGCAGCTTTGCCCACATGATAGTAAAAAATGATCCCATGGGAACATACTTCCGGGATAAAAATCCATCCTATATGCTATTTCAGGACATGGTTTACCCGTGTGCCAAGTTTCATTGAAATCTGTTCAGCCGTTCAAGCGTGAAGAAGCAACAAACAAACACACACACAAACACACTTACAAACTTTCACCTTAATAATATTAGGACTATCAGATGCAAAAATACAGACAATAATATTATTGTGATGTCTTTATTTTTGCATCTGATAGTCCCATTTAAAAATAATTGTGGTTCGATTAAAAATCGTTTTAAACTTTTGTAGTCGATTTTTTTTCTAAGACCGTTCCAAAAATCGACTAACTTTTCTAAACCTCCAACCCTAAAATGTCACCTGGTTTTTCGAGATAACACGCGCAATGCGAGAGTCTCCAGCCTTCGTAATTCACTCGACATTTTGATTCATTTTGATTAATAAGACTTTGTAATGACACTGAACTTGCACGGGTTAGAGTGTGATTTATAGGATTACTTGTAATTTATTACGTAATGGGGCGAATATTAAGCGCCGGAGATTATGATGCTTAAGTCTTTGTACCAAACTTTGTAGACAGAGCAAGTTGGTAGTAAGTTATATGTCATTTAAATAGGCTGGGTGAAATGGATGAAGGAAGACTGTTTAAAAAATTGCAAATAATCTTTCATGTTCAATTTATTAATGTTCTTAAGCTTTAATTGATGGCACTGCTGGCGTAGTGATTTAGTGATTGACTGCTACGCTGCATGTTACGGGTTCGATATTATTATTTTTTTAATAAAATCTTAAAATCAATCAAATTTATTTATATATATACTATGTATTTATTTTTAGTGTAAGGTATTTATAGTTATATAAGTATTTATTAGTTTAATTTAAGATTTCACAAACTCTTCTTTGCTTATTTTCTACACACTACAGTCTACATCTGTTCTAATCTCTCCTTTCGCAGGTCTGCTGGAAGAAATTTCTTTTTGAAATAAGCAGTACCTTTGTACAAAATTTATATTAAGATACCTATCTTCTTCTTTGTATTTGTGTGTACATAAATTATAAAATAAATAAATAAATAAATAAAATCTTTTTATTTCACATAGGCCTACATGGTTATTTATAAAATATCAGAAACTAGTGCACGGAACAAATATTTGTATGGCCTACAGATAATTGTTCCTTGCCTAAGCGTCTTGTGTATGTGAGGTTATGTTTGTGAACGCACCCTCGATACAAGATTAATTGCTAGTGTGGGGCAACTTTTTTTTTTCTATATAAAATATATTTTTTTCAGTCACACATATCAAAAACTAAAGAGATCCCCAGGGCCCTGGAAAAATGGCAAAGAAGGAACAGGAGTGGGTTTTTAGTCAGTAACAGTCTGACACTATGTCCCGCCCCGCCCAAGAGCGGGGGATGTTATTGGATGATTTTGCCAACCGAAAAAAAAGTGTATCAAAAACCAAGGTACATTTTAAAACATTCTCTACACTCAAAACAAACAATTAAAACGTCTTCAGACGAAGAAAGTGAAACAATCAATTTGCATACAAAAACATAGCCATTTTGGATGCAGCGTCACCCGTAGTCACCCCCAAACAAAAACGGTAAACTTGTAACGTTTATTTAATGGCCAGACGACTCCCGACGCAATAATCCCAGTAATTGCGCTCTGCGCTCTTGCCTTGCATGCAGAAGAGGCAGATGTTCCCAAATTAGCATTGTTTAAACACAGCGACAAACGAAATTTGTTGTCATTATAGTGATTTGACACGCCTCGCTGCGCGGATGAGTTGGTCGGTGTCTTGCGTTTTGAGAATGAATAAATATTGCGAAAGAACGTGTGAGAGTGAATCGGTAAATAATAATAAAGGTAGAACTACACTGCGCACACGTAGACCACGTACGCTGATCTGGGCGCGGCGTCGGTCTCAATTTTATATGGATACTAGACTTGTGGAGCAACATTAGATCCACGCCACGCGACACCACGCAACGCGCTACTTTTTACGAATGAGGCGTGGCCTACGTGTGCGTCGGTCCAATGTAGTTCTTGCTTCAGACAACAACAATAGAAGTAATAAGTTTCAATTAACGACTGCACGCGCACGAACAAAAACTATACGGGTTGAAAAAGCACAGCTGTTTAATGATTTACCGAAAGAATTAAAGAAGTGTGATAATAATAAAGTGATCAATTATTAATAAATATAACTTTTGTCGTATGATGACGCTAATACACCAGGTGCGAATATTACGATAGTTTTAATATATAAGCTCTTAGTATCTCATTTTGAGTGAACTCTAATTGTTTTTATGACAAATAAAATTCTTTATACGCAAATATTACAAAAACGTTAACTGAACGGTATAATGGGTGTAACTTACTGATGGGCTACTGAGCTAAGCTAGGGTCCAATTCCTACACAGGATGTCCTTACTTTATACTCTGTGTACAAAACTGCAGTGGACGGTTTGCTGGGAGAAAATAATTTAACTTTGAGCTAAGCTCGCCTGTGTATACGAAGTCTTTTATAATATTACTGTATGTTATACCTTATTTTGGTGTACCTACACTAAATAATAAAAAAAATTGTTAACTTGGCAACGAGTGGTTTTCACAGCAATATAAACATTGTTTTTTGTGTGATTAATGTTGGTTTGACCAAAGCGCTGTACACAGAATAGAAAGAAAATACAGATTCTTTACAGGGAGCATTAAAAATACATTGCACCGCAAAAATTCAGAGTCACTATTAAAAAGTATGACAAAAGATGAATTCGTAAAACTAGTAATGTGGTAGATGAGTGATTATAAAAAATATTTTTTTAAATCGTGTACAAAACATATCCTGTGTTACACGTTTCGTACACTATTTAAATTATAATAATACATCGCAGTTTATCTTGAAAAAAAAAAACTTTTTTGTTCTTAACGTCATCAAGACGATGAGGTATGCTGTAAACCAAATAAATACGGTTTTGGTTTATTTTTGACTATTCTTTTTCTAACACTACATTCACTAAGAAAGGGCTAGCATGCTTATCCAAAATCTACTCCACGTATCTGAGATCAATCAGAGAATCGTTTTCTATATCCATCAACTCCGTACGACTCTTCGGAGACATCACAGTCTAACATAAATACCATATATACCATTATCGTTTCTCCACCAAATGGTATTTTTATTTCAAAACGCACTTAATTTCGTGCCAGTTTATTGAAACCACTGGTGTACTCTGTAAACCCTAGATAAAAATTATTCTATTATAAATTCTAGCAGTACTACACTGACTTTTTCCTTCTTGTACCGTGGTCGTGGTAATTATTCTTGGTTCCCATTCTATATTATATTTTAGATGTAGCACCAAATACTGAACACAATCCAAGAATTTGTTTTGACAGTTCGGTTTAAAATGTAGAAAAAATATTGTTTTACTTATTTTGAATTTCGTTATTGATAAAATTCAGAATATCTGTTTTAAAGCTGTAATTTGTTCAAATAAAAACTTTAAGATTTATCATAGGCGTTACTTATAATAATTTATATTTAGCAACTTTGAAAGTTAGATTATCGCACTTTATATGTGACCAGTTATTTTTGGAGTACATTGTGTATTGAATATCTTGCATTTTTAGATTGCATTTAGGTTTATTGAGAAGTCTATACACACTCAGACGCTACATAAATATTATCTTTACATACACAAGTGCACATGCATTCATGGCAGGACAGTTTTCATGTTTGGAGTGCTGCCAAACTTGACCACTCTTATTTATTAAGCCATAAATGAAGTTGTCATCCAAGCAATTTTCAAGTAAGAGCCTGCTGTTATCTACGTGCTTAAGTATTTACGTTTTGTCGAGCACAACGGCTACGTCTGCCAAAATGTAAGCGTATTTTAAAACGGAGTAATACATTTTGTCTAATTGAGGGTGAATAGCACTCAGAGGAAATAATTACTGTGTAAATGAAACTAAGTAATAAAAGTTTTGTTTTTTCTATTATTGTATACTAGCTTTTACCAGTGGATTCACACGCTTGATAGTAGATAATTATCCCAAGGGAACAGACTCTTGGGAGGCCATTAGTTCCGTGCGAGAATTGAACCAGCGACACGCAGTGCAGCAACCAATCTCTCAACAACTGCGACAATCAAGCCGTCAATTTAATTTCAATTCATATTACACCTTTTTTTCGGGTGGGAAAATCATCTAACTACATCCCACGCTCTTGGGCGGAGCGGGAGATATTGTCAGACTTTTACTGACTAAAAACCCACTCCTGTTCCTTCCTTGCCATTTTTTTAGGGCCCCGGGATCTCTTTTGCATTATCCATGGCCCCAGTAGGCTTCGACACTGCTGGGCCCCTACGGAAATTCATATTATACCTATGTGAAGGAATGTAAATGGCTCGGCGTGATCTAGAATAGTTGTTGTATTTTTATTGCTTCATGTAAACCACCCAAATAAACTAAATAAACCGCATCACAAATAAAATCAATCACTTATCGAGCAAGCTTTTTATTCTTTTGCCAAATGATTTATTGTAACTTAACTTTGACATTAATATTAATTTAAATTGTAATTTATTGTGACTTTTCTTTTGATTTAATTTAATTTGTGATTTGACTTATGTTTATTTGTTTCTTGTATTTTCTTTTATTCGTTTGATATCTTTTATTATTTGACATTGTAATGTAATGTAATATTATGTGTATGACTTGTAAGAATCCCTTACCAATAAACTACTATGACTATGAATATTTTTCAGACAACACGAAATCCAACCTCAGTCGTAAGTAAGTCGAATGTGCTAAGTAAATCAAACGACGTCGTATTTCACCAGCACATCACGACTAAAACGTCCAAGCAAACTTCTTTCAACGGTAAATAGTACAAAATTAATGAGCCTGTAATTAAACCTGTGTTTAGACAAACATGGGGACCGTTCACATCAAAGGCATGGGATGAAGATTAAACAGGGCTGCGCCAGCGCCACGTGGCAGCATTAGTCTGCTTTGTATTGCCAACTTTACTTTATTGCTAGAAAAAATTACACATTGCCTTATCGGTACACATATAAGGGTGAAATTTCTTTAACAGTTATTTGGATGGGTGCAAAGTTATCCTTGTTTATAACGAGAGTTGACAATGCAACTAGTCTCAACTATCATGGGATTTGCCGTGTAATAGGGTATCTCTTACTAGTAAGCGTTTAAAAGCAAAGATAAGGCTGTTTGCTAAGTGCCGGAGGATCGGGTTTTTGTAATCTGGCTGTGATTTTGTCTGAGCGCCAGTTTGCAAGTCACTCCCCTTATGTGGATAAGGCTTATTCTGCAATTATAACGGGAGCTGCCACTGACTTTGGCGCAAAAATAGTTTAGTTTTAATAGATAAAACCATAAAAGAAAATACATAAGTCATCAAATACCTATAAGGTATTCATCAACATTTGTTCCTAATACTGAGTTGTCATCTTTTTATAAATGCGTCTAGTTTGATGACGTCACCTTCATCAGTATGTTCAATGAACTGTTCATACATAACATTTTGACGCGTCAAATCATCAAAAAGTTCTAACATAATTTTGATAGTTAAAAAATATGTAGGTACACTTTTTGTAGTCACAAAAATTTCTTTTATTTTTTTAAATATTCAAGGCAAAATCATTCTCTCATTGACAAGATCGCATTGTTTTTTCTGCTCGCAAGCCAGATTTCCATTCACGCAATCTGCGGTAAAAGCGAGCGATATTCGATATAGTATGTCAAGCTATCGATTTCAATACTGTTACAAGGATTTGCTCCTTGTCGCCCTCTTGAGATCTTCCCTTGATTGAAGTGACAAGGATTTTTCTATCTTATTACTTTCAATTAACGACTTTTATAGATATCTAATTTTTTCTGGGGTGCTAAATCATTCAATAACATCTCTCTCACTGGGTGGAGCGAGAAGTAATGTCAGATTTTTTTATGTCAGCGAGAAATAATGACCAAATCCACTCATGTTCTGTCATTTGTCTTTTATGTTCCGTGGCCGCTGTGATTGTCTTTCGAACAATCCTGCAACCCTGGCTGGTTTCGATCCTCGCTGATGATATCAATTCCACATTACAAGGTGCTCTGTAACGAAAGATAAGGAGTTAATAATGCTGTTTTTAATTGCTATTAATTTTGTATCTCAAAGACAAAGTACGTAACGAACACATAAGGGGGAGTTTCCAGGTAATGCCCATCACTGAAAAACTCACAGAGTCAATGTTAAGATGGTATGGACATGTCATGTGGAGACCCGATGACCATATCGTGAAAAAGTGCCTATCCATGGCTACACAGAAGAGAGGGAGAGGTAGACCGCAAGTTACCTGGATGACGATGCTTATCAGCGAAATTACATTCATTTCGCTGATAAGCATCGTCATCCAGGTATGATTAAGAAAGCCGACCCCGCGTAACGGTAAGGGGCAAAGGGTAATAATATAATATATAATAATAATATAATATTCCACAACTATCACACAACGCCGTCTAGTCCCAAGCTAAGCAGAGCTTGTGGTATGAGTACTAGACAACTGATAAACATACTTATATATTTCTAAATACAAACATATTATAGATAAATTACACCCAGACACTGAAAAAAAGATCGTGCTCATCACGCAAACATTTGTCCTGGGTGGGAATCGAACCCACGACCTCCGGCATAGCAGTCAGGGCCACTAACCACTAGACCAACAGGCCAGTCAAAGAGTAAAGAAAAAAAAAATGAGAGGGTAAAGAAAAAAAATGCTAATAATTTTGTATGTAGCTAATTTTGTGCAAGTTTATTAAATACATTTCAGTCAGTCAGGGCAGATACTCAATGATGGAAAATGCAACAAGAAAAGCGTCCGATTTTATTACTCAAAAACCTATAAACAATATTTTTATGAATCATTTATGAAAACCTCAATAACTTTCCACCTGCATCAACAATCTTTCGTAATACCTCCCAACGGATACATCCAACAAATACAAAGGGAACAGATCTGTTATAGCACAATAACCTAGATGCGTAAGCACTTAGGGATATGGCCCGAAGTAGGTCAGCCCCCAAGAGGTTCGACTCGGCATAATGCTTCGAAGACATGCGAACAATGGAACGGTGCATCGAACACAGCTCGCACTTGGCACGTTGTAATATTCCACTTTTTCAATAATGCTGAGAACTGCAGCTCTGGAATATTTGGTGCATGTTCTAGAATTCTGTGCACGAACGTGATTGTATTTCTGGTGGGAATTGCGTTTTGAAGGAAGATTATTTTGAATGACTTCGAATCGAAAGTGTTCTATTTTGAAATAAATACTGATAGGTAGCTTCAAAAAAGACTGTCTTGCCAATTTTAGTAATTTTATTTTTATAAAATTATGTATTACTAGCTGCCACTTCACCCGTTTGAAAGTAAAAAATTGTGGCAATGGAAATGATTCTCCCATACTCTCGGAATTAAAAGTATCCTATAGGCTATTCCTAGAAGAATTGTGTGAGAAGTGATATGAAAGAAAAGGGAGTTAGTGATAGCGTGACGAGTGACAGGACAGAATGAAAGAAAAAATCGTGTTGCACCGACCCCAAATAAAACGGGACTTAGGGCAGGAAGATGATGATGGTGATGCTATTCCTGGTAGAGGCCTTCACCGGTGAAGGGGTCCATATCATAAAAAACGTACTAACTTAAATAATAAGAAAAATAAAAACTAATGTACAATTAGAAACAAAATAATATGAGTATAGGTTTAAAATGTTATGTTAAAGGTAATGGGAAATGAAGGCTTTAATATTTTATTATCTGCTATTCCAGCTGTGTGCAACAATTTAAACGTGAAGTAGTGAGAAACATACAGTTTTGTCTTTATGATATTGATGTGATTATTAACCTATTATCACGTCTTTTTCCACCGAAGGCCTTTCCTTTCGAAAAGAGGATACATCGTATGAAAAAAAAACTGGGCAAGTGTGAGTCGAACTCGCACCCTGAGGGTTCCGTACAAACTTACCTATAAATTAAAGTAAATAGTTCAATTCCGGAATGGAGCCTCGGAAGATTATTCCGAATCACAAAAAAAAAATTGGTGACGTAACAACAAATTTACAGTTTTCAGTTTTTTTTTTTTTTCAACTACCACACAATGCCGTCTAGTCCCAAGCTAAGCAGAGCTTCTGTTATGGGTACTAGACAACTGATAAACATACTTATATATTTTTAAATACATACATATATAGATAAATCACACCCAGACACAGAACAAATGATCGTGCTCATCACACAAACATTTGTCCTGCGTGGGAATCGAACCCACGACCTCCGGTATAGCAGTCAGGGCCACTAACCACTAGACCAACAGGCCAGTCAGATTTATTCCTATACTTGTGCTATAAGACCTTGCTTTATGCCAAATTTCAGGATTCTGGGTCAACGGGAAGTACCCTATGAATTTTGATTTCCTCGAGAGTCTCAAAATGTTTTTTTGCCACATGAACCGAAGAATCTTTTTTCTCGTTATTTTTTTACAGCTTCGAGAGTCCGCCGACCTGAATATATGGTTTTAATTTCAACTCGATACCTCCACGAGTTCCCGAGATAAAGAGGATTTTGACCGACTGACAGACAGACAGACAGATGGACAACAAAGTGATCCTATAAGGGTTCTGTTTTATTTCCATTTGAGGTTACGGAACCCTAAAAAAAAATATTGATTATGAAATCCGAACAAAAACTGATTCGAGACTTGAACAATTTGCCATAAAATATTGATTTCTCGCATTCATGTATCTGATGTGGACCAACGGTATTTACTTACCAGTCTGCTGCTAAGCGTAGCGATTACGGCATTATCCTCTGTACCCGATCCTTTGGGACTGGCGGTCCCAAGGGTAGGCTCGCTTTACAGCTGGACATTTTACGGGTCGTTGTAGTAGATTTCTATCAGTTTCAGTAACAAAATTTAATTTTAAACTTTCAGTAGGTACAAAATTTTATCGAAAAGTATTATAGTGTTCGGTTTAAGTGTTTTTTTTTCTGTGGGAATATCATCCAATGACATCCCCGCTCTTGGGTAGAGCGCGAGATAGTGTCAGACTTTTACTGACTAAAAACCCACTCCTGTTCCTTATTTGCCTTCGTTCTCAGGCCCTTGGGTTCTCTTTCGCATCACCCATGGCCCCAGTACTACGCGCCGTCGACGACTCGGGCTCGGTCCGGACGGTTACCGGATGGTCGGACGGCGAGCTACCCATTGCTCGCCGTTCGCAAGCCAATTTTGAGTGTAGGTTTTGTGTTAATCAATTTTTTTTTTAAAACAATAACCATGGAGTTTCTACCAGGGCACATTGTTTACAGAACAGTTGGTCGATGGGGTCAAAAGGTTCTGGAGTGGCGACCTCAAACTGGAAGGCGCAGCGTTGGTAGGCCTCCCACAATTTAAACCGATAACTTAGTTGAGAGTCGCGGGAATCTGTTGGAAGCGAGAAGCACTGCACCAGTCATTATGACGACTTGGGTAGGTGGCTATGTCCAGCGGTGGACATATTTTGGCTGAAATGACGATGATGATGATGATATAGGTAGGTATTTGACTTAAAAAACTTTTTTAATTAATTTACACACTACAAAATACACCATAACAGCTCCAATCCGTCCACCATTTTACGTATTTTCCATCCGCCTTTATGAACGCTAATCTCTTTTAATCCTTCCAATACTGCATATTCGGAATATATTACTGAGCATACGTATTTTCCGATTTAGTATTCAAGTCAGGTTGTTTTGCGTGCACCTCTGTCTGCCGGGTCCAAAAGCCCGAAATCCCGATTATATTAATCCTACGTGCGTTTTACGTCCTCCCAAACGCTATGGACGGTGGACCACTCTCATTTCAATGCAGCGTTCTGATTGGTTGGTTTTCAATGCGTATGTTTAAATTAAGTAATTAGTTGAATGATGTAAGTGCGGGTTGTGGTGGTATTTTTGGTTGATTTAGCTCGGAATTGATTAAGGGTTGAATGGAATTTTTATTTCATTAGACTATTTGATTGACCGCAGCATTTAGGCAGTGGTGCTTTAACATATTTTGTAATAATGCTATCATTGGTAGATTGGTAGAGGTTGTCTGGTAGATATGATCGTTGTTAGCGATAAGACCGCCAAGGCACCCATAGATTTACATTTTTGTAAAATTATGTTAATATTTTTGTGTATAATAAAAGTTATTCTATTACCTGCACCCAAAATAAGGTCATATAACAATCGTTAAACTTGTCCACAACTGTATGTAGATTGAGCCTATTAAATAAATGAATAGTTAGTTTTCCAAACACTGGTCATCTCTTAGCTGCCAGTTGCTATTTTAATATCTATATTTAGTTTTTATTTTTACTCTATTTACATTGTTCTCACATGATAGCGACAAGAAACATGTAACAGAGATATTTGTAATCACAAAACATGTTGAAAGAAAAGAGTGTCCATGGAGTTTCTTGCACATTCTTCTCCATAGAGATCTACGCTTTGGAATGTGCAATTAGCATCATTTTTTTCTGACTGACTGACTTCTTGATATTTCAAAAGTCCCTGTAAATGGTTTATTTGAAATAAAATGCTTTGAATCTTTGAAGTTACTTCTTAATATTCCTTCTCACCGCACTGGGTTTATGTTTAATTTTTACGCTGTCTCTACCATACAACTCTGGAATGTATTTCCCTTTGACATAAAAAAAGCTGAAAGTAAATCTTCCTTCTAGCGTAAAGTTTGGAACGACTACTTGAAGTCCTCTCAATCTTAGTTTGGTCTTGATAATATTTATTATATTTTGAGTTCTCTTAATTATAATGATTTAATATTTATCATAGTATTTAATACTTTAACATTTTAGAATAATTATGTATGTATTTTATAATTATAAGCACGTAATTTTATATAATGATACTTCATTCTATTGGAAATATAGATAGTATTTATTTATTGTGAACATCTACCATAGATGAGAATATGCCTTGTTGCTTTAAGTCCGCCTATGCACCATCTAGTCCAAAGTGGCCCTGTGTAATAAATAGTATCGAAATATACAATAATTAATTGTCTTTTTATTATATAAGTTGAAAATACATCTCATCAAATAGAAAGTAAGACGGACTAGCTGTATGCCAAAATGTACATTTTATAGTATTTTACGCGACTAATAACATTCGCAATCTACGCCTAATGTCATGTCGTGTCGATAATGAATTGAGGATGCCCAATCTATTGCAATCGATTGATTGTATTTTTAATCGATCGATTGATTTCATTTTTCTTAAAGTGTATTTAAAAAAACCCTAATAAGTATTTTTTTATAAATGAGGCCATACTCGATTTTAATTATGTAGTTAGAATAATGATGAAGTGATTAAAACCTATTATTTCATTATGATAATTTTGCAGGGTTTTCTAATGATCGTTTAGAAAAGTGTGTGATCTATTTTTGACGTAACTAAGGTCCTTTGTCATTGTCAGAGTCAAAGTCTTACCTGTTGTGCTTGCATAAGCGTCACTTGATGTTTGTAATTGTATCGGTGGTGACTTTGGGATGCATTGCATAATTACGACTTGGATCCGACGGAGTCAGATTTCTTTTAAAAACGACTTACCTGGCTGTGATTTTCGAAACTGTGTATCGCTCAAATGATTACTTGGCCCTCAAAAACGGATTTACTAACCGAATTATCTAGATAGGTACTAAATATATCTAACTGTATTATGATATAGTTTTTCAGTTTCTTAAAAATCACTCAGAGCCATGAAAAATCATACATAATATTTATTGTTATGGATTGATATTGATGACTCACCTCAAAATGTGATATTTTTTTTTAAATATATCTATTCTGCAGCTAGTTCGTTATATTCACCCTTTCGGTGTGGGCACGCTCGGCGCACTTTGTACTTTGTTCTTTTTTACTTTGTGTTTATAACCGTTGTGCTGTGCCTGTCCCGAATACAAGTATTTCTTTCTTTCTATAAAAATAAGATCCTATAGGAGTTATCCGATGCTCTTGGGTCCAGGGTCAACAATGTATGGGCGGGATGGATCGAGCGGGATTGTCAGAAGTTTTATTAACTAAATCCCGCCGTGTTATTTCAGTTACTCTTTTCATTCTAGGTTTGGTTTGCCCATCTGAGAACTCTCACCTATGAACAAAAGCTATTAAAATAAACTTTATGCGTACGACACTTTAAATTTTTGAAATCAAAACGGAGCCGAAGTGAATAAAAATTCCCTATATTTGATATCCGCACTCGCCGATGCATATCCCATTCCATTCAATGTAAAAATAAAGAACTGAAGAGTAATCACTGTCCGTATGAAAAGTTCTCATTCATAGCAGAGTTAACGTTCAACTTAGCTTCATTTCACTCTTTTTGCGAGGGCCGATCGAATTCGCGAAAACTGCTTCATTTCGATATTTTTTTTTCAACCTCCACCATTTTACCAAAACCTTCCGCGCTGTCGGATATGTAAACAGTTTAAGGTAAGGTGGGAGTTATGAGAGGTCTTTTTGAGCTGTGGAAGTCGGGAGTGCCGTTGAAGCCGACAATGTGTATAAATAGGCAATACCGATTGCGATCACGTAGCTGTAACGAGCCGTCGCGACTGTACCTAGGGCTATCGATCTATATCGTGATGGAATTTGCTGACGGACGCTCGTAGGTGATGGCGTTAAAGCCATGTTGCTTGTCTGCACTTAAGATTTAGTAGTATATGTAGACGTGTGTGAAAAATACGGGTATTTTCGGCACGAAATATAAACTTGGACGATGTATGTATGCTTTTTTGTTCGTAATTTCGCAACTCGTAGAAGAAATAAAACTATGAATCATTTCTACTGTTTAGTAGTGTTATGGAGTTAAAAGGAAATTTTAACTAGGCTAGAATTTAGGTTATCGAGTTATCTGTCGATCATAATTCTATCCCTTTATCTCTCTAATCATGTTTTTTTTAGTCATAATTATGCAGTATCTCTAGAAACACGACATCTCTTAGAATCAAAAATTTAAAGACATATGATCTCTTATTATATATAATTCTGTATCGTACTGTAGCGCATCAGGCATCTTCGCCGATGCATGTGTCGACTTTGATGCCATTCCACGAAAGAGGGCCACCGCATCGCTGCTAAGTGGTGTCCACGGCAGTAGCAACAGCGTTGTGGCCGGTCAAGCAAACTGCACGATATTATGGCACTGTATACTCATGCATGTCAAGAAGTAGTTTTTAGTCTAACAAAACATGGAACTGTTTTATGTCTGAAACAAACATTTTTTTTTATTAGAGCCCAGTTGCTCTCATAGAGAGGATGCCAGTATAACTGCACTGATTAAATTTATTGACGATTTTATAAGAAGGTGCAAGAATTACAGCTATATCCACAGGTTTTTTTGAGGTGGTAAACCATTTACTCTTCTCTCGCTCTGGGGTGGTGCGCAAGGACATTTCAGACTTTTATTGACTTAAACTATGCCTATATTTCTTCAGTTGCTTTTAGCGTTTTAGGATCATGAGTGGGATACTCAGAAGTTTTCCCATGGCCTTCGGTTTTCTGACATCTCTATGTGGCGCGCATGGAACACTGCGCGTCATCAACGACTTGGGATCGATTCTTACAGTACGAGCGACGGCGAACTACGCATTGCTTGTCGTCCGTAAGCTCGCGCCTACGGTGGCTGAAGATCGCTCGGAAATTTCTGATGCCCGGGGCGTCTCCTGTCGCGGCGACTGCGGCGTGAGAAAGTACGTTCTCTCACTCTTGTAGCCATCTCCTTCGTTAGCATTACTGCTTCGCAGAAGGCCCTTGGCCTCAACCAAAGCCACAAGTGAGTTAATGTTTTAGGAAACTATACGAACGGTAACCCTTCCACTCTTGGATTTTAATGTATGTGTATTTTTGAAATGTTTTTAGAGTAAGTTCAGTATCATTAATATGCATAGTAAGACAACATTACGATGTTACCTTACCATGCATATTAAATAGGTTCACGACTCGCTACAATAACTAAACTTTTGGAGCTGCATTAACAAAATATTTTAGTACCTAAGTTAAAAGTTTCGTGAACAACTTCTAGTTAATAAAGTAAACTACTGCTTTTAGATTTTCTCCCCAGAAGAATTTTTAAGAACATAATTTTATAGTTTTTTTTTTCAGGTCTGCATTCTAGGGTTATTCTTAATACCTACGATTAACAACAAAATTACTCATGAGGAACTCGGTTTTTGTCGTGTTAGTCACAGATATCTACCATAATTGTTCCCCTGCGGCCACACACGTGAGGGAATGGACGTCCTCACACCCCAGCCACTGGAACGCCGACCCCAATTTGCTACCACAGTAGGTGAAGGTTTGCAGACGATGAGCAATGAGTAGCTCGCCGTCCGGCTGTCCGATAACTTTGCTGACCAAGCCCAAGTCGTCGACGGCGCGTAGTGTTCCACGCGCGCCTCATAGAGGTATCAGCAAAACCATAAAGGCCCAGCAGGGCCGAAGCCAACTAGAGCCATGGGTTGACTTCGGAAAGGGACACCCGGGGTCCTGGAACGCAAGACAAAAAAGAAACATAGGTGTGGTTTTGGTCAGTAAAAGTCTGACACGCCCTCACGTTCCGCCCTAGATCGGGAGAAGTCATTGGATAATTTCCCACCTTTTACCTATCCATTGTACACCTTTTTATATGCTAACTGCTGAAGAAAGGACTCCAAAAAACTAGCTCCGAGCTTACATTTAAATGAAGAAAATAACAGATCATACAAAAATCATGAAAATAAGTCGAAATTTGAAATTGTTCCCGAACAAATAAGCAGTCATGATTTATTTGACGTAATACACTGCAGGCAAAACAACAACGATATGAATTCAGTTTGTCCTGCCAATTGTGAGTACGAACTAGGTGACACTCAACATCACAGATGGCGCTGCCGTCGTTTTCCCGTTATCGCACTCGCTTAGAATTTATTATTTAATCCGAGTGTCTCTTTTCCAATGTTTTTTTTCTTTGTTTTTCTTTCTTAGCGACGAAATCACAGCTTGAAGCGATGTGAAAGGGAATTTTGGTTTCACGTGTGTAAATGTAATAATGACTTAAAATATTAACTTTAAATAAAAAAATGTTGTAGCGTTGTTACTTTTAAAGTCATTTATTAAATTCGTCTGGAAGTGTGTTAACAGTACAGTTCGATTACAGTGGAGAAAGTTTGTTATGGCGACCGAGGCGCAATTTGCCCGAGCCGCAGGTGAGGATGTTATGGACCTGAGTGCTACAGTGACAGATTTCCATGTGTATCAAACGACGTTTTTCAATACACTTACGAAGAAATAAATAAACGTTTAACACCCAATCTGGTACGATAAATGTAATGAATTGAGGTAGGGGAGAGCTGCAGAGCACTAGTACGGATAAAGGCAAATTGCGTGCCAAGAGCGTTATAGTAGGAGTGGTTTTTTACAAAGAGTGCATACTAATTCTATGTTTATTATTTTCTACCAAGGTTTAATACTCATTAATTCCATGAATAGTCATTAAAAACAAAAACACCAAGACGAACCTGTATTATTTGGAGAGTAGTACAATTTCAAAGGTCTAAATAAACTGGTTACGAAAATGTATTGGCGTTTTTCATCCCTTAACCATAATAAATGTACGGCTAGTTTGGTAAAGCATTGATTTATTGAGGATCAGCCATGTTTAAAATTGCTTTATAAATTGTAGTGGTTGAACGTGCAAGCTCAGGGGTAGAAAGGGGTTGAAAATAGATGCAGGTGCGGAGAAACGCTAGTTGTTATGTAGGTAAGCAGAGTTCATGTTAATGAGGTCAAATTGGTCCTGATCAGCAGTTTTTGTGGTCCTTGTTGCTTGTTGAAGTTATATTTTATTTTTATGAAGAATTTTCAACTCATTGAACGATTTTTTTGAAGGGTCACTAAAAACTTGTAAGAGCATTAATTACGTATCATAATTAAGCTGCAAGTCAACAGAAATTTAAAGGTAAACTGGTAAAAAAGGTAAAAAAAATAAACTGGGCAAGTGCGAGTCGGACTCGCGCCGTGAGGGTTCCGTACAAATTTACCTATGTAAACAGTTCAATTTCCGAATGGAGTGTCGAAGATTTTTCCGAATCGTATTTTTTTTTGTTGTGGTGTAACAAAAAACCTGTGCTATAAAACCTTGCTTTATGCAAAATTTCAAGATTCTGGGTCAACGGTACCCTTGAATTTTGATTTTCTCGAGTGTCGAAATATACGTTTTTTAAGCCATAAACGGCTTTATCTTTTTTTTAGTTAACTTAAAAATTTGTTATTTTTACAGCTTTAAAAGATCGCAGATTTGAGTATATGGTTTTAATTTCAATACCTCCATGCGTTCCCGAGATAAAGGACAGAGAGACAGACGGACGGACGTGTTTTTCCTTTTAAGTTACGGAACCCTAAAAAGAAGAAGAAAGATAGTGTTTCAATTGGAAATAAGGGGTATTCTCTTTAGGCTGTATTAGTTTCGTGGAAGCGATCGGCGGCGGTAACCTCTCGTGTCCGGCTTTAGTAATCCAAGGTCGCAACCGTGAGGGAACGGACGAGTGATCACGTCCCTGCCGCCACCGCAAGAGACGCTCTAGCCGTTAGCAGTTGCAGGGCAATTTCCGGCTTCCGTAGGCGCGGGCTAACAGACGACGAGCAATGGGTAGCTCGCCGTCCGGCTATCCAGTAAGGACCAAGCCCAAATCAACGGTGCCTGGAGAGAGAGACGCGTACCTCTACGATATGTCAACCAAACTAAAAGCACCCGCGTCGACCGTCGACCGATGCCCTAGAAAGCAAAAGGCAAATGAAAGAATATACTCGTCGGTAGGTTTTAGTCTGAAAAAGTCTCACCCGCCCTTTCACTCCACCCTAGAGCGAAGAAGTCATTTGATGATTCACCACCTCAAAAAAAGTATTTAAAAGTATTAAGTGCAGCAGTCTCTTAAATTAATTTACCTATTTTTAGAAACATTAAAGAAGATATTAGATATCTTTTTTCTACCTTGTTTTTAAAAGATAAATGGTTACATTTGCAATTTTACATACATACACTGTTGGTCCTCTAAGAGAAGAAATAGGCCATAATCCACTTCGCGGGCCCAGTGTAGGTAGGTGAAAGTCATGTCTTCGATTTGTTTCTTCTAGGAAATACCAATTGCATCACCATTTTTTTCCTTTACCGTTTTAAGAGCAGTGGGGATGAAATGAATTACACAAAGTAAAACGTGTTTGTACCCACGACCTATTTTTTTTTTGGGTGGAAAAATAATCTTATGACATCCCCCGCTCTTGGGCGAAGCAGGAGATAGTGTCAGACTTTTACTGACTAAAAACCCACTCCTGTTCCTTCTTTGCCTTTGTTCCAGGGCCCCGGAGTTCACTTTCGCACAACCCATGGCCCCAGTAGGCTTCGACCCTGCTGGGCCCCTACGATTTGATGACATCTCCTTGAGGCGCGCGTGGAACACTACGCGCCGTTGACGACTTGGGCTTGGTTCGGACGGTAACCGGACTGTCGGACGGCTAGCTACCAATTGCTCGCCGTCTGCAAGCCCGTGCCTACGGTGGCTGGAAATCGGGATCGGAATACCGGCGACTAGAGGGTGAGGGGCGTTCCTTCGCGCGACCCACGACGTATAAACTCGTAAGTCAGGCCCAAGTCAGGCCCATTACCACTGCTCTCAAAATTTTCCTGAAACATAGAATCTTTTAAAAAAACTTCCTCTTAACCTGTTTTACGTTACATCGGTGTTAGAGTTATTCTTCCAAGTTTCACGGATGAGCGCCCGTTGAGTGGCCAATAAAACAACGGCCAACTTCCGTGAGGCCGACTATAGTAGACGTGATAAGAAACGTGTACAATGTTGTAAAGAAAAAGTTGGATTATGTTTGAGAATAACAACCCTAATGTACAGAGCTGAGTGGTTTTGTGATGATATTCGAAGTAGTTGGAATTGCTTTTGTGATGGTTTCAACCAGAAGTTTCTCTCTGTAGGTAGGTAAATAGTAGGTACTGTCACGGCTCAGCTTCTGTAGGCCTCGGGTTGGGATTTCTGTTTGAAGAAAAGACTTGAAATGGCAGACTTTTGTATTTTTCTTGCTGTTCAGCGATACATCATTTCATTATAAAAGTCACGTCAATACTAAAAGAAAAACTGGGAAAATGCGAGTCGGACTCACGTACTGAGGGTTCCGTACAAACTTACCTATGAAAACAGTTCAATTTCCGAATTGAGTTACGAAGATTTTTCCGAATCGCAAAAAAGTTTTATTGTGATAAGAGACTTCATGCCAAATTTCAGGATTCTAGGTCAATGGGAAGTACCCTATGAATTTTGATTACCTTGAGAGTTTCAAATTATACGTTTTATGCGACATAAACAGCCGTATCTTTTTTATTCGTTAACTCAGAAGTTTGATTTTTTTTACAGCTTCAAGGGACCGCAGACCTGAATATAATTAGGGTTTTAAGTCAGCTCGATACCGACAGACAGACGGGCGGACAACAAAATGATCCTACAACGGTTCCGTTTTTTTCCTTTTGAGGTCCGGAACCCTACAAAACAAAACACTTCTTTTTTTTCTATTAAATTTTGAAACCTATTCTAGAAATGCAATATCCTTAAGTGTATTATAAAAGCTAGCCCGTTAGCTAAAAAAAAAACAACTCGTGCGATCTCCTTTCGATATCACAGTACCTAGTTTTTTTTTATGTGAGAAATAATCCAATGACTTCTCTCGCTCTAGGGCGGGGCGAGAGGGCGTGTCAGACTTTTACTAAAGGCACCTTAATACCACACTGACACTGTACCTATTTTAAACAACCATGTGAAAGGTATTTTTTCTTTTCTTGTGTTTTTTCCAAGTAACATTAGAGATGAGCTTTAAGGATATTATGGGAGACTTAGATAAGTACTATGTTGGAAATTTCAGCATTTTTCATTTGCCTAACGTAAATAACGATCAGAGAAACGATAGAGGAATAAGAAAAGTTAAGAGAAACTTCCTGTGTGGGGAGGGGAACTAATAAAGCACATGTAAAACAGATCTAACAAAGGAATACATGTATCAAAGTACCCACGCACATGCCTAGACAACTAAGTAACTATGTAGACAAAGGCACGCCCTAGTCCACCCAGTAAATGTAGCTAATTGATACGAGGCAATTAAGTACGTACCACATAGGAAGGTTTTAATTACCTTAATAGGTACTTTATTTTAGTCGTTGTGTGTCTTATGGTCCATGACTTTGTTAGAGTCGATAGGGCCGAAAAGTTCTCCACTACTAGCCAAGTTGATAATCTGCAATCGTTAACGCTTGTCGAAAACTAATCAAATGAATGGAAATCACATCTTCTCAACATTATGTCACGTGGTCAGAACAAACGAATAGAAAATTCGTAGCCACGTTCACATCGTTCAAAATGATGGAATGAATTGTTATCGTTTCTACAATGTTTAGCGCTACATCCTTTGTTATTGTAGAACGACATTGTAGGACGAGCGGCCGACTCAGGCGCGTCAACATGGCTACAAACTTATCGTTCTCTATAATTGCTGACACTGAGGCGTTACCGTTAACTTGGCTAGCTGGAGTGGCGACCGTGTACCCCGGAGACCCAGCGTCGGAAGGCCTTCCCTAAGATGGATCGATGACTTGGTGAGAGTCGCGCGAATCCGATAGATGCGAGACACATAGGACCGCTTATTATGGTGACTCTTGTGAGAGATCTATGTCTAACAGTGAGCCTTTTTTGGCTGAAATGATGATGATGATGATGGATGTCTTATGGTGTCGAATATTACCTAGATCGTGGCAAAAATTACCATTTCAGTTCATGCCTTCACTGGTATTTTTGAACAAGTGATTTATGAAGGGATATTCTAACGAAGTCATTTTACACAGAGTTATAGAGGATAATCAGCCTTATAATGTACCCACTGCTGGGACTCACGAAGCCTCCTCTATAGAAAGCTAACCTGGACTACTTCAGTAGATTATAACGTCTCTGAAGAGAAGAAACTTGGTGATGTGTATAGATGAGGGGAAAAATTTGCTACAATTTTATAAATTACAAGCTTGCCAGCGATTTAAAACAATTTTATTTTTATTTTTTATATGGTGTATCAACAAGTATATAAGCATATTGCTCACGTTAGCCAGAGAGTAACCTTCACGCTGCGATCTCTCTATAGATTCAAGAATTTACTTCCATCAAGCACTAAAACCACTTTGGTCCTATCACTTGTTTTACCGATAATTGAATATAAAGATGTTTGTTACTCTGATCTACCTCAAGATATTTAAAAAAATTAGATCGACTTCGACAACAATTGTATTCGTTTCATATTTGGTCTTCGTAAATATGATCACATTTCTTCTTTTCGTTCTCATCTAAATGACTGCCTTTTCGCCACAGGAGATCCCTCAGATCCCTTTGTACACTCTTCACTATAATGAGTACACGAAACGTTCATCGCTCTTAATTATTTAAAACAATATTTTAAAGTATTGAGCAATTCTTGAACCTTCAATCTTCGACCATCCAAAAACATGCTTCTTCATATTCCTTCTCAGCGTACTGGGTTTATTGCTAATTTTTACGTTTTCTCTATCATAAAACTCTGGAATGTGCTTCCCCTTGACATCAAAAAAGCCGAAAGTAAATTCTCAAGCGTAAAATTCGAAACTACTACTTGAAGTGCTCTCAACCTTAGTTCGATCTTCGTCATAATTGTTATATTTTAAGTTCTCCTAATTATAATGATTTGATATTCATCAAAGTATAAATTAGTCATAATATTAGCATATATAAGTATTTTATTATTGTAAGTAACTTAATTTAATTATACTGCATTCTACTGTCTGTTATTTATTTATTGTGCGCACCTACCGCAGTGTTGTCTTTTCAACCCAAAGGTTGACTGTTAGAGAATGCCTTGTTGCATTAAGTCCGCCTATGTACCACTACTGTACATGAAGTTTACATAAATAAATAAGTTTCCTCTTTCCAAAACATATAAATGGTACACAATACAAGGCAACAAGATAATTATTTAATATTCATACAAATAGAAATAACTAATATTATATTAATAGTATAATGAAAAACGTCCCAGGGACAATCTCTGCTTCTTTAAGGTTTCTAACATGGTCACTAGCAGTATAAATAAGAACTAAATAATTTATTTAATTAAAATCCTCATAAATTCAGAAGATGGATAGTTCAAATGAATTTATTTAAGTATAACAGTTGGTATATAAGTTGACTATAATAAATTCAGCATCAATCATAACTGTAATAAAGCACAATATACAACCTTTTTAAACTTCTGTCTAATGCTATAGCTAATAGAATATAGAGTTATAGGTACGTGACTGTAATCAGCGCAAAACAGGTATATTGATTGGTTCACAACTGTTTTCCATTAGCCCAACACAATCCGGGTACATACCGGCATTAATTCGCTTCGGGCATACAGTCGTAGACATTAAAATTATTATACACTCCCGTTTTACTTGCCCGTATGTTTCTGTACGAAGTAATTGGAAAAATATTTTAGTAGAACATGATTTTTTACGGGGCTTCAATAAATATTTTATCTGTAAGGCAATTGTTTCTGTGAATTCTTTTGTTTTATTTTTTAATATTGAAGTAATGTAAAAATACAGTCTACAGTGCTTTGTGATTA
Source organism: Mythimna pallens (assembly GCA_961205895.1). NCBI lineage: Eukaryota > Metazoa > Arthropoda > Insecta > Lepidoptera > Noctuidae > Mythimna > Mythimna pallens. The sequence continues at coordinate 10,308,467 of OY540829.1, forward strand.
TTCTTCAGTAGACGGTAGACGTTTGTACTTAAGGAATTAATAAGCAGAGTCTAAATATAAACCTCTTTTTTTAGGCTGGTATCAAAATATAAATAAATCAAATAATTTCTCCTGGTCACATCTGCCCCCCTAGCCAAGTTACAACCGTTTCGTGTCGAACTCCGTTCTCCAATTGGTAATGCCTCGGTGTCAGCAATTGTAGAAAATGATAAGTTGGTAGCCATGTTGACGCGCCTGAGTCGACCGCTCGTTCTACAATAACAAAGGATGTAGCGTTGAACATAGTAGAAACGATAATATTTCATTCTATCATTTTGAACGATGTGAACTTAGCTACGAATTTTCTTTTCGTTTGTTCTGACCACGTGACTTAACGTTGAGATGATGTCATTCCCATACATTTGATTAGTTTTCGAATAGCGTTAACGATCGCAAATTATCAACTTGGCTAGGGGTGCTGGTTGGAGAGAGAAGATTTTTACTAAGGGCCGTGGTAACTCTTTCGAATAATTTCACAGCTCAAATTCAAACCCCTGACTTCTGATTTAAGCATTTGAACCATATTTCTCAAACTTATTTAGCGTGACAACATGGCAGGCATTAAATTAAGATTTTGGCCACAGAAATTAACTCACTAAAAAATAGCGTGTGAAATGGGTATGAGAAAATACGGTACCTTTTATTTGGAAATATAAAGGGTATTGTACGGTTTCCCAATTAAAATACACCCATATAACAAGAACAAACCAACAATTCTAATTCCTAGCTCGCAGTACCTGAATAAAATACACCAGGACTTGTTAAACCGCGGTAGTGAGCACTGAATCGGTTAAATTCGGACGTTTCATTACAAGAATTTGATTTATCGGACGAACTCTGAAACACTGGGCACGTAGCGAACGTTCTACAGGAGTAATTTGAATGCGATCACTGTGTACTGTGTCCATAATGACTGCGGGATTTAGCTCGTTTCATAGTTCTAGGAGCTTTATTAATCAAGTCGGTTTTTTTTAAGGTGGAAAAATCATCTAATGGCAAATCCCGCTGTTGGGCGGAGCGAGAAATAGTGTCAGACTTTACTGACTAAAACCCTACTCCTGTTCCTTCTTTGCCTTCGTCCCCTACGATTTGCTGACATCTCCCTGAGGCGCGCGTGAAACAGTACGCAAGCCCGCGCGTACGGTGGCCGGAAATCGGGATCGGAATCCCGGTGGCGGTTGGGGCGTGAGGACCGTTGCCTGACGCGATCGGCCGCTTCCTTTGCTAGCATTACTGCTTCGCAGAAGGAGGCGACCGCCTGCCACTCCTCGCTCCGGAACTCCTGGGCTCCTGGCCTGTACCGAGGCCCGGTGCGATCGCCGCTGCCGATCGCCCCCACGAGGACACGGGTCGGTCAGTTATTTTTGACAGCCTTTTCATAAATTACTCAGATATTTTTTTTTTGAGCTTGAAATTCATGATATGACTTCTCCATTTCTGTTTTAAATATCTTGAATAAAATAAGGTAGATGCCATTTTTGGTTCGCAAAAATTGTTAATCAGTTGTGTTTTATTAGTTTTTTTTCCCGCAGGAGAACCAAGGATACCGATATAACCCGAAGAATCGCAGTGGGCACTTTGTTCCCAGAACAGATGGCCATTGGGACTGCAAGATTCTGGAGTGGCGACCGCGTAACAGAAATTCAGCGTTGGAAGGCTTTCTACAAGGTGGACCAATGACCTCGTGAGAGTTTCGGGAATCCGATGGATGTGAGACGCACAGGATCGTGCATTGTGGCGACACTTGGGGGAGGGCTAGGATGAAATAAATTACACAAAGTAATGCGCCTGGCTGTATTTGAACCCGCGACCTACAACTCCATAAGTCGGAGCCACCACTGCTCTTAGCCAAAATATGTGCTACAGGCCAAATACTTTTTCAAAATTTTGATCAATCATTTAATGTCGTCAAACACAATTATTATTATTATTTGGTAGGTCACACTAGCAACTATTGACTGATTTGTGTTTTTCAAATAATTTAGTCTATCCAACTGATTTTTGAAGCAGTGTAGTGTAAGAGCTTCCACGACATTATGCGAGAATCAGTTCCGTGCTGTTACGACTCAGTTATGTAGAAATTGCTTCAGATACTTTATTTTTTTTTAAATTTTATCTTTCATAAACAATTTTTAAAATTAAGTACAATTTTTAATATTAATCGTGTATGAGTCAGTGACAAAAAAAACATATTTTTCTCTTTTTTTCTTTGTAGGACGAGTAAAATGGACTATCTGCTATTTTGTAATTTTCTGATAATTGCAGTAACTTAGGTACTAGCAATATAAAAATGTACTATCACGTGTTAGCTTGGGCATGCGGACGGCGAGCAATGGGTGGCTTGCCGTCCGACCGTCCGGTAACCGTCCGGATCGAACCCATTGACGGCGTGTGCTGTTCCACGCGCACCTCAAGGAGATGTCAGCAACTGTAGGGGCCTAGCAGGGTCGAAGCCTACTGGAGCCAAGGTTCTGATTCTGAAAGGAAGATTCGGCCCTGGTACGAAAGGCAACGAAGGAACAGGAGTGGGTTTTTAGTCAGTAAAAGTCTGACACTATCTCCCGCCCCGCCCGCGAGCGGGGTATGTCATAAGATGATTTTCCCACCGAAAAAAAAAACTATCACGTGATAAATGAGCAAAAAATAAAGATATCTATTTTTTTTTGCATTTTTGTGGATTACGATAATATTAGAAAACGTCAAAGAATGATGACTTTCTTTCACTTTGCACTCATCGAAATATTGTATTTGCAACAAAAAATAATAAGTTTAAGAAACAGTTGTATCAGAGAGAAACGAGACTTACGAGTATTGCATCGCTCTCTGAACATAAAAATTGAAACAAATTATTAACTGGCTATAAATAAGGGTTCGGAGCTCGATATCTGGCAGACAGCCAGCAACGCTTTAGATAGGAAAAACTCCCTTGTTCGAGCTGGGAGCTAGAAAGGACATTCGGACATGCAACTAATGGGATTCTGTGATTACAGGCGTGATTTATGCTAAGTATTTGAACCTCTTTTGGAACAATTTCTTAGTATTCACGATGTTACTGAGAAGAGATAAATTGGTTGAAGACTTACCGTCTAGGAAGATCCATTTTTAAGGCGTTTAACTTTTGTCGATTTCTTTTATGGTGGGAAATCATCCAATGACATATCCCGCCCTTGGGCGGGGCGGGAGGGCGTGTCAGACTTTTACTGACTAAAACCTACTCCTGTTCCTTCTTTATCCTCGTTCCAGGGCCCCAGTAGGCTTCGACCTTGCCGGGCGTCTACGGTTGTTGACATCTCTTTGAGGAGCGCGTGAATCACTACGCGCCGTAACTTTTGTCGATGTTCTAAGATCTTTACAAAAAAAAATATCTTGATAATAAGCCATTGCCATTGCCTTACTGTGGGATAATGTATAGGCAATTTAGATAAGATTAGATAGTAAAACATCTTTTGACCGAGGTCAAGAGGTGGTTTGTTTTTTTAAATAATATAAACTAGTAGGTACTTGACTGCGAGCCCATCTGATAGTAAGCAGTGATGCAATCGTTGATGGTGAGGCGCACTAGTTTATTAAGAACCTATTTACTCTAGCCTCGAAGACACCTAAATTATAATCGTATGGGAAAACATTTGCAGGCAAATTGTTCCATTCCTTCAAAGTACGCTATATATTAATGGCGAGGCGAAAAAAATCAGGCAAATCTGATGGAAAACCATGACTCACGTCTACAATTAAATGAGCGTGTCCGAAAGATGTATGTTTACTCTAGCTTTGAAAACTGATGTGTTATGGGTCTGAAACAAATCCTCTCGTTTGAGCTTGGAGCTGAAATAAACTATATTTTAGCAACTAATGAGAATAAAACATTTCCATCCTGAGCCATTCACAATAAGCCTTCCCTTTGTTTTGCAGTAAGACAACCCCCTTTTGACCTTGATCTTCCCTGATGGATTGCTATGGGTGAGGTTAACCGGTCTACAATAAAATGAGCGTGCCTAGAAGAAAAAAAATATAAAGCCATGCAAGTCATTGACTAATTGCTTTTTTTTTCAGTAAGAAATCGTCAAATGACTTGGAGCGAGAGGCAGACATATAATGAATAAAACCCACTTGTGTTTCTTCAGTTGCCCTTTGCGGTCGATGGCCACGGTAACTCTTTGTAACAAGCCGACATCCTTATGGACTGATTACTGACAAATCTTTTTCAGTCCCAAAAGTATTTACTTATGGTTGGGATTTTTAGAGCCTGAGAAAGACAAATTATTCGTTTACTTAAAAATAAACACAATAGAAATACTTAGTTTCAGTGAGTAAAGCAGCTAATGGACAGGCAAAGTAATTCTCGCTAAAACGCTTCGTGCAAAATAGAAATGGAATTTACTTAGGATAAGTAATTTGGGTAATAGCGTGATAAATCCATGTCCTACTTAAAGGCTAAGATACAAAAAAAGCTTTTTTTCTAAAAATATGATAAACGAGTTGGGATACAAAAAGTATATTTTTATATAAAGTAAGAATGGTGGTCCATTAAAAATGCTTGGTAAGTTTACTTAAGGTTGTCGTGCAGATTACATTCGCCAGGAAACGTCGACAGTTTTATATCGGTCCAGGTCGTTGCTTTTTGGCCTGTTGATCTAGTGGTTAGTGACCTTGACTGCTATGCCAGAGGTCGTGGGTTTGATTCCCACCTAAGACAAATGTTTGTGTAATGAGCGTGATTATTAGTTCTGTGCTGGGTGTAATTTGTCTGTTATCATCATCCAAGAAGATATAGAAGTCCACTGCTGGACATAGGCCTCCCCCAAATGCCATCTGTTCTGCGGGCAATGTGCCTTGCCCATTGTCACTTAAGTTTGGCGATTCTTCGTGCTATGTCGGCAACCTTGGTTCTCCTTCATCTTCATTTCTGATTCGGTCTGTGTTATATATATATATATAACTATATTGTATATATATATATTTATATGGACCATTTATGCTCCGTTTATGATGCACATTTTTAAAGAAAGAAAGAAAATCACATAATAATATTTTTTTCGAATCGAATAATTTTCGTGACTAGATTCGGGAATCGAACTATTTACAACGACAAGTTTGTTCGATTTTTACCGTCGTCGGTGAGTGAGTCCGAAATGCACTTGACTAGTTGTTTTCATTTTTGCCCATAGGTACTGTAACAATTCAATTTCCTTGCCTTTTTGTACCGAACAACTTACCAACCCTATACTTTTAAACTTTTCACCGCTTGACATGTATGAATGTTATAAGCTTTCAAATCTCATATCTGAGCTAATACCTGCGAGTTGAGGGGTTCCATTCTCCACGCATCACCGTGTCTTCGCGTGGGGTGTGCCAATGGGGCGGAAAAGTCGTTAAATAGTGTCTTCCTGCGTTTTTCACTGAACTCTTATCATGGTGAATATTTTTTGACATGTTGCGACATTCAACTTCAACACTTTTGTGGGGACGATTTTTGATTGAGCACCTACTTCCTGATTTTTTCTTTGACACATACAAGTTTTATTATTGAAGTAGATATAGGACTGTCACAACTTTTTTGTAAAAAACATCGTTTATTTTATTTTAATTTTGGGTTGCTCATGAAAAAGGATAAATGAAAGAATTTAGTGGAGACCTTTTCCCAGTCGCACACAGTTAGACGGAAATAGTTAAAAATACTGATATTTTATAAATATTGCATTTTCATAATTTCCATATTTACTGTGAAACACGTGCATAATTATTATACAAATCCTTATTGATAAAACACACTAACCATATGCGAAATTTAATTATTAGTGGGTTCAAAATTCAAATTCTCCAATTCGAAAATTTTGAATTATGAATCTGGTATAATCACTGATTAAACTGATCACGTGGTTATTTACACTGATCACACTAATATTAAGTTTGTATCTATATGTTTCTATGTCTGTTACTCCTTACCACTAAAACGATTGTACGGATTTGGATGAAATGAAAATACGAGGACACGGTGGTGCTCTGCCCAAGCGGGGTACACCTCTACCGTGTGCTCCACGTATCTTTCGAGCGGTCCACACAGTGATGACACCCGGCGTTGCTTCCGTACGAATCCGGTGCAGGAACTTCCCGAACTGACCATGTTCGGTGAGAACCTGCATCATGCGGAAGGTGAGGACGCTATAAGGTCTTTCCAGCCACTCCTCAAAGAGGGGACTTACCGCCATAATAGCCGGTAGGATATTAAAAATCTCAGCAGAATTTTACTTTGGGGAAATTTTTGTTTTTATAAAATTGCTTTTAATCTCCATTACATAGTTACATGGTAAGCGATGACGTAGTTGATAGTGTAGCAGGCTTACCTAGAAATTGCCCATATTTACTCTTGACTTTCACGAGCTACTCTGGAGCGTTCATTTTAAGAAAAACATTGCAATAAGTAGTTCAGGTTTAATAAAAAGTAAGTAACTGAAACGTAAAACTTCACGAGCAGCAGCTGTTACTAAATAGAGGTCAGTAAAACGTAGGCTTACATTTGTATATTTATTTAATATCAAGATTGCAACATAAAGTACAAAGGTGGACTTAATGCCTTAGGCATTCTCTACCAGTCAATTACCTTATTGTTCCACGCGCGCCTCAGGGAGATGTCAGCAAATCGTAGGGGCCCAGCAGGGCCAAGGCTACTAGGTCCATGGGTAGTGTGAAAACGAAACCCGGGGCCCTGGGACGATGGCAGCGAAGGAACAGGAGTGGGTTTTTAGTCAGTAAAAGACTGACACTATCTCCCGCTCCGCCCAAGAGCGAGATTTGTCTTTAGATGATTTTACAAACTAAAAAAATAAGGCAATTACCTAGGATGGTGAAGAGACAATATATTAGGTGCATAAAAATATAATAGTTAAAATACACATCATATATACTTATATAAAGTAAGTGACGTCTTCGTGTGCAAAAAATCTTTTACTAACATAATAAAACACAATAAAAATCTTCGATCTACAATTAATCGTCTTCTACGATGTCCGACACACCGCTCTGGGTTTGTCCATTCCTCTTTCTTTGTCCAGGCGATCTTCCTTTGGAATGCGCTCCCTCTGAACATCAGGATGGCAACCAGTCGGTTGTCCTTTAAAATGAAAGCACGAGAACACTTTCACAAGAAGTTGGTAGATTCATCACACTCTTGATTTGTTGTATTTGTTTTTTTTTCTCAATATCATTCTTTATTTGTATGTATGTATCTAAGTATATATTTATTATTGTTCTTGTTTCCTCTCTGTCAGTCTTTTATTAAGTTGCACCTGCCATGTTATGTCTCTGCACCACCCTAAGGTCGACTGGTAGAAAATGCCTAAGGCATTAAGTCCGCCTTTGTACAATGTTTAGTGCATAAAGTTTTAAATAAATAAATAATAGGGGTTTACTTATAAATAACTCCATGCACCACCCTAAGGTCGACTGGTAGAAAATGCCTAAGGCATTAAGTCCGCCTTTGTACAATGTTTAGTGCATAAAGTTTTAAATAAATAAATAATAGTAGTTTACTTATAAATAACTCCATAAAAAGTCATCAAAACGTTTTGGAAACACATTTATTGTGCGTACAGCTAAAAAGTGGAGCCTGCTGGAGGCTGTTTTCTGTCAACCTAGGGGTCTTTAAATCAAAAAGGTTACTTCTTGACAAGCGTGCTATATCGTCGACCACATCATCGCTTACCATTAGGTGAGTTAGTGGTCAAACACGAGCCTATCTATAATAAAAAACTGGACAAGTGCGAGTCGGACACGCGCACTGAGGGTTTCTTACAAACTTACCTATGTAAATAATATGGAATGTAACATTCCCGAATGGAGTCTCGAAGATTTTTCCGAATTGCAAAAAATGTTTTTTTTTTGTTGTGTAACAACAAATTTACTGTTTTCAGATTTATTCCTATACCTAGCTTTATGCCAAATTTCAGGATTCTGGGTCAACGGGAAGTACCCTATGAATTTTGATTCCCTTGTCAAATTATACTTTTTAGACATAAACGGCCATATCTTTTTTTCCGTTAACCAAGAAGTTTGATTTTTTCACAACTTCAAGGGGGTTTTAATTTCAACTCGATACCTCCACGCGTTCACGAGATAAAGGGTCTTGACAGACAGACAGACGGACAACAAAGTGATCCTATAAGTCTTTCGCTTTCTTTTGAGGTACTGAACCCTAAAAATATGCACGTGTCTGGACCAAACACCCTTTTTAAAACAGTCTAGGCAACATTAATGATAGTCAGAAAGGATAAGACGCGTATAGTATAGAGGTAGCTGAGATAATTTGTCAAAGGATAACGTCCATCCAAGGCCCAAGTTAATTGTCGACAAAGATAAGAGCTCTCTGTCAACGGGAGGTAATATTTCCTCGACCGAAGCCACCAATCTCGTATATACGTATAATATAGTATTAGTTTTGGTTTTCTTATATCCCTTTCTGTGTATTAATCATAATTTACTTGGTTAGCAGTGTTATTTTGTTGGACAGGGTTGGTTTGTAGGGTGGAGGTCTGCCTCGCTTGAGCGGAGCATCACTTTGTCTTTGTGACGCGATCGGCAATGGCAATTTCTCGCGTTCGTCTCAGGTACTGAGAGAGAGGGAATGGGAAGCAATTACCTCATTCTGGGAAGCAGTAATGTGAGCAAAGGAGGCAGCTAAAACCATGAAGTGGAGATAAGCCCCACACCCCGGCCCCTGCCGTAGACGCCCTGGGCTGCCCGCTCGCAAAACGATTTCGGCCACCGTAGGGGTGGATTTGCAGACGGTGAGCAATGGGTAGCTCTCGCGAGCACTGCATACAGAGTGACAGTGGTGTGATAGAGCCGGTTCGGGCGATTGATAGGGCTGCGGATTGGTCGAAAGACTTACCGTCACCCTCGCAAAGGGCATCAGAAGAAATACCTTTTATTAAGGTGCGATATCGTCCAATTACTTCTCTCGCTCTAAGGTGAAGTGTAAGGTTGCAGGACACCAGGATCGCCCTCACGAGGATACGACGGTGTTCTGCCCAAGCGGGGCATACCTCCACCGTATTCTCCACCGTGTCCTCCGGGCGATCCGACAGAAGGAACACTGTTGGTTGTAATTTGAATTGAGTAATTGAATCAAGTTGGGTTCAAAAGGCTCACATAATTACCATAAATATATTTCTTTTATTACTTCACATTTTTAGTCTGGAAATGTGTCTCCCTTAATTTTCATCACACGTCTGTACTCTCGCCTTGCGGACCATTCTGAGAGACAGTCAAAATGCAAGCGGACCAGTCTGAGACTAGATCAGACTGGTCCGCTTGTATTTTGACAACAAGAACCAAGAATAAAACTCCTATCTATTATAATTATTCAACTTTCTTACATAAAACTTCTCTATATAGGTACCTAATCCTTTTTCAGCTCTACACATATTAAAATTACTCTACTATTACTATTCATATTTTATCCCTACCCAAATCGCCTAAATCCCAGATTTCTTCACGCGAGACTTGGCAGTCCCAGTCTCTGCTCACTTACCCGTGAAGGTTGTCGTCAAGCAAGGATGCGGGCAGAATAATTCCTGCCCGCTTTTGTGGGCAAGATAAAGTGTCGCACAAACGTGGTCACGAATACTGGTCAAGAATAATGTGACGGCCCAATGATTTATGGATCTGCATTCGTATTATGGCGGTTTTGCAGGAAATTGTATGCTTTGGCTACTATGGTAGCCTCAAAGGACCAAATGCTTTGACTTTGTGAGGTTTAGAATGTGTGTTTTTGTTAGAAAGTGAAGCAGTTTATAGCTTCCGTTTAAATATTTTTAGGGTCTCGTCCTCATTTGGCAACACCGTAGGCGCGGGCCGAACGTCTGGTAACCGTCCGGACCGAACCCAAATCGTCGACGGCGCGTAGTGTTCCACGCGCGCCTCAAGGAGATGTCAGCAACCGTAGGGGCCCAGCAGGGTTGAAGCCTACTGGGGCCAAGGGTCTGATTCTGAAAGGAAGGCTCGGCCCCGGTACGAAAAGCAACGAAGCAATAGGAGTGGGTTTTTAGTTAGTTAAAGTCTGACATTATCTCCCGCTCCGCCCAAGATCAGGGGATGTCATTGGATGATTTTCCCACCGAAAAAAAACCTCTTTTGGCAGAAACGGAACCCAGGACCACTTTGTTGTCCGCCTGTCCGTCGATTAAGACCCATTTTCTCAGGAACGCGTGGAGATATTAAGCTAAAATTGATACCAAATACTCAAGTCCGTTACGTCTTGGAGCAAATAGTTCTAAGTCAACGCAATGTAAAGCTAAATCCGTTTATGCTTCGTTTAGATGCATATTTTGATACTGGCAAGGAAATCAAACCATAAAGCAACACTTTACCTACTGCTCACGGTAGTTGTGAATTGCATCGCACTGTAGTAAGTTCTCAAGACGATGACAAGCAAGCCTTACATTGGCAAACAAACCTCCTCTAGATTTATAACCCATTTAGTACGAAACATTTACACAGGTAAGTTAGCGTTTTGTCTAACTGTTATAGTTATGTCCCAATAACTGATTTCTTTCAGTTTAAAAACTGAATTTAATCACCGCTTCCAGAAAAGGCTGTTTTTTGTGGCTTTGTATTAATCCTTATCAAAATAAATTATTTTATATTTAAGTCTGGTTTAGTGCCTGTATACCTATTACTTTTTGAATAATTCGATTTAGACGTTCCATTCAAGAGATATCATAATTTTAAAAATCCACTAGAAATAAATAAAATCGTCGAATGATGTTTAACCGGTCATATAAAATAAGCAGCTTTTTCAGCACAATTACTAAATACATGTGTTTTTTGCTGTTTACTGCATATTAATTGGACGAATGGTTTAAGAGATAATTCGAAAATCATAAGCGCACGCACGGGGATTTAGCACCGAACGCTTCGTCTAGAACTATAACCGAATTAAATACGCGATTGCCGAAAAGCCAAGCTTCCCCTTAATCACTAAAATAAAATGTTTATCACTGGTTATGTCCGGTTACAATTACCGACACGTGGGTGTTCACTGATGACAGTACTTATAAAAAGTACGTATAAATTATAAAGCTCAAGAGTGTTTGTTTGAACTCCTTAATCTCAGGAAATACTGGTTCGAATTAATAAAACATTTTAGTGTTAGGTAGCTTATTTTTCGACAAAGGCTATATGCTAAATAATATTACGCATCAACCAACGGGAGTGGAACAGTAACTAAAGACGCGGGTGAAACCGCGGGGAACAGCTAGTATCAAATATATTAAATGTGAGTGCTTTGTTCCTGTTTACAACTTGATCAGCACACTGGAATGCGCTTAGAGAAAGCTTAATCACGCCACTGATGCAATATAATGTGTGTGTCCACCTTTTGGACCGAATTATACCAAACTTAACCATCATCAAAAAGAAAAAGATTCAAGTTTTAAAACAGCAACTTAACACTAATTCTAACGATAAACTTACACACATTTAACTACTTTCTAACAAAGACAAACACAATCTAAACCAGCTCTACTGCGAGTATTTCGCCAAATCTCGTGGTCGTAAGTCGGCGTACTAAATCTGCGGATCCTATCGATTGCCAATAATGTCTGTAATTACTGCCTCGCCGCCTCGACCGTTAATCTTACTTAGGATTATGCCCGCCCGTGCCAAGTTTAGTTAAAAAATATTGGTACAGGTAGCTGGTTTGTTGTTTAAAAGGTCTCTGAAATTCGGCGATTATCGAGTTTGGATTAGAATGGTCGTTAGCGTTTAGACATAAATATTTTCTTTCTTTTTCTTATATTCTTTGTTGTACATAATTTTTAATTTTTTTAAAATTAACAATTGGGCAGCTGATTTACAAAAGCGAGCTTATCCCACATTTGGGTTTTCTTACAGCAAACCTAAATATACATATTTGTAAGAAATTTTATATAAATCATAAAAATAAATTATTAAAAAAGTAATATAATTAAAATAAGTAAAAGTAGTTTAATTTTAATAAGTAATATAGTTTTATTTTATATATTATATTGATAGGCTCGCGTTTGACCACTCACCTTATAGTAAATGATAATGTGGTGGATGATGGAGTACGCTTGCCTTAATAAGTAATCTATTAATTTTTGACCTAAAATCCCCCTTAAGTTGTAACTATCAGGGAACACAGACTACGTCAGGGAATTTTTTGAGTGAAATTCAGTGGCTGTTCTAATTATTCGTTTTTGATTCTTAGTGAATATTGTGGAGTAAAATTGGTGTAGTTTTGTATCTCAAAACAAAAGGTGGAATCATTGAAACGTGCAATCTCGGAAAAATGATAAGAATTTAATGTCGCGAAACCTCAGTGAGTTTAACAAGAAGTCTGACTTGATACATTTGCTGCTAAAATAATGTGTTACAACCACATTCTAATTGAAATAAAAGCAACTTATAGTGATCCACAGTTTTACCAATTGATGATCTCGGCTTTGTTGTTATCACTAGTCTATGTATGATATATCTTAACATATCGATGATGATATGATATCTTGACCTAGATAGACTATTTTAAAAACCCAATTTATATTAATTTAATTATTTTAATTAAAGAAAAAAAATAATGATAAGAAATATCTGTCCAATAATTTAAAACTTGTTTCTTAGATAATTCTTTTTTTGTCACTAGATGCTCTAACCTCAGTAGGCTTCGACCCTGCTGGGCCCCTACGGTTTTGCTGACATATCCTTGAGGCGTGTGTGGAACACGTGAGGGTGCGGCCGCCTCCTTTGGTAGCATTACTGCTTCGCAGACCTGCCATTCCTCCTCTCTCCGGACCATGGCCTGCACCAGGGCCCAGCGTGAGAGGTCGTTGCCGCCGATCACCCCTACGAGGACACGGCGGTGCTCTGCCCAAACAGGGACCTCTAACCTTATGCTCCACCGAGTCCCCCAGGCGGTCCCCACAATAGTGACAACTGCGCTTTTAATCCGCACAAATCCGATGCAGCAACCTTCCGAGCTTACCATATCTGTTTAGAACACGCCTCATGCGTAAGGTGAGGATGCCGTGTTGTTTTTCCAGCCACTCCTCAAAGAGGGGACTTACCGCTATAATTATGGCGTGCCCAGGCCACTAAATGATGCCAGCTGCTTTGTCCGTGTGATAGTAGAAAATTATCCTTAGGGAATATACTTACTTCCAGGCTAAAAAGTTTTATGTGCTATTCTAGGGTTTACTCGTGTACCAAGTTTCCATCCATGCCATCAGCTATTGAAACGCGAAGAAGTAACAAAGATACAAATATAGACAAAAATTTTCGCCTTTATAATATTAGTGTGACTATACAACCGACAATTCCAACAAGAAAATCACACCATTATCAACACATCCACGGGTAGTTCGGAAGGGACCCCGGGTTTCCCTTTTGGACTGAAACGCAAGGCAAAGACGAAACATCCAGCATCCTGTGTGCTTTTAATCAGTAAAATTCCCTAGAGCGGGAGAAACCAATGGATGATTCCACCTTAAAAAAAAACCATTACCAAGATGTAAATCCAATAACTGCTACGTTTATAAAAAAAAAAAAAACTTGCTCATTTCAATAGAATGATGGCGAGACTAGTTCCAACCATTTCTCTGCGTGTTGGGAGGCAGGTCACGTGGCCCCGTTCAGTTATACGCGCCAGCCCCGGGCCGCAGTTTGATACGCTCTTTTAAGTGGTCCGGATACTGGACAGTTTGGGCTTGAAAGTATATACACAGTTTTGAATGAATTAGGACTTAATATGTAAGCGGAAGGGATGTTGGGAGATGTTTTGAGGATTAATGCATTCTTTGTGGTAGAAAATATTAATTATTGCAAAAAAATGTTCATAGCTCAAACAAAAAAGGTAAAGAGTACCTATCTTCTATCGTTTGATCCATGCTAGAGCTCATTCATAGCTTACCATTATCATTATTAATTATTATTTAGCCAGATCAATGTTAGGATCGGTATCATCATGAATAAAAAAAGTTTTCTAAAGACAACTTATGTGTCTGCCTATTCATCGATAGACAAGAAATTCTACAGCTATTTTCTCTTGAAGTTCCATTCACAAACTCTTCAAGTAGAGTAAAAATAAAACTGCTCAATTTGTTTTTATTTTTGATTGCATATAGGCGGGTTTTTATCAGTAGTCTTACTCTCGCTTCACGTAGAGTAAGAGGTATTATTTGATATTTTTTTGGACTGTTCTTATTTCCGTGGTCCTTCGTCGGCCACATTATCGCTTACTATTAAGTGAAATAGTGATAAAACGCGAGCCACTCCAAAAAAAGTATAAAAATTTGGCGCAGAAGTGAGACGTGAGACAGACAATGTTAGTTTTTCTTTTTAATCTTAAGTTTCTACTTATTGTTTCTACACTGCGTGTATCTATGTGTGCCAAATAAAATATCTTCCTTTCTTTTCTTTCTTTCTTGTTATTTCCCAAACAAAAAATATCAAGATTTTTAGGACCCAAATCTCCCACTGCACGATACGCTTTAACCCCTTCGTTACGTAGTCGGCCATCGCAGATATAAACGTCTGAGACGTCTCGAGAGCGACATTAGTAGTCGAGAACAAACTGAGCTGTCAGTTTGGCCCAAATATCTACTTTGTTTGGGACAGTCGTCTGAAACAGACCTTATCAGGTGATAAGACAGTGTTTTGTGGAAAGTTTGTTTGTTACAGTAGACTTTTTGGATAAATAGTAACAAAGAAAACTATATCCGTCGTATCAATATATATACTATATTCGTCATATATTACATTTATGTAATACCACAGACTAGCTGTATTTTTTTTTTCTTTCTCTGACAAATCCATTCAAAGGTTGACTAAATGATCGTTTTTAATGATAACACTACCCATTATTACACTTTTTTAATTTTAAGCTTTTGTTTTATTTTATATGGTTTAAAATAAAGACTATATATATCATGTTTTACACACGCTTAATTAATAAAAGTAAGTTGTTTTTTTATTATTTTTTAGTTTTATGCAAAACGTTAGAACTTACCTAGGTAGACTTAATGCTAAAAGCCATTATCTACCATTCAGCCTGCATTTTTAGGGTTCCGTAGCCAAATAGCAAAAAATGAAACCCTTATAGATTCGTCATGTCTGTCTGTCTGTCCGTCCGTATGTCACAGCCACTTTTTTCCGAAACTATAAGAACTTGTTGAAACTTAGTAAGTAGATGTATTCTGTGGACCGCATTAAGATTTTCACACAAAAATAGAAAAAAAAAACAATAAATTTTCCATATTTGGAACTAAAATTAAAAAAAAAATTAATCAAATCCACACGTGTGGGGTATCTATGGATAGGTCTTCAAAAATGATATTGAGGTTTCTAATATAATTTTTTTCTAAACTGAATAGTTTGCGCGAGAGATAGTTCCAAAGTGGTCAAATGTGTGCCCCTCCTGTAACTTCTAAAATAAGAGAACGATAAAACTAAAAAAAATATATTATGTACAATACCATGCAAACTTCCACCGAAAATTAGTTTGAACGAGATCTAGTAAGTAGTTTTTTTTAATAGGTCATAAATCGTAAACAGCAATTTTCCTTTGAAGTTTGTACGGAACCCTCAGTACGCGAGTCCGACTCGCACTTGCCCAGTTTTTTGTATAACGAAACCAACCATGATAATACATATTGGTTCTCTTCTCTCTCTCTCATTCTCATCCATACGTTGTCACAATTGTGATAGCGAATTACGTACAACTATCCAATGTAACGGAAAATAATCGGCTTTAATCCAGATTAGGTATTTTTCCTGCAGTGAGATTACATCAGATTACGTCCTGATAATACAATCAAAGTAACATTCTTAACCAAATAACGCTAAAAAATTCACGTGCACGTCTTTCAAAGTACCCATTACGATACGCATTGGCGTTTATGTGCCCTAATAGACAGACATGAAACGGTCAATGTGACATAGGACACCCTCTGTTTCCACCCCAATCGCATCAAATAAAAACATTGCATCGCGACGGTTATCCGTGGTATCTATAACGTTTAGTTGAATGGGGAAACAAGAAATGAGTAATAAAGCATTACACTTTTATTCTGTGTAACTTGAGTTGTGATTTATTTTTATTTCCCTTGCCTTGAGCCCAATATTTATTGTTTGAAAAACTTTTTTATCGTTTACTCTATTTGGCAATTCAAGACATGTGACATTCACCAACCCTCACTGGGCCCGCGTGGTGGATTACGGCCCATTCCCTCTCCTAGAGAGGAGGCCTGAGTCCCAACAGTGGGGACATTATAAGGCCGACTATGCTATGCTATGACTCTATTTGGTCTTAGATCATACCCGCCGTCATCAGTATTTATTATTTTTAGTCACTTTAAGTTGCTTTCATTTCAATTAGAATGTGGTTAAAACATATTATTTTGGCAGCAAATGTATTAAGTCAGTCTTCTCGGTAAGCTCACTGAGGCTTCGCGACATTAAATTCTCAGCATTTTTCCGAGATTGAACCTGTTTCAATGATTCCACATAATTATTATATTTTAATAACTACAGTGACAGATTACAGACTAAGATAATCAGCACTCAATTATTACTATACACAGCATTCATTGTTTAATATGCGTCATTAGAGACAGTAAAGGTGAAGACAATACAATTACAATTTATACAAACAATTTCTAAATTCATTAAAACTGTTCAAGAACAAGTCTGCCTTACGGCATATTGTTTTAAATTGATTTCACATTCTGGATAACGGGTTATTCTCTGAAACATTTGTTACTAGTAGAGTGCGCACTGATCGAGTTGGTATTTTAAAGTTGAACTGGTCAAGTAATTTAATGTTAAAGGAGCCATTAGTAATTTTAAGCAATACACCTAAATCGCTAACCCATCTCCTTCTTTCAAGACACACTTTCGCATGAGGAGTCATGCGAAAGAGTGTGAGTCGCTGATTGTAATTGGGGAGTTTAAGTCAGAGGCCACATTTTGTGCTTAAAACTCTCACAAAACTTCTCTGTACAGATTTTATGCGATCTATATGACTGGTATATAGTACTCCAAAATAGATCTTACCATATCGTTCCTTTTGAGATACAAAAATACACCAAATTTACCCCACAATATCCACTAAGAATCAAAAACGAATAATTAAAACAGCCACTGAATTTTACTCAAGATTCCCGCCAAAAACTCCCTGTTTCAAGAACAGTTTATAATATGATTTAACGTATTTTTTTTTTATCTATATAACTATAGGGCATCCGATAAATTTTATATTTTTTATGCTCTTGTTATCTTTATTATTCAAGGTTTTTATACTATGAGGGTGAATATGACCTTAGGCGGTATTAAAATGACTTTTCGATGCTTCAGAAATTATCAAGTTTAAATATGAAAGTGGGGTTGAGAAATTAGGGGGCCCTAAATGTTATCACGGCTGGTTTCGTAATTTGTCACGAGCAAAGAAAAATTCAACTTAATAGTAGATTTATTTATTGAAAAGCGTGAGCAGATGACGCCTCTGCTTTTTTATTATTTATTTACCCAGCTAAAATGCCAGTTGCGATACATTATGAGTCGAAATCAATTTTAATGTACGTATTTTTTTCTCATAACTGTATTTTTATTCTAACTTAATAATAAAGCATTACTATTATATTCACACACTATCGAGGTTTTGGTCTGTAAGCTATTCCTAAGATTGCGTCTTTTCCGCCAAATAAAATGTTCTTCTTTCTTCTTTCAATTATGAGTGAATATTTTTTGTGAAGCACTCTTTAAAAACAGGGCCGAAATATCTTGTTTTCATTTTGTGTGGAAAGAATTTCACACCGTATTCCAAAACAACATATTTTTCAACCAGCATCATTGTTTGTCCAACATTGCCAATCTCTATCCGTCTGTGTCGGTGGGACGCAAACTTTTATCTCGTCAGGGGAAACTAAAAATATCCCCCATTGTGTTATACCATCAAAGAGTTTGGGGGTGATGGATTAAGCTTGTATCGACGTCCACGGCACGTGTCCTCGGGAGATAAGAGATGTAATACTAAACGTTGTAGTGAGGGAGTCTGTGATACTGATTGTAGTACTGTAGATTTGTAATCGTTGATACGTGGGTTTATGCAGTTTAATTACCTACCACATTTTATGTGCAGTTGTATTTTTACGGGAGAATATTTCAGTGAAATGTCTTGTTAAAATGCAAATACGGCCATTGCCAATTCGGATTATTTACTGCAGTAAACGGTTCTTAAAACCGATATTTAAAACAAACTTTAAGCAGTTAGCCCCCGTTTTATTCCTTTAGGGGATGAATTCTGAAAAATCCTGTCTTAGTTTTCGCCTATGTCATAAAAGGAAACCTTATGCAAAATTTCACACTCTTAGTCTTGATAATTTTGGGTGTGCGTTAATATGTCAGTCAGTATTTTTTTTTAATTCTCGATAGGTTCGCGCTTGACCGCTATCTCACCTGATGGAAAGCGACGATGCTGTCGACGATGGAGCGCGCTTGCCTAGAAGTATTCAGTCTTCACTTAAAATTCCCGGGTTGTAGCCATCAGGAAACACAGATTCCGGCAAGGAATTCCATTCCTTAGCTGTACGCACAATGAATTTTCCCAAAAAGTGCATGTACCGGTGTATTTTCTCCTTCTATGTAGATAGATGAAAATAGTAAAACTTTCGATCGCAGGAAGTATTGATTCGAATTGAAAAATTAATTTAGTGTTGTATAGCCTATTTAACGAGGAAGACTATAGATTGTATTATTTTATTATATATTTTGACCATTACATATTCACTGTATGGAATTTAAAAGAAACTTTGACCCCTGAGTTTGTTTCGGTGTTTCTTCTCAGGGTAGTCAGCTAGGAAACACTAGTTTAAAATGACGAAAAAAAAATTGACCTGTAGAAGTGTTTTGTTTTTAAATCTATTTGAAAAATAAATAAAATTTGTCATTTATATAACGTCACGCTACGTCCTACGAGAGAAGAGCTGTAATCAAAGACATGAGCAAAACCGCGTTAGACCACTCGTTTAATCATAATGATATTTGTTCTGCAAAAATCAAAAGCACAAAGATATTTTCATCAATCCAAAAAAATCAAAAATCTCAATCACTGACAATTCCCAATGTTATTTAATACCGCATATGTCATAGCAATAAATGAGCAAAAAGCTCCTCTCATTAATATTGATGCTGCCTTCCAATGTTTGGCAAAAATTAATTCAATTTTTTGGGGAAATTGCTTTGAGTATGCGTAAGTTAGAACGAGGGGAGAGATTTATCATATTACCGATTACTGCTTGCACCGAAGGTCCCGGTTGATATTAATAGCTCGCTGTGCAATTTACCAAATTGTAAATATAAATTGGGACATTTTTTAGGCATATTGATATTAATTTTGTTTGTTCTGTGTAATGTCTGTTTCCGTGTTGATTGTTTTTCTGTGCTCTGTCGTGATATTTTTCTCTTTGATCGATTTTGCGTAGCCCTAAAGAGCTTATAAGTATTTATTTATCTTTAAGAAAAAGCTGCATGCAAGTCTACCAATAAAGTTAAATGATTTGCCAAGCTTTAATTTACAACAAGTCACAAAAAGTGTCGAATCAATTACACACCAAACTTCAAGTAAAATAAAGCATTTAAAACGCAAAACAAACTCGCAAATGACCAACAGCTCGGTAAATGTTGCAATTTAAAATCACAAACTTTGCCTTTAACTTTATTAGGGAATTTCACCAAAATTTTGACGCAACCATTCCTAATTATGATGTAAAAAAGTTTTCTAATTACGTCGCTCAAACCGCTAAGTTGCCTTGTAAATATATAAATGAGAAATAAGTGTCAACTTTGCCCGCCTAATTTGGTGCAAAACGACAGCAGCGAAGGTCAATGCAAATTAGATGGTGAATTAACTCGTAATTCTGAAAAGTGATAGATGTGATTAATACATTATTTTAAAACAGTTTTTAATGTAAGTATAATGATTAACGAGTTTTATTAATATTTTATTAAAATCTGATAAGCCATTTAAATTATCCTTTGCATTCTAGAGCCGTATTGACTTTTTTGAACAATCAACGCTCAAGGCACGGGTGGAACAAAACGCGTCGTGGATTCGGGTTTGGTCTTTATTGGACGGCAAGTTACCCATTGCTTGCCTTACCGTACACCTAGAACAATTCCAGCGGCGGCCGTGGCGTGAACATTATCTCTCCCTCACACGTTTCACCACCTCCGTTACTCGCATTGCTGCTTTGCAGAAGAAGGTGAATGCTTCACATGCCCGTTCGCTTGCATCATGGCCTGGACCAGTGCAACCCGAAGTCGCCACTATCAATTGCTTCCACGTAGTTTACCCAAGCGTAATAGTAACACCCGGGCGTTTCTTTTCGCCGAAATCGAAACCTGCGTCAGACCAATTAAATGAAAACGATTTAAATTAAATACAGCGCAATTACCACAATGCCTAGTGTGGTAATTACATATAATTACATACTCTTTTGTTACAGAAGTCTGATACTTACGCCTTTTGCGTCTCCAACTACAGAAGCACATTATGGCGGTAAGTCCCCTCTTTGAGGAGTGGCTGGAAAGGCAACACAGCGTCTTTACCTTCCGCATGACGCAGGTCCTCACCGGACATGGTAAGTTCGGGAGGTTCCTGCACCGGATCCGTGCGGAAGAAACGCTCGGGTATCGTCATTGCGTGGACCGCCCGGACGACACGGTGAAGCACATAGTGGAGGTGTGCCCCGCTTGGGAAGAGCAACGCCGTGTCCTCGTGGGGGCGATCGGCGGGGGCAATCTCTCACCTTAGCCGGGCCTTAGTACAAGCCATGGTCCGGAGCGAGGAAGCGTGGCAGGCGGTCGCCTCTTTCTGCGAAGCAGTAATGCTAGCAAAGGAGGCGGCCGATCGCGTGAGGTAACGGTCCTCACGCCTCAACCGCCGCCGGGATACCAATTTCCGGCCATCGTAGGCGCGGGCTTGCGGATGGCTAGCAATGGGTGGCTCGCCGTCCGACCGTCCGGTAATCGTCCAGACCGAGCCCAAGTCATCGCCGGCGCGTGCTGTTCCACGCGTGCCTCAAGGAGATGTTAGCAACTGTAGGGCCTGCCTGGCCTGCCTGCCCTGCCCAGCTGGGACGAAGCCTACTGGGGCCAAGGGTCTGA
The DNA here is from genome assembly GCA_961205895.1 of Mythimna pallens. Lineage (NCBI taxonomy): Eukaryota > Metazoa > Arthropoda > Insecta > Lepidoptera > Noctuidae > Mythimna > Mythimna pallens. The sequence continues at coordinate 10,329,680 of OY540829.1, forward strand.
TTCTGAAAGGAAGACTCGGCCCTGGTACGAAAGGCAACGTAGGAACAGGAGTGAGTTTTTAATCAGTAAAAGTCTGACACTATCTCCCGCCACGCCCAATAGCCAATAGCGGATGTCATGAGATGATTTTCCCACCAAAAAAAAAACTACAGAAGCACAATCTTAGCTCTAGCTTTCAAGACGAGAATTCTAAAAATAACCTAATAAATATTTTCTGAAGTATACTTAAATGAAAACTAAATTTCATCGTGTTCCTGGAACGTTCTCTTGGAAATAGAGCTAAAAACCTGTTCTGTGCTAAATACTGAGAAGAAGACATTATTTATTGTAACATTTTCTATAAGACTAGCTAGAAGGGAGTAAAAGTGCGGGGGACACCCCGAAGTGGGGGGGCAGTTTTACTCCAATCTTTAGTTAATTTTCCGCTCATATAGTTTTCTTCTATAAATAAATGAACTGTTCAACACTTCAATAAAACATACTGTTCCGCTTTAAAATATTACTATATATAGGCTGGGAAATAATACGAACCGTTTCAACTTTGCCGTAGCCATAATAGATACAGACAGTCCTCAATAAAAACGAAAAAAGTACGAAACAAAATGCTAAATAGAAAAAAAACAACGAACCGTTTCTAACTTGTTTCATAAAAGAAACTAATACATTTGAGTTGCAAGTTTTTTTCTTCTTCAATTTAATATAGCTGAAAGGGTAAGAAAGTGTAGGTACCTACAACGGTGACTGATGTGTTTTCTTTACATAATGTAATAGCTCTTTCGGCGAACCGACTTTCCTGTTTTTTTGTATTGATAAGATGAGAAAATAGAGTAGTCACTCGGTCTTGGCTTATAACACTTTTAATAGTGTAATTTTAGAAGTGCAGAAGAAACTCATAGTTTTTGTTACTGTTGTATTTTTCTAAAAGCTTCGATGATCTGTTACAGTAAGATACCTATTACAACTTAATTGAATGTCTACCTATATAGTTTCTGATACAGTTTGTTGCAACATTTATTCAGATTCTTTTGCCACCATTAAAACTGCAAATGAATGGTGGCGTTGCGCCACCGGTACTTGGTAGACATCCCACCGTCCATCCTACTCAAAAAACGGTTTGGGATTACATTTTTTGTGCATACATCTATGGAGTGGAACTCCCTGATGGAACTGTTTTTATTGCTAGCTGCATCTTGAGTGAGCAGTGGTGGCCGAGTGGTAACAGCCCCGACGTTGTAGGTCGCGGATTCAAACCCAGCCAGGCGTTTTACTTTGTGTAATTTATTTTTATCACCACTGCTCACAAAACGGTGAAGAAAAACATCGTGAGGAAACCGGCATGTCCTAGAACCAAAAATTCGAAGACATGTGATATCCACCAATTCGCACTGGGCCCGCGTGATGGATTACAGCCCATTCCATCTCCTAGAGCGTAGGCCTGAGCCCCAGCAGTAGGAACATTATATTGGCTGTTTATGCTATGCTATTATGCTATGCTTCTTGAGTGGTAGAAGCTATTTGATGATCACACATTCATTGTGTGCATTCATAGTGCGTGCAGCTGAGAAGTGCAATGCCCTGCCAGAATCTGTATTTCTTGATAGTCACAACCTAGGGCTTTTGAAGTCAAAAGTGAATAGCTTACTTCTAAGCAAGCGAGCTCTAACTTCGACGTAAACAACGCTCGGTGATGAGATAGCTGTCAAACGCGCTTGTTGACAAAAATAATTTAAAGGAAAAAAAACTTAACATGTAATTTTCATTGTCAACACAAATAACACTAAATATAATCAAATGTTTATCTATCCATTACATTAAAAGATGGGAAATCATTATATAACATCTTCTTCTCTGAGTGGAGTGAGAGAGAGTTTCAGACTTTTACTGACTAAAACCCACCTGGATGATTCTTTGAAACCGAGAGAATGTCTCATTCATCTGGCCTAGCTTTTTCTTTACAATTTGATATTTTTATTTACATATTGGTTTTCCTCTATCAATAAATGTATCAAAGGCACTCATTTGCGCCCAATGGCTTACGATGCAAAATAGATAGGTACGAAAACAAGGCCAGATGAATGAGACAGTCTTTCGCTTTCAAAGAATCACCGACCTGTGTTTCTTCAGTTACTCTTTGCTTTTCAGGGCAGTAGTAACGCTTTCTAACAAACTCGCAACTCATGCTCATCCACCCATTGCAAGTATTCAAAATCGATCACCCCAAAAACATCATTACCGTCATCTGAAACCGGTAATGAAGAACAGACGAACTCGCATCAATCAAGTCTGTAGCAATGTTTTAATGACATTATTTTCTAATACCCGACGACAATTTCCCGGCCTAACTGTATTACGATGGCGCACGTGATTTTCGATAGCGTTCCTATGGTTAGGGTAATGTACAAAGGCTTATAATCGAATGTGATTTATTATGGAGATTATGACGTGAGCAGATTGTTAGATATGTTAATTAGAAGATAACTTTAAATGGGGGGAATGTGGGGTTCAAAATAGTAATTGTGAAAAGACTGAATAAAGCAATTAAGGGTGATCAAAATCTAGCCACGAGTTTGAAAAGTTACGATTTTCAAATGATGGTTGGGAATACTCATGCATGGGAAAAATACACTAGCAAAACTGGCAATAGTTACTTATTTATCTATACCTAAGATAATGTTATCTACTTACCTGTACAATTTATCTTATAGGTAGGCCACATTTTGTCTAACATGAGTCAACATGTCATACATGATTGATTGATACCTTGGGGAATACGGCATAGTTACAACAAACAAAACATAGGTGTTCTCATCAAAACAAACTTGAACAAGGTGAATGTACTATTGTATTGTATTTTATACTCTCTTTCGCTTAAAATCGATAGTATAGTCTAGAATATTCATTTTGAAAACTAAATAATTCAGTGGTCATTCGAGCCGGATATCGAAGTCCAAAATCTACGTATTTCCAAAAAAATATCGTGGCTGAAAGTCAAACCAATTACTTTAAAAACTCGCTTATCTAATTTCAAAACCCACATTACCACCACGGAAATTGTCGGAAAGGTGTTTTAATAATAAACGACGACAAGGTTCACAATTTCTCCAACCGAAAAGATATTTACTAAAGATTTTCGCTTGCAAATAGAATTACCTGCCCTCGACAATATGCAGCCTGGAGAAAAAATATGCCAAGGAAATCAGCCACTGTTTCTTGCTAGAATAACCTTTATGTAACGTGGGAAACGAGGGATAAAATTGCGGTTATAGTTTTTTGAATAACCATTTTTACTATGCGGTTGTTACCCTTTAGAGTTTCAGGGCTTAAACTTTACTGAGTTTTCTATCAATCCTATACTCATGAAAAATCAGGGTTATCAACTTTTGCAATCAACTCCCTGGAAATTAAAACTTCACGGAGGTTGAAATTATCTGTCACATATACAAATAGACCAAAGGCCTAGGTGTGGTATTTTTAACGGAGCGGAGGGCTTTGGCTGTTAGAGGTAACATGATAGCTCGCAGGTTTGCGCGCTGTAACAGGTCACCCTTTTCAGGGCTTATTGTACTTCTATGTGCACGAGCAGCCTGTGGGTGAATCACACCCGAAAAGCATACGTAGCCCTCCGTGTCCAGTATAATAACACATTCAGGGCACTGATGGGGCTGCCGCGACACTGTAGCGCCTCGGGCATGTTTGCCGGCGCTAGCGTTGACTGCTTCTATGCGACGATGCGTAAGCGGATTGCATCTCTGGTGCGCTGGGTTCGCGGCAGCCCCAACAGTGTGCTGATGATGATAGCCGACCGGCTCAACTGTCCTTATATAAAGCGCTGTAGTGACTTGTATGTTACTTGCAGTCATCGATAACTGTGTGTAAAATATTTAAATGTTGTTTGTTTGTTGGTGTTACGTTTACTGTTATGTTCTGTGTTATGTGTAATTATGAGTCCTAGTTAGTTGAACAAATAAAATGATATATATTAACATATTCGGCTAGTTATGGAGAGGTGTCCGGTCGTCCGGTAACGGCTAAGAGCGGGTTTCTAGATTGTGTATTTTGAGTTAAGAAAGTCTCAAATCCGATTTTCATTTCGACAGGCTTTTTTGTTTCGGGTGGGAAAATCATCTAATAGCATCCCCCACTCTTGGGCGGAGCGCGAGATAGTGTCAGACTTTTAGTGACTAAAAAGCCACTCTTCTTCCTTCTTTGCCATTATTCCAGGGCCCCGGGGATCTCTTTCCCCAGTAGGCTTCGGCCCTACGGTTGCTGACATCTCCTTGAGGCGCGCGTGGAACACTTCGCGCCGTCGACGACTTGGGCTCGGTCCGGACGGTTACCGAACGATCGGACGGCGAGCTATCCATTGCTCACCGTCCGCAAGCCCGCGCCTACGGTGGCCGGAAATCGGGATCGGAATCCCGGTGGCTGGGGCGCGAGGGCCAGTGCCTCGCGCGTGCCCGTGCGGCCTCCGCCTTTGCTAACATTACTGCTTCGCAGAAGGAGGCGACCGCCAGCCACTCCTCGCTCCAGACCATGGCCTGTACCAAAACCCAGCGCGAGAGATCACTGCCGCCGATCGCCCCGAACACGGTGGTGCTCTGCGCAGGCGGGGCACACCTCTACCGTATGCTCCACCATGTCCAAAGTACAGTTTGAGAAATACACAAATTGAAATGCTTAAATCAGAAATCGGGGGTAACCCTGAGTCGAAGGCGCGTTGTGTCCCTCGCGCGCCTCTAAGAGATGTCATCATAACTGAAGGGACTCAGTAGGCTCGAGAGCTGATAGATTGTTCGAAAGAGTTACCGGCATGGTAACTCTCTAGAACGCAAAGGGAAACTGAAATAACACAGGTTATTTTTAATGAGTAAAAGTTTTAGAAGCCCTCTCGCTTCACTCAGAGCAGAAGAAGTTATTTGATAATTTCCTACTTCAAAAAAAGGTTTTTGATTTTATAGCATAGCATAGCATAGTCGACCTTTTAATGTTCCCACTGTTAGGACTCAGGCCTCCTCTCTAGGAGAGGGAATGTGCCGTAATCCACCACGCGGGCCCAGTGCGGGTTGGTGGATGTCACATGTCTTTGAATTTTTGGTTCTAGGACATGCCGGTTTCCTCATGATGTTTTCCTTCACCGTTTTGAGAGCAGTGGTGACGAAATAAATTACACAAAGTAATGCGCCTGGCTGGGTTTGAACCCGCGACCTACAACTCGTAAGTCGGGGCCGTTACCACTCGGCCACCACTGCTCTCTTTTTTTGACTTTACAAACTTTAAATTGGTAATCACAACTATTTGGTAAAATTTTTTGGTAATCAGTAACAGTAACAGTTTAAATCTTCCCTAAAAATATGTATTTTTGGGGTTACTTATGTAAGTACCAGTGTTAAATAAAACATTTTTCATCATACACTTTTATCTCGCCCAACAAAATACGACAACATTTACGCCCCTTTTAACTTCAAAAGAAATTATAATCCAGCAAAATAATAAGCAGTTTTATACCCCACCATGTGAAGTAATGTCAGCATCACTCAAATTAGCCGGGTAACCACCCTTGAGCTGCAAACGCCATGTAAACACGGTACGTCTTCATTTCATTAGGGGGATGCGTCTTACATAAGTTCTATGTTGAAGATGCGGCCTTGGGTTTTTTAGGAGAGCTGAGCGTATTTTTGTGTTGGATAAAAATTATATGAGCTAAATGTGGTTGCATTATGGTTTTGTGTTAATGTCAAATTATTTTTCAATACACTTACTCGAAAACCCGCTCTTATCTCACCGCGTTTAGGCACGCAATAGACTGTTATCCACACTTGTGCAAGTGCGTGTGCTCTGCACCGCCAAAATTTTATTATATATATCGTGTGAGGTTGGGTGCGCGTATTGTTTGTCTTGGTATGGTCATGTGAAGAGGAGGGATGAAACGCATGTTACTAAAAGAGTAATGGGTTTACATGTGGATGGATGGAGAGGGAGAGGGAGACCAAAGAAAAGATGGATGGATTGTGTGAAGAGTGATATGAAAGAAAAGGAAGTTAGTGATAGTATGACGAGTGACAGGGCAGAATGGAAGAAGAAAACATGTTGTGCCGACCCCAAATAACAAGGGACAAGGGCAGGAAGATGATGATGATGATGATGATGTTGGGCGCGCGACCCCCACGGGTCACCGGCCAACCCCCGTTTATTTCTTCGTAAGTGTATTGAAAAAAGTCGTTTGATACACGTGCAGATTTATTACTGCAGCCGTTGGCTCCATAACATACTCGCCTGCGGCTCGTGCGAATTCCGCCTCGGTCGCAATGACAAACTTTCTGCACTTGCATAAATGACAAAAGCTCATAAGTATGGGTAAGAATTGAGGCACGTCGTAGTGTAGGTGTAGTTATTATCTACAATAATAAGAAACTAGTGTAACTAATTAATGGGTTTACGCACAAAACTGAGTTGCGATAAAAATTGCTGCGATGCGATTTCTTGCGGCAATACATCGGTTCAGTTAACCATACAATGTGCAATACGAATCAATTCGTAAGTTCTGGCGATGTGTCGTGTAAGCTCGTAGATTTTTATGATGCGACATTGTAACCCAGTTTTGGATTTGGGCCCTAAGTTAAAGGTTTTGAGCATACATACACATAGTTTTTAAGGTGTCATTTACGAAATTTTAAATAAATCCACATACCTATACAAAATTAATATAATACAGCTGAAAAGTTAATCCTTGGAAAGCCCATTTATTAAGAAATGCTGTAGGCTATATAAGATCACGCTACGACCCACGGGAGCGGAACAGTAACCAAAGATGCCAGTGACACCGCAGTCCGGACCGAGCCCAAGTCGTCGACGGCGCGTATTGTTCCACGCGCGCCTCAGGAAGACGTCAGCAAATCGTAGGGGCCCAGCACGGTCGAAGCCTACTGGGGCCAGGGGTAGTGTGAAAACGAAACCCGGGGCCCTGGGACGAAGGCAACGAAGGATCAGGAGTGGGTTTTTAGTCAGTAAAAGTCTGGCACTGTCTCTCGCTCCGCCTAAGTGCGGTTTTGTCATTAGATGATATTTCCATCTAAAAAAAAGGTGACTGCGGGTAAATAATAACCATTAATTTGGGGCTCATTCCATAATTTTTAAATACTGTATATGAAGTAATTCTTTCATTTCGTTCATTTACAAATAGGTTTTATTCATTTATTCTTTACTAGCTTCTGCTTACGGCTTCGCCTGCGTAAAAGTAGATTTCTTCATACAAACTTTGGACCCCGTTTCATTCCCTTAGGAAGTGAATTTTGAAAAAAATCTCTTTTTGCAAAATTTTACGGTCCTAGGCGTTGTAGTTTCGCCTGTGCGTTGATATGTTAGTCAGTCAGTTTCTCCTTTTTAGGGTTCCGTACTGAGGTACGGAACGGAAAAGGAAAAACGGAACCCATATAGGATCACTTTGATGTCTATCCGTCTGTCTGTCTGTCTGTCTGTTTGTCAAGACCCTTTATTTCGGGAACGCATAGAGGTATCGAGTTGAAATTAAAACCATATACTCAGGTCTGTGGTCCCTTGAAACTGTGAAAAAAATCAAACTTCTTAGTTTTTTGGGTCTTGGGCTTCACTCATTTAGGTACAAAACAACAATGTTAGTTAAAAACAAAACAAGAAAACAGCTGCTAATTGAAAAATAAAATGTAATTATCCCTGCTTTTTATGGCCTTGCAGCGTTGATGTCACAACATCGAAATAAAACGACAACTTCAGTCAGATAGAGATTATTTACTAACTTTAATTTATCCCAGATCTATACACAAATAAATAAGGTACCTCACTAATGTATTTAATGGTATAAAACACATAATTATGAACAGACTTTTCATGTCCTACTTGTGCTCGATACGGTCGATCGGCGAGCAACCCATTGTTTGTCGTCCGCTATCCCACGCCTGCTGTGGCTGGAAATCGGGGTCAGGATCCCGGCGGCTAGGGCATGAGGATGCCTGTTCCCTCACATGTGCAGCCGCCTCCTTCGCTTCGTAGGAGGCGAACGCCTGCCATTTCTCCTCGCTCTGGAGTATGGCCTGTACCAGGACCCGGTGCAAGAGGTCACCGCTGCCCTCACAAGGACACGGCAGTGCTCCTCCCAAGTGGGGCACACTTCATCGTATACTTCACCGTGTCCTCTGAGCGGCCCTCACAATAGTGACTCCTGGGCATTTCTTCCTCACGAAGCAGACAGGAACCTCCTGGACTTACTATATCCGGTGAGGACCTGCGTCATGCGGAAGGTGAGAACGCCGTCAAGTTTTCCCAGCCACTCTTCATATCGCTATGAGTCCCCTCGAATTTACCGCCATGATGACGTGCCCATGACAATTCAAAAGTGATTGATTAAGTAATAAATATTTCTTTGTACTGAAGCGAGTGGTTTTATTACACAGCCATATTATTGTTTAAACCATCAAAGCACCTATTTTCCATAAGTGAATGTTATACACTATACATCAGTCATGAAATACGTGCGTTGATCCACAAGTGGATCATCAAATCTATCTTTAGGAAATCGATCTATTAGAACTCGATTTATTACTGAATCGATTCTTTAGACTTCGTTTCGAATAGATTTAAAAATCGATCCTGTTAAGGAAGAATCGCCATCCCTATCGGCCGCTCCATCTCGCGTCTGTCATCTGGCTTGACAGTTGCATCTACATGAGACAAAACTTAAAAAAATATATATATTATCATAACAGAACGATAAAATAAATATACAGTACGTTATGGTTATGGCATTACTAATTATTTAGCTATATTTATGAGTTTGATATCATTTTTGAGATGTTTTTGTTTAAAGGTTCCTACTTACGTGACTCGCACAAATGAAGAGAACGAAACGTCAATAATGACATTCTATGGAAATGTACCTAGCAATCGTTAATTTACTGTTTATCTTAAAATCATATTTCCGGATACGAAAACAAAATTCCTGAAGTGAAAAGCTTGTAAAAAAATAAGCAAATAATTTCTATAATAATTTGATTGTTCTTCATGCATCTTTGCTAGACTGCTTTTGGTCAATCTCCTTTGTACGAACAATGTGCGCGAGTCCGACTCGCACTTGCCCGGTCTTAAACATAGATGTACAGTAGTGATATTGTACACAGAGGAGTTTTGAATTATCGAATAAAATAAAAAATATATATTTTTGGGTTTAGAAAACTCGAACAAAATAAAGCAAATATATTTCTTTGGTCCTAAAAATATTTGCCTGCATGCGGTAATGTAATCTAGAGTTATTCAACTCTAACCTGAAAGGTCCCTTACCTACGACTTCGCTTATTTTTCTGCCATTTTTTTTTTCCAAAAGTAAGCTGGTTTGTCATATGACTTATGGCTTATTTACTTGCACGTACCTCTTTTTATAATGGGGTGCGTGGAATCCTAGGGGATTATAACATCAGGTGCGTCGATGCACACCCTTAAAATCCGTATGTGATGGGAGGAAAAGCGGAAAATTATTTTTATAAAAGTTGAGTTAAAAATTGTCAGATTTTTTAAATAAAAATAAACTGCTATATGTTCAGTATTTTGATGGGTTTATATTGCATTTTTGTGAGTAAAATCAATTCAACAGTTAAAGATACCTATTCGTACTCATGCGTTACTTTCACCTATTTAAATCTGCAATGACAATTAATTTCTTGACTGGCCTGTTTATCTAGTGGTTAGTGATCCTGACTGCTATGCCGGAGCTCGTGGGTTCGATTCCCACCCAGGAAAAATGTTTGTGTGATAAGCACAATCATTAGTTCTGTGTGTTCGGTGTAATTCATCTATAATAATATGTATGTTTTTAGAAATATGTATAAGTATGTTTATCAGTTATTTAGTACTTATAACACAAGCTCTACTTAGCTTGGGACTAGACGGCATAGTGTAATAATTGTGGGAAAAAAAATATATTATAGAATTAGCTGTCAAAATGACTCACAGCTTAGAAGATGCCCGTCATAGGAAGTCGCAAGACGATCCTCAGCTACTGTAGGCGTGGGATTGTGGACGACGAGTAATGGGTAGATCGCCGTACGGCTGTCCGGTAAGGACCAAGCCCGAGTCATCGACGGCATCAAAGAGATGTCAGAAAAACCATAAGGGACCAGCAATGCCGATGCTCGCTAGGGACACGAGATTTTTTGAAAGAGTTATCGTGGCCCTGGAACGTTAAAGGTAACTGAAGGACACATGTAGGTTTTAGTCACTAAAAGTCTGACACACCCTCTCACCCTAGAGCAGAAAGAGTTATTTTATGATTTTCCACCTAAACAAAAAAAAAAAATGTCAAAAAGTGTTAGTCAGTTGCTTACGACGTCTACGCTTTGCTACAGCATAGGTACTGTAGAACCGAGGTTGCCGAACTTAAGTGGCAATAGGCAGGACACATTGCTCGCAGAACAGATGGCCGTTGGGGCCGAAAAGTTCCGGAGTGGCGACCGCGTACCGGAAGACGTAGTGTTGGAAGGCCACCTAGAAGGTGGACCGATAACCTGGTGAAGGTTGCAGGAATCCGATGGATGCGAGACGCGCAAGACCGTTCATTGTGACGACATTTGGGGGAGGCCTATGTTCAGCAGTGGACGTCTATCGGCTGAAATGATGATGATGATGATGATGAGGTACTGTAGACCTTTGCAACAAATTATATCCGTATCAGATAACGATACTAATTATATCTTTTAACTCGGAATCAAACGAAGGCAATTGACTCCGGCCCTCAATTAAAACTAACTGGCGATATTCTTCTAATGATGCTATTTATCTCAAGGAAAGGAAGTTCTCTTTAATTTTCCTAACGTGATGTTGGCTAAGATTTTTTAAAGGGGTGATTTTACGTTTCTGTACCAGAAGGCTGCCAACGGGGCCCTATTACTACGCCTTTGCTGGCCTCTGTCTGCCTATCCGTTTATCAGCAAGCTGTATATCATAAACCGTACTCTTACGGTTACTCTCAACCAATGTAAAAAAAAAAAAAAAAAATATTAGGAGGTTCATTTAAAAGAAACTATTATTACGAGTATATTTTGTCAGTTTTTTTTGCTCGATTTTAATATTGTAGTACGTAAAGTATTTCTAAATGTTAATTTATTGTATACTAGCTTCTGCCAGTGGCTTCACCCGCGTGAAAATAGGTTTCTTCATATAAACTTCCAACTCCCGTTTTACTCCCTTAGGAGTGGAATTTCGTAAAATCTTAACGGATGTCTACACCTTAGACGTTACCTTATAGGAACCTATATGCCAAATTTTATGTTTGTAGGTGTTATAGTTTCTGAGATTTCGTGATTAACCTGTGCGTGGTATTTCGCTTAATATATATATAGATTCACCATTGTTCAGCCAAAACACGTCTATTCCTGGTAATAGGTTTGCTTCAAATGTCACTACATAGTACGGTTCTGTTCTTCTATCATCCAAAAACTCCTCGATGTCCAAATGAGGGTCTCTCCTCACCAGGTCTTTTTCATTTTTTCAGAACTATGTTGGGGTCAGCCGATAGATAGTCAAACCAGCTTAATATCAGTATTTTACTTTAAGCGACTGCCTATATGATCTCCATAACCCAGCACACATACAACCCAGTACAACTTTCCAAGACACGGAGGAATCTCGTGACATTAACACGGTCTCCCATCTACGAACCGATCTCGGCCAGCGTTGCTTAAGCTTGGACTCGTGCAGTTGTTATTACTTGGTCAAAAGCTCCACGAGTTCTTTCATTATCATCAGCCTTCAAAAAGAAAAAACTGGACGAGTGCGAATGGGGCTCACCCTGAGGGTTTCATACAAACTCATCTATGTATTGATATTTATGTAAATAGTTCAATTCTGGAATGAAGTCTCGAATTTTTTTTCTAATCGAAAAAAAATTGTGACGCAACAACAAATTTACTGTTTTCAGATTTATTCCAATACCTGTGCTATAAGAAATTTTTTAATGCTAAATTTCAGGATTTTGGGTCAACCGGAAGTACCCTATGAATTTTGATTCCCTTGAGAGTGTCGAAATATACTTACATTTTTTGCGACATAAACGGCCGTATCTTTTTTTTGTTAACTTAGAGGTTTGATTTTTTCACAGCTTCAAGGGACCGCAGATCTAAGAATATGGTTTTAATTACAAACTCGGTACCTCTACGCGTTCCCGAGATAAAGGGTTTTGACAGACAGTCAGACAGACCAAAAAAGTTATCCTGATTTCCGTTTTTTTTTCCTTTCGAGGTACGGAACTACATTAGTTCATTTGTTTTTTCTGTCATATTTTTGACTAACTTATGTCACAACATCGTGTATAATTGAGTTACTACGTGTTGTACTTAACTTATGAATAATCATAACATTTGACACACCCCTGCTTATATCACACGTACACACACCATATCTCTGTTACGACAAGACCTTACATACAATGTAAATAAACACAGATGCATGTACAGATCTTCCATACATAATGTAAACAAAACAACCGATTTCAGTCTGGTGTACTATATTATGTACAGCGACAATAGAGTCATATTGAGGACAAAAAATTAAGGCTTCAAAGCTGTGAATATGCTACAAAAAGTGTCAACGGGTGATGTGACTTTCTATTATAATTATTTCCCTTCGCAAAACTCATATTACGGGCTTGAACAAAAAGTGTACCTACGTCTCGATAGAGGATTAGGGACTTGTTACATTTGGTCAGTTCGTCGACTTTAACCGCTTAGAATAACCAAGATAGGTAATATTTTTATGTTATAGGTTATTTATTCAAGATTCAAAGATTCAAAGCATTTTATTTCAAATAAACCATTTACAGGCACTTTTGAAATGTCAAGAAATCAGTCAGCTAGAAAAAATGATGCTAATTGCTCATTCCAAAGCGTAGATCTCTATGGAGAGGAATGTTCAAGAAACTCCATGAACACTCTTTTCAATCATGTTTTGTAATTACAAATAATATGTCTCTGTTACATGTTTCTTGTCGCTATCATGTGAGAACAATGTAAATAGAGTAAAAATAAAAACTAAATATAGATATTAAAATAGCAACTGGCAGCTAACAGATGACCAGTCTCAACTGACAGCGCCCGTTCACGGACATGACGCGAATATTACCATCACTCAGCTCAACCATTTTAAAGGGAACCGAATGATCCAGCACATATAACCCTGGGGTCCTGAACATTTAGAAATCGTACGAAGAGTCGAAAGCCACTCGCAGAGGCCACTTAGACACTTATTATTATTGTTATTTTAAACCCATTTCAAAAAAAGAGAAGGTGTGTTTGCTACCTCATAACTCCGTCATATATGAACAGTTTAAAAAAATATATTTACTTTACTGAATTGGTCAGATTTTTATCAATATTTTGCTTATATGATTATAGGTAGTGAGCTAGTATAGTGCTTTTTATATTTTCATCAAGAACTAAAGCTACTTAGTGACTTTACAAACCCATAGAACTAAAGCAACTTCACAAACCCAAAGATGTCTCGATTAAGATAGTTAAGTAATAAATTGTTCGAATGAAAATGGTACCATCGAACTGATCTTGTGATGAAGATGGAAGGTAGGCACAGGAACTCTGTAATAAAACCATGTATCTTGACCGTGTTTAGATAGCCGGAATTGTCATGAGATTTTAATTTTGGCTATAAGTGATTTTAATTATTATATTCTGTAGAAACCTTACTAAACATTTTCATATAAAATTATGAAGACTAATAATTAAACGACTAATCTTCATAATTTAATTGACGAAAGGCAAAATTTACGAAACATTATTTACACTACACCTCAATTCTACGACTTTGAACCACGAATCGAAGTTGAACCACGATAGTTGTGATAACTGACAACGACTAGTTGTGTGAGACCCGCATACAGCGGTAGGCGATAATTTTACATAATTTTCTTCTAAAATATTTAAGTTGGATTAAGTCCTTTTCATTCAAAAAGATAAGTAATACAAAACTATGTCACTTAACCTCCCTTATAACTTTATCGACTACTTTATAGTCAGGTCCGTTCGCGTGTAACGGTTCCCTAACAAAACTAGAGAGTAAAAAGCCGCAAGCCATACAACGGGTTCGAGGGTAGGCAAAAAGTTAAATTGAAACATCCCACAGTCTGCCCCGGCTAACGCGACCATAATTAGAGCTGCACTATGTAACTTATGATCATTGAATTTATGTATAGAGAATTTTTTACAAGCTTTTTTTGTTGTGAGTGATGTTCTTTTTGGAGGAGCGAAAATTGAACTAGTATAAGTACATAGGGAAAATTTAAATAGTATACATTTTTTTATTGGTATGTACTAGTAGGTATAATGTGTTTTTATATACTAGACGTTTTGTGTAGATTTATATTGCACACTGGATCCTACCCTCAAATATATGATCTCTTTCTATCACTCAAAGGTTCGATGAGTTTTTTACTCATGGTTAAGTTCACTTTAGTACAACTTTCACACAACGCCATCTATTCCCAAACTAAGCAGAGCTTATGCTAAGAGTACTAGACAACTGATAAACATACATAGATATTTCTAAATACACCCAAAATTATTACAGATAAATTACACCCAGACATAGAACAAATAATCGTCGTGCTCATCACATAAACATTTGTCTTGGGTGGGAATCGAAACCATGACCTCCGGCATAACAGTCAAGGCCACTAACCATTATACAAACAGGGCAGTAAAAAATAAAAAAAATAATGTACTAATGTAATAATTTTCGTGAAACTCAATAATACGTCGGTGACAGAAGTATCAATTAGCGAAAGGGATTCGTCGAATCAATGTGATCTTTAACGCTCTGAAAAATTTGAAGTCGCTCAATAGAAATTTACTGCTAACTTATAATCTGGATTACAATCTTAACAGTTAGGTAACCATAACAACAACACTGGAAATAGAAACACGCAAGTACTCTACGCTGTTACTTTTAAATTACACATCCCGGAGCTCTTACAAAAGAAACTTGGAATCAGGTTAACGTAACAAGACCGGAGAACAATTAAAGTTTGACGTCTTTCGAGTAAAAAGCCAAAGCTTGCCCTAAGTGCTTCGCTTGATTTGTTTGAGTTTCACGACATTTTCGAGAGGAAAAAAGTGAATTGCAACTTTTCGATTAAACGAGAAGAAATGATTTTCTTTTTGGATAGAAAGATTTTTGGTAATTACTTCGAGCTGTGGAAGTTTTTCTATGTTATTTAAGTATCAACTAATCTGATCTAATTGTAGGTAGTTGTTGAACTGATGTCCTTCCAAAAAGTACTTAAATAACATAATTTCAGAAATCATACCAGTACCTGTACTTATTCTCCGCGTGATTAGAACATGTACAATCGAAACCGCCTATAGAGCAGTTACCTAAACGAAAAACAAAATCCGTCGGTCGGATGTCCCTTTTCAACCGAGGTAAGCGGGACTTCAGACCGGGTTCCGCATACCTCTGTACACATTTTTCAAAATCTGGGAAAGCATTCATCATTTTTAAAAAAACCGTGGACAGTCGCTCTTGGAACGTACTTTATTCTTTTTTTTAAAAAAATATGTCACTCCATTTCTCACAAAAGTACAAAACTCCAATTACGGCAACACCTATTTATTACCGAAATTGATGCCAAAACTTTGTCGTTCAACAAATCCGCGTCAATTTTAAAAGTAACCAATTAATAAAACAAGTTCCGGGGTTCCGTATGTCGTTTCAGAGTAACATTTGTCAACCTTAATGGCAACCTCGTAATTCCGAAACTTAAACTGTTCCTCGCTTTCGTCTCTATAAATTAAAGTGATTTATAGATGGAAACTCTAAGGGCTGAAACTTTTGTCGTTTTGAATAAAAAAAGCAGATTTCTCTTGGATACTAATGAAAGAGGCTTTTGTCTTTCACTGTTCGTATTATTTTACTCATAGTACTGAAAAGCTCATGATAAAAGAATTACTCTGACATGAATTTTATTTCCTTGTTTCATGTCTATCTGAATTTTTACGAGAAACCTTTTTTTATTTTATTAATGGAGTATAATTTTGATGGTAAATACAAAAAGGTTTGGTTTGGGTTTATCGACATGATTTTTGTGGTTATCGATATTAATAATACGGTTGGTCTGATTCTTTTTCTGGAATAAATAAAAACTGTTAAGTGAGAATTTGTTTTTGATACTAACAAGCCAAGTCCGGTTTATATTTATTCATCAAAAATATTGAAAGTAAAACAAATCATGTGCTTTGAAGGAAAAAAAACTTAGAAAAAAAATTATGACAGTCCTCTTCCAGTTCACTTAACTTAGTAAACTAGACACAGTATCGCAGAGTGAGTTTTTAACTTATGTAAACTTATATTTTTTTTTTAACAAATCATGTCCACACATTTTATAATAAAAGAAAAGAAGAAGGAAACAGAAAAAATAGGTACAAGCAGGTAGATAGGGCTTATATATATTTTATTTATTTTTATTTTACTTTTAAAATGCTCGCATTTGATGGAGTGGACCTACCACTCAAATCAATGTGGTCTTTTCCACAAAAGACCACCTTAGACATTACCCTACAGGTTTCTTACTTGATTTGATTATTGCAAGTCTACTATATGTATTTGAAAAGAGGCTTGAGTTTGTTTTGGTGTTTCTTCTTAGAGCTCATACACACGAACGGCATGTTGCCAACGGCAGAGGTAACTGTAGCCGTCGATATGATGCGTCGGCGGCAGCTATCGACACGTCGCGCGTCGGCGGCAGCTATGAACGCGGCGGCCGTCGACGTACCAAATTTGAAAATCAGCGGCAGCCATCGTGTGTGTCAAGTGTCACAATTAGTCGACGGCTACCGTCGATCCGTGTTCTAAAGAGGTGACCAGAGGGTTGCAAACCAATGTTCCAACCATGGTGACCTTGCTAGTTTCAATCCGTGTAGACAGTAATTGTAATCCATGACCTTCAACGGCCTTGGTTGAAGGGCGCGATTTCCCAACCACCAAACGTGTTGGCGAGTGGTTTACATCCATGTAGCCGCAACACAAACCAAATACATAAACCAATGTGACTTTGGTTGGAAAGCTAGTTTGTAACTGTTTAGGCCCGTGTTCTTAGGGTTTTGGAAGGATTGACAAAAAAATATTATTTAGGTATACAGTTATACCTAAACAACATTTTTCGGCGATGTAGACATTTTGTATGATTTTAAAGTTACCCACTTTGTTAACTTGGTTAAGTATCTCGTTAGACATTTTACTGTTCATTGTAAGTCGTTGAAAACTCGTTTTGGTAAATACATTTTCGCATCTAATAATTCAGATTATCCAAAAGACATACATCTTCGTCAGAATAATAAATCGACGTTCCGACGTTAACCGAGAGCCTTCAGTAACTGATGAATGTATTAATCTCCGTTCAAGCGAGATTTCAAATTATATGGCTCTAAAGTTTTAGTACAATGTTGATACCTTTCAAACATTATTTTCTTGTTATATACGCTGGTTGGAATGTTTAAAATTATACAAAACCTAAAATAGGTAATACATGTAAACAAGTGCGAGTCGGACTCGCGCACTGAAGGGTCCGTACAATCTTACCTAAGAAAACGGCTAGACCGACTCGCACTGAACCGGTTTTTATTTAACTTCGGTTTCGGTTTTCGGTTTTTTTTTCATCTTCGGTTTTTGCCTGACAACCGGGTCCATGTGGACTTGTAAAACTGTTTTTAAGACCTTATAAAACACATGTGATTTGTAATAAACATTGAATTGAAAAAGGAAATAACCAAGATTGTTGTTGTACTAAAAGATAAAGATGCGCGGCATCCTGACAAAAAGACTAGTGTCACTATGTAGTTCTATTTTATTTGCTTTTGTAAAGCTAGGTTTGATTTAAAGTGCACGAAGAAATCTTTTTCAGTATTAGTTTTATGAAGTCTGGTACGAATCCGAGGAATGACTGAAGAGTGTGTGTTGCATAAGTGATAGGGCAGGGTCGGTGCCTGCCAGGACTACGGGATTGCTCAAAAGAGTTACTCATCATCATCATCATCATTTCAGCTGAAAGACTTCCACTGTTGGGCATAGGCCTCCCCCAAGCGTCTTCACAACGACCGATCCTGTGCGTCTCGCATCCACCGCATTCCCGCGACTCTCACCAGGTCTTCGGTCCACGGATAGTGTGAAAGCGAAACCCGGGGCCCTGAGACGAAGGCAAAGAAGGAACAGGAGTGGGTTTTTAATCAGTAAAAGTCTGACACTATCTCCCACCCCGGCCAAGAGCGGAATTTGTCATAATCTTATGAAAATCATCTGATTTTCCCAACTTAAAAAAAAAAACAAGGTCGTCGGTCCAAAAGATTTACTGCTACCCTGGAATTTAAAACATTACTGAAGGAACACAGGCAGATTTTAGTCAGCATAGAATGCTTTTCCTTTTGTCCTGGAACGTAAAGGGCAACTGAAAGCAGTTGCTTTTTGCGTTTTGGAAGCACGGTATCCCTTACAGAAAATCCCAGTAGCCGACGGAATAAATTGTTCTGTGCAGTAGCCCTAGCGGAAATCGGTCTAGGCCCCTACGGTTTTGCTGACATCTCTTTGGGGCTCACGTGGGATGCTACACACTGTCGACGACATAGGCGGCTAGCTATTGCTTGTTGTCCCCGAGCCCACACCTACGGTAGCTGGGGATCGTCATGCGCCTCCCGATACCCGGGACGTTTCTTGCTTGCTTCCTCGTACATTATTTACTTTCTTGACAGACTCAGTCTCATTTCATCTTTACCTCAAATATTAATCGATTGGTACCGTTAAGGCGAAACTGAACTGGAAACTCCATTATACTGTTTGACGTACTAGCCTACACTTAAGTAAAGCAATATACACAAAAGCTTGGTAGATGGAACAAAGTTAAGAAACAGAAAAACTATTAACTACCTCAACTTAGCAATGAAAAATACTCTAAATCTCTCTACATTCCCCTCACACCCATCATACACACAGACCCTTACACACATACAGACACAACGTCACACACAGATACGCAAACGCAAACCCACATTGCTATGATTGCAACCAACCACGTAGTCATCTGTAATTCATATGTAATTTTTCTAAGCATACCTATGTGAATATGTTATTTCTGGAGGAACTGACTCCCAAGTCACAGGCAATAAGCCTAGTTTGGGAGCCACGAAACCTGTTACTGTGTACCTACAATGTATGTTATGAATAAAGTTATTATTAGTCATCTGACAACATCTCAACGCTCAGTCACGTGGTCAGAATAAAGAAATAGGAGGCGTGGCCGACACGAGGCGATCAACGAAAAGAGAATCGAAAGGAAACGGTTGTAACTTGGCTAGGGGCAGGAAATCTGACACCAGACTTACCAATGGGTATCGTATAACCCAGTTATTGGGTTGTGGAGGTCAGATAGGCAGTCCCTCTATTAAAATATTGGTATTCAGTTGCATTTGGTTAGACTAGAAACTATCTCTATATACAGTAAGTCCCCCCTTTGAGGAGTGGCTGGAAAGGCAACACGGCGTCATTACCTTCCGCATGACGCAGGTCCTCACCGGACACGGTAAGTTCGGGAAGTTCCTGCACCGGATTCGTGCGGAAGCGACGCCCGGGTGTCGCCACTGTGTGGACCGCCCGGAGGACACGGTGGAGCATACGGTGGAGGTGTGCCCCGCTTGGGCAGAGCAACGCCGTGTCCTCATGGGGGCAATCGGCGGCGGCGATCTCTCGCGCCGGGCCTTGGTACAGGCCATGGTCCGGAGCGAGGAGAAGTGGCAGGCGGTCACCTCCTTCTGCGAAGCAGTAATGCTTGCAAAGGAGGCGGCCGATCGCGTGAGGCAGCGGTCCTCACCCCCAACCGCCGCCGGGATTCCGATCCCGTTTTCCGGCCACCGTAGGCGCGGGCTTGCGGATGGCGAGCAATGGGTGGCTTACCGTCCGACCGTCCGGTAACCGTCTGGACCAAACCCAAGTCGTCAACGGCACGTGCTGTTCCACGCTCGCCTCAAGGAGATGTCAGCAACTGTAGGGGCCGCAGGGTCGAAGCCTACTGGGGCCAAGGGTCTGATTCTGAAAGGAAGACTCGGCCCTGGTACGAAAGGCAACGAAGGAACAGGAGTGGGTTTTTAGTCAGTAAAAGTCTGACACTATCTCCCGCCCCGCCCAAGAGCGGGGGATGTCATAAGATGATTTTCCCACCGAAAAAAAAAAATCTCTATATACAGCATTATTTACTTTTTCTACTAAAGTAGGTTTTTATTATAACAGTATCTGACAGCAAAATATCTTCCCACACAAACTCCCACCAACATAATATTAAGATAATATGATCCGCAAAATATCTACTTACCCCAGTAATCATGTAATCCAAGACACTTAGACAGACTCCCTGGAGGCACGGGATGTAGACGACAGCCTACATTATGTACAACCTTGACCTAACTATATGAGAAGGGTTTTACTGAGGAAATCGATAGTGTGATGTAAAGTGTGTGTTTTTTTGAAGTTGGGAAATCATCGAATTACTTTTTCTGCTCTAGTGTGTCAAAATTTTACTGAAAAACCACACCTATATTCCTTCTTTGCCTAGCGTTCCAGAATCCCGGGTTTCCTTTTCGGAAGTCAACCAATGCCCCAGTAGGCTTCGGTTTAGCTGGGCCCTACGGTTTTGATGACATCTCTTTGAAGCGCGCGTGACGAAATCACCCAGATGGTTTCGGACGGCCGGCAAGGAAGCACGTCGCTTTGCAGGAGATTTAAAGTGTTGTTGAGCTCATTGACAAAACGGTTCCTTTTTAAATCATTGAACTGCCAGGGTTGCGGATTATTTGAAGGAGTTTCTGTAGCTCTCGCAAAAAGGGCAATTGAAGGAACGCTGTGGGTTTTAGTCAGTAACAGTCTGATGCTTCCACCCGCTCCGCCCAGAGCGATAAGAATTTGATGACTTGTCACTCTAAAAAAACGACGCGTTTTCCAATTTACTAATTAATAAATATTATCTACCAACTAAAAACCTCGTTACCAAACAGTTTATCTGAAAATTCAAGTTTTAGAAATAATTTATTCAAAACGTGAAACTTTTCCACTCGCCTATCGTCAACATCGAGCATGGTTTAAAAGCTTGTTGCTTCATCGTCATTCAGAATCTTGATTAAATTTGCTTATATATATTTGCTTGAATAAAAAGGCTTCTATTGTTATACTTTTTGACTTTTTTAATTTTTGAGTAAATTAAGTGTTGATTTTCGGATGTCTTTACTGGATTAGTTTTACACAAATTTATAAATTGATTTCAATAGAAGCCTAGATGTGTTTCCAAAACATCTAATGAAAAATGTGTAATAATTTCATAATCGCGTAAGAGCGGTTGTATGAAAAACTGTGAAAATGTATGTCAAGTTGCATCCTCTTAATTCCAAACATAGAAAGAATCTTACTTAGCTGTACTGTTTCGTATCTTATCTTTTATATTATACTTATCAGGCAGTTTATTCTTATCTTTTTCGTGATCTTATATCGCTTAACAGCTTTCAATGAACGCTTCTCTTATCGAAATGAAGTTGATTGTGATAAAGATGTAGACGGGTGATAAATATTTTGATACATAGTATTTTTTTTTACGTTGAGTTGAGCAAGACTAAAACAATTGAATAAGCGGGAATCCACTGAAGGCGAGAAGCAATGAATTGGTTGATATCGTGACACTTGTTGCAGACCTATGTCCAGTCGTGGAGGTAAGTACTTTAGGTGACTTAATGCCAAGCTTAACAAATTAAGAACATTGACTGGCTTTGGATGACATGCTGCCCAACAACGCGGAAGTATTTCTAAATGGAAAATCGGTGCCAAGGTTGAAAAGTCTAGTTTTTAAGGTTTTTAGATAGTTTTAGATAAATTATTTCGATAAATTTATTTTAGAACGTTTTCTCTTAAAAATCATATTTAGGTCCATTTCAAACAGATTCGAATGCTTATAGATAAATTAAAAAATACACTTGGCTGTTTTTAAAGAGTCATGCGAATTAGAACTGAATTCGAAAATAAACAAATAAAGAGGTCTAGCGGAGGACAGAAATAAAAAAATTATATACCTATATCGACTTGAGTATAACACTATTATTTTGTTTATTGACTAGTATTGAGCCAAGAAACATAATAATTTTTATTAATAAAACAGAAACTTAATAATTATTGCACTATGTGTTAATTCTGAACCGCCACTTGGTCCAATCAAATGTACTTTAGTTTATTAATTTCTTTTTCACTTTTTTTACAAAATACGATTTAGCAACCAGACAATTTTAACGTCTGGTTGCTTACTTACAAATAAAACTAATAAACGATCAGTATCTAAAAGCTGAAAATTCTTTATGCAAAGTTTTCTGCTTACTCGTTCTATCTGAAATCTCCACTGAAACAAATATAAACAATCTTCTTTTTCTGCTTCAACACATACATTCCACTTGTCTAAACCAATCGCTAGTCAAACAGCATTTCAATTTGACAGCTCTTTTTCCATTTTCAAAAATGTCCTTAGAGAGTTCTATAAACAAAATCACATCGTTTTTTTCCCGCCCGTTTGTGGAATATAAGACTCAAATGTGTCTTAAGGCAATTCTCACTCTTACCTGCGGAGTAGTGTTCCGTGTACCGGATCTATCTGATAAATGGAATGATCAGGAAACAAGTGTGAACGAGGCAGAATCGCTTCCAGCTAACTTATAGTGAAGCTCGTAAATTCGTTTGAATATCTGTTTTTTTTCTTTCAATCGGTTCGCTGTTTCGAATTTGTAGAAAAGATTTTTACAATAGAATCGTTGTTTTTACTCTTGAATGCTGGAATTCCAATACTTATCGGGATATAGAACAAGTTTAAGTTGGAAACCATTTTATTTATAGATAAACGTTTTGACTTGATTTAGGTATTACGTAACTTTTAAATGGTTTGGATTTAAAAGTTATATTTAACTTGCTAAGTAACATTATCAATCATAGTTTTTTTTGTAAATCTTTATCGAAGACTGACACTTGCATTAGATGAATGATTGACACTGTTATATAAAAAAAAACAGCACTTTTTTCTCTAAATGTGCACAACATCAAAGTCCAAATTTATGCAGGTGAAAATAAGTACCTAATAAATTTTATAATGACAGATATTTTAATGAATTACGTAACAGCTTTTACAAGCGGCTTCGCCCGTGTAAAAAATCGAAAATTACTCCATGGGAACATACTCCTAAAATAAAACATATCCTATTTCAGGTTTATATAATATTAGTGTGAATACTAAAAAACATATTTTCCACACCTAGGTTAGTTCACAAAGCCGAAAATTTTTAAACATCACCAACCGTTTGCATCAAGCCTTACCAAACTTCAAAACCGTCTCCACCATAAAGAGCGGGGGCGTAAATTTTAATAATGACGCAAAAGAAAACACCAGAACTTGACTATAATGAAAACAAGGCTCCTCCCACGACATTACTCGCGAGTCGCGACTGCACACAGTCTAACGGGTTAAATTCTGAATAAATAAATACCCGAGCACCTGCACACGGCATTTAAGTGGCCATTAGCTTCTCAAAATGCTATCATTGTTATTATAATTGTATTCTTATGGCTTGTGGGAGAATTGTTAGCTTTTTTCTGCGTTCATTTATTTGTGACTTAAATAGGGAAGGTTATGAGAAAATTTAATAATGAGGAAGGTACTTACATAGGTAAAGAAATTTTTGAGTCTAATGGCAGATGAATAGACCCTTAACTAACCCATGCATGTTCAGCGATGTTTTTAAAGTTTGATCATGGGTAAATATAGAATAGCTTTTCATCTAATAACTTTTATTCTCCTGCTCTGGATGGTGTAAGAGTGAGTGTCAGATTACTGCCTGTGTTTCTTCAGTTTTTAGGTTTCCGTACCTCATAAAGAAAAAAACGGAACTCTTATAGGATTACTTTGTTGTCCGTCCGTCCGTCCGTCTGTCTGTCTGTCTGTCTGTCAAGATCTCGGAAACACGTGGAGGTATCGAGTTGAAATGAAAACCATATACTTATGTCTATGGTCTCTTGAAGCTGTGAAAAAAACAACTTCTGAGTTAACTTAAAAAAAAGATACGGCAGTATATGTAACAAGAATCAAAATTCAAAGGGTACTTCCCGTTGACCAAAAACCCTGAAATTTGACATAAAGCAAAGTCTTCTAGCATAGGTAGGTATAGGAATAAATAAGTAAAAACGTAAATTTGTTGTTACGTCAAAAAAAAAATGGTTTTCGTTTCGGAAATATCTTTGAGACTCTATTCGGGAATTTAACTATTTACATAGGTAAGTTTGTACGGAACCCTCCTTCCAAAAAAAAAATCCTTTCTAGCTACCAAATTTTCCACTAAAATTTTCTATCGATTCTAAGATCTATCTCCACTTTTGTAATCAAAAACCTTTTTTTAGATGGGAAATAATTTAATAGGTTTTTCCACTCTAGGGTAGACCGTGTCAGACTTTCACTGACTAAAGCCATATTCTGTGTCCTTCAGTTGCCCTTTTAAAAATTCCCCGTGGCCCCAACAGACATAAGCCTTGTTGGAATTTACGGCTGGCTGCCATCTTTTTGAGGTGTGGAACACTACGCGCCGACGATGACTTGGGCTCCGTATGTTAAGGACAGTGAGTGCACACGGTAGCGAGCGATCGGAGGGCGAGCTACCCATTGCTCGTCATTCACAAGCCCGCGCCTACAACGGCTGCGGATCGCCCTATGACTCCTGGCAACCAGATAACCGAAGACCTGTAAAGCTATTGTGTAGTAACCTCATCGTGAAACATGATGAAGTAAACATTTCGATTTCAGTCAATCCATCCATTCGAAGGCACAGGGTGGACCGATGACCTGGTGTGGATCCCGAGAATCCGATGGATACGAGACGCACAGGACCGGTCATTATGGCGACATTTGGGGGAGGCTTATGTCCAACAGTGGACTTCTTTCGGCTGAAATGATGATGATGATGATCCATTCGAAGTGGAATGACAGTTCACCTGAAACAAACTCCACTTATATACTGTTTACTGAAGAGTCTGAGCTGGTTATTGATATTAAAAAGTCTGATTTTTACGCACTCTGTCTTTTCTCCCAGACACCTACAAGAAGAAGGAATAAGAATATCCTAAATCGAAAATGAAACACACCATTATCCAGTTCCGTCCTAAATTTATCTTCCTCTTGAAAGTTTCCTTAAATTTTACTCCAACGTTTTTCTCCAGTAGAAAATTAAGTCGCCTCTCGATCCCGTCCTTTGGTACATAACAGTATGACCGTATTATGCTAAACAACTCGAGGCAATTGCAGAGCGCCTCCGCCTGCATTCATGGGCTATTCTCACTTCAATGGCGAATTACCATGGAAAATTGAACGAGCGAATTATGTGCCTACCCGCTTTTGCAAGAAAATTTGATGAATGTATCAAGTTGATACGGAAGAAACGAGATGTTGGAGAATATTTATGTATAACTTTTGCTTGAACTTTTTTATTCAGGAGTTTTATATTTGGGCTTTAAGTATTGGTGAAGCGTCAATGCCTTTTCTCAATGTGTATATGTTTTTTAGAGAATAAATAATATAAATTAGTTACGTTTCCCGCATTCTCCGCACTTTATTAAAAACATTACTTAGTTTAGAAAAAAAGTAAGTCAATTGAGTCTCTGTTGAGGATTCCATTCACCAATATCTACAACCGCAGCGCCCATTGGTTGACGTATCGAATGCTCCCTTGAGACGCTCGCTAAAGACCGATAGAGGGCGTCTTCCCGCAAAGGAAAAAGGTCTCGACCACTTCCGATTACGATTTTGCGTCGAACGCATTCCGCCCCGCTATAGAAATCCCATATATGTTGAAAACCTGAGAATTCTCGTGTGATAAGTGTATCTGCTACTGTGAGACATTGAGACCTTATAGTGCAGTGTTGATTTCACGAGTTCTGACCAGTCCACCGGTGGATGAACCAAGTTAGCTCGCCGGCCGGCAGCCCACCAAGCGACCACGCACCCGTGAACGAGGTGCCTTCCTGCTTTCAAGTGAGGTCCCTGGATTAGCAAGGTACGTGGGCTTTATTTCTGCAAATAGATGTTGTGGGTATTGGTGTCTCAGAGGAATCGTCAACAGGGATTTAATTTTGCGTAATTTAAATTTTCTTTCACCGCCATATTGGTTGTCTTAAAACACCTCCCTTTCTCAGATGAGGCTATTTACACGCCTCATCATAATTATTTGGTCCTTCGAGCCTGGATAGGTAACCGCTCCCGGTTAGATTTTTACGTAATATTTGGTGAAAATCATAATAGATATATATAGGTTATAGATATTTACGTAAACCATTGGTAAATTATTCTTGCCTATAAACCGCTTTCCGCTATAACATAAACATAATTGACAATAGATTCTACGTAGGTTTTGGTAAATCTGTCAATATTGTTTCATAGAATTTAATGTGTTACGTATTTCACTTTGGTAACATACGATAGGAGGTAGTTACCCATCATTTCGGCTTTGTGCGTATTAGTTATTTTTATTCAGACACCGCCACATAGTTGGTAGGTACTTCACTATTGCAAACCGCCTGATAAGTTTACCCGCGCATATTTTTAGATATTGCTCTTGATATTAACTTATCAAAATGACTGAGAAACAATTAAAGCCGGAAGATTTGCTGACTATCCTTCATGAAAAGAAAGGATTGTT
This sequence comes from Mythimna pallens, assembly GCA_961205895.1. Taxonomy (NCBI): domain Eukaryota; kingdom Metazoa; phylum Arthropoda; class Insecta; order Lepidoptera; family Noctuidae; genus Mythimna; species Mythimna pallens. Next base: position 10,356,451 of record OY540829.1, read on the forward strand.
ATTTAAACGCCTTAATCGATTATATGATTTATCGAAAAATATTTCGTCGTTCGATTCGAGAAATAATGAAAGTTTTATGACTGAATCGGAAACTATTGACGACATTCGTGACAAATTTGAATCTTATGTCGATCAAATTAACCACATAAACATTAATTTGAAACCTGGTTCGAGTCCCGACTATGCTTGTTTAGAATCCTTTGAAGATTTGTTTATTCGCATTAAGCGTATTAGGAATAAAATCGACAGTAGTCAATCTCAGTTATCACAATGTAGTAATTCGAAAACGCTTTTTGAACCACTAAAAATAAAACTGCCTCCAATCGCATTGCCATCTTTCGACGGGAAACCTGAGAATTGGCCTGTTTTCTATGAGTCGTTCAAGTCGAATATTCATAACAATGAACAGCTGACTGACTCGCAGCGTGTGCAGTATTTAGTAGGTAGGCTTACACATAACGCGTTAAAGGTTACAGCCGGTATTGTACCTACGGCTGATACCTATCATTTTCTATGGGACAGCTTAGTTAATAAATACCAGGATAAGCGTACATTAGGTATACACTATTTAAATAATATATTAGATTTAAAAAGTTGTTTGTGTAACGCAAATAGTCTCGATTCTTTCATTGAAACATTTAGTGCAAGTATTTCTGCCTTGAAACAACTTGGTATTCCGGATCTTGCGGATTTTATTCTCTTGCATTGCGCTATGAGAAAAATAGATTCACAGACTGGTCAATCGTTTGAACTTTCCGTTCGCGATGTTGAAATACCTACAACTAAATTGTTAATTAGCTTTGTTCAAGATCAGGCTAAGATATTAGCACGCTCGAATTTATCTCATTCGAACGCGAAAAATAATTATAATAAACCTCATAGTTCCGCATCTCGCGAGCCTCGCACGCAAACGAAAGCGTTTGTCGTGAATCAATCGCCTAATTCTCCCGCTCCGCTAAGCTCCGTCTCGAGTTGCGCGTATTGTAAAGATAACGCTCATGTTCATTTGTATAACTGCGCTAAGTTTCAATCCGCGTTGACTCCTAGAACTAGGTTTGAGTTTATTAAATCCGTACATGGTTGCGCAAATTGTCTGAGCACGTCGCACGGTTTGAGTAATTGCAAGTCGACCTCAGTCTGTAACGTATGTAAAAAACGCCATCATACTTTATTACATTTTGAGAAAAATAATAAACAACCGCATATAGCTGATGTTAAACCGACGAATTGCAATGTAGTCGTCGCGTCCAGTCTGGCGGCGCCGCTGTCCGCTGCGCCTCCCGCGCTCCTCCCGCCCCGCGCGGCGTCTTGTGGTTCGGGTGATGTTACTCAAACATTTCCGACCCATAACACGGCCGTATTATTAGCTGCAGATACGAAGACTAAGTCAGCAGTCTTGTTATCAACCGCTCAGGTTTATGCGCGCGCGAATAATAATAGTTCGGGCCATAAAACAATAGTTAGGTGCTTAATTGACAATGGTTCGCAAAATAATTTAATAACTACAGATTGTTGTAGGAAACTCAACTTAGCAATAATTCCTTTGAATAATTCTTTTGTCAAAGGAGTTGGTTCTGTGTCGCGGCCGATAATAGGTTATGTGAATTTAGATATCGAGTCTCGCGTATACTCGCATCAAAAATATACTATTCACGCGTTAGTAGTTGAGTGCATTACGGACCAGCTACCTTCGCATCATATTAAGTGGGATTGTCATGTGGACTTCCACTCGCTTCCGCTCGCTGATTTAAGCTGGAATATTCCAGGAGATATTGACATAGTGTTAGGCGCTCAACTGTTTCCGTATATTTATTTGGGGAATAGGGTAGACTTAGGTTCAAATGCGCCACCCGCATTATTGACCACATTCGGGTATGTCCTTATGGGTGATTTTCCGCATAGTAAAAATAATTTAAATTTACCTAGCTCTTCTTTCACAGCATTAGCCCTTAATGATTTATTACAAAAGTTCTGGGAATTGGAAGAAGTTGAAAATAAACGTTTTTTATCTCCTGAGGAAACCGAATGTGAGAATATTTTTTCCTCGACCGTGTCACGTGACGATGCGGGACGTTACACTGTCGCGTTACCCTTTAGTAAAGATCCCGCCGAGTTAGGTAACTCCCGCACCGCCGCGTACCGTCGACTAGTTGCGCTGGAGAGAAAACTCCGCCAATCGCCGACGTTGCGGGAAAATTATAACGCAGTGATCCAAGAGTACATAGACAATGGATACTTAAGTCAAGTCGACGAATCCGCCATTTCGGATGACGGGTACTACATCCCTCATCACGCTGTCGTTCGGCCAGACAAACCGATGCCGCGCGTTGTATTGGATGCGAGTGCCAGGACTCATACCGGTTTATCTTTAAATGATGTACTCCATATTGGTCCAAATTTACAAACAGATTTGTTTCTTCTTTTAATCAATTTTAGATTATTTCCTATCGCTATAAATTCTGATATTAAGCAGATGTACTTACGAATTTGCGTACCTGTTGAGCAGCGTAAGTACCTACGCATTTTGTTTCGATTCAGTGAGAATGATCCTGTGTTGACATTCGCTTTTAACCGCTTACCTTTTGGACTGAAGTCGAGTCCTTACATAGCTATGCGCACTGTGCGACAGCTGGCCTCGGACAGTCCGCATTATCCCGAAGCGGCTAAAGTAGCAGAGACCAGCTTGTATATGGACGATCTGGTCTATTCGGTGAATAACGAAGAGAACGCTATACAGCTATCGCATGATCTCATAAAAATGTTTAAGTCGGGCGATTTTGACCTTGTAAAATGGTGTAGCAATTCACCCGCGCTTTTAAACAGCCTACCTGATTCACATCGTAAGTCACTCGAGTTTCACGAGGGCAATGATGTGTCCAGGGTTCTAGGTCTTTCATGGGAACCTTCTCAGGATAAGTTCTTCTTCACGTCCGCTCAAGTAGCCGAGAAATGTACTAAGAGAAATATACTCTCGATAGTTGCCCGCTTATTTGATGTTCTTGGTCTAGTCGCTCCCGTGATCTTTTACGCCAAGCTGCTCATCAAAGAGTTATGGCTGAGCAATATCGGTTGGGATGATGACGCTCCTGACGAGATCGTCCAACGTTTTTCGCTTCTCATGCAGGAGTTTCCCTTGTTGGATTCCTTACGGATACCACGTCATGTGGGTGTTACCGATGATTGTTGTGTTCGTATGGTCGCATTCGCCGATGCCAGTATGGGTGGGTACGGTTGTGCCATTTACATACACTGTACTAGCCCGTCCGGTGTCGTAGTTCGCTTACTTTGTGCGAAGTCAAAGGTTTCACCTACCAAGGTCACAACTCTTGCACGTCTGGAGCTGTGCGCAGCCGTGCTCATGTCAAAGTTGGTGAAGACTGTTCGCGATACTTACGCTTCACGTGTTCCAATTGTAGGGATTTACGCATTTTCAGATTCCACGATAGCCTTATCGTGGATTCATTCTTCTCCGCATCGCTGGTCAGTCTTCGTCAGCAATAGAGTAGCTCAATGTCAGGAGAACCTGGGCTCTCAACATTTCTACCACATAGCAGGTGTTGAGAATCCAAGCGACTGCCTATCTCGTGGTTTACTGCCTTCACAGTTGGTGTCACATGATCTTTGGTGGAGCGGCCCTTCTTGGCTTAGTTGTGCTCCTGAAGATTGGCCTGTCAAACCGTTCTGTCCCACTGACTGTGGGGAACTCCCCGAGCATAAGGTAAATGTCTTAACTGTGACCACGCAAGTAGAACTGCCTCTTCTTTGTCAACTTGCGCAACGCACCTCATCATGGGATAAGCTGTTGCTCATCGTATCTTATATACTTAAATTCGCTAGACCGAAGGTTCATTGTGAACCCCGGTCGCCTCAGGGATTGTCAGCGGCGGAACGAGTTATGATCCGTGCTGTGCAATCTGTTCATTTCGCAGATGACATTAAGCTCATCAAATGTGGTAAATTGTTACCAAAGAAACTTAACAGTTTATCTGTCTTTTTAGATGAAGAGGGTATATTACGCATTGGGGGAAGACTTTCAAAGTCATACCTTCCCTTTGATGCTAAGCATCCTTTTTTACTTCCCAAACATGATCCTGCTGTGGATTTGATAATTCGTCATTACCATGTGATGAATTGTCACACTGGGCCTGGGCTACTTATGTCTATTTTACGACAGCGATTTTGGATACTAGATGCCAGGACTGTCATTAGGTCCAAGTTGCGACAATGCAACACATGCTTTAGAGTTAATCCGACGCATCCCACTCCAATGATGGCGGACCTTCCTGAATACCGTGTATCGGAATCAAAGGCATTTGTCCATACTGGAGTGGATTATGCTGGTCCCATACGCATAACTCTCTCTCGTCGCAGAGGTCAACACGCTCAGAAGGCTTACATCTGCTTGTTTGTGTGTTTGGTAACCAAGGCTGTCCATGTAGAGTTAGTCTCTGAACTTACTACCGACGCCTTTTTAGCCGCGTTTAAACGTTTCATCTCGCGTCGAGGGCCAGTATCCTGTCTATATTCGGATAACGCTACCAATTTCGTTGGTGCTAAAGCTCAGCTAGATGAACTTTATAATTTCTTAATGAGGTCAAACCTCAATTCATCTCTTTTAGATGAGTTATCAGCTCGCCGCATTAAGTGGAAAATGATTCCACCTCGCTCCCCACATTTTGGCGCTATGTGGGAAGCCAATATAAAAACATTAAAAACGCATCTTTATCGAGTGATTGGAAATCAACTTCTCACTTATGAAGAGTTACAAACTGTACTCATCCAAATAGAGTGCATTATGAACTCACGCCCTCTGAGCGTGTTGTCTTCTGATCCGCATCCTGAAGTTATTACTCCCGCTCATTTTTTGATGTCGACTCCATTGCAGTACTTGCCGGCAGCCGATTTGTCTGGTCAGCGCTTAAATCTGTCCCAACGTAAACAGTTGTTAGATAGTATGGTACAATCCTTCTGGAAGAAATGGCATCTAGAGTATCTGCATACGCTGCAAGTTAGGCAAAAATGGGCAACTCCGGACAAGCCTGTAGAAGTTGGAACTGTCGTACTCGTGGGACAGGACAATTCGCCTCCTCTGTGTTGGCCATTAGGAGTCATAATTGAGGTTTATAAAGGGACTGACAATGTCGCTCGCGTTGCAATGGTGAGGACAAGGTTTGGTAATTTTAAACGCTCTGTCACAAAACTATATCCTATTCCAACGCAATAAAATTTCATTTTAACGATATCGTAGTTTTTAAGGTTTAGGATTAGTATTCTAAATAATTTTTATTTTCCGCATTTAGTGATAAAGCTTAGACTTTCTGATCATGATCTAGGTCAGTAAATCTTTACAATTTTCACCTTTCCCTTTGAAAGCACTTGCGTCCTTCCAAGGGGGGGAGCATGGTGAAGCGTCAATGCCTTTTCTCAATGTGTATATGTTTTTTAGAGAATAAATAATATAAATTAGTTACGTTTCCCGCATTCTCCGCACTTTATTAAAAACATTACTTAGTTTAGAAAAAAAGTAAGTCAATTGAGTCTCTGTTGAGGATTCCATTCACCAATATCTACAACCGCAGCGCCCATTGGTTGACGTATCGAATGCTCCCTTGAGACGCTCGCTAAAGACCGATAGAGGGCGTCTTCCCGCAAAGGAAAAAGGTCTCGACCACTTCCGATTACGATTTTGCGTCGAACGCATTCCGCCCCGCTATAGAAATCCCATATATGTTGAAAACCTGAGAATTCTCGTGTGATAAGTGTATCTGCTACTGTGAGACATTGAGACCTTATAGTGCAGTGTTGATTTCACGAGTTCTGACCAGTCCACCGGTGGATGAACCAAGTTAGCTCGCCGGCCGGCAGCCCACCAAGCGACCACGCACCCGTGAACGAGGTGCCTTCCTGCTTTCAAGTGAGGTCCCTGGATTAGCAAGGTACGTGGGCTTTATTTCTGCAAATAGATGTTGTGGGTATTGGTGTCTCAGAGGAATCGTCAACAGGGATTTAATTTTGCGTAATTTAAATTTTCTTTCACCGCCATATTGGTTGTCTTAAAACACCTCCCATTCTCAGATGAGGCTATTTACACGCCTCATCAAGTATAATAGTTATGAACTATTTATCTATACTTTAAGTACAATAAATGTATCTAAGTATGGTACTTAATAAGTAGTGTTATGTTGATATTGAGAGATTTTTTGAAAGAATTATCGCGGCCCTGGAACGCTAAAGGCAACTGAAAAAACACAGGTGGGTTTTACTCAGTGAAAGTCTCACACTCTTTCGCTCCATTCATAGCGGGAGAATCCATTAATTGATGATTTGCCACGAAAAAAAAACTTATATTGATTATTTATTTATTTTTATTTTTATCCTCACATCGGAACGCCTTGCAGCAATTACACCAATGAAGCACAATTAGTCCGGAATCTGCTACTTTCCAACATCGTGTGCACAGTGGAATGGTAGTCATCAAAGGAGCGGCGCGGCGGAGGGTCACATCGCTCGCTTACGCAGCATCAGGAAATTATATAATTAAGTGGTTAATTTGTTTTTTAGGATCTTCAACATTGCAAATATTAGAGTATTATGTGTGTCAAATTAATTCAATACCTCAGTTTAACACTACTCAAGTGCTACGACAGTCAGAGACAAACCCAACTTTCAATTAAATTATCTCTGGAACATTGTTTTGTTTCAAGCCTCTAGCTAACGAGTTCTGAAATTTGCTACAGCGCTATCAAAATGATGATTTCAATTTATCAAAAGAAGACATTTCAAATAACTGTCACACAAACAATATTTTCTTATTCTTGTAATTAACACATACGAAGAAACCTCATTAATCTAACTACCATAAACTAAATGTATTTATCAGAATGCGTGGCGTGGAGTGAAGTTTTTATATCGGCTCAATTAGCGAGCAATTAAACGTCTAAGTGGTTAGTTAATTAATGGGCGTTAAATAATTAAGATAAGGTGTATTCAGACTTGGTCTTAAAACAACTTTGTTACTTTGAATTTTCTTTGAACGGAACTGCATTTAACGCAAGTGAAAGCAAAAGTAAAAAGTAGGTACTCATTTTTAACCCTGAATTGGCACTAAATGCATGCTTGATATTTAATTTAATCAGAAATTCGTATAATCAGACGTTCGTAGGCACCCCATAGTCACCAAAGCTAGAATTGGTAAATAATAATAATGATAGTAATAGTTCTTTATTGTCAGGCAACTTAAGGCCCTTAAACGAAATACACAAACAATCTTACAAAATAATAACCTAATACATATCGAAAACTGTAACACAGCTTCTTATTCTCGTCTGCGCTCTTGTCTGTTTTTATTTATTTTCAATATTTGTTTGATAATAATTACATATATATCTACATATTAACTAAATTCACTCTTTTTATAGAGTCTATTCTATTTTCAGTTATCAATTATTTTGTCTTTCTTTCCACTTTAAAACTCGAAAGTACAATAATGGTAAACATTTTCGAGTCCAAAGCTTCAAGTACCTGACTACAAATGTTAACTAACTTTGCAACTGTAGGGGCCTAGCAGGGTCGAAGCCTACTGGGGCCAAGGGTCTGATTCTGAAAGGAAGACTCGGCTCTGGTACAAAAGGCAAGGAAGGAACAGGAGTGGGTTTTTAGTCAGTAAAAGTCTGACGCTATCTCCCGCCCCGCTCAAGAGCGGGGGTTGTCATAAGATGATATTCCCACCGGAAAAAAAAACAAACACACAATTTTCTATTCTAGAAAGGTCTCACTACACCTCAAAAGAAACGTTTAATTCAGTCCGGAGTTAGCTCAAAACGCACCAAACCTACAGAACTATGAACCCGACATTTTCATTACACTCACTAGATTTATTAACATGGAGGTCATCTAAGAAAATGAGACTGGCAAGCCAAGCTGGCAGAATGCTTGTGAAATGTAGAATTTCTATTTGGACCGTGCTTATTCGTACGTTGATTGCGATGCAAGCTAGCAACATAACAGTTTACTGTATACATTTAGTCTGTTGATATTCAGCGATCTTTTAGCGGGAAAATGGGTTGATGTTTGCATGCATTTAAAATGGCGGATCTGTCTAATGAATGAGTAGGGTTGTTTATGTGAGTGGTTTTATTATAGCTAGCCCATATGGTCCTACTGCTGGGCAAATGCCTCCCTCCATTCGCTTTCTTTTTCCAAGAAGACATCCAGGTCTTCCCACCATCTCTTTTGTGCTCTGCCACGGCCCCGTGTTGATGTGTCTGGGCACCAATCCTGTATTTTACAGGCCCACAACTCATTAGACATGCAGCGGATATATCTTGCCCAGTCCCATTTAAGTTAAGCAGCTTTTTGAGCCACAGTATGTGAGTGGTTTAAATGTTAACACACGCTTGAACTTGGTATGATGGATTTGGTCCGTTTGTACCAAGGTCGAGCGTGATTCAGCGTAATTAGTATTAGCACACGTGCGTACTTGGTTACACGGACTAAACTTACACTGAGTCACGCTATTACGGACCAAATCCGTCCTATCAAGTTCGACCGTGTGTTAACACTGTTATTAGTTTATAACAGTTATACTGATAGAATAATTAGTGCAACTCCTGCCGATTGTTTTATAAATAGAAATTCATCAAATCTCTCATACCGCTCTGACTGAAGTGAGAGGGAGTGTCAGATTTTTTTATTAACTAAAATCCACCTGTGCTCCTTCAATTACCCTTTGCATTTCAGGGCCGTGGTAACTTTTTCGTACAATCCAGCGGTCCTGGTGTTGCAGGTTCTGGTCTATAAAAATCTGACTATCTCGGACGTCCACGGGTAATGTGAAAGTGAAACACGGGGCCCTGGGACGAAGGAAAAGAAGAAACAGGAGTGGGTTTTAGTCAGTAATAGTGTGACACTATCTCCTACTCCGCCCAAGACCGGGATTTGTCATTAGATGATTTTCCCAACTAAAAAAAAAAACTCTCTTGGACGTATTTTGCATGACACACATATTACTGTTTCTACTTCATGATAGGTAACTGTATCGTTTAGAAATGCAATACTACATGATCAGAAATGTAAGTTAAGTACCATCTCCACCATTCAAATACCAGTATCATCGTAAAGATTTTCCTTTTGGACTATTTCACGGGCGCGCGGCGTTGTCTTCCCAACTTATTATTCGTTCCAAACAGAGGGTGCCTCAAACACACCACTTAGACACCAAACAAGGGTGTATTAAGTGTGAGTTAAAATTTAAATTGATTCCACCCTCCCTTGGGAGAAAATTCAAATAGTGCATGGTGTGATCTGAAGCGGGAAACACTGTGTTTGTGGGATTCTTTTTCTGTAAATTGGACGCTTCGGGGCGTTTACACACAAAAAGAATGGGGACTTAGAATGTGTGTATATGTGTGGGTGGCGGGACGTACAAATGGCGATGACACGGTTCATTTGTCTGGGGAGTTGGCAAGCTTGTGGCCAGAAACTATACAATATAGGGAGACAGTTATAGCTGTGTGCGTGCAGGGGTTAAAGCGAAAGGATTGGTATATATTTCCTCTTACAAAAGTTTTTGCTTTTTACTTAGAATTGTTTACCTACTACGTTTTACGCGTTACAGTAAAAACTGATCCTTGATTCAAGAAATAAATGAAATCATGGAGATAAATATATATGTAGGTATTCAATGTGAAGAGTTCAAGGTAAACACAATCATTCAATACAAGATAATGATAAACAATAATACAATTAATTAAAATAGCAACTTTACAAAAATAATATCCGCGGATGTATTGTGATGCAGTATTTTTGTTCAGGTTCAATATATATATATTTCAGGAGTCCACCATATTGAATTTAGAATGACGTCAAAGAGCTAAGCATGCATTATCATTAAACCTGAACATGTCTGCAAAATCTCAGCTCAATTGGTTATGGGTTTTGAAATTCGTTTGCAAAATTTTAGGCCTTACCATAACGAGTTGAAATGTCAAGCTTGCAGCAGAGAAAGATACACCCTAAATATAAAGCACCGTCCCTTTAACAGTTAAGCTTAGGTCGCCAAATGGATCAGCTCGTGTCGCCGTAATGACCGGTCCTGTACGTCTCGCATCCATCGGATTCCCACTAACCTCACCAGGTCATCGTCCATTTTGTGGGAAACCTTTCAACGCTGCGTCTTCCGGTACGTGGTCGCCATTCCACATATTTATTCGTGATGACATATCAGAAGGCTTAAATTCACTCAAAGGGCAATGGAAAGGGCTATGCTCGGAGTTTCCTTGCGTGATCGCGTCAGAAATGAAGATATCCGCAGGAGAACCAAGGTTACAGATATAGCCCGAAGAATCGCCAAACTTAAGGGGCAGTGGGCAGGGCACATTGCTCGCAGAACAGATCGGTCGATGGGGACGAAAGGTTCTGAAATATACAAATATTACAAGATAAATAAAAGCTTGCCAAAACAAAGCCACACAGAATATTTTTGAATACGGAACAACAAGATACCATTAAGTTCAAATCAGTTTAAAAAAGATTCCCCAACAGAAATACCGTCGATCTAATTAGCAATTCTTCAGTAATTCAAAGGAAAAAATTCAAATTTCTGTTGCGGATCGTTTACCGCTGTACACAAGGCTCGCGAGGCAGATGAGCTGTAATATCATGCAAATTTCCAACAGTTCAAGTAGGGAAGCGAAGAGGATGAGCACCGAGTTGACTCGATACAATGGTTTCTTGAAAGAATAAGTTGAAATCGAAAGAAACGAAGAAGTTGAATTGTTTTTTTATAAACTAGTGCTTGACTGGGATCCCACCTAATGGTAAGCAGTGCTGCAATCGTTGATGGTGAGGCGCTCTAAGGAGCCTATTCACTCTAGCCTTGAAGACGCCTAATTTTATAATTGGAGGATTACTTTTTTTCTAGCCTTTTCCCAAGTAGGTTTGAGTTGGTTTCGTGACTACCTGTCAGTCCTCCACAACCCAGTTACTAGGGCAACATGATACTCGTTGGATAGAACTTTCTGGTGTTTGACTCTCTGTAACAACTGTCAAAGATCAACGAATGACAATCGGGATCAAGGGCTTTATGTGCTTTTCGAAGCACGGGGTGTAAGCAACGTCTTAAACAAACTTACAAAAGTATATTATGAACTGAAAAAAACAGATTTTTATTTAAAAGACTCAAAAAGTAAGCAGGAGAAAAATATAAGTTTCCTCAACACGCCAAGTATTAACGAATTAATTCTAGTCTGAATTCATGAATTAAGCGATTCATTTAAATGTAACCTGGCTAGATTTTCAAGTCCTGATTTGATATTAGCATCCGAGTTGGCTCGATTTCGAAAACCGTATTTATACGATTCACTTCACTAAGTTTAAGTATGAAATTCGTTTTATTTTTTCCTTTCATTTTCTTAGGGTTTTGGGTCATGTCGTAAAAATGCTTTTACATTCGTCTCGCTTACAATGTTAACAAAGGCTCGACTATTTTCCAAGCAGAATGCTTAATTGACTGAGAATTTTGGTACATTATACTTTTAAAATGCGGACCCTAATGGCTCTAAACAGCCTGTAATAGAATATGAGGCCGATACTGTATTTTCTTTATGCAGTCATCTTTTATAGAGGTCGTATGAAAGACATTTTTTTTTGACGATGCGATGAACTTGTATTTTGAAAATAGTAGTATTTAAAAAGGAACTTGCTATTTTTAACGCAAATAAGAAAGCTCTAACAACAAACTAACAAAATGTCTCTCTTACAAAGTTGAATTTTAAGTTCAGCTAAGTCGTAAAACCAGACTGAGGTAGAAAATAAAAGCTTTGAATCAAACCATACTTTTGCATAATTAAAAAAACTACACTTGATTTGTATTAGGATCCAAAATCTACACACCAGAGATACCCCGGGCGTCGGGAACCGCAAGACGATTGCACCGTAAGCGCGGGCTTGTGGGGAGCAAAGGGTAGCTCGCCATCCGGCCATCCGATATAGACCAATCCCGAGTCGACGGCGCGTTGTTATTTAGTAATATATAATAATATAATATTCCACAACTAGCACACAACGCCGTCTAGTCTCAAGCTAAGCAGAACTTGTGTTATGAGTACTAGACAACTGATAAACATACATATATATTTCTAAATACATACATATTATAGATAAATTACACCCACACACCGAACAAAATAATTGTGCTCATCACACAAACATTTGTCCTGGGTGGGAATCGAACCCACGATCTCCGGCATAGCAGTCATGACCACTAACCACTAGACCAACAGGCCAGTCAAATCAAATCTACACGCGTCTCAAAGAGATGTCAGCAAAATTGACAGGGCCAACTAGAACCAATGCCTGTTAGGGCTACAGATAGATCGAAAAAGTTACCGTGGCGTTTGCAAAAAGCAACTGAAGGGACACTGCGTTTTAGTAAGTAAAAATCTGACTCTACCAGCTCCACGCAGAGCGACCCAAGTCATTTGACATTTTCCCACATAAAATAGGACCAAACTAAATCTATTTCTAACCTAAAAATATACGTGTTATAACCGTAAAACACACACATAAACACATTTGCCCTTTTTGAAAGACAGTGCCCGTCAGCCATCTGCCCAAATCAATCTTAAATATTGAATTTGCGTCGTAATCTGATGGAAACTTTTACGGGAAACGAGTTCTATTACATTTTAACGCAATTTGTATTGAATCTTTACCTTCCAGCGTGTAGGTGGTACTTCAAACTTATAAACAGGGGGTTTCAAAATTTAATTGCAGACGTGAGATGAGCGAGGTATTATAACTTGTACAGGTTATAAAATGTATTAATTTACAATATGAAAAATTTGTTGTAAAATTGTTCGCTTGGAATGCTTTTGGCTTTGTTCTAATGGTTGAGTGAAAATGGGAATTTATGCTGATTAAAATATTCGTATTATAATATATTAAAGTGAAAATTATATAAATATATTGAATATTGAAACAAGTTTACTTAGATATAACCAGATCACCAAGCTTTAGTCCACTTAAAGGTATTCGTTTAGTGGCAGAATTTTACCAGTGGGCCAGTCGGTGACTACTTACATAGTAAAATTTCATGACCTAGAAACGTTTCAAGCTCGAAAAGAAACCTGATATTGACTACTATGTTCTCAAAAAATTATCAACAGCGTATTATACCCGTGCATAACATAACGGTTTTAGTGACTGTATCATCCGCTAAGCATCCGCGCAGCATCCGCTAAGCATCCGCGTAGCAACCGCGTAGCTTTCATATTTTCTATAGGATTCCGTACATACTCTGATTGCTGATCACATCACTACTGGTTCCACCTTAATATATTAAAAACTTTTTAGGATTTACTTTCATACAACGTCATTTAAATGGCTTAGAACGGTTATCATAAGCGGTTGCAACCTGTTTTGGCCACGTGGCGTACCATGCACCAGCAAAATACTCTCGACGACAAACTGTCGACTTTCTGTACGTGTCACGCAAATGTATTGACTCAGTATAGATAAGATATGGAACAGTACGGAAACTACCTACAAATGTTCGTAACGGCACACTCACACAAACATATCTCTCTCCTAAGCGTTTCTCGGAGTCCTGTCAGTAGCGAATGCCGCTTAGGAGTCTCGCCGATGCGTATGTTTGTGTGAGTGAGCCGTTTCGAACATTTGTGGGTAGTTTCCGTACTGTTCCATATCTTATCTATACTGTGGTATTGGTCTGTGACGGAACGTTGTAATGTCTTATACTTTTCGATACAAAGAATACATACCTACCTATTTTTCTCAGACACGAAGCACGATCATCCTTCTTCATCGGACTCCTTTACTGTCGTAAGAATCTTCAAGTTTTGCTTTCAAAGTTATGTACCGAAAAAATACAAGCAATACATCCTGATTAAAAATTGAAGCATATTTCATACTTCGTTTATCGTATCTCATACATCATTTAAAAGCGATTTAACAATGGAAATCCTCGCGTCGATACTTTGACAGAGCACAGTATATTCGCCTGCATTATTCCCAGCTTACAGCTGTAATCCCAATTTTCAACGGTTGGCAACACTTTTTCGGGATTCGACGGCCCGTGATGGATTAAAAGCGAGTGTTGCAAACTTTGGCCCTTTTAGACGGAGTTCTGTTTTTAAGTGTACACCTTATTAATTAGTTAAACCCTTCGTTTTGTGATTCAAGTTTGAGGGGGATGTCTGATGTGCTTTTGTTATTTTGTGTAAGTTACATTTTTAAAAGATATAGGAGCAAAATGTTACAGACTAAGATTTTTTCCAGTCTTTTGGGTACTTGAAGGAACCAACAGAAGGAAGAGTTACTGTGGTTCCGGAACGCAAAGAACAACTGAAAGACACAGATGGGTTTCGCTCCACCTTAGAGTGGTAGAAGTCATTTCATGATTTCGCATATCAAAAAAAAGGGTCTGCTTCTAGTAATCTGAAGTAAACTAGCAAGTTGAACGATCGGTCAGGATTTAGGACCTTGTCAACTAACGGTCCAAGTTTAGTGGTTTAAACTTTATGCTGTGCGATGAACCAATACTGTAAGAAAATGAAAATGCCCTTACTAATTGGAGAGGTCTATATATTGCATTTATATTCTTCATCATTATTGATTGCCACAAAAAAACGTAGAGTGTATTTATTTATTTATTTAATCATAGGAGGACCAACAGCTATAACAAAAGAATAACAATAGTGTATGAGACATTGAGCCAATTACAGGCTCGCACAGGTAGAAACAGGTAAAGCAATAGAAAACTTACGATCACTAATAAGCACGATAAAAAAAGAACATAATTAAACATCCCAGTAAAATCAGCACTATGCACTTTTGAAAAAGTCCGCATTCAACTGAGTGCGTGCCGAATAGGTTTTAGTAGTAAACGGGTCAAAAGAGAACTCTTTACAAAGAACATTAAACAGTATGTACAGTTGTTACGCTCTTCTTCTTCTCAGTCGTACTCTCCTGGCGGAGTGGTCGTGGTCATGGATCGTCTGGTAGTTTGGTTGCAGCTTTTGCGAGACTTCTCCATCTCTCTCTATTTGTGGCATTGTGTGTGCATTCAATGAGGGAACACCTTAAAGATGATTCGATGAGGACTATCCATCTGGTAAGTAATCGACTGAGAGAACGTTGGCCTCTGTCAAAGCCGTCGCTAGTGTGAAAGTAGGAAATTATATTCTTTAGGCATGCTATTCCGAAATGGTCTACTCATCCATCATCACCATCGTGGTCATCAAAATCCGATCTGATGTTTGACCGTGAAGGAGATTCTATTTTTTTTAAAAAACTTTACCCCAAACTAGAAATTACTTCTGTGTCTAATCGTGGGTGCGTTCACAAAAATAATATAATAATAATAATATTCGACAACTATCACACAACGCCGTCTAGTCTTAAGCTAAGCAGAGCTTGTGTTATGAGTACTAAACAACTGATAAACATACTTATTTATTTCTAAATACATACATATTATTATAGATATAATACTAATTTCAAGTCGTTTGTGGTGCGGGTGCCGACTCACCATATAGAGACCTTCCTCAAAGGAGAGTTTTGGCCGAAGGGTGTCGTGTATCGACGATTTCGTGGAAGAATACCGACCTCGCAGCGGAACACGACGCCGTCACTTCGTGTGCAATAGTAATAATTGTTATAGTTTCTTTTATAATTATGTATTAGTTTATTATTTTGTAAGATTATTTGTGTATTTTTTCTATGGGCCTTAGTTGCCTGATAATAAAGGATTATTATTATTATTATTATTATTATAGATAAATTACACCAAGACACAGAGCAAATGATCGTGCTCATCACACAAACCTTTGTCCTGGGTGGGAATCGAACCCACGACCCCCGGCATAGCAGTCAGGGCCACTAGGCCAACAGGCCAGTCTAAGTAAAATGTTAATTCAGAAGACATCCAGACCCGGACCAATTATCTATATAGACTATACATCGAGATGCGGGAATCAGACTCTTGAGTTGTGACATGCAGCGCAGCAGTCAGTCACTCAAACAATACGCCAACCATGCCGTCAACATACACACACACACACACGTCAACACATACACAGTTACACACACAGAAACCAGCTTTTGACGTTCTTTATTCTTCTTTATTCTTTATTGTACATTATAACTACTTATAAAATATGTAGATAACAAAGTTCATGTACACTCGCCTATGTACTAGGTGAGTTTAACTCAAAGTTGAGTTTTCTTCCAGCAAACCAGGGTAGGATTCAGTGTACAATTTTAAAATGAGAAATAATACATAAATATACCTACATACATAAATACGAACATGCTTATAGAATGATAATAATGTAATAAGCAACACAAACTCTACCAGACAAAAGAACCTTCTTAAATAAGCCATTTGACTCAGTCCAACAGACCATTTTTCAGCTGCGGGCCATCAGATTACACAAACAACTTAACTATCCACAAAATTACATTCCGCAAGTCTGTATCCAAACTCAATCCATTCTTATTTTGCCTGTTTTGTTATCATAAATCTTTTGTTATCTTTCCGAACGTTTTCCATTAACATTTTTATTCGGTATTTTACATTGACGTGCGCGTTTGCGTTAATGTTTTGCTTCGATAACTTTTTCGAATTGTGATTTTGTTTTTTCAACCGATAAATGTTATCATCCAGTAACTGTTAAAATAAATTGCAGAAAATTAAGAAAATTAAAAATAAAACGAATTTTTTTTTCGGTGGTTTTTTTTTTAAGTAGCAGCCGAGACTAAATTTGTTGCCAGTATTAGGCAGTCAGCCCGACACCTACTAAAAAAAATAAATCTATTATTTTCTCAACATTTAACTTGCATTTGGGTGGTGGTGATTCGTATTCGTATTAAAAGCAATGGTGGACGATTGGTAACGGCCCCGACTTACGAGTCGTAGGTCGCGGGTTCAAACCCAGCCAGGCGCATAACTTTGTGTAATTTATTACATCACCACTGCTCTCAAAACGGTGAAGGAAAACATCGTGAGGAAACCGGCATGTCCTAGAACCAAAAATTCGAAGACATGTGACATTCACCAACCCGTACTGGGACCGCGTGGTAGATTACGGCCCATTCCTTTTCCAGAGAGAGGCGGCCTGAGTTCCAGCAGTGGGAACATTAAAATGCTGATTATGCTATGCTTATGCTTATTCGTATTCAGCTGAACACTGCCACCGTCTTACGCTGAAAACCAGGCTGTGGTCTCGGCGCATTATGCAGGGGGCCACGACTTTTAATACTGAGCGTTCGGTCGTTTAGCACGAATGTGACGCATAGTTTCCCTATATAATGTTTATGATTGTAAGCTAGTGTTAAGATTGCGTCATTTCGCGCAAATAAACTGTTTTTCTTTCTTTCTTCTTTCTAGGTTATATATGATCTAAACAACCCAATATTGGGATATCACCGCTCACCCAGACATCGCCACCTTAATAGTAGATAATAATAAGACTGAAACATAACTAGTGCATTGCTATACTTTAGTAACTACCTTTTATTTTTAAATTTTGAATTTAGTCAAATGGCTTTTTCCGCTTTGGGTGGAGCGAGCGAGAGTATTAGACTTTTACTGAATAAAATCCAAAGTGTTCCGTAATAAACCATTTAAAGATATTTTTGAATTATCAAGAAGTCAGTTAGTCAGTAAAAATGGCAAGAATTAAGAAGAAGCAAGTGCAAGAAACTCCATGTACACTTTTTTAAATCATATTATACATAGGTATATTACAAATATCTCGATTATATAATTTTTATCTCTCCTATTATGTGAGAACAAAGTAAAAACAAAGTAAAAAAAAAGATCAAAATAGAAAAAATCAAATAAGCCACTGGCAGTTAAGAAATAACCGGTCTCAACTGACAGCGTCCATTCACGGACATGACGTACTATACATATCAGCACCACTCAGCTCAACCATTTTGAACCTATTATCAATATTATTAATAACTGACCTGGCGAACTTCGTACCGCCTTAGTCAATGAATGTTGTGATAACTTTTAGCTAAACTGTCAAAGGATAACGCCATCTACTGGTATTACTAGAACCAGCATAATTCATTTAAAAATATCATTTTTATTTGAGATGGCGTTGATTCGGTTTTTTTTTCGTGTATTTTTCCACATTTTCTCGCCATTGAAACGTTCCCTGGACTATCACGAATATTTCAACAAAATTAGCCAAATCGATCAACCCGTTCTCGAGTCTTAGCGAGAGTAACGAACAGCGAGAGCAACGAACATTTTTATATATTTATATAGATAACCTATTAAAATTGTACCTTTTATTGTTATATAAGAAAAGCTGTCAAAAATCACCCCACACAATACCAATAGTCTAGATAATTTTCATAAAACCATTTTCGTTTACATATAGAGTTGTCTAAAGCGGCGGTTTTCTGGCAGCGTTGTCCCGCCAGACATCGTAATGGAGATAGGCTTGCGACCGCCGAGTGGGGCTTACCTCCACCTCACTTTATACCCAAAATGAAGCACCCGTTCACATACGTGGGTACTATATGTGCTGTGCGGAATGTTTTGTGCATTCTAACGCGAGTTTGGGCAGCTTATAATTATTGTAGTGAGTTCTAATTCGGAGTTTTTTACCATAATAACAAATCCTGCTCAATTTTGACTTCTAGTTCTTAAAATAGATTTAGCGCCGAACAACTGAGTTGTATAATTGAGGAATGTTTGATCAAAAGTCAATATTTTCTATTGTAATTAATTTTACAGAAAAAAAAACTAAAAACTTATTACAAGAGATAGGAAGAAACGGATTTCGAGATTTTAAGTGGTGGATTTCAGATGAAATTATAAGCTTTTGATCCAAATTCGATTTATTAAAGGGTTTTTTACCATAGAAATATTGATTTATGAAACAAACCGACTGAAATACAACCAATATTTTTCGTCACGCTCAAAAATATTTTTTTTCAAAAATGTAATTTATCTTTTTATTAACTCTTTAATTAAACCGCTTATATTTTTAGTGTCTGCCAGGTATTCGAACGTAAAGCTATACAAAACACATTTATTACAGAAAACTAAAGTTGGAGTAGTAGAAAATATGTCGTTGTTTGAGCCTGTCTATATATCACTATTGTACATGAAGTTTACACAAATATCAATAATAAAACTAAAATCCGATCAAAGATTCGGTTTCGGCCAAAAAACAGTCAATTATTTGGCACGACCGAAACTAACGTTTGTCAGCTGACAGTTGTGACAGCGACCTCAAAATTAACTGTCTCGCTCTCGTCTATATATGTACGAGTATGTTATCATTTTTGGGTAAACGTCGATTTATTTATTATTTTATTTACTATACGAAATAACTGTAGGTATAATTTTTTTAATCAGTTTTTTGCTACTGTCAGTTTCGGTTACGAATTTGGCTGCAAATCGTGTTTCAGTTCTTTTTTTTAATTGATATAACCTAGTGCTTGACTGCGATCCCACCTGATGGTAAGTAGTAATGTAATCGTAGATGGTGAGAAGCACTAATTTATTGAGAGCCTATTCACTCTAACCTTGAAGAGACCCAAATTATAATCGGACGGGAAAATCGCAGCAGGCAAATTATTCCAGGCGGAACGCTTGGTCCGGACCGTAGAGGTTTCAACAACGTGAGGGTGGATATTCGCCATTCGTTGGCTTGTTCGATAGTAGAAATAAGTTGGTCACTAAATAAAACCTGATCTTTCGTTAGGTTCAAGTTTTTTATTGATTACCGAAATAAAAGAAATAAAAACATATCCTAAAAATAAATAGTTGAAAGGTCACCGTTACCTACTACCTGCCTGAAATTTAATACCTAAAATAGATATCCAACAATTTTAGGTAAATACTACCTTCTTAGCATAATGTCTACAGTCCACAGACTAAAACGGTTGGGACTAAGTGAATGGATTAAATGTCATTGTGAAATCGAAACGTAATCCACCCGCACCGTTTTAACGTTATTGAAGTTCGAAGAGCTTTATATATCGAATGAAAAGGTTAATTCTTCAGTATA
Source organism: Mythimna pallens (assembly GCA_961205895.1). Taxonomy (NCBI): domain Eukaryota; kingdom Metazoa; phylum Arthropoda; class Insecta; order Lepidoptera; family Noctuidae; genus Mythimna; species Mythimna pallens. The sequence continues at coordinate 10,376,508 of OY540829.1, forward strand.
GCTCTTTGTTTCAGCTTACTAGTCCATGGTCTCAGTAGAAATAAATGTTGTTCTCAATTGATAAGGATTAGCAGTTATCCTCGGACTCAGGATCTAAATATAAAAGTGAAATACCATTCACTGATTAATCACGAAATCATCAAAACTATATAACACCTATAAACTTAAAATTTGGCAGGTAGGTTTCTTATAGGCTGTAGACATTCGCTAAGAATGAATTTTACGAAACTCTACCCCTAAGGGGGTTGGAAGTTTGTATGAAGAAACCAACTTTCATGCGGGCAAAGCCGCTAGCAAAAGCTAGTCTTTTATAGAACTAAAAGTTATTTTGATAATGAGAGTGAATTAAATTTTTGGTATTATTGTAAAATAGGAAATAAATTTCAAAACCCTGCAACGGGGTATCATAGTTCTCCACACGATTAGAGCATAAACTAAGAGACAACAATAACAAAATAGTCCGAAATCGGGTAGTTACCTGTCACAACACCTATCTGGTCGGAGCGCGAGCGTCTTCCCTTTTTAACGGAAGTTTGTGAGATTTTTTACACCCTGTACCGCATAACTCTGAACTGTTTTACTACCGGTTTTGCTACAAGACGTCCTAAAGGTACAGGTGTAGTGTGGGGTGTAAATTTGTTGTTTCTTAGATAAACCAATATAGATACCCTTACGTTTTATGTTAAGTTTGTACTTTTTTGTTAGAAAAATTCTGAAAATCAATTGCTGTCAAAATTATTGTACATCTCCATTTTTTGAGGTTACGAAATCATCAAACAACTTTTCCCGCTCTAGATGGAACGAGAGGGAGTGTCAGACTTTTACAGACCAAACCTAACTATGTTCCTTCAGTTGACCTTGCATTCAAGAGCTGCAGTAACTCTTCGAAATTGTCCCGCAGCTCTGGTTATAGGTCCCTTAATTCACTACACGGTAGGGTCTAACATAGTCATAATCATTTATTCATTAACAATAAATTGTATCTGAAATTACAAACATGTTAAATATTACAACAATACAAAAACATAAAAACAATAAAACATTGTATTTACTTCAACGATCATTAACAGTGTAAAGACACTTGTTCAATAGAAATCTTTAGATTTTTTTTTTAATGAGCTAGAGTATATTGCATTCTTTAAATTTAAAGGCAATTTATTAAATTATATAACCGATTGATATCTGGGACAGTCCTTCACTATATTTAAATTAGGTTTTATTTTGTAAAGTTTAATATCTTGTCTACGCGTGCCTTCTCTAATCTCTCGTTCTTCTGCAATCTCATATTCGTGTATATATTTGACCAAGAATGCAACGTGGCACAATTTACTGATTCTCACAATTATTACAAAATCATAATGGCTAATATTTATAACATGTAACTGAAATAATGTACACACCTTAGATAAAATCAAGTTAGAATCTTAATTTAATCACTGATTTGTTTTAATTTTTTTTTTTTTGAAGTCATTACTTATTCTAATTGTAGGCAAATATTATGGACATCGACGCACTACTACACTACTACTGGTAATACATCTGTGTTTGTATCTACGCATGCACAAACAAACACGTTAGTGACGCAATCAAGATTTATCAAGAATTTATAGAGACAACTTTAAAAAATTACCTTTTTTGAAAATAGCTGAAAAATATTATGTTATATATTGTATAACCAGATAAAACTTTATTTCTTATATTTTTTTAACGAAGATCAACTCTAGCATTTTATAAATAAACAATAAAATAACTGGCCAGACATAACCAGGTCAAAACAAATGGCTACCTATAAATCTAATTTCAAAATCCTGAAAGCTGCACAAAAACAGATAATACAAAGCAAGCAACCTCCTTTCCATCTGACCATTAGGGGCCAGCAAAACGGCTAATATACATAACTATAGTACTTAGGTACCAATGATAAAAACCCGTATAACAATAGCAGAAACCACATAAGAATGGTCTCTCTCATACAATTGTACTGCGTTAATTTTTTGTGTAGCACAGAAGGCTTTTAGGGGACATTGATTAATAGTCGAAAGAGGCACATGTATCTCACTTTTTATTACACGACCAGTGTTACAACATCTCCCCTGCCTCTCTTATCCTTAAAACTTTGTATAGGATGGGGGAATTGTGAACTATGATCACAGTTCCGATTAGGTTGGGCAACGAGGTGTTTTCAAAAGTGCGTTCTGTACGCCAGGAGAGCTCTAAAGGAAATCGCTTGTGTCATTGCCACATTATTAGTATTAAAGGCTTTTTGGTAGATAGCGTGGTGTGTGGTTTATATTTATTTCATTTTCTGTGTATATTGAACTTCTTTCTACTCCGCTGCGCTGCAAAGAACGCATATCTTTTTTTATGTTTTTTTTTGTGTCTTCTGAGATATTTTTTTTTTTGTTTTTATTTTTTTTTGCCAGACTACACAATATGTTTGTTTAGTTTAGGATATAACTAAACTAGCTTATGTCTGCGGTTACGCCCGTGTTAAAGTAGAAATTATATAGCCTTATGTCACTCAGGGATAAAGTAGCACTCTATTGGTAAAAGATTTTTTAAAATCGGTCGAATACTTTTTGAGTTTATGCATTACAAGCAAAAATACAAATCTTTTCTCTTTATGATATTATTAGTATATTATAATAATAGAATAATATGCATATATATAATATCTATGTATAATCTAGTATATAATTTTAATCTAAATTTAATACTTTATTAATTTACAGCACACAGCAGACTACCCCTTTTTTATTACAAGTAGTTACAGTACATCTTAAGGTTGTAAGTTGGTGTAAAAAGTTTTGTTACTATTTTGGTGTAATATTCTATCCCATAGATTATTCATTAGTTCATTGTTAGATTGTAATAAGATCAGGTAGTAAATGACTCCCACTTTGGGTAGAGCGAGAGGGAGTGTCAGACTTTTACTGACTAAAACCCACCTGTGTTCCTTCAGTTGCTCTTTGCGTTCCAGGATGACGATGAACGAATTTTCAAAATTTTGATTGCATCTGATTCCTTAATTTATGATCAGTGTCAACACTTCATAAATTGTCTCACTTCTGACCTCCTCACCTCTTCCCATACATGAAATAAAGATCACGTTATGTATGACTATACAAAAGACTACATAAATTAAATTGGGTAATCGACATCCGTATTGTAAGTACCTGCATCAAATTCTTAGATGAAAATGCTATGAAGTTTTCGGTTTTGTACAAATTTATCTATTTAAATAAAAGGAGAAACTGACTGACAAATCAACGCACAGCCGAAACTACTGAGCCTAGGAACGTGAAATTTTGCACAAGACTTCCTATTATAAGGTAGGCGAGCCATTAAGGGAGGATTTTCCAAAATTCTCACCCTAAGGGGATGAAACGGGGGTGCAAAGTTTGTATAGAGAAACCTATTTTCACGCGGGCGAAGCAGCTGGCAGAAGCTAGTCTTCGTATAAGTCGAGAACATTAGTGCGTGTCCCTTTAACAGCCAAAATGTTTTCAAAATACACTTTTTATTTCGATAAAAAGATTCAAAGCTTTTATCGTAAGGGCCCAATCTACTTATTGTGCCCACAAAAATATTTAAGACTAATGGCCTAAACACAACCCAAACAGAAAAATAAAAGTATTAAATGGTGGAAAACATTTCATTAAGAAAAAAGAAAAACAGTTAATGGTGTGATGTGAAAACGTTGAGATATTAAACCTGAAACAGATTTAGGTTACGTCACTTTAAAATGGGTGAAATGTAGGTACTTTATTTTCCTATTTTTTGTTTTTTTAGTACCGTTTTCATATTTTAGAAATAAGCGTTTACGGGTTGATTATTCAATTAAGTGTCTTTTATTTGAAGAACAAAATGATTATCTAAACAATAGCTGTTAATTTGCCATTTTTAATCGTAGGTAAAATAATCAGCACTTATTCAGAATCTGCTTCTAGAACTCAGTTCTTTTTAACTACTCAGGTACAAGCGTCTGTCTAGTTTAGAAATCAGGGTTTAATTTTTTTTAAATTTTATTCTTGGTTTGTGCACCTTAAAACTTATTTAAAGATAACAATTATTATTATTATAAAAGTTTTAGGATTTGGAAGTTGAATGCCTAAAAAACCTGAGTAAGGCCAAAAAATCAGATGCATAAAAAATTCTGGTGCCACAATATCTTTGTGTCATGTGAGATAAGAGTACCTACCTATAAAAAAACGATAAAATTCAGAACATGCAATATTTTCATACCAGCATCATGTCCCGTGGCGTAAGCTACACTTACACTTATTCGGTTACTTTCCCCGGGCATTAAAAGCCGCAGATAAGCTGAGTTGCTGTCAACTGGTAACATCGTTAATTTCTAGGGAACTCCGGTTTTTATGCGTAATTTTTCCCCGGGAAATATATTGCTCTCACCGCCGACATGTGACACAATGTACGCATTTATCTTTGCTAGAGCAATAAAAATTATGCTCCGTTGATTTTCTCTGGGCAATTAATTAAGTGCTTAAGGTTTAGTACTTGAACTTAGTTTCGTTTTTGTTAGTTTTTCTTTTATTTCTTTTAGTGAGTATTAGGGGAAGGTTGTTAGTTTTATTTGTTTTGTTATATTGTAATAGATTCTTCGGTACATAAAATACGTATTGGCGTTAGTAGTAGTCTCGATATTAGTTTTTTTACTGTATAACTACTTTTACTACTTTACTAACTTCTTTCAGCGGTTTTGTTTACGTGAATGTCAGTTATTGCATACACGAAAGTCGAAATCGGAACCAGATAAAAAATAGCTTATATCATTCTTTAAGTTTCAAGTCAATCGGTTTCGTAGTTTAACCCCGAAAAAGTAACATACAGACTTACTTTCACATTTATAATATTAAGTATAGATTAATTCTTATCGCAAGGTTTTGGTACGCTCTGTTTCAAGATATTAACTAGATACCAAAAAGCTTTTATATTTGAAACATTGTCCTGAAAGTTTCCGATTCAATTCGCAGAAAAGAGATATTTCTATGAAAGTATTGAAAACCTTTGAAAAAGAGTAAGCCTTAAAGCTAAAACACTTCTCACCCACCATGAACTAAAGAGACAGCTGTTCCATTTTCGAATCCTGGCTACCTGATACCTAACATATGAAGGTTCCCTTAACATGTCCACAGCTTAAGGTACAGATGCGCGCGTCTGTTGCCTCCCGAAGTCCCGAGCTGTCCCGAAGGTATCCCTCCCCTCAGTACCGTTTCAACTGCTAGGGAGGGTGCACGCGTTTAGGCGGAAAAGCCGCCCACGGAAAATTCGTAAAGCCGGTAAAAAAAATCTAGTGCTGTGTTGTGGGACAACATTGTGATTGAACTTGTTGTGTTTTAAATGGATCTATTGGATTGGTGTAAGTATTTTTATTCTAGTTTGTTTTGTTATATGTATTTTTTCAGAAGTGCATTTCCGGTATCAATTTATTTTATACGCCGTCTGCAATCAGATCTGTTAATGATGAATCTAATGGATTCAGGAACTAGTATTTCTTAATAGAAAATGTATTTTTAACAATTGAAGAAAGAGCAGTTCCAATAAGAAATTAAAGTACGAGTAAATAAAAAATTAAACATTCTAGTTGGATGAAATAAAAAAAAAAACAAATATTCACCTTGTCTAAAAGTAATATACTCTGTCCCAGTAAAGAAACCTCATTAACCAGTATAAATAAACGAACCTGCATTTTATTGCTTGTACAAACAATAATTACAAAGTTTCGCGTGGCTGCGACGAATAAAGGCGTAAAGCTTAGCGTGATAATATTTGAGATTGGACAGTAAAATATAATTTACAGGTCACTAATATAATTGTTACTATGATTAGCTAAATTTGTGTATTCACATTATATTATTATTATTTTCTGTTAATCTTTGTGACTGTTTTCGATAGTCTAATAGATAATTTTGTAAACTGTCCAGCGATGAATTTGATGAATAATAAAATAGATACAGTCAAATTCTACATATCTTATTAGGTTTTCTTAAACCAACCAAATAAAAGGTTATAAAAAAATTAAACCACAATCTATTTTTTTTTACACAAATATTCAAAGATTCAAAAGCATTTATTTCAAATAAACCATTTCCAGGCACTTTTGAAATGTCAAGGAGTCAGTCAGAAAAAAAAAGATGCTAATTGCACATTCCAAAGCGTAGATCTCTATGGAGAAGAATGTGCATGAAACGCCATGGACACTCTTTTCAACCATGTTTTGTAATTACAGATACCTCTGTTACATGTTTCTTGTCGCTATCACGTGAGAACAATGTAAATAAGGTAAAAATAAAACGAAATATACAAAATATACCTAATGCAACTTCAAAATAAGTTGCAAAAATCTAAACTAACACTTTCTTTTTATACCTAATGCAGTTGCAGCTATAAACTACTTGTTTTTTTAATCTAATTTAGTAATGAACAGAGTTCGCAGACGATTCACTGAACTTAATTCGAAAGGGTGCAACTCTGTAATTAAATAATTTCTACAACATGTTTGTAAAAAAAAATCATTTAAAAAATCGAACACAATATTATAACGGCTAAAAACATCGACCTCACACGACTTACACCGAAATGTCTTTTGTAAATTAAAATAATAATAATAAAAAAAACTTCAAAATTAAAATAAAAAGCCACAAAACTGTACCTCACGCACAACCCAACATTTACCTCTTCGTGAACACAAAAGCTAAGGTCATTGCCAAACAAAAATAACCCTCGGAGATCCGACTCACGATTATTCAAATATTATTCTTAGACCCTATCTGTTTCACTTGTACCAACAACTTCCAACACGAATTTTAAAAAGACTAACAAACATGTTAACCTCCTTTTTTTTAAAGTCGGTTATAAATAACTGAGACGCCTGCGAACAAGACAGTACCGGACATAGACCATCAGGAATAAAGTCATTTAAATCTATTGTCATCTTTGGTGTATCACTGAAGAAAACAACAAGGAAATATCGTTCGAAAATCTCTTGCCAATCAAAAATCAGCCTTATTGCGTTTATATTTGAGATGGTTGGTAAAAAAATTGACCGTGTCATGAGAGTTGTTATAATACAAAGAGATAGCGATAAAACAGATAGCGGGACACAAAAGGCTATAACAAAAGATATTATTGCGTATAAATATAGGAGTCTATGTATAATACATTGTGTATTGTACAATAACGCCTTCTTGGTTATTATTATCCAATTCCTGATGGCCTTTTACCAATTAAATGTACGAAATATGATATTCAGATATTTCCTGACAAATGGAAATGTATTTTTTATTTACGTTTTGTTGCTTAGATCCTTTGCTTTTGTTTCCTTCTGTCTTCATTATAACTATAACTAGCTTCAGTCAGCGGCTTCGCTCGCTTGAAAGTTGATATCTCCATGCAAACTTTGGACCCCATCTCATCCCCTTAGGGGGTGAATTTTGGGAAATCCTTTATTAGTGCTCGCTTACGTCATTAAAGGAACTCTTGTGCAAAATTTCAAACTCCTAGTCCCAGTAGTTTCGGCTGTACGTTGATATGTCAGTCAGTTTTTCTTTTTATATATATAAAACTTTCAGATGTTTTAAAAAAGTACTTACCTACTTAGTTATCTACTTTAAGAAAGTAAATGGAACATGTTCTTAAAATATATTCAGTGACAATATTATAATAAAAACTAGTTACCCGCAGGGGAAACAAATCTTTGAAATTCACGGCTTTTCTATATTAAAATAGTTATGCATTTAATATATTCTTATACCTTCCTCATGAATCACTTTGTCTGTTATTGGAGACTACAGTCACAACAAAACAGTTTAGTAGTTTTTAGTATATCGCGAACATATACACTGACACGGTGTTGGACTTTGTTTTGTAATATGTATAAGAATTTTTTTATTATGGATAGGCTCCCGTTTGAACGGTCACATCATCGCTTACCAGGTTAGAACTATCTAACCCGACCGACGATGAAGCACATTTGCCTAGAAGTAACTTTTCACTCTTTTCTTGAAGAACCCTAGGCATATGCCTAGGGGTCTTCAAGAAAAGAAACAAAACAAATAAATGTAGCGCTACCCGACATATTATCCTTTAAAACTATTAAACACTTATTTGAACAAATGACCGTTTCAATTTAACCTAAATGAAGGGACAATATATAACTTTTTATCATCTTTCACATCAAGCGGGTATCTATTACGAAATTGCGATTTGATAAATCGCCAAACATTATTATGGGCGGCGAAAGAAATGGACTCGCTCAACTTGAAACAATACTGAATATCTCCTATTATTTCAACAAAAAAGAACTTTATGCCATTAAAATAAAGTCCATATTCAGTTAAAGGTAGTTGGACCATGTAAAATAAATATTATGAAAGTAATAGGAAAACATAATGCTACGGATACAGTGATGAAAGCAGGGTCTCTTTAGTAAATTGACTGAAGGTTGAATATAAGGAGACGGCCCTGACGTTAGCAAAAGAATAGAATAAAGGTTTCAACATTCAACTTTTGAAATATCCAATGAATCTTACTTCGGAAGAAGGTCAAAGTTTTGAAAGTAAGTACCTTTTATGGAAACGCGAAAGTTTGAGCCAAATATAAGTTTAACAAAACATTGATATAGGTAGCGGCTATTTTTCTAAAAATATTCCTAAGGAAACCTTTACGTAATCTGTACGAGTTTTGCCCTTTATTGTGTAAGTGCTCCGCTGAAAGGTAAATGGTTGGTTGTCTTAAATTAACTTTCAGAAAAATGGAGCCGTTTCCTTATATCTATTTCTTTCGTACTCTCTCTGATTGTGAGTCTTATTTTTCTTGGAAACCAGCTTGAATATTCATCCAGCTCTGTTTCATTAGATTGGACAGTAATACTACCAGGAAAACAGGTGAAAATGTTTATGTATTTTTTTCTAACACTGCTTTTTTGGTAACATTGCCAATATTTCGTCGTCTTGAAAAAGATTGGATATCGTTTAGGATATTTTGGTAATTCTACACACAATGTATTTTACTTTAGACCAGAGATATCACTTTATCATTATCATCATAATTTCAGCCAAAAGATGTCCATTGCTGGACATAATAAACATACATAGACATTTCTGAAGCATATTAAACTTTGAGTGCTGTGTACAGCAATAATTGGACTTCAAATTTATGTACTGTATGTTATTTTTAAATGTGCAGATTGTCTTAATCTGTAGTCTGTCACTGTACTTATTAAAATAAAATAAAATAAGCCTCTACCATGTGTCGTCGACGGCGCGTACTGTTCCACGCGCGCCTCAAGGAGATGTCAGCAACTGTAGGGGCCCAGCAGGGTCGAAGCATACTGGGGCCATGAGTGATGCAAAAAAGATCCCCCGGGCCCTGGAAAAATGGCAAGAAGGAACAGGAGTGGGTTTTTAATTAGTAAAAGTCTGACACAATCTCCCGCTCCGCCCAAGTGCGCGGAATATCATTAGATGATTTTCCGACCCGAGAAAAAAAAAACCACAACGAGAAGTCTTGTGCATCTCGCATCCATCGCATTTCCGCGACTCTCACAATTCCATCGATATCATTTAGATCTATTTAACTCCGTCATATTAGATTTGCGTCAGATTAAGAACATGACATTGTCTCTAACCACTTTTACTTCGAGGTTGCTTTGGAGGAGGAAAATCACCAAACAATTTCTCCCGATCTGGGTGGAGCGACAGGGAGTGTAAGACTTTTACTGACTATAACCCACCTGTGATCCTTCAGTTGCCCTTTACGTTCCAGATCACGGTAACTTTCTCAAATAATCTCGCAGTTTCCGGCCCTCTAAGCCGATATTTCATTATGAAATATCTGGCACAAATCTGTCCAAAACATTTTCAGAGGAAATATCCTTTTATGCCAACAAAAAAAAAAAAACTCAGAGAATACAAAACAAATTACTATCCCACGCAAAAATCCATCTTCGAAATCCTTTCTAAGATAACTAAAATATCCATTGCCAAGCGTGCTACTAAATCATAAGCAGCGTTTTCTTTGCTATAGAAAACGGGATAGCGTGCAGCACCCCTAGTCTTTGGACACGCGATACCAAAATTTCCTCCTACCCATATTACGTAGCAAGTTTTCTCACGGTGGTATATATATGACGCGGTTGAATTATGGCGTTTGTTAGAACTTAGAAGTTTCGTAATTAATTGGTTGGTCATCTTAGTTGTTAGAGAAGTTTTGTGAGTTAACGAGGAGGTACTGTTAGTCTTTTGTTGATCGTTTTTACGATCCTGGCTGGTAGGTGTTTGGAAATGTATACAATAAAATAAAAAAGTACTCCTACTTACTCTACTACTCTTCATGATGAAGCACGAACAAAATGTCTCAAGAGTTATCACAGCATTAATTACCCCTTAGTTTCTTTCGGTGTTTCTTCTCAGGGTAGTCAGCTAGGAAACACCGGCTTCATCATCATCATCATCATTTCAGCCGAAAGACGTCCACTGCTGGACATAGGCCTCCCCCAAGTGTCGCCACAATGAACGGTCCTGTGCATCTCGCATCCATCGGACTCCCGCAACCGTTACCAAGTCATCGGTCCACCTTGTAGGAGGCCTTCCAACGCTACGTCTTCCGGTACGTGGCCGCCATTCCAGAACCTTTCGGCCCCAACGGCCATCTGTTCTGCGAGCAATGTGCCCTGCCCATTGCCACTTTAGTTTGGCGATTCTTCGTGCTATGTCGGTAACCTTGGTTCTCTTACGGATATCCTCATTCCTGATTCGATCACGCAAGGAAACTCCGAGCATAGCCCTGTCCATTGCCCTTTGGGTGACTTTAAGTCTTCTGATGAGGCCCATTGTAAGCGACCACGTTTCGGAGCCATATGTCATCACTGGCAACACGCACTGGTCATAGACTTTCGTCTTGAGACACTGTGGTATATTGGACGAGAAGATACCGCGCAGCCTCCCGAACGCTGCCCAGCCGAGTCGGATTCGACGATTGATCTCTTTCTCGAAGTTAGACCTTCCTATCTGGATCGTCTGTCCCAGGTAAACGTAGTCGTCTACAACTTCGAGTGTAGAGTCCCCGATCTTGATAGGAGTGGGTGCTACATGGCTGTTTACCATGACTTTGGTTTTGTCCATGTTCATTTTAAGTCCCACTCTTTCGGAAGCTCTACTGAGGTCACCAAGCATTGTACTGAGCTCCTCCGTAGTCTCAGCCATGACTACTATGTCGTCGGCAAATCGAAGGTGAGTGATGTACTCGCCATTGACATTAATGCCTAGCCCTTTCCATTCCAAAACCTTAAAGACATCCTCCATTGCCGCCGTGAACAGTTTCGGAGAAATAACGTCTCCCTGCCTCCCTGCCTCACGCCCCGCTGCAAGAGGATAGGTTTCGAGGTCTGCCGGCACCGGCTTCATCTAGTTTAAATTGACAAAAAAATTGACGTGCAAAAATGTTTTTAAAAAACCTATTTGCAATATAAATATCATTTATCATTTTATTTATCGTCGGTGGCAATCTGTGCTATTGCTATTTTAAATCTTACTACACATGTTTTTTTATGGGTGACTTCTTACAGGTCACCCTATAAAGCTTACTCAGACTTAGGTACCTATGCTGGCTCTAGACAGGACATGAAAAATCTAAAAATATCTTCTCTATTTACCTCGGCTTACCTCGTATTAACTTAACTATTAATTATTAAAAATAGTTATACAGATCCTGCCCGTATTCATAAAACAATACATTATGTATACTAATTTTCGGCCTTTCTACTATTCTATACGTTTATACATATTATATTACACCTAAACCTTCCTCATGAATCACTTTGTCTATTGGTGAATCTGCATGAGAATCCGTTCTGTTTTTGAGTTTAACGCGAACAAACAGACTGATATTCAAGATGGGGACTTTGTTTAATAATAATGGTCCCAACAGACAATGTCCTGTCCAAAAGATGGCTTTTAGTCAGACAAAAAATTGAGAACCCGATTGCAGCGCCATCTACCGGGTTTAATTTCATTTTCGAATCACACAGAGACCCATCTAAATATACACACTTTCATCCAAATCGGTGAAGTGGTTTAGGAGGAGTTAGGTGACAAACACACGGACAGAAAAAATATACATGTACACATAGAGTAAGGATAATACATACAGTAAGGATTCTAAATTCAAAATGACTAAATTACATACATCATATTTCATTACCCGTCCCTAGCATCCACCCGAACTGCCAGGTACAGTTCTAATTGGACCGTACATCAAATCGTTTATCACAAAACTTTTCTTGTGTACTTACGTACGGCGACATAAATAGGGGCCATAGATTGGACGACGTGTTAATTTGGCCTGTCATGCGATGAGTAACAACAATGTACAGATTGTGAGGGTCGTCAGACCTCACAGAGGTATAAGAGGTACGTCACTCTCTTCACAAAAGGTACGCACGTAATTACGTTTTGCGTGTAAAAGAAAAAAGATGGTCGCCTAATCACTTTTGGATGTATTTCTTTTGCGAAGTCTGATTGATGGCGTGTTCTTTTTTTTGTGTGTGGGGATGGTTTAATTACTTAATCGTGGATTTGGATTGTGTCTGTCTTGTATATTCTGTTCAAGAATTTGTTAGAAGCTTGCGATATAACAAAGCATTTTTAAAGTTCTGCAATGTAATAATAGAAAACTTGTTATTTCCTATTTTATTGTATATTACATCTTATTTGGCACAGATTAACTTTTTTTTCTATTACATAAAGATAAAATCTAAATCAAACTTATAACCTTTTAAAATTGTTTTTTTTTTAATATTACGATATGCTCGCGTTTGACCACCTACGTCATCTGACGGTAGGCGATGATGTGGTCGACGATAGAGCACGCTTGCCTAGAAGTAACCTTATCATTCTAGACTAAAAATGCGGATAAGCAGACTCTGGCAAGGAATTACACTCCAATTAATGTTATCCTTTATTATCGGATCGATGATAATACCCTCTGAAATAAATCCAAGAAGTCAACCCTTCAACAAATCAATTCACAAAATTAAGTCGTGAAATTCCCCGCCATAAAATAGCTTAATTGTCAAAAGCCAACAACATAAAACATACAAAATGCATTTACAAAAGGTCAAGGCAACGCCAAACTAAACGTGAACGCGCCAATTAGATTAGCCTGAACGCCCGACGCCCGTAAATTGTTGAGAAGGGGTGTCTATCGAATTGTCCGTCCCTGTCTTTTCCCTAGACAGGGAGAGGGACCCAGCTAGGGTAATTAGGCTAGGGCTGTGGTCAGGTTTACGAGTTTACTCAGTCGCTCGCCTCTATTACTGAAAATATTTACGTAAATTATCCTTAATTGCTTTTAATTGCTTCAAGGAGTTAAGCTTTTCATTTTTATGCGTTTTTGTTTGTAAGTTAGTATTGTCAGTTTTTTAAATGTGGTGTGTTTTTTTATATGATATAAAACAGTACTTGACTACGATCCCACCTGATGGTAAGCAGTGAACCAATCGTTGACGGTGAATCGCACTAGTTTATTAAGAGCCACAGTCTAGCCTTGAAGATACCTAAATTATAATCGGACGGGAAGACCGCAGCAGGCAAATTGTTTCAATCCTTCAATATACGCGGTATGTGTTATCCTCATATAGGTTCTTTCTGATTACTATAATAAGTTCTGCACGTCTTCCTCCTATGCAATTTCAATAAATAAGAAAAAAATTGTTCTAAAAAGAACTGAGTTGCACTAAACACTAATAAAATTGGCCATAAATCCATCATGATTCTCTAAAAAGGCTTTATTTAAATCCATTGTCTCTAACAGTAATGCATAAATCACGTCCAATGTATTCCAAAGCCTCTCTACTGCTCCAAAACCTTTGCGAAAAGGAACAATAGAACCTTATCTTACAAATAATTCGTTCCGTGTCGCGGTAAAAATATTTTGTCCACTTTAGTCCACTAGCAAACCATTGTAAACACATTTAACACCCATGATGCATTTTTGGGAATCGTACGCACAACAATGGGTCAATAATTATGTTACCAAGTGTAATAATGCAACATTGTAAACGGCTATTGTTTACACAGAAGCGGTTACAGTCGGCCATCATGATTTAAAATTTTGTGTACCCGTTTACTTGATTAGGGGATAAGACACCTTATTGTGTAGCAGTAGAGTGTACTGTTGATTGATTGCTGACAGATGTATTTGCATTCAGACGCGTGTACGGGACCCCTGTGATTTATATTCGTCTTTTGTTTTTGGCTGTTTAGCTAGCATCAGTATCAATGGCAGAGTGTCTCGGAAGGTCGTTATTCTTGCATTGTACCAACACTATTGTCTCCAAAACGACATCGTTAGGGACTGCGGCGGGTGGTCGTGTCCATTGAAATTCTATTGGCGTAATGATAAATCGTCTGTTATTAGAATCCATTCATTTAATTATTTCGATTACAACAGGTGACATTTTTATGTTAATCGAACCATTTCTTATCAGTTCCTAAGCGGTAACGTACGCTTTATGCCTTTAAAGCGTTTTGAAAATTGAATTATGAATGCAGGCAGCGAAGCGAAAGAAACGTTTACATCGATAAAAATTGAAATAGTTCCATTCAATAATCGAACATTATAAATTTTATCGATTCGACTTCGAAAAAGGCTCCATTCATATTTTTTTTTTTACAGAATTAAGTGTCAACGTTGATATATCACACTAAAGACAACAAAGGGAATTCACGTCCGTTTGTCAAAATAAAACGACACCGACCTACGCGTAACATAGGGACATCACACATCAAAAAACTCCATACATGGCTAAAATAAATCACCAGCGTATCAGTATATATAAGTAATATAAGAAGGTCTATTTTACTCTACGTATCTGGAAAACAACCAGACAAAAGCGAGCTGAACCCGCGCGCGAAGGGTTCCGTACCATTATCTACTTATACAACATTAGACACTATATTATAACCACTATTAATATCGAGAAAAAAATGGCAAAAAAAAACCACGTTTGTTGAATGGGAGCCGCGCTTTAATAATTTTTTTTTCTGTTTTTAGTTGTTGCCATAGCAGCAATCGAAATACATCATCTGTGACAACGTCAACTGTCTACTTATCACGGTTCCAGTGGAGCCATAGCAATAAGGTCCCATTTTTACCCGTTGGATGCTCCTCCTTGCGTCGTATGACTTAATGCTGAAGGTCGTAACCTCCCTGCCTCATCACTTTCATAGTCCTATGTGGACCATTGTATGTCGGCCATGGCGGACTACTAACTACTGCTAACTATAAAGAGGTAAAGTTTTTTTTTTTGTTTTTCCTCGTACGATATTCTTCCACCTGTTTCTGTCTCTGGTGGTGTGAAGGCATTGTAAACCGTAAAGTCAAGAGCGGTGCGGATCTGGTCGGACCAACGTATACGGCCTTTTCCCACCCTTTGGATACGGAACCCTAAAAAAGTATGTTATTGTTAGAAACATATAGTTGTGATCGATCCTAAAGCTTATTACAAAACCGATGCCGTATTGTTGCCCGGAGACGGGTGATCTGTGATGTCGTCTATTGTCCGTGGTCGGTGTTGAACAATAAGTGACCATCGAGAATAGACTCTTTGTCGATGGCAGCTGTGTTTTTATAGAGGATGTCTATTGGCCCGAAATGAGGTATGCGCTTTGATATAGAGTATAGAATATTGATAGTAAATCTAAAATTGGTGTTGGTTGGGTTTTAGAGTTTTTGAGATGTCGAACTTTTGTGTCTTGTTTTATGGTGTGCATAAAAATTGTCTTATCATATATTATGTAGTAAAGAGACATCTGTACAATGATAACTTTATCTACAGAGACTTTATCTAGAGAGATACTGTAATACAATTTTACACTTTTGTTGTGGTGGGAAGTGGATCAAATAACTTCTCTCGCTCTGGGTGGAGCGAGAGGACGGGTCAGATTTTTATTGACTAAAATTTACCTATGGTCCTTCAGTTACTATTTTCATTTCAGAGTAATGGTAACTCTGTAGAACATTCCTGCAATCCTAGCAGGTATCAGCCCTACTAAGCCCCTTCAGTTTTGTTGTTATCTCTTTGAAGCGCGTGTGAAACGTAACGTACCATCTTTTCGGCCGGACGGCGAACTACCTACTGTTCGTCGTCCGTAAACTCGCACTTACAGTGTCTGTGAATCACCTTGCGACTCCAGACGCCCGAGGATACACGACACTCAAATTTTCGGTTGTGGTCAAAGCAGTACCGTCTGCCGTCAACCATCAAATTTAAATCACCTACTATAACTACACATAATTTCCTCATACGACGAAAAATAATGACCAGCCCTCTGTCTCAAAAACATGAGCCAAATAGCCTCTCGAGCTTAACGAAGCACGTAAGAGACAGAGTTAAAGGCGAGTGAATGTAAAATTGTACAGACAGAATTAAAACGGGCAAGTGAAGTGCCCACTAAAAGATTTCACGGGCATTCATAGTTAAGGCGTATAGCCCCTTGAACATCTAGCCGGAGTTAAATGCACCCATTCTCGTACAGCCGCCTGCGCCCGTATAGAGCCCCGCTGATCTTTGAAACCATTTTCTTTGCGAAATATTTATTGATTTACGTATGACGTTCTGAAGAACACTTACCCAGCATTTTTTTTTGTGTAAACATAATATTTCTAAAGATCTAGAACCTTTTGAAAGGAGTGGGAAAACAAGCGAAAAACTATAATGTTGCAAAATTTTTTTTTTTTTCTTAAAAGTATTAGTCATATGAAAAAATCATAAGTTGATAATGTTGCAGAATCTATAATAAATACATTTTTTTTTTCAAATCTCCCAGCCATTACCAAGGCTTCAGAAAGTCACTGTTTTTTGGCACTAAACGGGAGTTAGGGCCTTAACACCAGTCATTTAATGAGTTGGTAGTGAAACTTTGGAAGGCTTCCAGCGTGTCTTGTAAACAGTAGGAATTGACCGTTGTGAGGAAAATTGTGTTTACAAGCAACGTTGGCAGCGCACCAGTTATTATTTTATTTATGAAGCTAATGCATCAAGGAGAAATTACCCTTGTTATGTAACGTAAAACTATGGATTTCCTGCAATATATTGTAACATTACTAGACGATACTATTGCCACCATGAACCTCAGTTCTATTAAGTGTATCAGACCCGTAAGCTTTCTTTTTTTTGTTGTTGGGAAACCAACAAATGCCTCCTTCTACTCTTGGTAAAGCGAGAGGGGGTATCAGACTTTAACTAACTAAATCCCACTTGTGTTCCTTCAGTAGCCCTTTGCATTCCTGAGCCGCAGTAACTCTTCTAAACAATCCTACAAAGAACCGGTATTTAGAACAAAAGTATCGTCACGTCAAAAATTCTACGCAAGTCATGTGATGGGATTTTTTTTATTGATATAAACCAGTGCTTGACTGCGATTGGTTGTTGATTGTACTCATTGAACCAATCACAGCACTTTACTTGCGTTTGATTTTTGACAAATTTTTGACAGGATTTATTTTATATGTATTATAATTAGATAAGTTACTTAATAAAATATGAAGTTCACTCTGGGCTAATTACATAAAAGGTTTGCTAATTAAAAAAAAATACATAAATTTTATTGGCGCGTTAAATAACATGATAGAATATATTGCGAGTAGGTATTATTTTTGCGTATTATAAGTATTCGTTTTAACAGATGTCAAAACGGACCTTTTTTAGATTACAGCAGTGATGTTGCTTTTATTACGCCACCAATTTAAATCAACTACATTACTGACTCATACTTACATACACTTACTAAAACCGTACATTAGAGTAACAAGAAAATCTTTACGTAAAACCAAGTAGAATGTCTGTGCTAGTAAAATATCACTTCACATTTACGTCACATAATAACATGTCTCCGTACTCCTTTTACAATATTACATGTATGTGTTAGCTAGATAAAGTCAGTTTCACTCACGAAAATGTAAGATGGCGAATGTAACATTCTGAATGTTATCTCTAAATCTATTTTAAGTTACTTATATCAGTACATTAGAATAGAATAAAACTTTGTACACCAAAATAGTAACAAAACCCATATGCCATGCTATGCCATGGATTAGCTATCCCCCATGACTTTTCTTACTAAATACTTCGCTCCCTTAAGTCGTAGCGTGATGTTACAATATAGCCTATAGTCTTTCTCGATAATTAGGCTAAAAATCAGGTGAATTCTTCAGCTTGATAATGTTCGTATAGATTCGGTGGTCTTAGTGCAAAATTTTTAACAAACTCGACAGAGGTAAAGTAAACGTCAATTTGTATTAAAACTAAACAAGAGTCAAAAGTTTGGTGGTGGCAAAAACGTTTTTTGTCTATACTATTTGACATAACGAACTGACCTCTGAATGTCGTCTCTACTTACTGAGCTGTAAAACAAAACATAACATAAAGACTGGCAGACAATTTCTTAAAGTACAACTCCAGTCTGGTTTGGTAACTCCACTCACTATAGTAAATGGCACTACAGTGACTGCCTGGTTTTCAATTTAGCTTTTTTAGACAAAAATAGAAATGGTTTTCATCTCAACAAAATTCAGTTCATCAAAACAGTGTGAAATCTTCACTGATCAAACCTGATGTTCAAACCATTTCTGTTATTTATTTGTTACTCTTTCTGTTTGTACTTTTAAATGAGTTTAATAAAAAAAACTCCTTAAAAATGTAACATTTTAGAAAAAATATTAATTTAAACGCAAGTAAACAAGACATTACACCGTACAAAAAACCAACATAAATACCAGTGTCAATCAAATGAAATTGTAACACTTTCAACGAAATTAATTTTCATAAAACTCACCTGAGTCATAAAATTAACTACTCAAGGTGGGAATTGTGCGCGCATTGAGTTGAGTCAAGTTGAGTCTCGAAGTATTCGATGCTCGACAACTCAACTTAGTTAGCATAGTTGAGCATTAACAAGTTACACGTTCACTTATTGAGTCGCTACGGGAAAGCCGCTTAGTTTTCAGTATCAGAGCGTGAAATTGCACTAAATAATTAGCTCGATAACTAATTAACTAAAATTAAAGTGCTTTTAACTGGTCATTAGTCTCGTTATAACGTGAATAATGTCTCTAATTAAATATTTAGTATGTAGGTACGCTAAATTAGGGTTGTCTTTGTAGAGAAATGAACTGTCGATCAAGGGAGTGAAATTAGCAAAGGTTGAAAGTCGAACTTAGCCTTGATAGTACTTTAAGAATAACATAAAGTTTTTTTTAAGGTGAGATTTCATTCAACGACTTCTCTCGCTCTAGGGTTGTACGAGAGGGCGTGTCAGACTTTTACTCACTATAACCATACCTATGTTCCTTCTTTGCCTTGCGTTCCAAAAATCATCCAATGACATCTCTCGCTCTTGGGCGGAGCGAGAGTGTGTATCAGACGTTTATAGTACTAAAAACACACTCCTGTTCCTTTGTTGCCTTTCATACCAGGGTCGAGTTTTCCTTTCAAAAACAAACCCTTGGCCCCAGTAGGCTTCGACCTTGCTGGCACACTGCTGGGCCCCTACGGTTTGCTGACTTCTCCTTGAAGCGCGCGTGGAACAATACGCGCCGTCGATGATTTGGGCTCGGTTCGGACGGTTACCAGACGGTCGGACAGCGAGCTACCTATTATTGTTCGCCGTTCACAAGCCCGCGCAGGGTCCATCTTTTGGATACACTTTGCTAGATTGATCTAATCTAGACTAAGAAGTAATTTAGTTATATCCTAAACAAATACATTTTCTTGACTAAGGATCAGTCCAAAAGCATTTTTCTTATTTCGAATAAAATTCGTTCTTATGTTGGTAGCACATACCATTAAATGGATTAACGTAACATTCTTCCATTTACCTTATTTAAAAAAAAAAACATTGTATTTACGAAGACATCAAAAGTTTAGATTGTTGCTTATCTCTTTAAATAAATCGTTACCGCTTTTAGATTAGAAACTTTTGTCGAATTAAGTTTTAATTAAGTTTTCAGGGAACATTAATTTAATTATCCGAGCTACTTAAGAGACAGTTTAATTTTACAGAAAATTTACCTGTCTGATGTCTGATTGAACAAAGTTCCATTAATTCCGCGGGACAATGGACATTCCTTTGTTTCAAAATAGGTTAACTAGAATGTAGGGATAAAGTTGGATTTACAGTTGTTATACAGTGTAGCAATGCCGCCAGTCTTTAGGCCAAATTTCTCAGTCGGTAACAATGCGGAGGAGTGTTTGAACACCATATTATAGATTGTTGTTAAATATGTATGTAAATATGAAAATATAAGTAACTTAGAAATCCACTTTCATTTTTGCCCTGGTTTGTAATAAAAAGCATAATTACTTTAGCTGGGAGTTATTGTGTTTTCATTTCCTATGGATTCTGTGTAACTGTGTTTTTAATTCTTTCGGAAACTACAGATTATGGGCAAGTTTTTGGATTAATATATTGATCGCCATCAGCACACTTTTACCATGTCCAAGAGCCAATATTCTATTGCAATGATAATGCCGATGGCTCTAGATCTTCGTTCAGTGTATCTGTACAAGGCTTATCAAGTATTATTGTTCTTAGAATATATCTCAGACACTAATCTGCAAGGTTCTCATATGATTTGACTATTACATGTTTACTGTATGAACTTTCTTTTTTTTTCTTTCAAGTTTCAGCGTTATTTCTCGAGGTAGTCAGCTAGGACACACTGGCCTCATCGAAAAATTAACGAAAAGATTGTAACGTTGACGTGTAAAACTATTATTTATAACCTATTTGCATAATAATCAACTTTTATTGATGTTATAGACATATTAATGAGTTCTGGTACAAAAAAAGAGACTTAATTTTTTATTAAATGATGTAAACCAGTGCTTAATAAATTCCAAACAAAGTCTCCATGTTTATGCGGTTATAATTATATCCGTTATCGACGCAAAACAAGATTTCAATTTTAAGTAGTCTAAGTTACTTTGTCAATGAACTCCACGGTACTAGATAATCAAGTTAAAAAACTAAAAGTGTAAGAATGATTTCAAATCAGTTTATTATAAATCCTAAATCTGTCTACAGCTGTGAAATTAATGGATTTAGGAAGGAAGTGTTTCCGACCGCGTCTCGGTCTATTGTTTTATTGTCAGAGCCAGCGACTGTTCACTGCTACTTAAGTGGCATTGACGTACAATGTTTCTTTTAAAGCAATGACCGATATTAATAGACAAGTGAATTAAGGCTGAAGATGAAGCATAGAGTTTAATGTGAGAGAGTTTTGGAGTTCCTGTCTTATTTTCAGTGCCGTAACTAGGGTGGTGCTAGCGGTGCCCAGGCACATGGGTCCATTGCAAACGGACAATTAAAGGAAACTGGTGGGTTTTAGTCAGTAAAAATCTGACACGCCATGTCGCTCCACCCCGGAGCAAGAGAAATCATTTGATGATTTTCCATCTCAAAAAAAAAAAACAAACAAACTTAACAATGATACTATTTCTACATAAAAAATACCTAATATTATTTACGTTGTAGATTTGAGCTTTATAGTGCTCAATTTACAGTCCCCGAGCTAATCTGCTACTGCAAACTAAAATTAATAATAAAATAATCCGAACGCAAACATTTACAAACCTTGCATATTTAATTAAAACATAAACAATTCTATTACACAAATCAGTGGAATTAATTACATATTAATAGGTTCCCTAATTAATACTCCACCTAACCATAACCTATGTTAATAATAATGTACAATCATGAACATAAATATGTGATAATAACGCAAAATACAAAAGCGTTTTTCTTCGAACGTGGCAGCATGGCACTAGGTGATGCCTAAAATTGAAATTATATTTCGTAATTGCATCTGTTTCTTAAAATGTTTTAATCTGAACCTAATAATAAAAATATATAAAATGTAAAAATGACACTATTGTTGTTTTCAATTGGATTTTCACGCCTCTGCCCATGTGCTATAATGTGATGAGATCAAACTTTTATTTATTTAATATTATGCTAAATATCATCATCGTCATCATTTCAGCCGAAAGCTTGGACATAGGCCTCCCCCGATTATCACAACGACATGTCCTGTACGTCTCGCAATCATCGAATTCCCACAATTCTCATTAGTTCATCAGTCCACTTCGTGGAAGGCTTTTCAACGCTGCGTCTTTTGGCACGCGGTTGCTACTCCAGAATCTTTCGACCCTATCGAATATCTGTTCTGCAAGCAATGTGACCTGCCCACTGTCACTTAAATTTGACGATTCTTCGGGCTATAAACATAATAACTTCAACCCAGATTCGATCACGCAATGAAAGTCCGCAAAGCACTTTCCATTGCTCTTTTGGTGATTTTAAACCTGCTAAATGTACCGACAAATATGTATATTACTATTTTATGATTATGCTACTGCAGAGGTAGTATTTTTTCAAAACCAAAATAATACTAAACTAAATCACTAATTACATTACTAAGTCTCAAGCAAACACATTTTTTTTTGTAAATTGCTTTTTAATTTTATTTAAAGTATTTATGCCGTTGACTGTACCTATGTATGCTCACAAAAGATAATGCTGTGTTCAGCCCGGCGCCCGTAAGGCCCGCTTCAGCTTTATCTTTAGATTCTGAGAGCTTACCTCGACATGAGGATTAACTGATTAGCTAGTACTTTAAGCAAACTTCGAATTAGCCCGTCTATTACCCGTCCTACAGTTTTATGTACACATTTCGTGTCGTTTTCTAAGAACAGACACGTTTTTAGGTGTTTGAAATTGTCGTATTGACGGTTTTGATGGAGAAGCGGTGTTTGTGCTTTGTTCTAATTATTATCAGTCTACTAAAGAACATCAAGCAAAATAGTGACAGAACCGTTGTGATGTCGAAATATCTAACCACTTTTAGACTTATCAACATAACCTATTTTTGATCTTTAAATACTTAACCATCATCATCATCATTTCAGCTGAAAGACATCCACTGTCAGATATGGGCCTCCTCTATCCTCCATCCAATCCTCTCTATCCTCCAAGTGTCGCCACAATGATCCTATTCATATATATCTCACGTCCATAGGATTCCCACAACCCATACCTGGTCTTTGGACAACCCTCCACAATACGGCTCGCCGCACACGGGCCACAATAACAAAACACTGCCACCGGCATACTTTCTATAGTTCTCATACATTTTATATGGATTCGCCACACACGGTTGACGCCGGTGGCCGCCACATGCTACAAATCGCCGCTGCTCGCTTCTTGTGGCCCGCATTGGCCACTAAACGCCGATACAAAACGCCGTCACACGCCACTAGCGTATCAAAACCTTCGTCAGAATCCATTATGATACTGCGCGTATGGGTTAAAAAAAGTAGCAGCCACCGGCCACTATTGGCTGTCGCGCGCTTCAGCTTCCTTTGTGGCCGCTTCTAGCTTCTCGTGGTGGCGTTTGTGGCTGTCACGTGTGGTCCGTGTGCGGTGACCCCTAAATTTTTAAATGGTTGTTGGGACAGGCGATTATTTATGCAACCATTTAAAGGCCGATTTAGCATGTGATGATTTACCACCTCAAAAAAATAGGTGTGAATTGTCGCTTGAACGAGCTAGCAGCTAACAGCTGTGCTACATTGTGACAAGTGACAGGTGTGATACAGGCAAAATATTGCATTAAAATAGGTGACTTGTATTACAATGTAGTTTAGCTTAGTGATAAAATATTGCCTTACAATGTAAATAAGCTCAGGTGGCTAAAATAATGTAGGAGGATATGATAGAACCCCCCTTAGGTTGGGAGGAAGTTACGCGGTATCGCAGGGGAAGGCAGTCGTGGACAGACCTCACAGCTAGTACCTTCGTATTATTGATCAATTTACGGTGCTTCGTTGAAGACTATTTATAAATAAAGTGAATAATTACTTCGACAAAGACCTGTAAATTGACCATCACTTCACATATTGAGAGAAATAAACAACTATTTAAAGATAATCCATAGCATTAGAAGCATAGGCTGAAAAACCGCTATGGCTAGCATATTGCTCGCAGAACAGATAGTCATTGGGGCCGAAAGGTTCTGGGGTGGCGACCACGTACCGAAAGATGCTGCATGGGAAGGCCTCCCTCAAGGTGGACCAATTATCTAGTGAGGGTCACGGGAATCCGATGGATGCGAAATACACATGACATAGGGGAGGCCTATGTCCAGCAGTGGACATCATTCGACTGAAAAGTTAGCATTAAACACCTTCATAGAACCTTACGTAAATCTATATGCATTCTGTAACGTCAGTTCTATCCCTTCGCGCGTATTTGCGTATTATTAAGTATTATGCGTTTTTTTACTAAAATACACAAAAAAAATCGTTTTGGGTAGGCCTAAGAAGAAATAAAGATAAAGATTAGAGACCAATATTTTCGGCCAAACAAATTTCGTACAAGCGTATGTACAGTACGACGCTTAAGCGTTTTTTAAGGTCATTCAAGTTGTACAGACGTATGTACCAATCGGCGGGCGAGGAGCTCTAACAGAGCCGTTTCCTGCTATGGATTGTTTGTGTATTTATGTTCGATAAATATTGATTTAAATGTTTTGTTATGCCTGTACAGTGGTTGGTCATTGGTATCAAAACAAGACGACTGTTTAGTTTGGTGTTTAGACACTTGGTTTGTCAGCGTTTACGAACAAACATTTAAGATGTTGTTTTTGACTAAAACGTTATTACGTGCTGTCAAATCTCTGGTTAAGTAAAATAAGTAATAAATAGGTTGCACTAATTTAGCAATAATTAAAATGACATCACAAATAACGGTAACATTAACCACTCAAATTCGGGCTATAGATACGATTAAAGTAAATGGCAAATAATTACTTTTTTTTTAACATTAATTTAATAGTCAGTGCTTAAATTAACTTTGACGGAACCTGTAACGTAGCTTGGTGCACCCCACTCTAAGTGTTAGCTTAAACCACGAAATACTTTGGTATTTATCAAAGAATTACTATTAAAAAATAGGAACAGTCTGTTTTGTATTCTCCAGTACTTAACCTTTCGAGAACTCGCATTTCTTTATTTCTGACTAGCTGACCCGAGTCAGACGTTATGCTCTTAAAAGTTATTGGAATAACTGTCACAAGTCAGACTTTACGCAATTGAAAGAAAATGTATCACTTCTACGGATAATTTAAAGAAATCAGTATCAACTTGACAGCCAACTCTAAGCCTGTGTTGTACGGTTTTACGTGTATTTTTTTTTTTACTTTTCGGTGACTTCAAGAGAATTTAAAAAGTTCTTTCAAATTGGTTCAGACATTTTTGAGATTTTAACTTATGAAAATTAATGGCAAAAACACCATTTATTTAATGGCAAAAACACCATTCATTACCTATACACTTTTAGATTTAATATAAACTAGATAAGGAAGATTAATAGCCAATTTACAAATAGAGAATTCGGAGTCAAAAAATTGTAAAGTTCTATTTCACTGTGAAATTTTGTCAGCAAATCAGAATAAAATTGTGAATTTTTAAAACAATCATAATTATTACCTTACTAAGTTTTCGAATGTAATATCGCCTCCATAACTGACTTTCTAAACAAAACAGCCTGTACTTTTCGACATCGCCTCTTCCTTTTTTAAAATTCGAAGAACTTAGAACGCGGCATAGACTACATACACAAAATTGTGCTCCATCACTACGACTCTATTATTCAGTGCCAGTACACGTTGTATTAAAACGACGCGTCATAAGTGCATCAATTTGTCATTACACCCGCATCTCCTGTACGAGGCGGACTACGTGGGATTTGCTCTTAATTTTGTAATATGTTGTTTAATTTAGAAACATCTTCATAAAGAGAAAGGTCTAAAAACTACTGCTGTCATAATAAATGCAGATTACTTACAGCATCACCGCCGTGTCCTCGTGGAGGCAATTGGTGGCAGCGACCTTTCGCGTCGGGCCCTGGTTCAGGCTATGGTCCGGAGCGAGGAGGAATGGCAGGCAGTCGCCTCCTTCTGTGAAGCAGTAATGCTAGCGAAGGAGGAGGCTGCACGCGTGAGGGAACGAAGGTCCTCACGCCCTAGCCGCCGTAATTCCGACCCCGACTACCAGCCACGGTAGACGCGGGCTTGCGGACGTTGAGCACTGGGTAGCTCGCCGTCCGGCTGTTCGGTAACTAACCGAACCGAGCCCAGTCGTCGACAGCGCGTAGTGATCCTCGCGCTCCTCAAAGAGATGTCAGCAAACCGTAGGGGCCCAACAGGGCCGATGCTCGCTAGCTAGGACCGCGGAGAATTTCTGAAAGGGAAACCCGTAGTCCTAGAACGCAAAGGGTAATTGAAGGACACAGGTGTGGTTTTAGTCAGTAAAAGTCTGACACGCCCTCGCGCTCCACCCAGAGCGCGAGAAGTCATTTAGATGATTTCCCACCTTAAAAAAAAAAAAAAAAAAAAAAAAAAAAAAAAAAAAAAAAAAAAAAAAGATTACTTACAGCATAGTCACACCTTGATAATTTATTTTTATCATTGAAACGTTATGCAGTATAAGTACCACGATTTCTTTAGAAATAAGCATCACCGTTGTATATTCCGATCCCGATTTCCAGCCACCGTAGGCGCGGGCTTGCGAGCGCGAGCAATGGGTTGCCCGCCGTCCGACCATCCGGTAACCGTCCGGACCGAGCCCGAGTCATCGACGGCGCGTATTGTTCCACACGCGCCTCAGGGAGACGTCAGCAAATCGTAGGGGCCCAGCAGGGTCGAAGCCATGTGTAGTGTGAAAACGAAACCGGGCCCTGGGACGAACCAAGAGCGCGATTTGTCATTAGATGACTTTCCCACCTAAAAAAAAAACACCGTTGTATCTATTTTCCTGTTTCATTCTTCTTAGTCTTATTATTTTTGTTTCTATTTCATTTTATAGACTCTTTTAAAGTGTTAAACTAAGTTTAAATTCAGCAACGTACGATACAAAACAAAACAACACAAAGCTTCACCCATTTTAAGTCAATTAACTTTTATTATTAGCAAAAATGTTCTTTTAACTACAAAGTACTTTTTTATCCTTCCTTCTACTTTAACAAGTTTCTGTTTAAGGACGCAGGACAGCGAGCAGATAAGTCCAATAAGCAATTAAATAAAACATTACAGTCTCCAAACGATTTTCACATCGGGTCCAACGTGATTCTGTGCTCAGAGCATTTCCTTTTACAGTACTAAACTAAATTTAACCCAGATCAATACGGATTATTCTCCCAGTGCAATGGCGAAGCAGACATTTTATTAATAGAATATCAATCTATTAGCTATTGCTAACTGATGAGATCGTGGATCTGGTATCTAATAAAATTGGTTTGAATTTTCTTTTTGCTTTGTGAAGGAGGACTTTTCATTTTTACCCACTTTAGTGAAGTCTTTGAAGTTTTTAATTTCATGATAGTTTTGTTATTTCGAAATTAGCTTTCTTGGATTTCATCTTTTGGGTAAGTTTCAAGAAGTAATCTTCACAAACTGCTTACAATATTTGGAAAATTAAATGTATGGTATTTTTATTGACTTAATTTCTCCGTTATTTTTCTTAATATTAATGTTGAGTGCTGTGAATTAATTTGTTTTCCTTAATGCATGCTGCTCTCAAATTATAATTGATAAATGGAAGAAGTCACTGGTTTCTGAAAAGAAGTCACCTAACCGAGCTTAGGAGTCAGGATTTCACTCATTTCTAAACCAGTCTTTTCCTTTCTTTCTTAATTTTTTTATAATACATTTACCCACACTAAGAATTACTCCTCTAT
This sequence comes from Mythimna pallens, assembly GCA_961205895.1. Classification (NCBI taxonomy): domain Eukaryota; kingdom Metazoa; phylum Arthropoda; class Insecta; order Lepidoptera; family Noctuidae; genus Mythimna; species Mythimna pallens. The sequence goes on from OY540829.1 coordinate 10,404,329, forward strand.
CGTGGGTTTGTTCACAAAAATGTATACTCACATAGGCATACAAGACACCCAGACTAGTGATGTGCTGATAAAAAATATTACTATTAGAAGATAATATAGTGTACATGTACAATCAAGGATCAAAAGTGCAGTTGCACTCTACCAATGCTAAAGTGTCTAAAATGTCTTTGTTGTAGAAGTGCAATAGTCCACTACCTGTTTATTTAACACTTTAGATCCTATGCTACCAATTAAATCAGTCATGAAACGTTGATCCTCTTTTACAAATAAATTATAGACATTTTCGCATTGGTAAGGTGGAACTGCACTTTTGACCCCTGACTGTACATGTCTATCTGTGATATTAGGTAAATAATGATGGGAAAAATAAAATAAACTGTGACCGATTTTGAAGCTTTTGTGACCGATTTATAAAATACTAGCTTCTGTCAGCGGTTTCGCCCGCATTATAGTAGATGTTTCCATATAAGCTTTGGACCCACATTATCCCATTAGGGAGTGAATTTTGGAAAATCCTCTCTTAGTGCTCGCCTACGTCATAAAAGGAAATCTTGTGCAAAATTTCAGGCTCCTAGTTCCGGTAGTTTCAACTGTGCATTGATAAGTCAGTCAGAGAGATTCGAGTGTTATATCTTTGGATTGACTTGTAATTATATATTAAATGTACGTTATTATTTTTTCGAAATTAGGTATTTATTGGTTTCTTTGTATTTTCTGTAATATTGCAGTACTTCTTAGTCAGAACATTGGAATTCTGTGAACCAGATTATTATTGTTGTTAGTATTTGTATAATAATATCTAAGTACCATAGCTTATTGTTTCTGAGAATTGGATATTATTGTGCTCTAGGTAAATAATTGCGACTGTTTCACTAAAGCGAATCTATTTTTAACATTTAGTTACGTACTTTACGTGAACAGTGAGTGAGAAATCTTAGTTTATGACTGCTTAGTATACCTAAGGTTAAGCTTAAATACCTGCTTCTCAGTTTTTGGTTTCTTTAAAAGACTAACAATTAATATAAGAATTCCTTGGACATAATTTCATATCCCCAGTTTCTTTGAAGAGCTTTTCTAAGATTACTTCAGCAGTCTGACCAGTTCCTAAATTAAAATATGGCAATCTTTTTTTTTCCAACCTTCCTTTGAGTTTGGAAATCATCAAATGACTTTTCCCGCTCCAAGATTGAGCGACAGGGCATGTCAGACTTTTACTGGTTAAAACTCACTGTGTCCTTCAGATACAGTGAGTGATTTGAGTTCTAGGGCCACGCTAAACGAAAACGTTTACTACCCTAATGAACATATCATTTTAAGTAAGAGCGAAAAGTTATTTTCATTTAAGATGATTCTCACAACAAATTTTATTATAAATTAAAAACAAACTGACTAGCAATAAATTTTCGTAAAAATATTTACGTAAGAATAATAAACACAGACATGTTTTCGCACATGTTATTATTTCGAGTCGATGAACTACAAAATTATTTACATTTAAAGTCTGTTTCTATAAATAGTGTACAAGATTTAGGTTCTATTTGTATCATAGATAGACGTAGGTACAGTACGGCTGAAATATCTTGACCGCTCTGAACTTCGAACAATCACATACTTAGCGAATGCGTATTGCATATTTTTTCGAACATCGTTTGGAACGCCAACTTCAGAGTGGACAACATATTTTTACCGTACAGTCAGTAAGATAAAAGTATATTGGCCACTCTCGGTTCTTTTTTTTAAAATTGTAGATCTTTTAAAACTGGGTTATTTGTTGATTGATGTATAGACTTGGGATGGGCTTAGTTCATCCTTGGGAAAATGTCGGCTAAAAAAATATAAGAAAGCTGATTAATTTGAACTACTTACTTAAAAAAATTAAAGATTTTAGAAATTAGTTATTACTAACTTCTGCCAGCGACTTTGCTCGCGTTTACGTAATAAATGATTGCATGGAAACATATTCCTGAAATAAAAAGTATCCTATGTGCTATTCCAGTTTATGTTCTATCCGTGTGCCAAATTATATTCGTTCTGTCGTTTGGAAGTTAAGGACTATAAACTTACATACTCACAGATATATACATATAAATACAGATATATATATATACATACAAACTGAACTGAACTTCTGTATTAAGACAAAAAAGAAAAAACTTATTAATTTTCTTGACTTGTGCACAATGTCCAGTCTCGATTGAAGCAAAATTTACCTGAAAACCTCAGAATAAAGAACACAAACCGCCCCAACCGAAGAATAAATAAAGTTACAACTTCAAACTTTGCTTACAGGCGAAAAGTTTTCAATACGAAAAGCGCTTTAATTATCTTGCTTCGGGATCGCCTGCAGCAAATCTCTGTTTGGGATATCACGTCAAATGATTTTATCTAATTGAAGTACAAAGTCGACGTTATTAATACTTAATAAGATACTTCCTTATTGATGTTTGAGCTTGGCCGTTTTCTGGGCAAATGTTGGCCGGGGTTGATTTGCCCTGTGCCCCCCTCCCCTGCCCTTCCCCGTACCGCCCTTGTCTAGACAACCGCGGAGACCGATTTAGTCCGTTCCCATCGTTCGTAGGTGAAGGGTGTCGCTCTCTTCGTACGTTTGGCGCGAATTTTGAACGTCAGTGCGTTTCTACGTGACTTTTTCGAATTTGCAAATCTACTGGATTGTTGAGTGTTTTAGTGATTGACTGTAGACTGTTGTTCTTGTAATGGATTTGATATTAATGTAAGTAAGTATTGTTTGATTTTATTTACTATTTATTCAACGTAAATATTTTTAGTTCTTTAATTATTATTGATTATTTAATATTTATTTCTATGAAGATTATTTTATGAGAAATAAAATATTAAATTAAAATTCGTGCAGCTAGGTAGGTACTGAAATAAATAATAATTTCACTTCAAACCACTGTCATAACTGTAGACACTAACCTGCGTCTTTTCAAATATGTGCCTAATTTACATTGAAGGAAAGGACACCCTTTACACACAGCAATACATACTCTAAATACAATCACAAACACTACTTATCCTTCAAGGACCTACTAATTCTAAACCAAAGAGTCAGACACACATAAAGCCGCAACCAGATAATATTTTCTTCACGGCCAATGAGTTCTACAAACATTGGACCCAACACTACCAGTCTTAAGTGCTACCATTGTAAAAAAAATGTTGAAATGTACTTAAAAGGAGAAAAGTCATTTCGAAGACATTTTGCGGGGCTCTTGAGAGTTTGCGGGATGAAAAAACCCGAGTTCCGGCCGTCGTCGACCACTTATCGACGCCAAGGAGACGCGATGAATTAGCGAAAATGTACTGAAAGTGTGTAGTGAGGGGAGTCGATGTTTGAAATTCGGTATTTTTTAAAATAAAAAAGATTTTAAGGATGAAATTAAAAATATATTGGTTCTTTGGAGCACTGATTTTATAGATACCGAAATGCTTAATGATGATGGGTTCATAGTAAGCTTTCAGTAAGTTATTGTTTACTTCTCGAGTGATTTCTCAGTTGTGCAATGAAAAAAAAACTGTAAAAAACCAATATTCTTATTTGGTTTTTATTTGTACGTAAATAGTAAAATAAACATATAATATTATATTATTATGTATAGATTTCACAATCATTTTCTCTTCCGTTTTAGGTAAAGGTTAGTAAATTCTTTACTTCTGATAAAATTATAAAACCACTGAAGATCTATACTTACAAGAATCTTTGTAAATATCGAGTTCCTTGTCGAGATACTCGTGGTAAAAAGCCGGAAACACAAGATACAAATAGATACATTAGTTCTTGTAATCGTAACATCTGATACATTCATTTTGTATTCACTTACTGCGACGGAAACAAAAATAAAATATGTAAAACTCTTATTGTAGGTACCTGTCTTGTTGACATCGTTATATTTTTTTTTCCTTTCGGTCCTTTATGTAAACACACATTTATACTGGGTCCTTAGATTCTTTTCATTTGAATTTTACTGTAGCAAAATATTATGTACTTCTTTGTTCATTAATAATGTTTTTTTTTTATATTATTAATATAATGAAAGAAAGAAAGAAAGAAGAAAGAAAAAACGTTTATTTGTACCTCACACATACAGTAAAATTAGAAAACAGTAGAATACATTGGGAGTAAAATAAAAAAAAAAAATATATATATAAAATAAAAATTAATGAGATGGATATCTTATCATAAAAAACTACAATTACAGTTTTTTACACTTCCGAGGTATCTATAAACCGAGCTCCAGGATATTCTTAAAAATACTTTTAAAATAAAAATATAGCGTTACTTTACCTGCTGTAATATTAGAAAGTTACAATCTTTTATTTGTCATTTGGTCAAAATATTTAATTCATCTCAGCCTAACACAGGCATGCAGATCAGCTGATTTTGAATATATTTGCAAGTAAATAAAAAGTGGTTGGCAAAGGTAAAATTTGGCATTTAGGTACCAAAAGGCTGCGGAAACATAAATAAACACAGTTATTGTCAGTGAGTTACAATAGAATTAAATTGTATGATTAGAATTGATTTTTTGAACGGCTGATACATCGCATAATGTAGCTTTCTAGAAGTTTTAATTAAGTATACTGAAGGATTTATAATTAGGTGTATTATTGTTTTTATTTTTTATTCTGATACCTACTAGATTCTGCCAGCGACTTCACTCTCGTAAAATTAGAAAATCAGCTCAAGGGAACATAGTCGAAGTCTGTTTCAGTTTCTCTTAATATGAACACCAAAATACAAAAATCACGGTTGAAAATGTCATAAGGCTCAAACCATGGTACATTTTAAAAACAAAACAAAATTTGAAGTTCGAACAGTCGTGCACGCTCGCAAAGCATCAATGAATTATTCCATCTCGAGACAGCTACACTGAACTACTAATGGCTCAAACCCGTCCCCCTGTGCTCCCGTGGCCCAGCCTCAGAGGTCATCAACAACAGCGTACATCACTTACCATACAATACTGAAACATGCGCATATTTAGCAACATCACCGACGGCCCACTTTACTGTTTAAAACCCCGTACTGTTTGCAAAATGAAGGGGGAAATTAAGAAAATAATTTGGGCTTCTTTTCATGCACGTGCAATTCCTTATTTAGTATTCATCATTGTTTTTGTTTAAATATGATAATCAGGGAGACATATAAGTTTTTAATAAACTATTAAAATCATAGGTTGACAAAAAAAATTTTACTTGAACACGACAAATAACAATTTAAAAAAAACTGGGTGAGTGCGAGTTGGACTCGCGCACTCAATTCTCGATTGGAACCTCGAAATTTTTTTCCGAATAGCAAAAAAGTATTTATTTTTGTGAAGTAACTAAAGAAAATCTGTTTTCAGATAAAACATTAAGAAAAATCTTATATAATTGTAGGAATAATCCTATAACTGTGATATAAGACTTGTTTTATGCCAAATTTAAGGATTCTGGGTCAACGGGAAGTATCCTGTGAATTTTGATTTCTTTGGGTGTCGAAATATACATTTTTTGCCACATAAATGGTCGTATCTTTTGTTTTCGTTAACTTAGAAAGTTTGATTTTTTTGACAGCTTTAATTTCATTTTGATACCTCCACGCGTTCCCAAGATAAAGAGTCTTGATAGACAGACACAGACGGACGGACAACAAAGTAATCCTATAAGGGTTCCGTTTTTTCCTTTTGAGGTACGGAACCCTAAAAATACTAATTGTTCAAAAAATTACTTTAAATAAAAATACAACTTTAAAAAGAAAAAGAAGAGAGGCTAACAGAGCTCCTATCTCAGCATATGCTGCGATATTAAAAACAGAAAAATAAATAACGCAGCGCTGATATTCTGGCATTATCCCTGGCATCACCAGGCCCTATGGCCTGGTGATGCCAGGGATATACTCACGGAACACAGACTATAGATAGGTAACAAAAAATAAAATATAACTGAAATATTATATCACAATGCATTTCTGATCTTCTTTATTAGTTCCACTTCATTAAATGTTGTTTTTTGACTGTAAATTAAGCATTCAAGTCAGTCATACCAAAATCACAACACGGTTGCATAATATTTGAGGATCTCCCTCGATTCCTCATGGATTCCATCATCAGAACCGGATTTAGAAAAGAAAAATGGAAGCAATCTGGAAGCATATCCTATAGGGCAGATTTTTTTTTGCACAATAACTTAAAAAATAAATTTAAAAAAAACTGAATTGATAACCTCCTCCATTTTTTGGAAGTCGGTTAAAAATTACTGTAAATATGATTACCATTCACCGACGCCCAATTTTCCGATAACAGTCCTTAGATTACTTTATTCATCATCATCATCATCATCATTTCAGCCGAAAGACGTCCACTGTTGGATATAGGCCTCCCCCAAATGTCACCACAATGACTCCTGTCCTGTGCATCTCGCATCCATCGGATTCCTGCGACCCTCACCAGGTCATCGGTCCACCTTGTGGGAGGCCTTCCAACGCTGCGTTTACTTTATTCACAATAAAGTAATCCCATGTCGCAGAAATTCGCAAGAGTTCCCAGTGGCAATTCGCCCGATTGGCAGGTTTTCGAAGTTTTATTTTTAACGTTGCAAAAAATCCGTTGCCCGCGGCTTTACAAGCACTACAGTACGCGTTTTTGCGTGCAATTGTACCCTGCAAAGCACTTAGAGCGCTCTGCTGCATTCCGAAATATAGCGTGTACCTTTAACTGTTCAAACACTAATGAATTAAGCGTCGGTAAGATTAGAAAATACCCGGATAAATAAAACACCAAAGTAGTCAAATAGTATTAACGCTATCACGAAAATAAAAAAGCCATACAAAGAATCAGTCGCGATAAACATTTCACTCTATGAAATGAAACTTTTATCGGCGATTTACGAGAATTTCGGTGCTATAAAAGCGACCCTTATCCTCTATTGTAATCTAGCACCCGATAATCGAAAACTTTGAATTCATTCACGAAATCCGATATCACCTTAACTTGGAAACAAATGGATGGCTGGGAGTCCTGTCCGCTCGAAAACTTCCAATTTCAAGAGGTCACGTAATTATTCCACTTGGTATCAAGCGCCTCTTGTTTTAAAAGCCTATTCTTGTTACAGATAAAGCTGAGATATCTTCTGACCTTTGTGTATCTTTAGGTATGTATTTTCAGGATAAGAAACAATGAATTTTAATTCCTTGAGCGACTGTCGACTCTTATCGCATAGGTAATTGGGAGTGCGGGCGACCGCGGCCATAACGCATGGGTTATCGGTATGGGAGCATAAATTAAATTATACTATCTAAACTCGATCACGGTTTGGACAAAATGATACATATCTGTCCCTTTCGACTATTACAAGTGACCTTGGGGGGTTGAATATATTTTTATGCTACTTTTACACAATATTAGCCTCACAATTGGCAGACAACATTTTTCGGTCTAATGTGGTTTTTAATTCTGATTTTGTGTGGCAGTTCTTGCTAATAATTTTCATAAGTACTACAAATTTTTTCAGAAAGTTTCTGCAAGAATCTAGGCATTTTTTTCTTATTCTTAAAAAAAAACAATTTAAACATAATTAACTTATGTTACGTCAATGATAAGATGTAGTACTTACTTGATTCTGTTTCATTCTTCTTAGCCTTGTAAGCTAAAAAAATTAGTCAATAGTAAGATTGATAGCCCATTGCACTTATCAGAGAAACTTAATACATGTTGACCTACATTTTATTAAGCGCAAGGAAGTCAGCGTTCTTCTTATGGAAAATGAGACCAAATGAATAAATATTGTTGGGGAGGTTTCATGGCTGTTTTCCATAATTAAAGAGAGGATATGATTTGTTGAACACTCACCTTTTGCCAAATCAGATACTCAAAATTATGTAGAAATCAAGAAACTCTCCATGAAGCTAAATTTTGAATTCAAATTTGATGCTGAAATATTTAATATCATAAAACGTAAGAAACGAGGATGCGAAAAGTAACAAACCGGGTGTTGTAGCGTAACTAAACTTTATTTAATCGCACTTGACCTCTATCCGACTGACTGACTGACTTCTTGACATTTCTAAAGTGCCTGTAAATGGTTTATTTGAAATAAATGCTTTTGAATCTTTGAATCCTTTCTAAGCGATGTAAGCCTTGTAATGGATGATGATATTCACTCTCGACATAAAAATTCCCAGCTTGTATTTATCAGAAACCAGAGACTCCGACGGTGAATACATATTCATGGTTCAAAAAGTTCACTTTTTAGCTGTACACACAATGAATATGTTCCTAATTCATTCCTTCTATGTGGCGCACCGCGCCATCTATTTAGTGATCCGATGATGGAATGGATGGAGTCTCTTATTAAGTTCTCATTGGGATCAAATCTAAAAACAAAAATGAAAAGAGCTCCTAGAAATCAAACACAGAATTGCAGTAAAATCATTTGACAACTGTGTTTCCAAACGAAAAGACCATACGATAAATATGATTATGATGACTTGTTTCATAAAAAAATGTATACTCTGAGAACTATTTACCCACTTTTAAAATGTAGGCTGTGACATTTGAGCCCGAAGCTTATCTTTAGAAGGACAAATATATCAAAATGCTACTTCAGAAGTGGTGTTTGTTGAACTAAGATAGTGTTGTCTAAAAAAAATATTACATTTATGGTAGAGGACACCCATCGAGCAATGTTATGATGTAGCTTAAAAAGTTTGTCGCATTATTTTAATTAAGCATATAAATGTGTAACAATTCTTTAGGGCATATTTTTTATATTCAATGTTCCAGTCTCTACCAAATCTCAGTCTGTTTCTAACGCAAAATTGCGTCTTATAAAAAACGTATCACAGCTCATCGAAACCCTTCAGTGACACTGGGACCTAAATCCACCATCCAAGTCTATCAAAATCGAATAAAGTACAATTTTCCTCCATTACCGCCCTTCATATCTTCCGTCATTTCACGTATCGCTTCCGAGCCCAAAAGAGGGTAAGATGTTAAGATGAAAATAATAAATCCGTATCGAATATGCACGGCTGGAGCGAATGAAAAAATTCTTTGCGCGAAAATATTATATTCGGCCGTGTAATTCGCCTGTCGAGGATTCGTAGCGATCCATCAACAATTAAATGTTGGGTTGTTGGCGATACATTATCGGGCGTATTGCGAACGCTCTGATTGATGGCGGCTGGTGCCATGAAACCATAGATGCTTCCCGCACCATTGGACGCTAGTCTATCGAGACCACTGTCACTGAGTGACCGATCACCGATCAGCGATCCACTACTACTCCATTCATACATATTGACACGGACTTTAATTGATATACAGCTCGCATTAGCACTGAATAAACACGAAAATATCTATTTTATTAAACAAATACGTTCGAATTATTCTCCTCTGGGGTGGTCTTTGATAAAATTTTGTGCAATAAATTTACACGAAGCACATAATTACCTCCATTTAACAACCAAACAATGTGCACCTGATATTATTAATATTTTAGAATAGAGCGGCTTTAATCACGGCCTCGAATTCGAGCTTAATTATTCCGTCCGTTGGATAATTAATTAAACAAAAGATGGTATGCAAGCTAGGTGAGTATTGAAACTGACTACCATTGTTGTTGGGATAACAGGGAAAAATCCGCGATGCTTCCGGCTGCGTCCCTGCTCCTTCATTGTTCAGTCTTCCGCCTCATTCCAATTTACGCAGCTCTTTCATCGCGTGACTGATGCATTTATCATTTGTGTTTGAGAAATTTCTTTATCCCCAATAAATTGTTTATTGAACGGGCGTTTCTAATCGCGTCGCTACGACTATCTCGATGTCTTTTTGATTCGGGCTCGTACGACAGATTTGTAGGCATTTAGCGTGAGGTCGTAGGGTGGGTCTTTCGTTCCCATGGCATTGGGGTGTTACGCTATTTTAGTGCGTCGTCGTAGGGTAATTTACGAGCATGCAATGCACACAAGCAGCCCTGCTTTTAGGGTGATGGCCTGGAATAACGATTTTTCGTGAATTTATGTCTCAGTAAAGATGATAAGTGATGGCACTTTGATATTCACATACACGTTGTGGAGTATACAGTTTGAAATATGCAGAGAACAAAATTAACTGTTACACTTTTATAAATTGTCGCAAATGTCTTGATAGTGATCTTAACATTAAATGAAATTACGGTGTTTAGTGAGGTAGGTGGTAACGCTGGAGGCGATAAACTAATATCTGTAGTTAACTTATTACTGAACGCTTAATTAAATTATGTTCTGGTTTTGTTAAGCGGCTTTGAACTTTTTGACTTTGTATTGTCCAATCATAATACACTGTATGAAAATTTATTACTAAAGATGACACCAAAATAATTATTTTGTGGTTTTTGAACAGCATTTAATTGAATTAATACTGATAATAATTAAGGAATATAAATAAATGTATTTTTATGAAACATCGAACAGTTTTTTTTGTTGTGGTTACAAAGAGATGAAGATAATATTGATACCATTATGAATAATTCTACTTATAGATAATACGCTGCAACACAGACGCATTAAAGTCCAATATCTAAATTTAACCGTCAATGTATTGCTAATGTATTTAACATGTCCTACACTCTCACATTCTGTTAACATAAAAGAAGAATAAAAGTGAAAGCTCCATTTCTCCATATGTGGCTCGTGAAATATTTAAGTACATAAACAAACCCACTTAATAGTTGAACTGTTGGACCAATTTGTCCTCAAATTATTTGTCATGGCGTCCATTCCGAAAATTGTTCCAGATTTAGAGCTGAAGGGGTTTGAATGCGCTACCGGAGTACCGATGTTCGGATTTGTGACAATGTTGTCTACTAAAGGAAGACTAATCTCACAGAATAGATATTCCGTAATTGTGTTTTTGTGTTTGTTGAATTTTGAATGAATGAAGTTCTTTGATTTCATTTTAGGTCCTATAAAGATATATCCAGAGTTCAAGATTTTTTTAATACAAAACTGCATAAATGAGCAGACGAACAGACGCAGTCATAAATAAAGCCGATAACGATGACTAATTATTATAAATAAACTTAACATTACTATGAGTATAATTAATTATCGTAATTAATGAATGGAGCCTTGATAACCTTGACCCGAAGACCACCGCAAAGAAATTCCATTTTATTCATTCGGACAAAAGTATCTCAGAGAGAAAGACCAATGTGTATAGTCTATTTTGATAGAAACCTTTTCGCTAGCATTGATTTAGAGTATGGTAATTGGCAATTTATTTGTCAGGGTTCTAGAGATGCAAAAGTTACTCTCAAAAGTCTCATAAATCAACAAACTACTTTAATATTATTACAAAAGTCCATATCTTTTATGACATCGCGCAATGTCACGGAAAAAGGCAATGAGGTGTGAGCTTGGCGCATCTGCCAGTATTGTGTTCGATAATGATCGTTTGTTGCATATAATGCGCTAGTTTTAAGACCAGCTCACACTGAAATGCGAAGCGATGCGACAACGTTGGCAATCTGGGGTTTTACCATGGAGAAATGGAGTTATACACTTATATAGCTCCATCTCTTTAACAATTCAGTTTAGGTCGTAAAATTGGTAGGGCCTCAGTCTAGTTGTTCCGCACAGCGCAGCGCGAGTATATTATGCGTTCACTTAAGCATTGTCTGTAAATGCTTATGACACTGAGCCAGGTGGAAAGAAAAGACACTTATTTAAAGTAAAGCACCGGCAAGATGGTCAGACGGAATAGAGACAGTAGTATATACCTAGCAGTCCACACTATTAAAAACCACAAAACTAGGAGACGCGTCGTATGTGTTTGCAAAGAAGAAGCGTGCTGCCGCGTAGGTCACAGTATGTAATTGACAAGTGCAGCACGAATGAAGCATCGCAACGGTACGCGGCTGCTGCGTCACGCTCTCACGCACGACGTACCTAGTGGCACAGCGTGTACATCGCGACACCGCTAGGTGTGTTTTCTTTTGTTTTATTGTATTACTAAAATGTGTAAAAACCGTCACACACAATTTAAATACTACAATATAAGTATAAACTATTCTCATTCCTTACATAGTAGTAGATATAAGATAAATTAGTTTTTTTGTAATCTAAGGAACGGCATCCTTTATGGCATAAAGGATGCATATTTACTTATATTAAGAGACTAATATTAACATAAAACTTTGCTTATAATATAAATATGTTCAAAGGTACTATATATAGTATCTTTATCATGTGTATGAATGCCTTAAGAATCTATTTGTAAAATAATCGGAGTTCCACATTTTCTCGCTCAGCGTCGCGTCGCATCTCGGTGTGACCTGACCACAACGCGCTGGTTTTAGCCGAATTTACGATACTGATAGCAATTGGCCGTTGTGTAAATTAATATGGTGGTTATACTTATGTATGTTTATTAAGCAGGCCGTTAGTGGTTGCGGATTAATAGTTAGGGGTTTGTGAAATGTAAATTTTCATTTTGTTTTAGCCATTAGGCTTAGCTTATCAGAAATTGTGATGTTGTGCGAACTGTTGATTTAAAACCATTCAAAATAAATATTGCCAATTTTTTATTATAACAGTTTTTTTTTTTTGCTATTCTGGGGAAACAATGTAGTTTTAAATAAAATAAAAATAATCATATTGAACACACTTTAAATACAAAAATTAGTGTTACCCTAGCTACTTGTACTAGAAGACCCTGTACTACAAAAGCCAAACTTTTAAATATACACGGATAATCAAACAGTAGAAGCAAGAGGAACACAAAGAAAAGAACAAAAAATATATTTTATAAATATTAAAAATACTATTTATAGCATACAAAATAATAAAAACAAAAGCATGATGAGCCTCATAATGTTCCCACTGATGGGACTCAGGCCTCCTCTCCAGGAGAGGGAATTGGCCGTAAGCCACCACACAGGTCCAGTGCGAGTTGTTGGATGTCACATGTCTTTGAATTTTAGATTCTAGGACTTGCCTGTTCCCTTGCGATGTTTTTCTTCACCCCGTTTTGAGAGCAATGGTGATTAAATAAATTACAGAAAGTATGCTTGGCTGGGTTAGAACTCACGACCTACAACTCGTAAGTCGGGGCCGTTACCACTGGCTTACCACTGCTCCTAATAACTTGCGTAAATATAAATAAATAGCTTATGTATTTATTAAAGGAACAATCACATAACAAAATTATTATTTTTCAGTAGTCCTTAAATTTCATCCATCATTCCAAGGCAACGAAGGAACAGGAGTGGGTTTTTAGTCAGTAAAAGTCTGACACTATCTCGCGCTCCGCCCAAGAGCGCGAGATAGTCATTAGATGATTTTCCCACATAAAAAAAAACACCTTCAATTTTGCACAACTGCTCTTCCGCAAAGTAAACAAACATACCTACTACCACATAAACTAAATACAACTACAAATCGCGTTCGCCTAATTTTATTTGCCGCGTCTACGCGTACTAAGGTCTACAACCTTCCCGCCGGGAATAGAACAGTAAGTTGAGTATATAAATTAGCTGTCAGGCCGCTAATCGCTCCGACAGGCCGCGATGAAACTTTAGAATCCATCAGTGGTCTTTTGAAAGGCCAATGCGTTCAAAAATAGACATAATATATTTATATTGTTATCCTTTTAGCGAAAGCCGAAGTAGTCGTTACTTTTAACGCACAAAATGCAACTGTTTGCTTAAGGATTTCGAGAGGCGCGGATTTATGATTTCGATGTTGTAAAATCGATTTATCGGTGGTGTTGAAAAGTAAAAACTATGTGTGTTTTTTCTGGTATGGGTTTTGGGAATCGACTAGTTTTCTTTTTTCTCTAGGAAATTGATTTTCGATACGTTAAATTTGAGATAAATTTTATTTGAAAAATAAAAAAAATAAATGTATAATTTTATAAGTAATCTTTTGTTGCTTTTTTTATTTTTGACCAGCTATTCCCGCAGTTTTACTCTCACCTTTGGTTACTGCTCCTCTCCTTTCGATCATAGCATGACATTTTATAGCCATAGCGTTACTCGATAAATGAACTATCCGACACTAAAATCAATTTTCAAATAAAGAGAGACTTGCGTTTGACTAATTTCACTTCATGGTAAGGAATGCTATGATGAGTATATCTCTAACTAAGTTTTGTAAAGTCAATACAAAAATCAATTCAACAAACTAAAACCACTGCTACTTCAAACATTAAACCATTAATCCCAGAGTCAGCGATCCTTCACACAAATTACGACCCCTGTCCTAGATTCGCACGGTTCACAGAAAAAAAAAAACTGTCGCCTGCCGATCGTACAATAGAACACAATTACCGCTCTTGGCTCGTAATGAGCGCGAATGAGATAGCAATAAAATTTCGCCGCACAATACGGTCATAATTAGAATTAACTGTCTCATTCCCACCCACATCCGATGGCCATCTCAATTTTGTCCATTCGCCCCATTGATGTTCGCCAGGGTTTTCTCGGCGGTTCCGCGAGAATTACGGGCTCTATTGAATTTGTCTCGCTTGCTGATCCTGGACTGTGATAATGACTGAAGCTTTATGAAGTGTGCTTCTGAGAATGGAATTTCGAAACGGTAATTTTAGTTTTGCGGTTGCTGTTGCATTTGAACTATAATCACATCACACTAATACCATAAAGACATAAGTTTGTGAGCGTGTATATTTGTATATGTTTGCTGCACCATCACGCTGAAACTGCTGAAGTGATTTGGATGGGCACACGGGTAGATTATGTCCTGGAATAGTACATAGGATACTTTTTTACCCCGGGTGTATATTCCCTTGAGATAATTATGTACTTTCACGCGGGTGAAGCTGCTGGCAGAAGCTAGTTACCTCAGGTCAAATTGTGCTAGCCACACTAATATTATAAAGGTAAAAGTTTGTATTTTTATTATTTTTTCACTCTCAAACGTCTGAATGGATTTGGATTAACGATACATGGGTAGGTCATATCTTGCACATGAGATTTATCACAATTGGAAATATGTTCCCTTGGGATAATTTTCTACTAAGTGAAGCCCATGGCTAAAGCTACTATTTTAGAACGTCCGAACATTATAATTAATGTTACTTCTCCTAAAAAAACTCTCGTATCTTTCAGGTCATTCAGTATTGTTCGTGTATCCTCATACTTTCCCTAGTTTTCTCTTCAATACTCATGATAAAAAAATAAGCATACTTTTTACATGTTCTTAGAAAACGCGGTTGAATTTTCACCGTCTAGAAACATAACAAGTAATATCATTGTAGCTAGCTCAGCATACAAACAAATACGGCTATAAAAACAAAACGAGAGCTCGCTAAAAGTACCAGACTAAAGTAGCCTACTTCAAACTCAACAAGACCATTTTGCTAACAGAATTTCACAAAAAACCTTTCAAGAAAAACACATGCGTTTTCTTAAACTTCCAGTAGCAAAAACATCGTAAACGCCTCTCTTTGTTCGTACATCTGTTGTTTTAAAACACTTCTTACGATTTGGAGTGTAAGTTTTTGTTGAACCAATTAAAACGATAGTTTCTTGTGTGTATTGAAATTCACGGATCACTCAAGCGGCCCTCATTTGGAAGATTTAAGGAATTAGGAGGGAGAATAGTGTACGCATTGTTAGGAACAATGTTCCATTGTTTCCGACTTAAATGTAGAGGTTTTGTGTTAATAAACTGCTTCATTCAGGGCTTATTTCACGTGGTATTGTTGTTTTCAGCTTGTAGCGAGTTCTCCATGTAGTATTTTAGTTACGGTTGTTATTTAATACACTCATTCTATTGTATTTGCGTAAAATATATTGCACTCCAAAGAATCGTGAAACTAAAGTGACAGAGGGTAGGGTACATTGCTCAAAAAACAAATGTTCGTTGGGGCCGAAAGGTTCCGGAGTGGCAACCGCGTACCAGAAGACGTAAGCGTTAGAAGGCCTCCCTCAAGGTGGACCGATGACCTAATGGATGCGAAACGCACAAGACCGTTAGTTGTGGTGACGCTTGGGGAAGTCTATGTTCAATAGTGGACGTTTTCGGCTGAAATGATAGAATAGAATAGAATAAAACTGAATGAAAACGAAAACTACTACGACTAAATGATGATGATAATATTAGACTAGTGACCAGCCCCATTTTCGTATGGGTGCAAATTATATACATGGACCTTCTTTATTTATTGTTCTTTTTATTAGTAAAAACCACATCAAAATACATTCTATTGGTGAAAGAATTCATAGAATGTGTCTAGTAGTTTTTGAGTTTATTAATTACAAGCATAAGCATAGCATAAACAGCCTTTTAATCTTCCCTCTGCTGAGACTCAGGACTCCTCTCTCTAGGAGAGGAATACGCCGCTGGCCCAGTGTGGGTTGGTGAATGTCACATGTCTTCGAATTTTTGGTTCTAGGACATGCCGGTTTCCTCACGATGCTTTCTTTCACCGTTTTGAGAACAGTGGTGATGAAAAAAATTACACAAAGAAGGTAATTCAGTACAAACTAAAATACAAATCTGAGTATTGATATGTATTTGATAGGAATAACAAAACTGTTCGTTCACTGTTAGTTGGTATGATATTGAAAACATTCCAGCTCACACATTACAAATGTTAGATTAATGACCTTTAATTTATTGCAACAAAATATATTTGCGATAACAAATCCATGTCACACCTAACCAAACAAAATCTGAATCAGATTATCGCCATTAGTAAAGCTTAATTCACGAGGGAAAAAACCAAGCACACACACACAGGCACACTAAAACAGGAAATAAACGCACTGTGGGAAAACAAACACTAAAATGCAAATGTTCGTAATTAGTTGTGCCATAAATACCGGTCGATTCGACCCATAAATAACATAATGGAATCTCTAAACCGAATTCATAAAGCATTGCTTGTGAAACCGGAGCCCTGAATATTAACAGGATTTGATTACGACTCTGAAACCTTTTGGGCGTAGGAAAAAATGTAGACTGTTTTTTTTTTTATTTTGTTTGCGCATACAGATGCTGTTTATTGTAGGGTTAGAAGAAGGAAACATTTTGCGTGCTATGTTTTTTGTTCCATTACTTTTGGAACAATAATATCTTATTTCCTGGAACTAGATGCTCGCATAGATTGACTTTCATGGAATCATTGCGCAATATTATCATGAGCATCAGATTATTCTTGCAGCTTGAGATATGCCTATAGCTATGCTTTTTTTGAATTGTGAAGTTTGTTACGCGCAGTGGTCGACCCGTCTTACGCATACAGGGGTATTATGACGTGTTAAAATGTTAAGCAAGCGAGCGAAAAAAAGGGATGGAGCCATCCTTTTTAAAAAATCAGTTTAGGTCGTCGAACTCTCTTGGTAGGCCCTGAGTATAATCATGAGTTCAAACCTGACCAGCAGTTTTACTTTGTGTTATTATGAGGGGCCGGAATTAGGTAGTTATTCACGTACTTGCAACGAAATGTTGATATTAATATGGATCTTTCCGGGATTTCTTATGAAATCCCGTATGGCGGTGTGGCATTGGTATTACAAATAATAATAAAAACCTCAGAGATAGATAAGACGAAACAAAGATAAATTTACATATAATTTTTATTAGAATTTTTCATAGAAAAAGATCTCTCTACATGGTGTGTTACGGCCCATTCTCTCTCCTAGAGAGGAAGTTTGAATTCCAGTAATGAGGACATTACAAGCCTTATCATAGTTATGATTCTGCTATGCTAAAGTTTGTTACATGTTCCACTTGGTGTCTGTGGGAGCGGTCTTAATTTTGGAAGCAATATAACTCAGTACTTATTCGTTATAATGAGGTACGCAGGCCTAAAATACATCATGCTACTAGTTTTATGGCGTGTAGTTTTTGTCGGCCTACTTGAACTTGTTAGTGCTTAAAAGTTGAAATTTCTTTCGCAATACAAAATTGCAATGTAATAAAATGCATGTTTTCCAACGCTGCGTCATACGGTACACGGTCGCCGCTCTAGAACCTTTCGGCCCCATCGACCATCTGTTCTGAGAGCAATGTTCACTGTTCCCGGTTCACTGCCATTAAAGTTTGACGATTCTTCGGCCTATGTCAGTAACTTTGGTTCTCTTGCGGATGTCTTCATAAGTGATTTGATCACGCAAGGAAACTCCAAGCATAGACCTTACCATTTCATTTCCTTTGCTTTCCATTGGTGACTTTATCCTTTCTGATGAGGCCCATTGTGAGCGGCCGTGTTTCAAAGTCATATGTCATCACTGGCAACACGCACTGGTCAAACCCCGAACGCTGCCCAAACGGATTCGACGATTGACCTCTTACTCGAAGTTAGACCTACCTAACTGGACCGTCTGTCCTAAGTAAAGGTTCTGCGAATCGCACAGAACCGGTCATTCTGACGACTCTTGGGGAAGGAATATATTTGGACATATCCCTTTCCCACTTTTGGCTGAAATGATGATGAGTAGAAAAATACATACTATTATTGAAGGGTTTTAAATTGGATCAAAATATTGGATTACAAGCATCGATATACATATAATGGTTACAAGCGTGACAGAGTGGACGAAATACGCCTCCGTCACACTCGATTGTCGGTAGAAAAGAACGTCTCATACGTATATAGTACTTACCTATATTTCCTTGCAAGAAAACTAAAGTCTCATATAGATCAAAGCTTTTACTGAAAGTGGAAATACTCGACTTCATTTGCCAAAACGTTTGTAGTATTTCTTAAGTAAGTGGTGTGTTTGAGTATTGTCACTGAAATAGTTGAAAGATGTACTCAAGCGGGACTCATTTGCCTGTGATGTGGTGTGTCGTGTCGAGTTCTGGTGATACTTTGCGTTTACTACACTTATTAAGTACAAGTGTAAGATATTTGTCTAAGAGCTTTATACAATTGCTTTGTGATGGTGGTGCTACTAATTAGCGAGGTTTCAAGTGTGTTTATCACAGTGTGACTGTTTGAAGGTAATCAGCATATTACTGAGAGTTACCTCAGCCCTAAAACACAAAGGGTAACAGGACAAACCACGAATTTAACTAACTGTGAATT
The DNA here is from genome assembly GCA_961205895.1 of Mythimna pallens. NCBI lineage: Eukaryota > Metazoa > Arthropoda > Insecta > Lepidoptera > Noctuidae > Mythimna > Mythimna pallens. The sequence goes on from OY540829.1 coordinate 10,423,366, forward strand.
GGACCGACTGGCAATTGAACCGACGGCGAATCGGACCGACAAAAAATTGGACTAAATGCGAATTGGATCAAAAATTAATTGGACCAACCACAAATCAGACACTTTTTTGTATATTGAACCAATCGCGTCTAAAACAGTCAAAAGTCAGACTCTCCCCTCACTCCTACCAGAGAGGGAGGTGATATTTGATGATTACCTTCCCAAAATACATGTTGCTTGTTTTATTTTGGGTTTAACGCAGCACATTTTTTTCTTTTATAGCGTACTATCGATCGTTTCGATATCACTGACTCTATTTTCTTTTATCTCTTGCTATCACAATACATCCATCTTTTTTTGGCCCTCTTCATACATGGAGTTAGATCTCTGTTAAATATGTACTTTTGGCTAAAGCCTCAACTTTAAATTACGTAAGCCTAAATTCCTCAAACATTTTAAATATATGCTTTAATTTAGATTTAAATTTTCATTTAGCTAAAATAATATGATAATATCGAGGCTTGTATTAATGATTAAATATAAGCCTCGCTATTATAATTATTAATTAGGTTCGATCAATTGATAATCATGAACAACCTTTATGATTATAAATATAATAATAATAATATTTCACAACTAACACACAACGCCGTCTAGTCCCAAGCTAAGCAGAGCTTGTGTTATGGGTACTAGACAACTGATAAACATACTTATATATTTCTAATTACATACATCTACAGATAAATTACACCCAGACACAGAACAAAATGATCGTGCTCATCACACAAACATTTGTCCTGGGTGGGAATCGAACCCACGACCTCCGGCATAGCAGTCAGGGCCACTAACCACTAGACCAACAGGTCAGTCAATTAGTATTATTATTATTGGTTTTATTAGATTAGTAGAATCTAGAATATTTTACTGGTAGAGTACTGATCGAGGCGTTGTGTACTGGCTATAACTATAACATATTATAGCCAATATTGTAAGTTCATCATCATTATGGTCATCATTTCAGTCGAAAAAAATCCACTGTTGGACATGGGCTTCCCGTAAAAGTCTCTCTACAATAGCCGTTCCTGTGCGTCTCGTATCCATCAAGTTCCCGAGACCCTCTTCCAGTACACGGTCACCACTCCTGGACACTTTCGGCCCCATCGAACATGTGTAGTTAGTTAAAAAAAAAAATATATAATTTTTTTTAGTTATCTATTAATACCAAGAATAATTACAGTACAAAAAAAAAACAAAAGAATTTACTAACCTAACAGGTTTTCTAGCAAACGCTAGTAATTTTAAAGTAGTTTTAACTGGTCCAAAACACTTATAACCAATTATTTTAACAGTTAAAAATTATTTCGACCAATTAATAGTTTTGACTGGGACATTGTACATTATTTGTATAAAAGATTAAAAAAACATCACACTGACAGCTGTGTAATCTACCTAATATCTAGAGAATGTTATGTATTTAAACTAGCTACTGCCAGCGGTTTCGCCCGCGTGTGAGATGGTTTCTCCATACTAACTTTGGACGCCCATTTCATCCCTTTAGGGGGCCAATTTGGAAAATCTTCTCTTAGTGCTCGCTTACGTCATAATAGGAAGCTTTGTGCCAAATTTTACGCTCCTAGTTCCAGTAGTTTGGGCTGTGCGTTGATATGTCAGTCAGTCAGTTTCTCCTTTTATATATTATAATATAGATTACTCATGACATTACTTTCCTATAGAACAACTTATTTTAAATATTATTATTCTTACACATTTATTATCGATATCAAACTTTTATTAGTCCACGGTCCGAGCACTGTACCTAACTTATCTTATGATAATTAGTCTAATAAATTTCGGAATTTAAATATGCATCATTATCGAAAACACTACGCTTAGGTAAAAGCTATCAATCAAACCCTTTGAAATTCAATCCGTATTTTAGACCCTTCAATTAAGCATAATTTTGATATAAGCCTTTAATTTTTACGTCACGGGTGGCCCAAACAAAGTGTAAGACAGTCATTAGCCAGTTTTTATGTACGATCTTTTACTTTTTGTCTTGCACACCATATTTCTCCGACATAATCCATAATACATGAGATACCGCGCTCCTCATAGCAATTATGTGTAATAAATCTCATGTTAGATCAACAGCTGATGCCTAAATTTATTTTGTTTTCTTTATGTATTAAGCTTTACACCTAAAAACGTTCGGTATTAAAAAAAAATATTAAATCATTTTGATTTTCGTTGGAGCACCACTTCGGTGACCTCAAATCACTCGATGCCGCGGCCGCGTTATCATCGAGAATAAATGACCAATTAAACAATCTAATTCATTTCGGTCGGGTCCTCGTTTAGGGTGGAAACATAAATCAACATGCCGTCGAGTGGCGATAAACATTTTGTGACTTCCAACCCAGGTGATAAAAAAGTGTCCACTTTTTTGGACTTTGCACACGCGAAGAGCCTTTGAAAGGGTGACATTTTTTAACTCTAACGGCTCCTTAATTGTTACGGCCCACCCTTTAGGGTTAAGCACGTCCCTTTTTGACAAAAAATGATCCTAAATAAATGGCTCTAACGAGTCGATTTGGAGCTTCAACAGAACAAAAAAAAAACTAGTAGGTAGCCGTAATTGGTCAATAATTCGTGTGTGATAAGATGGAATTCTTTCATATAGCCGTATAGACGCCACTTAAATCAATATTTTTAATGCCGCATGCCTGGACATTAAGTGCCCGCTAATAGGGTAAGCAAATAAGGAGGTGGACACACTTGTATAAAGTGCGCACAGTGCGCGCTGCGGATGAGAGGGTCAATATTTTGATAGTGCGCGTGGTGCGATGATGGTAGAAACATGTGGTCAAACATTGAGCAACACTGTATAGCTGTTTAATCGTTGCGGCGTGTATAACTGCTCGCCTGGGCAAAACAAATGTAACCGCGCTTTCGCCACGCGCGTACGTAAAGCCATGGGGTTCAGGCGCCAAAAATATCCACCGCGATGAATCAACCGCTAACTCGAGAAATTCCTGTACATCAAAGGCGGGAGTTTCGCGGAACTCCATTTTATATTTTGTACCTTATCGCTTGGAATGTCAGACATTTTGATTGGAGAGATTTTGTACGTCGTTCATAATTACCGGCTGTAAATTATGTTAGAAATTAAGAACATTTTATGCAATGTTCGCGTTATATAATTATGGGTTTAAGTAATAATAATAATATTCCACAACTATCACACAACACCATCTAATCCTAAGCTAAGCAGAGCTTATGTTATGAGTACTAGACAACTGATAAACTACCTTGTATATTTCTAAATACATACATATTATAGATAAATTAAACACAGACACAGAACAAATGATCGTGCTCATCACACAAACATTTGTCTTGGGTGGGAATCGAACCCACGACCTCTGGTATAGCAGTCAGGGCCAACCCACTAGACCAACAGGCCAGTAAGTTGTTAAGTTGTTAAATTATACAAGTATTAAGAGTAGATATGCCTATCCACTTTAAAACGGAAATTATGATTTTCCATCAAAATTGAAACAGCAATTAATAATAAACATCCTATTTCGCAAACCATCGTTACATGATTTAGATTGATTACGAGACCGACGCGAATCAAAAACGCTTGTAAATTTTTAAAACTCTAATTTTAAAGTTAAAAGGCCCGGTTTAATGACGTGGAAAATTTGACACTTGGCCGAGGGCGGTGGGCGAGCGTCAAATTATTCAGAATTTTATTGACGGCCCGAGAGATTTACACACACAGCTGCCTCGGTGAGTCGGTACCTTGCCCGACTTTCCTTCTATTCGTGCTTGCCCGTTTGCCTCATGGCAACGCCAGTGAATACATAGCCTTACATTTTATATCAACTATTTTGCATATTACAAGTTCTTATGTAAATTGTGTGAATAGCTCCGATATAGTTTTACATGGTTATTAAAATTAAAAAGCCGTAAATGGTGCACGCGAAGTGTGCAATTTATTACAGTAACCTAATTTTTTGTTTGCTTTAGTTTTAAGACTTGTTTGTAGTTAATTTATTATGGTACACCGCGTTATGGTTAGCCGCAGTATTTGGTCTCAGTGTTATTGAAAAACCGCAGTGGTAATAAAGTTGAAAAAATGGTTTTATGTTTTATTTAATGGAAAGCTTAATATGTGGTTAGGACGGATCGGAACTGAGATGAAAACCGAATAGGTACCGATACATTTTGAAACTCAAAAATGTATGCTGATTTCTATTGAACACTAAGATACTAAGTATACATACTTATTTGGCCATTTCAATCATATCTTTCACCACTATATTATAACCTAAACGTTAACATATTAACCACTTAACTGGCCTTTTGGGCTAGTGGTAAGTGGCCCTGACTGCTATACCAGAGGTTGTCGGTTCGATTCCTACTCAAGACAAAGTTTATGTGATGAGCACTATCATTTGTTCTGTGTCTAATTTAATTATAATATGTATTTTGTATTTAGAAATGCATTTATCAGTTGTCTTGTACTCACAGCATAAGCTTTGTTTAGTTTTAGACTAGATGGCGTCTAATCTTTAGTTTTGAGTAAGAAATCATCAAATAACTTCTCCCGCTCGGGGTCGAGCGAGAGAGAGTGCCAGATTTTTTCAGACTAAAACCCACCCGTGTTCCTCCAATTGCCCTTCGCGTCCCGGGGCCGCGGTAGCTCCTTTGAACAATTCCGTAGTCTATACGTAGACCACCTGCATAAGTTCTCAAGATTAAGGCCCTAGCTCCCGAACAGTGTTGTAAGACAGTGACTTTCTGAAGCCTACTCCTCGGTAACGGCTAGGTTTGAAAAAAAATAATATTTTTATTATACATATATTTATGTACAACATTATCAATATATAAGTTTGTATTATGACAAAAAAGTTAAAAAACAAAAAATAACGACATGATATTTTTTCGTTTGTTTCCCCTACTCTCTTCAAACAACTTTGATCTTTAAAAATATGTTTACACAAAAAATTTGCTGGTTAAGTATTCTTCAGAATGTACATAGCATATGTAAATCAATCAATATTTCGCAAAGAAAATGGTTTTAAAGGTCAGCGGCCAAAGCGGGGCTATGCGGGCGCAGGCGGCAATACGAGTTTAGTAGTGCATTTAACTCCGGCCAGGGACTATACGCCTTAAAACAAGACCGTAATACATTTCACACAATAGGTTTTAACTTCTACACCTTATGGTTAAGTCTGGAACTGAGAAATATTTTCATTTATTTATTGAACGTCCCACTTGGCTGAACTTACAGAGGAGTCATAAATAACAGTTTTTATTTCAGTTTGTAGCATTTACTTTACGATGCGAAGTGGAAGTTTTTAATTTCTTGTTTAGAACTGTTTTGGGGAGTAAACGTTTGTGTTTTAATATAACGATACTTGATTTGGTATGTGATTTTTTTTTTTTACTGTTTTGCAACAACGATATTTTTGAAGTGAATAATAGCTTAACTTATCTCATATTGTTTAGTATTCTTAAATCTACAGAAAAGGATTTAACTCTAGTAGTAAATGACTATTTTGGTGTACTAAATAAGGTGGCATAGTGGTTGAGCGATTGGCTGATGCACTGTGTAACGCAGGTTCAATTCTCAACCGAAACAAATATTTGTTAGGCCTACAGATAGTTGTTCTAGATCTACGTGTCCTAAGTAAATGAATTTAAATGTTTTCTAAGTCAAAAGTTTTTTATTTCACATAGGCCTACATGGGCAGTTATAAAACGTCAGAAGCTACTGCACGATTCCAAATTGGTCGTTTCCTATGGAGAAGAACCGGCAAGAAACTCCATGGTTACTCTTTAAAAAAAATGTATATTGTAATATTATGTTTGGGAACGCACTCATGATACAGGAGTAATTCCTAGTGCGGAGCAACGATATTTTAAAAAAAGAAGAAAAAATAAAATAACGATTTAGTGTTATAAAAATTATGATAACCAAGAATGAAATGGTCTTTTAGAATTTATTTTTTTCTTATCTATATAACGCAGTCTCTACCGATCCGCCAACGTCTGATAGAATCTCAAACGTTACATCGATCCTCATACATTATTTCCAGATGAACATCATACTAAAACATCCGGGAAAAACGAAAGTTCCCATGGGAATTTAAAACAATAGCAGGTGCAGGACGCAGTTTGGTGAATTTTTAAACTATTAAAAGGTTCTGTAGACAACAAACAGCTTGCACTTATGGCTATAGATGTAGTTACCTTATTTAGCATTTAGTTTTGGGTTTTGGGTTTCTAATTTTTTTCTTTTTTTTCGGTGGGAAAATCATCTTATGACATCCCCCGCCCTTGGGCGGGGCGGGAGATAGTGTCAGACTTTTACTGACTAAAAACCCACTCCTGTTCCTTCGTTGCCTTCGTCCCAGGACCCCGGGTTTCGCTTTCACACTACCCATGGCCCCAGTAGGCTTCGACCCTGCTGGGCCCCTACGATTTGCTGACATCTCCCTGAGGCGCGCGTGGAACAATACGCGCCGTCGACGCCTTGGACTCGGTCCGGACGGTTACCGGACGGTCGGACGGCGGGCTACCCATTGCTCGCCGTCCGCAAGCCCGCGCCTACGGTGGCCGGAAATCGGGATCGGAATCCCGGCGGCGATTTGGGCGTGAGGACCGTTGCCTCACGCGATCGGCCGCCTCCTTTGCTAGCATTACTGCTTCGCAGAAGGAAGCGACCGCCTGCCACTCCTCCTCGCTACGGACCATGGCCTGTACCAAGGCCCGACGCGAGAGATCGCCGCCACCGATCGCCCCCACGAGGACACGGCGTTGCTCTGCCCAAGCGGGGCACACCTCCACCGTATGCTCCACCGTGTCCTCCGGGCGGTCCACACAGTGGCGACACCCGGGCGTCGCTTCCGCACGAATCCGGTGCAGGAACTTCCCGAACTTACCGTGTTCGGTGAGAACCTGCGTCATACGGTAGGTGAGGACGCCGTGAGGTCTTTCCAACCACGCCTCAAAGAGGGGACTTACCGCCATAATTGTGGCGTGCTTTGGGTTTTGGGTTAATGATTAAGAAGATTATTGTTCTTGCACTTTCTTATCTATAGAGATCTACGTTTTAGAATGTGCAATTAGCATAATTTTTCTGAATGACTGACTTTTTGACTAATCAAAAGTGCGTAAATGGTAAAAGTAAATGGGTTATTTGAAATAAATACTTTGAATCTTTAAATAGGTATCTCGATAGATTATTTTTCTTTGTAAGCAAGACGTATATAGGTTTTTATTTATTGTATGCTAGCGAGCCTCCCCAACTTAGCACGGCTATTTAAAAATCTTTGAAATTTCTCTACTATCATGTATGTAGGTATACATATGCAGTCTTGATCCCTGACTGCACATGTATTATGTACTTAAACTGTCCTGTTGAATAACTGTCTATTGGTTAAAATAGCATGAAAATCCGTTCAATAGTTTTTAAGTTTATTGCCTTCATATAGACGGACAGATGTGGTGGGGGCCTTTTTTATAATAGATATGTAAATATAGTATGCTTAGAAATGTATGTTATATATGATATGAAACGTGCAGTACACATACTTATTTAGTTTATTATTAGTTTACAATAGGTTTTCAGTATTGTTGTGCATTTATAGTTGTCTTCACGTGCACAATTTCTATCTCATTAAGGTTTGTAAGAAAACTCATTTAGGGGTTAGGTTCGCCTTGTACATCTGCTTTCTTAATTTAAATAGTTTTTAAAGTTTTGTGTTTAATAAAGAAAAAGGAAAATATTATGACAAAACATTTTACTGTCATATGTGCTATCAACTCAGCTTTGTCATAAGCCTGGTTGGTAGTGCGGTAAGCAACCGAAATTTTTATCTACATTACAAATTTCGGTTGCTTCCTTAACTTTAGCAGTCTAATATGTATAAAAATACACGCATTAATAAAAAATACTTACCTAAATTTAAAGTACCTTTACTATTAGTCACCGTACGGCTAATATTATTCACTTTTGAGGTACATGCGACACTGAAATGGCAAGGGCTTACAAGCTAGGGAGCTAGTAAATATTTCGGCTTGCTGGCGTAAAAATCTAAAAAATAACTCCAACTGCACACACACTTGGGGACGTAGAGACCGTGCGCACCTGTTTAAAGGTTAAAAATCTACTAATAAGTATGTAAAATATTCATGTAATGAGATTTTTTTTATATAAATATGTGAGCAGTTCGCTCACAATGAATTCCATGAACGGTCATGAATGTACCAAATCATTGAATTGGAGATGCAGTTGTGCGTGCTCTGGCAAAATATTACATTCGGTTTTAACGATCTCACGAGCTAAGGCTCTAAAATGATGATGAGGATGAATGAGTTACTAGGCTGTCGGTTTTCTATCGTTTATATTTCATCGGATTACCTATTTGACGTAAGGCGTTGCGCCACCAGTAAGTAATGGTGGACATAACACCAATACGTAAGTATAAAGTGGTTTGGGAACACATTTATTATGCGTACAGCTAAGGAGTGGAATTCCCCATCATTCCTGATAGCTACAACCTAGGGGTCTTTAAGTCAAGAGTGAATAGGTTACTCTTAGGCAAGCGTGCTCCTTCATCGACCACATCATCGCATATATAATGTGAGATAGTGCTAGTCAAACGCGAGCCTATCAAACGCGTTTTCAGTGATATTGTTCTAAAATTGCTATACTGATAGAAATATTTTGTATGAAACATATTGCGGCGTCACACCTCTTTGCATGATCTATAAATGCAGTCTTTTACTTATCGGCATCTGAAGGTCTTGTTCAAGACAAAGTGACATTAGATCTTAAGTCAATAGGTCTAGGAGCTTTTATACCAAAATATGACCAAACAAAGCGAATATTACTTGAACAACAATTTTGTGACCAAACGGATCAAGAATTTAGTGATAACCGTAGATAATCCTGTCTGACTTTATAGGTTATCTGTATAAATTAATTTATGAAAGTGTATCATTAAATTAATAATGTGGCACATTTTGTAACAGAAAGGGTCTGTTGAGCCGTGAAACGACTCGTTGAGTGCGTTTTATGAATCAATAAACGTATTAATATGTAATGGATTAATTTGAATACTTTTCTGGGTTTAATTATACGTTAATTGAATGGCATTCAATGATGATAATTAATTGGAAATATGCTGATAGTGAATTATGTTGTTTATTTTTTTACTAACTATTTTTGACTTAGTAACCTTAGTATGAGAATAGGGTTTAAACCCTCACAACCTTTATTGAAAAGGGAGGATCCTCCGACCAGATGGATTTGGAGTCCAAATCCATCGGGCAGTTGTTCAAAAGTTGTTTTAGGACTCTTGTACCCATACGTTCTAATCGTGAAGTGAACGGTGATACCGCGATGTGGGATTTTGTCTTTAAGTTTGTGTAAGTTCTTCCCATATTGCTACAATAGAAAAATAAAAAGTGCAAATTTCATACGTCACATTGCATTACCTTTCTGAGGTTCAGCCTCCTTGAACGACCAAATGTTTTCGCAAAATAAGTGTGACTGTCCTAATTATACTCGTATTATCAATGACATAAAACTCGAGTTAGTTGCAGTGATTCGTTAAATTAATGAACATTCTGGCTGTTATGTTGGTAAATACCAAAAAGCGCATTACTTTTTTATCGGGTTTAACTTTTAAAGCGTCTATAATTACAGAAAAATTGTTATATCTTCCAATTAATTCGATACTGCAGGTATTTTTATTCGTATACTTACAGAAGTAAGGTATAAATCTCAAATAATGTTTTCACACCACACCGAGAAAAGCTGTACGATAATAAAACACAAATTATAAACTTTACAGCCGCTCAGTCGTCACTCAGGGTGTCGCAACCTAATAAAATAAAACGAAATCGTAAAATTCTACATATATGTACCTATATATATATCACGCTGCAGTTTCACAAGCTACCGCAAAGGAATTCAGAACTTTGATCGGTATACCAACATAATAACATAAACTTTTGCTCCTTTAGACGTTTTGACAGGTCCGGGACTTCAAAGTTGGCAAACGTTATTTATAATATTTATGTCTTGTCTTGAGACACTATGACGCTTCGATTTTTGATATTATTATGTCTTTCATGTTTTAATGTATGAAGAAGTTGTTTATTTTATAAGACGATAAAATTTTATGTCTGGTCATCAGCAATGCTATTAATTTAATTTGCAGTTTGTAAAATTAAAGAAAATCAGGGCGATGATAGGTCGTTTTTGAAGTAGCAGCGTTTAAAAATATAATATCAACATTTTGATTTGATATACATATTAACCATGTTTCTCTGTAAATAACTCACAAATAATCGTTTTGATTATTCGTGAGCTCTCAATACATTCCTTTTTAAGGACAGGGCATGGCTATGCAAAAAATAAGGTTTCTTTGACACAACAGTCACGACATTTTCATGGGGGATTTACTTTTTACTAAAAAAAAAAAAAACTTAAAAAAAAGCCCAAAGGTCCAAAGAGTATAACATTGTCCCAGGTGTGACGTTGATGTTATTTCTATACCAACATAACAAAACTTGCCCTAAGTTAAGTAAGGAGTGTTAACTTTGTCTTGTCTATGGTCGATTTTTTTGTTACATGACAACTTTTCTTTGACGCCCCCGCTAATAATCTTCTTCTTTTATTTACTTACCGAATTTGAAGGGATGCTAAAGGTTTTTGTGGGAATGGGCCTTGTAATTCCGGGATTAGCTTTATTTATTACTGGTATTGTGCCGGCAACTTTAACGTTTCTCTCGAACAATTCTTAATATGTTTATTTAGTTTCTTAACCGCAAACTCAGTATGTACTAGATATGAGGTGCCCTACTTGCAGCGTTTAAGTAAAAAAAAGTATTTACAGTGAAAAAAAATATTTTTAGCATACATGCTGGTCGGCCGAATTTACTTTTAAAAGATTTTTCAAATTTAGAATAGAATTTGAATTTGATAGGAAAATAATGGAATTGTATAAGTGAGTCTTTGACAAACCATGTAACAAGAGTGCCAAAAGCAATGAGATATTGTATCTCGAGTTTTCCTTTACTTACTCCAAATCCATAGGTGCAGGCTTAAGGACGACGAGCAAGGGGTAGCTCACCGAAGGTCACTGAAGGACCCAGGTGGGTCTTAATCAGAGAAAATCAGACTCGCTACACCTTAAAGCGGGAGAACTCACTTGATGATTTCTCAACAAAAGAAAAAGAGATTCCTTGATGTAGATAACATAATAATATTCCACAACTATCACACAACGCTGTCTAGTCTCAAGGTGAGCAAATGATTGTGCTCATCACACAAACATTTGTCCTGGGTGGGAATCGAACCCAAGACCTCCGGAATAGCAGTTAAGGCCACTAACCACTAGACCAGCAGGCCAGTCATCAGATGAAGGCATCTCAACTAATCTCAAGCTAAACACAATACCTACCAATTCCTAAACCAAATCTCTAAGTGCTTTCATTTCGGTAAAAAATATATAATTTAGTTTGTACTTACTGGGCGGTTATGTAATTCCAAACTTCAAATTAACTACGTAAGGATTTTGTTTTATATTACCCAAACCTAACTACGATAATTTGCCAAAACAAACGACCAAAGCTGATTATCCATTGCAGAATATTATATTTCAAATCCCCAATCATTCACGAGCATCCCAAATTCCCTCTTAACAATAATCTTTCGGGCGCTTTGTAAAGCCGCTTCCGCTGTTCACAATAGATGCATGCAAACTTCGTGAAATGGGTAAAAATAATCCTCTGCTTGAGCCCAATACATCACGCGAACTGTCAGTACCGACCGCACGAACAAAAATATACCATTGTGAACGACGAGACGCGCATTGTACAAAACTTTCGTAAAAACTTGTGCAATTTCGACTGTACGCACCGACTCAATGACAATACCCTCCTTAGTACCATGTCGCAATTGGCCAAAAAAGTAATCATCCCTTGTCAAACACTTTTCACACGAAACGTCTATTTTGAATTCCAATTGTCCATTAAGACGGATCGTTAGCTTGTAAATCAACGTCGGCTGAGCGATTGATGGTACAAGCAATTAAAAAACTAGCTGCGCCGTCGACAAATAGACATTTAGGACTGTTCTTAAATTGGAACAGGCACTCGCGTTTTGTACGCAACTGACAATTAATCAATTCCAAAAGTAGAACGGTTAATATTTTACAAGTTTGGAGCGATCAATCCCTCTTTGTGTGGGTCCGCCTCCGCCGTTGAGCCCCTCAAAACAAACATTATTCAGTATAGATGTTTTCATTTATTTTTATAATAACACCCACGTTAAAGGCAACCGCGTGTGATCGTGCGAGCGCGCAGGTTCCGTGAGACTTACCTATAAACTTAAAGGTTGAAGTCAAAATATTTTCATATGTTATGTTGCTACGACATGACTTATAAGGCCGTGCTCAGTTAATATTACACTTCGAAAGCACGGGCAAATTCTGGTGATATTTTAGGGATTTGATGTCATTGAGCTACATAAATGGGTTCTGCATACAATGTTTTCAAAGTAACTATGTGAAGAGTAAACAGTGTCTGAAGTCCAACCGTTTAGAACGTTTGCTAAAGCTATCTCTGGGTCTCGCCTTAAAAGTAGAAATGTCAACAGCGTCCATTATGACTCTAAGTGTCATCCGAACTAACTATGCTGGTTGTCACATGTCTGTGAAATGAAAATATTATGAGTATTGGATGAAATGTTTTTCTTACTAATTTTCATAGATTGCACAATCAAAACCTACACAGCATTTATGTGTTGAAAAAAAAAATGGTAGTTTAGTAAGTATCGCTTCGAATTTTTTTTTCTTATCTCAAATTGTATCACAATTAATTATTTATAGCTTCGTTTACATAAAGAGGTCTTTGTTTAAACAAACAGTACCAAAGTTCAATACAATACATAAATAAGTATCGTAAAAGAAATATCTTAATTACTATTATGGTACAGTTTCTGAATGGTAGCGAGCAAAGAGGGCTTTGTTTATTTATCGAATAATTATTTTCAAGCATTGGCTGTCGACACTGAAGTGGCTATAAATTATAAACTTAACCTTGGGCACGTTTGTTTTCGTTCAGTGTCTAGACAATTCAACCCTGCATGTGTAGACGCATATGCACGCCGTGAGAATTTTATAGAGAAGTTATTTTTATGTATTTTCGGGTATTTGATTGTTTTTGGAACCCACTTGGTATTTTTACTGGGAGTTCGGGAATCAGTTACTATTATTATCTTTATGTTGATACTTAACTACGTAAAGTTTGTTCTGTTCATGTGAGTCAATCTAAGTTATTTAAAATTATATCTAGCCCTCAGGCCGGTTGAGAAAATTTTCTACAACTGATTAGATGTGAACGATAGTACCTTGTATATTACATTACTACCTATTTTTATATTTATATTACTATATCTACAATTGATAGAAATAATAGTATATTCTAAGCTTTTAAAAGGATTAGTCGTAAACTATGATACTTTGAAACCCTGTTTCATCCCCTTTGAGAGTGAATTTTGGAAAATCCTCTCTTAGTGCTCGCCTATGTCATAAAAGGAAGCCTTGCGCAAAATTTTTCGCTCCTATACCCAGTAGTTTCAGCTGTGTGTTGAAATGTCAGTCAGTCAGTCACTTTCTCCTTTTATATATATATAGATAGATTTTTATAAAAATCAAACCGACACGACATCAATTTTTAAAACTTTTTAATAAACTTTTGTTGATTTCTATGTAAGTAGTTTTTTTACAGTAATTTAACAATTTTTACAGCAATTTTACAAGTAAAATTGAAACACAAAATATTGACATCTAAATTTATGACCAGACTAATCAATACCGACCGTAACTGATTCCAGATTGGATTTCAAACACTCGGATTATCCATGACAATAATGAATTAATATCCGTGATTACTGAGCATAGTGCTGCATCTATTTCGATACAATCAGGTTTATTGGATGTTAACCGTTTCCCATTGCTGTGTAATGTGTCGTTAAAGTGTAACGCATCCGTTACAGTGTGCTACCGGCTTTATTGATGCTTCCTTTAAGCTGGACGACGTTTTTAGTATTTTTAGCAAGTAAAACGTGATTGTTTACGTGAATAGTGACGTTACGTAATTGTTACGTGATTATGAATTTATGGAATCTTAGCATATCTGACCAGTAGAAAAGGTACGGTGAAAACTGTTTCATCCAAAACAATATACAACAAGTTTTTTTGGCTTGAATTTGAATAAGAAGCCTGTACCTATGCAGGTTTAAGTTCGGGTGGTTCCTGCACTTGTGGTGGCCTGGGTTTGCGGACCATGAACCATGAGTAGCTCACCGTCCGGCCGTCCAGTAACCGTCCGGACTGAATTCGAGTCGTCGACGGCGCGTAGTGTTCCACGCGAGCCTGAGAAAGATATCAGCAAAACCGTTGGGTCCCAGCAGTGCCGAAGCCTCCTGGGGCCATAGGTTGACTTCCGAAAGGGAAGTCCGTGGTCCTGAAAAGAAGAAACATAGGTGTGGTTTTAGTCAGTAACAGTTTGGCAAGTCTTCTCGCCCCGCCCTAGAGCGGGAGAAGTCGTAAGATGATATCCCACCTTAAAAAAACGCTGGCTTATGCTATTTCTTGAACTCTTCAATTTCACCAACTCTAAATACTTCTATATTTCACAGTAACTTATAAACACGCATTACTCTTGTTGCACTCTAGACTTTTTTATAGCTTTTCGTTACACAGTAGCATTCATAGTAATTGGTTACATAACATTTCAACTAACAACCTAATATATGAGGAATATTTTAACATAATCCTTGTATTTACAACCCGTCGTCGGTATCCCCCTTATCTTAGACGCAACATCTTATTAGAGGAGATTTTGATATCATAACAAAATATTTTCGAAAGAATAAGTTATAACCCCAATCATAGTGCTCCACTTTAGATGGTACACAAAAAATGGAACATCGCCACGTAAGTTTGATATCGTTTTTATAGCAAGGATGTTGTTAGAGTATATATAAGAAAATATATTATTAAGGTATAGTAGCTGACCCGGCGAACTTCATACCGCTTAGTGGTCAAAGAATGTTGTGTTAGCTAAACTGTCAAAGGATAACGCCATCTACTGGTATTAGCAGAACAGCATAATTTATTATTTTCATCATCATCATCATCATTTCAGCCGAAAGACGTCCACTGCTGGACGTAAGCCTCCCCCAAGTGTCGCCACAATGAACGGTTCTGTGCTTCTCGCATCCATTGGACTCCCGCAACCGTTACCAAGTCATCGGTCCACCTTGTAGAAGGCCTAATTTATTTTAAAATGACATTTTAATTAGAGATGGCGTTGTATTCGAATATTTTTTTTTTACGTAAGATTTTCCATATTTTCTCACCGTTTAAACCTTCCCTGGATTATTACAAATATTTCAAGACCAAAATTTTATAACAGTTAGGTATTTGTTTTTATATATAAAAATTATTAAAATATTATTATATTAAGGTATCCTACCTATAAGGTACCCTTATACAATAATAACCTAAAAGATAACCCCCCAAATACAAATTGCATTTTACAAGTCAGTGTCAATTGAATCAAATATGATTAGCGGCCGTAACACTAATTTACTGATAAAGAAGGAATAGAATATAATAATCATTAAATTCATCAATGCAACCTTTTTAAGTCAATAAACCCTATTGAATGACTTTTCACAAAAATCTTAAGTTATTCATATATATTAAGCATGACAATTTATAGATTAGACGATAGATTTTCAAGAATTTAAATGTTGTGTGCTATCCTGGCGACAGACGAAGTCTGAGACGTTTTCTCACTCCGCCCTAGGGCGAGAAAGGTAATAAGATGATTTTCCACCTCAGAAAAAAAAACCGCTTTTACCTTAATAAAACAATATTAGGAACGTCCTTCTATTTTACCGACAACTGCGTGTTTCCCTTGAAAAATAATTTTAATATCTTATTTACGCTTAACCTTTTTAAGTTTCTCAATTCTCTTTTATTTTTAGGTTATTATTAAAATAAATAATAAAGTGCTACGATTAAGGTCTTTAAATTTGATGGCATAATTTTTTTTTTTTAAATTGCTTAACTTTGAAAATGAAACACGCCTTGGTTACAGTTTATTATGCTGATCGGCTGTCGAGATGTGGTATACACATTAAATGTAGACCAGCTGAGGTGTGGCGTCATGGGCACACTCGATCCGTTCCCGAGAACGAGTAGACGTCATTTTGAAGTTGCGCCTGCTTACTGATACTTTGGTTGTTTCATTTATAAACCCAAATCCCTAAATACTATATAGTGATTTTAGAGAACACCACATTTTGGGTGTCGATAGCAAAGAACTTGGTTGGAACTTGGTTACAATTCTATTTTAGAATAAAAATTTTGAAATTTAAGTAGCATTTTAAATTTTAAAGTCTTAAATGAAAACCTCTAAAGTCACATTAAAAAAACAAGCATTAGAATCTGTTCCACAGTGTCTGCGGATAAATAATATTACAAAAGGGTTTAAAAAAACACTTTCACACATAAATTTTTTAGTCAGTTTATTCTAGACGAAGCCGGTGTTTCTTAGCTGGCTACCTACCCTGAGAAAAAACTCTCTTGAGAAGGAAGTCTCTTTTAAAGTTCATCCAGCAATCATGTAATGGGAAAAATCATATGAGAACCATGCAGGTTAGTATCTGAAATGGTCTTTTGTGGGTAGAACCACACAAATTTAAATGGACTTGTCCAGTCGAAAAATATCAAATAGGATAAAACACTTATCAGAAATATCTGGCAATTAAGTTATTTTTAGTAAAAGGTTTTATTGACATTTTAAGTAGGTACTAGCAAAAGAGGAGACCGCACGGCAAAGGAGGAGGCCGCACGTGCACGTGTGAGGCAATGGCCCTCACGCCCCAGCCGCCAGGATTCCGATCTCGATTTCCAGCTACCGTAGGCGCGGGCTTGCGGACGGCAAACAATGGGTAGCTCGTCGTCCGATCGTCCAGTAACCGTCCGGACCGAGCCCAAGTCGTCGACGGAGCGTAGTGTTCCCCGCGCGCCTCAAGGAACTGTCAGCGACCGTAGGGGCCCATTAGGGTCGAAGCCTACTGGGGTCATGGGTGATGCGAAAGAGATCCCTGGGGCCCTGTAAAAATGGCAAAGAAGGAACAGGAGTGGGTTTTTAGTCAGTAAAAGTCTGACACTATCTCCCGCCAGTCCAAGAGCGGGGGATGTCATTAGATGATTTTCCCACCCGAAAAAAGAAGTAGGTAGGTACTAAGTACAAATGAAAAATAAAGTCAACAATCATTACCTACGTACTTACATTGTTTCTTCCTTTTTTCCAAAAATATTAATGGCAGTACAAAGGCTCATTTTCATCAAGCAAAAGCCATTACCAAAGGAAAAAACACAAATGTACGACATTAATTACGCGTAGCTCCGAGTAATTAAAATTGCAAAACGTGCTCTTATTGAAATCTGAAATGAGGCTAACTTCCACTATCTTAAGCCAAGTTTATATTTTGTAACTTGCAGTGCCTAACAAAATACACTGCTTATTGAAAAAATATAATTAATCTTTTTGAACAAGGAGCCAGAGGGCTTTGATTTGGCCATGGGTCGACTTCTGTAATGGAGACCCATGGTTCTGAAATGCAAAAGGCAACTGATGGAACATAGGTGTGTTTAGTCAGTAAGAGTTTGACACGCCTTCCCGCTCCACCCTAGTACGAGAGAAGATATTTTCCCACTTTAAAAAAAGCGGGGTCTTTTGTTTGATTGGTTTGATGACATGGGGTTTATGAGGTAATTACGTTAGTAATAGGTATTTTTTTATTACGTTTTCTGATGTTCTGCAAAATTGAAACAAAATCTTTATCTCCGTACTTGATTACTAGTCATAAATTTTGAAGTAAATATTTACTTATAGTATGGTCACAATATTTTAGCCACTCTGAACATAGGCGCACTGAATCACTTGAAAAAATACGCAATACGCATTCGCCTAATTATGATTCATAAAAAAGAATTACTGCGCAACCAATTCTTCGAAGTTCGGAGCGGTCAAGATACTGTATTAGCCCCTTCTATACAGTTAGTATGGAAATACCTTTCCTTACTTTTGATAACAAAAGGGGAGGGAGGGGAGGTTAAAAAATAACTAAAATTCTACTTGCGTAATACTTTTACTTGAATCGCCCAAAAATACAAAAACAATATGGTTTCCATGGAAAAGGCTGTGCTCGGAGTTTCCTTGCGTGATCACATCAGAAATGAAGATATTCGCAAGAGAACCGTAGGACCGCAACCAAACCTACCGGAAGACGCAGCGTTGGAAGGCCTCCCACAAGGCGGACCGATGACCTGGTGAGAGTCGCGGAAATCAGATGGATGCGAGAAGCATAGGACCAGTCAGTATGGCGACACTTGGGGGGAGGCCTGTGTCCAACAGTGGATGTCTTTCGGCTGAAATGATGATGATGATGATGATGATGATGGTTTCCATTAATTGTAAGTAGGGGAGACTGGGTACAGTTGAAACAATTTTGCTTTGAATGCACGGCCATTTTGAAACATAACAAACAACAAAACACATAAGATTCGTAGCACGGCCATTTTGAAACATAACAAACAACAAAACACATAAAATGAGAGAATAGACTTTTGTCTTCAAATACATCTCAGAATTAGAGGCTCAACTGCCATATTTACTAGTTAGGAAGAGTTTAATAAAATGATGTGCCACTGTTTCAACCGTACCCATACCAGGGGCGGTTGAAACAGCGAAGGGTGTCAGTTGAAACATAAACAAATAAGTAATAAAAATCAGTTCTTTTATTCATAATTAACAAGAAACGGTTAAATTCTAGTATGGCACCAATTCTATCAGTCTTAATAATTGTTTCGAACATAAAAAGAGCTCTTTTGCTCCGACGGTTTTCAAACCTTCAAAATCTAACGATGGCGCGCGAAGTGCAACGCATCACTGTGATTCATGTCCGGACTCGCCGGCTGCGTCTCGCTCCCCTTGTACCCCTCACCACATCGCTAATAGTTTACGAGTTATTAGCGATGGTTTAACCGTACCCTGCTGCAACCGTACCCAGTCTCCCCTACCTACATACCTTTTGTTTTTTTTTACTCAAGAAAACTAAGGAAAATCATAGGTAAAAAGCTCCAAAGGCATGACTGCTTAATCGTTCCACAATTATTAATGTATAAAAACCAAATTATCATCATTAGTCAGTTTTAGTCACCATGTCACACAAGTTGCCATTAGTCAAAATTAAATTGCAACATTCACTTATCACACATAACAGAGATATCACATATAACAGAGATATTTGTAATTGCAAAACATGATTGAAAAGAGTGTCCATGGAGAATTTCTTGCACATTCTTCTCCATAGAGATCTACGCTTTGGAATGTGCAATTAGCATCATTTTTTCTGACTGACTGACTTCTTGACATTTCAAAAGTGCCTGTAAATGGTTTATTTGAAATAAATGTTTTGAATTTGAATTTGATCCAGGTAAAACATCGTACTTCTATAGCTTCACTGATGTCCTGTTTCCAGAAATACTGAAAACTTTAACATTAAATCCGTAAAAGTTACGAGCGGGATTCCGGGAAACAGCGAGTACAACAGCACAAAATACTTACCTACAAAGTGAGAACGTGAATTTCAGTATGAAAATACTACTTTTACTAACAATTTTGGCCACGTGAAAGTCGAAAATTATCTCACGGAAACGTACTACTGGTACATAAAGTATCTTTTTTCAGAGGGAAATCATCAAATACCTTCTCCCGTTTTGGGTGGAGCGAGACAGAGTGTCAAACTGTTACTGATTAAAACTAGTACCGGATTAGCCACATAGTAAGAGTAGTAAATGCTGCTACGAGTTCCGCGCATTAGGTTGAACCCCGCTTGGACGCACATACCTAATATATCTGTACAAGTCAAGGTACTGTAGCTGTACCATGAGAAATCTAAATAATTCCAGATTTTCGATACAGACAATGTAGGCGACCTTCTATGGACCCATTGCTACTTTAGAGCCCGCGCTATGTTTTTAAATATAAGCTTTAACATAAGTTGTTGCATTTTTGCTGAACTGGACCTATTTAGCGCAGCCGTGAGACACACATTGTGTCAGTGTTTTTTTTTTCTTAGTTGTCTTAAATTTTGTTTTTATAGTGTGTGTATCCATGTGTGCCAAATAAAATATTTTTCTTTCTTTCTTTAAATCGTTATAATTTAAAGATAAATAGTTAGAGGGCTTTTTGGTAGAATTTGCTAAAGGCTCTACGCTGTCCTAGTCCACCACTGAGAGTCCAGGGTACGGTCTATCTGTATTTTACAAAACAATGTGCAAAAGTGTTTTTTTTTTTAGGTGGGAAAATCATCTAATGACAAATCCCGCTCTTGGGCGAGCGAGAGATACTGTCAGACTTTAACTGACTAAAAACCCACTCCTGTTCCTTTTTTGCCTTCGTCCCAGGGCCCCGGGTTTCACTTTTACAATATCTGTGGCCCCAGTAAGCTTCGACCCTGCTGGGCCCCTACGATTTGCTGACATCTCCCTGAGGCTTGCGTTGAACAGTACGCGCCGTCGACGACTTAGGCTCGGTCCGGACGGTTACCGGATGGTTGGATGGCGAGTCACCCATTGCTCGCCGTCCGCAAGCCCGCGATGTGCAAAAGTGGTCCAAATGTCGAACAACACCTTTTTTATCCAAATCTAAATCGTTGAGGAGTGTATGAGTAATAAACAAACATCTAAAGTTTTACATTAATATTATAATATATAACATTAATAGAGTAGTCATCCTACACTCAATCTGAATAATCAAATAATATATTCACGATTTAGTATGATATTATATCGAATCATGAAGCCAATAAGCGGTTGTTACCCGCCACGGAAGTTGTCAAGAGCACTTGAGTTCAGATAAACTAATTTGAACCAGTCAAAAGTTAAATCAGGGTCATGCGTCCTATAGTTTTACTGTGCAGGAATACATACAGTAGTTCATATGGGTTTTTGAGTCTGTGGTCGATTGGACCCGCTCGATTTTGGTGCCGCGGGTTGCTATATTTTATTGTTTGTGGGCCTTTGTTAGTGTTCTTTTTTTTACATTTAGTATAGAAAATAATTTAAATGTGAAATAAAAAAGCATTTTTTGCAACTGAATAAATTAGTTTAGTCTTATTATTTATAATATTTTTAAAATG
This sequence comes from Mythimna pallens, assembly GCA_961205895.1. Classification (NCBI taxonomy): domain Eukaryota; kingdom Metazoa; phylum Arthropoda; class Insecta; order Lepidoptera; family Noctuidae; genus Mythimna; species Mythimna pallens. The sequence goes on from OY540829.1 coordinate 10,444,658, forward strand.
TACTTACAAGGTCACTTACTACCTAACCTATTTGTAATTTAACTTATCCGAGCTCACTAGCCATATATAAGCCAGTAAAGACTTTTGTGGTTTTTAGTATAAAAAAAAATGTATACTGCGATTTTGAACATAAATAAATTTAAAAAAAAAATTAAAAACACAAAGGACACTAACAAAGGCCCTCACTTGTGGAAGAAAATTCATAATAATGAGAAAGATTGTACGGAAATAAAAATTTAAGATACCTAAATGCTAGTTTTTTTAGGAACTTCTCATAAGTCTCAGACGTTGTCATTTGATTAACCGGACTTGCTTGCGACCTTAATAAAATTAAAGCCTACAGCCTACACTAAAGGGCTCTTTGGGTCGGACCTCGGCTTAGGTAACGGACTAAGCCAAGGTACGGACCGTTCGTACGGTTTAGCAGATTTATTTGAGTTTAAAAAAAAACTCATTTTTAGTATACCTATACAGGTACTTTAGGGTGGACGTCACTGCCGAGGCCAACCTGGGCCAATAGTTGCCAAATTGTCTTTCAAATCATGTTTTCAGATATTTTCGCCGTTAACTGAACGATAATTGTTATTTTTTATACACTAAACCCGTTTAAATACTGTTTCCTTTCTGTCTATCAAAGTAACTCGCCAAATCCTTTCACGGATAACTTATTAAATACCCGCAGAATATTGCTTAACACTTTCCTATATTCAAACACATGATATTGGACTATATTGCTTGAACAACAAAGTTCGAATTCCCCTGCTTCCATTAAGAGGATAAACCCAACGCTTTTCACTTTAACACGACTATTGAATATTTGTTCCCAATCAGACATATCAATATTATTGGATCAATGGAGAGACTGTCAGTTTTAATTGAAACATCCTTGTCAATCATCAGATTGGTTTTGAAGTTCGACGAAATTTTGGAGTGGTTCAGAGTGTTTGCGTACTCCAGAGTATTAAGTATGGTTAATTTATGTAAGAACACGAATGATATGGGCAGGTTTATTAAGTTGTTCATTAACTAGAAGCCAAGATTATTATTTTGTTGTGGTGGGAAATCATCAACATAACTTCCTCCGCTCTGGGAAGACCAAGCGGGAATATTAGACAACACACTAATATTAGAAAGGCGGAAATTTGGGAGTGTGTATGTTTGTTACTTCTTCACGCTCGAATGGATGAACGGATTTAGATGAAATTGGGCACATGGATAGACCATGTCCTGGAATAACACATAGGATACAGGCAGATTATACAACATTTTTGAAACATAAAATCTTTTTAGGGTTCCGTACCAAAAGGGTAAAACGGGATCCTATGACTCCACTGGCCATCCGCCTGTCTGTTCATCTGTCACCAGGCTGTATCTCATGAACCGTTATAGCTAGACAGTTGAAATTTTCACAGATGATGTATTTCTGAATGCCGCTATAACAACAAATACTAAAAACAAAATAAAATAAATAAAAATTTTAAATGGGGCTCCCATATAAAAAACGTAATTATTTGGCCATTTTATTGGAACCTTTCGTGCGTGAGTCCGACTCGCACTTGGCCGGTTTTTTGTCAAGATAGAATATCTTAATATATGTGCCCGATCAAGGCTCAACAAAACCACTCTTTCTACTTTTCCCACATTTCAAAGAGCTTATTCTAAGACGTGAGCGACAACCACGAACTAACCCATGTACATTTTATTTGACAGTAGTCTCTGATATTCCAGGAATACATATTTTTGTGACACGTGGATCAAAGAAGAGCTTTTGGCTGTCACAACATGAGTCGACGTCTTGAGACACAAGAAAGCTTTACTACAATTGTGAGGAAAAATATGAGTAGTTGGATCAATACTTTATAATATATAACTAGCTTTTGCTAGCGGCTTCGCCTGCGTGAAGGTAGGCTTGCCTTCCAACTTTGGAACCCCGTTTCTCCCCTTAAGGGGTGAATTTTGAAAAATCCTCTCTTAGTGCTCGCTTACGAGATAAAAGGTAACTTTGTGCTAAAATTCAGGCTTTGCAATAATATGTCAGTCAGTCAGTTTTTCCTTTTATACATATAGATTTATTGCCTAAATCACAGTCAATTGTTTACAAAATATCCTACCTCAGGCATATTAAGAAACCGCGGGAAAATTTAAAAGAGTTACCGTGACCCTTTAATGCAAAAGGCAACTGAAGGACACCGGTGGGATTTAGTCAGTAAAAATCTAACACGCCTTCTCACTCCACCCTAGAGCGAGAGAAGTCACTTAATGAATTCTCAGCTCAAACAAGGTGTATTAAGAAAGAGCTAGGGGATTGTTTGAAAGAGATAAAGTGGCCTTAGAACGCAAAGGGCAACTGAACGACACAGGTGACCGATGGAGTTAAGTTATTAATAATTCCCAATTCAAAAAATAGTCATGTTAAGAAAGAGCTGAGTACCGAAAGATTGAAGATTATTTAACTGAAGAAACATTGGTTAGTTTTAGTCAGTAAAAGTCTGACGCTTCCTCTAGCTTCACCAAGAGCTTTTTTTTCGGGTGGGAAAATCATCAAATGACATCCCCGCTCTTGGGCAGAGCGGGAGATAGTGTCAGATTTTTACTGACTAAAAACCCACTCCTGTTCCTTCTTTGCCATTTTATTTCTCAACTCAAAAATAAGTAAATAATAAGACATGGAAAGACAAGACCCGAAATATATTTTTCCTCCCCAAAATAGTTTCTATCTCAATTTTTAAAAATCTTAATGTTTATCTAATTTGTCACATTAAATACGACATGTTACATTTAACCTAATATTTATAATAAACATGTATTTAAAATAAACAAAACATTGCCAAAGGTTGCCCAATGCGTTTCAAAAGTAGGTGAAACTCCGTGGTACAAAATTAATAATCATTCTTTAATAATGTCTTCCGACATGAACCCTTTTCGTGAATTCCATAAATTTCGTAAAACTCACATATTATTTTTAAAACGTCGCCATCTTCTGATATTCAAGACAGTTATTGAGTAAACTGCGTGTTGTAAACTTGTAACATGGCCGATGATCTCGAATAAATGTTTATAAACATGTTACTAATATAACTTTCAGATGAAATAAACTTGTAATTGATACAAATTAATTTGAAATATTTTGTTGATATTTGTGGTTTCTGAAATTCTGAACTAATCATGTCTAGTATAGATGACATCTTTAAGTATTAAACCATGAAAGTGCTATACATACTGTAGGTATACCTATAGTGCAGATATAGACATGAAATAATTATAATATGACTGGCCTGTTGGTCTGGTGGTTAGTGGCCCTGACTGCTAAGCCGGAGGTCGTGGGTTCGATTCCCACCCAGGACAAATGTTTGTGTGATGAGCACAATCATTTGTTCTGTGTCTGGGTGTAATTTATCTATAATATGTATGTATTTAGAAATATTTAAGTATGTTTATCAGTTGTCTAGTACTCATAACACAAGCTCTCCTTAGCTTGAGACTAGACGGCGTTGTGTGATAGTTGTGTGAATATTATTATTATTATTATAATACATATAATTATCGAAGGCTTAGTCATGAAGAGACCTAACTCAAAAAACGGGTAATCGGAAAATTGATTTTTCGTAGGTATTAGCTTATTATACCTAAGCATAAAATGTTAACCCAACAGGGTGTCAGGCCTCCTCTCCAGGAGAGGTTATGGTACTTTTAATCTACCACGCCGGCCCAATCTTCAAATTTTTGGACCCTTTATCTCGGGAATGCGTAAAGGTATTGAGTTACAATTAAAACCATAATACTCAAGTCTGCAGTCCCTTAAAGCTGTAAAAAAATCAAACTTCTAAGTTAACGAAAAAAAAAGATACGGCCGTTTATGTCGCAAAAATCGTATATATCGACACTCTCGAGGGAATCAAAATTCATAGGGTACTTTCCGTTGACTTAGAATCATGAAATTTGGCATGAAGCAAGGTCTTATAGCACAGATATGGAAATAAATCTGAAAACTGTAAATTTGTTGTTATGTCACAAACAAAAAAAAATTGCGATTCGGAAAAATCTTCAAGTGTCCATTCGGGAATTGAACTGTTTACTTATAGTGTACTGAGTTCGACTCGCACTTGTCCAGTTTTTTTTTTAAGTTAAATCTCTTTAGGATTAGGCGTTATGTTTATTGGAGTGCTAAGAGTAAGTTTATTACGTTAACGTTTTTGATACGTTTATGGCATTCGGCGCTCTGATTGGCCCGCTCCAAGCTATTCACCAATCGGATAGCCAAACGTTTCGACTGTGTTAAACTAAGACATCTCGCACTCAGCGCTCTGTACGTATTAGAAATACTGTTTCGTGACATAGAAAGATATACCGTGGTCTAAATGCTACTTCCAAGCTCAGAAAACACATTCGACTTAAAACCTATATTTCAGTTTCCATCTGACTTACAAAATACTTTCAACAAGACGTTTGTGACAGATTTAAAGAGTTAAAAATCTTTCTTGACAGATGTTTACTGCTTGATAATCCAAATAAATATTCTGAAGTTGTTTACGTTTATGTAAAGAGAAGTGTCGCGGGTATGCTCGTGATTTTGTTTGTATAATTTGATCATGGAAGCTTAACGCCGCTTGGCACAGATGTGGCAATTCGGTCCCTGACTCCACCTCAAAGTTAAGTGATTGAATGGTTTAGAATTTTAAATATTTACTGAAACTTTAAACGTGCCACCTGCTTTTAGTTATTGGGCTTGTTAAATTTTATCGCTGGTTTTCTGATATTAACGGCAATACTGACCAAAATATAGTAAGCATACATTTTGACATCCAGTTGACATCGTTCAAGTGAGCAAGCATGGTGTGGCAGTTAATTTTATCCAAGTATAATCTCACTGTGTTCGTTATCAAACTCCTCCGAAACGGCTTGCCCGATTTTTATGTTTTTTTTTTTTTTGTATATATTTGGTAGGTCTGATACTAGTATCAGTGTAGTAGGCTATATTTTAAACTCTTATCCCTACCCCCATTATTTTCTTTGCCAAGTCAGCTAGTCATCTTCATCATCACCATCATCATTTCAGCCGAAAGACGTCCATTGTTGGACATAGCCTCCCCCAAGTGTCGCCACAATAAACGGTCCATCTCGCATCCATCCGATTTCCGCAACCCTTACCAGGTCATTGGCCCACCTTGTAGGAGGCTTTCCAGCGCTACGTCTTCCGGTACGTGGTCGCCATTTCAGAACTTTTCTGCCCCACCGGCCATCCGTTCTGCGAGCAATGTGCCCTGCCCATTGCCACTTAAGTTTGACGATTCTTTGTGCTATGTCGGTAACCTTGGTTCTCCTGCGGATATCGTCATTCCTGATTCGATAACACAAGGAAACTCCGAGCATAGCCCTTTTCATTGCCCTCTGGGTGAATTTAAGTCTCCTGATGAGGCCCTTTGTAAGCGACTACGTTTCGGAGCCATATGTCATCATTGGCAACACGCACTGGTCATAGATTTTCGTCTTGAGACACTGTGGTATATTGGACGAGAAGATACCGTGCAGCTTTCCGAACGCCGCCCAGCCGAGTCGGCTAGTAATAATAATATAATAAAGGCGAAAGTTTGTGCTACCTATGTATGTATGTTTGTTAAGCTTTCAAGATGGAATCTGCTGACTTTTACTTACCATCAGGTATAGGAGAGAGGTCAAACGCGAGCCTATCAATAATAAAAAAACTGGGACAAGGTTAGAACATGGCCTAGAATAGGACATCTGTGACTTTTTATTCCGGAATTACATTCCCTTAAAATAATTATTATACTTTCACGCGAGCGAAACCGCTAACAGAAGTTAGTTAATTGATACCTTGAAGAAACATACAACAAAACAACAACTCGAGACTATCTGCATATCCAGACTAATCTACAAAACGAAGTAGCTTTTGATACTGTATTCACCACCACTTAGACCGTCTGTCGCAGAGGGTTTTTGTTGCACGTACTACGAGTGCGGAGCTGGCAACCCGCCAGCATGTTCACAGGGAAACTTACCTGTGAGATAGGAAGGAAATAATTTTTTTTTAAGAAGATACTTAATTCTTACTAATCATCTATATAATCCTTACTAATCTTCTATATATGTAAAAGTAAAACGAAACCCGGGGCCCTGGGATGAAGGCAACGAAGGAAAAGGAGTGGGTTTTTTTCCACCTTAAAAATATATATATATATATATGTATGTAAAAGCGAAATACCACTCACTGATTAAACACGAAATCTAAGAAACTATAACACCTACAAACTTAAAATTTGGCGAGTAGGTTCCTTATAGGGTGTAGACATCCGTTAAGAACGGATTTTACAAAACTTCACCCCTAAGGGGGTAAAACGGGGGTTGGAAGTTTGTATGGAGAAATCTTCTTTTACGCGGGCGAAGCCGCTGACAGAAATTAGTCATTTATAAAAGGAGAAACTGACTGACATATCAATGCACAGCCGAAACTACTTGGATAAGGAACGTGAAATTGTGCACAAGGTTTCCTTTTATGACGTAGGCGAACAAAAAGACAGGATTTTTCAAAATTCACCCCCTAAAAACACCCCAAGAAACGGGTTCCAAAGTTTGTATGAAGCAATCTATGTTTACGTGGGCAAAGCCGCTGATACTCATAGAAGCTAGTAATAATATAATATATATATTATAAGCTTCAGCCAGCGTAGCGTGTCGGTCAACGACATTCCCACGGATGAAGTCGCAGACAGGAAAACTAGTACGCATATATCTGCACACAGGTACCAACAAGTAAAAAACTAGGCAAGTGCGAGTCGGACTCGTGCACTGAAGATTCTGTACAAGCTTACTTATAAAAATAGTTCAATACTCGAATTGAGTTATGAAGATTTTTCCGAATCGCAAAAAAGAGTTTTTTTTTTTTGTGACGTAACTACAAATTCGCATTGTATCTTTTTTTTCGTCAACTGAGAAGTTTGATTTTTTTACAGTTTCAAGGGACCGCAAACCTAAGTATATGGTTTTAATTTCACCTCGATAACTCCACGCGTTGCGGAGATAAGGGTCTTGACAGACAGACATACAACAAAGTGATCCTATAAGGGTTCTGTTTTTTCCTATTGAGGCACGGATCCCTAAAAATTACTTAGACTTCTTATCCCGGGAATATTTTACCTTGGGATAATTTCCATTTTTTATGCGGGCACAGTTACCGGCAGAAGCTTGTAAAAATCTAAAATCCTTGATGAATAATATTTTCAACCGAAAAATTCATAATAGAAACGAAGGCGGATACACTCCTCTCTTTAAATTTATAAGGGCCAAGCCCATGGGTCCTGTTATCTCGTTATATCATTGAATAAAGGGGTAAGGGGTTTTGCGAAATCCAACGTGTAACTAAAGTAAATTACGAAAAGGTCCTAAACTGATGAACTTAATAAAATTAGAGCGGCTATTTGAATAAAATGTTCAAGGTGTTTATTTTGGGCCGAAAATATATAGTTATTCGTAAGGGGTATTAAGATTTGGGTGACGGTACAGTTAATTTTTGGTTCTATAGAAATCTACTCGTGTTTTAACAAACTGCATATCTGCAATGTTTGTGATGGTTTGTACAATCAGGGTTCAAAAGTGCAGTTGCACTCTACTTAAGCTAAAGTGACTAACATTTCTTTATAGAAGAGTGTCAATAGTTTATGAATTGTTTAATTTGTAGCGTAGCATCTAAAGTATTGAATAAACGACTTATGGATAATTGAACGTCTACTTTAAAGAAATTTTAGGCGCTTTAGCATTGATAAAGTGCAACTGCTCTTTTGACCCCTGACTGTATATCTATATTATATAAATAAAATTCAAGTGTTTATACGATAATTTTTTCATTCTAAATACAAATGGAAAGTACATTTTTATCAGGTAACAAATTTATTTTATGTACAAAAATTAAATTCATTTTTTTTTGTCTGTCTGTCTGTACCAGCTAATCTCCGAAATAGCTGGACCGATTTCGACGAGCCTTTCACTAGTAGGTAGCTGATATTATAAGGAGTAACTGAAGTTATTTTTAATTTACAAAAACATAGGGTATCGCACTAAAAAAAAACTTCTTGAAATAGTGACCAAACGGTATTGTGCTGTTTTACGAGTTTGACGTGGACAGAGTCGCGGGCACTAGCTAGTCAAAAGTACCCTCATCATTTTGTATGATTCTGAAAAGTAAAAGTTTTTATTTTAACTTAGATCTCATTAGTCAATTAGCCACTATTATCCATTAGGCATAAACTAATAAATCATATCAAGCGACCCCAGACAAAATTACTTTTTTTTTTGTGATTCGGAAAAATCTTCGGCAATCGAACTTTTTTCATAAGTAAGTTTGTACCGAACTCTTAGTGCACGAGTCCGACGCACACTTGCCCGATTTTTCAATTATCGATAGGATCTGGCTTGACCGCTATCTCACCTGGTGGGGGGGGGGGGGATTTTACTCCCTAACTGAATGAATATCAAATTCTTTATTAGCTTAGATTAATGATGATATGACGTCATATTATTATCCTGAAATAAAACACAACATAGAACTCATGTGATTATTTTTTGTTACAGATGAATGAAAAGCAAGAAAATGTTGAAGATATCCATTGTCAAGGTACATCACTCGTCGAGCTGAGGATGTGGTAGTGCTGCCACGATGGATACCTTGACCGTGGTGACATCTTTACTTGGACTGATATGCTTCGGCTCAGGTAAGTTCTTGCTTGATTCTACCTAGTGACTTTTTTTTTAAGATGGAAATAATTCAATGACTTCTCCCGCTCTTGGTGGGGCGAGAGAGCGTGTCAGACTTTTACTGACTAATACCACACCTTCAGTTGCCCTTTGCTTTCTAGGACTACGCTAGGATTGCGGATTTCCCCTTCAGAAATTCCCCGCGGTCCTAGCTAGCAGACATCGGCCCTGCTGGGCCCCTACGGTTTGCTGACATTTCTTTGAGGAGCGCATGGATCATTACGTGCTTTTGGCAACTGGGCTCGGTCCGGTTAATTACCGGACGGCCGGACGGCGAGCTACCTTTTGCTCAACGTCCGCAAGCCCGCGTCTACCGTGGCTGGTAGTCAGAATCCGAATTTCGGCGTCTGGGGCGTGAGGACGTTCGTTCCCTCACGCGTGCAGCGTCCTCCTTCACTAGCATACCTATTGTGCCTAAATTATACACGATGCCGAGTAGCTCGCCTCTCGGTTTTTATCGATTACATTTCGGAGAGTGAGCATCGGAATTGAACAATTTGATTACGCCCAGCCCGTTCCATCATCGGTCCACTAAACGTACAGTGTTGCCCCACCGGTTCATAGCTAGCTAGGGAGTGAAATTCCTATCCGGAATCTGTGTTTCCTTATATCTACAAATTAGTCAAGAGTGAAAAGTTTATACACAAGCGTGCTCAATCGTTAACCACGCCATTTCTTACCATCACCTAATTATATGATAGGTGACATAGTGGTCAAACGCGAGCCTATCAATAATTTTTTGTACCCATCACATATTCAACAGTATGCTACGATGTTTGGGAATTCTTCTTGTATCATGGGTGCGCTTACAATTTAAACTTAAATAGGTCTTTACCTATGAAATTGCTGTTTTATAAAACGGGTTGCTTTGAAGTGTTATATCTTTGAATTGACTTGGAATTATAAGTTCAAATAAATTTTAAATCAAAGGTACATTGTTCTTTTTAAAAATTAGGTATTTCTGGGTTTCTTTGTATTTTGTATTTTTTGTAATATCACAGTTGCCACTTAGGTATAACTAAGAAAGCTAATGAAAAAAAAACGTTTTTCATATTAAGAGTTAAAACGTAGAAACTATGCATTTCAAAGGGCAAGCAATATCAATGACGTATACCTCCGACTTTCTTCTAACAAAAGAACTCTGTGGTCTTGGATTAATAGCTTTCGTTTCGGAAATTTTGTCTTATAGCCCTGAAAAGAAAAGTTATTCGTTAGATAAAATTTCCCAAGTGAAAGTGATTGAAACAAAAATAGACATTCCATTAATTAGCAGTTGTAAGTCCATATACATCATCAATATTGCATACCGCTTGAGACAAATTATTTCCACAGTAGAACTCATATTACAAAATAATGCGAGTTTTCTTAGATTTCATACAAAAATGGTTATAAGTACTGCGATATTACAGAAAATACAAAACACAAAGAAACCGAGGAATACCTAATTTTGAAAAAAGAACAATGTACCTTTGATTTAAAATTTATTTGAACTTATAATTCCAAGTCAATCCAAAGATTTAACACTTCAAAGCAACCCGTTTAAAAAACGGCAATTTCATACGCAAAAACCTGTTATTAACTCGCATACACAAGACACCTAAATTTCCACGCACGCCTCAAGGAGATATCAGCAAATCGTAGGGGCCCAGCAGGGTTAAAGCCTACTGGGGCCACGGGTAGTGTGAAAATGAAACCCCTTGGGACGAAGGCAAAGAAGGAACAGGAGTGGGTTTTAGTCAGTAAAAGTCTGACACTATCTCCCGCTCCGTTCAAGAGCGAAATTTGTCATAAGATGATCCTGTCACCTAAATTCGGAACACCTATCTGTAGTCCATTTTTTTTTTTCCTCCAGCAATCAACAGCAATATGACTGAACATCTCCATATTCAGCTAATACACCGTTTTAAAGTCCCATATAACAATTTGATTGTTATAGGGGACTTTGAAATTAAATAGTATAAATATAAAAAGAAAGCTGTCGGCGGCTATTATAACAATATAATTTCATTTATTCAAGTAACTAAGGATTCATAATTACACATAACACAGAACATAACACAAAACAACAAACAAACAACATTTACATATTTCACACACAGTTATCGATAACTGCAGGTAACATGCAAGTCACTGCAGCGACTTATAAAAGGACAGTCGAGCAGGTCGGCTATCATCATCAGCACACTGTTGGGGCTGCCGCGCACCCTGCGCACCAGAGATGCGCTCCGCTTACGCATCGTCGCATAAAAGCAGTCAACGCTAGCGGTGGCAAACATGTCCGAGGCACATTATGCTATCCATTAAATAATCCATTACTCGTCCCAAGCCAATAAAACAAATCCGACTAGAGTAAAAAACTGTAGGTATTATATCAGATAACGAGGTAGCCTAATTGGATATTCCCTTTAAGATAATTAATTCGATGAGCTTTGTGCTAAAATTTTCACAGATTGTACTGTTGAGCCGTTTTTCATGTAACGGGTAAAATGGATTAACATTGACCTTAATGGTTGGTGTTAATTCTGCTGCATTTTTTTGGCATTTGCAGTTGCAAGATGGTAGATTATTGAATCAACTCCTATCTACGTACCTAAATTTATTTAATGGCTCAATGGTGTCAAGATTTTGATATATTGCTATGAAACCTTTTTAATTCTATTAAATCTGCCAGCGGCTTCACCCGCGTGTAAGTCGGTTTCTTCATACAAAGTTTGGACCCCCGTTACATCCCCTTAGGGGGTGAATTTCGGAAAATCCGTTCTTAACGGATGTCTACACCCTATAAGGAACCTATCTGCCACATTTTAAGTTTGTAGGTGTTTTAGTTTCTGAGATGTCGTGATTAATCAGTGAGTGGTATTTCGCTTTTATGTATATAGATAGTATATGATGACAATAACGTTAAGTTAAATTTAAATAGAAAATATGAACATATTTTGTGAAACAACAAAATAAACCATGCTGGTCGTTTTTAGGCAGTATGGGCTTTCATATAAATTGAAAACTATCCGTATTTGTGGTTAGGCAGCCTTAACCCTCACCACCATGGTTATAGATAGCTTAGGTAGCTCAGAAAACTAAAAAGTTTTTTTGGATGCATATCATCGTCATTATTTCAGCCAAAAATCGTCTAATGCTAGATATAGCTTCCCCTAAGTGTCACTACAGGTGTCACATCCTGTGCGTCTCGCACAGTGGCGTAACTATAGGGTTGCAAGGCGGGCAAAATGCCACGGGACCCTGGCCTGGTGGGGCCCCTGGTCCAAGAGGCCTTGAGCTCTGAAGAAGTAAACATACAAATTCAAATAAATTATTAAAAATGATTGAACGCATTCATAAGAAAAGGATCAATTTCCCGTGATGTTTTGCCAGCCTTACGACGTTATAAATACGTCACTGGAAAGCCCACCTTCAGAGACAACATATAAGTCCTCGTGTATTATTTCAGAGATTAACCTTAATTAAATTAAGTTGACGAATTTGGGGCCCCATCCAATGATTTTGCCACGGGCCTTCGATGGTATAGTTACGCCATTGGTCACGCATCCATCTAATTCTCACCACCCTCACCAGGTCATCGGTACATCTTGTGTGTTGTGAATGCGTAAATCCATAATGTATCATAGGAAACACCACCCAGTAAACAAATGCCACCGTAGGCGTGGGCTTGCGGACGGCGAGCAATGGGTAGCCCGCTGTCCGACCGTCCGGTAACCGTCCGGACCGAGCCCAAGTCGTCGATGGCGCGTATTGTTCCACGCGCGCCTCAGGGAGATGTCAGCAAATCGTAGGGGCCCAGCAGGGTCGAAGCCTACTGGGGCCATGGGTAGTGTGAAAACGACACCCGGGGCCCTGAGACGAAGGCAACGAAGGAACAGGAGTGGGTTTTTAGTCAGTAAAAGTCTGACACTATCTCTCGCCCCGCCCAAGGGCGGGGGATGTCATAAGATGATTTTCCCACCGAAAAAAAAACCCAGTAAACAAATGACCTTCTGCGAGAAAACTCAAACCTTCTACAATTTAATAAAAGACAATCACAAATCTAAGATGGTACGGCAAGGTACTGAAATATCTGTAGGGGATCGCAACCCCAATGGGACCGAGGTTAATAGAGGCGCACCTTGACATTTCGCTTATTCTTTTGGATAATATTGTTGTTCTTATTAATTGGTCTAGTTTTGTTTGGGACTACGACGCTAATAAAATTTTATGTTACGTTTGAATCGGAATCTAAACAATTCGGCCTTCGTTTTGGAGGACCGGAAACATTCTGTCTAGATTATATTACTACTTTGATTTGTCATCTTCTTTCTTTTATTTAAAAAATAATGTTGCCATACTAGGAATAAACCCTGTATCTTTTTTATTTATTTATTTTTTCCCTTCACAAAGTTTTCTTATGCTAGATTTTAACAATGCTTACAATTTAGAGCTAACTTTGTGAGGGACTGGTGCCTGATGTAGGTATGTACAACTACCCGTATTACAGGTCACCAGGACCCTCCCGCGGCTAGTATGCTAGAAAGAGTAGTATGCATTTCACAGCGAGCAAAAGTGGAAGCTAAGTTAAAATAAAAAAGACAAAAAACTAAATCTTAAACAAATAATCTTAAAATACCTTATATTTATATTAATTCCAGGATGTAAGTGTGAGTGTGAATGCTTAAATTAATGTGTGATAAACTATATGTGTAAATGTACGTGATTGGGTGCGCGCGTGTGTGCGTGTGTCAGAGTATAAGTTTTAAATGTATGCAAGTTTATAACAGGACTGAAAAGAAAACGCCTATAAATGGATTATTTGAAAAAAAAAAAAACATGCTTTGACTCTGGAATGCAGCAAACAAGGTTAACAACTATCTGAGTGGGACCAGGAGATTTTCTGTTTGACAGTAGTCAGGGGTTTTTAGGTATTTAGAGACAGCTGCTTTACACTTAGATTTCAATTGTGGGTAAATTAGTAGCTTATTATTTAACTTATTATAGAGATATGGGCCATGAAAACAGAAGAAATTATGTGACAGAGCTGAACGCAAGGGTTTTGTTGCACACACGTTACCTTTACGGCGCTTGTCTTTTTGTATTTCCGGGTTGTAATGCGTCATTTTATGTTTTTTTAGCACTGTTTGAAGGATAAAAGATTGCCTGACTGTAAGAATATCCCAATCTTTGTAGAGGTCTACAGTCGGATAACGGAATGGGAGACCAGCGCCCACCTTAAGAATATAGTATCATGAGGGCGTTGAACATCAATCTGCTATAAGTACAAATATTTGTTCCGTGTGGGAATCAAACCCGTGACATACAGCGTAGCAACCAATTTCTCAACCATTGCACCATCTGTGCTGATCCGTTTTATAATTTGACTGCAAACTGAAAGAGTCTTGATTCTCAAACACTCTTCTGGACCATATCAAACCAAAAAATAATAAAAAATAAGAGATTTAAGGTATGTCATTTATTTCAAGAGACAACCCTCACATTCTACCTAATAACGCGACAAATTAAAGGACGCTTCACACTCCATAAAAAAACACGGCCACAATTTCTAAGCGTTAAAAATCGTGTTTTACAAATAAACACAGTAAATGATACTCAAGGGACTAATACAAAGCGGGAAGCGTAACTTATTGACAAATCTCATTAGGTTAACAAAACACATGTGTATCCCGCATCTGTCTATCGCATATTTTACAATCAACAGCATCTATAAATACCGTATCTGGTCATTGTCGAACTTTTACAAGATGAATGGCGGGTCTTTGGATATTTAGACTGGACTGTGATCAAGCAACGGGAATGACTGAAGAAAACTGACAAAGGGAAAAAAGGGATTTTATGAGAATAAACTAAAATCTATCTAAAACCTCACTTTACGTCGTTGAAGTTGATTTATGAAATGTAATCATATGATTAGTGCTTCTTAAGAATCGTCTTTGGTACTACAAATTAATAAAATATAAAAATTTCGTCAATTTCATTCCTTAAACCTACAAAAATATCACAATCTAACGGTAAGAAACGGACAAATTGTAAATGAAATGGACTATATAAAAAAAAATGATAACTTACAAATCTCGCCAGATTATTTTTTTAGAATACAATAGAATAGGTATCGTTTATTTATAAAAGTGGCATATTTAAGGTTAAAAACATGAAAAAAAATTATAACGCACACAGTTGTATTTTTGGCAGAACTAGGTTGGACCCGTATTTCAGGCTAGGAAGTGCTAAGAAACTTAAATAATAAATTAAAAACCAATTAAATTCACTATAATTATTAAATAACCTAAAAATTAACTAAAAGAAATTAGATCTTATATTATTCACTAGTTGTATTTTAATTCGCTTAAATAAGTATATTTGCATGTTGTATTATTATTAATCGTTTAGTAAGCATAGATTAGTTGATAGATAGATAGATAGATAGATAGATAGGTAGGTAGGTAGGTAGGTAGGTAGGTAGGTAGGTAGGAAAGCTAAGTAGTACCAAGTCCTGTTCTCTATTAGATTTTAATTATCCTCTCCTCAAAACAAACGATGTTAGTAATTATCTATACTACCAATATATATTTCATTTTGTGAATTATTAGAAATACCAACAAAATCAGTACCTACATACAGGGTTCTACCATATACGTCACGGAACCCCATGCAACTAACCCGTGTCGTCTATCAAAGCGTAAAGAAGTTAAACTAATGTCGAACGACGCCCATCTTTTGTAACTAATGCTTTATACTTCGATACATTGTAAAAAATGGTATACATACAATGTAAGCGTATCAAAATGATGCGCCATTGAGATTTTATGTGATAGTTTTTTGGCAAAACTATTATCAACTAGTCCCTGTAAGCTTCGCCTGCGTGAACGTTGAAAATATAGAGCCTATGACACTCAGTGATAAAATAGTAATCTATCAGTGAAATAATCTTTATAATATTAGTAGGTATAGATAGTGCAGATTTATAGATAAATAAGCTGAAAAGTTGACTGTATAGATTTATCTATATATATAAAAGAGGAAACTGGCTGACTGATATATCAACGCTCAGCCGAACTGCTGGGATTAGGAGCGTGAAATTTTGCACAAGGTTTCCTTTTATGACGTAGGCGAGCATTAAGAAAGGATTTTTCAAAATTCTCTCCCTAAGGGGATGAAATGGGGGTCCAAAGTTTGTATGGAGAAATCTACATTCACGCGAGCGAAGCTGCAGGCAGAAGCTAGTAGATAAATAAGCTGAAAAGTTGACAGCATTGCTCGTAAAATGGAAGACCGTTCTTTTTAGTTGGGAAATCATCTAATGATTTCTCGCGCTTTAGAATGGAGTGGAAAGACGTGTCAAAATTTTACTGACTAAAACCTCACCTGTATCCTTCAGTTGCCCTTTGCTTTAAAATATACATACATGAAATTGACTTCTGTACCTATCTATTTTGTGCTTGGGGCATTCTAATGTGTGGCTCATGTTTTGATCAGGAGCACCACACTCACATTGAGTATCCGACATAACAAAGTTTGAGTATCCGACATAATTCAGTCCTTTTTAAAAATGAACCAAAAAGTGATAGTGCCATGTTTGAATTTTGTTTGGACTGTAATCCGAGATACTGCCTTGTTCGATGCGGGTGTCGATATGCTCAATATTTTTGAAATTTTATTTGCTCTTTTTTGTTACCTTTAATATAGTATTGATGGATTTTTTTTAAAACGTTGCCCTACACTAAGAGTTATTCTTGTGTAGTGACACTCAGACCCAGAACACCTATCTGTAGGCCATATAAAAAATAATTCCATGCGGGAATCGAACCCAGGACCCTCAGCGCCGCCGTCAATTCACGCGCGTCAGTGATCCACGCGCTCCTGAAGGAGATGTCAGCAAACCGTAGGGGCCCAGCAAGGCCGATGCCCGCTAGCTATGATTGCGGAGAATTTCTGAAAAAAAAAACTCGTAGTCCTAGAACGCAAAGGGCAACTGAAGGACACAGGTGTGGTTTTAGTCAGTAAAGGTCTGATACGCCCTCTCGCTTCGCCCAGAGCGCGAGAAGTCATTTGATGATTTCCACACTTAAAAAAAAAACCGTCAATCGCTCAACAGCTATGTCAACCGTGTCGTTGTTTATAAAATAATCCATGGCCTTTTTACTAGTTAAAGTTCCCATTTGTTGTTTACGCATGGCCTTAAATGGATTGGTAGACTTTTAATGGACTTTTCTCTGTTTGATAGCTTCCATCGATAGGGTTTATAGGAAAATTACATTATGGAGTAAAAATACACGTTGGGGCTTTATCCGGATACAAAGGGATTCGTGACAGAACTTTGTTTTTTACGTTTTGTGTTGATACACTGCCGAAGTCTTCATAAAAGTTTGCCTTTAATAAGATTACGGACCAGTACCTATGTAGAAGCATAAAAATATAATGTTAATGTCTATAAAAATATACCGTGTAAACGCTTTGTAATATAACTCGATTTAAATAAAAAACTCCATAATAAAACGTTGCAATTGCTTGATTTTGGTTCTTGTTTTATATACAATACACACTCTATACTCTAATGTATCTTCTTAGATATCATTATAGTACTTGCGTATGGCTCTAGAATATAGACCTAAAATCTTTAAATCAAAATTGATACCGGCCACAAAAATTATTAAAAAAAAAAACATTTACCATGGACACAAAGGGTCTGTTCATTTAGTGAACGTCATTGTTCGACATTTGAAAAACGGCGCGTATCTCAAACGCCGGTCTAAACAAAGCTATGACCTTTATGAACGGTGACACGTGTGTGTGACCCTTAGAAACTATTTTTTTTTTTAATTTATGGAAGCATATAAAATCCTAATACTAAATTCTGTGTGATATAGACACGATATAAATCAGTGTAAATTGAGCTTTGTTTGTGAAGTTATGACCGAAAATTACTACATTCTTATTTCGAATTTGAGCCGCCATTTTTTTTAAAGTAAATCGGTTTTCTTCGGTTCCAACGGACATCAATTGGATTATTTGATCGGTGTAGATTTTGTTTCTATGGCGAGTTATCGAGTAGTTTGTTTCACCAATAGAACACTGTTGAATGTAGGTGTTATTTGTGTGTAAAATAACACTATTCGTTGTCTACAGTGACTTAGTCACTACCACGTTTGTTTTCTAAATGGGACGCGTATTGTGAAACAAACTACTTAATATCTATTTTACGGTAACAAAAATATTTTATCAATCCTTGTGTACTTTTTGTATTCGATCGATCACTCATTAAACCTTTATTGACCGTGAGTACCTACACTGTCCTTTAATAATCCCATTGCAGAGCAAAGGCCTCGTTGGAGGAGGCATGAGCCTTCCACGACACGTGGTGGATATTTCAGATTATAAATAGTAGGTATTTGACTTAGAATAGCTCATGGCTAAAGTAATATCAGCCACACTGGTCGATCTTCGAGGTTAAGCAACACTAGCCAAGGTCGGTTTGTGGATGGGTGGCTATCTTTTTTTATTTGTTGATAGGCTCGCTTTTGACCACTATCACGTCTGATGGAAAGCGACGATGTGATCGAAGATGGAGTACGCTTGGATTCTTAACATACCGAGATTCTTCAGTGCCTTGAAAAGCATGTTAAACTGATGGTCTGGGCTGTCATTTGAAGATCTTTGACCGTCGTTACGGATACGGACAGTCAAAAGTCAGCACATCTAATACTAGTTTTTCAAGGGGTCGAGGTTACCAAGCGGCTAGATGGGCAGTTACTCCATGCAAAATATTGGTATTCATCTGCATCCAGTTAGGGTCGCCGCATTTTGCAACACTTGAGGCACTCACGTGCAATAGAGTGGATTCTGGGCTCGTACTAAACTGTATTAAAATACTGAATCGGATAGGAAGGCGCAACAAGGTCTGATTGATCTGGGTGCCAGGTCACACAGGAGTAGAAGGCAACGAAAGAGCCGACACTCTAGCAAGGAAAGGATCCGAGACACCCCTAAGCGGACCGGAACTCTTCATAGGACTCTCACCAAGGGTCATCAACCAAGCATTGAAAAGGGCTGCGTTGGAAATACACAGCACACACCGGCGCAACACAACAGGCCAGAAGCATGCAAAGCTATTTCTTAATGACATAGATGAGGCCTGGACCCAAAAATTATGGAGGTACAGCAGATCACAGCTCCGAACAATCACAGGAGTCTTCACGGGGCACTATGCCACCAACAAAAAGCTCCACAATATGGGACTGTCAAGCGACCCGACTTGTAGGATCTGTGGAGAGGCAGAGGAGAATATGCTACACTTACTGTGCGACTGTGCAGCACTAGGCTCCAAAAGACTAGAGTATCTGGGCCAACCATTTCCAAGACCAGAGGACTATAGGCTCAGCCCCATCAAGGCCATACTGGGATTCATGACGAAGGTGTACGGAGGGCTGGGGGTTGAGTAGAAGGGAGGGGGATTAGCACAAAAGATCCAGAAGGGTCGAAGTGCTCTGGTTTAAGGCCAGTCCCACTATAAGATAAGATAAGATAAGATAAGATAGGGTCGCCGCACACGGGCCCCGGCCATAACCACAAAACGCCGCCACCGGCATATTTCTTATAGTTCACATACATTTCATATAGATTCACCACACACTGTTGGCGCTGGTGGCCACAATATGTTACAAATCGCCACTGCTCGCTTCTTGTGGCCCGCACTGGCCACTAAACGCCGATACAAAACGCGGTCACACGCACTCGCGCATTTAATCCTTCTTCGTCACAGTCCATTATGATACTGCGCGTATGGGTTAAAAAAAAGTAGCAGCCGCCGGCCACAAGTGGCCGTCGAGTTCTTCAGCTTCCTTATGTCCGCTTCTAGCTTCCCGTGGCGGCGTTTGTGGGTGTCGCGCGTGGTCCGTGTGTAGCGACACTCAAAGTCAAGTCAAGTCAAAAGTTTTTTATTTCACATAGGCCTACAAGGGCACTTATAAAACGTCAGAAGCTAGTGCACGGTTCCAAATTGGTCGTTTCTTATGGAGAAGAACCGGAAAGAAACTCCATAGTTACTCTTTTAAAAAAAAATGTTGTTCTTACAACTACTTTCATATTACAGTATAAGTAGATATTATGTAAGGACAGTGTAGACCGGTCAATATTGTACTATAAAGTACAATAAAAATAAACATAATAAAAAGTGAGTCGTAATAGGTAGTAACCTAAGAATTCGCGGAGCCTACACTATAGTAAAATCATCCAATGCCTGCTCTCGCTCTAGTGTGGAGCGAGACGGCGTGTCAGACTTTTACTGACTAAAGCTAGCTAAGTTTATGTATAAGTTGTGTTACTTTTTTGATGTACAATAAAGTTTACTCTATCTGTCTGTGTCCTTCAGTTGGGCCTTTGCGTTTTAAGCCCACAGTTTCCGTTTCAGTAATTCCCCGTAGCCTTAGCGGGTGTTGATAGGGGTTCCTTACGATTTTTTTTCCGTTGTGGTCAGAAAAGATTGAACATCACTGCATTTATGTTTTCTACCTAAGCTTAGAACTCGATTAGCTATAGTGCAAAACGAAAAAAAGGGGCCTAAATGTGCTTTATAAAAAAACGCAGCAGATTCTTATCTCGCTTCGAAATATAGTCGTCGGTAGCTAATCAACAAGCAAGGAGCGCCTTTCAAGAACTTTTTTGTTTCGAAGATCAAGATATCTTTGAGTTTGCGAACTAACTTTTTGTATTTTTTGGATGAAGTACCTGGTCTACATAATGGCTTCCGATTTTGTATTTTATTTTTGCTTCTATTTTTTATCGGTTCGGGAGCTGGGTTTGTTTGTTTGAGATTTCTTAGAGTTTAGATAAACTTCCAAGATTCACTCGTTCGTTACTTAATTGAAAAAAGATTTTACGCAAGACTTAAAAAAGCATTGTCTTGTAACTTGTAGCTATGGTCCATGATTTTATCTTATACATAATAATATATTCTTGTTTCGTCTTGATTCAGAAAACGACTTCCCAAGCATCTACAGTTTTTATGGTGCATTGTAATTCTAAAAACACAATATCAGTGGGAGTCTTAACACAAAGCTACATGAAAGATTTGACATTACTCGAGTCGTATATCTAAAATCTAACAACTTTTTGTATAGTATCGAAATCTGTTATTCCATCTGCCCACGCGCCGTTCTGACACAACAACAAACCGTCCTTTTAGACAACGACTGTCGCCGACGCATTTCCGTAAACATCGATGTCAAATGGCTATACCTCGCAAAACTAAATAAACTTTACAATACACCTCAAGCCTAACCAAACTTTGACAATTTTGCAATAAAGTTAAAAATCGAACAGCAAAATTTTGCCAGCGAACTTCAGTGTCATTTATTGCACGGATAGCTGCCCCAGTTTCAACCAGGTATCCGTTCCTAAGAAAGATGACACTGTGTCAACAATTTGTCCCTTCGTACATTAGGACGCCTTACAAGACAAACATGGTAACTCACGAAAAACACATTTCAGTAATCCGTCCATCCGTCTGGCTAATTCTTAGCACATGGTGCGTGTTTTTTGCACCGTAAAATATAAGTGTTATTTCATTAAGCGTGTCGTTTCGTTGTTCATTTAGACGAGCCGACATGGCGTCAGTTTCACGTGTTCATGTTACGTCCGATGTGTGAAAACGCTTTTAATAAAACCCTAAAGTTGGGTAATGGATTTTATTGTTATCGTTTTTATTTCGGGCGCTTTGGGCGGGATTTATTAGCTAGATTATCCAGATGGGTTTCTGAATATCTTTTTGATGGTTTATGATAGTGAGCCGACGTATAAAAAGTAGGACTGTGAGTAAGTAATACTTTGGGTTTTAAAATAATAAGTAATAAAAATCTTAATTAATGCCCCGTTACTGTTTGAAAAATAAATATAAATTAATTAGACCTGTGCCAACATTCGCAATAATAACTTCATGCAGTGTTGCCCCTGGGGGGATAGAAGAAAGGCAAAAATGAATCCGAAAAATATGTTTTAATTTTGCACTAATTACCTCAGCGCAGTCAGTTGTGACGTTGCGAACGCACTGGCAACTAATAACTTCAAACGCATCATATTGCAAAGGGTTCCAAAATTGAACACGTGTTCGAACGAAAAATCATGATTACCTCCTAAGGGAACCAATCACTGCCATTAGAATTAGATATTCCAAATTCAAACGGCTATCAAGTTACTTGGGGTGACAGTTCTGGCAGTTATGGGCATTTGAAAATGCTCACTCAGTCTATAATTACGTAATTACATGGCATGGAGTAATATTTTTTTTTCTGCGTAAATAAGTTTCACTACAAACGATCAAAGGGGATAGGGCTTTGATGATATTACGAGCCCACTGACAGGTTCATTGCAAAATCAATGCTCTAAAATCGAAAGTTGCGTTGGTTTAAATTGCTATAAACCCAAACCGATTGAACTGAGTGCGATCGTCTGTTCTGAAAGTTTATTAGTTCACGTATATACGAGAGCTATCAATTTCAACCAACAAAAAACATTAAAGGATCAGTTCAAACGGACTTGCAACAGTTTGGAGTTGGTTGGCCGCGTGTCGCGCGCCTTAAATGCGAAAGCCATGTCTCTATAACCGATTTTTTTTATTTACTTTTCTCTTGCAACGCGTGTCGACATGTGCCTGTAGTAAATTAGTAGGGGACACGAATCACCCTCGTGAACTTTTTTTTAACAAAGATTTTTGAACAATAGTCGTAACTACAAGCGTGTGAGTTGTAAAGTCACTCCCGGCGGCGTTGGCGTGTTGGGTAGGACATAAATATCATATTTTTGAGTAGTAACACTTATTATTTACGGGTAGTGATTTTAGTAGCTATATTCATCAGAGCTACACTACGGTTTGTAGCTAATTTGCAAAATGAGACATAGTTTTTGCCATATGACTTACTGGCACTTTGCCCGCCACTCCGTTCGCGAGAATGTTTTCGTAAAAACGTTAACACTCCCTAAACGTTCATTTGAGGGTAGTTTGGAAAAACGACTAATGCCAGTCTTGATTGTTCATTTAAGTTAGAATTTGTGGCAAATTTCAAGTTCATTAACCCCAGAAATGATAATCCTCCATTTTTTTAGGTGAAAATATCATCTAATGACAAATCTCACTCTTGGGCGGAGCGGGAGAAAGTGTCAAACTTTTACTGACTAAAAAACCCACTCCTGTTCCTTTTTTACCTTCGTCCCTGGGCCCCGGGCTTCACTTTCACACTACCCGTGGCCCCAGTAGGCTTCGACCCAGCAGCTGGGCCTCTACGATTTGCTGAAATCTCCCTGAGAAGAATCCTCCATACAATATTTAACACCCCCTAAATCGTCTTGTGGGGGTTGTTTTAAAAAAATAAATAGTGACAACTTTCATTATCTATTTAGGATCACTATTCGTGTTAAGTTTCAAGAATATTGGATCTTAGTCTATCGATGATCACAAAACAAGATTTTGCAAACAAACGAAATTGCCCTTTTACACTCCCTTAAAGGTTGAATTTCCTAAAATCCTTTTTAGTGCTCGTCTACGTCACAATAGAAAGTCTTGTGTAAAATTTCAAGCTAAACCCAGTAATTCTGGCTGTGTGTTGATATGTCAGTCAGTCAGTTACTCAAAGGAGAAACTTACTGACTGACATCAGTCAGTTTCTTCTTTTATAATTATAATGTAGGTGTCCATGAATACAGGGCAGTATTTCGGATCTAAGTTTTCAGATGACTGGATTAGTATGCACGTAATGTAGTTTAGGAGTTCACAGGCAAATAGGAAAGACAAGGAAACTGCATCTTTGTTTTGTACTGTAACTAGCTTTTGCCAGCGGCTCCACTTGCAAAAGTCATGATATGATAAAAAATTATAACATAAAGCACTTGGCGATAGTGCAGCTAAATATTAGTCAAAGATTTTTTGAAATCGGTTCTGTAGTTTAAGATTTAGGGCTAGCTCGTTCGTCACCCATAGATTCTATATAGCACTGACATTCAACGTAGCAATGCTGCCAGTCTTCTGGGCACTTTTCCAGACAGCGATGTGAAGGAGTACTTCGGCACCTGAGTGTATAAATTTTACTTCTTTTAGTATAGATATGATTATGATTGATGGATTATTATTAGTTGAAGAACTTATCATGTTGTAAAGATTCCCGTAATCCATCTCTCAACCGCTAGCGTCTAAGAAAGTGGGAACGAAAACCACATCAAATCTTAAAAATAGGTCACACGCTTTTTTTTAAATTACACAAATATTTATATACGTGCCATAATAAAACCTTTATGTCATACACATAAACCCGAGGAAGGATATATTGAGTAAATATCTAATAATCGATACATAGAGTTCTAACGCACAACTATGCAATAAAGTTAGTTTTATGTGCGATAAAGTAACGTATCGAGATAAACATAAACAATATTTTATGTTACTCGCAATCTGCTAAATCTTATTTTTATCTCTGCACGTCTAGGAATTTGGAGCTATGAAAATAGCGATGGAAGACAGAACCCAGAAAAAAAAAACTGTTCTAGAATTATTCCTTTTTTTAACATCAATAGTTAGGTAGTATGTTTATTAGGCATCTTTTGGATAAAAAAAATAAGACATTTTTTTTTAGTATTCATTTGATTTTTATTCATCATCGCTATAAACTTTCAGTTCATGACGTCACAATAAAGAATACTAAGCTGCCAGTTTTACTACAAAAAAGCTGTTGAAAATCTATGCAGTGCGATTACCTCTCGTTTTACACCTTTCAAACTGTGACTGTCATCTGTCATTTGTGTTCACCTTCCAGTTTCTACGCAAACTTTTGATCAACGTTTTGGATATGACAAAGTCTTAAAAAGTCTAAATACAATCCTTGACATCATCGCTCATATTCCCCCGCTATTTCTACGGCCTCACACTAGTATCTATGTAGTGTAGCCGTATCATATCTGTGTGTTCTTTACGATGGCGACACTTAATTTATAGCTGTCACACCGCCGGTCTATGGTCAATATTTTTTGCTCTATATCCATTCATATTATGGCAACTTCGGGCTATCATTGGTTATATTTTTTATAAGGCATAATGAAGAGAGTTATGAAAGACTTTTTTGTTTGCTGATTTGGTGAAAGAAATGTAGTGGTTTGTCTGCTTCCGAATTGTCATTAAGGTTAAATGTTTTTACTCTGTGATATCAGATGAAAGACACACTCATCGAATAAAGGTATAAGGCACTACTTTAGTTTTTTTGTTGTTAGTAGGGGCCAGAAGTCCAGAAGAAAACTTAACCATGTGAATAAAAATAAACTTATATCATATATTCAAAACGTGGAGCACATTTATTCTTTAAAACTGATAAGTAATGAGCAATAAAAACACATTAAAATCAATTCGTATAAATGTAATTTTTTAGTCAAACTTTCAAATGTTTGAAAATGTAGTACCACACAATAGTGAACCGCGAATCACATGTCCGGTTTAAAACCTAAGAACAGATTACTTGCATTCAGGCTAAACTTTGGAGTTTTCGATTTTTAACCGATAACAAATAAAATTGTCATAATATTATTGCTCGACTTCAAAACTAAGGTAGTATTTGTTTCTGAGTTATAGAAAATCGTCTTTAGTAACTATGTAAAATAAAAGAAACTTTTTATAAGAATGCAAACACGCGAAAAAGCCATTATTTTTGTCACCATCGCCATACCCGACGACAGTTTTTTATTTTTTTACTTTTATTATTTTTGAAGGGCCTCGGTGTTTTTTTTTAGGGAATCATGTTTTTTGAAAGAAAAACTTTTAATATTAAATATCGAACTATACAATTTTTGTGTTTCTTTATTATTATTTGTATATACATCTACACATATTTCAATAATAAAAAGGATAACCAAGGATTCGTACGTAATTAGCCCCTTTTAATCTCATTGCTGTTCTTTTCTAACAAGTAATATTTTGTATTTTTATGCAATTAGGTCACCCAATATTTTCCAAAAAAAATGTTATAAAAAAATAGGGCTGCGAACACAAAATTCGACAGATAGCAAATCGAATGGAGATTCAATTATAGATTAGCCCTTGTATCGTACCACATCCACAACTCTGGGACACGTGAATAAATAAACACAATTATTACACACAAAAGAGTAATCGCTATTGATTTCGTTCGCAAAATACAAGTCCGTCAATGAAATCGACTCACATATCGATTATGAAGGTTCATTTTGCTAAAATCGGACACCGAATCGAATATTTTTTTTGGGCGATTTTTTCTGTGTTACAATAGCTCGCGGTAACAATAGACATACATCAATTCGAGTGTCAAAAACTAACATCTGCGCGTTCGTTGTAAACAGAGTAAAATAGTGGGGTCTCGGGTACCCCAGCCTCCGAAGGGGACCCTGGGCAGGCCTGTGTTTATAGCTCATTATTATTGTGCGACGCTTTAGAGTAACTGCAAATGACATACTCCACCTATTATTAAAATAAACCGTAGGTTAGAAAGGGCTTTTGTTCGGGAAAAATTTAAAATAAAGCTTGTGTGTTGGTGAGAAATTGCAGTGGGTGGCATCGAACGTCGCCTTTCATGAGGCTTGCCCGACACGCCACTGCATAAACACTTGAAATAAGTGCTTACACAGTAATTTATATTGTTAGGGTCGATGTGACGAGAAGTAGCTGTGCTAATGTTCAACACCAAGACAAAGAATCCGGTACCTAGTTTTTTTTTTTGTAACATCACGTTGACAGTAGCACTCATTTTTGTATTATTTCCTTTCCTGCGGTAAGGAACGTTTAAGACCTCGTTTGAAAACTATTATTATAAAAATGCGAGGCTTATTAGACCCCGTAATGTTTAAGAAACTAAAACCTTTTTTGCTAAGTGCGGTACGAGGTCAAAGTGACCCCGTATTAAAGTAGATACACCACTGCATTCGGTTTTAAAAAGGCATCTAAGATATATTCATCTCTTCCCTAAACTAAACCAAACTGAAGTTACGGCCTCCGCATACGAGTCGTATTAGATCTCGGTCCTCACTGAACGTGATATCCGACGTGAAGTTGTATTTTGTGGGATGAAACTTAATCCAACCAAAAAAAAAATATAGTTTTAATATATTATTTAATTTTATTAATTATTTTTGTCAACAGGTCCAGTAAATGGTGGCATGAGCGATGACTACGTCAGCACCGGAGAAGCACCCTATATCATAGAACAGCCAATCGACGTCACAGTGGCTCGTCATCAACCTGCAACTCTTAACTGTCGCGCTGGAGGCTCGCCCTCTCCCACCATCCGATGGTACAAGGGAGGAATACTTGTCGTCTCCGATACGCACAGGAGCTTACTCCCTGCCGGAGGCCTGTTCTTCCTCAGAACTACTCATGGAAGAGCACATTCAGATGCTGGCGTTTACTGGTGTGAAGCCACCAATCCTTACGGTACAGCCAGGAGTCGAAACGCAACGTTGCATGTAGCAGGTAACTTTTAATTATTCAGTAATTTTGTAATTGCACCGGTTCTTGCTTTCTTTTTGCAGTAAACACAGTTAATCTTGATTTGCAAGTGGGGTAAATGGTTTAAAAATGTAGGAGTTAGAACTTTTAACCTCGGTTTGGATAGCCAGTTGTTCGTGTGATTTTAGTACCCGTTCACAAATGATTGCGTAGTCACCAGGGCATGTAAAGTGCAAATGTGGGTTGTCTTGAACCTTTTTTGTATCCTGTCATCGATACCCTCCGCCAGGGTTGGCCGGTAACCAACCGACAAAAATCTTATACCTTTTTTAAGGCAGGAGTATTTATAAAAAAAATAGTTTTTAGTAAATCTAAAAACTATTTTTTTATTACTATATGAAGTATATACTTTATGAAGACTTATCTTAATCTCCCCTAGTGCTCCGTGAAGAGTTCAGACTGGAGCCAGTGTCAACACAATCGGCGCAAGGCGAGACTGTGATACTAGAATGTTCTCCACCACGAGGGTCACCAGAACCTACTGTCTACTGGAAGAAGAATGGACAGATGCTGCATTTTGATGGAGACTCCAGGTCAGTACTCGAGTACTTCGCTTATTTTTTTTTTTTATAGAAGAATTTATTTGCCGTACAAAATATTGAAGGATGACGCTCTAGACCTAGATTTACGTGAACGTGATCGATACGTTTTAATTGCAATTAGCTCGCTCTAAGCTCTTTCAAATCACAGAGCCAAACGCGGTAAACCTTTTGAGAAATGATAAAAAAACTCTCGACTTAGCACACTGGTCCAGCTATCAGTTTTCGAATTTGAAATATTGAAGAGGTTAGCGAAAAAACAAAGTAATGTATATTACAAAACTTAATCTACTTGATCTGCATGAATGTCTAGACTAATAAACAATACTGACAGAATCCAGAATCAAATTAAAGTAGCACGAAACCTCTAACCGCATAATTTTAACAAATCTAACATTAAATGCAATTTCCCAACATACAACTTAAAAGAACATGAAGTTATCCAAAGTTACGGCGTCTGTGATAAACGGTAGTTTGAAGCAAATTCGAGGGTAGTAAGTGCTCATAGTAGCAAAGTGGGATGGTGGAAACATGATAGTCTTCAATAGCTACTCGAACAGTCGTTTGATATCGGATATCTACATACGTTCAACCGTATAGTTCTGGCAAGGAGTAAGAACATCATGGAGTGTTAATGTTGAAGTCTTTGAGATGAATAACTATACTACATTTTAAATAATATTAGACATTTGTCCTTACAACTGATTTTATCTTTTATTGCGTTGCTGGCACGACAAATAATTGGTATTGTAACCACTTTTTTGTTTTTCATGCCACCCTTATGCTTACGGAATAGAACTCATAATCGGTTGGACTGACAGTAAAAAAGTTTGTTTAAATGATTATTTCCAATGGAGTATAAAGCAAAAACCACAATGCGCTGTCTTGTATTCACACTTAACTTCAATTTTTTTTTTTTTTTTTTTATAGGGTTAACAAACAACAGTATACAATACAATAATATCGGCACTTAGTCAATAGAAGTAACATATACACTACAGATATCGGCACGGATCTTGAGCGCTCGGCGAAAAAGTGGGGATCGCTTTGCGTACGCGTTTTATTTATTTTTTAAATGTACACCTATTTTATTTTAATTTTACTTTTACCTACTAGGTAAAAAAAAATAGGTTTACATTTAAAAAGAAAATAAAACGCGTATGCAAAGCGATCCCCACTCTTTCGCCGAGCGCTCAAGATCCGTGCCAATACCTGTACTAATGACGTTATCCACAGATAGTTATACAAAATAACTGGCTGTTAAAAGACAAAATCGATTAAAATAATTGTTAGGAAGAAAGAGAGGGGCACAAAACAAGAAAAAGGAAAAGTAATCTAGCTCTATTCTCTCATATCTTCTCATATCCATATATTTAATTTCTTATTGAATCATGATAAATTATGACACGGAAATAATTTAATTCTTTTTTTTTCTTCTCAGATACGTTTTTTTTTATTATGAAAATGTAAATGAGAAATATTTATATAAATGAATGTGACTTTCTTAAAATGGGTAAGCTAGTTTTACATCCAATATCTAATAAACATGTGTCATAATCATCATCATCGTTGGTGAATAAAGTAATAAAAAAAATAGTTCCGTTGTCAAGCTGTACTAATCTAATCAAAAAGACAAACTTTATAAACCATCCCGTTTGATTTCTAAAAGAAGCCTTACTACCTCTTAGCACTCCATTCTAATGACTCAGTGTTTACGGGCAATCAAACTAGGTACTAATTTATGCAGATCTTAGCTGCGGGAGCGAACATTCTTTTACGAGCGGGACTTTGTAATGGTCGCAATTAAGTGTCTGAGAATATTTATAGAGCCTTTGGAGACCTGATTAAGATCTTACGACAATGATTTTGCTTTCATTTTGTTTATAGGGTTGAAGCTTGAAAGCATTTTAGTCTTAACCTTCGAAAAAAATTTTAAAATAAGTTACAGGTATTATCGACGCCTTCACTCTAACAAAACTCTTAGCATTACAAAGTAAAACTAACAAGCTCAACATTGTTTAAAAATGAGATAAATCTTAACGCGGCGAATTGAATCTCGCTCAAAAGTTATATTGCCAATTTTCACTTTGCTCTCTATGAATTTTTATGAGCTTCACATCTTGAGGGCGCGCAGTTACGTATGGCGGAGCATAAAAATAATTAACAGCCGTACGCAGAGAGGGAGGTACATCAAAGTTATAAAAGAAGGGGATATTTGAAGAGCTCGACAAGCAATCAAGTAAAAATCTCAATAGTTCTGACTCACCGGACCCTTTATTAAATGTTAATTTCCCATTGAAATATTCCGCCCCACATTTGAATGACTTTGTTACTATGCACTTTGTTCGAAGGAATAAATAGCTTCATTATTAATATTGGAACAATTGTTTGCTTTCAATGCTAAACTGTGGTGCTTTATTACCCCAGGATGCATTTAGTCGACGGTGGCAACCTCGTTATACAAGACGCCAGGCAAACCGACGCCGGAAGATATCAATGTATTGCGAGGAATGCGGCGGGAACGAGGGAATCGGCCGTTGCGATGCTCAGAATACACAGTGAGTAACAATTCATTTCGTACCTTGAATTTACAACTAGCAAAGATTTGTTGAATTCAATTCATAACGCTGTAATTTCTGTTTGCGACTCGACATTTGTGAGCCGTTTCTCGCGAACACCTCTTTTGTCATATAATTCAGAGAGACATTTCTCACTGCACAGTTAAGCCGTACTTAATCACGGGCCCGGAGGACGTTGTGGCACAGACTGGAGGCAGCGTCACATTCCAATGTCGGGTGGGAGGGGACCCCCTTCCGGATGTGCTGTGGCGAAGGACCGCTGGAGGTGGAAACATGCCACTCGGCCGCGTCAAAGTTCTTGACGACAGGAGCTTGCGACTCGACAACGTTATTCTAGGGGACGAGGGAGAGTACGCTTGTGAAGCTGACAATTCTATTGGCGCTGTGAGCGCTACTGGATACTTGACTGTATACGGTAGGTTTTAAAATTGATCTGATACGTTTACTTTTATTCTTTTAGTAATAGTATTTTCTTCTCTAGAAATTAATGCTGTGTATTTTTTTGTAGATCCACCTACAATTACATTACGGCCACAATCAGTAAACGTTGAAACCAGAACAATGGCAACTTTTACATGTTCTGCCACAGGAAGACCAGATCCAACCATGTTCTGGAGTATAGAAGGCAATAGAACTATCATATTCCCCGGTACATCTAGAGGCAAATATCACGCAACGGCGGTACTAGATGGGGTGACTGTACTAACAATCAACGACACAAATAAAAACGATAGTGGAAACACGATAGTTTGTTCGGCGGTAAACTTCGCTGGCAGTTCGTTTGTCAGAGGGAAACTAACCGTGACGTCAGACGATGACCGCCCACCGCCAATCATAACAAACGGGCCCTCTAACCAAACGTTACCTATAAAATCGATGGCAGTTTTCCCCTGTACAGCCGTTGGCGCACCTGAACCAATCATCGCCTGGTATTTTGAAGGGGAAGCATTAATACAAAATCATAGACGGAATGTTACTAATGACGGTACTCTCATATTGAAGGATTTGGACAAAACCGACAGCGGTACTTATACGTGTGTCGCATCCTCGCATCATGGGAAATATGTGTGGAGCGGTGTGTTGCTGGTGGATAGTCCGATCAATCCTAATATACACTTTTTTCGAGCTGCCGATGTATCTTCATTACCTGGACCGCCAACAAAACCTCTAATATACAACATAACGGAAACTAGCGTTACAATAACTTGGAATCAGAATAATAAAATAGGATCGTCGTCCATACTTGGATATCAAGTGGAAGTTTTTTCAAGAGAAACTTTATCGGGGAATAGCACTCCACGGAATTCGAGAGGTTGGGTAGTATTGGCGAGGCGGGTCCATCATACGCAATACGTAGCTAAATCTTTAGTACCTGGGGTCACTTATATGTTTATAGTTCGGACGGAAAATTCCCATGGGCTGTCTGGACCAAGTCTGGTCTCTGATGCTGTTACTATTGGTGACGATGCAAATTCTTTATGGGAAACCGGAGTATTCTCAAATAATACGGAATTCCGAAACAATATTCTAACCGACAATATTGTAGAACTGATTGAAGCAACACCGATTGACTCCAAAACCATCAAGCTTATGTGGGAAATACTGAATTTCTACTACCTAGAAGGCTTATTCATATATTTCAGACCCCTAGACAATATTACGACCGAGTATGAAATGAAAACTATTTTGCATTCCAACGATGTCTCAGGATATGAAATAACGTCTTTGAGAAAATACACAAAATACGAGTTTTTCCTTATACCATTTTACAAAAAATTCGAGGGGAAACCGTCAAATTCCAGAGTGGCTCAAACTTTGGATGATGGTAAATAACTTCATTATATTTGAATTTTATATCTTCATACTGTACCTTTTGCATTTCCGCTTACATTTTGTTTTTTTTTTTTACAGTTCCTGACGGTCCTCCAATTAACATAGAAATGTTCATTTTAAATACCACCACAGTTCATTTGAAATGGTCCCCTCCGGAGGCCCATTTACAAAACGGTGTTATTACTGGTTACAACGTGCTAGTTAATTGGTTGGACATACCTGCGAACAAATCCATGGTGGCTATCAACACGACCGTTCATCAAGCCACCAGTCTAATTATGACTAATTTGACGTCTGGTGTCAGCTATTCGGTCCAAATTGCCGCCGAAACTATCGTCGGGCTCGGTCCATTCAGCCAAAAAGTGTATTTAAATATCGACTCTCGCTCTGTTGGACTCGACCCTTTATCCAGGTAATTTCATTTCCCAAATAAAGTCCACAGAATATAATCGCAAATGAAATGTCATTACATGTAACATCAGACGGACGTTCTGACATTGTTTATTTTATTTCAGATACCCGATAAACGGGGAGGTATCTATAGTGGCTGGGGACTTCGTTATGGAAACATGGTTTTACTTTTTGATTGGAGCGATTGTTCTGTTCAAAATAATTGTGATTGGCGGCATTATTTATGTGCGGAAGCACAACATTTTCGCCAAAAAGTCTGCGCTCCCTAACATTTATGGTAAGTGTCAGTCTACATTGTGAAGTGCCGAGTGCGCCACCCTGCGCAGCGAACATAATAAATGTTCCACGTATATCTTTGATTGTTTGGAGCAGATCGCGTTCACATAAAACAACTGGCGACGCTAACTCGAAAATAAACAGTTATTCAGCTTATCTCGAAACGCTATTTTTTCCGTGGAATCAGCTTCAGAATTTCAAAATTAAAAACATTCCTCGGGTGTCGTAGGGTGGTGCAGGGCGCGAGCGTTTGTTTGATGGAGGCTTTGCCATGCGACGGTAAGGGAGGGGAGCTAGATTACTTTCGAGTTGAAAGGTAGCGCGAGCCCTCTCGTGAGCGCAGTGGATCTCTTTCACTTTGCATTCACGTTCGGGGCACAAAGGAATGATACAAATCCGAGAAATAAAGACCCAGTAAATGTAAATGTTTTCTATTTTGTTTCTCCGCGCGATTCGTTTGTTGACTCACCCAGTTACCTTTAAGCCAATTTCCCTCGCTTTGTTTGTTTTATATTGCGTTTTACATCTTTTAAGTATTCAGTAAACGAGATCATTTGCATTCGGCTTATGAAATGGTTGTCAAACGGTATTATAATGAAGGGAATCCTCGGTATGTCTAATTGGAGATGTTGTTTTAGATTCTAATGGAACGAGCTTAGTGACTCAAATGAACATAAAAGCCGCAGTCTCTTTGTCACATCCTCTCAGCAGTTGTTACAATAAGAATACGGTGACGAAAACTGAGTCATTGTTGTGGATGGAGAATCAACCGGGATTATGTATGTCCGGCACTCAAACCAATCAGAGTAAAGATAAAACGAACTCTGAGTACGACAAAGTTGCGCACCAATTACCTGAATATGCTGAAGTGACGTCATCACGAGCGATCGCAAATGAATGGAATACAAGTAAAACTGCAACTTCACCGGCGGCATATGCCTCGGTTACTTTAGTTGCCAATACCAGGCAATGTGTAAGTTCTTTGGTAAGTGTCCAATTATAGTATAATGTTCTCTATTTCGAAAATTTGAAGCTCTGCCAACTTAGAGTTGGTGCCATTTAATTTATTCACTCAACTGTCGAAGCCTCAAGTACTTGTGAAGTATCACTTGTTTGGGATGTAATTGATACCTTTAGATTGCCAGAACTTTGTTAATAGCAAGCCATTATGTTAATTTCAATTATTCATAATTGTTTGTGTTTTCTACAGGGCTGGTTTCCCCCAACCGGTAAAAACGTTGAATCTTTCGACAATCGGTATGCTCCTGAAGAAGAAATGTATCCAGCCAGCAACGGAGGCTACTATAACAGAAATGTTTATAGTGAAAAATACTTTCAAGGTCATCCAAATGTCCTGAAATTTTACGACTTGCCTTCTTTAGAAAAAACTCAGAAGGCTCAGATACGATACAATCAAAGTTTAGACGACAGAAAAGGCGATAAAAACTCAAAGACTGATGCAACACAATCGCTTATAGGTCGTACATATGGGATTAGTTCTAGGAAGAATTCCGAAACGGAATCGACATACAGAGCATTCGGCGAAGAAGAGACGGATGAGGAGAATTATCCAGAAGACGGTGGTTACGATGAGTTGCAAGCGATGCAACCACAGCGGCAGAGACCACAGCATCAGTACGAACGGCCTAATTTCGACAACGACGCGACTCGGACGCTGGCCCGTCTGACGTCATTCAGGCAGGGGCAGGGGCTGGCTGGTGGTGCTAAGCCTTCCCTGGCGCCCTCGCACCCACCCCCCGCGCCTCATCCCCGTGTCGACTCTGTGACTCGGTAGTATCACGCCTTGCCGGTTTTCGGCGACCTGTGCCAAACGGACGTATAGACCGATAATCTTTCCTAGTAGTGTAGTGACATCACTGAGATCGCCGTTCTTCCTCACGCGGTATAAATGATTGTGATTGGTTTATTTTTGATGACAAACGTGACAGTGAGTGATTTTAGTTTTGATTTCTGCGGACTGCAAAGGCCTAAAATTGTGATTTAAAAGTGACTGGCCTATTATGTTACAGCGCACAATAACTGACAGTGATTTATCTGAAATTTCTTATAATATATTTTGAAGTATTCCTAGTCTTTGTAATTATAGATTATTGTATATTATGTAAATAACTTAATTATAATAAATATTGATTTAACGAATATGAATAACGTTCTTGAATTAACTAAACTTGATGGAGTTAAATATTAATTCTGATAAATGTTTACAATGTTATTATCGGAATTGGAAATTCAATTGATATGTCCGTCTGAATATCAATAAACGAATTTGTAATCCTATATCATTAGTATAAGTGTAACAAATAAAAATAGAAAGAACAAATTAACGCTTGGCAATAATTTGAAATAACATAACATTATTAAAATGATTCATATGCATTGTAAATAATAATAATAATAGACTTGAAACTCGAATAGTATTTTGTTATGATACTGCATTTAGAAAACAATAATTTGTTCGAATAAAAATAAATTATTAGTTCTATTAACTGTATTTAATTAGTATTATTATTTAGTTTATTTCACGTGCCATAAGTAGGAATCATAGCTAAATAATAATAAAGTAACATTGGAGTTGTGAGATAAAATTCAAATGAAGCTTTTACGAAACTAAAATTATAATCTACGTAAGATCATGTGATATGAGTTTATATAGCCACTTGTTATAATATTAAATAGCACGACTTGTATTGCATATCAAATGTATTAGTCATTTAATAGTTAAAAATGTTATTAATTAGGACGCTTCCATATCTGACAGATAAAAATACTATAACATGTATTAAGTCCTTCATTTTGTAAATAATGTAAAATGGAGTTGACTTGCCTTTTATACTTCAAATTGAATGTATCAAGTGTTTTTTTTATACTCTGTCGACTGTTAAACGAACTATTTTAGGCCGAAATCACAAGATCGCGAGTTGTGGTGACAGGAACAAACGGTGGCGACATTAATCTAAATAAGGAACATTCAGAGAATTCTTCAAAGCACGTTTGTCAAGGAGCTTCTTAAGTTGTCATTTAAATTGATGTTATTACTGACCGACCGCTCGATGGTCGCTGCCCACGTTTTTGTGTATCTACCCTTATCTAGATACCTTGCTTTGCTATGTACAGCAAGTTCAAATAAAGTAGAGTTTAGACTGCAGGTTCTTAAACTGAATTCTTCGTAGTTCCTATTTTCGCACTCTGTTCAAAAATAATAAAGGCAATAGGCATCTCACATAATAATACTAAATAAAAGATTGTTTATTATTATTACTTATATTTATGAATAATAATGAGGTGAAAAATATACGTGTTTATTGAAGCTGTTTTGTTTATTGCAAATAACTTGAAATTGAACGACTCTGTTAACGGATCAAAGATGTCTAGAATCATAGTGTTCCAGATAATAAAATCTTAAGTTATGTTACGACTTACGTTTTAAGGGTCTAACTACACATCGACGTTTAAATTCTATTTTAGTACAACTGACTAGAATAAAGTTGAGCGCAAAATATGTTTCTAAGGTAATGAAAAAAGGGCTGCGAGGTTGTTCAAAAGAGTTATCTAGAAAGGCAAAAGCAACTGAGGCAGGCAACTGCCTTTAAGTAGAATTCTGACACTCCCTCTGGTTTTAACTAGAGCGGGTGAATTTATTGGTTGAAAAAAAGGTGATTAAAGAAAAATAATATAGGCAAAGACTGGGCTAGCCTAATGTCAATAAATAATAACATATTATATAAAAATGTCCTCAAACGGAAATGTGTAAATAGACCACAAAACGACACACATACAAATTCAAACATTTGAAATAAAATAGCAAGGTGTCTATATTTATGAATATTGTACTAAAATAACCAAATACACAAACATTGTAACAAGCCATAAGGCCTATTTTTCTGTGCGATATGCTACGACCATACTTTGAAATAGACAACACAATAATTATAAACTTCATGGATTTTAATTTTTGTATTAGTCTTTGGATACCTATTTTTTAATAAAATAATTTAAATACTAATATTCTTGCTTTTTAATACTACCTATAACAATATTAGAGAAAACAAAATACCTCATAGCTTTATTAAATTGAAGAATAAAAACCGACTGTATATGTATCAAAAACTAAACACCTACTTTCTAAATTAGACACTGGCTACATAAAGTAATCGTGGGAAGCCAAAAGAAAAAAAAATAAGCTAGCTGCATTGACGTCTACCCCTTCAAAAGAAGAATCTAACTACTCAAATAAACACCTCTCTATTTGAAGTATTTCTAAGGTGCAATTTTTTTTTCTTAAATGGAGGTGATGTTATGTTGATTATCATGTATTGTCGAAGACCATATTCACTTATTGTTATGATAATATATAAAATAATATACAATAACATCTAGACACGCGGCAGCACTTCAAGCCAAGTTCAAGCCTAAAGATAACTGACGAGCGGGCCACCGTGTGTTCTAAAGATGAGTCTATGCTAGAGGAGCGTTTGACCACCATCTCACCCGATGGCAAGCGATGATGTGGTCGACGATGGAGCACGCTTGCCTAGAAGTAGCCTATTCACTCCTGACTTAAAGACCCCTAAGTTGTAGCTATCTGGAAACAAAGACTCCGGCAAGGAATTCCACCCCTTGGCTGTACGCATAATAAATGTGTTCTTAAAACGTTTTGTACGTATGGGTGGGATGTCTACCATGTACCGGTGGCGCAACGCCTTACGTCTAGTGGAACTAAAGCCTCTCTTCTTAGAGAGGGAATTGCAGGCTATCCAAAACACGGGTTCAGCTTAGTGCGGTTTGGTAGATGTCTTCCAATTTTTGGTTCCAGGACAGGCTGGTTTTCTGACAACATCACCGTCTTGAGAACACTGGTGATGAAATAATTTACAAAAAGTAATGCGCCTGGCTGGGTTTGAGCCCGCGACCTACGACTCGTAAGTTGGAGCCGTTACCTTTAGGCCACCATTGCTCAATAGCAGTTCAAAGTTGTCGACTTCGCCGACAGAAGAATATAAAAATCTAAATGAGTGCCAAATTCTGTTGACAATCGTGAAATTAAGTTCTTAATTGAAAATAAAACCTTAGGTATTTAAACCTCTATTTAAAGATGGGTCTAAGCTACATGAGCCGAACACGAGCGAAGCACGAACTGAGCTCAAATTCGTTTAGTATGAACCGAGTATAGAGAGCACGAGCGACACTACACGAATTCGAGTTCAGCTCGTACTCCGCTCGTGTTCGGCTCATGTAGCTTAGACCCATCTTTAAATAGAGGTTTAAATACCTAAGGTTTTATTTTCAATTAAGAACTTAATTTCACGATTGTCAACAGAACTTGGCACTCATTTAGATTTTTATATTCTTCTGTCGGCGAAGTCGACAACTTTGAACTGCTATTGAGCAATGGTGGCCTAAAGGTAACGGCTCCAACTTACGAGTCGTAGGTCGCGGGCTCAAACCCAGCCAGGCGCATTACTTTTTGTAAATTATTTCATCACCAGTGTTCTCAAGACGGTGATGTTGTCAGAAAACCAGCCTGTCCTGGAACCAAAAATTGGAAGACATCTACCAAACCGCACTAAGCTGAACCCGTGTTTTGGATAGCCTGCAATTCCCTCTCTAAGAAGAGAGGCTTTAGTTCCACTAAACGTAAGGCGTTGCGCCACCGGTACATGGTAGACATCCCACCCATACGTACAAAACGTTTTAAGAACACATTTATTATGCGTACAGCCAAGGGTTGGAATTCCTTGCCGGAGTCTTTGTTTCCAGATAGCTACAACTTAGGGGTCTTTAAGTCAGGAGTGAATAGGCTACTTCTAGGCAAGCGTGCTCCATCGTCGACCACATCATCGCTTGCCATCGGGTGAGATGGTGGTCAAACGCGAGCCTATCATTAATAAAAAAAAAGTAGGAACATTGTAAGGCTGAGTATTATGTTCATCGCGGGATCGCTTCCGTAGCCTATGGCCAGTCAGCGTTAGCATAACTTTCTATCAGTGGTGAAAGAGTTTTCAGATTAATAGAGCCATTTAATATAATTCAAAATATTTTATTTCACAAAGGCCTTTATGGGAATTTATAAATGTCAGAAGCTAGTGCACGTTACTGTTAAAATCTTATCGTAAATTCAATAATCATCACCTTTCCCACTCATCTATCATCAACCTGAACACGGTTTAAAATCTTGCTGGTTCTTCCAACACAATTAGGTAAACGCAATAATTAATAAAAAGACAACGTGAAAATATACCTGAAAGCTCTGCTGGTACTCGATAATACCGTCATTCACTCGAATATTTCACAAAACTTATTCCAGGAAATATGTGTTTTTTTAAAAACTGTAAAAGTTTTTGAAAAAAAATTCCATTATTCAGAATCTTGATTAAATTTGCAAGGTTCCTATTGTTATATTTTTTTGACTTTTAAAATTTTTGAGTATTTTATGAAGGGTCAAAGTTCATGCAAAATAGCAGATTTTCAGAAATCTTTACTAGATTAGTTTTACACAAATTTTGAAATTTATTTCAATAGATAATATGCACAAGATTCCAAAATATCCAATGACAATTGTGTAATAACGTCACAATCGTGTAAGAGAGGTTGTGTGAAAAACTGAAAATGTATCGGCTTGGACGCTCTTAAATGAGCTGTTATTCCCCAAAATCTTGATAGATTTACGATAGCTTACTACAAGTTTTGTGATGACGCAAGACTCGACTGAGACATGACCACAATCACTCTGTTAAAGAGTGCACGACTAAGAAGAAGAAACTATGTAATAGTTAATTTTTCACGGTGAAATTTTCACTTATTAGACCGGCTGTGCTTCCAAAGATTCACCAACTTATTAATGTTAAAACAGTAAATTTGATTTAACAATTGCTCATAATATTTACATATGGATAAAATACTTAACTAACTGTGTAATATTTGACAATTTATACACTAGAATTAAAAAAAATCTTTACATAATGAAAACAATTTAAAATGTCATCATCATCATTTCAGAAGAAAGACGTCCACTGTTGGACATAGGCCTCCCCTGAGCAATTTAAAACATTTAAAATGTGACGTCAAAAAACTCCCCTACATCGGGTTGTAGTCCGCTAATGATCCCAAAAGACTGGCAGCATTACCACGCTGTACGGTAATACTTTCTCTGCCTAAGGTCAGCAAGTAAGGTAAAGCCAGTTCTTGCGTTAAGGGAACTGTAAATAAGGCGTTTATTACTTATTATTAGTTTAGATAGTGGTCAATCAATTTCAAATCGTTCCTAATTTAAAACAGCATAATGCTTGACCCTTAGGGGTGTAATTAGACCGTTTGGGGCGACCGCAGTTGTCCGACAAAACTATATTCGGTTGTGGTAATGGTCCAACTGTCATTTGCAGACTAACGACAATTTTATGGAGTCGATTGTGTTTCAATATATTTTTAAATATAGATACAATTGGAATTGAATCGGTTCTATATGAATTGAACTGAAGAATGATATTTTATACACAATTCAAACTTAGTATTCAGTCCATTAAGTCTCCGAAAGGCTGTGCTGAGATAATAGAAGGGTATCTTTAAATAGCGTAGCGTAATCAGCCTTTTAATGTTCCCACTGCTGGGACTCAGGCCTTCTCTCTCTAGGAGAGGGAATGGGCCGTAATTCACCACGCGGGCCCTGTACGGGTTGGTGAATGTCACATGTCTTCGAATTTTTGGTTCTGGGACATGCCAGCTTCCTCACAATGTTTTCCTTCCTCCGTTTTGAGAGCAGTGGTGATGAAATAAATTACAGAATGTAACTGGCGGGTTTAAACCCGTGACCTACAACTCCTAAGTCGGGGCCCTTACCACTCGGCCACCACTGCTCTCTTCTCTTTAAATAAAACATCATTATTAAATAGACAG
The DNA here is from genome assembly GCA_961205895.1 of Mythimna pallens. Classification (NCBI taxonomy): domain Eukaryota; kingdom Metazoa; phylum Arthropoda; class Insecta; order Lepidoptera; family Noctuidae; genus Mythimna; species Mythimna pallens. Next base: position 10,485,484 of record OY540829.1, read on the forward strand.
TAATAAGGTCTAAAATTTAATTTATGAGTTATTTTTTATAATGGCATAATACTTTTATAAAAAAGAACTCATAAATTAAATTTAAAACCTCATTCGTCTTTTTTTTGCAAACTCACTCACGCATCACTTCCGCATGAGTCCGTATGACACTCAAACACGATTAAAAATATCACTTCTATGCGAACAAACCCGCGGTCAAAAGCCGTCATAGACATCCTTATCTAACTCCCATTAATTAAATTCAATGGTAGGCTAACAAAAGCATTACGTATGAATGAAAATTTAAATCGGTCCAAACATGAGCTCGCTTTGTTTGACGGCTCATTCAATTTATGGCTGGAAATCTCTGTCGTACACTCTTCGTGAGTATATTATTGGTATTTAGCAGGATTGCGGGCAGCTGGCTCGTCTGTAAACGGTAGATAGCTAACATACACACAGACATACATTAATACACATGCCGATTGGATTCCGCTTTGTCTTGTAGTGCGAGGCTACTGCATTGTAAAGTGATGCGGAATTGTATCGTGGTATTTTTAATTGATTTACACTTTTTTGTGTTGGTAGTTCAACAATAAATGTGCAAGATAACCAATCAAAATATTCGTAGCTTTATTGGCCACGTGACCAACCTTTTCAATTTATGGCTAAAGAACGTTAAAATGAGATAGTTAAACTAATTCGTCCTTTAGTACAATGCTAACTAAATATTCTTAGTTCAAGAACGAGCGAAGCGAGCTTGGAATCGAACGGCACTCCTACACGGATAGGTTAGGTTAGAGGGTTCGGTCCCGCCTTAACTTTCGTAGTTAATTTTTTATCACCACCCAGAAAGTGACTAACATAGAAGATAACTAATTTTCTATGCATCACCCAAAGGTTGACTGGTAGAGAATGCCTAAGGCATTAAGTCCGCTTCTGTACTTTTGTTTGCATAAATGCATATGCATAAAATAATAACTAATGGCTAAGCTAGTACCAAATAGACGCTCGTTAAGTGGCTGGACTTGGTAATTTAAAAAGCATTGTAGACTTATAGGTGAGTAATGCTATTAAAAAGAAGTCTGTTAGCACCCTTAAAAATATATGTAAAACGAGATCTTGTAAAAAATAAAATAAGTAGGTGTGAAGTGTATGTTTCATCCGGGTGTGCGTAGATAGGTCCAATGAAGTATCAGTTTCCTCAAAAGGCCACTTCATCAAACATTTCTTAAATTTAGTTTTTTCACTTGGAATTGTGAACGTTGCACCCGCATTTAAGTTATTATTTGTCGTCTTATTTAGAGACCATAGCACGAGTTGTTTTTACGTTCACGCTATTGAAATCTTTATCGTGTTGGCTCTGATTGGTTGAGAGCTTAGAACGGACCAATCGTAGCGTCGTACGTCATAAACGTAAAACCAACTCGCATTAGGCACTCCGAACTGACTCATAGTACCAACACTGTAGGTGTAAATCAGTGTGAAAACCGACAGAGGTTACAGCAACATTCATGTTGCATTTTGGAGTGTGCGCGAGAATTGCATGACTTGATTCCGCCATCTCATTTCTACCATCGGACAACCCGACGTACGGCGAGTATCCACCCTTACGTTGTTGAAACCTCTACGGTCCGGGCTAAGCGTTTCGCATCGTCTTTTATATCGCGTACATCGAAGGACTGGAACAATTTGCCTGCTGAGGTCTTCCCACCCGATTATAATTTAGGTGTCGTCAAGGCTAGAGTGAATAGGCTCTTAATAAACTAGTGCGCCTCACCATCAACGATTGCATCACTACTTTCAAAGTCAAAGTCAAATCATTTATTCGCATAATATGGGTAGATATATGTGGTACATGAATGTTACATTATACAATATAACAGTAAAGATCCTCATATTCACTATTTCTGGTACCTATGCGAAACTTAAAATAATATAGGTGGGATCGCAGTCAAGCGCTAGTTTATATCAAATAGAAAAAAAACATGTTTTTTTATTTTTTATGTAGGTTCGCATTTGACCACTATCTCTCACGTGCGACGTGTTACTGGCGATGCGACGATGTTACCGAAGATGGAGCACGCTTGCGTAGTAGACGTAACCTATTTAGTCTTTACTTAAAGACCCTCTAGATCATAGCTCGTCGGGAACTCGGCATCAAGCAGCGTTTATCGTCTTTGGTACAGTCTCGTATTCGCACCTTTTTTGGTCACGTATGCCGCAGAGGGGAAGTGGCTATTGAGCGACTTGTAGTTCAGGGAAAGGTTGAGGGTACCAGGCCGCGAGGAAGGTCGCCTATGAGGTGGACTGACCAGATTAAAGCGGCAGTAAGTGGCTCATCATCACTGCACGAATGCACGAGGAAGGCGGCTATCAGTGATGAGTGGCGGCGTGTTGTGAAGCGTGCCACCAACACCTGAAGTGATGATCACGACCACTCTGTCAAGAGTGATATCGACAAGGAAGAAGAAGATCATAACTATCAGAAATCACAGACTCCGACAGGGAATTCCTCTCCTTATCTGTACGCATTATGAATGTGTTTCCAAAACGCTTTGTACGTATAGGTGGGAAGTCCACCATGTACCACTGGCGCAACGCCGTACGTCTAGTGGTCCGATGGTGCAACGGACTTGGCGGGATTACATGGTACAATTCCAATACACGCTCCCCGAAATTTAGACGATAGAAAACCGACAGGCTAGCAGCTAGGCATCGCCGCGTCGATGCTGATGACTTTCGAGTTTTGACTGGACAATTACATCATTGCCGATGATCTTCTTGGCTCGCTTCTCAATCAACTCTAATGCATTAAGCTGGTATTTGACAGATCCATCCCAAAGATGAGAGCAGTACTCCATACACGATCGAACTTGCACTTGATAAAGGTTGACTTTTGTGTCTATTGCCGTAAACATTACTATTGATTGGCGTTTAGACAGCAAGAAACCTATCAGGTTACACAGAAACCAAACTTTATACATAGTGGGTTAGAGATTGAACTATTTACAATCCGGTTTTCGATATCTCCCAAACTATTGTGATATTGAAGGAGATTGCTTGGGTATTGTTCGTATTAACTTACAAACTGGCAGAATAATTATACCTTTTAAGGTTTTCGGTGTGTATAGACTGAAGGAAAAGGAACAAAAAATAGATTATTTTGGTAATGCCAGAGGTGGATTTTTTTTTTCATATAAAAATAAAAAAAGTCCTTCTAAAAATAAAACCTTGTAATTTAGAACACAGAAGCCATTTCCGCCCTTTCATTATTTATAGGAAATTTTGAAGTCCAGCGTATACACTGTACTTCAAAAATTCCGGGTGACTAATAAAAAGAGTGATCGTTTTTTACGTACATAGGAAGAATTCCTGAAACTGTAAGATTTTGTAGAGTAGTACTACTCATTAGTAGTCATTAATAGTCATTTGGTCATTAGTAGTTCATACTACTAATGACCAAAACATAAACATTTAATTTGTTTTTGTGGGATATATTATTTTAGTGGTAATGTATATGTAATTTTTTATTTCTTTATGGTGTTATTTTTTTTTTCTTCGATGTGTATGGATATTTTATTTGGTTATTGTTTTTATTAAATGTATTTTTTTGTTTGTAAGTTTCTACTGTACGACGCCTTGGACCTCCTCCGTAACGTTGTACAAGTGCTTGTAAATAAATAATTAAAAATAAACCCTGTATTTTTGCGGCTTAGTTTGTTTATATAGCATGTTACGTCGGTTTTTTTCTGCCACTTTGGTCCAGCTTGTTTGATAGCAATAAAATTCTGCCTATAATTTTCGTCTTCACGATTTAGCTTAGAATGAAAACGTCAGAGTATTTTTCTTGATTATCATTTTACGTAAACCACAATAAATAGGAACTTAATACGAACTATGAGATATCTACTGGTATTACTCTACACGTCAGAGTTGCAAGGTATTTAGCGTAGCTTGTCTGTAGCTTGCTGATAACTACGCATGCCTATTGGATTCCATTTTGTCTTGTTCGGGTTATGATGGCGTGCGGGTATATTGGTGTATGCCCGTATTACAGTAAGTGTAAGGATATTATGAAAACTCTCCGAGACTATAAACAAATTAATATTGATAGATACCTTCTTTTTTTATTCTTGATCGCTATCTCACCTGATGATGGAGCGCGCTTATCTAGAAGTAGCCTATTCACTCTTGACTTAAAGACTCCCGGGTTGTAGTCATCAGGAATCACAGATTCCGGTAAGGAATTCCGCTCCTTAGCTGTACGCACAATGAATGTGTTACATATTTGAGTAATCAACTTTTCTGTACCAAATTCGTTCACTGAAATGAGTGCTGAATCATTTAACACTAATAAACATTTAATTATATTTGTTTTCAGAAATGTTAGATAGAAGTAAAATTATTCAAAAAAATACCCAAAAATACTACCAGATACGGGAGTCAAACACAGAACCTTGTGCAAGACAGTAACACTTACAATCACGAGACTATCGAAACTGTACCAATAAACAAAACTATAGGTACAACTGTATCACCATTTCCCAAAAGACATAGAACGTCCAACTCTACGTACTACAGTTCACAAACATTCAAACAACGGGCGAAATCCGTCCAACTGGAACCGATAAACTTTTTATAGTAAACTAAACGTATGAAAACACGCGAAGTTTTTCTCTTACGTTCTACTTTCATACCCACAATACAATAGGTACCCCGCCGGTGTGTGCTACGCCCCGGGCGCCATTTTAATTTTCCGCCAGCCTGAAAATTTACACGAAACGAATGAACCATCTTTTTTAATGAGCTTTAAAAGTTAACTGATCATGGTGGGGCTCGAGAATGCTCGAAGATATACGATTATGGAGTAACTACCTACACTATTGCACACTTTTCCATTGTACAACTGCTCCATATTTTTGTAGAATCTAGACTGTGTCATCTGAAATGATTTGTGGGATAGCTATGCCTGTATTTTGTGGGTGGAAGCTCAGTTATGTATTGAGATTGGAATTTCTACTCCAAACGTGAAATTTTGTAACATAGTGCATCGGGTGTTGTCCAAATAATTTTGAAAAAACAGTAATAGAAATTGAGCATGAATTTAGATGATAATTATAGAGAGTCAAAAGTAAGGGAAGATGAAAAAAAATGTGCGTGGACTGTAATAGCGATGAAAATTATAGCTGACAAGAGAAATCACCCCTTATTCTGATTAGTGAAATGATGACTAATAGCGAAGTATGTTAGAAGATAGTGGGTGACTTCTAAGGGGGGAAGGGGACTATACCTAGCAATGTACGCGTTTTGCCTGAAATAATGATGAGGTTTCGAAGAAGACCACGTTGTACGGATCCATAATAAATTTAAATTACTAGGTTGACTGGTAGAGAAAGCCTAAAGCATTAAGCCCACCTTCCACCGTAGGCGCGGGCTTGCGGACAGCGAGCAATGGGTAGCTTACTGTCCGATCGTCCGGTAACCCTCTGGACCAAGCCCAAGTCGTTGACGGCGCGTATTGTTCCACGCGCGCCTCAGGGAGATGTTAGCAAGTTGTAGGGGCCCAGCAGGGTCGAACCCTACTGGGGCCATAGGTAGTGTGAAAGTGACACCCGGGCCCCTCGGACGAAGGCAAAGAAGAAACAGGAGTGGCTTTTTAGTTAGTAAAAGTCTGACCAAGAGCGGGATTGGTCTTTAGATAATTTTCCCACCTAAATAAAAGCCTTTGAATATTTGTGTAGCTTGAAGATTAAATAAATAAATATCTTATATGAAGGTAAAAGATCTATTTAACATTTTTTCGCTAACAGAAATCACGTATCTCTCGGAAAATAAAACCGTATTCGTACTCTATCAAAATCGCACAGAACTCCCCAACGAAATCAATTACGCAATCCGGAAAAATAAATCAACTGCCACTCGTCCAGGCACATCGGTAGACCTCAAATCGTCCACTCACGTCAAACCCAATGACGTATGTAATCAAATTAGGGGTTAATTGCTAAATTAAGTGTCATCGGAAATTGTCCTTTTGCCTGATATATGATTTTGTCGGGAAGGCGTGTACCCGACCAATTAAGGTAATGGAAAACTGGGCACTGAGTAGTCGCCACCCAATTTCGAAATGAGTGGATGGTTGTGAAAAGTGATGTGATGAGTTGTTGTCAATCAATTAATGGTAAGTGTTGAGATTTCAATTTTTAATTGACTTGTTGATGTTTTTGCTGATTGTTGACATGGTTCCAAAGGTTCCCCAGCTGTCTGCCGCATGTCGATCCTGTAAAACACAAAATTCGTTCCCTGAAATCGGGTGACAAGGACGCGGTAGATCACGACAGAGATGGTGGAACGACTTTGACGACTTCCTTAGGATTTTACTTAGCTAGGAGCAGTAGAAGGAATGGAGGGAGGCTTTTACTTAGGAGTGCGACAATACAGTCTAGATATTACAATATAAAATTGCATGTGACCCTTTCCCGAATTAAATTGTGTGCTTTCGTATCCAATTCTATATGAATTATTTATTTTTTCACAGTAAAAACTAGTCTACAATACTCCTACTAACCTATTACAATAGTGTCTGAAAGTTTCTATCAAAGAAAAAATGTTATGCTTGGATCAGTACTTTCAGAGATTTCCAAAGGAAAAATGTTTTTGTCATTGTTTAAGAAAGCATGTTCTACATAATTTACAGTGTTTAGTATGCTTATTATAGAATTATAACATAAAAAAATATTAAAGTCAGCTTTGAAACAATGGACCATATTATGTCTGTTGTGTTATTTTTATTGCAATTTAGAACAGGAAATGCAATTTTTCATCCATGCGTTTTAGGGCCTATTGTTAGGGTCCATTTTGTTTAAGGCAAGGTCTACATGGTTCAGTGGTAAAGTACATTTTTATGGGGCATGCAGTGTGTTCATTAGTGTATCATGTGCAGTTTATTAACCTAACGACAATAATTACTTGATGTAGGTTTTTAGGTTTGGAAATCATTCAATGACTTCTCACGCTCTAGTGTGGAGTGAGGGGGCGTGTCAGACTTTTGCTGACTAAAATTGACCGGCCTGTTAGTCTAGTAGTCGGTGGCCGTGACTACTATGCCGTAGGTCGTGAGTTCGATTCTCACCCAAGACGAATGTGTGTGTGATGAGTACGATCATTTGTAATTTATCTATATGTATGAATTTAGAAGTATCTGAGCATGTTTATCAATTGTTTAGCACCCATAGCACAAGCTCTGCTTAATTTGGGACATAGCGTTGTGTGAAAATTGTGGAATATTGTTATTAGTAATTGTCTTTTTTGCGAGGGCTACGGTAACATCTTTCAATCCTGGCAGGTCTAGCTCTACCCTAGAGCGAATAAAAAATAGGACGATTTCCCACTTCATTAAAAACCAACTAATAACTTATTAAATTCCTTTTCCTTCACATCCTCTAACCCATTAAAAAAAAAATCGTGCGCATTTTCTATAAAATTTGAAATCACATATAGAAAAAAGCAGCCATAATATACGGCGGCCCTTAAGTCAAAAGTGCCCTTAATACTGTGTTTAAGTGGGCAAGCTTCAGAAAATGTTCAGCGGCTTTCAGGCAGCACTCCTAAGCCTTTTAATATCGCACCCCTAGACGCGTGCTTATCGGATCTCTTAACTGTTGCCATTTTTAATGGCGTTTGCAGTTAAATCTTTTTGTAAATACGAGCATGGAACTGCCGTTGTTGGATGCGGCTTTGTGTCAAGTAAAGAAGGGAATGAATGAGCGTAATTATGAGATTTTGATGAGTTGAGTTTGCTTTGTCTTGATGTTTACTTATTAGTTTCATGTTTTATCTAAAGGTGTGTTTTATCATTAAGAAAAGTGATGTCTAATTACAAACAGAGATTCTTATCATTTATTATTCTAACAATTTATTAAATGAAACTCTCACCTCACTCTCACCACGAATTTAGTGAAGTTATATTGAGTGATCGCAATGTATCTAAATAAGATTTTAACGCTTCTATATAAGTTACACTGTCATTAATACTGCCTACATTAAAACAAACTGACGATTCACTTTACACTCTAAATAAACGCGAGTCATGCCTGCATCAAACAATAAAATCCCGAGACGAACGTGTCTCAACTTAATTCACTTAATTCTCACTTGGGGTCACTGTCAAACTAACGTCCTTAGGCCTCACAAACACAGTGACAATCGTCCAAATTTAATTACGTCACTGCATGCCAACTAGAGATGGGCCGGTTATAGACTTGGCCGACTAGACTTATAGTAGATGGTCAACTAGTCTGCCGACTAATGGGTGACTAGTTGATCCAGCCCTTGTAATTAGTTTAACCTTTCATAGTTTGATAGTACGCACTGTTCTTGTGAGACTTATTAAATTCTTAAAAATATTATAATCGTACGATATGATTGCAATTACGAATGTGTACGATTTATTCTTTATTTGTACATCAGAATATATATGACAAAAAGTAAATTAAAAACCAAAAATCATACATAGCATAATAAACGTAATCAGCCTTACAATGTTCCCACTGTTGGGACTTAGGCATCTTCGGTACGATAAGAAATGGGCAATAATCCACCACGCGGGCCCAGTGGATGTCACATGTCTTAAAATTTTTGGTTCTAGGACATGCCGGTTTCCTCACGATGTATTGAGAGCAGTGGTGATGAAATGCGACAATATTACTTACACAAAGTAATGTGCCTGGGTTTGAAGCCGAACCCTACAACTCGTAAGTTGGGGCTATTACTACCAGGCTACCACTGTCAAATACATACAATGAGTGATTTTTTTCCTTTTCCATGGTTTTTCCTTTTTATTACATATTTCCATCGGCGTCTTCTGCCAATTAATCGTCTCTTCCATCTAGTTGGTCCCATCTCTATTTCCAACCCTTCCGATGCGATGGGGCCCAACTCTAAAGTTTAATAGCGATATGGAGATAGTCACTCCGCACATGGGCACAGGGTACTTTTGTAATTTTATTAATGACGTAATAACAGTTCTGTCAGACGCATGTGTGTGCCCATGAGCGATAGTGAAGTCGTTAGCTCGGACGGGTTAATATTGGAGGGTTGAATTGGGGATTATCTTTGAAATCTATGTGTTATTTGGTATTAAAATATGGTGTTGAATGGATGGCCTTCGTGACTGGTGGCTATGTATTGAGTTGATGCAGTTACATGAAATGTTAAAGTTTTTTCATTAATTACGTTTTTTGCACCAAATTGATGACCGAAAACCATTATATACCTCAGGTTATGCTAGTGGCTTTGACCTCGTGAAAGAAGAAAGTTATCTATCTTACGTATGTTTTTGGCACTAAATAAATTATTGTTATCTCAAGGGAGTATACTCCCGGGAAAAAGTATCCTGTGTGATATCCCATATACCAAACCAAATCCGTTCAGTCGTTTGTGCACGAAACAATAACAAACATACACAAAAAATTTTACCTTTATAATATTAGTGTGATTATACCACAGAATATACAACAATACAGGTTACTGAAACGACAAAGAAATAGGTTTATGAGAAGAGAATGAGAAGAATTTAACGTGATCTTTAATTTTCCACTCTTTTCTTTTTTTTTACTGCCAATCATGATGATTACTGTAATTTAGTGAAGGTAACTGTAATAAACAATCATTATTGTAATTAAATTTAGTTGCTATAAGTACATTATTATTTTCATAATACTATTATAAGCCTGTTGTGTTTGTTACCGGCAATCTATATAATCTGATATTCTATACAATACCTAGGCAATGTATAGAATACCTAAAACGTGTAGGTAAGGCTTGAAATATTATTTATTTTATACTTTACCTAGGTATTCTTTACAATACCAAATGCGCAGCCGGTAATGTGTGTAAAAGACGAGAGCAGGGAAGGAGGTGACGTAAGTTTAGGGCACTCCAACACGGACAGGTTTGGTTAGGGTTATTTTTTTTTATAACTACCCGAGAATAGAAGCTTTACTTTAAGCTTCATCAAGAGAGGTGGTGGTCGAGTGGTAACGGCCCCGACTTATGAGTTGTAGGTCGCGGGTACAAACCCAGCCTGGTGCATTACTTTGTGTAATTTATTTCAACACCACTGCTCGCAAAACGGTGAAGGAAAACATCGTGAGGAAACCGGCATATCCTAGAACCAAAAATTCGAAGACATGTGACGTTCACCAACCCGCACTGGGTTCGCGTGGTTGATTACGGCCCATTCCCTCTCCTAGAGATGAGGCCTGAATCCCAGCAGAGGAAACCTTAAAAGGCTGATTTTACTATGCTATGCTAAACCCCGCAGACAAAAATAGGACCTGAGTACTTGTAAGCAAATTACATTAAATGTTACTTATAACCAGAAGATTTTTTAATTTCACTTTAATTTTATTGTATATACTCAAGAGATGTTTCTGGCTTGGGTGTAAAGTAAGTCTCCTATTTTCAAGTGGTTATACAAAAAATAACCGCGAAGGCTAAGGCACCTCTTTCCTAACCTGCCCTTGACGGGGTGTTCCTAAAATTACATCACCTTCTTTCACTGCTCTCGTCTTTTACACACACTGATTTTAAGTAACAGAACATATTTCATTTGCCCATCATTATAGGTAGGTCGGTTAAATTAAATATATACCAAAATCTATTTATTTTACACATTGCCAGTGGAACATCACGTTCTTTATACATTCCCTAGGAATTATATACATTGCCTAGTTAAAAAATGTAATGAACAATAATAATCATAAAACTTCATAAGTTGCCTGGACGCTCCAGGTATTCTATACATTGCCTAGGTATTGTATACAATACTTGAATTATACAGATTGCCGGTAACATATCCACTGTCTGGCCTACAAAGGCCTTCTTTCTATTCTTCCATTTTTCTCTGTCCCTAGCCAATCCTTTAGGTAGCTAAAAATAAAATAACATTTGTCAGACGAAATGCATTCATTGTCAAATAATCTTTTTCCCTTTTAAACCCCTTTCACTCTCTGAAGGGAATCTGGTTTTCAAAAATGATTACACCTTTACATTGTTGTCTGTGTTCTATTGTTTTCAACTTTTCATTGTGTAATTTTCGTGTGCTTTTCAAAGCACATTTTTTCTGACGCTTTCTCAGTAACATGTTCGTTTATTTATAATTTAACTCAAAGCATTAAAATTTGTATTTATTAAAGCATTGACAATTTTGAATCGTAAAATCAGACAGTAAGATGTATCTAGATGTACAAAAAGAACGTGCAAGAAAATCCATGGACTCTTATTTAAATGATACATAGTTAAATGGGCCCTGTATAATAACAGAAATCATCAAAAAACTTTTTAACTAAGATGGAGCGAAAGGGCGTGTTTGAATTTTACTGACTAAAACGCATCTATATCTTTCAGTTGCCCTTTACGTTCTAAGGCCACGGTTGCTATTTCAAGCATTCGCGCAGCCCTTGCAGGTATCGGCCCTACATCGGGCCGCTTTAGTTTTGCTGACATCTCAGTAAGCGCGTGCGCGTGGAATACTACGCGCCGTCGACTTGGGCTTGGTCCTTACCCAACTGCCAGATGATGAGTCACCCATTGCTTGTCATCTGTAAATCCGTGTTTACGGTGGCCAGAAATCGCCCTCTAAGCCCAGAAGCCCAAGGCGTCTTCTCCGAAGGTGGCTGGGGCGTGAGGATGTTATCACGTTTGCGCCCATCTCCTTCGCTCGCATTACTGCTTCATATAACGAGGTGACAGCGTCCCATTCTCTCTTGCTCCGGACTACCTCTGTCCTTTGTGATTGCGCCAAATAAACATATTTCTATTATTTTCAGGCTATACATTTTTAATTCCAAATATCTAACACTATTTCCCTTTGTGCGTTACAGGGACCAAAGGCAAGGTAAAATAACGGACAAAATTGCCACAATTTGGAAGTTAGGAACTAAGTACATCACAATAATGGTCAGATTTTGTCCGAGCTCCAGATTAAACCTAAAATGTTCAGACAACGAGCTTCTATTACTGACAAACTTGATCGTATTCAAGTTTTCCGACGGCTGCTCTGAAATATGAGCATGGAATGGCCCGCTGAAATTTAACTTGGTATCTGATCGAAGCATTTAAGTGGCAAGTAAATTTTGTTACATCAGTTATTTGGGTGGCAACGATAAATTTGTTGGTTCATTTTGTGTTTAACAGTTTTTGATGAGTCGTTTTTGGTATGCCGCATTGGTTATACTGTGCCCTTGAAAGATTCTTACTTTTTTCTTGATTATATATTTTTTGCAGCATAGATATAAACAATATGTCAAAAAATGTAAATTTGACAATTTGTTTTCACTTTTAAGAGCAGCAGTGTGTTTTAGCTCTCTGAGTTGTACTTATTTATTAATATGAATCAGATAATATAGTCTATTTAATTTATAATGTAACACTTTTTTTAATCTACTTCGTAAGAGTGTCCGTGGAATCACTGGCCTTATAAAGAAATAACGATGAGATGTTAGCGTTTTATTTTTCGCATTGCAGTATTTAATACTTAGATAAAAGCCTTTTTGGCTTCGCATAAATAGATTTCTTTATACCGTTCCTTCTTTGCTTTCGTTCCAGGGACAAAGAGTTCACTTTCGCACAACACATGGCCCTAGTAGGCTTCAAACCTTCTGGGCCCCTACGGTTTGCTGACATCTCCTTGAGGCCCGCGTGGAACACTACGTGCCGTCGACGACTTGGGCTCAGTCCGGATGGTTACCGGAAGGTCGGACGGCGAGCTACCCATTGCTCGCCGTCCGCAAGCCCGTGCCTGCGGTGGCCGGAAATCGGGATTGGAATCCCGGTAGCTGGAGCGTAAGGGTCGTTCCCTAGCGCGTGTGGCCGCCTCTTTTGCTTGCATTACTGCTTTACAGAAGGAGGTGACCGCTTGACCCTCCTCCTCGCTTCGGGCCATGGCCTGTACCAAAGACCGGCGCGAGAGATCGCTGCCACCGATCGCCCCCACGGGTAGAAGGCGGTGCTCTGCCCAGGCGGGGCACACCTCTACCATATGCTACACCGTGTCCTCCGGGCGGCCCAAACAATGGTGACACCACGGCGTTTCTTCCGCACGAATCCGGTGCAGGAAATTACCGAACTTACCGTGTTCGGTGAGAACCTGCGTCATGCGGAAGGTGAGGACGCCGTGTTGTCTTTCCAGTCACTTCTCAAAGAGATGACTTACCGCCATAATTGTAGCGTGCCCAAGATTTCTTTACATCTGTTGTTATTTTATTCTACTTAGTTTTCTTAATAATTTATTTTACTTTGTGTTTTATTATTATCCCATGCGGGTAACAAGTAAACTTGTTTCATTCTTTCTTTTTATATCATGATGATAATATTAGATAAATAAGGCAAGGAAAAATAATCAAAACGACAATATTGCATAGCTAAACGCCATTCTTTCCCTTTGCCCTCTTTTATGGTACAGTCAGCGTAAACAGAAGCCAAGAAAGCACAAAAGACATTCCGCGCGAAACTATTGTGTCATCGTACGGAAAAATATTGCGTGAACGTCACCAATAAATAGCATATTCCTAGCTGTTACACAACTTCACAACTTTGTCGCTTTACTATGTCTAGACACGTAAATATGGCATACATTTGTAGCTGTAATTATTCATTGTACGAAACTTTGAATGGCGGTGGAACTCCTCATTTTGTATAACAAGTTGTGTTTAATTCGTTTCAGCTCAGTGCGCGGCGCGGTGTCTGCCAGATGGATTTTGGCGAGTTGCAATTTGGTCTATTTTTTAAATGTTTTATCGTGATTTTGGTTGTTTTATAACATGCCACAAAAACACCTAAATATTTGCCCTTATTTAAGATTATGCCTTGGTTTGGCCTTATTTAGTTGATAACATAAAACAGTACAAAAAAACTTGAAATTTTAATTAAAATTTTAATAAGGAAAGAGAGAGTGATCGATACACATTTTACACACAGTAATAAATACAGGTGAAAATATGTACCTATGTCTGTGTGTGTATTCGCTCAAGTGGCTGAACGGATCTGCACACGGATATACCATAACCAACAGTCCAACAGTGTTCAACAGTGTACGTCTTTCGGCTGAAATGATGAAGATGATGAGACTATAACCTAAAATGGCACTAGTAAATGTTTCCTTGGGATAATTTTCTAAAATCATGCGGGCGAAACCTCCACGAGAGCTAGTTTAAGATAAACATCTCCCTGTTCCTATTTAATTAAATATATTCTTATTTAAATAATATATAATAATGTTCTTATTTAAATAAAAACCTTTAAAAATATGTTTAAATAATGAGTTAAACACTCAATAATTGACCCCCACAAATGCTTGACCAGCTGATGTCAATCACTACTAACCCAGGGTTGTCAACAAATTCCCTCTCATTTTCACCCCCTTTGCTGCACCATACGGTAGAAAACTCTTTTTATTTTATCGTCTTTGATAGACGACTAAATGAAACCCCTTCACCTGATTGATTAACAGAACCCAAACATGAGCTGGCCACAATAAAAGAACAAAAACTTCACCTGACGTCCCATGAGAGCTACTTTGCGATGCGATGCGATGCGATGCGATGTTATATGATATTAAAGATTTTTTTTTATAGCTGATTAATCATGAAATAGGTTTTTATGGAGTGACAGGGAATGTCAGACTACTTTACTGTCCACAACCCTTCCAATCTTGAAGAAAACTAGTGTTTTCTTTCAGTAGTTCTTTGGGACGTAACTCTTTCGAACTATCTTCTAATGATCTTCGAACTTAGGCATTCTCTGCCAATCTCTTTTTAGTTCTTTCTGAGAGCTAAAACATAAGCATAAGCTTTATAGCATGTCTGCAAGTCTATCACAAAATAAAAGAAATGTACATTTACTATAAAATTATTAGTAATGCTGAAGTTTTTTATTGTTGGTTTTAACTCGCCAATCTCTGGAACTATCAGTTTGATTGAATAAAATCTTTTGTATAAGATAACCAGATTTACGACAAACAGTATACAGGCTATTAACATATAGCTACGACCTACGGAGGAGGAAAAGTAAATAAAGACACGGGTGAAACCGCGGCACAACGGCCAGCTAGTAAATAATAATTTCAGGCTATGAAGGCAAAGTACTTTATAATATTTAGAATCACTTTGCATTTCAGTAGATGTTTGCGTTTTAAGTCAGGGATTAATAGCTTTTCAGTAATTTTATTTTATCGCGTGATATCGCTTTATGGCCTCGCTTTCTACGTGAAACCGAAGCTTACCGTCGCGCGTCGGACAGTGATGTCGCGTATAGATAAGTGGCGGCTATCCATCATAGCATTAGGGGGCCGCAATATTCTATTGATTTTTCATGTATTTTTGCAACGGCATCCCCTGTGTACTATTTTGGAAAAGTGTAATACTTTTATGACAAAGTTATTTTACAAATTTAATCAATTATAGAATCGAAAAGAATGAAATAAAATAAACTTTACTGTACATCAAAATAATAAAAATACTTTTACACAAACATAAATCTATGGGCACAATTATGGCGGTCTTATTGCTGACAGCGATATCTACCAGACAACCTTAGGATGGAATGTAAGAACTTTAAATAAAAATGGGGTAGACTGCAGTGTACTGTAAATTAATGAAGTATTTACTTTTACATTAAGAACTTTAATATATAGCTCCTAAAATATATGTCTACATAGTATCAGGTGAAAGAGAAACACAGTTGCCAAAAGCGAGAGGAACAGAAATAAAAACAGAGAACGTAAAACTACTTATAAATAATTTAATATCAGGTACTCATACAAAATAACATGTTATGGTTCAAGTGATCAAGCTAGATCACTTCTTATCAAATATTTATTTCCACTTCATATAGATGTTTCTTTATTTATACAAAGTTTGAAGCAGTACAGGTAGAGCCATTGACAATAATAACTAGTTTAACTAATAATAGCATACATAAACATAATAATTATCTATATTTACGCCTTGCATAATCTCCTAAATTAACCACGCTCGATAACCGTGTGGTCAAATAGACACAGGATTATCCCAATTAGAGTTAAATCGAAATACTATAATCCTATCAAACGTTTAATCTCCTATAACAGGAGATATGTTACTACCTTACCGATAACGGACCATAATGAGTTTGATAACAAAGTTCCACTTAATTACGACCACGCATGTACCAAACTTACTTAATGGATATTTAAATAAGTAATATACGGATAATTTAACCTCCAAAACGTTGCTCCTTTAAAATATCACCCAAATAGATAATTGTTAAATAATTTCGCGGTTTTCATCACCCTAATTAAACATATTTATCACCTAAGCTTTACAGTTTCCTTTGAAAATCAGTCTTGTTTAATTAATTTGGTAAAATATTGCGTCTGGGAAAGCAGGGAGCTATTTCGATCCGCACATGTTTGGCTCACTCAAATTGGACTAAAATTGTCTCCTAAACACACGAGAATATATTAGTTAAGCTCAGCTGCTAATTCTTAATAGTTTATGCAAATCTATGTCAAACGGTCCCTGTGTAAATCTCCCATCCCTTTCTAACGTCATCTCGCTTCAAGATGAAAACAAAATGCTGATTTGCATGTGCAAATAACATTGTAGTGAAATCCAAACAGCAATTTGGGAGACAATTGGGAACCAGCTGTGTCGTCCCTTCTGAGTTTGGGGACAAGAATTAAACAATAATTTCTTCCTACTCCGTCAAGAACTACTGTCAAGGGCTTCATTGTTTTCTTGTTAAAGCACCTGATTCGCGAAAATGGTCTTGAGAGGTCTTACATTAAGCCGGAATTCAAGTTAATTTTGAGAAAATTTTAGACACACAAAAGGATAGCAGACGGGCTTTGTTTAATTAAGTCAGTCATACCCAATGTTTCAAACGGTAAAATGATTTCAATCTTTCTATTATATTTATTCCTAGAAATCACACTTGATCAATTACAACATCTTTAAAATTAAATACAATAACAGAATATTATTTTAATAGTGACTTAATTAACAAAGATAACAAAAGCTACATTTCAATTTACGTTAATCAATAATCTATAAAACCTAGAATGATAAAGAAAATGATTAATGATACAATCTGCAAACGAAGTCGAACAAATAAAATGGAATCTTGTAACAATAGTTTTCTATGAAACGCAATGCCGAAAACATAAAACTGTCATGTGCATTATGCACTCGATAAATATTATTCCCAGTAGACACTGCTAATGCTATTTAGACTCTCCAGAGATGTAGGTCACTATGCTATATCTATGATTTTCCGATACCATTAAAAACACTACCTTATCTGTATTTATTTTAGTTCTAATTCCGTTTATCCCAATTTTCGTATGCAACATCAATCAAAACTAAACTATGATCGTAAAGTTCAAGGTTGAAATTCGATTGACGCTTGCAGGGAGTGCAAAAAAATGCACACGCGACTAGGGTATCGGATTTGTGCACGCGTCTATTGCGTGGGGGAGTCGAATGGTTTCTGCATTCGTTCAGAAGTTCAAAACACGAGTACATTTAATTTATGGTTACTGTAAGGACGTGGGATAATCCATTGTCAACATTATCTTAAATATTTTACGTTAAATTAAGTCTCCTTTTATTTTGTGCAGCTATAAATTTCGCCACAACACAAGATATCGCGTTCGGGGATCGTATGAGTAAACTAACCCTTCGTTTTCCTTATTTTCTGTAATATATTACTTTGAATAAATATTTATCTTGCATATGTAATAATATTATGATTCTCTTATCTTTTTTTCTGACCCAGTTTAACTGTTGTTGTGGATTATATTTCGTCTTACAGTTTGAGTAACTTTTTGATTAGTGTTGAATAGTTCCGGAATTGTAAATACTGTAAAACCTGACTAAATAATAATAATAATATTCCACAACTATCACACAACCTCGTCTAGTCCCAAGCTAAGCAGAGCTTGTGTTATGGGTACTAGACAACTGATAAACATACTGATATATTTCTAAATACATACATTTATAAATTACACCCAGAAACAGAACAAACATTTGTCCTGGGTGGGAATCGAGGTCGTGGGTTGACCTCCAGCATAGTAGTCAGGGCCACTAACCATTAGACCAACAGGCCAGTCAAATGAATTCTGGATATGTGAGAAACCTCTACTGCTGATAATTACTATGACTTCTCGAAAGTTTTGCATAAAAATCCTTCTGATAATGACAATTTTAAATCTCATAACTGAGATATATATTATTTAGTTTTTTTCCATGTTTATCATTCTCTATACTTAGGTTTTTTTAGTTCAATAGTCTCTAAAAGTGAGACAATTAATTAATAAAATTTCAGACAGGTTACGACACGTTATAGACATAAGACTTAGATACATAGCACTTAAACCAAGCTTGCTGAATCGACAAACTTAAATGGCAGGTCGCAAAACAGATGCCCAAGGTAAACTGATGACTTGGTGTGGGTCACAGGAATCCGATGGATGCAACACCATAGAACTGGTCGTTGTGGCAACCCTTAGGGATGACCAGCAGTGGACGTCTCTCGGCTGAAATGGTGGTGATGGATTCTCTGTAAATGTGACAACGTTACTGTTAACCTGGCTATTTATTGGATAACTGTGTAAATGAAAATCTTCTGTAAGCATTAAAAAATACTAGGTCCATTGGGTTTTGAATTATCCAGGTTTAACTACTTATATTGGTAAAATAATTTGCATAATTATTACATAATCACTTTAACTATACATAAACCTGTTGCTTGATAAGCATGATTTTCAGTTCTATTCTCTCACAATTACCTCTTTTCACCAACTTAAAAGTTGACGCAAATAACTGTATTTTTTTTGAGCTGAAAAGTCATTAAATTTGGCTTGGCACTCTCTCGCTTTGAGTTGAGCGAGAGAGTGCCAAGCTTTTACTGACTAAAAACTACCTGTGTTCTTTCAGTTGCCCTTTGCGTTCCAGAGCCGCAGTAACTCTTTCGAACAATCCGGCAGCCAAAATTACTGTACACACAGACGGTAAACATTTATCCAAGACAAAATACACCTGACAAAGTACCAACACTAGACGTCACTAAACTATAACCCCGAGACAAACTTCGTAAGCCCATAATTAAAATAGACAATAAACTTTATCCGAGCCAGCCACGTCTTAAACCCTATTCAAAGGGCAACCACCCCGGACTGTTTGCACAGTAACCTACATTACTGCTTACCATGAGGGATGCTCGCCGTGAGGGATGGCATCATTAATGATAGGGACTTGATCGGGGGACCCTCCGTGACTTTGAATGCATTGAGCGTCATTCAAAATGGTTTGCTTATAAGATTTCAGGCAATTTTAGGAAGTGTCAAAATTGTGTTCGGATTTGTTTATTAGAATTTGATTGTAGTGAAAAGTAAATTGATATATAATAGTTTATTTAGATAAGAATTTATTATTTTTAGTTTTCGCTAATTTTTTGTAGTCGTATAAATTAGTGCTTGACTACGATTCCACCTTATGGGAAGCATTACCATCAACGATTGCACGTTGATGGTAATCGCACTTATTTGTTAAGAGCCTCTTCTTTCTAGCCTTGAAGACACCTAAATTTTAAACGGACGGGAAAACCGCTGCAGGCTAATTGTTTCAATCCTTCGATCATCCTTCATCGAAGGATTCGACGAGGCGAAACGCTTAGTCCGGACCGTAGAGATGTTAACAACGTAAGGGTGAACACTCGCAGTACGTTGGGTTGTCCTATGGTAGAAAGGTGATGGCGGAATCAAGTCATGCAATTCCTGTGGACACTCTCAAAATTGCATTCTGTAAAAAATAAATAAATGTTATTGTGATTGTACCCACTACTGGGCAAAGGTCTCCTTCCTTTCTTTCCGACGGTCACGGTTCCTCGCCTTCTCATTCCAAATCTGAAGAGAGCCATCCAGGTCATCCCTCCATTTCCTTCGTGGTCTGTCGCTGCACAGCGTCGCTGTATTCGGGCACCGATCCTGTGTTTTACGGGCCCCAATCCTGTGTTTTACGGGCCCATAGCTCGTTAGACATGCGGCAAATATATCCTGCCCAGTCCTAATGAAGTGACATTATTATTATAGCTCCATACGAGCTAGCTATCAGAATAAATAATATTATTATGATTAGTAAATAAAATAGCGACATAACGGAAAAAAATTAACCCAATATATCCTAACCTAACAATAGAAACACAAGCCCTTACTGAAAATCTTTTATTTTTTTTATTACATATCCACTGATTGGATTCCGTAACAAACCATGGGACGCATAAAAGAAAATCGACGTTAGTTCAGTTCCAATTTCAATATCAGATCGAGTCCGTGCCGATCTATTGTGAAATACCGTCCGAGTGGTCGGAAGTAAGCACGATGAGCCGAGGTGGGCGTCACCAGTGCCTTTCATGCCACCCTGTACATATATTCCATTCAAATTTTTACCCTCAGAACGGTAGGCATGCTCGATGAGTGCTCTAACGTCCATTCAATGCAATTTGATGAAGCCAACGCGGTGTATGCTATTGAAACTGAATAGGGTCGACCACGACAATACTGTGATTTAATAGAACCGCACAGAAATACTGGTTTACATGACATGGCATTTTCCCAACGTATTTGTCACACAGTAATTGAGTTAATATTTCGGAAATTTAAGATATGATCAAAGGCAGAATTTGGGTTGATAGACATTCTTACACAAAGGTGTGTAACTATGTTACCATAATATAATCAATTTGGTTGTAAAGGCATCTTGTTGTGTGATGAAATTTGGTGCTTTTCATCGACATAGTTTATGTCAAATACGTTAATGTTTTGAGTGATCTCTGCTAAGTAATCTCTTCTTTTTTGAGGTAGAAATCAATCAATGACTTCTCCTGCTGTAGAGTGGAATGAATAGGTGTGTTAGACTTTTACTCTTGAAAACCCACCTATGTCTTTTAATTGCCCTTTGTGTTCTATGGCCACGGTCACTCTTTCAAACGTTACCGCCTGTCAAGGAATCCCTGAAGTGCGTTTTTTATCGATTTAAACATTTTACTGCTTTCTTCCCCTCACTACAGTTATTAATGCAGTTGAATTCAATTTGAACAGTGATTCAAAACCATATTATAGTAAAAAGTTTAATGCGTTTGACGTAGAAGAACATAACTCATTAAAATCTGCCAACAATTTCATTCAAAACCAGCGCGCTTACATTAAAACAATTACAGAACACATCCAAGCCTTACAATACTTGTCACTGTTTAGCAAATTTCACTGAGGCAATAAATCTGCCAACGACGACAAACAACTAAAACTGAGTTATAACAACAAAGTCAAATTACTGAAGGAGTTTACCGCATCCAGGGTAGAGGGGGAAGCAACCGACACCGGGGGTTGTACGTCCCCGGAATACTGATGCACCTAACTCTTGAAAGATTTTCGGATCGGGATTTTCCTTTCTTTACAATGGGTCCTACTCTTGGGGCATATCAATTGCACGTGGTTATGTCGTTAGAAAGTTTCTTCGAGCCACATCGTCGACATCGATTTTCGGGCTTAAGGGGAAGTATGCGTGTGGTGGGAATAATGCCGAGGTTGTGGTGATAGGTTGAAGAGACTGATATATTATTGGATAAAGCTGGTGTTCCTTATTGTTGTCGCGTATAGTTTCATTGTGGTTTGATGTAAACAAGTTATGGAGGTGGAGAAAGCATTCTGACTCTTTTGATAAAGTATTACCTTACTCAGCTGTTATCTCTGTAAAAGGTATCATTGACTTGATTCTTTCTCGCCCCAACCGTTGTTTTCCATCAAGAAATAAATGCCAAGAACTGAATTATTTAAAAAAAAAATACACCAAGGTTTACAGAATAGGGATTATGCACGCATTTTCTATATTCTAAACTAGCTTCTGCCAGCGGCTTCGCTCGCGCGAAAGTAGGTTTCTCCGTACGAACTTTGGACACTCGTTTCATCCCCTTAGGGGGTGAATATTGGAAAATCCTCTCTTAGTGCTCGCCTGCGTTATAAAAGGAAGCTTTGTGCAAAATTTCACGATCGTAGTCCTAGAAGTTTCGGCTGTGCGTTGATATGTCAGTCAGTCAGTTTCTCCTTTTATATATAGATGAAATACTTATTACTTCTTTTTTTTTTAGGTGGAAAATCATCCAATGATATCTCCCACGCTTGGGTGGGGCGAGAGGGCGTATCAGACTTTTACTGATTGAAATCCACTCCTAGATCCTTCGTTGCCTTTCATTCCAGGGCAGGGTTTTCCTTTCAGAAGCGAACCCTTTGCCCCAGAAGGCTTCAACCCTGCTGGGTCCCTACGGTTTACTGACATCCCCTTGAGGCGCGCGTGGAACAGTACGCGCCGTCAACGACTTAAGCTCGGTCCGGATGGTTATGTATTGTATATATGTAAATGGTTCACCACGTACTACCTGCGTATCTTTTTACTCCTTCTCTGTCAAATCCATCCAAAATTGACTTAACGCCGATGTGAACTCCAACTACCGTTATTTGGGAACGCCGTGGTGGTGCGCTCCGAGGGCCGTGAAAACACATGACCTTGGACTTGTGCAGACTGCAGTGCTACTTCAAATCTCGACTGCTGGATACTCTTCACGACTGTCGCAACCCCACAGGTCGCTAATTCGACCGCCACCCGGTACCACTCTCCCTGCGCCAGGACCAGTGTTTCGTCTTGCGTAACAGACCACGCTGACCCCGTCAGGGAGGTCGCCGCGCAGCACGTAGTCATACTTATTACGACTGATAAATTTATATGTAAGGATTTAAAAAATATCTTTATTAATGACGAAGACTGATAGTAAGAAAGAGAAGTCCGTCATGGACTGTGACGTCAAAGTCCATCACGCCCACATGGCTGCCACAGAGACCAGTGTCTGCGTGTTTGCGAGGGAGACTGATATATTTAGTTACTGGTATAGTGACTGATGCAGTTGTTTAAAAATTGTTGTCTCGTTGGTTTTCCAATCAACTCGATTTGGTTTTCACAGCTTATATTCTATTTTTGCATATTTATTGGTTAACTGGTTAGACGTAAAGACGAAACATATTTTGATCATGCACATTCCCCATTAAATTATTTGCGCTGCACCTTGTACTGGTCCAAGCCATGAACACATTCCAATAATTCACAAAATCATGCCATAACGAGAAAGAATTATATCAATCAAAATAGTCCAGTTGGTCCGGTATTAGAGAAGCTTACAACTAATTCTATAGGAAATAATCGATCTCCCTCACTTATCTAGCACATTAGGCACATGCGATCCCTTCATTTAATTTACATGAAAGTATCGGCTATTCATTTTTCTGTAAAAGGGGATTATCTATACGGAATAGTGATCCCTCGGGCATTAGCTGTATTGTAATATGCTGGAGTATGTCCCCATACGTTCGGTGGATTTATTGAATTATGAAAATTAAATGAATGGGCATTTGGAATTAGAAAGTTCTTTTCAGATGTTAAAATAAGAGTAGGTTATTGTTATAATGTATGCCTACTTTTTAATCCTTTAATAAAACTGATTACCAATAACAAATTCACTAAGAAAATATACCCTTATTTTTCTTCTGTACTGCATTCAACATACCCTTGTATCTGGCATTTGTCGATTATGCAAAGCCTTTTGATAGCAAAAACTATGATGCATTCTTTAACGCTTTGATCAACCAGAACTTAGAGTCCACCTACATTAATATACTTAAGACAACACTCGTAGCACAGCTACAATTAAAATTAATAATGCATGGCCATCCTTTCCAATTCAAAGAGAGGTCAAGCACAGAGACTCATTGTCCTCAAAGTTCTTTACTGCCACTTTGGAGGAAGTATTTAAATCCCTAGCACAGAACTGGGTAGACGAAGGGTTAGTCATTGGTGACAAGAGTCTATCAAATCTTCGCTTTGCCGATGACATCGTGCTCTTTCCTCTTCTTCGCCAGCGGACTCCGGTAACATGGTCGCAGATTTGAACAAGGCGAGCTTTGAAATTAGGCTTTGGATGAACATGTCAAAGACCAAACACATGACCAACAGCATAAAAAAGACAACATTGAGGGTGAGGAGATTGCATATGTCCAGGATTATGTTTATCTTGACCAAATAGTCTCCTTTCAGGTGCAATAAGATAAAGAAGTTGCTCAAGGCTCTGAAAGCGCCTGGAGGAGCATTTGATCAATGAAGGATCTTCTTTGAGGTCTCTGCTAAAACGATATTACTCAATCACCGAATATTTAAATGACACGTTGTTATAAAACTTCTGACGTTTAAAAAAATAACAATGATTGATTTTCTATATTGACATTTAATTTTACATTTTGACATTTAATTTTACATTTTGACATTTAATTTTACATTTCGACATTTAATTTTAATTTATGATATAATTAATATTCATTAACAAGTGTTGACAATTTTTCATTTCAATACAACAAATGCGGAAATTTTGTTATTTCCATTATTTTATTTGTTACTATACCTAATTTATGATGTAATTATTTAATCGACAATATTCAATGTGGTTGCAAATTCTTAATGCGGTAAATGATCAAAATTATTTAATTTTTTATTTGTGGTCTATAAATATGTATTAAATTCTGGTTTTAATTAATTATATTGCATGTATTATTACTTTGTACGCCCTAGAGGCAAAACATAGCGCCCTCAATATATTAAATAAAAACCTATCACATTCACCTTGAATCTCTCGCTTTGCATGAAGTGGAAAATTATGAACATGTGCATTCTCCCTACAATTACGTGTTGAGCACAAACCTAGTCCTCGGCATTTCAGCAGAAACATGAGCGAAAAAGGGCTTTTCCGCACATGTCATGTTAGTTAGCCTATTATAACCCACGGCTGGGTCAAGGCCCAGCAGTGGGTTGTAATAGGCTAAGCAGCGTTTTAATATTCAGATTAATATTAAAAGAGTAACTGTGGGTATGGTTTTTCATCAATGACTTCTCCCACTCTAGGGTAGTACAAGAGAGCTTGTCAGCGTTTTAATGACTAAAACCTCATCTGTATCCTAAAATAACAAATACTTTCTATTAAGCACAACAAAAATGATTTCTTAGTAAATCATAATCAAGATATTCATTAGGTGTCTTGAAAGTGCTTCACCATTAACGATTGCATCACTGCTTACCATCAGGATCCCATAGACAAGCATAATCAGTTTAATGTGTGTGTTAATCATAATTTTGCCTTTATCCCACAGTAGGTAAGTATTGACTGGCCTGTTGGTCTAGTGGTTAGTGGCCCTGACTGCTATGCCGGAGGTCGTGGGTTTGATTCCCACCCAGTACAAATGTTTGTGTTATGAGCACGATCATTTGTTCTGTGCCTGGGTGTAATTTATCTATAATATGTATGTATTTAGAAAATATATATGTATGTTTATCAGTTGTCTAGTACTCATAACACAAGCTCTGCTTAGCTTGAGACTAGACGACGTTGTGTGATTGTTGTGGTATATTATTATTATTATTAATAATTTGTGTTTATGACAGCTTGTCTTTCAAATCCTTATGACTCTATTTGCCGTCATCTCAATAATTCTTTGTCATCATCAACATCATCACTTCAACCCGAATTCACCTACGAAAAAATTGATCTTTATTTTTCTCTCTCAATTTATCCCACTTGAGTATTCTATAAGCCCTCATCGAACTGAATCAATTCTCTTCATACACAACGTCGTATTGAAACAACGACACAGCATTGCATTCCGTACATTCAGGTAGTCCCATAAGAGGCAGGATCAGTCCGGGCCCGCCTAAACTCTGTTCACGGAGTTGGAAAATTGCATTCGTTATCGCATATCCGAATCCGGACTGCCTACTTGCATTCTGGCTTTGTTTTAGGGGAGATACGACTGGAACAAGGGGAGAGAATGTTAAGATGTTGTGTTGAAGTGGCATAGAGTAACGTTTGATTCAGGTGAAAAATTGGAATTTTACAGAAAAAAATAGTATAGAATAAGAGGTAAAAACTGTTTTTTAACTGATGCAATTTTGTAGTAGAAGTATGGAAAACAAAGACATTCATGTTACTCGTTTAGAATAAGATAAGTAAGTGCTTATTAAACTAGTGTGCCTCACCATCATCGATTGCATCACTACTTACCATCAGGTGGGATCGCAGTCAAGTTACTTTGGTTTATTATCATTATAAAAAAGTAAATAATCTATAGGTAGTATTAAGTGTCACAGGCTTTTATTATTATCTACTTTTGGTTTTAGGTAATTTAGTTTCAATTCGATTTATTTTTATTTTTCATATCTTATTAGTTAGGAACTGGTTGTATCTTTTCTTGAGGAGCCAGCACCCTGTTCCTGTAACACGGGTTATTAACCGCAAAGGACCGCAAGTACTTCAATGAATTTATTTTATTTTGTTGTGTAAATAAAGATTTAAGATTGTAGCGAGATCTATGGCGTCAGATAAGAACTAACCCTGCATCGTGCAATTAAAACTCTCCGCGCGATCAGAACATTTAGAACAGCCCGAAATCATCTATCGGGCAGTTGCCCACCAGACATACACCCGTCTGGTCGGAGGATCCTCCCTTTTCAACGGAGAAAAGATTATTAACGTTTTATGAATCTATTAATTATTCGTACAGCTAATAAGTAGAATTCCTTGCCGAAGTTTATAATTTCTGATAGCTATAGAATCGCTTGCCATCAGGTGAGATAGCGGTCAAGCATGGGTCTATCAGAAATAATAATAAAAAATATCTGCCTATACCTATTAATTTGGATTCTATAAGTAAACTCAGTAAAAATATAATAATACAAGCAATTCTTTCATGATATTGATCGCATTTTATCAGACGATCACTACAGAGGGGGATATTATATTTTTTTCAAGTTCTTGATCTAAATCAACAAAAACACACTAACACAATCGTCTGACCGCAGTCCTGTCCACGCTATGTCCTACTTCTAACAATATACAATGGACTGGCCATTGTATGGACAGTGAGTAACAAATGTCAGCTGCTCTTGGTAAATAAATGTCTGACACAAATTGATTTATTGCTGATCGCAACTCCAATCTACTGTGATGTCCCTTCATGATGGCTGCCATTATTTTTGGGTCAAAAAATGGACGTGAAATAATGCTGAGCGGTGAAATTCAAGGTTTTTTTTTAACAAAATAAAACGCTGTTATGTATTTATTTTGGTAAATACTATTTTACTTTACGTAACAGTTTCAAAGATGCATAATCGCTTAATAATTATCTCAATTACTATGCGCACCGAAAACTCACCAACAATTTTTTTTACATACATTTCTTTTTTAGACCTGTAATACAAATAATATACAAAATTATTTCCTCCTCTTTTGACGTTTCAGAATAGCACCATTATCATGTAATGACAAAAAGATAGTGTCAGACTTTTACTGACTAAAAACCCACTCCTGTTCCTTCGTTGCCTTAGTCCCAGGGCCCGGGTTTCGTTTTCATACTATCCATGGAGAATAGCACCATGAGGAATTTCATGCACTGCACCTTTTGTAATTACTTATTTCATGTTATTCCATCTGCCAATATATTTTAATGTACCCCTGGATACAAAAACTTCCCCAACATCAAACCGAGTGTTTCAGTACCCAGCAAAAAGTATACTTCCCTACATCCCCCCTGTCTGCACGACAGACGACATCTCCTGAATGACCTATTCATCCCAGTTCATTCTGCTAATGGAGTTGCCTTTTCAAGGTGCAAATAAATAGTCAGTGCGCCTCAAAGACCGCCCCTTGACGTTAAAGTGTGGCTAATTAATTAAAAAATTCCTACACTTTGGCTACTTCGGTAGTTGGTGAATATTCCCTCAATTTTTCTTTTGACTTCTCCTTTATATTTAGGTTTTAATTTAGTTTTGCTGGTTTCCTTTTAGTTGGTGTCTGAGGGCTTTTAACTAAGTACCTTCTTGTAAAATTCTTTGAAACGACACTGCTGTCTTTTATGAATTTTGTAGCTTATTTGTTGAGAAGATTCCTGTTTTGTTTTTTTACTTGAAAGTTGAGAGGCAATTAATGATTTTTCTTGATTACTTATCTATTACTTTAAGAGTAGCAGCTGGGTGATTTTCAAATTTTTTGTACAATTACAAAAATGAAACAAAAATGAACATCGTTACAAAAGTGACCAATGTAACAAAAAAAAAAAAACAAAAAGGAAATATAAGGGCTATTTCACAACACTATTAAAACAATGAAATTGGAGCTTAATAATTTATTGATAACATAAGAAGTCTCTCTAATTACAAAATCAGTCTCAGAATAAATTGTGCATTCCGTTTGGTCATTAAGTATTTATTAAAATGTTTAGTCTACAGAAAACAAACCATTGGTGATGGAACTTACGGTTAAAAATTATTAATTACTTTTAATACGAAATTACAAAAATAATAGGAAAGTTAATTATTATTTATCAGTATTTTTGATTAAGAATGAATTAGTAATAAACCAAATAAAAATACTCATAATTGGCGTAGAGCTACTACGAGGAGTATCTATACGTCGCTTATAAATAATTAGTAAGGAAACTGTTATATCTACACCGCAAAATTTTGATCGTTTTAATCCCGTGGAGGGTCGATCCGGTACATGAAACACTATCGATTTGTACGTCAGCTGATCGAGTTCAATGACCTGTAAGTAAAAAAATTGCGCACTAGTTTATACATTACCCTATATGTAGGTACGCATAATTAAAAAAATAATTCCATTATTTAATCGGCTTTGCATCATATTTGTTACATCCTTTTTGTTACGCAACAAAAATATGTAACAAATCGTTACAAAAATGAAAATCAACGGTTTTTTGAATAACGACCTTCAACATTTGAAGGTTAAAATAATGTTGTTGGACTTGTCTATCACCTTAATTAAATTGAATCAATATTATTCTTTGAATTTACGCAAAAATAGCAAGACAGAGACTTACCGTTATTTTTATAGCTGATCAACTAAAATGAAAACTTTATTGTTGAAAAAACACTACACCGCAAGAAACACACTTTTCACAACAATGACAACTGCAGCCAAAATGGCGGAGTAATATTTTGTTGTCATCTGATTGGATGTATGTGACAAGAATGTGTTGCCATTAAAGAATCTCAAATATCTACTAATGTATGCGTTACAATAATGATCAACAAAATTGAATGAAATAGAAGACACATTTTGAAAGGCTTATAATATAATTATTACATAAAGGTTTTTTATTACAATTTTGTATAATTTACATAATAATTACCTAATAAGACATTCCGCAAAGAGAATTTACAATAAAATGAGTTGTTTAATCTTTATGATGGTTTTTGTAACGCGCTCTCGCTTAGAGACACGAGGTAGATGTATGGAAATATTATGACACTAAGAGCATGAATGTCATATATTTCAGAGTACTTATTTTTTTTTTATCTGAAATGTTGAAATCCTTCTGAATAAAGCGTTATTCAATGATAATAACAATAATTTGATCGTTTTACATGTTATGTCTGGACAATATTGAAAATCACTCAGCTACTTTATTTGTGTAGTAAAAGTGGGGATTTCAATATTAACTATAAATACTATTATACTAAACCTAATTATGTACATATAATACAAATACACAAAATACACTCAGGCGTCGAAGTGCTCCACCGCATCCCTGTCATCCGAAAATGTGCCCAGAAGGTTGGCAGCATTGCCACGTGCTTTTACATGTGTACAATAGAGTTTAGTTATAAAAAAAAAAAAAAATAATTGATACATTTTAATTCAAATCCTGACCAACAAATATAATGTCCCCTTTCTCTTCTTGAATACGCAGCGATGAAAACAAATAAAGCATCATTCCATAAGGAAATATTTACTTGTTCATTTAAGATTCCGTTTTGCATTATTAGGATGGAAGACGCCAATCTCGCTGGGAGGCAGCATTCTTCACAACAGCTTCTATAAGCTCCACATGCCGATATAATTGAACATTCTCAAGTGCCTTAAATATTTGCGACTAGCGAATTATTACTTTCCGCTGAACCATGTTTCTTGGATTTTTTATAGTAAATGTTAAGTTTTATGTTGATAATAATTTAATTTATTACCTATTTTAATAATTAGATAACCAAATTCTATAATTTCTGTGCACACCTTTAAGTGAAGAATTTGCTGCGATAATTGTATATTAATAAGATGTTTTTTTTTAAATGTTTCTACGAACTATTCTTTGGAGTGCAGTTTAATTGATATAAGAGATGGAAGATGATGCTTGATATTTTTAGCTGTTTATTGAAATTAAAACAAAAAGATTCAGTAAACAATGATAGTCAGGTTCATGTAAAAAAGGCAATCTTAACTCAAAGTAAAAAATAATATAATAATAATAATATAATATAATATTCCACAACTAACACACAACGCCGCCTAGTCCCAACCTAAGCAGAGCTTGTGTTATTGTTACTAGACAACTGATAAACATACTTATATATTTTTAAATACATACATATTATTGATAAATTAAACCCAGACACAGAACAAATGATCGTGCTCTTCACACAACCATTTGTCCTGAGTGGGAATCGAACCCACGACCTCCGGCGTAGCAGTCAGGGCCACTAACCACTAGACCAACAGGTCTGTAAACAATGATTGAATATCTTGTAACGCAATAAAAATAAAACTACACATAATCTTTATTATTATGTGTATCCATTAAAACATACATATAAATTATATTTTTAAATATTTCAATGGAAAATAACAAAGGATTAAAAATATACTTAAATATATATTAACAATTTATTATAATTGTAATTATATACTTTATTGCACACAGGTCATACATTCATCATCATTTCATTCATCATTCCCAAATTAGGACATTTTAAATGTAAACAAGTAATACGTCAATATATAATAATCTACCTTTATTACCTTCACAAAGATTCATGCTCAATACATTCACTTTTTCATTACCCAACATAAGTGTTAATTTCGCCTTACAAAACCAAAGACAATAGACAGACAGATGCCCCAGACATTCCATTTCATACTATTTGGTAATAAGTCGGCAATAAAGCCAGTCTTGCATTTATAATCCCCGTTTTGCCCCGCGCGCTCATTCAGCCCCGTTCAGATCCATTCGGTATTGGTAATGAAAATTCGAGACGTCTCGCCGTGGATTTTACTCTTGTTTGGGGAATCCGATTCCTTTGAATGTGGGAAGGATTGAAAAAAATTGTGACTGATTAATCTGAGCTTTGTTTTGTTGTTGCTTTAAGATTTTTAGTTTCTTTCTTATCCTGATTTAACCTGGTGGTGGTTTTATTTCTACCAAAAAATTGCTAGATCAACCAAGCAGTACTCCATCTTTGCATGAGACAAATCTCAATAAGGCGAAAGTTTGTGAGTATATTTGCAACTTCTTCACGCCCGAACGGCTCAACAGTTTTGAATGAAATTTGCCGCACGTATAGATCATGTCTAGAAATAGCATATAAGATACTTTTTATCCTAAGAACATGAGCATGATATGAGAAATATCCTACTTTCACGGGCGAAGCTGCTTTTAGCAACTAGTTATATAGTACATTTTCCTCGTTTATCGCTCTTTCTGTCAATGAAAACCGTAACAGTATAATGTCCCGTGTTACGAGGAGTCAGTAGATAAACAGACAGAAATGAAAAATGACTTTGTTTTATACTATGTAAAGATATCAATCAATATCTTGTGACCGTCACCTGGTTGTTTACTGAAGATACAGTAATGACAGGATGAGAGCGAAAATACGTTCACCAATTTTCACTACCAATAGCGGTAGAGATATCCGCTTATACATATGAGCGTATCATACCCATACTTATAAATAAAAAATAATTGCTAATGTATGTTTTTTTTTTTTTTTTTTTTTTTTTTTTTTTTTTTTTTTTTTTTTTTTAAGGTGGGAAAATCATCTAATGACAAGTCTCGCTCTTGGGCGGAGCGAGAGATAGTTAGTAGTGCTAATGTATGTATGTGTACGAAAGCATATCACTACAAATAAATTTTGGATAACTTTTTTTGTCTAGTTTGTAATTGTTGGGACAAGATGCCAACAAAGAAAGAAAATTTACACCCAGATGAAGCTGAGGCGGGCAGCTAATGTAAAGTTAAAAAATATGAGGTAAATTTTAGGCAATGGTTAGACAAATGTCTGAAGTGAGCAAACACAGTACATAATATAAGAATGTACTTAGAATATTCAACAGTATCTGAAATAATGCAGACCTGAATCAGGCATAGCTATTCTCTCAGCCCCCCTAGCCAAGCTACGATCGTTTTGTACGCGTCGAACTCCTCGAGCAGGCCACGCCACCGATTCCTTTGTCCTGACGTCATCTCAACGCTCAGTCACGTGGTCAGAACAAAGGAATCGGAGGGGTGGTCTACTCGAGGCGTTCGACGCAAACGAAACGATCGTAACTTGGCTAGGGGGGCAGGTTAGATAAGGGTAATCTAAAAGGAAGGGGTAACTAAACACTCATCTATACATCTGGCTAACTGTAAACTGTCCGTCAGTCGGTCAGCTGTACTTAATAATGTATTAACCCAAGAGCATTGTTAAGTAACTGGCTACCCGCAGCCGGTTAGCGTTATGCTTCGTTTATCGATACGTTGTTTATTATGGCCAAAATTATTTTATTGTTTGTATTATACCTTGTTATTATTTATTAAATGTGAATTAACAATTGATTCAAAATATAAATAATATTAGTTTACTAAACTCTGTGCTGTGCACACCTATAAGTGAAGAATTCACTGTGATAATTGTTTATTGATAAGATTAATCTTTTGTAAATGTTTTTGTGAACTATTCGTTGGAGTGCCGTAATAAATAAATAAATAAAAAAAATTATAGATCTATGGTTATAAATTAGTATTTGCCTAATAAGCTGTGGCGATCAGGATTAATTGCCCGTTCGTGCAGCTTCGGGAATCATCACGTAGGGTGCCACCTCGTACTTCGAATGCTACGCCCAAAACCCGATCAGGTCGCCAAGTTCGTCAATAGAAATAAGAAGATTAAAAAAAATATTTAAGCGCACTACAATTTGGATCTCCTATTTTTAGGATTCCTTTAGGGGAACGCGTGGAGGTATCAAGTTGGAATTAAAACATATACTCAGGTCTTCGGTCCCTTGAAGCTGCGAAAAAATCAAACTTCTAAGTTAACAAAAAAAAAGATACGACCGTTTATGTCGTAAAAAACTATACTTCAACACTCTTAAGGGAATCAAAATTCAAAGGGTACTTCCCGTTGATCCAGAATCCTGAAAGAGTAGATCTGTTGTTACGTCACAAAAAAACTTACTAGACTCCATTAAGGAATTGAACTATTTACACAAGTGAGTTTGTACGGAACCCTCAGTGCGGGAGTCCGACTCGCACTTGCCTAGTTTTTTTTTAACTTGTGGAAATCCTCATGGATGTTATCCGCTCTGGGGCGAACGCAAGGCTCCGGTCAGACTCATACTGACTAAAACCATCAGAACCTTCAGTGCGCGAGTCCGACGCGCACTTACCTATTTTTTTTTCAAACTTGTCGTTATCCTCATGGATATTATCCGCTACGGGGCAAACGCAAGGCTCGGGTCAGACTCATACTGACGAAAACCACATGGTGTTCTGCAGCTACCTTTGGTGGAGGTGCTAGAGTAGTTTTCTTTTCATCATGCTTGCTGTGATATTACATACTAGCTTCTGTCAGTGGTTTAACCCGCATGAAAGCAGAAAACTGACCCAAGGGATAAAAATAAATATTTTTTTATTTTTTTTATTTGTTATAAACCAGTGCTTGACTGCGACCCCACCTGATGGTAAGCAGTGATGCAATCGTTGATGGTGAGGCGCACTAGTTTATTAAGAGCTTATTCACTCTAGCCTAGAAGACACCTAAATTGAAATTGGACGGGAAGACCGCAGCAGGCAAATTGTTCCAGTCCTTAGATGTACGCGGTATGAACGACGAAGCAAAACGCTCAGTTCGAACCGTAGAATTTCAACAACGTAAAGGGTGGATACTCGCCGTAAGTCAGTTTGCCCTATGGTAGAAAGCAGATGGCGGAATCAAGTCATGCAATTCCCACGCACACTCTCCAAAATGCATCCTGTAAAATAATGAAAGGCTGGCTACCCTACGCCTATGCTCGAGGCTTTGTAGATTGTATGTTAAAAAGTATCGTATATATTATTATTTTTATTATTATATGGGTTATTATATCTCAGAACCCTGGGGTCCTGGACCTTTGGAAGGCGTACGAGGAGTCGAAACTAGCTAGCAGAGACCCCTTTAATGCTTTTAACGGAACGTGATATCAACCGGCGATTATCCCTGTACGCGCTATGCTAGTGCATCCAAGGACAACCCGGTTGGTGGAAAACTATTGCAATATATGGAAAACAATTTGTAATAATTATTATTATTGTTTTAATAATTTTTTTTTTTAGATTGTAAGTTTCTGCTGTACAACGCCTTAGGCATCCTCCGTAACGTTGTACAAGTGCTTGTAAATAAATAAATAAATAATTCCAGGTTATGGTGTACCCAAATTTTATCCAAATCCGTTAATTCGTTTATGCGTAAAGGAGCACCAAACATAATTCTCAAAATATCACTTTAATAGTATGTGTGTGTACATACTATTAAAGTGATATTTTGAGAATTACTGTTCAAACAAACCCTTTCGATGTGAACTTTTCCTTAACTAATTGAACCTTACAAAATTTCCCTCACACCAGATTTGGCGACTTATTTGATATGATTTGTTAATCGCTAAAGTGGGGAATGCCAAGGGTGAAATGTTTCCCCTAGATCATTATTGTGACGATGCATTTCCGCAAAGAAACGCCTTATTCAATAAATTAGGCGAATATTACCCTCCGGTTACCTCACGATAAATTGCCTTAGGAGACAGAAAACTGTGAGCAATTTTGCTGTTAAAACAGTAACAATGAATAAATATTCTATTTAGTATGTAGGAGGGCTGATGCCTACTAGGGTTTTTTTGAGGTGAAACGTTATCTTAAAACTCCTCCCTCTCTAGATGAAGCGAGAAAGAGTATCAGAAACCCGTCTTTTGCCCCTTTACTATCTATATATATATTATTATACAGGGTGTTTGGTACATCGTGTGCCAAATTGAAATGGTCAACGGGAGGGGTCATCTGCTATCATTTCATACCCCTAAAAACTTCTCATGCCCTGTGGATTTTTTCCAATCGACTTTTTTTGTTTTATGAAAATAAGACCAAAATTTTTCATTCAAATACAAATTTAAAAAAATATATAAGTCGTATACTCTGAATTTTAATTTAATTTAGATGTGTATTGTATTAGAGTACTTTTAAATTTAAAATAAGTGACATTAGTTATCTAGTTTTTTTTTTAATTGACTTGCAAAGTGTTGGACTTAAATTAAAGCTATTCATGTTATAGCTATTTACATGGCTATAAAAAAAAAAACAAACGCGACCGGAGTCTTCCAACTTCCTCAAAAATTATCTAGTTTATCCTCTTGCTAGTGATGTGCCATAAAACTCTTTTTATAAATTTGTGAATTCGTTAGAATTGTGAATCGAGTCACATAAGACTAATATTCAAAATTATGATTTAAAAAATAAAAAAATTTTGCTAAAATTATACCTGAAAAACCTATTAAAAATATTATCTCACTCTTATAAGGTAAAATCTGTCTCGTATCTCTATTTTCGTGGGTTTTAGTAGAAATAAAAAAAAAAAACAAATTGCATTTTTAACATTTATTTTATAAGTTTTACAAATCCTGTCCAAATTGTTGGCCTCTGTTGTAAATGCAGGCCCAACATCTGATTCGTATTTCGACAATTGTTGTACGAAGTCGTATTTCCTCCTTAATTGTATTGAATGCCGTTTAAATGCGTTGTTTGCAAGTTAGTCTTATGTGAATTCTAGCGAATTTACAAATTTTTAGCAGTTGTTGAAACTAGGGAGGTACTAGTTCAACGCATTGAAACGGTACAACAAAACAAAAAGGAATTTTATTACTTATTAAAATTGTTCCAGCTGACCAAAACAGCCGTGTAAACTTATATATTTCTACGACTTATATTTTAAATTTGTGTTTGAATGAAAAATTTGGGTCTTATTTTCATAAAACAATAAAAAAACGATTAAAAAAAAAATCCACAGGGCATGAGAAGTTTTTAGGGGTATGAAACGATAGCAGATGACCCCTCCCGTCGACCATTTCAATTTGGCACACGATGCACCAAACACCCTGTATATTACTATATTATATAATTTATTGAGTTTGCGTCCTAAATGTGTGACATTTTTGCACACCTGATTGTGGTTGAATATGATGGACAATGTTTAAACCTGCCAGCTAATTACTATACTTATATTCTAGCAAAATAAATGATTATATTATTTAGATAATTCGATTATATTATTGATTATTATTCTTATTTACGTTCCAGAGGTAACTCTTTCGAACAAACTAACCAGGGCTGCAGGATTGTGCTTGGTTTTAGTTAGTAAATGTCTGACACTCCTTCTCGGTCCAACTAAAGCATGAGCTTTTTTAATTCAATGATTACTGCACTAGGTCACATCGGTCCATCTTCTAGGGCCTTCGAATGTTGCATCTTCCGGTATATAGGCGCCACTCCAAAACCTTCAAAATTCTCCAGAATCTTTTTGCGATAAACAACACTAATAAGATAATTTTCATTCGCACACTCTCAATAATGTTCAGTTGAAATCCAGCGTCAGGCAACTACCACGTAGTTGTCTGGCATTTTTGCTGAACCGGACCTATTTGGTGCAACCGTGAGACAGCTGTGTTTCACGATTATGTGATGTCATGTTACTTCTACTTTTTTCTTAATCCTAAATTTCTACATGTGGTTTTTACACTGTGTGTATCTGTGTGTGCAAGAGATTTTTTTTTCTTTTCTTTTCTTTCTTTCGATAGAATAATGGTTTTCGTAACCATACTTTAAATCTTTACTTGAACATCAACCTCTACTTACAAAGTAACTTTAGTCCTAGCTCAAGTTTATTCAACTTTAGCTCGTCCTTAAAACTTGCAAACGATCATCCAAACTTAACCCGTCAAAACTCTCGTCCAAAAAATGGTACAAAAGTCCCGAACTTTAAATACGGCTAGGAAAACCGTCGCGTTATCCTGGACGCTTTGTGATCGGGATTCGACGGCTACGGTATCATGAATGAGTAACGCTAGGGGTCATGAATGTTTTATAAGTCGCCCGGTGATACCCGTCTCGATCACACCTCTCGCCAAGGACACGGGATACGGCGTGAGATATTATTATAACGTGGCCTTTTGAGGGTTGATTTTTTTCGAAGCTTGATTTTAGTGTGATATGTTTGTTGGTTTTGTTCTTTTTCTTTTAGCGTTTGCTTTAATAGGGATTTATGCACTTTTTAAATGACTAAATTAAATACTTTTTAGATCTGGTAAACATATATATAAAAAAAGAAATTAAAATACCTTCGTCAACAATTTCAAAAGTGCCGACATGGTCTTTGACGTCAAAGGCCATGACACCCGAATAGCCACCATAGAATGGTGAGAGAGTTAGATATATTTGTTTAAAATTGTTATCACAATTATAGTATTCTGTTTTTGTAAATTTATTGATAAACTGGTTAGTTAATAAATATTTTTCTCTTGCATATTCCCTATTAAATATGTGTCGGTGAAGTCAATAGTACGGAAGCCAGATTGACAACAAGACGAAAGCGCTGTGGGACGTTTACTTTTTTGACAGAGTCTATCCTGACATAAGCACTTCTTGGACTTCGCGAATTCTTAGGTTACTTCCTATTACGACTCACTTTTTTTTTTATTATGATTATTTTTATTGTGCAACAATATCGACTGGTCTACACTGTTCTTACATAATGTCTATTAATACTGTAATATGAAAATATTGTAAACAATATTTTTTTTAAAAGAGTAACCATGGAGTTTCTTGCCGGTTCTACTCCATAGGAAACGACCAATTTAGAACCGTGCACTAGCTTCTGACGTTTTATAAGTGCCCATGTAGGCCTATGTGAAATAAAACATTTTTGACTTTGACTTTGACTTTTTGCACTGAGTCCAGCTATAAAAGAAGTGATCAAGACCCCAAGAGCCCTCTTTTGATCTTTGTACTTCGTGCGGACAACAAAACCCTAGGAATCTCAGCTCGTTGTAAATTGAACACTTGAAGCCTACATCATAATAAATCAGTTGCGTGGTCTGATCTGAATAAATCTTTATCGCTCATCACATCACCCACACAATATGTTCACTGGGAAAGATTCCCTCTCTGATCGGGATTCTAAACGGATATTACTACTATATGAACGGGTATTATTATTACTTGCTTGCTTATGATATATATATATATATATATATAAAAGAAGAAACTGACTGACTGACATATCAACACACAGCCGAAACTACTGGGACTAGTAAAGTGAAATTTTGCACAAGGTTTCTCTTCATGATGTAGGCGAGCGCTAAGAGAGGACTTTACAAAACTTACCCCCTATAGGGATATAACGCGACTCTCAAATGGGAATTAAACTTTTTCCGTACATTGCCGGCATGATTTTTTTTCCTTTTCGCCAAAAGTAAAACCCAGGCTATATCTTAAAGGACTATATGATAAATTAATAGCAAAAAGAATTATGTCTACCAACCGTAACCAAATGAAGTTAGAGGCTATTTAGTATATTGCTATAGTTTGTAATCAGGCGTGAAGTTAGGTTTTGGGTTTCCCATTGTTATGTTTTTTACTAGTTTTAGTGATGGAAAACTGCGAGTGTCAAAAAAATGTAACATTAATCACCAATTTAATCTATTTTATCAATGGAAACCTCAAAATATTACGTATTATAATTTCCATTTCATTATAAAATAATGTAAAGTATACCAATTTTCAAATCAGGTAGTAAGAGTGATCCCTCTAATTATAGACCTATATCTGTGCTTCCAGCGTTGAGTAAAATCTATGAAAAAATCATGCTCGACCAGATGTTGTCTCATTTCAATTCAAATAGGATTTTGCATAGTCATCAGTTTGGCTTCACGAAAGGAAGGTCAACGACGGATGCAGGAGTGAAACTCATCAGTCACATTTTGGAATCCTGGGAGAAGTCCCAGGATGCTATTGGCATATTCTGTGACCTCTCAAAAGCATTTGACTGTGTTGACCATAATACTCTGATCCGTAAATTACATCATTACGGAATTCGTGGACGAGCTGCTGATCTTGTTTTTTCCTATTTATCTTACAGGCAGCAAAAAGTATCCATTAATGGGGCGACGTCTTCGGGGTCTTTAATAAAGATGGGCGTGCCCCAGGGTTCAATTCTTGGCCCTTTTCTTTTTCTAGTTTATATTAATGACCTTCCTTATATGATGGCTAATTTATCCGATATAATTCTGTTTGCTGATGACACTTCTCTTATTTTTAAAGTGGATAGAAAAGATACGGATGTCTTGCAAGTCAATGAAAGTCTGACTGTTCTTTCGAAATGGTTCGCAGCTAATAATCTCTTATTAAATGCGAATAAAACTAAATGTATGAAATTTTCATTACCAAATGTCCCTCAAGTTGGCGTTAATCTAATTCTAGACGGCAACAAACTTGATGTTACTACGGAAACTGTGTTTTTAGGTATAACTATCGATTCTAAACTGCAGTGGGGCGCTCATATTAAAACTCTTTCAGGTAGATTAAGCTCAGCCGCATATGCGGTACGAAAAATAAGGCAATTGACAGATGTAGCCACCGCTAGGTTAGTTTACTATGCTTATTTCCACAGTATTATGTCTTATGGCATTTTACTGTGGGGATCTGCAGCTGATGTGGACTCAATTTTCATATTGCAAAAGAGAGCAATCCGGGCTATTTATAAAATGGGTCCTCGCGAGTCCCTCAGAAATAAATTCAAAGAAATCGATATACTTACTCTGCCTTCTCTTTATATCTTGGAAAGTATTTTGTACGTTCGTAAAAACCTAGGACTTTTCAAAATTAGAAGCGAAACACGAAATTGTATTACCCAAATGGAGATTAGCTAAGACCAGCAAGTCATTTTTAGTAAACAGCATACGCTTTTATAACAAGCTACCAAAGGCGGTGACTGAACTTAGCGAGGGCAAGTTCAAAACCCATATTAAGCGTGTCCTAACTAAAAAAGCGTATTACAAGGTTAAAGACTATGTCGAAGACGCGCTTGTTTGGCAATGACTGCTTCTGCACATGTGGCCCCCTGGTAACTCATAATATTGTGTACATCTATCTATTAACTGCTCCACATTTGTTGTAATATATACATTTTTTCTTTTCTTCCTACACATTGCTTTTGCAATATTTTTTATATTAGTAGACGCCAACCACCATAAATTCGTTAGTAATTTTCTTTTTGTTGACATGTCATTTATTGATAATTGTAATTACTTATTGTTCGTTTTTTTTTTTTATATAGCTTCTTTTTTTTTAAATGTGAATGTGAGAACACCGTGGACTTCGCGAATTCTTAGGTTACTTCCTATTACGACTCACTTTTTTTTTTTTTTTAAATATTATTATTTTTATTGTGCTTTTGGGTACAATATCGACTGGTCTACACTGTTCTTACATAATGTCTATTAATACTGTAATATGAAAATATTGTAAACAATCATTTTTTTTTAAAAGAGTAACCATGGAGTTTCTTGCCGGTTCTTCTCCATAGGAAACGACCAATTTAGAACCGTGCACTAGCTTCTGACGTTTTATAAGTGCCCATGTAGGCCTATGTGAAATAAAAATTTTTGACTTTGACTTTGACTTTGAATGAAAATAGGTAACGCCTGACAAAAATATACTAGAAATACTTCTATATGTACGTATCTTCGTTCAGTTACGGTTTAAAGACCTGGTTCTTTTTGCTATTGATTCCTCTTAGTGGCCTCTGACATATAATCTGGGTCTCATTTCTGGAGTAAAAAAAAGTAAATCATGCCAATAGTCTGCATTGGCCTTATTTTGGAGAAACCTACTTTCAAGCGGGCAAAGCCACTGGCAGAAGCTAGTTTATGTATACAATATATCCTTATAGAATGACTTTTTCGAAATAGCGGATTAGACGAACTGAGATTGATTTATTTATTTGTTAATTTATTTTTATCCTCACATCGGAACGCCTTGCAGCAATTACACCAATGAAGCACAATTAGTACAAAATCTGCTACTTTCCAACATCGTGTGCGCATTGGAATGGTAGTCATTACAGGAGCGGCGCGGCAGAGGGTCACGACGCTCGCTTACGCAGCATCAGACCATCGCTCCTCCAGGATTCCACATGCATCAAATCCCTTATCGAACACATTTTGAAATGTCAAAGCTCTTTCGATGAGTTTTTACAAAGAAAATTTTGTTATCTTTGATGATTTAAATTTCGTAAATAAATACTTATTACGGTCGCAATTCATATTTTAATGAATATATAACTTGATACTGACGTACAAAGTACAAAAAACTATCCTAAACCATTATTCTTAAATACATTCCACCATAGCCGTGGGTTTGTGGACAATGAGCAATGAGTACCTCACCATCCGGACGTTCGGTAACCATCTGGATCAAGCCTAAAGTCGTTGACGGCGCGTAGTGTTCCACACGCGCCTCAAAGAGGTGTCAGCAAAACCGTAGGGGCCCAGCATGGCCGAAGCCTACTGGGGCCATGAGTTGGCTTCCGAAAGGGAAACCCGGGGTTCTGGAACGCTAGGCAAAGAAGAAACATAGATAGATAGATAGATATATTCTTTATTGTACACCGAAAATACAAATTATATTAGGAACTTAAAATTAATAGGGTGTCACATAGGTGTGGCTTGAGTTAGCAAAAGT
This sequence comes from Mythimna pallens, assembly GCA_961205895.1. Taxonomy (NCBI): domain Eukaryota; kingdom Metazoa; phylum Arthropoda; class Insecta; order Lepidoptera; family Noctuidae; genus Mythimna; species Mythimna pallens. The sequence continues at coordinate 10,527,467 of OY540829.1, forward strand.
CTGAAGTCTGATACGCCCTCCTCCACTAGAAAGGGAGAAGTAATTGGATGATTTCTTAAAAAATAAGAAACAGGCTTTCAAAAAGTTACAAACACATCAAAGTAATTCATCGTATTTCCTGTTACACCTCTAACATTAGACACAAACACACTGAACAATCGATGCACACGTTCGGCAGATTTCCCGGATCGAAGCACGAAGCGGACCCGGACATCCTTACCCTATCCGATAATGGTGGAGATTTATAAAATATTCAACGTCCTCAGCGTTATTTATGAACCCTTCATGCTGGAACAAAAGCTTTATGTTAGTCTGTAAGGTTTGTTAATGTGAAAATAAGAATAAGTTATCGAATAATGTTAGGTAAATATAAATGTTTTGTGCTGTGTTTTTCCGTTGGCTTTTTATTATTATGTCAGTCATTTGTGACTTAATGAAAATTTCCAGGAAAGTAACAAAATACACAGACCTTCGGTTTATTTGCTCTTGTAAGTAATGAGTGCCTAAACAAAATCCACTGATAGATATCAACTAAGAAATTAAAATGTTGAACCAATTCATTTGATCGAAGTAAAAGCCTATTTTCATTGTAAATTAATAATTATTATTCAAGTTTTTTAACTATATCATTAGTTTGGTGGCTATTTTTATTTTGTGACTTGATTTCTCCCACTCTAAGGTGAAGCAAAAGGGCATACTAGACTTTTACAGACTATTTTTTTAGGTGGTAAAATCTAATGACAAATCACGCTCTTGGGCGGAGCGGGAGATAGTAGACTTTTACTGACTAAAAACACAGGACCGTTCATTGTGGCGACGCTTGGGGGAGGCCTATGTCCAGCAGTGGACGTCTTTCGGCTGAAATGATGATGATGATGATGATGAAGCTCAACATAGCTTTTATCTAACTCATCATCTCCTTAGTCTTTCGCCGGAAAAATGATTCTATGACACCCCCAGCTCTTGGGCGGAGCCAGAGGGTGTGTCAGAATTATACTGACTAAAAATCCACTCCTGTTCCTTCGTTGCCTTTCGTACCAGGGCCGAGTCTTCCTTTCAGAATCAGACTCTTGGCCCCACTAGGCTTCGATCCTGCTGGGCCCCTACGGTTTGCTGACATTTCCTTGAGGCGCGCGTGGAACTGTAAGCGCCGTCGACGACTTGGGCTCGGTCCGGACGGTCCGACGGCGAGCTACCCATTGTTCGCCGTTTGCAAACCCGCGCCTGCGGTGGCCGGAAATCGGGAACGGAATCCCGGCGGCGGTTGGGGCGTGAGGACCGTGGCCTCACGCAATTGGCCGCCTCCGTTGCTAGTATAACTGTATTGCAGAAGGAGGTGGCCGCCTGCCACTCCTCCTCGCTCCGGACCATGGCTTGTACCAAGGCCCGGCGCGAAAAATCACCGCCGCCGATCGCCTTCACGAGGACACGGCGTTGTTCTGCCCAAGGCGGTAGACTTTTATTCACTGAAACCCATATAAGTTCCTTCATTTGCCCTTTGCGTTCTAGGGCCACGGTAACTCTTCCAAACGCTCGATTCTCAGTAGTAGCTCCCAGGACTGCAAAATGTGAGTGTACCCGAACGCCTCCAGCTAATCCTTTAAAAATAAGTAAAGTACGTAATGTCTGGGCAGGGTGTATTGTTCGCAGAACAGATGGTCGATGGAGCTGAAAGGTTCCGGAGTGGCGACCGCATACCAGAAAGCGCAACGTGGAATACCTCTCACAAAGTGGGCCGAGGACCTGGTGAGCACAAGACTGGTCATTGTCACTTAGGGGAAACCCAACAATGGACGTCTTTCGGCTGAAATGATGATGATGGTGATGACGCAATGTCTTTTTAGAAAACTTCAGAAAGGTTGGTAATACCCAAGTTGAATTTTATTTAACAGCTCCGAAAAACGACAGTCTTACGAGTACAAGGAATTCACTTTCACTGAAATTCCAATGAAAAATCCGGCCCTTTCCATAGAACTATAAGTAATAAGCGGCTGAACTTCAAAACTCACAATAAAGACATATGATTGAGGAGTTGGACTGACAGTTAATTACATGTTTGATACGATTCACACGGGGCGTTTCATTCACGCCCCCGTACTTACGGGCCTGATACACTGGCGTAAAACTTTTTAAAAACTATTAACTTTTCACCCTTTTTCAGAAGGCTAGGAAGGGTTAATGATATTACAGTATATGTTGATATGACATAGTTACTTTTAACTGCAGTATATCTTATAAAATTTAAAATGGATTTAAATAATTTGTTGTCAGATCATGGTGAAAGCTAAAAGCCCAAGTTAAAGACCATTTTCACCCTAGATGTTGCTGAAAACAACATTTTTAGTTTATTTTGTTTTTAGTATGATTAGAGCATTAATAAGTTCAGGAAATGGTATCCACGGAAATCAGATATTTCACTTTACTGATCATTAATTTTTTTAATTTTTATTCAATGACTTTTAATTTAGTGGCTATTAATTTATTTTATTGTTAGAATACCTTGTTCTATTATTGAACGCACGTTCGCTCTCTCATTGTCTTTATATTGTGTCTCTAATTACGTTATTCAAAAGGTTATCATGCAATTTGGAACAGACGGATGCAGGCTAATCTAATATTATACAAAGGTAAAATTGTTTCTTTGTAGGAGGAACTATTGTCAAAATTCATCCAGAATGCTATACCGTAGATTCTCCACTGATGCGACCAGATCCTCTTTATGCCAGAAAACTCCACGGTTCATGTAAGATAGGCCACGTAAGATATAGATTAGATAGTAATCGGCATGGTTGTCACAGTGGATGAGCGGGTCCATTCCCGCTCAGAACAAAAATTATTTCGTATGACGTACAGATACTTGTTCCGGTTCTTGCAATCTTGGGGTATCTTTGTCTGCACTAGGGAAATCAGTTCAGGCTTGTTTGTCTATTCAGATTCGGGGTAGGCTGGGACTCTTTCTGCATATTTGACCATCAGGTAGCCGATGATCGTCTTCTTCCTCGTGGTCGGTCGGAGATATTTAGGACATTTACAAACTTACATAGACAAGACACCTATCATGTGTATGTGAGTTTGTGACTGCTTTCACTCAAGGAGAAATTTCTGGAGTACGGGCAACGGTTCAAAATAAAATTAGATGTAGAAAAAGCAAATTAAAACTACTGACGTCATAAAAAATAATATATGGCGCCTGGTAGACGTCATGACGTAGATTTTTCATAGTTAATTCTAGTGTTTAAACCTTAACTGTTGACCCAATTATTTTAACAACGCTTGTTGCATTTCACACAATTTCATGCCAACCTCTATAATTTACCATAAATAAAATCAATTAAAATAGTGACCGAATCAGCGTTCTGACTGTATGCACGGAACCTTATACTGCATTACTTGAAGGAAACTACAACGCCTTTTGCATGTCGCAAATAATAATTACGAACACGTCCCTCTAGCATAATTAGTAGGCAGTCGCATCAAATGCGACTGTTTTATTTGTAACTACCATCTGCCAGCGACTTTGCCCGAGTGAAAGTAGAAAATTGTCCCGAGGAAACATAGTTCCAGGACAAAAAGTATCCTACGTCCTAATCTAGGATTTTATCTACCCGTGTGTCATGTTTCATCCTAATTCGTTCAGCTATTCGAGCGTGAAGGAGTAGCCAACATAGACGCGCACATACATACATACTCGTAAATACAAACTTTTGCCTTTATAATAAAAATGTGATTAACTTTCTTTTAGTATGCTTGGTATTTTTTACTCTTTAATTTTTTTTTTATTGTGTAGACAATGCCGTCCCAGTGTTAGCAAAGATTTTATAGATCTATTTTTAGAACAATTGTTCCATAGTCAATATGAGAGGAATTTTTCGGAGAGTAATGTCGAAGATTATCGGAAATAGAAAAAATAATAAAAAAAAACCAAAGGTAGAAATGGAAACAACAACAAACATAAAAATCGATTGGTAGAAACTTAAAAAATAAGAACAAAAATTCTGCTTCTTTACGTTTTGAAAGACGATTGTTAATAAAAAAAGGTTGTCGGGATTGAAGAAACAAAAAGAAAATGGACCGGATGAAATATAAGAAATAAAAAATAAACGCAAGATATTTTTATACATATTCATCATCATCATCATTTCAGCCGAAAGACGTCCACTGTTGGACATAGGCCTCCCCTAAGCGTCGCCACAATGACCGATCCTGTGCTTCTCGCATCCACCGCACTCCCGCGACCCTCACCAGGTCGTCGGTCCACCTTGTGGGAGGCCTTCCAACGCTGCGTCTTCCGGTGCGCGGTCGCCACTCTAGAACCTTTCGGCCCCATCGACCATCCGTTCTACGAGCAATGTGCCCTGCCCACTGCCACTTAAGTTTGGCGATTCTTCGGGCTATGTCGGCGACCTTGGTTCTCCTGCGGATATCTTCATTCTTTATGCGATCACGCAAGGAAACTCCGAGCATAGCCCTTTCCATTGCTCTTTGGGTGACTGTAAGCCTTCTGATGAGGCCCATTTTATTTTATTTTATACATATTGACAGAGACAAATCTTATTGTACCACATTTTTGCTTTTAGCAATACGTTTGTAATCTTTAGAAATTGAAGAGAAAAACACGTGTGCGTCGGGTGGATCTCACGCGTGTTGTAACTTCATGTACCTACATGAACCAAGAAAAACAAGATATCAAGTGGGTAACGAATTACGATAACAATTGGCGCAGTGGTTGAGCAATTGGCTGCTTTCGCGACGGTTTTTATGTACCCATGTAGGCCTTTGTGAAATAAAAAGATTAGATTTTTTTTAAGGTTCCGTACCTCAAAAGAAAAATACGGAACCCTTATAGGTTCACTTTGTTGTCCATCAGTAATAGGTAGTCGCGGTATGTCTGTCTGTCTGTCAAGACCCTTTAACTCGGGAACGCGTGGAGGTATCGAGTTGAAATTAAAGCCATATACTCAGGTCTGCGGTTCCTTTAAGCTGTGAAAAAATCAAACTTCTGTACGTATATTTTGAGACTCTCAAGCGAATCAAAATTCATAGGGTACTTCCCGTTGACCTAGAATCCTGAAATTTGGCATGAAACAAGGTCGCATAGCAAAAATATGGGAAAACATCTGAAAACTGTAAATTAGTAGTTACGTCACAAAAAAAAATATTTTTGCGATTCGGAAAAACCTTTGTAACTCAATTCAGGAATTGAACTATTTTCATAGGTAAGTTTGTACGGAACCCTCAGTGCGCGAGTCCGACTCGCACTGGCCCGGTTTTATTAATATTAGGTATTTACTAGCGAATCGCTCCAGCTTCGCACTGGTCTAATTTAATTTCCGGTGGATTAAGAAATATTTAATTCTCACCCTGTCCTTTTTTTGGTAAGATATTGATGATTTATATATAAGATGTTTTTTCATCATATAATTTCTCTAGCTCTGGAGGGAGTGAAAGGGAGTGTCAGACTTTTACTGACTAAAACCCACTCGTTTTCCCTCAGGTTAACGGAAAGGGTTCCCTTTGCGTTCCATGGCGTTTAATTATAAACCGGGAAACACAATGGAGCGTACGGTGGTAGTCTGCCCCAGTTGGGCGGAGCACTACCATATCCTCGGAGGTGATCAGTGGCTACATTCTCTCGCGTCCGGCCCTGATTCCGACCATTGCATGGAGCAAGATAGTATGGGCAGCCGTTACATCCTTCAACAAAGCAGATGGTAGAAAGCGTGAGCCACCTACCACTGCAGGAAACGCCTTGGGAGTCGAGTGTCGGCTTCTCAATAATACTGAAGCCTTAACCGGCCCCGTGACTCATGCTGACATCTCTTTGAGGCATGCATGCAACACAACGCACCGTCCACCCATACGTACTGTACTAAGTATGTCCTGAAAGTTACCAAAGGATAAAAACGGGACCCTATTACTAGGACTCCGTTCGTCTATCTGTCACTAAGCTGTATCTCATGAACCGTAATAGTTAGGCAATTTAAATTTCTAAAAAAAAAATGAAAATCACAGATGATGCAATGCATGCATATAGCCGCTATAACAACAAATACTAAAAACTAAATCAAATAAATATTTAAGTAAACGGCAAAAAATTACGTTATTGCTCGACATTAATGCCGCCATACAACGCGTGTGTGTGCGCGCTTGGCGTACGGCTGTTTCGTAGATCCACCTAAGTCGAATAAGTATTTTGCGAAAGTGTTAAGTGTTACGCTTATATATCAATAATGGTGAAATGCAAGAAGTGTAATAAGGTTGTATCTGCAGCGAAAGATGAGACAAGTAAATGCAAAGGTTCTTGTGAAGCAATCTTCCACAAAAAGTGCGTCACAAGAACTACCTTCAAAAATGAAAAATGTGAGGATTGTGTTTCCCTGCCCGGATCGCACCCAAGTTCGCCTGGTGTTGAAGAACCAGATATATCATTGACTCTGGCAGCTATGAACAGGAAAATGGATGTGGTGTATAAGATGGAAAAAAAGCTGAGTGAACTGGCCGAGCTGGTTGATTTTGTATCAGAAAAATATGATAATCTAATGGCCTATCAAAAATCAATTGACACAAAAATGAAATCCTTACAAGATATGAATGCATACTTAGAAAGGTACAATAAATCACTAGAAGAACGTGTGAACGAGCTAGAAGAAAAGGACAAGGAGAACAAAGTGGAGATAGCCGGTTTGGAGAAGAAAGAAAAAGAGGATATGGAAAAAGTAATCGTTCAGATCGCTGATGAGCTTCAGATGGATGTCAGTCAGATTGAGTCCGCAGAGAGGGTAGGCCGTGAAAAACCAGACGCCGACAAACCGCTACCAATAGTTGTAACGCTGCGAACAAAAGAGGCTCGGGACAAGTGGATGGGAAGTCGCAAAAAACGCTTAACTAATGGTGATATTTATGGCACTAATAATATGAATCGTATTTATATAAATGAGAATCTCACCAGATATAAAAGGAACCTTCTATGGGTTACTAAAAACAGGCTTAAAAAAACCTATTAGTACATATGGGTGCAAGATGGAAAAATACTCATAAGAAAAAGTGATGACCAAAAGAAAATAATGTCTATCAGGAGTGAACGTGATATTGAGCGATTCATAGACACGGCGGTAGATACGGCAGCTAGCTAGATGTTGGTACCTACATGCCTGACGCACGCACAGTGCGAAGTAAACATTGCGAGTTCAATCATTTGCAAATAATAATAATAATATTCCACAACTATCACACAATGCCGCCTAGTCCCAAGCTAAGCAGAGCTTGTGTTATGGGTACTAAACAACTGATAAACATACTTATATATTTCTAAATACATACATATATAGATAAATTACACCCAGACACAGAACCAATGATTATGCTCATCACACAAACATTTGTCCTGGGTGGGAATCGAACCCACGACCTCCGGCATAGCAGTCAGGGCCACTAACCACTAGACCAACAGGCCAGTCAAAACAACACACAAATAAAACTGGATCGTTTCGATGCAATTACTACGTTAGAATGTCAATTTAACAGATTTAAAACAGTGAAGACCTGGACTCAAAGTATAAGCCACAATAAATATCTACACATAGCACATTTAAATATACGATCGTTAAGAAAAAACTTTAATGAATTGCAAATCTTCGTGAATAAGTGTGCTGAAAAAATAGGATTATTAGTGTTGACAGAGGTCAACATTAAGGAGAATGAGCTGGCATTATATAACATAGAAGGATTTAATCTGTACGCGAACACGAGGGAAAATACGAGAGGAGGTGTGTTTATTTATATGAAGGAGTGCCTTATGTTCAATGCGAGCAAAATCCTAACGAGTTCACAGGAGGGACTTCATGGCAAACTTACTGTTGACCACTTAACTATAAATATAATTGCGGTCTACAGACCACCAAAAACGAGTCAATTATTATTCGTTGATGAAATCGAGCAGATAATCAAGAGGATCCCAGCGAGCGAGCAAATTCTCATGCTTGGTTACGTCAACATAAATCTATTAGGAGTAAGTGAAAGTCAACAAGTGTCAAAGTATAAGAACTGCATGTGTGGACTAGGCCTACAGTGCGTAATACCCGATACGGAGGTGACGCGAGAAGCTATCATCGCGGGTGTGAGAGAAGTGTCGTGTATCGATCATATTTGGGTGCGCGCGAGACAGATGCGAGACTACCATTCGTTTGTTATTGAGTGCTTCATGTCGGATCATCATGTGGTTGGCGTCTCAGTACCGTTAGGTGTGACGCAACACTGCACTGATAGTGAGAACTTGGACACTAGGTATGTGATTAATAATAAGCTAGTAGTTAAGCAGATCGCTGATTACGATTGGTCTCAACTGTTGTTAATTGATTGTCCGACAACTGTGTATTGTACTTTACATAATGTTTTTGATAATATTTATAGAAATAGTAAGATATTAGTGCCAAACATTAAAAAACGTGTGACACAACCGTGGATGGACCGAGCCTTAAATGAAATGTTGATGCGTAGGGATAGACTGTACAGAGATTGGAAAGAAGCGCCTAACAATAACACGAAAAGATTAGATTACACACGATTCAGAAATAGGGTAAACAAATTCATATTTAAAGCAAGAAATAGGTTCAGGCAGGATGAAATTAAGAAATGTAACTGAGACCCAAAAAAAATCTGGGAAAAAATTAATAGTTGGACAGGTAGGAAAAAAGCAAATGTAGATGATATTATTAAAAGATATTTTGGAGATACAGATTCCATGTATAACATATGTAGCCATTTTGCAGATACCTTCACTAACGAAATTATTGCTATTAAGCATAATTGTAATGTTAAATTATTAGACAGATCTAAGTATGTTAGGGTAAGTGATGTAACGTTTCGCTTTAGGCCGGTGACCGGTGATGCAGTGTGTAAAGTTATCGATCAGCTGAGCAGTGATAAGGCGCCAGGCAGTGACGGCATTCGAGCTCGCGATTTAAAAACAATTAAAAATAAGATCTCGCCAGTCTTGTCGCACTTTATTAACCTGTGTTTATCAAAGGGGGAATATCCTAGTCAACTTAAAAAAGCATTAATAAGGCCCATTTATAAGCAGGGAGCTCACTTAGTCTACGCTAACTACAGGCCGATTGCTATCTTATCAGTTATTAACAAAATAGTTGAGGGGATAGTAGTCGGCCAGGTTAGCGAATTCTTGGAGAAAAATAGTATATTAGCGGATGTTCAGCATGGTTTCAGACAGGGTCGAAGTACCATGACAGCACTATCACAGTTCTCCGAAGATCTGAATAGTAGTCTCGACAGCGGCCACCAGGTCCTGGAGGTATTCATTGACTATAAAAAAGCCTTCGATACCCTGGATTATGAGGTGCTTTTGCAGGCTATGGATGAGTGTGGGGTCAGGGGTCCCACAAATAGGTGGTTCCGTAGTTACCTAAGTGGCAGAACCTTACAGACCTGTGTTTCCGGTGTTGCTGGTAAGGAAGCGGCGGTACAGCTAGGTGTTCCGACTGGTTCAGTCTTTGGTCCCGTTGGCTATGTGATGCATGTCAATAGCGTCAGTAATGTGGTGGAAAAATGTCGGGTGTACATGTATGCAGACGACATGTCCCTTATGTATTCCTCTAAGAATATACAGGAGGCCAGGGCTGTGCTGCAGGCTTACTCGGTGGGCGCATGACAATGGTACAATACTTAACCTAAATCCCACCACAACTTGGTGGCAAAAAATATCAAGAGTGAAGATATAGGTATCGTGGGTCACACATATGAGTGCATGCACGTTAAAAATGTCAATTGCGATTGTCAAAAGCTGGATTACGTGAGTAAATTTAAGTACCTGGGTCTGTGGGTGTGTAGTATACAGCGAAAAGTGGGGGGCATTCTGCACCCAACTGTCATAGCGTGCGGTCGCGTTTACGCCGGTTGTGTATACGTAGTGATAGCAGTGAGTGTATTATCGAGCATTCTACAAGTGGCGACGAGGAAAAATGTAAGTCCTAATGCACAAATACTTTGTTAAAAAGAAAGAGAATAAGGACAGTTAAAGTAATGCCATAATGTGGTTGGGGGCAAACAAAAAAAAAAATGACAAATCTAATTGGTAAATTAGTTGTTATCAATATTACTTGTTAACGTAAATAAGATGACAATCTTTCTTATCTCTTTAGTAATTACGTGCGGTGACCTACTGGTCGACCGCGCTGAGTCATGTTGTTTACCAAATTGCATTGTGCATTCCTAATGAGGTTAACTAATATTATAATGACAAGTTTGAATAAATGAATGAATGCGTAAATTGAAGAACGTATTCGATAGAAAATATAATGTATCCAATTTTATCTATCCTATACAAACGAATTGTTATGATTTATTATAATAAAATCTAACCTTATCTGGAAGTTGTGTGTACATACTGAATACATCTATTTCGATTATATATGTACATTAAAAGTGTTAGTGTATTTGATAAGTATATTTGCAGCGATTTAGATGCAATAAATATCGTTATCACAATTATGCATTAGGCACGAATGTAAACACGTAGGTATATGAGGAAATATCAAAATAAAAGGAAAGATAGGTACCTACATGTTTTTTTGAAAGACCAATATGACAGGTCACTAGCAAATATAAGTGTTATGAAAGTCGATAAATGACTGTGATTGTGAGGTCAATATGAGAAAGGCCCTGTGTGAAAGAAAGTCAATAAGACAGACTTGCAACGAAGCGTTAAAAGAAGTCTCCGTAGAAAGATTATTGGTGAAAGGTCAATATGAGAGACATTGTGGTGAATAAATAGTCAATAAGAAAGGCTATGATATTGTATTATTGGAGGATCTTTAAAAGATCGTTATGGTTAATATAGTCAAATATGAGAGACTAAGACGGTCAATAAGAAAGACAGTACTGGTTGAGCGGAATGGTTGTATGGTTGGGTTATGTGAGCCTTAATGTAACTAACCAAACAAGTTGTAAGCAGTTATGCGATTGTTACAGATCGCCCCATTATGGCTCAGATAACATCAGCGCTTCCAGGTCTTGAGCACTTCGACTGCGAAGGTGACCCAGTTTCAGTAGGAGTCAGATGGAAAAAATGGAAAAGGGCCCTCGAGATATATTTCCTAGCGGCTAACATTGACACAGGTGGGAAAAAGAGAGCAACCCTCTTGCATATTGGTGGCCTTGCCCTCCAAGAAGTATACTACAATCTTCCCGGAGCTCATGTAGATGAAATTGATAACGTAGATGTTTATAAAGTTGCAACAGAGAAATTGGACCAATACTTCTCTCCTAAACAAAGCCGATATTTTGAAAGATATATGTTTCGACTAATGAAGCAGGAGGAAGGGGAAAGATTTGAAGCATTTTTATTAAGACTGCGAAACCAAGCTGATAAATGCCAATATGCTGATAAAGATGAAAATCTAATAGATCAAATCGTCGAAAAAAGCCGGAGTGCAGAACTAAGGAAGAAAATTTTATCAGCGGGCGACAGTGTAACTCTTCAGCAGGTTATTACGATCGCTATTACTCTTGAAACCGTCAACAGGCAACTTGACACATTTGACAAACCAGGTTCAAGTAAAACAAGTGACACAAGTAAATCAGATATTAATAAATTGGACACTCGGAAACCTACCCCTACAAACCAGAGTTTTTCAAAGACTTGCTACAGGTGTGGCAGTAGTAAACACTTGTCCTTTGACGACAAGTGTCCAGCAAGAGAGAAGAAATGCGCAAGATGTGGAATTATCGGACATTATAAAGATTACTGTAGGACTAAATTACAGAAAAGGAAAATACAATCAAAGAACGATGAGAAGACGGATAGAACAAAGAGACAAAGAATTGACAAATCACATAAAAATACAGAGGGAGTGGATTACATATTTCATTTAGATGAGGATGAAACTATTAACTGCAAAGTCGGTGGTGTTGTTATTGAAATGTTGATTGACTCGGGCAGTAAATGTAACATTATCACAGATAGGACGTGGGAATATCTAAAAAATCATAAAGTTAAGGTCACTAATCAAATAAAGAATCCTGATAAAATATTATTGCCTTACGGGAGCCAAAAGCCCTTGGATATTTTAGGTGCATTTGACGCCAATATAACTATTAATGATGTAATTATTAAAACTGCAACTTTTTATGTAATTCGAAATGGTACCCGTAATCTTCTAGGTAAAGTCAGTGTGATACAACTTAATGCGCTTAGAATTGGTATCCCCGTCAATAATATCAGCACTTTCCCGAAATTTAAAGATGTCACTATTCAGATTCCTATTAACAAAGAAGTACAACCAGTTATCCAGCCATACAGGAGAAAACCGATTCCCTTAGAAGAAAAAGTAAATAGAAAGCTGGTCGAACTTAAAGAAGCTGACATTATTGAAGAGGTTAAAGGATCATCTTTGGACCCCGATCTAAGCCTTGTGCGCGAATTGAGCGCTGGGTACTTCGGATGCAGGCTTATAAGTACAAAGTTGTCTATCGCCCAGGTAAAGATAATATCGCAGACTCAATTTCTCGGCTTTGCCAGTCAAATCAACCGGTACCATTTGACAGTGAAAACTATATAAACTCAATGATTGAATATAGCAGGCCAGTTGCAGTACCCCTGAATGAGATCGATTCAGCCAGTGCACTAGACGTTGAGATTACAGCATTAAAAAACGGAGTTTTTGATGATAAGTGGGACGAATCTGTCAAGGCTTATAAACCCTTTCAAACAGAGATTTGTTTCCAAGGCAATATAGCATTGAGGGGTAATAAGCTTATTGTCCCGGAAAAACTTCGTGCTCGAGTTCTCGAAGCTGCTCATCAAGGACATCCCGGCATAGTGGCGATGAAGACACGCCTTAGAACTAAAGTATGGTGGCCAAAGATTGACAGGGATGCTGAAAATAGGGTTAAAGCTTGCAAAGGGTGTACACTTGTTTCGGCACCAAATCCACCTCATCCCATTAAAAGAAGAGCTCTCCCAGCTGAGCCTTGGATTGACGTGGCGATCGATTTCTTAGGACCCTTGCCCTCAAATGATTATTTACTTGTCATTGTAGATTACTTTAGTCGATATAAGGAGATAAAAATCATGAAGAATATTACAGCCACAGGAACGATTAACGTACTTAAAGAAATATTTTCTCGTCTTGGATACCCCACGACACTGACATGTGACAACGGGAACCAATTCACTAGTGAGAGTTTTAAGGAATTTTGTAAGGAATGTGGTATTACAATAAATAATACCATACCCTATTTTCCACAAATGAATGGTGAAGTCGAACGCCAGAATAGGGATATACTTAAGCGATTAAGAATAAGCCAGCTAGAAAAGAAAGATTGGAAAGAAGAACTATTAGAATATATGATTATGTACAATAGTACACCGCATACTACAACTGGAAAAACACCAGCAGAATTATTCTTCCGCCGACAATTTCGTGATAAAATACCAGGAGCAGCTGATATTGAACATAAAATAGCAGATTCAGAAGTAAGAGATAGAGATAAAGAGAAGAAAGACAAAGGAAAGGAATATGCAAATATGAAAAGGAAAGCAGTGGACAGCAACTTAGAAATCGGTGAAAAGGTTTATATAAAAAACATGACCAAGGAAAATAAACTTACTCCAAACTTTAACCCAGAAGCGCATACGGTAACTGATGTATATGGTGGAGACGTAAGAGTGAGGAACGATCTAACGGGGAAAGAATATCGTAGAAATATTATTCATTTAAAAAGGGTAGAAAATAATAATTGGAAAGTTGTTAATAATCAAGATGAGAATAGTGAAACAAATCCTGAAGTTGAAGATTGATTGTTCCTTGGTACTGGCATGAAAATAATTGTTTGATTATAATTACAATTTGATTATTTACAATTAGTTGTTTTCTTAAAACAAGGAAGGGATGTAGTATACAGCGAAAAGTGGGGGGCATTCTGCACCCAACTGTCATAGCGTGCGGTCGCGTTTACGCCGGTTGTGTATACGTAGTGATAGCAGTGAGTGTATTATCGAGAATTCTACAGGGTGGACTCCAACATGAATTGGAAAACACAGGTTGATGCAGTGTGTACAAAGTTTAGGGCAGTGTTAAGCAAGTTTTATGTACTAAAGGCACCGTTGAGCAGGAAAACGCTGCGAGTAATTTATTTTGCTCTCGCCGAGTCGCTGCTATCCTATGGATTAAACACTTATGGCCGTACATTTAAAACCTATCTTAACAGTATAAAATCACTGCAAATTCGTTTTATGAAATATCTTGTCAACCCACACACAAAAATTGCTAGTAAAGAAAACTATGAAAAACTCTTTTTTACATGTAAGGTGCTTCCAGTACATGAAAAGATCCAGTACTTGTTGGTCCTAGAGCAGTACTATAATGAACAATTTAAAATACGGGTGCAAAATAAATAAAATACTAGAAGCGTTAGAGAACGTAAATTCGTGCGACTAACAGTAAAAAATTACTATGGTAAAAGAACCAACAAGTATTTGATGCCTACAATTTTCAATGATTATGACTGATTAAGAAGCAATAACAGAATGTGTAAACGAACATTGAAAAATAAATTAAAGGCGGTTCTCCTTAAGACTGTGGCCGAAAGATGTGAAAATACCCACTTATTTATGTATTTTTAAATGTAATGTAATTTAACTGTATTGCATCTAAACCAATTGTTACAAACAAGCGCTAATCCCGCCGACAAACTGTTACGCAGTTTGGTGGGTTTATAATATGTAAAATTTTGCTGGTCCAAATAAACGATTTATTATTATTTATTATTTATTTATTTATTTAATAATGTCTAATAATAATAATATTTTATTTTCTCACTAGAATAAACAGTTATCATCAAACATTTCAATGAGTATACAAAAACAAATCAGTTATTACAATATAGGCTAGGCTCTAGGCCTGTGTTTCAGGACACCAGGCTCCCACTCCTTAACTTTTACATAACCTAGATTGTGTACTACCGCGCTGACAATGTAGTAAAATATGAAGACAATAATATGTTTTATTTTAAGTAAAAAGGTAGTGTTATTATATTACATGCATGCATAGACACCTCCATAGCAACTGTCATTCAAACAACACTGTTGTTTTTATTTCCGCAGTTTTTTTAATATAAAATAGTTTAAAGTTAATAGTTTTACCAAGTGAGTTACACCGGTGAAAAGCTGTAGAAAAGGGCTTTTAAAACCAAGCTGTGTCATTTCAAAATTCCGCGTAGATCGCTTACTGTGCGTTGCAAAAACTGGCATAATGATTTGCTCTGCATGCAATACCGAATTAGTACCGGGTGATGCTTTTCTTGAATGTGCAGTGGTAGAATGTGGCAAGGTATACCATTACCTTTGTTATAACCGGCAGCTTACGCTCGAGGAAAGAGCCACTTGGATATGCCCGGAATGTTGCTGTGCAGCCAATAAAGGTGTTCGGAACTATGAGCTACCAGTCTCAGTAAGTACGCCAATCACACTAAAGAATGTATCTGCCCGAAATAAAAGCCACCCACCACCTCCGTTTTCTCCGGAAGTCTCGCATTTTTCTATGGGTTTAGAAATGCAACAACTCCGCGAACAAATTAATGTTCTAACAGAACAGCTCTCCGATGCCGTCTCTACTATTGCTCAGTATCATATCGCGCTCACCGAGTGCACGAAAAAGATTGAAATTTGCAACGAAAAACTGTCTAAATTAGAGCAACACCCAGAATGTACCCGCTGTCATATCACTAACCCAGATATACCTGTACCTACCCAACGGAAGTCTGTAAACGTAAATGACAAACAGGCGTATAGTGATGTAACAAAACCTAAACCTGAGATAAAGCACCACAGCTCACAGGAAAATAAGCAAAGGTCATTACCGCCAGCTAATACCATCTCTGTGCAAGTAGAAAGTGATTTGTCCGATATACGTTCACAATCATTTATCTCTATCCAATCTATCGAATCTATTCAGGGGATAGTACAACAAGATGAACACACCGTAATTTCGACACCAATATCAGATGATAATATTCCCAAGGAGAAGTGGGTTGAGGTACGTAGTCGTAAGTCTAAGCGTTATGTTTCTGTTCGTGGTACTGCAGGACCTGAAATTACGTCACTTAAAGCCGTGGAGTTCCGCAGATTTATACATTTGTGGAATATGATGTCAGGAGCTAATGACGTTGAATCCTATCTACTAAAGCTATGTCCCGCTGGTAACTGCACCGTGGAAGAACTGAAACCAAAAGGGGACTATAAATCATATAAGATCGGTGTACCTGCAGAATTCTTCGAAAAAGCAATGGCGGCAGATACTTGGCCTACTAACGCTCGAGTTAAAGAATGGTTTTTTCGAAGAAACAAACTCCAACAAATGCGGACTTCCAGTGGTCAACCGGAAACAGCGTCAGCTAATTAGTTTGGTTTATCAAAACGTTAGAGGCTTGAATACCAAGCTCAGTTACTTTAAACGTAATCTCTTAACATCTGCCAATGACGTCATAGCTGTGACTGAATCATTCCTTACTACTTCAGTACTTGATTCAGAGATAACGAGCCACGGATGGAGTGTTTTACGTCGGGACCGCACTACTGGTGTTGGTGGTGGTGTACTGCTGGCGGTGCGACCTGGTATAACTATGACGCGCTGTTCTGATTTGGAGACCCCTGCCGGCGAGGACTTGTGGGCTCGGTTTACTACGAATTGCGCTACGTTTTATATTTGTGTAGTGTACATTCATCCCAGAGCTTCTGATGAAATATACATGAGTTGGTTTCAAAAAGTCGAATCCGTTATTGACAACTTAAAAAGTGCTGTGATTATCGTGGGTGATTTAAACATAAATACTAATCGCACATCGAAGGATATCTTAAATTATTACTGTTATTTTTGTACTGTTTGTGGCCTGGCTGAGAGGAATGAGGTGATGAATGCGTATGATAGCAAGTTGGATGTGGTGTTGGTATCAGATAGCATTAGCAACGTTGATGTGACAGAGATTGATGGTGGGGGTCTAGTACTACGACGAGACGCTTATCATCCGCCTCTAGAGGTATGCTTTACACCTACTGACACTATGTGCCGATTTAGCTCAGAAAAAGTAGATCCTAGTAACTTGGATGCAGTGAATGATTGGAATTTTTTCAAGGGCAATTTTGAAGCCATGTATAAACTAATTTCGGAAGCATCATGGCAAAAGGTATTATTGGCGCCTGATGTTGATTCTGCGGTTGAATATTTTTACAATATTATGTACGCCATTTTTGATGAATGTGTACCCAAAAAACACAGATTTAAGAAGCAATCTAGGCGCTATCCTGTTTGGTTTACGGCAGATTTAATTAAGGACATTCGATGTAAGGCTGAACTACATAGAAAGTGGAAAACAACTCATAGCAGTGACTTTTATGAAAAGTTTTCTCTTCTTAGGTCTAGTATTAAAAAGAGAGCATCTCATGCATACGACGAATACATTAAACGCATTCAAATCAAACTTCGTCGTGATCCCCGTATCTTTTGGCAGCATATAAATAGTTTTAAAATTAGGGGAGGCTTTGAACCCAGGATTAAGTGTAATGGGGTCGAGCATGCTGGTAAAGATACGGCAATGGCCTTTTCCAACTTTTTTGCAAGCGTTTTTCTGCCCGATATTCCCCTTCTTGATTACAAAAAACAAAACAATATCTTTCACAACAAAGATTCAAACCTTGTGCATATTGATAAAATAGCACTACAAGATTTAGAATCGGCTATCAATAAACTAAAACCAAATACTGCTGTAGGTCCAGACAACATTCCTGCTTACATTTTGAAAGGATGTAAAGAATACATTATTACACCCGTACTTCACATATTTAATTTAGCAATCTCCACAGGTCAGTATCCACAACGCTGGAAGGTCTCACGAGTTCACCCTATACCTAAAACTAAAGACACTTCAAATGTAGAAAACTATCGGCCGATAGCTATACTGTCATCACTTCCAAAATTGTTTGAATCTGTATTACATAAATTAATTGGTTACCAGATCCAACCATTTCTTTCCGACTCTCAACATGGATTTCGGTGGAATCGTTCTGTCAGTACAAATCTCTTGACGCTTGTAGACTTAATATCGCAGCACTTAGATAAAGGCATACAAATTGATGTTATATATTTTGACTTCAAAAAAGCCTTTGATTGCGTAGATAATGACGTGTTACTGGCCAAGCTTAATAACATTGGCTTTTCGCCAAAACTACTCAAATTTTTTGCAAGTTATATGCGGGACCGCCTACAATATGTTAGACATGGTTGCTTCGTTTCAGAGCCATATCACACTAGGTCTGGTGTTAGTCAAGGGTCCATTTTGGGACCAATGTTTTTTGGTATAATGGTTAATGATCTCGAGAAGGTTTTGAAACACGCCAGGTGCTTACTTTACGCTGATGATTTGAAGTTGATATATGGAGTTGAGGAAATGGCCGATACCTTAACTCTTCAGGAGGACATTAATTCGGTCTTCCAATGGAGCATTGCAAACAAGCTCTTATTCAATACGGCTAAATGTAGTGTTATGTCCTTTAGTCGAGCTCATAACCCTCTGCATGTACAATATTTTTTAGGAGCGGAACCGATTTCTCGAGTTTTTTCTGTTAAAGATCTAGGTATTTTATTCGACCAGAGACTAAACTTCCATGAACATATGCGGAATCTTGCCGCTGATTCGTACCGCAGACTAGGATATACGATTCGAAATATGCGTGAATTTAATAACCCTTTGGCAATTAAACTGGTCTATATGGCTTTAGTCAGGAGTAAATTAGAGTCAGCTTCCATTATTTGGAACCCCTATGAGGCTTCTTACGTCTTGCTTCTAGAGAAAGTTCAAAAAACATTCCTTAGATTTATGTATAAGAAATTATTTGGATGCTATCCATTTTTATATCCGACAAAATTTTTGCTCGGAATGCTGAAATTTAATTCTCTAGAAGTAAGGCGCAATTACTTTTTGCTTATCTTCGCCTGTCAAGTTCTTCGTGGTGAATCTGATTGTCCTGAATTAGTTGCTCAGCTGGTGAGATTGTTTGTTCCTCTCGTACCTAAACAACACCTAAGGCCGCGAACACACCGATTGTTAGCTGATCCTTTATCGCATACAGTATCACGAGCTAACTCGCCGCTCGTTCGTGCGCTTTCTGTGCTTAATGCTCTCCTGAGTCTAACACCGGAGTGTGACTTGTTTGCTGGGAGATGGATAGATGTGTGTCGTGAATGTCTAAGGTTTTGTGAGAAGATGGATAAAAAATAAGTAAACATTTTTTTCATTTGTTTGTGTGATATTCATTATTTTTAGTGGTAATGTATATGTATTTTCTTTTTATTCTTCAATGTGTTATTATGGTTTTTATTTAATGTATTTTTTTAGTTTGTAAGTTTCTACTGTACAACACCTTGGATTTCCTCCGTAACGTTGTACAAGTGCTTGTAAATAAATAAATAAATAAATAAATAGTGTATATGAGTGTGTGAATGTGTGCATGTGCGTGTATGCGCGTTTGCGTGGTTCTAATTCTAGTTACCTAAGAATTAATAGATTATATTAGTTAGCATATGCTCGGTATCATCATAGTTCAGCTTTAATAGCCATTCAGTTAGCTGTTTTTTTGCATTCATGTTTTTTGAGATAATAGATGTTTAGCAGTTGGTGAGTTCTATTATAAAGATGACTACCCAAATGTCCAAAGAAGCGTCTAGCAAAAATCGTTTTTAGATGAGGGTGAAGACGTTTTATTGGGTTATTCCGCCTTTATCCACTAAACAGCGACGGGTCAGACGTTAAAAGAGAGTGTTGTTTCAATATGAAGCGTAGTATGAACAGTTGTCGGACTGTGAGAACTTTGCTCTCTTTGTATAACTGTTCAGTGGGAAATCGATACGGACGAAAGGAAGCGACCTTCAGGATAGCTCTTTGAGATCTTTCTATTTCCAGTAGGGTAGTTTTTGGTGCTCCACCCCAGGAGATTACTAATGGAATGGACTAATGTTGCATAGATAATGATACGGAACCCTTCGTGCGCGATTCTGACTCACACTTGGCCAGTTTTTTTTTTTTTTTTTTATAGATTGATAGGCTAGCGTTAATAAGCCAATATAAACAAGCGCATTATAATTAATCCCAAGAAACCTGTTCTAATACTTTAATCTCCTCAAACTTCAAAGGCTGACCTCCGCATCCTCAATTTTAAGGTCAATTTCAAAAATAACTGAAATCAATTTCGTTTGAATTAAAAAATAAAAGGAGTGGACGTCCAAGGGGAAAGTTTCTCGAGATTAATTCTCTTGATAAAATTTCACGGTTCAAGAAATCCAACTACCGGTTGCGTGGGGCGATGAACGATACTGATTACGTTCGTCTCTGTGAAGACTTATGAATGGGTCAGAGGTGACTGTTTCTTCAGAACAAATTAAGAAAGGAACGAAAACTTTATTTTTTGTCTAATTTTAAAGCGAGCGTGTTTAGTTTTTGTTCTATTTCATAATTTGAAAGTCCGTGACAAAGGAAATATCTAGGTCAATATTTAAAGTGATTCTGAAGAAAACTTTCTCTATTTTAATGTATTACAATCAACTCAGTCGTTATGGCAACGGAAAATAACCGGAGTCGTATGGAGGAAATGGCTTAAAATATTGGGATGTGTGATTCACAATTTAATTTACTTTACGAAACGTTTAAATTTAATGAGTTAGCGTTTTTCGTAAATGGCAACCTTCATCATCATCATCAAATGCAGCCAAAAGACGTCCACTGCTAGACCTAGACTTCCTCCAAGTATCACCACAATCATCAGTCTTGAGCGTCTCACATCCATCGGATTTTTGCCACCCTCACCAATGCTGCTTCCGCTGCGTGATCTACACCCAGAACCTTTCGGCCCCATCGACCGATCAACCGTCTTGTCTGCAAGTATCTGTTTGGAGAATCTTCGGGCTATGTCCATAACCATGGTTCTCCTGCAGATATCCTCATTTCTGAACCGTAACTACTATTATTCCCGATGTAACCACATCTAAATAAATTCCAAACCAAAATCCCAGATAGAATTGTAGATATCTTTAACTCAACGGAAAAATAAGCGTTTTCTTATTCCATTTCTACCATTTCGCTCAGTCTATATTCGTAGCCATAACGCTACGTCTGTGCTACGGCGTAGCAAGCGCTACGAGTCCCTGGAGATAGAAGGCCTTCGTAACCTTACTACGCTTTTGCCTTCGCTTAGAGCTAAGCTGCCGTCTTATTATTTTCTAGATCATTTTCAAAAGCTGTTTACATAAATGTATGTCTATTACGTTCTGAAGGGACAATTTATTTTTAGGGAAAAGGTAATTGAGGAAGATTTTGGCGTCGACGTTGTTTTTTTAATTTCAGAAACGCTTGTTTTGGGCTATTTGTTTTTTACCTAAACATTATTGGGAATTCGGGCTTGCGGACGACGAGTAATAGGTAGCACGCCGTCTGGCCGTCCGATAAAAACAGAACCCGATTCCTTAACCATACGTAGTTTTCCACACGCGTTTCCAAGAAATTTCAGCAAAACAGCAGGACGCGGGATTTATTGAAAGAATTCTAGTGGCAGTAGTAAACAAATTCTGATGAGATCTATAAGTGTATTGTTATTTAATTACTCCTGTATCATGGTAGCGATCACAAACATGTAAACTCGCATAAAAAGACACCCAGATCCCAGGTTAACTATTTGTAGGCCTTACAAATATTTTTCCGTGTGGGAATCGGATTCGCAAAACGTAGCATAGCAGCCTATTGCACTACAAGCCCAGCGCTAAAATTTGTGCTAAATATACACTTGAACGGCCTTATATTCCTTATTATTCCTCACCATCAACGATTGCATCACTGCTTACCATCAGATGGGATCGCAGTAAAGCACTAGTTTATATCAAATAAAAAAAAACAAAGAGTTCTAAATATTGATTCAAAAGGTCATAAAAGTAGTCGTCGACCATTTTAATAGGCATAACATAACATAACCAGCCTTTTAATGTTCCCACTGCTGGGACTCAGGCCTCCTCTCTAGGAGAGGGAATAGGCCATAATCCACCACGCGGGCCCAGTGCAGGTTGGTGAATGTTACGTCTTCGATTTTTTTTTGTTCTGGGACATGCTGGTTTCCTCGCGATGTTTTCCGTCACCGTTTTGAGAGCAGTGGTGATGAAATAAATTACACAAAGTAATGCGCATAATAGGGCTCAACTTAAAATGTCCATTATACAAACACATAATAACTTTGGGGTAGCAAATTGATAGTAAATTAGACCCACAAAACACCCATTACGGTAAGTAAAGAGAATCAAACTGTGCATCGGTAATTCTAAGCTGTTTATACAACTTCTGTTAAGCGCAAGTTGTAGATAAACAATCGAATTAAGAGCTTAATGGAGCCACAAATTGAAAACTACTGTTCTGTTGTTACCACTGCTCTTAACTGTTATGAGTTTCTGAGAATGTTTCATTGTTATATGTTACAATTTTCCGTGTAGTTCTCGGTAAATGCAGTGACATAGATTTGAATTCGAAGAAAATGCTCAGGATGTGGGACTAGGGTTATGTTAAACCAAGGCTGTGAGCATGTTTTTTTTTTAGACGTGGGAAATCATATAACGACTTCTCCCGGTCTACGATGGAGCAAGAGGGGACTTTTACTGGGTTGCGAGATTATTTGAAAGACTTACTGTGGCCCTGAAAAGCAAAGGGCAACTGAAGGAACACAAGTGGGTTTTAAATTAGTACCTAATACTTTGACACTCTCTCTCGCTCCACCAAAAATGGGAGGAGATGATTTCCCCCACTCGGTTTTGGCTGCAAAGAAAACGGAAGATAGAAAAATTTAAAATATCAAAAAATACGAAAACAAACTTCATTCTGGTGCATGCAGTCTGTCAGAAATTTATTGACTGAAAATCACTTGCTGTTCTGCAGCTGCCTATGGCTGTGGCGTTGCAGAACTTGCTTGCCCACGGCCAGGTCGTTGTTATTAGCAATAAACGCACGTAGCCATCATTTGGTGTAGACCATTTTGATAAAAAAATATGCCAGTTAGAATGGCTGGACAGACCAGATGCAAATCATCTGTGTTTAAGAATCATTAATTGTAGATGAAACTGGTTCTTGGCAAGTGAGGCCTTTTCAATTCATTATAGAAGCAGGGATGAATCAAAATAAAATCTATCAAAGTCAACAGATTTATTTCCCAAGCGCTCACAAGTCTTTCCCACCTCCATCCTATCTTAGAGCAACTTCTAAGAAACTTCGTACTCCACTACCGACACCGGAGGCTATGAGCCAACCACCCACCATGTTATTTTACACAATTAACCAGACAACACGCCCGCTACTTAGTTAGTTCACAAACTTGGTAATGTTACGCTTTTTGGCTCAAAAACTAACACAGATTTTCTGGGAAAAAAATTGTTTTGTATGAGTATTCGGAAGTTAGGATGATAACAGAGTTTTTGAACAATTTTGCGAGTCAGAGCTATCGTGAGCTAACTTTCAGAGTGTTTCTGCAAATGCGATCATGCGGAATATTAGGTAAAGCAACAGCTATTTTCGATGTCTGTTTTACTACTAAACAATAGGTAATTGGATTGTTTGTGGAATATATTATATACTTTTTTTTTTAAGGTGGGATATCATTTAACCTCTTCTCCCGCTCAAGAACGGAGCTGGAAGGATGTCAGACTTTTACTGACTGAAGCCACACCTATGTTACTTTTTTGCCTTGCTTTCCAGGCCCCCGGGTGTCCCTTTTCGACTACCCATGAAATATATGTATGAAGAAAATTTTTGTATTTTTTTTTTTGTTATTAATGAAAATACAACGCTTGAGGTTCCGTTACAAAGTCCAAAATCTTGACCCAACTTTTTCACCACAGCATTTCTTTAATTTTTCCACAAAATATCAATTACCTAAGAAAAAGCGTTTAAAAACCCGGTAATAAAGGGTAAAATAAAAATGTATTTAAAGATATTATAAAGATATATTTATAAAGTTGGTCTTAATTACACGTTATTATTTTTATCTCATCACTGTAATTCAGCAGCCTGTTATTATACAGAATATTGTCGGCATCTTTCAAGTGGCAAGGGGCCGACGTGCTATAA
Organism: Mythimna pallens; assembly: GCA_961205895.1. Taxonomy (NCBI): domain Eukaryota; kingdom Metazoa; phylum Arthropoda; class Insecta; order Lepidoptera; family Noctuidae; genus Mythimna; species Mythimna pallens. The sequence continues at coordinate 10,551,626 of OY540829.1, forward strand.
TTTATGTGCTAGGGTGAGGCCTGCTCATCGCAGGGCACATCTGGTTTTATTCAAGGCACTACCATGCTGAAGATGCCTTCAAATAAGGTGGTTCCGGTTAGATACTCATAATGTAGCGATTTGGCCTGTGAGAATAAAGTTATAAAATGCAATACACGCGCTGATGATTTGCTATTACAATTTGGCCAGGCGTTATTTTGTCGTGTTTAACTCCTCCTGCGTAGAGTGTAAGATGTTACATTTTTGTTAATTCTCTGCCATTAGGCGTCCAAATATTAATATTTATTTAATTATTTATTTCACAATTTTTAAAATTATAATAAAAATCACAGTGTTGGATAGATCAGAACAAATTTCACTTGACAAAACAACTAAAAATTACAGTGTCAATACACATACCAAACTGAAAGAATAATTCAAAAATGTCACCAATAAAAATCTTCGATAAAACAGAAATGTCTAAAGATGAAATAAGAAAATGTCAATTAATACAAGAATATCAAAAATATATAAATTATGAAGGCTTAATATACTTTCATTTTTATGTTTAAAGGAGGGATTTTAGAATCCCAAGTATTCGTTTATTAAATAGTAACAATTATATCGATTAAAATTTTCTTATGTACAATTTTAAATTGGTCCAGTTTAATGATTTTAATGTTTCAGGAAGCTTGTTCAATATTTTTGTGTCCATACAGAACGTAGTTTTATTCATTAGGGCAATTCTGCCATGTATTATTTCGAGCTCTAGCTTATTTTTGTCTTGGAACTTTCTATAGTAACTTTTGGAAGCTATTTTATGTGCCATCATGCCAGATGTGTGTTTTGACAAATGCCACCTGGCAACTTTGGACTAGGTGAAAAGGCGTGCGAAGAGGCTAATTTGTGATCTAAATTTGGTTAAATCCAATCTTTAATGTCTTGAGCACAGGCGTAGGGTAACCAGTCTATCGGTATTTTACAGGTTGCAATTTGAAGAGTGTGCACGGGAATTGCATGACTTGATTCCGCGATCGACAACCCGACGTTCGCCGAGTATCCACTCTTACGTTGTAAAAACCTCTAATGTCCGGCCTAAGCTTTTCGCCTCGTCGTTTATACCGCGTACATCGAAGGACTGGAAAAAATTGCCTGCTGAGGTCTTCCCATCCAATTATAATTTGGGTTTCTTCAAGGCTAGATTGAATAGGCTCTTAATAAACTAGTGCGCTTCACCATCCACGATTGCATCACTGCTTACTATCAGGTGGAATCGCAGTCAAACAATGGTTTATATAAAATTAAATATATATGATATAGAATGAAGGTAGGGTAAGAATGTTTAGGCTTTAGAAGAACAGTTGACAAATGTAGGTGCTATTTAGGCCACACATAGATCTTATACATTTTTTTTTGAGCTCTAGATAGGATAAACATTTGCAAAACTTAAGTGTACAATGGTCGGTTTTATCGCACAGGAAAATCTCTTACAGGCAACCTTAAATAATAATTAAAAAAATATTTCAGGCAACTAATAGCACCCATACAACAATCACACAACAGAACACACACACACATAAGAAAATACATATTACTGTCGGACATAGCCAGCAACATGTCTGCTACAGCAATGTCCGATATAAGGGCAATCAAATCTGCCGGCAATCATCGCCAGAACTGTATTGGAGCTGCCCCGCATCCTGCGCATCATGGACGCGCACCGCTTGCGCATGATGGCGTGAAAACAGTCGGTGCGCGCTTTTGCAGACATGCCCGAGGCACTATAGAAGCCGAGCAGCCCCAATACCGCCCTGAACGCGTTATTACCTTAGGATGGATTGAACTAAAGCAGATAGATCTGGATCAGTCTATTTAGAAGATTAGATTTTCATCAAAAACTTCTAAAAGATTTATAACAAACTTGCATCTGAAACAAGACTATTAAAACAAAATCGTTCTTAATTATTATTCATGTTTCGGTATCTTGCACCGTATTTTGGTTAAGTTTCGTAATGGAAAAACTTTTTTTAAATGCCCAAATCTCGGGGTCCGTTCATAAATAACTGTTACAGCAAGCTGTTACGCACGACCGGTGCTTTACGGGGTTGCCAGTGTTGAAGTAGGAATATACTTTGCTTGACTTATTTATCATGTTTTTTTTTTCAATGTTTTGGATGTGCAAGATTTCATTTGACCTTACTCAGAAACTACAATTATGTTTTTGTTTTTAATGTTTCTTTTATTAACTTTTTATTAGTGATTTACCTAAATTAGGTAGGTATGTATCTGATAGCGTTATTGAGACGCACTGAACAATTTATTAAAAAATCACACTAATATTACACAGGAGAAAATTTGTGAGCGTGTGTGTATGTGTGTTTATTACTTCTTCACGCTCGAATGGCTTAACGAATTTCGATCAAATTTGGTATACGGGTAGACCATGTCTTGGAATAGCACATAGGAGCAGTTTTTATCCCGGGAGTATTCCCTTAGAACAACTAACTACTTTCACGTGAGTGCAGCTAGTACGAAATAAACTTTTCTAAAATACTTTCACATCCCTCTTGCATCTTTTCGATATCTTTGGCCATAAAATCAGGGAAGATAATAAAACCTGGCAACACCTGCAAGTCATTCCTTTTCTAGATCACAACGAGGGGTCAAACAGCACGTAGGTAATTATTTAAATGTCCCTGTTGCAAAAACTTTTTTGTTCTTTGTGAGCTAAAAACGTGGAGAAAATAAGCGATTTTCCTTAAAGATTAAGTTAAATTAGGTACGGCGTTAATATGTTTGGAGTGCTCTTTACAATTTTCTTCTTATCTTTAGAGTATTTTATGTTTCTTTTTTTAAAGGTGTTATTTTTTTTTTGTTTCTACTATTTTAAACGTTTTTGTTTGTATTGTTTAGGTTATATTAGTTACAATAAATAACAGTTATCTATATATATAAAAGGAGAAAATGATTGACTGACATATCAACGCACAGACTAAACTACTAAGATTACAAGTGTGAAATTTTGCACATAGTTTCCTTTTATGATATAGGCGAGCACTAAGAGAGGATTTTTCAAAATTCACATCCTAAGGGAATGAAACGGGGTTCCAAAGTTTGTATGATGAAAACCTTCTTCACGCGGGCGAAGCCGCTAGCAGAAGCTAGTCTGTACATATAAAGGCAAAGTCTTCACTTACTCATTGATTGATTAACGCCAGCCCAGTCCAATAAAAGAAAAATGTCACGTCCTGTATTAACTGTATTGACGTTCAAAACGTAAAACGATGTAAAAATAAAACATAAAACTGTTCCTTTTCCGACAAAAATCCATATATTACCCCACCGGCCATTGATAACACAAAATCAAAGCCTCACAAAGCGTTTAAAACCACAAAAGGAGGTTCTCAGGTCGGACTAGGATGCGCTATCAGCTGCAACCCGGACGCTCTCTCTTTGAGTTATGGCGGACCGCATCCGGCGAATGTATTTCCGGTTGTGTGTGCCCGATCGCCATGGACAGTTGACCACTCAATGAATCATAGCTAATCAGGGAATGGTCTAATGTCTTGGTAGCTTTTTAGCTCAATATTAAGCTGGAGAGGAAATTATAGAACCAATTTATGGCGAGTTCGATATTTTTGGAGATGTTAATGAGTGGTGTGTGGTTTATTTGGAGGTTTAGGGATAGAAATGTAGTGTCTGTCGGTAACACGGACTAGAAGTGCAAGTTAATGAAATTAGGCTATGAGGTCGGTCGAAAGAGTTACTGTGTCCCTGGACCGTAGAGGGTAACTAAAGGAATGCAAGTGGTTTTGGTCAGTAAAAGTCTGACACTCCAGATGTCGGTCAACCCAGAGCGGGAGGATTACTTTGATGATAACCACAAAAAAAAAATGTATCAAAAATTTAGTTCTCTTTCAAGTTAATTACAGATCAAAGAGCTTTGACTGTAGACGTCAATAAGAGGCCAATATAGGTAGTGCTGATAATATAGCAGTCGCCGATTCGTTGACTGAGAATAATTATTTTTAGTTCGGGATAACACGACGCGTACCTGGAGACGCAACGTTGGAAGGCCTCCTACAAGTTGGAGTAATGATCTGTGCGAGGGTTGTGGGAAGATGTTACAACCAGACGTACATTCAGCGTATAGGTGGACATTCCACCCATACACACAAAACGCTTAAGGAAGACACACTTTGTGCATACAGCTTTTTTTTCTTGATAGATACAACTTGAAGTCTTTAAGTCAAGAGCGAATAGGTTATTTGTAGGCCAGCGTGGTCCATTGTCATCGCTTACCATCAGATGAGCAGTCAAACGCCAGCTCATCAATAATAGTTATTATGTAAAGAAATGTTGATTCGAAATGCTACTCGAACGGTATTTGTAGTGACGCTTGAAGGAGACATACATACATATGACCAACAGATGACATATTTCGGTGATGATGACAATCATTGTCCGATACTAACTTGCAAATAGCAAGAAAAACTACAAAAAAATTGATTTCGCGGGCTGTCCTGGAGCACACACCTTAAGAACCTACATGAGTCTATATCTCAACCAAAAATACTGTCATTAATCTTTTATTTATTTATTTAAACTTCAAGCAACATAAAGACACAAAGGTTTTTCAATTGGACATTATTCACCAGAAAAAAAGAAAAGATTATTAGAAAAAAAAGGGTACAAATGTACCCTTGATCCACATTGTGTGGTTCGTTTGTAGATAGCAAACTAAGACTTTAAACTGTTGGTGATTCTAATTAATAATACTACCCCACATCCATACAACAAAACCAAAGCGCACCAAAACAAAGTAGAACTAAATCTAATTTACATTCCAATACTTCCGTTGTCCTATTATGATGTAAAAATTCATTTCTTTATATACCTACATGTACAGAATATTTTAACGTTCATTAATGTTTGACTTTCTCCCAGCGATCTCGGGTAGAGGTTCATAAATATGTAATGGAACGCTCTGTGAGCTATGCAAAGTATCCCGGGTTCCCATCCGTAAACAGGTCAACTTGAATTTAGAGTCGGTTTATATCTGCGGTTGATTAAGTGGAAATTGTGATTGAAATTGGTGGTAAGTTCGTGGATGGTAGTTTTTTTTTTTTTTAAGGTGGGAAATCATCCAAATGACTTCTCATTGGCATGTCAGACTTTTACTGACTAAAACCACACCTGTATCCTTCAATTACCCTTTGCGACCTAGGACTACGCGTTTCCCTTTCAGAAATTCTCCGCGGTGCTAGCCAGCGGGCATCGGCCCTGCTGGGTCCCTACGGTTTGCTGACATCTCTTTGAGGAGCGCGAGGATCTCAACGCGCTATTGACGACTGGGCTCGGTCCGGTTTATTACCGAATAGCCGGACGGCGAGCTACCCAGTGCTCGACGTCTGCAAGCCCGCGTCTACCATGGCTGGTAGTCGGGGTCGGAATTACGGCGGCTAGGGCGTGAGGACCTTCGTTCCCTCACGCGTGCAGCCTCCTCCTTCGCTAGCATTACTGCTTCGCAGAAGGAGGCGACCGCCTGCCATTCCTTCTCGCTCCGGACCATAGCCTGAACCAGGGCCCGACGCGAAAGGTCGCTGCCGCCAATTGCCTCCACGAGGACACGGCGGTGCTCCGCCCAAGCGGGGCACACTGCCACCATATGCTCCACCGTGTCCTCTGGGTGGTCCACACAATGATGGCACCCGGGCGTTGCTTCCGCCTGAATCCGATGCAGGAACCTCCCGAACTTGCCATGTCCGTTGAGGTAAGAGTTACCGTGGTCGTGGAATGCAAAGAGCAACTGAAGGGACACCGGTGGGTTTCAGTCAATAAAGTCTGACATGTCTTCTCGCTCCACCTAGAGCGGGAGAAGATATTTGATGATTCATGAAACTGCAAAAAATGTCTATTTGACATTGAATATGGAAATGAAACTCTCATCAGAGATCTTTTGAAAAGTAGTACTTAATCATAATTTTTTTCTGAAAAATAAACTGATGAACCAATTTCTCAATTATGTCAAAGTCACAAATCGATCATAAAGAAATTGATTTGAAAATTGAATGTCTGTAAAAGATAAGCTTATTACCTCAAAGACTCAAATACAGATGCCATCGAGAATGTCACTCAAAGTGCATAAAATTCAATTTCTTTGAAAACATTCAAAACTTTATAAAGGTCAAAAAGGAATTCCGTCTGTCTCACGAAATGCCGATTCGGCTTTATTTATTAAATTCTTTGGAAACCCTGCAACAGAAGCTAAGAATATTTAAAATTTTATATCTATTTGTTTTAAAAATACCAGTGCTTATGGTATGAGAAAGGACGTCTTGGAATTTAATTTACTCTCGAATGGCTCCTGGCATTAAATAAGTGGGTAGTTTAAATTTAAAATAGCAGATTTCAGTCAGCCTTGGAACATATTAAAACATAATTTGGATACAGACCGAAGGGAGCAGGGTTAACAAGGTGCCATTAATAAAATAGGAGATGCGACGAACTCTGAAAGGGAAAATGCGAATTTTTGTTTAGAGGACACTGAAATGTGGCCACACAAAGGTTTTGTAGTAATCATTCAGTGTTTTGGACCAGATTTACATAGTCATAACGTTTTAGTTGTAATAGAACATTTTCAAAGTCGGGTAAACATACCATTTTAGCGCAATAAATTTAATCGATTTTATATAATTGTTGTGTGTGTGTTTTCAGTTCAGGATGCCGTCCAGAGTGGGAGTCTGCTCCAAATATCATATTGTGTAGGTGGATTAATGGGTAACGAGTAATAAAGACATAATTCTAGACTACGTTAGTTACTAGTTAGTAGGTCTGGAATTATTTATTATGATGTAGTATTTAATTCAAGAGACAGCTGTTGTCCGCACGAACTCTAAAGATCAAGCGAGCACTTGGGGTCTTAATGATTTCTTATATTGCCCGACTCACTGTACATGCGTATACGTCACACAGTTCTTTGTCTCGTTGCCAAACTGCCTTCCGTACTATTGACTTAACCATCATATTTTAAAAAGGTTCAGTATCGATATTTATAGACGGGATAAATTACTATCACGAAATGCCGACCCAAGAACTAATCAACTTCCCTACATTACGACCACCAAAAACCTATAAAAGCGATCCCATCTGACCAATATAAGATTAATATACATTCAAAAATTCCTCGCGATGAACGATGTCTAAAAAATTCGTCACGAATTTGAATATAAAGCCCCTTCCGCTTGACCGCGGGTCCTCATAACTCGACTCTTCCAATAACATCGTCATATTTTTTTCTAACATCGCGAAATTGGTATAAAAGGACGGAAGGGAAGTTCAGGACGAAATTGCTGGGGTCGCGTGTACTGGTAATAAATAATATACGCAATCTGCGACTGTTACTTTGGACAACACGTTTTGCGTTGCACGTGTCTTTGAGGCTAACAAGTATGAGGAAGTGTTCATTTGGAAATGATTTAGCGGCCTTTGCTAGTTTGTGTGTGTTTTGGTAGTAACGATTATGATTATGACCGTAATCTTTAGTAGTCTTAGAACTTCTTTAGCTGAGTCACAGGGGTGATTTTGCTATACTTTATTCTAAACATAATGTGTGATGGGATGACAGATGCACTGGGGCTGGGGGGACCGTTTGAAAGAGTTCTCGTGGCCCTGAAATGCAAAGGTCCAATGAAGGAAAATAGGTGGGTTTTTGTCAGTAAAATCTGATACGCCTTCTCGCCCCAGACGTCGTGAGAAAAGTCATTTAATGATGTCCCATCAGGTTTTTGCTATATATATTACTATAAGATATATAGTTTATGGCTGATGCGATGGATGGAGTTTCATTATCACGTAAATCGTTTTTTTTTTAATTGTTGATAGGTTCGCGCTTGACCGCTATCTCACCTGATGGAAAGCGACGATGGAGCGCGCTTACCTAGAAGTAACCTATTCACTCTTGACTTAAAGACTCCCGGGTTGTAGCCATCAGGAAACACAGATTCCGGCAAAAAATTCCACTCCTTAGCTGTACGCACTATTAATGTGTTCCCAAAACGTTATCGTATAAGTAACTGTTTTGCTTTTATGTTATGACAGTGTAAAATATATTCGCGCGATTTTTCAGTTATTGAAACGGTTTTCCCGACCCAAAAATAGAAACAATCACAGCGCAACTCTGTAAACTGCAGTATGGATTTTGACAACGGTTCATTATTCGCCATTTCCCGATACCGTTTACCATATAAGCGTGGTCGTCAATTATCGTAAATAAGTGAACAGTCGTGCTACGCTGCCAGCCGAGCGGGGCCGCCTATTCGCTGTCTGTGGCAAATGAGACGGCTTGATGCGCCCCTGCACAACGGTAAGTTTTAGAAGTGGTCCAATTGTGAGACTCTAGCGGATTGTATATAAGTCAAAAAAATCATTACAATTTCAGATGTAAACATCCGCTCATCTTCCTGCCCTTCTCCCATATTACTTGGGATCGTCATACAGTAGAGGTAGAAGAATAAGAGAAACTATTCTCATGTTGCTTTTCTTTTCAGGATGAAAATGCTTATGGTTATCCTCCGCCCTGAAATGGGCGGATGGGTATGTCAGATTTGCACAGATTAAAACCACCCCGGTATTCCCTCTTACAAATGCATTGGTCACTCTGCGGTTGCAGTGAGAGTTCCATTGCATTCTTATGGGCCTGGATTAATATGACTAGGCTCATCGCTCTAGTCTCGCTTGGTGGTAATTGATGAAAATAAGCGGTGATCTACATTGGCTTGAATTGTGCTCAGGTAATTTAAATGCATTTCCAACCAGCTATAAAAAAGCTAAATACTTGTTAAAAAAAACGACTCGAGCTTTTCTCGCTAGCATCTTGAGTATTGGGCCAAATCATTTTCTAAGAGGGTAAATTTACACCTATCCAAATAATAGACCATTCGGTCCTTATGCGAGATTCAACGCCACGCAATATTGCACCAGTTTCTTAGTCAGCATTAGAAGTCACTTGGAGTAAAATGGTATATTTTATATAACGAAATAAAAGACTATTACAATTTGATCTTCTTCCATATTAAACAGTTTTCAAACTGTAAAAATAGGTAAGAACGGTAAATAACTGAATGACTTGCCACCCAAAAAAATAAGAATGTTAAAAAAAGTAATATTTTTCTTAAAAATAAACTTGCATTGTCTTGCCATTTAACTATATATATCATAAAAGGAAAAATTAACTGACATATCAACGCACAGCCAAAACTACTAGAACTAGGAGCGTGAAATTTTGCACAAGGCTTTCTTTTATGACGTTGGAGAGCACCAAGAGAGGATTTTCCAAAAACCCCCTAAAGGGATGAAAAAGGGGTCCAAAGTTTGTATGGAAAAATCTATATTCACGCGGGCGAAGCCGCTGGCAGAAGCTTCTATAAGACACGATCAATTCGAACCATCTTCTGAAGTTATATAACTGTCCATGTGAAATAAAACATGTATTTATAATGTCAAGGAATTTTCACCACTAAGTTTTTCAAATGCCTAATATTTTCATTAATTTGCAGTGAAACAATGCACGAGCTCTCTAGCTTTTACAAAACTTTCTATATATTATATTTAAACAACGTTAACCTGAATAGTTCTACGTAAGCCTGGATCTAAGCGCTAATGCTCGTAAAAGACTAACTTCAACTTGTATTCGCGTCACGTTTTAGCGGATTTTATACACTCCATCTCGACTCTTTAAGTCACTGGTTTTACCTGTTTTAAAAATCGTATAAAATCTTAGGTACTTGAGTCACCCGTTTTTTTGTGTAAAAGTTTTGTATATGGCACTATGTTTGGATATAACATTTATTTTAGCGTCGCAATTTTTTTTTTGTAAATTATTCAATTCATTTTATTTTTTCAGTATAATATCATCAAATGAGGGAGTCATTCCCGCTCTTGGAGAGCAAGAGGTAGTGTCAGATTTTTCTGACTGAAACTCACCTGTGCTCCTTCAGTTGCCCTTTGCTTTCCATGGCCGCTGAGACTCTATCGAACTATCTCGCAGTCCACCTTTAAACCCACTTTTTTATAATGATTCAATATTCAAAGATTCAAAGCATTTTATTTCAAATAAACCATTTACAGATACTTTTGAAATGTCAAGAAGTCAGTCAGTCATAAGAAAAATTATGCTGATTGCACATTCCAAAGCGTAGATCTCTATGGAGAAGAATGTGCAAGAAACTCCATGGCTATTCTTTTCAATCATGTTATGTATTACAAATATCTCGGTTACATGTTTCTTGTCGCTACTATCATTTGAGTACAATGTAAATAAAGTAAAAATAGAAACTAAATATTGATAATCCAGTCTCAACTGACAGCACTCGTTCACGGACATGACGCGAATATTAGCACCACTCAGCTTAACCATTTTGAAGGGAACCGAATGTTCCAACACACGCGCTACCATCAGTGAGACTTTTGAGTGAGCATGACAAACTCTCAGCTGCCATGCTCATTTATGTCAAACAAGTCCATTAATAACCTAAAGACCTTAGATAGCTCACTTGAATTGTAAAAATGTTAATTTTTTATTAACTAATATTAAAAACTTAAAAAAAAACCGATTTCACTACAAAAATAACACTAAAACTAAATAACTAACTAAAATAACTTTAATTTCGGAATCTAGTGTTTTTCGGTATTGTTCGTTTCTTATTTAACACCGACTTCCGAAATTAAAGTTATTTTGATCGTTTTAGTGTTTTTTTTTTAGTGATATCGGTTATTATTTTTTTTAAGTTATTATATTAGATAATAATTATTTTACATTTTTACAATTTAAGTTTACTCAAATATGTTATAATTATGCTTTGGAGGTATCGAAATACCTACCCAAAATTAGTTCAAACAATGCATAAACCTTTTAATAATCAAATGATAGATTCTCTGCAGCTATTAAATGCATGCAACTACAGTCAAGTCAGCACACACTAATCAAAACTCTGCTTAAACCTGAACACGAACTCCAATTTCCCGATCGACTTCTATCCCTTCACATACAAAGACATCGATTGTTTATATACGGAGAAGTTGGTCGTTATAAGCACAGAGTACATATCAAATGGAAAACTCAGACTTTGTCTTGTTTCAAGTGCGGAAATCAGACTCCAGTAGATAGAATAGATAAGGCGACATCCCTCCCTCAGGGTTCGATTCTTCTGCCTTTACTGGCCTGTTAGTCTAGTGGCTAAAACTCTGCATAGCACAAGATCTGCTTAGTTTGGGACTAGACGACGTTGTGTGAAAGTTGTGGAATATATTATATTATTATAATTCTTGGCTCTTTCCCTTTTCTAATTTATGATAATGACCTTTCTTACAAGATGGCTAAGTTACACGATATAGTTCTACTCACGGATGACACTTCCGTGATTTTTAAACCGACTGTTCTTTATAATATTATCTATGATAGGTTTCTAATAGTAACTGCCTTGCGTCATTCTATATGGTAATCGGTGGTTACTCCAAAATCTCTTCCTCTGTGTCATAAAAGTTGTTCAGGAAGTTGTATTGTGGGTTGACGGTTATGCGGGAACTTGGTTCCTTTACACGTTTAATTCGACAGTGAGAAGCGTTTGGATGTGGAGAAGCAGAGGTAATGTTACGATTGTTGCGGAAAACGGCTGGTTGCTCTGTTTACTGTTTAGTTTCTTAGACTGTCCATACACCACTAATTTTTAATTAGTACAAATACTTAAAGGGCTTATTAGAAAAGGTCTTGCTATTATTTCAGTAAAGTCTCAATAAATAATATTCATAAACAGCAAAATTATTAGCGTTTGTTCATATTCCAAATTGTCACTCAATTTATGGAAATATTGTACAGGCTATTGATTATGAATAAATAAATGACGATCAAAATAGAAAAATACTGCACGTAGTATTTTTTAGTAAGAATTGTTATGAATGATGGATTCTATTATGAATTCACCAATTATGACCAATTTTCGTGGACAGTTTTGGGATTTCGTTTTTTTTTACATTTGACTACAAAACTATCATCAGTAACGGGTATGGGTAGAGCCCCTTTTTTTTGTACTAATTAAAAACTAGGTGTGTATAACACGTATGAGGCTTTGTAAAGGTAAAGTTAATTCTCAGTAAGGATACAAATTCCACTTATTAGATAATTAGGTCATCGTAAAACACCTCGCTTATTGAGGTACTTACCTGATAATATTTAATATCAGAGTATTTGACTGGCCTGTTGTTCTAGTGGTTAGTGACCCTGGCTGCTATTCCGAAGGTCGTGGATTCGATACCCATCACGCACATTGATTGACACTCAGCACGATCATTTGTTCTGTGTCTGGGTGTAATTTATCTACAATATATATGTATTTAGAAATTTATGAGTATGTTTATCAGTTGTCTTGTACTCATAACACAAGTTCTGCTTAGCTTGGGACTAGACGGCGTTGTGTGATAGTTGTGGAATATTATTGCTATTATTAATAATAAAAAAAAAACGATGTCCCACACTAGTAATTGCTCCTGTATTGTAAGTGCGTTCATAAACATGTAAACTCACATACATAAGACACACAGACTAGGCCCGGAACAACTATCTGTAGGCCTTACTGATATATTTTGTTTTGTGCAGAAACAGAACTTGCGGCACGTAGCGCAGCAGCCAAGTTCTCAAACAGTGCACCGACCTTTAGTCCGGTCTATTTAGACATTCGAAAGTGAATAAAATCCCAACAAGCAGAAAATCAGTAAAATTTTTCAAAATATAATTATAAATAATATTTAAAAGTTCTCCATCATTCCCGTGTATGGAAAAAATATTCAAGGTCAAAGGTTAAAAAAAATTGTTACAGTTATTTAAGTTTTTGGTTTGTTTATTCAGTGATTTTAGGTATTTAATATGTAATCCTTGCTGGCCGATCAACGCCTCACCGTCGACGATGGCTGGTGCTGAAAATCAGCACTGTGGCTCTGTCTTACACGTGCCCCAGCATTATGCTGAGCAACGGCCGTTTTGCACGGATGTGACGCATATTCTATAACTTATAAGTCGTTATTGTTATTTGTTTTTATTTTTAAGGTGTGCGCCATGTTTGACGTATATAAACTCTTTTTCTTTCTTTTCTTTTCTTTTATTTCTTCCATTGTTTGAGATACAAAAGAAAACTAATGATAATAAACTAGATCATCCATAAATAGCTTAAAACACCTACCATGCTATTAGCCATGCTTTATTGAACCCATTTATTTCTCATTCACTCTCCTAGATAAAATCGTTAAAGTTAATGTGGCCACAATAATGACCGAAATCGGTAGGTAGCCATTGTGATCGATGTAAAAGCAATATCAGAATCATTTTAACATGTGCCACATTCAACCAATTTGATCCATTGGGCATGATTCCAATAACGTGATAGGTTGAATTGACCGAATTCGAGTTCAATATAAACTGAATAAAATACGAAATAAAGCTACGACTACACTGGGTTTTAATTGTAAGATGAAAAAATAAACCTGTATTATAAAAAAATGTTACCGTTTGATCATTCAAAAGGTAATGACCGTTACCTCAAAAACAATTAACAGACATGTTCATAAAGGCCTCGAAATAACAAAATTAAAACGTGCAAAAAGTAACGTCGCGCACAAAAGTTTGTAACAATAATACTGGGTGTATGTACAGAATTAGCATAATGCTAACATTGGTGCCCGTGGGACTACACACGTGGGCAAACAGAGACAACCGTGCGCGAATGTACCCAGCCCGGCCACCGGGAAATATTGTGACGCTACAAAAACATAGAATTGCCAAAATAAGGCTTGTTGATGTTACCCGTGTTTTTGTTTCAGATATGAAAAAGAAATTCTTAGTAGGTTAACCAGACGAAATAAAATAGGTTACCGCTTTGTAGGACGAGCTATGAATAAAAAACGTCGTGACTTGGAATATGAAAACAACCTTTATTTTGGTGTTGTATTTGTTTGGGTAAGCTAATAAATGATTTGAAGATTAAAAGTGATAAAGACAAAAATACTGTGATATTAGCAAAAAACGACAGAAAAAGGCAAGTGTAGTAATTAAATTATTATGCAAACAAAAACATAACGACTTGAGAACCTCCTCCTTTTTGGAAATCCGTTTTCCAATCTCGTCATCGAAAGACGTTCTCCATACTCCTAACCACATTGTAGCTATTACGACATTCAGAGGGTTTTTTTTAAAGTGTGGGAATGACTTCTTGCGCTCTGGGCGGAGCGGGAGGCCTTGTCAGATTTTTACTGACTAAAACCACACCTATGTCCTTCAGTTGCTTTTTGGGTTCTAGTACTACGGGTTTCCTTTTCATAAATTCTCCGCGGTCCTAGCTAACGGGCATCGGCCCTGCTGGGCCCTTACGGTTTGCTGACATCTCCTTGAGGAGCGCGTGGATCACTAGGAGCTGGTGATGACTGGGCTCGGTCCGATCAAATACCTGACGGCCGGACGGCAAGCTACCCATTGCTAAACGTCCGCAAGCCTGCATCTACCGTGGCTGGTAGTCGGGACGACATTCAGAGGGTATGGGAAGCAATCACCTTCTGCGATGCAGTAATGCAAGCAAAGGAGTGGGAAGAAAACGTGAAAGAGAGGACATCATCACGTCAAGGCGTTGTGAGTCCCAGGGCGGCTTCCGACTACTATAATGTGCTTGCGTTCGATGAGCAGTTGTCGTTCAACGTCTGGTCGCCATGTAAGGATTGGTCCTTGGGTCGGGTTTGGATCCGAGTCGAAGGCGCATTGAGTTCAATTCGCACTTCAAAGAGATAGAGAGGAATGTCCATAGAGTTTCCCTGAAATACAAAAAGCAAATGCAGGAACACAAGTGTGTTTTAGTCAGTAAAGGTCTGACTCACTCTCTCGCTCCAGCCACAGCGGGAGAAGTTGTAAGATGATTTTGAACCTCAAAAAAAAACTTTTTTACAATGTAAAAAGCACTGAAAAGTGCAAAATAACTTTAATTTCGGAAGTCGGTGTTAAATAATGAAGAGGTAAAACTATTATAGAAACACCGACTTCCGAAATTAAAGTTATTTTGCACTTTTCAGTGTTTTTTTACAATGAAGTCGGTTGTATTTTTTCTGTAAAAAGTTTTTTATTTTACACTTTTTATGTATGGTACCACCACTATAAAGTATCCCTCAGCCATACTAAAATACGTTATAGCCAGAGTGCATCTCAAAACAATTCTAATAATATCAAACACGGTTAGATTAAATTAATTTATTACAGAGTTCCGGTGCCTACCTTCAGGCTTCATCATCAGATCAGTTTGATATATTCCCCCTCTTCATTCAGTCAATCGTCGACTACACGTAAAAATAAATCAATTTTACTTGTTACGACAGTTCTGCTGTGATCTTATGAGGAGTTCTGTTCCATATCTTCATATCGAAGTTCATAATCAGATCATAACAATATTTCTATGGGACCAACTTGAATGCATAAACTTTCAATTAAAAAAAAAATTAAAATCGGTTCACAATTGACCGAGAAACCGGTGAAAATACATAAAAAAAACATTCAACCGAACATAGAACCTCCTCCTTTTTGAAGTCGGTTAAAAAAAGGGGTTACAATATTCCCATAACAATATAATCACTAAAACACACCTCAAACAAAAATTCGTCGTCACACTCCAGACGAGTCACCTTTACAAAATTAAGTCCAACTTGTTGAACCTCTATAATAAGCGGCCAAAACCATCTGACTTGTACGGTAATATTTTAATTACTTCCCTTAACTGTCTCACAAGTTCTGAGCGTATTGTACTGGCATCGCTAGCCTAATTAGACAGGAGGCTTTTAATTACGTTTTGCAGAATACGAAGAATTCTGCCGAGAGAACCAAGAAGCTGGTATTATGCCTTTTTTGATACATGAAATCATCAAACGACTTCTACTCTAGGTGGAGCGATAGGGTGTGTCAGACTTTTTTACTGACTAAAACCTATAATAATTGTTTATTTCTCACCACAAAATATGTTTACAATATATAGGTTTTTTTTTTTTTAAGGTGGGGAAATCATCTAATGACATATCGCGCTCTTGGGCGGGGCGCGAGATAGTGTCAAACTTTTACTGACTAAAAACCCATTCCTGTTCCTTCGTTGCCTTCGTCCCAGGGCCCCGGGTTTCGTTTTCATACTACCCATGGCCCCAGTAGGCTTCGACCGTGCTGGCCCCCTTTTTTTTTTTTTTTTTTTTTTTTTTTTTTTTTTTTTTTTTTAAGGTGGGAAATCATCCAAATGACTTCTCGCGCTCTGGGTGGAGCGCGAGGGCGTGTCAGACTTTTACTGACTAAAACCACACCTGTGTCCTTCAATTACCCTTTGCGTTCTAGGACTACGGGTTTCCCTTTCAGAAATTCTCCGCGGTCCTAGCTAGCGAGCATCGGCCCTGTTGGGCCCCTACGGTTTGCTGACATCTCTTTGAGGAGCGCGAGGATCACTACGCGCTGTCGACGACTGGGCTCGGTCCGGTTAGTTACCGAACAGCCGGACGGCGAGCTACCCAGTGCTCAACGTCCGCAAGCCCGCGTCTACCGTGGCTGGTAGTCGGGGTCGGAATTACGGCGGCTAGGGCGTGAGGACCTTCGTTCCCTCACGCGTGCAGCCTCCTCCTTCGCTAGCATTACTGCTTCACAGAAGGAGGCGACTGCCTGCCATTCCTCCTCGCTCCGGACCATAGCCTGAACCAGGGCCCGACGCGAAAGGTCGCTGCCACCAATTGCCTCCACGAGGACACGGCGGTGCTCCGCCCAAGCGGGGCACACCTCCACCGTATGCTCCACCGTGTCCTCTGGGTGGTCCGCACAATGATGACACCCGGGCGTTGCTTCCGCCAGAATCCGATGCAGGAACTTCCCGAACTGGCCATGCCCGGTGAGGACCTGCGTCATGCGGAAGGTGAGGACGCCGTGTTGTCGCTCCAGCCACTCCTCAAAGAGGGGACTCACCGCCATAATTGTAGCGTGCCCAGCACTGGGGTGCTGGGCCCCTACGATTTGCTAACATCACCCTGAGGCGCGCGTGGAACAATACGCACCGTCGACGACTTTGGCTCGGTCCGGACAGTTACCGGACGGTCGGACGGCGAGCCACCCATTGCTCGCCGTCCGCAAGCCTGCGCCTACGGTGGCCGGAAATCGGGATCGGAATCCCGGCGGCGGTTGGGGCGTGAGAACCGTTGCCGTTGCCTCACGCGATCGGCCGCCTCCTTTGCTAGCATTACTGCTTCGCAGAAGGAGGCGACCGCCTGCCACTCCTCCTCGCTCCGGACCATGGCCTGTACCAAGGCCTGGCGTGAGAGATCGCCGCCGCCAATCGCCCCACAATATATAGGTGATTGCTTAATTTAAAAGTACTCGATACAAAGCAATTTTTTTTTTGTACTGCAGTATATAATGTGGTGGCTGTGATATGCCTCAAACAGATTTGACCCTATCCCCTGAACTAGGTGTTAACTTGTATCTCAGGGGTTAAGATCTTAGTTGAGTTAGGACAGCGATAAGTCGAGTATGTATTAGTTTATAGTTTTAATAATAGGTTCCTCGTACACGTAAGTAGATTGTGGCTTGCTTGGTCTTTTAGTTGGTAGCGCAAGAGTGACATGCACTTTCGAAGTATAACATTTACCGATGAAACTATCTTATTTAATTCAAATGGTAGTATTCGATTAGAACCAATTTAGTTGAGCAAGAAAAATTTTATTGCAAAAAAAAACATATACTGATCGCAAAAAATAGTACCAAAACATAAGATTTAAAAAAATTAGCGATAAAAGCGTCTCAAAACTCCTACAGGTGCAATGAAGGAACAAGTTTTGTTTTTCACGCTTACCTCCAGCTTATAGAATAACGACAGATCGCCATTAGTAACTGGAGACTATATCGTACATAAGGGAATATCAAGCCTTTACATCAGCCTTCACAAAGAACATCGTTGCACTTTTTGCAGAAAAATTTAAAAAATACTTATAATATATAATATGGTAATATGAACTATTCTAAAAATTCTGTTCTCTCGCAAAAATGCCGTTTTCTATGGCGGCCATACGGGTGTAATGGACTTTGACGTCAAAATTCACGTCGGATTTCTTTTTGGACCTGGAAAACATCTTCAATGTTTGTCGTTATTTGTAATCATTAGTTACATTATCTTTTTTTTCATATTAACTACCCGGAGTATTTAGTAAGTATTTTATTTAGCCTATTAAAAAAATACATGCATTATATCGCATAATTTATGCAAATTCTACAAACATGGAGAAGCCTAATGCGGCCTCTCAAAAACCTAAACCAGCGGCCTTCCTATAAATATATCATGAGAAGTTTGTCCGTGCGTACTGCCACGGAGCAATCCATCCGGACAGCACAAGGATAATCTCCTATGTATCTCTGGGTTTTGACATGAAACCTGGGGTCAAACGGAATTATAAATCATCCAACAACGGACCTCCTGAGTGTTTAATATTATATTCATACGGTAATGTATGGTTCGTAATGTTAAGAGTTGAAAGTAGGTCGCATTTACATACATTTTGGTCGCATTTCCTGTGTTGGGTTTAGAGTGATGTCTGTTGTGGTTGGAGCTGATGACGAGAGGACTTATAAGCGGTGCGTTTTATGGAGTAAGAAATTGCTTATAATATAGTATAACATAATCAACCTTTTAATGTTCCCACTGCTGGGACTCAGGCCTCCTCTCTAGGAGAGGAAATCCTTGAGTGGGCCGTAATGCGGGTTGATGAATGTCAGATGTCTTCGAATTTTTGGTTCTAGAACATGCCGGTTTCCTCACAATGTTTTCCTTCACCGTTTTGAGAGCAGTAGTAATGAAATAAATTACACAAAGTAATGCGTCTGCCTGGGTTTGAATCCGCGACTTACAACTCGTAAGTCGAGGCCATTACCACTCTACTCCTTATTGCTCATTTACTCAAAATGCAACAGATAGGCCACGGATCTTTACACAATGCTTTAACTGTGTATTACAAGTCTATCCAACCAATTACAGCCTGTATCTTGGAGGTCAACGTCAAATCCGTTTAAAATGTTATCAGTCAGAAATAATTTACCTTAAAACTCACATTTTTATATAAACTCTGTAAGTTCAGAGAGTTTGTAGCTTTTAGAGCGGATACAATGTGAAATTCCTATATCATTCCATTTTCCGTATAAAATATAGATCTAACAGGATTCCGCCGCGAGGCAGGACTGGCAGCTGATAGAAATTGAAATAAAAATATTTCATTTTGCGGCTCGTTCACCTCTCCGCCTATAGCATTTTATTGTTTTTAAGCTTTATTATCTCATTATCTATTTTATTTATACAATAAAACTAAGGAGCTTTTTTTCGTTTATTTAACGCGTTAATCTCTGAAGCTATCAATCTGTTCGACACAGTTATGTATATTGTTACGAATAAAGATAGTACTACTATTACTACTACTACTACCACTGCTACTACTACTACTATTACTACTACTACTACCTCTGCTACTAGAACTACTAAACTACTACTACCACTGCTACTACTATTACTGCTACTGCTACTACTAAACTACTACTACTACCACTGCTACTACTATTACTGCTACTGCTACTACTAAACTACTACTACTACCACTGCTACTATTATTACTGCTACTGCTACTACTAAACTACTACTACTACTACTGCTACTGCTACTGCTACTACTACTACTACTGCTACTACTGCTGCTATTGCTACTACTTCTACTAATACTACTATCTACCAGTCGGATTGGAAAAAAATATCTGGATAAGCAGCTTTATTCTGATAACATATATTAAATAACTTTAAGCTACAACCCAAGGAAATGGAGCAGTAAGTTAGTCTACAATATAGAATAAAATAAAATGGGGCGGTTTTGAAGGAGAGTCAAGATAAGCATAAACAATCCCAACTCATCACAGGTTTTGAATAAGCCTTGTTATAACAGCGACATTATAAAATTAACTATAATAGCGCTAACAGCACAGTACTAAATATTAAATACACGAAGCTTTTAAAAATAGAAAATAAAATGACTGCGCACGACAAAGGACAGAGTGGCGTAACCAACATGCTAATTCATTTCGCGAGTAATAAAGTAGGAACTCTTACTGTTCACTGTCGTACCGTCAAATTACGGGAAGCAGCTAACAAGCAGCATAAGTATTATTAAAGATGTAACTAATCGCTCAAAGGAAACCGTCCTTAGTATAAAAATTGCAAAATTATAGACTATGAACGTTATGGCGTAATTGGAAAAATTGTTGAGCAACCCGCGTTGGCGTACAGCATACCCACGATGTCAAAGGTTGATCACCTCTGCTACTGCTGCAATTGATTTTTTATTGCTGCAAAAAGTATAACTATGGAACGGAACAAACGATTCGTTTTGCTAACCAGTCGTAATTTTCAAATGGACGCTGTTGCTTTTAAGTTTCGTTTCGGCCCAGAATTTTATGAAACTGTACAGCCGTAAGTACCAACACAAACTGAAAGATAGTAGGTACCTATATTATTTAAATAATATTACTAGTCTACTGTTTCTTTATTTTGTAATGAAACAGATATTACCATAGATGTTTTGTCATATTTTAAAGCTTAGTTAGAATTCAATAGTAGTAAAGTTCCATCACGTCTAGATTGTGTGCACAGTCAAGTTTCTCGAAAATTGTATAAAAATACCCTTACATAGCACTGATAATATTATAATATTAAATCGATCATATTTATATTAATTTCACATGTTTATTTTCAAAGTAATGATCTGTACATGAAACTATTTTAACAGCCCAGAGTTCTGATCTTAATTCACTCAAGATAGGTGAAATATGTCAATTTTTTAGCATGTGATTAAGGCGAGCAAAAACAAAAACGTAAAAAATGTGATTTTGTGTATTTTAACAATATTTTATTAATAGTCACTCTTTTACATTTTGACTATCAACAAGTAGTAATTAAACCCTAAAAGCTGTTTCCATCAAATACTCAAAAAAAAAATGTTATCAAAACTGAAAACTTCAACAATGCAAACAAAGACATTTGAAGCAAAAAAATTCACCTTTTGATCCTTCCTTTATCAAATACTTTTACAAAAGAAACATTTACTTTAAGGATAGCGGTGAAAAATTAGATAATAATCTTAAGATTTTTTCCTTTTCAGCCCTTCCTTGTAATTACGTTTTTGTTCATCTAGGAAGTTCTTTTGTTTGAAGAGAAGGCTGAGTAACAAAAGCCTCCGCAGGGGAAGCAAACAATGACGTCTGCTATGAAACCATAGCTTGGCGGTGTTTCCCATTCACGTCATTTCAAATCGATGGCGATATGAAAAGCTTAAAGAATGCCTAATTATGGTCGGGTGTGAGCGTGGGTGCATCAAGCTTCTTGATTGTACATTATTATTCTTTTTTACAAAACATATTACACTAGTGTGTGCTGACCCGGCGAACTTCGTACCGCCTAACAGTCAATGAATGTATTTTATCGTTCGATATAACCGATTGCGATGAAACAAAGCCTTAAGTAATATATCAAATTACACATCATTTTAAAGTATTGAAGTTATCTATATCGATTTCGCACATTTTACGTTATACGCGCACAACTAAAAACTTCTACAGATTTGTTATATGTATAGATTTCGTTGAATTTTTATATTAATAAGGATGGAGAATAATAATTTGATTGTCTGTTTTGTAGAACAGTAGGTATCGTAGGTACCTTTATGTATTTAAATCATTTTAGTTTCACTAACGGCCAAAGAGCTTCTCCACATTGTTTCCAATTTTCTTCGTTTCGAATCCATCATTTATCAATCGGTCAGGAACAGAGTAAAATATGAAAACAATAAATGGCGTTCATCATGTGACTAATATAAGCTACACTTTAAACAAACGGAGAGGATTAAAGTCAAGAGTGAATAAGTTATTTCTGGAAAGCGTCATCCACATCAGTGCTTACCAACAGGTGTTAGTGGTCAAATGCGTGCCTAAAAACTAATTTAAAAAAAAACTTTCATCACCAATTTTGTTTTGTTTTTTAGGTCGGAAAATCATCTTATGACAAATCCCGCTCTTGGGCGGAGCGAGAGATAGTGTCAGACTTTTACTGACTAAAAACCCACTCCTGTTCCTTCGTTGCCTTCGTCCCAGGGTCCGGGTTTCGTTTTCACACTACCCATGGTTCATTATCATCTAAGTACAGATAGATAGACAGATATACTCTTTATTGAAAAACATAAATAAAATTACAGCAGAAGTTTAAAATTAATAGGGTGCCACAATGGGCGCTCTTATCGCTATAAGTGATTTTTTACAGACAACCTTTGGATGGATTTGACAGAGAAGGAGAAAAAATAAAGTGAGTTCGTGGCTTACAGACCATATAGTCCAAAATAAACTATTATATTTTATTATCAGAACATATACACATACTTTTTTTATGAAAGTGGTAAAGGTATAACAGATAAATATAAATGACGAGTTAAATTGCTTATTTATTAATTTAATTAAGTTAGGGTAAGTCGAGTTTAATTGTTAGAGTTTAAATTGTCTTTTAGGCTGGATTGTAATCAATTCTTAAGGTATTTGTTCTTAATAATAAAGGAAAAAAAGAAGAAATAAAATGGTTTACATACAAGAAGCACCATAACTAAAGACTAATAAATATCACCAACAAACCACCTATCAACGAAAATTATCCGGCCGAGCGCCTCTAAAGATAGTTTTTCATCTGTTCAGACATAATGCTCGATTAACACTCCATAACGGTCAACCGGAAGTGCGGACGCCATGTTGGCGGCGAGATAGCGGAAATATATCGCAGGAAGTCGACAGCCATTATTCAGGAAAGGAGTTCTTCCGTCATCATTCTATGGCTCTTAATTTTTGGCGATATCCCGGTAGTTGGTGATAAGGAATGATGAGTTATTAGGATATTGATAGGGCGTAAGTGGGTAGTAATAGGTTATTTATCGCGCTTTGTTAATGATTGTGGGTATTTGGCAGAGTTCTTTGTTATTTTGAAGAAAACCGGGTTATTAATAAGATCACTGATTGATGAATATTATTATTAAAATTATCAAAGTCGGTACTGAACGTCACAAATTGAGGAAGATATTATAGGAAGGAACAAAATAATAATATGTGTAAGTTAAAGAAAGTCGTTTATATATTTTTAAACTTCTGAACTGAATGATTGATTTGTGATTCATTTTTATTTACTAAAAAAAATACTTACCAAACTCATATCCTAATATTATTCATCAATCAGTGATCTTATTAATAACCCGGTAATAACAGATCATTTTTTTTTAAGAGTAACCACGGTATTTCTTGCCGATTCTTTTCCGTAGAAAACAACCATTTGAAACAGTACACTAGTTTCTGACGTTTTATAAGTGCCCTTGTGTGAAATAAAAAGATTTTGAATTCGCATTTATAATCTTTTAAGAACTAACTAAAAGTACCTTATTTAAAATATGGCGCCGAAAAACTCCTCGGCATCGCTGTCAACTGGTAATTCACCAAAACGTTTAAATATTTTGTAAAAGGCTAATCTATATATTTAAAAGGTGAAACTGACTGACTGACTTATCAACGTTCAGACTAATGGGACTAGGAACGTGAAATTTTGCACAAGGTTTCCTTCTATGACGTAGGTGAGCACTAAGAAAGGATTTTTGTAAATCTAACTTTAGGGGTGTGAAACAGAGGTTCAAAGTTTGTATGGAAATATCTACTTTCACGCGAGCAAAGTCGCTGGCAGAAGCTAGTTTTTTATAAATTAATCGGGAAGCAAAACCCGTTTTAAAGTTTTAAGCCAATACGAAAACTTCAAAATAAAAATGGCCGTGATAAGTACCCACCTCTAATTAAAACTAAAAAAGTATTAAAAGCAGATTATTAAGCAGGTCTAGTAATAAATAAAACATACTTCGCAACTTACTGCAGCTAGTGTTAATTACTAAATTACAAAGTAATGAGAGCACTCCAACTATCGCCCCAGTGGAAATTTAAAAAACTGTAACTCCCTTTTACTCTAACTTTTATGTAGATCCAAGGTCTGAGCAATAAGAGGTTGGATCAAAAGCTGTGTTAAAGATAATCTCAAGAACTACTTATTTTATTTATTTTTAAGAAAGCTTACATTCAAATTTTTACATATTTGAGGAAAATCGCTAATGACAAGCTTCCACATATATGTTGTGTTCACTATAATCACTATTTAGGGATTTGGGTTTATAAATGAAACAACCAAAATAACCGTAAACAGGTGCAACTACAGAATGACGTCTCTCGTCCTCGGGAACGGATCAAGTGTACCCCGACACCACACCACAGTCAGCTACATTTAATGTGTATACCACATCTGTATACATCTACATACATTTTGCGTTTACTAGGATAGTATATAAAATAAGATTAAAAATTAACAACTCTAGAGAATTACGGCGCGCAATGGGTGGCCCGCCGTCCAACCGTCCGGTAACCGTACGGACCAAGCCCAAGTCGTCGACGGCGCCTCAGGGAGATGTCAGCAATTGTAGGGGCCCAGCAGGGTCGAAGCCTACTGGGGCCATGGGTAGTGTGAAAACGAAACCCGGACCCTGGGACGAAGGCAACGAAGGAACAGGAGTGGGTTTTTAGTCAGTAAAAGTCTGACACTATCTCTCGCTCCGCCCAAGAGCGGGATTTGTCATAAGATGATTTTCCCACATAAAAAAAAAAACAAAAAACTCTAGAGAATTATATCTAGTATTTTTTCATTATTTATTCTAATCATGAGAACAGTAAACGGCAGTTTAGTGCTGGATTACCTATTTATCGAGGAAGGTTATATAACATCACGACTAACAGAAGTGGAGTAGTAACCGAATACGTGGGTGAAACCGCGGGAGTCGTCAAGTAATAATTATAAATAGAGGGAAGTATGCTTGCAGGGTATATAAAAACGTTTGTGTTAAAGGTTTCACGTGGGTGGTAGATGGAGAAGTACACTATTTGTTACCAACCTACTACCTATAGTCATTACACATACTTGTTTGCATTGAAGTAACTTCCACGCGTAGTGAATTCTTTTCCTGTTGTTCGAGTCCACGTTAGATCTTCGAAATCCCTCCATTACTGGACTGGCCACACTAAACACGAAAACGACCAGTCCTACGCTTTTTATATTTTTTCGGTAACGTTCATCAGTGCCATTTATCATTTCCATATTCCAATACTGGCCTGTTGGTCTAGTGGTTAGGGACCCTGACTGCTATACCGGAGGTCGTGGGTTCGATTCCCACCCAGGGCAAATGTTTGTGTGATGAGCACGATATTTGTTCTGTGTCTGGGTGTAATTTATCTATATATGTATGTATTTAGAAATATATAAGTATGTTTATCAGTTGTCTAGTACCCATAACACAAGCTCTGCTTAGCTTGGGACTAGACGGCGTTGTGTGATAGTTGTGGAATATTATATTATTATTGTATTATATATATTTTGAACTTTAATTGTTGACGTTGCGTTGCGTAGGATTACGTTTTGTCATTTAGATAATTATTTGTTATTGCTAAGAATAATGTCACATTCACCTCGCTTTCACCTTTTATTGCAGCCAATCTTGCAGAGTATACCGAAGTCTCCACTCTAGAACTTTTCAGTGCTTACAGCCATCCGTTGACTTCCTCACGGTCTTTTGACTAATCTTATTCATCTTTAGCATCTCAGACATCAACCTAAATGATTTTTTAATGATTCGCCCTTGTGGATTATGTTTACTCTATGAACTTAAAAAAAAAATGTTGTCCCCTGTATTTATATCTGTGTTTCTTCTCAAGTCTCAAATTTTCCTCACCTAGTTAAATTGTGGACCCAATCGCCGCCGGGATTCCGATCCCGATTTCCGGCCATCGTAGGCGCAGGCTTGCGGACGGCGAGCAATGGGTGGCTCGCCGTCCGACCGTCCGGTAACCGTCCAGACCGAGCCCAAGTCGTCGACGGCGCGTGCTGTTCCACGCGTGCCTCAAGGAGATGTCAGCAACTGTAGGGGCCTAGCAGGGTCGAAGCCTACTGGGGCCAAGGGTCTGATTCTGAAAGGAAGACTCGGCCCTGGTACGAAAGGCAACGAAGGAACAGGAGTGGGTTTTTAGTCAGTAAAAGTCTGACACTATCTCCCGCCCCGCCCAAGGGCGGGGGATGTCATAGGATGATTTTCCCCAGAAAAAAAAAAAAAGTTAAATTGTGGAAAAAATTTACATTTATCTCCTCTAAATCATATTTTGTCGAGTCCACAATCGCTCTACCCTTATCGCCTTCCACTCCTATATTAAACCACCACCAGTTATGAACAAAAAACTGTCGTAGTCCCTCTCTAGAGACGAGTCGTGAAGCTAATGACGTGTTCTCGTCGAGACACGTGTCTTGCACGCGCCAACATAACCTCTAATGTGTAATAGCGTGCTCGGCAAATTGGCAAGACGTATTTGTTATTTTTTTGACGATCGGAGAGTAAAGGGTTTTGGTATACAGACTATTGAAGTATGTGCTTTCGTTGTTGATTTTTAACGCACATTTCATTTTCGGGGAGAGGAGGATGTTAAAATTACTGTCAATGCTGTGAATTAGTCAAAACTAGTGTTGACAAAAATTAATAAATTAAAACGCATTTTTTATTATATAATAAATACAAAACGATTTACTTACCGATAAGCTGGGTGCTTATCGATAAGTAAATCGTACACAAACGTACGAAACACAACAAAAAATATTTTTAAAATGATCACAAAAAAAAACTTACAAGACCTACAGGTTTTTAAGTAAATGTTAGGCATTTTAAAGTAGCAATAAATAGTCAAAGTAATTCTGACCAATTTTTGCAGTTATATCTGATGGTTATGACCGACGACCAGTTTCTACTGTGACATTGACATATCACAAAATCATTTATTTTCCTGTAAGTAGGTAAAGAGAAAGAAAGAAATCTTATTGTATCAAAAAATATTATACGTTGACTCACCTGTCTATTCCATTTAAACATCGTCACGCATATAAGAAAATACCATTCTTAATATAGCATAATAGGGCTGCACCTATAATACATTACGAATTACGATAATAGAATGAAAATCCATTAGTTCTAGTGAATCGACGAAACTTACTGTTGACACTGAGGTGTTGTTTATCAACCCAAGATCGGAGATTGATTGATAAATAAGCTAAAAAGCTGTAGGGTGATTATAATTGAGCGAATTTCCTCACTTTCCCTCATAGGGACGTGTTATCGTGCATACCAACAATAGTGACACACTGATTTAGAGTTTGGTACACATTATTTAATTTTAGAATATACAAAAAATAAAATTATTAAACATAAAAAAATATCCCATTGATATTGAGAACAGAGTCCAATCTATCAGCGTTAGGACTACAGAGAATGATACATACGACCTCGACTCATATAAGAGACAATGATCACTGAGTCCAGAAACCGCCTAACGAGAGTTTCATATGGTGTTGGTTTTTGTGGCCAGTAAACCAATGACTGACACCACTATCAGTACATAGCATATTAGCATAGTATAATCAGCCTTTTAATGTTCCTACTGCTGGGACTTAGACCTCCTTCTCAGAAAGGGGAATGGGTTGTATAATCTGCCACGCGGGCCCAGTGCGGGTTGGTGAATGTCACATGTCTTTGATTTTTTGGTTCTAGAACATGCCGGTTTCCTAACTATGTTTTCCTTCACCGTTTTGAGAGCAGTGGTAATGAAATAAATTACACAAAAAATACAACTCGAAAATTGAACTCGTAAGTCAGAGCCATTGCCACTCGGCTACCACTTCTCGCAGTAGGTATCAGTATCAGTACAAAGACAGCTAATTCTGTGGACTCGCATATCTTACATGTCATAAACCTCGCTTTATCAAGTTAATTTTATTTATTATTATACCTAGCATCCACTGTCCCACTACAATACACACTTCTCGTCTCAAATAATCATAGTGCTAATAATAATGATCTTTAGTCAATTTTATGAATTTTCGAAATTTTTAAAAACCTTGAAGAACTTAGCTTGTATGTACTTCTGTAATAAAATGATGAAATCAATTACACAATCTCAATAACATTGTTGCCAGAACCACTCAAGTCTGTGTGTCCCACATATTAGGGTGTGCAGCGTACCGTGTGACATATCTCAAATTAATTCATGTTTTGTCATACCCCCACTTTATATTCACAGCTTAATGACGTAGCACTATAAAACATAGTGAAAGCCTTTATATCCAATGCGTAAGATATCGCGAACGTGCGTATCGCTGTAAATGGAAAAACATGGCTTTGCTCTTACTGGACGACGGGTATAGCCCGACAAAAACCAATATTTGGAAGGGGTGCCATTCAAACGCACCCTTTGCTTGCAAAAAACGGGATATCTTTTGATTAATATATCGTACACACGTTATTGATTAGTTGATTTTTGTTGGACCTATTTATTCTTTTGCGTGTGAAGCCGACTAAAAAAGCTAACATGTGAAACCTTTTACTGTGGACGCTTTAGTGTCCATACATCCATCACTACTTTTCATCAACAGAATTATTCTATAACCATTTTTCAAAAGTACTTACTGAAAGTACGATGTAGTGAATATATATACCTACATTTGCCTGCCATAATAGTAACACAATTCGAATCATCCAATTCTACTTAAAAATACATGTTTCATTATTATCAAATATCAATTTGTCTTTATATAATTACCTGAACACACAAAGGTGTATAAAGTTTAACAAAATGATGATGTATTTTGTAATTAATTCCGTCTGTGGTTTTTAATCAAGCGGTATGTGTTGAAAATATGCGGTCAACATCCATGCATTCGTTTAAAACAACTATTTTAATTATTCACTGAGAATCAACTCCTGTTTGAATGAAAACAAAGTTATTCGGCACAAAATGTTGGAACACAAAATGTTTCCAGCGCAAAATTGGTTCGAACGTAACGGAGTGTGACACAGGATATATTATTTAAAAGCTCAAACTTTGTCGCGATTGATAACCATAAAAGAAGTATGAATATATTCTCAACTTTACTCAGATTTATTAAGGATATTACAGAAAAATGGGAAAACGTTATTCAAGCGCAGGTGTGCTGACGATTTGCTAAGTTGCCATATTTTTGTAAGGAAATTGAGTTGGAGCATTTCACAGATACTCGTAGTACGCCGTAAGGTATTGTTCAAAATCTTATATCTCCCGGCCATTATTTACTGTGAACGCGGCCTATTCAACGATGTGGCACGTTTATTGCGTCATAATTTAACACTCACTTCACTCTGAACGCATGCTTAATATTATTTTGTGTCACATAACGTCGTTTTCAAGAAGAAAAAATTTATTGTTGGTAGTAAATTACAATATGCTAACAGATTGCTATGGCTGGAAAAACGGTTATTTTTTTACAAACAACAACAATAAACCAATTTTCCGAGTACTTTTTTTACCAAGTTCTGAAAATATTCAATACTATATTAATTAGAAGTATGCATAAGATCATCTACGTGAACTAATTAATTTTACAATTTTATTTGCCATCAAAGTAATACACTGTGTCTTTTACGATACATGTTTCATGTTTCGGTTTATATTTAGATACAATCTATCACATAAAATCCCCATCAATACAGGGCGCCATCGAAAATAATACACAAACAAAGCATAGGTACTTGATAATAGCCAATATGCGTCGCCAAAATTGCTTTCCTAACGTTGTTTCCTTAACTAATATTGTAATGTTATTATCGGCTAGAGCTTCTATTTCACACGTTGCCTTCTCTTTTTCTTTAACTAAACCTTGTCCGTGTGTTTTTATTAAAACGATTCTAATAGCTTTATGTTATCTGTTTTCCTATACGTGATCCTGTTTGCTTTTGTTCTATATTCAATTAAAAGTGGTATTTTGTATTGCTTTCTGGTAATAGCGTTATTTATGATAGATATTTTATTTGGATGTGCATTTTTATTTTGTATTTAGCTGAGCAATAAAGGTGTGAATGATTGTTATTCGAGAATTCTCCATAAAAGCTCTGCATAATTATTTATTGATACACGAGTTATTATTTAGTGTACCCTTTTAAGGTTGTTTACAAGAACAAATTGGATCAGACCGTGGGGCCCTGGAACGAAGGCAAAGAGGAAACAGGAGTTGGTTTTCGCCAGTAAAAGTCTGACACACCCCCGCGCTCGCCTAAGGGCGGGAAATGTCATTGGACGACTTCATATCAAAAAAAAAAATTGGTTCAGAATTTTCTAAAACATTATTATCAAAATTGCAGTAATTACATAATTATTTCATTGATGGATCCCCACATTCATGTACCAAAAAAATTTACTATTCAAGCAAATGTGACTTATCTACTGAATTCTTGGAACTTGTCACAGTATACGTTTTACCGTTCAGTTATTTTTAGTGCACGTTCACGGCACCCAGACGGCTTCTCGTTTCACTAATGGTACAACTACTCTGAATTGGATCCGCTTTTTGACAAATCAATTTGTCCTGCACATGTCGCCTTATATTTTTATCTGGTTAAAAGTTTTACAGACTGGGTCGTTGTATATTTACAGTGAAAAGTCTAGACTTCTTTGAAATTCTTTAAGAAGGATGAAGTTTTGACTTAATAGTGCCTTTTTCACTTATCGATCATTTTCTTTAAATTCTTACCGCTATATATGTAAGGGCCCTGCTAGGCCGAAGCCTACTGGGGTCATGGATTGTCCTAAAGGGAACCCTGGGATCCTGGAACAGCACCGGAGTTCTGGCAGTGCAAAAAAAGAACATGGGAGTGGGTAGTTTAGTCAATAAAAGTCTAACACACCCTTCCACCCCGCTCTAGAGCGCGAAAAGTTAT
This sequence comes from Mythimna pallens, assembly GCA_961205895.1. Classification (NCBI taxonomy): domain Eukaryota; kingdom Metazoa; phylum Arthropoda; class Insecta; order Lepidoptera; family Noctuidae; genus Mythimna; species Mythimna pallens. The sequence goes on from OY540829.1 coordinate 10,582,576, forward strand.
TAGATGTTTTCGGAACTCTAACTATAGATAATAGATATCAGATCAATCTTTTAATTTAGAATATTAACTTTTTTATTGACTGTTTACTTATTATTTTTTTGGTTCATCTTATTTAAGTTCTCTTTCAAAATCATAAAATAAACAAAACCTATTTTGTAGCACCGCTTCAAAAATGTAGTCTCCATATCGTCGCAGTACCTCGGTTATAAAATTCTCGAGTAAAATATTTCAAGTGCTTATGTTCAATATTACATTCTTATTGCATTTTCTACATTTAACTATGTATCTATAATTCAACCACACGTATTGGAAACAGTGATTTTTATTGCTACTCGATTGATATGATAGGTATTTCAAATGTTCTCTATCGTATTGAATCTGGTAATACATTTGTGTACAGTTTTCATTTGAAAGCTACATTACTGTGTTCGTTATTTGTTATTCTAGAATAATTTATCCACAATGGCAGGGAATTTTGGAGTCACTAGACACGTTTCACTCATGTAAGTTATAAGTATATTTGCATGATGATTTTGATGATTGATTTTCAGAATTCTCAACCTTACTTACGTATACGTTACGTAACAATATGGGTATAAATTTAAAATGCTGTTTCAGTAAATCAGTATAAAAAAATGAAGAATCTTAAAAATAACTTGTTTTTTCTGTACCCAAGGGACAGTACAGACAATTTACTTTCCAACACAAATTCGTATAGGTACACTACAACATTCTTTATTCCTCTTATCTAAACTACAATTCCGAACAGAAAAAACAAAAAGCAACACACACAAATCTTACTGATTTCTATCTTTATCGACATCGGTGTACCCTACCAGTTTATTCACAAAAACCCTTAGAAATGGTACTTCCCAGCATTACACCGGGGATCCTATGTAAATATGGTTGTATGAATGTAAATTCCTTTTAAGTAGATACCATACGTGGTGGGCTTATGTCGTTACCTAAGGTTATTGGTGCTCCTTGGTACGTGCGGCGTGGCACGCCATGTTACAAATAAAAGTCTAAGGGACGGTATTAACGGCACTAAGTTTGAATATAGACGGGGGTATTAGGATTTCTTTTGGTGGCTTTGATTGTTGTAGACTTTTCGATTCGTTGTTGTTTGTATTAGATGTGATTTTGGTGTAGACTGAAGACTGGTACTATTACACACATCTGTAGTAATTGGAACTATTTATGATATTGCTGACATTAACATTTTTTTTTGTTGTGTTTTAAGGACAATACTCGTCCAGTCGTACCAGTAAGTGTACCCTAACTACGTATAGCGCTTTAATATTTTATAACGCAACATGTTCTCCAAACTGACCACTATCAACAGCCTTCAAAGTATTAACTATTACGTTTACACATTTACAAAATATGGCTACATATAGCATGTACCATAAAATCGACCATATATAATTAATAATTGCCCCGTTTGGCCCGGCCCGTAGGCTCTTTTATTAGAAAATATTACCCGAGCCAGCCACAACGGGCTTTGCCACAATAATTATGCAGTAACTAGCGCATGTGCTAACGTGTTATGTAACTACATTAACGATTATAGTTAATGAATTTTCTTTTAACGCGTTTAAAAGAAAGTTCGAGTCACGCCTTCACGGACCGATGCACTTTTTAACACCTGCATCACGCGATATTTAGATAGATCTTTGTTATATAACGGCGGTATAAATATAATTCAAGAGAGAAAATAGGGAATTATTTTAGAAATTTAATTGTGCGATCGAAATTATAAGCAACAGCTTCTTTAATGATATAAATGGCCAATCAATGTGATTATGGCCGTCTTATGTAAAAGATAAATAAAAAAACCTTAGTAGTAAATTTTTGCATGCTTGTATTTTACAGTGCAATATAACGCAACCTTTCCAACAGCACCTAACTCACGTCACATAAATTGCCCACCGCTTCTCCACTATCAACATCATCAAAACTAAGAGAGGTTTTATTAAAAAAATATTCCTCCAAGATGCAACGCCAGTATAGGCACGCACCACACAAGGGTGTACCGCGTAGTGCTGGGGCGTACCCCCGCGTACTGTGAATATGCATATTGTCTGGGCCGAGGAGTCCTGAGAGCACTTCTGTCGACAACAATAGGCTGGCGTAATTTCAAGTTTTTATAGCCTTATTGTGGATGTACCCGTCTACAGTATCTAGACAATAACTTGTTCTTACTATGAATATTGTGGAGTTTGTTTTTAATTTTAGATAGCGGTTAGTTTACCTGTGCTTATGTTATTTAAAGCGTTGTTAACTTAACGGGAATGGATTTATAGCTGCTAGGTTTTTTACTGAAGTTTGAAATCGTTGGAGATACGATATTTTTTATGTACTTTATTGTACACCTCATAATGTGAACAGTATATACATTAATAACGGTAATAATATGAGTGAACGGCGGCATGATCTCTTTTTTTTTTTGGGGTTGGCCATCCTCGAATAACTTCCTCTGTAGACATTGGCCCTAGTCAATAACGTCATTTTATAAACAACTATTTTAAGCGCGCATAGAACACAACACGGTGCCGCTGTCATCTTGAGTTTGTTTTATCCTTTCCGGACGGCTGGATGGCGAGCTACCCATCGTTCGCCGTCCGTATCGCGCTACGACTCCCAAAGCCTCCTGACGCAGATCCTCACCTGCGTTAGGCGGAAAGTGAAGCTACATCATCTATTAAGAGGCAATACGTGGTTACCAATTTGTTTCGATATATCATTCTATAAATAAGAATTGTATAATAAGTTAATTTTCCGTTGCGGAAATCTTTTCCTTCTAGTTACAGCATGAATTCAATTTTTTTTGAATTTTCGGTAGTAAAATAAACACAGTCTCTTACAATAATATAAACAAGAATGTAATTTGAAACTCAGCATTATGATCCTACATATCCTCTAAATGTAGGAATCCCATCTCCTGCACTATCTGTACAATAATGGACTCGCACGAAGCTTAGTTTATTTTTAATTTCAGATAACGTCACGCTGAGCACGGAACTGTGCATATTTTCAAAATGTCGGGTACTTTAAAGAACGTAGTTTAGTAAACATAAATTAACCTGTTCTTTGATTCTTTGCTTTATGGTTCCGCAACAGTTTGGAGTGATTTAATTTTCGCTTCCCCTCTTTATCTGTTACTTTCAATCTCTTGGTAGGAGAACTTTCCTAAATTCTCGAAATAAGAAATATTTTTGTTGACACCGGAGACCGCTAAGTGCTTTCATCTCGTAATATCATTTCAGAATGGACAAGACCAATTTTCTTAGAAATTCAATCCCACGTAGACCACTCCTTATCACCTAAAAAGTTAAGATTCCTATCTCTACTAACATAATATATTTCTGAATATATAATATGTTAGCAAGAAAACATCCGCCAGAATTGTCAGTCCACGCACTCAAAGAGAACGAAGACTAAAAGATTCCTGAAAAATATTTCCGGACAACGTATTTCTATTTTCCTTATATCTTAGGTACATTTCTGTTTCATCCAGCAAAGCTTAGTGTATACCAAAGCGTATTTATCAAAAGAGATTTATCTAGTAGATAGCAAGTGAAATAATGGCCGTGTTTCCTGATCTGCAGGTGTAGTGTGCGGGCGGTAGGTTAAAATTTCCTGTTAAGTATTTTATATACTGAGTAAATTTGAAACTGTTTCGAGGTACGTGGAGGGTTCGTGATAATTTATTTTCAGTCACTGCGTTTTTTTTGTTGGTGGGAAATCATCCCATGACTTCTCACGCTCTTGGAAGGAGCGAGAGTGTCAGATTTTTACTGTCTAAAACCCACTCCTATATTTCTTTTTTTGTTTTTGTTCCAGGACCCCGGGGTTCTCATTTGCACAACCCACAGTCCCAGTAGGCTTTGACCCTGCTGGGCCCCTACGGTTTTGCTGACATCTCCTTGAGGTGCGCGTGGAACACTACGCGCCGTCCATGACTTGAGCTGGGTCGAGACGGTTACTGGACGGCCGGACGGCGAGCTAGCCATTGCTCGCGTCCGCAAACTAGAGCCGCTACGGTGGCTGGAAATCGGGCGATCCCGGTGGGTGGGGCAAGTTCCCTCGCGAGTGCGGTCGCCTCCTACGTAGAGTGTACGCAGTTATTTATTTTCAGCCAGATAAATTTTTCAGGAGATCAGTGGTGGCCTAGTGGTAACAGCCTCGAGTTACGAGGTCGCGGGTTTAAACCCAGCCAAGCGCATTACTTTGTGTAATATATTTCATCATCACTGCTCTCAAAACATCGTGAGGAAACCAGCATGTCCTAGAACCAAAAATTCGAAGACATGTGACAGTCACCAATCCGCACTGGGCCCGCGTAGTTGATTACGGCTCATTCCCTCTCCTAGAGAGGAGGCCTGAGTCCCAGCACTGGGAACATTAAAAGGCTGATTAAGCTTTGTTATATATTTTTCAGTGCCTTGAATTTTGAATAGTCTCTGATAGTGTTTGTCTATCTGCCCAGATTTTTCATAACTACGTTGGGTTCCAGTCTATTCAGAACCAGCTGAGTACGAGAATTTTACACACAGTGACTGACTATCTAACCTCCATAGCGCAGTAATGAGGTAACACGGTACCCTTATGAGAAGCAGAACTTAAAGAGTTGAACTACATGCTATATTATAAATTCTTCAATAACCTGACTTTTCAGTACTTCCAGCATTTATTTATTAAAACTATAAGCGCAGGCAAGACTCACTTTACAACTACGAACTCAAAGGGTGATGAAGAGAAAGAAATGTAAATGTAGGTGCTACCTACTAGATCACCAAATAAAAAAATAAAAAATAAAAGAAATCTGATCTTCTAAAGTACTTAATAGTTTCGTATTACACTATTTTTTTTTTACTTTTCATGTGTTCTAATATTTTATTCACTTTATATTATATTCATTCATACAAAATCTTCAGGAATATTCAAAAAATAAAACACCTACTTAATTATAAACAATGATTTACCTCATGATTTTATGCTATTTTATTCAGATTTTGATTATACTATATTATTTGACTAATTATTAAATGATTAATGACATTGTATTATTGTATAATTATTAACTTATTTTTGACATTGTTTACCACTGAATGAGTTTACAAATTGAATGATTTATATTTTTATTGTCTATTTTGATCATTTGAAAAAAAGTGAATATTTGTTTTATTTTAATTATTTCATAATTTATTCTACCATAAAATTTTTTGCATGCCTCACGGTAGAATGTATTGGATCCTTCTCTTACTTAAAACCATATTTTTGTACCTACATCAAAATCATCATTAATCAATCATCTGAATTATTTCGAAAATTGAAAACGTACAGTTATTATTTTAGTTGATTCACACTCAGTAGGTACAGTCGTACTTACTCCAAGTTTCTTGACTCTCAGTAACTAAACGTGTACTAATAAATTATGCAATTAGTCTGCTATAGCCATTACGTTAATAAGCCGTAATTAAATAGGCCGAACCGTGTTTGGTGTTAACAACGGCACGATACCGAGCTTGGAACAAGTACACCTTGTTTGTGAGCTTATGTTTTGTTAATTAGGTGAGTTACTGTGTTCCTGGGTAGATTCACCTTCATGTAATGATCCGGGGCTTTAGATAGATATGTGGACTGATGTCGAAGATACAGTTTGTCGAATTCTTTAGGTTTCAATACGTGAAATTTCGACAATGCATGTTAATCTCACAGATTTTTGGACAATCTGCACGTAATTCCAATAGATTTAGAGTTTTCTACCATCTTTGTCATCGAGACTGTCACTTTGTCCAGAACTTCTATTCTATAAAATACCATTTCAGCTGGGTAAGCGTATCCTTAAAAAAGTATAGCTTAATCATAATCAGCTTTATAATGTTCTCACTTCTCACTAATGGAACTAAGGTCTCTTCTCTAGGAAATGGAATGGGCCCTTATCCACGACGTTGGCCCAGTGCTGGTTGGTGATAGTCATAAAACCTCGAATTTTTGGTTTCAGGACATGCTCGTTTTTTCACGGTATTTATCGTGCCCATATTTTAGAAATTGATCACTTTATGATATGGCCAAGAAAAACTGGCCAGATCGTTTTAAACGTTAAAGTTTGATGATATTTCAATCTTCGTTAATTTTCATAAATAAATAAATTTCACAAAGTACTTGCCTGAGTTTGAACCGGTTATGTACTAATTCTATGTCGGTGACATTACCACGGGGGCACATAGTTAAAAAATATACAGTTGATAATCTGCTTAAACCCAAGTTTGGAACCACGCTGCTTGGTTCTAAACTTGAGTTTAAGCAGAAATACCTGTAGTTGGGTTTTTTTAGTAAAGCTTTTAAGTTTTAACTAAATTATTATAACAATGCTAATAAATGCTAGTAAGCTAGGCACCCACTTAAATTCTAACCACTACATAAATATGTTTTTTTAGAAGGTAAATCGCCAATAACGTCTTCTGCTCTAGGCTGAGGTAAGAGGGCGTGTAAAACTTTTATTGACTAAACTCCACCTGTTTTAGGTAATTCATTTGTCCTTTGTGTTCTAGGGCCACGATAACGCTTTCAAACGTTCCCGCAGTATATAAATTAGGTACGAAGAAGAAAATTTTGACCCGATCGAATCGACACTGCATATAAACTCTAAAAATATTTGAAAAAGGAACATACCTTTGCTTCAAAACTCCTGCCATTTCTAGTCATTCAAAACTAAAAACCCGAACCCAACTGATATTAATAACACGCAAAACTTCACGGAACAGCATACCGGCCATACCATAGAGTTTCACTAATGAAATAAACTTTCAGGGCTCAGGTATACGGGAGAAATAATGTATTAATATTCATGGTACGTCCCTAGCCCCCTGGTAAATGTTTTATTCGTTAACGAGAGTCCGGATTAGGGTAATCATGTCACGTTGTGTGTTACAGGCTCGCAATTAATTAGAAGCAATCAATTATCTTTTAGTTATTATGTTATTGTCGTAGTTTTGTTGTTGGATAGTTTTATTTTTAAGTGGGTTAGTGTTACTTTCAGGGAATCTAATCTAAAGTAATATTTATATGTGTTACGACTTAATTCAAAAACAAGTAAGGTTACAAAAGGTAATGCTTCCTCTTGATCTCTAAAATAAAATGTTTTTCACTGGTTACGACTGGTTGTAGTATGACCGACACGTTGGTGTTGTCTAAAGACACAGCAATGACTGGACGAGCCAGTAAAAACAGTAAATTTCACTACCAATAGCGGTAGCGATACCTATCCGTTCAAGCAAGTAAAAGTGAATTGCGGAATGTATGCACACGTTATCATTTTAGAACGGCTGTTTCAATTTGGCAATTTTTTTTTTTTTGTAATTGTCCGAACAGGGTGTGTACTAAAGAAAACTGCAAGATACCGAAAACAAAATTGCACCCGGGTGAAGCCGGGGCGGGCAGCTGTAATGTAAAATTTTGCGATAGAAATCGGGGAAAATTTTTGCTCAAGGACAGATCCAGAATGACAAAAAAATATTCAACGCAAACGGATTATAGGCATCCCTATTTAGTTAGGTACCTACTGATTCATCACAAGGTGAGTGAAGTACAACCAGCCTCTTGTCAATAATGCTTTATTTTCAGAACAATTTTATCAAACAGCTAAAATGTCCCAAGATCCGTGGGCGCAATTTTAGACAAAACCATAATCATATTAATTCGTTTGATACAAGTCACCAGAAACAGAAGAGCGTCTACGCCATTAAATATTAACCGCAAAATCTTCTGAAAACAATTGACAATCGCACCGGCTGTCACACAATCGATGTCGTTATTATCTCAAACTGCGTTTCATTTCAGTATAATTTGCGCATTATTTCCGCACAGACAGACGCTGTGTAAGGATTATCTGTAGGAGACGTCCCGACGGTATCGTCAGCGACTGTAGGCTTAAATTTTCATTATGTTTATTGGATAATTCGCTTCTGAAGCGGCGTGAGGCGAAGAGATAGAGGGGATTGTCAATGCAACACTGAGCAATCCTTAACGCATCACTATCAGACGTTGGTAGCCGTATAATGTTGAGTCTAAGGACGAAATTTTGTTACGGTGTCCATTGATGCTCTTGTTTGTTAAGATGGAATGAATTTTGCTGAAAATAGGCAATGTATGTTAAAGTAGGGTAACTTTTCATGTGTATGGTACTTTCATGGTATGAGACTATTGTTTCAATTCATTCGAAGGTTTTTTAGGAAGACCATCAAGTAAGTATGTAGCAATATCAGCCTGAATAAAAATGATAAGTAAAACAGTTAGGTGATAGATATAACGTACGTATATGAATAAGGAATCAAAAAAACAAATCACAACTATAAGACTTCAGCTTCTCAGAAGCTCGTCAAGTGAATTTCTAGCGAGCCTTGACTCAATTTGATGTGAAGTGAATTGAATTTGTAGCCAAATTATTATTTAAATTTATCAAAAAGTTTTGATTGTCATTTTTTTTATTATACCTAATGCAAATTAATAATGTGCAATGGGAAGGACTCAGAGTTTGCTTGCGTGGTCGAATCAGGATTGAAGATATCCGCAGGAGAAACCATTTTGCTGACATAGCCCGAAGAATCGCCAAACTTAAGTGGCAGAGAGCCGGGCATGTTGCTCGCAGAACAGTTGGTCAATGAAGTATAAAGGTTCTAGAGTGGCGACAGCGTACCGGAAGGTGAAACCTTGAAGAGCCTCCCACAAGGTGAACCGATGACCTGGTTAATCTGGTGAAACGTCGTTGTGGTGAGACTTGGGCGAGGCCTATGTCCAACAGTGGCCGCTTATCGGGTATTTTTTTAGGGTCCCGTACCTCAAAGGGAAAAAACGGAACCCTTATAGGATCACTTTGTTGTCCATCTGTCTGTCTGTCAAGACCCTTTATCTCGGGAATGCGTGGATGTATCGAGTTGAAATTAAAACTGTGTACTAAAGTCTGCGGTCCCTTGAAGCTGTGAAAAAAAAAACTTGTGAGTTAACGAAAAAAAAAGATACGGCCGTTTATGTTGCAAAAAACATATATTTCGAAGCTTTCAAGTGAATAAAAATTCATAGAGTACTTTCCGTTGTCCTAGAATCCTGAAATTTGGTATGAAACAAGGTCTCATAGCATAAATATAGAAAAAAATCTGAAAACTGTAAATTTGTACATACGTCATAAAAAAAACTATTTTGCGATTCGTAAAAAAAAAGCTTTGAGACTCGATTCGGAAATTGAACTGTTTTCATAGATACATTTGTACGGAACCCTCACTGCGCGATTCCGACTGCATTTGTCCGGTATTTATTATTATTTTTAATAGGTTCGCGTTTGACCACTATCTCACCTGATGGTAAGTGATAATGTAGCCAACAATGAGCACGCTTGCTTAGAAGTAACCTGTTCACTCTTAACTTAAAGACCCCTAGGTTGTAGCTATCAGGAATAATAAAATGATGATGATAAATAAAAAGTCCTGCCTGTCTACCTGCCTATACTCGGAAGTATGTTTGAGTCGGTTTCCAGTCTAAAAGGATGCAGCTGAATATCAGAACTTTTTCGAAAGGGACTATTTAACCTAAAAAAAAAAAACAAAAAAAAAATACAAACGAGTTCAATGTAAAAAAAAAATATTTTACTCTTTTTAGTTGCGGTACCACAACTAAAAAGTACCACTCAGTCAAACTTAAAGTCATCGCGTAGGTATACGTACAAACAAAGCAGTTTTACTCGTTACGACAGTTCTGCTGTGATTCTATGAGAAGTTCCGTTCCATATCTTCGAAGTTCATCATCAGATCATAACAATATTTCTATCGGACCAACTCGGAAGTATGTGCCTTTAAATAAAAAAATATTTTTTGAAATCGGTTCACAATTGACCGAGAAATCGGTAAACGTACATATTTTTATTTTTATAAAAAAAAAAAAGTACTGCTAAAAAACTACTAAATATACTCATTAAAACCACTGACATAATCCTCTCTACTTTGGAAAGAGCTAAAATATAACACTTATTTAAAAAAACTTGACGTTTTACATCAAGGTAAAACGCTACAAACTAACAAACGTAACAACTATTTTAATTCTCTAACTTAGAGACAACTCTAAGTTAAAGAGAAATGATGATGGTTTTAATGATTATAGTGGTGTAAATATAAAGTATATGTACATCATCGAACTAACTCAGTTCGACTTGTTCTCGGTTTTTGATCAAGCAATGATCTCTCCAAATCATACAATATCTTCAAAGTAATTCCTCCCTAAAAAAATAAAAATTAGACATAAACAAAAAACGCGCACGCCTTGTTCGTACGAAGCTACTGCGCCTTGTACGAACATGAAATGCACGCGCGCAGTTCGCAAGCGGCTCGCAAACGGCTCGCGAGCGGCGCATTCGCCAGATCTGGACGCACCTTAAGAGTACCTTAAACACCTCACCAATTACAAGTTACCTTCAAGCTCCTCTTTCTACTCTAACAACAGAGAAAGCTTACATCTATATACGACCACATTATACATTCCTGTGTTTTTAGACAACTTTCACCAGTTTGTGTCGGCGACCGCGTCTGGCTTTTTGCCACTACCTGCATACCCACCAATTACGCAGAGTGTACTGAACCAATAAATAGTATGTGCAGATTGTTGTTGACGGAGGGGTTTGTAACCTTAAGCTGAGCAGATCGATCTGTCTGGCAAGTTAAGCATGGTTTCTGGAGGTGGTTGTTTGGTTCGATATCCGATTGTACTAAAGCTAATATAATTTCCAAATGGTGGGTAGTAACTAAGGCCCTACCACGAGCTATCAATGCGATCCATTTGACGACCTAAACTGACTGTTAAAGGGATGGAGCTATACAATGTGTTTCTTTTATCGCATAACTCTAGGGTATGAATAAGACCATATCAAAGAATCAACTGGCATATGATCAATTTGCCTGCTGCGGTCTTCCCGTCCAACTACAATTTAGGTGCCTTCAAGGCTAGAGTGAATAGGATCTTAATAAACTAGTGCGCTTCACCATCAATGATTGCATCACTGCTTACCATCAGGTGGGATCGCAGTCAAGCACTGGTTTAAATCAAATAAAAAAAAATGAATTATTTTTCAATGATCTTTTTTTTTTGTTTTCAGTTTCCATACAAAATAATTCGATAAATTCTCGATTATTTATGTAAAACACCCTTACGTGAAATATGACAGCATAAATATGTAAATTCATTTGTTTATTTGCACTACTTTAGATTTCATCGACGACTGGCAACGTCACAAAAGGTCATTTGTCATACGGTTGTAAATTTTTGACCTAAATTAATTATGATTGATGTTATCTTCGAAACCATGCAGTTTTGACCACATATTCTAGGACTTTTAATATTATTTTTCCTTGTATTCTAGGACTTTTAATATTATTATTTCTCCTTGAGTTATGGGATATCAAAAACAACACATTGTGTAGGATGTATTAGCTCCATCCCTCTTTTTTACTCACTCGCTTAACTTTTAAAATGTTATGGTAAGCCCCCTGAAACGTAAAACATTTTTACAACTTTATTTAAATTATAAGAACCTATATATTTAACAGCCATTTCTAGAATGGTTACCAAAAATTAAAAAAAAAAACAAATATTTTTTATTTCACGTAGGCCTACATGGGCACGTATAAAACGTCAGAAACTAGTGCACGGTTCCAAATTGGTCGTTTCCTATTGAGGAGAACCGGCAAGAAACTCCATGGTTACTCTTTTAAAAAAAGTGGTTGATGTTACAATATTTCCATATTACAGTATTAATAGATAAATTATAAAACGATGCCCGTGATTTAAGTTGTAGTTTGCTAGAATTCGAATCAATTAATATATGTGTTAATTAGTCTTTGGTTGTCTGTCTATGTTTGTCACATTCAATTATCAAGGTTGCCACAAAATTGAGAATTTATTTATTAAAACTTTATGCACTAGTAAATAACATTACAAAGGCGGACTTAATGCTTACTGGAAAATAAACAGAACCTTAACGAAGACAGCCATTGTCACCTGTAGTGACAGAACTTTGAAAAAGTTTCCGTTAAACCCTCTTAAGTAAAGCAACAACAAGACTTGTTAGTCCAACAATGACCTTAATTCTTTACCTTGAAGACAACGGTAATCAAGAATCTCAACCTTTTATGTCTTCAACAAAAGCAAAAATTGTTGTTTAAAAATGGAATTGTTACTTGCAGAATTGTTATTTAAAAATGGAATTGTTACTCATACTTGCAGAATAGTTATTTTAAAATGAGATTGTTGTTTTTAAACAAAAGCAATACTTGAAGAGGAACAAGGAATTATGTCAGTCATCCGAAGAAGCATTTTAATAACGAGCTGTTTCACGCTACAATGTCCCTGCAAGCAGGAAATTAATCCATTTTGTATATCAAAATCCCCTTTATTGAATAGCGGAAATAAGAGAATTGGAACTTCATGTGTCTATTTATATTTCTTTTTTTTTTGGCAGTAGACAGATTGGTGCATAAAAGCTTGTTGCGAGATTGACCTATGTTGATAAACAAGTACATTACATAATTAGATCTAATTGATTTTAATTTTCAAACTTACTAAAATTTGGCGACCAGCTTTTACATCATATTATTATTAATATAGTGTAATGACGTTATAGATCGATAATATAAGTCGCAAAGGATTTTTTTATCATTATTTATTTATTTAATGATTTATGTACACACACAAAATAAAAGATAGGAAGAAGGAAACAGAAAAATAGGTACAGATGTGGTGTTTATTTCTAAAGAAATTGAACTGACTGATTTTTTTTTATATTTTAGAGCGGGTTTAAAAAAAAACTATTTTTTTTTTATTAATGTCGTTAGATGTTTCTACTAAACTACTAACTACTTTTACAAACTCACCAGCAAAATGACTTGCGTTGAATTTTTGGTATGTGGATATCTTTTCTAGAACTTACTAGCTTGTCCCTGTTACGTAACCGAATCACTATTGATTGGGTTATGTAATATAGACTTGGTCTATACCAAGTCCACATTAAAGGCTCATAAGACACTGACCTGATAACACTGCCCTACTAAGCCAAAAAGCTGTAACTCAATGAATGAGAATTTCTTAACAAAGAAAAGATTTTGTGAAAATCGATTGCCGTCATCATTTTGATGTATTAACATTAACACTTAATTCGCTTCCCTACAAAATGGTTGAGCTGAATGGTGCCAGCGCATGAGTAACGTTCGTAAACGGGTTTTAACAGCTTGGTATGTATATAAAAAGCATCTCAAGTCTTTTTCTATTCCGTAGACTATAGCCCAAGTTAATTCAAATTCCATTAAGATCAATTTAGCGACTTAAGCTTGAAGATGTCACAATCAAACAGAGCTACTTTTGCATTTATATCATCACCCGCCACCTTGTAGGCGCAAAATTAATTACTCTATCAAAAGATCGTCATACGTCAATCATATTGATTTTTGTGAACTAGACAGCTGCAGAATACAAACAGACAAGCAATAGAACACTATACTCAGCAAGACCGTGGAATAATTATGTCGATTCTTTTGACCAATAAATTGGTCGGTGGTGTAAGCGGAGTGTGCATTCTGACTTCGATTTCCTAATTATGTCGCGCCTATTACACTTCTTTTTTGAGGCTACTTGAAGTCACAGGTTTATGCCAACAAGCCTTAGACAATCGCAGCCCTTAAAGAGAATATTCGACAAGAATGCGAACAGTTATCACCGGAAACCTTACTTTTTTTATTCGTTTCGAAAATCATACAATTTTTCTCTTGGGCGAAGCGGCGAAGGATGTGTCAGAATTTTACTGACTAAAAACCGACTCCTGTCCCTTCGTTGCCTTTCATACCAGGGCCGAGTCTTCCTTTCAGAAGCAGACCCTTGGCCCCAGTAGGCTTCGACCCTGCTGGGCCCCTACGGTTTGCTGACATCACCTTGAGGCGCACGTGGAACAGTACACGCCGTGTACAGGACCTAATAAAGATTTCCATCAAAGAAAATATTTTTTTTTATTCAGTAAAAAAGTATATAATAAAGTATATAAGATATGCATATTGTTTTTTTTTTCAATATTCCAATAAAGATGTGAATTTTTCGAGTATTATTTATGATGCGGAGCGTTTTAAGGATTTTGATGCAAAAAAGCAATTTTCGATAAATTTTGAGATACCGCCTTTTGGCTTTGTAGAGAATACTAACCCAAGATATTGAAGGCGCAACATTTTGGTGCCGCTTGGGTCACATATTAATAACGAATTTGGGTCTAGCCGAGTAAGCAGGAAGTGACCCGTTTTCCTTCAGCTATTTTTAGATCTAGTCTGATATTTTAGTAAGAACTTGTTCTAGCTTAGCGCTACCAGCTACTTCATTTGCGTGAAAAAAATTGTGAACTTGATTTTGAAAAAAAAAATCAAGGTCAAGATTTTTTTATACATATTATTAGCTAAATATGTCGCTTTTAGTTTATCACTAAAAGCGTGCCCAGCACTGGGTTGCGACAGTTTGCTATCGCCATTCTATCATGTGATCCCGCGACTTGTCCCGACAGTGGAGTTTCGCCTCAAAAGACTACCCAGTGCGACACCCTATTAATTTTAAGTTTCTATTGTAATTTTAATTTTAGTGTACAATAAAGAGTTTAGCTATTTATTTATCTTGTCATTTCGTATAGTTATATGAAGATGATTGGGTTCGTGGTGGGAACATCTCGCTATCTCTTTTCCACAGAGTGAGAGTGTAGAAAAGCTGCTATGAAGCAGTGACGTCATATTGTAGTTTGAAAGAAAAAGAAAAAAAAACATGTTTATTCTGCCTGAATAGACACACAAAACGTTACAAATACACAAAAACCAAGTACCCTTACAAGGCATGTGTGTACCGGGCAAAACTGTGTTACACCATTAGAACCATAGACAACACAGTTGTCTAGGTTATCTGTTGCATTTTGACGCCGGCCTCATCAGAGACAAACATAAACAAAAATAACCCAAAATATAAAAAAAAAAACATGCATGTTTGTGCATCCTTTTTCATAATTTTAATACATGCCTGTTTTTTAAATAATATGAAAATCTTTGCAACAAATTCACACAAAAGATCTTTAGAATTATATTTAAATTCATATAAACCACTCAAATAAATTGCAATCTGAGAATATAATATCCTGGAAAGGCTCGGCACAAATGACAAATATCCTTAAACAGTCATGAGGTCGCAGATGGCCCGGATATTTTAGTAAATGAGGCCTACGTTTGTGATGGAGCAACGAAAGTATTTAGATTGGAGAAGGTAGTGTGAGAAGAATAGTTCCAGCTGTAGGGCGCTAAGGTGCTGAAATATCCTCAAGCTATGAGGATATTAGCAACAAAAAGTAAATAACTATAATTTATTTATTTATTTATCTAATAGACATACATACAGCTATCATTACAGATCAACCCAATGCGATAGCGAAGTCAAAATATTAATTACAATAATAATTACATGTCAATTAGATAATTCCGTCTGTTCCAGGAAAGCTGCTGGAGAAGGTCCTGCTTAGTAGAATGCGACCACACTTAGCGGAAGTAATCCCGTCCCATCAGTTCGGATTTAGAGAGAAGCACGGAACCATCGAACAAGTACATCGAATCACCGACTTAATTGGCCGTGCATTTGAAAATAAGGAATATTGTTCCTCTGTTTTTCTCGACATTGGACAGGCGTTTGATAAGGTGTGGCATGATGGGTTGCTTTACAAAATCAAACAGTTGCTTCCTCACTCTTTCTTTCACATATTGAAATCGTACTTAAACGATCGCTGTTACGAGGTCAAGTACAACGACATAATCTCAGAAATATGTGAAATACTTTCTGGCGTGCCACAAGGAAGCATCTTGGGTCCAGTATTATACTTACTTTTCACTGCCGACCTTCCTACACATCCTAATAATACAATCGCTACTTACGCAGACGATACAGCTCTCTTATCGGTACATGAAGACCCTGTATTGGCATCTGAGAACCTACAAGCCCACTTATTAGAAATTGAAGCGTGGCTAAACAAATGGCGCATAAAAGCAAACCAAAGCAAGTCAGTGCATGTTACCTTTACTCTTAGGAGAAAGACCTGCCCCCCAATTAAACTCTATAATGAGGAAATCCCGCAAAAAGAAGACGCAAAGTACTTAGGCATGCATCTAGACCGCAGACTAACATGGCGGAAACATATATGGAACAAACGGAAACAACTGGATGCCAGAGTTAGGGAAATGTATTGGATGATTGGACGAAAATCACAACTATCTCCAACAAGTAAAATGACCATCTACAAAGCCATTCTCAAACCTATATGGACTTATGGAATCGAGCTATGGGGAACAGCGAAAAATAGCAACATAGAGATATTACAGAGATTCCAGAGCAAAACTCTGCGTAATATACTCAATATTCCACAATACATCAGCAACAGATACATTCACATGGACCTACACCTGAACACAGTTCAGCAAGAAATTGTCAACTTCAGTAAAAAGTATCAGACCAGACTGTCAAAACATGTAAACCTACTTGCATCAAGGCTGAAAGGCACGGGAAGCGCTCAATACTTTCGTCTAAAAAGACATAGCGTTCCTGCCCTGGTAGACCGCTTTGAAGACCCCACCACTTAGGCAAGCTTGATGAAGCTTCCTTTGGAGATGCTTAATATAATCTCAAGAAACGACAAACGAATGGCCCATTGTGTGTTACACAGATTGCCAAGTTACAGAAAATTGGAAAAAAAAAAAAAAAAAAATTAGATAATTCCAATTCATAACGCTTACAAAAAAATAAAAATAACAATTATCATAATAGATCAAACCAATGCGATAATATAGTCAAAAATATAAATTACAATAATAATTTCATGTCCAATTAATTTCATGTCAATCAGATAAATCCAATTTCATGTCAATTATATTCAATTCATAACATTTACAAAACAACATCATCATCTTTAGACTTTGGCCATAAATCAAACTAATAATATAAAGGCATAAATTTGTGAGTGTGTCTGAACAGAAGTAACAAGCATACACGTTTGTTACTTCTACACGCACGAACGGTTGAACGGATTTCGATGAAACTTGGTACCCGGGTAGATGATGCCCTAGAAGTTTATCCCGGAAGTATGTTCTCTTAGGATAATTTTCTACTATTAGCCACTGGCAGTTAGCTAGTAGGATGTATAAGAATAAAGGCAACTGCTTTTAGTTTTTTTATATGCACCTCGTATGATTTGCATTTTTTTTTAATCTGCTTGATAATAGACCAACAAAAGATTAATTAAAAACTAGCTAAACGTAGGTAGATTTCTTAACGTTACACACAGTTTCTACTGACGAGACTTATTAGAGAGAGATTCTCTAATTCTCCTTTCGCAAGCTTGCTACGAGTAGAAGATATTTTTTTAATTATAAGCATCACTTTTGTAACTATTTTTCTTCTTATCGATTGAACCGACTTCAAAAAGGAGGAGGTTATTTATTATCCGTGTTTGAATACATTAATCGTTAAATAAATTAATAAGTTTATTTTTTTTTAAGAAAACTCGTATTATTTCTATAATACCACAGACTGGAGCTAGTACATTAATTCGAAAACACTAAATATTGTTACGACAAAATACGATTTAATCTTCTCAACAACATTCTTGACCATCACTACAACCGCATCCAATTGAAACCTCCATTCGTACCTCTCATTCCTCCGTATGCGACACGACTGCCCATCTGTCACAGTGTAACCGGGACGCAGTAAATTACTCGCCTTCATCATCCCTCGGGCTACTGACCTGAAGCTGTCGCACCCAACTCTTGCGAGGATGTGGCTTTTATTTAACATGAACATGTTGCAGGATAAGTGTCAAGGATTGTGTGGTGGACGTCTCTTTGCTTTGTGCTGGACGGTTTCCTGAACTAAGGATGAGGACTTTCATGCTATGTATATAAATACTATATACGCGTATACGTCCTGCATGATATTCTGTTATAAAAAGCTAATACATTGGAGTTTTTTTTTATGTATACCTTATGAAATATATTGATTATATTTTTTTAAAGAGACATGGATGGCGCACTAGTTGAGATCAGCTGCTACATTGCGTGATACAGTTCTGATTCCCGTAAGGAATAAATATTTATTTTGTATGATGTACATAGTTGTTCCAGTTCTGAATGTATTTGGGCACGCCTTAATTATGGCGATAAGTCCCCCCTTTGAGGAGTGGCTGGAAAGACCTCACGGCGTCCTTACCTACCGCATGACGCAGGTCCTCACCGGGCATGGAAAGTTCGGGAGGTTCCTGCACCGGATCCGTGCAGAAGAGATGCCCGGGTGCCACCATTGTGTGGACCGCCCGGAGGACACGGTGGAGCATACGGTAGAGGTGTGCCCCGCTTGGGCAGAGCACCGCCGTGTCCTCGTGGGGGCGATCGGCGGCAGCGATCTCTCGCGCCGGGCCTTGGTACAGGCCATGGTCCGGAGCGAGGAGGAATGGCAGGCGGTTGCCTCCTTCTGCGAAGCAGTAATGCTAGAAAAGGAGGTGGCCGATCGCGTGAGGCAACAGTCCTTACGCCCCAACCGCCGCCGGGATTCCGATCCCGATTTCCGGCCACCGTAGGCGCGGGCACCGTCCGATCGTTCGACCGAGCCCAAGTCGTCGACGGCGTGTAGTGTTCCACGCGCGCCTCAAGGAGATGTCAGCAACCATAGGGGCCCAGCAGGGTCGAGGCCTAATGGGGCCATGGGTGAAATGGGCAAAGAAGGAACAGGAGTGGGTTTTTAGTCAGTAAAAGTCTGACACTATCTCCCGCTCCGCCCAAGAGCGGGGGATGTCATTAGATGATTTTCCCACCCGAAAAAAAAACCTCCGATAGGTAAGTAATGCCAATTGTGGAGCAAGGTACATATAATGTAAAAGTAAGCCAATCACACTATTTCAAACCACTGCTTCTCGCATCAGAAAGCAGAAATAAAAATGGTGACCTCAAGAACAGAAACAGACAGACGCTTCAACTGTCCTCGTAGTAAACGGAACAGCGTAGAAGTTAGGAAAAGCAAAGCAAATAAACACTTTGATCTATACTTAGTAATTAACAAATAGGCTAAAAAGCTCACCTGAAAAATAGTACAGTTTCATACAAGTGGAGAATGTTTGTCATTGTAACCGAGCCGGAATGTTATGGAGTCAAGCGCTGCAGTGACAAACCACAAGTATCAAACGACGTTTTTCAATACACTTACGAAAATATAAATAACTGGGGGTTGAAGCACGACTCGTGGGTGTCACTTAGCGTCCAACCTGATATGATAAATGTAATAAATCGTGGCAAGGACGAGCCCGCGCACTTTTCGGTACTAGTGCGAAAAACAGTAAATTGCTTGCCTAAAAGCGATCCATAACGTTACAAGAGCGAGTTTTCGAGTAAGTGTATTGAAACAAACACATACATAGTCACACACCTCACGGGTCCATAATGATCACACTTGACCATTTTTGAAATAATGACTTTTTCACTTAACTAAGCACAGTCTTCCACTTTACCAACACAATAGATAGTTCTACGAATAAATAACATTGACTTACGACGTTCATAAGAAAAAGTAACATTATTGTGGAGTAAGGTCTTCATAATATTAAGATAGAGTTCCCTTTATTTATGACCGACGAACGATATGATATTTGTCTTAGTTTCATTAATATGAAACAGTTTCGTTTTGTGTCTATATCAACTGAGTTATTTTGTTTTATCCAAATATTAGGGACTTATTTGTTATAAGTATTCTCTTGTAAATTCTTCTTGTATGTAAGTTTAGTGATTGGTATAAGTATGATTTATTTGTTTATTTATAGTAAAATAAAACAGTACTGGTACAATAAAATAATGAACACAGAAATGTGAAAACACTAAAAAAGTAACCTAACAACGTAATATTAATAATAAATATAAATATTAACTTTATGTATTTTTTAAACATCATTTTCTAAGGGAGAAATTTATCATATAACTCCTCCCACTCTAGAAGGCCTCCTTTATAGTGGACCGATGACCTGGTTTTTTTTTTTTTCGGTGGGAAAATCATCTTATGACATCCCCCGCCCTTGGGCGGGGCGGGAGATAGTGTCAGACTTTTACTGACTAAAAACCCACTCCTGTTCCTTCGTTGCCTTTCGTACCAGGGCCGAGTCTTCCTTTCAATCGGTAAGGGTTGCGGGAATCCGATGGATGTAAGGCGCACAGGATCGTTAATTTTGGTGACACTTGGGGAGGCTTATGTCCATCAGTGAACGTCTTTCTGCTGAAATGGTGATGATGATGTTGACTCTGGTTGGAGCAAGAGTGACAGACTTTTCCTGACTAAAATTCACCAGTTTTTCTTCTATTGTCCCGTGCGTTCCAGAGCCAAGATAACGCTTTCGAATAATCCGGCAACAAAACTGAAGGAGCACATGTCATGTAGGTTTTAGTCAGTAAAATTCTGAAACCACCCTTTGCTCTACTCTGATTTTCCACTACAAAAAAGGGGTTATTTTTTAGAAATAAATACTATCTCACCAATAGGGGAGCATGTCGTAGATGACGAGGAAACACGTACTTTTGAATTCACCATTCACTTTAATAAAAATTCTTTAAAAACTGACGTTATATTATCTGGAGTGAATTTATGCATCAGTGAATATTCATATCCAAACCAAGATTCACAGAACAAACTAATTAAGAAGATGAACGTCTCTTCAATTTACGAGTAACTTGATTATTCAGAGTACAATAAAGGTAAACAGAACTAGCCACGAAGTTTGTAGATTTTAAAAACAAAGTTGTGCGCTGGCGTGAAACTGCCAGAAAACTTAAAAGCTGGTTAAGCCAGTGTACGTACGGGCTAGTAATTTATCTTGTTGATCTATCATTGTCTGTTTCAATGTTTTTTTTAAAAAAGATGTTCGTCGGAGAAGTTAATAGTAGGTTTTACCTAAAGCCTACATCATAATAAGTCTTTCATTTCATTTTATGCGTGATCTTTCATAGTTTGTTTATTGCTTGTTACCTACTCGTCACAGTCGTCACCCACAAAATAGGATTCTCATCGTAATGACTATCCTGAATCAACAAATAGATATAAGATTTATGCAGAAGGTTTCTTCAAAGGGAAAGCGCCGTCGAGGCCGGCGCAGAGGTGGCGAAATGACTTAGACTGCTTACCACGCGGTGGTTCAAGACGACGTGGGAGAAAAATATCTTGAAGGATTTATGGCAGGTTTTTATCCAACAGTGGGACAGTAAAGGCTAAGGAAAAAATAAGAAAAACAAAACAGCTTTTGAAAAGGATTTGAAGAGAACAAACCCTGAAACTAAACCTTGAATAAAAATACCACATTGTTATATTTAGCTGGTAGCTGAGTATTTTCCAAAACTATATAATATTTGTCACAAAAATTCGGAAAAAGAAACACCTATTTCCTTTTGGTTCCTTTTAGATTAGCCTAAAAACATTAACCAAGTATTTACATGTTACACAAACCATTTAATATGTTGCATGATTTTCATTTCAAAGAAAAGAGAGACACAAGCCAACAACAATCCGACACCAACATCGATCACAATATCAATACAACAACACGAACAACACTTTTAGTTTACAGCTCGTCGCATATTGCTAGCTGTAATATCAGCCCGTATACTGTGCGCAGTAAGCCGACATCAGACAACACCTTGGCAGGCACTCCTGTGAAATTGGAAGAGAAAATAAACTGGAAAGTTCACGTAGCTAGTACAAGATTACACCTGAGAAGGATGCAAACATGATTTCGGCAGGCGCTGTCGATAGGTGTACAGTACAGTTCTGTTATATTTTTTTACTGTCGGTTGTCAATAGATAAAAAGAAATATATATAGATAAATAGATAATAGAATTGACATAAAAACGTTGTATTCTCAAAACGGTTTTTTGAGGGAAGTGTTAAAAAACTAATAAGCTGTTATTAGTTTTTTAACTCTTTACTACTCACTTAAGTTAGAATTGGTAAGCTAGAAATAAGAATCCTCCATACAATCTTTAACAATAAAAAAAAACAAAAGCATTTTATTTCAAATAAATCATTTACAGGCACTTTTGAAATGGCAAAAAGTCAGAACTTCTGCACATTCCAAAGCGTAGATCATTATGGAGAAGAATGTGCAAGAAACTCCATGGCCACTCTTTTCAATCATGTATTTATTGGTATACTAGCAAAGAAATTTACAAATTCTTCTGCAACTAGTTTGTTATCGCTAATAACACCACGATGAGTCTCCAATGTGTAATCATTGTTATGTATTTTGTTCATGTTGGTTTCAATATTTTTCAAACCGTTTTTATTTCACTATCTGCTGATTGAACGTTGCTAATGTATAAGGCCTTAGCTGCCTTACAAATATTTCTAAACATTTTTGAATAGGTAGCAACATACTTATAACACACCCTAAATCGTCTTAATAGGGTAGTTTTGAAAAACAAAGAATGAAGACCTTTTTAATTATTTAGGTTACTTACTACCTATATACGTGCTAAGTTTCAAGTATATTGACCCACTGAATAAAATTTTGCATATAAATGTAATCACCTCTTTTCTCACCCTCAAAGTTTAGAATTGATCAATGAATAGTCATATCATATAAGCACAAGCATAATCAGCCTTTTTAATGTTCCCACTGTTGGGACTCACTGTTGGGGCTTCCTCTCTAGGAGAGGGGATGGGCCGTAATCCACAACGCTGGCCCAGTGCGGGTTAGTGAATGTCACATGTCTTCGAATTTTTGGTTCTAGGACATGCCGGTTTCCTCACGATGTTTTCCTTCACCGTTTCAAAAGCAGTGGTGATAAAATAAATTACACAAAGTAATGCGCCTATAACTCGTAAGTCGGGGCCGTTACCACTCGGCCACCACTGCTCCAGTCATATCATAAAGTGATTTAATTCTAAGATCTAACCACGACATATATTCTCATAAATATACTCTATATATCATAAAAAATTACAGTCCTACTGTAACGTTTCTCAAAATTAATAGGGTATAACAATGGACGATCTTATTGCTATAAAGCTATATTTATTTATTTATTTATACTTATTGCAACATAAAGGTACAAAGGCAACAAGCCAAAGCTTATAAGCAACTATTTACAAACATCCTATGATTTGACAGACGAGCGTTTTATCGATTAGCGGCAGACATATTAAGTTTATTTATGTTGTTTGGAATCATTACAAATTTGTAATTTTGTGTTTACACCTTTTTACCCGACTGCAAGAAAGATTATTTAAGATGGGAATTCATCTAATGACTTTATTAGTTCTAGGACGGAACGGGAGGGTGTGTCAGTCTAGCTGACTAAAACCATTCCTAAGTTCCTTCAGTAGTCCTTTGCTTTCTAAGACCGCAGGTTTTCCTTTCAGAAGTCACACATACCCACCTTCAGGTGGGATTGCAGTCAAGCACTAGTATATATCATTAAAAAAAAATTGTCCGGACTCTGCGAAAACTGCTGGATTGATTTTAACGCTACTTTTACTCGTACAAAGTTGATGTTATAAGGATTAACTTAGGCTCTTAATAATTTTATTATAGAAAAAGATCAGGGAATCAGGATTTCGGCAATTAGTGTATTGTGTGCTTACATACTTCTTTCTACATAGAAATAAGTAGTTAAGCACAGAGTGGCACCATAACTATATATTCGACAATATATAGTTTAATAAATTAATGTTCAGTACAATATTCCAGCACTGAAGTGTTTCGGTAAGTCCCCTCTTTGAAGAGTGGCTGGAAAGGCAACACGGGGTCCTTACCTTCCGCATGACGCAGGTCCTCACCGGACATTGTAAGTTCGGGAGGTTCCTGCACCGGATTCGTGCGGAAGAAACGCCCGGGTGTCACCATTGCGTGGAACGCCCGGAGGACACGGTGGAGCCCACGGTGGAGGTATGCCCCGCTTGAGAAGAGCAACGCCGTGTTCTCGTGGGGGCGATCGGCGGCGGCGATCTTTCGCACCGGGCCTTGGTACAGGCCATAGTCCTTAGCGAGGAGGAGAGGCAGGCGGTCGCCTCCTTCTGCAAAGCAGTAATGCTAGCAAAGGAGGCGGCCGATCGCATGAGGCAACGGTTCTCACGCCCCAACCGCTACCATGATTCCGATCCCAATTTCCGGCCACCGTAGGCGCGGGCTTGCGGTTCGGTAACCGTCCGGGCCAATCCCAAGTCGTCGACGGCACGTACTGTTACACGCGCGCCTCAAGGAGATGTCAGCAACTGTAGGGACCCAGTAGGGTCGAAGCCTACTGGGGCTAAGAGTTTGATTCTGAAAGAAAGACTCGGCCCTGGTACAAAAGTCAATGAAGAAACAGGAGTGGGTTTTTAGTCAGTAAAAGTCTGACACTATCTCTCGCTCCACCCAAGAGCGCGGGATGTCATAAGATGATTTTCCCACCGAAAAAAACAAGCATTGAAGTGTTTAATTTCATACTTCTCTATGAGGCGATTTTGCCTGTAGCGGATAAGACGCGCGTCAGATAGCACTGTGGTGTTAATAGTAGATAGGTAGTAAATAATAAAACATCATAAAATTACGTCCCAAAATAAAATTATCACCGACAAATACACAATAGATACGCAACTTTAAAAACAACGCACGAAACTCGTTGAAAGAGATAACATTACGAGGAAAAGGTTCCAGCGTGAGGCCCGAATTCCCTTTATTATTTACAAGTAATTTTCTGGCAACTACCTCGGAGCATTGCTTTGATTCTAACACAAAGTGAGCGTTACTAAACTTGGTGGAAACGTGTCATGTGTAGCTAGGAAGTTAGGAAAGATATTGGTTTTGTTCTTTTTTCAAGTTTCTTTCTACTTTGTTTGTTTTCATTACGCGGTTATTTTTTTTTTTTCAAAATCTATGCTAATTTTATCAAATAAACCACCATTTTTTATCACTCAAATATATGTTCCTTTTTTGTATATATAAAACGTTGATCCACGCTAGGAAATTGAAGTGTGTGTGTGTGTGAGTGAGTTCAAAAACATGTAAAACCTGGAACAGCTATCAATAAGACATACAAAATTACAAATTGTTCCATGTGGGAATCGAATCCGCGACTCACAGCGCAGTAAGCAATGGGTCAACCACAGTGCCAATTGTGCTATCAAAATCATTGATAATGATTTGGACAATATTAAGTCCATTTGACCTCGAAGGAAATTTATGTTGACCACCAAACAATACAACAAAATATACCTATGTTACGTTACATAAATATATACCTATATTTTTTATGCAGAAATTCGTTCGAATGTACACCAATAAATGCCAATTCCAAAACTTTATGTCCTAATCACCGCCAATCAATCTTTTGACGTTTAGGACAAAAATTAATGTAATATGTACTTTTTTTTAATTATGGCTTAACAATAGCATTTAGGCAATCAAAAAGTAACTAATACTTTTTATTATTAAGATTATGAGTTAAAATACAGTCACTTTGAGTTTAATTAGAATGAATATGTTGTGATAATTATGATGATGATATTTTGTCAGTATATTAAAGTAATATTAGCGAATATATCCAATCAGCTTCCTGAGAAAGCCTAGCTGAGGTAATCAATACTACAATAAAATGTTCAGCTGCGATCGCACACTGTTTCAATGATCCCAAAACTGCATAATTTCACATCAAAATATCCACTGGGAATCAATTTGCGATATAATTAAAACAGCCACTGAACTTCACTTGACAAAATACCGCCAATAATTTTAGGCCATATTAAGCAACAAATTAAATAAAATACTTTGTCGCTAAAACCCATAACTAATCCCTAATGTCAGTATCAATTTTCACTCGAGCTGAAAATATCTACATGTGAAATTCATCGCGCCATAAAACGCGATTTAAAATTCGTAGCATGCACTTAACCCGTTATTCACAAGTGCATACTGCATCGAGATCTTTGGAGGGGAAATGTTGCAGTAGTAAGTTGTTTTAGTAGTTTAGGAAAATTACTTGGTTTGCAATATTGATACAAACATGAGGACAGGAAAAATAAACGAGATAATTTTTTTTATTGCTGATAAGTTTGTGCTTGACCACTATCTCACTTGGGAGCTTTGCCAAGTTGATAATCTACAATCGTTAACGATAGTAGAAAACTTTAAATGTATGGGAATGACGTCATCTCAATGCTCAGTCACGTGGCCTGAACACAGAAACGGTCGTAACTTGCCCAGGGCTGATGATGGAAAGTGATGGTGCGCTCGACGATGAAGTGCGCTTACCTAGAAGTAACATTCACTCTTGACTTAAAGATTCCCGGGTTGTAGCCGTCAAGAAACACAGACTCCGACAGGGAATTCCACTCCTTAGCTCCCAAAACGTTTTGTGCGTATAGGTCACAGGACATACAAATAAATTCGAGAATGTAATTTTTTAACCTCATTTTGAAAAAACTGGTCAAGTGCGAGCCGGACTCGCGCACTGAGTCTCGAAGATTTTTCCGAATTGCAAAAAAATTTGACGTAATTAACTGTTTTCAGATTTATTCCTTTACCTGTGCTATAAAACTTTGCTTTATGTCAAATTTCAGGATTCTGGGTCAACAAGAAGTACCCTATGAATTTTGATTCCTTTGAGAATATCGAAATGTACGTTTTTTGCGACATAAACGGCCGTATCTTTTTTATTCGTTAATTTAGAAGTTTGTTTTTTTTTTACTTCAAGGGACCGAAGACTTGATTATATGGTTTTAATTTCAACTCGATACTTCCACGGGTTCCCGAAATAAAGGGGCTTGACAGACAAACATGCAGACAGACAGACCTTTTGAGGTACGGAACCCTAAAAACTGCTATCACTAGTGTATTATATATGCGAAAGGTTGTGAGTGTGAGTGTATGTTTGTTACTTCTTTATGCTCGAATGACACTTGGTAGATGTGTAGACCATGTCCTCTTATCATAGACACTTTATCCTAGGGGTAGTAGTTCCCTTGGGATATTTTTTTAGTATCACGTGGGCTATGCCACTGGCAGTAGTTATTCGGGGAGTATTTATTGATGGAAAACAAAAATTTTTTTTTGTGAAATCGATTAATGAATCCTTGAGTTTTGAAGCAAGAATTGAAGTACCTTCAAATAGCTATGGTAAAACAATAGAATGTCTACTGGGAACGCTATTTTTAAACTATTAACTGTAAAATATGGTGATAAATAATAATATTTTCACTCTGCCCGTTACGTTTCTTACGTTAATTTTTTTCGTCTGTAATACTGTACTAGTTGATTACAAAAACTATTACTGCCTAATAAGTAGGTAATTAATTATATGAGTCCAAAAAGTTTTTATTTTTAATTTTTCAGCAATAGCACTTAGATATAATAAATAATTGACGCATAAAGTAATTTGCAAAAAATAATGGCAAATTAAATGTGTTACACATCCGTCACGTTATTCCTGTGTTAATTACGTTAATTTTGCGTGTCTCCGTTAAGCGCTCGCCGCGATAATTGTCATACAATTAAGTACCTTCCCGTAGGGAAACTGCCGGATTCTTTACGAGGTGATTTAATGTATCCACTGATGAATTTATATTGTTGTTTTCATATACTTACATTATGATATACTCCTACATATTATATTAACTTGCTGTATCTTTGCTGAGTAATGGAATAATATAAACTAGTTAAATTAGATTGGATGTTGTGGGATTTTTTTTACGGGTGGGAAATCATCCAATGACATCCCCCGCTCTTGGGCGGAGCGGGAGATAGTGTTAGACTTTTACTGACCAAAACCCACTCCTTTCTCTTCGTTCCAGGGCCCCAGGGTACACTTTCGAACAACCCATGGACTACGTTGGGGTCGGATTCCACCTTACTAAATACCAGTTTTTTTACATGGATTTACTGCCTATCTGATCTCCACTACATATTAATTGGGTTACACGTAACCCTTTGGTAAGACTGGTGTCAGAACTCGTGGCTTCTATCTATCAACTGTAAAAGACCTACAAATGACGGCCGGTACTAATGGCGAAATATAATTATTTTATTATTTATTTTGAAATTATATTATTTTAGCAATTAATCATGCATAATTGATTTAATGTAAAGACTGGACGTGTAGTTCTAACTAACTACTATCGCACCTCTAAACTATCTGTTTCTGAAGTTGTTACCGTAAGTAACTAACCAAAGGATTTAAAATTACATTTATTTATGACTTGAATCTACATCTACAATTAATTGATAAAAAACACTTAACTAATTAAAACTATATATACACTAAAGGCAAAAACTACTAGCTAAAATATGGCGTCATAAAATTCCTCCGCATCGCTGTCGACTGGAAGTGTGCCCAAAAGGCTGGCGGCATTGCCACGTTGTATGATCTGAAATAGTGATGATGAGGACTTTTCACACACATATGTGAGAAGTCCTTGTCATCACCATTTCAGTCAAAAGACGTCCACTGTTGGCCGTAGGTATCCCCCAAGCGCTTTTCAATGTTGCGTCTTCCAGTACGAGCGGACTGGTGAAGAGTGATATAAAGAAAATTAAGTTAGTGATAGCGTGACGGGTGACAGGACAGAATGGAAGAAAAAAACTTATTGCACTGACCCCAAGTAACGTGGGACAACGAAAGAAAATGATGATGATTTTTATGACAACCAAAATTTTTGAAATACATGCGACCACATGTTTAAATTTTTTTATCTACCCTATAGATATAAAATTGGGACTGACACAAAAGACTACATTTTTGAGGTGGCAATCATCATATATTTCCTCCTGCTCTGTGTGGAGCGAGAAGGAGTGTCAGACTTTAACTGAAAAAAATCCACCTGTGTTCCTTCAGTTGCCCTTGGTGTTCCAGGGCCACAGTAACTCTTTCAAACAATCCAACTTACCAACACTATCTACCTAACTACTTACACAACTAGAATCTATCTAAAAGTATCACTTTCATGTTTTAACAGCAACGGATATCACAAAACTATTTATATATGGCGAAGGGTCAGAAAGCCGATTACAGGTCGCCTTAGGAACGGAGAGCTTTTGCTTGTAAGCCACTAATGTGACAGGCTTATGAAGGACGAACTTATGATAACTCCGTTGATAGAATATTGGGGGATAACCCCATTACAATGAAGATGGTTATATTTTTAAAAGGGTTCCTGCAGTGGTACCACGTGCTCTTAACGCAGTCCATTTTACGGCTTCAACTGAACTGTAAAAGGGATGGAGATTTTTTTATTATTGATAGGCTCGCGTTTGACCACTATCTTACCTGATGGTAAGCGATGTTTTGGCCGACGATGGAGCACGCTTGCCTAGAAGTAACCTATACACTCTTGACTTAAAGACTCCTAGGTTGTAGTTATCAGAAAACACAGACTCCGGCAGGGAATTCTATTCCTTAGCTGTACGCATTATGAATGTGTTTTCAAAACGCTTTGTACATATGGGTGGGATGTCCACCATGCACTGATGGCGCAAAGCCGTACGCTGCGTAAGTACGCGTAGAACTATAGAGTGTATAGCTCCATCCTTCTTTTTCACTCCCACGAATGACATTTTAACACGCCAATGTGAGTTTATAGTTTTGTTTATAGTAATAATATAATATTCCAGAACTTTCACACAACGTCATCTAGTTCTAAACTAAGCAGAGCTTGTGGTATGAGTACTAGATAACTGATAAACATACTTATATGTTTCTAAATACATACATATTATAGACAAATTACACCCAGACACAAAACAAATGATGAACATTTGGCCTGGATAGGAATCGAACCTACGACCTCCGGCATAGCAGTCAGGACCACTAACTACTAGATCAACAAGCAGGTCAAAAACAATGCCTCATATGATCTCAGGTTTGCTGCTTGCGAGAGCCTTTGTACTGGACCTTGGCGTCTGAGTTTGAGTCGAGTGGAGAGAATTACTTAGAGTATGAGTGTTAATCTCTGAAAGTGAATAACACCAGTCCCTGAAGATGTAAGTAATATAAGGTTTTATGACGTCTACGAGGAATAACTTATTCATATTAGTCAGTAATAAAAAGTACATAAATGTGACGGTGGTAAAGAGGGGGAAGCAATATAAGTTTTCCCTAAAGGCCTGCCTAACTTACTGAAGAGGCTCTGATAAAAATTTGATTCTCTTGAAATAATGGTTTGATAAATACAGATATTACTTAATTTGTATGACAAGTTCTAATAGATTTTTTTTAAAGTGTAAACAAGAAAACTAAAAGTTTTAATTGCCTTCAACAGATTCCATTAATGATGCCATTTTATTTACAATGTCTTTTTATTCGTTAAGTTCCCGTTTAATATATTCATATTGCCACCCTTGAGTACAAGTCTTTATTCAGTAGGGGCCAGAAGACGGACGGCGCTGATGAGGCAGTTCCAGAAACAGGTGGCGAGACCACCTGGATGTGTACCATGACAGTTAGTATGAGGGGGCATGATATACTTATTGTATACCTGGAGGAAGGACTTGGAGGGGGCCTTAGCCCAGATACAATCACACTATGTTTAGTATGATTAAAGGTGAAAGTTTGTGAAGGTGTGTGGGTATGTGAGACTTTGAACGGTTGAATTGATTTAAATGGCAACATGGGTAGACCATGTCCTAGAATAGCATATAGGATACATTTTATCTCGAGAGTATGTTCCCTTGGGACAATTTTTTACTATCATGCAGGCGACGGGGCCGAAAAGTTCTGGAATGGCGACCGCGTACCGGAAGATGTAGCGTTGGAAGGCCTCCTACAAGGTGGACCGGTGACTTGGTAACGGTTGTGGAAGTTCAATGGATGCGAGGCTCACAGGACTGTTCATTGCGGCGACACTTGGGGGAGGCCTATGTCCAGCAGTGGACGTCTTTCGGCTGAAATGATGATGATAATAATGGTACAGGCGACGACATTGGCAACGGCAAGTAGATTCATAAAACAAAAATTTCATATTTTCCTCACCTTCAATACTAAAAATTTTTTACCTCCAAATATGATAATCCTAACACTAACCTTCTAAACTTTGACCCAAAAAAGAATACTGTTATCCTATTTTTACAGATTTCGGTCCTCTGAGCGGCAGTTTGACACTGACGCCCCTCCATAAGCTGAGCTTCATCACTGGTCCCATAAGGACCGTAACCTCGTGTCTACTGCCTACATACGTCAGAGGATGATGAAGCTATAGAGCGTCTTGCGTGATACCTACAAAACAAATGTCAATATTATTATTTATACAAAAAGAGAACTTGGTAAACGATACAAAACTTACAACATAAGACTTAGATATAATGTCTACACACTCAATCATAATTAATATCACCCAATCAAAATTAATTTAACGATTGTCAAGAAGTTTATTATGCGTGTCGACATTACTGAAATAGCACGTCATCAATCTCAAATATTTTGGACTTATCATATTCGCTGATAGGAATATACTTTGTCTAGTGTGCTTTGTTGAAGACATAACATGTTTTTCCGTTCTTTTAATGGATCTTTATAATTTTCAGTGAGGTTTTTGATAAATAAGTTGAAAAATCAACTTATTGATCAATTTCCTTCTTGTTAGAAATGATCTAATGGTGCTGCGGATCCTCAGATATTTTGTTAAACACTATGATTAGTATACTTTTGTATATTTGAGGCCTGTGGCATCCTAAAACCAGGGCAAATTAAATCTTAAAGTTGCTAAACTTAGGTATATATCAAGAGATCAGAACAATCATGAGTTATGAGAAAAGAAAAACGGAGCTGTACAGGCTGAATAGCAATAAATATTTGTTTTTCACAACGGATTTATAATGGCACCATCAATGACACGTCATAGTAGCCACGCAATGACGGAATAGCATAAGCATAGCATAATCAGCTTTTTTTAATGTTCCCACTGCTGGGACTCAGGCCTCCTCTCTAGGAGATGGAATGGACCAAAATCCATCACGCAAGCCCAGTGCGGGTTGGAGAATGTTACATGTCTTTTGAATTTTTTGGTTCTAGGACATGCCGGTTTGGTCCCGATGTTTTACCGTAGGGCTCTGAGCTCTACTTCTGCCAGCAGTAGTGAGGGCTATGCTGGCGGAGTCAGAAAACTGGAGGGAAGTTGCTTGCTTCTGTGAGACGGTGATGGTCCAGAAGGAGGCCACTGAGCGAGATCGTGAAAGAGCCGATCCCACTTGGAGAAGAAGGCGTCGTGGAGGCAACCACCCTGATGCTTAACACGCCGAAACACTGCTTGCACCATCCAATACAAGTGGGACTTTAGAACCACGGGCGCTCAGAGTGGGGACTCTGCTCGTCCATCGAGTGATTCCAGGGAAGACGGTGGCACAGTGATCACGTGCTGCCGTACACAGTGAGGTTCAGGGGAGTCTCATCAGGGATGTGCCGAACCAGGCGTTGCACAGAGGGGGTTCCGGGATGGTCTTTTGAGAGGTAAAGGGGCCCCTTCTACGCGTGTTGATGGTGATCACCGAGGTAGTTTTAGTGAGGCAAAAATCCCACACTCCCCGGACTTATCGAAAACAAAAAAAAAGGACATGCCAGTTTCCTCACGATGTTTTCCTTCACCGTTTTGAGAGAAGTGGTGATGAAATAAATTACACAATGTAATGCGCCTGGATGACGGAATAGAATAGAATAGAATAGAATAGAATAGAATAGAATAGAATAGAATAGAATAGAATAGAATAGAATAGAATAGAATAGAATAGAATAGAATAGAATAGAATAGAATAGAATAGAATAGAATAGAATAGAATAGAATAGAATAGAATAGAATAGAATAGAATAGAATAGAATAGAATAGAATAGAATAGAATAGAATAGAATAGAATAGAAATAGAATAAAACTTTATTGTACACCATCTATGGGTACAATGGCGGTCTTATCGCAAACAGCTACATCTACCAGACAACCTACCTGACCACTATTTGTACGTTAAATTTTTATACGTTGTCTATTACATACGCAGCGTCTACCATATCTTGGGGCCTTACGCGGAGAACTTTACGAATGGGCAATAGTATTCGTTTCATTGCACCCCGGTGCCTACTGGCGCGATATCTACTCCATGTCGGGTTTTACAAAGAATTCTAATTCAGTCAACTTTGTACTTTTTAAGTGCTGTCACGTGATAGTTATACTTATTTCCTTATTTTATAATATACGTTTATTAGGAATCCAAATTGTGATCAATAAGACAACTTCAAGGCAAATACGAAAGTTTGTGAGTGTGTGTGTCACTTCTTCACGCTCGAACGGCTGAACGGATTTCGATGAAACTTGGTACACGAGTAGATCATGTACTAAAATAGCACATAGACTATGCTTTTTATCCCGAGATTATGTTCCCCTGAGACGCGAGTGAAGCTGCTAGTAAGATCATAAATTATTACATAATTTTCTTTCTAAAGACATATCTATTTCTGTATGGATTCCGCACTTAGTCCTATGTGGACCATTGTACGTGGGCCATGGCGGTCATAATCTTAGGTGGGCTTATTCCAACCAGCCCACCTCTCTCTCAAAACAGATAAGACTTCTCAGGTTTTTCAGAACATCAATAAGGGAGTTCGGGGATCCTAAGGTTCGTGTGCGTATTTCAGTGAGTCTAGGAGCACATGTGCGATTGTCTCCTCCCTCTCCAAACATGCTCTGCACAGGGGACTGTCTGTGATGCCTATTGTGTGAAGGTGCTTATTCAGTGTGCAGTGTTCGGTGATGGTCCCCGTCACCAGGCGCAGGTCGCCTCTGACCAGTTTTATGAGTTTTTTGGTGAGGGCTTTATTGAGATGTGGCAGGACCTCTTTGACCTGCCTACATCCTAGTGTTGAGGTCCACCAGCACTCTGCTTTTATATGCGTGTGTTCACGTAGCCAACTACGCAGCTGACCAAAGGGGACAGGCATAATTGGTTCGGGCCCGAAGGCCACCACTCCAGATCCTCTCCTGGCCAGTTCGTCCGCCGCGTCTTTGCCCAATGAGCCGCTATGACCTTTAATCCACTGTAGTGTCACAGTATTGCGTTTCGGCACTGTGGCACTTTCCAGTGCTGAGTGGCATTCTTGTATAATTTTCGAGGTGGTTGAGTTTTTGCCTAGGGATTGTAGGACTGAGGCACTATCGGAGAGTATCCGAATATGTGTGTCCGTTACATTCCTAGTTTCTATGGCGTGGGCCGCTAGGGTTATACCAACACATTCCGCCTGATAGACGGTGTTGAATTTTCCTGGCGTTCTGGATATTCTGATATTGAGGTCATTAGAGAAGACTCCAACTCCCGTGCCAGTATCTATCTAAAGACATATATTATCTTATCTTTTTTTGCTACCACCGTGTTGCCTCTCCACCTTTGAACGAAAAATAAAGAATGCCTAAGGCAATTAAGTCCACCTTAGTGTTCCATGAAGTTTTAATAAAAATCTCGGTACTACTGGTTATCAATAAAGACTAAATTATTGTTCCGTTTAAAAACATCACAGGGTTCAAGACACACTATGTGTCTTTATCCTCTATCTTCTTAGATTTTAATCTTCAAATGGCCATTTTTTTGGGAGGTGGGTAATCATCACGCTCTAGGTAATCTACGGCGCGTATAGTTCCACGCGCGCCTCAGGGTGACGTCAGCAAATCGTAGGGGCCCAGCAGGGTCGAAGCCTACTGGGGCCATGGGTAGTGTGAAAACGAAACCCGTGGCCCTGGGACGAAGGCAACGAAGGAACAGGAGTGGGTTTTTAGTCAGTAAAAGTCTGACACTATCTCTCGCTCCACCCAAGAGCGGGATTTGTCATTAGATGATTTTCCCACCTTAAAAAAAAAACTCTCTAGGTAATCTCCCTATATTCCTCTAGTTGCCCTTTTCGGTTTAAGATCACAGGTTGCCTTTTTAGCAATTCCTCACTGATTCTAGCGGGTATCGGCCCTACTGGATCCCTACAGTTTGCTGAAATCTCTTTGAGGCACGCGTGGAACACTACACGTCGTCAAAGTCTCGGGCTTGGTACACGTTGGACGTGCAAACGGCGAGTTTTGACACATAAAACAACAAGAGATGCTATGTCGAAGGACTTTTATCAATAAACTAAATATATTTATCTCTATTCTGACCAGATTCAGACACGGAATTATATAAAAGCATCCTATCCACGATATACAAATCTGAATGCTATTCAAAATGACACCTGATGCCATCGAGTGCAACGCCTCGCCTCGGGGACTACTTCACTACGTGTAGCAAATGGACCTCACTAGTATACGAGGGCGTTCTTCGTTTTGGGCCATTAGAAGCGAATGAAGGAAACAAAGTGAAGTATGGCTGCCTTAATGCACAAAGAAACGCGGGATGTAAGTTGGAGCAGCTGGTACGTGGAACGTTAAAAAGCGGAAACTAAATTTATCGAATATTACTAAAGGAAAAACTTTGTTACTACATCTTGGAGATGGATAATCGATTTGATATTACTCTAAAGCGATTTAAATTGCAGAGAATGTTAAACTATCACCAAGTACTATTTCATGTTATGTTTTGTTGCAGTAATCATGTCTGAAGTAGTATCATTGAATATAGAATAGTTGAAAAATCATCCAATGACATCACTCGCTCTTGGGCGGAGCAGGAGATAGTGTCAGACTTTTACTGACTAAAAACCCACTCCTGTTCCTTCGTTGCCTTTCGTACCAGAGCCAAGTCTTCCTTTCAGAAGCAGACCCTTGGCCCCAATAGGCTTCGACCCTTGTGGTTTACTGGCTACGGTTTGCTGACATCTCTTTGAGGCGTGCGTGGAACAGTACGCGCCGTCGACGACTTGGGCTCGGTCCGAACGGTTACCGGATGGTCGGACGGTGAGCTACCCATTGCTCGCCGTCCGCAAGCCCGCGCCTACGGTGGCCGGAAATTGGGATAGGAATCACGGTGGCGGTTGGGGCGTGAGGACCGTTGCCTCACGCGATCGGCCGCCTCCTTTGCTAGCATTACTGCTTTGCAGAAGGAGGCGACCGCCTGCCTCTCCTACTCGCTCCGGACTATGGCCTGTACCAAGGCCCGGCACGAAAGATCGCCGCCGCCGATCGTCCCAACGAAGACATGGTGGTGCTCTGCCCAGGCGGGGCACACCTCGACCGTATGCTCCACCGTGTCTTCCGGGAGGTCCACACAATGGTTTTTTTTCTAAAATGTTGTGGGGGTACCCCAACATTTTAGAAAAAAATCTGATCCAGTAACTAGTAACCATAATAGGAATTACTCCTATAACGTGGGTTCGTTTACAAACATAAACTCACATACACAAGACATCCAGATCCAGAACTACCACCTGTAGGCCATACGAATATTTGTTGTTGTGACCCCACGACATGCAACGATGCACCCAATCGTTTAACCAGTGCGCTATGCGAATAGTCTAAAGCCTCAGATTCACTAGAAGACAAAACGTCCCCCAACATGACGCACAACGCTGTCAAATTGTCCTCTGACATGTCCTGCGTCGAATAAACGTTATTACAACTATTATCTATGCATAGCTTCTATGTAACTATAGCCTATGTAAAGTCATAACCATCGTAAAATATTAAAACGTACACATCTATCCAAAATCTCCTTTGCGTATCAAAACAACCCCAAAAGCAAGTGACCGGCAGACAAATAAATATTCTCCAAGCTACTGCTATCATGTTATGCGCAATGTAAATTCAGGCCTGAAA
The DNA here is from genome assembly GCA_961205895.1 of Mythimna pallens. Classification (NCBI taxonomy): domain Eukaryota; kingdom Metazoa; phylum Arthropoda; class Insecta; order Lepidoptera; family Noctuidae; genus Mythimna; species Mythimna pallens. The sequence goes on from OY540829.1 coordinate 10,619,387, forward strand.
CATTTAGACCACGTACTAACCCTCGGTGGGGACATGGAACCCTTTGCTGGCGATGCGTCTGGAATGCGATACTCGATTGTAACGGACTAGCTTTTGTTTTTATTTATTTGTTGATTTATTTGGAGGGTATTGCGAAGGAGGGTGTTTGTATCTTATGTCACTTAATTTCACTTCTGATTAATTTTACTTGCTTCAGTCGTGATCTTTGACAAACAAGTAGTCCGACATCAGAAAATCTGAAAGCGAAAAGATTTTTAGGGTTCCCTACGTCGAAAGGAAAAAACGGAACCCTTGTAGGATCACTTTGTTGTCCGTCTGTCTGTTTGTCAAAACCCTTTATCTCGGAAACGCGTGGAGGAATCGAGTTGAAACTAAAACCATATAGTAAGGTCTGCGGTCCCTTGAAGCTGTGCGAAAACCAAACTTCTGTTACGTCACAAAAAAAAACATTTTTGAGATTCGGAAAAATCATCGTAACTCGATTCGGGAATTGAACTGTTTTCATAGGTAAGTTTATACAGAACCCTCAGTACGCGAGTCCGACTCGCACTTACCCAGTTTTTTTTCCTATTACGAACTTGATTGACTGCAATTTTCAAATGGATTTTGATAAAACTTGGCACACAAGTAGATCAAGTCTTGAAAGCTATTCCGGAGCGTGATCTACTTATGTCCCAATTGTAATATTTTTTATCCCCGAAGTAGTGTGTAGTGCTCCATTGGAATAGTTTCTGCTTTCATTTAGACAAAGCCGCTAGTAGCTGCTTGCAACATGGTGAAATCTTATCTAGGCACTTAAATTGTTATACTAACTTATCAAGTTTACTGCTTAAAAAAACAAAATAAACCAGAGCTCATTTATTAAACAGTACATCTAGTCACCTTTAAACCCAATCCAATTTATTTGGACGACATCCGGATAACCACAATGATGTTGACAAATCGACCAGCCATACTGTTCCGCCTTTTTGATGTTCGATCTCCCAGCCACAGTTATCGAACGATGTGACTTCTCGATAAACTCAAACGATTCGAGTAAACCCGAATGTTTCGATGAATCCGATAAAAGTTCATACGTTATCGTGGTGCATATTGTTGCTTTTTAATTTTGAAATCGACGAGTGCAAAGCGTGAAAAGTTTTCTGCATTTTTCAGTTTTTTTAGGGTTTGGTTTTTTTAGGGTACCTCAAAAGGAAAAAAACGAAACCCTTATATGATCACTTTGTAGTTCATCTGTCTGCCTATCTGTCGAGAAAGTTTATTTCGGGAAATTATATTTAAGAAAAAGTAATTTAAGTGACTTTATTGGGAGAAGATACTGACTTTTGTAACACAGGTTTCTACCTAGCTCAGAAGTTAGGGCTCCAAAAGTGGTGCAAGATATTTTTTTTTATAAACAATAAAAAAAATTGGTTGATTGAATGTGGCAAGTAAAATTCAGTAGATATCTATTTTTTGTCAGTACAAAAATAAAATAGAATAGTGTGAAATATATAAAATAGCGTTCGGCTGCGCCAACACCTGATGCTTAGTAGTAGTCGTTGATGGTGAAACGCCCTATTTTATTAAGAGCTTTTAATTTATTCTAGCCTTGTGGATGCCTAAATTATTATCGGATAGGAAGACAGCAGCAAATTGTTCCAGTCCTTCGATGGTAAATAGATAGAATCGTGGTGGTAAAAGATATAATATTTACATGTTGTAATATGCTGTAAACAAAAACTGGTTACGATCCTGAAACTGATTATAATTTTAATTTAATAACCACCCTCTGTTTACCTCCACATAATAATTATGTAAACTCAAACTTTGATTTGCCGGCTCATCATGTAAATTAAGATGAAGCTAATTACGGATTAGGTCTTTAGCTATAATTATAAATTTAAACGGGTTTCGGCATTTTAATTATTCAGTGGTTTGGTTTACCGGCTTTTAGATCTCTGAGCTGGTAATTTGGTATGCAATAGATAGGTAAACAAAATAACCACAACGCATTATGAATTTAATGGTTAGGTTATAAATTTTGGTTAATATCACCAGTGATAACTTGATAGTTTGGTTTTATTAGTTTTTAGGGTTCAATAATTCAATCATAAAAAGAGAACCCATTTAGCATTACTTTTTTTTCCGCCTACTCGTATTTATAACTAGTGTTTCATCGGTGCCTTTGGTTACTATTCCGCTTCCGTGGATAGTTATGTGATTTTGTATAGCTATTCGTCATAAACCTGGCTTTCCTATACAGCTTATACATCATTGTAATAATATTAATCGATATAATATAATAGAATTTAAATATTTTATATGTAACAGTGTCCTTACAGTGTGCATGTTTTAATGCTGTGTCATGAAATATTAATTCATGCCAGCAAACAAATAAACATGATTTTTTTCAATATTGAAAAAAATCATGTATTTTTGTTAAGTATTGAATATTTATTTAAGTAATTACTATAAATTATATAGTGAGAGCAGTGAGGGCCGAGTGGTAACGGCCCCGACTTACGACTTGTAGGTTGCAGGTTCAAACCCAGCCAGGCGCAATACTTTGTGTAATTTATTTCATCACCACTGCTCTCCAAACGGCGAAGGAAAACATCATGAGGAAACCGGCATGTCCTAGAACCAAAAATTCGAAGTCATGTGACATCCACCAACTTGCACAGGGCCCGCGAGATGGATTACGGCCCATTTCCTCTCTTAGAGAGGAGGCCTGAGTCCCAACAGTGGGAACATTTTAATTCCGACTATGCTATGCTATGCTATTTAATAGATATGCCATTAGTTTGAAACCATCAAAAATTTTTTTTTAGTGGTAAAATCATCTAATGGCAAATCCCGCTCTTGAGCGGAGCGGGAGATAGTGTCAGACTTTTACTGACTAAAAACCCACTCCTGCTCCTTCGTTGCCTTTCGTACCCGGGCCGAGTCTTCCTTTCAGAATCAGATCCTTGGCCCCAGTAGAATCTCTACAATACCTACTTAACTGCTTACTCCACAAAGTGACATCCTCAAATGTCTCATATATTAGAGCTGCATTTCATATCAGCACATTTACGTCATAAAGCGAAAGCCCGCTAAGTATCTGCATAAGTGCTGTGCTGGTATGTACTCAGTTCTTAGTCGGGACAACACAGGACTTCCATTAACCAATGGACTTTAGTATTCTTAAACTGCTCGTTGCATCGTCATCTAGGGTGCAACGTCATTCAGTTTAATAGAGAAATAAAAATTTCTCAGTTTTAAATAGATGAACTCAAAATCTGAACCAGAGAAAAAATTGAATTTTATGTGAATTGATTTAGAAATCTGGTCAGTGAGTCCCTTTCCTATTTCATAATTTTTGTATGTATATGTATAAGGTATAAATGGAATTTACATATACACTCTTTATATAAATAAAGAATTTAAAAAATAAACCCTTAATAATTCCCTGCCGGAGTCTGTGTTTCCTGATAGCTACAACCTAAGGGTCTAAAAATCAAGAGTCAATAGGTTACTTCTAGGCAAGCGTGCTCCATCGGCCACATCATCGCTTATCATCAGGTGAGATTGCGGTCAAACACGAGCCTACCCATAATAAAAAAAAATCACTATCAGCAATAATAAAGCCAAGACTCGACGAAAAAGTCACCACACCTCTCTTCTATGTGGAGGGGGGGAGGGGGCGTATAGATGCAATTCCATCACCTGCATCACAAACGTCCTACCCTACTTACGTAAATACTCACACTTCGCTGTTTCGTTTTCAACAATCCCATCAAATCACAAGTCTGAGGTACCGAGGGACCTGATTGAATTGAATCCCCCCCACAGTCGCCATATTTCTTTTTCCGGTTTTCCCCAAATTGAACTTTTACCTACAGTTAAATGTACTTTAATCTGATTGAACTTACGACTTAGATAAATCACTTGAAGTAAAGTCAAGTTAACGACGGTTTTAAAATGTCGGAAGTCGTAAAGAACAGGTATTGTGTGTGATGTATCGTGTTCTTATAAAAAATGTTACTTTTCGGTGCTTTTAATGTTGTTTTCAAAGTGTATGTTGAGATTGATGTAAAGTACTCATAACTGAATGGGGTACATTTAGATTCAAAATAAAGACGTAAACCTGCAGCGATTTAATGATTCCTATAAAAGTTTACAGTATACAGTTTGTGTTGGATTCATCAAATCAACAATGCAATTGATTATAAAAGAAAACTTTGCTGCCGCCATTAGTTTCACCCTTGTGAAAGTCAAAAATGGTTCCAAGAGAACTTACTTCCAGGACAAAAAGTATCATATGTCCTATTCCAAGCCAACGTCTATTTATATGCCAAATTTCATCAAAATCCGTTCAGTTCAGTTTTTTTTTTCTATAAAAAAAGAGACGCGTAAATCTCAAGAAAAAATAAACAATTGAAAGTCGGCTCATAAAATATCAGCTCATAAAACTCGGTGTCAATCATAACAAACTTTTCGAACTACAAATCGATAGTTTTTCTAACCCGCTGTGCTCATAAGAAATGCATGCTCTTCCGCTTTATTTATTTACATGGGGTTAGCCGATAAATCCGGGACTTGCTAGCTGGGGGACTTTTATTGAACTTAATATTTAGCCCACACCCATCGGATCAATACACAGACGTTAAGTTTCATGCAATAACGTCTATTGTCTTGGCGATTTTCAGAGGTTTTGTTTTATATTGTAGAAAAAACGCTCATGCTGTGACCGTTTCGTATCGTTATTTTATTTATATTTTTTTATTTTGTGTATAATACCCAATTATTACGTAGCAAGACCAATCATCATCATCATCATCATTTCAGCCGAAAGACGTCCACTGTTGGACATAGGCCTCCCCCAAGCGTCGCCACAATGACCGATCCTGTGCTTCTCACATCCACCGCACTCCCACGACCCTCACCAGGTCGTCAGTCCACCTTGTGGGAGGCCTTCCAACGCTGCGTCTTCCGGTGCGCGGTCGCCACTCTAGAACCTTTCGGCCCCATCGGCCATCCGTTCTACGAGCAATGTGCCCTGCCCACTGCCACAAGACCAATATCTGTGAATAAAAGAAAGATTTATATATACAATCTGCCTGCTGCAGTCTTCCCGTCCGATTATAATTTGGGTGTCTTCAAAAGCGAATAGGCTCCTCATAAACTAGTGCGCCTCACCATTAACAATTGCATCACTGCTTACCATCAGGTGGGATCACACTCAAGCAATAGTTTAAATTATTAAAAAAAAAAACTGTACTAATAATTTTATTTTCTTTTTCTTGTGTATGTATTGAATTCGTTACAAAATAAGCAATTAACAAAAAACCTCAATTATTCAATACTTTTAATCCCAAGAAATAAAAATATACACGTGATTTTAGGTTCAAACTACAATGTTATCAACTAACTGCAAAACTTAGGTAACATGCATTCTAAACGTTACCATCCAAAAGCCAATGAACATAAAATTAATTCACAAACTGCACAGCCTAGCAAAATAGCCCGGTAAAGCGTACGCCAGGGTACAGCTTAACAATAATTGTAGTTGGCTATTTACAGCATGTAATTAACGAGGCGACACACAAGAGACGCGCCCAATTTGTCATGGCCAGCCGGGGCGTAGTGCTGTCGTAGCGGTGTCGTAGCTGTGTCGTAGCTACGCCGTAGCGCTACGCTTGGGTGGCTGCTTGTTACTTATTAGAAATGGGGTTTTTGAATATTTTTAATTTATTTGGATTCGCTAAGTATTAAATCGAATAATAAACCAAAGTATCTTGTATGTTTTTTCAAAACTCTATCACTACTTTTCAAACTGATGTAATACACTGTTCACTGAAGTTCACTGAAACATATATTATATGTTTCAGTGAACTTATACTTTCATACAAAATTTTGTATATATAATTCTAACGCGTCTTTCCTTACTAAGAGTTTATTATACTTAATTTTACCATTATAGCATAGCATAGCATAGTCGACCTTATAATGTTCCCACTATTGGGACTCAGGCCTCCTCTCTAGGAGAGGGAAGGGGCCGTAATCCACCACGCGGGCCCAGTGCGGGTTGGTGGATGTCACATATCTTCGAATTTTTGGTTCTAGGACATGCCGGTTTCCTCACGATGTTTTCCTTCACCGTTTTGAAAGCAGTGGTGATGAAATAAATAACACAAAGTAATGCGCCTGGCTGGGTTTGAACCCATGACCTACAACTCCGTAAGTCGGGGCCATTACCACTCGGCCACCACTGCTCAACTTGCTCAATTTTACCATTATATTACATATTAAAACAGTATCTAGTTAAATTATTGTCTGTATTTTTTTTTGTATTTTATATTTAAATTTTCTGGCTTATAAAAACATTGTGATAACCCAGAATAAAAACACACACAGTATTGGACCTTGCGTATTTTTTGTCAAATAGTAGTAATAATTTTTTGTTTAACCTAACCTAACAAACATAAAATATATAATGTACAATATCCCAAAGCACTGTTTACCAATCTAATTCTAATATCGGTTAACGAAAGTCACAAAATCACCAAGCATCGCAACAGCGGCACGGCAGCGGCACGCCTGCGGTGCAACTGCGGTACGACTGCGATGCGGCAACGATGCGGCCGGCCGGTGCATTACACCGGAAACATTGTCCGATTGTTGCGGTCCCGCCGTAATGGGCTTAATTCTGATGCGGCTTTCGGCTTTTAGCCATTGTTTACCTGCGCACGATACACCGAAGCAAACATAAATCTGAATTTGTATAGGTAACGTTTTTGTGCGCGGCTGTACGCAACGTGGTTGTTTTTTTGGTATGTACTTCGGTTTTGAGCTTTCTGGGGAAAACGTAAATTGAAAATGTAGTGCGTTAAAAGCAACTGATAATTTACGTTACATCAAAATATTTTGGGCTATCGCCTACTAAATTATTTTCATTATTTATGTTAAACTAAAACTATAATGCCGCGTGATTGTTTTTTAAAAGTTAAGCAGCGGTTGTCTAGGTCATTCTGTAGATGGGTGACCACTTTAAAATTTTAAGATTCTTCCGTGAATCGAAAAACTTAATAAACTGTCCGTAATGATCATTACGGATAATAAGAAGCCAGGGAATCTGCCACCAGTCTTATCAAGAGGTATCTTGTAGCTCAATAATTCGGTTGTGGTGGTCAGATAGGCAGTCGCTCCATGTAAAATACTGATATTCAGCCGCAGCCGCTTAGACTGAAACGAGTAACTTTCAGTTATAGTACATAGTTGGGAAAAGGATTGGCCGATACATTCATGTTAAAAGGTCTTGTACATTTTTTTTACTGAATTCATTTATTGTAATGCTGATTCTTTGGAGGAGTTAGCAGACCTCGCAGAAAGGGTAACTGAAGGAACACTATAAGTTTTAGTCAATAACAGTGTGTGTGACACTCCTCGGGAGAAGTCAATTGATAATTTCTAACGTAAAAAAAAAGCTGCTGCTCGCGACTTTTTCCATGTCAGACTCATATAACAGCATAGAGCCCCTAATTAATTTTTAATTATCTATTTATTTCTAGTACCAAAGACTCATTTTAGTTACTTATACACATACAGACAATACATATCATAAAATTGCATACCTACAATGAAATATTAACCTTAAATTAATTTAAATTACATCGGATTATCGTTAAATTGCATTGAATTGTCATTAGATTATCATTACATTAAATTGAATCTTATTACACCGTCAGTCAGTCAGATATTAAAATAAAATATATAAAATTAAAATTCAAATATATGTATATGTATTACCATTATATAATATATATATATTGGTCCTCTAAAATCTCAAAAAAATGTTTTTGTGCGGAACCCATAAAGATTTTTTTTTAATTAAATTTACCTAAGTAAAGACCTTCTTATAACAGTACCATTACCAGTTTATCTACCGGTGAAAGACTTGTCAAAATCAGTCCAGCCGTTTTGGAGATTAGCCGAAAGAACCAGAGCAACAGACAAAAATTTTAATAATTGCTTTTTTGTTATAAATTTTATATATAAATATTACTTTGATATTACAAACGGACACTTCAATTTTATATATATATAATGTATAGATGCAGTTCAACAAAAATGGACATTGCAAAAAATAATCTATTACCACTATTACTCTACTAAGCCATAATAAATAAGTATAATTCCTAAGCAAATAAAGTGGCCACAAATATTTAAGCCAACATTCGTACAGTGAACCGTTTTACGTTTGACTGTACGCAAACCCGTATTGTTTTAGGCTTCGATGTTTGGGAAAAAGGCAAAAAAGTATTTGTGATAGCAACTGAAAAAGATCGAGTGCCTTTTTTAGTTACATAGACACATTGTTATTATTACTCGTTTGATAGTGTGTTTTTGTAAAAGCTTGTGTTTTTGATAACCCGTTATAGTAGAACTAACTGCTACCAGCGGCTTTGCCCGTGTGAAAATAAAAAAATCATTCTAAAGAAACATATTCCTGGGATAAAAAGCATTCTGTTTGCTATTCCAGGATATGATCTACCCATGTGTCAAGTTTCATCAAAATCTGTTCAGCCGTTCGAGCATGAAGAAGAAGTTACAAACATACACACTTAAAATCTTTCGTTTTTATAATATTAGTGTACCTAATATGTATCTTAATTTATTATTTTTGTGTTGTTCGATGAAGATGTAGGGATGTCCTATGATAGAGATATTAGTAACACCGAAGGGGTCTAGTAGGGCTGATGCTTGCTAGGACTACGGGTATGTTTGAATGAATAACCGAAACCCTAGAACGCAAAGAGCATTAGAAGGACACAGGTGGGTTTTAGTCAGTAAAACTCTGACACGCTCTCTCGTTCCACTCTAGAGTGGGGCACAGTCCTTTAAATATTTCCCCCTTCAAAGAAAAGGTACGTCATGCTACATATTTAGTTTAAGTTTAATCGATAAACGGTGAGGTGGTAAATCGGAATTCAATTTATTAAAAATGACAATTCCTTTGAACGGACTCATTATTGTCGTGCTAGAACGTTGTGTAAATTTCAGTCAACCGCTTACAATATCTATATGATAATAAACAAAAACTGACTGTATTTTGAGGGGAAAGTTGAAAATCTATTGAAATTCTATTTCTTTTCAAGAAATAAAGAACTACTGTTGAGTTTTAACTCATTCACATAAACATCATTTCCACCGAAAAACATCTACGGTCCTATGCATCTCGCATACATTGGATTCCCGTAACCCTCACCAGGCCATAGATTCACCTTGTGGGAGGCCTTCCAACGCTGCGTTCTCTGGTACACGGTTGCCAATCCACAACCTTTCAACCACATTGACCATCTGGTCTGCGAGCAATGTGCCCACTGGTGATTTTCCTATATATCATTTCTGATTCGCTCACGCAAGGAAACTTCAATCACAGCCCTTTTTATTACCTATTAAGTGACTTTAAGCCTTCTGAGAGCCCATTGTGAGAGTCCACGTTACAGAGTCATCACTGGCAACACACACTGGTCATAGATTTTTTTTTATAACAAGCCCTTACTGTCCCGCTGCTGGGCAAAGGCTTCCCCCAAGTCTTTTAAAACTTTCTTGTCCTGCGCTGTCTCTAACCAGTCCTCGCGGTACGCGTCCAAATCATCCCGCCACCTACTCTTTCTAGGCCGGCCTCGACGGCGCTTTTCTTCTGTAGGAACCCACTGTGTGGCGACGTTTGCCCAGCGGTAGGGACCGCTGCATGCGGATGACATGACCCGCCCAATCCCATTTGAGCCTGGCAGCCTTTTTGCGACGTCTATTATGCACGTTATGAAGCGCAGCATATTATTCCGTGATAGATCTGTTCTTTTTACGCCCAGAATGCTGCCCTTCATAGCTTTCTGACAAACCCTAAGGCGAAAATTTTGTAGTTCGGTGAGAGACCAGGTCTGAGCACCGTAGGTTAGGATGGGCAAGATACACATGTCGATGAGTTTACGCTTCAGGGAGATCGGCAGATCACCCTTCATTACATTATTCATTACGTCTTCATAGACCAGTAGCTTTTCCAGGCGTTTTGGATACGCCAATCGATCTCTTTTTCTGCCTGATTGCGAAAGATACTAACTGACCCAAGTAGATATAATCATCGATATAATGTATTTCCTTCGTATCTCCCTTTACTCTACGGTCTTATATAGTGCTATTACATTTTTTTCGTTTACAAAGTGATATTCAGTCACATTCAAAAACTCACACAAACTACTAGCGAACATAAACATCGTTTACATGTTCAACCCGAAACTGTTTCTAACACATTGACGTACAACGAATTTAGTATCAAACTTCCAATTTTATGACGTCACGTTACCGTACAACTGTTGGGCCAAAAGTTAAATTGAAACTGGTAGGCAAACCGCACTCCCATGATTTATTAGCCGCATGTGAATACGTTACACGCTGCCTGTATGTATGTAATTGAGCGTATTGTACACTGCCACCTAAGGGATTTGACGCAGGGATGTTACGGAGGCCAACAAATCGGAGTCAGAGGTGCAGAGGTTGATTCGAAAAATAAAGACAGTAAAAATACTTAAACTTGTTATCGAAAGCGATTCTTCTTCTTAGCGAAAGTCTAAGGCTAAGGGTGAAAAATAAGAATAATTAATATAATAATATTTTTTTTTATTATCTTTTTATACAGTTTTTACACGAGGAGATATTACAGTCTAACATAGATTAACGACCAATTGTAATTTCTTTTTTCAATCTAATTATTAATAACAATTTTAATAAAAGTACTAAAACTACGATTTTATGTATTAAGTAATAGTGGGTTCTGTTAGTTCTGTGCAGCTCACCGTTCGATGATTCAGAAAGGACCAGGCAGTGTCGACGTCGAGTTGTGTTGCACACGCACCTTAAAATATGTCAGCAAAAAACATAACGCTCCTTTTTGGGGCAGTCGTGTAACTAGGGCCAATGCCTGTTCTAGGACTACGAAAATGTTTGAAAGAGTTACCATGAAACGCAAATGGCAACTGAAGAAACACACCTTTCTTACTCCACCCAGAGAATGAGAACTTATTCAATTATTTCTGACCTCAACAAAGGGATCACTCCTGTTACTTTTATTTATTAGACTGTCTTCCGTTACAACTCTGTTAATAAACTTTTAAAAGCAGATACGAATGCGATGTTAGGATTTCATGCAGAAATTCTACATTTATGAAGGCGGAGGCAAAGATCTGTCACAACTTACAACCCTCATTGTACACTCTGACACTTAAGGATTTGAGGTTACAACTGTACTGCATATGTTTAGTCATAACCCTTGAAACTTTTGGTCGTAAGAGGTTATGCGCTTAAGTACGGAAGTGTGGAATCACGTTTGAGGTGTCTGTTTTGTTATTTGCAGTAACATCCCTAAGGTGCCATACATATTAGGCCGGATCATAAAAGCCTACGACTGAAGAAAAACTTTCGAATTAATATTCAAAAGAGAAATTGCCAACGCGAGTTGGCAATAATTCAGCTAATTGATAAATAAAAAGTTTCTGGAGGCAATCGCCTCCAGGAACTTTTTATTAATCATTTAATTATTTTTTTTTATTAATGGTGGTTAATTTTTTTATTTATTTTTTTATAATAATATTTCACAACTATCACACAACGCCATCTAGTCCCAAACTTAGCAGAGCTTGTGCTATGAGTAATAAATAACTGATAAACATACTAATGTATTTCTAAATACATCCATATATACATGAATTACACCCAGACATAGAACAAATGATTGTGCTCATCACAAAGACATTTGTCCTGGGTAAGAATCGAACCCACAACCTCCGGCTTTGCAGTCAGGGCTACAGTAATGAATACTAATCTCTTAGAGATACATTCATTCATAAATTTAATTGTATTAATGCGTTTAAATATTTCCTAATGGAAGTAGGTAGTTAACTGTTATGATAATATTGAACATCCCATCCATATAATTTAGTGTAAGCTTTTCTAAATACTTGTATTGCAAATGGTCGATACAAATATAAATAACTAAGTCAATTATACATTCCGCTTCATTAGCTCTGAAACAGTCGAGTTTGTTTGTGTTTGTTCTAACCAATTCACACGCTTAATTTGTGCTAAACATTACTTTGTGGTACTAGTTAAATTAAAGTTATAAGGTAAATACGATAATCAAATACTTAGTTTAGTATAGATATTTTAATTGCTGTGTTTGTATAAATTTTAATGTTAAGCAGAATCGTATAATATAAATCGGGTGTATGTAGTATATACTCATAAATAGATTTTAAACAAACACAATTTTCAGTGGATTCTGTTTATTTAAACGTGTAATAATTTGGTCGGGATTTATTAGAAAAACAAAGCATCGTTACAAAGTTTCTGGAAGACTTTGAACAACATTGGGACAGTAATAGCTGAAAAACAAATAAAAACATTTCCCCATTTTTAAGCTCAACGTACCGGAAGACGTAGCGTTGGAAGGCCTCCTACAAGGTGGACCGATGACTTGGTAACGATTGCGGGAGTCCGATGGATGCGAGACGCACAGGACCGTTCATTGTGGCGACGCTTGGGGGAGGCCTATGTCCAGCAGTGGACGTCTTTCGGCTGAAATGATGATGATGATGATGAAGCTCAACATAGCTTTTATCTAACTCATCATCTCCTTAGTCTTTCGCCGGAAAAATGACATCCTAAAAATCCACTCCTGTTCCTTCGTTGCCTTTCATGCCAGGGCTGAGTCTTCCTTTTAGAAGCTGACCCTTTTGAAAGTGCTCGGTCCGGACGGTTACCAGACGATCGGAAGGCGGGCTACCCATTGCTCGCCGTCCGTAAGCCCGCGCCTACGGTGGCCGGAAATTGGGATCGGGATCCCGTACGCTGGGGCGTGAGGGCCGCGCCCTCGCGCGTGCACTTGCGGTCTCCTCCCTTGCTAACATTACTGCTTCGCAGAAGAAGGAGACCACCTGCCATTCCTCATCGCTTCGGACCATGGCCTGCCATTTCTCAACTAGCTTGGAGTCGGCTTCCAGTCTTACCAGGTGCAGCTGAACTCAATAAAAATATATATCATCATCATCATCTTCCTGCCCTTGTTCCGTGTTACTTGGGGTCGGCGCAACATGTTTTTTTCTTCCATTCTGCCCTGTCATTCGTCATGCTATTACTAACTTCCTTTTCTTTCATATCACTCTTCACACAATCCATCCATCTTTTCTTTGGTCTCCCTCTCCCTCTCCATCCATCCACATGTAAACTCATAACTCTTTTAGTAACATGCGCTTCAAAAATGTATATGTATAGATATTAATAACATTGTCATAGTCTTTACATAGTTTAAGTAACCAGCCCACTTAAGCCTTCCAAAACTATAATTCTATATCTTTGTTTTCCATGTGTCGCAATAGTTTCTCACCAATTGAGGGTTGTCCTTGGGTGAACTTGCATAGCGCCTACAGTGATAATCGTCGGTTGGTACCACAATCCAAGAAAAATGTCTAACGGGCCTCTGCGAGTTGGCTTCAGCTCCTCGTATGGCTATCAAAAGTCCAGCACTCCAGGGTTCTGAGATATACTAATGTAGTTTCTTTGCAAATCCTTTCTTTACAATATCCTTTTAAATCCTACGCCTCCTTTTTATCTTAAATAACGCTTTCAGTTCCTTTGTGACATACATTTTAGGTCCTCGAGGTCATAGGAGAATCTAAAACTTAGTATCCATATGCATTCCACTACGTTCTTTGGTATACTTTTCACGACACAAGCAGCTCGTTGGTGGAATGCATATGCAAAGGTATTATAGCTCATACAGCCAAGTCTTTGTAACAGCACTCTTAATAAGAGTTTGACACAGACAAGCGTCAGTAGTGCACATTGCGTATCTAAACCTTGTCACTACAGAACGGACGGATGGATGCCCCTGTAACACAGGTTTACCTAGCGCAGGGGTCATTGATCATTTATCTTGTACCTCGCCAATTGTACCTTAAATTAAGTGTCATCTGTAATTGTGTACTTTTTGAAAATAAAAATTAATATTATTATTATAGTATTCTCAACACTTGATAACTTGTAACTAAAAATCATTATCGTATGATTTTTAGTTACAAACAGTCCGCTATGATGTCGCGGAACCATAATAAGCCTTATCAAAAAACTCGATTAAAAGTGTTGCTTGAAACGAGCAATAATATCGACACTGACAGTTGACGAATTGACAGATGACAACATTTGATATTTGGTAGTATTGTCATTCAGTAATAAATAAGTTATTGCTACATACCGAATGTTTTTATTGACGTAATTATAACCTCAAAATCCGAAAGTGCTTTGATTTTTTCAGAATTCTCAAAAGTGTCCGTTGTTTTAATTTAGGTTCAATCGAATATATACATTATCTACAACCCAAAGAGTAAATACACCTCCCAGTTGGATCTTAGGCGAGCTATGTATGGACGATGAGCAATGTCCTTTAAACTGTCTTGCAATCACGGTTCAGAAAGACGGACACTGGAATTTTAGTAATAGGGTTTTAACCGTTGGGTACGGAATCCTAAAAAAAAAAACAAACAAACGGCATTTAAATATTTTAGTTTCAGTTCCTTTGTGACATACATTTTAGGTCCTTGAGGTCATAAGAGAATTTAAAACTTAGTATTTGGTATACTTTTCACGACACAAGCAGCTCGTTGGTGGAATGCATATGCACCATAGAAGTTCGTCGACGTTCAAAAACATGCTCATTTACGAACACTTTAGTTTTTCTTCTCATTTTTCAATTCTAATTATTTTTTATATTTATTAGTATATTATTTGGTATTTTATTTATTCATAATATTTATATTTTTTTTTTACATCTTCACATTATTCCCTATGTAGTTGTACACTGGCAGCTCTAAATATTTTCCTTTCGTTCGGTCCATCCAAAGGTTGTCTGTAAGAAATTGCCCTGTGTAATAAGACCACCTATTGTGCACTTATTTTTATAAATATTTGTCCTGTCTTAAGTTAAGGTGTGCAATAAAGTTTATAATAAAAATAAATCTCCAATAAAATTGCCTCCTGTCTGTCATCATCTGGTTCTATAAACAAGAATAGCATTAAATACAGTACAATATCATCCAAATCTACTATCTAAATAGTAACTATATCTGCCAGTTGAAACTGAAGTGATCACGGTCAGAGGTACGCGATAAGTCCTGGGTAGATAAGGCGCAGTTAATCTGCAAGAACAAAGGATGTCCCGGGGCACTGGTGCGATTTTAGCCCTTTGCGGCTATTCTTAAAGTTTATATAACGTACGCAAATATGGGATTTGCTTTAAAAATATTTTTCTTAATTCTTTATTGTACACATTTTAACATAGTACACAGTTATTTGACAATTTATGTCATAAAAGCAAACTTAATCCAATAACAGAAAACAAGATACATAACTAACATACCAAGAACACACATTCCCATGCTAAGAATCTGCTTTCTTCTAACAATCTCCTACTGCTTTGTCCTTCTCATACTTCTGATATTGTACATTCTTCTTTTCATATACAGTCGATACTTCTGTGGAATGCGCTTCCTCTTGTAATCAGGACGGCTACCAGTCAGTATGCATTTAAGCGGAAGTTGTGGCTTTATTTTTTACACAAATAGCGGAGTAGTCTTAAAAATCCTTCCATTTTTCCTTATATAAGTAATATTCATGTAGGTTAATATCATATTAAATATTTATGTATGTTTGTTTTATATATATACATTTGTTCCCTTGTTTTCATATTAATCTTTTTTTTTTATACACTTACTATGTTTTCTCTTCACTACCCTTAATGGACTGGTAGAGAATGCTTAAGGCATTAAGTCCGCCTTTGTACCTTTGTGTTACATAAAGTTTTAATAAATAAATAAATAAATAACTATAATCTACTTTCATGTCCTTTATACAGCACTGGCAGGCCTTGCATGCACCCGTCAATCAGGCGTGGGGCAGGTAACAATGTTTATTATAACAATTTTAGTTTAAGTAATTAATTGTTTTTTATCATAATTGAAATTTTAATGTGACATTTTAATTTATTGACCATTTTAATTTATTTTATTGTTCTGATTGAAGCATTTTTAAATTTCACTGACATTTTAATTTTATTCTTTGACATTTTTAATTTATTGAACATTTTATTAGTATATTTTACTGTTTTCGATATTGTTATTTATATTTGATGATGAACTAACGTAGATTTAAGAATTACTAACATATATTGTGGACCAAATGTTGTCTCGTTAATAAATCATTATTATTATTCATGTATTTGACAATCCAACTTTCCTTTAGTTTACGTGATTTTTTCAATTAATGTACTTTTCTAAGTTTATCTAGGACATTACTGACACCCTTTGCCTCGGAAAGCACGTTATGCCGTTGGTCCTGGTTGTCATCCGTAGATTTTTTGTTGAGATCTTTGACAATCACAGTTACAGTTACAGTTAGTCAGACGCCAGAAAGTCTGAGCATCAGTCTATCCAAGGAGTAAGGAGTAGCAACCAAGTCTAATAGGCAGTTACTTCATGCAAAATACAGGTATTCACCCGCATCCAGTTAGACTAGAAGTCGACCCCAAGCTAGGCGGGAAAACTCTAGGGAGGTTTTATTTCTTTTAGTTCAGGTAAAGAAAATATATGTATAGAATAATCATGTTTTGTGTCAAACACAGACACAATTTCTTTTTTTCTTAATATGAAAAGCATAATGTATATATAGTAAGAATATCTAGTAGTAATTTTTTTTTTTATAAATAGGCTCGCGTTTGACCACTATCTCACCTGAAGGTAAGTGATGATGTGGTTGACAATGGGGTACGCTTGCCTAGAAGTAAACTTTTTACTCTTGACTTAAAACCGACTACAGCAGGGAATTCCACTCCTTAGCTGTACACACAATAAATGAGTTCCCATACAACCACCATTAAGCTCCGTGCGTAGGCAGCGCATACTTGACGAACACAACCACTCGCTAACTTATCGCACAGTTTAATAATAGCACCCTAACCAAATCCTAGCCACGGTCCTGTCGACATCTGTGGCTGAAACGTTATTATCTCACTCTCAAAGGGCCTCACTTCCGACTGGCTGGTCTTAACAAATGTTTCTTTTTACACACCCTTTGATCAGCTCAGTCTTGAGACAGATAGGTACTGCGTATGACTGATACACAGGTGAATAAGGGTTACATTAAGGTAGTTGAAAGGTAAAATTAGAGCAACGCAACCGGGTAAAATAGCTTACTGTAGTTGTTTAATTTTGAAGCCTTGAGGCTCTTTTAACCAACAAGGTTATCGTATAAACTGAGGTCTCGAGGCGGCATAGTAAATATGGAAAGCAAAGGGCAACTGCAGGAACACATGCGGGTTTTAGTCAGTAAACGTCTCACGCTCTATTTCGCTCCACCTAGAGCCGAAAGGGTTATTTGATAAACCTCAATAAATAAACAGTGACATATGTATATGTTTAGTACATAATGGCAATAAAAAAAAAATCCCACGGTATCTTCACTGCCATTAAATATTCCAGAAGAACCATCCGTTTTTTATAAAAAAAAAATAGCTTAAATCTAGAATCAGTGATAGAGTTAAATGGGATCAGCTTGATCAGCTTGAGCTACACGAATACTGACAAATTAATGCTTGCACTGACTGGACAGGTCCGCTCAGAACTGTGTGGTTCTTTCTTCAAAAGATCATCTCAGACTCCAACCTGCATGGTTCTCGTATGATTTGACCATTACATGTTTGCTGTATGGACTTTAATGACCCCTGAGTTTGTTTCGGTGTTTCTTCTCAGGGTAGTCAGCTAGGAAACAGGGGCTTCATCTAATTTAAATTGACATAAAAAAAATTAGGTGTAAAAGTGTTTTTAATAAACCTATTTGCAAAATAAATATCATTTATTAGCAACAAGCAGTATTTCTTTTACGGAAATATAAACAAACAAATTTAATTCGGTATAATATAAATTTTGACTTTACCCACCGGAACAAAGATAACTCCCCGTTGATTTTATATCATTGTAGTTTTTTTGTTCTATCCAAGGAGTATCGTTTTGCCCAATAACTGGGTTGTGAAGGTAGTCTCCACGTAAAACAAGGGTGAACACCCGAAATGCCGTATCCGGTTAGATTGAAAACAGACCCCAAAATAGGAAAAGGCTAGAGGGATTATGATTGTAATGTTTACTAAAATAATTTACATAGATTGACTGTGACGACCAAATTTATACCATCTCGTCAGATCTTCTCTCACCTAAGGAGATTGAAGAGCTAAACGAGATGAAGTATCTAGTCGCAATTACACGACCCTGGCGAATTGGACACGAAAACACTCGTCGCACCAATCTGACGCAAGCGGTTGAAGGTTTGATAACTGTAAACCAATGTTCAAAGCTTGGGTATAGGCATAGGGTAGCCAGCTTTTTGGTGTTTTACAGGTTGCATTTTGGGGATTGTGCTCGGGAATTGCATGATTTGATTCCGCCATCTCTTTCTACCATCGTAAAACCCGACGAGTATCCACCCTTACGTTGTTGAAACATACGGTCCGAAATAACCGTTTCGCTTCGTCGTTTAAACGTATATCGAAGAGCTGGAACAGTTTGCCTGCTGGGGTTATTTTGGGTGTCATCAAGGCAAGAATGAATAGGCTCTTAATAAACTAGTGCGCCTCACCATCAACGCTTGCATCACTGCTTACCGTCTAGTGTGTTTGCAGTCAAGCACTGGTTTATATCAAATTAAAAAAAAAACAATATCAAAATTGACCAACCGAATTAATTTTACATTTCACATGCAAAACAAAGCCATTCTTGAAATCTATACTATATATAAAAATGAATAGCTGTTCGTTAGTCTCGCTAAAACTCGAAAACGGCTGGACCGATTTGGCTAATTTTGGCCTTGAAATATTCGAGATAGTCCAGGGAAGGTTTAAACGGTGAGAAAAAATGGAAAAAGAAATCTAAAATAAATTCCGAATACAACGCGATCTCTAAATAAAATATCATTATAAAATGTTGTTGTAATGCCAGTAGATGGCGTTATCCTTACTATTAGGCGGTACGAAGTTCGCTGGGTCAGCTAGTTTGAAATAAAGAAAAGCACATCCTTTCACCAGACAAAAACAACATTTAAAATAATATAAAACCAAGAAACGCAAACCCGATTGATATTGTTATGTCTACAAAGTTTTTCAAATAAAAATATCAAGACTGCAAACGAAAGAATAACTTGTACAGCAGTCATTATAAGTTACTATTAGCATTTTAGCTTTCATCTCGATGGCTTGACTTTAATACTCTCCGTGAAGACTTAGGGAACTCTTGGGGTCTTTGTTTTAGACTGTTGAGGCAGAATGACGTTGAAAGTTGTCTAAAACTATCCTTTAGATACTTACAGACTATTAACTCTAGGAGAAAATATCGTTCGGAGAAGCAATTGGATGGAACTTGTTATTTTTTCACCCTTTTTTATGTTCAGTGCGGCAGTTCAGGGAGGCCTATGTCCAACTGTGGACGTCTATCGGCTGAAATGATGATGAATGATTGTTATTTTTGTTATTCTTTTTTTAAATGTTCTGGTGTACCAGTCCTATAGTTTGCAGTTTAATTAAAGAATCAACGACCAGGGTTAAGAATTATTTCTAGGTGTTATTTACTGAAGTTTTATCAGAGATAAAATGAATGATGACTGAATTTGAAGTAAAATTTCATCACAAAAGGTCTTGTTTAAAATTTGATTTATTTATTTATACTTTATTGCACACCAAGATTACAAATTTACAAAAGGCAATAAAAACATAAAATTGGCGGCCTTATCGCACTAGGCTATTTCTTTCAGGCAACCTGGAATGGACAAAGATTGTCTGGACACAAAACAAAAATTTGATAGGTACTTCATATTAAAATAGATATGTATATACATACGTACAACAAATGTTATTAATTTATTGAGTGTTGATTTTCGCAAGTTCAAATTTGTGTAATAGTAAAGTAATACATTATTAATCTGTCACTTAGCTAATTCAAAATATATCAACAGTCACCGAAATAAAAAAAATACAATAAAATATCTTAGATCTAAATCAAAGTCACTTTTGCATTTTAATATCCTTGACGACATCAAAAATACAATACAAATAAAATAATGGATTTATCTATAGAAATCCATTACTTTATTTCCCCCAATGGGCACAATACATCTTAGCGATGAAGGCGTCAAACAAAATTGAAAAGGGATCTAATGGATCAGTTTTTTTCAAAGAAAGATTAGAAAAACTTTTTTCGGGATCAAAATAGGGAAATTCATAATTAATTTGGCACCCCCAACTTTTGAATGAAGACGCCAACAATAGAGTGCATTTTGTAAAGTTTCGAAATGGACTGAAATTGAGGAAATGGGCCAATTGTTGAGGATAAACCTGAATATCCTTTGTCAGAAAGTCTTGAATGCTCTTTCAAAATAATTTTTGTTTATAATTAGGTAGGTAAGAATTACGCTTTTACTTTTTAGGGTTCCGTACCTCCAAAGAAAAAAAACGGAAACCTTATAGTATCACTTTGTTGTCCGTCTGTCTATCTGTCTGTAAAGACCCTTTATCTCGGGATCGCGTGGAGGTATCGAGTTGAAATTAAAATCGTAAACTCTAGTCTACGGTCCCTTGAAGCTATGAAAAAATCAAACTTAAGTTAACGAAAAAAAAAGATACGGTCGTTTATGTCGCAAAAAAACGAGTGTCGTAATTCCTAGAGAATCAAAATTCATAGGGTACTTCCCGTTGACCTAGAACTCTGAATTTTGGTATGAAGCAAGGTGTCATAGCACAGAAATAGGAAATAATCTAAAAACTATGAATTTGTAGTTACGTCACAAAAAAAAAAACAATTTGTGGGATTCGGAAAAATCTTCGGAACTCAATCCGGGAATGGAACTGTTTTCATAGGTAAGTTTGTACGTAACCCTCAGTGCGAGACTCTGACTCACACGTGCCTGGTTTTTTTTTAACAAAATTTGCCATTTTTTTATTTTATTAGTTGAATAAAGTCAAGGGGCGTAAGTAACTTTGGCGTGACGACTTTAGCCGTGTTAAAAGCAAATTGACCATGAAAGATAACATATGTCCAAAAGAATAGAAGGTGATACGATACATATACGATACCTTTAGACAAAAAAAAAAGAAAAATCAAAAAGATCACCTTTCATAAATACAAAAGACAGAATCTGAGTAGAATAGAGATAAAAAATTCCAACTTAGACAAAGTTTGTTCCTTTGAGACAATCATGAATTACGGTCACGTCCCAACAAGGCTTAGCTAAATTAATCTGAAAAATCCGTTTAGGCGGATTACACACTATTCGATATTGTTGCTATTTGCAACATGGTGTTAGTATGAGAATATCTATCACACTTCACATCACACTAAAATTATAAAAGCGAAAGTTGGTGAGTGTGTGTGTGTGTGTGTATGTTTGTTAATTCTTCACACTCGAACGGCTGAATGGATTTAGATGATATTTGGCACACGGATAGACCATGTCATAATACATATGGTATTAGGGTAAGCTTCCCTTGGGACGACGTCCTACTTTTCGCTGGCAGCAGCTAGTTTGTAAAATATAAAATGGTTTCAAAAACTGTCCATAGTTTCTTGCACGATTTTCGGGCTTAATGTAGTTATCATCAGATGCACTGTTGTTTAGCATAACTATGAGTACAAAAGTAAAAATAAACTTTTCACATTTTATAGAAACGTCAACTTCCGAAATTAAAGTTATTTTGCATTTTTTTGAACAAACGGCGCAAATACTGTAACCTTACTGGTAATTGACTGGCCTGTTGGTCTACTGGTTAGTGGCCCTGACTGCTATGCCGGCGGTCGTAGGTTCGATTCCCACCCAGGACAAATGTTTGTGTGATGAGCATGATCATTTGTTCTGTTACTGGGTGTGATTTCCCTATAATGTGTATGTATTTAGAAATATAAAAGTATATAAATATATAACACAAGCTCTGCTTAGCTTGGAGCTAGACGGCTAGTGTAATAGTTGTGAAAAAAAAAATAGTTTTGAGCAGTTTGGGATCGCAACGCTTGGGTCATAGGGTAAATTTCACGCTGACTGATCACTTTGCGTGACCAGACGGCTGACTCGTTCAGCGCCAAAAAAATTGGCATTGCCATTCAACGCGACAATGCTGCCAGTCTTCTGGGCACATTTCCGGATGACAGCGATGTGGAGAAGTACTTCGACGCCAGAGTGTACTTTGTGTTTTTGTATTATATTTATGTACATAGTTAGGTTTAGTAGTTTATTTAATATTTAAGTTTTATATGTACATAAGTAGATATAATATTTTTCGTACTTTTATGAAACAAAAATTTATAAATATTTCGGAAGTCGGAGTTAAATATAAAGAAGCAAAACGAGAAACGCCGTTTGAAATTTTGATTTTTATTTGAAGGTCGGTTGTAATTTTGTTTAAACTTTTTTCTTAGAAACATGTCTTTAGAAGTATGCTGGACAAGATGTAAAGTTCAACTTACCTCAGTTGAAAAAGGAGATTCCTCCGAGCAAACGCGTGTTACTGGGCCGGACCACTGTCCGATATTTTTTTTTTTTAATTGTTATAAACTAGTGCTTGACTGCGATCCTATCTCATGGTAAGTAGTGATGCAATCGTTGATGGTGAAGCACACTAGTTTATTAAGAGCCTATTCACTCTAGCCTTGAAGACACCTAAATTATAATCCGACGGAAAGATCGCAGCAGGCAAGTTGTTCCATAATTGATTTCATGCTGGTGTATATATTCTAATTGCCTAAAATACTCTAATATCGCGACAGGATTTTATAAGTTTAGTTCCTATCTAACGTCATAAATGTCACTATATGTCTTACAATAACATCATATTCCCACTACCAGTGTGCGTACCGCCTTACATCCACACGCTTTCGCCTCCAGCTAATCTGTTATTCAAACGTTGAATATTTGTTTTCCTTACGCCATCCAACTTACTAATTAATTCTCTTTTATTCATATTTAAGCTACTCATCAACATCTTGACTTAATTTAGAATAACAGCTCTAGATTAAGTATGACGTTAATACCAAGTAATGGCGGCTTCAAATTTTTTTGAAAAGGAATGACGTATAATTTTACTTTGTTATTGTTATGAGGTGTTTCAAGTTTTATTAAGGTATACCATTAAGGTTTTATGTAAGGTTTTTATGTGTTTTCTTTGTGATTTCAACCTTTGAAAGAACTTTTAAAGTTCCATCCTAAGTAATTTATTTTTGATGAGATAGAGTCACACTTTAGTAGGTAAATAAAATTAATCGATTAGTTACTTCGTTTTTAACTGCTACTTCGTTTTTACTCTGGAGACTTTATGTGCACGTCTTTTTACATTGTTCTCACATATGTGTAATACCAACATTAACAATTTTTTTTATTAATTTGACTAGATAAACATACTTTTGAAGGATATTGCAAATTTTGAACAGAATTTGAATTTGATTAAAAAGAAATTGTATATTTTTTTAACTTAATTTTGGCTGGAAAGACCTCATGGCGTCCTCACCTTCCACATGACGCAGTTTCTCACCGAACATGTCATTTCGGAAAGTTCCTTCACCGGATTCGTGCGGAAGAATCGCCCGTGTGTTACCATGGACACGGTGGAGCACACGGTGGAGATGTGCCCCACTTGGGCAGATCTTCCGCGCCGGGCCTTGGTACAGGCCATGGTCCGAAGCGAAGAGGAGTGGCAGGTGGTCGCCTTCTTCAGCGAAGCAGTAAGGCGGTCGCACGCGCGAGGCAACGGCCCTCACGCCCCAGCCACTGGGATCCCAATCCCGATTTCCGGCCTCCGTAGACGCAGGTTTGTGACGGCCAGTAATAGGTAACTCGCCGTCCGATCGTCCGGTAACCCTCTGGACCGAGTCCAAGTCGTCGACAGCGCGTAGTGTTCCACGCGCGCCTCAAAGAGATGTCAGCAAACCGTAGGGGCCCAGAATGGTTCGCTTCTGAAAGGAAAACCCGACTCTGAAATACAGGGCAGCGAAGGAACTAGGAGTGAGTTTTGTTCAATAAAAGTCTCACATGCACTCCCGCTCCATCCAAGGATGTCATTAGATGATTTCCCGCCTAAAAAAAAAGTTAATTTTAGATGAACTATATAACAGAAATGCTGTAATTATAAATTAGTTAAATATCGTGCCTAGTGTTTAACAGCATCACGTCATATTACAGGAACCTACACCCTGAAACCATCAAGGTGTTCACTAAAACAGCAGTTTGGTAAGAAACAAAAGAAAACTAGCTATAAAGACATTACTACGCAACAAAGCCAACAGTTATGTGCTCCCATTCCGTTAATAACAACAGTCAGACCGACACGTATGTTGTAACGAACATCTCATTACCAGTATTTCGTTCTCATTACCAGCCTTACAGCGAACTGTGACAAGAGTAGATAGACGACAGAGGCCGAACTTCCCGGTGACGGGTACCGTGAGTAAAGAAATTTTGACAACCTATCTATTAAGCATATCGCTGCAATATACTGAAACATTTAGTTCCGGAACATCAGTTTTTTTTGTTAATAAATTAAAAGTAAAACTTCAATTGTTATATAAAACCATGTCAGTCTAGCAATGCTACAATTCATTCATTTTCAATGAAGCGGCAACTTGTGACAGATTATCGTTTGATTTTTTCTACCAACCAGTTTAAGGGAAAATCTTGATTTTATTTACAATATGTAATTCTTCATACACTAGATAGAAGTTTATATTATTTAATCTAATAGTACAAGGGATCGTTAATTTGGCAGCTCGACACTACAAATAAATCACTTGGTCAACATTCCTTTTTTTGTTTTAGCCATTACTGCCCCACGGGCAAAGGCCTCCTCAAGTCATTCCAAATATTCGCTTTCTGCTTTCTGGCGCTTTTCCTTTTCAGGAATCTACTATGTGGTGACACTTGCCCAGTGGCTATTGTGCATGCGGCTGATATGACGCAATTCCATTCATTTATCTACACTAATATTATAAAGAGGTAAAGTTTGTTTTTCTTTTTGTTTTTATAGGCTATATTTTATGAATGGCGAAGCCGCGGGCAAAAGCTATTTATATATATTTATTGGAACTAAGATTCGGAACAGTTAGTGACTATATCCTTACGACTATGTTAGTAACCCAAAGCCACATACTTAACAAACTAAGTATGCGAATTCCTGCTACGAGCTGAGCACCGGAATAAGAAGCTTGCAGTATGATACCGAGTGTATTAACCCGCTGAATAGGTACAGAATTCAGTTACACGGCCAAAGTCGGTTGCCATTATACATTTGACTATTTACGGATATGCGAGTATCTATATATGGCATCAGCGAAAAAAAAAACCACCTAGGGTGCCAATACAGGAAAAATATATAATATACGTATATATTCGTAGCCAGTGTCCTACATAGAACACATATACGGATATATCCGCAGTCGGCATTAAATGACTTATTATGTCTCAGCACGATTGTATAAACTTCAGTCTCTGTTGTCTCTCTACTCCTGTACCTCCATTCCGTCCGAAATGGGGGTTAATTTCATTAGCACGGGCGCAACGAATCGTGTGATAACTTTAGTGATGTTATTTGGGGGGCGCCCTTGGGATTGGTTGCCGATGTGACGTACGTTTTGTTCGGTAGCGTTTAAATTTTGTGAATGTATAGTGGAGCTGTTTAAATGAGTTTTGGATATTTTGAATGCGGAAACTAAACAAATTAGTTTGAATATGAAATATTTATGTTAGTTGGCATTGATATTTGAAACTGAAATACCAATATGTTATGGCGCTTTTATTCTAAATTACCGTATACAGCATTGACTATACGCACCTTTATTAACTATAAGTAAAGCTTGGTACTGGTGAGGGTTGCATAAATCCGATGGATACGAATATTTGGTAGCTGCGAGACGCACAGCCCCCCTAGCCAAGTTACGATCATTTCGTTAGCGTCGAACGCCTCGAGTAGGCCACGCATCCGATTCCTTTGTTCTGACGTCATCTCAACGCTCAGTCACGTGGTCAGAACAAAGGGATCGGAGGCGTACTCAAGGCGTTCGACGCAAACAAAACGATCATAACTTGGCTAGGGGGGCAGGACTGGTCGTTGTGGACGACTATGTTTTGCAGTGGACGTCTTTCGGCTGAAATGATGATTATAAGATTTATTTAACTATTCAATATAATTAAAAACAATCTAAAAAAAAACATGTTTTGTTGTGCGTTTATGTTAGTTATCCTCATGTGTACAATTTCACAATGTATAAGTACAATACGGTTTGCTGTAAGAAAACTCTATTGTGGGTTAAACTCACCATGTACATCAGCTGCCCTATTTTTGTTTTTTGTAAATGTTGGGTACAATAAAAAATATTAGAATGATTGATTTTAATAGTAAAAAGTGGCAACATAACAAAAAAAAACCTTGAAAAATCTAAAAACACTGACTGCAATCTTCTTTGTTCAAAAAGACATAAAGAGCGATATTATTTTCCCAGTAAAACATTTTCATCAGGATCTCGTCAACATTACTTCAACAAACCGCCAGGATCTCGACCCCGATTTCAAGCCACCGTAGGCATGAGCTTGCAGACGGCGAGCAATGAATAGCTCGACCGTCTTGTAACCGTCTAGTCCGAGCCCAAGTCGTGGACGGCGCGTAGTGTACCTCGCGCGCCTCAAGGCCGGAACCTACTGGGACCATGGGATTGCGTCTGAAAGGAAAACCAGGGGCAACCCTGGAACGCAAGGCAAAGAAGGAACACAGGAGTGAGTTTTAGGGAGTAAAAGTCTGTCACGCCGTAAGAAGTCATTGGATGATTTGCCAACTAAAAAAAAACCCTCAACAAAAAATCCTTTCTCGTCTCTATACGCAAAACCTGATGTTATACACACTGATTGAGCAATCAATAGCATCGTTCGCATCATTACCATAACTGATTGGCTACTAGTGCTGTCCAGAAAATTCGTGTGGCAATTACGAAAACGCAGTCCTGTACCGTATAATTATCGTACTGGGACCAAAACTTTAATATATAAAACGGACGGGTGGACAAACTAAAACATCTATGTGTATTCGTACTTGTGTACTGTAAGTTTGTTTGTCGGAGTTTTAGCTGAAGACAAAAACAAATCTTTTTATTTCAGACATATTTGGTCCATAATATTAGGGGTTGAAATACGAAATAGCCGTTTTTAAAAACAGGTTGCTTTGAAGTGATGAGACACATTGTTTCCACGGTAGAACTCATATTACAAAATTATGCGATATTTTATACAAAAATTGTTACAAATACCGCGATATTTCAGAAAATACAAAACACAAAAAATCCAATAAATACCTAATTTCGGAAAAAGAATGACCGTACCTTTAATATAAAGTTTATTTGAACTTATAATTCAAAATCAATCCAAAGATATAACCCTTATTATTGTTATTAAATTCGTATAAACTCAAACCATAAAGGCCTCGGTCTTTTTTAATCGTAGAGATTAATAGGGACAAGAAAAATATTCTTATGTTGAGTACATGTAACAATTTATATAAAAAATACAAGTTTCCATTGTCTTTTCTATTTACCAATATTGTGGAATTAATGGAGTTTCTTGCCGGTTCTTCTCCATAGGAAACGAACAATTTGGAACCGTGCACTACCTTCTGACGTTTGATAAGTGCCCATGTAGGCCGATGTGAAATAAAAAACTTTTGACTATGAAAATAACTTGTATTTTTTATTATTTTCTTACGAAAGATCTCAGACCAGCCCCCCTAGCTAAGTTACAACCGTTTCGTTTCGATTCTCTTTTCGTTGATCGCCTCGAGTCGGTCACGCCTCCAATTCCTTAGTTCTGATCACGTGACTGAGCGTTGAGATGACGTCAGAACAAAGGAATCGGAAGAGTGACCGACTCGAGGGGATCAACGAAAAGAGAATCGAAACGAAACGGTTATAACTTGGCTGGGGGGGCTGATTTATTCATGAAAGCAGCAGTGCTACCATAAATTCTTAATGCGATCCATTTTACGACCTAAACTGAACTGTTTAAGGGATTTACCCTATATAGGGTGTATAGCTCCAATCCTCTTTCTCGCTCGCATGACTGACATTTTAACATGTCTTAGTAAGTCTCTTGAGCTGAATGGCTATGGCAGTTGGCGATGCTAGTATCACACTAATATTATAAAGACGAAATATTCTTTGCTTCTGTGTGTGTATGTTTGATACTCCTTTACTCTCAAACGGCAGAAAAGATTTGGATAAAATTTAGCAAACAGATAGACCATGTCCTTGAAAATCCCATACCCTAGGACCTATCTCGAGATTATGTTTATTTAGGATAATTTTCTAGTTTCGTACAGGCGAAGCCGCTAGCAGTAAATAGTTTAACATAAAACTAGGCATGTGCTAGCCACAGCAGCTCCAACAGATTTCGACACACCTCACTAATTGGCGAGCTCAGTCGTGACCGCTCGATTGACTATTTGCAATTGCTTTTTCCAGAATATTTGAAATTGTATTGATTTTGTGAGTTGTTTGTGTGAAATGAATTAAGCGTGGGTTGAAATAAAGTATATGTAGCTGTGGATTGTTTCTTAGTAATTACTACAATTTTATGAAGGCATTTGCTTTTTCATAATATTCATAATTTTATTAATGGGATGGTCGATGGGGCCAAGATATTCTTGAATGGTATGCGTGACGGAAAGTGAAGTGTGCAAAGCCTCCAACAATTATACATCGATAACCTTGTGTGCACCTGGATTTTTAAAACTCTTACAAAACGCGAAAAGATTTATAGGGAATTTAGTAAAAAAAAACAGTAAAACTTAATAAGCAATAATAACGCACATATTTCTTAAAGGTAAATTAAAACTGTTATGATTAAACAACGTGGGCCCTCAATCTAGGCGCTTGCATAAAGAGGTATAGTCTAAATCTCGGAAAACATTAGGTCAAATTATTATTTAGGAACTTAGTTAAAAATTTCTGAAATATTTAATTAAAAAAACCCAAATCTGTAAAATTTGTCAATTATTACAGATTTGTGGCGGTTTATCTCGGGCCCTCAATTCATTTTTTTTATTTTTTATTATCTTCTTAGTTTTACGAACAATTTATTTATGACTTGAATCTACATCTACAATTAATTGATAAAAAACACTTAACTAATTAAAACTATATATACACTAAAGACAAACTACTAGCTAAAATATGGCGTCATAAAATTCCTCCGCATCGCTGTCGACTGGAAATGTGCCCAAAAGGCTGGCGGCATTGCCACGTTGTATGGCAATGCTTAATCTCTGACCGAGGTAATAGCCAGCCCTTGGGTCACGCGAAGTGTCAACTAAGCGTCTGGATAGTTCTTTGAAAAGCTTATGAGCACTCGGACCCCACGACCCAAGAGTTTCAACCCCAAACGGCTCAAAAATATAACTTCCGACGAGGTTGTTATATTTCCGCCGCTTGAGGTTCTCCGCAGCCGCAGCAGCAGCACCAGCACAGCACGAAGAGCTAGGAAGATGGGATGGCGCAAGAGTGTCGACACAGGTAGCGTCCCACACTAAAGGCCTACCCATCTTCCACGGAAATAAAGACATACCGTCCGGTCTCTTACCATCGTCGCGTGCCAGGCCATTAGGTTCCAAAACAGCCGGAACGCCGACGGTGACAAGGGCTCGTCGGATGATGTCGTTAATATTCGCGTGACGTGCTATCCGTCCCGCGCTTCGACTGCATGACAGGCCGTGGTGGCCAAGGCTGTTGACAACTTCGCCACAGTGGCAGCGATGAGGAGAACAGCAAGGAGCGCCTAGGCGTAGGGCAACAGCTAGGCGGAAAGTAGTATCGTCGAATAAGGTGCCAATATTCGACGACGGCAGTGCGTGAAGCCAAAGACCTGATTCCCAATTTCCCACAGCTAGGAGGCGCGCACGCTCCGCAGTAGTAGCAGATGTTAGGATTAGGTTTTTCTGGACTACTTTGCAGAGCGGCTCATCCCACCGTCTCTGGGAGGTAAGGTTGTCAGGCGGATTTGTATTCGGGCAAGCGATTCTCCAGGCATCCATAGCCTCGGTGAAGCACGGCACTTCAAAAGGAATCAGTGTGGAAGTTAGAATGTTCCTGATTAATTTATCAGTGCTGTGAACCGAAGATATGAATGCGGCTAAACTAATACTGGTAATTTTGCGGACGCCAAGGCCTCCCATACGGATGGGAAGAGTAACTTGATCCCAAGCTCGATCGTCCAAGGTCATATTTAAAATTAAAGTAAGTGTATGTCGGATAATTTGGTCCATTTTTTCCAAAAGGTGAAGGTGCTTCCATAAGTGGGAAGCCCGAAGGAAATATATTAATTTAGGACCGAAACAACAATAACGAATTAGGGTAATGGCCGAATGCATATTAATTTGGAGTAGTCTTTCCGAAACGTCATTGAAATTTTGTATTTTTTCCTCCACAAAACTGGGAAAGGAATCCTCAAAGATTGGGGACCCAAGGAGACGAAGAGAACTTTTATCGATAATTTTGATTGCAGGGGCTATTGCATTGAATTTTGGAAGAGTCAGATGTCTGTCAGTACTGTCAGAGAGGAATAATTCACATTTAGAGAAGTTGAGATCTAATCCTATAGAAAAGAGTTGGTTTTTTAAAAATTGTAAATCATTTAAAACGGTGTCTACATCGCCTCCCAAGGTTCCATCATCGAGGTACCACACGTTGAATTTGGAATTTAGTTTTCGAATGATTGGGTGTATAGCTAAGCTAAAGATCACTGGCCCGAGTGGGTCACCTTGTTGACAGCCAACAGCGGATTCTAAAAGGTTGTCCCGAAAGAGTAATTTAGAAGGTTGTCTATAACATTGCCAAAGAAAACTATACTCAATTCATTAGAGTATTTAAAAAAAAAAACTGAATTTATCTGATGAAATACATGCATCCGTCTTTAATATATTTCAGTTAGATACCTCTACTATTACTATAATTCAAATATAGCTGTAAATGGTTCTTATTGACGTTTTGATTCTTAATTCTTCGGGAAATAAATCTCTACGCAGTTGAGACGTCTTTCGAGGACTATTCTACGGCAAGTTAATCTATAGGCCAAAATTCAACAAATCTCACTTAAATTTTTCAGAATCAATACTAAAACCGTACTATAATCAACTAACATCATTATTTCATTCCGATTTCCAATCAGAATGCAAATTCGGGGCAACCTTTAGCAAAAATTTTCATTACACTTTTTATTTCGTACTCAAATAGAATTTCAAGTAGGTACTAACACGAAATAATAAAAGTTTGCAAATTATATCAAAGCTGCTTCCTGGCTGTTAAAGTTAAAATATTACCGTTCGGATCACGTTTTTGGCCCTTAATTAAGAAGTTAATGAGAACCTGACCTTAACTGTGATCGATTATACACTATATCACTCGGTACTAACGAGACTTCGGTCGGGATGTTTGTTTGCCCATTAAATTGCAATTAGATATTAGTGTTCTCTTACTACTTATACTATGTATATTTTTACAAGCTTAAAGTTATTAATTATTTTGTTTTTATACTCAATCTGCCCCAGCTTTGAACGGGTACAAGATATACACCAAAATTTTTCTCGTTTATTGCTCTTTCTATTAATGAAACCCGCATCAAAATCGTGGTTTAGGAGGAATTAGCAGATAAAGACACTAACTTTGTTTTATGTGAGAATAATTCATAATATTTCACCCGTAGATCGTAGCGCTTTGCGAGCTACGCCGTAGACGTGTAGCGCTCTGTGTGCGATGTAGTCTTGCGCGTAGCACAGTGACGAAGCTACCATATTTGCATCTGAGATCTACCTATTAATAAATAGGGTGTTAATAATTCATAGTCATAGTTGTCTATTGGTAAGAGATTTATACAAGACATAAGTATAAAGCTAAATATAAAGACAAAGTAGTTTACTTCTAGGCAAGCGTGTTCCATTATCGATCACATCACTTTTCATCAGGTGAAATAGTGTTGTCAAGTATGAGTCTTTAAATAGTAAAAAAAAGTTTAAAATACTAATAAATAATAAAATAATAAAAATAAAAGATGTCAAACCCGTAAAAGTATTACAACATAAAAATGATTAATTCTATAAATGAATACCAGTTTCAAACGCTGTTAGATTTTCATCACTCGGTTTGGTTCAAGAGTCACCCAGTATTTTACTTCACGACTAGCTTCTGCCAGCGGCTTCGCCCGCGTAAAAGTAGGTTTTTTCATACAAACTTTAGACCCTCGTTTCATCCTCTTAGGGGCTGAATTTTGAAAAATCCCTTCTTAGTGCTCGTCTACGTCATAAAAAGAAACCCTGTGCAAAATTTCACTGTCCTAGTCCCAGTAGTTTTGGCAATGCGTTGATATGTCAGTCAGTCAGTTTCTCCTTTTATATATATGTATAAAACACCTTCTGCTTCAATATCATATTCAGGTATAATCCAAAGAAATCCGTTTGGAAATACATTGTCACTAGGTGAAACCAAAACACGTTGTTAATGAACATTTTTCCCTAAGAGCGGTTAACTCGTTAGTGTCGGGTTCAAATTAAATTAGTTTCATCAATCTCTTAACCGGTCACTAGTTTCAGTAAAAATTAGGTTAAACTTGAAGAAGCTGTGGGTTAAAAAATCTTTGAATAACAAATAGTTTTAAATAACTTTGCTGTATATAGAAAGTGACCGCAATTTTGTTTTTCGGAGCTTTTTTTTAATTCTAGGTAGAAAGAGGTGAGACGCACAGGACCGTTCATTGTGGCGACACTTGGGGGAGGCCTATGTCCAGCAGTGGACGTCTTTCGGTTGAAATGATGATGATTATGATGATGAAGGTAGAAAATTATCCAATGACTTCTCCCACTCTAAGGTGGAGCGCAAGGGCGTGTCAGACTTTTAATGGCTAAAACAACACCTATGTTCCTTCTTGGCCTTGTGTTCCAGGACCCTGGGTTTCTTTTTCGGAAGTCAACCCATAGCCCAGGCTTCGACCCTGCTGGGCCCCTACGATTTTGCTGACAACTTTTTGAGGCGCGCGTAAAATACTACGCGCCGTCGGCGACTAGGGCTCGGTCCAGACGGTTACTAATTACCGGTTTCGGCCGGACCAATTGGTTGTTTCAGGCTGACACTGCTTTTTTTTTTCATTGAGAAACCACCAAATAACGCTCTGGGTGGAGCGAGAGAAAGTGTCTAACTTTTACTAACTGAAACGTACCCGTGTTCCTTCAGTTGCCATTTACGTTAAACGGCCGCGGCGACTTTTTCGAACAATCCCGCAACTCGCTCATCATCACTCATCACCATCATAATTTCAGCCGAAAAAGTCCACTGTTAGACATAGGTCTCCCCCAAGTGTCGCCACAAATAACGGTTATCTGCGGACGCAGCAGATCCATCGAATTCCCGCAACCCTCACCAGGTCATCAAACCACCTTTTAGAAAACCTTCCAACGCTGTGCGTCTTCTGGTAAGCGCCCGCCACGCCAATGCTTTCACTTGGACGCTCATAACAATACATTTTCATCCTATGATAAAGTATGGCACTAGTAACAACAATTTCCATACAACATTCCCTAAACCAATTTCACAGCTATCATATTCGAGAAACTAACACCAAATTCGCATTAAACGCTCACTACATAAACAAGGCACAATATTAAACTGGTGTTATTTACCACAACAAGATCAAACTAGTACCTTTAACGCGAATTCTGAACACGGAATCCCATTCCAGACTCCACATAATCACGTACGAAATACACCATATAACGAACATTTACATTGAAGTAAGCCACAAATATGCTTAAGTCTTGGTCGTTATACCTACATGAATATCGAGGACGCATTACCTCGAACGCTAATAGCCAATATCTGCCACCAAAATTGCCTTCCTAACGATATTTCTGCTGCATGTAATAAAATCCGTAATCCTATTACGGAGTGAAATCGCTTTTGCCCACGTGGACATAATATCGGTCATAATATGAAAAAAATATTACTTTTAAACGTCGATATGTAGAACGGTTCGTGAATAATTAATTTTGAGTTGAATTTTACGTTTTTACGGTAGCTTTTGGCTCGCGGTAGGTTTGTTTAATAGTTTGTTTTTTTTTGGTTATAATACTGGCCGTCAAGTTTTATGGTTAGCTTTTTAACTATGCAATTATATTGAATGAGTTTTTTTATCGTTTGATTCGGTATTGCAAAATGTTTCATTATTATTATTATTATTTTTACTTATATGTGGCACTTCCATTAGTACGTAGCGCTGGTGTTATATCGTGGGACTTACGAACATAATAATAGATATTCTATACTCGAGTCAAACCTTAAATTGAGTGATAGCTTAATAATTTTTTAGATTAAAAATTTCATATTCATCGGTTTAAATTAACGTAGACCGGGCAAGTCGCTACCTAACATCACAATTCCGAACCAACATTAATTGCACCTTTAATAATATCTTTGTTTTAGTTTATTCTTAGACAGTATAATTGTATAGAAAGTCTTATTACTGTTAGCTAAATATATCACTTTTGTAAAGGTTGAATAAAATTTATTTTTCATTGTTATTATTTATCATTTCAATTTATTTTACGAATTTCCTGATGACTGTTCGTTCCCGACAAATATATCGGACACCGTCACATCTGTTTGTATGGTATTCATCTAGAACTTACTATCACCAGAAACGAAACTCCAGTATATCGTACTCTTAAGATGCTTAATATAATGTGTGTGTGTGCCGTGCTGACCCTGAATGTAATGTGTTCGCAGACAAATAGAATAAAATTATGCGTGCTGGTGAGAGGCAGTATGCAAGGGTGTCCGCTGTTCCCTGTTAAGTTGATTAAGATTCAATATATTATATTCAATCTTTAATTATTTATTCAAAAATAAAATGTTAAAATAATTCAATTATAACTTTATTTAATACTCAAAATCAATTATATTCAGTCATTCACTACAACTCCTTAAATTAGGTAGATATTTTTTTTCATTTTGTTTAAATGTTTTATTTTTTAATTTCTATGTTAATTGATGTAAATGGACTTGTAACAACCACTGTTATTGTGTTTTGTGTTTGTTGTTGTGTTGTGTTGTTGTGTGGACTTGTTGTAACCTTGTAATATTGACTTGTGATTGGATTGTTGTTATAATGAATTATAAATAGATAAAAACTGAAATTTGATACACGGACTGGTAATTCCAGTTTTATATATATTTAAGATTACTAAACAAACAACCTTTACAGAGACATAATTAAATTAAACACATTTCTACAACATACCTATCCTCATTTACACATAAGGTGTAATCTGTTACTCAACTTAAGGGCAGTCCCTAAAGTTGAGTGATAGCTTAATAATTTCTGAAAATAATAATTTGTCATAGTCATCAGGTTTGGTAGACGGATTGATGATTCCTGTTTAATATTCAACAAATTACTGTAGGTAGAAACATAATAAATTAAAAACTTTAAAATAATAATACATAACTATATTTTTTTTCTTTCCGTTGTATTTGGAAAATAGCTCATTTTTACAACATTAATATATTCAAACCAGTAACTTGTATAAATTTAAACTAAAAAGTGTAAAAGTGACTGTGCTTTTTGTTTGCGTATGTTTTATTGAATAAGTCGTTGAGGCGCGTTCTTAATAAATAAATAAATAAATAAAAATTTTACACACTAGCTTTTACCCGCGTCTTCGCCCGCGTATATAAAATATAGTCTATTTCACTTAGGAATAGAGCAGCTTTCTATTAGTGAAAAAAATTTAGCAGTCAGACCAGTACTTTCAGATATTACCAAAAAAAAAAATACTCTACCTCTTTATAATATTAGTGTTGTTACTACAACGTGTATCGTCATTTACACCCAAGGGATAATCTAATTACTATTGCATTGGCAGCGTTCAAAGCCGCATGCATGTATTGTCATAACCATAAGTAATGGCAAGTTGGCAGCCACTGGCCAAATGGTAAACAAAGCATTCATAATGCACTACCACAAAAGAGAGATAAGTACAGACTACAGAAGTCAATCTACAAACAAAGTGTGTCCGAGCAACGCACACATACACACTGCTCACGGACACGATATCTCGGACCGGTTGGGACTAAAGTGAGTACGAGTGCCATCCGCTTGAGAAACACGTCTGAGACCTTTTTTGTGCCAAAAATGGAACAACAAAAATAAGTTATTGTAACTGTTCAGTGGATGGTTCCATAATCTAATTATAAACAGTTAAAATAGGAACTGGTCGGTGAGCCGGCCGCCCGCGCAGCCGCCAACCCTAGCGCGACCGCCGAGCGTAGATATAAAAAGTGAAATACATACATGAATAAATACTATTCTTTTCTATTCTATGAGATTGACTTCTGGGCCTATCTGTTTTGTGTCACTACTCTGTGCCCTATATACAATTCTCACAATTCACAATAGGCTTAGGAATATAAACAACTGATGTTTGCATTAGCAACTATATCTCTGTGGTTGGATCATAAGTTGCTAAAAAGTATAGCATAATCAGCCTTATAATTTCACTGCTGGGACTCAGGCTTCCGCTCTAGGAGAGGGAATGGGCCACAATCTACCACGCGGGCCTAGTACGGAATGCTGGATGTTACATGCCATCGACATTTTGGTTCCAGGACATATTGTCGGTTTCCGCATAAATTTTCTTTCACCATTTGGAAAGCAGTGGTGTTGAAATAAATTACACAAAGTAATACACCTGGGTGGATTTAACCCGGGACTTACAACTCATAACTCTACTCTGCATATTATAGTAGAGAAAAACCAAGAATTTCACAGATTCCTAACACGAGTGCGAAGCTAGGTGGGTCGCTAGAGTATCATAACCCAATTTGCAATAACACCTACTGATACAAACTCCGTACACTATCGAGACAGTATCACCAACCGAAGCGGACTCATTAAAAGCGCACGCTATTGGGTAATATTACCGCCTTAACGATGTTGCCACTCAAACAAGACCTTAATTTTATTAGCATGACCCGCATGGCACATCGCTACGTAAGCCTCGCGAAGGATTGTCAACATTGTATACGATTAAACTGCTAAGCATATAGTCAGATCAGGGAAATAGCGACAAGCGTGGGTCTTAACAAGGTTAGCAGAAAACAATTGGTTTTAACGTTTAAGTAAGACACAGTATTGTTTAAGGAACAGTGGCCTTTCTTATGACGTGTTAAAGTGACAGGCGTGCAAATGAGAAAGAGGCATGGAGCTATATACTCTACATAACTCCATCCCTTTAAAAGTTCAGTTTAGATCATCAAATAGCTTTATGTGCTAGAGGGCCTCTGTACCTTTGCATTGATTAGAATCATTCTCAACGCAATACAAGTCGAGTTTGCCGTGAATGGTGAGGACCTCCACGTGATCAATTAGTAATTTGTATATGTCTTCTGCTAATTGAAAAAATCTTCTGTATTGTTTAAAAGTTCTGAACTCAGAAGGTTTTGCCTTTCTAAGGAAACGGAAAACCTTCTGCAACAGAAGTTTCTTAAAATTTTATTTGGAAGTGTTTAAAAACTCAGGGACCAGAGCCCGAACTCCACTAAGTTAAAAATAAGTAATGTAAAAATGTACCTACTGTTCTTTAAGATACAGGATTGTTTTCTAGTTTGAAGGACAGTGATCTTATTTATGTGAAATAGCCATTCTCACTATTAGTGTTTCATCACTGATGTTATTTATTGGCTTATAATTTTATTGCGCAATAAAATATTACTTACTTAATAATAACATTTTACAACTTACACACAACGCCAACTAGCCCCAAACTAAGCAGAGCTTGTGGTATGCGTACTAGACAACTGATAAACATACTTATATATTTCTAAATACGTACATATAATGAATAAATTACATCCAGCCACAGAACAAATGATATATAAACTGTGTCCCTAAACAATCGTTTTTAGGCCCGTCTACAGGATTTAATAGCCAGTCAACTACAGGACTAAACAGTACAATTTACAGGGAATGTTCGTAGGCCATATAATACGACTCCACCGCAGCCTACGGCGGAAACAGGGGCTCGTAATTTTAGCTCGCTTACTGCTAAATGCAAATTACTTTAAGTTTAATTTAAGTTTCCATGTGCCCTAATTATACGAGTCGTTTTTTGCTGGCGTAAATGTTGACCAGAACATAAGAAAACTAGGATAATGTAATGTTAAAACAACTATCTTTTTGGATATAAAACCTTGAAAAAGTAGTAGAATAGATGATGATCGAAAGAGTTATCGTGGACTGTAAGAACACAGGTGGTTTTTAGTCAGTACAAATCTGAAACTTCTACAACTCACAGCCAGAATATACTCTTACCTAGGTCAAACCAGTATTATGATAACATCCTCACGTCCCAGGCGTAGGCAGTCGCAGCCCGGTTCCCGACCGGGCTTGTGGACGACGGGCAATGGGTAGATCGCCGCGACAGAGGCGAAAGTTTGTAAATATGTCTGTGTATGTTCATTACAGTTTCATGCTCAAACAGCTGAACTGATTTAGTTGAAACTTGGCACACGGGTCGATTATGTCCTAGACTAACACATAGGGTATTTCTTTAGCCCAGGAGTATGTTTCCTTCGAATTGTTTTATACTTTCACGTAGGCGGAACCGCTGACTGAATCTATGTACATAAGGGAAGCTAATACATACAATAATGGGAAAATAAGCGCAAACAATGTTTATTACTGTTCAAATCTTAATAAAATATCATAATAAAATATGTACCTACTACAATAATAAATTAAGGTAAACTACAGAGTCGAACGTACAAAATGAAATTAGGAAGAGAAAATTGGACGTCAGAGAAAATGATGTATGAACGGTAGCAAAAAATATATTTTGCGCGGTATTTGACCCAGTTATGATACTTTTGATAGATGACTATTGTTTTTTTTTATTATTATAATAACCTGACCTGTCTGTTATAGTATTGAGAAAACAATCTGTGGAGTTTGGAACATATGTAGTACTAGTTACTGCCAGTGGCTTCGCCTGCGTGATAGTAGAATGTTATCGTAAGGAAATATACCCCCGGGATAAAAAGTGTCCCATATACTATTTCATTTCATCCCAATCCGGTAAGCAGTTCGAGCGTGAAGAAGTCGGTAACTAACATACAAACACAAACTTTCATAA
Organism: Mythimna pallens; assembly: GCA_961205895.1. Lineage (NCBI taxonomy): Eukaryota > Metazoa > Arthropoda > Insecta > Lepidoptera > Noctuidae > Mythimna > Mythimna pallens. Next base: position 10,658,691 of record OY540829.1, read on the forward strand.
TCATTATCATAATTTCAGCCGAAAGACGTCCATTGTTGGACATAGGCCTCCCCCAAACGTCGCCATAATGACCGGTACTGTGCGTCTCGCATCCATCAGATTCCCGCGACCCTCAGCAGGGCATCGCTCCACCTTGTGGGAGCCCTTCCAACGCTGTGTCTTCCGGTACGTGGTCTCCATTCCAGAACCTTTCATCCCCATCGACCATCTGTTCTGTGAGCAATATGGCCCTACCCACTGCCACTTAAGTTTGGCGATTCTTCGGGCTATGACTGTAACCTTGTTTCTCCTGCGGATATCTTAATTTCTGACGCGAAAACGCAAAGAAAATCCGAGCATAGCCCTTTCCATTGCCCTTTAAGTGAATTTAACACAAACTTTCGGCCTTATAATATTAGTGTGATTGGTAAGAATGTATGATTAAAACTACAAGTATTTTGATAATCAATTTCTCAAAAAAAATCTTACAAATAGTGAAATCGAATCACATTAAAAGAAAAATTTCTTTGTTCACAGTTATTTTCGTATCCCCTTCGTTTTCCTACTATTACATAATTAATTACAAAATAAACGAATAAGACTCTGGTACAAAAATAAATCATCATCATCATCATTTCAGCCGAAAGACGTCCACTGTTGGACATAGGCCTCCCCCAAGCGTCGCCACAATGACCGATCCTGTGCTTCTCGCATCCACCGCACTCCCGCGACCCTCACCAGGTCGTCGGTCCACCTTGTGGGAGGCCTTCCAACGCTGCGTCTTCCGGTGCGCGGTCGCCACTCTAGAACCTTAAAAGAACCAAAAATAAATAACCACTATATAAATAAGGTAAAAAAAAAACAAAACGCCTGGGTAATTTCACGCATTCTAGAAAGTGCTTTGTCTTCAAATGTCTGAGGGGCTGATTGGAGACACAAATAAATTCCCGTCCTCACGGATTCGTCGGTGGGTTCCGTACACTCTCGTTCACTTGCGCACAGCACACGTGATTCGAATGAACTAGTTCAACTGAAGTTTTATTTGAAATGTGCGACAAATATTTAGTAGCGTCTAGGAACTTGAAGTGAGTTTGGCTTAGTACCTACTCTAGTGGTAGGAAGGAAGTTAAAAAAATTTTGTGTGACAAAACAAAGGGACTTCGCCTTTTGTCAATCCAAATGCGCTTCATCTTGTGACTGGGACTAATAAAATGTTTAAAAACTTTGAGACTTAACATCACGTTAAAACTAGCTTTTTTGAGATGGAAAACCATCAAATGTTTTCTCCTGCTCTAAGGTTGAGGAAGTCAAGAGGGCGTGTCAGAGTTTTAGTGACTAAAACCCAAGTATACAATTTCAGTTTCTTTTTATTTTCTAGGTGTCGGCCCTGCTGGATTCTTTCAGTTTTGCTGACGACTCTTTGAGTACAAACAATATGCGCCGTCGACCGGGCTTGGTGTTTTACCGGACAACCCATTGCTCGTCGCCGTCGTCCGAAAGCCCGTGCCTACGTTGGCCGGTAATTGGCCTGCGACTCCCGACGCCGACATTGACGTGAGGATGTTATCGCAACACTGGTTGGCATAGCTATGAGCATATACCGGCTTTTGAATTAAAATTATTGTTTTGTATTAGTAAATTCACCAGTTCTATTTCTTAAATATCGCAGCATATTCTGAGTTAGGCGCCTTTTTGGCCACACATTTATTTTTTATTTTTGTTCTATTTCACCGTAACTTCTCCGTTTAGTAGTTTGAGTTACGTGTTGTTAGTAACGGTTGCTTTTATACATATATACGTAGAGATATATTTTTACTTTTAAGGAGTACTTGTATGCCGCATATTTTTTTTTTTTTCATTCTCTTTGTCGACATTCAAGTCAATAATCCCTGGTGCAAATCAGAATCAGATACATAAATATAACATAGCAAGAATCACACTAACCCAAAAACTATCCCCAAAAGTTAGAACTACAGAGCATTCTCGAATATAGCGTATAATATTACATTCAGCCAACATTATTCTGCAGAGAGCAAAACAGATTTATAGCACGTAAATCCGTAAGGTTGTCGTGTTAATAATTTTAAAGTTGGTACTGGATTTGAGCAACCCTAAAGTTTCCCAATTTATATTCATATTTTAAACCTGACCAACTCCGGGCTGTTTGCTTGGAACTTTGCGTTGATACATACTCGATTTTATGCAGCCTTGGTGGAACTGTGACATCGTGATTGGATCACTTATTCCGTGGAATTTTACATAATTATGCATAAACTTTCTTGCTGGTATGCGTGTTTAAAAAACAGATGGGAATAACACATATTAATTGAGACACGGTGCATACGGTAGAGGTGTGCCCCGCTTGGGCAAGCACCGCCGCGTCCTCGTGGGGGCGATCTCTCGCGCAGGGCATTGGCATAAGCCATAGTCTGGAGCGAGGAGGAGTGGCAGGCGGTCGCCTTCTTCTGCGTAGCAATAATGCTAGCAAAGGAGGATGCCGCACGTGCACGCGTGAGGCCGTCACGCCCCAGCCGCCGGAATCCCAATCCCGATTTCCGGCCACCGTAGGCGCGGGCTTGCGGACGGCGAGCAATGGCTAGCTCGCCGTCCGACCGTCCGGTAACCTTCCGGACCGAGCCCAAGTCGCCGACAGCGCGTATTGTTCCACGCGCCTCAAAGAGATGTCAGCAAACCGTAAGGACTCAGCAGGGTCGACGCCTACTGGGGCCGCGGGTAGTGTAAAAGTGAAACCCTAGGCCCAAGGCAAAGAAGGAACAGGAGTAGTTTTCAGTCAGTAAAAGTCTGACACACCCTCCTACTCCGCCTAAGTGCGATAGATGTCATTGGATGATTTTCCCACCTAAAAAAAAAAGAGGTCTGTAAGTCAAGAGTTAATAAGTCACTTCTAGGCTAGCGTACTCCATTGCCAACCGTAAAATCGCTTACCACTGATACGATATTGTTGATACGATATGCTGGTTATAGCTTAATATTGATATTCAATGTGCCTCTTACCATGCGGTGATCACTTCCAGTTTTCACCGCATTGATCACGGAGACATCATTGAATATTTGCTTCTTCGTCGACAGAATGAAGTCAATCTCATTTCTAGTTGCACCGTCGGCATTTTGCCAGGTCCACCTCCTATGCTCACGTTTTTTGAAGAAGGAGTTCATCATGTAGAGGCCTTCCTTCTCCATGAAACTAGCCAGTAGGTGTTCCCGGTGAATCCGACGTCCAAATCCAAATTGTTCCACTCGCAGGTCGTCACCATCTCGTTTGCCCAGTTTCACGTTGAAGTCCCCCATGACCATGGTGAAGTGGGTCTTAAAACCATACATGGCTCTGGATATATCCTCATACATGGTCTCTACTTCGTCTTCGGGGTGCATCAAGGTCGGGGCGTAAACCTGTATGACCTTCAGCGAATATCTTGGCGATATTCTGAGTATATAAGGTACAGCACCCTGGTCGGCACACTCTCGATCTTCACCACATTGTTCACAAGGGAAACCCGACACCACCCTGGGACTGCTGGTCACCCTCCTGGAAATAGAGCAGGTTACCGGGTTTGAGAATTATCGTGGCCTCCCCCTGTCTTCGGACTTCAGATAATCCAATAATACTCCATCGCAACCTGCTCAATTCCTCCTCAAGTTCGGTTATCTTCTAGACGAGCTGCCGGGCACTAGGGGCAATTTCTTAATTTTGCTTATCGTTTTTATGGGCTACTCATTCTCTGATATGTCCCTTAGTCGCCTCTTATGACACCCACTGATACCCACCCAATTTGACATTAATAATTATTTTTTACAATTTGACATAGATACTTGTTTTTATCTTACAATATGAATTCATATATTTTTAATTCATTTTTGACATAAATATTTATTTTGTTAAATATTACATCTTGGATCTTTTTTTTTCAGTTATTGTAACATGTCTGGCAATTTAAGTATTTCTGCGACCTACCCAAATGTCTTTTCCTTGGTATTGCTCGTCAAATCGTTGAGCTCCTTAGTAGTCCTAACGTGAGCTATACGAATGCATGCACAAATGCTTGCACTGACTGGACAGGTCCATTGAAATCTGTGTGGTTCTTTCCTCAAAAGACTATCTCAGACACTAATCTGCATGGTTCTCATATGATTTGACCATTACATGTTTGCTGTATGGACAAAGAGACTTGGACCCCTGAGTTTGTTTTGGTGTTTCTTCTCAGGGTAGTCAGCTAGGACTGTAGATGAGGCTGTTTTTGGCCTCAGCTAGTTTAAACTGACAAAAAAATTGACGCGTAAAAGTGTTTTTAAAAAACCTATAATTGCAAAATAAATATCATTTATAGCATTAGTATTCGTAATTCGAAAAATACCTCAACCTGATAATATTTTAAAATTCACAACAATTTCAATATTAAAATGAAGAGGTTTATACAACGAAGACACAAAGCCACGCCATATCTGTATGGTAATGATTTTCCGTAATGATGTCTTTGAAGTATTGAGCATAGAATTTCAAGCAGAGAACGATGCGGTATCGATTCACAGAACACTTTTATTTGCATTTAACAGAGGAAGGGCGGGATTTCAACTTGTGTATTCCGATGGAAATACATGAAGAGTTTTTGTACAAGTTGGAAGGTGGGTAGTAAGTATCGAAATATTTTCCGCATGAAATTGTAAGCCCTATTTTATCTGTCGTCAGTGTTTTTCATTTAAACGCATTTTGTGGCATTTAATGAGCTTAATAAATGTTTTTTATTGTTTTTTTTTTTGGAGGTGGGAAGTCATCAAATGATATTTTCAGAAAATAGAAAAATAATAAATAAAATGATAAATAGAAAAATAATGAGAAATAGAATGTTTTTTTTTTTCGTGTCCGACTTTTAATGAATAAAATCCCACCAATGTTCCTTCATTTAACCTTTGCGTTCTAAGGAGCTTGATAAAAAAAGTATAAATCCTGCTTACACAATACTACACTTTGGGTCACGCCGAAATCGAGTAAAATTTAAAGACATTTACAGAAATTTAATTAAGTTTCCTTTGGAAAGTAAACTTCTAAAAATGTATCTAATTTCAGAATTTCCACACTATTATGTTACGCTTATGATTGTAGTAGCTTTATAATATGAATGCCAAGCAACCCAAACTAACTTTAATGAACCCGCACTTATTAAAACAAAACCATTTCAACCACTGCTTTATTGCTTAGAATTAAAAAGAACATCACTACGATCCCGTAAAGTTATTAAGATATGAATTAATATAATTTAATTTACGTATCATCTCCACTTAAGTGTATATTTATTTACTGTTCTTAATATTTATGCATGTAAGACATGCATTAATATTATATTATGATGATGACATGATTATATTTTATTATCTATTTTAACATTTCTAACCTATTTTTATAAAACACACCGTATGTACATCTCTCACCTTTTTTTAGGTGGGAAATCATCGTGGGAGGTGGGAGAGCGTGTCAGACTTTTACTGACTAAAACCCACTCTTGTTCTTTCTCTTTCTTAATTCCAGGGCCCTGGGGTTCTCTTTCGCATCACCCATGGCCCCAGTGGGCTTCGACCCTGCTGGGTCCCAACGGTTGCTTCTCCTTGAGGCGCGCTCGGAACACTAAGCACTGTCAGTAAATTGGGTTCGGTCCGTGCCAAGCCTGCCTTAACGCCCCAACCGCCGAGGTCCCGATCCCGATTTCCAGCCACCATAGGCGCGGACTTGCCGACGGTGAGCAATGGGTAGGTCGCTGTCCGATCGTTAGGTAACCGTCTTGACTGAGCCCAAGTCGTCGACGGCGCGTACTGTTCCACCACGCACGCCTCAATGAGATGTCAGGAAACCGTAGGGTCCCCAACAGAGTCGAAGCCTACAGGGGCCAAGGGTCTGCTTCTGAAAGGAAGACTCGGCCCTGGTATGAAAGGCAACGAAGAAACAGGAGTGGGTTTTTAGTCAGTAAAAGCCTGACACACCCTCGCGATCCGCCCAGGGGCGGAAGATGTATTTAGATGATTTCCCACTTAAAAAAGGATCTCATTGGATGATTTTCCAACCAAAAAAAATGCTTAACTAAGTGACGTATATGGCGGACTCCTGAAGATCGCGGTTTAGTCATTTTTATGCACCTCGATGATATGAATATCAATCAAAAGGGTGAGAGACATGTCCAGCGACAATTAAACGAAAATAAAAAATGTAAGTTTAAAATGAATTAAAAGATTTTGTTGAAAGGAACACAAAAAAACTACGTCGCAATACATCCAATATACTTAGCTAAAAAAAACTATATTTTTTTTGTTGTAGATACATAAATAAATCATCTATTTAAAGGCCAGCACCCAGTCAAGCCAGATACAACTGAACTACACTCTATTCGCGATAGCATTAGACAGAAGTTAAAGAAGGTTGTTTGATGCTGAATTTATTAAAATCAACTTATTTTAAAACCAACTAAAACTTAAATGATTTCTTTTGAACTATCCATCTTCTGAATTTATGAGGATTTTAATTAAATAAGTTATGTAGTTCTTACCTAAAAGAAGCAGGGGTTGTCAGTACCTGGAACGTTTTCCATTATACTATATAATATTATTTATTTCTATTTGTATATGAATTTTAAATAATTATCTTGTTGCCTTGTATTGTGTACAATTCATGTTTTGTAAGAAGGAAACTTGTTGATACACTATATAAAAAAAAAATAAAAAAAAAATGAAAATTACGTCTATTTAAAAAAAAATGTATTTCATTCTGTTTAGTACTTACCTTACAATAATCAAATTTATCTAAGTAGATAATGTTAAAATTTTATATCGAAACTATTATCCATGCTTATCATCCACAACTCTACGGTACGCTTTGGTAAGAGAACCATTCAAACAACGTCTACTAAACCAATTAAATCATAATTTTTCAGACGACAAAAGGTATAAAGTAATCGTTATTACATGAATTATTCAACAATAAGATTACTTGGTTCAACGAAACTCAATTCAAAGTTTACTGGCAATTTAAATGAAAATACTTTTCTCTTATTCTAAGATTTTTTTCCGCTTACAACTCGCTTTTTCTGATCCCGCGAAGAGATTAAACATTGTTCGAATGGCGAAGCTGTTAAATTATTTAAACATTAATATTGTTCTCTGGGATTTATTTGATTGTAATTGTTTTGAGAAATAAAAGGCTTAATTTTAAAGGTTTTTTTTGCTTAGCGACAGTTTTATAAAACACGTGCTTAACTAACAAAGTTTTGCATCACTTTGTTAGTCAAGCACGTGTTTTATAAAACTCGCTCGCCGTCTCTTTATTCACCGGTAATATTTATTTCTTAAATACTAGGAGAACTATACTGGATACTGGGATTATTTCTTTCTTTTCTTTTTTTTAACTAAATAATATCTTTATTAACTTCCTGATCTCAAGAGTTGCTGATTTAATTTTAATAGCACGGTTGCGCTGCATGTCGTGGTCTCGATTCCCGCACGGAACAAATAATTGTATGGCCTACAAATAGGTGTTCCGAGGCTTGGTGTTTTGTACATGTTAGTTTTTACATATTTGTGAATGCACCTACGATACAGAAGTCGTTGCGAGAGAAGTCTCGTCTTTGCGAGAGCCAACGTAAAAAAAATACATAAAATTCTTAAACACTCGAACTGCACTGGATACTGTAATTCTTTCTTCTTCTTTCTTTCTCTCTTTCTTTTCTTTTTTTAACCAATTAATATCTTTACAAACAAATATGCTGATCTCAGGAGTTTCCACTTCCAGTAACTTACATTTCGTATCCCAATTTTGGAAGAAAGTCATCACTTATTTTAGTTAAATTAATAATACGGTGGTTAAAATGGCAGGGCAGAGTTATCAAGAATAAAATAAATGGCAAAGAACTAAAACCCTATATTTATTATAACTCAGTTATTTAATCCAGCTTCCTGCTATCGAAGATTATCACTGTTTTTCGTAGAACTGCTACCGCGAAGAATTTTGAGCTCACTGAGCTTTTCAGAGTTACAAATTGGAAATGAAAAGCTTTTCAGTGGAATTCTATCGGGAAGGCTAACACAGAAATTAGAGTCCAGTTTCTAAAATAAGATTAACATGACAAAATAATATTAACTCTTCTGCGCTTGCTCAAATGATTTTTCAATCAATTGCATCCCTTTTTTATCTTGAAATCAGAAAATAATCCCCACTCTGAGTAAAGTGAGAAGGAGTGTCAGATTTTTACTGATAAAGCCCACCTATGTGTCTTTAGTAGCTCTTTGCGGCCCAAGGCCAGGATATATCTTCCAAACAATCCCGCAGTCCTGGTAGGCATTGGCCCTGCTAGGCCCCGTCCGTTTTGTTGACATCTATATAGCGCGTGTAGAACAGAACGCGCCGATGGCTCGGTCTTGGTTCTTACCGGACGTTGAGCTACCTATCGCAATGAGAAAAAAAGAGCTCGGTAATACCGCCGGACACTAGAGGTCGTCGGCGTCGTCACCAATCATATCACCTGGCTTGTTTGTGATGGCTCGATAAACGCTTTTACACAAAGCGGATCTTACTTACCGAACCCGACACACTTTCATAAATCTGAGGCCACCTATCCCTAGAAGAGGGAGAAAGCATCAAGATAAAATCCCAGACGACGGCAATCAAAACAAGAACTGTCTCGTTCTCACAACGTAAAGCCAATCTAATATTTTTATAACCGGCCGAGATGTTATCTTTTAATAATACGTCTGGTCGGACCTGAACGACTCGACTGTTTTATTGTCGTACTCCGAGGTATATTATTTCGAATACTGTAGGTACTTGTCACGTGATTTATTACTAAAATTGAAATTAAAACCAGGAAAAATACACACCTATAGAGAGTCCCTGTTACATTAAGTCCGTGCAGTAGCGGTTTTTTTTTAAGGTGAGTTATCATCCAATGACTTTTCCTGTTGTAGGGTGAAGCATTAAGGCGTGTCAGACTTTTACTGACTAATACCACATCTATACTTCTTTCTTAAGTTCCAGGACCCCGGATGTCGGCGTCGGGATTCCGCGGTGACTAGGCCGTGAGGAAATCCGTTCCCTCACGCGCCTTCGCTAGCATTACTGCTTCACAGAAAAAGGCGACCGCCTGCCATTCCTCCTCGCTCCAGATCATGGCCTGTACCAAGAACCGATCGCCCCCACGAAGCGGCGTACATCTCGACCGTATGCTCCATCGTGACAATCAGGTGCTTCCGAACATGTCCCGTGAGGACTTGCGAGATGTGGAAGGTGAGGACGCCGAGACGTCTTTTCAGCCACTCCTCAAAGAAGGAACTTTCCGCCATGATTATAACATTCCCAACCGAAATTAATAAGGAAATAAAAGTTGTTTTGATATTAAATTTGCTGGGCATTGTGTAGTTTCATAAAATAGTATTTGATAACTTAATTAGCTTCTACTTTCGCCTTGACAATTTTCATGATATCATTTTTCCGTAACCAAAAATAATGTTTGAGATAAACACCAATCATTATTTTATCAAATTGCTATTCGATATTCATATAATCCCTAACTATATTCTACGAGCTCCTGGGAAATCTAAGACATCATTCTCTAAGAAAGATACCAATTTGCTTCATTGTAGTGTTCAACTCACAAGTCTTATAATAATATCGGAATAACTAGGTTCGTACACCCAATATGGTGCCTGTACTATTTCTTGGTACTTTTGAGGATCCGTACCTCAAAAGGAAAAATCGGAATCCTTAGGATCACTTTGTTGTCCGTCTGTCTGTCTATCTGCCTGTCAAGACCCTTTATCTTGAAATTAAAACCATATACTCAAGTCTGCGGTCCCTTGAAGATCAAATCAAACTTCTAAGTTAACGAATAAAAAAGATACGGCCGTTTATGTCGCAAAAAAATTAGACAAAAAGTAAGGTCTTATAGCACAGGTATAGGAATAAATCTGAAAAATAGTAAATTTGTTTTGCAATTCTAATAAATCTTCGTGACTCCATTTTGGAATTGTATTTTGTACGAAACCCTCAGTGCGTAAGCCCGACTCACCATTTCTAGGTATCTATATATTTCTAGGTATATATATATTTTCATACTTAGATACGTTATAGCTAGTATTACGACTCGCGGGCTTGCGGACGACGAGCAATGGATAGCTCGCCATCCGACGGTCCGGTAACCATCCGGACCGAGCCCATGTCGTCGACGGCGCGTAGGGTTCCACGTGCGCCTCAAGGAGATGTTAGCAAACCGTAGGGGCCCAGCAGCGTTGTAGCCTACTGGAGCCATGGATGATGCGAAAGAGATCCCGGGGCTCAGGAACAATGGCAAAGAAGGAACAGGAGTGGGTTTTTATTTAGTAAAAATCTGACACAATCTTCCGCTCCACCCAAGAGCTAGTATTTATTTCTGCCTCGTACAGACCACATTTTCTCGCCTCTTCCACTATTTCCACGAACTAATTTATCTCCGAAGCTCGACTCGACAGTTACCTGTGCCGCAACATGCACAATTATTTATTATCAGCTGTGGTTAGCATTAGCGGGTTTTTTTTCCGTCTTTCCGCTTTTCCTCATTTGCCCGCAACCGTGACGGATGCCCATAGCAATTAGTGCCCGGAAATTACACAAGAAAACACGGGCAATCCATCACCTGAAAAAATAAAGCTCAGAAATCTGCGTTGGCCGCAGCTTCAACAAAACGTCATTCAAGCAGCGGTGACTCAGCTTATTTCGTTCACGTTATGAGAAAGAAGGTATTTTGTTCTAGGGATCGTCGTTTATCATGCTTCGTTTTTAATATTGTTTTTTTTTTAATGTTTCGTTATAGTAATGTTGTTTTTATAAATCTCATGTAAGTTTTGACTAGCCGAATCGTCTTTTTTGGGGTTCCGTACCTCATAAGGAGAAAAAAGGAACCCTTATAGGATTACTTTTTTTTCGAAAAGGGTCAAGTCCCTTTATCTATAGAATAGAATAGTATTTATTCGATGCAGGCAATACATTAGGCAACAACAAAACAAAAAACAAAAATACAGATTTAAAATATAGTTACGCTGAGCGTTCCCGAACCGAAAGGGTTGCCAACTCAGCAATAGCTGGGCGTCAAACACCCAGCGCTGATTTTCAGCTGGCACCCCGCAGCAATGCACGGATAAAATATAACATAGAAATAAACCTATATAAAAATAAACCTTACTTAAACTAAAAAAATGATACAAGTGTATTTGTGTGATAACTTTGCTTTTTATAAATATTATAATATATTCATATTTATAAAAAGCCACGGTAGTAACAAACTATTTTACTCACTATACCCACAATCTATTCTATATAATAATATTTCGGAAATGCGTAAAGGTATCGTGTTGAAAATAAAGCCATATACCTACTCAAGTCTCAGTCCCTTGAAGCTGTGAAAAAATCAAACTTCTAAGTTAACGAACGAAAAAGATACGACCGTTTATGTTGCAAAAAACGTATACTTCGACGCTCTCAATGGAATCAAAATTCACAGGGTACTTCTCGTTGACCCAGAAACCTGAAATTTGGCATGAAGCAAGGCATTATAGCAGAAGTATAGGAATAAATCTGAAAACAGTAAATTTGTAGTTACGTCACAAACAAAAACTTTCTTTGCAATTCGGAAAAATCTTCGACACTTCGTTCGGGAATTGAACTATTTACGTTTGTACGGAACCCTCATGGCGCGAGTCCGACTCGTACTTGCCCAGCTTTTTTAAGGTGAGAACACATCTAATGTCTTCTCTTGCTCTAAGGTGGGGCGAAAGGGCTTGTCAGATTTTTTTAGTTTCTCTTTGCGGTCTTTTTTACTGACTAAAACCACACTTATGTTCCTTCAGTTGTTCTTTGCAATCCACGGCCACGTTAATTTTTCTGAACAATCCTGTAGCCTTGGCAGGCATTGGCACTGCTGGGTCCCTACGGTTTGCTGATATCTCTTTGAGGCGCGTGTAGCATATTCGGCGCTGTCTACGACTCGGGCTTGGTCATTATAGGACGAACGGACGGCAAGCTACCCATTGCTCATCGTCCGCAAGCCCGCGCCTACAGTGGAGCCGAATCGTATTGGTGTAAATTTCCTTTAGGTATACATAATGATGGTTGCCTCACAACGCCGACTTTCACCCCCCAAATATCGTATGATACCAGCTTGCATTGTCATTCGAACACTGTAGGTACATATTGCAGTAGGTTCAACGATAGGAGCTCCAGGGCCATTCCCCTGGAGCTCCTAGACGATACGACGAGACCCCTGGAGACGATAAACTTAGTTGCATTGTATTTTATCAACCAGTAATAGTTTGAATAACCATCTGTGCTGACACACTTCCCCAAAAACCTCAATGACTTTACACAAACAAAATCAACTCAGCACCCCCAAAACAAGCCCAATTTTCTCAATTTAATGGCCGTCATGGATGTATTGGCAGAAACGCCAACGTCTCCGGAAATCACGTGTAAAATCTCCATTAAGAACACCTCCGTTCGGCGATTGATCTGGGATGAGCAGCCATCCATCGGACACGGCCCATAGCCGGAACTCGTGACCCGAATACCGGATAACCCGAAATGTTTTAGCTGGTGTACAAGGTATGAGCTGTTTGCAGCTGAAGCAAGGATAACGCAAAAATAAAGTTGAGTGAAGAAATGTTTAACTGCTAACTTCATTCTCGTGAGGCCTACGCCGTAGCTCTACGGTTACGGCGTAGCTTTAAAGTGTAGCAAGCCGTGCACCGTAGTGCACTGTGTGAATAATTTACATTTTAAATAAGCATTTGCTGAATAGATATTATAGTTTCCATCAACGGCTTCGTCTGCGCGAAGGTAGGAAATTATCCCAAGGAAACGAGTTACCAGGAAATCATCCAGAACATGTTCTTCGCAAAATAAATAAAACTGTTTTCAAAAATTATACTTATACGGTAGTGGTGAAATGTTTTTTTTTTTGCCACAAATTTGGTGCCAATTTACACCAGAACGTTACTGTATATTTGTTATAACTTCTCAATTTCATTATTATGTCTTAAACATACTTAAAAAAAATTATACATAATTGTGTGAAATGTGTTTATTTTTGTATATTTTGTTACAGTATGTACTGGGTTCGGGTGATGGCCGTTGGGGCCTAAAGGTTCTGGAATGGCGGCCACGTACCGGAAGACGTAGCGTTGGAAGGCCTCCGCCGACAAGGTGGACCGATGACTTGGTAACGATTGCGGGAGTCTGATGGATGCGAGACGCACAGGACCGTTCATTGTGGTGACACTTGGGGGAGGCTTATGTCCAGCAGTGGACGTCTTTCGGCTGAAATGATGATAATGATGTACGGGGTTTTATCCAAATCCGTAAAACAATTAATGCTCATTAATAAACATCTTTCACATTTCCAATATTAGTAGGATTTACAAAATCTACGAGAGAAGATAAGGCCTTCGCAATATCTTAACGCTACAATATCCTAACTTGTACCAAACCCGCTGCCATCATTGCAAGGTTTCTTCACAAGGTTGACGACGGGTAATTTTTTGAATGATGTCCCAATTTTGCTGTTTACTTTCTATCTTTATGTTGCGATGTTTTTGCACGCAATAAAGTCAATTTTATGGGGTTCTTACAAAAAATGTTAGTACTGGCTGTTAGCAAACCATATCGACTGTACTTATATATTGACTGCATTGGATCATTAGTTTAATGACAGCTTCTATGCGAACACATATTATGGAAATAAATTCTCTTTTCTAGGATTCCGTACCTCAAAAGGAAAAAATGGAACCCTTATAGGATCACTTTGTTTTCCGTCCGTCTGTCTCTCTGTCTGTTTGTCTGTCAAATTTCTAAATCCCAGAATCCTGAAATTTGGCTTAAAACAAGGCCGTATAGCACAGATTTAAATAAATAAATAAATCTGAAAACAGTAAATTTGTTGTTACGTCACCAAAACAAAACGTTTTTTGCAAAACGGAAAAAAAATCGAGACTCCATTCGAGAATGTAACTATAAATATTGTACGTAACCCTCAGTTATTTTTAGATTATATTGATAGACTCGCGCTTGACCACTTCCTAACCTGATGGATAGTGATGATGTGATTGACGATAGAGCAAGCTTGCCTAGAAGTAACCTTATTGACGCTTGATTTAAATACTCCCGGGTTGTTGTAATACTTTTTTTTTTGAAGATGGGAAATCATCAAATAACTACTCCCACTCAAGGTGAGAGAGTAAGAGAAAATGTCATAGTTTTATTCACTAAAACCCGCTTGTATTCCATCAGTTGCCCTGTTTCCTGAACCGCTGTGACTCTTTTGAATCCGAAAAATTTTCAACTAACACCGCAGCATTTGTACTATTCTCTTAATTAATAAGATTAAGTAGCCAGACTTAATCACAAAGAATCACCAATGGGCAGAGCACAATGCTCGTAGAACAGATGCACGATTCTGCAGTGACGACCACGTACCGGAAGTCGCTGCGTTCGAAGGCTTCCCACAAGGTGGACCGATAATCTTGTTAGAGTCGCGGGAATACGATGGATGCGAGACGCACAGGACCGGTCATCATGGCGACACTTGGGAGAGGCCTATGTCCAACAGTGGACGTCTTTCGGGTGAAATTATGATGATGAGCCAGACTTCAAGTAGCCAATGGAAGCCGGCCTCGAATTACTTGCGAAAAGGCTAGAGAGATGATGATTCCTCTTCTATTTTCGTGTTGAAATTTTGTTCGACCAATATGTAGCCACCTGGATGGCTCTTTCGTTCCCCTCATTTAAGTCGTGGAAGGTCCAGGTAGTTGTGCATGCCGAGCAGGAAAGAAGTGACGTATATCCTGTGAAGGAGCCCCACACTGGCACTTTGTTAGCGATGTGTTAAGGACAAAGGATTTCCCTAGTTTAAAGCCTCTCACTTTCAATACGTGAGATGATTTCAGAGATAAGCGCATTTTTATTATGGTTGGCGCAAATCCAACCACAACAAAGATGCGCTCACTCTCTCTTATAGCACCCAACACTATTCTACTCTGCATTACTTAAAGCTTGACTGGTAGAAAATGCCTAAGGCATTAAGTCAATATCAATTTAAAAAAAAATCCTCTGTACCTTTATGTGCATAAAGTATCAAATAAATAAAGGAGATGATGATGAAGTAGCCAATCTTCAAACAGAACAATTCTTTACACACCACACACTCACATTCTGTGAAAATTATGTTCATCATCATCATCATCTTCCTGCCCTTGTCCTGTGTTATTTGGGGTCGGCGCAACATGTTCTTTTCTTCTATTCTGCCCTGTCACTTGTCATGCTATCACTAACTTCCTTTTCTTTCATATCACTCTTCACACAATTCATCCATCTCAAACAAAACACACAACACACAAACAGTATATAAAACAAATTATTGCACACCTAAACAGAAAAGACTGGAACATTTTAATTAAAAGCACTTAACAAAACTTCCCATCAGACCGGATTCACCTGTTGATGAGTTATAAAGCCCAAGACAAACATATCGTGAAGGTAAAACATTCCCTTGTGAAAATCCACGCGGAATTTTCATTAAACTTATCACTCACGGTGTAGGCTGTCTAGGAAGTTTAAAAGTGTATGCAGTGATAAAAGCTGCTGGTTTATGCATTGAGAAAGAGTAACGTAGCCCTGGAACGCAATCGGTGTCGATGACCTCTCGCTCCGAGCCCTGGTTAAGGCTACGTTCCGGAGCCAAAAAGGAATGACGATCGCTTCCTTCTGCAAAATAGAAATGCTAGCAAAGGAAACGACCGCAAGAGTAAGGGAACGTACATTCTCACGCTCCAGCCACTGCGACAGAAGATGGAGTCGCAAAGCGATCCTCGGTCACAGTAGGTGCGGACTTGCGGACGACGGAGCTACGAGTAGCTCGCCATCCGCCCATCCGATATGGTTGAGCCCGAGTCGTCCAAGGCGCGTAGTGTACTATGCATGCCTAAAAAAGTTGTCAGCAAATTGTAGGGGCCCAGCAGGCTCGATGCCTGCTAGAGCCACGATAGAATTTCTGAAAAGGAAACCCGTGTTCCTAAACCGCAAAGGACAACTGAAGGAACATATGTGCGTTTTAGTTAATCAAAATTTGACACACCCCTCGCTCTACTTCTAGAGCGGCAGAAGTTATTAGATGATTTCCCTCTCACCTACCAAAAAAAAAAGCCCCAGAATGCAAAGCGTAACTGAAGTATATGAAGGTGGGTTTTAGTCAGCAAAAGTTTGACACTCTCTCTCGCTCGACCTTGGGCAGGGAGAGTTATTTGATAATTTCTTATTAAAAAAAAAGACTTGAACCTACCGTGCGTGTAGCTTTTTCCGTCAAAATGCAGAAAACAAAACTGTTATTTTGAGTAGTGTCCATTTGGGTAACCAGTTTCTAGGTTTTTTTGGCCCACACAACCTAGAAACTAATAATATTATTAGGTAAATAGGTATTTTCACTTTCAAGTGTACCCGGCGTTGTACGCTGTCCCAAATACCTACACTTATAAATAAAAATGCCCAAACACACGTAGCAGAAAAAGAATACGAAGTAATTATATTACGCCTTAGTGACATGTAGGCGTATCTACTGTCCAAATATATAAAGGTTACATTAAAACTTAAGTATGTGTAGGCCTTAACGTGTATTATATATATATATAAAAACAATATGTGAAAGGTTAAGCGTAGGTTGCAGAAATGTCCCTAACAGGAAAGAAATGCTTCTTGGAAACCGAGAGAGTGTCTCATTCATCTGGCCTAATTTTTAGGGTGGCGTACCTCGAAAGGTAAAAATATATGTTTATTATAAACTCATGTACAACATAATCAACGTATATTTTTTCGTATGTCTTGGCAAAAAAAAATTAAGAATTTAAGCGTGTGTAAATCAATCTATATTTCGCAAAGAAAATGGATTTGAAGGTCAGCGGGGCTCTATAATTATGGGTGCAGCGCAGAATTAAATGCACACACTCTCACTCGGCCAGATGTTCAAGGGACTATGTCTTAAAACATATATCTTACATATTGTAAAACCAAGTCCACCGCCGTGTCTGTTTGTCTGGTGAACGCGATAAACTCAAAAAGTAATGTGGTTTTAACTAATATACAAAGTGATTCATGAGGAAGGTTGCATATTATACTAAAGAAACACTAAGAATTTTCCAGATCTGTAACACCGATGCGAAGTTAACGCCGGTTAGTACACGATAAACTTTGACCCTTTAAAAAAATCTGTCCAAAACACACTTAACACTTCTAACTAAATATCAATTAAATAAAAAAAATATAATAAAATAAAATCTTTTTGGTCCATGCAGTTACATTTTACATTTTCATTATTATATTA
Source organism: Mythimna pallens (assembly GCA_961205895.1). Taxonomy (NCBI): domain Eukaryota; kingdom Metazoa; phylum Arthropoda; class Insecta; order Lepidoptera; family Noctuidae; genus Mythimna; species Mythimna pallens. The sequence goes on from OY540829.1 coordinate 10,676,060, forward strand.
TTAATTGATTATATTATATTATGTATTACTTTACATTGTTATTATATTATTAATTTAATTCAATTAAATTTAAGTATTATGTCATCATTATATTGTATAAAAAATAAATTAAGTATTTGCCGCCCTCTGGGGCCCCGGGCCCATTAAGATTAAAACAATATTTCACAGCAATAAAGAAACGTATGAGCGCTCTCAGCATTATTTATCTCGGGAGAAACAAATTGACTGCTTCATGAACCGTAAACACTGATCCCCCTCAAGAAAAATCTTCACTCAATTGGAACATACGATACCACATGATATATTCTCATTAACACGCATATCGTGATGTAAATATATAAATGAGGAATATTGAAAAGGGTGAGTTGTGAGGTTGAGGAGAACCCCGGGGCCCTGGAGCAAAGCAGGAACAAACGAGTGGGTTTTAGTCAGTAAAAGTTTTACACGCCTTCTCGCTCTGCCCAAGGGCGCGAGATGTCATTAGATGATTTCTCACCTAAAAAAAAAGGTATACATAGCTTTTTGCGATAGAAAACTGAAGAACCAATGGAACGGCTTTTTTTACGTGGGAAATCATCCATTGACATCTCTCGCCCTTTTGCGGTGCGAAAGGGCGGAGGGCGTGTCAGACTTTTACAGACTAAAACCCACCACTGTGCCTTCTTTGCCTTCGTTCCAGGGCCCCGGGGTTCACTTTCGCTTTACCCATGGCCCCAGTAGGTTTCGACCCTGCTGGGACCCTATGGTTTTGCTTACGGCGCGCCTTGAGGCGCGCGTGGAACACTACGCGCCATCGACGACTTGGGCTCGGTCCGGACAGGTACCAGACGGTCGGACGGCGAGCTACCCATTGCTCGCCGTACCAATGGGACGACTACGGCAGAATCGACAGCTTATTTATTTATTTTAGGAAATACTCCTAGGAATAAGATAACACCCCTGTGTACGCCACTTCGAAAGTCTGTGCTAGTTGCGAGTTCTCCGATGCCTAATTTGTGAAAAATCATTAAAGGCCGCAGTGACATAGTAGATTACACCCTGATAATATAAATAAATTCATACGAGCTTTTGTAAATGATCCAATGATTTAACTGTATTGTGTTTTCAATTATTCTCAATTTTATTCATAATTTAATAAATCAATCATATTATATATCAGTCATTTTCATGCCAATGTTTTTTTTTTATTATGTTACAGCATTGAATGATAATTATTAACTTTCTTCATTATTTTAAATTCTTTTTTCGTAAGTATAATAACTTCTAATTTCAAATAAGATATTATAAATATGAGTAATATAAAGTGGCCTTTTTTTGTGCATGCGGTATTATTAACTTTTAATTAATTGTCGCACTTGTAAATGTTACCCAGTCAAAATGTATATGTGTAAACAATTATTGCTTAACCTAAATAAATAAATAAATTGCTGGACATATTCCTCCCCTCCTTCCTCTCCGAAGTGTCTCCACTACGACCGGTTCTATGTGTCTCGCATCTATCAGAATCCCGTGAAACTCTCTAGGGCACCAGTACGAATCGTGGGAGGCCTTCTCACGCTTCCGATACACGGTCGCTACTCCAGAACCTTTCGACCTTACCAACTATCAAGTGCATTCACAAACATGTAAACTCACTTACACAAGACATCCAGACCCGGAACTTCATCTGTTAGTAGGCCATATAAATATTTGGTTCTTCGTACGGGAATGAAAACTGCCAGTTACATGACATTTGTCTTTACTAAAGTATCACCTTTATTCTAAGTAATTCTCATCATAGGACTCAATCTCGACTCAGCTACTTTTAATCAATAATTATTACTTATAAAGATTGCACGTAGCGGAGATGAGAATGTTAAGATGGATGTGAGAAATGAGTATATTAGGGGAAGTTTGAAAGTGGCGCCAGTGACTGAAAAGTTGAAAGGGAATCGTTTGTCTTGGTATGGTCATGTGAAGAGGAGGGATGAAACGCATATTACTAAAAGAGTTATGAGTTTACATGTGGATGGATGGAGAGGGAGAGGGAGACCAAAGAAAAGATGGATGGATTGTGTGAAAAGTGATATAAAAGAAAAGGAAGATAGTGATAGTATGACGAGTGACAGGGCAGAATGGAAGAAGAAAACGTGTTGCGCCGACCCCAAATAACACGGAACAAGGGCAGGAAGATAATGATTTATTTATTAAAACTTCATGCAGCACAAAGGTACAAAGGTGGACTTAATGCCTTAGGCATTCTCTACCAACACAAACGAGAGTGGTGAAGAGAAAACATGGTATGTGCTTAAAAAACAAAAACAAAATAGAGTATTAACAAGGGCACAAATGTATATATAAACATAAATATATATTTATATAAAGTAAAATAGGGGGGTTGAAACGACTCCGCTATTTATTTTGAAAGTAATTCCGCAACTTTCGCTTAAATGCATACTGGCTGGTGGCCGTCCTGACGTCGAGAGTGTGATGAATCATAAACTTCAACCTTCAGTTATATAAATATTTTATTCACTTTGATCAACACTTCATATTTATCATTCTATTAACAATCATTTTCAAATGCATAGGATTGGTAGGACATGTTTACTGTACAACAGCTCAAAACCGACTGATTTTGTCCAGAATTACAGTTACAAACTCAATGTTTCTCCACCACAAACTTTCACAAACACTCAGTCCGACCAATCAGAGCAAAGTAAACAGTACGGCACATCAATTGACTAACTAATATACATTAGGGTTTAACTGCAAGTAATTATTTCATTTTAATAATTATGATATATTTATACAAAACAAATACATAAACTCTAATACTATAAATTATTACCCAATGTCTTAAACAACAACGAATGCCTTAAGTTCATGTAACCACTATATCCATCTATCGCTTATGGATGGAAGTGGAAAGTTTTATGAATATATTTTTTAAAATTACAAGAGGAAGCGCATTCCAGAGAATTATAAGTTAATAGCCTTTACTTCGGACAAAGGATAAGCATTGCCATTCAGCGTGGCAATGCCGCCAGTCTTTTGGGTACATTACCAGTCGACAGCGATGTGGAGGAGTTTTTCGACGCCGTACTTTAGATTGCTATTTTTAGTACTTTAGGGCTTTTATTTTTATTTTGTAAGTTAGTTTTAATTACGTTATTATTAGATTTAAATGTATATAAAAAAAAAGTTATATATATTTTAAGTTAGTTTAAATTTTTTTCTTTGTATTTACTTGTTTATACATTATTGTGTATTATTTTAAAATTGTACGTAGTTAGGTATAGTATGTCTTTTGCATGCCTACATGGTAAAATATGGCTGAACTTGCTACCTATATTTTTCTGTCATCTTTTACTGTATAGCCTCGAATCAAGATACTTATTAGATAGTGTGGGTGTGAAAATTTACTAGAAGGATGGAAATAGAATGTTGGTATATAATATTAAGAGTCTCTTTTGTGAAACTTAATGTGGGTAGTTTTAGAGGAAGTATGCTCAGAATAGAATGAAACCTCACTAGCAGTGTATTTCCAAAAGGAAGCGACTTTATACAAGCAAATAACATGATACCGTGGGTGAATTTATTTTTAGAGTTCCGTACTTCAAAAGGAAAAAACGGACCCCTTATAGGATCACTTTGTTGTCCGTCTATCTGTCAAGACCTTTTATCTCGGGAACGCTTGGAGGTATTGAGTTGAATTTAAAACCATATACTCAGGTTTGCGGTCTCTTGAAGCTATGAAAAAATCAAATTTCTGAGTTGACGGAAAAAAAGGTACGGCCGTTCATGTCGCAAAAAACGTTAATTTTAACACTCTCAATGGAATCAAAATTCATAGGGTACTTCCTGTTGCCCTAGAATTCTGAAATTTCGCATGAAACAAGGTCTCATAGCACAAGTAGGAAAAAATCTGAAAACTGTAAATTTGTTGATACAATACAAAGAAAACCCTTTTTTGCGATTCGGAAAAATCTTAGTAACTCAATCGAAATATTTTCATAGGTAAGTATGTACGAAACCCTCACTACGAGAGTCCGACTCGCACTTGCCTCATTTTTTTGGATTATTTCTAAGTAAAATCTGTACACCCACGTTGAGAATATCTGTACGACGTTAGTCTGTACACTTATGGATTGGATGGTTTTGTTAAAACCTGGGATGATCATAGAACCGTGTTGAATGTAGGAAAATTACTGGTTTATTTTACTTAGTAAATTCAATGAATTTATGTAAAAGCTGATGTTGCTTAACCTACGTAATTATATTAATGTGCGGATTCACAATACCTAGGTATTTTAGGTAATATTCACTAGGCTTGGCCTATTCCCTCTCCTAGAGACTGAGTCCCAGCAGTGGGAACGTTAAAAGGCTGATTATGCTATTATGCTATATCACTAGGTTTTAGGTCATTGTCGTTTTCAAGCATTTATTTAGAGTCGAGACTCTTGAGAAAAAGAAGATTTCTTCTGTACTTTCAAGAGAGAATAATAACAGAGAAGATTAGCTAATAATTTTTCTTTACTACTTTCAGAATATATAAAAATCTCTCTTAGAAACAAAATTATTATTTTTAAATTGTCTATAGGTACTCATTATACCAAAACGACGTCAACATCACAATTCCATATTAGCAAGTAGGCAATCCATTTGAAACGTCCCCAAACTTTGCGAGGTAACCTCAGAGCTATTTTAATGATTAATGTGCTGAGCGACAATACGAATCCTCGGCGGTTATCTAACCCGGACAAAGAAAGGGCACATCTATTCATATATCATATGCAGGCTTGACCCTTCCTTCACCGCAGGTTCGGGAAATATACTGGCTGGAAACGTCAAGACATTCATAGATATTTCATATTCATGTAAAACACGCATGCAATAAAATCAGTACTTCTTTATTTTATAAATATAAACCAATCCGCACTGAGCTCATGTGGTGGATTACGGCTCACTCCTTCTTCCAGAGAAAAGGCGTGAGTCCCAGCAGTGGGGACGTCTTATAAGACGCTTATATTATTACGTTATTTTGTCGGAATCTAGCACGCGAAAGATATAGGTTTTCAATTCATAAGGAGAAATATAGCCTAGCATCTAGCAGCTTTGGACTCTGTGGAAAGTAGTGCAAAGAGGCTAATTGGTGATCCAGATTTGGTTAAGTCCAGTCTTCAAAGCCTTGAGCACAGGCGTAGGGTAGCCAACCTTTCGGTGCTTTACAGGTTGCATTTTGGAGAGTGTGCGAGGGAATTGCATGACTTGATTCCGCCATCTCATTTCTACCATCGGACAACCCGACGTACGGCGGGTACTCTTACGTTGTTGAAACTTCTATGGTCCGGACTAAGTGTTTCGCCTCGTCGTTTATACTGCGTACATTGAAGGACTGGAACTGTTTGCCTGCTAAAGTCTTTCCATCCGATTATAATTTGGGTGTCTTCAAGGCTAGAGTGAATAGGCTCTTAATAAACTAGTGCGCCTCACCATCAACGATTGCATCACTGCTTACCATCAGGTGAGATCGCAGTTAAGCCCTAGTTTATATCAAATAAAAAAAAGGTTTAAAATTAAAAGCCTTATATAATTTTTAATATGTTTAATACGTTACGTGTTTATTACGTTACGTTACATATTATTTATAATTATAAACATAACGACTATGTATAATTTAATTAAATAGTAGGTATGTTACGAAGAGCTTTTCCGAGTTAATTATAAAATCCATAAACAGCAAGCATCAATATTTTGACTGAAAAATTACCCAATCTAAGTTTGGCACAAAAATAGTTGTATATGTTTATTTTTTTTAACAAATATCCACATTCACAACATATTTCCAACAAACTTTTACTATCCACAAAACATTTAAATCTTTTGATTAAACTGTCCAACATAATGAACAACATCCAGAGACTTTATTTCTTTGTATTTAAAGAGTAACCTTTCTGTCACTGTCTTTACTTCTAAAACTTGTATTGAAATGTCTGTCACATTCTACCAATGTTTTGTACTACATCGAGCCCAAAGGTTTTATATAAAAACTAGATTTTACCAGCGGCTTCACCCACGTGAAATTTGAAAATTATTCCAGGGGAACATACTATCGGGATGAAACGTGTCAATTTCATCCAAATTCATTTAGCGGTTTGAGCTTGAAGGAGTAACAAACATACATACATAAATACAAACTTACACATTTATAATATTAGTGAGAAGTGTGATTCGTCTATCTTTTCTTTGAATTCTAGTAGTGTCAGTAAGCAGGGGCCCCGACTCGGGGCTCGGGGGCTCGAGCACCCATGAGAAATAAACAATGGGTCCCGAGCACCCCTGTGAATAGACATCAAGAAACAGATCAGTAATCGCCTTTTAGGTTACGTATAAACTATAATATATCTTGATACTAAAAACTAGTTTCATTTTTATATATTTGTATCATTTTTTTTTTATCAAACATAATTAGTAATTAAGTACACAGTAAGTAAGTAGGACATTTATTCATTTGTCGGTCTATCAGTGTGCATTTCTCTTCTCACACTTCGCCGCTTTTTCGAGTCCAACAAATGAGCATGAGCACCCATGAGGTTTTCTAAAAACCGGCGCCCCCGTCAGTTAGTTACATAAAATATTACCTTCAGAGCTATCTACACGTACATTTTACTCTTCTGTAATCGTATTTACTGTGTCTGCAGTAGTTTCTTATAAGATTTGATACGGTTTTCCATGAAATATGGTTGGTGAATGTACGAGCGTTACGAGAATGACTGCTCTTTTCTTGAGGTGGGAAATCATCAAATGACTTCTCTCGCTCTAAGGTTGAGCGAGAGGAAATGTCAGACAACTGCTGACCACAACTCACCTTCGCCACCGTAGGCGTGGGCTTGCGGATGGCGAGCAATGGGTAACTCACCGTTCGGCCGTCCGGTAATCATCCGGACCAAGTCCTTGTAGTCGACGGCCCGTAGTGTTCCACGCGCGTCTCAAGGAAATGTCAGAAAACGCCCAGGGGACCAGCAGGGTCAAATCCTACTGGGATGATTGTTTATGCGAACCCAGGGGCCCTGGAACGAAGTCAAAGAACGAACATAGGCGTGGGTTACTCAGAAAAAGGCTGATACGCCCTTTCCGCTCAAATCATTAGATAATTTCTCAACTGAAAAAGAAAACTCACCTATATTGTTCTTGGGCACGATACAATCATGGCGGTAAGTCCCCTCTTTGAGGAGTGGCTGGAAAGACCACATGGCTCCCTTACCTACCGCATGACGCAGGTTCTCACCGGACATGGTAAGTTCGGGAGGTTCCTGCACCAAATTCACGAAGACACGCCCGGGTGTCGCCACTGTGTGGAACGCCCGGAGGACACGGTGGAGCATACGGTGGAGGTGTGCCCCGCTTGGGCAGAGCAACGCCGTGTCCTCGTGGGGGCGATCGGCGGCAGTGATCACTGGCCCCTGGCATTGGTACAGGCCATGGTCCGGAGTGAGGAGGAGTGGCAGGCGGTCGCTTCCTTCTGCGAAGCAGTAATGCTAGCAAAGGAGGCGGCCGATCGCGTGAGGCAACGGTCCTCACGCCTCAAGGAGATGTCAGCGAAACCGTAGGGGCCCAGCAGGGTCGAAGCCTACTGGGGCCTCGGGTAGTGTGAAAGTGAAGCCCGGGACTCCGGGATGAAAGCAAAGAGGGAACAGGAGTGGGTTTTTAGTCAGTAAAAGTCTGACACTATCTCTCGCTCCACTCAAGAGCGAGATTTGTCATTAGATGATTTTCCCACCTTAAAAAAAAAAATTGCTATTTGCGTTCCCGCAGTAACTTCAAGGTACCTACAGTGCGGTGCAAGCAGTGGTGGCCCAGTAACCAGTCGTTAGTGTCAATTTCATACCCCAGTAGGCGCTTTACTTTGTGTTATTTATTTTATTAACACTGGTCTCAAAATGGCGAAAAAACATCATGAGGAAACAGGCACGTCCATGAAGCAAAAAATCAAAGACACAACATTCACTAACCCGACCTGGACCAGCAGTGGGAATATTATTAGGCTGGTTTAGCTTATACACGTAATAATGTTTGCTACAGGTACCGTAGTCGGTAAACCTTAAAAAACGCTTAATTGTCGTTTTGTACGCACGTATGTACGATTTTTTTTAGTCGATAATTTTGGTTTCTGCATCTTTGTTTTTCCTAGAAGAATCCAGAAAAAGTTATTTTTTAATTATTTTTTTATTTTGGGTGATTTACTTAAAAACTCGTAATTACGTAATAATTTTGAATTCCTTATTAAATATCCTTTTCAGTTGTAACGGATAGTTAGAAACTAAAAAATCTGAGGTTGTATAAGATTGTTTGCTTGCAGTGTACAATATAATTTTGCCAATAATAATCAACACCTGATAAAAATCTCACAACTAAAAAATGTTAATAATTATTAGATATTATTAACATTTTTTAGTTGTAAGATTTTTACTAGCAATTGCTAGTAATTAACTTAAGAGGACGCTTTGACAGAAATTGTTCCGTGTGGGAATCAAAACCCGCGACATGCAGTAACCAATTGCTGCGTCAACCGTGCTATCATATTTGCACCCGTACAAAACTGCGGTCAATCATTAGTTTGTTTCAGCAATTGTTACAATATCACACTATTTACTACTGTTTTTAGAAAATATCACCATTTTTCTAACTTTCGAAATTATTCCATTGAAATTGTCTGGAAAGACGGTAGTGCAGAAGTTTTGAACAAAGGTAAAGAGTTCGACGCCTGCAGACATAGAATAAACAATGTGAAACACAATTCAACCGCAGCTAGGAGTTTATTTTGAACTGAAACTGTTCGGTAAACTATTGTTATAACTGCTGAGACTTGGTTATGTATGTATGTGTGTCGTCTGTTCCCAGAAGATCAAACATAAATGCATTTTTTTTTTATTCTTGATAGGTTCGCGCTTGACCGCTATCTCACCTGATGGAAAGCGACGATGCGGTCGACGATGGGGCCACTCTTAATTTAAAGACTCCCTGGTTGTAGCCATCAGGAAACACAAATTCCGGCAAGGAACTCCACTTCTTAGCTGTACGCACAATGAATGTGTTCCCAAAACGTTTTGTGCGTATAGGTGGGATGTCCACTATGTACCTATGGCGAATTGCCGTTCGCCTGGTGGTCAGATAATGGATATGCATAAAGCATAATAGGCTTCATAATTTTCTCACTGCTAGGACTCAGGCCTCCTCTCTAGGAGAGGAAATGGGCCGTAATCCATAACGCGGACATAGTGCGGATTGTTGGATGCCACATGTCATCGAATTTCTTGTGGTAGGATATGCCGGATTCCTCAAGATGTTTCCCTTCACCGTTTCGAGAGCAGTGGTGTTGAAATAAATTACACAAAGTAATGCACCTAGCTGAGTACTAATCCACGTACCACAACTTGTAAGTTAGAGAAGTTACCGCTGCGCCACCACTGCTATTAAGCTATTGCACTATGACCTTATTCTTGTTTAAGACTAGATAGTTATGGACAAGAAACGTGTCAAGCAGTCATGCAAAATAGGTACCTAAGTTGCTTTTACTTGCTTAGTTAAACATGGCTTCAGATATATGTAAATGTTTCTATACTTTGCTTGCATGATGAATTGTAACAAAACTTGCAATATTATACAAATGTTTTATTGTGATGTTCACAGAAATTCTCTATGATTTTATTGTAGCATAAAAAGAATGAAATAAAACATTTAATCACTACAGATTCATCAGGTATTTCCCGAATATCAATAACTAGCTGTCCTCTGTGGTATCACCTGCGTTTTTGGTTACTGCTCCGCTCCCGTGGATTATAGCGTAATGTTATATAGCCCTCATCAATAAATGGGCTATTGAATATTTGAAATCAACAAATTCCTGAAATTAGCACGTACAAACAAACAAACTCTTCAGCTTTATGATATAAGTATCGAGTAAATATTGTATAGATTGGCACGCTTGCTTGCAGGTAGAATACAGTGACCAAGACTAATCAAGAGTCGGATCAAGATACAAGTGAAAGATCGTACAACCCAATTGTACAATCGTTTCTTTTAAACAGATTATTTCTGGTAAACAAACATTTTGATTTGATTTGATTTGAAAACCTGTAATTAAACCCATTCTTTGAATATAGATATCATATTCAAACATCGCATTTGCATTCCCTTTTCATTTTGAATTTCTAGAATGTACTAATAAACATGTTTCGACATCAAAATATCCATTTGTAGTTTTAGCTGTTTTGGTCTAAACAAGCCGTTGTGTGCGGTCGCTCCGAGTCCGTTAGCCTGCGACCGCCTGCGGCCGAATTCTGTTGAAAACGATCTCTAATGTTCTGCTTTGTGCGAAATTAACGAAACAAGCGAATGTTAATGCTTCCAGCGCTGTTTTAGTGGCGCGATTTAAGAGGTATTTTCTATGTAATGGTTTGTGTTTAGACGGAAACCGGGAACTATTTTTAGTTTGACGGTGTGTGGATGTGCTAGAGAAGGAGATTTGTTTTTGTTACTGTATTTTTATGTATTTTTCTTCTTAATATTTTTTATTTGGCTCATCAACAATGACTATACCTATACTTTTACACGCTTTAACAGTTGTTTAAACAAGAAGAAAAGAAAAACAGAATAAAAACGCAATCAATTTCCAGAATATAAAGTTTGAACAGACAGAATTAAAAGTATTATCGTTCATTATTATGATGATGTGTTGTTATTGTGTTTCTATGCACTGTATATCTAATAATTGCTTTAATTGATGAACATTTGTCGTTTTTTAATTAGCAATTTTGTGAAATAATCGAAGCCAGCATTTATAAAACGCGGAAATTTTTTAATATAAATAATAAACGTTTTTCTTCATTTGTTTAATGCTTTCGTAAAATAATTTCATTGTAGAAAAATAGTTCTAGCAAAATCTCACGTTCCGCTTACCATGCCTAAAACAATGCAACATTCAATGAAGAAAATAAGGTTATCTCTAATTGTTATAATTTTTAATCACCCAGGCCATTAAAAAAGAATGAAAATAAAAAATAACTGAGCAAACTCGCTTAATAATTTAAATAAAACGGGAACCTTTTTCGATGATGAAATTAACCTTAACAGAGGAGAGTTGGACGGGTTGAAAACCGATAAAAGGTACACAGAAAAACCACTCCAAACAACCCGTCAGGATATTAACACTGGGCTGATGGACGGTAAGCACATAGCTCGCAGTGCAATGAAGACCAGGCCCGAGTTGACAGCGCGTTGTGTTCCACACGCATCTCAAAGAGGTGCCACCATGATTGATGGGGCCCACTAGAGCTGATGCCTACCAGAGCTAAGGGATTCATTCATAAGAATAAAAATAGAGTCACCCCGCCCACGATTGTATAGTGCAGCTCTTGATTGAGACCCCTTCTCGCTCCACCCCGATCGAAAGAAGTTATTTGATGCTTGCAAAGCAGGCGGCCGCATGCGCGAGGGAACGCCCTCACGATCCTGATTTCCAGCCACCGTAGGCGCAGGCTTGCAGACGGCGATCAATGAGTAGCACGCCGTTCGGTCGTCCGGTAACTGTCCGGACCGAGCCCGAATCTTCGACGGCGTGTAGTGTTTCACGCGCGCTTCAAAGAGTTGTCAGCAAATCGTAGGGGCCCAGCAGGGTCGAAGCCATGGCCATGGGTTAAGTGAAAATGAATCCCCGGGGCCCTGGAACGCAAGGCAAAAAAGGAACAAACGAGTGGGTTTTAGTCAGTAAAAGTCTGACACGTCCTCTTGCTCCGCCCAAGGGCGAGAGATGTCATTAGATGATTTCCCACCTAAAAAAAAAAAACATTTAGCAAGAACGCTTGGGCCTGTAGATTTAACCTGAAACATATATAGTATACACTGCACGTAATGAACCTTCTGTTCGTTATTTATTACAAGCCTGAAACCGCCTGAAGCGTAGTACATGTCAATACATTTTATTCGGCAGAGCACATCAAAAGGTTTATTTTACACTGGCCTGTTTTTTGTGCCTGTAATTGAATGGCCAAGTTTACGATCGACCAAAAATATTTACTGGGGAAACTAAAGTAAATAGTGCGGGATGCGCTGTTGCTGTTTTTTGTACAGATATGAAGGTAAATAGAATTCGGTATATTTGTTTGTTGGGACGCACTGGCTGTTTTTTTATTATTATTTTTGTTTGTTTTTTTTAGAGATTTTTCTAATATTAGCCTTTTTTACAAGATGAATTAAAGAAGAAAAAAAGGAAATAACTTTAATTTCGGAAGTCGATGTTTCTATAATATTTGTCTTTTCGTTATTTAACACTGACTTCCGAAATTAAAGTTATTTTTCACTTTTCAATGTTTTTTACATTGAAGTCGGTTGTATTTTTTTTTTTTTCACTGTTTAGTTATGGTACCATCACTAAAAAGTAACCCTCAGTCAAACTTAAATACCTTATAGCCAAAGTGCATCTCTTGAAAATTCTAATGATCCCAAACACGGTTAGATTACATTAATTTATTACAGAGTTCCGGTGCCTAACTTCAGGCTTCATCATCAGATCAGTTCGATATATTCCCCCTCTTCTTTCAGTCAGTCATTGACTACACGTATAAACAAAGCAGTTTTACTTGTTACGACAGTTCTGTTGTGATCCTGTAAGGACTTCTGTTCCATAACTTCGAAGTTCATGATCAAATCATAACAATATTTCTATGGGACCAATACGGAAGCAAAACTATTTAATAAAAAAAAATATCAAAATCGGTCCACAATTGACCGAGAAATAGGTGAACATACAAAACAAAAAAATACATTCAGCCGAACATAGAACCTCCTCCTTTTTGAAGTCGGTTAAAAAGCAATAGCGTTGTGTGTCTCACATCTGCACCAAATAGGTTCAATAAGGTTCAATTCAACAAAATGCCAGACAGCTACAAAGCAGTTGGATGACGCTGGTTTTTAACTGAACTTTACTTTGAGTATACGGATTAGATGATAAGGTTTTTAGAAGAGAATAAGTCTACCTACTAGTATATCTACTTGTGTATATTTCTGTAATTATTTTGATAAAATAAACTTTATTATTTTATTTTTTTTATGAAGTTAAGGGACTGTAAAATTTTTAGGTACTAATATTTACTGTCTTACAATTTTGAATCGAGTATTAATTCTGTTAATTGTTATGATTAGGTATGAGTAGTTGTAGATTCCGGGTTCAAACCCAGCCAGGCGCAATACTTTGTGTAATTTATATCATCACCAAAACGGTGAAGGAAAACATCGTAAGGAAACCAGCATGTCCTAGAACCAAAAATTCGAAGACATGTGACATCTACCAACACGCACAGGGGGATCATTCCCATTCCCTCTCCTAGAAAGGAGGCCTGAGTCCCAACAGTAGGAACATTATAAGGCCGACTAATCCTAACCTAACCTAACCTAATAAAAAAAAACGAAAGGAAAGAAAAAGAAAAGGTCCAGAACCTTTCACAAAAAAAGGAAAGGAAACAAATAGTGGCGACCGCGTACCGGAAGACGCAGCGTTGGAAGATTGATAAGGTGAACCGATGATGACCTGGTAAGGGTTGCGGGAATCCGATGGATGCGAAATATATAAGTATGTTTATCAGGGGGCCTAAAAAGGTCACAATAGGCAATTCATCTAAAAGCAAATCATTTCCCGAATTGCTGCCTACTAAATGACATTAGGCAATTCTTCTAAAAGTCGCAAAATGGTTACACAAATTAGCCGAATCATACTCAATTCATTTTTTAGCAGAATCATATTCCATAATATTGCCAGATGAAAAAAAAATCTAAGTATTTTTTTCTTAGCTTTTAATTAACGGATAATTATTTTGTATTAAGTTATTGTATTAAAATATAAATTCAGTATTTTAGGGTAATAATTTATTAAAAAATGCAATTAAGCCTTTAAATACGAAGTTGAAAATGCCTAAATCTTTGGAAATAATAAATATCAACTTGTTAGGCTGGCAACATACCTACATTGTTGTTTATAACCCTCTGTCGTCTGTGGTTATCTTCTGTCGTCTGTGGTTTACCCTTTGCTTGTGAAAAATCGGTTGAAAGCAATAAATCATATGAATAATGCCATAGTGAAGAGTTGAAGTTGAATTAATCGTAATTTCAAGTGAATTTTTCAAGTGCAGAATGCTTAAAATACTCTGACGCAAACCATCCACTTGTAAAAACTTTAGGACTGCGTTTCAAGAAAATGATACCAATCCAGCATCTACTTGAGTATTTCTCAATCTAGTGAGTTCGAATGTTTACAACAAAGTAAGTGCTTACCCACTAATATTCTAATATTAATTAGTTTTTATACCTACGCAACTAGATATTAAATGCCAATTTAATTGTTTCAGACCGCACTGTGGCTCCTTTATTTTAATGATGAGGCTTGAAGGATTCTGTCTCAGGTGGAGATGTAACATACCGCAGCCGATACCAATACTGCTCAAATACACCTAATACCAAATTTGAGATACCTAGCAGATGCAGCTCAAATTATCTTTGCTATCTTGGATTACATGTAAATTTGTGTCAATAAAAATAAAAAAATTACATTCTATTATACGTACTAAATGGTTTTATTTTGGTAATAAATTACCTAAACTTGTTTATAATATTCTATAGATGATAATATTAAAAATACTCTAAACTCTCTACTTCAAATTATTTAAAACAGTGTACTTTAGTGTTCAGGGTGAATACTTAGTACTATTTAACCATTTGAAAAGTGATATCTAAACATTAAGCAATTTATGTTACGATCTCTAAAGCTTTAATAAATATCTATAGGTACATATTGTAAATCCAATAAAATGTTGTAATTATGAAGAACATTGATAGTTTAAGCCATTGGAAAGTGACTGAAGTAGGTTCTTGCCCATTTTTGATGATATACCCCAGCTGCATAAATGCTAAAGTGCTCAAGTGCTCAATAATGATATATAGTCATACTTTTTTTTAAGTCTGTATAGCCCGATAAACTCGGGGTTCGGCACTTCATAAATTTCAAGCAATTCCATTTTTCGAAGAAATACAATTCGTTGGCGACTTAAAAGGCTCTCAGTAATGCGCATGTCTTTCAGGAAATACGCGTAAAGTCCTAAATTTGCCATTTTTTAAGTTTAATATATAATCCCCGAAAAATGAATTGTAAGATGTTGCTCTTCAGTAACTTTTTATGATTCTGCTAATGAATTCTAAAACAATTCATATTATGTGAACCATTTTACGAATTTGCTGTCAAATAGACCCGTCTGTCAAAAAAAATGTCAAATAGATGAATTGCCGAATATGATTCATAATATGAATGTTGTTTTTGTATAGTAATATGAACTGACAATTCGTGACCATTTTGCGATTTTTACCGTGATTCATAATATTTTCACATGCGTTTCTGCTAAAGTGACCTTTTTAGCCCCCCAGTTGTCTATTATTCGATAAGTAACACAAGCTCTGCTCAGCTTGGGACTAGATGGCGTTGTGTGATAGTTGTGTAATATTATTATTATTATTCCTATACCCTTTACAGAGTTATTAATGAAAGAAGATTTCTACAATAACGATGTAAAAATAAATCGTAATCTAACTTTTTTGAAGTGGAAAATCATCGAATAACTTCTTCTGGTTTAAGTGGAGCGAGAGAGCGTGTCAGACCTTTATCGACTACAACCCACCTGTGTTCCTTCACTTGCCCTTTGCATTCCAAGGTCACGGTAAATCTTTCAAACACATCCGCAGCCCAATCGTT
The DNA here is from genome assembly GCA_961205895.1 of Mythimna pallens. Lineage (NCBI taxonomy): Eukaryota > Metazoa > Arthropoda > Insecta > Lepidoptera > Noctuidae > Mythimna > Mythimna pallens. The sequence continues at coordinate 10,691,835 of OY540829.1, forward strand.
ATTTACCTTACAATATTATTTCGGTTTATTTACCAAATCCGACATTTCATTAGAACTGAGCCGTACATTTCGATGTCTGCGTTTAATTTAAACAGACAGACCTCATTACAGACAACGATTCTCTCGCAAACTTTCTTAATCTAGTCCCATTCTTAGTTTTCTCATAAACGTGGAAACAACATGCGGTGTGTAGGTATTCATGTCTGATTCGTAACTTACTGAAATTCTAGGTACTTGTATAAGTACCTAAGTACTCGTATACTTATTTTAGGTGAAACCACCAAAGTGCCCTCGAAATTAAAATATTACTTGTACAGTTTATGCATTTTGTAGGTCGGTGTTGGTGTAAATTTTCATGTACCATATACCTACTCGGAAATAAACGCTTCTATTCCATTCGATTTCATTCCACTCCATTTTATTCCATTCCTTTCCATTCCATTCCATTCATCACCATTACATTAAACTCCATTCCATTCCACACCATTACATTAAACTTAATTCCATTCCACACCATTCCATTAAACACTATACCATTCCAATTCATTCCATTCCACTCCATTCCATTCCGTTCCACTCCATTCCACTCCATTCCGTTCCACTCCATTCCACTCCATTCCGTCCAATTCCATTTCATTCCATTCTATTCCATTCCACTCCACTACATTTCAATACACACTATTACATTAAACTCCATTCTATTAAACACTATACCATTCCAATTCATTCCATTCAGCTCCATTCCATTCCGTTCCATTTCATTCCGTTCCACCCCATTTCATCCCATTTCATTCCATTTCATTCCATTCCATTCCATTCCATTCCATTCCACTCCGTTCCATTCCACTCCATTCCATTCCATTCCACTCAATTCCATTCCACTTTATTCCATTTCATTCTATCTTATTCAATTCAATTCAGTTCAATTTAGTTCAATTCAATTCAATTCAGTTTAATTAAATTCCTTTAAATTCAATTTATTTCAATTCAATTCAATGCAAACCCAAAATTCGAAACCTTTTTACACGGCGCGGGTACATCACCCTTCTCCCTCCTATATCATCATCATCATTTCAGCCGAAAAACGTACCCTTTAGGACATAGGCGTCTCCCAAGCGTCGCCCTTAAGTTATGTGCGTCTCAAGTCATCGGACTCCCACAACCCTCACTCTCCGATTATCGATCCACCTTGTGGTAGACCTTCTAACGCTGCGTCTTCTGGACGCGGTCGCTTTTTAGCCTTTCGACTCCATCGAATATCTTTACTGCGAGCAATGTGCTCTGCCCACTACCACTGCCATCGTTAAGGTACAGGAAATAATTCTCTCTCCTGACACATTAGATTCATGCAAAAACATACAATAGTTAAGACACGCGGATGATACGCGGATAATACGGTCATTGAAACTGTTATACACGGGTATGATATAAAACATTCTAGAGGTAGAGCAGACCATGTCGTGTTTCATTCTGTGCTTGATAAGTTCCGATCATGGTCATAACCTAATGTACAGAATCATTAAAGGCGGAATTCACCGATAAAACTAATCGCGTTTTAACGTTCGGCTCGCATAATCGCGTTTAGCCGCTGTCACTAGTGTCACTTGTCTATAATTTTCTTTTGTTGTATTTTTATGAGTGACACTAGTGACAGTGGCTAAACGCGATTATGCGAGCCAAACGTTAAAACGCGATTAGTTTTATTGGTGAATTCCGCCCTCAGAAGTTTTTTTTTTTTTTAGGTGGGAAAATCATCTAATGACAAATCTTTAAAAGACTTTTACTGACTAAAAACCCACTCCTGTTCCCTCTTTGCCTTCATCCCGTGGCCCCGGGCTTCGCTTTCACACTACCCGTGGGCCCTTAGACGTGTTGTCATCTTATACGAGCATATGTCTATGTCTCAATATATCAAAACAAGTCGGTTCAGTATTTGAACAGTGACATTTTACTCGTAATGGGTCCAAAGCGAGTGTTTAAAGAAACATTAGCCACGGATAAGTTTAGTCATTACAACGTTTGCCAGTTCTCGGACGAGCGTCCTAATATAAAACGTTTGTTTTTCATTGGAATACGTATACTACAAAAAGGTTGTACGTTATTTTGTACACGTAGGAGATCTTAAACTTCAACTTCCACTTTTGCAAAACCAGTGCTAATGCTGTTGACGAAGGTGCTCCCACAAGGTGGACCGATGACCTGGTGAGAGTCGCATGAATCCGATGGATGTGAAACGCACAGGACCGGTCATCATGGCGACACTTTGGTGAGTCTTATGTCCAACAGTAGACGTTTTTTGGGTGAAATGATGATTATGAGCCAGACTTCAAGTAGCCAATGGAAGCCGGTCTCGAGCTACTTGAGAAAAGGCTAGAGAGATGATGATTCTTCTTCTTTCGTATCGAATTTTTGTCCGACCTATATGTAGCCACCTGGATGACTCTTTTGTTCCCTTCATTAAAGTGGTGGAAGGTCCAGATGGTTATGCATGCCGAGCAAGAAAGAAGGTGATGCACATTCTGTGAAGGAGCCCCACAGTGGCACTGTGTTTGCGATGGCTCAAGGACAAAGGAGATGACGATGAAGTAGTCAAAATTCGAACAATACCGGACCGTTCCATAGGGCGATACTTGGAGGAGCTCTATGTCTAACAGTGGATGTCTTTCGGCTGCAATGATGATGATGAATTTGGCCACGCATACTTAAAGCTATTAACATAAGTGGAGCTAAAGTTAAAAATATGTTACCGCTAATGTGCATAAATCAGTTAGAGCGCAGATTAACTAGTTAATCTGCAAATTATCTGATTGAGTCCGTAAAAGGTGTTTTTTTTTATAACCACCCAGAAGTTAAGTGGAGAAAATTTGTTACTTTATTCAGTTCAGTCGTGGGTTAGATTCCCATCCAGGACAAATGTTTGTGCGATGAGCACGATCATTTGTTCTGTGTCTGGGTGTAATTTATCTATAATATGTATGTATTTAGAAATATATAATTATGTTTATCAGTTGTCTAGTACTCATAACACAAGCTCCGCTTAGCTTGGGACTAGACGGCGTAGTGTGATTTATTATAATTATATTATATTACTTAACAAGCATAGCCCGACAAAAATACTAGTATAGCAGTCGAAATAAAAACTGCTGTTAGCTGACACAAACAAACCTCGGAGTTTCCGAGGAACATTAAAAAGTTTTGAATACTTTTTTGCTTCATCACTGTAATGCTTTAAGTTTAGTTCTTTTAAGCCTCTTGGGTGTAATTTAGACTTCTCGCTGTTTTTAAAACGCGAAACATATTTTTCTGTAACGAGGACAAAACAAACGTGACTGTTTGCGTTATCTTTGTTCATTTTGTTTTTTAGGGAGGAATGCAAAATATTGCTCTAACAGTGACTCTAAAGAACATTATTTTGTTAAAAAAGACAACACTGTGCTTTATAGGCTTGCACAATAAACAAATAACAGATACTTCAAACAGAAAAAATAAAATAAAAAAATAAGTTATTTATAATAATAAAATTTAATTACTTACAATTCATATACCGGACGGCATGTCGTTATATCCTTGGAAGAGGAGCAGGCCTTTCGTATGGGATGCTACACGTGTCGATACTCTTGCGCCATCCCATTTTCCTAGCTCGTCGTACTGGTGCTGCCGATGCAGCTGCGAAGATCCTCAAACAGCAGATATATAATAATAATTTGGTTGGTAGTTATATTTTCGAACTGTTTGGAGGTAAAACTTTCAGGTCGTGAGGTCCGAGTGCTCACAAGTTACTTAAAGATCTGTCTCAACGGCTAGTTGACACTTCGCGTGACCCAAGGGCTGTCAGACTTGGACAGAGCATAAGCATTGCTATACAGCATGGCAATGCCACCAGGCTTTTGGGCACATTACCAGTCGATAGCGATATGGAGGAGTTCTTCGACGCAATGTTTGTTTCAATTAGATTAAGGTTATTATTATTATTTTTGGTTTTGTATCATTTTAGTTAGCTAAGTATTTTTTTATAAATATAAGTATATATAAATAAAAGTTTAAAATGAAGCTAGTATAACATTTAATAAATCAATGTAGGTAGAGCTACCAAAATGAGTTCAATTGAATTTATTTGAACAATATGTATTACATGTCACTGAATTCCCACAAAAAATATTCAATGAAGCATGTTTTGCTTAAGCTGCAACATTGTTAAAAAGATTACCGCGGCCCTAGAACGGAAAGAGTAACTGAGGGAACACAGGTGGGTTTAAGTCAGTGAAAGTCATATATTTCCTGTCACACCACCTAGAGCGGGAGCAGCTATTTGATGAAATTCCATTTAAAAAAAAATAGAATAGAATAAAGTTTATTGTACACAATCGTACACCAAAAAAGTAACACAAATAACACATTAATCACTAATCTACATTTAAAAAATAATTTATTATATCTAGCTTCGAAATACAAATCGATACAAAACTAAATCCTTGAAACTGTTATCAACAATTAATATCAAATAGACCTCGTCAATTAATCAAATCCCCAAACACTACATTAGCAACGACAAAACTCATTCACTCATGAAAAATGGAATCAATTCAATTTTTAATTCAATCAAAAATTGAAATTGGAATCGCAATTGAAATTCTAAACCGTTTCCCGATCAATCAATCGCCTATTACCTGTCAGGGTTGTCATCGGACGCTTTATGATAGTATAATGACAAGTGGCAACCCTAATGGGCCTTCATTAAGGTAACAAATATTAATGGATGCCTTTTGTGATGGCTAGACTGTATGAAGTGATTTTATAGGCGAACAATTTTTTTTAGACTCAATATTTTTTTTTTGTTTTAAACTAACTGGTTAGACGCTCTAGCTAGGCAGTGGACGAACATCGATATAATAAATTAACACGACAGTAAAGAAACTTGAACTATATTGAGGCAAAGTTACAACCAATGAAGTTTTGAAAAATTAATTTTTTTTCGAATCGGTTTTTTTTTCAGGCATTGTTTACTGAACTAAATGACATATATTAAGGTTCCTTGAGCTGACTATTATTTGAAACACTTAAACAATTATCTGATCGAAACAGGAAGTAAACATAGTGAGAAAACAGGCATATCCTTAGAGCTAAAATTTGAAGATAATATATGTGACATCCAACCTACATTGGGCTGAGGTTGATTACGAACCTTTCCCTCTTCTAGAGAGGAGGCCTGAGTCCCAGCAATGGGAACATTAAAACAAGGCTTAATACGTTTTCATTTATTTAATCTTTTATACGAAACCACTAGCCTATTGGACTGCTGATCTCATCTTATAATTTAAGTGTCTTCAAGGCAAGATTGAATAGGCTCTTATTAAACTAGTGCACCTCACCATCAACGAATGCATCACTGCTTACCATCAGGTGGGATCGCAGTCAAGCACTGGTTTATATCAATTAGAAAAAAAAATCTTACCTAGTAATCATAAAATTGATCGTAAATAATTAAAAGCCACTTAGCCTCCGCCGTATTATTTCTGAGCCGCCATACATCAATCGTTCGGACATCTAATTTTACCAAACAATAACTTTTCGCACCTTTCCTTTTCTTTTCGAATATCTTCCATTGTTGCAAAGATAAAAGGAAAACGCTTGATAATCATAAAATATAATCACACCTCCGGGTCTGTGCGTTGGATGAATCATTCATAAATCATAAAATTGTAATCGCGGTGAAATAAAACAGTTACTGTTGGTTTTTTTCAAAGGGGACTTGAGAAATATTAAAAAAAACCTTCTGGTTTTTTATACATAAAATGGAATAAAATCGATCAATTTAGTGATGAGTGCCAACTTCGTTTTAACACTGGTCTGGAATTGTTAAAAGTGGAAAAAGATGGAGATGCCATTTTTTTTCTTCGGATAAAAAATTGAGAACCCGATTGTAGCGCCGTTTACCACATTCAATTTTATTTTGAAACAATCCAGGGACCCACTCAAATATACAAATAAAATTTCAGTCAAGCCGTTTAGGTGGAGTAAAGTCACACACGTACAGACGAATTATAAAAGATAAAAAGCATTAAATATATTTTAATAGAACGGACACTTTTTAATTTCGAAAACATTTTAAAAAGTATTTTCTTTCGTCCTTAACTTCCGTCATAATCCTCGGTGATAGTTCTATTATTTTTTGGTTCAATTTGAGCTTTTTAATAGGCAAAGGTATTATAGCTCATACAGCCAAGTCTTTGTAACAGCACTCTTAATAAGAGTTTGGCACAGACAAGCGTCAGTATTCTCAACACTTGATAAATGATAATGATTTTTAGTTACAAACAGTCCGCTATGATGTCGCGGAACCATAATAAGCCTTATCAAAAAACTCGATTGAAAGCTTTGTTTGAAACGAGCCATAATATCGACACTGACAGTTGACGAATTGACAGATGACAACATTTGAAATTTGGTAGTAATGCCATTCAGTAATAAATGCTAAGTTATTGCTACATACCGAATGTTTTAATGACGTAATTATAACCTCAAAATCCAAAAGTGTTTTGATTTTTTCAGAATTCTCAAAAGTGTCCGTTGTTTTAATTTAGGTTTAATCGAATATATACATTATCTAAAACCCAAAGAGTAAATACACCACCTGTTGGATCTTAGGTGAGCTATGTATGGACGACGAGCAATGTCCTTTAACAGATGATGATAGCATCTGTCACATTGCACGTTGGTCGGGAAACAGCTAAAAGCTTGGCTACTATTTGAAGTTTTTCACAAATTTCTTGCGTTCTGTAACAAAGAATGCTCAAAATGTTGGCATCAGCATTTCGCGGGGAACCGTGACCTCATTTCAAAAACTTTTCCCTTCAAGTAAGATTGATGTTTGTAGAAAAAATTACTTCTCGCGAAAAAAAAAGCGAATGAAACTTTGGACTTAGCGGGTTTTACGGCGATGGATGTTAAGGTATACCTACGCTTTCTTTTTTAAATATTTCACGGTTTTTTTTGACATAGCGCAACGTCCGGAATTTTTCACTGTCCAAACTTTTTTTGCGTCCTGTCGGAAAATGTAAGGTGTTTGAAAAATGTTTAAAACAAATACAAAAATGAATTATTATTTAATGAATTCTTTTTGTCATTTCTAACTCTCATGATGATCAATATCATTTTTAACCGACTTCAAAAAGAAAGAGGTATATGATAGATAGATAGATATATATATTCTTTATTGTACACCAAAAATACAAATTGCATTAGGAACTTAATATTAATATGGTGTCACAATGGGCGGTCTTATCGCTAAAAGCGATTTTTTACAGACAACCTTTGGATGGATTTGACAGAGAAGGAGAAAAAAAATGTTCGGCTGAATGTATTTTTTTATGTACATATGTTCATTGTTCATCGATTTCTCTTGAAAATTATTTTTTTGATTGAAAGCTTATGCTTCCGAGTTGGTCCCATAGAAATATTATTAAAATCTGATGATGAACTTCAAAGATATAGAAGGGAACTCCTCATAGGATCACATATATACGTGTAGTCGAAGACTGGCTTAAGGAAGAGGTGGAGGGGATATATCGAACTGATCTGATGATGAAGCCGGAAGGTAGGCACCTACACTCTAATAAATCAATGTAACCTAACCGTGTTCGGGATTATTATAATTCTTATAGCTGCGCTCTAGCTATAAGGTACCATCGAGCTAATCTGATGATGGAATGTAGGCACGAAAACTCCATAATAAAACAATGTATCCTAGCCGTGACTTGGCTTATTGGAATTGTCATGCAATGTTTTAATAATTAAATTCTATAGGTACTATAGAACTTGCACACTATTTAAATTTGACTGAAGGATACTTTTTAGTTGTGGTACCACAACTAAATAGTGCAAAATTAAAATTATAAAAAAATACAACCGAATTCAATTAAAAAAAAAAAAAGAGAAATTGTTTTAATTTCGGAAGTTGGTGTTAAATAACGAAGAGACTAAACTATTATAAAAACACCGATTTCCGAAATTATTTTGCATTTTATTTTTTTTATTATACGATGTACAATTTTATGTCTTCCATCGTATTATCCGTTTTCTATAGATGACGATGAAATAAAATGAATATGTTGACCTGTTTCAACAAACTTAATCAATTATATCCAATACAGAAATCCTTGCTACGGCCTGGGATCATAAAACTGCGATGCGATGCGATACGACGCCATTTCACAGACACTTGCGATGCGATTTTGTGCGGCAAAGCATCGTTGCATCGGTTCAGGTACCTACAATATGCGGTGTGAATTAATTCGCAAGATCTTGCGATGCGTCGTGCGACTTGCGATGCATTTTTCGATGAGACGTCGCGTCTTGGTTTTTGGGCCCTAAAACTCACACCAGTCACACATTTGCCACATCAACACCGAAAAACCTCACAGCCAAGAAAATTCCCTATAAATAAACAAAACACGATCTAGAAACGTTCCAATCTACCAACTTGTTTCATCTCCAGCGGCTCACGTAGCCAGTACGGGGGTAATTCGATGATATTAGGCGACAGATGTTTTCTCGTGTATTTTTCAATCTCACCCCGCCTGAGGCGATTTATGCCTCGCGTCCTTATAAATGACCTGCGTGGCCGAAATGAGATATAGAAATGGCGTAGCGATATTGGCACCGAATATTTCGCGACTGAAAAAAGGAGGTTGAGTTTATCTTATTATGCGTATATCTTAGTATCGTACCTTACCTAATAAAGTTTGTAAGGAATATTATTTATAGAAATCGTACATAAGTAGCAATTTAAATCCAAATATTTTGACTAGCTTCAGCCAGATGCTTCGCCAGCTTAAAAAATACATAATATGGTTTTTACACTCACGTATGGTTCGTATGGTTTCACTCTTTCACGCTCAAACATCTGAACAGATTTAGATAAAATTTGGCACACAGGTGTAGCGACATCTATGGCGTCACGTAAAAACTAATCGCGCAATTAAAGTTCTCTGCGTGATTGGAACTTATAGAACAGCCCGAAATCATCTATCGAGCAGTTGCCCACCAGACATAACACCCGTCTGGCCTAGCAAACAAAATAATAATAATAGTTTAATAGTAATAGCATATAAAACTTTTTATTATTTAATATAATAAAAAGTTTGCACCTTTTTTTGTTTAAAGCACCTGTAAAAAGTACAGGATGTTTGCTGTTCTTCAGTTTCGCACTGTTCTCATGCTCAGTTTCCAATACCTACCACTTTCATCCAACACGCGATTTATTTCCGGACCAATGGAAGATGATTCTATTGGCATGCCAGGAATACATTAATGGGGATTGATGTATATAATATTATTATTTTTTGTTTAGTTACTGTAATTGGTAAAGCAGCATTATATTGAGAGCAGTGGTAGCCGAGTGGTAACGGCTCCGACTTACGAGTTGTAGGTTGCGGATTAAAACCCAGCCAGGCGCATTACTTTGTGTAGTTTATTTCATCACCACTGCTCACAAAACGGTGAAGGAAAACATCGTGAGGACACCGGCATGTCTTAGAACCAAAAATTCGAAGACATGTGACATCCACCAACCCGCACTGGGTCTACGTGGTGGATTACGGCCCCCTCCTAGAGAGGAGGCCTGAGTGCCAACAGTGGGAACATTATAAGGCCGACTATGTTACTGTAATTGGTTGTCTAACCTTTGTAATTAACTAAAATAAATAAATCATCCCTATATTTTTCGGTTTTTCCACGGGGGAATTTGCGTACCTTATCCGTGAAATGCGTCCTGTTTAGTACAAACTAACGAGAACTTCAACAACTAGCTGCTTTGTTTACCTATTTACTTTCACAAACATCTAAAAAATCTTATGAAACAAAAAATCTGATACAACGTTCCCAAACCCGATCAAAACTCATTAACATTCGAGAATCACGGCGAAAGAATTTAAAAAAGCAAAAATACGTAACACAATCGAATTCGAGATACAATCACAGAGCTTGGAAGAACCCTTTGTACTGCGGATTGATGGCCAAAGATACCGCGCTCACAAAGACATGGCGAATGGAAGCGATCTCAGCTTGGACAACGATCTATCAATTTGTTTAATTGGATTCTTTTCATTGTTATTTTTCTTTCTTTTTCTTTTTGAAAACACGTTTGTTGAGGTTTACTGTTGTACTCTTTTTGTATTCATTGTAAGCTGTTTGTATTTAAGATGTTTAGTGGGGTAAGTGAGGTATGTATGTTGCGTTTGATGCGCTACTTATGCACCGTACCATAGTACGGTATAATGAACATTCACAGCTATGTATAATGTGACTTATTAATGTCCTCCTAATATAGGCTAACAATCAGTAAATGAGGAGGTAGAGAGAATTTCATGGGCAGCAGGATTGTTCAAAATAGTTTCCATGACCATGGAGTTGCCCTATGCAACTGGAGGAACACAGGTGGATTTTAGTCAGTAAAGGTCTGATACTCCCGCTCACTTTATCCAGAGCGGGAGAACTAATTTATTGATTTCCAACCTAAAAAAATAAAAGAGAGAATTTCATAGGTACTTAATTTGGCTTAATTAATTTTACATACTTACCTTTCACAGCAGCGACCAATCCAAATAGGTTTTTGGTATTATTAAATCACCATAAAAGGAGCCCCATCAAAATTCAACCACCTGCAATAATATAACCTTTTGCAACACCACAAAAACACGTCTAAATTAGGCTCACGTTCCCCATCGAGATAGTCAGCAAAAAATAACCCCATCATACATCGAAATTCTGGCAGCAGAAACGATCTGAACTGAAGCGTAACTGAAAAATGTGTAACACCTTGCAGTGTTTCCGAACGGTTATCTTGCAGCGTTGTCGACATTTGCTAAAAATGTTGAGAGAAAAAAGTGAGGGAAATTCGGATGAACGCGTATAATTTTTTTTTTTTGGTTGTTGAACGACGTGATGCATACCGCTTGGCTCTTAGCTGTAACTTTTTTTATAAGTAGGTACCTACATGTTACACTTTTTTGTTACTAACCAATTCTTCCACAAGAAAATTTTTGTAATAACAAACAACAAAAAAATTATCAAAATAATATTTTTTATGTTTCTTTATTTTTAAGTGTTTATTTATTATTCATAGTTCAATAGTGCTTTTGTTTATTTTCTGTATCGCTAAAAATAAATGTTTTATCTATATCTCTGTATCTGTATATATCTGGTTTTTTCAAGTAAATATTGAATATATTTATTACTGGTAGACTTCCGATAGCAGGGCATAGGTATTCTCTATGCTTTTTTTATTATTAGGAGCCAGTATTTATCTAAAGTATTATAAAAATGTATAATTTAATAGGTTCATACTTTTATTCTATGTAATGTAATATGCAACCTAAACACATACTAAAACTTTGCAGTACGTGCTATTTCTATTTAACCCATACCCAGAACTAAATATGCTTTTACCAAAATTGGATTGGAAAAGGTTCACACTCTGGCTTTCTTACAAAAATAGAAAACATTTTGGTTTCCTTGTAAAGTGAAATCAAGTATTCTTTAAGTAACATAAGAAATTAGATACTTATAAAGGTAATTCGTAAGATAGTTATTGAGTGTTTTAGGCCGCGTTTACATGTAAATGTAAAAAGCACGTCGTGCACTTAATATACAAATGTTTTGTCGAATAACGAGGCAAATGACAAAGCGAATGGCTAGACGAATGGTGAGGTGAATGGCAAAGCATATTGACGAAGTAAATGGCAATGCGAATGGCAATGCGAATGGCGTGGCGAATGGCAAGCACGAATGTGTACCTAAACTCGGTATCAGTTACCTACTTGAACCCTTATACTTACTAAACTTCTCTTTATAACTTATGCAATTTTTACTTAACGAAAAAATACTTACCTATTTTCTAAACACACCATACTTACGCAAGCGAAACCCCTAACACTGCCTTTATAACTCGCTCACTTGTTTCTTGAAAACATAAACATACAAAAACTTCTCGGGCCACGTCACGGGTATTTTTAACCTAAGAAACCTTTAACAGGCCGTAACAAGGTGCCCGCGGGTAACGTGGAAAACTTGAGGGCTTTCCTACTTAATTAACCATGTACCTACAACTTTCCGAACGAGATAAAACCCGCTATGTGCCGACTGAATACAAACATTACGCGGTAACTCCGAATGTACGAGAAAACGAATGAACGAAACAAGTTGTTCGTGTAATTCGCTAATTTGATAGTTGCTCGCCGACATTAAGCCCTAATAAAGTTAGCCATTGATCTTTGCGTGCGCTCTGATGAAATGAACGTGTGAGGATTGTTAAAAGGAAGTGTATTTGGTAAAAGGTTTATTTTTATTATTATCTCCTTTATTTATTCTAAATACTTATAAATTAAATTTTTAAATATTTTTAAAACCGAATTACAAAAAAAAAAACATTTAAAAATAGTATCCCACCGGTATCGGGAATAGGATCCTAGCTACCTAACGTTGAGGGCTCCAGAGAAAGGAACCTCCTAACAATACGAGCCGTGTCCAGGAGTACCGCTTTCTGAATCAAGCCCTTGATCCAGCCGCCTAACCCGAGCCTCCTAAGGTGTTATTATTATTATTATTGATAAGCTCGCACTTGACCATTATCTCACCTGATGGTAAACGATGATGTGGTCGACGGTTCAGCATGTAAGCCTACACTACAATTGTACTATAGGATGTTGTGGGTGACAGCTGTTGAATTAATACAATGTGACCGCCTATTGTACACTTATCTATATATATAAAAGAGGAAACTGACTGACTGACATATCAACGCACAGCCGAAACTATTGGGACTAGGAGCGTGAAAATTTGCACAAGGGTTCCTTTTATGACCTAGGCGAACACTAAGAAAGGATTTTCCATAATTCACTTTTTAAAAGAAACGGGGATCCAAAGTTATGTAGGTATGGAGAAATCTACTTTCAAGCGGGCGAAGCCGCTGGCGCTGGCAGAAGCTAGTCTATATATATAAAAGGAGAAACTGACTGACTGACATATCAACGCACAGCCAAAACTACTGGGACTAGAAACATGAAATTTTGCATAAGGTTTCCTTGTACAATGTAAAAAGGGTATGAAACGGGGTTCCAAAGTTTGTTTGGAGAAGCCCATTTTAACGCGGGCGAAGCCGCTGGCATAAGCTAGTTTTTTATAAATGTTTGTCCTGTAATAAGTTAAGGTGTGCAATAAAGTAATAAATAAATAATAAATAAATGTATCTCGAAGATGTATATTTTCTTCCTGTTGTCATCCTACCCGCGCTATGATGGCTTAGAACCGTTACTCTCTACTTAAAGCCCAGAAAAAAAAATCACCATAAAACAAACATAAAACTAAAAATAATAAAATAAAATCGGAAACTAGAAATTCGGAAGTTACCTACATCTTGCTTTTATATATGCCAGATAAATTTAGATTTGAGAGTGTAAAATTCACCTTGTCCGAATACCAATCGTCTCCTGCAGTAACCATGCAGCAACGTTCTCAGCAGAATCCTGTCGTTTGCAACTGACGAGGTTTATACGAGCGATCCTAAAATTGGACTCCGACTCGAGGCATATGTTCACAGATTACATAGATCTCAAAATTCAAACTAGGACATGAAGATGGAATCACACTAATGTTATAAAGTTACACCCATACTATCACACACACACACACACAGCCAAATACACTCACGCACATTACAATTGATCGTTTATTGTAATTTTGTTATTTTTTTTTTCATTCTTACTTTTTGCTCTATTTATTTTCTATCCCAAGAGTACGTATGTTCCCTTGGGAAAATTGACTACTTTCACGCGCACGAAGCTGCTGGTAGCAACTACTATGAAATATTACGGAACGTTCTCGATTTTCCACAATTGTAGAACTCGTTTATTTGTGAGATAACTACTTTGTCTTCCCGGCCACCGGCGTTTCTTAACGACCAGCGCCATCTAGTAATTTTCGCCGGAAGCAGCGATTAAACGTTCGTTTCGGGACACTTGGCTACGCTTAAAATTTATACGATGACATATTAAAGGTAGTGTGAAGGTACTGTTGGTGGCAATCTTTCACAGACCACATATCCCAGGCTTAATTGCATTGAACAATTTATAGCATAGCTGAAACAGGCCGGTTTTGTAATTACGCAGGCTGCAGCCCTAGCTCTGACAGGACAATTAACTGTTACCAAAAATGACTACATTTGCGCGTGAATTACTGATTAACTCGATACTTGTGTTGGTTTTTATTGAATTTTGTAAGGTGTGTAAGAATAACTTGGTTAATTCCAAGCTAAATAGAATTGCATTTTATTTTATTAATAGGCACACCAACCACTTGCTTACGGATAAATTCTACATAAAATGTGTAAAATATTGTCCTGTGTAAATAAATCGATTACAAGCATGCACAAACGCACATCTTTCACAGATAGAGAAAATAATAAATAAATAAATTATAATAGCAAATAAAAAACATATTTATTTTGCTATTATAATTTATTTATTTAAAACAATTATATTACAACAACAAAAAGAAATAAAAATAATTCAATTACAAATTGGAACGCATTAATTCATCAAATGAAAGTAGGTAACTAAGCCACACGTAATTAACATAATAGATATATCAGGAATACAAGAATAGCAAAACAATTGTAAAATCACTAGAATGAACAATTAAAATTTAAAAAATTGTATAATAACTACAATAAATATAAATTATAATTTAAAAATATGCGTCGTTTGGTTGCCTTTTTTTGTAAAAAATCTCATCCACTTTTACTCATTATGAGGGCCCTTTCCCACCCGTCTATCGTCGTCAACCTGAGCATGGTTTAAAAGCTTGCCGGTTCATCCAACGCAATATTTAATAGGAAGGCAATGCGAAAACAGAGAAATAATACCAGAAAGCTCTGCTGGCACTCGGTAATACCGTCATTCACTCGAATATTTCACAAAACTTGTTAGGAAAAACTTGTCCTTTTTTTAAACTATAAAAGTCTTTGGAAAAACATTTCATCATTCAGAATTTTGGTTAAATTTGCAAGGATTCTATTGTTATATTTTTTAAAAATTTTTGAGTGATTTAGGAAGGGTTAAAGTTCATGCAAAATTGCAGATTTTCAAAGGTCTTTTATTGGATTATTTTTACATAAATTTATTAATGTAAAAATAATCCAATAAATAATATATTGATTGGCCTGTTGGTCCAGTGGTTAGTGGCCCTGACTGCTATGCCGGAGGTTGTGGGTTCGATTCCCATCCAGGACAAATGTTTTTGTAATGAGCACGATCATTTGTTCTGTGTCTGGGTGTAATTTATCTATAATATGTATGTATTTAGAAATATATAAGTATATTTATCAGTTGTCTAGTACTCATAACAGAAACTCTGCTTAGCTTTGGACTAGACGGCGTTGTGTGTGATAGTTGTGGGATATTATTGTGGGATATTAATATCCACATGATATCTGTGTTTCCAAAATATCTAACGAAAAATGTGTAATAACGTCATAATCGCGTAAGAGCGATTGTATGAAAAACAGTAAAAATTTATGTCGGGTTGGATGCTCTTAAATTAAAGACCCCAAAAAATTAAATACCAAAATGATATTATAACTTAATAGTATTAAACGTTGAGATGGCAGCCATACCAAGGTTATGAGCCCAGGCTGTGACACAGCCTACACCGTGACTTGACAATCACACGGCTCGTTGGACCACTGGTAATTAAATGTACTCTGCAACGGAAGCTTAGCTCAAATAAGCATTTTGCTAACTATACATTTACCGTAAATGGTTTTAATTTATTAAGAGGAATAAAGAACTTTTTTTGAGGTAGGAAATCATCTTATGACTTCTCCCACTCTAAGGTGAAAAGGGAATGCGTGTCAGACTCTTACATAGTTTTAAAACATATTTACTATCAAAATAATTTAGCTACTTATGTATGTTAGTCTATTAGGTATTTAATATTTATGATATGGGTAGATACTGTTTACCTGAAATAAAATTATATTTTTTTCGTTATGAGTATATCTCATATCTCAGAATCCTGCGAAAAACCCTTTGAAAGGCGTACGAGGAGTCGAAACTAATTCAAAGAGACCCCTAACTCGCAGAGGCCCCTAAGACGTTTTTAATGGAACGTGGTACCAACCGACCATTATCCCAGTACGCGCTATGCTAGTGCATCGTAGGACAAACCCCGGTCGGTGGGAAACTATTGCGACATAAGTAAAACTAAGATATAAGGTAAGGTAAGGTAAGATTTTGTAAGTCTTAAATGGACTGGTTACCAGGAACTATGTTAAAAGTATGGCCCTTACCTGAACAATGTTATTAATATACATCGATAAAAAGGCAGAGGGTGACTTGCACACACAATAAATGGGCCCCCAAAAACCGTCGCTGGCACGAAGTGACGTAGCAATAAGAGGGCAACATACCCTAAGGTGCTTGAGGAGAGGAGAGGTATACCACGGCTATCAAGGCAATCCCGGAAATACGGTCAAGAGCCCTACCAGTACTTTACTGGATTATAAATACTTCTCCCGAGCATATTTGCTCTCGCGAATCTCCACTCAAGCCAGCCAACAAAGGCAAGAGAGAGGTGGGAGCCAGGAGATCGGGTCCGTGGGGACGCTAATGCCCAACAGTTTGCCACAAAACTGCCCTGCAGAATGTATCTCTCTCAGTCTGGTCCCTCACCCTAGGTGTGTTACGGCATAGCAAATACTACCGATACAGATCTAGGGTTTTCTGGAGTACGCAAGCCCCACCACGACTTCAACGTAGAGATACGGCGATGGGGTTATTAATATTGTTATTAAATAACATCCATGAACAGTTTTCCTTTCAGAAGCGAACCCGTGGCAAAATTGGAATAGGATTTGCATTCGATAGAAACATAATTGAATTGTCAGATAGTTCTTGGTTGTAGGAGTGTAGTAGCGACATATTTGATGCAACATAAGAACTAAAATTCAAAATCCTGTAGCGTGGTTTTAGAGTTCTCCACTCGATGAGAACATATACAAAAGCCCGAAATCAACTATTGGGCAATTATCCGAACCAGACCCAATATCTATCTGTTTTTTGTTTTAGTTGTCAAAATCATCTAAGGGGATAGAGAGGGGAGATAGTGTCAGACCTTTACTGACTAAGAAAGCCCTGTTTCTTCGTTGCCTTTCGTACCAGGGCCGAGTCTTCCTTTCAGAATCAGACCCTTGGCCCCTACAGTTGCTGACATCTCCATAAGGCGCGCGTGAACAGTATGCGCCGTCAACGACTTGGGCTCGGTTCGGACGGTTACCGGACGGTTGGACTGCGAGCCACCCATTATTCGCCGTCCGCAAGCCCGCAACTACGGTGGCTGGAAATCGGAATCAGAATCCCAGCGGCGGTTGGGGCGTAAGGACCGTTGCCTCACGCGATCGGCCGCCTCCTTTGCTAGCATTACCGCTTCGCAGAAGGAGGCGACCGCCTGCCACTCCTCCTCGCTCCGGACCATGGCCTGTATCAAGGCATAGCGCGAGAGATCGCCGCCGCCGATCGCCCCTACGAAGACACGGCGTTCACCCGCCGAACCAGACCCAATATCTGTCTGGTCGCAGGATCCTTGGTTTTCATCGGAGGTTTGCGGGATTTTGCAACCTGTTCCACATATCTTTAAAGGTCAGTTAAATAAATAACCTATAGCATAGCATAATAGCCTAATCAGCCTTATTGTTCCTACTGCAGGGACTCAGGCCTCATCTCTAGGAGAATAGGCCGTAATCCACCTATTGTTGGTGGATGTCACGTCTTCGAATTTTTGGTTCTAGGACATGCCGGTTTCCTCACGATATTTATCTTGGTCGTTTTAAGAGCAGTGCTGACAAAATAAATTTCACAAAGTAATGCACCTAGTGGGTTTTAAACAGCGACCTTTAAACTCGTAATTCGGGATCGTTACAACTCGTCCACCACAGCTCACTAAAAAATAAAACAACGAACCTACCTAAATAAATAACCTACTTCCTTACAACATCCTAGTATCTACACTTTAATTAGGCTTTATAATTCATGACCTTAATTAAAAAATAATAAATCACTTATTCAAGCATCATGCGCACAGCACTACGTCGTGCCAACTATGTTACCAGTAATAAATAAACGTCCACAGTTATTTATTATTCTCGCTCATTAATTACTTAATTGGTTAATTGATGCGTAATGCAGTCCCACTGTGGTATTATTTACGCAATTATTGTTAATAAACATTGACATTAATAATGCAATTCAATGACAGTTTGTTTCAATAATTTGTGTATGGTTAAATACCTGTATTCGATTTCTTAAGCGTAGCGATATATTATTGGTACTGTGTATAATTGTATATAGAGTCTTTAGATATTTCGTAACTCTAAGGTATTTAAAGGAACGTGTCTAAAAACCTACAGGCGTTAAGATTTTTTTAAGGTTCCGTACCCAAATGGTAAAAACGGAACCCTATTGCTAAGACTCCGCTGTCGGTCTGTCTGTCACATGGCTTCACCTCATGAACCATGATTACTAGACAGTTGAAATTAGAGATGATGTATATTTGTTGCCACTATAACAACAAATATTAAAAACAGAATAAAATATATATTAAAGTAGGGCTCCCAAACCACAAAAGTTGTTTTCTTTTTTTGCCACGAACGGTACAGAACCGATGTGTGTTTGTTTGTTTTTTTTGTGCGCTAGTCCGACTCGCACTTGGCCGGTTTTTATTTTAATTTTTGGTTTTATCAAATTTATTTTTAATCGTAAAAATTATAAGTGTTTGCCTACCGGAGTGCGCAACCGATTTAGTGCTTTCCATATAATCCGTATATGTGACAAAATTAGCCTCATGTAACTTCTGGGACCGTTGCCAAGATTTTCTATGCTTAAAGGTATTCGGAAGGCACTCATTGGAGATCGCCTGACATTCACGACTGTCTTCATTTGCTTTACAAGCCTTTAGGAAATCAGTTTCAAAAGTTGGCTATATTATTCAATTTAGACTGGCCTGTTGGTCTAGTGGTTAGTGGCCCTGACTGCTATGCCGGAGGTCGTGGGTTCGATTCTCACCCAGGACAAATGTTTGTGTGATGAGCACGATCATTTGTTCTGTGTCTGGGTGTAATTTATCTATATATGTATGTATTTAGAAATATGTAAGTATGTTTATCAGTTGTCTAGTACCCATAACACAAGCTCTGCTTAGCTTGGGACTAGATGGCGTTGTGTGATAGTTTTGGAATATTATTATTTGGAATATTATTATTATTCAACCTCCGTAATATGTATATTTGTGACCTAATGGCTTAGTATCTGTTGTAAATTGTAACTTATGTTTTTTTTATTCTATTGGGCGGGGTGGAAGGGTGTGTTAGACTTTTACGGACTAAAAACCCTCTCCTCTTCCTTCTTTGCCATTGTTCCAGGGCCCCGGGGATCTCTTTCGCATCACCTATGACCCCAGTAGGCTTTGACCCTGCTGGGCCCCTACGGTTGATGACATCTCCTTGAGGCGCGCGTAGAACACTACGCGCTGAACTTATGGTTTAACATTCACACGGGTCATAATCTTCAAAAAAGAAATAAGAGAGAGCAATGCTTACCGCGATCGGCTTGTCGATGGGTGACCGTTTTAGTATACCTAGATCCTTTCGTACCTCAGAAAGCACGATAAGCTGTTGGTCCTGGCTTTTATTTCTAAATCTTTGACAGTCGTTACGGATAATCAGGAGCCCGATCACACCATTCTTGCTCATGAATTTGACACCAGTTTTACGATAGGGTATCTGTTACCCAGTTACTGGGTTATGAAGCTCAGATAGGTAGTACCTTCATGTGAAATATTGGTATCCAGCTGCTTTAGGTTTGACTCGACATTTATTGGCTTTAGATAAAAATAGCGAGAACTTTTGACGTGTGGCATAAACAACACAGAAACGTGCTGGTTAGCGGGATGGTTTCAAAGATTTTCTGTGGCCCTGAACCGCAAAGAGCAACTGAAAGAACGCAACTGAGTGCGGCAGAAATTTGATGATTTCCCACATTTAAAAAACTAGGCAATTGCGAGTCGGACTCGCGCATTGAGGGTTCCGTAAAAACTACAATTCCCGAATGGAGTCTCGAAGATTTTTCCGAATTGCAAAACAGTTTGACGTAGGTAACAACAAATTTACTATTTTCAGATTTATTTCTATACCTGTGCTATAAGACTTTGTTTATGCCAGATTTCAGGATTCTGGGTCAACGGGAAAAGTACCCTATGAATTTTGATTCCTTTGAGAGTATCTAAATTTACATTTTTTATGACATAAACGGCCGTATCTTTTTTATTCGTTAACTTAGAAGTTTGATTTTTTGTACAGCTTCAAGGAATTGCAGATATGGTTTTAATTTTAAATCGAAACCTCCACGCGTTCCCGAGATAAAGGGTCTTGACAGACAGACAGACAACAAAGTGATCCTATGAGGGTTCCGTTTTTTCCTTTTGAGGTACGGAACCCTAAAAAGAAGGTACTTTATCTGATCTACTTATCTATTTCCCAACTAGCTTGGGGTCGACTTCCAGTCTAACTGGATGCGGCTGAATACCGGTGTTTCACATGGAGCGACTGCCTATCAGACCTCCACAACCCATTTACTGGGCAATAAGATACTCCTTAGATAGACTGATGGTCAAATTTTCTGCGTCTGACTACCTGTAACGACTTTCAAAGATCTACGAATGACAACCGAGACCAACAACTTTACGTGCTAAAAAGAAGGGACTTTTGATTAATAATTCCAATTATTTATCAATACTTCGCGGGCCTGCGGAGGGCGAACAATGGGTAGCTCGCCGTCCAACCGCCCGGTAACCGTCCGGACCGAGCCCTAGTCGTCGACGGCGCGTACTGTTCCAAACCGGGTCAAAACCTACTGGGGCCAAGGGTCTGATTCTGAAAGGAAGACTCGGCCCTGGTACGAAAGGTAACGAAGGAACAGTAGTGGGTTTTTAGTCAGTAAAATTCTGATACTATCTCCCGCTCCACCCAAGAGCGGGAATGTCATAAGGAGATTTTACTACCGAAAAAATAAAAAAAAATTATCAATACTTCCCAACGTTTCGCGGCACATTAATAATTAGGAATGTATCTTTTCGGCAACATTAAGTTTCAACTCAATAGAACAATAAACCTGCAGAGTTTTCACATCACTGTAAACATATTAAAACCAACAGTATGAAAAATTGTTTGTTTGCTATTTAATAAAGTAATAAAATAAATCGATGCACTCCGCTTGCCGACGACGGTAGCACAAAATGTCAATTTTAATTTTATTCAGCAACCACCAACAGTATGTTTACGACAAAGCGCTTTAGCGGCTAATGGGTTAAAAGTTTTTGTAGCGTTATTAAAAAAGATAAATCAGCGCTTTTAATAACTGGTTTTATTGGAAATATTTCAGAATAATATGAGTGAAAATATTTTTCAGAATAACAAGTAAAGTTTTTGGCAAAATATAATGTCTGTGTGTGTAATTGCGAATTTATTACAGTCATAAATATATATGCTATTGTAAAAGTTTTGGAAACATAAATCGAAATTAAATCAATTTGAAGTAACAAATTACTAACCATATCTCAGTTCAAAATTTATGAATTTCAAGTAGCTGTATGTAAGACTAGCTTCTACCAGTGGCTTCGCTCGCATGAAGGTACGTTTCTCCATATACAAACTTTGGAACCTCGTTTCACCCCCTTAAAGGTTGAATTTCTAAAAATCCCTTCTTAGTGCTCGCCTACGTCATAAAAGGAAGCCTTGTGTAAAATTTCCCGTTCCTATTCCCAGTACTTTCGGCTGTTCGTTGATATGTCAGTCAGTCAGTTTCTCTTTTTATATATATAGATAAGAATCCCCTATAAAGTGGTATTTGGTTTAATGTTTTTTTTTTTTATTATTTACACTAATATTATAAAGAGGTAAAGTTTGTTTTTCTTTTGTTTCTATGTTTTTTTTTTTGTTAGTAGGAGGCAATCTCTGAAAGTACTGGTCCAATTGAGAAAATTTTTTCACCGATAGAAAGCTGCTTTATTCCTGAGTGACATGGGTTATATTTTATGTATGCGAGTGAAGCCGTGGACAAAAACTAGTCATGTATAGGCACGTGTTTGACCACCACTATCTCACTTAATGGAAAGCGATGATGAAGTCGACGATGGAGCACGCTTGCCTAGAATATTATAACATTTAAACTTTAATGTAACAAAAAGAATTTCATACTTGAAATATATTGCTTCTTCAATTATTAAATTAATTACCCAAAACACGTTATTAAGAAATTCTTCAATATTCATAATAAGCAGATGGAATAATTAACTGTAATAAATCCACACATTCCCTTGATAAGGAAACTTTTAATCTGGCTTATGAGCCCCTCGAATTAATCAAGGCGGAGTTACGAAGCCGAGGCAGCTCCTTTGAACAGCCTGACAGACTCCTTAAGTCTTCTTGATAAGTTGAATAGAGGAAATACACCTTATTTTGTAAGCCAGGTGGAAAAGGAAATTTATAGGGAATTATTTATTGGTTGACTAGTTCTCTCGCATAAAAGTAGAAAATTATCCCAAAGAAACCTACTCCTGCGATAACAAGTTTCCTATTTGCTATTCCAGGAAATAGTTTTACACGTGCACCAAATTTGTTTAACTCATTCAGCCGTCTGAGCGTAAAGAATTAACAAACGTACACACATATTATCTACTAGCTTTTGCCCGCGGCTTCGCCCGAGTACTAAAAATATAGCTTACCTATGTTACTCAGGAATAAAGCAGCTTTCTATCGGTGAAAAAATTTTAACTTTCGGACCGGTATAATCAGCATCATTTCAACTGAAAGACATCCATTACTGGACATAGGCCTCCCCAAGTGTTACTACATCTAACGATTTATTGATTCCCACAAATCTTATCAGGTCATCGGTCCACCTCATAGAAGGCCTATCGGTATACGGTCGCCACTCCAGAACATTTCGGCCTCAGCGACCATCTGTTCTACGAGCAATGTGCCCATTGCCACTTAAGTTTGGCAATTCTTCTGATTATATCGGTATCCTTTGCTTTTATAATATTAGTATGACTATTATTATTATTTATTCAAAGAAACAATGTAACCTCTATGTAATTGAAATTATCAGTTAAGAGGTGACCAGACTGTTTCAAACTAGCGTTCCAACCAAGGTGACCTTGGTTTATGTGTATGGTTTGTGTTGCGGCTACATGGATGTAAACCATGTGCCAATACGTTCGGTGGTTGAGAAAACGCGCCTCCTAACCAAGGGCGTTGAAGGACATGGATTACAACTGCTGTCTACACGGATTGAAACTAGCAAGGTCACCTTGGTTGGAACGTTGGTTTGCAAACATCTGGTCACTCATTTAGACTTTTCGTTCCAAGAACCGTAGAAAAGTTTATTTAAAAACCATAAGTATGACATCATCCGGAACATTCCTACAATACTGTAGGTACAAACTGCTCTATTGACACGCAAATCACTCAACTATGCTTCAACGGTAATATTTCAGTAGTTAATCCAATAAACCTCGTTGGCTGACGACTCTATTATTAGCTGTCATTAGTTGTCAACTCGCTCGCTTTCTTCGACTGCATTGAGCGGTGAATAATTAAAATATTTGTGATCGATTGGCGGCATCGCTTTACGGTTATTACGGGTTTATAATGACACGCGTGATTTTAGAGAAACCGATTGCTTGGTTTAAAATAAATTGTTCCGACAAGTAACTGTAATGAGTATGGTTTGAAGGTCATAATTTGCTTCGAACCATACTCATCCAAGTATATAAGACCGTTAGTCTCAAATTAATTGTGGGTTAAACTCACCTGTATTCCAGCTGTTATCAGCTGTTTGCGTTTAAAAGTATTGTGTACGCTAAAGGATAAAGGAGTTATTTTTCTAATCGATAAAAAGTGAAATAAAATATGACTTTTTGAAATCCTTTTGTGTCTTACTGCTGAGTAAAGCATCCAAAGTCGTTTATTTTTTCCAGTGATCAAACGTAAACGCCTTTAAAAAAAATATTCGATTACCAAATGGTTTTCCATAAAAACACTATTTCATTCTTGTATTGAGTGACGCCTCCCACGAGGACAAGGTAGACCGACGACCTGGTAAGGGTCGTGGGAAACCGATGAGCACAGGACCTGTCATTGTGGCGACACTTGGGGCTTATATCCAGATGATTAAGCGATCAAGTCTCACTTAATAAAAATGAAAAACCCACCACCAACTCAGTCATTAATTCTAACTTCTCCACTTTAATTCTAACCAAATGCCTTCTAACTTCGTAATCTCATATTATACGTCTTCTTTTTTTATCTGTATATTTTTTTAGCTTGGATACTACGTCCTTTAAGTTATATCTTCGTCTAGATGAGTAACTTTGAATAGAATAGAATAGAATAAAACTTGAACTTTGAGTTCTAGATATAACACATTCTAATATCTGTGTATCTATTGTAATATATTGTAATTAATGTTGATGCTTATTGTCAAACTTATGACAGCCCCATATCATGTTCTGACAATTACTGTCCATACGTGGTTGCCTGGAAGAGACCGCGGAATGCGATAAGGCCGCCTCTTGTATGTGTTTTAGATATAAGTTTTTTGTTTGTTATGTTTCTTATATACCTACAATAAAGTATATAATAAATAAATAAATATCGAGTCAGCCTTTTCGGCAAGCTTCGCTGAGGTAGTTAATATTATTTCATATATCTGGGATACAAAACTACATCAAGTTTACATTACAATATCTATAAGGAATCAATTTGCAAATAATTAAAATAGCCACTGAACTTTACCCGCTAAATCCCGCCAAAAACCTCCATGTATGGAGGTTTCTTCCATTTTTTTCTGCCACAGATTACAAATTCCCGTCACCACTTCATATTCTCGTCACCCCAAAAAATCCATCAGCCGAGCACACATATGTTTCGTCTCCAGATAATGTCTAGCGATGATAGCGTTACATTATTGCCAGGGGACGCCGCTTAACGACGGAGGAAACTCATTAAATACGCGACAATTTATGGCCTTCCAGGGGACTGATGTTCTTGCGTACCGCTTACCTAGAAGCCAACCCTTTTGGTTTCTTTAGACAGGAGGTACTGCGAATGACTTAATTTGGGTACAAGTGAGTGATGAGGCTTTGAAAATTTTCATGTTTTGTGGAATGTATTATATTTGTTTGGGCGTAATTTTAAAAAAGATAATTTGAATTAGAAGAATGTCTGGAGGCTTTTGCCCAACTGTGGGACAGTAATGACTAGAGAAAAAAGAATATAAAGTAGAAATAAAGGAGTTTTTGGCTAAGTAATAATAACCGCACGGGTCTAAGTAACACGAGATCGATCTGAGGATGAATGACGGTTTCGGAAAAATCAAGTTAGTATAACATTAAGGTGAGGGTCGCGGGAATCCGATGGATGCAAGACGCACAGGACCGGTCATTATTATCCGGTCATTATGGCGACAATTGGGGGAGGCCAACAGTGGACGTCTTTCGGCTCAAATGATGATGATGATGATGATAACATAAAATCTGTGGAACTACAATCGAAATGAACTAATTACCTACCCATTAAAATTAAACAAACAAATGAACTTGTAAGACAGACTTATGAATGACCACTTCCCAATTAAGAAACAGAATATAAAGACAAATTAATTACTGAAGACTCTAAAATAAAGATAAAACACGCCAAAGTAACAGTTCAAAGTTTAAGTTAAATCTTTAAAAACCAAAGCTGTCTGTGAAGTTGAACAAAAATCGAATTAATTCAGAAATCCACTTTGAATTTGAATTGCGTAACGCGAAACTTTAAAATTGCCTTTGTGTACCTAAATTTAACTTCCACTTGGTTCCGTTCAAGTTTCCAATGATAACATTAACATTTGAACCTTCGGGATTGAACTCAGTAATGTAGAAACCTGGGCGATTTAAATCGGTAAGTAGTTCCGGAAATGAAGAAATAACTATGTAATGCGAAATATTTTTTTTTTAGGGTTCCGTACTTGCAAAGGAAAAATGGAACCCTTATAGGATCACTTTGTTGTCCGTCTTCCTGTCAAGACTTTTTATCTCGGGAACGCGTGAAGGTGTCGAGTTGACATTAAAACCACATAATTAAGTCCGCGGTCTCTTAAAACTGTGAAAAAATCAAACTTCTAAGTTAACGAAAAAAAAGATACAGCCGTTTTATGTCGCAAAAAACTTATATTTCGACACTCTCAGAAAGGGTTTTTTTATCGTTACATATCCATGACCTACCCCTACCCATGTTGCGGACGGCGAGCAATGGGTGGCTCGCTGTCCGACCGTCCGGTAACCGTCCAGACCGAGCCCAAGTCGTCAACGGCGCGTGCTGTTCCACGCGCGCCTCAAGGAGATGTCAGCAACTGTAGGGGCCCAGCAGGGTCGAAGCCTACTGGGGCTAAGGGTCTGATTCTGAAAAGAAGACTCGGCCCTGCTACGAAAGGCAACGAAGGAACAGGAGTGAGTTTTAAGTCAGTAAAAGTCTGACACTATCTCCGGCCCCGCCCAAGAGCGGATGACAAAAGATGATTATCCGACCGAAAAAAAAAAGCCCCTACCCATGTTGTATTTAATCACATGTATAATAATTATACGTATAACTTTCCTGAGGAAATTTGGCTTAGATTAAATACATATTCTCCCGGATATATTATATTTTATATACGAAAATAGTTATGGGCAAACGCCCCTAACGATTTTGACGATGAACCGTTTTTAAATACCATTTACGTTCTGCATCGCTGTAGCCGCTTTTACGACCTGCAGTGCTATTCTGTAAATGGTAAATCATTTCGCAAATCATCTCGAAAGTCACACTCACTTCGCTTCTCATCTCGCCTGTACAAGTTTCGTTATTCTTATGTCAAGATCAAGGCCAAGTGTTCCGAGAACAGAAGAAGAGTTCCGAGAACCCAAGTGACATTGCTCTATGGTAGTAGTGCAGTGCTGAATTGTGTCTTGTTATGATTTACATCGACTCACTTCATTTAAGAATACGAAACTTTAATTTCACATGATTTCACTGCGGATTCAGAAGTGATTTCGCAAATAAACTTTTCAGAATAGCAATGCTGGTTCCAAAGTCTTCGTTGCACTAACCCGTCTTCGAATAACTTGATGCGTTTTTTTTTAAATAGTTGAGAACCCATTGATTCAACTATAACTTTTGTTGTGTCATCGTTCATATAGATTTAAAAATAGTTCAAAGGATCTTGTTTGTTTTTATCTTTTTTGATCAGTTCTAACTATGCACGTGCAAAAAGAGTTCTATAGTTATCGGTTATTTTGTTTGCAAATTGATGGGTTAACGAGTGAATTTTGTGCTGCTAATAGTTTTGTAAATGTTGAAATGCCCATATTATTTTATAATATATATTTGTAAAATAATTTATAGCGTATTAGAATAAAAATGCATCGCTAAGTCTGTGGCAAAAGTATGAAAGTAACTACATTTCATCGTGTAGTAATTTCAGCCAATAAAATGAATTATATTAGCCGTTTCACATATTTGAAACCGTTAGTAGTTGTGAGAAACTGTAAATACTTCGCTCAAAGATAGTTTCATCTTTTAAATCGTCTTCAAACCAGTTGCAACGACAACAGTTGCCTGTAACCGTTACGTTAAAACGGTTACGTTATGCCCGTTAAAAATGCGATAACAATCCTACGGAATTTGCAATGACATGATCTCTTGTCATTAGTTCAAAACAACGTTTATTGATTTTTAAAATTCATAACAAGGTACGTGGGTATTATTGACATAGTATACGTAATCTCACTAACTCTACACAGGAATATCTTTAATACGCGGTTTCTATTAATAGTAATGTCTAAGACAAAATTGTTGAGAAATTTAATCTATATACTTTTGTATATTTTTCATCACTATATGCTAAAAACATATGTAGGCAAAATTTTGCTCGGGACCTCGCCCTGATCCTTTGTTTTAATTTTGCGTAAATTATAGTTTCTTCTTCTCCTTATTCTTTATTGCATGCAAAAACATAGGCACAAAAAAGATAATAAAAAAAAGTTAAGAGAGTATAACCCAAAATTTGGGATTTAGGAAGTTTTAAGTCTTTGGTCCTACCTACACAGTACAACAGTTTTAGTATGCGTAATCCCGGGAGCAATCAGTCACGATTGCGGCGTGGTTCGTTTTTTATTTTAATTGATTGACCTGCGTTTGACCGTTACCTCTCCTGTTGGCTAAGGCTCAACGATGATGTGGTCGACGACGTAGCACACTCACTAGTGTTTTGAGTCTTGTATCTTAAGTAAACACACTGGTTTCCACGAAGTATTCTTAGAGAGTTTAGAGAAAAAAAAATGGACAAAAGAAAAAAAAAGCGCAGAACCATTACAATAACACAAAGAACAAAATAAAAATATATACAATTAAAAACATTTCTAAGATAAAATAGAATCTAAACCAAAGAAAAACGAACAAAGAAAGAGACAAGAACCAAATGAATACCCAAATATCATATTACAAAACAACACAACATTCGGTCGTTTGTCCAAATTATTATAAGAAAATTATAACAAGGTTCCCCTTTCCAATAATAAAACCAAAGAGGAATGAGTTCGTTATTTACATCAACGATCGGAGAGCGGAAGATAAAAATCTTTTATCTGGCTGAATGGGATGTTTGTGCCGTGATCTCAAAGAAAAATTTCACCTAATTACTGAGGCATCCAGCTCCAGGCGATTTGAACCAACTCTAAAAGGGAACGATGAAAATAATTTTGTAAGGAAAAGATTTGCGGATGATTTAAAAATTAAACGTGGTTTGTAACAACAATTTTTAATTATGCTTAAATGCTTGGTAAGGAAAATGAAAAATTATTTAACAAGATTTATACCTGTTTTTAAATGAGTTTATATGTATAAGTATTATTCTTAAAATTATTTTTAAAGTTTATTCAAAGTGAGAGGTGTATCACACTAGTAAATAGGTCTTTACCTATAAAATTTCCGTCTTTGGATTGGCTTGGAATTATAAGTTCAAAGACGGAATTAGGTGTTTAATGGTTTCTTTGTGTTATGTTTTTTTTCTGAAATTGCTTTAATACTTCCCATCCATAAAAATGAAAAAAAAAAAATTTTCAAATTAAGAGTTCTAACGTAGAAACTATGTATTTCAAAGGGCAAGCAATATCAATGACATATACCTATGACTTTCATATTATTACAAAGGACAAATTTTGTATATACTCCTGTGTGTGTCTGTATGTTTGTTACTCCCTCAAGATTTAGACGAAATTTGTTTCCAGGATAGCATATTTCCTAGATTAACATATAAACTATCTTTGTATATACGAGTATATAATTTTTCTGTACGCGTGTTTGTCACCTCACACCTCCTAAACGGCTTGACCGAATTGAAAGTAATTTTGTATGTGTATTCAAGCGGGTCTTTGGATGGTTTGAAAATACAATTAGACCCGGTAAGTGGCGCTGCGATCGGGTTCTTAATTTTTGATTTTTTCGATCAAGTGCAAGTCGGACTCGCGTACCGAGGGTTCCGTCTGAACTTAGGAATAAATCGTAAAAAACTAATTATTTTGTGTAACTACAAGTTTATGGTTTTGAACTTTTTCCTAGTTATTTGAGTTACATGGCTTTATTTTTTAGCCAAATTTTATGATTCAAGGTTCATAGGAAGTCCTCTATAGGGTTAGATTCTCTTGCGAGACTCGAAATAACGCCATAAACGGAGCATAAATTAGACTTAGAAGTTTGATTTTTCAACTGCACAAAGGGGTAGATTGATAGACTTGAGTATTTAATATTAATTTCAGCTTGATAATTCCACGTAATCCTGAGAAAAAGAGTCTTGACCAACGGCCAGACGGACAACAAAGTGATCTTATAGGGGTTCCGTTTTTGCCGACTGAGGTGCAGAATTCTAAAAACACTGAATTCTCAGTCTCAGTTCAAGACAGTAGTGTTTTCATGAACAATAATATGCATAATATAATGCTACTTTCCCTACCTGCAAAATTAATTCACCTCATCAAAACCAGTCATTAACCCTTTGATAAAATATAATCTTCTTAGCACCCTACCTTGACTACATAACTTAAGACCGTACCTTACAGGGGAGCCCAAGGTTCAAAGAGACTAGGTCCGATATAATCAGTCTAAGATACGGGCTCTATTCAGTACGACCCAGATTGAATGATAATTAGGACCCCTGGCTTCTGGCTGATTAAGCGTTCTGATAAGGCTTAATAGATTGGAGGTGATTTATTTTACAATTTATATCGGTGTTTCAGGACTGAAGAGACGAATTTCGATTGAATCAGGAAAAATATCCGTACACCCCTATTTTTAAATTAGTACAAAAAAATGGGCTCTATCGTACCCGTTACTGACATTTGTGTAGTCAAAAGTAAAAAAAAAACGAAATCCCGAAATTGACCACAAAAATTGGTCATAATTGGTAAATTCATAATTGAATCAATCATTCATAACAATTGCTCTTAGAAAATACTATTCACAGTGTTTTTCCACACAATATTTCCTCGATTATGGAAATATTGTGTGGAAAAACAACATTTTGGGATATAAACACATGATTGATGACATGATTCCGCAGTCCTGAGTATATGGTTTTAATTTCAACTCGATACCTCCACGTGTTCCCAAGATAAAGGGTATTGACAGACAGACAGACAGACGGACAGAAAACAAAGTGATCATAAAAGGGTTTCGTTTTTTCCTTTTGAGGAACGGAACCCTAAAAAGATAGAATGTCACAAAAATCGTAACCAAAACTACACCTTTAACATTTACCAAGCCACACCCTCATGAAACTAAAGTTTTATTCCTAAAGGGTAACAACCCGTAAAGTTGGCATAATTCCATAAAATTTGCCCTCACTGATTTCAATTAAACGTATCTTCTAAAGCAGCCGTTATGTATGACGTGGGAGACACGTTCTAAAGTTAAATTGCTCTAATTCGTGCCGTGCACCTTATTGCAATCCCTTTTCAAAGCCACTGCGTCGGTTTATTGTAGTGGTGGGTCTTGCTTGTCGATTAAATTAGGAGATATGTCGACAGTATTTCTCGAACTACTTAGAAATAAAGTGAAGTTCATGAACCATTTTTAATAAATAAGAAAAGAAAGCAAAATAAAACACTTTTTTGTGTCTCGCACTAAAATATTAATCCTTTAATGAACCATCTCTAAGGTAGTCTGAAAGGGTGAGTAGGTACCTAAAAGGTATTTACCCGGAATTTAAATATTTATTTACAAAAGTCCGCAGAGAGTGCAAAATTATTATTGAACCACCTTAATATTTTCCTGAAGGCTTACAACCAGAAGATATCCCAATGGAATTACATAATGTTTCGAGATAAAACCCGCCTGACCTTTCCTTTGTAGGCCAATAGGAAGGTCAAAGAGCATTTTTTATGCTAATGTTAGGTTGTTTCTTTATTCAGAAATTAATTAGGTTGTTCGTTGCTACGTCTGGTCATGATTAATTAACAAACTAATTTGAGTTCTATATTTCTAAGTAGGTATATAATTATAAGCATTAACTATACCTTTTATTTAACAGAGGCAAACATAAAACAATAAAAACTAATAATGACAGACAATAAGCATTGCCATAAAGCGAGGCAATAATACCGCCGCAGGTGTCAGGAGTCGCAGGGAAAATTCCAGCCACCGTAAGCGTGAGCTTGCAGATGACGAGCAATGGGTATCTCGCCGTCCGGCTGCATTACGGATTCTTATCGGAGCAACAAGGTAAATTTTTATGGGACTGTCCTGCGATCGACCAAAATGCGGACTACCCAGCGACCAACCTGGTTTTGAATATGTATTATATAATGAATTAGATATGCTTGGGGGCTAGCCGGAGCTTTTTCCGTACTAGTGCAAAATATTCTTCATTGCGTGCCTAAAAGTGGTAATGTAGGAGCCAGTTTTCAAATAAGTGTGTTGAAAATGATTTTCTATTAATAAATAATCTTATCGACACAAGATCTCTCTATCCTCCCCCACATTTAACGGATACGTCCGCATTTTTCCCCCCCTCTATTTACGATGTGATTTTCTCCATTTTGCTTGTGTGCATCGCCTTTGAACTTGTCTGAATTATTTAATCGTTTAATAGAATTACTGTAGAACACGATTCCCTATCTGTTGCTCACTACAGACTTCTCCTTAATTGGCTGGCTATGAAAATATTTATCTTCGACTTTTTGTGGCTCTGTAGTCTGTATAAGTCGATATCTTTGAAAAGTGCAATACCTTCTGAGAAGTTCATTAAATTGCAATGGGATTCTTGTAGACTTTACTGAGAAGCCAATTACTTTGGTATTTTTTTTTAAAAGAGTCTGGGAAAGAAGAAATTGGATGTTTGTTTGGTCTAATTAGGTATGTACGCTCGCGATATTTAAGAATAAATAAATTTAAACAATTTAAGCCCTTATAAATACCTTAAAATGTTATGAATTTACACGTGGATCGATGAAAAGGGAAAAGGAGACCAAAGAAAAGATGGATGGGTTGTGTGAAGAGTGATATGAAAGAAAAGGAAGTTAGTGATAGCATGACGAGTGACAGGGCAGAATGGAAGAAAAAAACGCTTTGCCTACCTTAAATTGTATTGTGTTTTCTTCTTTTTTCTATACTTATTATAAAGTTGAAGAGTTAGTTTGTTTATTAGGTTGAACGCGCTAATCTCAGAAACTACTAGTTCGGTTAGAAAAATATTATAGTGATAGGTTTAAAGAAACTTTATTCTCAATAAAGACATAGTATGTCGCTTACTTGAGAATAATAATAAGTGTTGCGTAACACAATTATCAAGGAAGGTTATAAGCTATACAATAACATGCTATGACCTACGGGAGCGGAGCTAGACATAGCTAGTCAAATACATGACACCACGACTCAGCGCAATACGTCGCCGACCCAACGTAATTTTAATAATAAATAAAAATAGAAAATTATTATTATATATTAGTTTATTATTCTTAAGATTGTTATTTATGTATAGTGTCTATGGGCCTTCGTAGCCTGAAATACAGAGTTATTATTATTATTTCGTTATAAGTTATTATATCTCAGAACCTTGGGGTCCTGGACCTTTGGAAAGCGTACTAGGAGTCGAAACCAACTCGTAGAGGCCCCTTATACGCTTTTAATGGAACGTGGTACCAACCGGCGTTTATCCCTGTACGCTATGCTAGTGCATCCAAGGATAATCCCCGGTTAATGAGAAACTATTGCAACATATGGAAAACTAAGATATAGGGTTATGGTTTTTGTAGTCTTAAGTGGACTGGTTATCAGGAACTATGTTAAGACTATGGCCCCTGCCTAAACAATGTTATTAATTTCTATCGATAAAAAGGCAGGGGATGACTTGCACACTCAATAAATGGGCCCCCAAAAACGGTCGCTAGCAAGAAGTGACGTAGCAACAAGAAGGCAACATTTCCTGAGGTGCTTGAGGAGCGGAGAGGTATACCACGGCTATCAGGAAATTCCCGAAAGTACGGTCGAGATCCCTACCAGCATCTTACTGGATTATACATCCTTCTACTGAGCATTTGCTCTTACGAATCTCCACTCAAGCCAGCCAATAAAGGCAAGAGAGAGGGGGGAGCTCCGTTCCTCGTCAGTGTTCATTATGGCCGGCCAGCAAATGCAAGCCGGAGAAGAGGAACAAGATTTCTCCCGGGAGATCGGGTCCGTGGGGTCGCTAATAATGCCTATCAGTTCGCCACAAAACTGCCCTGCGGATTGTATCTGTCTTAGTCTGGCCCCTGACCCTAGGTATTAGGGTTACGGCAAAACAAACTCTACTGGTACAGACCAGGCGTATTGGAAAGCGCAAGCACCACCACGACGTCAACCTAGAGATACGACGATGGGGTTATATATTATTAATATAATTATGGATGGTTGTCCGTTGAAGATTGGTTCAAACTATAATACAAATAGCTGCTGCCAGCGGCTTTTCCCACGTGATAGTTGTATATTATCCCAAGGAAACATACTTCCAGGATATCTTACGAATATGTGATATTCCAGGATATGGTTTTCACGTGTGCCAAGTTTCATTGAGATCCTTTCAGCTGTTCGAACGTGAAGAAGCAACAAACATACATACACACACTCACAACCTTTAGCCTTCATAATATTAGTGCGACAGCGCGACATTATTTACTGTCACATTCCTTTGAAACGAAAAGTAGCATTCCAATACCAAATTACTAGTAGTGGATTATCATCAATGCACACACTACCACTACAAATTACGCAATAATTAACGAAAATCAATTACAAAGTCGGGAATATTCCAATGAATACTCTCATTTATATCACAAATATGCATAATAATGCTGAAAACCGGCCGTTCATCAATCCACAAGCTAGTCATGGCCTCATTCGAGCCTTTTAATCAACGCGCATCGCATTCAACAGATTTGCAGCCAGTTATAATTCATTATAGCGGCTAAGTGCGATGGAATTAGCAGCTCACAGTTAATCACGTATTAGCGTGCTTACTGATTTCTGCTTTGAAATAAATGATGATTGGAATATTGATCATTAATTGAGTCGATATTACTTTTTTTTTCTTTAAAATTCGGATGGAAATTGTAGGGCAAGACTTGATAATACAAGGCTCACTGCAGCGCTGAAATGCATAAAGCAACACAGGTGGGTTTCAGTCTAGCTCGCCGTCCAACCGTCCGGTTACCGTCCGGACCGAGCCCAAGTCGTCGACGGTGCGTACTGTTCCACGCGCGTCTCAAGGAGATGTCAATAAACCGTAGGGGCCCAGCAAGGTCAAAGCCTACTGGGGTCAAGGGTCTAATTCTGAAAGGAAAAGTCGGCCCTGGTACGAAGGGTAACGAAGGAACAGGTGTGGGTTTTTAGCCAGTAAAAGTCTGACACTATCTTTCGCTTCGCCCAAGAGCGCGGGATGTCATTGGATGATTTTGCCACCTACAAAAAAAAGTGGGTTACAGTCTCACACTCCCTCTCGCTTCACCCAGAGCGGGAACAGGTATCTGATGATTTTCCACCCTCAAAAAAAGACTTGTTAAATTAATCTAACATCAAGCCTGTATTACCCGAAGAGTTGGTGAACCATTATTATATTCGACTATCTTCTGTCAGCGGCTTCGCCCGTTTAAAAATAGGTATCTTCATACAAACTTTAGACCCTCGTTTCTTCCCCTTAGGGAGTGAATTTAGGAAAATCCTCTCTTAGTGCTCGCCTACGTCATAAAAGGAAAGCTTGAGCAAAATTTCACATTCGTAGTCCCAGTAGTTTCGGCTGTGCGTTGTTATGTCAGTCAGTCAGTTTCTCCTTTTATATATATATAGATAAACCATTCTATTTTGTTCTATTCTACACCCTCATTTCCTCCAGTCATGTTTATACAAAATATAATCAAATCAGAACCGGCTACTGAATCGATTGCAGCTATTTTTAACACAGAACTAATACGTAGATAATGTTTTTATTCTGTAAAAATAATAAATAAATTATTTTTAAATCTTGATTACTTCACTACCGCGTTTGGGTATACGTGCTATATACCCATATTATTGGGTTACAATTAGGACAATTAATTTCTTAAAAAAAAACACTACCTAATTGCATTTTCAAGTAGGAACTTCAGTGCTTAAATTATAATTGAAATTTATTTTTTGAGGGTACATGTTTTAGGTATGTAGATAGTGTGGTGCCGTCTATGGCGCAAATCAATTATCGTATAAATCCAAACTCAATCCTCTATTGAACAGTAGCGTTTGGAACCACTAAACATAAGAAATCGAACCCGCAATACACAGTGCAGCACTACTCGTTCAACCACAGTGCCAGCCGTGCCGTCAGTTACAGCAAGGTGAGGTAACATGAGGCTATCAAATGGTGAATAAAATTTCCAAAATATATTATTTTAAACTGCCCCACACTAGGAATTACTCCTGTATCGCGAAGAGCGTTCACAAACATACATAATTATATAAACTCACATGCAAAAAAACACCCAGACCCGGAGCAACTATTTGTAGGTCATACAAATTTTGTTTCAGTGTGGTACTCGCGCGATACGCAGTGCGGCGCCAAACACTCAACCAGTGTGCTAGCCGTGCTGTAAAATGCAAAATTGCTATGATAATTTAATAAGAAGTCATTTATTTTGCAAATATGAATACAGTACATGGTATTGGAGTGTCATCATCGTCATCATCATCAGCCTGCGTCAATCCACTGCTGTACAGGCACTTTTCAACTTTAGAACGCCTGATGAACATCGCATAACATCAAGGCGTCTAATTAGCAATAATTAGTTTGTAATGTGTCCAGCTTTGATGAAATTTCACTTGTTCTAAAATCCTCATACTGTTAACACCGAATTAAATTTCATCTAACTTGCATTGAGCACCCAGAGTTTGTTTTCTTCCCGATTATCCCTTTATTCTCGCACACATGGTAATAAATTGATAAAAGGTAGGTTCAGCCATATTTTACCAATAGGGATGCAAAAGTTGTATTTTGAATCTAAAATAATGAAGTCAAGGAAGTCATTGAAGATTTTTAAATTACTACTTATATAGATCAACTTTGGGGCCAAAAACTTCTGGAGTGGCGACCGCATACCGGAAGACGCAGCGTTGGAAGGCCTCCTATAAGATGGTACCGATGGCCTGATAAGGGTTGCGGGAATCCGATGGATGCAAGACGCACAGGACCGTTCATTGTGGCGACACTTGGGAGAGGCCTATGTCAAACAGTAGACGTCTTTCGGCTGCAATGAGGATGATGATGATAGATCACTTTTTACTTAGAAGCCTTGAGGTAACAATTCGAAAGATAAGTATATACTTCATTTTAAAGCGTGCCTGAAATAACAAACCTCTATGGCTAATTTATATTTGATGGCCGATATCAATGGTCCTATAAAGTCGTCTAGATGGTCCTAACGCTCGATTGAGACATTTAACGTTGACGCGCCCACTAATTGGGTGAGGACAGGGAGGTGAAGGGACAAATTGCTGTTTTAGGGTGACAATAAATTGATACCGGCCGAGGGGAATTACCATACAACCCCGAACGTATTTCACAATTGCTTTAATTACCGATGCCCGTTGGTGGCAAGTGCTGAGAATGGGAACGTTCACCCTACGTGGTTATGTTTTCTTTACAATTGTTGGTGAAAGTACCACCACCCACAGAACTGGTGTTTAAGTGTTTATTTGAATTCGTAGGGGCAAGGAATTTAATTATTGGTTATGAATCTATAGTTACTGCTGTTGACGCTCCTGAAATCGTCGCCCTGTCTTGTAATTTTCAGTTGGAAAAACCGTTTAGGGTGTATAGGTTTTTTTTAATCATATAAACTAGTGGTTGACTGCGATCCCACCTGATGGTAAGTAGAGATGCCATCGTTGATAGCGAATTGCACAAGTTTATTAAGAGCCTATTCATTCTAGCCTTGAAAACACCTAAATTATAATCGAACGGAAAGACCGTTGCAGGCAAATTGTTCCAAGCCTTCGATGTACGGGGTATAAACGACGAGGTGAAACTCTTGATCCGGACCGTAAAGATGTCAACAACTTAAGGTATTTGTTAAACTGATAATGTTTATGATATTGCTATATCTAATCACGTTTATATTATGGGTTCATATATCAGCTCATTATAACGGCATTACTTAGTCAGTTGCGCTATGCATGCCCACATCGTCATCAGTTCAAGCTGGTTACCAAAGCGCTGCCCATAATATCATGCATACAATTTAAATCATAGAATGTATCGAAAAAATAAATGAATATAAAAATTAAGGTCAAAAAATTTAATATTTTAAATAAGTAATAATTAATAAAAAATAATTACAAAATGCTATTACGATGCACGTCAGTGCTTGCTGAATGTCTCTCTTTATAAAGTATGATTAGGCAATCGTGCTATCTATTTGTGAAAACATAATTATTATTGATTATATTATACGCCGAAAGCATATTAAAGAAGCTTTTATAATAATCTCTAAAACACTTTGTTTCCTATTTAGATCCAAGCAAACAGCTGTTTAATTAAATAGTACACAAATGAATGTGCAGGCTGGTCACCCCATTGCTAATGAACACACAGCTCTATTTTTTTCTCAATCGAACCCTAGGGAAACCATAGGATGAAGATGTTATCCGTCACCTGCATTAATCGACAATTTAAAAGAACAGTAGAGAAAAACTGATGAATAGATGGCCACGTATGAGAAACGAGAACTGATTTTTTATTTTGAACTTACTTTAATAGCTAACTCCCACAAGGTAGAACGATGGCCTTTTTTTTAAGGTGGGAAATCATCCTATGAGTTCTCGCGCTCTGGGTGTAGTGAGATGGCGTATCAGACTTTTTTTGACTAAAATCTGTGTCCTTCAATTACCCTTTGCGTTCTAGGCCTACGGATTTCCTTTTCAGAAATTCCTGAGGTCCTAGCTAGCGGGCATCGGCCCTGTTGAGCCCCTACGGTTTACTGACATCTTTTTGAGGAGCGCGTCGATCACTACGCGCTGTTAACGACTGGGCT
Organism: Mythimna pallens; assembly: GCA_961205895.1. Classification (NCBI taxonomy): domain Eukaryota; kingdom Metazoa; phylum Arthropoda; class Insecta; order Lepidoptera; family Noctuidae; genus Mythimna; species Mythimna pallens. The sequence goes on from OY540829.1 coordinate 10,730,550, forward strand.
CGGTCCGGTTGATTACCGAACAGCCGGACGGCGAGCTACCCATTGCTCGACGTCCGCAACCCCACGTCTACCGTGGCTGGTAGTCGGGGTCGGAATTACGGTGGCTGGGCTGTGAGGACCTTCGTTCCCTCACACGTGCAGCCTCCTCCTTCGCTAGCATTACTGCTTCGCAGAAAGAGGCGACCGCCTGCCATTCCTCCTCGCTCTGGGCCATAGCCCGAACCAGGGTCGCTGCCACCGATTGCCTCCACGAGAACACGGTGGTGCTCCGCCCAAGCGGGGCATACGGCAGAGACCGTATGCTCCACCGTGTCCTCAGGGCGGTCGGAACGATGACATATTTTGACTGAAGTAATGAGCATGATGACGTAACTATAGGTAGTAATTGAATTCAAACTATTGAACCTACTCGCAAGTTCATAAGTTCTTATAGTTTATCCCAAGGTTGTTTGATAGATATCGCTGTCAGCGATATGACCACCATTTAAGTTTCTGTAAAAATGTTACTATGTTTTTGTACTTTAAATTTTATTCTATTTAAAGTTGGTCATTCCATTCTATTGCAATTTACCGTAGCTTTTGGCCGCGACTTTGTCCTCGTGATTGTTGAAAATATTGCAAAAGCGAGATCGAAGTCCAAGCCAGATAAAAAAGTAGCTTCTATCCTGTCTTGGTGTTCAAGCTTACTCCGTACCAAATTTCATTAAAATCAATTCAGTACTTTAACCGTGAAAGCGTTATGAATAGACGGAGTTACTTTCGCATTTATAACCTTATATTATAGATTTATCAACCCACCGCTTCTAACGATAACAAACTCACCAATTAACAAAAACAAATGAAAATCATTTCAGAATAACAAAACGAAAACCTTTAAAGCATTCACTCACACACCACTGACCACTCATTCAGTCACTCACACACACTCACATTACGTTCACTAAAAATAACATAATTGAATGGTCTTCAATGCACGGACGAAAACCTAAACACCGTTTACAATCTACAGGGGAAGCTACCCTGGGGTTATTTTGGCCGACTATAAATTAATTTCGGCACAGGGCACTGCAGTTAAGCCTCCATACATTTTAATTGCTTCCATTATCGGCTATTCTGCAAAATGGCGACCTGATGACAATGGAACGCACCCCATGACAGTGTTATGATAAAAGCCTTTATTAGGATTAATTTTTGTGTGCACAAATTAGAATGAAGTTGGGTTTTAACGTAATCAGGTTTGCCTGTGTTTATTTCGTATTTTTGAGCTACCATCGTCGAATATTATGTTGACCACAATTATTTATAAAATAATTATTCGTTTCTATTTAAGACTATGTAATTATAATATCATCATCATCATCATTTCAGCTGAAAGACGTCCACTGTTGGATAAAGACCTCCACAAATGTCGCTAAAACAAACGATCCTGCGCGTCTCGTATTCGTCAGATTCCCGCGACTGAGGGTCAGGTCCAGGTCATCGGTCCACCTTGTGGGAGGTCTTCCAACGCTGCGTCTTCCGGTAAGCGGTCAACACTCCAGAACCTTTCGATCCCAACGACTATAATATATAAACTTTTAAATACTCGTAGATTACCAAAAACAACACGGACTAGAACAATGTATATTTTTAACATATTTCCGTTTTTGTGAATGCTGAAATTTCGAAAACATTTATTATTCGATGCCTTTTTTCATAGCTGAATGACCCACGAAAACAAGGTACCAAATATAAGGACAAAAGGACCAAACCCAAATATTCACACCATCGTTATTCCAAATTAAATTCATAAAAAAACCAATCTTGTGTATTCAGATGGCCTTTTTCCCAAAAAGTAAATGTATTCAAAATGTTAATTAGGTTTAATTGCGATTCGTTTTAGCAACGAGATCAACCTGCCGAAAATAATTAAATTATTCAATTGTAGCTAAAATAATAGCAGGGGATCGTTTCTTTGTACTTTACGAATCAAATTTAACCTCTTTTTTAGAAATTGACGAGTTTCATCATCATCATCATTTCACCCGAAAGAAGTCCACTGTTGGACATAGATATATTTCTAAATATATACATATATTTATCTATATATGTATTTATTTAGAAATATATAAGTATGTTTATCAGTTATCTAGTACCCATAACAGAAGCTCTGCTTAGCTTGGGACTAGACGGCGTTGTGTGATAGTTGTGGAATATTATTATTATTATTATTTCGTTTATTTATTATCTTATCACATAAATTACATTTTTAAATATTTCAGTAAAAATAAAAAAATAAAACATTTAAAAATATAAAAAATAGTGTCCCACCGGTATCGGGAACAAGGTCCAAGCTACCGGCGGTCAGGGCTCCAGAGAAAGGAACCTCCTAACAATACGAGCCGTGTCCAGGAGTACCACTTTCTGGATCAAGCCCTTGATCCAGCCGCCTAACGCGAGCCTCCTAAGGTGTTGTTGGTCGACGCTCTTGGCTATTAAGCCATTGGCTGACACGACTATTGGTACAATGATCGCTGAGTCTACATCCCACATGTCGACAACCTCGCGAGCCAAATCAATATACTTGATTTGTTTGTCTTTCTCGGCTTTCACGAAGTTCTCGTCATGCGGAACGGATATGTCAACAATGATTGTACGCCTCTCTCTTCGGTCCACCACCACTATATCAGGCTTATTGGCTACAATAGTCCTGTCAGTGATGATGGACCGATCCCAGTACAGCGTGATATCGTCATTATCGAGAACTGGGTCGGTTATTATTATTATTATTACCTTTTTCCATCATCATCGACCACAAGTTCTGCGTGCAATGTGCTCTGCCCATTGCCACAAAAGTTTGGCGATTCTTCGAACATATGTTTGCGAAAAAGACTATAATTTGTTAAGCTTAATAATACTGTGAGTTTATGTTAAACGTAAGATAATGGTTTATAAGGCAGCAAGGTTATTGTAGTGAGCGCTACGTGTGCTTTAGTTTCATGCACATTAGTCCTTTTGTTTTAAGTTCGTTCTGTGGATTTGAATACTTGATTTAAAAAATAAGCTTGATCCTTATGATCACCAACACACTGTTTAGTTAAATGGGACGTTCTGATTTTTTTTCCGAAAAGTGCTTGTCAGGGGGACAAGCACGAAAAATAATGTTAGTGAATATCGTATTTAAGTTAGAAATTTTTAATGTTTCTCAATTTACTTTTATTTTAAGTTTAAGATCCAAAAGCAGCCGCAAAATTCAAATTTTCTTGAAAAACTCATTCAATGGGGTGAGACGAACTGAGAGAGTTGTAATGAGGTGTGCTCGGGTATTACATGCTTGATTCCGCCATCTCCTTTCTTCCATCGGACAACCCGCCGTACGGCGAGTATTCACACTTACGTTGTTGAAACTTCAAGGGTCCGGACTAAGCGTTTCACTTCGTCTTTTATACCGCGTACATCGAAAGACTGGAACAATTTGTCTGCTGCGGTCCTCCCTTCCAACTATAATTTAAGATTCTTCAAGGCTAGAGAATAGGCTCTTAATAAACTTGTGCGCCGCACCATCAATGATTGAATCACTGCTTACCATCATGTGGAATCGCCGTCAAGCACTGGTTTATATAAATTAAAAAAAGGTATTACGTCCAAAAATCATAGTTTAATCAACATACAACTTGTCTCTGACCCGCAAAATGCAAAAAAACTTAAGAAAATTTGACTTCAGGAGTTACTCTGGCACTCTTGCCTTAATACTAAAATACATACAACTTTTCAAGGGCTTTGAATTGGATACTAATATTTTCCTTTTTTTTTCAATTTACTTGACCGAGTGGACAAAATACGCCTCACACTGTTTTGTACTGATCGATTTTCGGTTAAAAATGACATCCGAAATACTCACCAATCAATAAGGCGCATAAAATAGTCTCAAAAAGAAACTAACCAATAAACAGTTTTTTTTTTTTGTGAGAAAATGTATCTGAGTACGCAAACAGAACACAAGAAAGAAATGTAATTACATTTGAACCTCGTGAAAGAAACATCTCCAGAGAATTTAATTTAATAAGACCATTCTAGGTTTTTGACGGGATTTTTTCAAGTAGGTATACACACCTATTTTTTAATTAGTACAATAAAAATAGTTACTGGTAATATTTGTGTAGCCCTAGTCGGCAACGGTCTTGCTGTGCCCATACGGTTACATACACCTTGTAATGAAAAAATAGTGACGGTGTACTGTTTAAAAAACTAAATACTTTCTAAACTTGGCCTTGGCTAAATGTATCAACCATGTGAAGCCATATATTCCACAACTATCACACAAAGCCGTCTAGTTCCCAAGCTAAGTAGAGCTTGTGTTATGAGTACTATACAACTGTTAAACATACTCGTACTTATATATTTCTATTCTAAATACATTCATATTATAGATAAACTAGCTTCTGCCCGCGGCTTCACTCGCGTGCAAGTAGTTTTCTCTATACAAACTTTGGACCCCCGCTTCATCCCCTTAGGTATCTAGTGAATTTTGGAAAATCCTTTCTTAGTGCTCGCCTACGTCATAAAAGGAAACCTTGTGCAAAATTTCACGCTCCTAATCCCAGTAGTTTCGGCTGTCCGTTGATATGTCAGTCAGTCAGTTTCCTCTTTTATATATATAGATTACACCCAGACACAGAACAAATGATCGTGCCCATCACACAAACATTTGTCCTGGGTGGGAATCGAACCCACGACCTTCGGCATAGCAGTCAGGGTCACTACCACTAGACAACCAGGAGTTTAATTGAACAAGACCATCCGACTTTACCGAAACAAAATTCACATTGCTAGCAGACACTTCGATAAAAATCCAATTTCATTCAGCAGTACCAAAGACCACGTCCGACAACCGCAAGTACTTTCATAGGAATTAATTAAACGCAATAATTACGTAGGTATAACCATTCGTTTCATCCTTTTACATCTTCATCCCTTTTGCATAGTTCCAAGACTGGCTGACAAAGCAAATCCAATTGTCATTTTCTCATTACTGAGGCCCTACCACGAGCTTCACGCGATCCATTTTACGATCTAAACTACACTGCTTAAGGGATGGAGATATATAGAGTGTACAGCTCCATCCCCCTTTCTCACTCACACAACTGATGCTTTCACACGTCATAGTAAGGGCCTGGTCTTTGCAGTCTGCTCTTTGTTTCAAACAGAAATACATTGAAAAAGGAAATAAAGAAACAATTGCAGAGACTCGATGCCAGACGGGTTTTTTGTTGTTGATCCGGTTAACTAAGTTTGAAGCAGGTCTTGTAAAAAAAAACATTTCTGTTATCTTCGTAAGTGCTTTGAGAAGTTTTGAAGATTTTTCTAATTATGTTATTGTAATTAGAAACTGTATTATTTCTTGAGCTTTACCATTTGGCTCGCTAATTTTAAGCTCTGAGGCCGCTTAAATCACAAATACTACTTTTATTTTGCGCTAATCGATTGTAATTCATCGTTCAACTTAAATGTGTGTGTTTTTTTGTTACTGTCTATTTATTCGAAATAACTCTTCATCTTCATCAATCAATCTTTGCAGATTACTGTAATGCAATAGTTAAGAACAACAGAAGTTCAAACTTTAACTTAATTATCCCTACTATATAACACTCTAAGTTCATCATCATCGTCGTCATTTCAGTGGAAAGAGTTACAGTGCTGGACAGGCCTCTCCCAAGGGTAGCCATAATGACCGACTTAGTGCGTCTCGCATCCAGCGGATTCCTGCGACCCTAATCAGGTTATCATCGGCCCACTTTGTGGGAGGCCTACTGACGTTGCGTCTTCTGTTACGTGGTAGCTACTCCAGAACCTTTCAGCCCCATCGACAATCTCTAAGTAATTTTAGTTAAACCAATACATTCTCTTCTTGAAAACATATTCTTAATTTAAAACGCAGACAAAATGCCTTGATCTAGTACAAAATATACGTAACAGCACGCACAAATAGCCCTGACTTCATCACTTTTAAAATACATAAACAGCTAAGCAACCAGAGTATAGATCTAACAACGTTATCAAACATTTCTAAAACTGCCAAGGTTAATACAATCAACCGCAGATATACTTATGTACGGAGCACACCATTTATGCCAAATTTCTTAACTCCTTAAACCTGTTAAATACCAAATTTTTTTTGAGGTGGAAAATCATCAGATGCGTCTTCCCGCACGGCAGTGTGGAATGAGAGAGCGTGTCAGACTTTTACTGACTAAAGTCAATATTCATTTATTTGCCCTTTACTTTCTAGAATCACGGTATTCCTTTCAAACGTACCCGCAGATCTATTATATACCTACACTTCAAAGGTATTCACATCAACTAAATACGCATTCATCAAATACCAGTTCTGCCAGTGGCTTCGCCCGCGTGAACGTAGAAAAACATCCCAAGGGAATATACTCCTAGGACAAAGAATACCATATGTGTTATTCCAGGACATACTCTGTTCAACCATTCGAGCGTGAAGGAGTAATAAACATACATACAAACTTTTATCTTTTTAATATTTGCTTCATGTGAAGATTTCTAATCATAAAAATCTGCAGTCTACCTACTTTCAGTTTGCAACGAAATACTTGACGATGTGTGAGTTCAGTTACAATTGAAAAACTGCGTTGTCACAATAATATGAAAAGCTTATATAGTTATCGACTTTTTTGTGGACTCCTAAACTACAAAGCTCTTTTAGCTGCTGACTGTATCTTCACAAACTTCACCAGAACTAGTTACCTAATATAATATGTCAATAGTGAAATTATAATTTCAAAGTAAGTTACCAATCGCCCCGGGTATACCAATTGTTATATTTGTTTAGGATTGTTTTTGTTATTCTCTAGGTACTTGTTGAGAATTCTAAATTAGTTTGCGGTTTACTAGTTACATAGATACGAGTATAACTGTTTTATGAATATGTAATTGATTGATGAATGAGTAAATAAATTGGACGATTGGGAGTTATTTATATTATCATGAAGGCAACTCTAATTGAGCATTTTTTTTTTATTTACATTTCATTAATGTACAAAACAACGCAATTTATTATTTTATCATAAAATTAAGTGTGTGTGTATGTTTGTTACTTCTTCACGCTAGAATGCCTTAACGGATTTCGATGAAACTTGGTACACTGGTAGACCATTTATTAGAAAACATAAAGGACAGTTTTTATCCTGTCTATGTTCCAATGAGATAATTTTCTACTATAACTCGGGTAAAGCCGCTGGCAACAGCTATTGAGTAAGTAAATTGGACGATTGGGAGTAATTTATATTATTAAGATGATAACTGTGCTACTTTTTGGTAATTTATCGTAAGTATATTAATGTACAAAATACGAAAAACTTCATTGGAATAGACTTTTAATACAAAACAAGATTAACTTATTATTTCTTACAAAAAATTAAACAGATAACTGTGATAAATAAATTGTTTATTTTTTTCAGTTTAAATACGAACCTAGAGGTAACTTCACGCATGCGATTTTTTTGTCAAAAATATGTGCTACAAAAAAAATTTACCAACACGAGTTACATTTTTTACACTTTTTTTTGAGAACACACACAAACATTATATTCGTATATCGTATTTAATAACTTGTTTTGGAAAAAATAATGGCTTACCTCTTTTACAACCATCGGTTATTGCATTTATTTTGTAGCACATATTTTTGAGAACACGCACACATAATAACATTTTATGGACAACATCTTTTTTAGAAAAAAATTACAGCATCCCACTTTTGCACCCGTCAGTACAGAGCAAAGCATAATTTCCATGGAAACGGCACAGATTTTCCTACAATACGGTACTTTATTACGAATAAATGTTATCAATACAGCATAATGTCATATCACGCTGGGCAGGCGCCAGACCCCTGTTGCTCTGGTCATCCCTTCAAGCTATAAAGGACAATCATCGCGAGCCCAGTTGTTGGATTGCTGTTTTTATTTTGTTTATTCAGTCGTTACGACGAAGAGGGTAAAATATTCGTTTAATTTTGTACCGTCGTTGTTTAAGGGACATGACAGAATGGGTGATGCAGGAAAGGTAAGAAAAAGAAGTACATGCAAGGATATAATTATTATTAACTGAACGGAAAGCTAACTGTGTCGTAGCTACTACTTCCATAGTCCACTCGTCTGTGGAATGCATTAGTTTAGTATAACAATGCCTTCAGGATGTTGTTGGGGCTCCCATATTACTGCACTGCATCAGGAATGTTTGCCGACGCACATATTGATGGTTTTAAAGCCATCATAAGAAAGCGGGTAGCGTCCATGATGGGAGTGGCAACAGCATTCTGAGGGTGATAAGCCGTGTTGCGCCACTTTGGCACACTGGATGCATGTACACGTAGTACATACATGTACCCGGTGTGTCAGGTGTACGCAAAAGATATTTAAATTAAGATCTCTCTGCTTTTTTATCTTTTACTACGAGTAACATAGTTTTTTAAGGTGTGTGATTACTGTCAGAATTTAGACCACGGTCTGAAATATTTATTTTTTTATTTATTATTTATTATCAGGCCCTTTATAACGCGTTCAATCGTTGCCAGTTTTGAAAAAACTTGTTATAGACTTGTCACTGTGATTATCAATTGTCGCCAATTTTTTTTTTGTCTCTTTGTTTGGTATGTATGTATTTATGTAGATATCTATAATATAGCACAATGTAAGTATCTATGTATCTATTATAATATATTGTAATAAATAATGGTGCTTTTGGTCAAACTAATGACAGCCCCCTATCATGTTCTAACAATTACTGTCCATTCCAGATTGCCTGGAAGAGATCGCAGAACACATACAATAAGCGGCCTTATCGCAGGCCGCTTATTGTATGTGTTTTAGATATAAGTTTTTATTTTTTATGTTTCTTATAATTACAATAAAGTATATAATAAATAAATAGTTGTGAATACTTTTACTAAAATGCCACTGAATATTAAATAATTTCCCCTTTCCCATCTAGAGATATAGATTTAAATACTAAAACTATCCAAAAATGCCAAACGAAATCCTTCAATACTAAATCTAAAGTAGATACAGTTAATAACTTGTGGTCCCCTGACCCCTAATCCAGCGAAGTGGAAAATACTTGATAAAACTGAAATGGGTTTATCTTAACCGAGCATCAGAAGTGTGTCACAGACTAAATGAACCCTTTTCCTTCAGAGACAAACTAAAAAAGATAAAATGTTCCTTAGCGTACATTAAAGCAGTACCGGACTGGGAAGAGGCCATAAAAAGGCAGGAACCCGCGACTCCTTGGGGACGAGCTCGAGTCGGTCCTTCGAGCCGGATTAAAGTATAGAGTGGACAACCGTAGTAAGTCATGTCGCTGTAGGTAGGAAATTCTTTGGAAGAAGGAATTATATTTTTGTAATTACATATTTTTTTATAGCATGAATTTTAAAATGATGTACTTAACTTTAAAATGATTTCTAACCCAGTTTTACATAACTTATGTAGATTTTTAGTGACTGTTATGCGTCTTTTCTTTTACTCAGTTTTATGTTTTAGTAAATCTCATCATTATTTTCGTTCTTCCTTCTACAGTAAAGATCTCGAAAAGAGAGCGTATTTATTGAGCTTTAGATTAAATGACTTTTATAAATAATTATTTATTGAAATGAATGTTTTAAATGAATTATTATTATTTATATATATTATTTGAAAAGATAGAGTAAACGACGATGTCTGTGCTAGTATTAACTGTGTGACAGACATCGGCGCCTTCTTCCTACAGCTTTCAGCATCATTACAGTATTAAAATTAAATAATTGATTTTGATGCAATTTAATTTGGCTAAATGGTCCGAATATACGGTTCGATTGTATTTAAAGTTTAATTAATGTGTACGTGAAAATTTGTTACTGACGTAATTTTATAAACGCTATTAACATAATATGGATTCTGTTTCTGTAATAAATAAATAATAATAACAGTAATTGTGAAGTTTCCTGAGAATTTTCTAGAATCTATTTTAAAACAAACCGAACGTCTATTTGTTTTTTGCTCTGCGGAATCAAACCGATATCGGTCCACGGTCTGCCCTCCGAGCTACCTAGTTACAAGATTTCAAGCGTGAAATTTTATCGAGAGAATTAATCTTCAAAAGTTTCCCGACTCTGCCCTTTTGTCTTAGATGTGCCTGCAATAAAATTTATTCCTATTTCTAATCGGAAATGGATAATTCGAAGGGGAAGATTCCCGTGGGTTCAATGATTCTCGTCTTTACTTAATACGCTATAGAGGAAATCGGATAATATTGGTAATTATGATAAGTAGGGGACTTATATATTAGCTTGGTTACTAATACATATTTGGTGATGTATAATTTCCTGAATGTATGAATATATACACAAAGTAAAGGTAAATATAATGTTTTCATTAGGAGAATGGTGGGTAATTTAAATTAGACTCATTTATTTTTCTTTCGAGTGTTTCTGGAACGACCATTGACTAGTTCTAGAATACCAGAGATTGTATTCTAAAAACCAACATTTTTAACTCTGAATTATTAGGATTTAGTTGGCGCAGGCGTGAGACACAATGTTGATGTATTTTTAAGTTTAAGTATTTAATATTTCAAGTAACTTAGTATTTAAGTTTTTATATAATTGTTATCTCATTGTGTGTACCTGTGTGCCAAATAAACGTGTTTTTTTCTCTTTCTTACTTTGTAGTAAAGACAGATTGCTACAACCTATTTTTTTTTAGTTTGGAAATCATCACATAGCTTCTCCTACTCTAAAGCAGAGCGCGGAGAGCGTGTCGGCCTTTTATTGACTAAAACCACGCCTATGTTCTTTCTTTGCCCTTGCGATTCAGAACCACGGGCTTCCCTTTCAAAAGTCAACGCATGGCCCCAGTAGGCTTCAACTATGCTGGGTGCCTACAGTTTTCATGACAACTCTTTGATGCGCGCGTGGAACACAACGCGCCGCCGACGACTCGGGCTCAAACCGGTTATCGAACGGTCGAACGGCGCGCTACCCATTGCTCGTCGTCCGCAAGCTCACACCTATGGTGGCTGGATATCGGGTTCGGGGTCCCGGCAGCTAAGGCGTGAGGATGTCCATTCCCTCACGCCTTCCCTGGCTCGTGCCTCGTGTCGATCGCGGTGACATCTCACCCACCATCACACACATCAGAGGTCACCGCCATCGATCACCCCCACGAGAATGTGATGGTGCTCCGCCAAAACGGAGCACACCCCCACCGTATGCTCCACCTTAGAGCGGTTCGCACATTAGTGACATCCGGGCATTTCTTCCACACGAATCAAGTGCAGGAACCTCCTGAACTTACCACGCCCGATCCGGCGTCACGTAGAAGGTGAGGACGCCGTGACGTCTCTCCAGCCACTCCTCAAAGAAGAGAGTTTCGCTCTGGCTGGAGCGAGAGGAAGGGTCAAATTTTTACTACTACCCAACTAAAACCCACCTGTGTTCCTTCAGTTGCCCTTTGCGTTCCAGAACCGCAATAATTCTTTCAAGCAATACTGCAGTCCATCCATAAACTATATGAAGCATATTTTATACCTTTACTTCATGTCTTTATCAAAGTAACACAGTCCTAATTACACTTAATATTATAAAGGCGAAACTTTATGAGTGTGTGTGTGTTTGTTACATCTTCACGCTCAAACGGCTGAACGGATTTCAATGAAACTTGGTATACAGGTAGATCATGTCCTGGAATAGCACATAGGATACTTTTTTTATCGGGAATAAGTTTCCTTGACACAATTTTCTACTTTAATTTAGGCGAAATCGCTGGCAGCGGCTAGTGCTGAGACAAAGATCATTTGATTGGCTTTGTAACTTTTCAACTTACTTAGTTCAACACTAAAATAGCAGTGTTCTTGAGACAGGTTCAAGATCTTTAATCTCCTACTAACTTATGGGTTAAGTTGTTTATAAGTAGTACGAAACTAGAAGTCGATTTTAGGAACTAGGTACTAAGTTTGCTTGCCACGGTTAGGTACTAGAACGAGCAGGGAGCAAGCCAAGTGTCCCATTTATGCAGATTTTGGTTTATTAAGGGAAATAATGTATTACATCTAAAACAGTCTTCTATTTTAGCTAATGGCGTTCGTAAGACGTTTGCGCTTATAATTTTATTGTGACCATTTTGATCAATGTAACTTATGCATTTTTACAGTAATTATGTTTGAATTATTCTTATTATTTCATACTTCATCATCATTTCAGCTAAAAGACGTCCACTGTTGGCCATAGTGTCACCGCAATGAACGGTCCTGTGCGTCTCGCATCTATCGGATTCCCGCAACCCTTACCACGTCATCGGCCCACCTTGTAGGAGGCCTTCCAACGCTACGTCTTCCGGTACGTGGTCGCCATTCCAGACCTTTCGGCCCCAATAGCCATCCGTTCTGCGAGCAATATGCCCCGCCCATTGCTACTTAAGTTTGGCGATACTTCACTTATTCAAAAACAAAAAAAAAAAAAAAAAGTACCAAAAACAGTACTGTCCAAGCTACCAGTGGTCAGGGATCCAAAGAAAGGAGTCTCCTAACAACACGAGTCGTGTCTAAAAGTATCGCTTTCTGATTCTATGACATGGATATCATCCTTAAGAATAAGCAAAAAGTGACTCAGAGCCGAAAACGACGGAAGGAATGGATGGAGGTCGTTTCCCAGCAGCGGGACAGTTTAGGCAGGATACAATATAATAATCTTTGACTGTGGTTATGATGTAAGTAACAAATAAATTTAGTCATTAAACAGTTCAGAATCTTTTACCCGTTAATATTATTGTTCTTTCTTATATCTCATAAACAGCTTATTAATATCGGTTAAGCACTTTGAAACTAGTCAACTATTTCCATGATGATGAAGATGTCGTATCTTGGCGATTTTGGTCAAAGTAATCGCATTCCTTGACCTTCCTCATGGTAGTTGCGTGCTCAGATATGATGCTCTGTTATGTGCTCTCACGTGACTTGCATATCCAATTTTGCAAGCGGACATGTTAGAACACCGACAACGATATAGTAAAAGATACCTGTGGGTGGTCTAGCTTAAAACATTAACTAGGTACTCGGATGTAATCTAGCGTCCCAATAGAGGTGACCTTACTTGTTGCTAGCCGTGTAGACAGCAGATGTAATCCTTTTGATATGACTATCAACGTCCTTGGATGGCGCGTTTTTTCCGCAGTTTCAACCTTAGTGACTAATTTGTAAAAAGTATTGGCACATGGATTACATCCGTGTAGCCGCAACACAGTGTTCGCCAAACGGTGGGTGGCACAACGGTACCGTGGAATCAACCCAACTTCCCAACAATGTGAACTATGTTGGAACGCTGGATTACATTCGAGTGGCCCGTGCTTTAAGATCTTCGTGTTCTTAGTCTAATTCATGTGCTTCCATAAAATTCGCTTTAATATTGTTATTATTATAGCCTTTATTATTTCCTTAATATAATTTAACATTTCATTTACATTGGCATTGTTAATAGTTTAGTTAAATAGATAATTTACAAATTCAATAATTTAATATAAGCTTAAATATAATTGTTTATATTAATTTCATAAAGTTCTAAAATTTCTATTTATTACGCTACCAACCTAAAGAAAACTTTTCTAACAGCAAACGCAGCACTACTCTAAAATTCCAGATACTTTTACAAAATTAATTAACTGTTGGGAAACATTAAAATGAATAACGGTTAGAGTTGACGAAATTAAACTCATTATGTAGGCGACAGTACTTTGCGGTAACCGCAAGCTTTTTGTGATTCCTGTGACAAATGAACAGCGTTGAAAGCCGGCTGAGTTGATTTTCATGCGTAGACCAGTTAAATTCAGATGCCTCTAGCCTTTTAGGTACGATTTTTGACGGAATACGGTTGCGTGGATCCACCTTTGTGAAAAGACATTAAAATTTGTGTAAAATAAACTTGCGTTAAAAATCGTTTGTTTGTTAAACGCGAAAAACACTTGTGTGGAAAGTTTTTGCGAAATAGACACTTGTGCAAAAGATTCTGGTGCGAAATTCACTTGCAAGATAGATTCTAGCGTGAAAGAGACATTCGCACGAAAGATTCTAACGTAAAAGACACTTTCGCAAAAGATTTCGTCGTGAAAGACACTTGTGCGAAACATTCCAGCACAATAGGCACTTTTGTTTAGACTTTTGTCGATTGAATATCATTAAACTACAATTTGAAAGATATGGTTTATATTGTATTTATTTTCATGTCTGTTATGAAGAGTTTATGTAAGAGAAAATATTTCAATAAAATCTGTAAAAAGTTTTTTTTCGCAGTCTTTGTAGAAATATTCTTTCTCTTTAATTAATGACGGGGTACCGTACTAGACCACATATAAATTGAAATTTTGTTAGGTTTATTAAAACCATTTATATTCTATGAGTTTTTTATTTCAACAATGTTTTGTAAACTAATTTCAGTCGTACATCACTCGCACAAAAACGTTGCTCTGCTCTGTGTCGCTTGTTGTTTTGTAACTCTGTTTTTTCAGAGACAAATGAATGGCGGAAAAACGTAGTAGCTTCCCATGTTACACGGGTTCCTGATTGGATGACATTTTAACTTTAGTTTGAATATTACGTTGGTTTTATACTGAAAACTGGCAGGTTGGTAAAAACTCAAAACCGAAACAACTTTGTTTCTACGTTAAAATGGTTTTTTTTTTAAGTGGGAAATCATCCAATGACTTCTCCCACTCTAGGGCTCAGGACAAATAGGGCTGAGTGGGAAGGCGTGTCATACTTTTACTGACTAAAACCCACTCCTTGTCGTCCGCTAACCCACGCCTACGGTGGCTGGAAATCGGATTCAGGATCCCGGCGGCTTCCTTTGCTAGCATTACTGCTTCGCAGAAGGAGCCGACCGACTGCCATTCTTCCTCGTTCCGGATCAGCGCAAAAAGACGCTGCCGCCGATCGACACGAGGTGGCGGCGGTGCTCTGCCCAAGCTGGGCACACTTCCACCGTATACTCCATACTTCACACAACACAATATGCGTTGTCTCTACTAGAGTTGAGACTACGCATATTAGATCTCGTCTGCTTCACCAGCCATAAGAGATTCGACAATCATGACTGAACCATTTCTATTTCCTTGCTAACCCAGTAAAGTATATCAATTACTATAGTTATTTTCTGAATAACCGCATTTCGGATCTTATCCTCTTAGAAACCTATGGTGTGCTCAGCAACTTTGAATCTGTGAACCAATACGCAATGCAAGGCATAATCTACAACTCATAAAAAAATACCAATGAAACTTTGACAGTAAAAAAAACATTTTTACCAAAAAAAAAAAATACAACAGACTTCAATGCAAAAAAAACACTGAAAAGTGCAAAATAACTTTAATTTCGGAAGTCGGTGTTTCTATAATAGTTTTGTCTCTTCGTTATTTAACACCGACTTCCGAAATTAAAGTTATTTTGCACTTTTTTTATGTTGTATTTTTTTTTGTTAAAAGTTTTTTATTTTACAAGTTTTAGTTATGGTACCACCAATAAAAAGTACCCCTCAGCCAATCTTAAATACTTTATAGCCAGAGTGCATCTCATGACAATTGTAATAATCCCAAACACGGTAAGATTACATTAATTTATTACAGAGTTCCGGTGCCTAACTTCAGGCTTCATCATCAGATTAGTTCGATATATTCCCCCTCTTCTTTCAGTCAGTCATCGACTACACGTATAAATAAAGCAATTTTACTTGTTACGACGGTTCTACTGTAATTCTATGAGGAGTTCTGTTCCATATCTTCGAAGTTCATTATCATAACAATATTTTTATGGGACCAACTCAGAAGCATCAACTTACAATAAAATAAAAAAAATAATCGGACCACAATTGACTGAGAAATCGGTGAACATACATAAAAAAAAACATACATTCAGCCGAACATAGAACCTCCTCCTTTTTGAAGTCGGTTAATAATACCGTGCAGTGTTCTGTAACTTTGCCTCTAAAAAAAGTCCGAGCTGAGTAACTTTAATCTATCTGACGCAGATCCTCACCGGACATGAGTGTTTCAGGAGGTACCTATTTCGGATCTGGTGGGAAGAAACACTCGGGTGTCACCATTGTGCGGACCACCCGGAGCACATGGTGGAAGTTTGTACCGCTTGGACGGAGCCTCGCCTTGTCCTCGTGAGGGTTATCGACGGTGGTGACCCGAGCGTCCGGCCCTGGATCAGGCCATGGTACGGAGCGAGAGGGAATAAGAAACCGTAAACTCCTTCCGATGAAATTAATTATACAAAACTTGGCCTTGGTTTGTTCATTTGTGCGCCTCATCAGGTTCAGTGCCGTAGCGGGTTCCGTACTAAACGCGGAGTTGAGTATATGCTCTCTTACGTGGAACTGTTCATTTAGAACGGACCTGTTCCGAGTATAACTGTTACAAATAACAGCGTAATTTCACGCGTCCGCTCTAACGCGATTTAATTCGATGTGTGTTCAGTGAATCTTCAACCGATTGTTCGTTTTGGGTGTTCGGGAATAACTTGATCCTTTACGGGACGATTAGTTCCATGAATTTAGTACCAAAATTATGATATCCTGCACCGTTATGACATGAACCGTTGTTTAAATGAAAAAAATATACGTCTTCTTCTGTCAATTTGTGTGATGATCTTTCTCATATAGCAAAAAACTAAGTAAATTATTATTAAGACAAACACCTATTTAAAAAAAAACTTCTTGTAATAAAATTATTTAATAATAAAGACTTCCATAATTACCTGTCACAATTTATTAATTTGTTTAAACTTCACGTACAGTAATGGTACATTGGTGGACTTAATGCAACAAGGTATTTTCTACCAGTCAACCATTGGGTTAAAAAAGATAACACTATGGTAGGTCCCGGAGGACACGGTGGAGCATACGGTGAAGGTGTGCCCCGCTTGGGCAGAGCAACGCCGTGTCCTTGTTGGGACGATCGGCTGCAGTGATCTCTCGCGCCGGGCATTAGTACAGGCCATGGTCCGGAGTGAGGAGGAGTGGCAGGCGATCGCCTCCTTCTGCGAAGCAGTAATGCTAGCAAAGGAGGCGGCCGATCGCGTGAGGCAACGGCAACGGTCCTGACGCCCCAACCGCCGCCGGGATTCCGATCCCGATTTCCGGCCACCGTAGGCGCGGGCTTGCGGACGGCGAGCAATGGGTGACTCGCCGTTTAATCGTCCGGTAACCGTCCGGACCGAGCTCAAGTTGTTGACGGCGTGTAGTGTTCCACGCGTGCCTCAAGGAGATGTCAGCGAAACCGTAGGGGCCCAGCAGGGTCGGAGCCTACTGGGGCCACGGGTAGTGTGAAAGCGAAGCCCGGGGCCCCGGGATGAAGGCAAAGAGTCTGACACTATCTCTCGCTCCACCCAAGAGCGGGATTTGTCATTAGATGATTTTCCCATCTTAAAAAAATAAAAAATAAATAAAAAACACTATGGTAGGTGTGCATAATAAATAAATAACAGATATTTTAAATAGTATGTAGTATGATCAAGTATGATCTCATTAATACTGTCTGTCTGTCTGTCAGTCGGTCTGTCAAGACCCTTTGTCTCGAGAACGCGTGGAGTTATCGAGTTGAAAATAAAAGTGTAAACTTGAAGCTGTGAAAAAATCAAAATTCTAAATTAACGAATAAAAATGATACGGCCGTTTATGTCGCAAGAAACGCATATTTCGATACTCTCAAAAGAATCAAATTCCAAAGGGTCCTTGCCGTTAACCCAGAATCATGAAACTTAACATAAAGCAAGGTCTTATAGCACAGGTATAGGAATAAATCTGAAAACAGTAAAGTTGTTGTTATTTACGCCACAAAAAAAAAAAACTTTTTTTGCTAATAGGAAAAATCTTCGTGCTCTCTCTTGTATTTCATATACTCAAGATTTTTGTATATTTGTAGTATCTAACAATTTTATTCAGTACCAACCCGCACTGGGCCCGCACTGGTCCCGCGTGGTGGATTACGGCCCATTCCCTCTCCTAGAGATGAGGCCTGAGTCCCAGCAGTGGGAACATTAAAAGGCTGATTATGCTTTATTATGTTCAGTATAAATCGTTTTATGTTTTTATGACCATTAATTTGCATGCCTATTTATGATGATTCTAAATTGTACAATATCCTAATACTTGTATATTTACATAAAACACCTATATAAGTACTCATATTTACTAATAAATCATTCAAAGTTGTCAGTCTTCTGACTTTTGGAACCAGCCTTAGGCAATCACAGGTGATAATACTTGTGAATAGGTACTTCTGAAAAAACAACCAGCCCCTACCTTCCATCAGAGCCGACAATGTCTACACGAACTAAGTCCACAACTATCCCGCAAGCACAAGACTCCCCTGTATTCAGATCACATCACCCACGCCACTTTCCGAATCAAAGTAATACTCAAAGCAAACACTCGTTGAAAATGCGATGTAAATAATAAAAAGGTACGCAAACGTACGTAGAGGTGCGTTAGAGTGCGTTTACACTGTTCATCTTACCGGCCGCTATTACGTACGCGAAAAACTACAGCTTTTTTATATGATATAAACTAGCACTTAATTGTGATCTCACCTGATGTTAAGCAGTTATGCAATCGTTGAAGGTAAAGTGCACTAGTTTACTAAGAGCTTTTTCACAGCCTTGAAGATACCAACAAAGATAAATTATAGTCGGAAGGGAAGACTGCAGTAGCCAAATTATTCCAGTTCTTTGACGTACGCGGTGTAAACGACGAGGTGGGATAAAGTCAGTAAATGTCCGAAACTCCCTCTCACTCCACCCCGAGTAAGAAAATTTATTTGATGATTTTGCAGCTCCAAAAAAGTGTAAATATTCAGTGACTTACAGAACTTACGAGAAGTAGAAACGAATAGGAAATGTGTAGTTTCAAACAAAAAAAAAACCAGCCAAGTGCATGTCAAAAGATTGCAACGAAAAATCAATTGTATAAACCGGATCCCTCTTACTTTTCACTGTCGCTTCATCATGTAAACGTGCTCTTAGGTAGGTGAAAGCCTTCTGAGGCTGTCATTCGCGCAATTGTGGTGCGTCCCCTCCGCCGCGGTTTATTTCAGATTCAATATGCACTAGAGATGAGAGACCATGAAATATGGCGGCGCATCCACTTTCAGTGATGTTTCGGATGTGGTTTGAATGTTTTTATAAGGTACTTGTTTTTAGCTCTGAATAAGAATTATTGTCATAAAGACACAAGAATATTTTTATTCAAACTAAGAATATTTTTTAAAGTAGGAATTAGAATATAATTTAATGTTCCTGTTGTGCAGTACATTATGAATTAATTTATTTTCGTGAAGTAATCTTTTAGCTGACCAAAAATGTTATTGAGAACTACCGTCCACTCTCATGCGGTAGTCTACATGACCAACCACACGTTGGTGCGGTGCGGCGATGAACGAAGCGAAGCTGTCGGTATCGCTTCGGGCTGGAGGCCTCTTAACCCAAATAGCATGTAAAACACACCTTCGAGTATATAAAGAAAAGGATAATAAACAGCTAAATTAAAATCCTTAGAAACGATATTTCCTTTGACATCCACCAATTGATCCTAACATTTTATAGTATACCTATAGTATACGTAAAGTCAAGTAATTTAGACACCTCATCTAAATTACTTGACTTTTAAAATTAAATTCGCACTGAATATGAGAAACAACGAAATATAGCGGCGCATCTACATTTAACGCTGTTTCGGATGTGGTTTGAATATTTTTCAAAGGTACCTAAAAATATTGTAATGTTGTTTTTTTGCCCTGAATAAGAATTACGGTCTTCGCCAGTTAACACTCACGAACAATAATTCTATTTACGTGCATTAGTTTTAAAAAGAAGTTAAATAAAAGTACATACTTACCTATGTTTTTTCTTTCAGCCTACAAAATCTTCCTACTGCTCACAACTATCGATTGCCACAAATACAACAGTCCGAAATCAATCATGATTGGCACAAAAACAACAGTCCGAAATCAACCATCGATTGGCACAAATACAACAGTCCAAAAGCAACCATCGCACAGTTGCCCGGACCAGACACAATACTAGTCTGGTCGGAGGATCCCCCTTTTTTACGGAGTTTTGCGGGACTTTAAACCCTGTTCCACATACCTCTAAATTATTACTATCGCCAAAAAAACTTCACAATCATAACAATTCACTTTCATTATCATATTAAACATACATAATAAATGAAAGACATTAAAATAAAACGGCGCCGAGAGCCGTTTTTAAAATGAGACTTGAAAGCTTTAACTAGGACAAGTCCATTTTGTAAAGAGCTTGAATCCATTGTAAATACAGTTTCAACTTTTTAATTTTTTTTTTCAACAATAAGTGCAGTGAAACCGGACTGCACTTTTAATGGAAACTCATTTTGGACAAAGTGCATGAATTATGACGACCTATACCTAAGGAAACTGTTATTGTCATACTCTCTATGGAGCCTTTCGTGACTTTGCAAATGGAGGGGTTTTTTTAGTAAGTGAGAGATCTAATGACAAATCCCGCTCTTAGGTGGGGCCAGAGATAGTGTCAGACTTTTACTGACTAAAAACCCACTCCTGTTCCTTGTTTGCCTTCATCCCAGAGCCCCGAGGATCTCTTTCTTCTTTCTTTTCTCTATTTGCAAATGAAGGGTAGTGTTTTTGTGCCATTCTTTAACTTTGAGACTTTTATGACTCATTTCTAGGGCTCCGAACCCGAAGGGTAACAATGGGTATTCAATTATCACTCCGCTAGCCGTCTGTCTGTATCTCCATGAACCATGATAGCTATCTAGCTAAATTTTGACTATCATCTAGGCGAAATTTTCACAGAAGATGTATTTCTGTTGCCGCTATAACCACTTGAAATACTAAAAACGGAATAAAATAAATGTTGAAGTGGGCTCCCACACAGCAAACGTGATTTTTCAACAAACAAACACCGGGACAGCTGAAACTAAAAAATAGGTCATAATATTATTATGTCTCATGTTGTACGAAACCCTTCGTGCGCCAGTTCCACTCGTACTTGGCCGGTTTTATTAAATAATAATCTCGGTAAATTATTAGAGTTTATTGAGAATATGATTTTTAATTAAAGTGCCTAAAATTTACTCTAAGAACTACTCGGCTGCATTAAAAAAAAGTTTAAATGTACGGAATCAATAAATAAGTTGAAGAGTCACCAGGAAAGAACGATCATAACTCTTTTACATATATTTTACAACGTACCTAAACGTATCGCAATACTCTACAACTCAATAAAAACAAATGTACTCGTAGTCCTTGCATTTTTATTGTAAGTACGAAAAATAATCCGCTTGCGGCCCCAGACAGCAATCATCAAAAACCCATCAGATTATTATTCTTACAAGCAACTGAAACAAATAGTTCTATTCATTATTAATTTCGGAGCACCTTATGACAAGTTCGACGGTACAGGGAGACTGGGGTAGAAAATCTTGGACACAAAATATATAGCTACAGAAGGTCGGCTCCGTACAACGATCGGAAATGCATATGAATACGGAGACAAGCTTTACATGCACGCATATTTGAGATCTCCGTAAGTAACTCATCTATGGCCCAGTTTGGAATGAACACACGGTGACTATGGCTTATGCAAACACGATAATGAGCGTGATTTGCTAGCCGCAGCACATGCTGCTTTGTTGTAGGGAACAATAGAAGCTATGTAATGTTTCCTGAAGGATAAAACAATTTACGACAACCCGCCACAGTCACTATAGACGCACGCAGAGTTTTCTTATGATTCATATTTTGCACCTGCTTTCGCCACCCCTTTCCATCCTTTCCCTGGTTGAAGCCAATATTTACGAGCACCATTTTCTATCTTCGCATAAAGTGGAGCTTCTGTACGTATATTTTTATTCTGTGTCATCAATTCCGTACATCGTAATCGGCTTTTCTATTCCATTTCTAGTATGTACTTCGTCTAATTGTACTTTGGTCTCTTGAGAGTGCAATACTTGTGTACCTGGGGATCTAATTTTTGATATAATGTTACAAGTTGCTTGTCGGATTAAGTCTTTTAAAATACTTAAGTATTTGATTTTCAGAACAAAAAAGTATTGCGTTTTGCCTTTTGTTTATACCAGGTACTACGAAGGACTGAAACAATTTGCCTGCTGCGGTCTTCTCGGCCGATTGTAATTTATTTTTTTTTATATTTAATTAGGTGTCTTCAAGGCTAGAGTGAATAGGCTCTTAATCTTGTCTTTTTGTTTTTAATTAGTAAGTATCATTTTAGTGTTTTGCTGAAACTACGGATCTCTGGTCTGATAATAAAGTTTATTATTATTATCAACTAGTGCGCCTCACCAATAACGATTGCAACACTGCTTACCATCTGATGGATTCGCAGTCAAGCATTAGTTTATATTATTAAAAACGGTCGTCTTTAAAACTCCTACTTAAATTGTGATAAATAAAGCAGATATTTTGAGAAATCCAAACATTTTTAGTAACAATGACATGTAATCAACAATCAAATTGTATCACAGAAGAAATCCGCGAAAATCACAATTTAATAATATTTTTACTGGCAACATTTAGATTAAAAGCAAACCCGCCAATATTATGCTCATCGTACGTTAATTGAATGCAAACATGGAGCCAGCAAATGCGAAGATTGTTATGGAAGAGCATTAAGTATAATTGAATTTAATATCTACATACATAACCACATACAACCTACGAGTATTTAGTTAGGAGGATAACGTTATTATGTACAAGTAGCTACTTCGTGACAAATCCTATCCTACTGCTTATTTCATATTATTTCAGCCTAGTAATATTATTAATGTAAAAGTCTGTATTTTTAGATAATAATAATATTCCACAACTTTGACACAACGCCATCTAGTCTCAAACTAAACAGAGCTTGTGCTATGACTATTAGACAACTGACAAACATACTTATATATATTTAAATACATATATAAACATACGAAACATGTTCGCTTAAAATGGGCCTCATCAAAAGGTCACGAGTCACCCAAAGGACAATGGAAAGGGCTATGCTCGGAGTTTCCTTGCGTGATCACATTAGGAATGAAGATATCCGCAGGAGAACCAAGGTCGCCGACATAGCCCGAAGAATCGCCAAAAAAAGTGGCAATTGGGCAGGGCACATTGCTCGTAGAACGATATTAGGGTTGATAGTCCCTCCTCACAATGTCTGGCTAGCTGATTGGTGATTGCAGTAAAATTATATTAGTCTACTGAATCTTCGTTCTACATTGCCTAAAAGTTTTGTAATATTCTTTGAGTGTTAATATTATGTTTTATACTTAAAGTAAATATTTATGTCAAAATGTATGTATTCGTCAGTTTCCAGTCTAACCATATTCAACGGAATACCGGCTAAGTTACAACCGTTTCGTTTCGATTCTCTTTTCGTTGATCGCATCGAGTCGGCCACGCCTCCTATTCCTTTGTTTTGTCCACGTGACTAAGCGTTGAGATGCCGTCAGAATAAAGGAATCAGAGCCGTGGCCGACTCGATGCGAAATACGAAGATTCAGTAGACTAATATAATTTTACTGCAATCACCAATCAGCTAGCTAGACACCATGATGAGGGACTATCGACCCTAATATCGTTCTATGTAATGGCCAATTTCGAAGAACAATATTGAACTAAAGACGTCAATGGGTTCTTATGTTAAAATATAACAGGTATTTAAACCCCTATATAATTAAGTTTGAAGAGTTAGGTGACTATGAAGACATTTAGCTTGTTAATGACTTGCTAAGTTTCGGGTTATTGTGTCTAGACAACTAAGAGGTTCTATGATGTTGTATCTTTGGAATCTTTACATATTATTTGGTGTATTCACAATTGTGAATGAAGAGTGAATGAAGTCACTTGCAAGTGTAAATGAAGAGTGAATAAAGTCATTGACAAGTGTGAATGACATTCGTAACGCAGTGACTTGATAGGACCAAGTGATTTTTTAATCTCTAGAACATCTATAATTCATATTGACAATAAATACAATACTTATTTGACTGAAAATCCCCTCGAGCACCGATTGTACACACGGTTGTAACTTGAATGACCTCGAAAATTCTTAATTGTCGTTTTGTACACACGGAAATTTGAAATTTTTGCGGCCGAAAATGTTGGTCTATAACTATAACTTCGTTTTTCTTGGAAAAAACCGTTTTTTTTTTGTAATTAAGCGTAAAAATTCCACAATTAATACGAAACTATTGTTACTTTGTGATCGTCATTCGAACACTTATTTGTTTTCATCAACTTCTTAACAGCAAGCTTAGCCAAGTTACGACCGTTTCGTTTTTGAATCTCTTTCTACAGTCGGTAACGCCTCCAATACCTTTGTTCTGACCACGTGACTTAACGTTGAGATGATGTCATTCCCATACTTTTGAAGTTTTCTACTAGCGTTAATGATTGTAGATTATTAACTTGGCTAAGCCCTCAGATATACACATTTGAGCTCTTTTCAATCATAAATAAAAGATAAGACTTCTGCATAAAGCTCTGAAAAAAAAATAGCATACAGATTGATGCCAGCAATTGATAATTATAATTGTACTTGAATAATATTCTAGGTCATATTATAAACTACACTGTAACATGTAGTTTATGATACTTTTGAAGTGTCAAAGAATAAATAAAATTATCAAACAAGAAAAAACTAGCGCCAACAAACAATATACTTTTTCGCCGCAGGAACGACTTCCACTTCAGACTTTCACGAACATCACAAGTCAGGAAGCTGTCTTATAAAAACTTAAGGCTTCAAGACAAAGTCTACACTTGAAAGTCTTTGAAGTCTGCCGCAAACGCAGTAATGGCGAAGTTACTTTAATAAATTTATAATAAACTATATCTATGCTTGTTTACCACCGTTGGTTCGATGCTCTCATCAAAGAGCTATTGTTTCAGTTTAGTTCAAGGTGTATTTTATTGATTTGCTTTAATTAAGAGGTTGCTGTGTGACTTAATTCATTTTCTTAAATCAAATAGTATACTTACTAAACGTCGAATCTGTTCTGTTGAAATGGACAAAGTTTATGATCTCCCTCCATTGAAAAGAAAGGATCCCTGACCAGACGGGTACTGTGTCTGATCCATGCAACTGCCTGATAGTTAATTTCGAGCTACTGTATATGTTTTAATCGACAGGAGAATTCTGACACCTGAAGATGCAAGATTATGAATTTTAGTTTCTAGTGGTGTTACAGATGTATCGATATCTTGATCATGCATCATCTGTGAAATATGTTTATTTTAAAGTAATATAACTACATAGTTTAAAACAAAGTCGTTTCGCGCTGTCTGACCCTATGTATGTTTTTTTTTTTTTTTGGTGGGTAAATCATCTTATGACGTCCCCCGCTCTTGGGCGGGGCGGGAGATAGTGTCAGACTTTTACTGACTAAAAACCCACTCCTGTTCCTTCGTTGCCTTTCGTACCAGGGCCGAGTCTTCCTTTCAGAATCAGACCCTTGGCCCCAGTAGGCTTCGACCCTGCTGGGCCCCTACAATTGCTGACATCGCCTTGTGGCGCGCGTGGAACAGCACGCGCCGCTGACGACTTGGGCTCGGTCAGGACGGTTACCGGACGGTCGGACGGCGAGCCACCCATTGCTCGCCGTCCGCAAGCCCGCGCCTACGGTGGCCGGAAATCGGGATCGGAATCCCGGCGGCGGTTGGGGCGTGAGGACGCCTCCTTTGCAAGCATTACTGCTTCGCAGAAGGAGGCGACTGCCTGCCATTCCTCCTCGCTCCGGATCATGGCCTGTACCAAGGCCCGGCGCGAGAGATCGCCGCCACCGATCGCCCCCACGAGGACACGGCGTTGCTCTGCCCAAGCGGGGCACACCTCCACCGTATGCTCCACCGTGTCCACACAGTGGTGACACCCGGGCGTCGCTTCTGCACGAATCCGGTGCAGGAACTTCCCGAACTTACCGTGTCCGGTGAGGACCTGCGTCATGCGGAAGGTAATGACGCCGTGTTGCCTTTCCAGCCACTCCTCAAAGAGGGGTCTTACCGCCGTAATTACGGCGTGCCCAGCACTGGGTTGCGATAGTCGCTGTCGCCATTCCGCCATGAGATCCCGCCGGAACTCTTTCCGCCATGCCGTGATTTGTCGCGGCACCCTATGTATGCTTAGATCTTTAAAACTACGCAACGGATTTTGATGCAGTTTTTTATTTAATAATATCGTTTATTTCGGACAAATCTCCATATTTGGTTAGTAGTACAAATTGCTTAAAACCTATGTTAGTAAATACTATCAATGAAAATAATAAATTATGTTGCTTAATATGCAGGCTCAGTTATACATTTCACACTGTCTAACTAGAACCTAAATAGATTTATAATTCTTCTTGAATCGCTCTATTTTTATAGTAAATAGAGCGATTCAAGAAAAAGGTTTATACGTATAAAACATGCATAATATAGTAGAGAAACACTGTTTTAGAGGGTTCTAATGAAATCTCTAAAACTACCTAATGTCGTAAATAAACACATTTTGTTGCGCTTACATTGCAGACACTGGCTGAACCCTACGAGATAGATAAAAAAATGTAATACTGTATTGTACACCTTAAAAAGGTCTACCAAACAATCCGCAATGGCAATTATCTATCTCTTAGGGATGACCCACAATAACCATTTTTTATCCTTTACTTTTTACCAGAAAAAATAGCTTATTTACGAAGCGATTTTAAGCAATACAGCATTAATCCTTATCCAATTAAGTACCTTAAATACATTGTGCATTTAATATAGATCAATATGGCCTTTTACAGCATGTAATTGAACTGAATTTTTGAAGATATTACAGATTTAAAATGCAGAGATAATTATAGCAGTTGCAGTGGTATCAGCATTGCACCCGTGCGAAGCCGGGGCGGGTCATTAGTTTATTAATATTATAAACAGGTAAAAGTAAGTTTGTCTGTAGGGGGTAATCTTTGAAACTACTGAATTGATTCTAAAAATCCTCTCACTAGTAGAATGCTAATTTTTACTTGATTATTTTAGTAAAGGAACTTATTCCTTTATTAAACTAACCAAGAAAAATAAAGAACACATAAGTACATACACCTATGTGTACAATCAACGCAATCCTAGCTAATCTACATACAGCGGCGATTATCGCCTTCATCGCAGTAATATAGCAGTGTTGATACGCATCACGGGGGATTTGTTCCGACTTGATCCACTAGCATCTGACCATAGAGTACAGGCTACCCAGGCTACGAGAGGCCTCATCGGCCTTTACTAAAAATGGTTGGTACTGTCAAGACTTTCGTGCAATAAAAACCAAATGTATCAATTACTGTCACCGCTAGGATGGCTCTGTTAACCTGGATTGCGGGTTTGAAAGAGTTACCTTGGTTCAGGAAAGCAAAAGACAACTGAAAGAACACTTGGGGGTTTGTAAGTAGAAGTTCTGACACTCCCTCTCGCTCCACTCTGAATGGCAGGAGTAATTTAATGATATTTTACTGAAAAAAAAATTGGAGTCTTAAGTTGTTATATAAACGCTTTTGTTTACACTTCGCGTGGCCAAAATACTGATTTTTACCAAGAATAGAAGTCTGGTATACGTTACTATTCATCATGGCAATACCACCAGTCTTTTGGGCACATTGCACAGTCACACACAATTGCCAGTAATGTGACAGAGTTTTCGACACCATATTTTAGATTTTTTTAATTAGTTTTGAGTTTTTTTTTTTATTTATATGTATAGTGTTTGTTAGTTAAGCATATTACAAGTACATAAAAAATATAAGTAAATAGTTATTCACACTATTAGTTAAGCACTCACCAAGCTATTCTGCTATAATAGTAGGGAAACTAGAAAATGGAGATTAATAATGCGATCACATTGAAGATGTCACCGTTTACCTACTTCATGATAGTCCTGCTTAGGCATGATAGTCATAGCCATAGGGTTAACACTATAATATTATTTTAATATTGTAAAAGGGAAAGTTTGTTTGTGTGTGTGTGTGTTTTTGGGGTAGAAAGGCATCTGATGACTTCTCGCGCTCTAGCGTGGAGCGCGAGGGCATGACAGATTTTTTCTGTCTAAAACCACACCTATGTTCCTTCAGTTGCCCTTAGCGTTCCAGGACCACGGGTTTCCCTTTGAGAAGTTAACCCATAGCCCCAGTAGGCTTCGGCCTTGCTGGACCCCTACGATGTATGTGTGAACGTTTCTTACTCATTGAAGCTTAAACCTCTGAACTTCTATGTCTTATAGCACATAGGTTATTTTGTATCCCGAGTGTAACGGAGTAATTAAGATAATTTTCTATTTTCAAGCAGGTTAAACCACCGGGAGAAACTAGTATTATTTTAAAAGTAATGACGTCTCTAGTCGCTGCTAACGCAGTGTTTTCGTGCACTGTGCATTTAACCATGTTAGGAGTAACTAAGAGGTAGTACTAATAGTTGCACGTACTAGTTCACATTGCGATTCAAACTTGTAGCTACAATACTAGTTACAAAGTATCGATAGTGTTTGGACAAAATGTAGCTTATTGACAACATAATATCTACGTTGTTAGTACAGTTGCCCAATATGCTTCTTAAATCTTTATTGCATATAAAAACTAGCTGCCAGCGACTTCGCCCACGAGAAAGTAGGTTTTCTATACAAAATGTGGACCCCCGTTTCATCCCCTAAGGGGTGAATTTCAGAAAATCCGTTCTTAGCGGATGTCTACACCCTATAAGAAACCTATTTGCCAAAATTAAGGTTAATAGGTGTTATAGTTTCTGAGATTTCGTGATTAATCAGTGAGTGCTATTTCGCTTTTATATATATATATAGATTTAACGTGATTTGACAATTCTTGTACAGAGGTGAGCTTAATTCATCAATGAATTTTCTTGCAGCAAACCCTTGAGTGACAGAGAGATCACATTATAGGGTAGGATCCAGTGTACAAATAAACATCTTAGCAATAACAACCTATTCCGGAGTTCAATTTTTTTCTCTAATTGTGGTTCAAATAAAATGATGCTGCTCTATATTTTTTAAACACGTTAAATTGGCAGATTTGCGGTATTTTAAAATTATAAAAGTTAGGTAGTTTTTTTTAGGTGGGAAACTTATCTAATGAAAATCCCGCTCTTGGGCGGAGCAGGAGGTAGTGTCAGACTTTTACTAACTAAAAACCCACTCCTGTTCCTTCGTTGCCTTCGTCCCAGGGCCCCGGTTTCGTTTTCACACTACCCATGGCCCCAGTAGGCTTCGACCCTGCTGAGCCCCTACGATTTGCTGACATCTCCGTGAGGCGCGCGTGGAACAATACGCGCTGTCGATGACTTGGGCTCGGTCCGGACGTTTACCGGACGGTAGGACGGCGAGCCACCCTATGCTCACCGAATTTTTTTCCCATCCCGTACCCGCGTGATTAGTTACAGTCCATTCTCACTCCTAGAGAGAAGGACTGAGTCCCAGCAGTGAGAACATTATGTAGCTGATTACGCATAGGCTTATTATTATAGATATTTTCTTTATCACTTCTATCAACATTTAGAAATCATATAGAGCAATAGGATTTCTCTACAAAGTCGCTTCAACATTATTTCTATAACAAGCACATTCAACCCATGAAGCTCACTATAAGGCTGTGAATCGTCAATAATTCTCTCATAAAATTTTATTTATCCCATACAAAAATATTTTTACGGCTCCAATCTCCCAGCGCACGGTGGAACGCACCTCGCAAACGATTACTATAATGTGTGCGATGATGAGTTCTCTAACGTAACGACTGTAATGATAGCCCACATCTGTGCACAGATTCTGCCAGTATTACGATCTAGACTAAAAACTCTATTACCTTGATCTCCCGCTTGGATATTCAGATTTTATTCAAACAAACATTAGAAGGAATTTTGCTGGGAAAATTTGGAAGGAATTTGTGTGTGATTTTAGGTAAATTATGCATGATGGTATTCGATTTGCAAGTAATATAATTGAAAAAAATTTAAAGTACCAATTATTTTTTAGGAAACTTTAGTAATAACTAAGTGTGGCGCCACTGTTTGGCTTTGCTATTAACAAGGTATTTTATTTTATTATTTTTGTATACGCCATGCAATCCTAACTATGAATAAGGCACCGCACCACTTTCAACCTGTTAGAAGCGATTATGGGATTATACCTAGAGAATGGGCGGCTGCATTCATGTAGGTCGGACCTAATGACATCGGATTGTGGTCAGCAGTCAAGCCTTGCGGTCGATGCGGCTATACCGCTCGGTCTGTGAAGATGATCGTCAGGTAGCCCGGCTACAGTTAAGTAATGAACGTTTAGGGCTATATATATGGTTTTTGTGATGATAACGGGGAAAGTTATTAAATAACTTGTCAATCAAAAACCAACTTATGTGTGAATAGAAAATAAAATAAATAACTCTTGAAATACATTTGAAGGTAAGGGTTTATTTTATTTTATTTTTTATGTATTGTATAAAACTACCCACAGATATCTACTAATTATAGTTAAATATTTTTTTAGTACCCGTGTAAATACTGGTAAAAGCTAAATAAAATAGCAATTCAAATGCGTAAAATTATATTAAAGGCGACATAAATGAAATGAAGAAAACGCACGTTCCTTCATATTCAGCTGAAGAATTGAAACTGACTTTCGAAGCCAAACTTCGCTGCTTTCGCCCAAAAACTTTAAAACGACTATTAAAGTTTACGACGGGCGTTATCACGGAGTAAACTTTCGAATAAATTTGGTCGCCCGTAACCTGACATTAGGTACAGTCGAACAAATAGTTTGTTATGTAGGCGACAAAATTGTATTGTGATATATTGCCAAATTTCGCTTTTACGCTTACGACACTGTCTTAAGTGCGATGAGAAAGATAAAACAGCTCACACAAAACATTGTTTAATTTTAGGTGCCTGTTCACCAATCTCTTTGTTCGACTGTACAAGTGTTTTCAAGCCATTTCTCCATCTATCAAAGTGACACGCAATCAAACAATACAATAAAACTTCTCTTCCGAAAAATACTTGAAAATAATTTCCTCGTTTAAATTCAGAAGGGGAGGTTGCAAGTTCGCACAAAGGTTTGCAGGGTAGGTCGGTAATAAGCGGAGGTGCTTGGTACATTGTATGATGAAAAACTGAAATGAGACAGGAGTGCAGTGTGTTTTGAAAGAACGATGTTTATCTTTGAATGCCTTATCGTCTGATTCTTTCCATGGGTAGTTTTTTTTTTTTTTTTAGTTGGGAAATTTATCTTATGACAAATAACGCTCTTGGGCGGAGCGAGAGATAGTGTCAGACTTTTACTCACTAAAAACCCACTCCTGTTCCTTCGTTGCCTTCGTCCCAGGGTCCGGGTTTCATTTTCACACTACCCATGGCCCCGGTAGGCTTCGACCCTGCTGGGCCCCTACAATTGCTGACATCTCCCTGAGGCGCGCGTGGAACAATACGCGCCGTCGACGACTTGGGCTTGGTCTGGACGGTTACCGGACGGTCGGACGGCGGGCCACCCATTGCCCGCCGTCCGCGAGCCCACGCCTACGGTGGCCGGAAATCGGGATCGGAATCCCGGCGGCGGTTGGGGCGTGAAGACCGCTGCCGTTGCCTCACGCGATCGGCCGCCTCCTTTGCTAGCATAGTGATGCTAGCAAAGGAGGCGGCCGATCGCCACTCCTCCTCGCTCCGGACCATGGCCTGTACCAAGGCCCGGCGCGAGAGATCGCCGCCACCGATCGCCCCCACGAGGACACGGCGTTGCTCTTCCCAAGCGGGGCACACCTCCACCGTGTGCTCCACCGTGTCCTCCGGGCGGTCCACACAGTGGCGACACCCGGGCGTCGCTTCCGCACGAATTCGGTGCAGGAACTTCCCGAACTTCCCGTGTTCGGTGAGAACCTGCGTCATGCGGAAGGTGAGGACGCCGTGAGGTCTTTCCAACCACGCCTCAAAGAGGGGACTCACCGCCACAATTGTGGCGTGCCCAGCACTGGGTCGCGACAGTCGCTGTCGCCATTTCACCATGAGAACCCGCTTTCCATGGGTAGTGTGAAAACGAAACCCGGGGCTCCGGGACGAAGGCAACGAAGGAGGAGCAGTAGTGGCTTTTTAGTCAGTAAAAGTCTGACACTATCTACCGCTCCGCCCAAGAGCGGGATTAGTCATTACATGATTTTCCCACCTAAAAAAGTTCTTTAGATGTGCTTACGTGTACTGCTTAGAATTTACCTGTTTGTTTTGGAATAATCTTCCCACAAAAATGTTAATTTTTATTATAAACGAATTATATTATTTGTTCCGTATATTCGAAGATCGTAGAACAAGTCAGACAAAATCAATAACCAATAGCTCTAGAGACATGCATGACTTCCAGCTGCTTCGACTGACTTCCCATGGGAAGCTGGTTAGTGATGGAATGATACAGTAAGCAAAATTATCATTATTTCTAGTCTGCTGCTCGACGTAGGCCTCTCCCAAGTGCCGCCACAAAGATCTGTTCTGCACTTTTCGCATCCATCGGATTCCCGCAACTATCACCAGGCTATTAACCTTCTAACGCTGCGTCTTCGGGTACGCGGCCGCCACTCCAGAATCTTTCGACCCCATAGACCATCTGTTCTGCGAGCAATGTCCCCAGCGTGCCGCCACATACTTTATCATCATCATCAGCATTTCAGCCGAAAGACGTCCACTGCTGGATACAGGCCTCCCCCAAGTGTCGCCACAATGTTTTGCATCCATCGGACTCCCGCAGCCTTTACCAAGTCATCGATTCATCTTGTAGGAAACCTTCCAAAGCTTTGTCTTCCGGTACGGGGTCGTCATTCCAGAACCTTTCGACTCCAACGGCCATCCGTTCTGCGAGCAATGTGCTCTGCGAGAGCGGCACATACTTATGTGTAGTAAAACATTAAAGTTATAGAATTGAATAGCAAAAGATTTCATTTAACTAACAAAACCTTTACTGTAACTCATTCTCCATTTAATTATAAAAACGTATGCGCTCCAAAAATGGCCTTCACCGAAAGCCATATTTACCTACCTACATTCTATTTTCATTTAATTTGGAGTCCCTTTAGGATCCGTCCCATTTTAATTGACAATACAAAAGTACTTAACACCTACCCTACTTAAGTCCCCACCCATTTTATTAACTTTAAAAATAAAATAAAAATGGCGCTCTTTCGTATACAGGGTGTACTGTAAACAATTCAGTTGTACGGAACCCTGTGAGGTGAGAATCCCCCAATAGTGCTGTGAGACTGCGAGCAAAATAATACAAACACAATTTAAAAGGAGTATTTGTGCTGATGTGATGCTACTAGATTACAGTTTACTGTTTACAAAATGAGACGGCTTTTTTTTAAGTGGTAAATATTTAAATAACTTCTCCCGATTTGGGTGCAGCAAGAGAAGGTGTCAGATTTTTGCAAAATTAGTGCAGCCGTTTCGGATATTAGCCGGAACGAACAGACATACGAAAATTTAAAAAAAAATATTTTTGTTATAGATATCGAATATAGTTACATGGTGGTAACAGACACTTTTTTTTGGGTGGGCATCTAATGACAAATCCCTCTCTTGGGCGGAGAGGGAGATAGTGTCAGACTTTTACTGACTAAAAACCCACTCCTGTTCCTTCTTTCCCTTCATGCCAGGGCCCCGGGTTTCACTTTCACATTACCCGTGTCCCGTGACCCCAGTAGGCTGCGACCCTGCTGGGCCCCTACGATTTGCTGATATTTCCAGCACAGTACGCATCGTCGACGACTTGGGCTCGGTCCGGACGGTTACCGAACGGTCGGACGGCGAGCCACCGATGGCCGGGTATTATCAAATTTATTTAAATACATAGATATATAGATAATAAAATGTCTCATAATCAAATAACGTACAATATATCAAATCCATTTGGCCGTTTAAGATTCAAGTAGGTAGTCACACCAACACAACATACAGTTACAGACAAACTTTTATAATATTAGTTTCTACACACACTATTAGATTGTTTAGATAACAGATAAAATAAAATCTAGATAAAAACTAAAATTTAGGGTTCCGTAGCCAAATGGCAAAAAACGGAACTCTTATGGATTCTCTGTCTGTCTGTCTTGTCTGTCCGTCCGTATGTCACAGCCACTTTTTTCCGAAACTATAAGAACTATACTGTTGAAACTTGGTATGTATTTTGTGAACCGCATTATGTTTTACACACAAAATTAAAAAAAAAAAACAATAAATTTTGGGGGTTCCGCATACTTCGACCTGGAAGTAATTTTTTTTTTTTCATCAAACCCGTTAAGTATGCGTTATTTATAGATAGGTATTTAAAAATGATATTGAGGTTTCTCATCATCTTCCTGCCCTTGTCCCGTGTTATTTGGGGTCGGCGCCACACATTTTTTTCTTCCATTCTGCCCTGTCACTCGTCATACTATCACTAACTTCCTTTTCTTTCATATCACTCTTCACACAATCCATCCATCTTTTCTTTGGTCCCCCTCTCCCTCTCCATCCATCTACATGTAAACTCATAACTCTTTTAGTAACATGCGTTTCATCCCTCCTCTTCACATGACCATACCAAGACAAACGATTCCCTTTCAACTTTTCAGTCACTGGCGCCACTTTCAAACTTCCCCTAATATACTCATTTCTCACTTTATCCATTCTCGTCACACCACACATCCATCTTAACATTCTCAGGTTTCTAATATATTTTTTTTCTAAACTGAATAGTTTGCGCGAGAGACCCTTCCATAGTGGTAACATGAGTTTGTGTGTGTGTGTGTGTCCCAGAATGATAAAACTAAAAAAAATATATGATGTAAATTATCATGCAAACTTCCACCAAAAATTGGTTTGAACGAGATCTAGTAATTAGTTTTTTTTAATACGTCATAAATGGTAAACCGCAATTTATCTTTCAAGTTTGTATAGAACCCTCAGCGCGCTGGACTCGCACTTGTCCAGTTTTTTTTTTTTTAATATTTCAACTCCGAAAAATTCAATTTGAAATCGTTTTACATTTTAAAAAGAGAGTACTGTAAAGTAGGTTACTTGTATTTGAATATATCTAAATAACGTACGGAGCGAGTAGACTTTATCGAATTACGATCGCAGTCATCAATTCTTGGCACTCGATTTTATTCTCGACAGTTCTTATGCAGTTAGATATAAAGTTTAGGCAGGCACAATATTTGATATTTCAAGCTTTTATTAGATACAGTAGCAGGTTGACTAGCGGTCACCATGTGGGCTTGCGGACGGCGAGTAGTACATAGCTCGCCGTCTAATAAAGACCAGGGGCCTTACCATGACGTGTTAAAATGTCAAGCGTGCGAGCGAGAAAGAGGATGGAGCTAGAATAATAATAATATTCGATAACTTTCACACAACGCTATCTAGTCCCAAACTAAGCAGAGCTTGTGGTATGAGTACTAGACTATATAAACATACTTATACACTATATAGCTCTATCTCTTTAACAGTTCAGTATAGGTCGTCAAATGGATCGCGTTTAGAGCTTGTAGTGGGATCTTTGGTTCGGGTTGACAGCACCGTGTTCCTCACACGTCTCTAAGAAATGTCAGCACAAAGGTCCGGCCCTAGTAGGCCCAGTGCCTACTAGGGCCAATTTCTGCCAGGGCTGATAAATCGTTTGAAAGAGGTACCGTAGCCCTGGATAGATGGCAAAGGATAACTAAAGGAACACAAGTGGGTTTCGGTCAGTATAAGTCTGACACACCCTCTTGTTTCATTGTGGGTGGGGGTTATTATATCGACGGTTGAAAGACTAATTGACCTAAACGACATTTTTTCCAATATTGAGTTATATACATATTCGGAATCAGCAAATTTTTCTCCGTCGTTTGAGTCAGGCTTCGATTTTTTTTTTTGAAAAAATGTCGCTTAGATCAATTAGTCTTTCAACCGTCGATATGATATCACACAACCAGAAAAAGATTAGGTTCTATCTTATCGTATCTTTTTTTTTCCGGTGGGAAAATAATCTTATGACATCCCCCGCTCTTGGGCGGGGCGGGAGATAGTGTCAGACTTTTACTGACTAAAAACCCACTCCTGTTCCTTCGTTGCCTTTCGTACCAGGGCCGAGTCTTCCTTTCAGAATCAGACCCTTGGCCCCAGTAGGCTTCGACCCTGCTGGGCCCCTACAGTTGCTGACATCTCCTTGAGGCGCGCGTGGAACAGCGCCGTTGACGACTTGCGCTTGGTCCGGACGGTTACCGGACGGTCGGACGGCAAGCCACCCATTGCTCGCCGTCCGCAAGCCCGCGCCTACGGTGGCCGGAAATCGGGATCGGAATCCCAGCGGCGGTTGGGGCGTGAGGACCGCTGCCTCACGCGATCGGCCGCCTCCTTTGCAAGCATTACTGCTTCGCAGAAGGAGGCGACCGCCTGCCACTCCTCCTCGCTTCGGACCATGGCCTGTACCAAGGCCCGGCGCGAGAGATCGCCGCCGCCGATTACCCCCACGAGGACACGGCGTTGCTCTGCTCAAGCGGGGCACACCTCCACCGTATGCTCCACCGTGTCCTCCGGGCGGTCCACACAGTGGCAACACACGGGCGTCGCTTCCGCACGAATCCGGTGCAGGAACTTCCCGAACTTACCGTGTCCGGTGAGGACCTGCGTCATGCGGAAGGTAATAACGCCGTGTTGCCTTTCCAGCCACTCCTCAAAGAGGAGACTTACCGCCATAATTACGGCGTGCCCAATCTTATCGTATCTTACCAATATGAGTCGGTCTTGGATGCGTGTGTAGGTTCTCATATACTTTTATTTGTGTGCCTAAACTAGGAGCGCTCAGTTTTATAGACACATGCAAGACCAAACAGCCTCCGTAAAATACTTTTTTTCTTCTTTCTTTTATACTTTGTTATTGGTGGTAAGTCATCAAACAACTTATCCTGCTCTGGGTGATCTCAGTCCAGGGCGTGCCTCTTTCAGTTGTCTATTGCGTTCCAGAGCCGCAGTAACTCTTTTGAACAATCCCGAAGCCTGAATGAGACAAAATTATTGTACAATCTGTTAAAAATTTCATTTCAAATCTTTAAATCAGCTGACTTCTACTGTTAGTTGAAATTCGACTTAGTCCGTGAATTTATAGAGCACAGCATGACGACGTAGCGTGGTTTGCTACGACGCCGTAGCAAACAATGCTACTTGCTACGACAGCGTAGCTTATTTGCTACGAAGCGACGACATAACTGAAGTACTGGCAGCTTCGTTTACCTGATGATATACCAATCCAATTCATATATTTTATTTTCCGCATCTAACACGTTATAGTCCTCCATACGAATTTTGATTATGTCAGCAATCTCATCAGAGACTACCGACAGAAGCGTGAGATATTATAAAACACAAGAGTGTGCACAAACACATGTTTTCTCCCTTCCCTCAGTCCTTTAGTCCGATAGTACTATCGGATTTTGTCTGTGAGTGAGGATCTGAGGGTCTTAGTCTGGATCGTCCGGGGACAACCGTATCGGAGCCTTTACTTATCAAAGAGACTAAAGAAATTATCATTAATCGCTCAGGATCCCAGAGAGATGAAGAAATAAGTGGACTGTATACTATTAGAAGATTACATTCGAATAAAGGGGGAAATAAGTATCGGTACAGTTAGGTGTCGACAGAGGCACGCGTGTGTCTCTGAAGCTATCGGATCGAGAACTGGCGCACTGCTCGCCGTCCGCAGCAGGCTGGTCGTCTGCCCCGCACCCGCGCCGCCTCAGCCACCGGAGACGTCATCACGCGTTTGATTCGTGAACATAATACTTACCAAACTATGCACAGTTTTACTAAAACACACAACACAAAACATTTAACAGCCTCATCTTCATAATATAATGAGGTTCATTAATAAACTTCAAAAGCTGTAAAACCTCCATAAACCTTTTCCCCAAGAATGGAGACAGGGACAACGTAAATATTCATACCATTCTACCAAAACTTAGTTCATAAAAATTATTACAAAATGTCCTGCATTGATTAAATTCATGAAACTTTAAGCGGGAAACTATAAAAGTTTATGAAGTGAGCGACGACGTCTCGAGAATCGTGAATGAGATCAGAATATTGCAAGAGGAGCGAGTTTTGTCTGTAGTTGTGTAGTAGTGTGCTGGATATGGTGTTTATTTTGGAGACTTATGTAACCTTGCTTTAAAAACATTTAAAGCTCTTTGGAGATGGAAGGTGAATAGGAAGTCTTTAGCATTGGCTTTTAGCTTTTCTAAACAGGATTCCTTGTTTTACTAATCATTTTACTCCGGCCAGATGTTCAAGGGACTATACACCTTAACAATGTAAGGGTGGATACTCGCCGTACGTCGGGTTGTCCGATGGTAGAAAGGAGATGACGGAATCAAGTCATGCCATTCCCGTGCACGCTCTCCAAAATGCATCCTGTAAAATACTGAAAGGCTACGCTACCCTACTTCTGTGATCCAAGTTTCGTAGATTGGACTTTATTAAATCTGGATCACCAATTGCCTGTTCAAACGCCTTTCCACTGAGTCCAAAACTGTTACTTTTTATGCACCTCCTGCTGCATATACAATTCACCAAGAATAAGATGTATGATATACGGTAAGATATGTAGTATTACTTGTGCTGTTTTGCACAGAAAATAAAGCATAAATTATTCTATAAGTACTGATGTAATTTTAGAAAATACGATTCGATTACTGCTTCAATTTAGATGTATGAACCATTTCCTGCATAATTGTATATTCTAATATACACTTATGCAGGATATAATATATACCATAACATTACATTCTCATCCCAAAACCAATTTTCCAAATGAAAAATTTTTCCCACCTCTAATTTTGCGAGAAAATCACAATATCTACACACTTGCCCTAATTTCGGCAGCAGTCGTTCCGAACCCGTTTTAACGTGAACCCCATACTCTTGGGGGCAATCGTAACGTTTGTTACCTAAAGTGGGGACGAATAAACGAATTTAAACGAACAATTTTAACCCATGCTTAACTTCAGGGCACGAGGTAAAATTTTTGGCCGTTAAACCCAGTTTTAATGAGCTTCTGTTTGTTTTAATTTGGCTTGTTATCAACGATTTTCGGTAACGCTTCTCTTAACCTATGTAGGTACATACACCATCTAATAATGAGTAAAAATACCTTATACTTATTTAAATAAAGTATTTTTACTCGACTAGTATTTTATATTTTGTATAGATTTCTAATGAGTAAAAAACAAGATATTAATTTATTTTATTTGTAGCATTCGTAAATTTGGACAAAAATCTCACTTCTAAGTCGTGCACTCTTGACAGAGTGGTCGTGCTAATGTCTCAAACACAAAAATATCAAATACTAATCTTGATTAGGGGATTTATTTAAATTCAAGCGCTCAACCATAAAGTTATAACGTTTTAGAATACACTACTTACTTACTACTTATTGGTGATCAGCTCCGGCTTATGTATATATATAGTATATTATAGTTTAGGAGGAATTTGTAGATACACAGACGCGAAAAGCGACCTCGTTTTATACTATGTAAAGAAAAGATAAAGAATCTCATATTATTGAGTAACATCGGTATCAGTATATATTATGCACGCACAAACAAATACGCTAGTGATGTAATAACGATTTATCAAATAGGTAATTTTTATAATCTAAAAATGACTTGACTATTTTTGGGAAAAAAGCTGAAATCGATTCAGTAACCCGCTTCTGAACATACTACTTTCAAGATGTGCATTTATCATTTTACATATTATATATAGGAAACATGTAAATATTTTGCAATATTGTAATTAAAGTGATTAGAATACAACCATTCATCCAATAACTTGAAAGTGTTTACCTTTACTTAAAGAGGATTGATGGTCGTGTTCTACTTGACTGGATAATAATTATTTACATGCAAATGTCGTGACTGAGGGCTGAGCAGGGTCTAGACGTGGCAGGATGCGTGTGGTAGACACAGGTGTTAAGGTACACCCTAACGCAGGGATGGTGAACCTATGGTACGCGTGCTAGTGGTAGAACA
Organism: Mythimna pallens; assembly: GCA_961205895.1. Lineage (NCBI taxonomy): Eukaryota > Metazoa > Arthropoda > Insecta > Lepidoptera > Noctuidae > Mythimna > Mythimna pallens. Next base: position 10,770,682 of record OY540829.1, read on the forward strand.
TGGCAAAATAATTGGGGACGACTGCAATGTTTAATATCTAAGTTACTTAAAACAGCAGCAATCACAATAAGTTTCTCTTTTATTTAATTAAACAAACAAAGAACTATAAACATTGCGATATATGAGTTTTGGGTTGCAAATTAAGAATTACTAGCATCATTTTTTTTTTTGTGCTTTGTCTCACTAAGTTAAGATTCTTTGGAGAAATTTATAAGATAAGATAAATCTTCATTTACCTCAATCATGATATATAGTTGTTACAGTCAGATGTTTTTCATTTCATTTATTTATGTATTAATATGTAGTCGACATGTTCAGCTATTTGTATCAATCGCATGCAAAATTATCATTATTAGATAATTGTTTTTCAATGTCATAGATATAATGTCAATACATATAATTATTATTTATAATAATAGTTTTATATATCAATATAATTTAATTCAGATATATGGAGTTCTTTTTGCATGTCGATTGGGCTAAATGCTTTTTTTTTATACAAGGGTGTGGCGCTATATACAGATTTTCCTATGTTATATAATTTAAGCACTAGACTTTAAGTTTATGTAATTTTGGTGAAATAAATATTATTATTATATACCAGTATATCTCAGAACCCTGAGGTCCTGGACCTTTGAAACGCATACGAGGACCCGTAACCAACTTGCAGAGGCCCTTTAAACACTTTTAATTAAACGCGATACCAACCGACGATTATCCCTTTACGCTAGTGCATCCAAGGATAACCCCCGGTTGATGAAAAACTATTGCGACATATGGAAAACAAAAACAATAGGGCTATGGTTTTTGGTTACCAGGAAATATGTTAAGATAATGGCCCCTGCCTGAATAATGTTATTAATATCCATTGATAAAAGAGCAGGGAGTGACTTGCACACTCAATAAATGGGTCCCCAAAAACGGCTGCTAGCATGAAGTGACGTAGCAACAAGAGGGCAATATATCCTGAGGTGCTTGAAGAGTGGAGAGGAACACCACGGCTATCAAGACAATCCCGGAAGAACGGTCAAGATCCCAGCACCTTGCACGTGCACGTTTGCTCTACTGACACCAGCCAATAAACGCAAGGGATTGGTGGAAGCTATGTTCCTCGTCAGTGTTCACTACGACCGGCCAATAAAGGCAAGCCGAAGATGAAGAACAATAATTCTCCCGGGAGATCGGGTTCGTGGGTAAGCTAATCCCAACAATTCGCCACAAAACAGCCGTGCGGATGGTATTTCTCTTAGTCTGGTCCCTAAACCTAAGCTTATTAAGGCAAAGCAAACGCTACCAGTACAGACCCAGGGTTTATTGGAGCGCGCAAATCCCACCACGACGTCAACGTAGAGATACGGCCATGGGGACGTAAAGATACGGCGTTACGATTTGTAAAGACTGGAAATCACCAGAACTTAAAACTGATAAAGGTGACTTAATACACAACTATGAATGAATAGTAAAATATCTTAAGAACGACGATTTTCTTACATTTTGTCTAAAATCGATATTTGAATAAAATTGCTGCTGGCAGTTCAAACAAAATAAAAAAGCGCTTCACAGTCCGGCACACAAGTGCTTTACAAGTTTCGCCCAGAGGCGTTTGTAGGTCGACAGAACCCGCTATCAAACAAAGCGTAAAAATATTTAAATATTTGCATCCGTATTATTTTAAAACGCCCAGCTTTCACATAAAAAGCGGTTCATAAAATGCTATGCATTTTAAAGTACAATTTCCTTTAGTACTGAAAAGCATGTTAAATGTTTCACACTTTTTACTTTGAAAAATCTTTACAGCATTTTCCAATTTCGAATAATTGTGAAGATTAGCACATCCATCGTATTTGCTTAATATCCATAGCTTGTACCTCGTCTCAGGTGTGTGAAAGGAAGTTTCAATCAAATCAACGCGAGCTGAGTAACAGGCAGAAGAAAATTGTTCGGCCTATGAAGCCCTGTGACTGATTGACAACATTGTAACAGAAAAAATGGCCCGACATTTTCCTTAAAAGTTGCGGAACTCGTTCATTTGTCAAAATGACTTTTTTCGAGACATTTCTCCTTTTGAATTTCATGCGTATTTTAAAAATGCGTGTTGAGAAAGTTTTTCGTTTTTCTTAAAGTGTTTTTGTAAGAATTTTACCGTTTTGCAATATTGCCATGAGAGTACGAAAATGCTTCTCTAATCACAGTTCTGCTTTACTTACGGGATGAATGGCCGGTGTGTCCTTAGTTTCAGGTTGCTTTCAATCAAATCCACTGCCGAATACCGAATGTGTAGTTCGATTAGTTGAGCAATAGCATGTCTTTGTTCAGCATTGCTTACTACTCTAAACTATGAATACAAACTCAATTCCGAACCACCTAACAAAGACATAGAACAGATACGTCCACAGACGTAATGGGGACTAACTTTCTAAAGTCAACACACCCCCCTTTGCCCCCTACCACGAGACGTTCCGAACGTCACTTGGTTAGCAAAGTTATTGAGTTGTGGCGACCACAAGCCCGTCGTGCCAACTGTTCCGACAACTTGGTACCGACTTGTGTTAGCCCTAAATATCGTTTATTAGAAAAAGTTTTACAATTTATTGAATGGTATATCGGTTAATATTATGTTGTATTTATTGGGAGTTTGGAATGGTGTAGTAATTTGTATTTTAATGGTCCTCATTAATCAATGAAACCAGTCTTAGAACCATTCTCAGCCGTAAATTAGATAACTTTGGCTGCTACATCTTTAGTTAATGCTGTATTCGATAAAGTCCTTAAAGGAATTGACGTAAAAAGTTACATCAAATCAGTACCATATCTTATAGCAATTTAGAAAAACTTTTAGGGAAAATTTTATATCTAGGAGAGTTTCAGAGTTTCCTTTTTTATTTTTCAGTATAAGTTCATAACAAAATTACGGTCAAACCAAACACAACAATAAAAACCAAAAACCCACACACATAATTAAAAGTAAAAATCAACTAAAACTAATTATTTCCGCACAAGTTCATCTGGCAACGTTGTCCCGATGTATAATTAAAATTTCAGAACAAAGCTGAAACCTCGCAGAATACGTGACCACGAATAATTTAGTTACAGGGATTCCCCCGTCTGTCATACGCTTTGACTGGGGTCACCATGTGTACGGGCTTCTGCGGACACGATCCGTTCTGACTAGAGGTGGGCTGACACTGTAACTCTATAGAATGAAATAATTTGTGGGACAAGATAATTGCAATGTGTGCAGTATTCATATTGTGTCTTGTTGTGATGTCTTCATCAAAATGGTGTTATATTCAAAGAAAATATATTCATTGGTTATATTGATTTTGTGTGTTGATTTTGCTGGTTTCTTTGTGGTTCCAGATTTTTCTGGCTTCGAATTGGTCTTATGAGTCCAAAAGGATCAATATTGTCTTTTTAACGATAGAGTGTTAAAAACTAAGCTGTAAGAAAAATTGTTCACTTAATTGTTTAGGTTTCTGAATCATCAAAACGTTCGTTTACGCACAGATAAATCGAAGAACCTGAACTTCGTGAAAGTGACTACTTTTAGTCCTAAAAACTTAAAATTAAGATGTAATCGTTGACCAAGGATAACACCAAAATTTATGCATAGATTATTTACTTCTTTTTAAAAGCTTTTTTTTTTCATAAAATGTCCTTGATTTTTAATTTCACGTATGGCAACCCTACTAGCCTGATGATTACAAAACACAGGACAAGAGAACGTCAGAGGCATATGAAACGTTAAAATAACGAGGGAAATGCAAATCTGACACATTATCATAGAGTTAACGATTGTCTATGGGCTCTTGAGATAAAAAGGGCGTGATGTAATTATTCCGATGCGTTCAGTGGGGGAGGGGGGCGTACGTAGTATGGAAATTGTGATTTTTTTGTAAATTGAATTTATTGTACAATTTGCATGGTATCGTCATGTATGTGTCGTGGCCAGATCTTTTTATTATTAGAATTGATTACTTCATGAAATGGCCAACTAAAACTGGCCAGATCATTTAAACGTTAACATTTGATGATATGTCAATCCTCGTTTGGCCATATCATTGATGTAGAATTTCTATGATAATAAAACATCTAAAGAAAGTAGGCCAAACGAAGATTGAAATATTTTCAAACTTTAACATATAACGATCTGGCAAGTTTTACTTAGCCATATCATGAAGTGATCATTTTGTAAGAAATGCGTTATATTTTTTCCACAGTATTGCAGCTACATGGTGTAATTATATTTTTTAATCTATCCCAGCTCAACAAAGCCAGCAATGGCTTGATATTCTGACGAACTCAAGGAGGATACCTGAATTATCAAAGATACTACTTTACCCAAAAGTTACGTACTGCTCTGGAACTGTCTCCGCCAGATGTCTACGACATAACATAAACGCACTTAATGTAATAATTTATTGCCTATTTTTGTTTGTATCATTTTCAAACCTATATATAAAGCGATACGCCACACGTCGCGCCATTGTAATTAGCCAATAGCAAGAGCCTATGATTGATTTCTAGCTAAGTCACACATTAATTATTCAATTCTCTCCTAAGCCTTGATCAGTACAGTTCTTTCCAAAAGTAACCATCTTTTCTTTATTCGCCTTAATCTTGAATAGATACTGATGCAAACATTCATATAACGCACGTACACACGGTGACTTTAATAGCGTAGCAGGGCACACTAACATGATAAATGTGTGCGTAAACGCTAGCGCGTGAAACACAACAGGTATTATCGTTGTGTGATACAAAGTAACTCGTTTCTACACTCACACTCTTGAAAAGTTCCGCCGAAGCCGTCTAAGTTACACGACTATGAAAATACAGCAGAAAAATTGGCTTCTGTTATTAATGGCGCTGTGGCGCAATGCGTATGATACTTAACTGACGAGTAAGAGGTCCCAAGTTCGATTCCAATTATCTGTTATTTTCTTTTTGTTTTACTCATGTTTTTTTTGAATAGTAATGTTATGGTTATTCTCGTAATAATTAAAATATTCGAAATATATTTTTGTAATTTTATACATATAAACTATGTATATTTACGAAATTAATTAACGAAATTTTTGTATATAACTTGTAATATAAATAATTTTATAATATATATATATATCATTTACGTAATATAACAATACGTTATTATTAATAGTTGACAATCCTTTCATTGTCAACTTTTTTTTTTATTTTCGCAAACATTCACTTATGAAATTATTATAGTTATTTAAATTAGCATCAAACACTTACACTTAATCTTTGGAAAGTAATTTTGATGATATGGGTAGGTAATCAGCAATAATGTTCACAATAATCAAGTAGCTGTGGGTATCAATACAAACCGAGCGTGCCATCCCAAAATAATTCACCTATTCAAATAATATGTCTCCAGCTCAACTCGCAAACAAAATAAAACTCGTTTACTACTCGATATACACACACACACATATTTGTATATGTGTTTGCTACGAATTAGATAAAAAAATTCGCTTCGTTCATTAGATGGAAAATTAGCACTGATTATCAAGTGCTTGCTTGCCGTTAAAGGTGTATCGAGTTCGATCCTAGCCATTGACAAAACATTATTTTCTATTTTATTGTAGTATAATGATAACGAAGTTTATTAAAGCTAAAACTTAGAATATTTGCTTTAAAAACTAAGTGTATGAATATTATCATCTACCCACTTTATTAGTTATTTACTAAGAAATGAGTCGGATAATAAGTTAACCTGGCATAACGCTTTTGCCTATCACGATCGTGTGTTCTACAACTTACTCCGAGACAAAAAATAATTAATCGTTGTGGAAAGTGATACTTTTTACAAGTAATAATTAACATGTCTCATTTGTCTACACTTTTGAGGGCTGAGATAGTAGTATTATATAAACAAAATGTATCCATAAGTGAAATTTCGAGGAGACTAATGCTACCGCTAAGTAACAAATCCAAACTTAACATAATGCGAAATAATTTAACATTGTTGATATTTGTTAGGTTTTAACGTAATTTTGTGATTGTTTACAGAGGAAAACTGTGCAGTTTTGGGTGCATAGATATACAGCTGAAGGGACAATCGATGCCAAACGTCCGGGTCCAAAAGCAATTGCATATACGGATGCCAACCCACTGCATCGAAATATTGTTGCTACGTATAGCGCTGACGGCTTTGCTACAACAAGAAACACTGCGATTATGCACGACGTGTCTATGACAATTGTTCGACGCCACTTACGAGCAGCAAAAATTAAATGTCGCAAGCCTGCGAAAAAAATTTTACTGACGGCGTTGCATAAGGAAGAAAGGATGCGGTTTGCAAGAAAATTTATAGATTTTGATTGGTGCAATAACATAGTTATATTTAGTGATGAAAAGTGTTTTAAGTCAGATAAGGATGGGCGTAAAATATTATGGAGAAAAGATGGAGAACGTTACCATCAGAAAAATATTCTCCCATGCAGGTCTAGTGGTCGCATTACGTTAGGTTATTGGGGCTGGATGTCATCGATGGGTCCCGGTGAGTTAGTGGAGGTCGCAATACCAGTCAAGGTTACTTGGACATCTTGCAAAATGTTATGTTGCCTACCGTGCGCGTGGCATACCCGGACGAGCATATTTACTTCGTGCACGATAACTGCTCGGTGCACCGCGCACGAATGGTGCAAGACTGGTTAAGTGTCCAAGAAAACTTGACTGTTATTGAATGGCCCTCTAAAAGTCCCGATTTGAACCCCATAGAAAATCTATGGGGTCACATGGTGCTCAACTGGGATTCATCTGATGTGAGATCTAAACGTAATTTAGATAATTTAGTGTCATCCATGTGGGAATCGTTTCGCGGTACTGACCTGTGTGAAAATTTGGTGGCTAGCATGAGAACGAGGTTACAAGAAGTAATCGACAATGAAGGTGCACCAATTAGATATTAATTTTGATTTAAATTGAATCCAATTATAAATATTTTTAAAAAGCTGTATTACTGTATGCTGTTTTTGTTGTTGTTGTTTTTATCATGTTATTGTTATTGAAATCAAGAGTTACGATACCTATCATAGTTCATTTTTTAAAACATGTTGATTGATATGTTATAAGTAAAAAAAAAAGACTAAGAAGTAAGCTGTAGGTAATTATACTGTTGTTGTTATTATGTGACATGATGTTATTGTTATTGAGATCAAGAGTTGCGATATCTATCATAATTCATTCTTGATAACATGTTGATTTATGTCACTAATAAAAAACTTAAAAAAGTGACGTCCATCCTTGTCTGACTTAGAATATTTTCACTTTATATATTGTATTAAAGATAATCATGAACAGATTCGTTAATTGTGACCATTCCGTTTAATGTATGTAATTAATAAGTTGTAATAAACATAGTTGGATCGTTATCGCAGTTTTCTTTGTCACAATATTTTCAAAATATTTTAATTATTATGAGAGTAACTATAACATTACTATTAAAAAAAAAACAGGGGTAAATCAAAAAGAAAATAAAAACAAGCAAACTTTTTGTTACATCAGACGATTGGAATCGAACTTGGGACCTCTTACTCGTCAGTTAAGTATCATACGCATTGCGCCACAGCGCCATCGTCAACTATTAATAATAACGTATTGTTATATTACGTAAATGATATATATATATATTATAAAATTATTTATATTACAAGTTATATACAAAAATTTCGTTAATTAATTTCGTAAATATACATAGTTTATATGTATAAAATTACAAAAATATATTTCGAATATTTTAATTATTACGAGAATAACCATAACATTACTGTTCAAAAAAAACATGAGTAAAACAAAAAGAAAATAACAGATAATTGGAATCGAACTTGGGACCTCTTACTCGTCAGTTAAGTATCATACGCATTGCGCTACAGCGCCATTAATAACAGAAGCCAATTTTTCTGCTGTATTTTCATAGTCGTGTAACTTAGACGGCTTCGGCGGAACTTTTCAAGAGTGTGAGTGTAGAAACGAGTTACTTTGTATCACACAACGATAATACCTGTTGTGTTTCACGCGCTAGCGTTTACGCACACATTTATCATGTTAGTGTGCCCTGCTACGCTATTAAAGTCACCGTGTGTACATACGAACCCGCTCCAACATAAACACAAATTTCAAAATGATAAACAACAACACACAATAATTATTTATTATTTTTTTATTTATTTTTAATGGCCTGTTGGTCTAGTGGTTAGTAGCCCTGACTGCTATGTTAGAGATCGTTGGTTCGATTCCTACCCAGGACAAATGTACGAGCACGATCATAATTGGTTCTGTGTCTGGGTGTAATTTATCTATAATATGTACGAATTTACAAATATATAAGTATGTTTGTCAGTTGTCTAGTACTCATAACGCAAGCTTGGGGCTAAACAGCGTTGTGTGATAGTTGTGGAATATTATTATTATTTTATATATTTATTTATCTCAGGACCCTGAGGTAATGGACATTTGAAAGGCGTACGAGGAGTCGAAACTAACTTGCAGAGGCCTTTTTAGACGCTTTTAATGTAACGTGGTACTAACCGGTGATTATACCTGTACGCGCTTTGCTAGTGCAACCAAGGACAGCCCCCGGTTGGTGGAAAACTATTACGACATATGGAAAACTAAGATATAGGGCTATGGTTTTTGGAGTCTTAAGTGGACTGGTTACCAAGAACTAAGTTAAGAATCATGCCTGAACAATGTTATTAAATTCAATCGATAAAAAGGCAGGGGCTGTTTTGCACACTCAATAAATGGGCCCCAAAAAACGGTCATATTATATTCCACGAAATCATTATCAAACCCATTGAAACTAATCAATATGAAATATTATAGAGAGAGAAAGTTTTTATGTATGGATACTGTTTCACGCAAAAATGACAGATTGGATTTCGATGAAACTTGATACACGGGTAGATAGAACATAAGATACTTTTTATCCTGGGAATATGTTTTCTTGTGATACTAGTGGTATCCCAAGAAATAATGGTACTACCACGCAAAGCCGCCGACAGCAGCTAGTTGAAAATAAAATAGAGAGAAATACAGAAAATAACAAGCAGATGTATTAATTAATCCAATATTTTACTCATTATTTCACTTTCATTATTCCCAGTCCATCTGAAAATTACCCACCCAACAATGGATTTGCCGACAAAATGACGGAAAAATTACGTAATAAATTGAAACAGTGGATTGTTGAAGGATACATTTACAATAAAGAGAGGTGCAGAAGGTTGGCTGACTTTTTTTAAGGTGGGAAATCATCTAGTGACGGAGGGTGTGTCAGACTTTTACTGACTAAAACCCCAACTATGTTTCTTCAGTTGCCCTATGCGTTCTAGAACTACGGGTAACCTTTTCAGAAGTCGCGCCATGGCCGTGATAGGCTTCGGCTTTCGGCCTTCGGCTCCTGCGTCATGCAGAAGGTGAGGATGAAGTGACGTTTCTGCAGCTACTACCTAATCAGGGGTCTATTATGGCTTGCCCAGTACATACTGTGAGACTTGGCGAAAGAGTTACCGCTGTCCTGAAACACAAAAGGCAACTGAAGGAACAAAGGTGGGTTAGTAAAAGTCTCACACGCCCTCGCGCTTCACTCAAAGCGTGAGGAGTTATATGATGATTTACCCGTTCAAAAAAAAAAACGCATACGCGTATGTAACAATGGACTCTCTAGCAATAGTATATACTCTATGTGTTATAATAATCTGGATTAGTTTTGGGGCGTTGATTCCTGTGATGTGGCGCTAATTTTAAATTAGACTCATTTAGTTTTCTTTCGAGTGTTTTTTTTTTATTTGATATAAACTAGTGCTTGACTGCGATCCCACCTGATGGTAAGCCGTGATGCAATCATTGATGGTGAGGCGTACTAGTTTATTAAGAGCCTAATGAAGATAGATATAGGATTCCTACGCCCCAAGACCAATTCCCCCTCTGTAACTGACCTTCTGTAGGTACTTATCTATTACATGATACAGCCCTGTCAAAAGTCTTTGTGTATCGTCACAATAGACACTTCGTTGAATATACTGAAAGGCTTTGGCAATCGTAAATATTTTTTGCTTCAAAAACAGGTTCCTGGTAATATTTTTTGTATGTTTTGGAGCAATTTTCAAAGCTTACTTTACCGATTCTAGTTAAGTTACACTTACTATCTAAAAAGGATTTCATACGAACTCGGTTCTATTTTTCTAGTTCGTTTTTGTAAAAATAGACTAACCAGACACAATGGAACGGGTTCGGAAAGTCCTTAAAATTGGAATAGACTAATATTAAAACTTTTAGCATATAGCATAGTCAGCTTTACAATGTTCCCACTGTTGGGACTCAGGCCTCCTCTCTAGGAGAGGAAATGGGCCATAATCCACCACGCGGGCCCAGTGCGGGTTGGTTAAAACTTTTAATGTAGGTATATTAAAATAGATTTCACTAAAAAAAACTCAACTTCGTGATATAGTAACATAGTGCTATTGTTATGTCATGATATGCAACGAAAAGCTTTTCAATGGTTTGTCAATTTTCATGTGGGCTGTCAGATGCAGTTGTGGAAAAACCTACAGGTGACAACGTATCAACGTTACACATTGGTATTTCAAAATGATTAAGTATTAAAATACCTTTTAAATTTAAAAAAAAATTGAAAATTGAAGACATGTGCGAGTCGGACTCGCGCATTGAGGATTTCGTACAAAATTATCTTTGAAAACAGTACAATTTCCGAATCGAGTTACGAAGATTTTTCCGAATCGCAAAAAAAGTTTTTTTTTGTGACGTAACTACAAATTTACAGTTTTTAGATTTTTTTCCTATACTTGTGTTATAAGACAACAAATTCCAGGATTCTAGGTCGATTGGAAGTAGCCTATGAATTTTGATTCTCTTCGGAGTGTCAAAATACACGTTTTATTGCGACACAAACGGCGGTATCTATTTTTTCGTTAACTCAGAAGTTTGATTTTTTTACAGCTTCAAAGGACCGCAGACCTTAGTATATGATTTTAATTTCAACTCAATACCTCCACGCGTTCCTGAGATAAAGGTTTTTGACAGACAGACAGACGGACGGACGGACGGACAACAAAGTGTTCCTATAAGAGTTCCGTTTTTTCCTTTTGAGGTACGGAACCCTAAAAATACCTACTGTTAAAATTACGCCCTACAGTGGAAATTAGGAGGAGGGCATTGTCACGTAGAAGTAGTAGTATCAAGAAGAACTATACTCAACTGTGGGACAGTCATCATCATTATCATACTGTCCTTTTCCCAACTTTCATTTTTTTTAAGAGGGAAAATCATCAAATGTCATCTATCTCGCGCTCGTGGGCGGTGCGGGAGAGTGTGTCAGGCTTTTACTGACTAAAACCCCACTCCTGTTCCCTTATTGCCTTTTATACCAGGGCCGAGTTTTCCTTTCAGAAACAAACCCTTGGCCCCAGTAGGCTTCGACCCTGCTATGCACCTACGGTTTGCTGACATCTCCTTGAGGCACGCGTGGTCCCAGTCCCAGTACCCGCCGTTGACGACTTGACCACGGTCCGGACGGAACCGGACAGTCGGACGGACTTCCTTTCCCAACTAGCTTGAGTTCGGCTTCCAGTCTAACCGAATGCAGCTGAATACCCATGTTTTACATGAAGCGACTGTCTATTAGATCTCCACAACCCAGTTACTGAACAACACGATACTCTCTGGATTAATTGAAGATCAGACTTTCTGGCGCCTGATCGGTAACGACTGACAAAAATCTATGAATGATAACCGGGACCAAAAGGTTCACGTACTTTTCTATTACTATTTAATACACATACTCAAATTAAACATAGAATATCTATAGCACCTAGACCAATATTTTAATGGTAATGTTCTTGTAATTTTGAACAACAGTTTTGTCACCAACTGTACACTTTCATTTAAAATGTACCTGTGTCCGCTTGAGGCAATACGCACTTGTACAGTTAAACATAAAACGCATTAAAATAGATAGTAGACACGTTTTAAAGCACGCGGTGCTTGAGATTACTGCGCGTACAAAGCGTACATGGATACTCACTCAACGCTGGAGGCCGACAACTCTTGCTTTTATTACCTAGGTATATATAGGTGTATGTATATAGGGAGGGGGGGAGGGGGGAGGGGGGTGTCCCCACCCCCCCAAACCCCCTCCCAAATCTAGGAAACATATACTTTTGGAGATATTCAAGATTAAAATTTTGAGGTTAGGAATCACAAAATCGTACATTTTACGCATTTTTGGGGCAGATTTGGGGGTTTTAGGAAGGAGAATCACCCTAAACCCCTTGAACTATACACCCACAGTAGCAATTGTATACTTTCAAGTATTTAAAAATGAAAAAAACAAAATTTGTTCTCGGGGAGCGCTCTACTATTGTCTACAAATATTTGTGCACTGAAATATAGTCTTCTGGGTGGTTTAAAAAAAAAATAACCCTAACCTAACCTCCCACTGTAGCCATTGTATACTTTCATGTATTTAGATGAAAAAAAAATAATTGTTGTGTCGGAGAGCTCTTTACCATTGTATAAAAATATCTGTGCACTAAAAATAGTTTTCTGGGTGGTTTAAAAAAAAAATAACCCTAACCTAACCTCCCACTGTAGCCATTGTATACTTTCATATATTTAGATTGAAAAAAAAAAAGCTATCTGGGTGGTTTAAAAAAAAAATAACCCTAACCTAACCAGTGGGTGGTAGCAATTGTATACTTTCATATATTTAGATTGAAAAAAAAAAGTTTTCTGGGTGGTTTAAAAAAAAAATAACCCTCACCTAACCAGTGGGTGGTAGCAATTGTATACTTTCATGTAAACTAAGTAAGAGCTTGATAAATTAAACACTAAAATTGTAATAAACTATTTATTAAGTAGTAACATATATTTTACTTTTTTCAAATATTATTAATTTAGCTTGTCCAATGCTTGTCTAATATGTCATTTGGCTATATTACTCGTCATTTGGCTATATTATTCGTCATTTTTAATGCAAATAAAAGAAAATTTGCGTTTTGTAAATATTCATTTTGGCTGTATGAACTAATACCTTTGTCATAATATTACATCAAAGTAAAAAGTGAACGAAATCTGTCAAAATGGCGTCAAATATTACGAAAAATTATCGATTTTAATTATTTTTTTTCTCAAAAACTATATGTTTCCTAACATTGAGACTTTGCGTAATTACTTTTTAGACATATACCTTTCCAATATAAAATTATGAGCGTAAAACTCGTTGTCCGGTATAGTACAATTTAGCCTTAAAATCCGTTGTGTGGTTTAGGTGAATCAAACTACACACAAGACAGAAGTAGACAGCGGTGTATTTAGAGAAGAGACTGCGTGTCCAGTCACTGCCGGCGCGGACATTCTGAACTCTGTGCTGTGTCTGATACTCGAATCGGTACCACTAGCCATTTCATTGCGAATATTGTTGTGGTTAATCTAAATATTAGTCCCATTTTCATGTGAACCTGGAAAATGCTTAAATTTTGTCTTGTAAAGTGTTTTTGTTTTCTTATTTTTGTTTCGAATTTTGTAATCACTGACTCAAGCCTAAACAAAAATCAATTGTAACATTTTATAATTTTTTGTTTATTCTTTGAATTTAGATATTTTATGGAAAAAAAAACTTTTTACAAAAAAAAATCACCGACTTCACTAAAAAAACACTAAAAGGATCACTTTTAGTGTCTTTTTAGTGAAGTCGGTAATTTTTTTTTCGTACAAAGTTTTCATTTTACACTTTTTAGTTGTACCACTTATAAGCAGAGTGCCATTTCTCATAACGATTCCAATTAACCCAAACACTGCAAGGTTACATTGTTTTATTAGAAAGTTCCTGTGTCTACCTTTTACCTTCCGGCTCCATCACCAGATCAGTTCGATAGTACCTTATAGCCAAAGTGCATCTCAAGACGATTCTAATAAGACAGGTTACATTGATTAATTACGGAGTTCCTATGCCTACCTTCCGGCTCCATCATCAGATCAGTTCGATAGTACCTTATACCCAAAGTGCATCTCAAGACGATTCTAATAAGACAGGTTACATTGATTAATTACGGAGTTCCTATGCCTACCTTCCGGCTCCATCATCAGATCAGTTCGATAGTACCTTATAGCCAAAGTGCATCTCAAGACGATTCTAATAAGACAGGTTACATTGATTAATTACGGAGTTCCTATGCCTACCTTCCGGCTCCATCATCAGATCAGTTCGATAGTACCTTATACCCAAAGTGCATCTCATGACGATTCTAATAAGTCCAAACACGGCTAGGTTATATTGATTAATTACGGAGTTCCATTGCCTACCTTCCGGCTCCATCATCATCATCAGATCACTTCGATGACCGATACCATTTTCAACGTAACTATTCAGAACCATTATTTATTTGTATTGTCATAGTCGCTTAACTATCTTCATTGTGATATCAATGTGAGCATGCAGTTCCGTTGACCATTTCTGGTCTTCTTCATCAGTTCCACTTCATTAAATGTTACTTTTTGACTGTAAATGCTTAAGTTCTCGATGAAAATACCAAAATCACTATATAGTTGCCTATAATATTTGAAGAGTTCCCTCGATTCCTCATAGATCCCATCATCAGAACTGGATTTTGAAAAAATGGGACCAATCTGCAAGCATATTCTAGAAAGGGACAAAAAAAATTGCAAATCGGTCTAAAAATGACGGTGTTCTGAGGTAACAAACATAAAAAAAGTGATTAAAAAAAATACAACCGAATTGAATAACCTCCTCCTTTTTTTAAAGTCGCTTAAAAAGAAATCATTTTCCTAGAAATACTGTTATATTTTTATTATATTTTCCTTTCGCGGTACCTTAATCAAATCATTCATAGATGTATTCTCAAACCGAAAACAGAATTTATGTGTGCTGCATAAAAAAATATTCTATTAGAACAAATAAAAAATCAAAATGGTGGCGCGTGTCGGAATCGAATGTGAATTGAATCGAAAAGTTTTTTTTTCGGTGTCCGATAAAAATACCCGCCATCATATTGTACGCAGGCTATCGACTGCAGGATGTCTTTTTTTTACCGTGACACTGTTGTTTTTGATATTTTACGGTTCTAGTTAAAACTAGGAATTGTGCAAAGGACATTGTAAAAAATGGACTATGAACCAACACGCATGAAATATTTGCTATAATTACTAGTTCTTTTAATAATATACATTACTTAATTTTAATAGAACGGACACTTTTTAATTTCGAAAACATTTTAAAAAGTATTTACTTTCGTCCTTAGCTTCCGTCTTAACAGTTTGAGGTTTTTAATAGGCAAAGGTAATAAAGCTCATACAGCCAAGACTTTGTAACAGCACTCTTAATAAGAGTTTGACACAGGCAAGCGTCAGCATTCTCAACACTTGATATACGATAATAATTTTTAGTTACAAACAGTCCGGTATGATGTCGCGGAACCATAATAAGCCTTACCAAAAAACTCGATTAAAAGCGCTGTTTGAAACGAGCAATAATATCGACACTGACAGTTTACGAATTGACAGATGACAACATGTGACATTTGGTAGTAATGTCGTTCAGTAATAAATGCTAAGTTATTGCTACATACCGAATGTTTTTTTGACGTAATTATAACCTCAAAATCCGAAAATGTTTTGATTTTTTCAGAATTCTCAAAAGTGTCCGTTGTTTTAATTTAGGTTTAATCGAATATATACATTATCTAAAACCCAAAGAGTAAATACACCTCCCTGTTGGATCTTAGGCGAGCTATGTATGGACGACGAGCAATGTCCTTTATTCACGTCATGTGTGCGATGTGTAAATGCAACGCATGGTCTTGTGGTATGCTGTTCCTCATACACCTCAGGGTGCTGGCTTGCGGATGGTGAGCAATGGATAGCTTGCCGTCCAGCCGTCCAGAAAGGACCAAACCTGGGTCGACGGCACGTTCCACACGTGCCTCAAAAAGATGTCGACAAGATTGGTGGGGCCAGTCAAAGCCCTGTCAGGTATTGGAATACCTGACAGGGTTTTGAATCAAATTTGCCTTTGCGTTAGGTACTATCCTGCAGTTCTGTCAGGTCCACCACAGGTCAGGTTATTTGACGACCTACCCGAGAAAAAGGAAACTCCCTGCTAAAGCGAATCAGTCCAGAATAAAATTATTGGCATTATTTTTGTGGTGGGAAATCATCAAGTAACTTCTTCCGTTTTAGTTGAGAAAGAGAGACAGCGTCAGACTTTTACAGACTAAAACCAACCTGTATTCTTTCAGTTACCCTTGGCCTTCCAGGGTCACGGTGACTCTTTCGAACAATTCCTGAATCCAGTCAAATAGCTCTCTACATAAATAAAAAAACTGGGCAAGTGCGAGTCGGACTCGCGCACTGAGGGTTCCGTACAAACTTACCTATGAAAACAGTTCAATTTCCGAATTGAGTTACAAAGATTCTCAACCACCGCCGAAAAAGAAGCCCTGGAAAAAAGAAAACGCCAAAGGAGTCTTCACAGCTGCACCATATAGAGGTCTAGTTCAGCAAAATGCCATGCCATGCTAGTTAATCAACTGAACCTTACTACAAGTAAAGTCTAATCAACCACTTCATAATGAAACTTCAATAAAACCCAAATTAAACGTTAAGAACACATAAACAGTAAACAGTATATCAGTTAATAAATTTAGAGGGTCTGTTTTATAGACAGATCGAATTACCTACCACATAGTTAGTTCACCCTCATAAACGTCAAACGTGTTACGGACATGGGTCCTACTTGGGTTTCATAGTACCGTCCTCCTGTGTTACTGGTTTAATGTTAAGGAGTATCGGTTGCGGCACTGAAAAATGTAATTAGGATGTGAACAGGTGTTTGTGTTGGAAGATATTAGTTGGCAGTTTTTATTTTACTTAGTGATATAAACTAAAGTGGTTGACTGCGATCCTCCCATCTGGTGGTAAGCAATGATGCAATCGTTGATGGTGAACGCACTAGTTTAGTAAGAGCCTATTCACTATCCTCCACCCTGTCGCTCTCCTTCTTTCCTCCTCTATTATGTATTCACATAACAAGCTTATAACTTCGTGATTGATTCGCAGGTGTGCACAACCTTTTATTTTTCGAGATAAATTCAATCAATTTTAATAAATACTGGTTTTATTATAAAATTTTAACAATACCTACATAGATAAATTTGATTATTGTAAGGTAAGTACTAAACACTTAGATACGTAAATGAAATGGTTTTTTTTTTTAAATAAACATAACTTTATTTCAAACAATTTTATTTATTTTTTTAAATGGCGTATCAACAATTTTCCTCCTTGCAAAACATATAGATTGTATACAATACATGGTAACAAGATATATTAAACATTCATATAAATTGAAATGATTATTATTATTATAGACACAATCTTTTACCTTTATGATATTCGCGTGATGTATTAATTTTTATAATTTACAATCCGGATATTACAAAATAATTTCTTGATCAGGTAAACCAACATTAGCATTTATAGAAAAATTCTGCGTACTTTACGGCTTCCTGTCCACGAACGCATATTCATCATTATGCACTTGGTGTATACCTGCTCACAGATTACATATTAGACTATTGTAACGCTTAGGTAGGCGTGGCTCAAATAAAAGTAGATAGCAGCAATCAGATATATTTCTTGATTTTACAAAATAGTAATGAACCACATGCGAGGGCGCTATTCGCTTTTGTAATGGCTGGCTGGCTGGCTTGACGACAACCGTCACCTCCCCACTTTGACCACGTGGTGGGACGTGACGTTGCGGCGGCGTTTGGCTTGACATCTTTTGGCAGGCGTTACACTATGAAACTAAGTAGACGAAGCGGCAACATCGTGCTATCGTGTCATTGCAGCTTCTACACCAAGCGTATGAATTCTAATATGTATGTATGTAGCTACGTGTCTATGGACAAGGCCCACTTATAAGACAAACAAATGAACATCAGCTTGTACAATGTACACTCAATATGGAAATAAATAAACAAATTGTACTCATTAAATCAGCGTACTATAAGTATACTTACAGTCAATACTTGGATGTATACCACTAAATGCGTCCAATCGCGAACGTGCCGCGCCGGCCGCAGCTGTCCACGCGGGACGACACATAAAATTCTCAGCTGGGAAATAGTCACATCGCAAACTCGTGTAGTTCAATCTCTCACGAGCGAGATTCTCACGAGGACACGCGGTAGATGATAGATAGAAGTTAAGGATGGTGATACTATATACACCTTCTGCCCGCAACTTCACCCCTGGTAGTTTAAATAACCTTTTCTTAGCACAGAGCCACGTTATAACTATCTGCGTGCCAAACTTCAGGGCAATCTGTTAAGTGGTTTGAGCAATATATTGATAGATCAGTCAGTAATGGTTATTGTACTCTAGGGACCCCTAAACTGCTAAACTGTAGGATTTATTCCAGTGAAATTACTTCTTTACAATAATATAATAAATCACTCCCGCCTTCCAGCCTGACAGCCTTCCTAAATCTCGTCTCAACGATGACATTTTTTTTTTCCATTTTAAAACTCAAATTAGTTTGTCTTATTTTAAATGTACCGTCAGTTCGAAAATCTATAAAGAGTTAAAATAAATCCGATAAAAGAGAATTTCTACAGTACTATATAAATAGAGGCTGTCGTCAACATCACTTTCGACTGGCCTGTTGGTCTAGCGGTTAGTGGCCCTGATTGCTATGCCGGAGGTCGTGTGTTCGATTCCCACCCAGGACAAATGTTTGTGTGATGAGCACGATCATTTGTTCTGTGTCTGGGTGTAATTTATCTATATATGTATGTATTTAGAAATATATAAGTATGTTTATCAGTTATCTAGTACCCATAACACAAGCTCTGCTTAGCTTGGGACTAGACGGCGTTGTGTGATAGTTGTGGAATATTATATATTATCATCGTCGAACAATGTCCCAGCTGATATATGTAACAGATCCATACATTGACTCGTATATGCAACGTGACGTCATTTTACCGTTTCATTTATTTCTTCTGCTATTCACCTTTACAATGTCCCAACACGCTACGTACTCAATTTGTCCGCTTGGCATATGCTTGGCATGCGAAACATGACGCCGGCAACATTTACGTTTCCACGTAAGCGGGAAACGTCCCACTCGCGTTACCAGAAAATCAAGTCGACTGACAATGTTACGAGAAATCGAGGAAGACTTGCTAGGATTATTTTCTTCTTTTTTTCCGAGAAATATGTCAAGAGTCGTTCCTTTTATGTGCCTGATTGATTTATTCTGTGGCAATAGTTGTGTGAGAAAAAATATGGGGACAATTCTTTTTTCCAAATTCAAATGTTTTCTTTTCCTTTTGTGCTCATGAAGGGGTCACATATTTATTACGTGCCAGTACTGTAGAAAAAGTTGACAATTGAACAATAGACAAATAGAATTTGCGGTATGTGCATGATTAATGTTAAAGTATTTGGTTATTTATTTATTTTTTATA
This sequence comes from Mythimna pallens, assembly GCA_961205895.1. Classification (NCBI taxonomy): domain Eukaryota; kingdom Metazoa; phylum Arthropoda; class Insecta; order Lepidoptera; family Noctuidae; genus Mythimna; species Mythimna pallens. The sequence goes on from OY540829.1 coordinate 10,790,220, forward strand.
CTAGCTTCTGTACATTCCATTTATACCCAACATATTGCAGGATAGAATGGAAGAAAAAAACGTGTTGCGCCGACCCCAAATAAGACGAGACAAGGGCAGGAAGATGATGACTAGTTTCTACAAGTTGCATCGCCGAAAATTATCACAAAAGAACATACTTCCGGACAACTTCCGGGATAAAAAGTGTCATATATTCTGGTCCAAGACAACTCTACACACGTGCCAAATTTTATTCGAATCCATTCAACTATTAAGACGTGAAGAGGTATCAGAACAAAAGACAGATTTACTTCAGCCGTTCTATATACAGTGTGGATTAAAAAAACAAATATGCCAATGAAATATTTATATTTTGGCGGGATTATTTTCGAGTGAATTACAATGGTTGTTTTAATTATTCGCAAATTAATTCCTAGTTGATTTTACAATCTAGTTTTGAATCTCAAGTGTCTACCCAACTGGACAACTATAGGATCTATGAAATGGGCACGATCTCGGTAAAATGACGCTGAGAATTTTATTGTATTATTGAATAACTCATCAAAACTTACCGAAAAGCGTTCAAAGTCAAAGTCAAAAGTTTTTATTTCACATAGGTCTACATGGGCACTTATAAAACGTCAGAAGCTAGTGCGCCTTTTGCCTTTGCGCCCGCACGGTTCCGTTACGAAATACCTACATTTGCTGCATTTATAATTTAGGTGTCTTCAAGGCTAGAGAGAATAGGCTCTTAATAAACTAGTGCGCCTCATAATCAACGATTGCATCATTACTTACCATCAGGTAGAATCGCAGTCAAGCACTAGTTTATAACATTAAATAAAAAAAAAAAATCCTTAATGCTGCTAAAAATAAGAATGTGTTACTTCTTCATTCTCTTGAAAAATAAAGTGGCTGTATTGTATACATGTTACAAACTAAAGGCCAAAGAAAAGCCAAATAAAAGTTTTACTAACAATGACACGATTTCCTTTAAAAATATTGAAGAGAATACCCCAAGCGTCGCCACAACGACCGGTCCTGTACGTCTCCATCCTACATGCATCATATGCACAAATTATAATGTACAAATAAAAAATAAAATAAAAAAGATATAACATATAGCATTCGATATATGTATGGGCTGTTTAACACTAGGTATAGTATTTTTCCAATTTGAACTAATAGTTCCTGAGAATAGCGTCTTCAACGAAACAAACAAACTCTCCAGCTTTATAATTTACACTAATATTATAAAGGTGAAAGTCGGTGAGTGTGTGTATATGTTCCTTCTTAGGCTGAATTTGGCTCACTGGTAAACCCTGTCCTGAATAGCACTTAGAATACTACTTATCTCAGGAGTATGTTCTCTTAGGACAGGTTTTGTACTTTCAGCCGCCCATCCATGTACGAGGGAGCGGCCCTCACGCCCCAACCGCCAGTATCCCGATCCCAATTTCTGGCCACCGTTGGCGCAAACTTGCGGACGGCGAGCAATGGTAGCTAGCCGTCCGACAGTCCGGTAACCGTCCGGACCAAGCCCAAGTCGTCGACGGCGTGTAAGTGTTCCACACGCACCTCAAGGAGATGTCAGCAAACCTTAGGGGCCTAGCTGGGTTGAAGCCTACTGGGGCCATGGGTTCGCTTCTAAAAGGAAAACTCGGCCCTGGTATGAAAGGCAAAAAAGGAACAGGAATGGGTTTTTAGTCAGTAAAAGTATGACACACCCTTCCGATTCACCCAAGAGTAGGAGATGTTATTGGATGATTTTCCCACCTAAAAAATAAATAAAACAGGCAGCAGCCAGTATTAATACAAATTGAAATGGGATGAATGGAAGTCGACTCTGTACCTACTACAAAACAAAAAGAAACCCTAAAACAATTGAACGACCGACCTCCTACAAAACCAACCGACAGGCAGCAATCCTTCACGATTAAACTATCCTTTCAAAGGGAACCTGCCTCATTCTATTCAAATCCGAAGCAATTTCCGAGGCAATATTTCACAATCTCGTAGCTACCATTGAGATTTACTTGCATCGAGATAAGGCAGCTGGAGTGGACGGTAGGTGCTAGATAACAATGCAATTTACACTGAACATCGGGACCGGGTGAAAAGAATCGGCTTGTAATAGCGGGTATCGATATGTTTTGTTAGGTGGTGTGTGTTGTACCTTTGTTACTTTTGCGGGTTTAGATTCAGAAAGCGATACTTTTGGACTCACCTTGTATTGTTGGGACGTTCCTCTATTTGGAGCTTTTGGGCACGGCAGGTATTTTAAAGAGGCTCCACTTTTTGAAGCCCTAACTGCCAGTAGCTTGAACCCTGTTCCTGATTCCGTTTGGTTTCTTCTTGTTATATTTTTGGAGCCCTAACTGCCGGTAGCTTGAACCCTTTTCCTGATACCGTTTGGCTACGTCTTGTTATATTTTTGGAGCCCTAACTGCCGGTAGCTTGAACCCTTTTCCTGATACCGTTTGGCTACGTCTTGTTATATTTTTGGAGCCCTAACTGCCGGTAGCTTGAACCCTTTTCCTGATACCGTTTGGCTACGTCTTGTTATAGTTTTGGAGCCCTAACTGCCGGTAGCTTGAACCCTGTTCCTGACACCGTTTGACTACTTCTTGTTATATTTTTGACACCCTAACTGCCAGTAGCTTGAACCCTGTTCCTGATGCCGTTTTACTACTCTTGTTATATTTTTGGATTCCTATCTGCTGGTAGCTTTAACCCTGTTTTTAATACCGTTTGGTAACTTCTTGTTATAGTTTTGGAACCCTAACTGCTTGTAGTATGAACCCTATTCTTGATACAGTTTTGGCTACTTCTTGTTTTATTTTTCAACCTTCTGCTACCAGCGGCTTCTCTCGCGAGTAAGAAGTGAATTGTCCGAAGGGAAGATAGTATAGGAATGCAATGAATGAAAGAGATTTCTATAGAAATAAGCATCACCTATATACCTAATTTTCGGTTTCCTTCTTATTGTCTTTTATTTTATGTATGTACATGAATAGCCGAATAAATAAATAGTTCAGGGATAAAAAGTATCTTATATGGTATTCCAGGGTATGGTGTAGAACCCTGACTGCCGGCAGCTTGGATCCAGTTCCCGATACCGTTGGGCTACGTTTTGTTATATTTTTAACTTGCTGCTGTGAGCAGCTTCGTCAGCGTAAAAATAGAAAATTGACCCAATGGAAGATATTCCTGGGATAAACTGTACCCTGTGCCATTCCAGGACATGGTCTTTCCATATGCCATATTTCATCTAAGTCCGTTCAGCTGTTCTAGCGTGAAGATGTAACAAACACACTCACAGACTTGAGCTGGCTTTATAATATTAGTAAGATACATAACTAATGGTAATTTATTATTACCTCCATGTATTTGATCCTAATAAAAATATGTGTAACATATCAAAAAAAACCTTCCAGTCTCTTTGAAGTAAATAACAAAGTCGCATACCACACGGACCGTAACTCAACTAATCTCAGCTGTTATTGGAACCGGATTCCCTCCAATAGCCGCTCCCGATCAATATCCCAAACATTAGCCTGTATTCGCTTCATTGCACGCATTGTGCCGACTGAATTGATCCAGTCTGCACTTGGACCAAATCTTATTGAAATGGCTTTTAGATCTAGAACAGAGAACTAATTTTGGCAATTCAATTAATCGTATGTCGAGAAGTTCGTCATGCGATTGATGTTCCTTATTTACATACACTGATATCATCTCTAAAGTTTTTTTTTTTTAATTTAGGGTTTTAAGAATAAGGATTTTGAGAAGAACCAAAGCCTTTTTTTAAGTTTTGTTTAATTCTTCTTCTTTTTAGGAGTTCGAACCTCAAAAGGAAAAAACAGAACCCTTATAGAATCACTTTGTTGTCTTTCTATATGTATGTCTCTGTCAAGACCCTTTATTTAGGGAACGCGTGGAGGTAAAGAGTTAAAATTAAAACCATATACTCAAAGCTACAGTCCCTTAAAATGTGAAAAAATCAAACAAAGTTTATATCGCAAAAAAAACGTATATTTCGGCAATCTCAAGGAATCAAAACTTATAGGGTACTTCCCATTGATCCAAATCCTGAAATTTGGCATAAAACAAGGTCTTATAGCACAGGTATATGAATAAATCTGAAAACAGTAAATTTGCTGTTACGTAAAAAAAATAGCACAGATAGAGGAATAAATCTGACAACAGTAAATTTGTTGTTTTATCACAATAAAAAAATTGCGTTTCGGAAAAATTGATTTTTTTGATCCTGTAGATTTTTACGATTCAGTAATTTTGTATGGAATCCTCAGTGCGCGAGTCCGACTCACACTTGCCCAGTTTTTTTTGTATCGATGGACTCAAATATTTTTTTTCTGACCAGTATTTGGCAAGCTGTAGATACATCTCTGTTAATGTCCTCGTGTAAATCCTAAAAAGTACAGGAGGTTGTGCAGGATGGGCAGCATAGCAGATGTGGAAGCACTTCCACCATTACCTCCACCAAGTCCTCACTGGCAGCGTTAGAGATAGGCCTTCATTTGGTCTTAGTCTTCTAGGGCCACGGTAACTAGGCAATCTTTGGTAAGTAAAAGTCTGACACTCTCGTTCAACCTAGATCAGAAAGAATTATTTGATGATATTCCACCAAACGGAAAATAAACAGACGCAAAATCAGCAACTATATCAGAAAGCACAACCAAATAAGCGTGTTCATTATCAAAACCACTAAAATAGCATTATGAAACAGAAAATATTTCTTGATTTGATTAGATTTCATTCCATTGTCCTATTAATTTGCATATCTAGGCTTTTTGTAAAGGTTTCGCTTCGTCTCGTATCTCGAGTCGCATTTCCGCAAATGAAATGTAAATAAGAAGGAATGTAGAGCATGTAGGGTAAACATGTGTTCGCTTTTAGGTAGATTGCTCCTATATTTCAAAGAATATAAAGTACCGACTGAATGATTGGCAATTATTTTATTTCATAATGTTATTTTAGTGCTATAAAAGTATGAAATATAACCGACTTCAAAAAGGAGGAGGTTCTATGTTCGGCTGAATGTTTGTTCACCGATTTCTCGGTTGATTGTGAACCGATTTTGAATTTTTTTTTTTATTATAACGTTATGCTTTCGAATCGGTTTCATAGAAATATTGTTATGATCTGATCATAAACTTCGAAATTATGGACTTGTTACGACCAACACAACTGGAGGATCACAGCAGAACTGTTGTAACAAGTAAAATTGCAGATGACTGACTGAAATAAGAGGGGGAATATATCGAACTGATCTGATGTTGAAGCCTGAAGTTAGGAACCAGCACTCTGTAATAAATTAATGTAATCTAACCGTCTTTGGGATTATTAGAATTGTCATTGAGATGCACTCCGGCTATAAGGATGGATGGATTTATGTTTGGATGAGGAGTACTTTTTAGTGGTAGTACCATAACTAAAAGTAAATTTAATTTCGGAAGTCAATGTTAAATAACGAAGAGACAAAACTATTATGGAAACACTGACTACATTATATACAACACACACACATGACATTTGATTGTTATTTTACATTCAAGTTGGTTGTATTTTTTTGAAATTTTCTTTTATTATATAAATAAAAGGCAATGGTATGACTCACTGACTCGTCAACACCCAGCTCAAACTTTTGGACCTATAACGCTGAAATTTCGCACAGAGTTTTCTTTTGTGATGAGACACAGAATCAGAAAACATTTTCTAATATTGACCTCCTAACGGGATGAAACGGGGGCTCAAAGTCTGTATGGAAAAACCTACTTTCACGCGAACAAAACCGCAGACAGAAGCTAGAATAACATAATTCTACCTGCCCCCTTAGCCAAGTTACAACCGTTTCGTTTCGATTGTCTTTTTGTTGATCGCCTCGAGTAGGCCACGCCTCCAATTCCTTTGTTTTAACCACGTGACTGAGCATTGAAATGACGTCAGCATAAAGGAATAGGAGGCGTGGCCGGCTCGAGGCGATCAACGAAAAGAGAATCGAAACGAAACGGTTGTAACTTGGCTAGGGGGGCTGGTCTTGTATGGTATCTAAAGTAGAAAGATCTATCACTGTATTATGTGAAAATATGTTAATGTTCGTACAGAAGCACACTACGATCCCATTTAAGTTCATCTATACTGCGAAAATCCAACCACAACGTATGTCCACTTGGATCAAAAAGATGTAAGCATGATTAACGAGCCCTGCTAGGGCTGATGCCTACCAGAGCTGCGAAGTTGTTCCGAAAAGTCACCGTGGCCCTAAAACACAAAGGGCAACTGAAGAAACACGCCCTCTGCCCCTCTCGCCTCCCTCCACCCAGAGTGGCAGACGTTATTTGCTGATATCCCAAACAAAATAAAAATGCAAACTTAGCTAGAAGGCAGCGTAACAAACACTATAGTTTTAAACTTGTACATAACTTTTGGTATCTTTTCACAAACCGCTCTGTCTGAAACTGGTGCTTCTATATAATGGTCTTTAGAATAACTGCCGTCGCAATGTGCTTACCTATGTACGCAGTATTCTTATATAAGTACGCAATGTTCTTATATAAGCATACGCAAGCCTCAAGGCTTGTCCTGGTTTAATTATATCTAAGGTTTTCGTATCATTTGCGAATTTCGCTAACATTGTGTTTGCTATGGCAGTTGTATCTTGTTCTTTCAGAGATTGAGGAAATTAGTTTAAATTTCGAATTCATTTTTATATTATTTTAATTATAACGCATAGTTAGGATAAAAGTGGCCTAACTCAAAAATTGCAATTTGTTAAAAATGAGCTCGAATGTCTTCAATATTTTTTTTCACCGTAGCAAGTCAAACAAGTAGGTTTTGCTGCTTGAAAACAGTTAGCAAAACTCGATTTTGCTCACTGCGTGAGACAAGGTAACTTTTTAATTATTATTTTTTTTAGCCATACAATTCGAAACATTCGAACAGCACTGTACTCTGTCTCTTTCTCGCCCTTATAAAAAAGCGGGTAAGAAACATGCCATTTCGAAGTTCATTCCGATTTTGAAATTCCACCACAAAGAAAAACACGTTCGGAAATGCGTAATAAATAGAAAATATTTGTATAATATAAAATTGATTTTTTTTTATAAATAAATTATTGAATTTTAAATTTATTATTGTATTTGAACAAAAATAAGTACTTGAGTACTTATAGCAGCATATAAAACTGGCATTTAACCTTTAAATAATTATTTCTAGTTTCAACATTGACTGTTTTAGAACGTGGTTTAAAAAAAAAGCGGAAATAAAATAGTGGCAAATAAGATTAAGAATGTTAAAATAATTGTAAAATATGAGCAAAAATAGCGAAAGAGATAGTATTTATTTTAATTGAAATCATTATTAAATCTATTACTGTTAATTATTTTATTTTCCAAAAAATATGTGTTCTCGCTGCTGAAATGAAAAATTGTGTGGGTACACGAGAGCAAAACTTTTTGCATCTCGTGTCTTTGAATCCCTCCGCTCGCTCGGGATTCTATTTTAGAATCACTCGTTATCGATCGTGATTCAATCAAAGAATCCTTTGCTTGCTCGGGACTCAAAATTAGCACTCGCAACAAAAAACAACTTTGCTCTCTTGTTGCACAAATAACTTTTTATGTATTGTAAGAAAGAAACACGGTAGTGATGATTTATGTACTGTACCCTGTTTCTTTCTTAGTCATATTTCGGATTTCAGAGTAGGTTTTCTCTACCAGTTAACCTTTGGGTTTTAAAAGACAACATTGGTAGCTAATAATACATATTACAAATACAATGAAGTATCATTAACTGTGGCTTATTATAATAATAAATACGGTACGAATAGTAAGTTTCTAGTATTTTGGGTTAGGGCACTTTTATTGTATGGATGCAATAATATCAACATACTTAAAAGCTGAAAATCACTCTAATAGTATAAAGGCGTTTGTGTGTGTCTGTAAGTTTGTTAGTTCTTCACTCTCGAACGGCTGAACAGAATTTGGCACACAGGTATACTATGTCCTGAAAAGCACATAGATTATTTTTTTATCCTGGGATTATGTTCTCTTGGGAAAATTTTCTACTTTCCCGCAAGCGAAGCCATTGGCAGCAGCTAGTATATAAAAAATATTTCTGTAACCCGAAGAATGTGCAAAAATAACCCAGAGTAACCATATCTTTAAGTCTGTAATTAATATAGAAAGAAAATTTTGCCTTTTATTTGGCGGAAAGAATTTTATTTTGTGGAAATTTATTTGGCGTTTTTACTTGGCGGAAAAGACGCAAACTTAAGACTAACTTAAAGCTGATTACAAACATTTTCCTTAGAAAAAACATATGCGTCATGACGTCATAATGCCGGGTCAACACGCTAAATGCGACGAGTTCACAGCGCTGGTTATATGCGTAGGCCAGTGACGGTATCAACCGACAGACGTCGGCAACTGTATTGTGTGCCAATAGATTTGAGTAAAATAAATAAAAATAAAATTTAGGACAAAGTCATAAATGGTTATAATAATAATAAATAAATAAAGACGAAATACAATTACATACGTATAAAGTGGCAATATTACGTCGCTTCTTTAACAAGGACGATGGCTTAAAGGACTTAATATCCATGCCAAAATCATTACAAAAATAAATTAAAAAATTAACAAGGACGCGATGACGTAAAGCGAAAAAGTTTGGGACGCTAATGACGCTACGCCATTATGACGAAAATAGTACGTTATCGTTGGATTGCTTACTAAAATATTTTTGCCAGTAACACAGTCGTTTCCATGTTGACATCATGTTAATGACGGCTTAAAAACCTTCCAACAATTACAGTTTTCGAATCTAAAAGTAAACGACAACATTGACGCAAATTCCAAAACTGAATTCACATCACGCCTCCAAAGGGCCTCCCATAATAGTTTTACGCACCCTGCAGGCAAAACCACAAACACAAACTACTATGAAAACCAGTCTACTATCTACTCCAATTAACCAGTATAAACAAAACACAAACGGCAAAGTATGTTTCTTCAGTTTATTTAACAGAACGACAAAACGCCCGAGGATTATCAACAACGGAACCTATTACCAAGATAATATTAAAATTCCGTTTGTTTGTAACAAATTGAGGAAACGGAAAGGGCTCCTCTAATGAGATAATAACATTTTCCGCACAGGTGCCCTTTTCAGGGCTCGCGCTGTGAATATTACAATTTACTATCTTGTGGCGACGGCTGTGTAATCTTAAAACTTTATGGGTCAGCATGCCTGTTTACAGAAGTTTTGTTTCTGCATGTTCCACTTTCAGAGGAGTGTCAAATTAGTTGGTGGTGTTGAAATAGGATTGCTAACAATTTACAAATGGAAACTATGCTTTTCATATTCCTATACTCTTTGTTTTTGTATTATATTTGATTTTGGGATCCAGGACAGTTTGATCTTTTCCCTGGGGCTCATCCAGCTTCATTACCTCAGTACTTTTCTGGAGGTCAAGATGAATTCGAATTTCAGGTTTTACTGTGTGACAGGTCTTCAATAAGATAATGCTGGCATAGATATCGTTCCAATATTTCTTTAAACAGTTCAGATGCTATGTAACACGCAGCAAATTCTTTGTTCATGAAAACATCAGCTACGAAGCGTAGCCCGGTTGCTACGCTTCAGCGTGCTACGCTTTCTCGTAGATAGCCAGCGCATTATGCACTAAACTAAATTCCATTTTATTACTTTTTCAGACAGGCTAGTAAACAGTTTATTCTTAAATGCCCAGGATATAGTATGCAACCTCTGTTTAAAATTATACTAGGAAAATGGGGCCAAATATTTACTTTGTAAGTTTAATTCACGTTCAGCGAGAAAGATGGCGCCTCTTATATGGGTCATATAAATCGTGGTAGGTAAATGATCCCCTTACTAATTGCTGAAATGAAAATAAATTGCTCAGCCCTGTCATGAAAATAAGCACACGAAAGTTTTAATATAAACGCTTTTATTTTATGAAAAAATAATGGAAAAGATGTTATTAATGAATAGACTGCTATCTTTTGTTATAAAAAGTCGTAGAATATATCTTATATCCTATTCAGAAGAGCGTTTTACATTGTGCTCGTCGCTAACCAAACCCAGACAGGCGCTATAATTTGGGTAATTTATATCATCACCACTGCTCTCAAAACGGTGATGGAAAACATCTGGAGGAAATCGGTTTATCCATAAACCATAAATTCGTCATCATCAAAGACTAAATTTCGTCATTTTCAAAGACTATGTTCTTCAGTTGCCCTTTGCGTTGACATCCACCAACCCGCACTCGGTCCATGTGGTGAGTTATGGCCCATTCACTCTCGTAGAGTCAAGGTCTAACTCTCTGAAATGGGAATATGATAAGTCTGACTACCTACTATCCTATGCTACTATGCTAATCTATATATATAAAAGAAAGTCGTGTTAGTTACACCACTTATAACTCAAGAACGGCTGAACCGATTTGGCTGAAAATTGGTGGGGAGGTAGCTTAGAACCAGGAGACGGATATAGGGTACTTTTTTTTTACTTTTTTTTTTAGGGTAGAGTAGGGTAGAGTAGGGTAGAGTAGGGTAGAGTAGGGTAGAGTAGGGTAGAGTAGGGTAGAGTAGGGTAGAGTAGGGTAGAGTAGGGTAGAGTAGGGTAGAGTAGGGTAGAGTAGGGTAGAGTAGGGTAGAGTAGGGTAGAGTAGGGTAGAGTAGGGTAGAGTAGGGTAGAGTAGGGTAGAGCAGGGTAATTTTTTTTTTTACTAAATCCCGCTTTTGGGCAGAACAACGTCTGCCGGGACCGCTAGTTCTACATAATTTACTGATAAACAATTTTTGTTTGCGATTTTAGAATCCCATTAATTGTTCCCTGTAATGACATTTTTCAATTTTGAACTATTCCTGTTACGTTTTTAACTACAGTAGAAAGGAAATGTTGCTAGAATATTATGATCTAGCTGACCCATCGAGCTTCGTACCGCCTAGCATTCAATGAATGTAGTATATCTTTCGATATAGTCAACCGATTGCGATGAAACAAAGCCTAAGTAATATATCAAGTTACTCATAACTTTATGTATAAAAGTTATTTGCATCGATTTCGTACATTTCTCCTGATGCGCGCACAACTAAAAACTTCTACAGATTTATTATACATATGTATAGATAGATAGATAAATTTACCTAAAAAGGTGTACCTTTGTGATGCACGAAGTGATCACGAACGCGGGCATAATACCTTGGATGTTCTCTACCAGTCAACTAAGGGTGGTAGAGGAAAAACATGTAAGCAGATCTGTATGGTAAAGACATAGTTTGTATTATAAAACTAGATTCTCGGCATAGCATAGCATAGCATAGTCGGCCTTTTAATGTTCCCACTGTTGGGACTCAGGCCTCCTCTCTAGGAGAGGGAATGGGCCGTAATCCCGTGCAGTGGTGGCCGAGTGGTAACGGCCCCGACTTACGAGTTGTAGGTCGCGGGTTCAAACCCAGCCAGGCGCATTACTTTGTGTAATTTATTTCTTCACCACTGCTCTCAAAACGGTGAAGGAAAACATCGTGAGGAAACCGGCATGTCCTAGAACCAAAAATTCAAAGACATGTGACATCCACCAACCCGCACTGGGCCCGCGTGGTTGATTACGGCCCCGACGGATTCTCGGCTACCAAGGAGAATTTAATATTGAAAAAGTACAGGTGCATACTTCTTCTTCTTGGTAGCCGAGAATCTAGTTTTATAATATAAAACTATGTGTTTACCATAGAGATCTGCTTACACTTACTAAAATACAAGCGAGGCGTGATGTTAGGTTACTACAAAAACCAAATAAACTGTTTTTTCTTTTCAATACGTATATTACATAATCGTATTGTATTTAAGGTTTATTTGTATTGTTTTTTTTTTCAGTATTCACTGTTTTTATTTTTTTCTTCACTAACCGAAGAATTTTCTTCACTAACTATTCTCCTCTGCACTTTTGTGCGCATAAGGTTATTAATAAATTAATTCTTCACTGCAAAATCCAACCAAAACTAAAGTACTCACAAGCGCAAATTACGTCGATTTTCTTATAAAACATTTTGGTACAAATCTTTAACAGTTATACCGATTGCTGAACACGTAACCCGTAATTCAGTTCACAGGTGTGCCGACAATCCGAAGACAAGTCTACACATCGAAATTTAATAAAACTTCCCTTATTCGGGCGTTTACAATTTACGATGTGTCAGGAAGACGCGAGAAATCTATTGTAGTCGTAGAGATAAATGTTTTTCGAGTTTTGTCATAAAGTATGAAAATGTAGCAATATTAGAAAAAATAATTCTATGAGAGAAGTTAGCAGTTGGTAGGTCCATGAAGGGTGATGCGCCGATCACCTTGAAGCGTAAAACTTAACAGTTTTATCCTGCCCATTCTAACCTACGGTGCTAAAACCTGATCACTCACCAAATTGCCAAAATTTCGTCCTAAGATTTACCAGAGAGCTATGGAGTGCATCGTTCTGGTTTTAAAAGTAACAGACCGAATACGGAATGCGCTTTAAAACGGGCATAATAGACATAGGCAAAAAGGATGCTAGGCCCTAATGGTATTAGGCTGGTCACGTTAGCCACGTGCTCAGTGACCGCTGAGAAAGTATCACCACGAGTGAGTTCCTTCAGATGGGAAACGCCATCGAGGCCGGCCCAGAAAAAGATAGCAAGATGATCTAGATGCGTACCATGAAGACTAGATATAGACGGCGTAGAAGAAGAATATCTGGAACGATGTGAGCGAGGCCTTTTCACATTATTGAGACGCAGCACGAAGAATCGCCAAACTTAAATGGGCAGGGCACATTGCTCGCAGAACGGATGGCCGTTGGGGCCGGAAGGTTCTGGATTGGCGACCACGTACCGGAAGACGTAACGTTGGAAAGCCTCCTACAAGGTGGACCGATGACTTGGTAACGGTTGCGGGAGTCCGATGGATGCGAGTCGCACCGGGCCGTTCATTGTGCGACACTTGGGGAGGCCTATGTCCAGCACTGGATGTCTTTCGGCTGAAATGATGATGATGATGACAGCTTTGGAAGGAGAAAGGAGAGGCCTTTAACCAGCAGTGAGACACGAACTAGGATCGGGAATAGAGAAGTTAGTAATTGGACAGTCTTTTGTACCTTCACCAAAAAGTAGCACCCGATGAAGCCTGACTGAATTATTTTTTGTAAATTATTGTATTCAATTTATTATACCATTTCGTAACTACAATTCTAGTAAAAAAAGATATGGCGTAACAGCGTTTGCCGAGTCCTCTAGTAGGTATATAAGAAAAATATGCATAAATACGAACACTCATCAAAGTAAAAAGATACATACTTGCGTATATACACTAACCAACCTGAATAATTAGATACTTTCCAACATACTCTAAGGTTGTGTTCTAATCAAGCTAGCCTATTACAACTAATTCATGATCAATCAGTGTGGTTCCTACTTGTACCCGATATATCCACGTCTGACTCGTGCTTTGTGTACCTAGCTACACACACTTCTACACCTCTACGCCTTGTTTTGCATTGATGTGAATTTACTGCTTTAATTATCACGATTCATTATTTTAGTAATTCGTGTAATTGCGTAAATTTAACGAAACGAATGATGCAGTTGTTGAGCGATTGTCTACTGCACTGCGTGACGCGGGTTCGATTCCCGTACGGAACAAATATTTGTTTAGCCTGCTGATATGTTTCGGTCTAGGTGCCTTGTGTTTGTGAGTTTATTTTTGGACGCACCCACGATACAGGAGAAATTCCTAGTGTGGGACAAATTTAAAAAAAAAAAAAAAAAAAAAAAAATATGCGGATATACCGAAATACATCATGACCTATGATTAAAATTTGACTGGCCTGTTGGTCTAGTGGTTAGTGACCCTGCCTGCTATACCGGAGGTCGTGGGTTCGATTCCCACCCAGGGCAAATGTTTGTGTGATGAACACGATCATTTCTTCTGTTTCTGGGTGTAATTTATCTATAATATAATAATAATAAAAAAATAATAATATAATATATTCCACAACTATCACACAACGCCGTCTAGTCTCAAGCTAAGCAGAGCTTGTGTTATGAGTACTAGACAACTGATAAACATACATATATATTTCTAAATACATACATATTATAGAAAAATTACACCCAAATATGTATGTATGTTACATGTTACTATGTACACTACAGTTTAAATAAATAAATAAATATCACTTTTAAAGACTAAAACGCTAAACGAATTTCCCTTTTTGCCAAACGCACCAAAACGTCGCCATACACCCGAATCAAATAAACATTTTACACACAAATATACATATAAACAGTCGTACGCGTGCGTCCGTATTCCCGATACCTTTCGATACAATGGCCAAACGAAATCGAAACCCGGAATCCATTACGCACTACACGTTGGCGTGTACAATTTATTTTTTGTATGAAAGCCTTGGGGGCCAGTAATGGCAAAAGTTTTTCCTTCAGCGGTAATTGTGAGGGCCGATGCAAGGCAATAAATAACCGCAGTCCTCGGACCCTTGATTGAACTTGCTAATGAATGTAGGATAAGAAATGCGGCTATCGAATCCTCGACTCTCTCTTCCTTCTCAATGTTGCTACACTGAAAAATGACTGAAGTTTTTATTCAATTTCAACGTCGAGTTTCCAAAGTCGACTTGTAATTTTCTTGTAGACGATACCCCTAATTCTGATATGACATCCCTTATTTGAATTCGGAAATCGGTGTTCTTTTTTACTTGGAGAAATTTAGAGGAAACTTTTTCAGGTGATATCATTTTGAAATAATTTATTGGCTTTGATTGGAAGTTGGGGAAGTCTCTGGAGATGTAAATTGCTTTAACAAATCGCATTAATTAAATGGGAAATATTAATTTATACACCACAAAGAAAACTTATTTAAAATGTTACTTTGTATTATGAAAAATATCACCGTGACTAGGTATATTCCTCCAGTCCTAAATCAATCGCCGTCTGGCCGTCCGGTAATCGTCCGGACCGAGCCCGAATCATCGACGGCGCGGAGTGTTCCACGCGTTCCTGAAAAAAATTACAACAAAACCGTAGGGGCCCAGCGGGGCTAAAGCCGACTGGGGCCATGGGTTCGCTTTGCCTGGCATTCCAGAATGTAAGGTAAAGAAGGAACATAGGAGTGTAAAATGTGTGTATGTTAGTCAATAAAACTCTGATACGCTCTCGCGCACCGCCCCAGAGCGGGAGAAGTTATTGGATGATTTCACTCCGAAAAAAAGTCCTAAATACTCTGCCCATTTAATTGTCTTATTAAAATCATGACAACCATCAACAATAATATACTTCCAAAAACAACAATAAGTCAGCAAAAACATTAGCAACAAGGAAAACCCGATATCAAACTCAAGCTGAATGTTCCAAACAAAAATAAAAAACATTAAAACACACATCTTAGAAAACAAATATCAAAGGCAAAAATCCTTCGGCCCGATCGGATGTAGTTATCAATAATTCCGTTCAAGTTATGCATTAAAAAATGTCTAGTCGATACGTCAAAGGGAAGTCTGTTTTGTTAACAAAGTGTGTTCGTGATCTGCGATCCAATGAGACGGGGCCAACCCTTGTTTTCAATAAAAACAACTCACTTTCATCTGTGTCCACGCTTGGGAATCTTGGCTATGTGACACAAGTCGCAGTATTAATATGGAACAGTGAGAAAACCTCGGAAATGTTTCACTTATGTGCGGAGTTTGGACTTCCTAAGGGAGGCTTTTGGGCGACGTGGATGGACTGTGGTAAGAGATGAGAGCAGGTGTAGTGAAAATGCTGGTAGAAAGCGTTTGCAGTTAATGGTAGTCTGTTCAATATGGAACTTAAGCAAAGTAAAGTAAAGTAAATTAAAAATTTATTTGCATAGATTGTAGGTACATGAAATAAGATATAACAATAATTGAGTGAGTCTTGAACAGCCCTGAGCCGTAAACTTGTAGTGTTCTCGAGCGCATACGTCACTGTGTCGACGGGGTTTGAGCAGTCTGTGGCCCACAGATGACATTATGATATAGTCTGTGGTTGAACGAGATATCTAACGTCAGCCGAGAGTACGGAGTGGTGATGCATAGGCAAGCCAAAGTCTACATTAGGTACAATACAGGACAGCTTTGAAAATTTGTTTGATCAAAAAGCACAGAAGCGCCTTCACTTGCGCCCGTCTTCAAGTAAAGGTGCTCATTACTTCCCTGGGGTTTTTTTCGAATAACTCCTCTCGCTCTGATTCGAAAAGGAGTGTCAGCCTTTTACGGACTACAACCCACGTGTGTTCTTTCTGCGGTAACCTTTTAGAACAATCCCGCAGCCCAAATAAAGATTCCTAAACAATGAAAGCTTTCACGTTTACGAGAAAAATCATAAAAAATAAAAGCATTTTATGTTCGCAGTTTATTCGCCTTATTTACGTATACACGTGCATAGTTGAGATAAAACCCTCCGTGCTATTAACTAGGAATAATAGAGGTGTTTAAAGCAAATGCCTGCAATGTCTGCCTATCTGCCTCCCCCCAATCAAATCGAGCACAAAATATTGTGAATTTCAATTAGTTGGAGAACAACCCCTTTTGCGGGGTCACGTCATATTATAAAAGGACAACGCGGACTCCCGCTATTCTATGGTCGGCCAATTAAATATAGGACTACGGTTCTACAATGGTCTCATAATTTTATAAGAATTTAGAAATATTAGTTTTGGGTATTACTTTACCAGGCAATATTGCATTAATGTTTTATCAGGTATTTTAAAATTGTATATTTCTCCTTCACTATCGTAATAATCTTTTATTTTTTGTATTGCCATTCAATGTGGTACGTCTTCTGGGCACATTTCCGGATGACAGCAATGTGTAGGAGTACTTCGGTATCTGAGTTTATTTTGGTTTTTGTATTATATTTGCATAGTTAAGTTTAGTACAAATACTTAGTTTAGTTAATATTTAAGTTTCTTATATATCTATGTGGATTTAATAAAAAATTACTGAATAATATGCAAGGTTCCCATTTTTTTTTTTTATTTATTTCAGATCCCAGTATAAAATTGAATAAGCGAGGCCGATGGGCAGAGTGATCTTTCCGTTTTCCATCAGTTTAAAACTACGCCTGGTTCATTCTTGGTCGTTGGTAATGATATACTTATAAATATAATAAATTACTACGAATGATGAATACACGAAATATTAATTATTTATTTATTTATCACCCACACAACTAAAAAACAAAATAACTTATTATATGTTAGTAATATTTCAGCTTGTTGTGTTGTCAGTTATTGTACTCTACTAGTTGTCTTTAATATTTTTTATCAAAATTACTATTTTAAAATGAGAAAACTTCGTCGAATAATTATTCCACTTTTATCTAGATACAATTTTCATAATAAGCATCACAAACATTGGCCACTGTGACACCACCCCGAAGCGACTAGATAAAATTGCATCGGATTAATTTGCCTACCTGTTCGAACGATGCGACCCCTGGCCCTGACAGCCTTTGTGGCGGAGATATGGACTTCATTACATACACACACATCGGAGGCTTTTATGGGCCAGGAATTAATATGGCGTTCTGATTTGACCTTACTTTTTGATTACTTTTATTAGGGTGCTCGAACAAGGATATTTTTTGTCATATTTTTGTGGGTTGTCGATGTCAAATATGGATGGTCGTAAAAGGAGATTTGGATATTAAATTTCATACATATAGGCATTATAATTACTAGATAATTGCAACTATCTATTCCTATAGCTTGGCTGCCAGGTAGTTGCAACTTTTTATCTTCACAGTGGTTTTAAGAAAAAATACCTTTTATTTAGTTGGTACTCCAAAGGTTGGTAATTACAAATGCTGTATGCAAACATACATTATACATACTTACCTGTTTTAAGATTTATTAAAAATTATTACCACCAAGATAAATAATACTTTTGGTATAGTAGTTATCAAAGCAGAAATACATTAAATTAAGACAATTTTACAAAAACACTTAAAAAAGTAACATAATAAAGGACAATGTAAATAAAAAAAAAACATGATCGTATATATAATATAAAAAATTATAATAATTCCAATCAATCAACAAAACTTCGAATATTATATCACACCAATGACCACTTCCTCAAACTAATCCAAAGAAACGAGTAACCCTCACACAAGTAATCTGTTGGCAATACAATAGTTTGTTATAACAACCGCCCATCTTTGTCCACGCGAAAATATTGCCCAACTAAGGCAATAACGAGCAGTGTTAGTTGCCAAGTTTGCCAAGTCTTGCCAACTATTTTTGCCCGTCATAATAGCCCAAGTTCGGGCGATCTGCTGTTTTCATTGGGACTGTCTTTATACCGTATTTTTTTTTTCTTTTATTGTAGGATAAAAGTGGTGTTAATGTTCCTATTACGTGTTTGAATTGGGCGATTGACACTTTTTATTTTATTTCAGTTTGTTGTTAAGTTTTCAAAGAAAGTAATTTGAATGCGAATTGCTGTAGAATGGAGAATAAGTGAAAAGATTATTTACTTTTTATTTTCAAATCGTTTGGCTCGACGATGGCTTAGACTCCCGTTGTTTTGCTAAAAAGAGAGGTTGTTCTCTTCAAATTGAGACTTTTATCTAACGGCATCATTAAGACTTTCAGTTTTATTACCCATTCTCTTTTTATTCAACTGATCAATGAACTTAAATCTGTTGCAACAACAAATAAAGTTTCCGTCGCCAAAACAACATTCCACAAATACAGATAATTCAGAAAACTATCGCCATAACTAACAAAACCGTAGCACGCTTAGATCAACGACCCTCTCAAAATCCAATAAGCAGAAATCCACAACAAACTACATGAGATCAGTGAGCAAGTGAACTCAACAATAGACAGTCAGCAGATATCGAACTTACGTGCTTCCGTACTATTGAACTGCTAAGATATCGGTCTGCCGTAAAAAGTGGACATTGTCCTCATAAAGACGCCTAACCGATACCGATATTAGAGACGATTCTGGAACGATTCCATTATGGGTTATTGCGATATTGATGTTCATATTGTCGTTTTCTTTAGATCATGAAATAAAATTTTGTAAGTAATGAAGATCATTGTTTGTAGAAACTTAGAAATGGCTTTGGAAAGAAAACTCTATTAAAGAATGGATATTCCAGTCCAACCTGTATTCTTTTTGTAATAAAATATGTAATTAAAAATACTTACAAAGGGTTTATGTGATTATCCATCACCGCTGCTCTCAAACAAAAAAAAAATAATGGAAGTCATGTAACATCCACTAACCAGCACTAGGCCTGCGTGGTCCATTTCTTTCCTAGAGAGGAGGCTTGATTTCCAGCAATAGGAACATTATAAAGGCTGATTATATTATGTTATGCTATAATAGTACTGACTAGTACAACAATAGTTCCTTAGTTGGGCCATTGAGTAAAATATAACAACAGCTAATGTCTTTCTTTAGACACGGAATAAAATAAGTTAGTTTTCTTATCACACACTTAGTTTTACCAATTACCTACATTAGTGCCTACCTAAGTAAAATTACTTCCAGCAAAAATCATAACATAAAAATATTTTGTCAAACACTCATGACATAAAAAAATATCACTATTCAAGACAAAAAAGCAATGACGTCATCATTGGCCAGGTGTGCCCAACCTTCCATAATCCCTTACACGACACCCGCGGGACTTAAACCTTCGCAGAATTTCTTACGCCATATTTTTGTTGGCTCGTACAACATTTGACGCGTTTAAACTTGCACATAGAGAATTGGACCTAGCATTCGCGTCACCGATCTACAGAAAGCGAAAGTTCTCAAAACAAGATATAAGTCGCTGCATAGTTACAGCAGGAGTTAATGTATCAGCAGGAGTGAGGAGTAGGTTACAACGCATCGAGTATCGAACTTCGTTGCCACAATTAAGTATAAATCGACTACTCCGTAAGTCATAGTGACTGATCAGAATTACCAACCTAAGGTCTTTTTTTCACTTAGCTTGGGTAGGATGACAGCAGGACGAAAATATGTATCTTTAAGATGAGAGAAAAGGATAGGTAGCTACATTGTATGAATCCAACAGCTACCACCTACACCATCCTATCCTGATAATGGTTTAGATCATCATCAACATCCTAGAATCTGACAGCAACTGGCCGATCAGTCGTTCTGTTCACCTTGATACGTTTCTGATCGTATTAGCACTTGACAGCCAGTTTTAGCTAGAGAGGCAACGCTTAGCCCAGTTCTCTACGTCTATGCTAACATAGACGTAGAGAATTAACTAGGAGCTAACTCCTACAACATTTGACGCGTCTTTCCAGTTCTTTACGTCCGACGCTTACATTTGACGCGTCTGTAGCGTCACGTCCAAGCTGACGCGAAGTGTTTGATTTATAATGTTGTATCCTTAGACCCACGTCACTCGATTTGTACAATAAATAATCGTTTCTCCGTGACAAGTAACGGGGCAGGATATTTGTTGTCGCGTCCTGAATACAAAGGAACTGGTTAGAAGTCGGAAAGGCTTTTTAAAAGGGGTAGTGAATATTCAGGTAAAGTGCGGCGTAAATGTTTCATTGTTGACCAAAATGCTCTACTTAGCTTGGGACTAGACGGCGTTGTGTGATAGTTGTGGAATATTATTATTATTATAAATAACTAAATTGCTAGCAAAGTAGTAACCAATATTTTATATTAGTGAATTTTCATATTTTATTTCATGCTAGCTTTTGCCTGCGACTTCGTCCGTATGATTGTCGGTTATTGTGGACGGGAAATCGAAGTCGAAACCAAATAAAAAGTAGCCTATTTCCTTAAAAAAAATGTGCATCGTTCTCTTGGATCTGTGTCAAAGAAGAAATACGAAAAGTTAGGCAAGCGTGCTCCATCGTCGGCCACATCATCACTTACCATCAGGTGAGATAGTGGTCAAACGCGAGCCTATCAATAATAATTAAAAAAAGTTATTTGATGATTTCTCAACTCAAAATTTTCTCCAGTCTTACACCCATGATTTCGCGCCATTCCGTTAAACACTAAACGACCGCCGGCGTCCGCGTGGGTTAAAACCCATTACGCGATCTATTTGTAAGAAATTTCTCCAAAAACGTAAATAATCAAACTTCTTCAAGTAGTCTGTAAATATCGAAAATAAGGAGACTACAAGAATTGGGTAAAAGCGCGCACGCCGCAAAATAGGTACCTATATAAATATATAAAAAGGTTAATTGTTACATAGTATTATAACCTAATCAGGCTTATAATGTTTCCACTGCTGTGTGCATACCGGTTATTTTACGATCTTTTCCTTTTTGAGAGCAGTGCTAGTGAAATAAATTAGTAAAGTAATGCACCTAGCTAGGTTTGAACCCACGACCTACTACTCCTAAGTGAAGGCCGTTACCAAAGGGTCACTGATACATACATACATAGCAAAACCTCTTCATGCCTAAATCACAAACAAATATAAGTAACGAATATAGGTGATTACCTACAGCTAATTGTCCAATAATAGAAATTCTTATCGTGCACCTGAGCCAAAGGATATCTGAGAAATAATTTTCTCGTTAGCGCAGCAATCTCGCGGTGGATGAATCTTTTGCCCATTACGTGGACTGGGGAAACTGTAAATAAATAGTTTCGGGAATATTTGTTTCAATATGTTTTTCTGTTTTTCTGCTCTAACAATCGAGCATAGCATAGCATAGTCGGCCTTATAATGTTCCCACTGTTGGGACTCAGGCCTCCTCTCTAGGAGAGGGAATGGGCCGTAATCCACCACGCGGCCTCAGTGCAGATTGGTGGATGTCACATGTCTTCGAAATTTTGGTTCTAGGACATGCCAGTTTCCTCACGATGTTTTCCTTCACCGTTTTGAGAGCAGTGGTGATGAAATAAATTACACAAAGTAATGCGCCTGGCTGGGTTTTAACCCGCGATTTACAACTCGTAAGTCGGGGCCGTTACCACTCGGCCACCACTGCTCCTTGTTCTCTTGTTCTCGTCCTTGTTGTTGTTCCTTGTTCTACACAAATCTATTTGTACACTACATAATTTTGACGTCTTTGTGACGACATCACCACCAGCCAACGTTGAAAACTAGCATTTTGCACTCTTCGCCTTATGAATGAGGGCCATGGCATTATGCTGAGCTCTCGGCCGTTAAGCGCGGATATAACGCATATTCATCTTTAATTCTATCAAATGAAATCTAAATTAAAAAAAAAAAATATTTCAAATATACTAGGCGTTTTTGAATTGTCATAATGTCGGTTAATTAAAAAAGTGAAGCTAAATTGCACGTTCCCAAGCGTAGATCTCTATGGAGAAGAACGTGTAAGATACTCCATGGACACTCTTTTAAATCATGTAATGTTAACCTTAAAAACCGTTTATTTCTCTTTTACCCAAATCTCGAAAAACCATAATTATGAAGAAAAAACGGTTACTTTATATGGTTTTTCGGAATAAACGAAACATTACATAGGTAAGCTCAAGATGGCGGTGACATAAGAAATTTCGCCTAAAACTCAGAAGCAAAACTACTAAACTCGAACTAAAAATAAATTTTATGACGCAAAACCTACTTCCAAACTTTGGACTAATAACAATACAAACAAAAAATGTCCGTCGAAATATTTTTAATTTCTTCGCCAAAGTTCGCAGACGGCGTTTTGTCAGGATTTCCATCGGTTTAGTGGGACCACAAGGTTTTCTGAGTAAAACCAACTATTTTTCTTGGTCGTGACTTTCCCGGATAAAAGAAAACTTGCTCTAACTAAGCGAAGGAAGATTGCACTTATTTATTTGTAGTACTTACGTATAGTCGACACCTGCATTCATTTTTGCTGGTACTTTTAAAACAGAGCTGTATTTTTAGATGTTTCTCGAGTTTAAGTTTTGTTTAAGATGTTAGAAAAGACGAGATAAGAATGAGATGTTCATGTTTCGGATTTCTACGTGTTTAGTTGTTTTATCTACTGGTGACTTCAAGCAACTATAAATAAAGGAAATTGTGCTCGTTGATATTTATTATACTCATCAAGAGTTAGTAAGTAAGTTATTCTAAACAAACTATCAGCTAACTAAAAGTGGCGTGTGTAATGGTAATCATAACGTAAATGGAACAATGAAAAACATCCAATTATACGACTTAAAAATCTGTAAGACGACCTATATTAATCATTATTATAAAGCTGAAGAGTATATTTTAAATAATAATAAAGAAAAACCTTTATTTCAGATCGCTATGACCGCTATGAGCACAAAATAATTCAATAAACTACTTTAAAAATACACAAAATATTAATAATTCTAGATAAAAAGTATGTAGTGTAATAAGTTAGATTAAATTAAATAAAAACAATCAAAACAAAAAAAATTTGCATAAGTAAAATGTAAATTGCGGTTGCAAAAAAAAAATTAAGTAAACGAAATTCAAAAATTAATTAGGTTTTTGGTTTTTGTTCGTTTGCTTAAACGCAATAATTTCAACAACTATTTCAGTGTTAGATAGCTCATTTAATGAGGAAGACTATTTCAGTGTTAGATAGCTCATTTAATGAGGAAGGCTATAGGTTATATAGCATCACGGATCACTGACCAAAGACGTGGATGTAACCACGGAGGACAGCTTGTTCAAAATAAATCCCCAACTAGCCAGTCTTAACAAGACCTCAAAAAAAAATCTAACGACGCTGAAAATCCAGCTTACGACCACAATGAACCATCTGTACTTGAACCGGTAGTACCAGGACCCCATTCAAAGACAGGAGGCTTAACCGGCCAGCAAAATGCAAAGTTAATTTTAATGCAGCCCGATCTCGTTATCTGGATGGTCGATGCTTCTAAAAGGATTGCCTTGATCTTCAAGCACGGCGGGGTAATATGGAAGCAAACTTTCTCGAAGTTACGACAACGTGCGGCCAAGTTCGCTCAAGTCTGGAAGTTACAATCGGTAATGTATTGAGAGCCAATTAATAATTAGGGTGCAAAAGTTTTGCTGTTTTTGACGACAAATATTGCAGGAGAGTTTTGAAGGGAATGTTTTATCAGCGGGCTTGGTTATCGAAATGGCTTGATCAGAACAGGCGACTGTTGAACTAAGTAATTGGTGTAAATCTATATTCATGTAACTTTGTTGGAATTTTAATCAAGACTTTGATTAAAATTCGGAAAAAAAAAATGAGAAAACGGAACCCTTATAGAGTTACGTTGTTGTCCGTCTGTCTGTCTGTCGGTCTGTCAAGACCCTTTATCTCGGGAAAGCGTTGAGTTATTGAGTTAAAATTAAAAACATATACCAAATACAGATTCAAAGACTGCAGACCTCAGGTCTACGGTCCCTTAAAGCTGTGAAAAAAACAAATTTCTGAGTTAACGAAAAAAAAGATACGACCGTTTATATCGCAAAAAAACGTAGATTTCGAAATTCTGAAGGGAATAAAAATTCATAGGGTACTTTCCGTTGACCTAGAATCCTGAAATTTGGAATAAAGCAAGTTCTTATAGCACGTTCGCAGTTGCTTCTATTCCAAGCGCGGCGACATGTCGCGGCTGCACAATGCACAGAACCATGCTTCAGTCACTCCAGTACCTTCGTGCGAGACAGAATATCCAACAATGCTATCGATACTTTACTTTTGTTAGAAGAGGAAAATGATGGCGACTTGTGTGGATGACCAGCAACAAAGTAAATTAATTTATCTTCATCGTCTTCCGAAAAAGTATACATTTTTGTATGTATGAAGTCTGAGGTTTGCGATACCACTCGTGCCAGCGGCTGCAGACTACAGTGTCGCCGCACTCGGAATCATTTTCAGGAGATTCAATAGAAACAAGTTGTGTCGCTTGCAGTTTGTGGTCCGCAGCCCATCTCGGAATTGTACCTGAAAACTCTGGACTGTGTTCCACCAATAAAATGTTTTTTTGCGTTCCAGGGCCACATTACCTCTGTCAAAATATACCGCAGCCCTAGCAGGGATCAACCCTGGCGAGCCGTATCGTCGACCCGGGCCTGGTGCCTATCGAACTTTGATGAACCTGTATCTTGAATAACTAACAAAGCAAGTAAGTACATCGACCACCACATTCACTTGCAAATCATCTTTTCAGGGTTTTGTATTTTTTGTTTTATCATTTTTAAATCATTCATCACATTTATCTTTATTACTAGATATTTTCGCACTTTCAACCTCATTTAAATGCGTGGGCTTGCGGACGACAGCTATAGGTAGCTCGCCGTCCGGCCATCCGTTAACCGAGAGATGTCGAAGCCAACCCATGGCCCCAGTAGGGCCATGGGTTGACTTCCGAAAGGGAAACCCATGATCCTGGAACGCCAGGCAAAGAAGGAACATAGGTGTTGTTTTAGTCACTAAAAGTCAGAAACGCCCTCTCGTTCCGCCCTAGAGCGTCAGAAGTCATTGTATGAATTCCAACCTTAAAAAAATATCAAATCGCCATAAAGTTAGCAGCCGTAAAATTAATGTAAATAAAAATATGCCAGCGCTCTCTCCACACTTCCTAGTCTCGTAAGAACGCAATGCTAATCCCTCTCCCGCTATTATTTTCTCATTGCGAGCCGTTTTTACTCGCTGCAACTCGTACGTCAGCGTATAATTAAAATACTCGCAATACCGGACGAATAGGATCCTACAGTACAGATTCTTTATACTAAAGTAGATATTTAATTTAGATCTCGGGCTTATTTTTCTGAGCTAGATGAAAAAATCCAAACTCAAGATTTGTCAAAGGGCAATGGATGGGATGGATGTACATTTTGATACAAGTGCCGAAAGTTTGTAATTGCGAAGAGGCGGAATTCGCTCGAGCCGTAGGCGAATGTGTTATGGAGCCGAGGGCTGCAGTAGTAAATTTGCACGTGTATCAAACGACTTTTTTCAATACACTTACAAAATGAATAAACGGGGGTTGACCGGCGACTCGTGGGTGTCGACGCGCGCCCAGCCTAATACGATAAATGCAATAAAATTGTGGCGGGGGAGAGCACGCGCACTTTTCTGCACTAGTGCGGAAAACAGTCTATTGCGTGCCTAAACGCGGTGAGATAAGAGCCGATTTTCGAGTAAGTGTATTGAAAAGAAAATTCTGGTCTGGGGCCTTACCATGACGTGTTAAAATGGCAAGCGTGAAAGCGAGAAAGAGAGATGGAGCTAAATATACATCCTTCATATCTCCATCCTTTTTAAAAATTCAGTTTAGGTCGTGGTAGGGTCTCTGGACGTTGATACTAAAAGCATTGAAAAGAAAGTTTCAAACAAGCACAAAATAATAACACCGCACGAAACGAAAATTATGAAAACATTATACCTACGTACTTACTTTTGAACGGTAACTTTGATACAAGTTAAAAAAAAAAAACTTAACTCGAAAAAGAAAAGCAATTGTGGAAGTTTTACCAATTTATGAGAATAAAATGAATTTCAATCAAAGTTGTTGGAAACACAAACTAAAGGAGTTGCGGAGTACAGCGCACACCTTCGACAAACACCGGCAGCCAGTTACCAATCAGATAAGGTGTACGCTTCTGTGTTTTCACATTTTCAGAGAGAATTCATGAGAGAAAATATATGCTTATTTTAAATGCAGAACTTATTTTTTGGTGTTCATGTGTTTTTGAGAATGTTGTGAAAAAAAGATACTATGTTTTGAAGTTTCAGTAGGCCATGACAGTTTTGATATTTCGTGCCGAAATATACAACATGACATGGTAACTGAAATAATGCACACACTTATAAACACCATTTTTTTTAGGTGGGAAAATCATCTAATGACAAATCGCGCTCTTGGCCGGGGCGGGTATAGGAGGATAGCGTCAGACTTTTACTGACTAAAAACCCACTCCTGTTCCTTCGTTGCCTTCGTCCCAGGGCCCCGGGTTTCGTTTTCACACTACCCATGGCCCCAGTAGGCTTCGACCCTGCTGGGCCCCTACGATTTGCTGACATCTCCTTGAGGCGCGCGTGGAACAATGCGCGCCGTCGACGACTTGGGCTCGGTCCGGACGGTTAACGGACGGTGGGACGGCGAGCCACCCATTGCTCGCCGTCCGCAAGCCCGTGCCTACGGTGGCTGGAAATTGGGATCGGAATCCCGGCGGCGGTTAGGGCGTGAGGACCGTTGCCTCACGCAATCTGCCGCAGAACACGGCGAACTAAGCAATGAAATTGAACTTCGTAATTATTAGGTTCAATTCATTAAACCCCGAACGAACGCCGGCGTTCGCTCGGTCATTGTCTTTCTATTGTGTCTTTAATTACGGTACTCAAAAGGGTAAAAACTCAATAGTTCTGTGCAACTAATTGGAATACTATGCTAGGAAAGGTCTGAAAACTGTTTTTTTTTTTTAATTCTTTAAATTGTCGAGTTTTGTTCAATTTTGTTTGTGTGACGCAAGTGGACGCAGCCAAATTTAGTATTATATTATAGCTACTGATATGCCCTTTATAAATATGTATAAAAAACAGCTTGATTGCGATTGGTTATAAACTTTTTCAGTATGAGAAAAAAAAAAAAAGTTTAGCCATGTGTTTGAACCAATATATCTTTACAAGCACAAGTAATGTAAACGTTTTAGTTATTTAGTAATAATATTACATATCTACATATATGATAATATAGAATCCATTAAGTTTCAGTCCTTAAGTTCAATAATTAAAATATTAAACGTTGTTCAAACAAAATGTTCTAATAAATTACTCCATAATCAATCACAATTTAAATCAAACGTTTGGATAGCTAAATAAAAAGTGTCAAACGTTTTACAGATCGCTAATAGGTGGCCTCATATGTCCTGTTGCTAATTTAGGTTACTTTTTTTAATTAGATTAAATTTATTTTTTTCAATTTTGACCATGAATTATGGGAATTTCACCTAAGTGGGTGGGGCAGACGGTGAACTAAGGTATGTAGGAAACTACTGTCCACTTAAATCACATAAATGGAACAGAATTGATATGTACAGTAGTATGTATTGATGTTAACTTATCTTGAAATGGTGAATGAGATCATTAAAATTTATTAGGTACTCTGTAGGCATATCACAGTCATAATATAACACATATCTAACATTCACATAAAGACGTAATTAATTCGATAACAGTAACATGCCGCGTCGCTAATCAATCGAATAATAGTAGTAATTAATTTAGTTTGACACAAATGCTCGATCGATTGATTGGAATACCTGCCAGTATTATCTTGTATTTGACTAGTTTCTCTAGTGATGAATGGGCTGCGATATCGTCGGACTAATTTGATTGGATATGTAGATAAGATCTATGGTTTTAAATTAAAAATTCAGTGTTCATTTGAAATTGAGCAAAGCAGCATAATCAAGCCTTATAATGTCGCCATTGCTGGAACTCAGGCCT
This sequence comes from Mythimna pallens, assembly GCA_961205895.1. Classification (NCBI taxonomy): domain Eukaryota; kingdom Metazoa; phylum Arthropoda; class Insecta; order Lepidoptera; family Noctuidae; genus Mythimna; species Mythimna pallens. The sequence continues at coordinate 10,818,666 of OY540829.1, forward strand.
CAACCCACTTCCCCAGGCCAGGCCTCAACCCCAGCAGGTTCGAAGCCTATTGGGCCACGGGTAGTGAGAAAGTGAAACCCGGGGCTCTGGGACGAAGGCAAAGAGGGAACAGGAGTGGATTTTTAATCAGTAAAAGTCTGACACTATTTCCGCCCAAGTGCGGAATTTGTCATTAGATGATTGTCCCACCTAAAAAAAACCACTTTCTGTGAGAGGGAATTTTACCGTTATCACTACGCGGACAGTTTTGGAATATCTATTAAATATAATTATGTCGGTGAAGTCAATAGTACGGAAGCGAACGAATGAACGAGTGACGGCTAAGTAACACATGTCACTTTGACAGAATCCGGACTGACGTTTGCACGACCCGAACAGGTTCCGACCGCATAGACGCAGGGCTCTTTCCACTATCGGCAGCCATACGAAGAACATCTGTCTGGGGACTGTCTCATGACTCGTTGTAAAGTGATTAGGTACCTAAAGCTTGCATCATAGTAAATCAGTTGTGTGATCTGGAATAGTTTGTTTATCGCGCGTTACCCAGTCCCCGCCCACAAATAGAATTCCTGGAAAAAACTTCGATGGTGATCGGCATTCTGAACCGACATAAAGGTACGATTATAATTATGGCTTGAATAATATCATCGACATTTTTTTTAATACGTCGCACATCCTTTGTTAAAATTGGTAGGTATATCACTCTAGATTTTGAAAATAATGAGTTTTAATATATTTTTTACTTTATTATGTAGTTTATTTGTTTGTTTTATTCTTTTTATACACTGTTACTGGTTTCTGTACCGTTTATTTCAATCCAGCAGAACTGCGAAAGAAGATTAAAAGTCATGTAACCGATAGTGTGTATACGCAAAAGAAGATTGTGTATTAATGTTTCTGGTAACTTAATAATGTTGCGCCAATATTTGACAATTATTCACACTATACAATGGTGCTTTTTTTGATCGTTTGAAGATCAAAATCCGACTTTAACCTATTGAGTAGCGTAATTAGAGACACAATAGTAAGACAATGACCGAGCGAACGCCGGCGTTCTAAACACTGAGATGTTCAGTGCGTATATGTTGTGTGTGTGTGTTGTGATGTAGATTACAACATCACAAACTCTCTAAAACATAACATAAAAAATAACATAACTAAAGCATGTATTATGATAAAACTGCAACTAATTCATTAAACCCCGAACGCCGGCGTTCGCTCGAGAGCTCGCAGTTTTAAGAGAGTTTGTGTTCACACTCACACATATATTATACACACTAAACATCACAGTGTTCAGTGTTCTAGTTACACCGCACTCACTCATGAGTGATTTTCTGGAGAACGCGTCCATCTCTCTCTTTACCTAGCCTTCAAGTAAAGCAAAGTAGGGTAGGTATTTCAAGTATTTTAATAAAAAGTTATAAATACAATGGTCTATAACTGTGTTCAATTGTGTTTCAAAAAATATATATATTGGCTAACACTTAATTGATTTCAATCGGCTACAGTATTTATCTCTAGAAATAAGCTCAAAACCTAGTGCGTAGACCTACTAACCGGAATGCTACCATACAACTTAATCATCCTACATGAAAAAACTTCCTCCCCACATATCTATTATTAGCCCAACAGCCTTACAGCCTGCCCCCCACATCCATAACTAACACGTAGTCAACACACGGCGTGACGCGACAGCCCTTCATTTTGCGCGGCCGGCGCCGAGCGACGTCCGAACGTGTTTATTTTTCATTTCCGCCCTGACTCGGCTCGGCCCTCGAGGCTCGGGGTACGGTCCCGCGCGACCCAGTGGGGTGAAAGGTATGAGCGATCAGCGGAATAACTCTGGAATAGATAATGACGAGACAAAGTGATTTTTTCACCGATGATTGTCACCGGTCCATAATGTATGGAATTATATGTGCCACCGAAACGTGGTTTTTTTTATAAGGTCCATTTGGGCCATTAGATATTGCTAATAGAATGACAAGTGACTCTGGTTAGGAGACTGAGCAGCTTCTTTGACCTTTTGTTGTTGGTACAGGATAGAAACTGGAAGCATATTACTTATGTTGCTCTAGTACCTACTACAGGGACTACTAATTACGAATAATAAAATAGTAATAAAGTAGTTACGAATATACAAAATTGACTATACAAGACAATTTTCTTCCTGTAGAAAAGTGGTCGTCTGCGACCATCGCGTAATAGTACATTATGATATAAGTTTGTAATGTTAGTGATTACCGTCGAGGCGGTATTTAGACCCGAGCCGTGGCGAGGGTCTTAAGAGAGCCAAGAACGGTATTCATTAATTACTCACGTGTGTCATACGAAGTTTTCCAATACACTTGTGAAGAAAACAACAGTAAAACTAGTAAAATTTTCTGTGACTGTGTGTTTATTTTATTTACCCCTAGAGGAAGGCTAAGGTATTTTAATCATACTGCCTAGTCTTACGTTTATGTTTTCTTGCGTGAAAAGTTTTTACGATAATGTCTTTCGTAGTGACAGTAGAATACGGATGTAACATTTTCCAATGATTTTGTAGTATTTAATTTTATTTAATTAATATCTACAGCCACTGAACTTCACTGGAATGAAAAAAATCACGCCAAAAACATCGCGCATCTTAAAATGGCGGCCATAGACCACAAAATAAAACAAATTTTATTTGAATGTACGATTTATTTACGATTTATTTGGATGTACGATTTATTTGCGAACAAAGAGGTTGAACTAAAAGGTTTTAACTACATTATAGCACTAGTGCGTAATGGTAATCAAAATGTCACAGTTTGGTAACGAGTGCCATTATATACCTAAGTGCAGTGCAATAAGAGTCACTTTCTGAGCAAGTGTGCTGAAAAATATTTTTTTTGAAAAAGACTTCTTATTCGCTAAGTACTAAAATAGCGGAAAAATGTGGTAGATACAGTTCAATTTAGAAAAGTTTCAAAAAAAACAGAGCACTTTCATGAAACGTGTACTTTCACGGTACACAGTGCCTATAGTTTTCATAAAAATCTATAAGAATGGATATGAGATTTCAATGTATAACCTTATATTCATAGCTCCGCCTATGACTTGCACCATACAAAAACATAATTCTATGGCTCTTTATAGCTATGTAAGTACGGAACGGACTAAAATAATAATATTTTAACAAACCCTAAGGTTTACTAATTAGCGTTGAAAGTGACCTTAAAACTGTATTTTGGGTTTCACTGCAAAGCATCAAGTTTTCTCGCTGAAATAAATAAACATAGCTGGTTTATTACAATATTGGTTTTCTATCTGTTGCAATTCGGAGAGTGTGTGACGGAATTGCATAGTTAAATTCCGCCATGCCTGTTCTATCATCGGACCTCTAGACGTACGACTATGTGCCATCGCCACCGGTACACGGCGGACGGCCCATCAATACACACAAAATGTTTTGGAAACGCATTCATTATGCGTACATCTAAGAAGTGAAATATCATGCCGAAGTCTATGTTTCCAAATAGCTACAATCTGGGGGTATTTATACAAAAAGTCAATTAGCTACTTCAAAGCAAGCGTGCTCCATTGTCGACAACATTGTCGTTTACTATCAGGTCAGATAGTACTCAAGCGAGAAGCGAGAGCCTATTCAACTTTAAAAACAAAAGATAGGTACCTACACCTATAAAAGAACATGTCATTTTACATGTCCTTGAAATAGAAAAGAACATTACCAGTTGAAAATTACCCTCAGGAATTCTTATAGTACAAAATTTGGGCACGCCACAATTATGGCGGTAAGTCCCCTCTTTGAGGCGTGGTTAGAAAGACCTTGCGGTGTCCTCACCTTCCGCATGACGCAGTTTCTCAGGGAACACGGTAAGTTTGGGAAGTTCCTGCACCGGATTCGTGCGGAAACAACGCCCAGGTGTCGCCACTGTGTGGACCGCCCGAAGGACACGGTGGAGCACACGGTGGAGGTGTGCCCCGCTTAGGCAGAGCAACCCCGTGTCCTCGTGGGGGCGAGTGCCAGCAGCGATCTCCCGCGCCGGGCCTTGGTACAGGCCATGATCCGGAGCGAGGAGAAGTGGCAGGCGGTCACCTCCTTCTGAGAAGCAGTAATGCTAGCAAAGGAGGTGGCCGATCGCGTGAAGTAACGGTCCTCACGCCCCAACCGCCACGGGGATTCCGATCCCGATTTTCGGCCACCGTAGGCGCGAGCTTGCGGACGGCGAGCAATGGGTGGCTCGCCGTCCGACCGTCCGGTAACCGTGCGGACCGAGCCCAAGTCGTCGACGGCGCGTTATGTTCCACGCGCGCCTCATGGAGATGTCGGCAACTGTAGGTGTGTGGCCCCAGTAGGCTTCGACCCTACTGGGTCCAGTAGGGTAAAGTGAAACCCGGGGCCCTGGGACGAAGGCAAAGAAGGAACAGTAATGAGGTTTTTAGTCAGTAAACGTCTGACACTATCTCGCGCTCCGCCCAAGAGCGAGATTTGTCATAAGTTGATTTTCCCACCTTAAAAAAAAACAGTACAAAATTAAAAGGGCCAATTTTTCTGATTCTATTACTGGGAATTAACTCTAGCTTTATATAGCGCTATACATACCTACTTATTGAAAAATAAAAACTACGTTTTTTTTTTTTTTTTTTTTTTCGGGTGGGAAAATCATCTAATAACAACCCCCGCTGTTGGGCGGAGCGGGAGATAGTGTCAGACTTTTACTGACTAAAAACCCACTCCTGTTCCTTCTTTGCCATTTTTATTTTTCCAGGGCCCCGGGGGTCACTTTCGCATCACCCATGGCCCCAGTAGGCTTCGACCCTGTTGGGCCCCTACGGTTGCTGACATCTCCTTGAGGCGCGCGTGGAACACTACGCGCCGTCGACGACTTGGGCTCGGTCCGGATGGTTACCGGACGATCGGACGGCGAGCCACCCATTGCTCGCCGTCCGCAAGCCCGCGCCTACGGTGGCCGGAAATCGGGATCGGAATCCCGGCGGCGGTTGGGGCGTGAGGACCGTTGCCGTTGCCTCACGCGATCGGCCGCCTCCTTTGCTAGCATTACTGCTTCGCAGAAGGAGGCGACCGCCTGCCACTCCTCCTCGCTCCGGACCATGGCCTGTACCAAGGCCCGGCGCGAGAGATCGCTGCCGCCGATCGCCCTCACGAGGACACGGCGGTGCTCTGCCCAAGCGGGGCACACCTCTACCGTGTGCTCCACCGTGTCCTCCGGGCGGTCCACACAATGGTGGCACCCGGGCGTCTCTTCTGCACGGATCCGGTACAGGAACCTCCCGAACTTACCATGCCCGGTGAGGACCTGCGTCATGCGGTAAGTAAGGACGCCGTGAGGTCTTTCCAGCCACTCCTCAAAGAGGGGACTTATCGCCATAATTAAGGCGTGCCCAGCACTGGGTTGCGACAGTCGCCGTCGCCATTCCACCATGAGATCCCGCCGGAAGTTTTTCCGCCATGCCGCTACTTGGCGCGGCAGCGGAGTTTCGCCCCGGCGTTGCATCTCCATGCGCAGATCATGCATGCGTGCAAGGTCTTTTGCCTGCAATTCCCACGGTGGTTGGCTAGCAAGGAGGCACGCTGCTTCGCGGGAAATCGTGCGGTATCCCCGCACCATCCGGATGGCCATGACCCTCTGGCTTGCGTTCAGCTTGGCCGCCGGTCGCTTTCGAAGTGACGGCGCCCATACCGGCGCCCCATAAAGGGCCATGGACCGAACGATTCCTGCATAGAGCCTCCGGCAGGAGGCGTCTGGACCCCCTAGGTTGGACAGGAGCCGCTTGAGGGCAGCCCCAGTACGATCCAGTTTGGGAGCCAGACGTCGGAAATGCTCCTCGAAATTCCATCGACTGTCGAGGACAAGTCCAAGGTACTTCATCGTCGACTCGACGCCGATGTGAACTCCTCCTACCGTTAGTTGGGAACCCGATGGTGGCGCATTCCGAGGGCCGTGGAAGCACATGGCCTCGGACTTGTGCAATGCCACCTCTAGTCCCAACTCTTGGATCCTCTTCACGACTGTCGCAACCCCGCGTGTCACTAGTTCGACCGCCGCCTGGTACGACTCTCCCCGCGCCAGGACCAGCGTATCATCTGCGTAGCAGACCACGCTGACCCCGTCAGGGAGATCGCCGCGCAGCACGTAGTCGTACCCGATGTTCCACAAGGGTGGTCCTAGTACCGACCCCTGCGGAACACCACACGACATCTCTCGCCGTTTCCATTCTCCCAGGTGACCAGGGTAGATAATGTACCTGGCTGATAGGTAGGCCTCGACAATATGACAGAGGTAGTCAGGCACCCGATGATACCGGAGTGCCCTCCTAATGCTACTCCAGGGCAGGGAATTGAACGCGTTGGCGATGTCCAAAGACACCGCCAAGACACACCTGCCCTGGGACACCGCATCCCCCGTCGTGAGGGCTCGCACGCGCATGATGGCGTCCACCGTAGAGCGTGCCCTGCGAAAGCCGAATTGGCCGTCCGAAAGATCCGGCCCCACTCGTGTTAAGTGCCCGACGAGGCGGTCTGCAATAATTCTTTCAAAGAGCTTGCCCACCTCGTCGAGCAGCACGATGGGCCGGTAGGCGGACGGTGAGTCCGCAGGGCGCCCCGGCTTCGCAATGAGGACCAGTTTCCCCGTCTTCCAGTGAAGTGGGAACTGGCCCCTCTCCATACATGCGCTAAAGAGCCCTCTTAGTCGAGGCCCGAGTTCCTCCATGGCCAGAACCCAGGCCTTCCCAGGCAAGCCATCGGGTCCTGGGGTGGCATTCTTGGCACTAAGCCTACGCACCGCCACTCGCATCTCTACCTCGGTCACCTCTGGAGCAATGTCGTCGTCACTGTCGTGGTCCACGTCGGACACCGTCGCAACTGGCGGAGCCATAGGCGGGGGAGAGTGTTCCCCTCGCGAGGGGAACAGAGCGCTAACCACACCCTCCACAAGCTGGGGCCGGAGACTCTGCGTCAGTGGGGGAGCCCAGGGGCGAAGCTTTTCTCGCACCACTTTGTAGGGGCGCCCCCACGGGTCTCTGTTCAGTGTCTCCAGCCACACGTTGCGGGCCTCTAACTTGGCCCGCTTTATCTCCGCTCGAAGGGTGCGCTTCGCCACTCTGTATCCCTCGTACAGCTCCGCCTCTCTGGCCTCCGCGTCCGGCGGACGGATGCGGCGCCTGCGGTGCCTGGCGTACTGGCGCCGCGCGGCACTGCACGCGCTACGCAGCGCAGCGATCTCTGGCGACCACCAGTACACCTGGCGCCGGGCACGTCCTGGCTGGACTCGGGGCATTGCCACGTCACAGATTTGCGACATGGCCTCCCGGAACCACTCTGCCTCGACGTCGATGTCGACAGGCCTGTCCGGTGCTTGCACCCAGGCCTGTACCATCGCGGCTTCCAGGAGAAGCTCCCGATCCAGCTGCTTCAGCGCCCAACGCGGACCACACGGGGTCTGTTGGACCGGCGCGGTTGAGGACTGGGTGGAGACGTCAAACCGGATGTACCGATGGTCTGAGTACGTCTCCACCCCCTCCATGACGCGCCAGTCGACAACACGCGGTGACAGAGCAGGGCTGGCGAACGAAATGTCCACCACCGACTCGCCCCGCATCCGCACACATGTGGGGACAGAACCCCGGTTTAGGACGACCAGGCCTGTCTCCAGAGCCCAGTCCTCTACCATCCGACCCCGCTGGTTCGTGTACCGGGAACCCCAAGACAAGTTCTTGGCATTGAAGTCCCCGCAAACGACAACGGGGAGGGAACCAAACCCAGCGACGACGGCATTCAGCTCCATAAGGGAGATGTGAAGATCGGCGAGAGTTTTGTTCGGGGACAGGTAGACGCCTACCACTGCAATGTCCCCGAACCGTGCTGCCACGCAACCGCGTCCCCTCGTGACGGCCTCGAGGGACGGAGTACCGGCGGCGGCCGACGAAATTAGGGTCACCGAGCCGTTCAGGTCCCGCACCCAGTCGGCCCTGGGCTGGACGTAGTACGGCTCGGAGACTACGGCGATGTTTATCGACCACTGCGCCATGCTCTGGAGCAACAGATCCTGAGCGGCGGCACAGTGGTTGATATTCGCCTGGAGGAGACGTAATGGAGCAATTATTGACAGTCCATTACAGTCTCTTCCCGAGGCCCTCGAGAGGGCCCTGCCGCGGTGGTTGCAGCGGCGGCATCTGTGGAAGCGATGGCGGCGGTGGCCATTTTAGCGGCCGCAGCGGCGAGCACATATGCGGGGATGGGCCTCGGGACCTTGCCCTTGGCCTTGGCGGGGGGATCACAGGACCTGCCCCCAGCCCGATGATCGGCCGGCTTGCCTGCCGCCGCACATGCGTAGCAGTGCGGCGCTGCATTGCAGGACACGGCCTTGTGACCGGGCTGACCACACTGAAAGCAGCGGTCACTGCGATCCACCTCTGCTGAGAAAAATAAAAAAAAAAAAAAAACTACGTTTAGGTACTTATTTCAAAATAAGCACGTAGGTATATAGTGTACTCGTATGTACCTAACATTCGCGAAAATACCTATAGTTAGGTAACCTATAATGACTTTTCTCTTGGTAAACTTAGCTAAGCTTAGGTACCTATGTCAAGTAGAGACAAGTAGATACTACGTAGACATTTTATAGAAGTATATTATTCCACATTCATAAAATGATACCAAAAAAAGGTAGTGTGAGATTATAATAATATTCGAAGTTTTTCTATCCAAACAATTCACTATTTACCCCATTACGTAAATTACGTAAAACTGTTCGTTATTTTACTTCTTTTCACATCCCAGCAGTGTATTCTCCCCTTGATAACTGAAAAGTCACTTTAGCTTGAACATTTTTATACGTATATCTATAGTACCAACGCGCCCCGCTCTCCCCGTTACACTTGCCTATAAAACATACCAGTTGGGTGGCAGCGGGGTATAATCGCACAAGCACGGGAGTAAAATTGCAAACACCGTTGTTCCCATCATCTGCCCTTTCACGTGTTTATTTCAGACATTATGGGTGTGTGAGCTGTTATTTTTAAACGTTCCATTTATCGTGGGGATAATGAAATGTTCAAAAAAAGAATGGTGTTTTTTGTCGTGTTATTTGGACCGAAGGCAGAACAATAGGATAAATAAAAACCGGGCAAGTTCGAGTTGGACTCGCGCACTGAGGGTTGCGTACAAACTTGACTATGAAAGATTTTTCCGAATCGTAAATAAAGTTATTTTTTGTGACGTAACCACAAATTTATATTTTTCAGATTTTTTCATATTGTTGTATGAGACCTTGCTTCATTCCAAATTTCAGGATTCTAAGTCAACAGGAAGTACCCTATGGATTTTGAGACCCTTGAGAGTGCCAAAATATACATTTTTTGCGACAAACGACCGTATCTTTTTTTTTTCGTGAACTCACGACATTTAATTTTTTTTACAGCTTTAAGGGACCGCAGACTTGAGTATATGGTTTTAATTTCAACTCGATACCTCCACGTGTTCCCGAGATGAAGGGTCTTGACAGACAGACGGACGGACAACAAAATGATCCTATAAGGGTTCCGTTTTTCCCTTTTGAGCTACGGAACCCTAAAAAAATAAAGGATACTTACATCTTGGCTATAGTACTATTTCAAAATGTCAGAAGGTTAATATAAATTTTCATCACTAATACTCGAAAAAACTTACCTAGGAAGAAGCCTCTGAAGTTGCATGAAGAGCGGGTTGAAATTAATAATTACTTTTCTGCCCTATGGAGAATCGCTTTCAACTGACATCTGTCAAATTATTTTAAAAAAACTAGTTAGTGTTTCACATTTCTATTGAGCCATGTACTAACATTATATACAGTCACTCAATTACAGCGCGATGTACAATTGAAATTACAAATAAACTAAGATCCCAGAACTGTCTGACATAGCTTATTTTCACATGAATGAAACCTTAGGTTCTCAGTAGCGTCTCATGTGCTTTGATATCTGTGTGCTTGTGGAGCTCCTTTTTGGGGCCCCTGAGCAAGTACAAGGTGAGAAAGGTAACTGAAAATAAAGAGTTACTTAACTTAATTTTATGGGTGATTTTTAGACCTGCAAGAACTATTAAAGCATATATTTTTTTAATGATTTTATTATTATTTACTATTAACTATTTCTTTAAAATAACATAGATTTGGACAAAATATTTACCTTTTATCAATGGTGAAAATAAAAAAAATTGCTAAATACCTAGACGATCACAGAAAAAAAAATAGGCAGGAAAGCGGCTATCCGATTTTTGTTTCTTTTTTTTCGAGTTGTAGAGTTTTGTTTAAACTTGCGTATAGCAAAGATTATGGATTTAACGGCTGATTTCATAAGATAAGAGGCTAAAGCGGTAATAGCACATCTTTACCGCCTAAATCAATAGATAAAATCGTAGGTACGACGGTTCATGTTTTTATTTTTACTTTCTCTGTATTCGTAATGAAAAGCTCAATGTTTACATCGGGTTAAAGACTTATTTAGTACCTTAAACTATTGGTGCCCCTACGAGGGATTAAGTAAGTTACTTACATCCCTAGGGTAACAGTTTACTATTTTTTATTATTGATGAGCTCGGACTTAACTAATATCTCACCCAATGGTAAACGATGCCGTCAAATAAATATCTCAAAAATATTCCTCACGTAGAACAAAAAATGAGCAGCTACACAAGTACCAAGCAATAAGAAACAGGATAAAAATAAATCGCGTACTAACATCTAGGTGGTAGGTACATTCGCAGCCAATGTGCCGGTTCGTTTATCTCAATATCGTAGACGGACAAGCGAACGTGCCTGCCAGATCCGTACGAGACTGAAATAAAACACTTTTGTAACGAAGCGTACCTACAGCGAAATTTAAATGTAGCTACAACTTTAACGAAATAGTTTCTTTTTTAGGAGAACACTGCTTTTGCGGTTTTTAGTTTGAATAGAGAAAATCATGGCGTAGAGAGAGATAGGTATTCTACCGATTAGCAAATCTTTTGGGTTATGTATGGGTCAGAGACTTAGAATGCATTATTTTATTTATTTATTTATTTATTTACATCAATCAACATTGGATCATACATTAAAATTAAACATTGAAAACATTAAATTTCATGCATTAAAATGATAATTATAAATAAGATTTATGTCCAGTTTAAAATAACTGTCTACTTTTTTTCAGTTTTGTATGGTTCGTGCATTTAGCCAGTATTTAGTTTTTGATACAGAATACAGTCACTTTGATAACCAATAGAATGCGAAAGTAATAAATCTATTAATATCACATTACCTATTTGGCAGCAAATGTAGGTACCAGCACTGCAATGTGTACCTACTCAAGTAATGGCGAGTGTCCTACTAACACAAAACATAACATCACGCCTATATTCCATTGATAGTCGATCAGCCTTCTTGGCAAGCCTCACTGAAGTAGTAATTTTTACGGTTCCGCACCTCAAAAGGAAAAAACGGAACCCTTATAGGATCACTTTGTTGTCCGTCCGTCTGTCTGTCTGTCTGTCAAAACCCTTTATCTCAGAAACGTGTGAAGCCATCGAGTTGAAATTAAAACCGTATACTTAAGTGTCCCTTGAAACTTTGAAAAAATCAAACTTCTAAGTTAACGGAGAAAGAGATACGGCCGTTTATGTCGCAAAAAACGTACATTTCAAATTTTAATCAAAATTCATAGGGTACTTCCCGTTGACCCAGAATTTTGAAATTTGGCAAAGCAAGGTCTTATAGTATATAGATATAGGAATAAATGTATGGTAGGGGCCAAAACCTTGTGTGTTTGTTACTTCTACACGCTCGAATGGCTAAACTGATTTCGATAAAACTTGGTACACAGGTTTTTTTTTTATTGGGTGGGAAAATCATCTTATGACAAATCCAGACTTTTTATCCCGGGAGTACCTATTTTCTTGGGAGAATACTCAACTATCATGGGGGCGAAGCCACTGGCAACAGCTAATAGGTAGGTAACTACAAAAAAAAGAACACCCACCTCTTAGAACGCCACGCGCGCCCCAAGGAGATGTCAGCAACTGTAGGGGCCTAACAGGGTCGAAGCCTACTGGAGCCAAGGGTCTGATTCTGAAAGGAAGACTCGGCCCTGGTACGAAAGGCAACGAAGGAACAGGAGTGGGTTTTTAGTCAGTAAAAGTCTGACACTATCTCCCGCCCCGCCCAAAGGCGGGGGATGTCATAAGATGATTTTCCCACCGAAAAAAAAAAAAAAAAAGAATTCTTAGAATGGATTCTTGGGCTTTATCCATAACAGTTAACTGGTAGATTGAGCCACACAGCAGCATAGTGGGTTGGGATGGTGCTAATCTTAATTATTTGCAGCAGCGTCTTGCTTACACTTGCTTAGTCTATCCTAGTTATCTTATATGTCCAGGTCATATTCATAGCTCTGAGATTTTTATAGTGGTGAAACCCAAACAACATGTTAAATTACATCACAGTATGAACGGGTATTTCAACTTACTAGTCACGGGGGGCGTAGCTCAGATGGTAGAGCGCTCGCTTAGCATGCGAGAGGTACCGGGATCGATACCCGGCGCCTCCAACTTCTTTTTGCATTTACAACATGGAAAAAATGTTGTTATAAAATTTTCTATAGAAAAAACGATATACTTGTCAGCGATAACGAGTATAAATAGAATAATATTTTATTATAGTACTTGACCACGAGGTAGGGCACGTAGAGATTTTAGTTTGCTTAGATATTTTTAACACCCATGTTTTTTGTTTGGTCAGATTCGTAAATTTTTTGAACACCCGGTCCTATTCGCTTTTATATATGCAATTATCTGTTTTTCGTACTAGTGCGGAAAAGTGTTTGCGCTCACCCCCACTACATATCATTTATCATTCATTTGTCGTCACTTGACACCTGGCACTTTATACTTAGATTTTTACACTTGGCACTTTACACTTAGATTTTTACACATGACACTTAGCATTTGGCACTTGGTATTTGGTACTTGGCACTTGGCGCTTGGCGTTTGCCACTTGGACTTGGTGCTTGCCACTTGTCATTTGTCACTTATCATTAGTCATTTGCCATTTTTCATTCATATAATTATTTTTCATTTGTCGTAGAATTGTAATTTGTGTATTTATTTGTAAAATTCTTTAATTGATATCTGATTATGAACAAATTATTTTTTTCAAAAAAAAATTATATCTGGGGTAGACGGATTTGCCGTACCATAACATACTGTAAGATCTGTGGCCTTACTACGAACCCTTGATCGCAATGACGTTTCTGTTACAAGAGTGCCTTTAAAGTGTAAAAAGTAAATTCCCACCATTTGGGCATTTACCCGGGTAAAAACCCTACATTTAGGTATTTTTTCCCCGGTATTTACCGAGCATAAGCCCATCTCTAGTGGAAAGCCCATTAAACGAAGTAGCTTTATAACTTCGCTTAGACTCTCATATTATATTCCTTTTGACAATACAGGTTGTGGGCAAATATTGCCTTATTATTCCTATTTATTTAAGTTTTATTAACAGTACCAAGACTGTTAAAAAAAATTCGGTTAAAAAACTACATTGTAATAAGTATAAATATCTGCGGCCTTCAATGACGTGTTAAATAGCGTGCGAGTGACAAAGAAGGATGGAGCTATACGGCCTATATAGCTCCATCTCTTTTACGGTTACGTATAGGTCGTAAAATGGATCGCATTATGAGCTCACGGCAGGGCCTTTCAACTGTTTAGCTTCTGTTAAACATCACACTTCAAAATTCTCAATTGGCTTATAGCGGAGTATCGAATAAAAGATTTTTAATAAAATATTATATATCTTTATTAAATTAGAAACAACCTTACAATTAATTTCTACACTAATTAACATTACTGACTTAATTAAATTTTGCAAAATTAGCAATTTCACAAAGATTCCAAAATAGGCCTACATTTGAGATATTGCTTAGCAAAATGGGAATAGTTTTAATTGAAACAGGTGTATTACTAGTGCTGGGACTATAGGTGGCGCTGTAAAGTTTTTCTCTTTTAGTACCTCACCCAAATAATGTCAATGTAGACCCTGGCGAACGTTTTTCACTGCCAAACAAATATCAACATTGCGTTTCTTAGAATTAAATCCAAAATAAATAACCTGAGACCTCTGTGCGTTTTTATGCCTCTTGGGTTAACGAAAGTTTATTCATTTTCAACATTATTACAATTACAAAGAGAGTTGAGATTTTTTTGGCAGTGAATGGCACACTTTGCTATGTCAAAGCTGTCCCATCCTCGACCTTAACCTTTTGACCGCTACGTCAAAAAAGCAAAAGCGTGCTCTCAGCGCCAAGCTACGATTTCATCCTTTAATCTGTCATGTAGTCGTGACCGTGGGCGTCCTGGACACATTTTACTTTGTCATGTACAATACGATTTCAATTAGCATAGGAAAGTCAGTGACCTCTATCTGTCAAATGTCACTTGAAAAGTGCTAATTAGCTAAATATATAATTTAAGTCATCTACACTAATATTATAAAAAGGACTGGTTTTTTTTTTTGTTTGTAGGAGATAATCTCTGAAAAACAAAAACCGCGAGCAAAAGCTAGTAATTAGTAAAAAAAAAACTATTTCTTTTCTTATTTGATTATTGGCAACAATTCGCCTTTTTCCATTCGCCACTATTTAGTCACTTAACACAATGATGCAGAGATGAGCGGAATTGAAGAACTAAATTCTGATTAAACTTTATTCGTTCATGATTCGTAAAATTTAATTTTTATCTTGTTTTGCTCGATTCTGATTCAATTTGACAGATATGACGTCACAACATGGCGCTAAGTCGATCTTATTTGATACGCATTGTATACACGCGTGTCGGTCAAAAGGTTAACCCACGTTCTATATTCATCAGTTTTTCTTTAGATCATACTATTCCCACACTATCTATCTTTTTCTTTCAACATAAGAATCAACTACAGCCATCCATAAGTACAGAGGGGCGACAGAGAGCGATGGCAAACTATACATACGTACATAGCTATTATCCTCCGAAAAATATATCATATTATATATTCTACTCTCTCTTCTATTATCACAGTCCATAGCTTCAACAGTGATATTTAAAAAAGTCAACAACTTTTTGTTGGATTCAAATTAAAACTGGCGTAAATTTAAGCAAAGAAAATTCTTGAAATATAGGAATTTACATAAGAAAAATCAATCAATAAAATATCTTAAAATACACAGACATTCAAATTGAAAATAGGCTTTAGTAAGCATTTTATACATAAGACTACAAAATCGAAACATAGATTGGCAATGTATTGAATGTCGATACGATAATTAAATTTTGATTAGATTTTATTATCGCATCGTTTTTAAACAGTAGGTACACTAACATTTAGGGCCTGTGCAGACCACGTATTTTAAACGCGCCGTTGACGCGCGTTTTAGAAACGTGCGTCGACGGCGCGCTTTTATCCCATTAAAGGTCTACAGGTTGCGTCTGACTCGTATGCGTATCGCGTCTGTATCGCTACAATAGCGCGTCTACGGCGCGTTTAAAAAACGTGGTGTGCACAGGCTCTAATCAACAATTTTGAAATGTGTTACTTGAATAACTTGCTTGATTTTAACAAACATGAGCAGTTTACTGTTCATGTTTTAGTTTGTAAAAGACCTCGTAATCACTATCACATTTGATAACAATACATTTTGTTCGTAACGGGACTGAGGCCTTAGTGCGAGTTGTTTTGACGTCGAAACGTTTGGCTCTCTGATTGGTTAAGAGCTTGGAGCAATCGGAGCGTCGAACGTCACAAACGTGTCGATAGTGTTAACGTAAAAAGAACTCGCACTATGCACTTTGGTTGCGCCGCCACTGGTATCCTAACACTGACCTCTACTATTTACCACACTGGACTGGCGGCCGTCAAGGTGCTTTTGTGCCTGTTTGATATTCGCCATTTTGCGCTGTTGGAAGTAGCGGGTGTTGGAAAGTGTCTACGGTACTAAAACTAATAATTGCGCGCCACTTACAATATTCACATGACCTCATTTTTCATAGGTTTTATATGATTTGTGAAGCAAGAATAACACGGAATTCGAACGAAATTAATTCAAAATGCAAAAATACTTCAGAGTACTGTACACTTCTCTGGAGCCATTTGCATTAAAGTCAAAATTAGTTCTCTGGACGCTCGCAAGTGGCGCTTCAAATGGGCACAAAAAATTTGCTGTCAAACATATGGAACAGCCTGTCCAGTGGTATATAGTAGAGGTCAGTGAATCCTAGTTAGATGAAATAAAAAGAGGTTTTAGTATGGTTAAGCAATTACGAGGTCTATACGGGTGACCAGTAATTTGGTGCTTACCTCTAAATGGTTTCTACTAGAGCTAATTCGCAACATTTTTGCCCCGAATTTTTCGAGTCTAATTGGAATTTGGTCTGCTCACTATGCTGGTCACCCTGTATGTAGTAATTCGGTGCTTATCTACAAATGCGTTCTTCTAGAGATAACTTGCTAAATGTTTGACTTGCCCCCCTAGCCAAGTTACAACCGTTTCGTTTCGATTCTCTCGTCGTTGATCGCCTCGAGACGGCCACGCCTCCTATTCCTTTGTTCTGACCACGTGACTGAGCGTTGAGATGACGTCAGAATAAAGGAATCGGAGGCGCGCCTATTCAAGGCGATCGACGAAAAGAGAATCGAAACGAAACGGTTATAACTTGTCTAAGGGGGCTGAACCTGCTAATTGTCTGACATCTCCTAAACTCTGGATAATAATTAATAAAAAGCTTTTCGTATCAAACATCATTCATAAATATAATCATTTCAAGGAATGCACCGAATTACTGACCACTCTGTACAAAAATTAACAAAACATTGAAATTATTTGTAGAAAATACACCCAATTAAAAAAAAAGTTAAGTAAAATCAAATCAGCAACTATTTATAACAATACCAACTTTCTACAAAAACTTATCATCATATTACTTTACATAGTTACCAACGTAAGGAAATGCTATTAAAATGCAATTAGATCTACTGTTTTACGGTTGTAAAGTACTGGAACAAGTTAATTCTATTGATATGTGAATGAGAAAAAATACACAGAACAGAATATAACATCACGTCACTACAACCCTCGGAAGCTAACAAAGCGGTACCTAACTCAACAGCGAATTTCTAGAAAACGGACTTGGAAGAAAAAATATTTTCGTCCCTCTCGAGTGCCGTTTGTACATACGTCAATACAACTTGAGTGACCTTGAAAAACGCTTAATTGTCGCTTTGTACACACTGTTTTTTTTTTTCGCAATTTCAAAGTTTTGGTCTCTATATCTTTGTTTTTCGTAGAAAAATCCAGAAAGTGTTTTTTTATTTCTCTTTTTTTGGTGATTTTACGTAAAAACGCGCAATTACGTAAAAATAATACCCCTATACGCACGACGGGTTAATTATGATATATATTTAAAAATAGCGGAATGTTGATAAAAAGTATCTTAATTTATTAAAGCCCAAAACATATATTATATGTATAAAGATGTAAGTCAGGATAGTGTTTTTTCTTTAGTTCTAATGAAGTTGTGAGTTTTTCGACGAGCTTGCCTGTTGCGGAATGTTTTAAGCTTTCCGATGCAAACAAAAAAAAAAAATTTCGTTAATTTTGAGATACCGTTTTGTGGCTTCCACAGGGTAAAGTAAAGGTGCACCTTGTACAGACACATATCGTCAGTTATATTTATCCCATGTAATAGGAGAACTCTATTTCTATAGACCAATAACATTTAAAATATACCTCAAAGATATCAATCAGGTATTCTCGAATCATTTATATTACAATCAAATCAATTTACCGATATTATTTGACTATATTGGTGTGGTAATAGAATCATTAATCATTTTACATCGAAAGAAATGCTTAAATCGAATATGAAGTCTTAAGACTTTTGTTGCATGTTATGTATTACTAAATTTAGTTATAAAGAGTGCTGCACTATTACGACTAAAGCAAATAATTTTAACAATGTGATTAATGTAGGCTTCAGATAAATTAGAAATAAAGTTCTTTGAGCCAGTACCGTAACTACTTCCTTTTATATTATCTGTACAATACACAAAAAGGAAGTAATGTAAAGTTTTTGCGCTCCTCCAGGTACTGCGCCCTGTGTCTGGGAACCGCTGGCACCAACCTAGTTACGGTACTGCATTAACCCGGAAATAAAGACAAAGTTGAATCTAAATCTATCATGAACCTATACATTTTCTAGTATTAAAAAACAGTTCATTGCTTATTTTTCGGATACACGCAGATATATTAGGAAAAGGTCAATGTACTTTATTGCAAAATCTGGCGCCTACAATAGTTAAAAATTGTAGTCGACTTGTTATTGATAGCGTTGTGGAGCGTTTCTAGAAATAAGCATAAAATACAAGCATCTGAATGGCTAAGCAGGAGTGTATTATCAGTAAAAAAATATAATTTTGTAAAACATAAATAACACTTTCATATAAAAATTACCAGTAATAATACTAATTTAAAATGTAAGTACTTACTATTTTCAATTTGACAGTAGAAAAAAAATATAAGATGGCACTTTTCCAAAATAATTAATTTTCATAAAAATATTTTCTGACATTCCCAAGTTAAAAAAGTAGCAAAAAATATTAAAAAAAAATCATTGCATATTTCTTAGGAGAATCGATATTTAAATAAATTACAATTATCAACTAAGATCCTAAAATCAGATTAACTATGTAAGTAAATAACAAAATACACGAGATTTGAAATTATTTTGAAATAAATAAAAATTATGCAATATTATAATATACATGTATACTTATTCCATTTTAAGATAAATAATATAATCAGACATCAAGCCCTTAAATAACGTAAATCTAAAAATAAAATTGTCGGAATATACTGCAAACATCAAAAGCAAACAGAAATAATTATGTTACAAAATGCCTTATCTACTTTTCTTACATTAATTTTAAAGCAGATACATATCCAATAATATGATGACTTCAAGCATACTTCTATATTAATTACTCCATGAAATTCGTATCTTTACCACATTACATGAAGGAAGACAGTAAGAAATACCAGTTTTGTGAAGAAACATCCATTCACCTTACTATTTCAATACAATTGAGTAGTTGACCAATTTTTTTATTATTTGAATCAAAAAATAACTTTACCCAAAAACGCAAATTGAATTGTCCTTTGAAATCTGTTGAAAGTTTGGAAGGGTAAACTGTCAAGTAACAGAATAAGGACGCAAACACTGACATATGACGTCACCGCCATTAGGTTACGTGTGAACAAAAAATATAGCAAGATATTGCCGCCACGCATTTCAAATATTGGTATGTGGAAGTATGGGAACAATATTGATGATATTGTTAGAAAAATATTTATTTTTAGTGTTATTTGTTGTTTGGTATAAAATATTGTACTAAAATAAACATAGAAAAGTACCCAATAGTTTTGAAAGTGCGAGGTCAACGGATTAAAACCACGTTATAATAGAAATACATTGACTGTGAAATTATAACGACACCTCTTACACCAGAGTTTGTTTTCATTAAACAATTTCGACATAACCTCTCAAGTATCCGTCATCGGTCCATTCAAGGTTGCACGCAATAATCAATCTCTAATTTATCCACAAGCGAATTACCACCGTCGATCCATAAACATAAAATCCTTTTTTGCATTTCCATAAGAATACGCTTCAACAATTATGCAGTGAAAAAAAAATCGTAGTTTAATTCGTTTGAACTTTGAGATATTTTCCTCAATGTTTGTACAAAACACATGTTCCTGATAACATTACGTTTTTGCTTGTGAAGGTCGCTAGACTGTATTACATAACTACTAGAGTTCATAATAAAATGCTACATTTACATTGCGTGTTTGAAAGGCCTTGTGAAATATTCATCTCCAACAATAAAACTAGTGATGCAATCATTTGGCGAAAATATTATCTTAACAGCAACATGAACATTCTAATTTGTTCTTCGTGCGTAATACTCGTATTTAAATTTTGCACTGGGTCTTCTTGATATTTGAATACACAAACTAATCCGTACTAAAATAAGTACATTATAGTAATACCACACAGTCAAGACTGCTATTTAAAACCTATTAAAATGACAACACAATGCCACCGTCAGGTTATCAAAAAATATATCTTTTAATAGTTTAAGCAATATCAAACTAAAATAGTACTAAGAAACTATGATTTTGTTTATTCAATAACCTAACAGCGGTTTTATGTGGACCAAACTTAATCAATAAATTTTCCAACATCGATTTAGATTATGGCGGATAAATGCGACACGCGCTTTTTAACTTTTGTATCGTACAGTTTACAAGTACAAGACAGAAATTATAATATAGACTTACTACCATTAGTGCTCCAATTAATTAGCGTATCAGAATTGCCGTCTTCAATGTCTAAGAGTAAATTTTCTCTATCATTATCTGTGCTGTCTTTTGGAAAGACTATATCCTCATCGTTTGTTTGCAAGTTCACATAGGATAGTGATTTCTTCTTCTGTTCTAGGTCGAAGATCTCCAAGTCTTCGTCTTCATCTTCATCCGACTCCATGGTGAGAGGTACTCGGGACAGTTCCATGTTGTCTCTCCTGTCTTCTGATTGGAGGACCCCGTAGCGGAACTGGTTCGCATCAATTGTGGTGTGTGCGCCGCCTGAATCGTTATTTTTGCTTTTTCTCCTGGAATTTAAGAAATAGTCAATGTTAGTTTACTGTTTAAAATTGTATTGTTATCTCTATCCCAGTATCGATGAAAAATTATGGCAAAATTTATGTGAACAAATTATTGCCAAATGCGCATCAAGGGCTGTATTTGTTTCAATTTCAATTAATTGAGAACTACCATTCACAGCAATTAACATGCTTTTTACAATGTTTCATACTAATTTAGCTATAATTTTTAATTCAACTGGAAGCAGTTTGTCGAACCAAAATTATATCAAAACTATCTTTGGCCCACGACTTCGTTCACACGAATGTCGGATATAGGGAACGCGAAGTCGAAGCCGGATATTTCCTTGGGGTTGCTTACTCCGTACCGCATTTCATCAATAATGATTAATAGTTTAACCGTGAAAGCATAACAGACAGACAGAGTTACTTTCAGATTTATAAGCAAGGAATATTAAGTATGTACATTTTACTGCCGTCAAAACCCTTTGTCTCGGGAACGCGTAGAGATATCGAGTTGAAATTAAAACCATATACTCAGGTCTGCGGGCCCTTGTAGCTGTGAAAAAATCGAACTACTGAGTTAACGAAAATAAAAGATACGGCCGTTTATGTCGCAAAAAACATGTATTTCGGCTCTCTCAAGGAAATCGAAATTCATAGGGTACTTAAAGTTGAGCTAGAATCCTGAAATTTGGCATGAAGCAAGGTCTTACACCTAGCACAAGTATGGGAAAAAATCTAAAAACTGTAAATTTGTTTTTACGTCACAACAAAAAATAAAAAAATAAAATTCGGGAATTGAACTATTTACATAGGTAAGTTTGTACGGAACCCTCAGTGCGCGAGTTCAACTCGCGTTTGTTTTTAATGATATGAACTAGTTGCTTGACTGCGATCCCACCTGATAGTAAGCAGTGATGCAATCGTTGGTGGTGAATTGCACTAGTTTATTAAGAGCCTATTCACTCTAGCTTTGAAGACACTTAAATTATAATCGGACGGGAAGACCGCTTCAGGCAAATTGTTGCGAGGTCCGCGGTATAAACGATGAGGAGAAACGCTTAGTCCCGACCGTAATGGTATTAACAACGTAGGGATAGAGACTTGCCGTACATCGGGTTGTCCAATGGTAAAAAAGTATCGGAATAGTTTTTAGACATTTTAGACTCTTTAGCATTGATGGAGTGCAACTGCACTTTTGACCCCTGACTGTTCATTTAAATCTTACATCTTGTTCTATGCATTCAACTCTCCGTTAACGATACTCAGTAATCAGTAAATGATTCAAGAAGAGCATGTCACTGTTTGAAAATTCTCTTATGCAAATAGAGACTGATAACACTGACCTTATTAATACTTGTCTTAAAGGTTAAGTATTAAGTTTTAACAGAGTTAATTGACACTGATTTTATAAACAGAGTAAACAAAGGATACAAAAACTTGATTTTTGAGTATCCTAAAATACTGGGTATGACAGAAATGGGCCGAGAGTTACTTCCGAAAGGGAAACCCGGGGTCCTAGAACGCAAGGCAAAGAAGTACAAATTTCTTCATGGAAGGTATAGAGAATTCTTAAGAATGACCAATCATTCACAAAAAGGAGGAGGTTCTATGTTCGGCTGAATGTATGTTTTTTTTTTTATGTATGTTCACCGATTTCTCGGTCAATTGTGGACCGATTTTGAAATTATTATTTTTTATTGAAAGTTTATACTTCCGAATTGGTCCCATTTTATTTTTTTTTTAGGTAGGAAAAAAAAATATATTGTTAAGATCTGATCATGGACTTCGAAAATATGGAACAGAACTCCTCATAGGATCACAGCAGAACCGTCGTAACCAGTAAAATTGCTTTGTTTATACTTGTAGTCGATGACTGACTGAAATAAGAGGTCCCGTATATCGAACTGATCTGATGATGAAGCCTGAAATTAGGCACCGGAACTCTGTAATAAATGTCATGAAGTGCACTCTGGCAATAAAGTATTTAAGTTTGGCTGAGGTGTACATTTTAGTGGTGGTACCATAACTAACACTGTAAAATTTAAAAAAAATACAAAAAGATATAACCGACGTCAATGTTAAAAAAAACACTGAAAAGCCCGCAGCAAGCTCAGTCGTAGATTGAGATGGATCCGCTTCCACTATCGCCTTCAATTCGTCGTTGTCGACAAGAGTTATCGGCCGACCGCGAGGCTCGTTCTTCAACTCAAAATTTCCAGATTTAAAACGATTGAACCAATAATGGACTGTGTTTATGCAAGCAGTCTTATGCCCGTACACGTCATTAATGTTTCGTGTTGTTTGCGCAGCGGTATTTCCACGTAGGAACTTCGAAATTCCACGTAGAATATTCGAAAATTGTACGAATTTTCAGTTTATCCATAGCGCCAAAAACAACCACAATGTCACAAAAACAAAAAACTATCTAAAAACAAATGACTGAAATTGAAATTAAATTAACACGTCTTTCGAATAAAATTTATTTGAATTTCGAATTGCGCGCCAATCCACAGATTTCTGAAAATGCTGGTTATAGAATCTCCAATTACATAGGTAAAGACCTATTACATAGAATCGCAATATGACGAGGAACTTTTTTATTTTCTATATGGGAAATCATTCAATTTCTCTCGCTCAAGGGCAGAGCGGTAGGGCGTGTTAGACTGTTACTCACTAAAACCCTCTCCTATGTGCCTACGGTATTGCTGACATCTCTTTGAGACGACTACCTACTACATCTAATTCTAAACCTTTAGCCCCACTTACATTACCAGGACAATAGATAACAGCTACGAAAAAAACAATAGAAAGGCATAGCTGATTTTGTCTATTTTCAACAAACCGTGTTTACTCAGTTGTTTACTTGTTTTTGCCTCACTCTTAACAATAGACACGTAACACGTAATAACACTTTCAAATCGATTCTAAATTTGCTCGTGTTAATATTTGATTCTAGCAAGATAATTTTTTCTAGCAACCTGCATGGTGTAAGGTCCTTTCTTTGAGTGACAACCTTTACCACAATAATATGTAAATATAGGTACGTACAGGTAACAATAGGTATGCATGGTAAATACAAGCATAGGTAAATACAGGTGCATATTAGGCCCCTCGCCCACGGCAACTTTTTGTAGCGATGCTATAGCGCGTTCGCATCGATACAGTCGCGATGTTGTAGCGCGTTGGACAAAAAGTCGCCGTGGGCGAGGGGCCTTAAGTCCACCTCTGCATATCCGAGATAAGTTACGAAACGAAGGCGAAGATTAAATACTATAATTGAGTAACTATCTTTCTGTTCTTCTGTCTATCCCTTCCAAAGAAACATGCATGGCAATGTGAATAACACAATTTATTTTTAATCATGAAAAATTGCAATTCCCAAGACGTAGGAGGCAAACGGTCATAAAATATTATTAATTGCCTGACAAATACTGAAGAAAATGACATCATTCATGATTTATTGCAAATAATATTATCAATAATATTTGCTACAATCACAAGAACTGATAGAGGTACTGTTTTTCAAAGCAAATATACAGACTATTCAATCAATAGAATGGTGAAACGAAGAATTTATAAATCATGTTTGTAAGATAGCAATCATTGCTCATAGAATTAACTGATAAAATATCTTGTTAGTAGATTATAAAGAACGGAAACACTATTAAAAAACCTAGTAATCTAAAAAGATAGGCGGGGATTTAAAGTGCTGTTAGTTGCTCAGAGAAGTAAAATAAGCCATATTTGTTTTTCGAAAGAGTACCTGCTGGCGCGAAATCGTAAACAGCGATCTTGTGTTTATACATGACTCACTGTTCTCATTTAATATACTGAAACAGGCAAACGAAACATTCGCAGAACTTGATTTTCAGTAGATACATCTTGCATGCACGAAATATTTTTTTTTTAATTTCTGGCGAAAGACGTCCGCTGATGGGCTCCCTAGAATCGTCACAACGATCAATCCTGTGCGTTTCGCATCTAACAGAATCCTGCGACTCTCACCAGGTCATCGGTCCACCAAGCGGGAAGCATCCCAATGCTGAGTCCTCCGGTACGCGGAAACTTTTTTTAATCTGAATGTCGAGTAATGACGACAGAGATGATGGCTATAAGAGGCAGGGACAAAATGTTCCCCCAACATAACGCGCAACACTGTCAAATCGTCCAAAAACATGTCCTGCGTCACGATCAAGTTGCGGGACACTGGGCAACGTTGTAGCGTCACGAAACTTGCGAGCGTTTCATGTCCCTGTTATGGGACCATATGTGCCCTAGTGTATCTGAGAAAAAAACATGTTGTACCCGTCCCAGATGGAAGACAGTGATGATGAACAGTGTGAAGTGTCAATAGTACAAACTTGTGTCAAAAGTTTATCATTGTGAATGGGATGCAGAAACTTTTCACATGTATCAAACGATGGTTTTTAATACACTAACGAAGAAATAATTAAACAAAGTTTGACTGGTGACTCATGGGTCGCTTAGCGATCTACCTGATACGATAAACATAATAAACTGTGTCGGAGGCGAGCTCGCACACTTTACTGCAGAAAACAGTAAATTATAAGAGCGGGTTTTCAAGGAAATCTATTGAAAAAACATTACCTGTAAAATATAAAATATGCAACTGCCAGCAGTGCAAACCCTCCAAAGACAATAAACCCTCTCTTCAGTACTCCAGGACTGTTCAGGTCAATCTGCTTCACCACTTTCACTGGTAGTGTAGCATTGGTTTTGGTTTCGTTGGCGCCAATGCGAACGATGCTGCTGTTGTTGTTGACAGTACTATTGCTGTTGTGGGTGTTGTTGCTGTTTTGTGCACTACCTGAAATTACAGATTTAACCAATTTAACACCGCTATACTCAAACATGTACAGTCAAACAATTAAGGGAACAGATTAACAGAGAGTTATATAGAGTTATATATATTTTTTTAGTCTTTGTTGTTTACCGCTACTATTACTCTATATTATCATTTATAATTTAATAAAGTAATAACAATCAAAATGTGGGAATTTCAAAATTGAATGCATTTTAATTTTTTTTTTAAATTCTACGAATTTTGAAGTATGTAATTTATTTATCGTATGTATTGTTGCAGAATGAATTCCTATGTATAGTCTAAAGAGTAATCGAAAGTTTTAGAATGAGTATTTACACATAATTATACTAAATTCCGACTGAAATTCGGCTGTAAATAGGTATAAGTACGGTAAAGGTACTCGAATGAGCACAGTATCTTAGAATGGCGCGGATTTATTGCCCCCTCTTTTTTAAATCTTATTTTTATTTACATAAAACAAGTAGGTATTTCGCAACGTTTTGTACCTACTAAGCATTACGAAGCGTTAAATAAATGACTAATTACATAATGGTTTTAAGTTTAATGGTTGGACAGTTGATTGATTGTTAGTTGTAGATTTAAGGCATGGTTAACCAAAATTAGAAAGCATCCATATAAAGTTACGAATTACTAGCGGTCTCCTGCGGTTTCACCCGCGTTTTGGTTACATTACACTGCCCCGTATCCATGAGTCATAGCATGATGTTACATTTCGTCATGAATCTGGTTATTTCATGCAGAAATATTTTTCCAATCCGACTGGTAGTTCTAGTAAATAGTACGTTTAAACAAACAAAAAACTCATCCACTCTATGAAATAGTTTTCAAAACATCTGATTCTTAAATTGAAAATGTACAAGTAACTAAAAAAAAAAAAACAAATTGCTAAGATTATAATAATCATTATTAAAGTAATGATGACATGAATTATTAAGTGTCAGTGGTTGGAGCATTGAACATAACAAGGTCAGGCAAGTTTATTCAATGTTTGTGTACCTATTTTAGACTTTCAAAGACATCTTTTGTATATTACATGGGGTAAACTGCAAAATTGACAACTTATGGCTAAGTTGCAGAAAAATAGTTCTTGGGTCACTGTCACTCATTTTTCCAGGATGAGTGTTACTCAATAAATATCTGCCACCTGGACAACTGCAGTCAAACAAGAAACAACTTGGAAATCTCTGAACTGATTGCGGGTTCAGGTTAACCATTACAGAAACAATCAAAACAATCTAGGTCATTAGGGTATCATTCACTCATCGCAAAAACCTTTCCTGTTCAGCATATGTATTAAATACGAACTTATGATTTACCTATGTTTAACAATGAATAAATGAATCTCGAACCTGTACTCTCCAAGACTTAAAGGAGGCCAACAACACAGCAATCTAGGTGTCTACATATTGGTTGGATAAATCTTTAGTTAGATCAACACAAAATAACTATAAAATACACTGTAATTATAGTCTTAAAATAACTTAGCTGTAATAATACATACTAAGATTGAAAATATATACTGTGAATCATTTGTAAGTATGAGAAATAAGGCATTAATGAGCAATCATGAATGAGTCATGTGAAGCATAAAGTTTACAAATTTGTATGAAATACCCAAATAAGGTGGTTAAAACACAACCTGTAGTCATGCAAAGCTGCTAATGCATAAATCAATAGATTGTACAACTGTTTCTGTAATTAATAAACAATTAAGATACTAGAACATGTGATCAGAAGAGAAAAATAAATCAACAAAGAACCTTCAGAAGAGTAGCTATAAGACTTTACTTTTTCTTTTTTTTTTTTTAATGGCGTAAACAGTGTTTGACTGCGATCCCTGGATGGCAAGCAGTGATGTAATTGTTGATGGTGAACAACACTAGTTACTGTGCCTATTTACACTTAAAAAAAAAAAACTTTCTTTTGCTCCATATAAAATATTGGGTTTAACCCGCATTCTGCTTAATGAGAAGCTAACCCCAACATACTAGGAAAAAGACTAAGTTAAGACAGATTGGTAAAATAATGTATCAAAATCCAATCTGCATTACAATTCTTATCACAAATGAAATCAGATTTATATAATTACACCAATTATTAATCTTAGGCCATTAAATTACATCAGCTTATTTGCACCAGCAGTTTTAAATTAATAGTCGGTTCAAGTTGTGGGGCAAATTTAATGGCAAGATTTGTATGCAAACTTAATTGACAAGTGTTAATGATGTTAGTACTTACATTTTTTAAAAACAATTAACTTAGTAATTTTCAAGCCATATTATTATTAAATATTTTATTGCATGCCTTAACTTATTACAGGACAAGCGATTATATAAATAAGTGTACAATAGGCGGTCTTATTGCAAAGGGCAATTTCTTACAGACAACCTTTGGATAGACTGAATGAAAGGAAAAATTTTTTGTAACTCATAACATGATTTAAAAGAGTGCCCATGGAGTTTCTTGCACATTCTTCCCCATAGAGTTTTACACTTTGGAACATGCAATTTAGCTCCAGTTTTTTGACTGACCAACATTTGAACAATTCAAAAGTGCCTGTAAATGGTTTATTTGAAATAAATATTTCTGAAAGAGGGCTGTCAGTGTACCACAACATAAATAATGTATAAAAAAACATATGCATAAATACAATACTAAATAAAAATCTAAAAATATACTTGAGAAACATGATGAATAATATATTTAAGCTAATTTCTAGATGATTTCTATGTTGAATTACATTACACAGTATATATTTCCTAATAAAGAATGTGTTTCTACTTAGAATTCAGATCCAAACTAGAATCTACAATCTTATTGGAAGGTCTTAATGGGATCTCTCTACCTAATGTAAATATTTGAGAGAAAATCGACTTCACAAATTACTTAACCATTTTATTTAAGTTAACATACAACAGGATTGGTAGATTTGTGACTGTGGAAACAGATGTGGTTTACATTTTATCAATGCATTTTAAAACCCTGGTATAACTAGCTAACCATTCAATAATTTATCTTTAAGGAAATTGTAACATAGCATTCGAATCGATAAGGCGAACTTGTAAAGGAAAACATAGGGTTAAATTGAGTAAGAACAGAATTTCATTGTGTAATATTACCAGTAGCAGGTAGCGTTGGCGGCGCCACGGACTGAATAGTACCATCATTCACTTTAGTCGAAGGAGCAGCGTTCGCAGCTCCCGCCGGAGATGTGTTATCGACAGGAGATAACTTGTCCGATCCACCCTCGCTTTGCAGAACAGCAACCTCCGCTTGCCTCCTCACTCTCAGCAACCTAGCAGCATTATGCACAGAAGGCCAAAGCGAAAACCTTCTATTGAACTCGGCAACACGATCTCCATCACTAACAAAATACTCAGTCGTCCTCACACAGTTCAAACACAACAACAACAGACCACAACGTATAAGCATGGTAGATTTTTCCCTGTTCCTTCACAATAAACTGATACCACCGTTTTACTAATTGAGGTGAATCACTCCCTCATAATTATAATTTAAACTTGTGGATAGTTTCCGATAAATTCACAACGCATCAGGTGGATTGATGTAACAAAACTGTCAATCAGTTGTAAATGTCAAATTGACAGAATGAACGTAGAAGTTGCAACTGTAAAATATGCTAGTGTTGTAATTTTAGTCGATTATAAAAGAAATAATGTTACCACGTATTGTTTTCAATTTTTCTTCTTTAAGGCCGAAACTACGTTAAGCGGGTGCCCGCGACGGGCAGCCATCGCGTGACAAAGCGCGTGTATCGTATGCAATGGTCCCCGTCATGGAAACCAGATTATTACCTGCGCAGTATACTAGTTCAACTTTAACGATGTGCATGTATTCGTGTCGATGGAGAACTTAATTGTTATTACGTAGCAAAACGTGCGTGGAGCCCGGCTCCCCGCGACGGGTGCCCACGCGGGTCCCTGCTACGGAGCACTTTTGTATGACCGCACGGGCGACCACTGAACGCGCCCTTATCATGATTATTCATGATAAGTGGGTAAAGTAATGAGTTCGTATTAATTATGTTCAGTTGTTCCAAAGACATTTACTATTATATTTTAAATAAAATGATTTAGTTACTGAATCTGAACAAACTATATTCAGGTTTTGCATAATACTAAAAATAATATAGTATATTAGTAGGTACCCAAAAGATATTAACACTGAAGCTAACTCCAGTCAGTAATCATTAATCGATGCAATTTATACAACGAATCAGCAAATGGCGAATGCAACAAAATGTTTCACTTCGCCAGCACATGTTGGCCTTGGGAAATTTTTCATTCTAACAATTTTATCACGATCTGGAAATTAAAACATCTGATGTGATTTTATGGCCTAAATATACAGAGGCGGATCGTGAAACTGTTGAGCTCTGGGCTAACACTACTTGGGGGCCCACCTAAGTAATCAAATTAATTGGCATTTTGTTAAAAATAAGTTTATATTCCTCCTGAAGTACCTGAGTACACTCACAAATGTCGTCCTAATGGAACTAGAAACCTTCAACTGATCATGAGTCACTTTATCTAACTTGAAAGTCTTTAAATATACTTCGTCTTGAGGTTTTCTGTAAGATATTGCCCTATGCGATAAGACCGCCAATTGTACACTTAGTTTATGTAAATGTTTATCCCGTCCACATTATGAGGTGTACAATAAAGTATACAATAAATAAATACATTTTTTGATCACAGGTCGAACGTGAACACCAATGTTGAGCGCTTGTAAACCATTGACCCGCCATAATAATAGCGATATCAATGACTGCTTCCATAATTAAACAGTAGTACTCTATTTGTTCAAAAAAAAATGTTTTGTCAAAAAGATTAACCCGCACTGTAGATTGTTTTTAATGAGGACTGGGGGCCCCTTATATCCCCGGGGCCCTGGGCTGCAACCCATTTAGCCATTAAGTAGATTCGGCCATGTAAATATACGATTTCCCTTCTTAAAAAATCACATTTTATGGGGTTTAGCTTTAGATTAATCTCTCTTAACCGATTTAGAACACGAGTAAGATTTGAATTATGCTGATCCATTGATTTTCCAATAACTACACAGTCATCTAAATATTGGAAACATTTATCGTAATTGAGGCCTGCCATAGCGATGGTCATTAGTCTCGAAAAAACACTAGCATTTGTTTTTAGGCCTATCGGGTAGCGTATCATTTGGTACTGCTTACCTACCGAAAATGCACTACATTTTCGTGAGTCTTCGCCTAAAGAAAGCTGATACATTTTATTGAGACTAAAAGATGTGTGACGAGAATTTAAATTTTAAGATATCTATTTGATAATACGATTGAGATAAGTCTATTTCGAAAAGTAAATGCTTCCGGAAAGGTAGTCTAAAATTTCAGTAATGTTTGGCAAAGGAAAGTCGTCTTGAATTTTGTTGTTTAGTTGTCTATAGTCATTTTTTAGGTGGGAAAATCATCTAATAACAAATGCAGCTCTTGGGCGGAGCGGGAGATAGTGTCAGAATTTTACTGACTAAAAACCCGATCCTGTTCCTTCTTTTTTTTTCATCCCGAGGCCTCGGGTTTCACTTTCACGCTACCCGTGGCCCCAGTAGGCTTCGACCATGCTGGGCCCCTACGATTTGTTGACATCTGACTGAGGCGCGCGTGGAACAGTACGCACCGTCGACGTTTGGGGTCGATCCGGACGGTTATCGGACGGTCGGACGGCGAGCCACCCATTACTCACCGTCCGCAAGCCCGCACCTACAGTGGCCGGAAATCGGGATCGAAATCCCGGCGGCGGTTGGGGCGTGAGAAACGTTGTCTCACGCGATCGACCGCCTTCTTTGCTAGCATTACTGCTTCGCAATTCAATTCAATTCAATATCTTTATTGTGGAGCATAGGTTTATACATAATACAGGTCTTAAATAACTAAATAGAAGAAGGCGACCGCGCCTGCCACTCCTCCTCGCTCCGGACCATGGCCTGTACCAATGCCCGGCGCGAGAGATCACTGCCACCGATCGCCACGAGGACACGGCGGTATTCTGCCCGGGCGGGGCACACCTCTACCGTATGCTCCACCGTGTCCTCCGGGCGGTCCACAAAACGATGGCACCCAGGCGTTTCTTCCGCACGAATCCGGTGCAGGAACCTCCCGAACTTACCATGTCCGGTGAGGAACTGCGTCATGCGAAAGATAAGGACGCCATGTTGTCTTTCCAGCCACTCCTCAAAGCAGGGACTTACCGCCAAAATTGTGTCTATAGTCTACGACAAGCCTTCACTTTTTTCTTGAGATTTGTCAGCTTTCTTGGGGACTAGGAGTACGAGACTGGACCATTCTGAGACGGTCCCTTCGATTATATCGTTGTCACATCTCTTGGATTTGTTTCTCAACCTACCGTTTCAGAGTGAGGTACTACGTACTATACGGTTTGATGTACATTGGGGTAGCATCATTTATATTTAGAACAAAATTGTTGCATTAAGTTAGTGAAAAATTATAACATGATGTAAAAATTATTTGAATCGATTCAGTTATTGAATCTGAACAAACTTTATACAGGTTTTGCATACCTACTAAAAATAATGTTGTATAATGTATTAGGATATTAACACTGAAGCTAACTCCAGCCAGAAATCATCAATAGATGCTATTAATACAGTGAATCAGACCTACATAGATTGGATACCACTAGAACTAGAAACGATTGCTCGTCTTTTAATTCTGCCTGCTTCTCATTGTTTGGTATTAGCACACACATAGGTACTTAGGTAAGTAAATAAAACGAACAATCACGTATAAGTATTATTTAATTTATTCAAATAGACATTTACATATATTAATTATATATTTTAAAGTAGAATTTCCAAATTTTTGGTATCTATATAACACTGATTGAGTATCCACATAGGTATGATAATAATGTTAAAACCTAGAGTCATAAACATCGGTACATTTTGTTCCAAACATCAAGGTACACATTAAATATCACCTACAAAATTGAACAAGTTAGAAATAGTATAGGTTTATCAAAGGACTTACGAACAATATCTATTGTTAAAAATATCGGCAGTGATAAAACAAGCCAAACACGCTGATTGGTGTTATTAACAACAAACATGCCAAGACCTGTTATTGTTAAGCCATTAAATTTCTCAAAAACCAATACGATTGAGCTCTTTTTTCTTATTTTTTTTTTACATCCACTGTTTTTAAGAATAAATTACTAATCATAACATTAAAATATTTTAAATCAATCGAAAACTACCTACATTCACTCGAAATCTCACGTTGTAAGCACACGTTTCTCTCAGACTCTAGAGCAATAAGTTACGATTTTACCTTATTAGTTAATTTACAAAATTAATAAATATAAATAATTGAGTATGAACTATTTTATACAAAATCCATAACATAGAAATGATATCACGTGTAAATCACGGTTGATCATTGCGTTACACGAATAGACAGGTATGTAAATTAGTCAGCCTATAAAAATAGATTGCACAAAAATCATTATGAAAATATTTGCAGAGAAAAATTTTAACATACATTAGCGTTTATAATTTTGACGCTGTGAACTTAGTCCCACATTAAAACTTCGCAAATTGTAATCGATTATAATAATCACTAATAGGTAGAAGTTACGCTTTAGCAACATTTAATAATGTTGCCAGTAATTGTTCCTTAATACTAGATCTAGTATTACCACATCTCTGAACATGCTAACGTCAGCGCTATAAAATGTGCTTGTTACTTGATAAAAAAATTACATTTTTATGGCCCCTTTGCAATAAAAATGTCTTCTAAACTCAAATACCCAAATGATCCGTATAAAGCGGCGCTCTGCAGCTCAAGCGGCAGATCTCTACTCTTTCTCTAAAGTTAAGTACGTTTAATCAGATATATGTAGTTTTTCGACACGTCAACTACCCTCTTATGATACCACATATTATTAAACTTTTATAGTACCTAATCCTACTTGTTTACCTCAAATTTATGTTGGCTAATAAATCTTCTGAAACTTTAATATAGTAATTAATTTAATAATAATTAATTTTATTTTATATCTTATAATTTAGATACGGTTTTAAATACACAAAACGGCTCCCACTTTGTGTTGAAATGTTAAATTCATCGACAACATGTTTCAAATTCAATTAATTATTACAATTAATTAATAACAACAAAGAATAGCAGTTGCGGAGAAGATAGATTTTGTTTTAAGATGTTTTCTGAAATGTAAAATATTGTCAAATTTTAATCAAGCCTTAACCCTAAAACCATGGCACACAAATTATTTCTAACAAAGGAGGGAACTTTTCACAACTGGGATTTATTTTTATTATCGTGTTTCGATCAGATCATGCTAAAATGCTCTCGTTCAACGTTTAAAAATTTGCACAAGAAGATATAGAATTCCGAAATCTGAGCAATTCTGTTTACGTATCATAAAAAACGTCCGTATATATAAAAGAAAATGAGCTGAAAATATACTTGGTCGCTTTAAAGTCTCCACAGTCAGTCTTTCAAGAAACCTAATTCTTATTGAATCTGTTAAAATAGAAATGGAATGTGAAAGATAAACGAAGTATGAAAGAATCGTTGCAAATAATAACCAACATAACGATGATACATAGGGTAGGTAGATCCAGGTGATTATTTCGTGTCAACTACAATACTGTCCGGGAGAGCAATTACTTATTCACTTCTACATTGTAAAATGCAATGTTTACCATCCTAAATTCGTCACACCTATACTAACACTTGAAATAGCGAGATGATTTTGAAAACTAGCAGTAATTTTATCCGTTCTACCTACAAAAAATTGCTGTCCCGGATGAGGACGAAATCCGTAGTTTCATCCTAGTTGCATTAGGATGTTGTTTATTGGACTTAGGTCTCCAACTTGGTTAGCTTGAAGCGCTCACTCCAGACGCGCTTTGTAGCTGGTCTTCCATATTTCGGCTAAGGTGACAGCTGAGTGGAAGCGGTGGAAAATACAAAGTGGTAGGGTAAAGCGCTGAACGAGAGACCAAGCCACGAAACCGTAGAAATCAAGTTGTACCTGGAAAGAGAATAAGTAGTCGTTAGTACTAGACAACGAGAGAAAATAATAATAAAAGGTTTTTTGTACCTGTCAATACTTACAGGGTTAGCCAAGACTTTTTGTGCTTCGAAGGTGTAAATAAGCCACATAGTAACGTTGCAGATAAGGAGGAAGGTGACGGCCTGGCGGGCGGGCTTACTGCGTTCTTGTTCAGGCAGGTGGACGCGACGGCGGGAAACATCAGCGATAAATAGCAGTTGGAGAACCACCTGGTTAGTCAAAAAAATTGGCATTGAAACATATGTCTAATACAACAGTTACTACAAGGAAATCAAAAATATAAGGAATGATTAAAACAGTGGATTACCTGAAGCACACTTAAGCAGCCAGTGATCATAACGAGAAGGTTCGGTTCATGGGTGAAGGCTCCCATTCCACCGGCGATGACGCTGAACACGGCATACACGAAGAGACCGAACGCAGACACACGAAGCAAGATGTCGTTCAGGTCAGACTGTTCTTCGGAGCGGAACTTCAAGGATTGCACCCTGCGGAGAGGCTCGGTACAGGAGGGAGGAGAATTGCTCCATTTCATTACACGACCACTAATATTATAAAGTGAGTAAAACCAAATAATGGTAATCAAAAAGACAAAACACAAAGAAATCAGGTTTGTGGAAAGAATAGATTAGGTATGCAATGGAAAATATTTCGGAAAAGTGAATAGTGATAACGTGGGTTAGCACGGTCGATGTGCAAACATAAAACCAATTTGGAGCCATTGATGGAGTAAAGGATGTACAAATAGGAAAAAGACAAAGGGAATTCATGGGGGGGAGAAAATAAAAACAAAATAATTAACACAAAAAAAAAAAACTAAAATCTAAAATCAACACAGAATGAGAAACTACAAACTATGGTAGGTACTGCGGTGCTTTTACGGAAAAATCTAAACTTACCGTATGAATCCAATCAGAATCGCCAGAATAGAGAGAACCATCAAAGCACAGTGGGACACATCTGCCAAATAGATCGACAGGCGCTTCAACTCTTGGTGTCTGATTAAGACGAAGAAGAGTATCAAGCAGATGAGGGAGGCGACGAGCAGCAGTAGTCCACAGAAGAGGCCTTTGGAGGCTCCGGCACAATCGACGCGGTTTCCTCGCTGAGCCGCTGCAAGCGCCGCCGCCCTGCGGGAGAGAACAGCCTCCAGACGTCTTTCCAGATCTTCGTCGTTGGCCACGCTGTAACCAAACGCGTGCAAAGTCACGGACGCGTTGCTACTCTTTAATTCTCAGACTACTCTATGTGCTCTAGTGTTAGGTGATGAGCGTGACTCTAATATTAGGGGAAACAATTTACAAGTGGTTACTATATTTGGTTATTGCAACTTCATTTTAATGGAGGTGCTGAATGGCATCTAAACTGTGGCTAATATTACTCTACATTTACAGTTTTCGGGTTAAGGAATTTGTATAATACAATACAGTTATATTTACCTGGGGTAGCGGCCAATATGCTTCCACATAACGTAAATGACGGCGGCGCCGATGAGGGAATATTCAATGATGAACGGATACAGATAAGGCGCCGAGTCGGTTACGATAGTGCCCATAATTGGGTTTCGGCCGCACACCGTTGTGTTATCAATGTTGGCGATCAGCGCCGCTGGATTAAGTACATCGAAAGACTCGAAGATCTCCGAAGAGTTGGGCACTGAAAAAAATGTTCACGGTCAATTATTTTGATCGGGATTTGGGTAAGATTATCAAAAAACTAGTCTACACATTAAAACTACTGGCATCCTTTGCTATTCTAGATTCAAGTACCTATTGTGATACTTTACATTCAAGGAATTTGTGCAGGCAAATCGACAAAGTATTGGTATTGCATATCTATAAATAGCAAAAGGTGACTGCATAAACCATAAGTAGTTACATGCAAAAGACGCAAAGAAACCTTAACCTATAAGTAAAATATGAGGAAACTCATGTGCAACGGACGCGTACATGGGATACGTAATCAACACAAACAAGATTTGACAAACCGCAAATAAAAAGTGCAACGGCGTTTTACTTTTGAAATAATTCAATGCGACACTCCAACGACCAACCTGGCGAATGTGGCGGTTCATCTACACGATAAGTTTCAACACTATTGCCCCACTCATCTCTATCAGTTACTACCTGCCCGGTAGTCGTGCTTGGCATCATGGTCGATATAGCGTTAAGAATCGGTTTCAGAGTCGAAGTGCGAAGCCACTGGAAGACTTCTAACATGGCCGTCTGTGTCTGGGTCACTTTATCGGACCCCGTGGTTAATGGTGCAAAAGATGTCGTAGTAAACGGATTGTCATTAGGCCATTCTCTGAACTCGCGACCATATCCCATTCCATTGTCATAACCTACCGTACTTTTAATAGTGTCGATCAGTTTTGACTTTGGAAGTAACCCACCACCCACGATATTATATGATGAGATAGTAGTTGCTGAAAAATTAGTCCAAATAAATTTTAATTGACATACATGCACATGTTAGCGAAACAGGGATAAAGAACATTGATGGGAGTGAATACTAACTTGTGGTAGGAGTGGTATTTGGAACAGCTGTGGAGGTGACAACATTCATGAGTTGCTCTCCGGTGGTCTTAGCGGTGGTTAAAACGGCAGATGCGATAGAGGTAGCAGCAGTGGAAGCAGCACCGAACACTTTGCCGGAATGCCTCAGAGTGTGCTTACGGATGACTTCTGGAGACGAAGGAGCCATTAATTTATGTACAAAAGTGATTTACGCTACGTTATATATAAAAACATAAGCAGGTTATGCAGCGGACTCAAATGCAAAATGCTCACATAGCTATCGTATTGCAAAAAAGTAATAAAATGATAAGAAAAAGATACTCACTGCCTAAAACGCCTTCGCCAGGATAACCATTGGGATTCTTAACATGGTAATCGGTAATTTCCTTCAGTGACTCCAGTACTAAAGTACGAATCCAAACACAAATGTTTGTAGCAACTACGTGCATCAGACCAAATCGGGCAATCACTTTGAATCGATGAATGTTTAACTAAAAAAAACAAAAGGTGTGTAAGCGATTGTGAAATTTATTATATAGGTTGTTTAAGACAATTTTAAATAAGATCTTTACCCGAGAATTCATGAAGATGAAGTACATTTGCATGAAGGTAAAAACCATTTGCAAGACCGGGTTGACTCCCTTTAAGATTAAGTAGCAAGGCGACTCAAGAGGCAATTCAAAGAATGTGCCAAACTCCAATCCATTGTAGATCATAGTGCCGAGGCCAAAGGCTGGAATACATTAAAGATAATTTATAGTAAAGTTGAAAGTGAAATAACTGAGAGGCGGAAAATATTTTTTCATACCAATAGCGCCAATTCTAAGGAAGAAACTGCCATGACTGTGATCGTTCTGCGAAGTCTTGCGCCTGCGAGCTGGTCTCGCAACAGGCCCAGACTCCAGCTCCACAATATCCTGCTGTTGATGTTGCTGGAATTGTTGTAAGTGAAAACATTAATAAAAAGAAAAAAAAAGCAGCTCCCAAAATCAAGGACCTTCAAATGCAGTATTTTTTTTCAAGTTAAAGATAACGTGGAGATTATTTGATTGATCATCTGAAAACAAGGTGGCAATTGCAAATAGCTCAAATACAATTAGTAAAACTAAATGAAAGTAGGATTCGTTCGTTATTTTCAAGTTTCAACTCAGGAAATGTCGATGCATTCTACAATCAAGGTCAATTCTCATGACTTCCAAGTGTGTACGAAGCCTACATGAAAGCAAGGTGATCCATTAGCGAAAACAGAAGCAGTATATAAACAGACGAACTACGACAGCACATCCAAAGCACTCCGTATGATATGTTACACTTCAAGCAGGATGCGTCAAGATACCTCACCTGATCAGACGCATACAATTGCGCCATTTGCAATTGCAATTGCTGTTGACGAACTTTATCACGCATCTTACGGGGATACACCTCCTGCCCAAATGATATGGAAAAAACAAAAAAGTAGGCAGCGTAAACAAAAAGGGATTCATGCGGCCTGATGTGATTGGACGAAGCGTTGACCATGATAAAGTGAACGGTCAAATAATAAAAATTGCGAACGAGTGCAAATCACAAAAAGTTAACGTAACAAATCACGAAATTTAAATTAATAAAACAAATATATGGTTAACTAACACAGGACGACACGCGAAAGCGACAAGAGAATGAGGGATTATGTTAAATACAAATATAAATGGATGTGCTGTGTATGAAAGTGTTGTGAAGTGTACCACTCACCTGGAATTGACTTTGTTTCTTGGCCTCTTTAGAAGCCTTTTCTTTCTCCTCCTTGTCCTTTCCTTTATCTTTAGACTTGCCTTCTTTCTTTCCGTCTTTCTTATCTTTGCCATCCTTTCCATCTTTGCCTTCTTTTGCTTCCTTATCTTTGGTTTTCTTTTCCTTTTCTTTCTTAGGCTTCTTTTCTTTTGGCGGGGGCTTCGGTTTTGGAGGACTTCCACTGCAGCATGCACTTTCTGTACAGTATATAATTTATTTTATTACATCACTGGTAATTAATTTTACATTCATGATGATATGTTCTGTTGCCTGTATCCCAGCTGTGGGAACATTACGGGCTATAGTCTGAATAAGTGATGTAATGTATGATGACATTTTATGGTAATTAACTTAAGATGTTTCAATAACGAGTACGTACCTTGGAGTAAGAAGCAGAAGACGTACAATAAAAACAGAATGCTCATGCCATAAAGGTAGGTGAAGAACCCTTCATAATAATAGAGGGGCAGGTTGTGTGTGATGACATCACTGATAACGTAGGCTATACAAACAACAACCAGGAGCTTGGCGTAGATGAAGCTCGAGATGATGAAGAGCGAAGTTCTGTGAAAGAAACAAAAGAAGGTAAGGCGCGTCAAAGTTAGGAGAATTCGTAACGAAGTTATCTTGCTGTAAACTTTTTAAGTGGGTTGTAGGTACTCAGAAATCCAACCAGCCGTTTTAATTTATATGAACGCAATGCGCGCTTTATTATTTTAGTACATTTAATAATCACATCTATCTAACAAAGAAGTGATTTATTAAAAGTTTACGTTTAAGATAAAATGTTTTAGGTATCATGCAAATAACATGTTCTACCATTAGCATAATACCTAATTATACGTAATTAAAATAAAACGCACAAAAAATACCTTAAAAATCTACTTCCTGCTCATTAGCGCACGAAAAACTTTGGGCAATAAGTTAATGTGTTTGAATTTATTTTACAAAATCTTTCTGTAATGAAGTACTTTTCAACACGAATTCGAACCTTTTAAACATCGTTGATAGGACGGACGCTAAATTTATGCACACCCAACTAATTTTTAATTCACGAGTTGAATTATTATTTTAACAGACGTTTTCTAAATGACTCAAAAACGTATCACTATTTTTGTTGGTCTTATCTACGTTAAACATAATTAGTAATAAAACTATACCTATATAAACATTATCTATATGACATACTTTTTAGACGGCTTGGGTTGGACGCATTTCAACTCCATTTCTTTGTTCGCGTTGTTGTGCTTTTCCGCGATCGCCATATCGCTGCCCTGCTGCCGATGCTGCCCCACCGGTAACGTAGCCATGTTATCCACGGACTCCAGTTCCACAGTAGCCACCTTCACTTCAGCCTCGGTGGGCTGGTGCTTATCTTTCCCCATCACTTTTTATCACTTAGGGCGGTAAGAGGAGTTACAGAGTGCCCATAATGGTGTGCTCAGGGTTAAGGACAGGTTGAGGACCGAGGAACACGATAAAAGACCTCCGGAAGTATCGAGGTGCGGCGACGAACCGTGCCTCTGGCCCGAGTGTGCCAAGAGTTGCGCAGTATTGGATGCTGCGCGGCGCGTCCTCCCAAAACAGGGGCGTCACCGACCCTCCGAGCGCTCCCCATTTTGTATAAATTGCACTCTTTAATAGCGAGAGGGTCTTTGTACCGCTTATGGAAGGAGTGTCGACATGTAATCTCGGGTCGAATGATGTTTTAATTTTTAAAGATTGAGCTGTAAAATTTTATTTGCTTTTACATTTTTTAAACTAAAAATATTAGCGCTAATACGTCGTACGCGGATGTTGCAGGATAGAAAATATAATTAACTTCTCCGTAAAAAAAAACACATTTATTGTATTATATTTTCTCTTGATTATTACTTATTATACTTGACTATTGCATCTCCTCTCTCTGCATCGCCTTTGTTTGACATTCCCTATAATCAACTAAATAATCAGATCACCTTCATAATCTGTCCGAAAAACTAACTGCCTAAAAAGGTTCTAAACCGATTTTGGCAGCCCTAAGGTGGCGGCACGCGGTCGATACAGGCGCGTCTCTCCCGGAACGCTCCGGGAGGCTGCGCGCGCGACCCACTGACCCGGCTGTACCCCAACCTCCGAACACACCCCGCGAATACTATCGGAAAGTTAGCAGCCCTAGCTGCACATGCACACGTGTACTACGAACATTATAACATACCCATCATTCCATAAACAAAGGAATGAAATGCGGGAGGAACAAAGGGAAATAAAGCGTTGTTGTCTGATATTCCGTGTTTGTTTATCGAGGTTAACCTTGAGAATTACCGAGGTTTTTTTTTTCATTAGATATCTACAGACAACAAATAGCATTAATTAGCTGATTTAAATAGGTTAAAAAGAACTTTTGTTTATAATAGCCGGTCTGTCGGATGAAAGCGGAGTGCGCATGCGCGATCTGATGCTCCGAAGCTTATGAGTTCATTGAACCGTTTCAAGTAGTGCCAAGTTTACTATTTGTTATTTCTATGGCATTGTTATGGTAAGATAATAGTGGTAGCTACTTTTATGACTGATATAATTTTATATCACACAATAAACTGATTTATCGCGCCGTTATCGTATGTCATTACTTAGATACGTACTACTGGGTCTTTAAAAAGGAAACTAAGGTGTTTAGGAGATTGAGATATCCATTTAATTCCATATAATAAAAAAAAAAACAAAGTCCCCCTCGTCTTTCTGTCTATTCGTGATAAACTCAAAAACTACTGAACGGATTGTCATGTGGTTTTCACCAATATACAGATTGATTCACGAGGAAGGTTTAAATGTATTATTCATTGATATTATAATAGAGCTAAAGCCAATAATTTCAAAGATTTCTATCACCAAATTGATTTTAAAGGTGTCTTCAAGGCTAGACTAAATAGACTCTCAAAAAGTGCACTTCACTATTCTTATCAACGATTTCATCACTGCTTACCATCAGGTAGGATCACAGTCAAGCACTAGACTAGCATAGGCGCAGGAGAACCAAGGTCGCCGACATAGCCCGAAGAATCGCCAAACTTAAGTGGCAGTGGACAGGGCACATTGCTCGTAGAAAGGATGGTCGATGGGGCCGAAAGGTTCTAAAGTGGCGACCGCGCACCGGAAAACGCAGCGTTGAAAGGCCTCCCACAAGGTGGACCGACGACCTGGTGAGAGTCGCGGGAGTGGGTGGCTGCGATGGGGAGGCCTATGTCCAACAGTGGACGTCTATCGGCTGAAATGATGATGATGAATTTGTCATTGAGAGGTAAAGTATAAACGATAATGTTGATGGCATAATTCATTATTTCAAGCTATATCTTTCATCAACATCATTTCAGGCGAAAGACGTTTACTGCTGGACATAGACTCCCCTAAGTGTCACACGGTAGTGAACTGGACTGAGCC
Source organism: Mythimna pallens (assembly GCA_961205895.1). Classification (NCBI taxonomy): domain Eukaryota; kingdom Metazoa; phylum Arthropoda; class Insecta; order Lepidoptera; family Noctuidae; genus Mythimna; species Mythimna pallens. Next base: position 10,861,051 of record OY540829.1, read on the forward strand.
CAGTCATCAACAGCGCGTAGTGATCCTCGCGCTCCTCAAAGAGATGTCAGCAAACCGTAGGGGCCCAGCAGTGCTGATGCCCGCTGGCTAGGACCGCGAAGAATTTCTAAAATTTCCCTTTCAGAAATTAGTAGTCCCATAGTCCTAGAACGCAAAGGATAATTGAAGGATACAGGTGTTGTTTTAGACAGTAAAAGTCTGACGCCCTCCCGCTCCACCCAGAACACGAGAAGTCATTTGGATGATTACCCACCTTAAAAAAGTGTCACCACTATAACCAGTGTTGTGCGTCTCAGATTCATGGGATTCTCGCAATCCTCACCAGGTTTTCGGTCCACCTTGTGGGAGGCCTTCCAACGCTGCATATTCCGGTACGTTGTCACCACTCCAGAACCTTTCGGCGCCATCGACTATCTGTTCTACGAGCAATGTGCTCTGCTACTTAAGTTTGGCGAATCTTGATTTTCCTATGGATATCATCATTTCTAATGTGATACTACAAGAAAATTCCGAGCAGAATCACCCTTATAATGGTGCTGGGACACAGGCCTCCTCTTTAGGAGAAAGGAGAGGCTGTTATCCATGGGCCCAGTGCGGGTTGGTAGAGATCACATGTCAACGATTTTTGTTTTATTCCAGGACGTGCCGATTTTCTGACGACGTTTTTTTTTCACCGTTTTGAGAGCAGTGGTGAGCCGGTGCGGGTCGCTAATAAGCAATGATCTTATAAACCGCAAATTACAAATGTTAACAAAAGACACATCCTTCTTTTATTTTATAAGCATCATTAATGGTACTTATCAAACGTTTCTATTAATGTTAACGAGCCAGTTATAGGCAAGAGCTAATACAGACGTTGCGAACTGTAACCGCAAAGTAATTGCAAAACCACGACTACCATATACCGAGTTCTGATTTTAGTTGAGACACTATAATTAGTGTTGACCCAGAGACAGACGCTAAAATCGCCACATGCTAACTGTAAGACAGTGACTGATGAAATGGTCCAGTCTAATCGCTATAATAACCTCCTTTTGGTCTGGGATTTATTTTAAATTGATGGCAGCTATTTACAAATATAAAAAATCTTGCTAAGGTATAGTGAGTGCATGCAAGGGGCCCAAGATACCTGTAGGGGCCACATTACCGCCTTCTATTGAAATGATAATTAAGCATTCAACGCAAAGTATTTAAAACCATTATGTCTCAGTCATTTCCAAAATTCGTTTAGCAGCGCTAAATGCATTTCATGATTTTCGGTTTTGCGATGCAAATGATTCCTATATAATTGTGTCTTGTACGGTAGGTACCTCGCGGGCCTGAAAATTGAGACAGCATTCGAATAAAAAATAAGTACTGAAGAGTTTTAAAACAATTGGAGAAAAGCATTTATAAAATGTTTCACCCGCGTACAAAAAGGATAAAAACTTATCCTATGTCTTATTCCAGGTTATGGTCTACCTGTGTACCAAGTTGCATCGAAATCCGTTCATCCATTTGTACGTTAAGAAGCAACAAACAAACACACTTGCAAACTTTCGCTGTTTTCTTTTTTTTTACTAAATCACCATCAAATCGGTCAAGCCATTTTAGAGTATAAGCGAGACTATCAAATTGCAATTGATTTTTATTAAAGTAGGTACTAACTGACTCGTCAAACGTTATTCTGCCATATAAATTTATCAAACGAAAAACTGGGGTGTCAGAGTAGGAGGGTAGAAAATAGCCTACCTATTCTCAGACCTACCAAATACATACATTTTTCTTTGTAAAAATCGGTTCAGCCGTTTCGGAGGAGTTCGATTATAATAAATAATGTGATACGAGATTTTTATACATCAGACTAGCTCCCAATGACTACAATGGCTTAATTCTCTTTGCTAGCTGCCGTCACCGGTTTCACCCGTGTGGTAGTAAACGTATCACCTAGGGGTTTAAAAAATAGCTTACGAGCTATTCTCAGACCTACCAAATATACGAAAAAAATTACATAATAACAGGTCAAGCCGTTTCGGAGGAGTTTGATAACAAATCCCGTAACACGAGATTTTTATATATTAGATATAGATAGAATTTTGCGAAATATTTTCGAATCCAAAACATACCTACTTAGGGCGGAATTCACCAATAAAACTAATCGCGTTTTAACGTTTGGCTCGCATAATCGCGTTTAGCCGCCGTCACTAGTAGTGTCACTTGTAAAAATACAACAAAAGAAAAATACAGACAAGTGACACTAGTTATAGCGGTTAAACGCGATTATGCGAGCCAAACGTTAAAACGCGATTAGTTTTATTGGTGCATTCCGCCCTTAGTAGTACAAGATTTTTTTAACTCCGTTCTTTATTCCAATGCATTATACAACAACACTGTCTTGACCCAATCAGATTCATGCTTAGCACGGCGCAATAAAATTATGATAATCTCGCTTTTTGTCACGGCACTCTTTGTAAAAACTCTTAGAGTGTTTTTATTCAAACGCCGTGACCCATTTTATGAACCAGTTGTGTAATAATGGTATTTTATTAGGGTACTGCGCGCACAATATTATTTGACTTCTGTTTTCAGTGTTAGGGTTAATCCAAACTTTGCAGCGTCGTGGCGAATCGAAGCGTCAATCTAAAAAAATACATACCTATATCAAATCTCAATATCGTAATGGTCATATTACTATGATTAAATTCAGATATAAAAAAGATGCGCGAATTCGAGCGCATGTTACGGAATCCGCGCGTTTGCACGCGACCAACGCTGATTGGTGCACGTGCGTTCGCGCGAACTCAAGCGCCTACTACACGACGTCAACTAGTCAATCGGAAGCTAACCCGTGTCGGAGTTGTGCACTGGAGACTACCATGACTTGTTACAATGTCTGTCGTTTGAGCGAGAAACTGGGATGGAGCTCTATACACCCTTGATCTAGGTTTGTATGTCTTGAAGGATAGAGTAAATAGGCTCTTAATAAAATAGTGCGCCTCACCATCAACGATTGTATCACTGCTTACCATCAGGTAGGATCGCAGATATATATATAAAAGGAGAAACTGACTGACTGACATATCAACGCACAGCCGAAACTATTGGGATTAAGAGCGTGAAATTTTGCACAAAGCTTCCTTTTATGACGTAGGCGGCACAAGTTAGTAAATAAATAAATATATATAGCTCTATCCCTTTAACAGTTCAGTTTAGGTCGTAAAATAGATCGCATTAAAAGCTTGTGATAGCACTCCTGGAGCAGCATATCATTATGGATACGAACGAGTGCGCGACAACAAGAGAATACTCGCGCGTTCGCGCAACTTCGCTTCAATAGTGAAAATTTTAATTCGGTGTGCTTCAAATCTACGCTAGCATGAATTGACCCTTAGGGTATATTGTCGCAACTTTATCTCAAGCCTCTGTTTTGGCACGGACGATGCGCGATATCAGGCCCTGAATATTTTACAAGTTTCCGAGGGCTTTGGGTGCATTTGTTTTTCATTTATTCAGAGGATCATAGATACCAGTTATGTAACGAGAAATGTGTTTTACGCAACAGTATCCATATGAGATTTTCGTGAAAATAAGAAAGAAGGTCGCAGCTTACACGGGCTTTGTTGCCACTGACATGCGTCCTTATTGTTGTATCTACATATTATGTGTATCTTAGATTAGAAATTATTTTTTTAATTATTATTAGACCTGCGATTGACCATCTCAGCTGATGGTAAGCGGTGATGCGGTAGACGATGGAACATGCTTACCTATAAGTATATATATTCACTCTTGACTTAAAGACTCCTAGGTAGTAGGTAGCTATCAAGTAACACAGACTCCGGCAGGGAATTCCACTCCTTAGCGACGTAGGAACAATAATCAAAATTCTGTATCACAGTTTTAGAGTTCTCCGCGCAATCAAAACATAATATAAAAGATTAGTGGTGACCGAGTGAGCAGTGGTCTTAAGAGTCGTAGGTCGCGGGATCCCAGCCAGGCGCATTACTTTGTGTAATTCACAATTTCATCACCACTGCTCTCAAAACGGTAAAGGAAAACATCGTGAGGAAACCGGCATGTCCTAGAACCAAAAATTCGAAGACATGAAACATCCACCAACCCGTACTGGGCCCGCATGGTGGATTACAGCCCATTCCCTCTCATAGAGAGGAGGCCTGAGTCCCAGCAGTGAGAAGATTATAAGGCAGACTGTGCTATGCTATACAAAAAGCCCAAAATCAATTATCAGGCGGTTGCCCGGACTTTGGTTGGAGGTTCCTTCCTCTTCAACGAAGGTTTGCGGGAGTTTACACACGTTCCTCATACCTCTAAACTGGTAACTCGGACGTGATGTTATCAAAATGTTTTATATGCATATGGATGAGATAATGAACTAGCTTTTGCGCGCAACTTCCCCTGCGTACATAAAATATAGCCTATGTCACTCAGGAATAAATCAGCTTGCTATCGGTGAAAAAAAATTCGCATTCGGACCTGTACTTTCAGAGCAAAAACAAACTTTACCTCTTTATAATATTAGTGTCGATTACTCTCTCATTTTAAAAGTTTTAACAGAAGGAAGACCTCAGAGCAGTTGAAAACTAACGACTCAAAATGCAAAATGCAATTTAAAAGGCTAATGTGGTACTGGGCTTAAAGCTGGTAAAATTGTAGTACGAAGCGGTTCTTAGTGGCAGGCTGCCAGAGCTAAACCAATGCACTAAGTATCGTAGTTAATCTTTTTCTGTTAACTTTCTTCAAACTTGTATAGAATTGTAAACAGCTGATACTGTCAGTGCCTATTTTCCTGGTAAGTATTTATCAAGTATTTACAAGAATATAGATGTAGTTCCTAATATATATATATATGATCGCCTCGAGTCTGCCACGCCTCCTATTCCTTTGTTTTGACCACGTGACTGAGCGTTGAGATGACATCAGAACAAAAGAATAGGAGGCGTGGCCGACTCGAGGCGATCAACGAAAAGAGAATCGAAACGAAACGGTTGTAACTTGGCTAGGGGAGCTGGTAGATGATATTCTGATTTTTAATGCAAATTAAGTTTATAAAAAATACCATAGTTTAGCAAATCGCCTTTGAAACGTTACCTGAATTGCTTGAAAATTTATTGAAAGCCCAACTATAATTCTTTAACACTCATGAAAAGGCTAGCACACAGCAAATTCTCGTAGTTAATCTGCTAAACAATTAACTTCTGCGACGGTAGGTATTTAAATGGCAAGAGAAGTAATTATAACAGAGTGAATATTCCATTATTATAACTAAAAATATTAACAAAACTCATTCTGTTCGTATGAGTTATGAAATAGTCTCATTTCCTGCTCTTGACTTTTATAACTATAGTTAAGACACATTTTAGACTGTAAAATATGATCATTATCATAGAAAACGATCAATACTCGAGCTCATAATAGCGATTTCAATTGCTTCTCATAACGATTTAATAATACAATGCCTGAAGAAACTATCTTTATATTGTTCTCAATTGCTTCAGGCAGGATTTGCTCCGTTAGACCTAATGGACAGAGAAACAGCTCCGCATTTACTAACTTGTCATATTATATTCTGTTTATATTGGCTTAGGATCGAGTTAATTGAAAAAAAGGGTAAAGGAGGACCTAACCAGGCTGAATTTGTACATTATATTCCGGTGGCAAAAAGTCATCAGATGTAAAACAAAATTACTGTGACACCTCTTCTGTAAAACGCAGAGTCCTTTAATCCTGAAAATCGTTTAGCATAGCTGTCACAGTGCTAGATTGGTTTCACCACAGAGAATCAAGATCATAAGCTCGACTGACCGACTAGAGGTCACTTGGAGCATACGGTGGAGGTGAGCTCCACTTGGGCGGAGCACCATGTCCCCACGGAGGCGATGGGCAGCGGCGACCTTTTGCGCCCGTCCCTGGTTCAGGTCAAGGCCGGAGTGAGGGGGAATGGTCTCCTTCTGCGAAGCAGTAATGCTAGCGAAGGAGACGGCCATACTAGGCATCATCCTTACTGGGCTCCTACAGTATTGCTGACATCTTTATATGGCGCGCGTGGAACACTACACGCCGTTGATGATTCGGCCTTGGTCCAGATGGTTACCGGATGGCCGGACGGCGAGCTACCCATTGCTCGACTTCCGCAAGTCCGCGTCTACCGTGGTTGGTAGTCGGGGTCAAAATCTCGGTGGCTGGGGCATGAGGACATTCCTTCCCTCACGCGTGCGGCCTTCTCCTTCACTAGCATTACTGCTTCGCAGAAGGAGATCACCGCCTGCCATTCCTCATCGCTTCGGAACATAGCCCGAACCAGGGCCCGGCGTGAGAGGTCACTGCCTCCGATTGTCTCCACGAGGACACGACGGTGTTCCGCCCAAGCGGGGCACACCTCCACCGTATGCTCTACCGTGTCCTCCGGGCAGTCAACACAATGGTGACACCCGGGCGGCCTATTATATATATTATTGCCACGGATTGACTTCTGAAAAGGCTGCCCGTGATCCTAGAACACAAAGGGCAACTGAAGGAATATAAGTGTGGTTTCAGCCAGTAATTACTGCAATTACTGCACAAACAAATTACCTACTACTTAATTGATTATGATGTACAACTTACGATCAATAATCGCCTCGCCACACCGTATGACGTTACTTAGCAGTTACTTGCATTTTAAATTGTCTATGACACAATCTCTATTACCATCGACCTTGCAGCATACAATGATTATGGTACAGTGACGAAAAAAAAAACGACTTCACTTTTCAGTGTTTTTTTTTTTACATTGAAGTCGGTTGTATTTTTTTGTAAACAGTTTTTTATTATACACTTTTTAGTTATGGTACCACCACTAAAAAGTACCTCTCAGCCATACTTAAATACCTTATAGCCAGAGTGCATCTCATGACAATTCTAATAATACCAAACACGATTAGATTAAATTAATTTATTAAAGAGCCTAACTTCAGGCTTCATCATCAGATCAGTTTAATATATTTCTTCTCTTCTTTCAGTCAGTCATCGACTACACGTATAAATAAAGGAATTTTACTTGTTACGACAATTCTGCTGTGATCCTATGAGGAGTTCTGTTCCATATCTTCGAAGTTCATGATCAGATCAGAACAATATTTCTATGGGACCAACTTGGAAGCATAACCTTTCAAACAAAAAATAATAATTTAAAAGCGGTCCACAATTGACCGAGAAATTGTTCCTCGGTGTTGTTTGTTTCTTATTAACCCAAACACTGCTAGGTTACATTGTTTTTTTTATGGAGTTCCCGTGTCTCCCTTCCATCTTCCGGCTCCATTATCAGATCAGTTCGATAGTAAATTATAGCCAAAATGTGTTCATGACAATTCTATTAAGCTCAGACACGGCTAATCAATGTATCATACATTGATTAATTAGGAAGTTCCGGTGTCTATCTTCCGGCTCCATCGTCATCATCAGGTCACTTCGATGATACCATTTTCAACATAACTATTCAGAACCATTTATTTATTTGTATGACCATAGTCGCTTAACTATCTTCATTGTGAGTATGAAGTTCCATTGGCCATTCTGGTCTTCTTCATCAGTTCCACTTCATCAAATGTTACTTTTTGACTGTAAATGTTCTCGATGAAAATAAAAAATCACCATTATAGTTGCCTATAATATTTGAGGAGTTCCCTCGATTCCTCATGGATCCTATTATCAGAACAGGATTTTGAAAACAATTGGACTTTTCTGTAAGCATATCTTTTAAGGGGAAAAAAATTTTGCAAATCGATCCATAAACGACTAATTTCTGAGGTAACAAACATTAAAAAAAAAATACAACCGAATTGAGAACCTCCTCCTTTTTTTGAAGTCGGTCAAAAACCCACTGGAAATGTGCCAGTCCAGTCCAATCAAACCCAGGGCCCCACGATTAATAGCTGTGCATGCGACCACTAAAACAGCGAGACTCAGTATTGCCATACTGTCAATGTCACAGAATGTCATTGAGCTGCTAATACAAAAATATGACATTGACAACTAAATAGATCAGATCTAATTAGTCTTTCTCAAAATGGCCTGTCTAATTAAAAGGATTTTGTTTGACACTACTCATTGAAAACTAGACATTTATAAAAGATTAGCTATTTTGACCTTTGTTTTCAAGTTATTAATAATAATATTTCACAACTATCAAAAAACGCCATCTAGTCCCAAACTAAGCATAGCTTGTACTATGAGTACTAGACAACTGATAAATATACATATTATTAACTATCTGCAGTTCAATATGACGTGTTTGTTTTGTGTGAGTTTCAAATTAACGTTTTTCTTTCCTCTTTTTTTTAAGGGTGTCGTACCTAAAAAGGAAAAAACGGAACCCTTATAGGATCACTTTGTTGTCCGTCCGTCTGTCTGTCTATCAAGGCCCTTTATCTCGAGTACGCGTGGAGGTATCGAGTTGAAATTAAAACCATATACTCAGGTCCGCGGTCCCTTGAAGCTGTGAAAAAATTAAACTTCTAAGTTAACGAAAAAAAAGATATCCCGTTTATGTCGCAAAAATCGTAATTATGGCACTCCTAAGTAAATCAAAATTCATAGGGTACTTCCCGTTGACTTAGAACCCTCTAATTTGGCATGAAGCAAGGTCTTATAGCACAAGTATAGGAATAAACGCGAAAACTGAAAATTTATGGTAACGTCACAAAAAAAAAACTTTTTTTCTATTCGGAATAATCTTCGAGACTCGATTCGGGAATTGAACTATTTACATAAATTAGTTTGTACGCAACCCTCAGTATGCAAGTCCGACTCGCACTTGCGCAGTTTTTTGTATTTTATTATTATCAATTCAAGATAATAATAAAAATAATTTGTGAACTAACAAAGGCACAGTCGACTCGACTGTACACCATTATATATGTGGCTGAATAAATATAAGGCATCCATAATGTCTGCCAAATGATCAGCGATTAAATCATTGTAAAAGATGGACGTTAATTATGAATTGCCTCGTCTTGCCTTGAAGGCTGATTCAAGGTCTATTCAGGTCGATGTCTGATCAACATAACATTATTTAATCTTAGCAATAGTTCTTTCGTATCATGATGACTATAAATAAGTTATTATTGTTATTTGTTTTATTTTTAAGGTATACGCCATATTTGACGTAAATAAACTGTTTTTCTTTCTTTCTTTCTATTTTTAGGGTTCCGTTACCAAACGGTAAAACGGGACCCCATTACCAAGACTCCGCTGTCCGTCCGTCTGTCACCAGGCTGTATCTCATGAACCGTGATAGTTAAACAGATGAAAATTTGACTGATGATGTATTTCTGTTACCGCTATACCAACAAATACTAAATAACAGAATAAAATACATATTTAAGGGCGCTGCCATACAACAAACGTGATTTTTTGCCGTTTTTTGCTACGTATGTTACGGAACCCTTCCTGCGCGAAACTCGCAATTGGCTGGTTTTTATTTTTAATGCATCAAGTACCTATATAAGTTGTCTAAAAGAGGAGTTAAGTATTGGAAGGAGACTAGTATTATTGGCATCAACCGAGAACAAATCGATCATATAATATGTTCGTAAGGCAAATAGGAGAGCCTTTTTTGTAATTGTTAATGATACAGGTAATTTGTGAAACACCTGAACCGATGTTTCTGCATTATGTAATCAAAAATATATCATAACTTCTTTTTTTTTATTACAATACAATTTTACTCATTTTTTTTTACACTTGAGGCCAAAATCAGACTGGCAACACTTATTAGGTTTTTGTTTATTGAGACTATAACATAACTGATATACCTAAGGCATAAACACATGTGGTTTTAGTCAGCGAAAGTCTGACTCTCTCGCTCCACCTAGAGTGGGAGCGGTTATTTGAAAAAACCACTGGCTCCAGATCAGAAGGTTGCGTGTTCATATCACGTCGGGGTCACCAGTTTAGAGGTAGATGGAACAGAGAGTAAAGTCCCGCAAACCTCCGTTGAAAAGGGAGGATCCTCCGACCAGACGGGTGTTATGTCTGGTGGGCTACTACTGCCCGATAGATGATTTCGGGATGTTCTATATGTTCTAAACGCGCGGAGAACTTTGATTGAGCGATGCAGGATTAGTTCTTATGTGACGCCATAGATGTCGCTACAGCCGTGACAGATGCTGGCACGTGTAAGATGAAATCCTTTATCAAAAACAAATAAACAAAATGGTTCTATGTCAAACTTATCGCTCTCCCATTACCCTTATCGTAAAAATAAATATCCCTCACAATAGCTTAGACCTTTTCCCTCATAATAACGTCAACACGTCATATTATATCAACATTTACTCAGGTCATTTACTTATAACAGTCCTATCCCTGGCCGATATCCTCGATCCGCATTATAAATGCCTTCGTCTATCTCCACAGCCTCACCTCTGTCCTAAAGCCAGACTAAATTAAACTCTACAATAAAGTTTATAAGGTTGGTTATCAATAGGTTGCATATCCTCACACGTGTCCTTTTTAGCTCCATATAGGTACGAAACCATTTAATCGATTGTCCATCCAAGCGGCGTGGAAGTGCTTTGATTACAGCTTCCTCCCCTTTATTTATTTTTAAATCGTTCATCGAGTTTTTTGTCCTGGCCAGTTTGTCCTTTATTGGTTAAATAGACCGTAATTTATGTAGCTGAAAGCGCTCTATTTGGTTTAACAAATAGCTTGTTAGATGATTTCCGTACATGTTCATTGCTGTGATACGAATCAACATTTTTTTAAGTACTTATGTAATCGACTGACAGGGATTAAATTGCTCGAAAAAGTTACCGGCGCCTTAAACGCAAAGAGCAATTAAAAGAACACATGTGGGTTTTAGTCAGTAAAAGTTTGACACTCCCTCTCGCTCCACCCAAAGAAGGAGTAATTATTTGATTATTTTCTACCAAAGATGTGGAATTGTGTAGTTAATTCCGCCATGCTAGATTGTGGATCACCACTGGTACATGTTGGTCATCCCACCCATACATTCATTGAACACATTTCATTGTGCGGACAGCTAAGGAGCGGAATTCTCTCTGCCTGAGTCAGTTTCCTGATATCTACAACCTGGGATCTTTAAATCAAGAGTGAATGAATAGGTTACTTCTAGGTAAGCGTGCTCCATTATCGTCACATCCGTAGGGGCCCAGCAGGGTCGAAGCCTACTGGGGCCACGGGTATTGTGAAAGTGGAATCCGGGGCCCTGGGACCAAGGCAAAGAAGGCACAGGAATTTTTAGTCAGTAAAATTATGACACGCCACCCTGCTCCGGCCAAGAGCGGGGTATGTCATTGGATGATTTTCCCACTTAAAAAAAAAATCATCGTCACATCATATTGCTTACTAGATGAGATAGTGGGCAAGCGTGATAGGCTCTCAATAATAATAAAAAATCAAAAGTTAGATACTGGAGTCCAGGAAACTGCGTGTACCTACCTACTGACATGCGATTGCAGAATTATTATGATTAATGCCTTCTTCATGATGAAACAGCATTTGACTCAATAGGATCAAGATTCAACATGTTTCCTAATACCATTTTGTAGAATATCTGTACTGTAGATCATCAAATACTCTTCCCCTTCTAGGTAGTGAAAGAAAGTGTCAGACTTTAACTGATTTAGTCAGTTAAAGTGCCAGAGCCACCCGGGTTATTTTAGTTGACGTTTGAGTTTCAGGATCGCAGTGACACCCGTGGGACTAGACTCACTAGGACGCCATGGCGGCGCTGTCAGTTCGCGCAACCAAGAACATGAATGCATCTCTAAGGTGTGTACCTCACCTGGCCACTGTTGGTCACACAGCCAACCCATAAATTTTTTTTGGCGTCTTGACCTGGCTAGGCTGCCATGGCGTTCCAGTGAGGCACGACTCTCTTCCGAACAACCCCGAAGCCCTAGTTACTCTGCCTAATGTTGACGATTACCAATTATGATTAACGAAATGGCACACAATAAGAACAAAGCATTATATAAAGGCTAAAGCCTTGGCTCTTGCCGCACAAACAAAACAAATAACTTGATAATTTCTCATTGAGAATCATAAGCTTTCTCAATAGAGTCAGTAACTAAGACAGAGCACTGTTTAATTGTGTTTGTTTTGTTCGACGAGACCATCAATCAATGTATAGTATATCTACCTACGACGTAGTCGATTAATATGAATGGAAATAAACCAGTTATTAGTAACAATAACTAGGTAGGAACCTACATATTAGGATTAAAACCACAAGGCTAATCCTAATATGTTTACCTACCTACCTATGTTTCGGAAAACAGTGTTGTTACTGTTCTCGTAAACAAAAAAGCGGTAGGTATCTCAAATATTATTATTAGACATTTCTGGTCCGCCTCCGTTAGCGTTTCCGCTACCGTTACCGATTCCAGTACCGACTCCGGTACCGGTTCCGGTTCCAATTATGATTCTGACAAACCAATTCCAATTCCGTTACATCCCCTCTATGTATTTTTGAAAGGTATCCCTTATCCGAGTATCGAAACTACGCAAAAACATGCCAATGCCGGCACCAAATTAGTTCCTCTTAATCAAATGTAGGTGGGTAATATAAAATTCATTGTTTTCCGCTTGCCGCGATTTATTACAGGATCGAATCATACATAATTCATTGACGGATCTCAGACATAGATTAACTAGACTGACGGCGTATTACATGTATTCATAGGTTTGGCGGATATAAATACATACTTGCATAGCCCAGTGTATGGGTAAACAGTTAGGTATGTGCATAATATGGTTTTAAAACAGCTGGCCGGTTTGCGGAGTATTTTTATGGCTAATTTGAATAAGATTCTTGTGTGACTAGCTTATGTGTGGTAAAATTTGTTGAAGATATACCTACCTGCAGTTTAACATTGATTCTATTGTTGGTACAAACCTCAATCACTGCACAAACCAAATACAGAGCAATGAAATTCAAGCTGATAACCGTAATACAGGCATTGCCTAGCTCAGTTACAGAAGCTACATCCAATACCTTAAAATTATCTTGCTTAACTGTACATGTTATCCTAGTACTAAGCTTTTTTTGAAATAATTTAAGTATTATTATTATTAATATTAATGGGCGAGGTTTTTGAGTATTCAGCTGATTTTTTACATAGGTAAACAAATACTCTTGTTTTAAATATTAGGTAAGAATACTAAGTTCCAAGTTCTCAAGTTTTCTCATTTTGGCAGCAAAATAATGCACTGTTTCAAATTAAATTAATTTTCTAAGTCGATTCATGTTTAATGGATTAGCTCGATTGGTAAGGATCAAGCTAATCGATTAAACATATTAAGTCAATCGACTAAAACTCTGTTATGAAAAAAAAAACCACTCACTTCGCATTTTTAGGCGCCACATCAGGTTGGCAGCAGGCCCGGTACCGGAGCACTACCTCGGTTGGCGTTAAGGCTTCGGTCTCGTCCGGAGGCGCGTCGCACTCGTCGGTCACGAGCGGAGCCCGAGCCGGCGATGTGTGCGACCCGTACCCGTCGGAATTCAGCTGGAATGGTCAGACACTCTAATATTATGTTGTATTTAGTGCAAAAACTCGAGCAGATAGGTACGACGATACTATATAGGTAACAACGATGTGTCGGAGTGATTCAATAGAAATTGCTCCAGATTTTTTTTTGCGGAAAATTGCAGTTTACAGTTAAAATATCGTTCACATTGTTACACCGGTCTGTGTGAGCCTTAAACCCGAAGACATGTGACATTCACCAAATCACACGAGGCCCGCTTGGCGCTCCATTTTCATAGCTGCCTGTATACCAGAGGTAGAACTATTAAAGTTTTTTTGGGTAGAAAATCATCGAATAACTTTCTCGAAGAGTCAAACTTTTATTGACTAAAACCCACCCAGTTGCCCTTTGCGTTCCAGCGTCGCTGTATCACTCTTTTGAACAAAGTTGTAGACTAGCAGATTCTGCTTCCGCTTGGTGTGAGAAAAACACCTTTCAATACAGGAATTAGACAAAAATAATGTCATATTAGGTGCCACCGGTGCATGTGGTTGTGGTTTTGCTTTCTGAATACCACCTGGTAGCAATAATTTTTCCACTTCATAAATTGTATCTATTTCTACAGACAAATAAAGAGTATTATGGTTCAGCTAAATGCAATCAATCGACGGTTTCCTTAACCGTGTCTTAGTCTTATAAATATTTGGGCTTTCGTTGGCAAGAGTTACCATGACCCTGGAATGCAAAAGGCGACTGTACGAATACGGTGGATTTTATTCAGTAAAAGTCGGTCACTCCCTATCGCTCCACCCACAGCAGGAGGATATTTTCTCACCCCTAGAAAATAAGTGTTATAACTATTCTTTATTAACGAAATATTCCTATTGGTGTACCTCGCTCCGCTCGGGAGTTATTTGATGTTTCTTCACCCCATAAAAAAGTGTTATAGATATTTTTTATTATCGAAATACTCCTATTGGTAGATACTTGCCAGTTCCAAAGCCATCACGTCGAGTCCAAGAAGCGACTCGCCTTTCTTCCGAGCCAACACATTTTCCATAATGGAGAGATAACGCAACATATGTTCACCATCAACACAGCACTTTTGATATGTTCCCTAATTGCGACTGCTTACTTCGTCTTAGTATTCCTCAATAATTTAAATAAAATATAAGAGAGGCCGAATAATTATTTTTTATTTTTTAGAATACTATTTAAATATTTTTTCAATCACAGTTATGTCTACTTTATTTACAAGCACCGTTTTTTGTTTAGCGTTTGAAAACTAATATCAAAACGTTTTTTTCACTGACTTGTTTTCATTGAAGACTGTCGTCCAGTCGGTCCCTCATTTGTTACTGATGGAAGAAACGATTGTTTTCTATTTAAAAATAAACAATCGGACGTGACATGTGTTTAGGTTCAGTCAATTGTTTTTATTCACAAATACAAACAACACCCATTCATTTGCAAATGTCAAGTGGAAGCTACAGTAATCAAATTTGACCACAAAAAAAAAACAGTTGGATTATCAATCCAAGTGATAGTGGTAATATTCCACTGTTTATGCGGAAAAAATCAAATTATGTTTACTAAATCGTAAAATTCTACATAAATTCTTCACTTACATTTTTTTATCTAGTGGTTGAATACGATAAAAGCAAGGTACAATGCAATGTATTAAACATCTTGCTTGATTTACCTACTATTAGGGGTATCCATAAATAAAATCCAAGTTTGGAGTTTGGCACAAATTTCGTGATGTCACGTTTCAAAATCAATATGCTTGGATAAAAAGAAACGCAAAATTTTAAATATTAAAAATATTTCTAACTCTATTTTAAATATTGTAAGGTTTACATTGTTTTTTTCGCAAATTCGATAACTAATTTCGAAACTACTACTAATCATTATAAAATGTGAAAAAAAAAATGGACAATCACACTAGAGAGGGGGAGTCTCCCAAAATATGTGATCAACTGTGACAAGAATAAGGGGAGCGGGTAAAAAAAGGAAATTCGTGTGACCTAATATACAGATGGCCCCCTTATAAGCTACTGCATTAAAATTAAAAATTGCTAATAATTTGTTTATAAAAATTCGACATAAACTTTACACAGTAGAATCCTTGTTGTTTCTTCGTATTGTACTTGCAACTGAACCTAAAGTGATGTCACGGACGAATAAAACGATGCATAAGTACTATTGCATGCAATACACCAACTTTAGAACATCTCACCTGATGTTTATGCTACATAGAACACTAACAATGCTTGGTGCATCACTAATTTTCTTGTTACCGTTTTCAGCTAGGCTGAATGTAGCTCTGGCCTTATATGTATATAGTCTGTGACTATGTATGTCTACGTGGGATGACGTAAAATTTCTAAAGCATTGGCCGTATTGCAATATCAGCATCCATATTTAGATGGCATCGATAAATCAATAAAATTCATAGCTTATTAAAATTTTATTGAAACAGATGCTGTATTTTGGGTCTTTACGGCATTTTGATTGTTTGTGCAATTTCACTACTATTGGTGCTTAACTTGGTGAATGACTTGGAAATCATAAAATGCGTCTACTTATGGTTTATGAAATACTAAAAATATATCGAAAGAAGAAAACTAATCAGAGGAAATGATACCAACCTATTAAATTATATTTACATCTTAACTTCCACCAAGATAGGTACACAGGTAGGATTACATTTAGAAGCAATAAGATATACATATACACTGCCACACTTTTAATCTATTTTGACTTCTGTTATTCAAGAAGTAAGTACGACAAATAGTTTATAATTACACAATTAGCAAATGGGTAATTTAGAATCAATTGTCTCGCACATATTTCTTGAATGGCAGAAGTTAAAATAGATAGAAAATGTGATAATGTATATATCTTATTGCTCATGACTGTACGTAAGATGAGATGTAATTAAAATTTTAATAAGGTATACTGATCTATCAGTAAAATTAATCCAATTAAAATTATAAGCGTCAGCTCACTGGCTCTTTAAGAAATTGTTTCGTTAATAGAAGACATAAAAACATATTGTTTTGTCACAGGTACTGTAAAAATAAGAAAACACATTTTGTAAAATAGGAAAATAATATAGAATTATAAATTAAACTTAAATATGGAAACTGCAATGAATATTCTATAGATTGAAACCCATATTAGGTCAAAGTAAGGTTTTAATCACTTTAAGATCATAAAGGCAAAAGTTTGTATATTCTCCTTTTCGTGTCCATGGAATGGATGATTTTTTTTTCTTATCAGTATCTGGCAACCTGTAAAGCTCTGTTATTTGCCTCGTATAAACTCCGAAAAGTGCAGGTGGCTGTGCAGGATGGGCAGCATAGCAGATGATGCATGGTCCTGTGCAGCCGCTCCACTCTACCATTTTAGAGAGGTCGAGCCCATTTGGCCAGATTGTTTTTGCAGCGGCCAACCTGGGTCCGCTTAAAAGTTTGCATGTGTGTGTGTTTATTGATTTCCTTTTTTTCCTTCTGAAAAGAGTATCCTTGGAGTTTATTGCACGTTCTTCTCCATAGAGATACGTTTCGCTTTGGAACGTTCAAATAGCTTTGTCTTTTTTGTGACTGATCGTCACTTCAAAAATGACTGCAAATGGCTTTAAATATATGCTTTGAATTGAGTAGAGTTGTGTTGTATGCTTATTACAGCTGCTTCATGTTCAAATGGTTAAACGTATTTAGATAAAATTGGACACTTGTAGGTAGACCAAGTCCTGAAATAACATATAGCTCTTTTTATCCCTAGATTATATTTTCCTGGGATAATTTTATTCTTAAATAAATAGTGGTCAATTTCATTTTTACCTTTCAATGGATAGATTAAAGGGATCTACATCTACTATATATTTGTAATGTTAGAAACTTTAGACCCATTTCCGTAAGAGCAGTTGAATCATTTCGAGTAACATTGCCAAATGAACCGAATTTCAAGTTCGTCCAATCGTAACTAAGACTTGATAGAACTCCAATCCTATTGCTCCCAAACGAAAGCCTCACTTATTGAAACATACACTGGTTCGATGGTTCCAAATATCGAAACTATTAAATGATTTGAAATGATCATTGACATTACAGATACAAATTCTAAAATAGTGTAAAAAATGTCCTTCATTGGGATAAGTAATTTCGTCTATGGCTGTAGTTTTCTAAGTTTCTTTGCGAGTCATTGATTTAGCTTCAACTGAACCAATGAACTGTGTCAATGAACTTTTTAATAGACTCGAATGCTATTATTTTGTTATTTTAATAAAGGTTGCACTCTAAGACGGAAACCAGGGGCCGTAATACCTAGACCCTATGTCACATCTGCCTTTAAGGATGCGAACGATATTAGAATATTAATTGCAGTTCAATGAAGGTGAAAATGGATATGAGCTCACTTTGACGATGGTGCCGACCTGGTTTTCTTGAGGGTCGAGTGCGCGGTCCTGTGGAGCGCGCGGCTGGTCCTTGTTGTCCACGTCGACGGGGGCCCCTAGCAGCCGCTCCTTCATCTCGTGGATGTAGGGGCAACGCTGCATCGCGATGTAGAATTCGCGTACGCGCACCTGTAATGAAGAAAAAAATGTAAGGTTAGTCAGTCAATGCTGCTGGTTGAAAATAACAATAGTTTTTTTTTATTATTGTTGATAGGTTTGCGCTTGACCGCTATCTCACCTGATGGAAAGCGATGATGCGGTCGACGACGTAGCGCGCTTACCTAGAAGTAACCTATTCACTCTTGACTTAGTTCCGTTTTCAAATTAAGAATGGAAAAATAAAATATAAGAACAATGTTTGAATACTTAAATCGAGTCTAGAAATATGTATTTTTGTAATGATCTTATAATAAGGACATATTTTTTGGTTCCAAAAATTGGCAAATATCGGTAATTTCTGGAGCGCTCGTAAGTCTTCAGGAGAAGCCGCGTACTTTAAAAAAGACAAAGCCAGGCTTAACACCTAAGTTACATTTTATTTATTGCATCTATAAAAAATTGCAGTCTTTTCCAAAATAAAACCGCATAATATTGGGTTACTATGAAGTTTCGTTTTAAACGGATGTGTAGAACGAGTAATGTAATATCTCTGCAAGCTTCAAGTGATAAACGAAACGCCTTCCGGCTAAGTGATTCGATTAATCATCTCACAAATATGATACATTAGCTGCATGCATGTGCTCATCGTTTTTGCAATATTTTCCATTGAGTGTTGTGAGATTTGCATATCCCCATAACGAAAGGAAACTCACTACGTCCAAATTAAACGACGGTTAGAGACACATCGTTTCACCAAAATGGCGGCTGGCGCAACAGATGCGTAAATGGGCAAACGATAGCACCCATACAGAATACTTTGAAGTCTGTCGTCACCAAAGAATGAAAAGCTCAGGAATGTAATTTTATTACATTTTGAGAAAAAATAGCACGAGGTGCCAATTTAAAAAAAAAGTCAGTAAACTGTAAAATCATCAATGACGGTTCAAGGGAACCTCGTAAAAAATCGGAAATGTCTTTACGAAAAGCTCACAAGTAGCATTTCAAGTTTTTGCGGTAATAACTTAAAATGTATGACTTAAAAGCATCTAAAAACGTATCCATATTCCAAACCAAAATAAACATTGGGCACGCCTTAATTATGGCGATAAGTCCCCTCTTTGAGGAGTGGCTGGAAAGACCTCACGGCGTCCTTACTTACCGCATGACGCAGGTCCTCACCGGACATGGTAAGTTTGGGAAGTTCCTGTACCGGATCCGTGCAGAAGAGACGCCCGGGTGCCACCATTGTGTGAACCGCCCGGAGGACACGGTGGAGCACACGGTAGAGGTGTGCCCCGCTTGGGCAGAGCACCGTCGTGTCCTCGTGAGGGCGATCGGCGGCAGCGATCTCTCGCGCCGGGCCTTGGTACAGGCCATGGTCCGGAGCGAGGAGGAGTGGCAGGCGGTCGCCTCCTTCTGCGAAGCAGTAATGCTAACAAAGGAGGCGGCCGATCGCGTGAGGCAACGGCAACGGTCCTTACGCCCCAACCGCCGCCGGGATTCCGATCCCGATTTCCGGCCACCGTAGGCGCGGGCTTGCGGACGGCTCGCAATGGGTGGCTCGCCGTCCGATCGTCCGGTAACAGTCCGGACCGAGCCCAAGTCGTCGACGGCGCGTAGTGTTCCACGCGCGTCTCAAGGAGATGTCAGCAACCGTAGGGGCCCAACAGGGTCGAAGCCTACTGGGGCCATGGGTGATGCGAAAGAGATCCCCGGGGCCCTGGAAAACAAATGGCAAAGAAGGAACAGGAGTGGGTTTTTAGTTAGTAAAGTCTGACACTATCTCCCGCTCCGCCCAAGAGCGGGGGATGTCATGAGATGATTTTCCCACCCGAAAAAAAAAAAAAAAACAAAATAAACATAACATAAATAATAAAGTGTAATAACATTTTACAGTTCCTTCTATCGTATAGGTATTTAAAACTCTACGCTAGGCTACGCTTTACTTAACATAAGAAACATCAAAAAAGCTTCTTATAAGTTAGTTCAGTTTCTTATATTTTATGCAGTGCTAGTGCTCTATTAGCTCGGCCCCGCCAAGTCTTACTCCAATTAGCTTCCAATTTACTTGTTTAATGCAATTTGTGGTTTATAGTAACTTCGTCCGAAACAGACAACCATGCTTGAGTCCGGCGTAATTATACTTTAATAAGTAATGAGGTCTTAAAGTTTACTTTTAGTTTTTATTGGGTGTGTAACTTTTATTTCCTGTTCAGTTTATCGGATTCTTATTACGCACTAAGGGCGGAATTCACCAATAAAATTAATAGCGTTTTAATGTGTGGCTCACATAATCACGTTTAGCCGCTGTCACTAGCGTCACTTGTAAAAATACCACAAAAGAAAAATACAGACAAGTGACACTAGTGACAGCGGCCAAACGCGATTATGCGAGACAAACGTTAAAACGCGATTAGTTTTATTAGTGAATTCCGCCCTTAGTAAAAACTCATTAGATTGTGTATGACTCGTTATACAAAAATCAATGTGTCTAACCTAAACACAAATATATATTTATATTAAGGTCGGCTTCCAGTTTAGCCAAATGAAGCAGAATAAAGGTGGTCTGTTTTGTGTACATGGGGCTATTTTATTATTTATATATATATTGCCCATATCCCAAAGTCAAAATCAAAGTGGTAATGAGGATTTAATAATAATTTACATTTCATTATTTAAACAAACAATATTCATAAAATTTTACAATTCAATTCCATATTAAATAAAAATATAATTTTGTATTTTTAACAAGTCACAATTAGATATTCCATTTATATTTTCTGTCGAGATCATTTTTGTCATTAAAAAAATTATTTAAGTTATAATAGCAAAATTCATAATAACTAAAATATTTTCACCAATAACTTATTCTATATAATAATAAAATTCTATATAAAGGAGCAACGTAACTATCTTTGCTAACCTATACAGGGGAAGATCACGTATGGGTGGCCCGTACGCGGTTTTCTCAGTCTAGGTCTTTACCGCAAGTATCGATTCCTATCTGGTACCTACCCAAATCCAACGTTTCAAGGTTAATTTAATTCTCCATACGGATACAAAGTTCATAGCCTCACCGCCATGGGAGATTCACACTTGCCATATCCAAGTGCTAATGCCTACGCTTCGTGAATTGGACCCTGTATATGGAGAGTATACGTGCGCTGAATACGAATTGGTTTCTTGTGTAACCTATAGAAATCCTCTCTTTGGTGACTGACGTAAGAAAATTGATGGATCGTGCTTACCTATATTTGGGATATGACTGTAAATTGTTCCTGAGCCTTATATAATATATAAATATGTCGCGTCACAGTGTTTCATATCGAAGGGTGCTTTCAATTTATGCGTTTTTGACAGCCTGTTGCGGTGCCGATACTGTGAGTTAGTCGTACTGCATACGGACGATCGTATATTTCGTACAAAGCGCGCGGTGCGGCAACCGTGCGGCGAACGGTCGACAACAGAACGGCAACGTCACAGGCACCACGTGTTCAATTCGGCGCTGAATAGTGCGGAGTTGAATAGCGTATCACTGGCATACAAACGCACGGTAGCCAGATACGTTTTCAATTTATTCGCTTGTTGTCGGATTGCTGACGTACTGCAACCGGCCGGCAGCGGTCCGACATGAAACTTCTAAATTGAAAGCGCCCGAATTATTGACCGATTTTTTTGTTTTTTTTTGTGCGTATTTGGTAGGTCTGAAAATAGGTCGTAGTTGGTATTAGTCTCCTACCTCCACACCTGTTTTTTTCTTAGATAATTTATATGGCAAAATAACGATTGCCGCGTCAGCTAATACTATACAAAATGTAGATGTTTTCTTTATTCTTCAATTTGGTCAGTTGTCGAAATTACTTTGCATTACTTACTTACATTATTCCTATTATTTAAAACAGTGTAACATGAATCCTTAATTATATATCGTCAAAAGTAGCCTACTTAGTTTCAGCCTGCATCTTCAATGCTTTTTTTTTTCCAAGTGACATCGTTGAATCAGTCCTTCTGACTGTGAGCTGTGTTGTACGACGAATTCAAGTGGATAGAGAGATATTTCTCATTAGAATCATCTTCCATACTAATGCAATGGCTATACCTACTGTCGAGTTTCAAGATTCCGTGTCTCTTTCTTTTATTCACACTGTCTGGTAGTGTAAGCTAGACAACTAGCTGATTTAGATGTTTCTCAAGTCAAGTTTTATAGTTCTTTGTACATGCTTTTATTTATTCATCTCCAACTGCCTAACCTACTTCAAACCTGCGAGTTGCAAAAGTTATTAAATCTAAAGAATAATAGCCTAACATATTTCAAGGAGACAAAAGTAATTTTAAAAAAGACAATTGTTACTGTGAGAAAGAAGTCAAGTCAATAGATTTATTTACAGCAGGTGTGTGACCCACATGGACCCTTCAAGTTTCTTATTAATGGTGGCTTGTTATCTCACGAGAAACCGTAGTAACAGCTTACTAGAGGATTTATTAAAGACTAGCGTCTGCTAGTGGCTTTGATTCTATAAAAATGCTATGTCTTTATTCGGGACATGGTCTATACGTAGGTATAGACCATGTAGTTATTTATATATATTATAGTGTGCAGGTAGTTATTTATTACTAGCTTTTGCTAGCGGCTTCGCCCGCGTGAAAGTAGGTTTCTCCATATAAACTTTGAATCCCCGTTTCCTTCCCTTAGAGGGAAAATTTTGGAAAATCCTCTCTTAGTGCTCGTCTACGTAATAAAACGAAACCTTGTGCACACTTCGAGTCGCAGGAGTTTCGGCTGTGCGTTGATATGTCAGTCAGTCAGTATCTCCTTTTATATAATTATTTATAGATGACACTAATATTACTAGTACTTATGTGTGATATGGTGTGCATGTGTAAGTTTGGACCGATTTGAACGAAATTTAACTTACGGGTAAACCAAATCCTGGAATTGCACTTAGAATACTTTTATTTCGGGATTATGATCCCCTGGGATAATTTTCTGACTAAAACCCAGCCGTGTTCCTTCAATTGCTCTTTGCGTTCCAGGGCTGCGGTGAGTCTTTTGAGCTATCGCTTAGAATTGTGACCTCCTATTTTACCTATAACACATTTGTATGTAATGTGTTGCGCTCTATGCAGTACACATTGCATCGCAGGTGCTTATTTATCAGTACAGTGTGAAAATCACACCTGTCTGCGCACTTGCTCAGACGACCTATAAAGTAGACTATGATGGAATATTGAAAAAGATGGCTACCGCCTCGGATTTATGTGCCGTTCCAATGCCTTTGTTGAAAGTGGGTTACTATGGCTGGTAGGCGTTAGCGTAGGAACTTGATTCTATTATGCAGTTTTGAACTTTGTATAAACCGGATTGCGTGTTGGTTCTTAGCTTTTTTAATTAAATATTTTATTAAAAAAAAATAACTTTTTTTATTCGACTGTGGCCAACACTACTGTTTTTGGTTATCATCCTATTTCATCATCATCATCAACATATCAGCCGAAAGACGTCCACTGCTGGACATAGGCCTCCCCTAAGCGTCGCCACAATGAACGGTCCTGAATCGTCCTATTTACGGCTTTATAATTTTACTGTTGTAATTTATACCTTTCCTACTTTGTACCAAAGTTTTGGCAAAACCATTCACTAGTGTCCCAGCCACAAGACGTATGTAAATGAGTGACTGCTCTTATCGGGAACAATAAGACATATCCGACATGAGGACGCTTTGTCAACAGCCGCTGCGTGAAACGTTTTCATGTGTCAACAAAGTGAGGGTTGGCTGTACAGCCAGTACGAATGACAGACGTCATCCATAACCTTCATAAATCTACTTTTTGTAGAACCAAGAATAAATAAACGATAAATCTGCTGTCATCAACAATGCATATGAAATTGAAACGTGAAACCGAAATGCATATAAATAATAATTCATATTTATGAGGGATAAATGAATAAGTATTCATATTCTGTATGTATTTCCATTACGTAATTGATCATGTTAAATATTAATAGCTAATAAGGTTTTATTTCGTTTTAATAAAATAACCACAGTATGGAATGTGCATGCAATTTTTTTATATTATATCATTATAATTTTTATCTTTTTTAGGGACCTCTTCAATGGCTTTATTTTTTATCATGTTACGGCACCACTGATAACACACGCAGTAGTTTCTGGTCCTCCGTTAAGTCGTGTGGTATCCATCGAGTGCAAAGGTTCCGAACCTTCAGATGCACATATAAAATGTTTTGCACTTGGCTCATTCAAATGCCTAAAGCACGAATTTGCCGGCAAGTAATTTTTTTGTCAGTTTTAATAAGTTGTCGTACGGTGTCAATATTCGAGTTTGTAACCGCAGTCGCCAGCCGACCTTCAAGTACCTCGCTATAGAGATGATCACGTCCACGTCTAAATTCTTCAAACTACGAATAGACAGAGCTGCGACATGGTGCTTTATCACCAAATGCCAATTGAAGTCTCTGGCAACGCTCTTGTTGACAACGAAAATCATAAAAAATCATTGAACAAAAATGTTTATGAGTTAAATTTATTTTGATAGCGACACACAATCTTCGACAGAACGCCACAATGAAAAAACAAATGACAGTCTCGCAAATTAAAAAGTAACATGCTCATAAAGAGTTCAATTTTCGAATTCTGTAAAAAAATTTTTGCATTTATTCTTTTATTGTAAGTGGCCAGATCCAGAGACTTTCAGTATGCCTTGCGTAAATTCCCTAATATTGGCTAAATTAAATCGTTTCTTTATTCGAAAGTGGAACTCGAGCTTCGAAACTACAGCTTCAAAGAAAGTGCCCAAGGAAGTCAATTAAAAACCCCACAGAGGCGCAAATTAAAAAGTAACAAACGTCACATTTCTAACTATGCCACATTATGGGAATTAATTCTGGTCTCGCGGCTCGGAAAGCTGCTTGAATGCAGAACGTTTTTTGCCAAGTGAAACCACCATTATGTGGGGAAAATACTGGCATCTATGTGTGTGGCGTAAAGTGGAGGCTGTCTGACCATAGCCGGCTGAATTGTGTCTATGTGACAAATGTATCGAGGGAAAAAGTAATAGATACAGTCTGATGTAGGTAACAGGATAAGTTTGAAGTTGATTTGTTGGTATCGAGTTGGGTTGTCGAGTTGTATAGTAAGGAAATTAGAGAAGTTCACCTGTTTTAAATGTTGGAAATGGTGTTATTGGAAAACCACTAAGAAACGTTGTTTTCCGATTTAAACCCATCGCGCGTATCGGGGTATTATTATTACATAATTGCGCGTTTAACAAAAATCGCAAAAAAGAAAGAAAAAATATCGTTTTAGGTAGACCTTAAGAAAAACGAAGATATAGAGACCAAAATTTTCAGCCGAACCGTGTGTACAGTACGACACTAAAGCTAGAACTACATTAGACCAACGCACACGTGTAACACGCCTGATTTGTACGTAGAACGACGTCGCATGCCGTGGATCAAGTGTAGCTATACAAGTCTAGTTTCTATATAAAATGTATGGAGAAAAATAGTTAGCGTAGCTCATGCAAATAGCAATTAAAAGAACACATAGTCAGTAAAAGTCTGAACTTCCTACGCTCCACCCAAAACGGGAAGTCCTTTAATGATTTACCACGTAAAAAAGGCCATACTTGTTAGGTCTAAAATATTGGGTAATAATTGTACCTACAAAATCGTAGTTATAAATATGACTGAGCATTGTGGTACATAGGTACCTAATGCACTGCATAAGGATGACGTATACAATCGATATAATAAAATGGGGCCACTAGGTCAATGGACTTTGCGAACCATTCACACAGCGTAAAATTAAGTTATTGTCTTTGTCTGTTTAGACGATTGTAGCGTTCAATCTGTGGTCAACCTATTTTTATTTACTTAACTATTTATCTACACACATGAAATAAAAGATAAGAAGAAGGAAACAGAAAAAGTTGGTACAAAGGTGATGCTTATTTCTAAAGAAATCTCATCCAGCATACCAGTGAAAGGAGAGTTGGAAAAATAGAGCTGTAGACGCCGTGTGTAACAGTAATGGAAAATAAGTACACACAAAATAGTTATCAATGAAATAATATAGCAACCAACCAACCAACCTTTAATTTATAGAAAAATCATTACTGTGATTGCGGTAGAGTGTGGGAGTTACTCTTATATCAATCAATCGGCCTGGCCTTTACCCAACTATACTCCATTCGCGTATGGGAGGCCTCGGTGTCCATAAAATTACCAGTATTAGTTTACTAGCTTTTATATCCTCGGTTCACGGCACTGAAAAATTAATCAAGAATATCCTATCTTCCTCTCTGATCGATTTTGATGTGCCGTGTTTAACCGAAGCTTGGAGACTAGCTTGCCCGAATTCCAAACAGCCCGACATTTCTTCCCAAAGACGGTGGGATGAGTCGCTATGCCAAGTAGTTTAAGAAAACCTGTTGGCAACACCTGTGACTATTGTGGAGCGTGCACGCCTGCTAGCTGAGGGGGAGTGGGAGTCGGGTCTCAGGCTTCATGCACTACCGTCGTCGAACATAGGCACCTTGTTCGACGATACTACATTCTGCCTCGATTCTTCCCTACGTCTTGGTGCTCCTTGTTGCTCTTCTCATCGCTGCCACTGTGATGAAGTTGTCAACAGTCTCGGACACCACGGTCTGTCTTGCAGTCGAAGTGCGGGTCGCATAGCGCGGTACGCAAATATCAACGACATCATCTGACGCGCTCTTGTCACCGTCGGCGTTCCGGCTGTACTGGAACCTCATGGCCTGGCACGTGACGATGGCAAAAGACCGGACAGAATGTCTTTATTTCCATGGAAGATGACCTTTAGCGTGGGACGCTACTTGTGTCGATCCTCTTGCGCCGTCTCATCTTCCTAGCTCGTCGTGCTGTGCCGGTGCTACCGCAGCGGCTGCAAAGAACCTCAATCGGCGGAAATAATATTGGTAGTAATATTTTCGAGCCGTTTGGGGTTAAAACTCTCGGATTGCCGGGTCCGAGTGCTCACAAATTATTAAAAGAACTTTCGAAACGCCTTGTTGACACTTCGCGTGACCCAAGGGCTGGCTTTTACCTCGGACAAAAGATAAGCATTGCCATACAGCGTGGCAATGCCGCCAGGCTTTTGACTTTTTTCGACTGGTAACAGTCGACTACGATGCGGAGGAGTTTTTCGACGTCGTAAAACTAAAACACGCATTTCAAATTACATTAGGTAACTGTAGTTTACATCGCATGTTTTTAATTTTAGTTATTGTTTTGTATTTTATTTATTTGTCTTTTTGTACTTCTGTCTGTGTTTAAATAGTATAGTTGGCTTGGGCCGTTTTGTTTAAATTAAATTATATTGGAAATTTAATAAATCATCCGTCATACTTATAAACTAACCAGATCGGCTCAAAATTTGGTGCTTATTTAGCACCCAATTTTAAATGTATGTCTTAGTTTTGCAAATACCGACTAGGACATGTGTGCCTCGTATACCTTATGATTAGAATTATGGGGCGACTTCGTCATGTTTCACCGAGTTAAATAAAGATTAAAAAAAAAACACATTAGAGCTTAGCTGTCTTGGTTACTACTAGCTGACCCGTCGCAAATTATGTTCTTAGGATAATAAATTCCTGATCTCAAAGAAAACCAGGGCAAGGCCCTAGTTTAGCTACATGAAACATGACACCGTATCATTCAGTTTATGATCCAAATCGAACTGGCATCCGTCAAGGTTGAGGAATTTGATCCAATCATATTGCTCTTAAGACTTGGCCTAATTTGTCTCAATGGTAAAATGTATACATTCATTAACTGTTGTTTTAGTAACTGGACACGAGTCGTTATGAATAATAATAGCTTTATGATTTGTACCTAGCAGATGGCATGTCCTCTAGCTAGGCCAATAACTTAGTTATCAATAATATTCTACTGATGTGACCGGAGTGCAAAATAAAGGTTACCTGCCCCCCTAGCCAAGTTACAACCGATTCGTTTCGATTCTCTTTTCGTCAATCGCCTCGAGTTGGCCACGCCTGCGATTCGCTCAGTCACGTGGTCAGAACAAAGGAATAGGAGGCGTGGCCGACTCGAGGCAATTAACGAAAAGAGAATCGAAACGAAACGGTTGTAACTTGGCTAGGGGGGCTGTAGTCCTAGAACGCTAAGGGCAACTGAACTTAGGTGTAGTTAGTATAAGTCTGACACGCCCTGCTGCTCCGCCCTACAGCGAATCATTAGATGATTTCCCAACTCAAAAAAAGTGCAAAATGTTGAATGTTTGTTTTTTTTTTACTTCTTGTCAAAACATGGTACAATGTATGTTAAACGCTCATTTACATAGCGTAAAATTTACACAAAATTACAATACTAAACTGCTTTCAGCATTTCATTTTTGCTGTTTTGTTTAAATATTCTTAAAAACAGTATTTTGTTCCAGTAACATTTTTTTTTCAATTATTATAATTGTGATTATGAGTATTTTAATAGTAAGTAGTAATAGGAGTAGTTCTCATCAGAAGACTTAATGTCACCCAAAGGCAATGGAAAGGGCCATGGTTGGAGTTTCCTTGCGTGATCGAATCAGTAATAAGGATATCCGCAGGAGAACCAAGGTTACCGACAGATTTTCTTGTTAAGATTTTTAAAGTCGAGCAGTGCGCTAACTTCTGAACCTTACAAGTTTTGAGGACAAGATGGTTCATATTCCAGATTTTCTACTCCACCTCGCGTCGTATTCCTCAACGCTGAGAGTCCTGACCTCCCTACTTCATCACTTTAACTTTTATGATATTCCTCCATCTGTTTCTGTCTCTGGCGGTGTGAAGGTAATTTTCTACTATTCATGGAAAAAGTCACTGCTAACTTGTTAATATTATATCCATATAACATATTTATAATGTTTTATGCAGACAACTTCAAAAAACAAACTATGCAGAAAACTCCGAAGTCTAAAAGATAATTAATATTTCAGTGTTTAGGAATTTATTCCAACGAAAATTCTTTCGAATTATAATGTAGTACCTACTGGTGTGTTATTTTGTGATTCGTATAATCTACAATTACAAAATAACACTTTAGAATACCTAGGTTCACAGCTTCAACATCCCAGTTACATACTAATTGCCTTTTAATGTAAATGAAGGAGCACTTAATTATACCAATTTACATTTTAAGAAAGACTTTTTTGTTATCTCTTTTGCACGGAAAAGCAGCGCTAAAGGTCTTTGCAAGACTCGTGAACTTAAACACTAGAATAAGACTATGAAGTAGGAATAAGACAAGCTAGTGTGTAAGGTAATGGAGGAGGAGCTCGTGGTTAAAATAATATCAGCCGCACAGGGCGAATTCTTAGGTTAAGCAACGCATTCCGAGGTCAATCTATGGATTAGTGCCTATCTTAACATAATAATCTAGATTCCTTCATACCTCGGAAAGCATTTAAGCCGTTGTTTCCAGCTAACATTCGTTAATCTTAAACAATCGTAATGGATACGTAATGACTGTCAAAGACCTACGAATCGAGTACAAAGAATTATAATATTTTAAATTGATTTCCTCAGCACACCTGAATAGTATGTTTCGAGGAATACTTTCAAAGTTGGTGCGCTTCGAGAAAACCCCAAAATCTGACAGCAGTTTGCAAATTGAGTGTCGTATTATCCAATTACTGGGTTGTGAAGGTCAGATAGACAGTCACTCCATATAAAATACTGATATCCAGCTGCATCCTGTTCCATGGTCCGGAGCGAGGAGGAGTGGCAGGCGGTCGCCTCCTTCTGCAAAGCAGTAATGCTAGTAAAGGAGGCGGCCGCACGCCCCAGCCTTCGGGATCCCGATCCTGATTTCAAGCCACCGGCACCGTAGGCGCAGGCTTGCGAACGGCGAAAATGGGTAGTGCGCCGTCCGACCGAACTGTTACCGGTTCAGACCGAACCCAAATCGTCGACGGTGCATAGTGTTCCACGCGCTCCTCAAGGAGATGTCAGAAAAATCGTATTGGCCCAGTAAGGTCGAAGCTAACTGGGGCCATGGGTTGTGCGAAAGTGAACCCCGGGCCCTAGAACGAAGGCAAAGAAGGAACAGGGGTGGGTTTTAGTCAGTAAAAGTCTGACACGCCCTCCTACTGCATCCTGTTAATCTGGAAGCCAACCCCAACATATTGGCAAACGGCGAGGCAGGCAAACAGATATTGAGCAAGAAAATGTTCATGAGAAGAATTGTTTATACGATAACACATGCGAAGGAATTTTTATTAGTAGTTTAACGTTGTTCTTAAAATCGATTGTAAACTTCTAAAAGATAGCTTACCATAGTTTGTTTAACCGTTGCCATATGTATGGTAAATATACTACTACTACTATTTGATTATATATTTATATACTTGCATGTTATAGCTTGTAGAAGAAAACTAATCTGCTCGCTAAATCATAATGAGAAAAATACATCTAAATAGCGTATTTTTCTCTAAAAACAAAAAGACGGAAATACACAAGGGCATAATAAATATTGACAGACAAATGATTTTTTTATTATATCAACCAGTGCTTGACTGCAATTCCACCTGTTGGTAAGCAGTGATGTAATAAAAATCGTAAATAAATAAATAATCTTTGATGGTGAATTGAACTGGTGAAACGACTAGTGCACAATTAGAGAAAGAGTGAGTGAGTGTGAGTGGTAGAGTGCAATAGTAGTAGTCGACTAGTTGATTGTTTAGTTTGTTGTTTATTGTTTTTTGGTAAATGGTGGAAATATTTGAGAAATGTAGATATCAGTTAATCCTGAATATTTAAAGACGTCGTAAATAAAAACCATACGAAGACTGGATCTGTTTTTATGAAAGAGTCTTAAGAGAATTATTGGCGCTATATAAGCGTATTTATACTCTCAAGTCGCACTTGCATCAGAGTACTTAAGACGAAACCTCTTTGTTTACAGCTCTTTCTTCAGTTTAAGTGTGCGAACGTTGGAACAATTCGCGGTTCGTTTTATTTCTAGGTATTTCAACATTCTAAATTTGTGAGAATATATTCAGAACTGTCTGAATAGTCACTAATTGTATGTTTGCTTTCTAAACGTTTTGCTGGACTGGTAACTTTTGCATAAAGAAATGATATTTCATAAGAAGTACTTTTTGTGTATTGCTTCCTGTTTTTGTTAACAATCTAGTTAGAAGCATGTACTGCTTTGTTTGGGATGGGATATCATCCAATAATTTACCTCATTTTCAGAGGTACCAATATTATGTATTATTTTTAAGTATAAACCCATGTTGATTCGTGAAGGTCAGCCTTAAAAAACCCCTATTTTGAGTTGGGAAATCATCAAATAACTCCTCCCACTTTGGATGGAACGAGAGGGAGTGTCAGACTTTTACTGACTAAAAACTTCCTATGTTCCTTCAGTTACCCTTTGTGTTCCAGGATCATAGAGTTTCTTACAAACATAAGGCATTGTTGCCCTGGTAGCTATAGGTAATATTTGAGTTATGATTTTTCTTAATAAAATAAATGCAAAATAGAACTAGGCGAAAATAAAAATATTTGTAAAAAGTAGGCATGCTCAGCGTGACCTACAATCCTAGTATTGTGTTTCTAATAACCGAATAACAGTTCGAAACAAGTTAAGTGATTCATGCATTTTATTTCAATTTTATGATCCACCGTAACCATGAACGTGTAGTAAAATAATTTTAAACTTTACGACGGCCATACCTCTCTAAACTAGGCGATTAATATAACGTGGGTTAAAAACTGGGTCATACGTGAAGGAACAATCTTACGGTACAGTAACCAGTAACCACAGTATAAATATTTAGGATAGGTTTAGAACAACCTGTTGTATGGCCATCAGCAGTTTGCCAAGAAATATGAATTATATTAAACAATTGCTGGAAGCGATACAAAAAGATCAAGAGCAAAAGATACGCAACAAGTTTCTGATCATGTTTGTTAAAATAAAGAATTCTTGTTGGATACAGATGCATTATTTTCTTTTTTAGCTCGTAGGGTAGGTTGAACTTTAACATTATCAATGCGAACGTAATAAAAAAAATCGAAGCACGTGTACATTTAGTAGTTCCTCCAAATATAAAATCAACAGGTTGTGACATGATACCTCAGAAGCAGGCAAAGAAAACCAAAAGACTATACAAGAAGAATCGTAGAACGAAGAACGGATTATAAGATTACGTGAACATGTTTGAAAAAAGAACAACAATAATCTGAGAAGGTTGAACTTTAACATTATGAAATCCTTAATAAAAATATTGATCAACAAAACACGTGTCGTCGCGTAACAGAATCAATCAACAGGTAAAGGTCAATTACTTAGCGAAAGTGCCTGAAAGAAATGAGTTCGGGTAATAGACAGAAATAACGATACATAGTCTATATGTGGGAAAAAGAGAAAATATCATGTTGCCACCTGTCAATATATTTGGGGGGGTACTATCGTTCTTCTTAAATATCTGAACTTAGCGTCTGATAGCTCACTCTCAAGAGGAACTCGCAAAAGTGAAAATGGAAAAAGAATTAAGCACGACATTATAGTTACGACATAAAACAAAGGTTACGATTAAAGACTGCATTCAAAAGATATACATATAAACCTACACCATAAAGCTTGTATGTGATATGCTCTAACTAAGGAAGCGAATATAACCGACCCGTACACTATTAGAATAGACTATAAAAGAAGAAAGTTTAATGACAAAGAAAATAAAGGTAAAACTGACCAACGTTTGGCACATAAATCACTAAGAAATTTACTAGAGGCACTCCCTAACTCCGGTAGTACGGAACTACTGGAATGAAAGACAAATATTTGCACAGCGGGCGGCCTTCACATTGTTTCAAGGATAGGCGTTTCAGTAGGTATGTGGGTTGTAAATTTTGTAACTAACGATTTCCCAAAATATAAGGTAATATTGATTCGGTTATGGCTACTTCAGTAAGGTAAAGACAATCAAATTATTTAACGATTTGGCTTTCGTTAGAACTAATTCTTGTTGCTTTCCAAGTAATAATTTTCTACAAACAGCAACTTAACAGAAAAGTGTAAGCAAAAATACAAATCTGTCTACAACGCTAATCAACGTATAAAATCGTCACAAGACGGAGATTATCTACAGAATCAATTCCCAATAACATTTCTACAGGTTCAAATCAAACAAATAGGTCTTATCCTATTTATCCGAGCAGAAATAGGCAGCCAGTAAACCGGAAATAGAATCTGAACTAGGTTGGTTTCCACTACATAACACGTCACATTTCCTGACAAGCAAGCAAGTGAGGCAAGGAAATTAATGTTCTTTACACACTGCTCCAGAAATGGAGGAACTGCTCCCAATTCTGCTAATCATGTTGCTCTAATTAGTGCAGTGTTCAGATTACACGC
The DNA here is from genome assembly GCA_961205895.1 of Mythimna pallens. Taxonomy (NCBI): domain Eukaryota; kingdom Metazoa; phylum Arthropoda; class Insecta; order Lepidoptera; family Noctuidae; genus Mythimna; species Mythimna pallens. The sequence continues at coordinate 10,894,494 of OY540829.1, forward strand.
GAGGCTGGCAACAGACAACTGGCAACTGAGATAGAATACAGTATATTTTGTTGTTAACAAAGAATTCGGTGCCAGATTAAAGGGCAGAGAGGAGAGAGGCGTTTGAGGTTTTCGTAGAAGTGAAAATTGGAGCAAAAGAAAATATACAAATAAACATGATTTCAAGACTTAAAACATCAACAAATTAATATTGCGAAGTAATTTCAATTCATTGCATTGCCACCAGCTCATGTATTGAGTTTAACTTTTGCGTACTTTAAGTTAACTTTTAAAAGACCATTAGTATTATCAAGACCTAAATAAGTTTTTACTGTAAAACATTATATTCGTAACAAGCTTTTAGCACTCAGTATTGTACTGATCAATACCATTTCAAAAGCTCAAACTCGATCAGGTTATCTTGTTGCTCCCAGTAGTTCCTATGACCATTATTTAACTCCATCATCAAACTAGCTCCTGTGCCATATTAATACATTGACATCCAAGTTACATAGTTATACCAAATTTCACCACAATCGGTTAAGGGTCCAGTTACAAAAACCCTTTTGCGAGACTTACCCTAAACAAACATACATATTACGTAAAAAAGTATGGGTAACTATGAAGTTTAAATTTTGTCATTATTTGATCATTTTAACAGGTACTTTATACACATAAAAGAACAGAAGTGAACAGAGTTTACCACTGGATGATCATGTAAATTTGACAATAATCTCGAAGTCTTGATCCAAACTTACTGTTTGATATTATTCATTATAGAATGGTCTATCCATTCGATAATAAATAGTATCAAACAGAAAGGTTTTTGAAACAACAAAAATAATGCAAGCTGTAACTCATTTATAAAATTAACTGTGCTGACTGTTCCAACAAAATAAAAGAGTCAGCGGAACAGGGCTTAGTTAAAGCCAGGTGGGACATAGTATTACGAGAATGCTCGGCCTTTTGGCTCGCTATCAACAAAGGACAGGCTAAATGGCTGTGTCAACAGCTGCCACTGATAACTATCGTGGTGGCCAGCAAAAAGCCTGGACACTGATGTGTGATAAGATCAAAGGTACGCAAAAGTGCTTTCGTGTCGACTTTTTGTATAGAATGGTAAACGAATTAATTATTTTGGTTTGGTTTAAGTTCATTACACAGTGGACCAAGTGCGTGTTTTTCTAAAGTTTACCAAAACAGCGTTGCATTATTATCGATAGATAGTGCCAATAATTACAAGTTTAAGTATACGATATTGGATAGATTTCCAAACTCGCTAAGGAGTATTTAAGACAAATACCACAATAAAGATTAAAAATATCACTACATATCAAATAAGAAAAGAAGACTGAAAACTAACAACAATCAACTTAGGTAAACATCACATAAGCGGATTACTGTCAAATGTATCTATAATTTTACCGCTCAAAGTACCCCTCAGTACACTAGGCTCGTAATCAATTCAAGGCAGAGCCGATAACTATAGAGCTTGGCAACAAACAGTCGAGCCTGTGTTGGCACTGCCACCAGTTACCAATAATGTAATTTACCGTGTTTGGTGGATAGCTTGGGGCATTTGCATAACAACCAGATCGAAGATGCCACAATTTATGTGCGCCTTCATGAAGGTAATGCCCGCATTTTAATTTGAATGGTTTTCTACGTTTTGCTTTTAGAATTTTGTTATCAAGAACGGAATAAATTAGAGTGAATCGCTTAGCGATTGTTTAAAATAGGAACTTTAAGAATAGAAAGGTAAGTTACCGAATGACTTTAAAAAGGAATATTAATGAATCAAATTAGATTAAAACAAGTTCATTGATTCCGTTTAGTTTATTAGCAACTTTATCGAAGCATTTACAGCGAATACGGAAGCAATTCCTCGTTTTTTCAGTATTCAAGTACGCATTCATAATGAAGCCTGAAAAGTTTACATCAAAACATTCAGCCAGATTGCTCGTGAAAATCAATAAACGGAAGCTACCAAAGGGAAACGTGAACAAACTAAAAAGTGAATCAAAACACATTGCTGAGTCATCAAAACATCTCTTCATATTTTATTTTACATACCGAATGTTGAAATGCGAAGTCAAAGAGTGGTCAAAATAAACAACATTGAGGCTATAAAAACAGTAAAGTGCTGTAAATTCATGTCGAGGTACTTATAGTGTTGTGGAAAACAAGTAATTGAATAATCTTATAACTCGTTTGCTGTAGAGCAGAATAATAAAACGAGAACAAATATGATACAGACGTAGCCTAGCTCTAAATGTAGAAGAAGAAAATACTACTGAAGTCAATAATTTTAATATACAAATGTAACAGTTAACAAGCTATAGGATACAGTCCAAAAACATTTAATATAACTATCGCCATTCAAATTAAATAAACAGGATATATATCCGTTAAAATTTATTTTTCTTTCATTCCATAAAATCGGTATAAATATTGACACAACAACAGAGCAACTGAAAAATAGGTCGAATGTTGAACTGTATCATCTGATACGCTAAATCTACGCAGCTTTATTAGTTTTCCTACAATATTTTCATGGTTTCTACAAGCGTGCCAGATTCTGCTAGCGGGCTCTATTTTTCGTTGTGTCATCTGTATCACATCTTATATCTTCAACTAATATAGAACTGTATTTGTTTCCATTATTTTCATTCTAATCAATTTTGGTGTCAGAATACTGGCTCCATTTTTGGTTAATTTCTTGTTTCAATATGTCTTAAAATTGATTAACTTCTAAAACGTCTATAAGTATATAGTATTGCGATATATGAGCCCAATATTGCGTTAGTATCTTTATAGAAACAGCTTGCCCACCCATCGCCTACACACCATGGCAACCTATTTCCATTAAATAAAACCTGCGTAGGATGATACGACTGTATTTTTCTTTCATTTCTTCTTTGAATGGAATTTTAATAACCCAGATATGCCAAATGTCGGAAGTATAAAAAACATTGGTAAGTCGATCTAATTATTTTTGAACTGAATTTCTAAGAAAGGCAAATGTGTGCCAGCCCTGTGTTTCACGTCCATCAGATAGTGTTTGTTTATGATCATGCCCATTCTAAACATCCTTACTATTAATAGTATTAACATCTAATGGTATACGTCGTTACTGGACTATAAATAATAATTTATTGAAATTCATGCTTTATGGCTCACTCTTTCCAGCTTTAGCGAATGTTTTGATTTTATGGCAGGAATTTGCTGTAGAAGGGGAGTATATTTTGCGATATCAAAGAATTTTCTTCCGTAAGCTGCTTACGGTATTCCTTTTTCAATTCGTATGAAGCTTTAAAAGGGTTGCTTTCATATTTTCGCTGGCTATTTCATACAATGTTTTGTTCCTTTGTTGTTAACTTAGCTTGATTTAAAGTACCTAGTATAAATACAGCTCTTTCTAGCAAATAATATACATTTTATTCACTTTTGCAATCTTGTACTAGTAGTTCACAGTAAATACAGTTTATAATTTCTCGAATATTAAATGTTTTCTTAAAAAAATTAAATTTTAAAATGGTCTAGTGTTTAGTACTTCAACTAGAATTCATCCACCCGTGAAACTTTACACTCCAGTCAACTACTTTACTTGCTCATCTCAGCGATGCATATTGAAACGTCTCCAATACTATTCCCAGTAGAACTATACCATCACTTCACTCAATTTACTTTTAGTAGGGATGCCTAATAAAGTTATTTCCGGAAATCGCATCTTCCTTCAGATATATACAAAATTATACAATCTATAACCACAGTTATTCTATTCTAGTCACTATAATCATCAAAGTTCGTCGTAAACATGACTATAACTGTCTGTGATTAAATTCACTGTCGCATATATTATGATAAACATGAGCATTTACGTCCATTTCCTTAACAAGCATCACATCTTGACTATCTTCATTGACATGACATCAAGTTCTTGTCACAATTTCTTTAATCTCTAACGTTTCTGATGCAACAATATCAAAGGCTAATTTTACGACACCGAAAAATTAAAAATAAAAGGCATGAAAGTGGTATACTGTTGCTATGGGTAGGTATCGTCTGTCTGGGTACTGCGATACTTCAAAGGGCTGTGTTGTACGACATAAATAAGTCTGGGTACCTTTAAAGCTACCCACGTATGTAAAGGACGGGTGACGGACCCGGCAAAGTAGATGTGACAGAAATATAACAGAGCACGAGATAGCTTTTTCTCTTGTGTTACAAATATTGCGGCTGTCAAAGTATTGATTGAAATGGAACAGTTGGTTAATAGACAATTGAATGTGAAAGGCGCCCATTAAAAGTTACAGAACAGGGATACTTTGGCAGCACCGAAGCTGCTGTCGATTGTAGTGTACCTACTATTGTACTTAGATATGATACACGTTACAACAGAAACAAATATAAATATTTCAATATAACCCAAAAAATATTGGAAGGCAGAATTTGTACTACAATTGTAGCTAGAGTCATTAAATTAAATCACATCAGAAAGCTACCTTTAAAAAATAGAGAAATATCTCATCCATCCAAGCATAAAATGCAAGCAAAAGATATAATGAATTCTCGCTTTCAGCTCCCAGGCGAACGATTCATAGTAAATAAGTTAGTGCAATAACAGACTCGGGCTGTGCCTATATTTTTTTAATCCAGACCTTTGTAAAACTTGCAACGCGTTGAAAAGCGGAGCCTGGATTTTCAAAGCGTTTATTCACCTGCCTGTTGATCATCCCTTTAGTTCCACCCCTCAACTAATAACCAACTCTACAAAAACGCCCCAAGGTTCATAATTGTGTGGCAAGACCGACATAATCACTGGCCAGCCCACGCAAAAGCTTTAATAATGGAACTTGAATAGGCCTTATTTACAAAATTTTGCTGGAGCGAGTTATGCGAATCTACGCGAACTGTTTTTGTATATTTTTGAAATGTTTTCATACGAGAGTAGCTCTTGTAGCGAGATTAAAGATATTATTTTATGGTTAGTATCATAAAAACGAAGGTCTATAACTATCAGATATTACGATAATATCTGTGGGTTTGGCATGTCAGCTGAGTATTGTATTGTACTTGTGATGAACTCATTTTAGATTTGTAAGTAGATAAAATTGCAGGTTCATTAATTGTAATCACTACATAAATTACTTCTGAACGTCTATCTTATTAGGATACAAGACTTTATTAGATACAGGTCTATATTTATATAATAATTCTTCTTTATGTACATGTGTTTGTCACCTATTCTCGTCCTGTGAAATTGCTTGACAGATATGAACGAAACTTTGTGTGTAATATGTGAGTGGGTTCCTGGACGGTTTGAAAATAATATTGGATTGGATTGGTTTTTGAGCTTTTTTAGTTTTGGTTGGATTTGGATTTGCATTGGTGGCGCTGCGATCGGGTTCTCAATTTTTTTTCTGACAAAAGCCGAGCTTTCAGACAGGACAACGTCTGTGCCGCTAGTTATGTATAAATATATCGTGAAAATAATATAATTTGATAAACTGCTATTAAGAGGGTTTACAGATTAATAATAATAAAAACTTGGCCAAGAAAAAAGAATTCAGAGGAAAGGCCTTTTTCACATAAAAACCATTACTTCCTAAGTTATATGGTGTTAACATATCGCGTGTTACTTTACTTTGTACAGCAATCAATTAATTGTTTGTTTACATTACATAACTGGAACTCGAACATTTAACCCATTTCTACACTACCTATATGTGGCATTTCTTTTTGTCACGCAATGTGAGAAAAAGAAGGTAAAAGGCTTTTTTTTCGGTGGGAAAATCATCCAATGATGTTCTCCGCTCTTGGGCGGAGCGGAAGATAGTGTCAGACTTTTACTGCCTGAAAACCCACTCCTGTTACTTCGTTGCCTTTCGTACCGGTTCCGAATCTTCCTTTCAGAAACAGATCCTTGGCCTCAGTAGGCTTCGACCCTGCTGGGCCCCTACGGTTTGCTGACAAATCCTTGAGGCGCGAATCCAGTGCAGGAACCTCCCGAACTTACCATGTCCAGTGAGGACCTGCGTCTTGCGGAAAGTGAGGACGCCGTGAGGTCTTTCCAGCCACGCCTCAAAGCGGGGACTTAGTGCCATAATTATGGCGTGCCCAGACTGGGTCGCGCCAGTCGCTGTCGCCATTTCACCATGAGATCCCGCCGGATCTCTGTTCGCCATGCCGCGACTTGTCATGGCAGCGGAGTTTAGCGGAGTTTATCTCCACGCGCAAATCGTGCGTGTGTGCAAGGACTGTTGCCTCCAGCTCCCATGGTGGGAGGCCAGCAAGGAAGAAGGTAGAAGGTAACGTACGGTTTTTAAATCATGACCATTTTTGCCCTAATCAATATTTCGATCGCCGGCACATGTTTCATCTTCCATACCCTACAAATAATAATCTCAGTAATCATCCTCTTTCTCATACCGTTTATCTCAAACTACGCAACGAAGGAACAGGAGTGGGTTTTTAGTCAGTAAAAGTCTGACACTATCTCGTGCTCCGCCGAAGAGCGCGATTTGTCATAAGACGATTTTCCACCGAAAAAAATAAATAAAAACTACTCATAAAATTTTGCTTAAAACTTTTTGTAGAGAATTTGTTCAGGAGAACTAGACAGTGTTTCCCTGAAAAAAATCATGAAAGAATAACTCGGAGCTTTGTTACAGCTTTATGGCAAACACGGCTTCGTATCACATCACGAATACTGTGGCGTCTAAGAAGGTCACATATTCGCTGGCTTGCATACTGGCAGCGTAGTTATACCTTTTAAGGTTTATGGTAAGAAAAACATAGTTGTGCATATTCGAAACATGATTTACTAGAGATTGTCAAATAAGAAAAGTTAGTCTTTTCTTAAAATGATATATTTTTTATAAATAACGTAACAAAGAGTGCTTCTAACAATATAATAATAGTAAATTGAACTAGAAGCCTTTTAAAATCATAATACTATGATAACTATAGTGTATTCAAAAACAAAAAGGTTTTGTGATCCGCAGGTAAGAACAAAAGGACGTAAATTAACAACAAACAACAAAAAGGTACATAGAACGACAGAATAAAATGAGTTTTTAATTTCTGTAATCATGAAAATAATAAAAAAGTGCAGTGATGGCCCAATGGTTAAGGCGCCGCCCCCCTCTCACGTATGAAGTTATAGTTTCGAAACCGGGCAAGTACCAATGTGAATTGTTCAATTCATAAGTACTTTTCTAAGTTTATCTAGGACATTACTGACATCCCGTGTCTCTGAAAGCAAGTAAAGCCGTTGGTACCGGTTGTCATTGGTACATCTTTGACAGTTGTTAGCATATAGCATAGCATAATCAGCCTTTTAATGTTCCAACTGCTGGGACTTAGGCCTCCTCTCTAGGAGAGGGAATGGGCCACGCAAACCCAAGAGGTACACTTTTTTTTATTGGAGGTACTAAATAGAACTATTTCAGGGCTACATCCCCACGAAATTTCAACAAAATCGGTGCCTAGGGTACTCTGTAGCGTGTGACGCCGCAGGCCCAGTGCGGGTTGGTGAATGTCACATCTTCGAATTTTTTGGTTCTTGGATCTTTTACGATGTTTTTCTTCACTGTTTTGATAGCAGTGGTGATGAAATAAATTACACAAAGTAATGCGCCTCGCTGGGTTTGATCCCGCGACCTACAACTCGTAAGTCGGGTCCGTTACCATTCGAGCACCGCTGCTCTCACCCTGTTTAGTAGTTGTTACAGGTTGTTAAATGCCACAAAGTCTGACCATCATTCTATCCAAAGGATGTTCCATTGTAATACAACCCAGTTACTGGGCACATTATCGTGTTGCTCAGTAACTGGGTTTTATTCAGCCGCATCCAGTTAGACTGGAAGCTGACCCCAAGCTAGTTGGGAAAAGTCTAGAAACATCATCATTCAATCAATCATGACATCATAAAGCAATTAGGCACATAGAGGGTGTAATTAATTGGATACCACGCGGCGTATTATTATTTGACTAATTGACAGCCTGAAATAATAATTTGATCAGACTTTAGCACATGAAACTATGACGTGCTATAGATAAACTTTGTATGGAAACCTACTACACAAACTTGTTCAAAACATGGAGAATCAATTGAAAAAATATTTAGGTAAAAAAGTTGCTATTTAAACGAATGAAAAAATTAATCAAACGTTGCCAAACAAGTCCCATATATGGATAAAAGTTATTAAATAAAACAAGCGGAACTCAATAATAATAATTAATTATAGCGAAATATAATTAAACTTTTAACTAAGGCTTTGTTTTGTTCTCTCATTTTTAAAACACCGTTAGTCAACTCTGTGCATTGTTAGATGTATGTATAGTCCTTGAGAGAGATGATCTAACCCTCTCTATCCTCGGGTAATATCTATTCTGTGATCGTCTCTATCTATGGGACATTGTGTAACATAGTTAACAGCAATATCGAGACAATTAGACACTTTGTTGTACCCTTGGGCCTAATGATTACGCCTCAATGGCACCTACAACGCAAGCATTAGCTTAATTCTCACGCAAATCGCGATATTTCTTATTCCACAATTATGTGCATTTAAATATGATGTCCTCATCATTCATTGCAAGCGATGATCTCATCGATCTAAAGTTTGGTACGTGGCTCAACTCGAACTATTATTTCTGGGGCATGACATATCCCTTGGCGTGTTTTGTACGCAGTTTATATTCCTAGTGAACGCATTAAGGCAATCTAATTTCAGTTTAAGACTCGATATTTAGGTCGCAGTACTCCATTTCTTTTTACGAGCTTGAGAAACACTGGAGTTGAAATATTACGATATACCATCGATTCTCGATCTTCTCGGCAGCTATCGCTGATGTGTTTATCGATTATGGTTAAAATAAGATCGCAACGCAGCTTCTACACCATTTAGATATTGGTAAAAGTTTCCGGAGTAGCGGAGTCATGATCTTTGTTAAGTAGGGTGAGAGTTTGTTGAATAAACTGATACGTCATGGCTGTCATCGATGGGTCACAGATTCGACTATTAACAAGAGGCTGTTGAGCGGCCATACCGAGATATTGTTTATTCTATACATAAATGAAACAAGAAACGGTTCTCGAAAGTAAAACATGCATTACAAACATTTTCTTTTTCGTTGTGACATTCCTTTTCTAAGTGTGTCAAGGACATCGGTCCACCTGGAAGTGCGCATATCCTTTTAGGGGTCTTGGTTCGCAGAAATAAGCCCATTATTATATTTTAGCAAAATGAAAGTACATTCAAATCAAAAATATTTACAATATGTGTTAAATATTATATCTCTCTATCTTATTAAGTATGGGTATAATAGAGTATAACTCTACCTTTTATTATACAAAACAGGTGCCAAATCAATCAATCCTGAAATAGGCAATCGGTAGTTTTGAAATGTCAGTAATGGGGAAATAAATCAGTCCCTCATAACAGCATTTCCTACTCAATCGCGAGCATTTGACATTTGTGGCGCACGAGGAAATTACTACTGCACATGTCAAGCGGGCGGGTGGAAGGAAACCAGGCTGTGCACCCTTGGGTTTGGGTGGTATTTTGGTTGCACTAGAGTGGGGTCACCAACCTTTTGACACTGAAATTCTGTCACGGTGGCAGTGTTGCCGTCTGCGGTCGATTCGGAAAACGTAACGCCGCGGCGAGCGCGGCTCGCGGCGTCGAGCGCCAGGGCGCGTGCGTCGTGCGTGCTGCGGCGCGCGGCCGGTCGCACATGCGGGCCGATACTGGCGAGTTCGCGCGTTTTCCCTCCGCGCTTTCCCGGTAGCGGCGTGCGCACATCAAGCCTGCATTGTTCTGCAAATAGCGGGCGAGGGCTGGGCCGCTAGTCAACCGAGATGGGCGCCTTTTAACCGCACCGCGCGGACTGTACCGCTCCGCGGACAACTTCGCTTCACTTACGCCAAAAAATCTGTTTAGCAACGCTCGTTGCCCAATCTAATTTTGACTAGAGTGGAATTGTTTTGTTGTTTAGTGCAGCCAAGCGAGGCTTTGCCTACTAACATCAACGTTACCACCGTACTCTACTGAAAATTTTCATTCAGGCATGTGTTGTCAGCTTTACTGAAAGCTTCTTCATATTGGTTCAAACTCAAACTTATAAAACATGTTACAATTACTTAGTCATTATGTTTAATATATTTAATATTATTTGGAAGAGTTTTTTGTTATGTAAGATAGATTTGATAGCTAGTTTAACGATTTTATCCAACAAAAAAACTGGGCAAGTGCAAGTCGGACTCGCGCACTGAGGTTTCCGTATGAATTGACCTTTGAAAACAGTTCAATTCCTGAATCGAATTACAAAAATTTTCCAAATCGCAAAAAACTTGTTTTTTTTTGTGACGTAACTACAAATTTACAGTTTTCAGATTTTTTCCTATACTTGTGCTATGATGAGACCTTGCTTCATGCCAAATTTCAGGATTCTAGGTCAATGGGAAGTACCCTATGAATTTTGATTCCCTTGAGAATGTCGAAATACACGTTTTTTGCGACATAAACGACCATATCTTTTTTTTCGTTAACTCAGAAGTTAGATTTTTTCACAGTTTCAAGAGACCGTAGACTTGAGTATACGGTTTTAATTTCAACTCAATACCTCCATGCGTTTCCGAGATAAGGGTCTTGACAGATATACAGACAGACGGACGGACAACAGTGATCCTATAAGGGTTCCACTTTTTCCTTTTAAGGTACATAACCCTAAAAATGAGTAAACTTTTAGTATCATCATCTTTACGACACATCAAAAGTGTATTTACAAATGTTTAGTTGACACTTAATGCTAAGTATTCAAGATACGTGTGTCGGTTAATAATCTTTTTTTTTGTGTACCTACCATGTTTTCTCTTCACTACCCTTGGTTGACTGGTAGAAAATGCTTAAGGCATTAAGCCTTTGTACCTTTGTGTTGCAAGAAGTTTTAATAAATAAATTCGATAGTGACAGCATTTTTAGGGATCCATACATAGAAAAAAACAATACCCTTATTGGATGACTTAGTTGTCCGTCTATCTGTCTGTCTGTTTATCAAGACACTTTATCTCGGGAACGCGTGGAGGTATCGAGTTGAAATTAAAATTATATACTCAAGTCTGCGGACTTTTTTAGGTATAAAAAAGCAACCAAACATACAAACAAACACAATAAACCACAAACAAACAAACACACAAACATCAAACTTGTAAGTTAACGAGAAAAAAAGATACTTTTTTCGGTTTATGTGGTAAAAAACGTACATTTCGACACTCTCGAGGAAATCAAAATTCATAGGGTACTTCCCTTTGACCCAGAATCCTGTAATTTGGCATGAAGCAAGGTCTTATAGCACAAGCATAGGAATAAATCTGAAAACTGTAAGTGTGTTGTTACGTCACAATTTTTTTTGCGATTCGGAAAATCTACCGGGACCTAATTGCAGAATAGAACTATTTACATATGTAAGTTTGTGCGGAAAACTCAGGACGCGAGTCCGACTCGCACTTGCCCAGTTTTTTTTAACCAAACTCAACTTTTTCGTTTATTAACATATCGTGAGAATCAGGTTTCTAGTTTAATTTAACGTCAAGAGACGTCAAACGTATGTCAAAAATCTCACATCAAAGTTCGGTATGACATTACGTAACGGAAATAAAGGGGAAACAGTTCTTTGAAGAATGTAAAGGGTACAAGCGACAATGGCTGTGTAAACATTCAACACGTAAGCAATCGTCACGAACAGCGATCGGTAACTCTGTGTTACAAACAATCGCGTTCTCAGTAGTGGTCGATGCATGGCCCCGATGCACGCTAATGGGTTTACTTACATGACACACATACGTATATACATAAATACGTGCTGACAACATGTTTTTTTTAGGTGGGAAATCATCCAATGACGTCTAGGGTGGAGCACTAGGGAGACTTTTACTGACTAAAATGACACCTGTATCCGTCAGTTACCTTATGCGTTCTAGGACTACGGGTATCGTTTTCAGATATATCCGTGGCCCTATCCGGCATCGGACCTGCTGGGCGCCTACGTTTTTGCCGAGACTTCTTTAAAACGGGTGTGGGGCACTACACGACGTCGACGTCGACTTGGGCTCGGTCCGGACGGCGAGCTACACATTGCCCGTCGTCCGCAAGCCCATGACTACCGTGGTTGGTAGACGAGGCCAGAGTCACGGTGCGGCTGGAGCTCAAGGAGCCGACAACATATTGACACAATGTCATTGTGAAATTGTGTCAATATGTATGACGGCTAGATTCGAAATACTTGTTTGAATTGGTCCCAAAAAATATAACGGGAAAAGGCCTTTACATTATTCAAGAGCTTTCAGCTATCCTGAATTTTCTAGCCCCTACTTAAATAGAGTTATAATGAATAAAACATAAGTAACATCAAGGACTCAAAAGGAACAAAACTATAATTTAATCAAGTTTGCAGAACCAGCGAAAACTTTACAAGGATTCCTGACCTGGTTTTCTTCATTTCTTTCCCGTTGGACAACGGTTTAAATGGAATTACTTTCAGGAAACGTAGCTCATATGTATGTAAAGTAAATGTGTGACACGGTACAAGCATACAATAATTGGATCTGGTGTGCCGCCAAACTGTGTCGAACTGTGTCGAACTTATGGCCAATGTGAACGCGGTTGGCTGTCAACCAAATTGTTAGTGGGAGCGAAATGATTTTCATTTGTTTTGGACGTTTGAGTCGACTCAAGCACATAATGAGCACGAGCGTATAGTGAGGGGTGACATTGTTATGAAGTTATGATTCACGATGTGGAATTAACTGTAAAGTATCGGGAAGTCTGTTTGGAACTCTGTAATATGTTTATGTTAACTAATTAAAAGTACCGTAAGTGGAGACATATCTTTGGGATTGTTCAAAGAAACACCGTGGGCCTGATATGCAAAAGGCATCTGAAGGAACAGGGGTGGGTTAAAAGTTAGTAAAAAAAGCTGACAGGGAGTGTCAGCTTTCTCTCGGTCCGCCTAGAGTGGGAGCAGCTTTTTCATGATTCCGTAACACCAAAAAAATGGGGCTTATTAGACAATAACAAATGAATTTTATGTTCCATCTAGCAAAGCAGAGTATCGTAGGCAGAAAAAAAGTAGGTATACCTATTTATTACACTTATTACACCACGACACAGAAACTTGGCCACATGTAAATAAGTTCAAATGTATTTTTGAAACCTAAATACGGGTAGATGCACTCAGAAGTGTTTCTTATTCTTTTAAAACTTGAAATTAAAAATATCACTACAATAATAAGTTTATTTATTAAATTGTAGAAACAAAGGACACTTTTACAGAAACAAAGAATATTACATTATCAATTTTAAACACTGTAGAAAATAAACCTAAATTGATGAAGATATTTAAAAAAACTGAATTCGTGATGGTTATTAATTGTAAAGGGCATATAAAGGCGATAATTTGACTAATTTTTATAAACTGGAATGTCCGATTTTAGCTCTACTATTTCTGTGACTTAATATTGTTTCAATAGACTGGCCTGTTGGTCTAGTTGTTAGTGGCCCTCACTGCTATGCCAGAGGTCGTGGGTTTGATTCCCACCCAGGACAAATGTTTGTGTGATGAGCACGATCATTTGTTCTGTGTCTGGGTGTAATTTATCTATATACTAGCGGTCCCGGCAGACGTTGTTCTGCCCAAAAGCAGGATTTAGTAAAAAAAAAAAATTACCCTACTCTACCCTACTCTACCCTACTCTACCCTACTCTACCCTACTCTACCCTACTCTACCCTACTCTACCCTACTCGTTAAAAACCTACCCTATGTCCGTCTCCTGGTTCTAAGCTACCTCCCCACCAATTTTCAGCCAAATCGGTTCAGCCGTTCTTGAGTTATAAACAGTGTAACTAACACGACTTTCTTTTATATATATAGATGTACCTATATATTTAGAAATATATAAGTATGTTTATCAGTTGTCTAGTACCGATAACACAAGCTCTGCTTAGCTTGGGACTAGACGGCGTTGTGTGATAGTTGTGGAATATTATTATGTATATTAAAAAAAAATACACTCAAAACAAAATCAAACTGAAAATGTTGACTTCAGCGCATCTAGCGGGAAAATGGAATCACTCCAATCTACAAATTCGGCAATTCCACAACCATTATCGAGTCTACAAATACTCAAAGCATTAGGCAGAGTAAACTTCACGCAAGAAGGCATTGAAAGGCTTGGATTACCGCGCGGGTACAGGATAACCCTAGGGTTTCAGAATTAACGGGGATTCTCGTCTGCCTGCAATACGAGGACATTGCCAACTGTTTGATTAAACCTACAGAGGATTACAGCAATTTCTTTTGTACACGCCTTGTGCCCGATGGGATTTACGACTATTACAAGTGTCAAGGGTGTGAAAGTATTACACATCGAATGCTTCAAAACTCGTACTATTATTACAGCCGTTTTCAATAATCCATTTTTAAGTGATCTTCCTTTGGACCAGGGATGTCATGGAGCTCTATAACTGTAACTGAAATAAAAGTTTCGGATAAAAGTGTTGTCTAAATGATAAGTTACGATAAGTTTTTGTTTGTTTTACCCGGCCAAACAAAATAATAACCTAGACTTGAAATAAAAGTCATATCTCTCTATTTTATTTTTATAATTTAATTATCCGTAACTATCCACAACTAGAAATAATAATCCGAAATAATTTTATATCCGAAACCGGTATAATATTTTCAATACACTTATTCGAAAACCCGCTCTTATCCTTACCACTTTTAGGCACGAATTTTAGTGTTTTTTTACACTAGTGCAGAAAAATACACGAACCTTTTTTTTAATTGTGGCGGAAGCGCACAATTTATTACATTTATTGTACACCTACAAGTCGCACATCAACCACTGTTTATTTATAAGTTAGTATGTAGTAGTTTCGTAAGTGTATTGAAAAACGTCGTTTGATAGATACACGAGGACATTTGTCACTGCAGCACTCGTCTCCATGACAAAAATTTTCCACTTGTGTTAAAATGTACTATTTTCCTATATCCGAATCCGAAATTTTAGATCCATAACGGTTCTGCTTTAGACCACTGTAGATACATACATAGATTATGGCAGCCTTCTTTGTTCAGCAGAAAACATACCGCTGAAACGTCGTTTATTGAACACGGCCATATTACTTCAAGTTCTAAAGCGTTCTCTATATGACTTTCACACACTTATGCAGTTCATTGGACATGATTTAGAGCATGGAACATAAAATTTAATGTTCTCGGAGTGTTCTGAATTCGAATTATTTCACATAGACTAACAGAGTCATGTGTCTACTCTGATCTGTGTGAAATCATATATAAGAAATACTATAAAATATTTTTTTATAAAATGATACAAACAAATATATTTATAATCTGTGGGTTGACGGGTTTTTCTTCTGGCCACAGATAAAAACAAGGACATCGAATTTTTTTGCAGTTGAATTATGTACACTTCTATGAACATTTTTTTCAAAAGTCAGAATCGAGTGTTTCATTAAATAATGATCGTATAACACTATAATAAGATTTAAAAAAATTGGGTCATTAATAACAGTTTTTATGCAATTTTCAACTCCCTGCCTACTTACCTAAATGCAAAAGCTATGTTGATCATAGAATCATAAACAAACTCTAAAAAACATTATTTTACTCAGTGTCACCATTATTTTGACATCGACCTTATTACTAGTAATTTGGAACAATATTTTCTGAGAACGGAACAGAAATATAATATAAATATTGTGTGACGGAAGAGTGAACCAAATTGATTTCGTTTTCTTTTTGTTCGAAACGCACGGAATAAGATTCAATAAGGTGTCACGGTTAATGTCTGGGAATCTATCAAAGTTTATCCTGATTTATTGCATTATGTTTGTTCAATTTAGAGCCTAACTAGTTTTTGCTCACGGCTATGCTACCGTAAAAGTGATTTATTATCCCAAAAGAACGTATCAGGGTAAAAAATCTTGTTTGATGGTATTTTTTTAGTTTTTATCTCACAGACTGTTCTAACCCACATACAACATTGAAATATACAGACCAGTTTCACATTTTAAAATTAGTAAGATAATTGGAAACTTTATCATTTCCGTTAATTTATTCACTTATTGGCAAATAATTACGATCCATAAACATATGTAAGTTAAACTAAATAAAATTAAAGATAGAGGTATACTGGGTCAAAAATGTAAGTCTATTGACGTTCCATGCTAACGGAAAGTCAGCTTTAAAGACACCCTTTTCTGGTTTTCGGTGTCAAATCACTCTTGACAGAGTGGTCGTGATCATCACTTCGGGTGTTGGTGGCAAGCTTCACAACATGCTGCCACTCCTCTCTGATGGATGGGGTCTCTTTCTGACACCTCTTAGTCCCAGTAAACCGGCACGTCCTAGAACCAAAAACTTCAAAGACATAATTATGACATCTACCAATCCGCACTGGGCCAGCGTGGATTAAAGCTCTTTACTTCTCCTAGAGAGAAGGCCTGAGTCCCAGCAGTGGGAAGGCATTACAAGGCCAATTATGCTTTTTTACCACTTAGTATGATCCACCATTATTCTTCTATATTAAGTCAAATATGTCCAAATGTAGATAAATATCGAACGTACTTAAACAGAATGTTACAGCTGTCCACGAGCCAAAATATATGGGACAATAATGAACGAATATCATCAAGCTAATAGGCTATGAAAACGCTGTTAGAGTCAAAAAATAATTTATTGTTTAATAAACATTAATATGATAAACTCCCGAGTGCTTGACCGGTTTGTATGAGGAATGCCGTATGTAATTTAAAATCCACATCAATCATGTAATACATTATTCATTTCAAACAGTCGCTTTCTAAGGCATCTCTTCGTGGAGTAAATGATCATAATGGACTATAATATTTAGCTTTTAGGCTCAAACAAATAGGTACCGACTCGTCTCCTTATGACGACTTTCTGTGATTATACTATCAACCCATGTTTCGAAAAGCTCGTAAAACCTTTGGTCCTGGTTTTTATTCGTAGATTTTTGACAGTCGTTACAGATAGTCAGACGCTAGAAAGTCTTACCATCAGTCTATCCAAGAATTATCGTGTTTTGGATGAAGGCGTCCACAGCTGGACATAGTCTCCCCCAAGTGTCACCACAACTACCAGTCCTATGCATGTCGCATCCAGTGGACTCTCGCAACAATCACTAGCCCCCCTAGCCAAGTTACAATCGTTATGATTCTCTTTCGTCAATCGCCTCGAGTTGGCCACGCCTCCTATTTTGTTGTTCTGACCATGTGACTGAGTGTTCAGATGACGTCAGAACAAAGGAATTGGAAGCGTGGCCAACTCGAGGCGATCGACGAAAGGGAATTCAAATGAAACGGTTGTAACTTAGTTAGGGGGGCAGGTCATCTATCTTTAGTGCCAAATATTCAAGTTATGTGTATATCATATTCAATAACTATACAGGCTGTGTGATCGTTAATCGTATTTTTTCATCGTTTGACATGCCGCAGCAATCCCTACCAATACCAATTCTGATAAATCCTCGCTATGGCTGCGGGATTGTTCGCAGAAGTTACCGCGCACAAGTTTTAGTCAGTAAAAGTCTGACACTGACTTTCACTTCACCCAGAGTATGAGAAGTTATTTGACAGATACTTAACCCACTTAAAAAAAAACTGACCAATTACACCATTGAAATACAGTACCTGAAAATACAAGTTTCAGTTTAGCCCACGCTCAACATTATTGCCAACAGCAACTTGAGTCCTTGATACAACAGACTGTAAATTAATAAGTAGTTCTGTTTAACAAGAAAAGGAATATAAATATCTTTCCTGCTAATGAAACATCAATATTTTTCCAACTGTTTGTCACCCCGAGGCATAGTCAAGTCAACTAAAATTAAGGTAGAAGTCTGATAAATAATTTCTTAAAGAAAGACTTGTGTTTTTTTGTTTTAATGCACATTTAGAGCGGAGAAATCATGAAATAACTTTTCCTGCTCTGTGTCAAGCGAGAGGGAGTGTCAGACTTTTACTGACTAACCCGTCTGTAATCCTTGAATTGCCCTTTGAGTTCTAAGGCCCTGATAACTCTTTCGAACCTTCCCGCTGCCCTAAGTAACTCACCTACCTTTGTAGTAAATCGATAAAATGCTTTACCTATATTTCTTAACAAAATAGTGTCATGGCGCCTCTCTTCTTTATCTGCACTTTAGGACTTAACAAGATCTAAAGTGTTAGTGAAAACGAACTTTAATTGAGTTATCAAGTTCCTGTCACTCACGTAACACTTCGAAAAAACACAACTTTAAACTTCCACTACTTTTTATGTGGCACTGGAACCGCTTGGATCTCTGCCAAGTCTTTGAGGTAGAATAGCGTGAATTAAAGGCTATATTCGTTGATGAACATCAGTTTGAAGTGAATACGATCACAAACTCAATATCAAAATGTTGAGTCCATCTCCGTCTTCTGCGCAAATACAGATAATTATCTAACCGGAGAGGATTAGTATGGCACAACTACAAGATCAGCTTGATCCCGTATACTGGTTCTGCTAATATTGAATTACGGCATAAGACAGACAAGGGACGAGCCCTTGACCATAAACCTAAGCATAAGTTCAGGCTCCGAGCTTTGGCTTATCCGAGAATCGTATCGAGAAACAAACAGTGGGTGACGAGCACCCCTGAGAGACATCAAGAAACAGATAAGTAATCGCCTTTTAGGTTACGTATAAATTATAATATTTCTTGATAATAAAAACTAGTTTCATTTTTATATAATGGTTTTATTTTATATCTTTATCAAAAATAATTGTTAATTAAGCAGTATGTTAGTAGGACATTTATTTATTTGTCGGTCGATCAGTGTGCATTTCTTTTCTCACACTTCGCCACTTTTTCGATGATGGACAGGAGGACATGAGCACCCGTAAGGTTTTCTAAAAGCTGGCGCCCCTTATCGTATCTAATGGAAGAGGCCGTTCTTACGACCGTCGGAGTCCACTGCACTAACGAAGCCATCGTCATCTTGCTACCCTTGTCCCGTGTTACTTGGTGCAACATATTTTCTTCCATTCTGTTCTGTCACCCGTCACGCTATCACTAACTCCCTTTTCTTACATATCACTTCTCACACAATCCATCTTTTCTTTGACCTCCCCTCTCTCTCTCTCCATCCGTCCACATGTATACTCATAATTCTTTTACTAACATGCGTTTCATCACTCCTTCACATGGCCATACAAAGTCAAAAGTTTCCTTTTTTTCAAACTTTTCAGTCACTGGCGCTACTTTAAAACTTTCTCTAATATACTCAATTCATCCTTTATCCATTCTCGTCACACCACACATCCATCTCAACATTCTCATCTCTCTTTGCACCTGCACTAACGAAGCCAAACGTCATAATTATTATTTCAGAGCAGTGTAACAGATTTTTAGCAAGCTATACTCTAGCTATGCTATGCATAGCAACAACAACACTGCATAAAGAATAATGACCTGTTCTCATTTATAACCGTCAGAGGTCGTCACGCTCTTCAATCAATTGGTTCCGCACTAATTGTGTATTAATAATACGATTTTATTAAGACTATTAGTTTTACTTTCATATTTTACATAACTAATCATACAGTTATCCAATATAATATTACAGTTAATATATTGAATATCTTTAATTAAGTTTTGCATTAAGTTAAAAATTTCAATTTAAAAGTGAATGCAAATTGTATCGGACCATCATCTGCAATTTCCATTTAATATTAAAAACGCCTTGAACTTTTAAATGTAATTAGATTTTAAACTCGAGATTACGAATAGGTACACTTATGGACACAATCTTAAAATAAAAAAAAAACAAACAGCTGATTCAATGAAGTTCATTATTACATCGTATTTATGAGTGTGCTATAAAATCAAATTACAAAAGGCGTTTATATAAAATATATAAATAGGTACTTTTAAAAGGAACAGGAAGTCATTCTAAATAGCTAAAACATCTATGCTGAATACGTAAATAAATCGTAGGTAGGTACGCCTAGCAATCCAGGAGAAACTTTAGAAACCAACGAACCACCTAATTCCACCTTATTACACTTCATAAACTATACCACTATTAAATTACTCTCTGATTTATCATACTCACATTTTCACAAAGTCCGTTTCTATTTCCACACAATATTATTAATAACCACAGCACCAACTAAATAATTTATTCTGTAAACACTGGTTTTGTTAGAACACTACAGTGTTGTTAACATTCAATAACAATTTAAAACATAAACATAAAATATTGGGAGCACGTTTGTACGCGGCGAACTAGTAAGCAAGCTTTGAGCTTTGAACTACGGTGTTTTTGTTATAGTGAAAGAGCGAGACGGAACAAAAAAGCACCATAAACATTCGGGTTATGTCGGCCTTTTCCGTTGCGCTCGCCTGTTAACTTCGGGGCTCGGGTGATAGCGTAGTATGGATATGCACGTGTCACTTGTATTTTTTATGGTGTTCCTTTTATGTGAAAGTATTGCGTTGTCTCATGGTTATGCGGAAGCACGCGCTGAATCAACTCTTGAGATTGACCAAATCACATGAGTATTTTTTTAAATATTGCAGACAGTTTACAAAATTATACAGTGTGTTAGTTTAATATGCATTGAACTGAAATTAAAGTAGGTACCAACTAAGCTTCTTAGTTAATTTTTAAAACCTTAATTGTCGAATACTTTACCTATTTGCTTAAGGCAAAATAACTGTTACTAATTTGTTTATAAGAATTTTTTTCAAATGAAGGTAAATACGTTTTTGTTCTAATACTAAAACGTATTTATGATAACAAGTGAAACACTAAATATCATAAAAGCATTTTCAGCCCCATAGAGGGTTGTATTAATCCCCATTACGCCATATTTATACGCCACCCCTATTAGGTAGTAGATATATATACGTATAGGTACCAACGTTCTACGTACAAAGTGCTACCCTATTAACTTTTACCAAAGGGAAACGATATCGTGACAAACAACGATTTGTTTACTAGTGAAGGGCATGTCAAAAAATTTGGAAACAAGTCAATGACTTTTGTAAACTCCACGTTTTTATGGATTTGAATTTTAACATTGATTTTAACAGAAAATAAAGGAATCATCACATTCATCACTTACATTATAAAGGAATCCGGAATATAATCGTTAGAGACGTGTTTCAATTACACAACTGCACACAAGACTGCATCGGTAATTCTGCCTTAAAATAGACGATTACTTCATTGTCACAAAAACTGCAGAGTCGTAATTTTCCACTGCAAATAAAAAAATTAAAACAATGGATGGCATCTAGTTGCATTAAATGGCCACTAATTTATTTTGAAATAAAAAAGAATGACATCACTTTAAATGATTGATGTGTTCATCGATTTAAAAAAAAAAATATTGCGCAATGTGCATGAGAACATATTGATTGGTGCCTACATAACTGGTATTAGACAATT
This sequence comes from Mythimna pallens, assembly GCA_961205895.1. Lineage (NCBI taxonomy): Eukaryota > Metazoa > Arthropoda > Insecta > Lepidoptera > Noctuidae > Mythimna > Mythimna pallens. Next base: position 10,916,004 of record OY540829.1, read on the forward strand.
TTTTAAGCTTCTTAAAATCTACACAAAAAATAAGACGGAAAAAAGATCATAATATATCTCAAAGATTACAAAGTTATAGCAGATTGAGTACCTAACAAGGATAGAATAACTTCAAAAGTGTGTAACTTCATTTTTTTAAGCGACTTTTATAGCATTTTAAAAGTAGGTAGGTAATGGAAGTAGATACTGATTCTTGTACATTTTTATAGTATTTTAATCGGGTTATTTATATAATAATTATTCTAGTTTTCAAACATTGTTATGCAGTCATCGCAGAATACAAAACTGTTATGCATGGAATTAAAAGGTCCACACAATTCTTACATTTATGAGACGTTCTATGGTGAACTACGTTTATAGTGCACATATGGGGGTGGCTGATGCGGGAATCGTATTGTACCACACCGCCTTTCACACCATCCGAATAGAAATAGGCTCATTCATGATGTAATTCTACAGGATGAGCAGCGACATTGAAAGAAACGAGAGTCACACAGCTAAAATTATCTTGATGAGAAGCAAGTTTACGTAAGCGTCCCTTATTAAAAATAACTAATAATAATCATAGACAAGTACTACGTCAACATTCAAAAAATAATTCACTTTTTTTTAAATCAACTGTATAGAAATGAAAAAAGCCAAAGTTTATGTTTAGATCTATAGTGAGGTAGAAGGTAATCTCTAGAGTAACTGCTAGCTAATTATTCCATAAAGAATGACGATTCCGGTGGGACAAGTAGGCTATTTGAGAGTTACTATATTAAAAATTGCAACTTTCATTTGTAGGTATTTTTAAATCAAAGAAGCATTGCGATTTGAGATACCATAAAAGAATACATTGCGTTTAATAAATAAATACGTACACCTACTTTCACTATTTCCTTGATAGACTTCGTCTAATTCGTCGGAATACCTAAATATTTGCCATGTCATTGTGAGTAACACTTTGCAATAAACGACTATTGATATCTATCACATCCCATCAATCATTGTAACTGACCCTTTCTACTTCTTTCCCGTAAGTATTAAGTGGACCGCACATGTCCGGAACTTTGGAACCAAGTCAGGAATTCCGGATCTGATTTATTGCCTACAAAACTTAAAAGCTTATTTATTTTAAATCGATAAGCTTTGTATGTTCGGAATTGTCTGAATAAATAAGTTTAGTTAGTCTAGTGGTCAAGCGCTACCATCCTTCAGGAGTTCCCTTGTTTTTTGAGTTGGGAAATCATCCGAATGACTTTTTGTCTAGACATCATCCAAAAAAAGAGTTAGCGCCCTATAACGCAAAGGGCGAATGAAGAAACATAGGTGGGTTTTAATGACACGCCTTCTCCCTCTACCATAGAGCGTGAGAAGTCATTTGATGATTTCCCATTTGAAAAAAAAAGCCCTCTGCTTATCACATAACATTAACAAGTGTCAAGACATTCTACGCTTTATACCAGTCTGTTCTATTTTTATCGGTTCTTGTCTATAGTTCAGAACATTAAAGATAACTTTATGGTCCGTTCCTTGAACCGATAGTGTTTTACTGACGAGATATTAACCACAGTTTTATCTGCTTGAGATCAAACCTTTTAAAGGACAGCCAAACTTTAAAGCAGCAAAAAAATAAATAAGAAAATATACAAATGGAGAAAACATGACCTAGTTTGTAATTATTTTTTACATTATATTGATGAACTCGCATATGTTGACCGTTATCTCACCAGATGCCTAAATGTAACCTGTTCACTCTGGACTTAAATATTCTCAGATAGTAGTACCTATCAGGAAACACAGACTCCGGCAGTTCAGTAAGGTTTATGAAAAGATAAGTGAGAGTTAGGAAAATCTTGGCTTTAGGAACCATGGAACCATTAAGCGTAGGAATAAATATGAAATACCAAATAAACTATTAATTAAATAAATCATTCACTCTGTAATTGGTTTAAATGATAATTGTCTTCATTTAGCTATCACTGTGCAGCGTGTGTAGACCTCACTTTTACATGCTAGTAACTTTCATGCAACTGCATTGGGCTGTTCATTAATAGTGGGGTGGGCCTTCTTAACTCATGTTACTTTATAAATAAACTGTTGAGTTTCCTAAAATAAATAAATTCAATAGTAAACTTTTCGGTATAGAAATACCGAAAAGTTTACTATTGAATTTTGATTTTGATTTGATTTCTATGCCCAAAGAATTGGGCATAGAAATCTTTCCGGGGTTCTATTTCCGCAATACATAGCTCCTCTGAACAAATTGCTGCACTCAGCAGATTGTACTTGCTCGCCTCAAGAATCTTGAACCGAGATCTGAGTTTAGGTTCTACTAGAAAAGTAGATTGCCTGGAAAACCTACTTGTAGATTGTAGAGGCAGATGAAACATGGCAGTGGAGCAAATGGGTATATTTTGTAGTAAAATTTACTCAGAGGTTAAAACAATTTTTGTTGAAACATAAAACCCTTAAGTAGATGGAGTATAGGTGTAATAGTTCTTAGACTCTCCGCCGACGCCAAAGCGGAGGGCACACATGAAGATATGCCCTCTACTCTGGCGTAGGCGGAGGGTCGGGATCTGTGAGACTAACTAAAGTCACAAGGCTCTTCGTCACATCTTGACGGGCCGGACAGTACTATTAATCAGAGTGCTTAGTTCGAGTTTGTTTTACTTTAACGCAATCAACACGTTAATAACGCTCAGCGCTTCGATTGGCCCGCTCCGGACTTTTAACCAATCAGAGTGCCTAGTGTGAGATTATTTTACGTTAACGCGATCGACACGTTTATGATTCGCTCCGTTTGGCTCGCTCCGAGCTTTTAACCAATCAGAATGCCTAGTGCGAGTTTCTTTAACGTTAAAGCGATCGATACGTTTATAACATTCAGCGCTCCGATTGGCCCGCTCCGGGCTTTTAACCAATCAGCGTGCCTAATGCGAGTTTGTTTTACTTTATCGCGATCGACACGTATATGATTCGCTCCGATTGGCTCGCTCCGAGCTTTTAACCAAACAGAGTGCCTAGTCCGAGTTTCTTTTACGTTAATGTGATCGACACGTTAATTACGTTCGGTGCTCCGATTGGCCCACTCTAAGCTCTTAACCAATTAGAGATCCAAATGCGATAAACGTTCGAAACGCGTTAGCGTAAAGTAAAAACCACTTGCACTCAGCGCACAGATAATTGTACTCAATTTCAGATTGAATGAACGTAACAGACGCAAACATGATTGCAACGCGCGTGAAATTCTACGACCGTCATAGGAATTAAGTTGATAGACTTGGAAATCGTTTTAGTGATTTCTCTGCCAACGAGTTTGAAATTGTATCTATTGCTAGCAAACAGAAACCATGATGTTGTATGATGTCGTTCTTAGGATCCATATCATGACCGTGCTAAGAACATATCAAACACGGGAAGAAACATGACCCGGGCTACTATGCCTACTTGAACAGATCAACAGCGTATTATATGCGTGCAATAACGATTTTTGTGATCGTAGCATCCGCGTGTCACCCGTGTGTTTTTGTATTGATGGTATGGTACAGTGTACTGGGGACTTCTTCATTATTAAAAGAGTCATACAGTAGATCAACTTCTGCCCGCTCATGCGTCGCTATCACCGATGTTTGTAAATGAGGTGTATTCTTGGCAAAGCTGTACACTGCTTAACAATGGTGTAGTGAATTCACGAAAATATCGTTTTTTTTACTGTTGATAGGTTCGCGCTGGTCCAGTACGTCGCCTAATGGAAAGCAATGATGTCGTCGAAGACGGAGCATACATGCCTAGAAGTAAATTATGAGTGCACTCTCGACTCTAAGATTCCCAGGTTATAGCTATCAGGAAACACAAACTATGGCAGGGAATTCCACTGCTTCATCATTTCAGCCGAAAGACGTCCACTGTTGGATATAGGCCTCACCACGTGACGCTATAACGATCGGTCTTGTGCATCTCGCATCCTAGGGATTCCCGCAACCCTCACCAGCAGTGCTATTCTGTAAATGGTAAATCACTTCGAAAGTCACACTCACTTCGCTTCTCATCTCGCCTGTACAAGTTTCGTTATTCTTATGTCAAGATCAAGGCCAAGTGTTCCGAGAACAGAAGAAGAGTTCCGAGAACCCAAGTGACATTGCTCTATGGTAGTGCAGTGACGCTGAATTGTGTCTTGTTATGATTTACATCGACTCACTCCATTTAAGAATACGAAACTTTAATTTCACATGATTTCACTGCGGATTCAGAAGTGATTTCGCAAATAAACTTTTCAGAATAGCAATGCTGGTCATCGGTCCACCTTGTGGGAGGCCTTCCAACGCTGCATCTTCCGGTACGTGTTCCACTACCTTATAATTACAAAAAACCGAGATCTTCTTCGTTTCCTGCCAGCCAGAAACTTCAACCAGCCAGAGACTTCGTTTTTTTTTTATTGGCGTTAAAGCACTTTGCACTTCTCTCCAAATGACCACACTTGTTTCCACCTGATTTATACCCCGATCATAATCGCAGTACCTACCATTGACCGGCAGGCGGTGAACACAAACAGACGTTATCAACGGCGCGTGCGCACGTTTGAGCTGTTTAACTGTTTACGTGACCGCCAGCTGTCATAACATCATACGGTAGCCGTGTTACATGCAACAGATTTCATCTCGAAAATATTTGTAAGCACATAAGTTACATTTTTTAAAGTTACTTTTTTTGCAGGATGGAGTTGGAATGTGAAGGATTTTTTTGAGAAAGTAATATTAATAAAGGACCTATTTCATGATTTCGTAATCATCAAATTCTCTATTCTTTATTATTCTCGGTTCTAGAGTGGCGACCGCGCACCGGAAAACGTAGCGTTGGAAGGCCTCCCACAAGGTGGTCGCGGGAGTGCGGTGGATGCGAGACTCACAGCATCGGTCATTGTGGAGACGCTTGGGGGAGGCCTATGTCTAACAGTGAACGTCTTTCGGCTGAAATGATGATGATGAATCATCAACTTACTTCTCTCGCTCTGGTTGGAGCGAGGGGGATTATCAGACTTTTACTGAGTAAAACCCACCACTGTTGTTTCAGCTGAACTTTGAATTCCAAGACCGTGGTACCTGTTTCGAAATATCCAGCCCAATGTCCCCCGCATTAGAAGCCACTTTCAAAACCTAGTACGTAAAGACCAGATTCTATTAACCTAGGTAGGCACCTCAAAACCTTCTCGACTCCTCGAATTTTGAGATGTACTTGTTATAATCTTAAAATTATTGCTCACTAGCTTTTCTTTGCGGCTTTGTCCGCGTACAGAAAATATAGCCCATGTCATTTAGGAATAAAGCAGCTTTCTATCGGCGATTTTTTTTTAGCAATCGGACCAGTACTTCCAGAGATTACTTCCTTCAAACAAAAAAAAACATAAAAACAAACTTTACCTCTTTATAATTTTAGTGTAGATGGCTAGGCTAGGCTATCGCCACAACCTAGCTATTAGTGATAATTTAAGTGAAATTAGCTAGCCTATACGATTCATTAGAACTTGATTCGAATCACTATCAGTCTAATGAGAATCAATTTAGATCAACAATTAAATATAAATCAATCACAACTTTGCATACTTACCTACGGTCTACGCATGCAGGTACCTGATACGTTTAACCAAAACTAAATTCTGTTTAGAAGTGTTTTATGGTTTATTTTCGTTTGTTTATTGTCAAATATCTGCTAGTTAATTGAAGCCATTTGTGTCCAATTCGATCGTTATTGGTTCGTACTACATAACACTAATATTATCACCACCAAGAATGAAGTTTTTTTTTTTACTTGTTTTTTTTTTATATTCCACAACTAACAAACGCCGTCTAGTCTCAAGGCCTCAAGCTTGTGTTATGAAAACTAGACAACTGATAAAAACATACCTATATATTTCTAATATTATAGATAATTTACACCCAGACACAGAACGAAAGATCTTGTTCATCACACAAACATCCTGGGTGGGAATGGAACCCACGACCTCCGGCATAGCAGTCAGGGCCACTAACCACTAGAACAACAGGACCGTCAAGTGTACTTTAAATAGATAGCTATTCATAATGGAAACTTTTATATACCAAAAGCTATAATAAACTAGTGCGCTTCACCATCAACGATTGCATTACTGCTACCAGCGGTTTACGATTCAAAAAAAGAAAAAATGCAAGATACAGATTTGAAGGATATTTTTTTGTAAGAAAAAGCTATTAGATATTCTATTTCTTCTTTTTTTTTATTGATAGGCTCGATTCTTTAATTGTATCTTTATCTCCACCAAGTACTAAGCCCCATACACGGTACGACTTATCTGTACGATCCGTCGTTTCAGACCGAGATCTTAACGACGAATCGACGTGAATTTTGCCGGAAATTTATTCAGTACTAGCAGTAGGACCAGAGATTAACGCATTTAAACAAACAAAAAACTCTTCCGCCTTATTATATCAGCGTATATTGACTGTGATTGCAAACTTTTATGTTTGAGACCATGAACCCGTCAATTTTTAGCTAAATATCAGCAATAAATTCAAGAGTTTTGAATATTTAATGAGTCTATTAATTAAATGTCAACAGGCAGTATTGAACAGTCACGGCTGAATAGACTCTCCGGCTGAGGTCAAGTTTCTTAGCATTAAGTAATATGGGCAATAAAAATAATTTATGCGTAATATTTTATATAATAAGTATTGCACCGGAATCTGAAATGTTTTGCTATTCTTTGACGGTTATCCAGGTTTATTCTGGCACGACTATATCATTTGACTAAATGCTGCAGACCTATGATATGACAAAGACAAATTTTTACAATTACTATCCTAAAAAAAATTGTTTAGTTCTAAAACACTTCTTTATTTTTAGACTTATAGATTAATGTTCTTTATTAAAGAAATAACTACCAGTACCTAAATAAGTTAAACAATACACTAAGAAGTTTATAATAAACTAGCTTGTGGGATATTTCAATGGGCTTACCACTTGACTAGAAGTCGAGACACGATATGCAGACTCGGCTGCACACTTTTTCCACAATAGCTTTTCCGACCAGAGCTTATTGCTTCAACACCAGGGATAGGTTTAGAACAGCCCTATCCCTGACCACTGTCTTACTGTATAGAAACGGACCTCCAAAAACTACTGGCTTCGCCCGCATCCCTATGTCACTCAATGCTAAAGTAGCATTCTATTTGTCTTTTTTTTTTTTAACTCGGTCCAGTAGTTTTTAAGTTTAATTAATTACAAACAAAAACACAAATCTATCGTCTTTATAATATTAGTATAGACAAATGGTTAACGTTCCATAAAAATGTCAGTAATGCTTTCCTTTTCTTCCCATCTCATAATGACCAAACTTCCCAAAGTGTTCTGCGCAATTAAACAAAAACACAACCAAAGCGCCTCCGCTGTCGTGACCCACTTCCAAATCATAAAGAAAAACATAACGGGTTTCTTACACATGCATACGTTTATGTAAGTACCACACTACTACCATACGTCATTTCCTGTAAACAAGAATAAAAATGTCATTCAACTGCACGAGAAAACCGGAACTCGTAGTGATGTGACATGCATATTCTGTTGTAACATTATTATTCCAATTAGTCGATTTACGAGGTTTATCCGGCCTCTAATCGATAAGCCGTTTCTTTCATTAAATAAATTGACCAGTCATTTTCTGTTATGGGATAGATGCATTTAACTGTTCAATTGCTGATAGTGAGATATTAATTTATATTAGCTGGACCAATGGAATCCAAAGTCATAAAGGGTTTTTTATTCGATATTAGAAAAAACTTTAATTTTAGCGTTGAATGACTGAGCAACATCGATTTTTGGCTTTATTTGATACTAGCTTTTGCCAGTGGCTTCGCCTGCGTGTAAATAAAAATATAAGCTTATGTTACTCGGTGATAAAATAGCTTTCTACTGGTGAAATAATTTTGAAAATCGGGTCAGTAGTTTTGGAGTTAAATAGTATCATACAAACAAACAAAAAATTTTTTTTTCTCTTTGTAATATTTATTTAGGTCTATTTTATTTAAATTTATAAATAATTCTTCCTTATAACTAATTATTTAATATTAGTGTTTTACATAACTAAAATATTTATATTGACAGTTCAATACCTAATGTATCGAATAATAAATGCTTATTAATTTCAAATTTGACACGTGTAAAAAGACAAGTCGTGCACTGAATACCTACCCACTAATCGCAGACTAAAATATTTGTTTATTTTTGTTGGTAGTTTCTCAAATAACCGCATACGGAGAACTTTAGATCCGGCCGGAAAAAGAGTTAATTGTCCGCTAAATGTAAATCTATGCAAGGTATACAGAGCGCTCCTAATAGTTTTGTACATGAATAAAGGAGTTATCCCTCGTTATATTATATTCTGTGTTGTGTAGATAAAATTTACTGTATCATGTAGGTAATACAATTATGGATAGATATCGAGACAGGTAACGAAACCGGGGTGTACTGTTTTGAACCTGAAAGTTAAGAAAAGTAGAAGTGTTGGTAAAAAAATGGTTGCTTCATTTTTCAGCAATTTGGGACATAACACAACAGTATCACTTGAAGATCAAAGGACAGTGACTGCAGATTGGTCCGTCAACACTTGCTTGTTCAGAGTATTAGAAAAAGTTCGCAAAAACCGTCCCCGAAGCAACGTACTCCTCCACCACGATAACGCATCCTCACATTCCACTAAGGTAACAGAAGTCTATTTGAAGGCTTCAAATGTGGAACTGGTGATGTATATGCCGTACAGCCCGGACCTCGCACCCTGCGACTTCTATTTGTTTCCAAAAATTAAAGACAAACTTAGAGGCACACGTTATACGAGCCCTGAATCGGCAGTGAATGAGTTCCATAAAGCCATTGAAGAGGTCCCTAATGAAGACTGGTCCAACTGCTTTGTGCAGTGCTTTCAGCGAATGTAAAAATGCATTAAATGTGAGGGAATATACTTCGAAATACAATAAATGTATCGATAAGTCTTTTATCTGGTCTTATTTATCAGAATCCAGAAACTTTCAGTATGCCCTAAGTATAAGTAAGAAAATTACCTAAAGTAAAAGCTAAGCTGAGCCGTCAACATTCGAAGGGGACTGCGAGATTATGCGAGAGAGTTATCTTTACCCTGGAACGCAAAGGGCAACAGAAGGAAAACAGGTGAGTTTTCCCACAACACAACAATCATATGACAATCTCTCTCGCTCCACTCAGACCCTAAGAAGTTATTTGATGATTTTCCAACAAAAAAAAACCGATTATTCTAGACAACTATGATTATCGAAAACAGCTCTTTATTTTAAAAAAGATAGTCAAACTTAGAGTTTTAGATTTACGTAGTTACGTTACATTTGATACTAACCAACATAAATTGAACAAATGCCAATGTTTATTTAGCAATTAGTGAGGCAATCAGTTACTAGATATTTTTAAGTACCTAAGTAGAATGTACCTGACAAAACATATTAACCAACAGTTATTGCTAAATTCGCATGCAGAAAATGAGATGTGATGTGACTGGCAGACCACCAAAGAAGGTAAGAGTTACGAAACATAAGTATAAAGTTTCTGTTGATGAATATTATGTATTTGTGTGCACTAGCTTCTGACGTTTTATAAGTGCCCATGTAGGCCTATGTGAAATAAAAAAATTTTGACTTTGACTTTGACTTGATTTCATGTAGGTACCTACGCCTCTAAGAGTGGTCATCAAGGTTGACAAGACCCGTTAGGGCCGATGTCTACCAGGGTTGCAGTATTCTGCGAAAAAGTTACCACGGCTCTGGCAGCTCGTCGTCCGCTCGTCCTTTGTCAGCAAACCGGCCCAGGGGCCCAGGGAAAAGTTTGAATAGGATACTCGTGGTCCTAAAACGCAAAGGCAACTAAAGGAAAATAGGTGTGGTTTTAGTCAGTATAAGTCTGACATACCGTTCCGTTTTATCCAGAACGGAAACTGCTCTCGCTCTTTTGATGAATTTCGACGAAACAAAAGTTGCATCATGGATAGGGCTGATGAAAGAAAGAAGAACGATAGAAAAATATTTTATTTGGCACGCATGGATACACACACTGTAAAAACAAAATTTAAGATAAGAAAGAAAAAAAACGCAGTAGCCAGTCGCTCAACCACTGCGCCACCGTAATTAGATGATATCCCACCAAAAAAATGCATCATAGATTTATCATAAACTTGTGCTACAATTAAAAATCCCAAGGGATAGCTATAATGGTTCTAGCCAACGGACCTATTAAAACGCCACAGTATGATTAGTCACCCCATAAGAGTAAACGACACTCACGGGAAATGATAGAGGATACCACTCGATCTTGGCCATTAGGAAGAGCTTTGCCATAGGACATTAGTCTACACTTCATCTTATTATAAAGAGTTAGTTTTTTTTTTGTATTTTTTTGATTGTAGGAGGTAATCTCTGAAAGTACTAGTCCGATTGCTAAATTTTTTTTACCGATAGAAAGCGGCTTTATTCCTGAGTGACATAGGCTATATTTTATGTATGCGGGCGAAGCCACGGGCAAAAGCTAGTTAGGAATAACCTATATAGAAATTAAATATATGTTTAGCTTTACACGTATGTATATCTTTTTTTAATGATATAAACTATATAGTGCTCGACTGCGATCCCACCTGATGGTAAGCAGCGATGTGATGATGGTGAATCGCACAAGTTTATTGGGAGCCTATTTACTCTAGCTTTGAAGACACCTAAATAAATTATAATCGGATGGGAAGACCATATAGCATAGCACAGAATAGTCGGCCTTATAATGTTCCAACTGTTGGGACTCAGGCCTCCTCTCTAGGAGAGAATGGGCCGTAATCCACCCCGCGGGCCCAGTGCGGGTTGGTGGATATCACATTTCTTAGAATTTTTGGTTCTAGGACATGCCAGTTTCCTCACGATGTATTCCTTCACCGTTTTGAGAGCAGTGGTGATGAAATAAATTACACAAAGTAATGCGCCTGGCTGGGTTTGAACCCGCAAATTATAACTCGTAAGTCGGAGCCGTTACCACTCGGCCACCACTGCTCACTGCACCACTGCATTATGGGAAGACCTCTATTTACGGTTGTTTACGGTATATATCTTTTTAGACAAGTTTGAAAGAAAACTATGATTTCAGTTTTGAAATAGTATCTACATTTTGATACTAGTGCAGAAAGTTTGTCATTGCGACCGAGGCGGAATTTGCCCGAGCCATAGGCGAAGGTGTTATGGAGCTGAGACTGGCCTGTTGGTCTAGTGGTTAGTGGCCTTGACTGCTATGCTGAAGGTCGTGGATTGGATTCCCACCCAGGACAAATGTTTGTGTGATGAGCACGATCGTTTTTTTGTGTCTGGGTGTAATTTATCTATTATATAGTATGTATGAATTTATAAATATATAAGTATGTTTATCAGTTGTCTAGTACTCATAACACAAACTCTGCTTAGGTTGGGGCTAGACGGCGTTGTGTGATAGTTGTGGAATATATACATATATTATATTACTATTTTGGGTGGTAATGATCAAGTACCTACCTAACTACCTCAGCACAGCGTGGAGCGAAAGGAGTGGGAGACTTTTACTGACTAAAACCCCAGTTAGGTTTTTCGAGGTGGAGAAATCATTGAATGAATTTTTCCCGTTGTTTTTATCAGTTGTTTAGTACTTATACCACAAGCTCTGCTTAGTTTGGGACTAGATGGCTTTGTGTGAAAGTTGTGAAAAAAAAAAGCAAAATTATAAAGTTTATTTACCCTTCCTAATATTATAACATGCCATGCCCCCACGTACAACTAAAGGCGGTACAGACCCAAGGCTCATTATGCAACATTAATGCAGCCCAGAGCCCGGATATTGCCCGCCAGTGTGTACTACACCCACGACTGAACGCTCTCGCAAAGTAATCGATTATGTGGGAGACTTTAATATGCCTTTGTCATTTGATGCTTTCGTGTGGACGTAATTATGCAAGGTTTCTTTGTAGGCTGATTAAGTTGATATTTTAATTATTGTTTCCCAATTTGTTGCTTGATACTGTTGATATTATAATTCTCCTATCTAATATGCTTTTCGTGCAGATTGGTCACGGGAATGCGGTGGATGCGAGACACGCAGACCGTTCGTTGTGGCGACGCTTGGGGGACGCCTATGTCCAACAGTGGATGTCTTTCGGCTGAAATGATTGTGATGTGATGATGAAAAAAACAAAAAGTAAATGAATACATTATGTAGGTACATAAGAAATTTAATTTAGTAACTATTTATAATAAACTGAACTTACTACCAAAAATAATTTAATTAAATACCTGATTTACATATATTATATAGATATTTAGATACAAAAATAAAATACACTCAGTCGTCGAACAGTAGTGCCTTCTCCAACACATCACTGTCAGTCATATTTTAATTGTAATAAAAGTGGCACAGAAAATTATTGTTTTAGGCTTCAGATATTACGAGTATCAGTCCCGGAATTTTCTATCTGGTTGGTAATTTTATAGGTCAAAACGTGTCATAAATCTGTATTTGATACAGACACGTTAGTCTCACACGTATTATTATTAACTTATTATCTATTAATTTTCTGTCAAAAAGGTATCGCAAGATCGAAAGCTGTACAAATATTTCAACCATCTTAAATAATTACCTTCTACTTCAAATCTCAAAAGACACAGTCTCAATTCAAAGCAAAAATGGCGTCACATCAAAAGACATTAAGCTAGTATTAGACGGGCGATGCGACCACCCCATTTAATATGCGTGCACGTCGGCATTACGGCGCATGCTCGCATGCATTGAGGGTGCGACAGACAGCTAGCCGCCCTTCGGGTAGGGTTACCATTTCGAAAATTAAATAAGACCTGATAAAAATCTGGACATTTGTAAAAAATAATACTTTATTTCCAAATCTTCCTGTTTTCATTATTTTAACCATCATTTTAACACACACATTGATATTATTTTTCCTGAACGATTTAGCCCCAATCATGGTTATGTATAATAAAGGCGTTTTTTGTAGTTCCAACGAAATCTGTATAGTTGGTCCCGCCATTCCCTTCTTAGTCTGTAGCGAGTGTAGCGACTACGCCATTATAATTTCAATTTTATGGTTCAGTACCTCTAAAAGAAAAAAACGGAAACCATATAGGATCACTTTGTTGTCCGTCTGTCTGCCTGTCTATCCGTCAAGCCTTTATCGAGGTATCGAGTTAAAATTAAAACCATATACTCAAATCTGCGGTTCCTTAAAGCTGTGAAAAAATCAAACTTCTAAGTTAACGAACCAAAACGACACGGCCGTTTATGTCGTTTATGTCGGAATCAAAATTCATAGGATACTTCCCGTTAACCCAGAATCCTGAAATTTGGCATGAAGCAAGATCTTATAGCACAGGTATAGGAATAAATCTGAAAACAGTAAATTTGTTTTTACGTCACAAAAAATATCGGAAAAATCTTCGAGACTCCATTCGGGAATTGAACTATTTACATAGGTAAGTTTGTACAGAACTGAATCGCACTTGCCCAGTTTTTTAATATAATGTTCATAATATTTCAAAGAGTTCGATCAAATGACAAACCTATCCAGTATGTAGTCCAGAACGTGGTCAAAAATCTGTTTGAATACGTAAAACCCGGATGGATGGTAACCCTACCCTGGGGTCGATGACCGCACCAAAACAAAGAACTCCACCACACCACCTGTAGCCATCACTGCCACTGGCTTATTGCGATCGATATCGTCATTATTGCTACTTGCATTGTTTGAGTGATGGCGGTCTGGTGGGGAAGAACAATGGTTTAGTTTTCCAGAAAAAAACTGATGGTAGAATGGTGAAATTATGACTAGTTTTACCTGGATGGATCTTTGAGATGAAACTCTTTATTTTATTTTATTTATTAGGCAGAAAAAAAGCAGTTCAGATAGTACAATAGTATTATTATTAAAGGGGGATTAAGATCAATTACGTGAAAAACGGAAATGGATTTTAAAAACAATTTTTTATAAGTTATTTAATTAATTAAATTATCATTCGGAATTTAGAAGCTAATGAATTAGAATAATCCACAATCGGGAATCGCAGTGTAAAGTACGATTTATTGGGTCTTCTATGGTCCAGGTCAAAACACTCTTGTTTGAAAATACTGTCTATTTTTCTGAGGTTCTAATAATAACATTTGTCAAAAACTTATAAAATTTCTGAAATCCAAATCAAATCAGTACCATTTCTATCAACCAATACTATTTTAACTGTAGGCGGTAAATATAGCCTTGCCTTCAATATTCTCCAATAGAGACTTTCATGTTTAAATGAACAACTCAGAGCTGTCTTTTATTGTAACAAAACAAATGAGCATCAGACGACGGACGATAACCTTGACCCATCCGAAGATAAAAACCGCCTTGTAGGCCATAAAACTGCTCAATATTCAAACAAGACCTATGACTCTATTGTTCAACTTATGCGACACACATTGTTTTTTTCAGGAGAAACAAACTTTGTATGAAACAAATTGTATTTCTTATAATACTCACAAGACTAATAACACGCCAAAGTAATGAGAACAATACGAATTATAATATAAAAATTATTGAAAGGTTTATTTTATTAAACGACCGATTTTACATGACCTTCATGCAAGGACATTCTATTTCTAAATTCGATATTAAAGCCATGATACACGAGACCTTTAACTCCGGTTACTGCACAATTTGATTCGGAATCAAACGGCACTTCGGATGGAAATTGCATTAAAACCGGAGAGTCGAACATGACGCCAACTCATACGGCAGACGTCGCCGATTTAATAATGTAACTTTATTGGTTACAGTCAATTTCCTTCTATTTTAGTGTCTGGTGGTAAATAAATTGTCAATCACAAAATCAGAATGACGGAATACTTCTATTTATTTCACAAAAGGATGAAATGAAAGAAAACGGTCTTTATTTGTATTTTGCATTTCTTTATAACTAAGTCTCCAAATAAATTCTAGAAAGAAATAATATTTGTTTATGCCTCACATTTTATTACTTTTTGTAATTTAAAAATAAAAAAATAAAATAAAAATCTTTGCGGCACCAAAAAGGCGCCTAACTCTTGTATGCACAAAAGCCAATGAATAGCGCAGCGCTGGTACATATCCTGCTAAAGCTGCAAAGATGCAAAATACACACTTTTTGGAGAATAGAGACATTTTTATTAAAGTACATTTTCACCACATTATCAACTGGCATCTAATCTCAACCAACACCATTTTCCATAATTCAAAACAAAAGTTATGGCACATAACGACTCTAAATCACCACTCCTAAGTCCAAACACGTGTTTTTAAAAACAAAATCACTTCATTGAAATATATCATCTTCAAAAATCCCCTCAAGCACAGTTCTCCAGTGAACGTGCTCCACACCATGGTTCACCCTCGGTTCGTCCAATAAGCCAGATTAATTAGAGATATGCGATCGTCATGGTTTTCGCCCGCACTTGTGTTCATGGGAAGGGGCCTTTACGGCTATTTATAAAGATGTAGTTATATGCGTACATCGTTTGAATTGAAAGTACTTTTTGAGTGATTAATTAAGAACTTATAGGGAAGACTGGGTTTTGTTTAATTTATTCATTAATTTCACGCTTTCTGGCGATTGTTTTGAAAGTCGAGATTGGTTTTGAGGTAAAACTTATCGTGCCATGACATATCTGTGTTGACTGTATTTATTTAAA
Source organism: Mythimna pallens (assembly GCA_961205895.1). NCBI lineage: Eukaryota > Metazoa > Arthropoda > Insecta > Lepidoptera > Noctuidae > Mythimna > Mythimna pallens. The sequence goes on from OY540829.1 coordinate 10,931,757, forward strand.
CTGAAAAAAAAAAACGAAGACGCAACGATCAACTATTTTCAATTTACTACGCTATTATATAACTTAAAAATAACCAGTTGGAACTCTACAGATCTCAAAAAAACATAACATGTTTTCGGTAATATTCTGTGACGTAATTAATGAATGAAAAATTAATATAATTCTTCTAATAAATAACGCCTTTATAGAACAAAATTCATTCAAGAAAATAAATATGTTGATACAGTAATGTAGTTGACGACGACGCCATTAAAGTTAGTATCGTAACTATAATGATACTGTCGGTCGTTCTAACGATTACAACAATGGTAAGACCCATTATGTCATCTACATTGCCAAGCCTTGAACCAAGCCTTTATTTCAAAGGACCCTGATGGATGACTATAAAAAAGATCCAGCTTTGCAAAATTTTTAACACTTTTGAATTTAATAGTCGAAAATCTAGCTTTGTTGTCCAGCGCGTTTTTGTAAACACTTTGTGTAAGTTTATCTTTCGAGAATTTCGTGCAATTATTTTTGCTTTTTCCTCAAATGGTACAAAAGATTGCATGCAGGAATGGTTACGTTTTCCTTGATTTCAGTCAGAAAATAAAAAATATTAAAGTGTCTTTGTAAAAATATTAACAAAAAAAGAGCTGGGTTTGTCTGGAATATTATGAGACATTCGAGTAAATTGGAAAGCTCGATTTCATAGCGGTAAGTACTTACAAAACTGAATTTAGAAATCCTAAAAACAAAATCATGAATCCGTTACCTACTTATTAACATTTTGCGAATTTGCAAGACTACTTAAATAGATTTACCGAAATCGATGTCGATACCTACCTATACATATTTGAAGTTAAATATTAATATGGCAAAGAGCTTAATAAATATTAAACAAAGCCTCGATCTCGCGGTACCAAATCTCGTTTAACAAGAAGCCGGTATAATTAACGGTATTAAATCCTACCTACATTGTTAATTGTGGGAACATTCATGTTGACAATCATCGGCATTAACAATCATTGTATAGGCCACTAACAGTATAAGCTCAGGATGCTACCAAAAAATCGACTATACTCGCTTACTTTAAAGGTTAAATTGCTGTGTTTTAAGGCTTGATTACTGCGCTCATTTCACACTATGCATAGCGCTACTGTACAGTTTTTGTCTGTACATTTCAAGATCAGATTTAGCGATCATGACGGTGCATGACATTGCTTGTATCAGAATTTTAGCATGCAGAATTTTTGTTACGTATTTTGTTTTTTTGTGCTTTAGTGGTCATTATTCGAAGGACCAATGTTTCTTCTACTGTAGACGAATGTAAAAGGAATTTTTAATGAAGATTTCGGCTTGTCATATACTTTTTTGTATAAATTAATTTTTATAAGCATCTTGTATTAGAATAATATTTCATTCGGTTGGTTGTTTTGTTTTATTTTTCTTTTTTTCTTCACTACTAAATGTGGACAAACATAGTATCATCAATTACCGAATCAACTCAGTCTCATTCTCTTCGACCATAATGTGGATAGCTGTATATTTTGCACTTTTATCCAAACTTTTATTGGTAACTATATTAAAATTTACTACCTACTTTGGCCCAAGCTCGTCAAACAATAGAAATACAGTGTCCCGTGTTCCTGTGGTTAATAAGCTTGGCTCTAAGGTATACCCCAGAGCCAAATTAACCCGACTTTACTGTAATTAACTTTGCACCTTCACATAAAGTTTCGCTAAATAAAATGAGTCACCTTAAAACCATTCAACACCGGGGCCTCATCTGTTTAAATTGTCGAAAAAATTGACATGTAAAAGTGTTTTATAAAACCTAATTGCAAAATAAATATCATATATCATTTAATATCATACCAACAACAAATCTATATAAAATATTAAATACTTCTATAACAACGTAATACGTGCTACAATAAATTGTTACGTATTGTCATTTTCGGCTCACAATACGAAGTTAAATGGCTGTTTTATTGGTCCCGTGTGAATCGTGGAGACCTTGAATGGTGACCGCCATGATCGACAGACGCGGGCGGCGCGGGCGCATTCAACAACACAATGCACCATTTTGGGAAGTATTTTACGTAAACATATGGCCATGTCTGGTAGTAAATCTCTGTGCAGCAAGTAATTTTGACAGCGACTGTATTTCTTTTGCGTCGAAAACTTTTGTATGGGGTTGTATAATTTTCAATGAAAATGTGGTTTAATCAAAATGAAATGAAACATCAGTGCAAAATTTGAAGCTTTTATTCAACTTGATATATTGTTTTTATGTGTTTGTTTAGGGCAAATCTTCAAATTAATTTTGAAACAGTAGTTTCTGACTGATTGAGCTGGGTAAATTGGATGACAATGCATAAATTTGGTGCCATGGGGCTGGTCTGATGATGGAGTCGAATAATGGTTATAGGAACTACTGAGCGGAACAAGATGATCCCATCGTGTTCCAGCTCTCTGGAATGGTCTTGATGGCATTATACCTCGCAATAAAAGCTTGTTATGAAAAAATGATTTTCATTGAAAACTCATTATTATTACACGTCATGGGCCATTATATCTTAGAACCCTGGGGTCCTGGACCTTTGGAAGGCGTACGAGGAGCTGGAACCAACTCGATGAAACATGGTACCAACCGACGATTATAACATGTAATTATTATTTACATGCTACTATTTGTAGTCGGTAAACATCTTCATTTCATAGTTTTCAAAATAAATAAGACATTGTTTTATCAAAAAGTATTGCATTAAATTTATTTACACCGTGACACGTGGGCGGCGGAGTGAACGCATTAAATAGCACAATGCACCATTTTGGCAAGTATTTACGTAAAATTTACATGTCTTGGAGTCAGTATCGTTACGGCAAGTAATTTTGTTCTCGACTATATTTCTTTTGAATGGTGTGTGTCTTTTTGAAGACTTCTGCTGTGTATGCGTTTGTATGATAGTCGACGAAATTGCAGCTGTACCTAAGTTGCTGTACTAAAGTTTTCAACAATTTTTATTGTAATAATGAGTTGTTTATTTACTATGAATTTAATTATGTTTCATTCATATCCTCTATCGGTTTCCAAGACAACTTCACCTATATCACACGACCCTTGCTACTTATCTCCTTTGTTGACTGTACATCATTGGAAAAAGGAAGTCTATTTTTATTCGTAAACATGATTTAAAATATTTGCATGCCACTGTTTAAAGCAGACATTTTTCTACATACCTAAATGTATTAAATAAATAAAGTACCTCATTTATTACCTAAAAGTATTGACATTTACTTAGTCTCAATTTTACTTTTATTCGAAGAAATCTCATTAAACATGATCACTTTCTCTCGTCAAGGTCTCACTACCGGTATGGATATTACCGGTATTAATATTACCGGTATTAATATTATCGGTATTGATATTACCGGTTAAAGACCCGCATACCGTGTTAAATCCGACGATCATACGAGGCGATCTTTCATACGCAGTATAAACATTAGTGTAACGAGAGGCGATGCGTCTTGTCCGTCATTACGAGGAACGGATGGACACTATGAACAGACGATACTGTGATATCAAAGGAGATCGCATGAAGAACGGCCTTTGTTAACATGTGAGCTGATTAGACAGTTTTATTAAACGGTTGTGCAAATTTAGAATAGTATTTGTATTTTTAATGTAATAATAATATATTATTATTATTTAACTTTCACACATCGCTATTTAGGCCCAATCTAAGCATAGCTGATATAACGTACTTATTTTCTAAATACATACATATTATAGATAAATTACACCCAGACACAGATCAAGTGGTCGTGCTAATCACACAAACATTATTCTTGGGTGGGAATCGAACCCACGGCCTTCGGCATAGCACTTAAAGCCAGTAACCACTGAACCAACAGGCCAATCATTTTATTGAAAACGGATAAGAAGATGAGATGAGGGTGACTGATAAGCCGAGAGACGTGGTTACAGTTTATCATAATCAGCCTTACAATGTTCTAACTGCTATGATTCAGGCCTCCTCTCTAGGAGAGGGAATGGGCCATAGTCCGCCACGCAGACTCAGTGGTTGATGTCTTCGAATTTTTGGTTTTAGGACATGCTGGTTTCGTCATGACGTTTTTCTTCACCGTTTTGAGAGCAGTGGTGATGAAAAATTCAAAAAGTAATGCGCCTGGCTGGGTTTGAACCCGCGACCAACTCTTAAATCGGAGCCGGTACCACAGGGGCCTTACCATGACATGTTTGGGCCAATGCTGCGTTAAGCGCGGGCACCCACCGCGTGTGCGTCCCCGTAGAGGAAACCGGAACCGGACCACCTGCGCAGTACCGCTATTTCAACTTTAACGGTGTGCATGTAGTCGTGTCGATGGAGAACTTTAATGTATTATTACGTAGCCAAAAGGGGGCGCGGGTTGCGGCTCCCCGCGACGGAGCACTTTTGTATGGGACCGCGCGGGCGCCCGCTTAACGCAGCGTCGGCCCTTATAACGTCAAGCGTGGGAGCGAGAAAGAGAGATGGAGCTATACACCCTATATAGCTCCATCCCTTTAACAGTTCAGTTTAGGTCGTCAAATGGATCGCGTTAAAAACTCGCGCTAGGGCGTCTGGGCTACCAGTGATCTCTATTATAATAACTAATACAATAAAGTAGTATTAAATGAATAAATTCTACAGTCTATCGCGTGAAAACCTTTCCTTCATCATTCGTTCGCCACATTATTGATGGAGTAGCCTTGTTCAGTATTATAAGAATTGACAGTTGCGTAATAATTCTACTTTGCACCAAATAAAAAGGTGCCATTATGTGTCAAAGTCAATACTCAACTTGTAAAAATTTGGGATCAAGGCACAATCGAAAAGATGATGAAAGTTGGTTTGAAAAATTTAATTTCTGACCTCCAAACATGTGGTTAATATACGTTACGCTACTGCGTGTTCAATAGATTCACAACAGACAACCTATTTCTGAATGATAACTTAAGTTTTGAGTAGGTATAGCTTAAAGACCCTGAGTTTGTTTCGGTGTTTCTTCTCGGGGTAGTCAGCTAGGAAACACCGCCCTCAACTAAATTTAAAATAAAAAAAAATTACCTGTAAAAGTGTTTTATAAACCAATTTATCATATAAGAGAGCATCGCTCTTGACGTGTCCAAACTGGAAGCATGTACTCGCTTGTTGCAAGCATTGTTTTTTAGGTGGAAAACCATTTAATGACTGCTCGTCCTCTGGGTGGTGCAGAAGGGAGTATCAGACTTTAATCAATTAAAACCTTTTCGTGCAATAGCCACGGTAACTCTTTCGTACAATCCGCTAACCCTAGCATCGGCTCTAGCGGGCCCTATTAGTTATGCTGACATCTCTTTGAGGCGCGCGTGGAATACAACGCGCCGTCGACTCGGGCCTGGTGATTAGCAGATGGTGAGCTACTCATTTCTCGAAGGTCGCAAACCATTGTAGCTTGCCTAGTCCTAGGCCTACATAGAGTACATAGTACTAGACCTATGTACTATTTTTTCTACGAGAACTGTAGACCTAGGAATCATAATTATGTCAAGAAATAGTAGGGAAAGTGGGAGTAACTGGCACTCCTGGACAAGCTATTAGTCAAAACTGATGTTCTCTTGTTTTGCTAAAGAAATAGGTTGAGAAAGTCGGTAGATGATACTTTTTTTTTAAATTGTATTATATAGTTACCTATAATATAAGTAAACAAAGAATGAAATACAAGCGAGGTGAAAATGAAAAAGAAACATACTGAAAAAGCTAGAGCTGTTTTAGTTTCCACTCGACTGCCCATAAACATACCTACTTACCTAGGTAAATGATACGGTCCGTTAATTACTGTAATAAAATTAATCCATTAAAACATTTTATTTGTTTAATTTCTTACTTAGCACAAGTTTATTAAACCTTCTGTTGGCTGAAGCAAAACGGATTATAGGCGATAAGAGGATGAGAAAATCCTAATCCCACCTGTAATGTAGTTAACGCTAATTTAATTATTTTATGAAAACATTTTTTAGGGCCGTTTTTTAGGGTTTCATACTTCAGAAAGAAAAAGGTACCCTTTTAGGATCAATTCCTTCTTCGTCTGTCTGACCTTTTTTCTCAAGAACGTTCGGAGCGTCTGCGTACTAGTATCAGAATATACGGCCGTTATGTATATTTTGACACTCACATTGGGGACTTCTTGTTGACCTAGAATTATGAAATTTGACAAGAAGCAAGATCACACGGCGTAAATAATGAATATAACCCAAACATCGTTAATTTGCAGTACCTACATGTTTTTGTGATTACAAATTTACATTTACAGTTGAAGGATTGACCGTAGCGTAGGTATAAGCAGTCAGATGCCAGAAAGTTTGACCATCAGTCTATCCAAGGAGTATCGTGTTGCTCAGTAACTGGGTTGTGGACGTCTGATAGGCAGTCACTCCATGTAAAACACGGATATTCAGCCGCATCTGGTAAGGCTGTAAGTCGACCCTAAAGTAGTTGGAAAAAAGGCTAAGGAGATGATGAGGTCAGTAGTTTAGATGTTAAAGGGATAAATATTGAGGTATGGAGGAATATTTATTCAACTTGAAGTATAAGGAGGTATATCCTTTTGTCCTCCTACTTGTATTTTCGTCAGTTTAATAAAATTACAATGCTATGTAACTCTTCGCGTGCGAATCCAACTCGTACTTGGGTAAGTTTCCTTCAAACGTCATTTTTATTTAAAGATAATAAATATGACGGTTTGACAAATCTATACGAAAGCTGTCACACTGTAATTTTTAATCCCTAAAATAAAATTATCTAAATATTGAAAAACAGTAGTTAACAGATTATAATTACAAAGTACCATGAAGGGTATTTATTACTTATAAAATACGTAGGTGGGTATAATGCAAGTCTGCAATGCAATAATTGCAAACAATTACGACCAAAATTAATTTTTAATTAAATATAATTATCATTGCACAGCGGCCTGTAACGCTTTTCACAAGTTGAACCAAAAATGTTTGTACTTACACCCATATATAGTAGGTGCCCACCTACACGACCTACCTACTTAAATTTAATATCATTAAATTCAATTACAGAACCGGTTAAACCCATAAAATGTCTGTATTACAAAATATTATGTCAAATCAATCAATAACAACGTGTCTCTACCTAATTGAAATTTCTTACCAATGTGTAGAGTTTTTTTTTTTACAATATTACAGTTGATTGTTGGCATACATTTGCAAGTTTTGCGGTAAATAGAGCACGGCTTATGCACTCACTGACCGCGCAACACGAGCCTTGAACGACTTCATTCAATAGTGTAACTAACCGAAGAACAAGACAACTTTTGCATACTCGAATTCACTTCAAAGAAAAAAAAGAAAATTATCTCTGTCTGAAAAAAAAACAATGCCACGGAAAGTAAGTTCTATTTTCGAAATAATTTCCCAAGCGTTTCATGTTATGTTGTGAAACTGACTTTACGTATATAAAATAAAATACGAGTGAATGCAGGTTGGAATAATTATGCAATTACACCATAATGTGATCAACTGGCCTTCGCAATATTACGTTTATTTTTTATAATTAATTGCAAAAAAATACATAATATGCTTTCAAGTTAATGACCAAAAAAATAATACATGCATAACCGGACTCCTGTGCTTCGTCTGTACGGAAGAACAGAACACAATGCTTACGCTTACATTTTCCCCTGACGAAAATTACTTGTGGAGAAGTCCCATTGTGTCCATTCAGCAATTGTAAAGATGTGCACTCACTGCTCCTCACAAAACTGTCCGAAAACTCTTTTGTCAACAACCAACGTAAGCACGAAGCTTAGAACGCGCGCGAAATTTAAATTTCGATTTTTTCTATTTCTTTTTATAAAGAGCTAGTAAATCGCGTTTAAAATTCAAATGCAAACGGCCGATCAAGTCCGAAGCTCGCAAGCGACTCGCGTTCGCGAATGGCACGCCGCTCATTCAGTATAGCCATAGCTATGAACCACGGGGTCTATTGTGCTTGGGTACCTTGGTTGGCAGACACGCGAACCCTCCTGTCTCGAGCAAATCCCATAGCTATGCGAATAGCTCGGCCTCCCCCGCTTTGAGCGAACATTGAACTAGAATTTCGTGAACTTGACTAAACAAACTCTAGAAGTTGTTTGTAAACAAACTGGTATCGACTTAGAATGCAGTATTTTTTATGTCTCAATAAATTCTGACAACGTGGGCGTTTTGTTAGCTCGACTGTTTTTATTTGAAAGTCAGTCGTGGGAGTTACTTTACATAAATTACTTAACACTTCGATACTGTTGGATAATATCTGTTCAAAATCGTAATAACATTCAGCTATCAGTGTTTTTAGAATCAATATTCGACGTATACCTAATACTTTAAGTAAACTCAAATCACTCTTATGAAAGTGAATTCTAAAGAATTTCTAAGCACCTACCAATTCATTTACAGTTATAAAAACGTTATATCGTACTATTTACCTACAAAACGGAATTTTAAAACATTCTATTTCGAATTAATCCATTCTCTGCGGCATACAAATTAATCACCCATATTGCAGTGCGATTTGCAGTGGCCTATATGGAAAGCACTAAATCGGTTGCGAACCCAGGTAGGCCGCTGCAAACACAACTTGGCAAAATGGGGTTTTATAGACCCGTCGGATATTCAATGTGACTGCGGTGCTCCTGTTCAAAACATGAGCCACATACTAGAATGCCCCAAGTGCCCATACACCTGCACTCTGGAGGATTTGATGAGTGCTACCGATGCTGCTATTAATGTAGCCACCTATTGGGCCCAAACAGTTTGACGAGTTTACTATCGACTCGAAAAGAAGAAGAAGCTGTAAAAAGAATTATTTCTCACGTATTCTGTTTTAAAAATAATCAGTTAATTAGATCATGGCCTAGAACGGGCCGGCGAAAGTGCTAATGTCATTGGCTTGTTATTATTAGTTTATAGTGCAATCGTCGAACACTACGCGTGAACAGTACTTATTTATGTCTGTGTAATTAAGACACTCAACAATCGATCCTTAGAAAGACTTGATTCGTTCTTTACTAAGAAAATAAATAAAATAGAATAGTTAGAATCAATCGGCTTCGTCTTCGTATTCCTAATTAAAATTTTATATACACTAATAAATTATATTATTATTATTTATTTCTCTGTTTCAGATACAAGATCCATATTTTATAACTATTATCCTTAAAATTACCACTACAAATACGATTGAATAAAAAATTACAATATAAAATTAAGTTAAATTATTTTTTTTAAATTATCGCATTTATTAATTCATAAATTAAAATCTCAAAAAAAAAACACTTCATTGAAATCAATAAAAAAAATGTGGAATTTATATAACCAGTAAATTCCACAATCATAAGCAATAAATACTATTTAAATTTAGATTTATTGAATAAAATCTATATTCGACTTATTTCACTCGACATGTAATTGAATACAATGCTATAATTATGGCATTCTATTCGGCCAGCCACAATACCAATATTACCAAGAATAAGAATCATAGTCACTACCGCAGAAACGATAGAACAGCAGAGCAGTGATACTCTTAGTCCTTTGCAGGACGGCATTACTCTCATTTTAATTGAAAAATATTGCAAACATCTTTGGATATCTCTCCAAAGATGTTCTAAATATTCTTCTCCATATCCTAAATATTACCCTGTTAGTATCATTTATTTTTTAACTTCATCTTCTCACGTAGTCTCACATTCATTTCACGATCTTGAACAGCTTACATAGTATTTTGCATCGTTAATATAAATAAGAGGCTTTTTGTATATAACAAACCTTGCACATGCAATTTGCAGGAAGGGGGCCAAGATAACTTGGTGGTATGTCAAATGGTTCTCAAACTTTATGATTTTTACAGAAACCTTACTTAATCTGGTTAGAATCTTATTATAAGTATGCTTTACTAATACAATGAGATCAATAAATGCATAAGTACTATTGATTGTCTTGCAATGCTCCTGGGATATGAATTCTACTATGTACAAACTCCGACCACAATATCTCGGTACTGTATAATTTTCGTCACTCTCGTTCATAGCCTATCAAAAACTCACAATTCAATTACTTTTCTATCAAATTCAGACCCTATTCTAAATTTGCAGAAGCTTTTATAAGTATTTATGTCTGTCTCGCATACTAACAAAGTGCGATTTTTATGCGGTCTCCTTGGACATCACAGTAACTACCTACCTATTTATAAACTATGACAAGATATAAGAATGTACCTAACTTTATCGGGAACTCGAGTGAATCACTTCTCCTGACCAGTATTATTTCTGCCTGTAGTCTATTTAAATTTATCTAAACAAGTTTCGACGTCATCTTTAAAAAAAGCGGGGAACAAACTTATCTCTCTTTATTTCCCGTACTTAAAAAAAAATGTAATTGAACCGTCACTTCATCGTCACTTGAATTTAAATTTTTGATGCCCTATGAGTTTTTTTTTTCTAACCGTTTGTACATATTATTATTTTCAGTTTGTTTATAGACCTATCAAATTATAATATGTCATAGTTTAGATGTATATATATATATATATTAATAAAAAATACCGTCACTTGAGGTCCTGAAGATATAATTTTTTATTTTTATTGATAGACTCGTGCTTTACCACCATCTTACCACTAAGGGCGAAGTTTGTATGTGTGTGTGTGTGTGAGTATGTTTGTTTGTTACTCCTTCACGCTGAAACCGTCGCACGGATTTGGATGAAAGTTTTTAGTAATGTAGTTTAAACATCAAAATAAAATATAGGCAATCATTTATAATTGGGGAAAGTACTAAAACCACGTAGGCGAAGCCGCTGATAGAAGCTACATAAACTTTCTCTTTGTTCAGCGAAAAGTCCAAAAGAGTGATAAATTATATTTATTTTGCAAATAGGTCTAAAACACTTTTAAACGTCAATTTATTTGTCAGTTTATTTACTAGATGAGGGCAGTGTTTCCTAGCTGACTACACTGAAAAGAAACACCGAAACAAACTCAGTCTCTCTTAAAGTCCATACAGCATATATGTAATGGTCAAATCACATGACAACTATGGAGATTGGTGTCTGAGATGATCTTTTGAGGAAAGAACCATGCAAATTTGAGTGTTCCTGTCTAGCCGAACGAGTCGTCTTGATACTTTTATTGAAAAAGTCTAAAGATAAGTTCGATCGCAAGATGCTGCTAAAGTTTTGCAACCGATGTGTTTTGATAGAGTGTCGTCATTAGTTGCAGGACGCGATTGAAGAAGTTGGGGTGCGATCAGAGGGGATGCGCCCCGGGACGTACTTGCAGCTAGAAATCTTATTAGGTGGCATAGTAGAAATTTAAGGCGGAATTATTTTTAAACAAATAACTCAGAGGCGTCTCAAAAACTTTTCTTTTACTGTATGTGTTTTATATTAGGTAATTATATTAAATATATATATTGTTGTAAGCACCTACCATGTAGTTTCTCCACCATTCTTTGTAAAAAAGTAGAGTAGAAAAGTAGTTAAATTTCAAGTCCTTTATGGTGCATGAGGTTTTAATAAATATACTTTTATTTCAATCATTTTCATATATTTCAGTTTTTCTATCATGATTTGTACTCAACTCATTCTATATTGCTTAGCTAGCTCAAGCAATTACAATTAATTTAAAAATAATGTATTTGGAAAAAACTCAGTTCAACACATGATTTGCTTTCTTATTCTCATATAATTTGACATATGCGAACGTTTACGCGGTCGAAAAAGTACAAAAATCACATCTGGCACTGTATAAAAGAGTAAGATAAAAAAAATCTGCAGTGATAAGTAAATTTACATACGTTAATATCATTTTGAACTTAAAAGAGAGCATAGCAAAACAAAGTGCAATGCATTTTGTTTGTTTTAAGTAAAGCGAGATGGACATTCCATTGGTATTGTCTGATTGTGTTTGGCAGATTGTGATGGTGCTCAAGCATTCAGTGAAGTCTTAAAATAACACTCATTGTAGCCAGAACCATCATTATTTTCAAACATATTCAGAAAGCTGGATGGGTTGTGGGAAGAGGTATGAATAAAAGGGAGTCAGTGATAGCCTGACGGTTAATAGGACAGCTTCCAACCCAAATCCGCTGGGCAGTGTTCCGGAAGCTGCGCGGTATTTTATCGTCTAATATACCAAAGTATCTCCAGACAAAAGTCTATGACTAGTGCGTATTGCCAGTGATAAAATATGGCTCCGAAACGCGGTCGCTCACAATGGGCCTCATCAGAAGGCTTAAAGTCACCCAAAAGGTAATGGAAAGGGCTATGCTCGAAGTTTTCTTGCGTGGTCGCATTACGAATAAAGATATCCGCAGGAGAAGCAAGATTACCGATATAGCCCGAAGAATTGCCAAAATTAAGTGGCAGTGGGAATGGCACATTACTCACAAAATAGACGGGCGATGGGGTTGAAAGGTTCTGGAGTGGCGACCACGTAACGGAAGACCCAGCGTTGAAAGTCCTCCCACAAGTTGGACCAATGACCTGTTGATAGTCGCGGGAATCCGATGGATGCGAGACGCACAGGACTGGTCGTTATGGTGACATTTGCGGGAGGGTTGACATGTTTAACAGTTGACGTCTTTCAGCTGAAATGATGATGATGATGATGGCAAGACAGAATGGAAGAAGAAAACATGTTGCTTGGACCCCAAGTAACATGGGACAAAGTAGGGAGATGATAAGACACCTTCAACAACGATTTTAAAATTTTCTCTCTCTCTTTTGCCCATTTACTTAAATAAAAACTAAACTTCTTGTTCAGAAGGGCAATTTCATGGTGGAATTTTCACATTCGTATCTCAATCGCAGTTTGTCAAAAACATCACTCTACCGTCACCGAGATGACGAGATCATATTGCTGCTCAAAACTAAACCTTTTCGAAATTTGGCCTTTTGTTTGAAAGAAAGGCTGTCGTTAGTCCTTGCGGTTCACATAAATAGAATAAAATGAAATTATACAATCAAAAGAGGTAAAAAAAGTAGCGTGCCTCACGACTGCGACAAAAAGTTGATTTCAACAATGTTGCCAGCCAAACGCTGTCTGACGCTGATCTTCCAATTAACCTAGAATAACCAGTGACGGAGCAAACGAATTCAAATAATATAATATAAGTTTAATCAATCAATCTATTAACTTTTTATCCCGAACTTTTAAGATTACTGTTCAGAATACTGTAATGATTTTCAGGATAAATCTTAGTTCCGTGTGGCTCTTGCGTAGGCCTCCTCTAGTAACTTCCATTGTCTTCTATCACTAGCAACCCTTCTCCAGTTGAGCCCGGCTATAAATTTTATTTCATCCCACATCGCTTAGGGAAGAGATGCCCCTGAGGGCAGGGGCACAGGAAAGGAAGAGATATAAGTTTAATAAATAATTAATCATGCTAATTATTTATCATAATTTAACCCGGGGTCATCCAATGCCGACTATTTATTTATATTACTTATTTAAAAATTCATGAACACTAATAAATAATAATAAAAAGATAAGAAGAAAGAATCAGGAAGGGTACAAAGTTAATGCATATTTTTATAAAAATCTCTTCCAGCTAACGTGCGAAAGGCGAGTTGGAAAAAAAAGAGATTTAAATTTTCCGTGTTCGAGCCTAACAAAACAGTTATCATTGAAATAATTTAATATGTGCACTGGTTATTAAACCACTCTAACATACGTATAAAACACCTTAGATACCGATTGGGGAGTAGCAGATAAATAGCTATTTACGTGTTTCGTAGCTCCACAAAATAAATTCTTAACTCAAAGTGCAAACTGCCCCGATTGCACTTCCTCCGTGCACCCCGTGTCGTATCGATCCGAAGAACAAAATGAGGGTCCGCTTCCAAAATAGGGGTGTATACGGCGTTGAATAAAGTATTATGTAAGTATACTCGTAGTTATGGGTAGTTTCGATTTTTTGAAAGGTTGGGGCGTCAAGACCTGGCACACGATATTTCCTATATTTTAAAATTTTAAGAGTACTTGTTCGGAAATACTTTATGCTTATTGAAGAGTTTACAAGTAGGTTTGATCCAGGTTATTTACCTAACATTATTTATTAGTCACCAGCTGATACTCAGAAACTTTCATCTCTCGTATTCAAGCTATCTGACGATCTGAAGTGTCCTTGATCTCCTTTCACTACTAATACCAATGTTGTGCCTTTAAAACTTGATCTCTAATTTTTAACTCAAAGCTCAACTTCAATCTGTCTAGTCTTTCCCAACTACGTTGGGGTCGACTACCAGTATTAATTACCTATCTGATGACCACAACCTATTAACTGGGTAATATGACATCCCTTGGCAAGACAGGTGTTAGATAATTCTAGCTTCTGACTATACGAAGAAAAGAAAAAAGTTCTACAAATTACACCCGAGACCGAGCGGCCAATCCGAGATATATTTCCATACAACCGCTCTTACTTGATTATGACGTTATTACACATCTTTCTCCAGATATGAAAACAGATATCTTGTGGATATATCTAGGTTTCTATTGAAACATAATTTTATTTCAAAGTAATCCAGAAAAGACTTATGAAAATCTACTATTTTGCGTGAACTTTGACCCTTCATAATGTATACATAAATTAAAAATTAAAGAAAACATGTCTATAAATACCTTGCGCATTTAATCCAGATGTCTGTGTGACAACTTTTTTCCAAAATCTTTTAAGGTTTTCAAAAAAACACTTATTTCCTGAAACAAGTTTTGTGAAATATTCCATTAAATAACGGAATTATAAAGACAATCTGCAAAGATGGGGGTTCTCAGACGATTCCGATCTTCAGTGTTCATGCTGCGTCTCTCCGCAGACCATGTCCTTACCTCCCATCCTGCATCACGTGCCTTGTTGCCTGTTCACGTAGGGACCTAATGACAGCATCAGCGGACGGCATTACCGTAGCCGAATACTGGGCCAGGCAAGGAATTTAACTAGTTTTGCCATCGATACGCTAAGAAGAAAAAGACGGAATTATTGAATGCCAACAGACCGTTCACGCGTTATCCCTCTTTTTATGCGTTGCCTGAAAGTCAAAGTCAAAGTCAAAAAAAATTATTTCACATAGGCCTACATGGGCACTTATAAAACGTCAGAAGCTAGTGCATGGTTCCAAATTGGTCGTTTCCTATGGAGAAGAACCGGCAAGAAACTCCATGGTTACTCTTTTAAAAAAATGATTGTTTACAATATTTTCATATTACAGTATTAATAGACATTATGTAAGAACAGTGTAGACCAGTCGATATTGTACCCAAAAGCACAATAAAAATAATCATATTAAAAAAAAAAAGTGTGTCGTAATAGGAAGTAACCTAAGAATTCGCGAAGTCCACGGTGTTCTCACATTCACATTAAAAAAAAAGAAGCTATATAAAAAAAAACAAGAACAATAAGTAATTACAATTATCAATAAATGACATGTCAACAAAAATAAAATTACTAATGAATTTATGGTGGTTGGCGTCTAATAATATAAAAAATATTGCAAAAGCACTGTGTAGGAAGAAAAGAAAAAAGAAAATGTATATATTACAACAAATGTGGAGCAGTTAATAGATAGATGTACACAATATTATGAGCTACCAGGGGGCCACATGTGCAGAAGCAGTCATTGCCAAACAAGCGTGTCTTCGACATAGTCTTTAACCTTGTAATACGCTTTTTTAGTTAAGACACGCTTAATATGGGTTTTAAACTTGCCCTCGCTAAGTTCAATCACCGCCTTTGGTAGCTTGTTATAAAAGCGTATGCTCTTTACTAAAAATGACTTGCCTCTTTATCAAACATGGCGTTATATTGCTTGGATAAATCAACAAGCTTTTAAACCATACTCAAGTTGATGATAGACGTATCGGGAGCCCTCTTAAGGTATACTGGCAGACCTGTTACACAAGCGGCCTGTGGATCAGCTAAACGAGTGGCTTACAGTTATTACAAAATATATTATTATAACGATATTATAATAAATTATAACGATAAGGTAGATCACGATGAGCCATTTACAAGCCTCCACATATAATAAGGGAGTATTGTTGAAAGTTACAGTTATAGAAGTAAATGAGATATATATATAGATATCTTGTAGAAGCTTGGAATTACTCTGTTAATCTTTAAAAGGCCAATAACCCTTCAACTTAATCTAAAGGACTAATTTCAAAGCCGGATTAGATGAAAAGTAAATATAGTACTTTTTCTAACTCAGCTTAACTCACTTGCAATGCGACTTAAGTAGGTAAGGAATTAACGTCAACTTAAAATCCGGTTTAACACCTCTAGGTACTCTGAGTTGAGTTTTCTTATCTAACACCTGTCCAAATTAACACTAATTATTATTTTAAGCAGGTGAAAGAGTTAATTAGCATAAAGGATTACGTTGCCAAAACATAAGCTGCTTTTAAATTCCTTAAAAGGATTCTAATTTGGGAACATTTTTTCACCAAGCAGATGTTGCTATCGATATTCTTGAATTAGAATATAACAAGTGAATTGCATTAAGGATACAAGGCATTGGGCAGGTCGGTAACAGCTGTGGTAGTCGATCAGACAACCACAAGCAGGTTACATTTACATTTAGATATCTGTATCCATAGATAGACAGACAGACAGTTGCGTTGCGGTACGCTGCTGCGGTTGCGATTTCGGCATCCTAAAATGTACCTGTTTCAATTTGGTCTCATATTACGGTTATTAACTTTATGTACATTCGTCTCTTTTCCTCGTGTATCTCTATATAGTAAGACCCCAGAGCGATCTGACATAACTTATTTTCACATGGATTAAACATCAAATAGTTACCTTAATAAATATTTAATAAAAATCAGACATATGAAAATAAGTTAAGTTTATTTATTTTTTGTGGAGCTTTAAAGCGTATGACAAAAGTTTTGGTCCATGGAAAGTGTCTGACACTTATGATACTACTTTAGAATAATATTCTATGAAACATGTACAAAAATCAGCCCTACAAATTTAAGTTAAGTAACTCTTATTTTTAGTACCTTTCTCCACTGGTATCTGCTCTGGGGACACAAGCAGAGCTCCACAAGAACACAGGTATTCAAAGCAAATGAGACGCTACTGAGAACCTAATGTTTCATCCAATTGAAAATAAGTTATGTCAATAGCCTGATTCACGTAAAATCAAACAAGTCAAATATCGTTGAAGTTTTATAGTCGTTCAATTGTAGTCCTATCAAAAATCGGTATTCACGTGTTCCATAATCGGGATTGGATAGAACGACAATTCAACTGACTCGAAACTAAACGATCTATCAACGACTTATTGCCGGTTACCACAGAATACTTTGTAATATATTGCCAGTTACATAATTATGTATTCTACCAGGATAATGAAATACAGATTTTTTTTTTTTTTTAATTTTATTAATGGCATAACGAATAAAAAATAGAATTAAAAACGATGTTTATAACCATTTAATGAAAATCGTTACTCAAAATATAAATTTCACCTAGAAATTTGCAAAATTGTGGTTTAAAAAGTAAAGTCTATATATATTTAAATATTTGTCTCTGCATTGTCTGTCAAAATAATGTCAATCATCAGATTGTCATTTCAATCCAGGGGACACTTTTTACAAAAATCGTTTTATTACATAATCTTGCTAATCTAATAATTCCCTACCAAATACAAAACACCAGTGGTTTAAACTTTCATAAAAGCAAATATATGTATTTAAGTATACCGATACCTAGTAAGTGTACCATTCACTCCTTGATTATGCTTACTAAGGGTTCTCCCTTAGCATTGTGCACCGAGTAAGTAGTGGAGAAGGGTAAATAAAAGCATCGTGCAGAACTGCCCACATTTGAATTTGAAGGCCGAAGCTGGTCTAGATAATTTAGGGACTCATAATCAGAAGAACTAAGTGCACTTTGCCCATGTCAATGAAGCGTAAGCTGATGGACATATGAATTCTTCCCATTCTGACCTATGGTGCCAGACTTGGTCTTTGACTAATATCTAAAAGTCCAAATTAAAGGTTTTCCAGCGTGCTATGGAGCGCAGCATACTATGTGTTAAATTAACAGACCATGTTCGAAACACAACACTGCGCACCAAAACGCAAATCATTGAAGTGTCTCAAAAGGCTGCCCAGCTTAAATGGGACTGGGCAGGATATGTCTGCCGCATTTCTAACGAGCTGTTGGCCCGTAAAACGTAGGATTGGTGCCCAGAAACAGCGATGCGGGGCTGCTGCGGCAAACCACGGAAGAAATGGCGGGACAACGGGAGAATTAGAACGAGAAAGCAATGAACCGTGATCGTTGGAAAGAAAGGAGGGAGGCCTTTGCCCAGCAGTGGCACAATACGGGCTAACTATAAGAATATAATAGTCATAAGAACTCAATTTATTTTTTCAGATTTGATGAACCCCTACAACAATTGATTGTACTGTGCTTCCTAAGACAAAATTTAGTCAATGAGATATGCTATGCATAAACCATAACAAAACCTAGAAAGTGCTCTTACTATATTTTGAAACTAATTGCAATATGAGGCAAACTATTTCTCGTCAATTATCACAGTAAGGGGTTTAAAATATGTAATATACACTAATTATATTAAATGTTGGTAGCACTCATTATTTAGTATTTTTTACTATTAATACTACTCCGTAAGCGAGCGTACGTGATCCACACCGCGCCGCTTCTTTGATTAATACCAATCCACCGCGCACATGATGTTAGAAAGTAGCATATTCTGAACTAATTGACCTCTTTTGGTGTAATTGCTGCAAGGAAGGAAAGGAAGAAAGAAGGAAATGTGAGAATAAACAAATAAATAAATAATAGCATGTTTTTCAAGCATAAGATACATTGCATAGTCAGCCTTTTAATGTTCCTACTGCTGGGACTACTGCTCCTCTCTCTACCTAAATTAAATTCTTTTCATAGGCATAGGTTGACTATTTTACGTTTATGCGCTCTCCTATCAAAGGTTTTAAGTCCTTATGCCGATGATATCTTGGACAAGGACTTTAGTAAGGCGAAATGTTGTCTCTCAAATCTCAACGTCAAAAGCATCCCATTTTGAACACCTCAGTCTGTTTCTCTTTGGACATGGTGGAGGTGTCTGACTTGGGCGGAGAACCCCTGTGGTCTCGTGGGGCGATCGGAAGCAACGACCTCTCACGCTGGGCCTTAGTACAATCATGATTCGGAGCGAGGAGGAATAGCAAGCGATCACCTCCTTCTGCGAAGCAGTAATGCTAGTGAAAGAGGCGGCCGCACGCGTGAAAGAACGGACTCACTCACGCCCCAGCGGCTGGAATCCCGACCCCAATTTCCAGCCACCGTAGGCGTGGGCTTGCGGACGATGAACAATGGGTAGCTCGCCATCCGGCCGTAACTACCCAAGTCGTTGACGGTGTGAAGTGTTAAACATGCGCCTCAAGGAGATGTCAGTAAATCCCTGCCCTGGAACGCAAGGCAAATAAAGAACATAGGAGTGGGTTTTAGTCAGTAAAAGTCTGATACGCCCTAGCTCCGCCCAAGAGTGGGAGAAGGGAGAAGTGATTTCCGACCAAAAAAAGTGGTGTCTCGTTTTTCGATATAATTACAATAACTTTGTGTATGTATTGTTCTCATAAATGAGATTTACACGATACTAAAAGTTAGTTTTAACTAACTTTTGTTCAACGACATTTGAACCGCAATATTTGACGTTTAGTCGTTGACATCCGACCCGATCAAACATCGTTTCTTTACGAGAATACCTTCGAGTCAACGATTAAATGACGATTGTCTTAGCTGAATACGTGTCAACGACACGATCGAACGACTTTAGAATCGTTGTCGTTCAAACGCGATTGATGAATGTGAATACGGTAATGGTCTAAACGACTAAGTCGCTACGATATCGTTACGGTTTTGATTACGAGAATCGTGCTGCTGGGATCTTAGACTACTCGAATTTTTATTCAGTACTAGCTTCGGCCAGTGGCTTCGCCAGCGTGAATATTGGTTTCTCCATATATACTTTAGACCTCCGTTTTATCTCGTTAGGGTCAGAATTTTGGAAAATCCTTTCTTAGTGCTCGCCTACGTCATAAAAGGCAGACTTGTGCAAAATTTCACGCTCCTAGTCCCAGCAGTTTTGGCTGTGCGTGGATATGGTAGTCAGTTTCTCCTTTTATATATATAGATTAGTATTTTAAGTTTTTTTTTTCAAATTAAATTGTCTCTAACCATATTTAACAACTTGTACAAGTTTACAACTCTATCAAAGGCCTCGTATAAATCCTTAAAGGTGATTGTGCAGAAAAGCAGGTGACGCATGCCTTGTGAAGGGGTTGCACACTGGTGATTTGAGATAAGCATTCTAGGTACGCTATATTATATATCTAATGACAAAGAATCATATAATTACTAGTTCTTTGTTAGTATGATCAGTATCGACTTACGTAATAGCAGTTTAGAACTTCTAAGCTTATTTTTCAGCAAATTGGATGAGTTCATAAAACAATACAAAATAACTAACAGTAGCAAGCACTGCTGCTGGTCATTTTTTAGTTAGTCTTGTTAATCATAGGAAGTCTTACGCCTACTACGACCAGTGTAGAAAAAATACAGTAAATAGAACAGGGTAATTAATGAACTCATTGCAATTATCATAAGTATGTTCATTCATAAATTACCTCTTCACTTGAACATTAGAAATAATCACACAAGAATCTATGTCAAACACATTATAATTACTAACAAACAACTGACAATGATTAGCATATGTACGGTACTGTATGGTGTCGGACGTAAAGAATAGCACCATCCTATTTCTTCCCGTGGGTGTCGTAAGAGGCGACTAAGGGACATTTCTGAGACTGTTAAGTACCTCAGGTAACCGCGTGGTGGCGGGTAAACTACCAGCAACAGCATTCCCAAGGAGGGTTAGTGTCAGGCAGGCGGCCGGCTGTAAAACAGTAGCCATATCTCTTGCAACATGATGAGTATAAATGGAATGCGCGATAGGGTTAGGGCGTACCCCACAGGCGACGCGCAGGGGCAGCACCCGGCTCCTGTGGGAAATGGACTAGGGTTGTTGCACCATCCCGGGCGGGGGCAACGTAAGAAGCTAGCTCGGGAAATGAGATTGAGGTATGCAAGTTGGAATGAAGGGACAATGACTGGAAGGGCCAGAGAGTTAGCGGATGTATTAAAAAGAAGACGAATAAACGTGGCGTGCTTACAAGAAACTAAATGGAGAGGAACAAAAGCGCGAGAAATTGGTGAGGGATATAAGTTTTATTACTGTGGAAGTGATGGTAAAAGAAATGGTGTAGGAATAGTGTTAGACAGCAAATTGAAAGAAAGCGTGATGGAAGTACAAAGGATTAATGATAGGCTCATAGTTGTGAAGATTATGTTAGAGAATGTAATATTGAATGTAGTTAGTGTGTATGCACCACAAGTAGGAAGCGATGAAACAGTGAAAGAGAAGTTTTGGGAGGATTTTGATAGAGCTTTAATGGCCATCCCTGTACATGAGGAATTGACTGTTGGTGGTGACTTTAATGGACATGTGGGAAGAATGAGTGGTGTATATGAAAGAGTACATGGGGGTTGGGGTTTTGGAAGTCCGAATAGTGAAGGGGAGACGCTGCTGCAATCCGCTACTGCATTTGACCTGGCAGTAGCCAATACTTGGTTCCAGAAAGGAGACGAACACCTGGTCACGTACAAAAGCGGTAACCACAAGACGCAAATAGATTACTTCCTGGTTAGGCGTAACCAGCTAAAGCACGTCAAAGACTGCAAAGTGCTGCCAGGAGAAGACCTAGTCTCACAGCACAGGCTCCTGGTTATGGTGTCAGTAGTCAAAACACATAACAAAAAAAGCAAAGAGCGTCCTCCTCCTAAAATAAAATGGCATATGCTAGACAAGAGTGACTGCGCAAAGAAATTGAGAGAGCGAGTGGTAGACAAAATGATAGAAATGGGAGACATGAATGATCGAAGTATAAATGAAAGCTGGAATGAGATTGCTGAGTGTATTAGACATGCAGCGAAAGATATTTTGGGAGAGACGAGAGGAATGGGTACAATAAATGGGGATACATGGTGGTGGTCGATAGATATACAGAATGTGTTGAAAGAAAAAAAGAGGAAATTTAAGGAATGGCAGGGTATAGATCCGGAACACACTAGCTTAAAGTCTGCGAAAAAAAGTGAATATGATGCTTTAAAGAAAAAAGCCAAGAAAGTCGTGGCAAGAGCGAAAGCAAAAGCACAGGACAAACTATACGACACTCTAGATAGTCCCGCAGGCCAGAAAGATCTATACCGGCTTGCTAGAGCAAGAGAGAGAAATGCGAGAGATGTTTGTCAGATAAGATGTATAAGGGATGAAACTGGAATGATTCTATCAGAAGATTATAAAATCAAAGAGAGGTGGAAGGACTATTTTGAAAGACTGATGAATGAGGAAAACAACTGGAATGGGATTTTAGAGAGCAAACCAGTGAATGTGGGTTTAGTGAGAATGATTAGTATGGATGAAGTCAGAATAGCTGTAAATGGAATGAAAAATGGTAAAGCAATTGGTCCAGACGGAATACCAGTTGAAGTGTGGAAGTTGCTGCGAGTGGATGGATGGATGTGGTTAGCTTTGTTCTTCAATAAGTTGTTTCGGGAAGAAGCCATACCTGATGAGTGGTGCAACAGTTCCCTGGTGCCCATCTTTAAAAACAAGGGTGATGTGCTTGAATGCAATAATTATAGAGGAATAAAGCTAATGTCACATACTATGAAAGCCTGGGAGAAAGTTATTGAAAGGAGGCTAAGAGAAGAGAGTGAAATTTCGCAGAACCAATTCGGTTTTATGCCTGGTCGGGGTACAGCGGATGCCATTTTTGCTATACGCCAGCTGTGCGAGAAATACAGAGGTGCGCATAAAAACTTGCACATGGTATTCGTTGACCTCGAAAAGGCATATGACCGGGTACCTCGTGAGGTTCTGTGGTGGGCCCTTAAGGAGAAAGGTGTGCCTGGGAAGTATGTGCAGTTGATCCGAGCGATGTACAGTCGATGCAGTACCCAAGTCCGGTCTACAGTGGGCACCACTGGCAGCTTCAATGTGGCTGTTGGCTTACATCAAGGGTCGGCTCTCAGCCCTTACCTCTTCCTAATGATAATGGACGCTCTAACGTCGGACATTCAGGAAGAGGCTCCCTGGTGTATGCTGTTTGCCGATGACATTGTGCTGGTTGCCGAGAGTGGCCTAGAGGTCCAGAACAGATTGGAGGTGTGGTGGCACAGACTGGAGAGTGTTGGCCTGAAATTGAGTAGAACCAAAACAGAATACTTGTTCTGCGATTTCGGCGGTCTCTCCAATCCAGTGCCTTTAGCTCTCGCTGGAACGTCCATACCGATCTGCTCCGACTTTCGGTACCTCGGGTCACTCGTTCAAGGGGATGGTGAGGTAGACCGGGACGTAACACATCGGATCAACGCAGGATGGATAAAATGGCGACAGGTCACGGGAACCACTTGTGACCCACGGATGCCCCTCAAGTTGAAGGGTAAAATCTACAAGTCCGTGATAAGACCTGTCATACTGTATGGATCAGAATGTTGGGCTGTGAAAAAGACGGATGAAAAAAGATTGCACGTAGCGGAGATGAGAATGTTAAGATGGATGTGTGGTGTGACGAGAATGGATAAAGTGAGAAATGAGTATATTAGGGGAAGTTTGAAAGTGGCACCAGTGACTGAAAAATTGAAAGGGAATCGTTTGTCTTGGTATGGTCATGTGAAGAGGAGGGATGAAACGCATGTTACTAAAAGAGTTATGAGTTTACACGTGGATGGATGGAGAGGGAGAGGGAGACCAAAGAAAAGATAGATGGATTGTGTGAAGAGTGATATGAAAGAAAAGGAAGTTAGTGATAGCATGACGAATGACAGGGCAGAATGGAAGAAAAAAACATGTTGCGCCGACCCCAAATAACACGGGACAAGGGCAGGAAGATGATGATGATGATGAGCATAGTCGGCCTTATAATGTTCCCACTGTTGGGACTCAGGCCGCCTCTCTAGGAGAGGGGATGGGCCGTAATCCACCACGCGGGCCCAGTGCGGGTTGGTGGATGTCACATGTCTTCGATTTTTTGGTTCTAGGACATGCCGGTTTCCTCACGATGTTTTCCTTCACCGTTTTGAGAGCAGTGGTGATGAAATAAATTACACAAAGTAATGCGTCTGGCTGAGTTTGAACCCGCGACCTGCTCGTAAGTCGGGGCCGTTACCACTCGGCCACCACTGCTCTCAACAATGATTATATCTGTTAAATGTAGTAACTACAGTCTAAAAAGCCGCAGTCATAATTTCAACTACAAAGTATTTTGTATTAGCCTAAGCTACAAACATTAAATTATGTAAAATGGTACAAGTTCACTTATATAGTTGCAGTTATAAATGTCTGTACCAGAGATTCTATTGTAGCATTCGATACGGTTCGATAGACGGTTCAATATCAAGGTTAATATATTTTTAGTTGTAAAAACTGTAGCAGCTTTAAATGCGCAGACCAATAAAACATTCGCTCTTATTGCTACTACAGACTTAGAAATCACACACACAGTACATACATACACACACATACACAGGACATAGTATGCGTAGCTATCTTCATATCTAGCATTTTTTTTTTTTATTGTCTTATACTAGTGCTTGACTGCGATCCCACCTGATGGTAAGAAGTGATGCAATCGTTGATGATGAGGCGCACTAGTTTATTAAGAGCCTATTCACTCTAGCCTTGAAGACACCTAAATTATAATCGGACGGGAAGACCGCAGCAGGCAAGTTATTCCAGTCCCTTAATGTTTGCAGTATAAACGACAAGGCGAAACACTTGGTCCGGACCGTAGAGGTTTCAACAACGTAAGGGTCGATACTCGCCGTTCGTCGGGTTGTCGGATAGTAGAAATGAGATGGTGGAATCAAGTCATGCAACTCCCGCGCACTCTCCAAAATGCATCCCGTAAAACACCAAAAGGCTAGCTAATTTACTTATGTTGATCATGAAAAAGGAGAACATATATATACATTTATGAAACTATTTAATAATTCTTTTTTTAGTTGATATTAATAAAAATTAGACAAATTTGGGACTCCAAAGGTTACCGATATAGCTCGAGGAATCACTAAACTTAAGTGGCAGTGGGCAGGGCACATTGCTCGCAGAACAGATGGTCGATGGGAACGAAAGGTTCTGGAGTGCCGACCATGCACCGGAAGACGCAGCGTTGGAAGGCCTCCCACAAGGTGGACCGATGACCTGTTGAGGGTCGCGGGAATCCCATGGATACGAGAAACACAGAGCCAGTCGTTATAGCGACACTTGGGGAGGCTTAAATCCAGCAGTGGACATCTTTCGGCTGAAAATATGATGATGTTATTGACGTTGCTGCTTTGTGCCATATATTTTTTCATGTTTCATTTAATTTTACTTATTTACGCTGCTTTAGTTGCAGACTGGAGGAACGTGATCGTCGTCAAATCATATCAATACTTGAAGAATCAACCAAAATTAATCTTATGCATCTGATTCGGAAAATGAAGATCACGCTAGTCTTCGTAGTCAAGAAAATAACGACAAAAAAAACGATATTATTTTTTATTGATAAAATAAATTTGAAGAACGTCTTAGCGTTGTGGCTGGTCGATTAGACTGCCCAATATTGTGGCATTGTATACAGATGCATGTGAAAAAGCAATGTGCGTTGTTCATTTTAGCTTACTAACAATTTTTTTAAGTTTCTACTAACAAAAATATGAATCTGCTGTATCTAAGACAAATAAATTATTATTATAATTAATAATATTCTGCCAGCGGCTCCACCCGCGTGCAAGCAGGTTTTTCCATAAACCTTTGGATCCCCGTTTCACCCCCTTATGAAGTGAATTTCGGAAATTTCTCTCTTAATGCTCGCCTACGCCGTAATAGGAAGCCTAGTGCAAAATTTCACACTCCTAGTCCCAGTAGTTTCGGCTGTGCGTTGATATGTCAGTCAGTCAGTTTCACTTTTTATAGACATAGATAGTCTTACTGAAATTTAAATGTTTTATGGCTACTAGTGATTATATATACAGTTATATATTATAAATAACAAATATTATATATAATATTATACTAGGTAAAATAGTAACAATTGTAACTAATGACCCACCTCAACTTTAGTGTAACTTTTTTCGGCCGCAAAGGCGCGCCGGGTTAGTCTTCTATAGTCTCTTTTGGTTTTCTGAATCTAAAAAATATCTCGCTACCAATAATGTGAATGCTACGATGTCCTATATACTGTTTCTTTTACTTCATATTCCGTACACACGTAGCACTAACGACCACCTCGTATTCTAAATTGTTAAGAACATCTGTGTGACACTGACATAATTTGGATGTGCACACGCATTTCATTTATCCTATTTTGCTTCGGTCCAATTGAACGGACATTGAGTAGTGGTCGACCGTTAAGTCTGTTTGTATCATTTGTAAATTCGTCTACTTGCCGAAAAACATTGAATAGAAAGAGTTACAGGCACGTAGCATGTACCTATTTCTTTTCGTGTATCCGTATACAATAACGTAACCCATTATTTAGTTGCAAAGCTTGAAGAATGCGCAGGCTAACACGGTCTAATTTCCTTAAATATTAAACTACATAATAAAGTCTCTGTCAGTGCA
This sequence comes from Mythimna pallens, assembly GCA_961205895.1. Taxonomy (NCBI): domain Eukaryota; kingdom Metazoa; phylum Arthropoda; class Insecta; order Lepidoptera; family Noctuidae; genus Mythimna; species Mythimna pallens. Next base: position 10,958,540 of record OY540829.1, read on the forward strand.
AGTGCATTTGCATTGGCCCTATAAATAAAACAAATCACTGAAAGATAGCAATGACCGGGAGAACGGCCCCCCTAGCCAAGTTACAACCGTTTCGTTTCTCTTTTCGTTGATCGCCCGAGTCGGCCACGCTTCCTATTCCTTTGTTCTGACCACGTGACTGAGCGTTGAGATGACGTCAGAATAAAGGAATCGGAGGCGTGGCCTACTCGAGGCGATCGACGAAAAGAGAATCGAAACGAAACGGTTGTAACTTGACTAGGGGGGCTGACAAACTTAGAAATCGAAGACATGATGCTTAACATTACAATTGTATCCGTTTGAAAAAAGAATTCGATCGACTCTACAACAAACACCTAATTATGCAAACAGAAGCGACACAGTAACACCATCTTACATTACTCGTAAAACATAACTACCCATTCATAAGCCGATATTATCACCTCATTATCTTTCACATTATCCGTCTTTACTGTGCCCTAATTATCATACAACACTGGATAATGGTCATTAACAAATAACTATGTCACCGACATTATGATAATCTTTTGTTTTAGTGCAAACATACAACTATATTTTCACTAAAGAAAAATATATGCACGGTTCTTGTGGACAATGAGTGTAGTATTTACTGTTACAACCAAATCCTGAGTTATTAGAATAGAACAAATATTTGTTTTTTTTTTTTATAAATACATACTTATTTATATACATTTGTTATTATTATTTTTAGTTAAACCTAATTCTATAAAATCTTTAAAAAAAACACTTAAAACAGGAGCAATGGTGGCCGAGTGGTAACGGCGGCCCACCTTTCCAGTTGTAGGATGCGTGTTCAAATCCAGCCAGGCGCATTACTTTGTGTGATTTATTTCATCACCACTGCTGTCAAAACGATTAAGGAAAACATCGTGAGTAAACCGGCATGCCCTAGAACCAAAAATTCGAAGACATGTGACATTCATCAACCCGCACTGGGCCCGCATGGTGTATTAAGGCCCATTCGCTCTACTAGAAAGGAGGCCTGAGTCCCAGCAGTGGGATCATTGAAAGGCTGCTTATGCTATGATGCTTAAAAAAACACTTGAAAAATTTTTCGAAGTGAATTATTTTAAGTACGGAATCAAAAGTTCAAAAAACCATTGATTAAGATTCCCAAGTGTTTTCTCATTTTCACCCATTTTTTCAACCAAACTTTCCATAAACAACAAATCAATCAACACATCAGTGAAATCTCGCGATTATAGAAACAAACAAACAAAAACTAGTGTGATATCCAGTTGAGCTTCAAACCTGAACATACCGGCGTCGGTGAGAGTCTCACTGAGTAAGGCAAGCCACTTATCTTGGACGAATAAGGCGAGGCAACAAATTGTCGACACTAAAACGGTTTTCACTTGACGACTAGGGGACTTGTTCAACATTTTGTGAATATTTTTAGATAGATGGACCATTCTTTAACAAAAAATAATTATTTATAACGAGACCAAATTGATGCACATAAGCATAAGCATAATCGTAATGTACCCTCTCAGGCCTACTCTCTAGGAGAAGAAATGGGCTGTAATCCACACGAACCCAATACTGATTGGTGGATGTCACACGTCTTCGAATTTTTGGTTTTAGGACATGCCGGTTTCCTCACGATGTTGTCCTTCACCGTTTTAAGATCGCCGCCTTAAATTATTTATGCAATATGTCCACTATGTACCGGTGACACATTTACGTACTTCTGAAAGTCTATTACTAGAATACTATGACAGGACAAAAGCTAAATATTTTGAAAAAAGGATAACACACTATGCGGTCAACAGTGTCTGCCAAAAGCCTTGAACAGAATTATTTATGCATGAATGGTAAGTAGTCGATAGATGTGTAAATAGATGCACTAGTTAGGATTCATTGTATGGCAATATGTGCAAGAAAATACTTGAAATATTATAGGCACCTAATGATAGAATCTTTCGGTATGGTGACTCTTGTTAGGGCTAGATACGTTCTGGACCAGAGAGAATACGGAGGTGGTTTGTTTTGGACTGAACCGAAGTAGTTTGACTTGTCGGAGTCGGAACTGGAATTGGAGTAGGAAATGGTGGTAGAAAAGATTTTTTCCTGAACAGACCTAATAAAATAAAATAAAATGACAGAAATTTGTGGGGGAAAAGGCTCCCTGCGAGACATGCACAAATCTGACCGTACAGGTTGACTGCAGCCTCTGCTGCGCTTCGGCCTTCATTTTAAAACTGTCGGAGCCTAAACGAAACTGAAAGAGTAATATCGATCGGAACTCGGACGTTCCGACTTATCGGAGTCGAAGCTCCATAACCAGACGTCTGGCCTATGGTGGACAGAAGTGAAGATGATGACTCGGCAACAAAGTCCTAAAATTGTTTAGTTAGCACTAATTACTAATCACTAGTTAGCACTTTTTATGTTTGTTCTGTTTGTTTTCGTGTTTTTTTTTACTTTTTACTGTACTTTTAGATTTTAAGTTTGAGCAATTTTTTTTTCGGATTGAAGAAGACTAGACCCCACGACACAGGGAATCGTAGTGTGGGGTATATGGTTTTTAATATACAATAAGGAATATGTTTGATTTATTGGCACAATAAGTTATTGAATTCCAAGCCAAGTTCACATCGTTCAAAATGATAGAATGAATTGTTATCTTTTCTTCAATGTTCAAAGCCACATCCTTTGTTATTGTAGAACGACATTTTAGAACGAGCGGTCGACTCAGGCCCGTCAACATGGCTACCAACTTATTCTTTTCTACAATTGCTGACACAAAGGCGTTATCGATTGGAGAACGGAATTCGACACGAAACGGTTGTAACTTGGCTAGGGGGGCTGGTCTCACTAACGATACGCGAGTCTATTACCTTCAAACGGACACACAAATCATTCCTCTAACATTATAGTCCCGTAAGAGCATATTAATAGTATCAGCTGATTCAATCCTTTAACCCGATTACTGAGCGATCCGTCAAGGTTGTCAAGGAGCAAATCTTGAAGAATAGCTCAATAGGCGTTGAAACCATTCACAAGAACACGTACCTCTCTTTGTGCCTCAACGTCGGGTACTTTGAACAGGGCTGCCGATTACATGAATTATTCATGCGTGTTTTATTATTATTTTATTGCTACTGTTCCCAATATAGGGGATTAGGGTTGTCACAATTACGTATGTTATAGGTAAACCAGCACCAAGTGAGAGTGAGAGACAATGTTAGACTCTTACTGACTAAAACCATCACTTCAAAATAAGTCATCGTGACTCTGGAACGCACATTGGTGAGAGTTTCGTGGCTCCACCCAGAAAGGGAGAAGTTTTTTGATGATATCGCATCTTCAAAAATAAATCTACAAAATGAAAATCGACACCCCTATTGTTACAAGACACAATTCACTTGTAAATAATTTCAATAGAACATAATGTGTTTCAAATGTTAATGTAACACGTTCTGCTTTGAAATAAATTCTTTGTAGACAAGCTCTCTCTTAGTTTTTCATTTTTAAAGCATTCCTCCGATATCTAGCGGTAACCAGTCATCTCTTTTTTTATTGGGAAAACGTCAAATAATTTCTCTCGCTCTAGGTGGAGCGAAAGGGTGCAGTTGCTGACATCTCCTTGAGGCGCGCGTGGAACAGTACGCGCCGTCGAAGACTTGGGCTCGATCCGGACAATTACCGACCGGTCGGACGGCGAGCTACCCATTGCTCGCCATCCGCGAGCCCGCACCTACGGTGGCCGGAAATCGGGATCGGAATCCCGGCGGCGGTTGGGACGTGAGGACCGTTGCCTCACGCGTGCGGCCGCCTCCTTCATTAGCATTAGGTACTGCTTTGCAGAAGTAGGCGACCACCTGCCACTTCTCCTCGCTCCGGACCATGACCTATACCAAAGCCTGGCGCGAGTGATTGCCGACGTCGATCGCCCCCACGAGGACACGGCGTTGCTTTGCCTAGGCGGGGCACACCTCCACCGTGTCTTCCGGGCAGCGAAAGGGTGTCAGATTTTTACTGAATAAAACCTACAGTGTTCCTTCAGATGCCATACAGCGAGGGTTCAAGTCAAGTCAAAAAATTTTTATTTCACATAGGCCTACATGGGCACTTATAAAACGTCAGAAGCTAGTGCACGGTTCCAAATTGGTCGTTTCCTATGGAGAAGAACCGGCAAGAAACTCCATGGTTACTCTTTTAAAAAAATGATTGTTTACAATATTTTCATATTACAGTATTAATAGACATTATGTAAGAACAGTGTAGACCAGTCGATATTGTACCCAAAAGCACAATAAAAATAATAATATTTAAAAAAAAAAAAAAAAGTGAGTCGTAATAGGAAGTAACCTAAGAATTCGCGAAGTCCACGGTGTTCTCACATTCACATTAAAAAAAAAGAAGCTATATAAAAAAAAAAAACAAGAACAATTAGTAATTACAATTATCAATAAATGACATGTCAACAAAAAGAAAATTACTAACGAATTTATGGTGGTTGGCGTCTACTAATATAAAAAATATTGCAAAAGCAGTGTGTAGGAAGAAAAGAAAAAATGTATATATTACAACAAATGTGGAGCAGTTAATAGACAGATGTACACAACATTATGAGTTACCAGGGGGCCACATGTGCAGAAGCAGTCATTGCCAAACAAGCGTGTCTTCGACATAGTCTTTAACCTTGTAATAGGCTTTTTTAGTTAGGACACGCTTAATATGGGTTTTGAACTTGCCCTCGCTAAGTTCAGTCACCGCCTTTGGTAGCTTGTTATAAAAGCGTATGCTGTTTACTAAAAATGACTTGCTGGTCTTAGCTAATCTCCATTTGGGTAATACAATTTCGTGTTTACTGCGCGTATTTATGTTATGAAAATCGCTTCTAATTTTGAAAAGTCCTAGGTTTTTACGAACGTACAAAATACTTTCCAAGATATAAAGAGAAGGCAGAGTAAGTATATCGATTTCTTTGAATTTATTTCTGAGGGACTCGCGAGGACCCATTTTATAAATAGCCCGGATTGCTCTCTTTTGCAATATGAAAATTGAGTCCACATCAGCTGCAGATCCCCACAGTAAAATGCCATAAGACATAATACTGTGGAAATAAGCATAGTAAACTAACCTAGCGGTGGCTACATCTGTCAATTGCCTTATTTTTCGTACTGCATATGCGGCTGAGCTTAATCTACCTGAAAGAGTTCTAATATGAGCGCCCCACTGCAGTTTAGAATCGATAGTTATACCTAAAAACACAGTTTCCGTAGTAACATCAAGTTTGTTGCCGTCTAGAATTAGATTGACGCCAACTTGAGGGACATTTGGTAATGAAAATTTCATACATTTAGTTTTATTCGCATTTAATAAGAGATTATTAGCTGCGAACCATTTCGAAAGAACAGTCAGACTTTCATTGACTTGCAAGACATCCCTATCTTTTCTATCCACTTTAAAAATAAGAGAAGTGTCATCAGCAAACAGAATTATATCGGATAAATTAGCCATCATATAAGGAAGGTCATTAATATAAACTAGAAAAAGAAAAGGGCCAAGAATTGAACCCTGGGGCACGCCCATCTTTATTAAAGACCCCGAAGACGTCGCCCCATTAATGGATACTTTTTGCTGCCTGTAAGATAAATAGGAAAAAACAAGATCAGCAGCTCGTCCACGAATTCCGTAATGATGTAATTTACGGATCAGAGTATTATGGTCAACACAGTCAAATGCTTTTGAGAGGTCACAGAATATGCCAATAGCATCCTGGGACTTCTCCCAGGATTCCAAAATGTGACTGATGAGTTTCACTCCTGCATCCGTCGTTGACCTTCCTTTCGTGAAGCCAAACTGATGACTATGCAAAATCCTATTTGAATTGAAATGAGACAACATCTGGTCGAGCATGATTTTTTCATAGATTTTACTCAATGCTGGAAGCACAGATATAGGTCTATAATTAGAGGGATCACTCTTACTACCTGATTTGAAAATTGGTACTACTTTACTATGTTTCATTAAATCAGGGAACATTCCGCTGTCTAAGCATTGATTAAATATGCCTGTTAGGACAGGAGCAATAGTATCAATAATATCTCCAAGAACCTTAACGGATATACCCCATAAGTCTTCAGTGTTTTTTATATTAAGACTTTTGAATGTTTTTATAATTGTATCAACAGAGATACGCTTAAATTCAAAGGTTGGTATATCCTTAGTGAAATGTTCTTTCAAAAAAGATTCAGCCAACAAAGACGAGGAAGGGAGAGATTTCGTAACTTCTATTGGGATGTTGGTGAAAAAGTTTTCTAACGTCTCAGCCACTTCTGACCTATCTGAGATAATTTTATTATCAATTTTTAGCGACAATTCATTCCGATCTCGTTGGTTTGTCTTTCCAGTTTCCCTGCTTATCACCTTCCAGACAGCTTTTATTTTATTATTAGAATTTTCAATTAACTTACTTATTGATTTAGATTTAGCTTGGGCGCAGACTCTTTTGAATAACTTTGAATACATTCTAACGTGGTTATGCAAGTTAAGATCAGATGACAAGGATTTTTCATGATATAGCTGATATAAAGTATCTCTGCTTTTTCTTATTCCAGCAGTAGCCCATTCATTAAATTTGGATTTATTATTGATTTTAACTTTTTTAACTGGGCACGCCTTATTAAATTCTCGGCATACTGTAGAGAATAATGTATCATAGTTTACATTGGGGTCTTGCGAATCAAAATTGGCTGTTGAGAGACTACTAAAAACATTATGATTAAAATAATTTAATTTATTTTTAGTAAGCGGTCTAAACTCTGCAGGTGAATCTAATTGTAACGTTTTGACTAACTCGAAAGATACGAGTTGACCAGTGTGGTCAGACCTCGCGCCACTAATTATGGAAGAGTTTTTTATATTACAATTAGTAAATATATTATCTATGCATGAAGCTGAGGTAGGTGTTATTCTTGTTGCTTCATGAAAAATACATTTTAGATTAAAAGAACTAAACAGTGAGAGAAGTTTACATTTTTCTGGTGAATTTACCAGTAAATTGATATTTAAGTCCCCACAAACGAAGACTAATTTGTTATCTCTAATAAGTTTATTTAGTATTTCTTCTATTAAGATCAAAAAAGATGTCAAGTTTGATGCACAAGTTTGGTTCACAGTAACGAACAATCTGCAGCCCTGGCAGGCATCGGCCCTAACAGGTGTCGTCAATTCTGCTGATATATCTTTTAGGCGCGTGTAAACACAACGCGCTGTGGACCGGGGTTTGGTCCTTAACAGGTGGGCGGACGACCCGACGACGAACTGCCTATAGCTCTCCATCCGCAAACCCGCGTCTACGCTGGCCAGAAAACGTTTTGCAACTCCAGATGCCTAGAGTGTCTACGATGGGGCACTAGTCATGTCTGTGATTTATTTTATGTGAAATCCCATCCTTGAATCGGAAATTCCTACTTTTTGGACTATTTTTAAGCACCATGAGAGGTCGCCTAGCCTGAGAATCAAACCCAAAAACTTACGGACTCATCGTGTTCCTGTCTTTATTCCATGTTACTTGTGGTAGGGGCAACAAGTATCCTTTGTGGTCGTTTGGGTCTTGTCAACCCTTACATTATCCTTATTTCGCGTTATCGTTATACTTATACCTTTTCTTCTACATATGAAAGACGTCCACTGTTCGACATACGCCTCCCCTTACAGTCGCCTCAACGACCGGTCTTGTGCATCTCGCATCCATCAGATTCCTGCAACCCTCATCGGTCCATCACCAGTCTTACAGCGCTGCGTATTCCGATACACGGTCGCCACTCCAGAACCTTTCGGCACCATCGACCATCATCTGTTCTGTGAGCAATGTGTCCTGCTCCCTACCACTTAAGTTTGGTGATTCTTCGGGCTATGTCAGTAATCTTGGTACCATATATAGCTCACAAAATCTATGCATTCCATCTTTGGCCGTCTTCTCCATTTTTATCCATCAAATCTACATCCAGGAATCTCTCATCACACACCAAGAGAAAAAGGATAGGTAGGTGTATTATTTAGTTTTAATAAAACAATGTTAGTTCAGGATAATTTCGAGAAAGTTTTTATTTGTTTGTAAACGTTAAACATCCAAGGAGACAATCTTACCGACTATCCCAATCTATTCACAGTCTCTCCTAACAAATAAATAGCTCACAAATATATAATTAAAACAATACTCTAGTATCACTATTTATTTATTTATACAAAAGTGCATTTAAATCAACTTTTCTAGCAAATTATGAAAGTGGTTGAATCTTTGCAACAAATTACATGGTCAAAAAAAATAGTTATTTATAAAAACTGCAAGTATTACTTGTTTACAGGAAGCTATTAACTAATGAATAATAAATAAATATAAGATTGACTGACTCAAGTTGAACTCAACTGAGTTGAGTCCTAACTCAATTGAGTTGAGTCCCAACTCAATTGAGTTGAGTCCCAACTCAATTGAGTTGAAATCCAAATCTATTACTACAAAATAAGATTCAAAGCACATCAATAACTTGAAAGAAATAAATCAAACGCCGTGTTTGCCTTAAAATAAAGGATATTTCAACGAATATTTGGTATAATGGGTACAAAGGTAAAATTACTATCCTAAGTATAAATTAAAATAATTAAATACCTTAATCTATACAAAGTTATGTTACTTTATACATACATTTTAGTCGCGGGGATATAATCGGTAATAATACAAGGAACATCGGATCTTGTGGGGTCATAAAAAGTATTTTTAACAAAATATCCATCGTATAGAGATAATTTGAAGTTTCTACTAGTAGTGCTAAAATATTTTGATTCTAGAAAACTGCAAAAATCATTCAATTCCATTGAAGTTTATTATTTTGAGTCTCAATATGGCTTTCATGTTAAATTAATTATAGCCACAACACATAATATATCTAATAACTAGCACTATACTATTTATTCTGCATTTATTTATTCAGCTGATAAAAAAAATGTATAGTATGTACTTACTTACAAAGTTCAAACAACAGAATCCAATCAATCATTTTTTTGTCATTTTATTTCAATAATTTAAATAAGCGTTAGCTATCGTGTCAATTTTCAAGTACTTGCATACATATAAAACTTAATTTAGTTTCCAATCAAAGTAGGTACATCGTATCGCAACATTCACTCCTATTCTACGATAATTTATAAGTAGGTATAAATTTGGTATGTCACATTTATGATTTAAAGCTAAAATTTCATATTGAGTATTCAATGTACTTACAATACGTACCTAGGACATGCTTTACACTAGATACATATATTATATAAAAAGTATAAAGGACTCTAACACTAATATACAAAACGTTCAAAATTATTTCGTTTTCTGAAACCTCTTTCAGAAACGGCAATGTAATATGCAAAGCAATATCTATATATTCTAAAACAATGTAAATGTCGTATAACATTATGAAAACTCCTATGGTATAAAACTGTAGGTATAGTTTTTAATAAATTATTAAAATAACACAAAGCTCAAGGTTTAAAATATTATGCCAGATTGATTTTGTTAAACCACAGGCCAAGTATTGCACCATATTATTTTTATTAACACAGTAACAGAGAAAATACTCCATTTAATTTAACTTAGTCCGATATAGTCTAAACAAATCATCAAAATGCCTCTTACAAAAAATGAGGCTAACAAAACCAACAAGCGTAGATTCGGTTACATATTTTTGTCTAAATAATAAATATGAAAATCACATTTACTTGAGCAATTAACAACTGATCTACAAGTTAGGATGCAAATATGGTTCTTTTAATATGTTAAATATTTCAAATAGTAGCTGCGTCAGGCGTGCTAACATCATAAGATCATCGTTTTCTAAGTTAAGTCAGTGTACAATAAAATCTGTTATAAAAATCTTTAATAGATAGTCTTTGATCAATCCATTTTATCTGCTTCCAAAACTTCTACTGAATAATTTAAATACTATTACAAAATCATCGTATATGTCTTTGAAAACGTTCTGAAATATTCATAAGAAGTGGACGAAATCACTAAGTCTATATCTAGACAATCAAAACGTCATGCAACTCATCTATTACCATTCATTTGGCGACCATTAATGTTCTACGAATATTTACTGGACTACTCACGTAATAAGCTCCAAAAATTTCTTACTCTTACGACTTTGGTGTTCCATTTTGCCTAACTACTGGGTCCACGGTATTGCTACAAGTTAAAAATTTATCCAAAATTACTGACATTACTACATTTTCGTCGCAAAAATATCCGCTACAAAACTCTAATATCTGCTCAGACTATTACGCGTCTCATAGTAAAAAGTACTTTATTATCGTAACCAATGTATTTGTTTTATGTCAAAATTCCTCAAAAAAATATCATTAGGTCGATAGAATTTATTGTTCCCTCTGTACTATGGAATAATACTCGCTATATAAACGTAGCACGAAAAGAATATATTGTAAACAAAAATCGTATAAAACAATGTAACCTAATGGAAGACATTCATTTTGAATCAAAGTGCGTGAATATAATCAATTTGCGTCGGCGATTGAGAGATTACAATAAAGTGGAATGTGAGATACAGACTACAATACTTACCGACTAGTCCCTATCTGATACTACGTACGTCTAATTAAACAAGATGAAGTATGAACACATAACTTATCATTAATAGGTTCACATTTTAATATATTAACAATACATTTAACACTAAAACATGGAGTAAAATTAACATCTAAAATATAAAGCGCTAAAATCAATAAAATCCAACCCGTTTAATTGTGAAATACTGCGAATCAACGTATCAGTTCCGCTATGATAGTTAAAGCGTATAATAAAGCTACAAATAAATAACACATTAAAATATTTTAATACAATAACTTAACATTACAGCAGTCAACTTTCAAACGATGCGGTTAATAGATAGTGGACTCAGGGGAGATGAAATCCTGAACTACATCTAATGTGAGTTTGTAGGACATAATAAAATTATGCATTATTATCCATTTCTAATTATTGTACTTTCTCCGGTGTCCACTGAAATTAGCTGAGACTATGGCACTAACATCCAACTACCACTTGTCTACATGTATAATTCCGAAAGTACCACAGTTCACATTCTGAAAGACAGCGCTGTGCTCCAGTACCTCCGAGCCGGTCGCTACATGTAAGCCGGCTTCATTTTATATGCTCGTTTCCATATCTCGCACAGGCACACTGTCGAATGGAATCTGTAGAAGATGGCCAGAGGCATTGAAACGTGGGTTATGATCGTCCAAGCCCACAGTCCATAAAAGTGAAGCTGAACTGGATGGGATTCGGCTCTTGATTTCTCAAGGGTATTTATCGCCCACATTGCCAAGTTGGTCACCAACAAGAACGTCACTATCTCTCTGCCAGGTTTTTTCCGTAACTGTTCGGCTGTTTTCGCTGATCTTCGACTCGCATCGAGAATGAACATGGTTTGACAAGTAGTCTGGATGAGTGAAGATAGAGCTGTGATCAGTATTAGAATAGTGTTCTTTTCTATCGTAAAATGTCCTCCAATGATAGTGAAAGTGCCATAGATGAACATTCCAGTTTGAGCCCCAACGAGAAGGATGTTGTCCAGTTCAAGATTCCGGTTACCGTCGTACTTCAATTTTCTCACGCAAAACATTCCAGCTAAACTTGCAAATGTTGTCATAGCATACAACGCTAATTCACAAACATTAACCTCAACCACTGCAAGCGTCGCATAATCCTTCTTTGACACTAACACGAAGAATAATATCAGAGATATTATAGTTAGTACCAAAACGAGGATTCCGAAGAAGAGGCCTTTGTGCGCTCTGGCACAGTCTACGCTATACAGATGCGGAGATTTTTTGTAGGCCAGACCTTCTAGTATTCGAGCTTTAACAATAGCTGCAGCGACATCCTTTGACGGGTACTTGGAGATATTCTTCCACATGACGTAAAGGATGGCAGCACAGATGAGAGAGTATTCGATGGTGCAAGGGAAGAGAAATGGCGAGGCGTCTTGGACGAGAGAGCCCATGATGTTGGTTCGGCGGCACTCGAAGATGTGGTGAGGGCCTTTGAGTCCTCTTGGTACGCGCAGGTGAGCGGCTGCGGGGTGGGACGGTGGCACGTCGGTCGTAAATGCTGCAAACGCCTTTTGAAATGCTGAAATTAAAACGAAACAATAATAAATGGAGGAAGATAAACGGAAAACATAACACAACAAGAGAATCTTGCGTTCAGATTAGAGCGGGTAAACTAAATTGGTCGTGGGCTATTTCATATGGAAAAGGATGTCAAAATTAGAGAAAGAACACAGCTCAGCATCAACATTCTGCAAGGAGCCAACGCATCGTACCGATATTAACCTAACAACATAATCTGTTAGTAGAAAATCCAAAAGCTTAAACCCAAGCATTAAACTAACATATTCACCATATATAAGATGCCCCAAATTGGACTGTGTACCAACAAACGCCAGCTTAAGTGGAGCAAATGGTATTAGGTGTACATAGCTAAAATGACCCAATACGTATCATCGTAGATTGGCACGACCGGCTGGAATGTGGGTCACCATGCCTTCCGGGTAGGCTGCAGCGGAACGCAATCAACATGCCTCTGTCACATTTGCCGATGATAAAGGAAATTCTAATTGGAAATCTGCACCTACTTACATATATGTTTGTTCATAAACAATCGAGACTGTTGGACCCATTTCAGAAATGGGTAAATGATTAAATTTTCTTTCAATAAAGGCGTTGGCTTTTGATAATTTAATAACGTTGACGTTTTCATTAAATATCCAAAGGCAAGATTATGTTTTAATTAAAGTAAAATTGGTTTGTGTTCATAAGCTGATCCAATATTTCAATTTGTTTCCATAATTCTGGTATTATAACAATTAAAGTAAGTGTGATAGTTTTCGTTATAGTTACGATATAGATATTTAATAATTTCTTAACCAGCTACAATTTTTAGATATACCACAGGCAACAATTTAGGGCTTAAATTGTTATATTTATTTTTTTGGTGTACAGTAAAGTGTATATAGATAAACAAACAATTCTAATACTTACATAAAGGCACGTATAAAACATTCATGAAATGCGCTACAATCTTGCGAAGGGGTTAAAAGTGGATAAAATGTTTTAAGGGATGGGTAGGAAACAAATCAACCGCCCCGCGGTCTCGTGGGTAGCAGAATTACTTTAAGCAATATCCTTTGAGAATTATGCGCTATGTGCGCATAATTCTCAAAGGTTTTGAAAAAGGTTAAAAAGGAAAAAGGTTTAAATTTTGTTTATTAACATTATATTTTTATGGATTCATTAATACGTAGGTACCTAATTGAATAATAAATTACATTTTAGAATCGGAATTTGAAAATGAGTCTTTAGATTATTTATTAGGACGTTATGTATAATTTTGTCTTAGCTAGTTACAAAATTTTTAAATTATTTGAAATATATGATATAATTACAAAAAAAAAAAATATAGTTGGGTTTCCTTTTTATGTTTTTCACATTTCTTTGTTAATTAATGTATTAGGACTTGAACCGTTTAATTTAACTGGAAATAAATAAATAAGTAGGTACCTATAACTAATTACTTGCTAAATATTGCTCTGTGTACAGTGTATCAATATTCACTTCCGCCTCCCGTCTCTGATCATCAACCTCTTTTAAAAAAACCGGGCAAATAAAGAAAGAAAAACATTTTATTCGGCACACATACAAAAACAAATGCGAACCGGATTCGCGCACTGAGGGTACCGTACAAATTTACCTATGAAAACAGTTCAATTTCTGAATCGAGTCTCAAAGATTTTTCGAATCAAACGAAAACGAACATTAACTACAAATTTACAGTTTTCAATTTTTTTCCTATACCTACTTATGCTTAGACTTACTTCATGCCAAATTTCAGGATTCTAGGATAACGGGGAGTACCCTATGAATTTTGATTCCCTATAAAGTGTCGAAATATACGTTTATTGCAACAAAAACGGCTGTCCCTTTTTTTTAACTCAGAAGTTTCATTTTTTTACAGCTTCAAGGGACTGCAGACCTGAGTATATGCTTTTAATTTCCCTCCACGCGTTCCCGAGATAAAGGGTCTTGACAGACAGACAGACGGACAACAAAATGATCCTATAAGGGTACCGTTTTTCCTTTTGAGGTATGGAACCCTAAAAAACGCATATATGAATACCTTCCGACTGCACCCTCAAAAGCTAAATATCTTAGCTTTCGAAAATGTTTTACCCTTAGGGCCAATTCACACCTGAATGGCAGTGACGGCAGTGGTCGCCAGAGACGCGAAGAGGCTGGCGGATCCGGCCGCGGTCAGCCGCCGCGCGCCCTTTTTGACCCTTTTAAGCGATACTGGTGTTTAGGATGTAGATAAAGTTTCAAATTATTTCACTCTAAAAGTGGTCGACGCGTCGCTACCCGGCCGCTGCCATTTCGGTATGAATCGGCCCTTACAACCGAAAAAACAAAACGCAATCGTCAACTTTCCCAAAAACGTTTTATTACCGAAAAAAGCAAAAAGACACGTGACTCGTTGGTTGACAATTAGTTTTTGACAGACATTCAGAACGCTAGTTTTTAATTCAGTTTGCAGACCGAAAACGTTTACTGAATCCTTTACTAAGCGACCGACGACATAGGGTTATGCTACCTAGGTGTCTTTATTGTTTAGTTGTGGCATTTCTCGAGGCGAAAAATTTAGTGCCTTATTTAAAACTAGCTTCAGCCAACGGTTTCGAATGCGTGAAAGTAGATAATATCCCAATTAAAGACTCATCTTTGGATAAAAATTAGGTGTTCTATGTGCTATTTCAGGATACCGTCTACAGGTTTACCAAAAGTCATCCCAATCCGTTCAGCCGTTAGAATGTGAAGAAGTAACAAACATATACACATACATACAAAGATACTTATGATATTACTGTGAAATCACATTTTTTTGTCCTAAGTGTAGGTAAAGTAGTGTTTATGGCGTGGCCAGAACTTAAAATTGATCACTTCAGGATATGGCCAATTAAAACTGGCCAGATCGTTTTAAACGTTAAAGTTTGATGATATTTCAATCTTCGTTTGGCGTACTTTCTTTAGACCTTTTATTATCATTGAAATCCTACATCAATGATATGGCCAAACGACGACTGTCATATTATCAAACGTTAACGTTAAAACGATCTGGCCAGTTTTAGTTGGCCATAATTATCATGAAGTGATCAATTCTAAGATCTAGCCACGACATCGACATACCTACATATCCACCTTTCGATGATGACCATAATTTCATCTATAGCCTTGGGCCACTTAACTACAAATATTTCCTAAAATATAAAGAATTAGTTTCAAAAACGAGTCACAGTATTATGCTGAACGACGACGAAAATGTTTAAATAATAAAGATAGAATCGTTCAAAAGTTACGTTACACAACTAGTAGGCATGGCCAAAGTACACGACTGATCCCGAAAATCGCCGACCGTTCCCGAAGGTGACCAATTTGGGCCATTTTTTGGGACCCCAGCCTTTCTCCTAGCCCTCTCTTCTTACTATCCATTCCATGTCGATAATGTTGTGATGTCAATGATGCTTATAATACTTTTTTATTACTATACAAGGCACAAATAAACTCTTTTTTAAATAATTTTTCAGATTGGATACTCAGTGAAAGAGCCCAACATATTTTTGTATAATATTTTTCTTAACACGGCAAGTTCATTCCATTGTAAAACCGAGCTAAAAACTGAAAAGCTAACAATCACTCCATCGACAAACACAGTCTGACTCTAGAATCAAATCAGAGGGTCGCTTCGTGACAATATCCCTTTGAAGTCACGAGTTTAACGACATCGATTAATCCAATTATACGAGCACAAAGGGAATTATTGGCAAACAGTGGACAATGTTATCTAACAGGTTAAAACTGTTATTGTAGGGAACCTAACATTATGTGGTTAAGATGTGTCTATGCTTGGACAAATATTATCTAACAGGTTAAAACTGTTATTGTAGGGAGCCTAACATAGGTATGCGGTTAAGGTGTGTCTATGCTTGGACAAATTTTAATATGTATTTATTAATTACTGCCAGCAGCTTCACCCGTAATTTATAGATAGTACAAAATTATCCCAAGGGAACATACTACCGGGATAAAAAGGCGTCCTGTTTTAAGATATCGCCTACCCGTGTACCACGTGTCATCAAAATTCGTTCTGTCGTTCGAGCGTGAAGAAGTAACAAACATACACACATACCTACTTTATAAGTGTGATTAGTTTGGACACTGGTTTTGTTTTGTTCTTTCTACGCAAAGTTTTTTTTTGTGTCTAGGTACCCTTACCTGTGCACACCACGTTTTTTAAACGCGCCGTTGACGCGAGTTTTAGAAACGTGCGTCGACGGCGCGCTTATATATTATCCTACAGAGCAGTTGCTGTCGTTTATATCGGTACAATCGATACAAAAACGATGTTAACGCCACGCGCGTTAACATCGTTTTTGTATCGATTCAAACGCGTAACACAGGCGCGTCTGTATCGATACACACGCGCGTTAGTATAGCGTATCCACACAATCTTCAATCTTAAAAGGGTGTACCCACAAAAGTTGGTAATTTTTGGCATGCAATCAATGCTGTCTCAACCGACGCCATCTTGCTACTGCTGAAGAGGATCTGCTTAAAAACGCAATATGCCAGCACGTTGGGTCGATACACACGCGCGTTTGCATCGCGTCTGCATCGCTACACACGCGCGTCTGTTTCGCTACAAACGCGCCTCAACGGCGCGTTTAAAAAACGTGGTGTGCACAGGCCCAAAGGTCTACAAACTGCGTCTGACTCGCGTGCGTATCGCATCTGTATCGCTACAAACGCGCGTCAACGACGCCTTTAAAAACGTGGTGTGTACCTATAGGCCCTAATCAAATAACTTTTCCCGCTTTGAATGGAGCAAGAGGGAGAGTCAGACTTGTACTTCCTAAACCTACCCGTGTTCTTTCAGTTGCCCTTTGTGTTCCAGAGCCGCGGTGACGCTTTCGATTTATGTATAGGTTTAGGTGGGTTTGATGTTTATTGATTTTTATAACATAAACGTGGGTAACTGTTTAATACAGAAAAGGAACTGGACTTACTATATGTAAAACTTTTGAAATAAGCAGTTAATTGTAACAAACGAAAGTAAACTTCAAAGTTTCAGGCGCTTTAGCGAAACTTGTTTTACACGCGATTATGGATTGATCAATGGTCCAAAGATATCATAATTATCAAAATTAATTTGAAGAGCTAGGACACAATCTGTGTGTGAACTTACAACTAGAAACCAGGAATGTTATGGTAATGAGACGGAACTAGATACGGATATAGAAAAAACATTAAATCTGTTTCATATACCTAGTTTCGATTACTAATATAAGAATTTTAAAATTACCTATAAAAGTTTTTACTTTTATAGGTAATTTTTAATTAATGGTCAATTACCTATAAAAGTTTTTACTTTTATAGGTAATTTTTACTTTTGTAATACCTAAAAGTAATAGTGTAGTATAGTGCGTGTGTGTTTGGGAGTGTGTGTATGTGTGTAATAGTGTAGTGTGAGTGTGTGTGTGTGTGTGTGTGTTATGTAGTAGTAGTAGTGTGTAGTAGTAGTATTAGTTTTTTTTGTGATTACTAAGGTAGGCGCCAGGTAAACATATAAGAACGGTCATTGACCCATTGGTCATTGATTGATTCATTACATTTATTGACCTTCCTAATTAAAAAAAAAACGGGAATATTTTATTGAATTATAGAAATAAATGAAATGTAGTATTAAAAAAACGGAATTAAAGACATAAAATCTGTCATCAAAATTCATTTTCTAGTAATGAAAAATAGTTCATTGTTTGTTTTTCAGGTACCTACGTAAAGACACAAGTATTAGGACAAGGTCAATGTACTTTATTCCAAGTTTATATGGCTCCTTGTATAATATTCTACTCTAATGTACAATTGCCTGGCCGGGTAACGCAAACAAAAATCTACCATTTAGACTTCGCCTTTATCCGAAACTATCTGAAACTTTGGTATCGGTTTCGCTTATGGTTACAGAATTTTTTTTATTTCGGGTATCCAATAGTTTTGGTTACGGTTACGGAGCTCAATAACATAGCAACAACCCTTGTCAGAAAGGGGTCAGCATAATCATGCACCCTGGTTCTTTGTACAAAGGGGTAAAAATGTTTAGAAGGTAAATAAATGTTTTTTATAAATTCACCAAGAGCTGTTTTACCCGACTGCTAAGAAGGGTTACCTACGTTTAAAACGCTGAAAACTAAATAGTACACGTACTCAACCTACATATTTTATTATCATAAAATCAACAAATTCCACCACATTTTTCTTGCTTTGTTTAAAAGCAACAACATAAAGTTAATACTATTATAATGAATAGAAATAAAGGCGAGAACACATTTATCGATTGACGCTACTACGGACGTTGGCATATAGGCATGTGGCACACGACAGGTCATTCAAAATGTCCACCGGACCGACAATATATGGCAGGCGTTGTTTATATTGACAAATTATATGTTTATATTTATGCTTTTATTGTATTGAATGATAAAAGGATGGTTTGGTTATGTGGACAACGCATTATATCTACCTATCTAACGTAATAACAAAATATGGTTGTGCTAGTAAGATAAAAATGTTGGCATTGCGATTGAAGAAATTAAGTACTATCTGTACGGATAAAATGTAGGCAAACAACTAAATTGTTCTCCTTAGTACCAGAGAAGGAATGGAAGTAACCTAAGATTCAAAGATCCAAAGCATTTATTTTAAACTAGCTTATGCCAGCGGCATCACCCGCGTGACAGTAGGTTACAACATACAAACTTTGGAGTGAATTTTGCAAAATCATCTCTTAGTGCTCGCCTACGTCATAAAAGGACACCTTGTGCATAGTTTCACGTTCCTAGTCCCAGTAGTTTTGGCTGCGCGTTAATAAGTCAGTCCGTAAGTTTGTCCTTTTATTTCCTATACAACCTATAGATAAAAAATTACTGGCACTTTTAAGTTGTCAAGAAGTTTGTCGGCCAGAAAAATTACGCTAATTGCACATTCTCAAGCGTAGATCTCTATGGAAAAGAATGTGCAAGAAACTGCATGGACAAACTTTCTAATCATGTTATTTAGTAGTTTCTTGACGCAATCACTCTTATTCTAAATCTAACAAACTAATTATTACCAATAAGGAATACTTATGTTATGTTAAAAAGCCGTTATTTTTTTTTTATACTAAACTTTTAAGCACAGGAACTGAGCCACCTGCCGTCCTAATATTATAAAAACATCTGCGTCATGTTATGTTACTAATGACGCTTAATTATATCGCTGACTAAATATTATGTGGGTTTTGAACTAAATTTTAGTTTTGTTGGAACAAACTGTTTTTTTCAATAAAATTACTTGTCTAGTGGTATATCGAGTCCGCCTTCTCGGCAAGCTTCGCTGAGGCACTACGAAAAAATCTCAATCTGCTCAGATAGTTTTTCTGAGACTGCGCCTGTTTCAATGATTCCACATATTGCCTAGTTGTGCAGACCAGTTGAGATATACCTACTACACCATTTTTAAATTACAATATCCGCCAAAAACTCCACAAAATAATTAGGTTTTTTTTTTGTTAATATCTTTGACTTTGATACTAAGCCATGTGCCAAAAATTCCAACTGATTAGATATCTTTTTCAAAGAAATAGGAAAGTTTTTCTCGATAATAAATATCTGTAATCATCATTCTAATATCTGTCATAAACTTTTTAATTTTTTTTTAAATAAAGACTGGCTGCTTTACGTCAAAAAAAAAATACAGCCATAAAATAAGAAGTATTAAAAAACAAACTCTAATGGCATCCTCAAAAGTTTTTTTAGATAAACAGCCAGTATACTGACTCATGCCTTACAAACAGCATAAAAAACTTTTTTATTAGGTTCCAAAAGGATCCAAGTTTCAATTCACTTTATAGCTCAGATTTATTAATGTGCATCTCAAATTATTACTTAAGTTTGCCAATAATCCGTAACAGGATGGATGAAAATGAATAAAAAGTATTACCCTGGAATTCAAAATAAAAATACAATTTAACTCACCAAGTCTATGCGACAGTCCAATGGTCTTATTCTCAGGATCGTAGAACGTCAGGATCTCGTGTTTGGTTTCTTGCACTAGCACATTTAACCACACACTTAGGTTGGTCCCCACCATGTGCATCAGACCGAACCGGGCCACTATCTTGTGCTTATAGACTTTCATCTGAAATGTGAGCGATGGTGATCAATGGTAATGGTTTCCACACAATGGATGGTGTTGTGTTAGCGATGGCCATACCGTGATTTTAATTGATGGATTACCCACTATTTTGTTTTATGGGAATGTTGTCGAATGATCGATGGATAGTAAAGTGCCTTTGATCTTTATTGTTGATAGGTTCACGCTTGACCGCTATCTCACGATTACAAAAAAAAAATCTGTGATGTTCAATACTTTTCTGTACATACCAGTTCCATAAAAATACTAACTCCGAATACCTATGTAGGTACTACTTAAATATTAGGGTATTTTTAAGTCTTGATTGAGGTTTTTTGGTTCAGTTTTCCTATGAGTGTGATTAAAAAAAAGAACGAAGTACAATTTAAACTAATTCAAACAGAATTACTTCCAGTTAAAAGATACCAATTTTTCAATATCTATAATATTGAAAAATTGGTATTTCTTGTTTTTCATTTACTCCGTATTAACCTTCAATACCTTTTAAATCATCCAAGTTCCTACGCATTTCGAATAGCAAATCCATTTATTTAGAGGTAGGTACGAGTATAATCGATTTAGCAAAGTCTATAGACACAACTCGATTGGAGGAATCTAATTCTGTTAATTTAATACGTATTTACTTAGTAGGTCGGCAAATACTTGAAAAAATAATTCGCTTTCATTTAGACTAAAAAAACTGAAGATCAACGGTGTATTTTTACAAAGTATTTTGTAGAGAGGTATTAAGTACCGTACTTTGATCAATATTATATACCTACCTGTTTGTTTAATGACTAGTTTTTTCGTACAGCGTTTTATTGTCACTGGCAACGGGCTTCTTTTGAGTATTTACCTACTTCATCGGCAAGTTATATACGTTTAGTAGGTATGATATGCTTAGTACTTTTTTGTACGAAACTAGGTAAATAGGTAACTTCTAAACAAGTAAGTATGCTCAATGGTCCACCACATCATCGCTTACCATCATAGATAGATATATTCTTTATTTTACAACAAAAATAAAAATTACATTAGAAACGTAAAATTAATCAAATTAATAACAAAAATATTAAATATAATATTATTAAATTGTGTGTCGTTTGATCACTATCTTAAATGAATATTTCATTTAAGATAGTGATCAAACGGAAGCACAAAACACAACCTTGGAACCAAATAGAAAGGAACTTGCGATTGTCCTTTTATGTGGGAAATCGTCAAATGACTTCTCCCGTTCTGAGGGGAAACAAGAGGGCGTGTCAAACTTTTGCTGACTAAAAGCCACCTTAGTCCTTCAGTTGCCCTTTAACAGGACCACAGTCAGTCTGCAAACGGCCCTACTAGCCCCCTTTAGTTTTGCCATGAGAGTCGCGAGTCTACAGTGAACATTCAGTACAAACAAAAGCTTACCTCATTGTTAAGAAAGATGAAATACATCTGTATGAAGATGAAGGCCATCCTCGTCGCAGGAGTCAAAGCCAGCAGAACATTGTGGCAGTTGGTGTTCCGCTCCAACTCCCAGTATTGGCCAAACTCCAGGCCCGAGTAGATCATGGACCCAATGCCGAACGCTGAAATAAAAAGAGACAACGTTTCAGTACTGTTTGCCTTCTGCAGCGTTGGTAAGTCTCCCCCCACAAGATGGACCGATGGCCGGCGAGGGTCGCGGGAATTCGATGGTTATGATACGCACAGGACCGGTCGTAGTGACGTCACTTAGGGGAGGCCTAAGTCCAACAGTATGACTTGTTTGCTGGGAGATGGATAGATTTGTGTCGTGAATGTCGTAAGGTTTTGTGAGAGGATGGATGAAAAATATGTACACATTGTTTCATTTGTTTTGTGGGATATATTATTTTAGTGGTAGTGTTTAAGTATTTTCTTTTTATTTCTAAATTCTATTATGTTTTATTAAATGTATTTTTTTTTTGTTTGTAAGTTTCTACTGTACAACGCCTTGGACATCCTCCGTAACGTTGTACAAGTGCTTGTAAATAAATAAATAACATTGAGCATCTTTCGGCTGAAATAATGATCCCTCCAGCCCTGGATAAACCCCTCCCGCTCTGGATAAAGCGAGTTAGAAAGAAAAAAAATGAATTTATTTTTTGTCACAACGCCAAGCAAACAAACAATGGTTATGTAAACAAGAAACCAAATGAAAGAGTTCAGCATGAATGCCAGACAGCTAGTGCCTGACGCTGGTTTTCAACTGAACCTGAGGTTGTGTTCTTTCTTTTCTTTCTATACCATGGGAATTAAGTATAACTGGCGATTCGTGGGTGTAATATATATAGCTCTGCTATGTTGCTTTTGCTTTGCTTGGCTATGTTGTGAACGATTGTACTACACATATAATAAGTATCTACTACAGCTTTTTTGAGGGGAGAAGAACAGACTTATCGCATACTCCACGATCCTCACACATTTCTTTTCTTAAGTAGACATTCATACATCTGGTTATGCACACTTTTACTGAGTACAACCGACCCGACTTGACCCGACCCTTTTGAAGGATATCCACAATAAGATCAGTGTATGTATGTATGTCCTTCTGGGGTGTCCCCTACCGGATTTTCCATTTACATCCGCCTAACAAATTCCTTTGCGTTTGACTCTTTATCTGCAAAAAATCTATTATTTGTTTCTGTTTCAAACGTAAGATTTTTTATTCTAATAATCTGTATACAATATTATTTTTAGTACCTACCTATATGCGAAACCTGAATATAGTTTGTTCAGAATCAGTAACTGAATCGATTTCAATAATTTTTACACTATGTTTTATTTTTTTCCTAAAATATTATATAAGTACAATACAAGTCACGGCAGGTCATTGCAGGCATTAGTTGTCAGCGCACAGCTGGATGTGGGAGGGAAACAACTATTCTACAACACTATTATAAACTATTTTTTTATATAAAAGCCAATGTCCTGACTCACTCACCGACTCATCAACACCCAGCCCAAACTCTTGGACCTAGAACGCTGAAATGTTTTCAGGGATAACTTTTATGATTAGAATAATAAAGGATTTTTAAAATTTACCCCCTCAAGGGTTTAAAGGGGTCCAAAGTATGTATGGAGAAACCTACTTTCATGCGGGCGAAGCTGCTGGCAGAAGCTAATCCCACAAACCTAAAACTGTATCATTTAAAACAAACAATTGTAAAAAGCTGTTTTTTAGTTAGGAAATCACTAACTAATTCCTCCCCCTCTAGGTGGAGCGAAAGGGAGTGTCAGACTTTTACTGACTAAAACCCACCTGTGTTCCTTCAGGTGCCCTTTTCGTTTCAGGGCCACAGTAACTCTTTCGAACAATCCCACATTCTCTCGCATACTAACCTCCAGACGAGGAAGGTTTCATGTCCAGACACAACAAAACATTAGCACTAAAATTATACTGTAACATAGTAGGTAGCTCTCAGCATTTCATGACGTCATACAGGCTATGGTTATGTCGGTGAATATTCGATTAGACAATAATGATGACGTAAAACAATACGGCCTTGCCCGTGATGTCAGAATCGATGACATACGATGCTAAAATAGATGAAAGGGATGGGTTCTGATGGAAAGTTTGTATTGAATAAAGTAGATTTACAAGGTTTTCTGGAGAAACAAATTATTTTACCGTAAGCAGATCTATAAAGTTATTAACATAAGTCAAAGCGAAGATTAAGTTCACAGTAGCTACAAAGAAAGGTTTCATTCCTTCGCGTGGATTTCCCTTTCTGACCTGAAGAAAGAATTCCCTGCCGGAAGAGTGAATAGGTTACTTCTAGACAAGCGTGCTCCAACGTCGACCACATCAGTGCTAATCATCAGATGATATAGTGCCTACCAATAATAAAAAAACCGTTCCTACACTTGTCATCTTAACTACAAAGGCCTAAGATTACGAAACTGCTCTGAAAATCTAGCTTCATCGTATTCAAGGCACGAAAACTATCAACAAAACTGTCAAACATAATCCCAACAATCCATATTCGGTACACAAGTTCCGTATCAACAAGATTATCCGGCCTAGTTGTGAATCCGAACTTTCTGCGCCAAAGGCCCGACTTCCAAGTTCTCCTTTCGCGCAGAAACTTTGTTAGCGAACTAATCCATGACTCCGACAAAAGGCTTGCTAAACGGCCCTGTTTACTTCGACACGCCAAATTGATTTAACAAAACAATTACTGCAGCCAGTTACCATGAGATTAACGCGAGATAGTTGGAATTATCAAAGAGGGAAATCGGATGCTACTGAGGATTTAATTTGCGTTGATTACAATGCCGGATGTTCAGTTTTGAAAATTCAGCACTGTATTGCCACCACGATATGGGGTGTGGTGTGTTCGCCCTGTCACCTGTGCATTTCAAAACTTTAAGTGTGTCAGTGAGTTTCTATTGCTGAATTTTGTCAAACATATTTGAACTTTGTACCATCATAGAAGAACTTGCCAGAACAAGAATGCTAGTCTTGTTGACGGATAAGGAAATTGAAGGTACGACGAACCTCTCTCATATCCTGAGTATGGACGATGCGAATGTTGCTGCGTACGATCTGATCGGGGTTATCCAGGGCTTAATATTATTGCGGCGAAAGTTACGAGCGTAGTCAGTAGAATTGATTATAGCATCGCTATTGTTATAATAGTTTATAACCATTGAAACTTCGCTAGAGGGGAAGCTGCAACATCTTTCGCCGCAGAGCTAAGTCGAGTCTGACTCGAAATATTACTTAGGGTATTACAAAGCTACCTGCTGACTGCTGACTGCTCCCATCTTCTAGTAGAAGCAGCCGTAAAAGTGTGTCTGCAACGCTGGCGCGAAACCGAGCGTCAGTCGCTTGGCGGCCAACAGTGCTGTGTGCGTTGTGAGTCTACTATAATTAATAAGTATCACAATGCTCACCGACTTCCCCATCCCGAGGTAGAAGTTGCTGTAGTGATGAGTCGCAACCCTAGCGCAAAACCGAGCGACAGTCCCTTGGCAGCCAGTAGTGTGGTGAGTGCGCTGCGAGTTTACTATAGATACAAGTGTCACAAAGCTCACCGACTGCCCCCATCCTCAGGTAGAAGCTGCCGTAGTGATGCGTGCGCGACGCTAGCGCGAAACCGAGTGACAGTCTCTTCGCAGCTAGTTGCGGTGTCATGTGTGCTGCTGTCGCTGTGCTGCGAACTGTTCGCGATGAACAAGAGTCGGACTCAGATGGGGATGAGCTCGAGTCCGATTCTGCGAAAAAAAAAAGATTTTTAACAGTCTGAAAAGAGGCCAGAAAAATGTAACATGTAGTTGAGATTTGACGTTTTACTATACCCCGCGCGCAATTAGTGGGAAAAAACTGTAGACGTTTTTTTCAATATGCACACTGGGGTTAAATTTCTGTTCTTACAAGAAAATATTTTAACAAACCACCATCAACAAAAATGTGAATTCTTATGTGATCTTATTACAACAGAAATGGTCGGGCATGAGAGCAATGGCGTACACAAAATATAAATCATAACAAAACAAGAGAAATATAGCGGCATAAAATATCCGTGAAACTGGCTCCGCTCTAACGCATTAGCTGGCATGTTTGTCGGCCCTCCACTGGGCTTTCCACGTCATTTAAATAACAAAATGTGGAATCACGACAGAAAATAGGAAAAATCAGTCCGTTTTTTTCCGAGACAACGACAGCGAAGGAGCAAAAAACAAGGAAAATTTGAAAAAGTTCAGTTCTCGTCATATATCCCGTGCTCGCATTACACGATTTCGACTTTACGAATCCACTTTAGGTTCCATAGTTCTATTTTCAAGATAAGGCGTGTTTGTGTGGAAAATTCATGCATGTTTTCTTTTCGGTTGAATAATGAATCAAAGGGTTTTGCATTGGTACAGCATTTGTAGGCAAATTTGCTGTTTATCACTCGCTTTATCTATTACAACTTGAATAAAATATGGTTTCACTTACTATTCCTACTATTCCTAGGTATTTTTCTTTATTTTTTTGGGGATATACCTATTTGTAAACACAACACAACCAATTTTTGTTCTTAACTCAAACTCAAGTGTCCTTATATCCTCATTATTTATTTAATAAGAGTCCCATCCTCCTTGCGTCGTATTCCTAAAAGTTGGGGGTCGTGACCTCCCTGCTTCATCACTTTCTCTTGCATGAAGAGCCCTATACAACACAAAAACTCAGAAGGACTATACAGACCAAAGTCTCTCATTATCACAAGAAAACTTATAGGTACTTCACCGCCACACCTCCAGACGCAACACTTGGCAATTCAAGAAAAAAGGAACAAAAATATTTTGCCCTTTCAGGGGTTGGATCGCCCGGGGCACGTCGTCAACTCGCTCCTTCTATTACAGCACCTCCATGGTGGTAATCAAGCAATTTAGACCTGACGCCGTCCTCGTCAGCCAATGAAGGCTTCCGAGGTTCTAATCAAGCGGTTTACGAACAAGTATAATGATGAACTGGAATAATGAAGCTTGATATTTTTGTTATAGTATTGGTAGAATAATCTCACTTCATTAACTAGTATAAAACAAAGTCGCTTTTGCTGTCTGTCCCTATGTATG
This sequence comes from Mythimna pallens, assembly GCA_961205895.1. Classification (NCBI taxonomy): domain Eukaryota; kingdom Metazoa; phylum Arthropoda; class Insecta; order Lepidoptera; family Noctuidae; genus Mythimna; species Mythimna pallens. The sequence continues at coordinate 10,985,447 of OY540829.1, forward strand.
TTTAACTACGCAACGGATTTTGATGTTTTTTTTTAATAGGTAGAATGATTGAAACACATTTTTTTGCGCTTACATTGCAAACGCGCGATGGCTGAACCCTACGACATAGATCAAAATAATGTACTACAGTAAAGGTCTACAAAAAAGTCCGGAATATGTCTATCTCTTTGAGATAACCCTACTTAACCTTACTTTTTACGAGAAATAATGACTAATTTACGAAGCGATTTTAAGCAATTCAGCATTAATCCTTATCAAATTAATTACATTCCTTTAATACATTGTGCATTTAATATAGATCAATATGGCCCTTTACATCATATAATTTAAATGAATATTTTCGAAGATAATACAGATTTAAAACGCAGGGACATAGCGGTTGCGGTGGTAGCAGCATTGCTCCCGTGCGAAGCCGGGGCGGGTCGCTAATAAAATATAAAGGCGAAAGTTTGTGAATATGTTTGTTACTTCTTCACGCTGGAACTGCTGATGGGATTTGGATGAAATTTGGCGCACGGGTATGGTTATGGTCATCCTGTAACCGCACTTATGATACTTTTTGCGCGGGAATATTTTCTACTTTCACGTATGCAAAGCCACTGACAGTAGCTAGTTCAGGTATATGTAAAATTATTCCAAGAAAAGATACTACCGGAAAAGTATTCTACACAACGCACTATTCCAGGACAGGGTCTTCTCGTATGTCAAGTTTTATTCAAATCCTTTCAACCCTTTGAACGTAAACGTGAAAGAAATGTTCCAAATGATTTGTTTGGAATTATCCTTTTAGTATCGCATTTCTTTTTCTCTGGACATAACCCTATTATAGAGTTTTTTTTAAATCAATTGAGAGGTTTCCAGGGTTGGCAGGCACAATTAACACATACGTATATGAACTTTTGTCTTTACATTATTAGTGGGATTTTTGAACGACTTCAGTTATCAAAAAATACTTATTCATATAATATTTTATGATACAACATGTAAGTTTTATTTGGTTCCGGCTTTTTCGGGATTACGCGTTTGTGGAGCCCTAGCTATTCTGTTAACCACAAGGGAATTCATTTTACATTCGCGTCAAAATACTATTTTTACTATCTACCTGTCCAAGTGAGCTCACAGATTTCACAGGAGAATGAGCATTGCATTTTGACTGATTTTATATTTGGATTTCAAATTGAAACACAGTTCCTGAGCTAGATGCACAAGTATTCTCGTTAAGTTGTACAGATTGCACATTGCGTGATGCTTTTACAGTTAAATTAAGTTAAAATAATAATAAAAAATAAATAAAATAAAAATTCAAGTATAAAGTAGTAAAATTAAAATAAAATGACTCATAATGGTTTGAACTTAAGTACTAACTTGCAACGACGGTGGTATCCGCTGCTTCTGACTTCCTCCTGTCCCTGGCGAGTGCTGCGTACATATAGAGAAGGAATACCATACTGCCGATGTACAGGTACAAGTAGAAACCCTGATGACAACAGAATAACTCATTAAAACAAACAGCCTTGTTTAGAAAAACAGTCTAATATTTATTGTCTTCAATTACAGCAAATTCTACATTCAAATTTAGATTTTTAGAGGCTTGGATACTAAGCTCTTTAAGCCACGTCTTCGTATTGAGTAGTTACTTAAGTGCTATTAGAATGCGAATGTAACACATTCTAATGTTTTTGCAGTATTTGGTAGCAAATGTATCGAGTCTGCCTTTTCAGCAAGCTCCGCTGAGGTAGTCATTACTACAACAAAATTCTCAGCTCCATTTTGCAGATATCGCGCCAGTTTCAATAATTTCACATATTGTCAATTTTTGTAAACACTTGAGATACAAAACTACACCAATTGTACATCACAGTACCACTAGAAATCAATTTGCGAATAATTAAAACAGACACTGAACTTCACTCGAAAAAATACCGCCAAAAACAACCATGATTACATTTTTTTATGAGTTATTCTCATTTACGAAATAAACAATCACATAAAATAATGTAGGAAATATTTATTTTACCTTATCTAGGGAAGTAGGTGCATGAAAAAACGAGTTCATATGCATGTATTTCATTACTAACATGTCATTAATAAACATAATTATGTATATGTAAAGTAAATATACTTTCTCTTAGGCATAGGTAGGTACACCAATTAAGTTATAGTTTTTTTTTTATTAATCTAATTACTAATGAATTTATGGATCATACAGGAAACTGAGTTATGAAATAAGACCTATTTGTATCTAACATGGACAAATTCATCGCTTGTTGACACTACAATTTTCCACCCTGTATATTATACCTACCGGTATAACAAACAAAATAACCAGTTCGTTGACCCGCCCACCCAATTAATAAAACGCTAATGATTATTCTTGGCTTTTACCTGAAGGTACACCAATAATTAAAACTTATAACTCGGAAAGTCGATACTCGAAATTTAGAAGTTAAATCGCTTTTTCACTTACCCGCTATTACGACCCCAAGGGTGCTTAAATGTTTAATTATATTTTAATTGTTTACTACAAAAACTTTCCCTGATCGTTTGGATATTTAAGGCCATTTATTTTAAAATTGTATCTTTTGTATAATATATAAAAGCTACAATTTTAAAATATTATATTTTCTTTGTATTCGACTTTTTCTATTTTTTTATATGTTATAAACTAGCGCTTGACTTGATGGTGAAACGCACTAGTTTATTAAGAGCCTATTCACTCTAGGCTTGAACACGCCTAAACTATAATCAGACGGGACGACCACTGCAGTCAAATTGTTCCAGCCTACGCGAGCCTATTCATAATAAAAAAAAAATAGGGTAAGTGCAAGTCGGACTCGCGCACTGAGGGTTCCGCACAAACTTACCTATGAAAACAGTTCGATTCCCGAATTGAGTTACGAAGATTTTTCCGAAGGGTAAAAATAGGCTTTTTGGTGATGTAACAACAAATTTACAGATTTATTTCTATATCTATACTATAAGATCTTGCTTTATGCCAAATTTCAGGATTCTGAGTCAACGGGAAGAACCCTATGAATTTTGATTCATTTGAGAGCGTTTTTCGTTAACTTAGAAGTTTGATTTTTTCTTCTCAGCTTCAAGGGACCTCAGACTAATTTCAACTCGATGCCTCCACGCGTTTCTGAGATAAAGGGTCTTGATAGACAGATAGACGGAAAGACAACAAAGTGATCCTATAAGGGTTCCATTTAAGCAACAAGTATACGTTTTGAAAGAAACAAAAAACAAAATTGTGGGTTGTCTTATTAATTTTTCACACTGATTGATATGGTAATACTGTATTCTTGCAGCATCTTCTGTGTTACCCTTATCATAATTTATATGGGCGTTTAACCTTCTTTATGAATAAGTTATTTTCACACGCTATTTGGACAGGAGCGCTCAACGTTTCGCGCCCGTCATTATAGCCTCCTTATAATAAATGAATGTAGGATAATGACGAGGTAGATCGATGCGATGCAGAGTTCTTTGAGGAATTAGGAGAGTTTACCTTTGCTGTTGGAATAAAAGGCCTTTGAGTGGAAGGAAGGCTTTGCCGGCAAGATTATTATGGAAAAAGAAACTTTTGTATAATTATTGTGAACGCTAAAAGTATCCTAGGATTTATTAACCCTTCGAACGTCTATCTCCTTATACTAATCACATGACGTCGTGCGATTTCAGGGTACCTAACAACTTTGTGTTTTTCTGGCCCATAGACATATCCAGCCCAGTCACTCTTATAATATAATAAGAATAACCCACAACTTTTATACAACGCCACCTAGTCTCAAACTAGGCAGAGCTTATGCTATGAGTACTAGGATTGATCCCACCTCCTCCGGCATAGCAGTCAGGGCCACGAACCAATAGGCCATTCCTACCTAACCTTAGCGATTGATGGGGTTAAGTAACATTTGGGTATAACGCATTCGGTCATCCGACAATTCTCTAAAGACATCCCCTGAAGAGTCATTTAAAAGCCCAATTTAATATGAAAGTTCCAAACAAAATAAATTACCCTGTTAGTCCAAATGATGTCATCGGCAATCCAACTTCTTAAAACACTTAAAATGACAATAGAAGGGGACAGTCGTACTTATAAATTATATATATATGCATCGTCATAACTTACCTCGTAGAATGAGGGTGGAATGTATGTAGAGATGACCTCAGCCATGGGGAAGGCGATGCCCATCACGACTAGCAGCTTGCCGTAGAGGGCCGACAGAGTTGTTGCTAGGGCGTCGCTCCTGGTTGAAAAGGGGAATAATATAGAATTTAATACTTGAGAATACTATAAAATTCTTGTGGTAACTTAGAAAGTCGACATATTATAAAAATTAAATTAAATATTAAAAAACCGGCCAAGTCCGAGTCGGACTCAAGCACGAAGGGTTCCATATCGTTCCTAGCAAAAAAAACGGCAAAGAAATCACGTTTGTTGTATGTGGGGCTCCCTACTTAAATATCAAATTTATTCTATTTTTAGTATATGTTATAGCGGCAACAGAAACACATCATCAGTGAAAATTTCAACTGTCTAGCTATCACGGTTCATGAGATACAGCCTGGTGACAGACGGACGAACGGGCAGCGGAGTCTTATTAATAGGGTCCCGTTTTACCTTTTGGGTACGGAACCCTAAAAAGTACTGCATCAATTTTTATAATAATTTAAAGCTGAAGTTTTAGACTTTCAAAAACCGTTCAATATTCTCAAGAGAAAACATCTGCAAAAGCGCACTTGCACGTTGAGTCGATTTGGTTGCCCGCGAGTGTAGATACAGCACATTTGACGCAGTCCAGCCTCCTGCTAACCATGATATGGCCTTGAATTGCCTTGCCCAGTTCGAACTTTATGCTTACCACAATCGAATTTAATGACACAAAATATTTTGTACTACTTAGTGTCCAGGGTTGAGTAATGGTTGTGACACTTTGACAGTTACTATTCTTGATATCTCTTTAATTTGCGATGTGATGCCATTACACATACAGCGAAAATAATAAGTAACTTAAAATTCTATATTATTGGGTAAGCTAAACGAACAATTACAAATAACTTTTAAACTTTAAATCCTTGGATACAATGGCGTCATCGCTGACAGCGATATTGTTAATATTCATTCAACGATATCTATCAGATAACCTTTTGATGAACTGTAAGAACTTAAAAGAGGGTAGTCAGTGTACTGCTAGTAAATTAATCAAAAGGTTATTTTACATTAAAAATATACTATATTCATATTTAGTATATAATATATATTTTTAAATTTTATCTTTATGTAAAATTGTATAGATATAAAAGACGATAGAAAGTTAAAAATATCAAAATAAGGTAAATTTAAAGTCTGGTCAGTTTATTTAATTCGAGGTTATCTCAATTCTATAATAATATAATTAGTAACAGTTTGCTAATTCTGCAGCGCGCCTCCAGGCTGTATTAGACCACCCCACCTCAAACCAAGAGGCCTATTTGCAATTTAAATTATGGGGTTGTGAAATTTTCGGTCATAACGACAGGAAAGCAAAATACATACCCATTCTAAATTGATAGACTAGGCTTTCAGTAACTTAAACAGTCAATATTTGTGGTTGGATTCGATAGAGGTAACAATTATATGTACCAAAATTATATTCACAGGTATCCATTTGATATCTTACGTTCAGCCAAACAGACCCGGCACTACATAATGTATTACCTTAGAAAGCCTTTCTCTCCCGAAACGCGACAAACAATAACCAAACCCGAAACACAAATATAGTATCGACTACCAACATAACACAAGGAAGTTTATAGAATACCAACAGCACAATACAATGTGGAGGCAAGCACACATTCACTGTTTGTTTTACGAGCGAGGACCTTCGGGAACACACCGTCTTACTACTTCAGCACCGCACTATGTCCCACATGCATCGTAAACAAGAATTAATGGAGCTATGGACCTATTTATCTTGTAATACTTATGGGACACTGCACTAAAAGTAATATTTTAAAATGGAACACTTTTTCATCTAAAGATAAGTGCAACAAGAGCTTGCAATAAAGTAGTCTACAGTCAAAAGTTGATTTTTTAAGACGAGTTAAATTAAGGCGTTGTTTACTAATGATAAAAAATTGCAGACCTTTTGACACTGTAAGTAGATGCGATTGGCATAGAACGGGAGACATGTGAAAAAGTGAAAAAATAAATAGAAAATAATAAACCAAAAGATAATATTCTCAAAGAAACAAGCCACACTGCCTGATGAACATGGGACCATGGGTTGGTTTCCGAAAGGGAAACCTGGGGTCCTGGAACGCAAGGCAAAGAAGAAACATAGGAGTGGGTAATCAATCAGTAAAAGTCTGACACGCCCTCCTGCACCGCCCTAGAACGAGAGAAGTCATTGGATGATTTGCCACCTAAAAAAAACCTAATGATCAATAATTCTAATAAAAAGGTCTTGAGCACAATGACACGATTCATGCAAAAAGAAGTAATTCAAAAATCTTCAACACGGTTTACCATACTAACCGACAGCAATCAGCATAACCTTCATTGAAGAGCTTACCTAGATCGCTTAAACTAATGGTACTTAGTGAGTCCGGGGCTCAGAGCTGCTGAATCGGATTAACTGGGACGGCATATAAATATGGATGACGTGATGACGGTGTCAATGGGAGATCCGGTAATATGGGACATGGCATCGACTAGCTCTTTGTAGGAGAGCTGCTTTGTATAGCTGCTGATGGTAATACAAAGGGAGAAAATTCAACAGTTTTTTGAAGCTAATGATAATAATTTAGACTTTTATGAAAAAGCTTTGACCGTTCATTTTAAAGTAATTACAAGTTGCATACAAAACTTGGAGTGTAAATTACAGTGTGAACTAATTTCCCTAATAAATTGAACTAGATTGTCACCGTTAATCACTACTTCAAGCATCGAAACTTTACTCATCAATTTGATAACTATGCTATTCGACCGATCGAATTCTAGTGAACTATTCACAATTGAAACCAGCTCGTTCCAAAATGTTCGCACTAGATTCAGGGCTGCAACAGTAAATCCAGTAATTCCTTAATGAGGACTTACCACTTAGCAGATACAATCGGGCAATAGAAACTAGAGATGTGCCTACTATGACTTCGGCCGACAAGCTGACTAGTCGTTTGTAAAAAGGCTGACTAACCGGCCAAGCCGATCACGGTTTCAGGGGTAGTCGCCAATTTTTGTGACGCTTAATTTACAGCTGATTGTATTGTTTCTTGATTTTTGCTTTTGCATTGGTGAGAATGGTGTTTTTATGTAAAAAAAAAGATAGAGATATTGTTATTGTTCATTAAAGTGAAGCTCAATTATTTAATCATTTCAAAAATAAAGCCTCATACAAGAATTGTCGTATTGGCAAGAATATCCAACCTTGGTACTTGGTACCTACCTCAAGTTCTCCCATCATGAATTCCACCTTTATACATTTTATTGTAAAACATATACAAAATAAGAAGCTGGATAGTTAACGGTTTTTGTCGACTAGTCGCCGAGAAGTCAGAACATCTCTAATTAATTTCTAATCTAACCTATTTGTTATAACAATCGAACACAACATTTGCGAAACTGCTGACGAGAGAAATAACATCGTCGTTATGTCCAATAGACGCTGAGGGAGTCATTTGTTTTTATTATACACCGCAGTGACAGAATTCAGTCACAAATAAGTAAATTGTCGAAGATGATCGTAACTTTTACGCGGATGTTGCCCATCTCCGACGTTTTATTTTCCGTATATCTCGCATTTTATGTCCGTGGCGTTTTAGAATTCTACATCGCTTAATGGAAATGGAACATTAAAATCGATTTTGTCGGTCTCTTTCTTTACTAAAAGGTTTATATTAGATATACCAAAGTGCCTAAATTTTCTTTCATTGTTCATTCGTAATATTATTTATCTATGGTATTTATCATATTTAATGTTTCGCTAGCTGCCAATAGAGTACAATTACCTTCACTCAATTTTTCTTCTTTTTTTTCAAAAAAAATATTTATAAGTAACCTTATGAAAACTCTAGAACATCAAAAATCATCCCTCATATTATGCAACCATTAAGGCCCCGTTATCAATCAATGAGCAAAGACGAATATCAAAATGAAAGCATTTCACATCATCATTAAGAGGACATGACCTTACTATCTAAACATGATACCAGCTGTGAGTGAATCTATTACGGACAGACTCAATCTATCCATCCAGCCGCAATGATATTGTCATGTCATGACAATGACCGCCTGTACATATTACCGACTACACGTGTTATGAACCTAACCAATCTAGTAACTACATGTATTTCGGTATATGTATGTAGATATGGAGTGTATGTAGATATGGAGAGCAGTGGTGACCGAGTGGTAACGGCCCCGACTTACGAATTGTAGATCGCGGGTTCAAATCCAGCCAGGCGCATTACTTTGTGTAATTTATTTCATCACCACTGCTCTCAAAAACGGTGAAGGAAAACATAGCGAGGAAACCGGCATGTCCTAGAACCAAAAATTCGAAGACATGTGACATTCACCAACCCGCACTGGGCCCGCGTGATGGATTATCCATAGCCCATTCTCTCTCCTAGAGAGAGGAGTCCCAGCAGTGGGAACATTAAAGAGGCTGATTATGCTTATGTAGATAAAATATGGTACAGTTATGCTAAACCAAAGTTTTATGTACGTTGCATTATAACATTTCTCACCTTTAAAACAACAAGAGAGGAACTAAACGAAAAAGGTGATTTTAAAGTAGAGTATCATAAAATTTCCTCCTAATCAATCCTCATCAGGTCATCGGTCCACCTTGTAGGAAGCCTACCAACGCTGCGTCTTCTGGTACTCTGTTCTGCGAGCAATTTACCTTGACCAAAAATGAGATACACTAAGCTAATTGGTTTCCCAAAACGATTTCCAGAGGCGTTAGATACTTTAATGTTCAAGGTCTCAAAAGTACCAAATTATGAATATTTTAAAACCCAAAAACATTTCCATTTAACTAATATACCTGTAAACAGTCAAGGCACGTTTAAATCAGGCGCACCACACTAATTACTCCATATTTACAACGTAATAGCATTTGCTTAAAATTTGCGCCTTAATTAAGCGGTAGCCATTTTTCGAGTTTAATTTTAATGCCTCTAACAGCTAGCTAGACTTACTTACTCGAATATTTGCGTAGAATTTATTACTATGTTAATAAAATCTGGCGAATCCTGGCTGGATTCGAATATTGAGTGTTAGCACAACTTGGCCTGGGTCTAGTATTGAATTGCGACTGGCAAAGTTGACTATTGATAACAGTATATTTTTATTGGATTTTGCATTTGGCTGATGCACCAAATGATTTTATCTGATTGTTATCATAAAAATTATAGATTTACCTACTTTGAAATTGTTTTTAATATAGTCTTACTAGTTGACCCGGCAAACGTTGTTCTACCATATAAATTACCAAGAAAAAAATGGGACTTCTCAGATATACAAAAACTTCATAATAATCGAGTTCGAGCAAACACTGTAATACGAAACTTTAATATGTTAGATATATTATGTAAGTACGAAATTGATGAGGCTGATTTTCCAAAAAGATCCAACTTCCTTTTTCCTTTATATAATTTAGCCTTAATATCTGAATTCATATAATTTAGCCTCACAATGGCCCTGATTAGTACCGGACAAAAGATTCGGGCAGGTATTGCTCCTAAAAGTTTCCTTTTTCGAGCGAATTCTTTTTATAATCTTGTTATTTTCCGTTCCAGATTCAAGAAATTTTGAAATTAAAATGCCTACCCAGTTTCATAGAAAAAATCTAATGTATTGTGTCAATTGTACCTACGACGGTTCCGTCTCAAACGTAAAATTCAATTCTTCGTTATTTTCCTCACATACTTATCACGAGAAATGTATTTATTTGACTTGTGTGAAGTTGACGTGAAATCACGTTTATTATTCCGTGTTTGACGCTCCCATTTGCATCGGGGAAGTTAAAAGATTTTTCGACAAACGTTTTGTTAATAATATTGAAAAGTAAATCAAAGCTTATATTTTCATTTCTATGGGTCTCTATAAGATACGGAAAAAAAAAATTCCTTCTACTATTATTACTTTAATTATATTCATGGAATAGATAGAATGCTACTCAGATTAATTAATTAGATGATATGACTGAGTTGTAGACATTATTTAAATATTTGAAATGAATAGCAATATAAACATATATTTATTACAATATAGTTCTATAAACATACAAAAAGACAACTGGATGACGGCTCTCGAAAAACCAATAGATATGAAACGCAATCACAAATTCAAATCAGAACATAAATTGAAATTCTAATCCAACCATCCTGGCCAATGAAAGTCTAAACATTAAACTTAGTTTGAGTTAAATTTAATCCATCGCTGACAAGCGATAATCGTGATAGCAATACATCTAAGAAAGGACGCTGAGGTACCAAAAAGTACTAAATAATACATAGATGTCCAGAGAAGGTAGAGCCGTCGTGCTCTCAAGTTGGAAATTAGCTTTTGGGAAATTTTTCAAGTTTGCTCTTAGAGGGAGATGTCACGGTATTCTGGTTTCCGTAAGCGCTCGGTCCTTGGGGGAAGGGGGCCCTCTCGGGCACGCGCGGTTGCCATGACAACGGCGTGTTATTGGCTCCCCACAGCGATCGTCAGTGCCTACTTACTGTTGCAACGGTTCCGCTCCCGACAATGATATCCTCCTGTTTATAGACTAGCTAAAATTATGACGTCATGGGATCGGCGGATGCTAGCAATAGGGGCAGTATATGATGCGCTTTGCTTTTACGGAAAAAAGTACTTTAGAAGATTAGTTTGATTTTTTAGTCCATTTAGGAAGCAGAAATAAATTAAAAGTTGGAATCCTTGGATGAAATTATAGAAATGATAGCTGAATCATCCTTTTTCCAACTAGCTTGTGGTCGGCTTCCAGTCAAACCGGATGCGGCTGAATATCTATGTTTTACTGCCTATCACACCTCCACAGCCCAGTTACTGGGCAACATGATATTCCTTGAATAGACTGAAAGTCAGACTTTCTAGCGTCTGACTACCTGTAACGACTGTTATAGATCTATGAATCCCAGGATCAACGGCTTCACGTGCTTTCCGAGACACGGGATGTCAGTAATGTCCTAGATAAACTTAGAAAAGTACTTATGACTTGAAAAATTCACATTGCTACTTGCCCGGTTTCGAATCCACAACCTCATGCTTGAGAGGCAGATGCTTTAACTACTAGGCCATTACACACACAAAAGTGATAGCTAAATAAAGCCACGAAAATAAGTGTAAGTACCTACTTTAACAAAAACAGCCTCCGATTCTTTTGTTCTGATGACATCTCAATGCTCAGTTGCGTGGTCAGAACAAAGGAATCGGAGGCGAAGCCTACTCGAGGCGTTCGACGCAAACGAAACGATCGTAACTTGGCTAGGTGGGCTGAAGCTTTAAACCAACGTAAAGGTTTTCCCGCATATTTTACAAAGATAAACATTCATTACCGCCTAAAATTTTCAGAACAATGTGCTGTGAAGTCTTGTATGAGTTTCACAAAGCCAGGAACAGGAGATAATTACAAAACTTTAAACCCTTTACCCTCCTAACAAAGTGAGATTCTGCGGTCATACCAAGTTCACACCACACTCGCCAATCCTTTATGCAAAGCTTATTAAAATTATTGATTAGTCAATCAGAACTTTCCTTCCTCCTTTGTATGTGGAATTAACAATGGTTTCTGAGGACCACATCAAAGAGCAAAATACATAGTTAGTAACTATTGATTGCTTCCAAGGTATACCTATAAGAACTGTTACAAAATAGTTTGTCTGGTTAGCGGGTACTTGTAGGTACTAATTTGCCTTGAATGCAGTAAAGGAAGACATAGAGAGACCGCCTGAATTGATTAGTGTTGTTATTAGGAGAAGTTGCGCTTAGATACGGAACTCAATTTTGAATTTATTACCCGGAAAACGGCGAGTGTCCACCCTTACGTTGTTGAAACCTCTACGGTCCAGACCAAGCGTTTCGCGTCGTCTTTTATACTGCGTACATCTTCATTATAATTTAGGTGTCTTCAACTAGTGCGCCTCACCATTAACGATGATGGTGAAACCAAACCCCACCTGATGGTGGGATTGTAGTCAAGCACTGGTTTATATCAATAAAAAAATACTAGTTGTTGCCAGCTGCTTCGCCCGCGTGATAGTAGAACATTATCCTAAAGAAACATACATAATTTATCCTACCTATGTACTATTCCAAAGTTTCATCGAAATCCGTTCAGCCGTTCTAGTTTAAAGAAGTAATAAACATAGGTACTATGCGTTCCAAATAAGAATAGGATCGACAGCCATGTTGTGACGTCACATCATACTGTCAAATCGCAAGAAATTGGGCAAAATTGAAGAACTCAGAGATGAGCAAAATTGAAAAACTGGATTCTGATTAACCTTTTTTGTTCACAGTTCGTAAATAAATTATTTTTCAAAATTTCTTGTTATGCCACCATAATAATTCTTCGATTTGACAGTATGACGTAACGTCACAACATGGCGATCGATCCTATTCGTATTTGGAACACATTGTACACACACACACGCTCGCAAAAACATTGGCTTTTATAATATTAGTGTGAGATATTTAAACTGTTTATACTATGTCGTACAATTTACGGACAGACATTTTAGTAGCGAAATATATATGTGAACTTAACATATAATTGATTCGGTAGTTTGTTATCTTGTTACTAGGAAGCGGTTACTTAGATTGAATCTCCATCACCATTGCTTGACTAAGTAGAGGATCCCTAGGTCTTAGAGAAGTACACATAAACACCTGCGGATTGCATGAACTTTAAATAAATAATTCATTGTGATACCTGAAATATTAACTTATCTATCGAATGCCGTTACAAACAATACTGCGTTGTTTAGAAAAAAAAAAGTATTACCTACTATTTACCTATTCTGCCCTACTGGGCCAAAAAGCAGTAACTCAATGAAAGTGAGTTTCGAGAAAAAAAGGATTTTGTAACGAACGATTGCCGGTATGTATAGGTACTGGATTTTCAAGTAGCCTTTGTGATGCAAAACGTGTTAGAAATTTTGATGCAAAAAAAATTGAGATGTCGAAATTTATCCTATTTTTTTTTAATTACATAAACTAGTGCTGGAGTGCGGTCCGACCGATGGTAAACAGTGACGCAATCGTTGATAATGTCATTGAAGCGCACTAGTGCATTACCTAAGAGCCTATTCACTCTAGCCTTGAAGACACCTAAATCGGAAGGGAAAACTACTAAATAACTTTACAAATACTGCCCTGTTATGGTCTCAAATCCAAAACCGTGCATAATTTTTATCCACTGCAATTGCAAATTAACTTCATTAGGTCATTAACCTTTATGAAAGACCCCAGAAACAGTCTTTGTTGTCAAGACAAATTAAAGGATTAATATGCACGTTTTATCTTCAATAACAAAAGAGTTTTACCCATTTCGCCAAACGTCGTAGTCAATTTGCAAATTAGGTCAACTAGTGGGACCCACCCCTTCGGTTTAGACATCTTCATTGTTATTGGTAGCGTTCATTGTTCTTTACTGTTATCCCTATCATCAGCTTGATATCTGAGCAAGACTGTCTTTGATGGGACTTATTAATATATAACAAGAAGGTTTATATATGGTGCTACCTTTTGGAGATCTTTAACAGTCATTTCGTGCGGTGACAAGCCCGAAACTCTGATTTTATTAGACCTAGAAGTACTCATAGGAAGGTTGTGGAGGTCAGATAGACAATCGCTCTACTTATTAGTAATCCGACTCGACTGGAAGACGATACCAACTTAGTTGGGAAAAGGTTAGGCATCATTTGATATAGGTATTATTTTAGAAACCAAAATTTGTTCCAATTTTATGTAATATGAGATAAATATGAGAACAGTGATGGCCGAGTACGAGTACGAGTTGTAGGTCGCGGGTTCAAACCCAGCCAGGCGCATTACTTTGTAACCGGTATCTCCTAGAACCAAAAATTTGAAGACATGTGACATTCACCAATCCGCACTGGGCCCGCTTGGTGGATTACGGCCCATTCCCTCTCCTAGAGAGAGGAGGCCTGAGTCCCAGCAGTGGGAACATTAAAAGGCTGATTATGCTATGCTTATGCTTATGTATTATACAGCGTGAAAAATCACATAGCTAACATCGACTACCAAACAAAACACATTATTTTAACCAATGCAAAACGGTAAAAATTTAAACCCAACACAATTTTTCTAACAGCCATTTGAGCAAAACAAACTCACAGTTTCAATAAACTCGGAGAGAATTAACAAAATGTGGTTCTTTGTATTTCGAGCGACACTGAACACGGAAATGTATTCCAGCTCCCTTCCCCGAAACACCGTGCCCGTAAATAAGCACCGCCACTCAAGATGCTAGCTCTATGTAAATGTGTACCTCTGTTAATTTCCAGGCACTAGACTACATTGTGTCACCGCTCTGAGTGCTTTTCATTAGAGTGCACATTCAGAGGGAAAATGCAATTTCCCTTACAAGCTCGAATTGTGATTCTAGTGAAGGGAAGCTCGTTTTAATTTGTCGATATTATATTTTTAAACGCAGCTGTTGAATGCTGATCTATTCATTCAATTTCTGTTTTTTATTGATGATAACCATAATCATATTTTCAACATCACACCCAAAACATTCAACTTTTGATCGCACATCAGTCTCCCATCTCCCAAAGCGTATACTTCTCTAACAAATTTCAGAGCTACTTCACAAAGTACCTTCATTTCCTTGCTAGAAACACCGTCGATATTACCTGTGCGAAAAAATTGTCTGCACTTAAGTTGCCGAGGGGACACCGCGCACCGAGCGCGCTGGGTTGCAAGCTTTTACGCATTTTTGTAATTTATTACGCCGCGCTCTCTCCAGCATTTTTCATTGTGGTAATTTCAACGCCCCACCAATGATTGGCTCGAGCACATTTTTTCCACCAGCTCTCAAATTCAATGGTCATTTATTAACTCAAATGCAGCACATGGGAAATAAATGGTGTGAAATTGTGGGGAGAAGACTGGAAATCTTTTTCAGTAATTAACCTATTTAATTGAATTTACCTATAATATCTTCTGCATCTGCCCGATGTAGTAAAGCGTAAGTAGTGTGAATAGAACAAAGCGGGATTGTTTGAAAGATACCGTTTCCCTGGGACGCTAAGAGCAACTGTAAGACCTCAGGTGGATTTTAGTCAGCAAAAGTCTGACACTCCACCCCGAAAAGGTAAGGTTTTTAATGTAGTCTTCTTATTTACGTATCGATGGCAAAACTAGTCAAATTTCTTGCCTGGCCCAGTATTCGGCCACGGCAATACCGTCCGCTGATGCTGTCATTAGGTCCCTACGTGAACAGGTAACAGGGCACGTGATGCAGGTAGTCTGTAGTGTGAATAGAATAGCGAGATTAATAATAATAATTCATTGGACTGCAAAATTTTGTACAAGCAACACTTACAAACAACACAAAAACAAAAACATATTAGATAACAAAAATTGTTTATAGTATTTGTAAGGAATTCTGGACCACAGGTCGGTTTTGGTCAGTAACAATCCGATACTCCCTCGCGCCCCACCCATAGCGGGAGGAGTTATTAGACGATTTCACACCTCAAATAAAAATAAAACGTGAATAAAATATGAACGAGTCCATCGAAAAGAAAAATGACATTCATAAGTAAAGAAAGGAGACGAAGGTCACGAATTACGCGCTTGTTATCACAGCGAGTAGACAACATAGAAACGTGCTAGAACGGAGTGGAAATTAATAAAATGAAAAATTAAGTTATAAAATGGTGGAAGTTTATGGCAAGCACGTTCGTTTAGGGCGCGTAGGTAAAAGCGATAAATTCTCGTATAAAATGAACGCAGCAAATTGGCGACTTAATATCGTTTCCGCATTCCCGCTTGCTGCGATAGTTGATGAGATTCCTACATTATTTAATTCTACATCAGTTTCAACGCGGAGTAACGAAATGAGACGAGACATATTACTTATTAGCGTAGCGACTAGATTCTCTGGACAAAGAGACATTCAAAATTCCCAAGTATCAGCGAATATCACATTTCGAAATTTTCAGAATCGCAGTCAACGATCAAATGTCAAATAAAAAAATCTAAGGTTCCAGATTTGTGAAAAACTAGAAAAAAAACACATCAAGTTGTACAGAAACTCTTGGGCTTCATGACAGTAACCACCTTCGTCGTACAATAATCGTCTTTATATTAAGCATAGCACAGTCGGCCTTATAATGTTCCCACTGTTGGGACTCAGGCCTCCTCTTTAGGAGAGAGAATTTATATTAAGAGTGAATAATAATTATAATTACATTCTCATCAATCTTTTGAAATCTTATTTTTCGGATAATTTAATAAAAGCTGCATTTGTAATGCGGAGACTGCAATTAAATAAACACTAATTAAAAATCCAGATTCTTGGTGAGAATTCTATTGTGTATAGTGTACGAGTATTAATAATATTCCACAACTATCACTCAACGCCGTCTAGTCCCAAGCTAAGCAGAGCTTGTGTTATGAGTACTAGACAACTGATAAACATACTTATATATTTCTAAATACATACATATTATAAATAAATTACACCCAGACACAGAACAAATGATCGTGCTCATGACACAAACATTTTTCCTGGGTGGGAATCAAACCCACGACCTCCGGTATAGCAGTCAGGGCCACTAACCACTAGACCAACAGGCCAGCCAATGAATAGTAGTTACTTCTAGACAAGCGTGCTCCATCGTTGACCATATCATTGCTTATATCTGGCGTGTCGTATAATGGTCAAGCGCGAGTCTATCAATAATAAAAAAGCTCCACTTTTCTTCAGCCGACAATATCGGAAAAGTTATGACAAGCTAAATGATTTTTTACAAACACTCGGTCGCCTTGCAACAGCTGCTTTCATACTTTCAAGTCAATAAAAAAAGTGATGTATGTTCCGCAAACGTAATCAAAGTCATATCGATCACCAGCTTAAAAATCAATTTATTTTATCCTGCGTACCCGTACAAAATGAGTTAGTTATTTGAACTGCGTTATAGAAAAAACATAGCTGCAAGGTAAATGATGTAATATTTTTATTACTATTGATAGGCTCGCGCTTGCCCACTGATCTATATTGGCGAGAGTGAAGCACGCTTGCCTAAAAGTAACCACTTCACTCTTGACTTAAGGCCAGGTTCTACTAATTTTGAACTTTTTTAAACTCTTAGAAATCCACAAATATAAAAGAGAACACCATGAAAAATTATTTTATTAAAATTGACTATATGACCAACGGGCAAAAATCAGAACATGATTTTTTTTGTGTCTGTGAGCCTTCTATAAAATAAAATAAATAAATAATAAATATATGACATAAATCGGTTGGCTCGATGAAAAAAACCGCAAATCTGACCCTAACTTACGATTTCAAACGTGGTCTTCGAGATTACGTCACGGAAATATTTGAAAGTTACAAAAAATAATAAAGCTTGTTTTTTAAAAGAGCCTCGATAAAACAAAAATCTTGAATAGTTATTGTTTTTTTTTTATAAAAATAAAATCGCTGTTACGGGGCCGTGCAATCGACATAGACCCGGGTAGAGTTCATACAAAACACTCAACACAACCGGCTCTTAAAGACCCAAGGTTGCAGCTATCAAGAAAATTAGACTCCGTCAGGGAATTCCACTCCTTAGCTGTGCGCACAATGAATGTGTTCCCAAAATGTTTGATGGGTATGGGTGGGACGTCCACCATAAACCGGTGGGCACCGCCAAACGTCTGGTGGTCCGCTGATGGAACAGGCTTTGCGAAATTAAGTTATGCAATTCCAACGCACACATGTTTGTAAAACTTGATCAGCTGATCTGCAAATATGTCACAGAGAAAACATTCAACCGGTCGGGCAATGAGAAGACGTGAAGCGGGCTTGAAGTGTAAGCTGTCATTTAACCATTTATTCAACCATTCCATATGAATTGATAGTTCACTTAAGGTGAAGTTGGCCGGGTCCGTTCGGGCCGATGCTTGCCAGGGCTGCTAGATTATTTGAAAAAGTTACCGCAGCCGTGAAACGCTAAGGGCAAGTGAAAGAATAAAGGGGGGACTAGTCAATAAATTTGTTGACGCCATCTGTCAGCGAGGAGCCAGCAGCGCTCGACACCTTCTAGCGTCGAGTAGACGGAGGCTCGATGCTAGAGGAGGAAGCGAGACGTGACCTTGCAACAACTGCTGAGAGGGAGCGGGAGGGGTGCCGAAACGGAGCGCTGATTGGTCGTCGCAAAAGAATACTAGAACGTTCGATCCTCGAGTCAACCAGGCGGGCGTCGAGCCGCGGCCACCACACCAGCAGAACGAAGAATTACTTGATGGTAGTCGGTTCACCACTGGTAGAATTAAACTTAATTTTGTATACTTATACCCAATAAACGTTGTTCAAAAGTAAAGTGAAAAATTGGATGGTCATTGAAAAGCTCCTGTCCTCACACAAAAGAACACACAAAATTATAACAAAGGGGTGTTATAATTATGTGTGTTCTTTTCTCGCTGCACCTAGATGGAGGTGATATCACATGATTTCCCAACTCAAAAAGTTAGCTTACTATACGTGATTTGAACTGTCAAACTGAGTGGACTGTGTTTAAGGTGAAATTTTGACAGTAGCAGTACTAAAGAAAGCTATCGATCAACAACTCAATTCAAGCTCACATCACCCATGTTCTCAAGTTGAGTTAGAAACACTACTCGTACCATCACTTTCTAGTACTTAAATACTCAGTTAGGTACTACCAGAGTTTGCAAAGCATGGACATGGATGCTATTAATGCACACAATTAAATAAAAGCAAATCTGTCATCTTGAACACGACTAATTTATTGCAGGAATCGTAAGTTTGAGCCGGTCTTGTTCTGTAGATAACTAAGACAGATTTGAGAAATGGTGCACTTGCGAAATGACTGCCCTTGGTAGATTAGATATTTCAAGTCAGGAATGTGTAGAAATGATCGCAGTATTGTGGATTGCTTTTGCGGTCAGTCTGTAGAGTTGGGCAGACTTTTGACCCGTAGTAGGGGTCAAAAGCGCAGTTACACTTTACCAATGCTGAAATATCTAACTTTGTAGAAGATGGCCAATGGTTCATGATTGATTTCATTGGTAATAAACTTTCGCCTTTATAATACTAGTATGAAGCTAGCATAAAGCATCAGCCTTTTAATGTTCCCACAGCAGGCCTCCTCTCTAGGATAGAGAATGGGCCGTAATCCACCACGCGGGCCCAGTGCGGATTGGTGAATGTCACATGTCTTCGAATTTTTGGTTCTAGGACATGACGGTTTGGTCCCGATGTTTTCCTTCACCATTTTGAGAGCAGTGGTGATGAAATAAATTTCACAAATAATGCACCTGGCTGGGTTTGAACCCGCAACCTACAACTCGTATGTCGGGGCCGTTACCACTCGGCTACCACTGCACTAGTATGATAGAATTGGCAATAACAGTTACTTACGCGCTGATCACATGCATGTTCTGGATCGCCGCGGACGGTCGTGATAGTCGTCTTGATGGCGGCATTGGCGCGTGCGATCTTCCCCCGGGGCCGTAGAGCACTGGCTGGAGAGACAGCGACCCGCCCAGGGACATCGATGGAGGACTCGATAATCTGTGTAAAGAAAGATAGATAAGATTTAAATATTTTACACGTTAGAAGAGGGCTGAAAGGGAGGGGAGGCAAAGGAATGATGCAAGCTGACAGCCAAACGTAAGAAGACAGTTAGATGTATTCCCTTCTTTATTATCATATAGGACTAGGTACACGGAACTTCTTAATTATGGTAAAAAATTACAGTGTTCCTTTAACTAGGCTGTGGGATGGTTCGAAAGAGTTACCGTGACCCTGGAACACAAAGGGCAACTGAAAGAACACGGGTGGGTTTTAGTCAGTGAAAATCTGACTCTCGCCCACCTAGAGCGGGAGGAGTTATTTGATAATATCCCAACCCAAAAAAAAAGTAATAAAACATTGAATTGCTCATTCAAGTACTTGGTGTCTGAACCAAACAGTGGAAACCCTTGTAAGCTTTATATAAAGTTCCCAAATCATCTAAGAATAGTGCCAATGTATTACGTATGCTATTAATTCACTGGCTTAACTTTTTATTTTATTTTGTTTTAGATGGGAAATCATCCAATGACTTCTCCCCCTCTTGGTTGAAGCGAGAGGACGTGTCAGACTTTTACTGACTAAAACCCACTCCTAAGTTCCTTCTTTGACTTCATTCTAGGGCTCCGGGGTTCCCTTTCACACAACCCATGGCCCCAGTAGACTTCGACCCTGCTGGACCACTAAAGTTTTACTGACATCTCAATTGCGATTTATCAATGTTTTAAAACCTTCCTACAAAATTGTCATTACACAAAATAAGACAAAAGTAAGATTTGGAATTGGTGCAAAATATTTCAAGAAATCACAGAGAGCTAAGCTGTACTTAGAGACCACCAACGAAGAGCACAAACAGGGATTTACTTAAAGGAACTACACAATTAGCTCCACGTGGCTTACTCCCCAAATCCGACAGGAACGAAATACTACAAGCCACTAAATCTCTGACAGATCCTCGGATTACTTAGTATATCGGTGCCAAAGATATTCTGGAACACGTTCTTAATGTAATAAATTATATTTGTATTTTATTTAATAAAGCATTACTGAGTCGCAGCGTCTTGTCTAGTATGTAGAGCTCATAAAATGCATGAATCAAATAGAAAATTCAAATACAAAATGCCTACCGAGTCATAAGTCGCCGGTGCTGTTTGCTGTGGTCCAAGAAGAATGAATCAAGACTATATAGTTCTGAATTAAGAAAGCATTATCTTGGGCCCCATCCAATAACTTCTCCCGCACTATGTGGAGCGAGCGGGAGTATCAGACGTTTCCTGACTAAAATCCACACGTGTTTATTCAGATGTCCTTTACATCCTAAGGCTGCGGTGTCTTTTTCGGATAACCTATTACATTAAATGTGGATCTAAAAGCAGGGTTTTTACCAAATATTTAACTGAATACGTTTCTCTTCTAATCAAGAAATGTTTTTTTTAGGGTTCCGTACCTCAAAAGGAAAAAATGGAACCCTTATAGGATCACTTTGTGGTCCGTCCGTCTGTCTGTCTATCTGTTTGTCTGTCAAGACTCTTTATCTCGAGAACGCGTGGAGGTATCGAGTTGAAATTAAAACCAAGTCTAAGTTCCCTTGAAGCTGTGAAAAAATCAAACATCTGAGTTAACGAAAAAAAAGATAGGGGCGTTTATGTCACAAAAAACGTGTATTTCTACACTCTCAAGGGAATCAAAATTCATAAGGTACTTCCCAGGGGGGTCAGGGGGCAGGGTCTCATAACACAAATATAGAAAAAAATCTGAAAACTGTAAATTTGTATATATATAGAAAAAAACTTATTTGCGATTCGGAAAAATCTTCGTAACTCAATTCGGGATTGAACTGTTCATAGGTAAGTGGTAAGTTTGTACGGAACCTTCAGTGCGCGAGTCCGACTCGCATTTGCCCGGTTTTTTTAAAAGAGGTTGATGATCAGAGACGGGAGGTGGAAGTGAATATTAATACACTGTACACATTTGGCTTAAGAGCAATATTTAGCAAGTAATTAGATATATGTACCTCAGTGTGCGAGTCCGATTCGCACTTGCCCAGTTTTTTATTTATAAGTTCGGTTTACTGAACTGCACTGAAACGTTTGGCCAGTTCAAATAGCCACCTATACCGAAGTACTACTGGGGCCACGGGTAGTGTGAAAGTGAAACCCGGGGTCCTGGGACGAAGGCAAAGAAGGAACGGGAGTGGGTTTTTAGTCAGTAAAAATCTGATACTATTTCTCGCTCCGCCCAAGAGCGGGATTTGTCATAAGACGATTTTCCCACCTAAAAAAAATAAAAAAAAACCTATACCGAAGTAACCAACCAAGTTTAATAAACTAAAACTAGGAAACAACACTTTATTTATTTAACTTCAACGCTAACCACGATCGATAGCCACAACCGGTTCACATACATTTGACCATTTCCACGGAAATCCTCATTATTTATTCACCTTTTTCAATCGAAAACAATCGACTACCGACTACCTGTAATTTTTTTCACAAAATAAAAAGGTAGCTTTGAAATGAGGCCCACTACGGAAGTGCGTTAACCTCGTTGGTAGGCCCCTCTTCTCTGTCTAAACAACGCAGTGACTTGCCAAATAAACTCGTCTAACTAACCAAATAATACTCCGTCTGACCAAATGAACACAATGGCACATTTTGGTACATTTCCACCCTCATTCTCTCGGTTATTAAATGAGCAAACTCGGGAGACCAATTTTCCGATTTTCCTGGAAAAAACGTGGATTTCGTTTCCATGGTGATTCGGATTTAAAAACTCTCAGTTCTTTGTAATTGCCTCGATAATAACATCCAGGTGAGCTTTCGTTGGCTTCTCTTTTAAATTAATTTCATAATAATTTCGAATGTTTGTAGACGAGGGCGGTGTTTCTGTTTGCTCCGGGTTTCTTCAGGTTTATTTAATTAAATCTGTTGTCTAAGCCTTTGCTTGCATTCAGTTATGCTAACCACACAAATCGATTTCTTAGAAACATAGATCAGTTTTCTA
Source organism: Mythimna pallens (assembly GCA_961205895.1). NCBI lineage: Eukaryota > Metazoa > Arthropoda > Insecta > Lepidoptera > Noctuidae > Mythimna > Mythimna pallens. Next base: position 11,008,228 of record OY540829.1, read on the forward strand.
GGTAAACTGTATTTACCTGAGTTTTGTTACATTTGCAAAAACCTTAAATTTCACCCTTCGAGCGCCTATCTCCTTATCCCAAAACGCATTTGTGTCAAGGTATTAGGTTTATTTTGGCGCAGTGGTTGAGCAATTGGCTGCTACGCTGCGTGTCGCGGGTTTGATACCGGCACAGAACAAATATTTGTATGATCTACAGATGTGTGTTCCGGGTCTGATTGTCTTGTGCGTGTGAGTTTGCATGTCTGTGAAAGCACATACTATACAGGAGTTATTGTGGGGCTAAGAAAAGAAAAGAAAGAAAAAAGAACTTACAGGTAAGGTATACGGTGTTTGTTCAGGTGTTTTCTCTTACGAACCTTTATGGTATCATGCGACATTTGACAAGTGTGTCAACAAATAATATTACACCTATAAAAACTTGTTTACATTTTAATTTTACCAGGATTTGGTATAATTTCCCATTTTATTTCACAAGAAAAAGGGAAAAAAGAAACATTTGGATGTTTAGGAATAATTTATGCAATATTAGCTACTGGGTTATTAGGATTTATTGTATGAGCTCCCGATTTTCGGCCACCGTAGGCGCGGGCTTGCGGATGGCGAGTAATGGGTAGCCCGCCGTCCGACCGTCTGGTAACCGTCCGGACCGAGCCCAAGTCGTCGACGGCGCGTATTGTTCCACGTGCGCCTCAGGGCAGCAAATCGTAGGGGCCCAGCAGGGTCGAAGCCTACTGGGGCCATGGGTAGTGTGAAAACGAAACCCGGGGCCTGGCCCTGGGACGAAGGCAACGAAGGAACAGGATTGGGTTTTTAGTCAGTAAAAGTCTGACACTATCTCCTGCTCGACTCAAGAGCGCGATTTGCCATTAGATGATTTTCCCACCTAAAAAAAATAAAATAAACCTACCAAAGTAATTAAAACCAAACCCTAAAATACCAGTGTAGCCTATTTCCCGGTTTAAAATTACCATTTATCGTACCAACACATGGTACACATGGTTTCGTGTTACCTTATTTGTGGGTAGCTAGCAAAGCCATGGAACACAGTTTTTCAATTCCCTGCGGGTCTGTTCAATGTTCATTACGAACACGGTTTGTAGAATGTACATCATAACTCTTTTTTCCTTTGTACCACGACCAGTCTTTATTATATCAGGAACGCTTATAAATGTGCAATTGAAATTTTCTTTTGTTCTATTTTTAGTATCGTGGTGTTCATTATCGTCATTTGCATCTTCGTTAAAAAAGCATCCGTTGCTTCATATTTCTTCTTCTATTTCTTCTTTATCACAGTTGCGGTTACTGTCTGTAGGTACTTTAATTAATTTTTTGCCATCTAAGGGCTGTCAATTGTGTCATTTGTTAAAATACAACAAAAGAAAAATGCAGACAGGTAACACTAGTGACAGCGGCTAAACGCGATTATGCGAGCCAAACGTTAAAACGCAATTAGTTTTATTGGTGAATTCCGCCCTTAAATTGACAGTCTTTGAGGCAGGACGTCCTAGAATAACTTATGACGCTTCAGAAACTACAATCGTAATTGCCAAAGAAGATAGTACTCCTCCTTAACAATTACGGCGAGAGATCAAACAAGTTGCTGTAGTTTCAAATAAGTTCTCTTCAACATTTCCGAGATATCGTTATCTGCAGTCGGAGTTTTGTCTGGCGTTACTTCTGCGTTTGCGTTTGTATGTGATAGAAACCGTCACGTTAAACACGAATAGAGTTAACGCAAGGTTTGCGTTAACTTCTTAAAAAACTCACACTGAAACGCTATCTGTTTGTAGTGAACTACATAAAACGGATACAGTCTACCGTACAAATAAACCAAAGGATATGTTATTTTTGAACTCGACTTTAAACGTTTTCTTGGGAAATTTAAGAAAGGAAATAGATCAAAGAAGGTTAGTATAGCAGGTGGATTAAATCCTATATAGTTTAATTAAAAAAGCAGTATTTCTTGCTCTGCTTAGGTGTAGGACATAAAATCATGTAACAAGAAACGTTTATGAAATTACTCGGCGCAAAATTAATTAATTTAATAACGTGTATCAGAGCGGCATCTGCGTCCAACGAACTTACCTACGTTTCTTGTTTTTCTCAGTAAAGGGTTGTAAAGTATTTGCATATTAAAGCTGTCCCTACTTTCTTACTTTGTAGATTAAGTATGACGGGAAACTTTCGCTCGTATTTCGAGAAAGGATCACCAACAAAATCTCACAAAACATGTAAGACTAGAATGTTAAGCAGACAATTTTTTTAGATGGGATTTCATGAAATACTTCCGCCTTGGGTGGAGCAAGAGGGAGTATCAGACTGTTACTAACTAAATCCCACCCGTGTTCCTTCAGTCGTCCTTTGCGTTCCAAAGCAAGTTAGGCAGGTTACAGAATTTCTTTCATCTTTTCTGTTTATTTTACGTGTTTATATGATATTTTAAGAACCCACCTCAAAGGTGACTCCAGGTGCACTCGATGTGAGGAACAAGACGGTGCTGGCTGATGATGCGATGACGGATGAGGTGGTAAGGGTGGAGGGCTACTGTGCCGGCTCAGCGTCTCCGGGGACACTAACGCAGCCCCCGCTGATGCAGGGCTTGGCAGAGGCGGGGCGCTGCCGCCTGATATCTCGGAGTCTGCACCCCCGAAGGTTGCGCGTGAGACATGGGATCCACCCGACATGTTGTTCGCCGGTATCGAGTAGCAACTGCAACAAAAATAATATCTTATAGGTATGACGTACAGACTACAGACCAACAACAATTGAGAAGTTGCCTATTTTTGTGAAAAAATAACTTTAACCAAAATCGGAAATAGGAAGAATTTTTCAAATCCAATCAACATTAAGTACAGTCAAATGGGGTTAATAGAAACAAAACTTAAAGGGTATTTTCACGATTTTTTGCAGCATTAAACTATATCAATTTATTAATGAATTATTATTCTTAAAAGTCGTTGCTTTGTTAGAAGCCGATAATATGGTATCAAAGTGAAAAACTAAACCAAGGTTTTGTTTCTATTCACCCCGTTTTACGATAAGTTAGAAGAAGATCTTTATATCTGGTGGAAGAGGAAACTGTCAATAATCAGAATAAGATAAGGACGCACACACTGAAATGTGACATCATCACCATTAAGTTATGTGTGTACAAAAGAGATAGCGAGATTTTCTCACTGCACTTCCTCATAGGTACCTACTAATATTTGATTGCTTCATTTAATAACCAATTTTGATGACTTTTTCAGAAAATGATTTCCTTTTAGAAAAAAGACTTCCTTCATCCTCCATCTTTATAAAAAAATAATTCTTGAATGTGTATGGTGGGTGGGAAACTTATCTAATGACATTCCCCGCCCTTGGGCGGAGCGGGAGTGTCAGAATTTTACTGACTAAAAACCCACTCCTGTTCCTTCTTTGCCATTTTTCCAGGGTCCCCGTGATCTCTTTCGCATAACCCATGGCCCCAGTAGGCTTCGACCCTGCTGGGCCCCTACAGTTGCTGACATCTCCTTGAGGCGCGCGTGGAACAGTACGCGCCGTCGACGACTTGGGTCCGGTCCGGACGGTTACCGGACGATCAGACGGCGAGCCACCCATTGCTTGCCGTTCGCAAGCCCGCGCCTATGGTGGCTGGAAATCGGAATCGGAATCCCGGCGGCGGTTGGGGCGGAGGATATTTGCCTCACGCGATCGACCGCCTCCTTTGCTAGCATTACTGCTTCGCAGAAGGAGGCGACCGCCTGCCACTCCTCCTTGCTCCGGACCATGACCTATACCAAGGCCCAGCGCGAGAGATCGCTGCCGCCGATCGCCCCTACGAGGACACGGCGGTGGTCAATTTCATAGGTAAGGACCTAATATGTATATCACTAATGATTGTTTTTTTTTTCCGGGCCGTGAAATTCTAGACTATAAAAACACAAGTTTACCTACTCTTTTTGCACTATTAACGGGTGCGTTAACTCAATATTTATTCAACTGCAACATTTCCCATGTGCAAGCTGTCTTTTAACAGGTCGCTGGTTTTATTAATGACAGTCTCACCACAACGTCTGAAAGCTATGCTGGCAACAACACCCAAGAGACCGCTTAATTAGTAATGAGCACCAGGTGGCGTTGTTAGTGGCCGGAGTGCTTTCGAATGCTCCCAGGTGCTTTATAGCTAAAACTATTTTTATAACATTTCAGAACTAAAAGTGGACACGGAATATTTTAGTTAATATTTGAGTTACCATGGCTTTGGAACGAAATGGGCAACTGAAGGACAGGTGGTTTTAAGTCAGTAAAAGTCTGACACGCTCTTCCCCGGAACAGGGGAAGTCATTTCATCATTTCCATGTTCAAATGAAGGCAATTTTCTTTCTAGAGCCACGGTCACTCCTTCAAACCTTTCAGCAGCCCTTGAAGGCAATACAATGATGTTGACATATTTTAGAGGCCCTCGTGTTCGACTCGGGTATTGGTCCTTACCGGACGGTCGGACGACAAGCTACCATTTGATCGTCGTTCGCAAGCCCGCGCCTATGGTGGCCAGAATCACCCTGTGACTCCTGACGCCCGGAGTGTCTACTGCAGTGGCGGTTGGGGCGTGAGGATGTCTGTTCCCTATCGGTTGTGGCTATCTCTTTCGCTCGCATTACTGCTTCGTAGAAGGAGGCGACCGCTTCCCATTCTCTCTCGCTCCAGATCATGACCTGCCCCCCTAGCCAAGTTACAACCGTTTCGACGACGGTCATCTCAGCTCTCAGCCACGTGGTCAAAGAAAGGAATAGGAGGCGTGGCCGACTCGAGGCGATCATCGAAAAGAGAATCGAAACGTAACGGTTGTAACTTGGCTAGGGGGGCTGAAACGGAGCCGGACGCGAGAGGTTGTTGGCGCAATCCGCAGCATTTAGCTTAAAAATCCTTACTGAAATATCAGTTTTTGAAGTAGTAGACGCCTTTTTCACTTATACAGCAATGTTACTTACATCCACATTAATTAGGTATTCATGTAATCGTTTCTGTCGGTCGCTAGTCTAGCTTTTAGCGAAGCTAATGCGAATGCACTAAAAGGTTCATCTTAGAGCTTTGCCTCCTTAAAAAAAGTATGGTTGGTCTTGGTAGATCTGTAGATGTCTGGGATGCTAAAATATTTATAATCTTGTTTCAAGTGCAGTTAGTCTGACAGATTTGTAGACCAGATAAGATTAACGAGCTAATGAAAACAATTTTCTCAAAAACAAACTAAAAAAGAAAGTTCTTTAGACCGTAAAACAAGTTCCTAAATGCCTAAAGGCATTAAGTCCGCCTCTGTACTCTTGTGTGCATAAAGAATGAAATAAATAAATAAATAAATAAAGTTCCCCTGTTAAGACAGATACTGTGATTACCATACCATACATACCGATATTATGATTGACTGGACTGGACAACTAGACCAACAGATCTAGTTGTCAATGGCCCTGACTGCTATGCCGGAGATCGTGGGATCGATTCTCACCCAGAACAAACGTTTGTGTGATGAATACGATCATTTGTTCTGTGTCTGGGTGTAATTTATCTATAATATGTATGTATTTAGAAATATATAAGTATGTTTATCTGCTGTCTAGTAGTCATACCACAAGCTCTGCTTAGTTTGGGACTAGATGGCGTTGTGGTAAAATTGTGGAATATTATTATATTATATTATTAAAAAGGCGAAAGTTTGTGTGTGTTTTTGTTTGTTACTTCTTCATGCTCGATAGGCTGAATGGATTTCGATAAAACTTGGTACATGGATAGAGCATGTCCTGGAATAACATGTAGGATAGGACGATACTTTTTTAACCTCTTGAGACATGTACTCTTGGAACAATTTCCTACTATCACATGGGCGACGCCGCAGACAGCAGCTAGTATGAATGTAAAAACTTGTGTAACTTTCAGGCGTTTCAGAATAACCATACAAAGTATGTAGAAGGCATTCTAAACTTCACTCTCTTCCTCAAGTGCTATGTTTTAATGAAAGAACTTCCTGTCTCCCTTAATTAAAAACTAAGTTTTCGCCTAACTACGTACGAAGTCTACTGTCCATGGGTACACCGCGCAAAAAGGGAACGTTCATTAAATGCCTGAAATAGACAGAAACTACATTATATTTAGAAAAATTAATAAAATAAATAAAACTATTATCCAAATAGAAGACGTACAGTTAACGTAGACTGTATGATTCACATTTCCTTTGCCAGACTGACAATTTGACATTGATCGACATTTTAGATAAGATAAGATAAGATAAGATAAGATCATTTATTTGTATAAACATGTGTATGTTAAGATGGTGATACAGTCAATATAGTTCAACATGTTTTGCCGTAACCGGCGTACAAAAATAATTAAAAATCATTTAATTTGAAAATATTAAAAATTCTGTCAATTCAATTATAGTCAATACATTACATAGTCAAAATTTCAATCAATTCAATAATAGTCAACACATAATATAGTCAAAAATTCCACCAATTCAATAATAGTCAATAAATAATATACTTAGTCAAAAATTCAATAATAGTCAATACATAATATAGTCAAAATTCAATCAATTCAATTACAGTCAATAAAGAAAAGAAATAGAAATAGAATAATAAAATTCAATTAAATAGTCATCATTCAAAAGTTTTCGTTTAAAAACTCCGCAACATTATAATAAGCCTTACTAAGCAGCAATTTTTTTAGTTCATTCTTAAATAAATTCATATTCATTATCTTAATGGAATTAGGAATTTTATTATAAATTGCTGGAGCCATGCATATTACACTTTTTCTTAGAAATGCTGTTTTGGCGGGGATTGTTTGCACCCAAAATCTGTACTTCTCACGCCTATGTCTATTATTATTTAAGAGGGGAAACAAATGCGGATTAGATTTTACAAATAGCGATATTTCTAATATGTAAAGTGACGGAAGTGTTAGAATTCTGTGCTTTTTATACATTGGTTTGCAACTGTCAGTAGTTTGCAACCCAAACATAGACCGTATACAACGCTTTTGTGCCTTGAACGCATCGTCCCTCAGAGTAGAATTGCCCCAGAAAATTATTCCAAATCTTAATATTGATTCAGCAAGTCCGTAATATGCTGTAAGCAGAGTATCTATGTTGACAGTTGGTGCCAACTTATAAAGAGCATAAGATGAAGCGCTAACTTTTTTACAAAGTTCAGTAATGTGGGTTTTCCAGTTTAATTGCTTGTCAATGATCAATCCTAGAAATCTGGCCGTTTCAGCTTCTTGTATTACAATATCTTTGTATAGTACATCAGATTTTAATGCATTGCGTAAATTATCTCGCTGTTTAAAATGCATAATGTTTGTCTTACTGAGATTTTTTTTGTTGTTCTAGGATATATTTATTGATACTTTATAATATTATATACATTTAAATCTAATAATAACGTAATTAAAACTAACTTACAAAATAAAAATAAAAGCCCTAACGTACTAAAAAAAAAAAAGGCAATCTAAAGTACGGCGTCGAAAAACTCCTCCACATCGCTGTCGACTGGTAATGTACCCAAAAGACTGGCGGCATTGCCACGCTGAATGGCAATGCTTATCCTTTGTCCGAAGTAAAAGCCAGCCCTTGGGTCACGCGAAGTGTCAATAAGGCGTTTTGAAAGTTCTTTAAATAATTTGTGAGCACTCGGACCCCACGATCCGAGAGTTTCAACCCCAAACGGCTCGAAAATATAACTACCAACAAGGTTATTATATTTCCGCCGCTTGAGGTTCTCTGCAGCCGCTGCGGCAGCACCGGCACAGCACGACGAGCTAGGAAGATGAGATGGCGCAAGAGTATCGACACAAGTAGCGTCCCACACTAAAGGCCTACCCATCTTCCAAGGAAATAAAGACATACCGTCCGGTCTTTTGCCATCGTCGCGTGCCAGGCCATGAGGTTCCAATACGGCCGGAACGCCGACGGTGACAAGAGCACGTCGGATGATGTCGTTGATATTCGCGTGTCGCGCTATGCGGCCCGCACTTCGGCTGCATGACAGACCGTGATGTCCAAGGCTGTTGACAACTTCGCCACAGTGGCAGCGATGAGGAGAGCAACAAGGAGCGCCGAGACGAAGGGAAGCAGCGAGGCGGAAGGTAGTATCGTCGAACAAGGTGCCTATGTTCGACGACGGTAATGCATGAAGCCAGAGACCCGACTCCCACTCCCTCACAGCTAGCAGGCGTGCACGCTCTGCAGTAGTCACAGATGTTGCCAACAGATTCTCTTGAACTACTTGGCATAGCGGCTCATCCCACCGTCTTTGGGAAGAAAGGTTGTCGGGCTGTTTGGAATTCGGGCAAGCGAGTCTCCAAGCGTCTATAGCCTCGGTAAAGCACGGCACATCAAAATCAATCAGTGAGGAAGATAGGATATTCCTGATTAATTTTTCAGTGCCGTGAACCGAGGATATAAAAGCTGGTAAACTGATACTGGTAATTTTACGGACGCCGAGGCCTCCCATACGGATCGGAAGGGTAGCTTGAGCCCAAGCTCGATCGTCCATGGCCACATTTAAAATTGATGAAAGAGTATGTCGGATAATTTGGTCCATTTTTTCCAAAAGATGAGTATGTTTCCACAAATGAGAAGCACGGAGGAAATATGTTAATTTAGGGCCGAAACAGCAAAAACGAATTAAGGTGATGGCCGAATGCATGTTAATTTTGAGCAATCTTTCCGAAACCTCATTAAAATTTTGAATTTTTTCCTCAACAAAATTGGGAAAAGAATCCTCGAAAATAGGAGACCCAAGCAGACGAAGAGAGCTTTTTTCAATAATTTTGATTTCTGGGGCTATTGTGTTAAATTTGGAAAGAGTCAGTTGTCTGTCAGTACTGTCAGATAAGAATAACTCACATTTAGAAAAGTTGAGGTCAAGGCCTATTGAGTGGAGTTGATTTTTTAGGAAATGTAGGTCATTTAAAACTGTGTCTGTATCGCCTCCTAGGGTTCCGTCGTCGAGGTACCAAACGTTGAATTTGGAATTTAACTGTCGAATAATTGGGTGAATGGCTAAACTGAAGATCACTGGCCCGAGGGGATCACCTTGCTGACAGCCAACAGCGGATTCCAAAAGGTGGTCCCGATATAGTAATTTAGATGGATGTCTATAACATTGCCAAAGAAAACTAAAAATTTGGGGTACTTCTTTTTTAGATTCTGCCAGCAAGGTGTCCCTATTAACCGAATTGAAGGCATTTGTTATATCAACCTTCAAAATGACCCCTCCTAAATTAGAATTTAGGTAGGTCGATAAGGCGTGAACGGCAGCCTCGCAGCCCCCTTTGGAGCCGAAACCTAGCTGCAGGGGCTGAAATTTTTTCGAAACAGCCTCACCATAAAATTTACAGCAAATTTTGGCTGCCATACGCCTGTAGGTAGTGCCCACAGCAATGGGACGGATGCCGCCATCTCTCTTGCGTAGGGCGCATAAATTGGCCCCGTACAGAGTGTCGATGACGGCCTCGTTCACCTTGCCTGAGAGCATTAGATTAACCAGAGCCGTAAGCTCTTTCAAGAGCGACTCACCAGCTTCCCCGGCGCCTGAGCAGATGAGGTCCTTCAAGTGTTGAGGACTCAGGCCGTCGAGGCCGCCGGCAGAGCCACTCCGGAAGGAGCAAACGGCTGAGATTACCTCTCGACCCGTAACGGTGAGTGTATGAATGTCTTACTGAGATTAATTTTTAAATTATTAGCATTAAGCCAGTTTATTATACAGTTCAATGCCTCATTAGAATCAGAGTGGTAGTTTAAAATATTTTGAGGTGCTATTGTTACGGTACTATCGTCAGCGAATAATGACATGTGCTCCTTAGTTGCATTAGGTAGATCATTGACGTATACAAGGAACAAAGGAGGGCCCAATATACTTCCCTGGGGAACACCAAATGTGATGTAACGCCTATCAGATGAGAAAATCTTTTCTCTTTTAGTTTTTATGTTAAATTTTGTTATTTGTGTTATTTGCTGGCGGTCAGAAAGATACGATTTTATCAATTCCAAGACATTCCCTCTTATGCCATAAGCATCCAGTTTATGTAGGAGAATATTGTGATCAACATAGTCGAATGCCTGCGACATATCACAATAAATAGAACAAACAGGTAATGATTTGTCAACTTGTGAAGAAACTACGTATAAAAAGTCATAAACCGCCATGTTGATGTTTCTATTTTTCCTAAAGCCCTTTTGCTCATCACATAAGATTTTATTATGATCTAGGTAACTGTATAATTCACCGTAAATATATTTCTCGAATATTTTTGAGAATACTGGAATAAGTGCTATAGGCCTATAGTTCTCCTTTAAGAGCTTATTATCCTTTTTAAATATTGGTTTAATAATTGTCAATTTAAGGTCTTTTGGAAATATCCCAGTTTCTATACAAAGATTCAAGATATGACACAGGTGATGAGAGATGTCTTCATTCACAGCTTTGACAACTTTAGTCGAAATACCGTCATACCCCACACTGTCAGTATTTTTAAGATTTCTAATGATTCTCTGTATGTCACAAGGCAAACAAGGTGATAAGAACATTGAGTTCGGTTGTGCATTTATTAAGGGTGTGGATTCTTTACCCGCACCTGGAATAGGATTAATTTTGTCAATAAAATAATTATTAAATGCATTGGCAATTTCTGTAGGATCTGTTGTTAATTTATCATTAATTTGTAGTTTGGTAATTGATTCTTTTGGAATATTTAATTTATTTTTATTTATAACTTGCCATGCCACTTTACTTTTATTAGCCGCCATTTTTATTTTGTAATTGTTTTGAGCACGTTTAGTGAGATTTATTATTCTTTTTAGAAGTTTAGAATAAGTTGAGTATTTTTGTTTGTTATTTGATGTTGGTTTCAGTCTAAAATTCCAAAGTAACTCTCTTTTATGTTTACAACAAACCTTTATTCCACGTGATATCCATCTTAGCTTGGTATTAACTTGAACAGTTGTTTTAGTCAGCGGAAAACACAAATTATAAAATAATTTAAATGTTTCTATAAAATAACGATATGCGGCTGTTGGATCACTAGTGTCATATATTTCACAAAAAGAGAGGTTTTTTATATAATTTTTAAATTTATATATATTTTCTGGACTAAAGTCACGCTTCATTTTATGCCAATACTTTAATTTGAATATTTTTTTCACTGGGAGTTTAATTATTTGGGCAGTATGGTCCGATAAGCCCAATTCTAACACCTCAGTCTTACACTTTTTTTTAAAGTCGTGTGCAAAGTTGTCTATACAAGTCTTACTCGATAGTCTTGTGGGCTGGTTTAGTGCCAATGTAAGATTAAAATTCAACAATAAACATTCGAAGTCTAATGTGGGACTATTGCACTTCATGACATCTATGTTGAAATCACCAGCTACAACAGTATTATAATTATTATTTTTAGAAATACAACTCAAAATTTTGGTAAGCCTATCGAAAAACAAATTGAGATTGCTTTGTCCTGGTACACGGTATATACAAACTATTATGATTTTGAAATCAGTTAACTCCACTGCACAACATTCTATTGCATTACTTATAGACAATTTACTGATTTGAGAAAGTTCTTTGTAATTAACTGCTTTATTTACTAGGATACAGGCTCCTCCTCGTTTATTACAGGTGCGACTAAAACAGGCCGCTAATTTGTAATTAGGTATGCTCAGATGTTGTTCATAGCCTGCCGACATAAAATGTTCAGTGATACATATCACATCAATGTCTATTTTTCGGTCTTTAAGGATTTCAATATTTACTAAAAGTGGGTCAGATTTGTTAAGTAGTCCCGCAATGTTTTGATGCAAAACATTGAGATACTTAACGTCGAAAAAACAATGAAGATGTTTCTTCTGTGGTATTTACAATGTGTTCTGTAGAGGTAGTCGTGATACTTATATCAATATCATTAATAAAATAGCGCAAACTTTCAAACATATTACGCAAGCCATAGTTATTAATACGGCCTGTCGATAAGTTAAACATTGTGTGATCATATGCCAAACTATAATTAGAATCAAAAGAATATGCATGTTCATGAGTTAATAAGTCCAAATGTAATAGATTATTAAATGTTTCAATTCTCCAATTGTGCATATTGCTGTAGACTCCAAGTTTAAAGTTAGGAACACAGATTATAACATTAGTGTAGGTAATTTGTTTTAGAATATCCCGAATGTATACAATAGTGTTGCAATAATTGTTAGTATTTTTAAAGTCCTCTTCTCCAATCAATAATATACAAAAGTCATTCATAGTAAAGTCACATAGTTTTGTTTCAATTCCACTAAGAAGTTGCTGCACTGTTCCGTTAGGTGTAATATAGTGACATATATTGTACTTGTCAGCAAATAAATCTTGTGCAATCGACAAGACTTGATTTTTGTTATTCGCGCTCAGTACACACATCTTATTTTTACTGGAGGGTATGGGGCACTGGGTTTGTCCCTGTTGTTTCATAATCTCTGTACGGTTAGTTTTTTGTGAAGATTGGTCCAAATGGCAAGTTGTAGAGCAAGTAGATTTTGATTTATGCGAAAATATTTCTGTTGAGTTATTTTCTACAGGAGACATATTAACAGGAGTGTTCGAATAACTTTTGGTGGGTGATGGAACTACTTCTACTTGTGTCGGGGAAGAACATATTAGCGATGTTCGATTCTTGTCATGTATGGATAGTCTTTTTTTCTTCCTATTTGATAGAGTATTTGACAAATCAGAGGATTCCATTTTTTTATATACTTCTATAACTTTCATACTTTTAGCCAATTCCTTTTTTAAACTGCTTATTTCGTCGTGTAGATTATCTATTTCGTTGGTCGCTATTTCGAGATTTTTTGTTAAACTGTCAACTTTAGAACGCAAGTCTTCGCAACATGATTTGTTCATGTCAATCGAGGCGTCCGGTAAGCTCAGCATTGTGGAGTCAAACATTGTTGTATTCGATAATTCATGAAATGATATCGAACGCCTTATACGTCGAAACGTTACATTCTGGTTATTATTATCCATAGTAAAGTTAGTGATACTCTTGTGCAGAAAATAATGTTTTAATATTTTTATATCACAAAAAGTGTTTTGTGTTAGCCAGGATCGAACTCGAGCCACCGACCGCTCAAGTACGTTGACCAGATTACTAAGCTAAGTTGCTGTTGGAATCATGAACCGAAATAAGCAACCACAATCTACGATGACTGTCCCTTTGAAAATTGTTCGTTATATTGTGCATTTGTATTTTAAAAAATATTTTACTGCCACCGTCGATTAATAAATATGTTTTCATCACAACACACAATTAGCAACTTTGTTTTGATTATATATTGTTTATTGATCTGATGTTAAATGATATTCCATTTTCACTAAGAGTTTTAAGGGATGTTTTTATTTTTAAACACTAACTTGATGTTTGTACTTAGGTAGGCTGCGATATTGCACTATATTTAAAAATAGAATTTTTGTTCTAAACTTACACATAGCACTTACATAACACTTGTACTTGGTTATTATGTTATTGACTTCACACTTCACTACTTATTTACGTTTAATACGGCTATAAATATTATTTTGAGAATAGAAAACACGGAGCTGATATTTTGCGTGTGACAGCAGCTGTCAACCGTCCGTCGTTTTATTTTTATCTTCCTTCATTTATCTACATAATTCAAATTTTTGCGTTTGCAATTTGAATTACGTATAGTATTTTATGATATCGACGACTGTGCCCATATTTTTTTTTTCGATTTTTTTATGCGATACCAGTTTTCAAAGACGAACTTAGATTGGAACCGCTTAAACGGCAACTTGGCTTTATGAACATGAACTTTAAATTTATTACAGAAAAAAAAAAATTGAGGAAACTGACTTCAACCTTTTGATAATATTAGGGAAATTGTAATGGGTTTCCTACTATTCGAAACACAATGCGTACAATGAACAAACTCCTTTGTTCATTTCAGGTATTATTTCAGGGAACCAATCGTATATATATCTTTTCTACCCATGGGGAAAAAGACTTGAAATTACATAACAAATACAAATATAATTTATAGTCAATGTTATACAATATTTTATCAAAGTAGAGATAAATTGAGGTATACTACATATGTAAAACAACACCTAACACTAAGCACATAAACTGTAGATCATTTTTGTTCCACGCGCCGACGATGCTTACGGCTCGACTGCGTAAATGGAGATATAATCCTCCAAATTCATCACCATTACAGCTCGTCAACGATTTATGTACTCTCAAATATGGGTACGGGAAAACGAGGCAAAAATTGAAAGCCCTCTCCGTTCCAATTTCACAAGGAGTCATGCTGACTATGACATTTGAGAGGATAACCTTTTACAAGGAGTTATCAAGAGTAAGCGAGGATTTCTCCCTAAGTGAGTTATTACACGGGAAACATTTGAGATACCTTCGGTTGTCTCTGGACGAGATACGTGAGTTCAGTGAACCTTTGAGTGCAGTTTTCCGCTTTCGTCTGGCGACATTTTGCGTTAACTTTTTTTTAAAATTTCAACGTTTCGAAATTACCGTCGGTGTTAAGGTATAAATTGTTCTCGAAACTGATTGGTATTGCAAACATTTTTGTTCACAAACTTTCGAAATCAACTTTAACGAAGTCTGGAACAGTCTGGATACTTAAACGAACAGGTAATCTATTGTGGGTATGTACTTACTTATACTAAAAGATGAATCCCCGAATTCCCGCTTTGCATTTATATATAAATATCAGCAAAATAATATCACAACCCGGAAATACTTCGCATAGAAATTACAATCGCATTTATTTTGTATGGCATCTACGTATATAAAACTTTATAACCAAATCTAATTTTATAAAGAGACAAAACTGTTTGTTAATGTGTAAAAAGAAATCTCTGAAAGTAGGTTTTATTATTAAAAATCCAAATAAAAAAAAACAACAACATTTATTTATGGGGCATTTTACCTTGGACATTGGATCAGCATTGCCATACAACGTGGTAGTGCCGCCACATTTATGGGCTCATTACCAGAGTTTTTCGACTCCATATTTTAGATTATTTTTAAGTAGTTTCAATTAGTTAAGGGCATTTTTTTAATATACATATACTTAAGTATTTTATAAGTATGTAAATTAACTCCGACTATCACAGGGCGCAAATCCGCTCGAAAAAGCTAGTATGCCATAATCTTGCGTAATATGCACAAATGCCTGACCCAACGTGCTAAGAATCCGATATCGGGAGCGGCGCTACGGCACAACTTTATAGTTTATGAACTACGATGGCACTTGAACGGAATCTCAATTTCTTCAGACTTCCCATTGTGAAGTTTTCAACTCACTTTCTTGGCATACGAATGAATATATTAAATTTGCAGTGAAATTACATATATTTAAACTATAATTTTACATATTAAAATATGTAAAATAATAAAACTTTATTTGCTGTATACATAGGCTGATGTAATGCCAAGGCATTCTCTACCAGTTAACTTTTAGGTTAAAAATACTACACTGTGATAGGTGTGCAACTAAAATAAATATCTAATATTTAAGATTGAATTAATTATAATTGAGATTAGGACCTAGGACGTACTAACAACAAGTTTTTTTAATTTTTTATTTATCATTTATTTCAGGCATTAATTAACCCCTAGTAAAATTATAGAATTAAATAAAATTGTTATAACATAATAAATAAATAAAATATAATTCATTAGATTATTATTTATTTATTACATAAATTATTAGAAAATTGATAAAATTATTGATACTTAAATTACTAAATTATATTAAAGAATTAATTAATAAAATTATTGTAAAATATTATTATTACCATTGAATAGCATTAATAAATCAACAAAATTAACAACGTCTAAGCAGGTACACACTATAAAGAACACTTCAGATACTACCCTATTATTACACCGGGTCAGTCGAGTCAGGAAAGATGCTTTGAGTTTTCAACTACTAACAACTAAACTACCAATTTAACAATAAAATGTATACATACGAGTATCACACTACTACTATAAAGGTAAAAGTTTGTGAGTGTGTTTGTTAGTTCTTCACGCTCGACGAGCTGAACAGATTTCGATGACTTGGTGCTTGGGTAGACCATATCCCAGAATAGCATGAAGAACTTTTTATCTCGGGAGTATATTCCCTTAGCATATATATGTATGTTAAAATAATAAACTGATATAGTACATTTTGATACAAGTGCAGAAAGTTTATCATTGTAACCGAGGCGGAATTCGCACCAGCCGTGGGCTAGTGAGTTCTAAAGCCGAGGTCTGTTCTCTTACCTTATTGGATGGCTTTTTTTGTGAAATAGCTATTTCACGAGCTACATAGGGTAGCTTTTTGCGCTTTTACCTTAACTCGGAATCGGAATTCACAGAACAAAGGAAACAGGAAATAGAACTCAAACCGAACTGAACAATCGGCACTAAAATGGACATCGAATACGTAACCGGATTAAATAATTCCAAGAAACGTTAGTTCCTGTGCACCGAAAGTGCCACAAATCGAATCACTGTCGGCCGCTTGCTGGAGATGGGCGCCAGTCGCACATTTCCGCATCCAATATGGCCGCTTTCGATTTCCGGTCCCGTCTCCTGCGTAAACGGTTTACCTCGGATTACATACAGCGTTTATTTTAATCAAACCAATGTTCGACTCTTGCGCGGATCACGGGATTAAACCTACGTCCATCTGGATCGCTTCAAATATGATGCCAATGTATGTAAATCAAAATAAATTGCTTGTGTATCAAATATATGAGACCATCTGGATTTTGGCGCAAACGCCGGCAATGGATAACAATATTTCAAAGGGATGTTGCCGATTCTTTTGTTTGTATTGTTGTAAGCTCGAATAAAAGCTCAGTGTTTGAGTTGTTTTGTTCGCACACAGTTTATACAGAAACATTTGGAAATAAATCCAAATACCTACGTGTTTTTTTGGCAATTCTTCTATCGTAAATCAAAGGTCTATGAATAAAATTCCGGAACTCATAAAAACATTGTGTTTCATCGTTCATTTTATTTCTGAATCGACTCGCGTTAATCATGGACCAAATAAGCAAAGTTTATTTTGTTTACGTTTGGAAGTAATTACGTATGTTATATAGTAAAATGTAGAGAGAAATTCTGTAGCTTATAAATTGTTGGATAGTTTTGTATCACAAGTGGCTTCACAACTAGACAATAATATGTGGAATCATTGCAACAGGCGCGATCTCGGTTAAATGGCGCTGAGAATTTTATTGTAATATTGACTACCTACCTCAGCGAAGCTTGCCAAGAAGGCTGACTCGATACATTTGCTACCAAATACTGGAAAAACATTACAAAACGAATGTACTAGTAAATATTTCTTTTGTACATAATTTATGTGTCACATCCTAATGGAAAACAAAAATAGTCTATTGCCGTATAAAAAACTAAATACCCTCTAAACTTAACACTGGCTACAAAAACTGAATAAAAGTACCAAAAGTCGAGGGTTAAATTCATCAATTTATTCAAGTACTGCCTTCGTAAGACTTGATTACATATTTAGGTACTTTTTGATCTATCGATAATTGAATAGGTAACCAATTTAATCAACCTAAAAAGCTTCGCGGTCAAAACGAATGAAATTTTATGAAACACCAAAATGCTCTCTCTTGTACTGAAAATCAGCTCATTAATTTAAATCTTTTCAGGACCTCGTACTAACATACGTCATAACATAATTTAGTTTTTACCGTTTAATAAGCTAAAATAATCCACTAGAATAAAGAAAATAAGATGTTAACCCATCCTATCCATACAGTATTTAGTATAGATCCACCTCATCAATCACATGAAGCAAGGAACAAATTCCTCTCACGTTACCTGTCATCCGTAATACTCGTGTTTCATCGTCTTCAATATTAATATCAATGTTGTAGACACGATTAAATCTGTTTTTCTTAGCTCGAGGCAGCGAAGGAGGGTTAAGAAAAACGAGATGATTTTTTATGGGATATGAAAACTGCTCTGTAATCTTGAATTGGTTGTTTCGTGACAAGATGATTTATATGTTTGACTTTTTGACAGAGGGTTTTGTTTAGGACTTTGTGAATGAGTGTTGAATTGATAGCGTCTAAATATAAATATCGAAAGGTTTTTGACGAGATTTTTCGGGTGAAGTTCTATGACTGTTTTAAATATTCGCAAATTGATTCCTAGTGAATATTGTGTGGTAAAATTGGTGTAGTTTTGTATCATTGAACCATTCATCGTCATTGAATTGGTGCTTAGGATTTTATTTTAGTATTGTCTATCTCAGCGAAGCTTGCCGAAACGGTTGACTCAGTTCCGAGTCAGCCATATATGTTTTGTAAAAACATTATAATGTGTTACATCCGCATTATAATTCTATTCTTTTTGGTGATTTTTTTTATACAGAATACAGCGACCGAATATTGTATCACATTGCTAATAACTGCTGTGAGATTCTGTTACTGGACGTCATCAACTGTAACTTTGTAACAACCTTCAAATGAGGGTTGGTTATAAAGATATCTATCGTGACCTGTGATCTCTCTCTAACATTTAAAGTTAGGCTGTTTTATTTCCGATAACAAAAAAATATAAGATCGTAAGAATGGCTTTATGCCAAATGTCTATATGATGATAGAATTAAATAATTAAAAGGAAGTACCTAAATTCTTATGAAAGTAGCCGTACCTAAGCTCAATTTAAATCCACTAGTCAACGTCCATGTTTTGACCAAGTTCTCAAATCGATCCAAATATTAATTGATGGACTTCAATAACTACCAGGAATTTAGAAACGACAAGGATATAACTTCTAAATCTTTAGTCTCGTTATGTCGTCCGGTGACTCCGAATCACGAATTCTATTCTCTAGTCGACATCGATTTTCCGTTCAATAAAAACGAAGAGCTTTTATTATGTTTGGAACCGATTTCTTGGCTTTCAGACTTTTCTCTAGTGTTCAGGATTGTGCTGAATTTGCTATTGGGTACGAAGTTTAGTGTGAAAATAGTTTTGAAGCTAAAGTAGTAAAGACATTTCTTTCTAAAGCGTTGTATTGCTATTTGTTTTTTTTTTTTTTTTGAAATTTTCTTTTATTTGTGGCGATGTCTATGGCACGTCTATATATGGTGAAGGAAAACATCGTAAGGAAACCGGTATGTCCTAGAACCAAAAATTCGAAGACCTGTGACATCCATTAACCCACACTGGGCCTGAGTGGTAGATTACGGCCAGTTCCCTCTCCTAGAGAGAAGGCCTGAGTCCCAAACAGTGGGAACATTATATATATTTCTTATGTGGCGCCATATCATAGTCGCCCTATGATATGGCGCCACATAAGAAATAAAAGATACGAAATCCTGCATCGCGCAATTAGAGTTCTCGGCGCGATTGGAACATATACAACAGCCCGAAATCATCTACCGGGCAGTTGCCTGGATCAGATATAACATCCGTCTGGTTGGAGGATCCTCCCTTTTCAATGGAGGTTTATAGGACTGTACACCCTGTTCCGCATACCTCTAAATATTCAAGTTGGTATGCAATCTGTTTTTAATTTGTAGATATATACTACGCTTCATAATAGTTTTCATAAATTTAGAACATGTTTTAATAAGCTGATTAAAGTTTTTTCTTAGACTTCAATCTACACATCAGCTCTACAATCTATATTTGTTTATTTAAACTTCATGTACAGTAGTGGTACATAGGCGGACTTAATGCAATGCCAACAAGGCATTCTCTACCAGTCAACCTTTGGGTTAAAAAAGACAACACTGTGGTAGGTATGCACAATAAATAAATAATACTTAGATATTACAAATAGAATGAAGAATCATTAAATTAATATTCGAAATTATAAATCTGAAGAGTTTGGTTGAACGCGCGGTTCAACATTACGCTACGTCCCACGCAAACAGAGAAGTAACTAAAAATGCTTGCCAAACTGCGGGGAATACCTAGTTATCCATAAAATCTAAACCGAACTTGCAAAACAATAGGGTTTGGACTGAAGTTTAGATCTATAGACACGATCAAAAGTTTCTGAAACTAGAAACAATTTCAGACTAAAAGTTATCGCCGCCGAATTGGCATCTGAAACAGGCTTCCTTTAATTTCCACTATCATTTAAAATTGCAACACTAGCCGTCTCGACAGGTTAAGAGCCTCACAATGTTTCGTATAAACTGGCTACTCCTTACTCTTGGAAATGAATGAACGGATTTAAATTAAACTTGATACTTTATACGCAAGATACCTGGGCCTAGTTTAAAGTTAGTTACGAATTTTTTTTTTTGAAAAAGAGACTTGTTGCTCTCACCGCCTAATTATGTATTTAGATCTAGGTTCCTTCCATCTACGCAAATTTTGATGGATGCGGCTTTCACTAATAGAAAGAGCTATAAATTATATATATTTTTTGAATTTAAGTATTTTTGACGTGATCTTTAATTATCGGATAATTTAGATTTTAATTTTTTATCGCGATTTTGGTTTTAATTTAATTTTAACTTATTTTTTTTAACTTTATTTTAACATTTGATTTATTTATTACTAGCTTTTGCCCGCGGCTTCGCCCGTATACATAAAAGTTGCTTTACTCCTAAGTGACATAGGCTATCTATGTCACTTAGGAGTAAAGCAACTTTCTATCGGTGAAAAGTTTTTCACAATCGGAAAAGTACTTTCAAAGATCCTACAACCGAAAATACACAAAAACCAAAAAACAAACTTTACTTCTTTTTGATATTAGTGTAGATGATTTAACTGTTTGTTATATTGATTCTAATTTAATTTTATCCTGTTTTTAAATGTGACATTTTATTTACGTGTGGTCGTGTAAAATCGTTTATTTTCAGACAGAGTCCATAACTCTGTCTGAAAATAAACGATTTTTATTATTTTTATTTTTTTATACTGAGATAAAAGAATATAATTATAATTAATATTAAGTGACAATGGGCAGATTGCTCGTAGAACGGATGGTCGATGGAGCTGAAAGGTTCTAGAATGGCGACCGCGCACCGGAAAACGGAGCGTTGGAAGGCCTCCCACAAGGTGGACCCATGATCTGGTTTTTTTTAAGGTGGGAAAATCATCTAATGATAAGTCCCGCTCTTGGGCGGAGCGGGTGATAGTGTCAGACTTTTCCTGACTAAAAACCCACTCCTGTTCCTTCGTTGCCTTCGTCCCAGGGCCCCGGGTTTCGTTTTCACACTACCCATGGGCCCATGACCTGGTGAGAGTCGCGGAAATGCAGTGGATGCGAGACGCACAGGACTGATCTTTGTGGCAACACTTGCGGGAGGCCTATGTCCAACAGTGGACGCTCTTTGACTGAAATGATGATAATGATGATGATTGTAATATTTATGTTTTGAATCAGAATCACAAACTGTTCAATCTGTACGCATGTTCATGTAATTAGAAAACTTATAAATACTGCTCCGTTTCGAGGCAATGGTTGTAACTTAATCTCGCGGACATTATTGTATCTACTAGGCCATTAATCTACAATAGAAACTACAACAATAACAAAGATTAATAACGTATCAGAAATTACTAAGTTCTAACCATAAATGAAACTGAACAATGCTATCTAAAATCTCGCCCAACTTTCAGCGCTTTACTAATACTATTAGATGCTAGATGTTTGTACACACTGCATACTAACACTTTCGCGTTCCATACTGCTGTAACAGCCACTCCTGAAACAGTGAAATCTGCACCTTATCGCGATCAAGATTTGATTTAATTTTGAGTGGCAATGTATTTGTGTTAACGATCTGTGAAGTTGTTAGTAGTATCGTAGTGTACGTTCCCTTTCGTTGGCAAGCTGCCGGGCCGGCTGATCAATGAACGTCTGTACAACCAGACTACTTTCACGCTGAACGTATTTTGAATTTGGAACGCTTTTTACTTTTCAAAGGTTAACGTAATCCGGCCAGGTTCATTAAGTAGATTGTTTATGGAACTCTTTGATGAGCCAGAATGTAAAGCGTTTTTGAGAGAAATTTTAAACAATGTCTAATTAAGGGTTGAGAGTTATATACCGTTTGTTTACAAAATCTAATGTGAAAAGTGGTATGGATGCTTTACAAGAATTTTTACTAAATTTTTAATTACGTTTGATGGAATTTGTTGCTTAAGTTTTAAAATTTGTAGACTTTTGTTTTGTAGCTGTTTATCAACCTCGCCAACTTCAGTTAACACAATTTTGCCTTCATTGATCGTGTCTGTTCCGTTGCAAATTATTACTCTACAAGTTAATGTTTCAATCAAATATTTATTTGTTAGAATATAATACATAAGGTGTTACAGTAAATTTGTTTCAGCATATCCTGCCATAACATGGCGTGCAAATATGCTTACAGTCAGTGATGTCAATTACTCTAACTTGCAAATTACAGGTACTATTGTTTCTATTCTTGCAATCATTTATCAAAGATTTTACAAGATATTTTGAAACGTTAACCGTATCTAAGGTTACCGTTAACCAAAAACCTATTAAGCTAGAAACACACACTGTACACTTACATCAAATAAACACCCGAACACTCAAAACTGAATAAATCTCACAATAAAATTCACAGCGTCCGTGCCAAATAAATAAAAGGAAAAATATTCGTAAAATCCTGAATAAATTGTTAGCGCGACAAGTACGTCTGTTCATATGCACAGGGAGCTGAAAAATATAAAAAAAAAGCGCCAACCAACGTGTGAGAACGAAGAGAGAGCATTTCACACATTTCCCGACGGTTTTTTTTATCTAGAAAGAAAGAAAACATATCTGCAACGCAAGGCTGTCTTGTTTGTTTCGAAGACAGCACAAAGACTGTGTTTTTGCTGAAGAAAGTAGGTACGAGATAAGCTTTGTGGTGAGAAACATTGGATATCTTAGTAGTGTGTGATTGGAGTATAGGATCGTGTTTTGTTTTATGGATAAAAAATGATTATTTTGCAAAGTTTAGGTATTAGGCTTGGTAGAAGATAGAGATTATATTATTGCATATTATAAACATTTTACTATCACAAACTGTTTTATTTATGCTCGCCTATGTGACAATTTTTGGGAAATCAGCGCTAAATGTCTAACGCAAGGTTCGCCCGCGTTATATGTAATAGAAAATTATCCCAAGGAAACTTACACCCGGGGTAAAAGTATTATTATAAACATTTTACTATCACAAACTGTTATATTTACCCTCGCCTATGTGACAATTTTTAGGAAATCAGAGCTAAATGTCTAACGCAAGATTCGCCCGCGTTATATGTAGTAGAAAATTATCCCAAGGAAACTTGCACCCGGGGTAAAAGTATCCTTTGTACTATTTCAGGACATGGTATACCAGTGTACCAATTTTCATTCAAATGCGTTCAGCCGTTCGAGCGTGATGAAACTACTATTCATTTAATCAACTTTATGATCTTTGCTGTTTTGTCCGTATCGAATTAATGTTTTCTATTTCCATTCCTGATTATTCACGTGGTCTAAGACATCGTGATCCAAGGTTAAAACACGTTTAGTCCCCATTTATGGACTAACTAAGTCTCCTTTGATGGTTCCATTGTATTCCAATAAAGCATACTTAGACAATCAGTGTACAATCTTAACCACTTTGATCTTGAAGAGAAAACGTAGCTAGTTCCTCCATGACGTCTTTTTTTAACGTAAACGTCATTTATTTATTATTTATTTATTTAAACTTCATGTACAGCTGTAGTGGTACATAGGCGAGCTTAATGCAACAAGGCATTCTCTACCAGTCAACCTTTGGGTTAACACCAACAAGACAACACTGTGGTAGGTTTGCACAATAAACAAATAACAGATACTTCTAACAGAAAAAAAAATATTTATAATAATAATATACATATATATGCGTCATAATTCTTTATTGTACACAAAAGACTTAACACAGTGAAAATATATTTATAGAAATTAGATGCTTGCGACTGAATGCAGCGCTTTTTTATTATGCTGCATTGAGACGAGTAAAAAGATTTGATTTTTTAATTTGATTTGTTTTGTGATTTGAAAATTCAGGTACAAAAGCTAGGCTTAACTTAACAATGAGTTTTCTCCCAACCAACGTCATTTCAACTAAGCCTATCACCTAATAGCTTTTAATTCATACACTATCCCTTAAACATGCAAACAAAACATTAGTCTTGTTTATTGTTTATATTATTTCGTGTGTAGCGTGTTTACCGTGCCCACACGTTTGTTTATTGTTATAACATAATGCTTCGACAATGTTGTTGAAAGTGTGGAAACTACGAGAGCTCTATTATACGTATTTAAACTAAGTTACAAACTTCGTCTGCATAAAGAAACTTTCGAAGAAAATGTATAAAGATGAAGTCTGAGGTTCTTTTTAATATCAGGTAAGACCTTCCCCTGTTATGAATATTAAAATATTTGAAAGGGTCTTCCTGGACCTTGGATCAAAACTCTCAGAAGCTTGGATCCTTTCAGCATCCCACTTAATTTCTTAGAGAACCCAATTAAATACAAAACGCTTTTAAAAGGAAGCGTCTTGTGAAAGAGGAAATTTTTGGCTCACGGAACAAAATGAAAACTCGCTGACGAAAATATACTCTACCTATGTATGTGTTGACGGCTCTTTCCACTTCTGTACATATTTACTCTTTTTCAGGGCTCAAAATCTTTTTTTTAGCAACTCTTGTGTACCTAGTTCTCATATCACTTATCCAAAGCTTAAAGAGCCTGGGTATTTTATATACATTATTTAATATTGTATTACGGAAATATTGCAAAATCAATAATTTTTAGGGTTCTGCACCTCAAAAGGAAAAAACGGAACCTTATAGGATCACTTTGTTGTCCGTCCGTCCGTCTGTCTGTCTGTGAAGACCCTTTATCTCGGAAACGCGATATATATATATTAAAACCATATAAGTACTCAGGTCTTCGGTCCCTTGAAGCTGTGAAAAAATCAAACTTCTGAGTTAAAAAAAAACAGATACGACCATTTATTTTGCAAAAAACGTGTATTTCGACACTCTCAAGGGAATCGAAATTCATAGTTCTCGTTAACCTAGAAGCCCGAAATTTGGCATAAAGCAAGGTCTAATAACATAAGTATAGGAAAAAATCTGAACTGCAAATTTATAGTTACGTCACAAAAAAAAAACAATTTTTTTTTGTGATTCGGAAATATCTTCGTAACTCAATGATGATGATGATGATGATGATGAGGATCCATGGATTTTCTTGCCGGTTCTTCTTCATAGGAAACAAATCAATTGGACCCGTGCACTACTACTGACATTTTATAAGTGCCCATGTGCCCTTTGTGAAACAATATAAAAATGAGGTTTGAACTCTGTATTTTATATAATTAATACATCCAGCAAAGAATAAGAACGCATTAAAACTATTGTCAAACCAGAAACTAACTGATATTTCATTTAGATTGTTTTTTCATATTTATTTTGAAACTAGCTTCCGCCAGCGGCTTCGATCGCGCCTACTTAAGTAGAAAATTGCCCCAAGGAAATGGTACATGGTATTTTTTATATTCCATGTACTACTCCGGGACATGGTTTACCCATGGGCCCATCCAAATTCGTTGAACCGTTCAAACTTAAAAACTTTCGCCTATTTTAATATTACTGTGATATTGCTCAAAATTAGAACGTTCGTAAATATACGGAGGCGCATAGACTCTAGAGTTTATAAATTTACGAAAAATTTAGACAGCGAGAGAGAGCAAGAGCCATATCAGCTTCTCTTCGAACACGACACTCTTAGTAACTTTATCTTCATATATTTTTTTTTACGAAGTTTGTCGACTTTCAACCTGGCTGGGTCCGTTTTGCGACAAAGTTTCCTTAACTTCTCTCAGCGTTTGTCTCTTATCCCTCGGTTTGTTGACTTCGTGTCTGCTTTCACGAAATACCGCCAACAAGTCTTGGATTTGTTGCCTTTTGGGAGTTTCTTGTTGCTGTTTAGACTAAAAGAACGCTTCTGACATGTTTATTATTTATTTCTCAAACTAAGTTTTTGTTTTTTGAGTCACTTTTTAGCTTATTGTTCCCTTAGCTGAGGCTTCAAGGTTTATGTCAGTTTTAACTTTAGCGATTGAAATATTTTATTATTATTTTCGTCGCTATTTTTTAGAGTTCCCAAGGGGTAAAAACGGGATCCTATTACTAAGCCTCCACTGTCCGTCTGTCTGTCACCAGGCTATATCTTATGAACCGTGCATATCTAGTGTGCATAGCTAGTCAGTTGCAAATTTCCTAGATAATGTATTTCAGTTGCCGCTGTAATAAAAAAATACTAAAAACAGAATAAAATAATTGTGTAAAAAAAGTGGTACAGATTATAGTACGGAACCCTTCATGCGCGGGTCCAACTCGCATTTGGTTTTTTTTTCTTTTCAACTTGTTTAATTTACCATACACGAGTTAACATAAAACGCGTAATTAACGAGGCTTTCCAAATTCGCATGTAATACAAATTCTAAATAAATAATCAGTATCACACGTCCAGTTGCGTGCAACACTCACATACCATTGCATTTTAAAATTAATCGTGGCCACCCCTGTCAACAGCCCACGACGGGTCAACGACCCCGCCTATTTCGAACGAACAATGTTTATAAAGTTAAAGGAATAGGAAGTAGGGCGAGGGGCAGTGAGAAGCGGTCTTAATCCGCCATTCAACTGTTTTTGAATTACAACAGTATGTGCGTATCTCTCTGTTGTGTGTTTGCACTCGTGGGATGTCAGCTTTATAAAAGGATTGCTAAGGAGTTGCTAAGTACCTACGTAATAGCAGCCGCACTGGACAATCTTTGAGGTTAAGCAACGCTCGTTGAGGTCAGTCTGCGGATGGGTGACCGTTCATTACATACCAAAACTCTTTCGTACCTCAAAAAGCACGCTAAGCCGTTGTTTCGGACTGTCATTTGTAGATCTTTGACAATCGTTAAAGATAGTCTGAAGCCAGAAAGTCTAACGAGATACTTGTGTTGAAGTAAGTGGCTGCGGATTGTTCGAAAGAGTTACCGCGGCCCTAGAATCCAAAGGGCAAGTGAAGGATCACTGTGGGTTTTAGTTCGTAAAAGTCTAACACTCCCTCTCGCTCCACTCAAAGCGAGTGAAGCAGAAGTTATCTGATGATTTTCCGCGTAAAAAAAAATCAAAAGTCTTGTAATAAGTTGTAATAGTAATCCTATTATTACCCAGTTACTGGGTTGTGGAGGTAAAATATTGATATTCAGCTGCATGAAGTGAGACGGAAAACCGAACTCAAAATAGTTGGAAAAAACCCTAGGCGTGTTGATGAAATACGTACGTAGTCGCCCTTTACACCCGACGAATCTTATTTTGGAAATCTTCTATGTCATTGTATTTTTAGCACCGTACAAGGAGCTAAAAAATCTCTCTTAGGTCAATAGTTAACCCTGAAATTAACCCTCACGATCGTGAGTTTCAGGTACCACTTGACTACTCACGATGGTGAGGATACTCTACCGATTTAAAGTAAAACTCACGCTGGTTTTAGCACAGGTGTAAAAGGGTAGGTATGTGTTATCTGTCTATTCTACGCCTTTGCCTGGATATCAGCTTTACGGAGTTTTTGGCGGGATTTCTTCGAATGAGATGGCTGTTTTAATTATTCACAAATCGATTCCTAGTGGATGTAAAATTGGTGTAGTTTTGTATCTCAAGTATCTGCGCAAATGGAAAATATGTGGACTCATTGAAACAGGCGCGATCTCGGTAAAATGGAGCTGACAATTTTATTGTAGTGTTGACTAAGCGAAGTTTGCCGAGAAGGTTGACTCAATACATTTGCTGGCAAATACTAAAAAATAAAAATAAAAAACATTAGAATGTTTACATTCAAATTCTAATGGCAAACCAATTAACTATTCATGCGAACGACACGGCTTAAAGGACTTAGTATCCAAGTTAAAAAATAACATTAACTAAAAAAGATGTCAGCTTTATAAAGGGGTAGCAAGGAAAGTTACGTATTAATGCCCTTAATGCCTGCGTGTCAGAAGCTAAAGGTTGAGTGCAGATTACCACGACTTTATAAGTGAATCAACTAGGTGACAGTTCTCGTGGATGGCGTAGGCGCGGGATGCTGTGTACGGCATTGTGGGGGAGTTGATATATGGCCTAAATAAGTTTAATTTATATTTTTAGGACGCTGGAATCCATCATGTTGGTCAGTTGGAACAAAGGACATAAATGAATCGTCATGCTAAATGCTAACGTAACTTTTACCATAAATAAGGAACTCTTGCACAAGTTCGAAACCTATTCCAATAAACATAAACCTAGTATTTTGTCTACCGCAACAAATATGCTGCCCATGCTGCCATTAACTCACCAACATAACTTATTATTCATAACATGGCCAAAGCAAACATCAAGTGTAAACAAACGCCTACTAAAAGCACGTAGAATTTCCGTATTATTCCCGTTTATCAACCGAGGCTCCTCTACTGGAAAATATTCAAGTAATAACTACAAAATTAGGTTGAAACTCGTTAAAAAGTCAGCGGGTGGTGGAACGAACCCTCAGGGAATGGTGCTCACAAAATACACATGCATACTTTTTGGGTGTCGGAAAGCACGTTCCATTTTCAAATATTTTGTTTTTCTGGGGGCGATAACATCATTCGGCTAGCTTTACTTGCCAGTATTAAACTAAGCAACCTCTTTTGAGGAGTATGATTAAAACTGTTTTCACTATGTTTCTACTCTTTGTGATAATTCATAAAAAAAATCCATTTATCCTCTTTTTTACGCATATTTAGATCAACAAATTCCATGAAAACTGATTGTTTGTAGAACGATTTATTCGCTAATAATAATGCAAACTTAAGCTACACTGAACTACCGATCGATGCAGCAAACTGTCATGTTGCATACAATACGCAGAATTTGTACAAGTTGCATTGTAGCACAAACATACCTATTGAATACAGTTTCAGAACGGAAAGGGATGCAAGCAATCTATCACTGGTAGTCAGATTGACTTGAAAAGCGGTTCGAGATTAGTTCTCACCCTTTAGTGAATTTGCAGAATGGTTAAATATATAACTAGTATAGCGGTACTGCACGTTTTCTGAACGTTAATATCGTTTTATCTTGAAGAAGCAGACTATATTTTAAGTAACTTGTATCTATTTTAAACAGTTTTGGGGAATGAAAATGGCTTATACTTCTTGTTATCTCCTTTGAAAGCCCATTACCAGCTTCTTCCTCCAACACACCTAAAATAACCTAGCATGTTTCTCTTATCTTAATTTTACTAACCTTTCAGGTTGAACTGTAACGACCACCGCTTCGGTGCAGCTAACGACACCATTTTCCGTAATCTTCATTGTAACTTTATCCATTCAATTAAATCACTTTAACATCTAATCCAAAACGTGGACATTATTGTTACTAACAATAATTTCTAGATAAACTATTTGATACGACATCTTAAAGGTACCTAAGTGAAATTTAGAAAGAATCGCGGATATAGAGCGATATGTATGGTAGTTACACGCAAATTCGTCGCAAGCGCAGTGCAGACTGAATTAACCGCGTCGTCCCTAGCGGGTTAACTGATCAACTCGATGATACTCGGCTGGATTGCTGCAATTTCGAGCTGCTATTATGCAGGCATGAGGGCAGGACACCGGCTCTACGGCAAAATTAGTAAATAGACACTTGATGGGGCCAAATGGGCAGTGCCCGCGGCGTCCGGCTAATGTCGTGCCTATCAATTTGTAAACTTGAAGTGACGGATTGTTTTGATATGATAGACGAGACTGTAATTTATAGGCACTTATGTAAACTGCTTATGCTGAGATAGACGTCTTTTTTGGCTACTCACAAGTCCTTTTTAGGGTTCCGTACCTTTTTTTAAGGTGGGATATCATCCAATGACTTCTCTCGCTCTAGGGCGGTGCGAGAGTATCAGACTTATCATTCGGGGAAAATCAGAAAAAATTATCACTTTTTTATCTTTCTGTTCGTCTTTCAAGAAAACGCTGGAATAAAATAATATTAAATACTCAGATCTGCTACCCCTAAGAGCAGCAAAAATAACAAACTTCTAAGTCATTTTATTTTATTTAGTTTATGTTACCTATTTTTTTTTTACAACACATTTAATCATTTTTCTTTCTTACTATCGGTAAAGTGGGTTTTAGTATGGGAGGAAGGCGAGTGTTGAGCTTGAAGCAAATAGTTTATAGAGATCGGATGAAAGCTCGCATAAACCATTTTCCGTCTAAAGAAACTTAACCTATATTATAACATCTGAACAAGAATTAGTCCCAAAGCAAAGCCTAATTCTGCCTTAAAATCCGCATAATTTTCTAAATCTTCTCAAAAGGCACAAAATTAAATCGATCCAGTCAAACCCCAAGCGAACGCCGGCGTTTGCGCGTGATTTTGCGCCATTTAAGTTAAACGCTAGCGTCCGCATAGATTTTAAATATTGCGTTTTATCCAAGTACATAAATAAGAAGTTCTTCTTAAAGTAGTAAATAAGCAAACATTTCCGTTATTCCCTAAATACCTTTAGGTATCCACATGATAGGATAGTGAATTCACGATACACTAGGTAGCATCCTATTTATATTAAAGTAGATCGCACACAAATATATGTAAAGTTAAACAGATCCTACCTACCTATGTAAATGGGGAACTCCAAGATGTATTTGGGGATCGTATTTTATATTTAAATTAAAATGATTCGTTGATATAGGACGTGTCATGTTCCTCTGACAGGTAAATATAGACTTCACGAGTATACCAACAAATTCTCCGTATTTAAAATAAATGTTATTCTGAAAATAAGAGTGGGGAAAGGAATTTTCAGCAGGTTATTTCGAGATTATGAAATAAGTAAAGTTAGTTGGAAGGTACCTAATTTGTGTAGAAGCTTGGCATACTGTCATTAGTGACAAATTAAACCCTCAGGTTTTTGAATTAAGAACGTCTCAATCCCTACAGACTGGTTTTCAGACTAAAGAAGAGTTTGATAAATACTAAACTTTAAATGTCAAGCACCCTCAAGGAGATGTCAGCAAATCGTTGGGGCCTAGTAGGGTCAAAGCCTACTGGGGCCACGGGCAGTGTGAAAGTGAAACCTAGGGACTTGGGACGAAGGCAAAGAAGGAACAGGAGTGGCTTTTAGTCAGTAAAAGTCTGACACTATCTCGCGCTCCGCCCAAGAGCGGGATTAATCATAAGATGATTTTCCAACCTAAAAAAAAATCTTTAAGTGCTTAAATGAAATCGGAGATAAGACTAAGTATTATAATAGATATATCTATTTTTTATTTCAGATTTTAACAATCTATATTTTTTATTATTTAGCTGGGCTTCGATTTATTTTTCCTTACCTTCGATTTCCCACTACTGACTACTGAGCAGAAGCCTCCCCGAGTTACAAAAAAAAACCTCAATTCCTAAACCTTTGAACAACATCAATATCGACAATATCCATACGCCAACGAAATATTTGAACGATCACCCCTATTCGAAAAACGATTCCGCCAAATAGGTACACATCTCGCACATAGGGAAAGTGCTGAAATTCGCGGCCATCCGGACAACACGTCACGGAAAAGTTGTCAGATAGTCGAATGTGGTCGAATGTCACATGTCGCGTCACGCGAGTCGATCGAAGGCCGGTGGGGCCGTGGGGCGGAGGTGGCTGGAGAGTGGAGGGAAGCGACGGAGGATATTGTCGATTTCAATGCGCCGGAGACAACGCAATCTGTGCGGCTATGCGCGCATGCAGTTAAGGGCTCGGAAGTGTGGGTTCGTGAGATATTTATGTCATTATTGTTTCTTTGTTTTGTCATCATATTACAAATATTTGATCTAGAATGCCTACTCAGTGATGACATATGGTTCCGAAACGTGGTCGCTCATAATGGGCCTTATCAGAAGGCTTAAAGTCACCCAAAGGGCAATGGAAAGGGCTATGCTGGAAGTTTTCTTGCGTGATCGAATTAGAAATGAAGATATCTGCAGGAGAACCAAGGTTGCCGACATTTCACGAAGAATCGACCAACTTAAGTGGCAATGGGCAGGACACATTGCTCGCAGAACAGATGGCCGTTGAGGCCGAAAAGTGGCGACCACGTATCGGAAGACCCAGTGTTGGAAGGCCCCCTATAAGGTAGACCGATGACCTGGTGAAGGTTGCGGGAATCGAATGGATGCGAGACTCACAGGACCGTTCATTGTGGTGACATTTGGGGGAGGCCTATGTCCAGCAGTGGACGTCTATTGGCTGAAATGATGAATGCCTCCTCTGATCGAATGAGAAATCTTTGAACAGTTTGACATACGACACTCTGACAGAGTGTCGTAATCGCTAATGCTTTAATGGCGTATTAATCCCCAATTTTGCTTCTGTTGCCTGCAATCCAAATAATCAGTTTCCTTTTGTTGGTGATACGAAGAAGAAACCATTTTAAAGTTCAATTCATTGTCCATATAGACAATGAAGTATCTCCTGTTTTAGTAAATAGCATAAGTAAATACCAGTTTTTTAGAATTGATATAAATAAGTTTTCTTGACATTTTATCCATGTTCTTTTACACCCACGCTTTGGAACTTGACAATTCAGATTTCCCGAACTTGACAATTGAAAAGTTCGTTTAAACGGTTTAATTTAAATAAATGCTTTGAATAACTAGTTCCAGTACCACCAGTACTCAGACCACCCAGAACCAATCACGGGAAGAAAAATATTTTATACGAGGGAGCGGTGTTATATAATAAATTACCAGATGATATAATTAATGTAAAACAAAGTACAAATAGCTTTAAAAAAATGTTAAAAGTTTATGTGTCTAAAATTTTATAACAAAGCATGTGTACGTACTTTAATTCTTTAGAACCCTATATATGTGTAATTTTCTATCTAAATCGACTCACGGAGTCACGATGTGCTTTATAATAACTGCATGATTTATTTTTATTCTCATATTTGTGTTCCTTATGGGAATAAATATCTTTAAAGTCCATAACACCAAGTTCGACGATCAGAACAATTTCCTTTAAAGATAGTTTTGTTTTCATACCGTGTAGGGAGATAAGGTGGTTGCGCTACAAATCTTATTTATAACGACAGGACTACAGTCGCAGATGCGCGTCTTAGAGCGACGACTGTGGAGAACGGCTTGAAGAACCCTATTCTGGATTTATTTGAGAAAAGTTATCGTTTATGTACAAGTCAATCTTGGTTCTTTTATACAGTGCTATTTATATTTCACTTTTATCTACGTTGCTTTTCTGTCAATATCCAGTAAGTATTTTCATCTATGATAGTGCAAAGATCGTCAGATAGATAAATTAAAAAACTTGGTCATCTGTAAGTAATACTTACGATAAAAAAACTTTAATTCGGAAGGTTTTAGGCGTTTCTAGTATAGTATGCTTGTTATTTAACACCGACTTCCGAAATTAAAGTTATTTTGATCGTTTTAGTGGTTTGTTTTTTGTAGTGAAGTCGGTTATATTTTTTTGTAATTTTTTTTTATTTTTTTTTGGTTGTGATACACTTAAACCGGAGTATCTATTTTTCGTGACAATTGGAATTAATCCAAACACTGCTAGGATACATTATTGGCCCTCACCAATGTCCTTCAGTGTATGGTAGCCAACACCACGAAGGTCGACAGCCAACGAGATCTTTACCTGTGTTATAAGCAGCCTATTCCTTTTAAAAAAATACTTGCACATTAGTACATACCCGCCTGTGCGTATCTTGAAGTATTCGACCACAATCTTGATATTTACAATTGGCAACATTAACAAAGTTTAGTCTCCTTAAGACACAGCTTTGACTTCCTTATTGAAATCGCTTGATCTTCTCTCACGATCCAGAATAGGTGCTCCATCATGCCAATATATGTTTTATAGAGCTCGTGCATCCTGTTCGGAGGAGGCGACGGTAACTGCCGTGAGCAAGGAAGTGTACAATGTAAGAGGATGGCGCTGATTAGTCTGCCTACGTTTAAATATACATTGGCGTTTGTCTAGGCAGCTGGGAACGTCTCAGCAAGAAGACTATGGGATCTGCATCTTCTGTAGTTAATCCTTACACAGAGAAAGCGTCTTTACCACTGAGGGTGCTGCTTTGAGCAGTGGTAGCCGAGTGGTAACGTGGCGGGTTGAAACTCAGTCAGGTGCATTACTTTGTGTAATTTATATCATCACCATTGCTCTCAAAACGGTGAAGGAAAATATCGTGAGAAAACCGGCATGTCGTAGAACCAAAAATTCGAACACATGTGAAATCCACCAACTCGCACTGGGTCCGCGTGGTGGATTACGGCCCATTCCCTCCCCTAGAAAGGAGGCCTGAGTCCTAGCAGTGGGAACATTATACGGCTGATTATGCTATAAGCTGCTTTAAGCCCTAAAAAATTAAATTTTCTGCGGCCACAAAGGCGAGAGGAAAAGCTAGTAAGTCGTAAATAAATAATCATCTTACAATATAGCTCTCTAGCTTTATTATGTCATGGCATTGGTCAACACTAATATTATTTAAAAAAAATTATTTCACCTTTGATAGTATAATATTCCTTATTACTTTTAATATTTTTACTCCGAAAATGTTTGACCCCTAGCGAAATAGGCACGGGTCAGCTACCAGTGTGTATAATAATAATAATAAATCATTTATTTTCAGGCATCTTGGCCCATAGATACCTTACAGACTAAATATATTGTATATAAAGTAAATTAAATATAAACAACAAGTCAGATAACACAACAAGTCAGTTTCTGGTACAGGTATTGTACATTATTCCTAATATTGGTTCAATTTGCAATGATGAATGTCAAGGTGGTTCTCGACACCTTTTAGATCCATTTTACTTTATATTCATACATCAAAGTGAATCCCAAAAGTTCGGTTCAAAGGCAAAATGGGGGGGGGGCATAATAGGTACCTAGATACTATTTCGATAAACACACAAAGAAAATCTTTCAACACTGAATTTATAAAGGTTTGTGTATTTATCACTTTGACCATCCCTCAAAGGACGACGACCGATTTGCTTCGACTCCTAATCCTTTGAATTTTCAAAATGGATTCTGGACCCTACGTGTTGTCAAATAAGGTTGGAAATATTCTATCGGTCTGTCAGAGGATAATTGCAAGGATCACATAAATCGTATGGTTTAGGAACGGACGGATGGATTCCTTACGATATAAGTGGACGTTTACATAATATTTTATGCAGTTCAAGCATCCTAAGCGAGTAGCCAACACATCTTATTAGACTGGTGATGGAAGAAAGTGGAAAAGGAATGTTAAGACCATAAAGGAGTTGTGTCACGTGTGGAAAGCGATGAAAATCTCTAGAGTATCGATGCCAAGTTGCTAACCTTGCTATAGTTTTCTACCGGTTGCATTTTGAGGAGTATGCATCGGAATTGCATAACTTAATTCTGCCAAACCCGTTCCATTATTAAAGCACCAGACATACCTACAGCTATGCGCCAGACTTATACACTAAACGTTTTGCGAACACATTCATTGTGCGGACATCTAAGGAGTGTAATCCTCTGCCGGAATCTGTGTTTCCTGATAGCTATACAACCTGGGTCTGGTCTTTAAGTCCAGAATAAATAGGTTACTTCTGGGTTAGCGTGCTCCATCGTCGACCACACTACGCAAATGCTAGCTCTTCTTTGTACTCAATGTATGCGTTCTATAAACGAAATATTCGTCGTTAGAATTTTGTAAATTAAAAATAGACCTTGTTGACTACAAGAGCATAAGTAGTAATCAGCTTTATATTGTTTCCACTGCTGGGACTCAGGTCTCCTCCCTAGGAGAGAAAAAACCGGGAAGTGCGAGTCGGACTTGCGAACCGAGGGTTCCGTTCAAACTTACCTATGAAAATAGTTCAATTCCCGAATTGAGTTACGAAGAATTTTCTGAATCGCAAAAAAACGAATAACTATAAATTTACAGTTTTCAGATTTTTTTCCTATATTTGTGCTATGAGACCTTAACTCATGCTAAATTTCAGGATTCTAGATCAACGAGAAGTACCCTATGAATTTTGATTCCCTTGAGAGTGTCGGAATACACGTGTTTAGCGACATAAACGGCCGTATCTTTTTTTTTCGGTAACTCAGAAGTTTAAAGGGACTGCAGACCTGACTATATGGTTTTAATTTCAACTCGATATCTCTACGCGTTCCCGAGATAAACGATCTTGACAAACAGACACAGACGGATAACAAAGTGATCTTGTAAGGGTACCTTTTATTTTCTTTTGAGGTACGGAACCCGTAGGAAATTATAATGGTTTAATTCTAAAACACAGAACTTTGGTAAATTAAAGCAACTTCTGAAAACAGCAATCCTTGTTCTCTCATATTTCATAAACTATCAATTTAGAAGTAGCGGGTAATCCGCAACTTACGCCCGGAGCGTGGGGCAGACGTCTCACGTACGAAACTACGAACGACGCTACGGTACAAAGCTGCGACGTGCGACTCAATAAGGCGAAGCACACACGGCGCGCTCGAGATGTCTCCAGGGCCCTCAAGCACACAATAGCTGCCCGACACCCAGACTGCCTGTACCCACCTCTATATATTATTATACTAATGACGACCTACCTAATTAGGTGTAGCCTAGCGCTAATTAGACCAGCGTGTGTCTGGTCTTTCGGAATTAATTAATTAAATATTTTTGTTACGTCATTACGCTAGGTCGTGACGCGTACCTACTGTGAAGCTTTAGTTAATGTGTTTTAAATTTGTTCCGAGCAATCGTTGTGTTCATAATATTTTAACGTTGGTTTTGAAGATGAAAAACGACACATATGTGCCAAGATCCAGGCAATTCTTATCTTTTATAAATACTCAAATTTCTCTACAGAATTAAGAAAAAATCTTATTACATACGGTCCTCATTAGGTATATGTCTTGTTTTAAAATACACAAAATCACAGCCCTATCACATTAATCATGCTCGATACTAAACACAAATCAAAATTAAACAAACAAAGTTGTTCGGAAATTGTTT
Source organism: Mythimna pallens (assembly GCA_961205895.1). Classification (NCBI taxonomy): domain Eukaryota; kingdom Metazoa; phylum Arthropoda; class Insecta; order Lepidoptera; family Noctuidae; genus Mythimna; species Mythimna pallens. Next base: position 11,045,342 of record OY540829.1, read on the forward strand.
ACGTTATTAATTTAAGCCGTGTAAGCGGAGAAACCTTTCAAGCGATACATTATTCCAACATATTGGTTCTAAAGTGGTTTCCACAACAACAAATGGAGGAGGCACCCCTTAGTTTTGTAGCTCGTATTTCGCTTGATTTATTTTTACAGGCGCTAATATATCACAAGGACCAAAATAGACTAGCTTCGAATCTGGTCCTACGATACGAACATTATCTCTCACACGATATTCCCTATTTTCCCACAGAAGGTCTGTCAAACACATGTGCGGACAATTAATCAGGTTCACAGGCACGGCTAAGACATCTGCGTGTACCTTTGTCCAAATGTCAATTAGGAAATGGTTACAAGCTCGATAGCAGAAGGACCAAGATGAATGGACTCTAGTAATAAAAAGCACCTGACTACCGAAGATTTAGGAGACGAAGAAATTCACGAAAATCAATCAAGGGAATCTTGTAGAGATAAAACGGACGTTTTTTACACCGGTTCCACCCTCCACCTGCTCCGTTTCTGCGAAGTCAAACTTAAGATTTGGTATCTTAGTATCGCATCTTTAATTAAATTCTTGTACTTATCATTTAGAATTTATTACGAAAGTAGATGGGTACGATGAGATTCATATAATTTTCTCATTCGTTTTTAAGGAGAATTGAATTACAAAGTTTACTTACAAGATTTTAATGTAGGCTAACTTAATTTTGACATGAACCTTTTGTGAGGCTCGCTAAGCTTTTAATAATTATTTCAATTTTTTAAGTAGTCTATGAAAGAAGTGCACTTTCGATGTTTTTTTTTTACAATTTGTCATAGATAATTATTTACTTTATTAAATAATACTTTTTTCTACACTTTATTTTATATATATTTATTTATAATTGTGATTGTGAGGACTATGTAGATTTATTTTTTCTTTTCAGTTATTTTGACGTATGTCTGGCGATTTGAGTTTTTCTGCGGCCTACCCAAATGTCCTTTCCTTGGTATTGTTCGTTAAATCGTTGAGCTCTTTATTAATTCTAAGTGGAGCTATACGAACACTGACAAATGCTTGCACTGACTGGACAGGTTCATTCAAATATCTGTGGTTCTTTCCTGAAAAGACCATCTCAGACACTAATTGCAGATTACTTGATTCTCATATGATTTGACCATTACATGTTTGCTGTATGGAATTTAAAAAAGACCTTGACCCCAGAGTTTGTTTCTGTGTATCTTTTCAGGATAGTCAACTAGGAAACACCGGCCTCATCTAGTTTAAACTGACGAAAAAATTGACGTGTAAAAGTGTTTTTAAATATCATTTGATGTTTTAAAAGATAACCTTAGATATTTCAGTGAAGAACAAGGAGCATGTTTCTGGCAGGAGATAGAAACTATAAAAAACAAGTACCTACCCCCCTCAATACCTAGGTTGTTCAAAATGTTTATATAATACTTATATGCAAAAGATCACGCCAATTTTAATACACAAAATTTTTGTAAAGACCGATTATTTTCATAGATTCTAAAAATAGACATTTAAAAAAAAACTGTTGTGTGTGTGCTCTTCTATCTGTATTTGTTCTTTTCATTTTTAAGTTTTTGTGTGTACATAAATAAATAAATAAAACTGTGTATCGATATTATCTTTAAATCTTTAAAATCGATACACTTATAGCAGGTTTTAAGTCTTCGGCACCAAATTTTGTTTCTACTAGTGTAATAGTATGTGCTGTCACGCAGCCGGGTGGATATCCGTTTAGTCGCAATTTTCTATAAACAATGTAATTGATCGAAGGTTGCGATAATGTAAAATCTATCTGTGTTCACAATCCCTATACTATTAAGTCAATTTCCATTAACTTCAGAAAACTGTTTCACAGCGCAAACGTATCGAGAGGCGAGTGCCATCGAGTCTAATGAGAAGTGACGTAGATTGCGCCCGCAACACTCGGGACCACTAACAGCGTTAGTTTCAGAGATCTTAACTGACCACATAAATGTTTACGACTTTTCAATTGGTTTGCTTTACAACTCTTGAATGTTTTCAGTGTAGTTTAGATTTATTGGCAGATATTCTATTCATTGTAGTATCGTAATGTATGTACAGTGCGAGCAAGCAGCAATTTGACATCATTGTGTCAGCACTTGCTACGCGTGGTCTATACTTTAGTACACAAATATCATTCAACTGTTCAATCATTATTTAATTAATATAATTATCAGTCAGTAAACTTTAGTATCTATCATTCAAACCATCATCATTAAAAGATGTAAAGATCCTACATAATTTTGGTCCTTTGAGCCGGATACTAGATAATAATAATAATAAATCATTTATTTTCAGGCATCTTGGCCCATAGATGAATACCTTACAGACTAACATATATAAATTAAATACAATTTATTGTTAATAATTAAGACTTATGACTACCTATGTTAGTAACACTTCACACTGAACTTGTTCACTTTGACAATGTAATATCCTTAATCATTTCGGTATTTACCTTGTTAATTAAATGTGAATTATTATGATTATACAATATCATAAGTCTGAAACTGCAAATTCTTTTGTAATTCAAATGCCTAAAACATTTAGTTTTTTTTAGATTGGGAAACCCTCATGTAACATCGTCCGTTCCGTGTAGAGTGAGATGAAAGTTGCAGATTTTTATTGACTTAAATCCACACTTCGTCCTTTCGTTTGCTCTTTGCGCTCCAGTACCGCGGTGAGCCTTTCGAATTATCTCGTAGCCTTAGTATGGTACATCAAACATCATTTTTACCTAGGCATATCTCCGAGCTTTTTTTGCCAATAACACACCCTCTTCAAAATATTTATTACTTTTAGGTACATCTAATAAAAATAAATCTATATGTTTTTTCCTTTTAATAAAAATACTGTCTTGTCCGTTATCAGCTTTTAAAACCAAACCGTAGTTAACAAGTTCACACCCCTCTTATTCTCACAGATTGTAAAGTGTCAACTCGCTCCCATGTCACATCGTCCTAATTGTTTGTTTAGATTAGCCAGCCCTTAGCCAGCTCTCGTTGAAAGCTTTCAATGAAATAAAAACGAATGGCGGCCATAATGGTACATTAATTCGTTTCCGAACGATTCATAAAGTGTCCATTGCAGCTTCATTTGTATCTGAAAGGTTGCACTCAGTGGAGCGGAAGTAATCAGTTTCATTGTTTTGTCTGTTAATGAAGACTGTATTCTGTTTTCGGAAGGACCAGTTCAATTTATAAATATTTTGATGTATTCATAAATTTTAAAAAATAATTAACGATAAACGCCATCAGCACTGGTTCACAATTATTTTTGACCGCTATAAAATTTATATTTATTTTATCGTAATAAAACAAAAAACTAAATAGGCCAGACTGCTTCTTCTTCTCTCAATAGGTAGCTACATTAATAGCAGCATCGGTAGCACTCATCAAATCCTCCGCCAGACTGCTATAATGTTGGCATATTTATGTGATTATTAAATCTAGATTCACTTCTTCATCTAGCTTCATTACGAACCGACTTTAAATAAAATCAAAATAAAAAGCACTTGATAATTTGTACTCGACTAACGTTTTTAATAATATCAGCGCTCACCGACGCGGATTAAAATTTTTCAAGCACTATTATAGACACTACTGCCGGACCTAGATAAGTGTGAAAAATGAGAGAGAAAAACCTCTGCGTTTATGAAGTGTGTGGCGTTAATTATATGGTTGGGTCGTACCCATCATATTTGTGTCCCTCGCCCGAAATTTTCAATTTAAATTCGCAGGATATTTGGGTTGATGTAGACCCTTTATGTATGATTGAGTCTATTATATAGTCTCTTTATCAACAACCAGATTAGGTGGCGTAATTTGTATAATCCACCAAACAGGATTTTAATTTTTTTTTTAAATTTGGTGAGATGCTTTTTATCAATTAATATGCCTAATTTCTTTTTCTAATTTTTAGCGTTGCTTTTTTTTACCAAACCTTTGTGTCAGAAATAACCTTTGTAACAGACACCAACGTGGAAAGAATATTAAAAAAACTCAGCGTTCATGAAGTTCGGGACGTTAATTATACGGGATGCGACCCATCATATTTGCGTCCTTTGCCCGAAATTTTCAATTTATGTTTTTATGTTATGCCTTTAGGTATGATTAGTCCATAATATAAAGTTTTTATAGCACCCAAAGAAGACATGTACCGTAATATAGAATATTATTTAGGAAATAGAAATTCATATTTTTTTTTTGAAGTAAGTAATTAGTTTACTATTGAATTATAGAAATAAGAAGTATTTTATGCTATACCTAAATCAATAAACGGGATTTCCAGCTTTCAGCCACGCGCTAACTTTATTCGCTTTTTCTGACAATACCGCACGGACTCATGTTAGAGGTTACCAAATCCTTTTTCAAATCCTTCCAGTGACATATTAAAAGTCTGGGCCAAAAACATAATTTTTTTTATGTTTTTGGCCCAGACTGCTGTATACTGTTGCTGTGTTATTTCAGCGCGCAGCTTAATTTTTTTGGTTTCCGTAGTAAAACAAATCCTCACGTGTAATTTGTCATGTCCGTCTGTCCGTTTTGCCGGGACTTTCATTCGTCTGTCGCTGAATTAATGTTTAAACCTCGAGACCCATGTGTGACTAAAATTTCGAAAAATTTATTTTCGAAATTTAATCACAAATGGGTCTCGAGGTTTTAAAAAATATGGTATTTTTAAAACATAATTTTCGCGTTTGAAAGTTAACATTTTCTGCCAGATTTTGTCTTCATTATTGTAACCCATATCAAGAAATAGCGTATCAAATATTTATCTAAAACTTTTTTATGATACATACAAAGTATACCTACATAATCCTACGTATAACTCAAGACATGTTACAAATTGAAACGCGCCCCTTTCGTCAAAATATTTTAAGGCATAGGCTAGCTAAATTCCGGCTCACTGAATATGAATTCAAACGTCTCGTATCGTTCACATCAAGTTTCTTCACATGGCCTCCCATAGTTCACTTACCTACGTTTATTTTTGCATAAAACTTAGTCCTTAGTCTCAAAATAGAAAGGCTTTTTTGAGGCAGGAATATATTATATTAATAGTGGGAAATGGAAACGCTGAACATATTTATTAACGCTTTCATACAATTAAAATTTCTACGAAACGAAAGCCGAATCGAATCCGACTCGGCTGGGCAGCGTTCGGAAAGCTGCGCAGTATCTTCTCGTCCAATATACCACAGTGTCTCAAGACTAAAGTCTATGATCAGTGCGTGTTGCCAGTGATGACATATGGCTCCGATACGTGGTCGCTTACAATGGGCCTCATTAGAAGATTTAAAGTCACCCAAAAGGCAATGGAAAGGGTTATGCTCGGAGTTTCCTTGCGCGATCGAATCAAGAATGAGGATATCCACAGGAGAACCAAGGTTACCAACATAGCACGAAGAATCGCCAAACTAAAGTGACAATGGGCAGGGCACATTGCTCGCAGAACGGATGACCGTTGGGGCCGAAAGGTTCCGGAATGGCGACCACGTGCCGGAAGACGTAGCGTTGGAAGGCCTCCTACAAGGTGGACCGATGACTTGGAGTCCGATGGATATGAGACGCACAGGACCGTTCATTGTGGCGACCTTTGGGGGAGGCATATGTCCAGCTGTGGACGTCTTTCGGCTGAAATGATGATGATGAAATTTTCTACATCATCCGATCCGATCTTCATCCGATTATTGCATAATTATGTTGTAAATATATTTTCTTGAATTTTATACTAACATAGTTTATAAGTTCCATTCTAATTGCTATTAACAATTATGAATCAATGTTATCTTAATATGACTTAAATTAAACATCGGCACGAAAAAGTTTAATGCAGTAGTTTCAACAATGTCTCAAGTTCTCGTCTAACACCTACATACAGTCGGATCAATTTATAAAAATCAGTAGACCAAAGCCACTTCAATGCGGACAAACATCTTTGCGTCCTCTTCGTCTCATTATACGAAGGAATTTAGTATCAAAGGCATTAATGGCATCTTTAAGCGCTTATGAGAATCCCTGTGCCCTTAATTACATTCCATTGTTCAGGTGAATAGCTCAGACGGGCAGCTTTTTTAATTAATCGTTGATATAAAGCTTATAAAAAAGTTATTTACGATCTTAATAAATAGCCTACTGTTTACGAAATAAATTATGATAGTAAAATGTAATAATTAACTATTTTAAAGTTACATCGGGAAGCACTTTTCACCAACGTAAATTCTGAAACGTATGGCTGCTAATACTTAAGTAGGTACAGCTACTTAAATATAGCCTATAACTATCATCATCATTTCAGCTGAAAGACGTCCACTGTTGGTCATAAGCCACCCCCAAGCGTCGTATCATGTCTGGTCCTGTGCGTCTCGCATCCATCAGATTCCTGCACTTCCGACGTCTGGCTCCCAAACTGGATCGGACTGGGGCTGCCCTTAAGCGGCTTCTGCCTAACCTAGGGGGTCCAGACGCCTCCTGCCGGAGGCTCTACGCAGGAATCGTTAGGTCCATGGCCCTTTACGGGGCGCCGGTATGGGCGCTGTCGCTGCGAAAACGACCGGTGGCCAAGCTGAACGCATGCCAGAGGGTCATGGCCATCCGAATGGTGCGGGGATATCGCACGGTTTCCCGCGAAGCGGCGAGCCTCCTTGCTGGCCAGCCACCATGGTATCTGGAAGCAACAGTCCTTGCACGCATGCAGATCTGCGCGTGGAGATGCAACGCCGGGGCGAAACTCCGCTGCCGCGCCAAGTTGCGGCATGGCGGGAAGAACTCCGGCGGGATATCATGGTGGAATGGCGACAGCGACTATCGCAACCCAGTGCTGGGCACGCCACAATTATGGCGGTAAGTGCCCTCTTTGAGGAATGGCTGGAAAGACCACATGGCGTCCTTACCTACCGCATGACGCAGGTCCTCACCGGACATGGTAAGTTCGGGAGGTTCCTGCACCGAATTCGTGCAGAAGACACGCCCGGGTGTCGCCACTGTGTGGAACGCCCAGAGGACACGGTGGAGCATACGGTGGAGGTGTGCCCCGCTTGGACAGAGCAACGCCGTGTCCTCGTGGGGGCGATCGGCGGCAGTGATCTCTCGCGCCGGGCATTGGTACAGGCCATGGTCCGAAGTGAGGAGGAGTGGCAGGCGGTCGCCTCCTTCTGCAGCAGTAATGCTAGCAAAGGAGGCGGCTGATCGCGTGAGGCAACAGCAACGGTCCTCACGCCCCAACCGCCGCCGGGATTCCGATCCCGATTTCCGGCCACCGTAGGCGCAGGCTTGCGGACGGCGAGCAATGGGTGGCTCGCCGTCCGACCGTCCGGTAACTGTCCGGACCGAGCCCAAGTCGTCGACGGCGCGTATTGTTCCACGCGCGCCTCAGGGTGATGTCAGCAAATCGTAGGGGCCCAGCAGGGTCGAAGCCTACTGGGGCCACGGGTAGTGTGAAAGCGAAGCCCGGGGCCCCGGGATGAAGGCAAAGAGGGAACAGGAGGGTTGGGTGGTATCCGAGAGATAGTGTCAGACTTTTACTGACTACTCCACCCAAGAGCGGGATTTCTCATTGGATGATTTTCCCATCTTAAAAAAAAAAAAAAAAAAACTATCGGATTCCCGCGACTCTCACCAGGTCATCGGTTCACCTTGTGGGAGGCCATCCAATGCTCTGTCTTCTGGTACGTGGTCGCCACTCCAGAACCTTTCGACACCATCAACCATCTGCTCTGCGAGCAATATGACCCTGTAATTATAGTGCCTAAGTTATTGAAACTTAGGCACTATAGTTAAAGATACGAACAGTCAAAATTAGGTGAATTTCGCGGCAATCATGTGACTAAGTTCAATAAAGTGGAATATCCAATTTTAGCAAATACCATTTTTTGACTTAGTTATTGCTCCCATACACTAAAAACAAAATAAACTAAACCTATTGAGTTTAACGCCATTTAGCGGGCCATGCCCACGATCGAGCCTGTACCTTTAGTTTAAGTGAAGTAACTGTCAATACTTCAAACTCAACTCAAAATCAAAGCGTTTATTTCAATTAAACTATTTACAGGCACTTTAAAATTCTCAAGAAAATGGTCCATTAGAAAAAAGAGCTAATCACATATTCGAAAGCATAGATTTCTATGGAAATAAACGCGCAAGAAACTCTTTTAAATCATTTTATGTATTATAAAAGCCAATGGCAGATGAAATGACCAGTCTCGACTGACGGTGCCCGTTCACGAAAATGACGCACACCATTCAGCTCAACCATTTTGAAGGGAATCGAAGGATCTATACACACGCGCTACCATCAGCGAGATTGACACCGTAATTGAAGCTGACTCCGCATATGTTTTTAGATGATAGATCAGCAGTTCAATCAAAGGTAAGATAAAAAAATAAATCCATCATTGACTTCACACACCGTAATTATTCAAAAGTTTTAAAACTGAATTTATTATCCGAAAATACGTACATGATACCAATTTAATGCTCCAATAACCTCATAACTATATAAATGTAAATTTTCTACAACACCAAATCATTTTAATCAAGTCAGCATAAATTTATTAAAATGGACCTTTTGTCCTTTGGTCTTAGTCACCACTAAAGGATTTGACAGTTCAATACAACTTCGCTTTGCTGTAACTTTATACAATAAATCGCTATGTAGGTAAGGTAAAAATGATTACTAACCAAAATCCATTTATTTTCGTTGACAAAAAATTTGCTAACTTTGAAGTTTAAATTTACCGAAGCGTTCCTTCCTGTAGGGACTTCACTACCTGTACTTGATAGACGCTTAGGGGTTGATATGTCTGAATTTGGTCAGGACCTACCAAATCTAAACAGATCAAACAAAAATACCATAGAAACAAAAGACCAGCAGTAAACCATAGACTAAATCGATTTCCACCGGTCACGTGAAAAGCTCAGATAAGAAAGTGAGACAACATTGACCCAATCGTTCCAAAGGGGTGGCTCGTGGTGGCTCATTGTGACACTTTATCCATCGAGCCATCTCAAACGGGGGATGTTACGAACCAATTTGTCGTAGTCGTGAAATTGGAAAATTCAATTTCAGAAGTATTTGCTGCGATCTACTTTGGTTCTAAAAATAACTGAATCAATTTGAAGCTTTTACTTTTACCGCGTGTAGGTGTAAATGTTGGCTTTTACAATTAATGAGGTGTGAAGTGTTAGAATCATCCTTTCGACTGTCAAGTGAACACCAGTGGTTCACTTTAGAAAAGGCCTCTGCATTTAATTGAATTAAATAGTTCATTCCCTCACAATTTTATTTTTTTTAAATGTTCCAAACAGTCGCAAGATTAAGAGCTTAAAGTACTTCGCAGTCACATTCATGCACAAAAACTAAGATATATCAGTAAACTATTTTATATTTATTTCTGCTTGCCTGAAAAACCAAATATGCGAGCTAGTTGAAATAAAAGTAAGGTAAAGATTTTGGCACACAGTTGGCACACCTGTAAGGTAAGGACTTTCCACATCAATTTCGTTTTAGTTCATGATTAAAATGGAAAAAGAAACATTGTAAAAATTTGTCATGTTTTTAATAAGTAACCGCCGAATTTTTTGCCGGTGGATTGCTTCGTGCACTAGCGTTCGTGTATAGTGTCTATGGGCCTTAGTAGCCTGAAAATAGAGAGTTATTATTATTTCATTTATTTCACTTACATAAACATATTAGTATCTATCATTTTTAAATATTTCAAAAAATAAAACGATTAAAAATATAAAAAATACAGTATCCCACCGGTATCGGGAACAGGGTCCAAGCTACCGGCGATCAGGGCTCCAGAGAAAGGAACCTCTTAACTATACGAGCCGTGTTCAGGAGTACCACTTTCTGAATCAAGCCCTTGATCCAGTCGCCTAACACGAACCTCCAAAGGTGTTAGTGTTGTTATTATTATAATTAATAGTTTAAAAAAATAAAAAACACGCTTTTAGCACGCACTAAAAATTACAAATAGCCAATCCGCCATCTTGGATGTCCGTCATGTTGGATTCAAATTCAAATTCAAATTCAAAGCATTTATTTCAAATAAACCATTTACAGGCACTTTTGAAATGTCAAGAAGTCAGTCTGTCAGAAAAAAAAAAATGATGCTAATTGCACATTCCAAAGCGTAGATCTCTATGGAGAAGAATGTGCAAGAAACTCCATGGACACTCTTTTCAATCGTGTTTTGCAATTACAAATATCTCTGTTACATGTTTCTTGTCGCTATCATGTGAGAACAATGTCAATAAATTAAAAATAAAAACTAAATATAGATATTAAAATAGCAACTGGCAGCTAAGAGATGACCAGTCTCAACTGACAGCGCCCGTTCACGGACCTGACGCGAATATTAGCACCACTCAGCTCAACCATTATAAAGGGAACCGAATGATCCAACACACGCGCCACCATCAGTGAGACATTTGAGTGAGCATGACAAACTCTCAACTGCCATGCTCATTTATGTCAAACAAGTCCAATAATAACCTAAAAACCATAAAATAGCTCCATGGTACTCACATTTACAAACTTTGAAAACAAATGCTTCTACATTATACAATACTAAATACAATAATAATAATAATAGTTTCAAAACTAATCAATTTGTACACCCCGGTGGTAGTGGAGCTGGACCAGCATTGAGCCAAGCATTTTTATCTTGAATATAATCCTCCAACTTATAATATGCTTGCCTGCATAGTGTGCGTTTAATACAAGATTTAAATTTCGTTTCATTGAGTTCTAATATTTGTGGAGGTATTTTGTTATAACATTTCAAACAGTACCCCATGAAAGAAGAGGCCACTTTAGCCAGTCTGAAACCTGGTTGAACTAATTGGTCCCTATTTCTTGTAACATAATTATGTCTATCGCCTCTTTTGCTAAAAAGATGAAGATTTTTTCTAACGTACATGATGTTTTCATAGATATATTGACAAGGCACCGTCAGTATGTTAATTTCCTTAAACAGTTCCCTTAGAGAATCGCACCGTCGGAGATTGTAAATAGCTCTGATAGCTCTTTTCTGTAGAATAAAAATTGAGTCGATATCTGCAGCCCGTCCCCATAGTAGGATACCGTAAGACATGATACTATGAAAATAACTAAAATATACTAGTCTAGCGGTATCAACATCCGTAAATTGGCGGATTTTTCTAACAGCATATGCAGCTGAGCTAAGCCGTCCCGCAAGAGATGTTAAATGAGGACCCCATTGTAGCCTTGAGTCAAGCGTAATCCCTAAGAAAACCGTTTTATCGACAAATTCTAGTTCCTCATTGTTCAATATTATGTCACAATTACTACTCTTAACATTCGGTAAGGAAAATCTTATGCATTTCGTTTTTTTCCCATTTAAAACTAGATTATTAGCAGTGAACCACTTTTGGACCTGCAGTAGGGCGTTATTTTCGTCGTCAAGATTATTAGTCTTTCTATTTATCTTGAAAATCAAGGAAGTATCGTCGGCAAACAACACCATATTAAGTTTGTTTTGCAACAAATAGGGTAAATCATTAATGTAAACTAAAAATAAAAAAGGACCTAAAATTGAACCTTGGGGTACCCCCATTTTCACATTTAATCTAGATGAATTGACACCGTTTATCTGAACTAGTTGCTGTCTGTCATTCAAGTAAGATTTTAATAAGCTTAACGCTGTTTTGCCTAGTCCGTAATGCTCCAGTTTCAGGAGTAATGTTTCATGAACCACACAATCAAACGCCTTAGACAGGTCGCAAAAGATGCCAATAGCATCTTGTGCCTCCTCCCACGCATTAAAAATGTGTTTTAGTAAGGAGACACCAGCGTCCGTTGTACAACGTCCTTTGGTAAAACCATACTGTTTATCGTGCAAGATGTTATTCGTGTTAAAATGATTAAGCATTTGATTTAACATTACCTTTTCAAATATCTTGCTAAAAACCGGCAACACGGAAACTGGCCTATAATTATTAGTGTCTTTACTATCCCCGGATTTAAAAAGTGGTATCACTTTACTGTATTTCATTAGATCTGGAAAGACTCCTTGATCTATACACAAATTAAATATTAAGGCTAAGTACGGCGCTATAGTCTCAATAATTGAGGTACAAACTTTGATAGACATACCCCATAGATCTTCAGTCAATTTAACCTTGATTTGTTTAAAAGCTTTTATTACTGTTATGGGGTTTATATGTTTAAAATTAAATTCAGTTGAGCAGGCTGCAACGTTCGCCTGTAATAAACCAAAAGCATGCGATGGCGCCGAATTTAGGGCTTCAGTAGTTTTAATTGGTATACTAGCAAAGAAATTAACAAATTCTTCTGCAACTAGTTTATTATCGCTAATAACACCATGATGAGTCTTCAATGTGTAATCATTGTTATGTATTTTGTTCCTGTTGGTTTCATTATTTATGATTTTCCAAACAGTTTTTATTTTATTATCTGCTGATTTAACTTTGTTGCTAATGTATAAGGCCTTAGCTGCCTTACAAGTGTTTTTAAACATTTTTGAATATGTAGCAACATACTTATTAAAAGTTTCAGTGTTAATAATAGGCTTAAGACCATACAGCTCAAAAAGTCTTTCCCTACTTATTCTAATTCCTTTAGTTGCCCAGTCACTAAATCTAAACTTAGGGCAGATACTTTTTGTACTTTTCTCAAAAGTCTTATTAAACTCGGTTTGAACTATTGAAAAAAAATCATTATATAAAATATTACCATTGTCCACTGCAAGGTTCCAATCTCCTAACTTGCTAATTAAAGTGCTGTTAAATTTATTTAGTTTACCGGATGTTATTGGTCTAGATTGTATCTGCACTTGTTGTATTGGTATGTTAGATTCAAAAGTTACCAATAGACCGCTATGATCAGAGGGCAGATAATTTACAATGGCCTTTTCTAAATATTTGCAGCAACAAAAAACATTATCGATACATGTAGCAGTAGTAGTTGTAGTTCGAGTTGGTTCTATAAACACATTTGATAAATTAAATGATTTGAAGAGATTTAATAATCTACTGCTATCTGAATAATTTTCTAAAATATTTACATTAAAGTCTCCACAGACTATTAGTAGTTTGTTACCAGTTGCAAGTTTTGCCATAACATCTTCCATGACAGACTCAAAAATAGAATAGTTTTGATAATTAGGGGGCCTGTAAACGCACACTATGATATGCCTATCCAGCTCAACACAAGACAGTTCAATACTATGTTCAACGGACAGTGCAACTATATCTTTACGAGATTTAAATTTAATACTATTCCTAATTAGGATCAGTGAACCCCCACGTAACATTGTTTTTCGGTTAAAAGAACTGCCCACAGTATAATTCTCAAAATTGATTAGCATTTCAAAATCCTTTAACCAATGCTCAGTAAAACAAATGATGTCAAACATAGTTTTTTCTAAAAATAATTCAATTTCCAATTGTTTCGAAGAAAAACCCTGAATGTTTTGAAGAAACAAATTAAACGATTTTTGCTTAGCCCCTTTAGCGTTAATGCTAGAAGATACTTGACCTAAATTGCCAACAGTACCAACTATTGTCTCATTAGCTCGTTTAAAGTATTGGAACCAGCAAACATAACATTAGTACTATTACTAACGGTGGAACTAATGATTGAGGACTTCGACATACTAACTATGTCTGAGTGAATATTATAAGCTAATAGCTTTGCTATTTGACGTCTAAATATAATTGGTAGGTACACAGTATACCTAGTCGAAAAAAGTTTATCAACAAAATTGTTGATGTCAAAAAATAAAAACTTATCACTATGGTGACTTACTAAAAAATGCATATGCATATTTAGCATGTGAATGTACTTATTTTGCCTATATGACAAATGCTCAAAGTACGGAAAAGCGCACAAGATAATCTTCCTACAATTTATCTTCAATAGTTCTGTGACACTATTAGTTATATCATCTTTATTCACATTTAAGCTATTACCCACAAACACAGATATAATAGCATTGGGATCATATACTTGTTCATTAACTAATGACATTATTTGATGGTAGGAAGCCTGAGGCCTACAATGATTTTGAGAAGAAAAAGGGAGATTGTTACTAACTAATTGCCCTAAACCTCTTCCTATACTGTCTGAAAACATAATTGATTGATAATCCCCGCTGTCGTGGGAGGAAAAACTACAATTTACTGGATCTACCCCTTGAGTTAATTCTTGCTGAATGTGGGGTACCTGGCTGGTAATACAGTCCTGAGCCCTAGTGGCCTGGGATGTGTCCTCTGTTACCACAAGTTGGAGGCCAGCCAGGTTATACTGAGATTCTCTCTGACAGGTATTTAAGTCAGGGATTTAAGTCACGTGACTATTTTTTTCGTATTTCTGACAGCAAACTCTTTCATTTGATACCCATATCATGGGGGTGGATTTCAAACAGCCAGTCTTCTTCCATCTTGGGGAGGCCGCCATATTTGATTTTTTAATGACGTTTCTTAGCTAGTCATGTATTGTCATCAGAACTCAGAGCGTGTGCAAAATTTCATCCTAATCAAAGACCGGAAGTGGGTCAAATTAAGATTCTAAGATTTTCTTACAAACATAGTTCACACAAACAAGTGAAGCTAATAAAAGCGAAAAATAGGTGAAATAAAATATTATGAATTGAATTATCAAGAAAAGTAAAGCAATCTTCGAATCGACCTTTAAAAGTATATCTATGTTTATTGTTCAAGGAATTCAGATTCACGACTTTTGATAAGTACCAGAAGTCGTGAAAACCAAATCAAATTACTTTTAAGTAGGCTCAACTTTTCCTGTAAACAAAATATCATGAGGCTTTTATAAGCTATTTTTCTTCATAAATAGCCAATGCTCGAACAATGGACCATTGTATATATATCTGTAGGTATTTCATTTAGAAAACCACTTCATCAGATGTGACAGAAGTCTCACTTCTTAAAAATATGCTATCTTTCTTTTTACCCTAACACAAGGTAATCTTTTTGAGCCCTCGCATTTAGCTTTTCAATACGAGAGAATGACTATTTTCAGGAAAATTCACACCACCAGATGGCGCCATTTCTACTATTACCAGAGGTCTTCTACTTTTGAAAATGCTTATACATGACGTTGACGTTAATTTATCTAATGTCATAAACATAAGCGTTTTGACAGTTGCCGGGACCTGACAACTCAGTGCTGACAACTTACTGGTAAACGTCATTTTAGAAAACCCTCATTTACCAATGGGTGCTTGCGTGATGGTGCGTGAGAACTTGGTGCGATTTGCACCAAAATCGAGAACGTTTACGTTCACGCAATAATAATAATATTACTATATTATAGACAACTGATAGACATACTTAAATATTTCTAATGTATGTAACATATTATAGATAAATTACACCCAGACACAGAATAAATGATCGTGCTCATCACACAAACATTTGTCCTGGGTGGGAATCGAATCCACGAGCTCCGGTATAGCAGTCAGGGTCACTAAGTACTAGACCAACAGGCCAGTCAAAATTTAGTTATAGCTATATTTAAAATCTGATCTGATTGTAAACAAGGTAGGTAGGCATGCTGGTGGTCAGGATAACCTTTAAAGCCGTGAGTGCTGGCTGTGTGACACGTTTCTCAAAAACTTGAGGAAATAATGATGACATCACGATGTAGTAGATGCACGAAGGCTGCGCTAACATTCACAGTCAATGATCACTAGCTTAGAGGTATGCGGAACAGAATGTAAAGCCCCGCAAACATGGGTTAAAAAGAGAGGATACTCCGACGAGACGGGTGTTGTGTCTGTTCCGGGCAACCGCCCGATAGTTGATTTTGGACTAATGTATATGTTCTAATCGTACATACCTTTTAATGTGGTTCAAAATAATATTAAAAGTTAATTTCGGACGAGAAAATATGGAATTTTGTGTGACAATATCTTAAAAACTTATGTTAGGTAGTAGGTATTAACAACACAACTACACTACAGCATGAAATCGCACCCATCTTTGTAGCATGGGATACTCCCACCTACCTGCTAAAACAGTCAATATAGTGTTGGTGCTGCAACGAACGCGAGTGAGTAGGGAGGCGCATCTTCCTAATTATGGCAGCAAAGTATCGACCCACGCCATAGCAAACATCCCTGCACCCCTACCCAAGTTAACAATCTGCAATCGTTAACGCTAGTCGAAAACTAAACAAATGTATGGGAATGACATCATCTCAACGTTAAGTCACGTGGTCAAAACGAACGAATAGAAAATTCGTAGCCAAGTTCACATCGTTCAAAATTATATAGTAAATTGTTATCGTTTCTACAATGTTCAACGCTACATCCTTTGTTATTGTAGAACGTGCGGCCAACTCAGGCGCGTCAATATGGCTACCAACTTGTCATTTTCTACAATTGCGGTTACTTACAATTACGGCTGTAACTTGGCTAGGGGTGCTGACGCACTGCAATGCTACTGCAGCCCTAACAGTACCCTGAGTGCATTGTTATATTCAAAAGCTTATGCAGTAGATTTTCTGTATTAACTTCTTGATGGTAAAACAATGTAGCCAAGTCGTGGGGCGACTCGGTTTCCGCTACATAAAGCCGCGAGAGGGCGCCTCCATCGATCGGTGAGCTTGGTTCCGTACAGGAATGTTACTCAATTGCGTTAAATGTAAAGGTTTTATTGAGCAGATATCATGTGAGATGTGGGAACTGGATCGGAATAAATCGAAATGTAAATTATTTTAATAAAATTTTCACGAATGGTTTGTTGTCTTTTAGCAAGATTTTCATAGTAACTCAACAATACACTTTTCCTTAGTTATTTGGAAAGCTTGACCTTAGACCTTATTTTACAAATCATAAGTGAGAAATTGCGTTCCATTTAGGTATTCTATTGTTTGATAATTGCTTTTTAAAGACTGCTACACCCATTTACTAATAAAAAATAAAAATAAATAATTAAATTTTGTGTTCACATCATAATGTCTGATTGAAATCGAAACTACATGCTAGTATTGTCACAGATAGGTATGACCACGGAGCAAGTAAAAAGGGTATAACTATTAAAGCATAAAAGTAGTTTATACTTCTAAATATTTTACTCCATAACATCTAATAACTAATAACATGACAGAAGCTAGTGTACAGTTCCAATTGGTCGTTTCCTATGGAGAAGAACTGGCAAGAAACTCGAGAAATGTCGCTGTGTCCAAACAGAGTTTATGTTTGAGACACTATTATTATATAACATCCTTTGTACATAAATGAAATAAACAAAAAGTAACTTCACATTCCGCTCTGTAAAAAAATGGGTTGATTTTAACAATATTTCCTTATTGCAATGAGTATGAGAGGACGGTGTAGACCAGTCATCATAGTACCATAAAAGTATACATACAGAACTCTTTCTATTTACACATACACGCCCAAAATAATACACGAACAGTCCAAAGTCAATACAGAACCAACAGTTCAAGCTCTCCACTAAACCTTAATCTGTTATGAAAGTATTAGCATAAACGAGATAGCCTAGCCAGGACGCGAACAATGCAGCCTAACTGTTGCCACCCCCTTGCTTAAATTATACACCAGGCTATGGTATTGTTCCAAATGGCATAGAACTCCTTTGTATGTGAGTTGTGGCCATATTGTTTTTTAGCGCTGGAAAAAAAGATAATATTCGTAACACTAGAAGGACTTTTACATAATTATGGATATCCAAAACAGCCATTGATATACATAAGTATGTAATCTAGAAAACCATTGTAGGGTACCATTAAAGTTTACTCATCAGCACTATCTTCATCATTATTTTGGCCGAAAGATGTCCATTGCTGGACATTGGCCTCTTCCAAATGTCACCACAACAACCGAACCTGTGCTTCCAGTGAATTCCCGCAACATTCACTAGCGGGGTTACCATGACGTTCAAAGTAAGATTGTTTCATTCTTATTTCAGTGTGGGTAAGAGACAGAGCTATACAGGTTGTCTAGCGCCATCTCTTACCCATACTGAAACAATCTTACTTTAAACGTTATAGTACAGGTCCTGGTCACCAGTTCAACTTGTGAGAGGCCTGTCAACGCCTGGCCTTCCGGTATACGGTCGCCACCATAGAACCTTTAAGCCCCATCGAGCATTTGTTCTACGAGCAATGTGCCCAGTCCAATGCCATTTAAGTTTGGCAATATTTCAGGTTATGTCATGAAACTACGTTACGTTAAAATTGATTTAAGATATACATTTTGATTTAAAAAAATATTGATTTGATAATATTTCGTTTACCAACCAGTGTACTCTTTTAAACTCAAAGCTTCAGGTAGGTAAAGCCTTGTTGAGTAAAGTGCGCCAAAGCACTACTGTTCATAAGGTTTAAATAAATAATTAATGATTTCAGTACATGAACTCCGAGATTTCACGAGGCACTCCAAATTAAGGAGATCATTAAATAAAAAAGATTGAGCCTCGCTCAAGCAAACCCTCTAGATACTTTTCTTTTTATTCTTGATAGATTCGCACTTGACCGCTATCTCACCGTCGCGTCGCGAAGGAAATCGACGATGCCGTCGACGATGGAACGCGCTTACCTAGAAGTAACCTATTCACTCTTGACCTAAATATTCCCGCGTTGTAGCATCAGAAAACAAAGATTCCGGCAAGGAATTCCACTCCTTAGCTAGCTTATGGGAAAAACTTTAACAAACTCTCGCATACAAATTGAAGAATAAATACTTAAGCGTGACAAATGGAAACCATTACAAACAAGACATTGATGGCCAAAGCAAGCCTTGTTTTTATCATACAAAACAACTCTAGTCCACTTTTGTTTCAAGCGAGAAAAATCTAATAAACGGTTCCACGGCTCCAAAAGACACCCATTTCTTAAAAAGATTTATATGTAAATGATATTACAACGTGACGGGAATTTTCAAATTTTTTCTTAAGAAATATCAACGTCACTTGAATGTTAAAAACGAGAAGAATTTAAGATAGGTTCTGGAGATTTATTATAGGAGAAAGAAAACTTGGAAGGAAGTGTGAAATTAAATTGAATTAGCGAAGCTTAACCACTCCCTACCTTCTAGTTTCAGCTTATTTAAATTCAAGCGAGTGCCTACAACAACTCTCTCACATGGCCAGCTACACTGTTATTTACATAATAATAACAATTAAAAAGCGTATTATAACGAGCACTAATCACGACACCTGCTCTGCGTGAGAAAATCTAGATTAACCTGGAATTACTTTCAGCCTAATAAATAAGCAAAGATTTTTTCATAATCCAAAGTCTTTTTAAAAAATCATTGACATTAACTCACATTATAGTCATACTTTTCGTGGTCACAAAAGCTATCTTCTTATATTATAAAATCGATAGTTTATGTATAAATGTATGCGTATGTTCCTTCACACTCAAACGACAGAAAGGATTTCGATAAAATTTGGCACACGGATAGACCATGTCCCGAAATAGTAGGTACATAAGATTCTTTTTTTCCCAGGAATATGTTCGCTTAAGATTTTTTTTTTAATTCACGTTGGTGGAACTTTGGGGAAATAAAAATCATTCCTCAGAAAGGTTTCCTAACTACGACAATAGTATTTTTTTACTGATTTTTACAAAAGTCGAAACAATACAAATCAGGCAATGATCTGTGTATCCATCTGGCAAACAAACCACAAATAATTAATAGGGTTGGCGCAACACAGCGGTCAGACGATTGGCCGAATATATTTTGTTTGTCAAATTGATTTCACGAACAATCACCATTGAATACCGTACTAGTATTTCACAGCAGAATTGTGTAGTTAGGAAATACAGATTATTATGAGGTTCCTACGATCCATCTTAATGTGGTCTGGTAGATTTAGGTTTATTTATAAGTTGTCTAACTTTTTTGGTATACAATAA
The DNA here is from genome assembly GCA_961205895.1 of Mythimna pallens. Lineage (NCBI taxonomy): Eukaryota > Metazoa > Arthropoda > Insecta > Lepidoptera > Noctuidae > Mythimna > Mythimna pallens. The sequence continues at coordinate 11,065,271 of OY540829.1, forward strand.
AGTTTATTCTATTCTATACACACATAAGCATCGGCATTTTTATGCGCAAATCGAATTACGAATATATATATATATTATTAATTTATTTTTAGTTACTATTTTGGTGTACAATAAAGTTTATTCTGTTCTACGAGTATCACTAGCGTCTGTCAGCGTCATCGTCCGCGTGCATGTCGGTTATTATTATGGATGCGAAGCCGAAGCCAAATAAAAAGTAGCCTATTATTTCCTTCATTAGGGTTCGCTTGAGCTTGAGGTGTGAGCTTACCCCCCACCAAATTTTGTCAAAATCGGTTCAATAGTTTAACCGTGGAAGCGTAACAGGCAGACTGAGTTATTTTCATAAATTAATAGATAATTATGACGAAGACCAAGCTAAGTTAGACAGGACTTTAAGTAAGCAGTAAGTAGTTCCGAGTGTTATATTTGAAGGAAAATTTACTCTCAATCCCCATACTAAAACCCTGACATAATACTGCAGTACCCAGCGGCTGAAAACATAAAATAAGCCTAAAGAAACATTTTATTGCGCCCACAATTCCACTTTATGTTATCCGTAAACATTTGGTTCCGCGGATAAGGAGATACGGACAGTTTATGAGAACATAATATTTTACATCATACTAGTGACCCGGCGTGGTTCTGCTCGGAAGCAAATTATATACTCAGACCTTCCTCGTCTATCGATCTTTCTATTAGTCAAAATTGCTTTAAAATCCGTTACATGGTTGAGTAGTTAGCGAATAAACAGAGAATTATTCGAAAGATTTACTTACCGTGGCCTTGGAACGCAAAGGGCAACTAAAGACACAGAAATAATTTTTAAATTAAAACAAAGAAATAAAACAAACTAAAATTATGGATTTAAAATGAAATTTAAAAAAAGCTATTATTAAATTCTTAATATAATTAAGTAAAATTAAAATTAATTGTATACATTGAATTTTAATTTGATTAAGAATTAAATAACTATTTTCTTTAATTTTATTTTAAATCCATAGTTTTAGTTTATTTTATTTCTTTGTTTTTATTTTCATTTTGGAACCGTGCACTAGCTTCTGACGTTTTATAAGTGCCCATTGTAGGGCTATGTGAAATAAAAAACTTTTGACTTTGACTTTATTTTATTTTTAACAAACTTTGTATACTGTACCTACATAGACTTCTATGTACAGACGACTGTAACCGTTATTTCCATACTTAAAAGAAGGTACCAACAAATGGCTTGTAAAAACCTGTTGATTACAAAATATTTTTTTTAATGATATAAACTAGTGCTTGACTGCGATCGCACTTGATGGTGGGCAGTGATGCAATCGTCGATGGCGAAGCGCACTAATTTAATTAATTAGTAAAAGTTTAACACTCCCTCTCACTCCACCAAAAGCAGGAAGAGTTATTTGATGATTTCCCACCTCAAAAAAAAGACCACCGTGGGATTTGCAGGCAAAAGACCTTGCACGCATGCATGATCTGCGCATGGAGATGCAACGCCGGGGCGAAACTCCGCTGCCGCGCCAAGTAGTGGCATGGCGGAAAAACTTCCGGCGGGATCTCATGGTGGAATGGCGACGGCGACTGTCGCAACCCAGTGCTGGGCACGCCTTAATTATGGCGATAAGTCCCCTCTTTGAGGAGTCGCTGGAAAGACCTCACGGCGTCCTTACTTAACGCATGACACAGGTCCTCACCGGGCATGGTAAGTTCGGGAGGTTCCTGTACCGGATCCGTGCAGAAGAGACGCCCGGGTGCCACCATTGTGTGGACCGCCCGGAGGACACGGTGGAGCACACGGTAGAGGTGTGCCCCGCTTGGGCAGAGCACCGCCGTGTCCTCGTGAGGGCGATCGGCGGCAGCGATCTCTCGCGCCGGGCCTTGGTACAGGCCATGGTCCGGAGCGAGGAGAAGTGGCAGGCGGTCGCCTCCTTCTGCGAAGCAGTAATGCTAGCAAAGGAGGCGGCCGATCGCGTGAGGCAACGGCAACGGTCCTCACGCCCCAACCGCCGCCGGGATTCCGATCCCGATTTCCGGCCACCGTAGGCGCGGTCTTGCGGACGGCGAGCAATGGGTGGCTCGCCGTCCGATCGTCCGGTAACTGTCTGGACCGAGCCCAAGTCGTCGACGGCGCGTAGTATTCCACGCGCGCCTCAAGGAGATGTCAGCAACCGTAGGGGCCCAACAGGGTCGAAGCCTACTGGGGCCATGGGTGATGCGAAAGTGACCCCCGGGGCCCTGGAAAAAAAAAATGGCAAAGAAGGAACAGGAGTGGGTTTTTAGTCAGTAAAAGTCTGACACTATCTCTCGCTCCGCCCAAGAGCGGGGTTTGTCATTAGATGATTTTCCCACCAGAAAAAAAAAAAAAAAAGACAAGCAGAAAGACTGACAAGGAAAGCGTCTTCGTGGCATACATACTCCTTAATATGAATAGTTGGCTACCAAAAAGCATATAAATACGACTCGGCATAAATTCCTTCATGAAAATTATCAAAACGTGTTTTTCAGGTCTATTAATTTCTTTTAGCCGATTTTCTTTGGCTCATGACTTTAAAAATTTTATATCACGATACAAGAATTCTTACTGAATACCTTGCTGGCATTAATTTACGCAAAGTCAACGTTCCTCAATCAAAGTTGCCGCTTTACACCAAATGTTTACCGGTAATTACTGAAGTGAAACTCGCGTCAAAAGAAGTCAGCATTACCATACAAGGGACAGTTTCGCCTAGTCACTCGGTATAAATAGATCCCTGCGGTACGCCTACCGTACGACGCTACAATGTTTGATTTATGACGCTTGATAGCCTGTTGAGTAAAATATTATGAAGGCAGTAGCAAACGATGGGGGAGGTTTGTACGTAAAGTTAATTTTGACCGTGAAACTACTAAGTTTTTATTGACAGTTTCGGAAATAGTAGCACATAGATCACTTGCATGTATCCGGCTCGACGGACCAAAAAATATTGGGTTTTACCAAGACCCAGCGTGGTAGTCGTTTAAAAGTATATGATTTGAAAAGTGGAGGGAAAAAGCCTGAAGAAAATATTAGCAGAGAAAACCGCTCTATTTACATTGGTATTAAATTTATTAAAAGCGTATATATATCCTGCTAATGTGTTCTCAGAAGTAAAATTTTCTACTTTTACTTCTGAGAACACATATATAGATTTTACTATTTTGATTAAGAAATTATATTTGTACCGTCCGGTGTTTAACACTTCCTATAAAACTCTACAAATATGTGACATTATAATTAATAATAATAATATTCCACAACTATCACACAACGCCGTCTAGTCCTAAGGTAAGCAGAGCTTGTGTTATGAGTCCTAGACAACTGATATAACTGACTGACTGATATATTTCTAAATACATACATATTATAGATAAATTACACCCAGACACAGAACAAATGTTCGTGCTCATCATACAAACACTTGTTCTGGGTGGGAATCGAAACCACGACCTCCGGCTTAGTAGTCAGGGCCACTAACCACTAGGCTAGTCAAAGTCAGTCAATTAATTCTATTGGGCTTTGATTCATCAACGATGAGTCAACGAAACCCAAATTTTTACTCACTTCCGTTACGAGTTGCTAAGCTATGTATGTAAATACACGTGCTCCAGCCATATTGCGTCCTGATTACTAAATAAACTGAATACTTTACTTAACGAAATAGTAAATGAGAATTTTATTTATCTCCACAATTTTCTGTAAATAACTTGTTACACAGCTAGGATTCAGAGTTGACAACTTAAACGAGCTGTCTAAAAATAAATAGGAGCAAACATTCTGCGGAAAAATAAATACTCGTTCGCTTTCTTAGTCAGAGTCCAGAAGCATATCATAGAAAAGGAGTTACATAGAATACTAAAAATAAAATAAAAAAACTTTCTTAAAACACCTAGGTACATAAATAAATATGTGTGCCAGCTTCATCAAATAGGTAAGGATATATATGAAATTAGTTGTAATGCATTTATAATTTTGAAAACCTACACCCAAATCAGAAGATCATAATTACGCTAATAAACCGAGCAGTTTACCTTGCTTAGCTCTTTCAACGCCCGCACTCCCAGTTTCCAGTAATCTGTCAAAAGTCAGACTTCAGCTGTATGTAATGGAAATTTAATCGTAATTGAATGCACGTTACCATTTATCTGCCAGTCAGCTCGTATTACCGTGACTCCTAATATGATTTAGACAAATCGCTTTTGAATGGGAGCGACGTGTGTGTTTTCGTAAATAGGAGCTTAAAATTACTCGTGTTATATCTGATCGAATAAGTTCGATGTGATGTCTTAATTATCTGAATTGAGGGTATTGTGCTGATGTAACGATGACTCGAGTGATTGCCTTATAAGTGACTAATGAGAATTTAAACATACGAGTAGAATTCAAAATAAACAAAGCTACAACAAACGCAAACGGCGGAATTAATAACGTCAGGCCGAAACAAATAAGAATAGAAATTGCAAACGTATTTAATGTATTCAGAGATAAATAAGCCTGTGAGGCCTACATTTGGTTTTATATCTATTTATCCGCGGCATCTCGCAAACGACGAGCCGACGAAATTTGAATAATCACGACGGCAGCTGTGCAAGCTACTGCTACGACCAGGAATATCGTTTTATGGTAAGCTAAGCTACGGTAAGATGAAGCCGGAATTCTAATGCGCGTGTAGATTGTAATGGCGACATTTGTGTGACAGAATCCTGCTTTTAATTTGAGGCTTCATTTCTAGGTTAAAACTGGGTGGAGTTTGAATTCAAATAGAATGTGATAAAGAAGATTTGGAATCAATGATTCAAAAACTTGATTCACATTTCACCCATTCACATCGACACAAATGTAGAAAAATATGTTACGGCTAGTTTTAAATATAGGTAGGTATACACTGACTGAGAAATCGGATTTCGCATAGCCAATTAGAAGCTACATAGGATACTGAGCAGAGGTGTCGAATTCGTGAGTGCTTAGGGGCTCCAGCACCTACGAGGGGTAAATACTCTTAGCGGGTGGTATACCTTATTTTGTTGGGATAAACACAAGTGTTCTCAGCTAGCTTGCCACCTCGTAAGTTCTTATCTCAAACGAAGAAGATATAACCTAACCAATGCGAGATTCTAAAAGTATGGAGCCCGCTTCACTCACTACGATTTTATTCATAATTTGACAAACTTACTAAAGATCTTCTCTGACACGGAGTTATGTCCGATTATTTTGCATGTCCTAACTAAAGCATGAACACGTACGTTTAAGATCTATTAATTGCCGAATACTGAATTCAAAACACATAGCATAACCAACGCGGAATCCATTTCTAAAGGAAACCGAAAGGCATCTGCTACATAAACGATTCATTTTTAATGCTGTCCAATAAAACGTCCAATATAAGGTAGATATGTCTTGTCGGTGCAGGAGCAGCTGTTACGATGTGTTCCTACGTCCGTTGTCCGACGGTGAGCCCCAGGCTTGATGTTCGGGACGGTATCACTTAATAGTAAGATGGAGAAGGTACACTCCATGCAAGTCTTGCTGTCTCAGATAAACAAGTATTCGATTAAAAAGCTACAAAAGCACACAGTCCGTATTCAGACATTTTCTTCTTTCGTGTCAATTTGACTCAAATCTTGTCCGACCAATATTTAGCCACCTAGACCCAGCTCTGTTATTGACCTCGTAAAAATCGTGGTAGGTACAGGTAGTTGTGCATGCTGGGCAGGAAAGGAGGTGACGCATATCCTGTGATAATGATGATAATGACTGATTTCTAATGATATTTCGTCACATCGTAGTGGCAAGCAATATCACATTTTAATTGCAAACCAGTAAGGTTGAGACAGTAAATATGCCTCAACAGACTGATATAGTACCTAACAGATTCCAAGATATAGGAGATGTTAACGAAGGGGGAAAGAACCAAAAGAAACGTCGAGTTCTTATTCATGCAATTTCTAAAGTGGTACTTCTGTGATTTTATTTTATGACCATTATGTTTCGGAATAATATTCAACGCTTCCCTAGGCAGCCATAGGACCGCACATTGAAGAACTTTAGGCTATTTGGGTACCGTGTTAAATGTAACAAATGAGATCTATGATGCGGTCACGATACTGCAACCAACTTAGTTTACGCCACTTTTGGGTAAAGTTGCCTTTATTAGCAAAGTTAGAACATTTTCGCGAATTTCTTGTTTTGTTATTTTGTGTAGCGACCTATTTATTCATCTTAAGAGTAGGGTTTTGTACGGTGAACTACAAAGTTACATTAGATTTATGTTCTTCATACTTTTTAATCTTAAATGTGTTCTTATTTTGTTGAAAAAGCTATGGAGTTTTGTACCTACTGTTCCTGTGGTAACTTTAAAAAAAAACACGAGCAATGCGAGCTACAAAATTGGAATATCCAATCATATAGTCATTATTTATTCACTACAGGCCTCTTATCAATAAGAGAAATGAAGGTTATGGATAATATGTTACGAATTTTTACACATATTCTGTAATCTGGAGTCCCTGTATCATTGATACGACTGCCGGGCTAATACATCGGTAGCTACGCCCCTGTACCGTTCACAAAATAACTTTTCTTGGTTTTTTCTTGAAGATTTGATATGTTATATTCGTTTTTTTCTAAATATCATTCCTTATTTGTATGTATGTATCTAAGTACATATTTATTATTGTTCTTGTTTTCTCTCTGTCAGTCTTCTATTAAGTTGCACCTGCCATGTTATGTCTCTGCACCACCCTAAGGTCGACTGGTAGAAAATGCCTAAGGCATTAAGTCCGCCTTTGTACAATGTTTATTAGTGCATAAAGTTTTAAATAAATAAATAATAAAAGGTAAGAAACCCAAAGAGTGATGACCAGAAACTAATAATTTGTGAACATGCTTTCTCCCCCGAGTAAACTTCGCCATCCTGCCGACGTATCGTGCAATGATTGAGATTTATTTAGTTTTAGATCCACCGAATAAACGTCATCCTTCTTTTTTGCTGAATAAGGAAAATGTGAAAAAAGATTGAGGGATTCGCACATGTTTTTGTAGAAACTGCTTTCGCTTAAGAAAGGAATTTATAGGTTATCGTCGGACAAATCGAACCGTTTTGATCTAAAGTTTTGGTTTGGCAATTATTTGAAAAATAAATTGGTTGCAACGCAAATCAGTATAGCTATATATAACTCAAATGTTTTTTATTAAGTTCACCATATCTGAAAGCAAAGGGTCGGTATGGTTACCGAAAAAATATTACAATCAAAATTGTCATCTCATAGTATCTGGTGGTTTCATTTTCAAACATTTTCACTATTGGAAATTCCCTAAGTTTTGGGATACAATGTATTATACTTAATCTTAAAATTTATACCTCTATGTACCGGAAAGTTATCGAATGAAGCCCTAAAGTATCGTAAGCCGTAAATAACATCCTTTCCTGTTGACCTGGGACATAAAAAACAGACCTTTAGCAGTTCTTTCTTCCCACGCAAACCATAAAAGTCACTCGAGGGAATCGTTTCTGTTCTTTACTAATAAATAGACCATAGATAAGCAAAATAGTTTTGTTTGGTTATTTTAGATTTAGCTACGCCGAAGATCTACTAAAAATATTTGATCCCACATAGATACAAGATCTATGTATACATAAAAGGGGAAACTGACTAACTGACATATCAACGCACAGCTGAAACTACTGGAACTAAGAGCGTGAAATTTTGCACAAGGTTTCCTTTAATGACGGAGATTAGCACTAAGAGAGAATGAAACGGGGGTTCAAAGTTTATTTGGAGAAACTTACTTTCATGCGGGCGAAGCCGCTCGCAGAAGCTAGTTATAGAATATGAGGAGTAATTTTGTCACGACTAAGTTATTTATTATTATTTAATGTAGGTACTTAATGCTCTGAACTATACACAACTTATAAACAACTAAACATTGTTTAAAACTGAACTGACTATAGCACACTTACCTAAGATAAAAACTTTTAACTAAAATATTTTCGATTTAATTAAGCAGGCAAAAAACTCTTAACTAAAATATTATAGATTTAAGGCTGGCTTTTTTATGATTTAGGCTGGTTTTTACCTTGGTCAGAGATTAAGCAATGTGTCATACAACATGGCAAATCCGCCAATTTTTTGGGTACCCTTCCAGCCGACAGTGATGCGGCGAACTTTTTGTCGCCATTTTTTAGTTAGAAGTTTTTACCGCGACTATTAAAGAACTTAAAAAAAAAGAATCAACTGCGATACCTAAAATATATGAACCCAATTTAAGATGCATCGCTGACTCAAGTCAAAGCTCGGCTTTTGGTCTTCATTTTAGATCACACGAAACTAGACCTTATTTCAATTTATGTAGCCCGCACTAACCCTGCTCTTGCCACACGAGACGTATATCAAAAGCAAACATCGTCAACCTGTCTTCGGAATATTAAACACATTAATAACGTGTAGCAGGCTTGCAGGCTGCAGGGTGGCAGCGCGGCGGTCTGCCGCGGTCGTCTGCTAAGCTAGCTGCCTAGCTGCCTCGCATGCTCATAATAAAAGCTCATTTTATGCTAATATCGGCGCGGGCGGCGGCAACTATTTGTGCAATTTGAGCAGTCCAAAGTGCGGAAGGCAAATAACTGCTAAATATTCATGCTGCCCGTAATGTTGTTGGGTTCAGCAGTTTTTAATGAAGGTGAGTTTGTGGTATGAACAATTAGGGCGGTTGGAAGTTTGCGATTTCTTACTGGCATGGAGAATTCTGCCTACTTAGAAATGCAGGAACTTTCCAAAATGAAATAAGTACTGTTATTTGTATTTTCCCTATATACACAACTTCCGGCTTACTCAGCTATCGAAGTTATGCAACCAACAGTTCATTAAAAGCTTCGTGGAAATATACAAGCTCCTTTATTTACCTATAACGTTACGTGTAACAGGACTCGTGCCTATCACACGTGTGACCCGGACGGCGAATATGCGTAACTAAACGTATCGCAAAAAATGCAAAGGAAGAACCTGTAGGGTTTCACATAACAAGCGCCGGACCGCAATAAAACACCTGCAATCCCGAGCTTCTTTCTTTTAACGTCTAACCTTCCTACCTCGCTCCCTTAACACGCCCCACCCTCCCTCCATTCCTAGCGTGTCGCGTAAACAGGGAAAATTCGAACAAAGAAAATACTGGAGCAATTTGCAAGCTTCCACGACAATACGAAATTTGTGCCGTAGTTGTTCCAAAGTTGACTACAACAATTATTCGTGTACACAATGCGGAATTAGCTCGTCATGTAAATTAACCTGTTCTCCCACTGACTGATTATAAAGCTCGGGTTCTACCTTCCAATTTAGTCGGCGATACGGTGAAATGGATCGGTGTGAAAAAGCTAGCGGTGCAAATTGCATGCATATAGCTCTGAATTGCACGTTTGATGAATTATATTGATTGTGTCTGTCTGAACATATCCATATATCCAAATTAACTAATTACAGGACCATAGTCATATCTATGGTCCTGTAATTAGTTAATTTTCATAGTTGCGTCAGGGATTTTGGGACTATTACTGATAATTGCCACAAATTATAAGAGATAGAACACAAAAGCCTCTATTGTGTTAAGTAATTAAAAGCAGTCTAATCTACCTACTGTTATTTCAGAATATCTACTGACGGATGTAATAATAGTACATTATGATATAAGTGTGTAATGTTAGTGATTACCGTCGAGGCGGTATTTAGACCCGAGCCGTGGCGAGGGTCTTAAGAGAACCAAGAACGGTAATCATTAATTACTCACATGTATCATACGACGTTTTTCAATACACTTGTGAAGAAAACAACAGTAAAACTAGTAAAATTTTCTGTGACATGGCGGTAAAAATCTGTTATCATAAGCCGCGCATCATTTTTTTTTATTTACCCCTAGAGGAAGGCTAAGATATTTTGATCATACTGCCTAGTCTTACGTTTATGTTTCCTTGCATGAAAAGTTTTTACGATAATGTCTTTCGTAGTGACAATAGAATACGGATGTAACATTTTCTAATGATATTGTAGTATTTAATTTTATTTAATTAATACAGCTACTGAACTTCACTGGAATAAAAAAATCACGCCAAAAACCGCGCGCATCTTAAAATGGCGGCCATAGACCACAAAAAAAAATTGTATATGTACGATTTATTTACTACATAAATGATTTTTAGTAAATAAATGGTTTGTGCAAGTAAAATTTGTCCATTTTAACTTGAAAATTTGATGAAATAAGTAAGTAAGACACTAATTTATATACTATTGAACGCAATAACTTAATGGGAATTTTATTCAAAATTTGTTTTGCGAACAAATAGGTTGAACAAAAAGGTTTTAACTACATTATAGCACTAGTGCTTAATGGTAATCAAAATGTCACAGTTTGGTAACGAGTGCCATTATATAACTAAGTGCAGTGCAATAAGAGTCACTTTCTGAGCAAGTGTGTTGAAATAGTTATTTGTGCAACAAGAGAGCATAGTCTTTTTTTGCTGCGAGTGCTAATTTTGAGTCCCGAGCAAGCGAAGGATTCTTTGATTGAATCACGAGCGTTAGCGAGTGATTCTAAAGTAGACTCCTGAGCAAGGGGAGGGATTCAAAGGCACGAGATGCAAAAAGTTTTGCTCTCGTGTTACACACATATTTTTTCACTTCAGCAGCGAGAACACATGTTACTTGGGAAATTAAATAATTAACAGTAATAGATTTAATAATGATTTCAATTAAAATAAATATTATCTCTGTCACTAGTTTTGCTCATATTTTACAATTATTTTAACATTCTTAATCTTATTTGCCACTATTTTATTTCCGCTGTTTTTTTAAAACAGTCAATGTTGAAACTAGAAATAATTATTTAAAGGTTAAATGCCAGTTTTATCTGCTGCTATAAGTACTCAGGTACTGTTATTTTTGTTCAAATACAATAATAAATGTAAAATTCAATAATTTATTTATAAAAAAAAAAACAATTTTATATTTACAAATATTTTCTATTTATTACGCATTTCCGAATGTGTTTTTCTTTGTGGTGGAATTTCAAAATCGGAATGAACTTCGAAATGGCATGTTTCTCACTCGTTTTTTTATAAGGGCGAGAAAGAGACAGAGTACAGTGCAGTTCGAATTTTACGAATTGTATGGATAAAAAAAAAGTTTCTTTGTCTTACGCAGTGTGCAAAATCGAGTTTTGCTCACTGTTTTCAAGCAGCAAAACCTACTTGTTTGAGCTGCTGTGGTGAAAAGATAATTATTACAACCAACCTTCAGTTATAACCAACTTTTATTTATGAAACATCCTGAGTGACCATAGTAAATAAAATTCAAGAATCCTTCGATCAAAAAGCTATTCTTGCGTTATGGCCTCATTGATTCTAAAATCTTTAGCATCTAGGCTAGCAGCTTCTACCCTTAACGTAATATGTCACCTCTAATTAAACTCAATATGTAGCTCATATCAAACGGCAGACATATTCCGTAACGAGGTGATTTAAAGCACACTCATCGGCACAACCGCCGTGAAATTAGTCGCAGTCGCACGTCGCGCGCTCGAGTGCTTGCTGCGGATATTGACAATGCTGTGCCGATGGGCGGATACATATGTTGTTAATTGAATGTGGAACGCTGTTTGATATTAGGTTCTACCGCAGAAGCGAGAATCAGGGTATCATAATTATATAAATAACTGAAAGACGAATAAAATGTAGCTCGTGAAAGAATCTTAACTACAGGATCTGAGTCTGAAAAAGCTCACCTTGTTACAGTGAAGGTATTCAGAGAGAAACAGTGCTAAGTCTCGCAAAATAGTAGCATATTTAACTAACTAACTTGAAAGTAGGTAATGCAAAAATAAACATCGGAAAATCTGCCAAACAATACAATATAACACTTCCAGTTTCCTACTTAACAAAACGAGCGGATGTGAAGTGAGTTGCACATCGCAAATGTTTGTCGCGCGGATATTGACAATGCTGTGAATATTGGCAGATACATCTGTCGGTAATTGAATGTGGAACGCTGTTTGATGTTAAGTTCTACCATAGAAATGAGAATAGGGTTTGGTAACACATGTAGATAGCTTGAAGACGAGTAAAATAAAGCTCGTGAAAGAGCCTAAACTACAAGTATTTGAATAAGCTCACCTTGTGATATAGTGTAGGGATAAGATATTCACAAAGAAGCAGTGCTATATCTTGCAAAATTACTGTCATATCGATTGTTTGACATTGGCTAGCTTGAAAGTAGATAATGCAAAAACATCAGTAAATCTCCCAAACAATACGGCAGTACTTCCAGTTTCCCACTTAACAAAACGAGCGGATGTGAAGTTAGTTGCACATCAAAAGTGTTTGTCGCGCGGATATTGGCAATGCTGTGCATATTGGCGGATACTTCCGTCTTTAATTGAATGTGGAACATTGTTTGATTTCAACTACAACCTTTGACTATGACTGCATGGAAATATAAGGATTTTCCAGACTCAAGGTTTCAGGAGCTCACCTTGTTAAAAATTACTGACTGCAGATTTATTCTCGAATATGAGTGGAAGCACTTATGAAGATGGACTGATGACAAATCGACGCTACGTATAAGTATAGTACAAGTGCTTGTTCTTTGTATGATTTGAGAATCACTGCAAGAGCTATTAGTGCTACTGGAAAATGAATTCTCTGATAGCTGAAATACTGGCGCTGATCAACAAAATAAATGAAGTTCATGGCACAAAAAACTTTTCGCATTCATAAATCGTTTGTATCTCCAATGCTAGCTTCTAGTGTATTAAAAACTGGATTTCTGCGACATCTCTTTTCATACCTTTGTGTACCACATACATTCAGTCCCATGCAAACAAAGTCCGTTGCATTTTCAAAACTATACTGTCCTTGTTTTTCGTCGTGCACTTTTTAAAATGGTTGTGCCTTATCTACGAGTAGAACGAAAGCCTACAAACAAAATAGTGTAATATATATTTCCACAGCGAGCCAAAACAAAGGCCTATTGCTGGCTGCCTGTCCATATGTCACTGCGCTGTGACTGGTTAACAAAATGAAAACAGAAAATACGTTAGAGCCTGACTCCAATAACAGTAAATTACTTACTCTATGTCTGTATGTAGATAAGCAAGTAAAAATATATCTTTTGTTATATTGAGCTCACTCACCTTTTAGGAATGGATGTACGTATAGGACGTTTTTTGGAGTTATAGCTGACGCCGAACTGTGTTGGGGACGGCTTCCAGGCAAACCGGGTGCAGCTAGATATGAATATTTTACACAAAGCAGTAATTGGAAACCACAACCTCTTAAATTTCCCTTAAATTGGCAAGACTTATGTCAGATTTCGTAGCTTCTAACTATCCTTAACAACTGCCAAAGGTCTAAAATGACAGCTGGGTCTCAATATATTAAGATGGTCACCCATCCACAAATCGTCATTGACGAGCATTGCTTTATCTCATAAATCGACCACACGAGCTCCTCGGATAATGATGATAACAGTCAAAAATAAGTTCCTATATATGTTTATAACCACATCTTAAAATCACATAATACATAGACTAAAAATCGTCTCTTACAGCGAACATTCATTTCTGGTTATCATAGATTAAATAAAGCTACAGGAAAATCTCTCCGATTCAGAGCCACATGTTGTCATAAATAGAAAACTTCACATCACGAATTCTCCGAATCCGATAAGTCATCAGAAGCCCAACGTTGTGTAGGTACCTAGCTTTACAAGGAAATCCGACATCTGGTTCTATCCAACCAAGTTTCATAGACAATCCGAACAGAACTTTGTTCTCAAATAAAACTTGGCCACGATAAGTCACCTTCTGGAACTTTTTAAAGTGAGAGATCGAATATTAAATCCGATAATTCAGCAAAGTTTTCTAGTGATTTTAGTCTTAAATTTTATAGACTCTACGGTGTCTCTATGGGCCATTTGCATTATGTAAGTAAACTACTTAATTACTATACAATGGCTGTTGAAAACACAAGTTTCATGCGGGCGAACCCGCAAATAGAGACTAGCGAACTACAGACGCTGCTATTAGTAGCCGACACACCACAAGCAGTAACGAACCGTCACTAACAAGTTTGTAAACGGCGGAATGATCGTTTAGACTTCTGTGGCCAAAAGGCTTTGTTGGCCATATTTTACCACCCATTGCTTCTTTTGTACGAAAGCTTTTTATGACCGCTGAAAGTAATCTCTCGATGTATCCAACAGGTATTGGTTTTATAGCAGTTATTATGACATAGTTCCAACGAGCCCGAAGCTAAATATTAATGACTGGAATATCACCATGCATGGATCAGACTGGTGACGGGGTAACTGACAACTGTTTGGCTTGCGCTGTGTTGCGGTTAACCGTTGTGTTGGCAAGTAAACTCAAATGGCCGAGTGTATGGCTACTGTGTGGTTAAAGTGAGTTATAGTAGAATTAATTTGACCTGTGTTGTTGTGGTTGATGTTTATTAACTTTTTGCTAACTGGCATCCTGGTTCAAAAAACGTTGCTAAGGCCGTTTCATATATCGTACGATGTGACAACAGCACTATAGTAAGCACCAGATGAATTTGCAATAAAGTGGACTGACCCTTGTCTAATTCGTGGGTACCCGAACAATAAATCCAGTTTTTTATTTCAATTGATCATAATTATAATCGACAGCTTTATGTATAAATTATTTCCGTTTTAGAAATTAAAAACGTCATTAACTACGGCTATTTTTTTTGCAATAACGGCCTACTTGATGAAAGTATAGGTATCACTCTTTTCTCCGAGAGACCTAAGAGACTAAAAAGTTGTCACGAGTCGAACTGGAAATTAGAACTCAGTATCTATCGATTTGCACTTGAATATCGAGAGATTTACAAATTAATATCACAAAGTCGTACATGGGTAAGCGTAGACACGTGTATTTTGAAATGTAGAACGCATTAACAACATTTTGTGCGTTGTCATACTACTAAACAGATATGCTCCCTAGAACGTGCCCTCGGCGGTACAGACATGATTCACGGGATTCGTGTTTAAATCAACCCCTGATCAAAGACTTGATTGATCAATATTCTAACGACACGTTCAGTGGAAAAAAAATTGACTTTTAAACAAGACTTGTCCAAACTTCCCCTACGAACAAATTCTATATTTTCCCCAGGTCAGGCAGAAATATGAAAAGATTTATATTTAAACTTTCTATCGACCATTGTCGCAATTTTCATTCAAAACTTCGCAAAAATCTTTTCATAAGTTATTGCGAACATTTTTAAGCATCGCCGAACACCAAAATCAGTCAAAGGAAATGTTTCGTGAACGAATATTCGAACATAGAACTCTAAAGTACGTTTAAAAGAAGCAGGTAAGTACTTATTATACACATATATGTGACAGTCTGAAAGCACTAAAGGCAGATACACAAAGGCATAACTAAGCTTTGAACTTGGTCTAGCTAGAACGAATACGGAGTATACTTAAATAGACGATATTTCATACAGTACTGTTCATTAAAATGGTCCCTTTTCCATATAAAGAGGAGAAACACAGCAAATTGGCAGTTAGTACCTACCGTTCCGAAATAAAATGAAATAACTCCCTAATAAAACCCTTCACGAATGATTGGAACGGAACGACAGAATTATTCAGTTCGAGTGACGGTAAAAAAGTCATTAAAGGGACAACAGTTACGTTTTTTAATTCCGACGACGACGACGGTGGTCTATTTTGGAGCATCGTATCTTTATTACTGTTCCGAACGAAAAGTGGGAATGGAAGTGTTAAAAGTATTGTAGCCACGGAGGCGAGAGCTGGAGTGAATCTGTGGGGGAAGCCGTCGGGCGTCGCGTCGCAGAGGACAAAAAAGATGGGACAAAGCTTGTAAAATTTTGACGTTGGTTGAAAGAACTAATAAACGCCTTTGTGTTTTATTTCTGTATCAAATTGGAAAAGTAGATTTTGCTGGCGTTTTTAATCCTCCTCATCTCAATCCTGTGTTGTCTGACAACAGATTCTGCTATAACTCATATTTAACAACTATCGCTCTTACTGTTGGTAAAAATTACTTCAAAATCAGTATGGTATAAAAGTTAGCAGATAAATAAAACTACAGACGCGGAAAAGCGACCTTGTATTATATCTACTAAAAAAGATACCTTGTGGCTGCTACAACCTATTGCTTAACCTAGACAGTGCATAGATGCAGTCAATAGCTATATCTCATCCAAATCATGTTTAGTGCGACAAAGGATTTTTGTTTAGCATTTTAGGGCATTGTCTGGTACTTCTAAACCCGCACTTGTCCAACACTAACCTACGTATTACATTCATGTACCCAATATTCTATTTCCCGTTATGTCGGTAATTTGATGCCAAAGTTGGTGGTGGCGCCACCTCCTGCCGTTACATTTTATGAACGTTATATGTATGAGTTTCTTCACGTTTTCTATTGCATAATGAAGCCAGGTAAGTTTGATGAGGACCTCATACCAGCTTCGACATCGCTTAAACATTCTGGAAAATTGTAACGAATTAAGGACTCTACCTACTAACGCAAATCGGACAAGCTTACTAAAAAGGATAAACAGAACTGATGTAAAGTTCCGCGAAAACAATAAGTAAAAAAGTTTTTATTAATAGAAATCCTAGTCGTACCTACCACACAAAGGTAGAACCCGAAACACTCAAACCTCAAGACAATCATCTCATTTTACAACCGTGACTAATTGAGCAACAAAAAAAGCCACAACCTAATCGAAAAACAATCCTATTTCTAACCAGCCACATACTTGGGCAACTACTTCCCAGTTTCTTAGAATGCGTTGCTTGACAGACATTAGTCAGGCAGGGAGCGCGACCGCACGACATGTGGTCTGTTATCTGACCCCGGGGTGTTCGAGAGAAAGCCCATAGCAACCCGTCTGACGGGTCCCGTTGACACACATTTCATGTTCCGCTTCATTTCTTTGTACTCTATACTGCGCCGTACCCGTAATATGTTCGACCCGCGAAATCCCGGCCCTTTTTGGCGTTTGTATTTACTTGTGCATAGATGTTCGCCAGTCGAGGACGTTTCCCTTCCTTCGTTTTTATTGAGGAGTTTTGAATTTGTAACCAGTCAAGCATTGAAAGAGCTTAGGGAGAGTGCGGTATCAATCATACTACCCTCTTATAATGAAAAAGTTTTTCAAATAGCTACTGACCCCACCTTGATGATTCTGACTAGTGTACAACTGACAATCGTATCGTGATGGCCCAGTAGTTAATGCACCCGTCTCTCATACACGAGTTTGAGCGTTCGAAGCTAGTAGGTACTTACGTTTCATTCTTTTTTTTTCTATTCTTGATAGGATCGCGTTGACCGCTATCTCACCACATGGAAAGCGACGATGCAGTCGACTATGGAGCGCGTTTACCTAGAAGCAAACCTATTCACTCTTAACTTAAAGATTCCCGGGTTGGAGCCATCAGGAAACACAAATTCATATGTAAGTTTGTCTAGAACATGCATAATAACAAACTGCTGATCCTTCTGATCTTTGACAGTCGTGGCATGTAGTCAGACGCCAAAAAGTTTCAACATTCAAGCTGTGGAGGTCTGATAGGTCAAAGTCATAGTCAAAGCCAATGCCACTTATTAGCATTAAATGCGGTACAAGAGATGGTAATTTATAATTTATTAGCGGAAAGACACATTTTGCCATGAGTTGTAAAACTCGGGTATTCAGCCGCATCCGGTTAGACTGCAAGCCGAACCCAAGCTAGGAAAAAGCTAAGGAGATAATCTACGACTATACAATGCGTTCCAAATAAGAATAGGATCGATTGTTGTGACGTCACGTCATACTGTAAAATCGTAAGAAATTGCGCAAAATTCAAACTCAGAGATGAGACAAATTGAAGAACTGGATCTCTAGATTCTGTTTAAACTTTTTTCGTTCACAGTACGTAAATAAATTAAATTTTTAAAATTTCTTGTTTTACGTCACAAGATGGCAATCGATCCTAATCTTATTTGGAACGCATTGTTTAAATTCTCGTCATAAGTAATTCTTGCAACACAAAACATTAATACATATTAACATACTCTGCTACTATATAAAATGAAATGCTATTCAAAAAGCAGTCATTAATTTGGCTCAGTGCTATTGCGAAGAACATTATGTCAATTACGTCAAAATTATTAACTCGTTATTACATTCCACCATTCTGTGAAATTAAATCCAGTCATGCACGAGGTGTATTGATCGCTTATTTAATGAAGTTATTGTCCAGTTGCAAAATATTTGAACTGGTGAATATTTCGGTAATCTGAATTGTAAACTAGGGAAGAGAAAAATGACAAGATATAGGGAAAACTTAATGATTTCTTTTAGTAAAGAAAACGAGGGAATTGCTTACAGAAAAGGTCACATGACAATCTAATAAAATAAACTGTATTGTCATAAATAATATTTGACGCGTTTTCCAAACATATGTATCCTCCTACTAGCATCTGCTAGCGGCTTCACTCGTATGAAAGTCGAAAATTATTTCAAATAGTATTTCATGTCCTTAATAGTATACTCACTAAAAATATACTCTATATCATCATCACCACCATTTCAACCAAAAGACGTCCACTGCTAGACATGGGCATAATGACCGATCTTGTGTGTCTGGCATCCATCGGATTCCCGCGACCATCACAAGGTCGGCGGTCCACCTCGAGGGAGGCCTTTCAACGCTGCGTCTACGTATTGGCCACACCAGAATCTTTCGGCCCCATCGACCATCTCTTCTACGAGCAATGTGTCCTACCACTTAAGTTTGGCGATTCTTCGGGCTATATCTGTAACCTTGGTTCTCCTGCGGAATCGTCGGAGGAGAAGATACTGTGCAACTTCCCGAACGAATTGACGACAGAAAAGTAAGTTAATTTCAGAACTTAAGCCTTCTAGCCCTGTGCCATGTTACGTTCAAATCTGCCCTCCTAGCTACGTTACAATCGTTTCGTTTCGATTCTCTTTTCGTCGATCGGCTCGAGTAGGCCACGCTTCCGATTCCTTTATTCTGACGTCATTTCAACGCTCAGTCACGTTGTCTGAACAATGGAATAGGAGGCGTGGCCGACTCGAGGCGATCAACGAAAAGAGAATCAAAACGAAACGGTTGTAACTTAGCTTAGGATGTTCAGCATTTTGAGCGTGAAGGAGTAACAAACTTTTGCCTGAATAATATTAGTGTTATACTGTGATAATATCTAACGGGTATACCTACAATAGTACATCAGTAACCCTCAAAGCAATTTAAATAAATGGACTATCATTGATGCTCCCCAGTGTAGCCGGTGTCAGACTAGTTAAAAATGTATGGAAATGAAATGTAGCGGACGCAAATCAAACAACGTTTTAAAATTCACCGCCGGGATTGGACACACGAAATGATTTGATTGTATCAGTGACGAAATCCTCTTAAAAACCCATTATTACCACTCGTAAATTGATATTAATCAGTCTGGAAATCGGATACAGCAATTACAGACAGTATGGTTTCGTTTTACATATTTCATTTGATAATAGGGGTAGTTTAAAGTTTCAGTTGATGTTTCGTAGAGTTAGGTTAGGTATTTTGGAAATTAATTTTGTGACCTTCACAGGTACCTACAAAATTTTTGTATTTGCCGTAAACTCTACTTCGATGGGTCACATATGTATACACGTGCCACAACCTAGGGCCAATGTATAAAATCACTTTTTCAATCTTAATCGAAAACCCACTCTTATCTCATCGCTTTTAAGCACGCAATAGACTGTTTTCCGCACTAGTGCAGAAAAGTGCGCGTGCTCTCCCCGCCACAATTTTATTACATTGATTGTATCAGGCTGGACACGCGTTCACCCTGCAAGTCAACCCCCGTTTATTCATTTCTTCGTAAGTGAATTGAAAAAAGTCGTTAGATACACGTGCAAATTTGTCACTGCAGTCTTCGTCTCCATAACACACTCGCCTACGACTCGTGCGAATTCCGCCTCGGTCGCTATGTCAAACTTTCTGCACTTGTATAAAAATGAATACAAAAGCAGCTGTGATAGCAGTTTCCAACGTTTAATTTCATAATAGGCCATTTTACTGCAACAAAAAGCAGTGCTTTCAGTAAGAAATTACATATTTTCAATAGTTTACAACATTAATAAAACCGACAGGATACATTTATCATGAAAAAGTTAAAATGATCGTATTATTAGTTTAGCCTTTATACATATGGGGCTACTGTTTTATTATTTAGGGACCCATCGACTTCAAGGTTAATCAGGATTCATAATTTTAGGGGTCTACTTACTTTTTCTTTTAATTACCGCCATTATTCAAACCTTGAAAACTTAATAAACAGAGGAGCATTTAGCTCAACTTAGATTAAGTGGTCCCGTTCCGCAGATTAAGCGAATCTCATAATTATTGTAAGCGAGATTCAACTAGACAGTATTCCGAGCCAGACGTCTGACTCGGCGGTCAGTAGCTGTCTGAAGACAAACCGTCTCGGATTTCCTACTGCACTGCTTTGTTTCCTGACGTCAGGGTGTGATTAATTTAGGTCTACCTACTAGACCTGCTTTTAAATTGCTACTTGTCATTTAGTTTGACATTTAGAGAGAGAGGCTTCCAGAGGTTTTAAGAGGTAACGGTGTTTGTGCCATGGGTCATGCGCTACTGGTGACCACCAGGGTTGTTTTAGTGAGATAAAAATCTCACACTCCCCGGACTTATCCCTTTGCTTCCAAAGGCACTCAAAAGTTGCAAAACGAAAAACAAATAAAGAAGAGAGGTATTGGACGAGCGAATTTAATTAGTTGACTATCTGTTCGCACTTTAACAATTTTATTATTCGTGTGCGGTATCAATTTTATAATCATCAGCAATGCTATCGACATTATTTTCTAGATCCAAACACCAGTCTATAAGACGTTGGTTTAGTTATTAGGTGTTGTCTTCGGGTAAGTACGTTGTGTCGTAGAGAGTGATCAGTTTGTTCCACCAACAGGAACCTAGGGTACCGATTACTGCCGCTGATATAATATATATCTCTTTCAAAAGACGGGATATACACAAATTAATCTTTTATCTATCAAATCCTAAAGCTACCTTTATGAAAAACTAGCTTATGTCAGTTGGCTTCGCCCGCGTTAAAATTAGATTTCTCCATACAAAGTTTGGACCTCTAGATTTTTCTAAATTAACTCCCTTCGGGCATCCGAAGAGAATGAATTTTGGACCATCCTTTCTTAGCGATTGCCTACGCCATGATAATTTCTCTGCTAGCCAAATTTCAGCAAAAGCCGTTCAGTGGATTGAACTGTGTGTTGATGGATCAGTCAGTCAGTAACGGTTTCCTTTCATTCCTTTTATGATTAAGCCTATTAAGCTTCGAACGTACAAAACAATGTTCGTGCTTTAAACCCTACATCTGTGTCGACGGGGCGTGAAGGTTTATGTAAATGTGTCTAACAAACCGATTACAGGCGTGTTATTTTGCTGTCGAGATTTAGGACAATTCACGAAATTGTACGAATAAGGGTCGTGAAAATAATGCGGATAGGTTAGGTTAGGTTACGCGTATGAAATGGCAGACAAAAATATAAAACTACTCCCAACTCGGTTATTTAAGACGCCTTAGATACCTATACTATAGTGAAGGTAGGTAGGTACTACATTATTTGAATATTATCTTCAAAAGTATAGAAGTGTGATGTTCGTTAGTTAACGAAATGTTCATTATACGAAAAGTATGAGTCTAGAGTCTAGAGAGTAGGTATTGTACCTATAGTACTAAAAGTATAAAGAGGATGTGTGAGAAACCTCTGCTACGGATAATTACAATGAGTTCCCGACACCTTTGCATTGAAATACCAGCTCTTACTGACAATAATAAAAATCACTAACTGAGATGTAGGTATTATATAGTTTTTTTTTTTTTAAGACTATAAAGATACCTTTACCCTTCCTTATCCTTATTTATCTAATATTATAAAACGGTCAAAGTTATTAAGAAGAACTTTATGGAACTATATTTTTGATACAAAATTGTGTTTTCAAAACCAAGATTTACGGAGTCTCTAAGTATAGAAATTGTAAATGCTTTTCTACAATAATTTTTTCAAGTTCTCAATTTTATTTTTCATAATCAGAAGTTTTTAGTAATTTTGCGATCAATGTCAAGACTAGGCCCTGTTACCTGTGGGATTCTTCGAAAGAGTCATGGCCCTGAAATACAAAGAGCAATTGGAAAGACAGGTGAGTTTAGTCAGTAAAAGTCTGACACTCCCGGAATCACTCTTCATTGTTGATATCCCACCTAAAAAAAACGCCCTGTAACCTACTAAGTACTTATCTACTACTGTAGTAATGAACTTTCGTTGGTGCCAAATCGTGTCCAGCCCGATTAATTAGTAATTAATGAATACCGTTTATGCAGCATTCTCTACATTACTCGCCGTGTTAAGTTTGTAAACAAAATGCAGGTGAGGTGTTAATTGCGTAGACACTGCCCGTTCTTTAACAATTAGTTATTCGTCAAGATACTAAAGAACAGGTTCTGTAGTAAAAACTTAGAAGCCCTAAGGCTTCGACGAAACGAGGGTATCCTATTAATTCAGAATACCTAATGTTTGTGAAAAAATCCACTTAGGTCCATCACACCTCAATTGCAATTCAATGATGCTCACGAGTTGGAGCTCACTCGATCCTGTGCTTTCCAAATCTAATCACTATTAGACGAACTATTAGACGATATTCATGAGAGAAAATGTCTACATTTATGAACATTCAAACACTAACCCAATTATTAAAACCCTGACCAAGTCTCCGACTTATCAAGTGATTAAATGGAATAGGCAGGCCTATATTTAGAATTTCGTGTTTAGATAGTTAAAAGCGCCAAAATATATCTAGCAGATTTAAAAACAAAATACAAACGCACCATTGCCCCAGTTCCTTGTTCTCCTCCAGACCAGACGGCGTCGCCAGCGTGTCGGCATCGCCCTCCTGTCTCCCCCCCGGATGCTCAGGGATCACGCGCTCGATCGTCGTCACCTCTTCGATGTCCGAGTCGATACCTTGCGCGAAGTCCATGTAAAACGACTCCCGGGAGTCGCTGGAACCCCGTCGCAATTTTAGCGACAGGTCCGGTGAACTGTCATCCATTTTTAAACACTATTCTTCCTTCATCCTGCACTTGAATAGTTAGAGAACCAGTCAGAACCGTCTTTTCACTTTTTGAGACATTTCGAAAGCGCGATTAACCCATTTTCGTTCGTTAAACTTGAAATTAAGTTAGGAATTTACTTCTTGGGCATTACTGCTATAAATATAGGATGTTGAGGAAATAATTAATTAAAACTGGTCTTTTCAACCTTCCAAAGTCGTTCCTAAGTAATAAAAAAATACCCCATGTCTTCGACGCAACAAAAAAGGCTCGCACACAAACAATAGCAATTTATCTTGTCGCGCTACAAAAAGGCCGGTTCGATGTAAAAAGAACAATGACCTGTGAACCGTTCCTAGTGTAACCTTCCCTAAAATCGACACTGCTTCCTGTGCCACTAATAACCGACGCACACTGACACAAGCCGTTTAACACATCTGTGTGAGTCACTCAGCCTGAGTTGATTCGCATTCGGCTTCTTTCAATGACTTATGCGATCGCCGAAACTGCCGAAAGTACTATCAATCAAATCTCAAAGCTTTATATGGCGGGTAAGTTATGAATATGTATCTCCGGTAATACATCTTGCCGCTTATTTTGGTCTGTGGTACAATAAACTACAGCAGTCGCTACAAATACGTTCTTCAGGCCGGATTATAAATATTAATATTAATCATCCTTGGACCCCTGTTTAAGCCTGTTACACGCATAACTGACCATATTGATGATAACAATAATAATTTAAAAGCTTCTAAATATAATAGATTCTCACAAGAATCTTGCGCCGTATAGTGGGTCCGTTCTTAGAGCATTCTATGATAACGATAAGGCACGTTTAAAATTAATATTAATACCACATCCGTGTGCGATATCAATCGCCGCCGATCCCTCGGGAACAACAATAATGCCCAAGAACAAACATATTCATTTACACACGACAGCCAATCGTGCGATACGTATGCTAGACACGCATCGCACGGCGGAGGCGGAGGCGTATTGACACGGAATAATTCAACGGGCAGTCACTCACACCGATACACGATAACGTTGTAGTAGGGTAAGCACGTGCGTGATATAGGAACGCGACGGGCGTCGGCGGCGCCCTCCCGCGGCAGAGGTTGGCGCGCGATTGCCGCTCGCAGCGAACGCAGCGGCTGGCGGGAAGGGCGGGGGATGCACCCTCGCACGGCGCGGGATCAATCTGACACGGCACACAGGCACCCGATATTCGGGAAACGGTGCCATTCACTACATTATCGAAACAGGAACTAGATGGGATTAGCGCCGTCCGACATGCGAACTGCGGGGCTCATTGAAAATGAAACAATTATAAGTAACCTATACAAGTTTATAACATATTCTCTATACATATCAAACAAGTGTTTATACTTACATAATTCAATTATACACTCAATATCACAATACTTTTTAGTCTTTATTAAAACATTTGTTTACAAGTTTGGTAGTGTAAGAAACTTTAGGCTTATAAATTTGAGATACATGCTTCAATATTTCGTTTTTCTACGTACAATTTAAGTTAAACGCGTGTGATGCCTTGTTTCAATATAATTTGCGAAAAACAATAGTTTCACTGTCATTGGTTTATTGTACACTTGGAAGGAAATAAATTTCATTTTCATTTAGACGTTTTTGCACTGTATTAAATTCCAAATTATGTTAAATAGTAGTAATGTATTTAAATTTACTTAATAATGGTTAAAAATGAAAACACATAATTTAAAGTAAACCACTTAAAATTATGTGTATTCATTTTAAAATAATTTGGAATCTATTGCAAATTCTTCACAAATATCACATAACTCGTGTGGCATTACAATAATATAATAACCTATTACAATACTAACAATTTATATTACATATTATTATTATTAAAACTCAACGACATAAAGGGCCTACATTATTACAATTTTATACATGCAAAATTGTTTTTTTTTTTTCAGTATTTTGGTATGTATTATCTTAATATCCTTATCGTTTGAATGAATTAATAAGTTCTACGAATACAATACAAATTAGGACTGGCTTTATAGAACCGTCTCCGTCAAAATAATTAATTAATCTTAGTGAATGGTTATATTGTTTTGCTCATATTGTTTTTGGATGACACGTTTCGAATCCTCATACAATACTCGGGTATAATATTACATATCCCTAAACTACTAATATTGTGAGTTTTTATTAAATTTACACGTATTTTTCAAGTTAATACAAAAATAAAATCCAAATTGGGTGTATTCTTTTGTCAATGTAATAAACAGGTGCAAACATTTGGACGACACACTGGAAATTTATTTTGGGTTACATTTTTTGTTTACTTGGCACATTTTTATCCCAATATCATAACGATACCCATATATCGAGATAAAAATTCTATGACCCGTTATCGGGTACAATTAAATGGAATACATAAACATTATTTTAATAAATGAGTTCAACATTTAACTAAATTTTACAAACTCTGGACGCGAAATCGAAGAACGTTTTATTTATGAAGTCCAGATATACCAGGCTACCCACGCGACACACTGAAATAAAAGAAGCTATATAAAGTCGAAATTTTTTAAACACAATACGCCATATTATTTCACATCCCATAAAAAAATACGAGCTGTGACCGGCTGTCAAGAAAATATTGGTAGATTATCAATATCGCTAAATACTTATAAATGTTAAATAATGATACCACACTAATTTGTTGAATACATGAATAAAATTATGTTTATACAGATGTCGGATTAAGCGACAGGTTTTAATGTATATGTATTACGAATATTTGCATAACCAAGAAATAGAATAATAAGTACAAGTGAAATATGAGATCTTTTTCAAATTCAGAACATAATATGAAACATTTTTTGGTAATTTTAGTTATATTATTTCGTAATAGTAACATAACTTCATAATTACGGAAGTGAAACTTTAGCTACTCGTATTATGTTTTGATTCTAGTTCTTCACTTATTTTTATCTCGAGAAATCGACGACAATCCGTTTCAGCTTACTTAAAAAAAACTAGCTTCTTTCTAGTCAACGCCTCTCTTGTGTACTGTCAAGTTATTTTTAATAACTGTTACATTTATCTACATATACATATAATTATACAAAAACCAAATACCACTCACTGATTAATCACGAAATCTCAAAAACTATACACCTACAAACTTAAAATTTGGCAGGTAGGTTCCTTTTAGGATGTAGACATCTGGTAAAAACGGATTTTACGTAACTCCACCCTTAAGGGGGTAAAACGGGGGTTGGAAGTTTGTATGGAGAAACCTACTTTTACGCGGGTGAAACCGCTAGCAGAAGCTGGTATATATATAAGGAAGTAACTGACTGACTGACATATCAACGTACAGCCGAAACTACCGGGTCTAGCAGTGTGAAATTTTGCACTAGGCTTCCTTTTATAATGTAGGGAAATTCGTTTGTATATAAAATTTTATTTCTTGTGGTTGTCCAAATAAATAAAAAATATTTTCATTATTCGTTTTTCAAAACGACCCCTGTAAAACGATTTAGAGAGTGTTAAAGGTTATATGTGAGAATCTTATTCCTTGGGTGAATAAACTTGAACTTGCCACAAATTCTAATCAAAATTGTAAAATAAAGACAGTCATTATTCGTTTTTCATAACTACCCTCAAAATACGGTTTAAGGGGAGTTACGAGTTAATTAATATATTGATGCGGAAGTTAATTGATAATTTAAATACTTACATACAATATTTCATT
The DNA here is from genome assembly GCA_961205895.1 of Mythimna pallens. Taxonomy (NCBI): domain Eukaryota; kingdom Metazoa; phylum Arthropoda; class Insecta; order Lepidoptera; family Noctuidae; genus Mythimna; species Mythimna pallens. The sequence continues at coordinate 11,092,231 of OY540829.1, forward strand.
TATAATCTACATTATTTTACTTGCAAGGCTCATACCTACACGTAATAATATAATCTACGATAAATGGTTCGATATTCCTGACGGTGCCGTGGGTTTGTCTGCATTATCTAATGTCTACTGATATCTGATTAGAACGACCTTACACTGGTAATTTAAAGGACATTAAATAAGTGTGGTCACATAGTGTTCATCTTCAATTTCGCGCAAGTTAAACATTAAAAAAATTATTAATTTTGCCTAGATCCCGATACAGATTAGAAAAGTGATGACGTGTCTTGAGATTGCCAGATGGCCAGATATAAGAAGACCACATAATTTAAAGCGAAACTCTCACCCTGAAAGAATACTAAATGCCTTCAGTTTCAGGCCAAAACATATATACAAAAGCCAAAACATATACAATAAACTAGATTAGTGTGTAGTCAGGTGCAAGGAGTTTTGCTTCCATACGTATTTCTTATACCTTGACCATTATGGTGCATATTTCACTTTCCACTTATTTTGAAAAACAAACGGAAAATAATAAACATACAGTAAATCAGAAAATGGTAATGGACGACTGAAATTGTTAGCGAAAAGTCTAATTTATATCGAGACTATAGCGATAGCGTGGAACAGGCTACTTGGTAGCCAGTTCCTGCAGCTTGGAGGATTGTCTTCACAATGAGATGTAAACGGCCATTGATGATTGCATTACCATTAACAAAACTCATAAAACAATAGTGATACTTCAGAATTGTGTGTCATAAAAGGGTGTCTCACTCTTTTAATCACGGTTATGATATTTGATATCTGCTGTTGTAATATAAAACTGTGTTTATGTTTATCCAACGCATTTGCCCCACTTGAGGCCACCACAAGCCATCGCTCCGATGAGGTAGACAGCGAGGGCGGCCACCGCTCCCATTATCACGTACATCTTAACGTTCTTCCAGAACAGGGAACGCTGCAACGTTCTTGAGGTGGTGCGGTATGTTACGGACTGAAATAGTAAAGTTATTGATTGTAATATAAAATTAATGAGGAAAATTCTAGTAAAACATTGACATGTCGATTATGTGTTTTATGATGACACATTCATGAGAAATTCAGACAGGTAAAGAACTTGTAAAATACATTAAACCATTTATAATAAACATTTTGGAAAAATACCAATAACATTATTTATTAGAAAAACTTTTTGAGAAATTACTTTTCCTCTTTTAAAATATAGTTATTATGTATCCATCAAAAAGGTGAAAAATTCTAACTTAAATACTTACACCAGTTGCTAAATTGTCGGCCTTATTTACTAGTAATTCTAATTTCTCCCCGCGCATTGCCATGTTATCTGAAATTAATTAAAAACATAATGAATTCAACAAACTTGTTATTCGTTTCTAAAAACATTGTATTTATAGTTAACAAGAATAGCGAAGTTGTGGATTACAGAACAATATTGTAGGTTTTGTTATTCACAATAGAAACATAACTCAATCCTTAGATAATTACCTTAATTTTGCATAGTCATAACACTCATAACTTACGAGTGAATCATAATATGAAATTATTAGAAGGCCTTGGATAGAGATACGGACTAATGTATTGGGTATAAAAACGATACTTAAGCCTCACAGCATGCAGTAAAAAATTGAAATATACTGCTAGTATTATTTTTGAACTACAATTTGTATTGTTGTGTGTTGTTTTGGTTATTTGGAAATGGCTTGTTAACGTAGGGGCACTATAACTATAGGCACTACTCATTAGATAGTGCTGGATCACTATCCTTCTCAGACATAATATATTTTGTAAGTGAGTGGAGTAACTAGGTAATCAGTACTAAGAGTGATAGGAGAAAGTAGGTCACAAAGATATATTTTTTTTACTTTTTCTTACTGGTTGTCATAATTGCTAATGATTATTTACATATTCAGTCTAGCTTTTGTCGAAATAAATTAAGAAGTAGATTTCTCTATTAAAAGCATTGGACCCCGCTTCATCCCTTTAGGGAGTGAATTTTGGAAAATCCTTTCTTAGTGCTTGTCTACGTCATAAAATAAATTTTTGTGGTTCACACTCTGTCCCAATAGTTTCGCTTTGAATTGATATGTCAGTCAGTCAGTTTCTCCTTTTATAATAGATTTCACAAACAAAAGAAAATTTCATTTTGATCTGAATAAGTAATAGTTCAGTTAATTTTAAATGTATTTGATGCAAAGAAAATATAAAAATGACATTGAAAATATCTATACATCTGTCATTGATACTTAATTACACATTTATTCAAACTTGGAACTACAGCATTGGTCTGCCATGTAAAGTAAACAAAACATGAATAAGACCAATAATGTTAATGACATCTTTACAAGATTAAATACATCACTTTTACATGTAAATAAGCCTCTCAATTACATACACAGTCAATGACACATACATATGTAGGTATACACTGCAGTTAGTACGCAAACAAAAGATAAGGACTGATAAGTTTTATTTATGTGAAACAATCTGCTATCGGAACCAGAAGAAAAATAATTGATTGTTTTGTATGTAAAAATTAGGGCCATTGGCTATAAATAGGTCAGATATAATTAATTAACAGTAGTGTACAACTATATTTTTCATTTAATTTAAATGGTAGCAGACCACAAAAGCCTTGTGGTTTTTAGATGTTTCTTTAAAAAAAACTTTTACAATGTAAGATATTGGATTTTACAAATATGTAATAGAATAAAATTATTTACCCAAAGGAGCCTCTTTCACTTTATTAATAAAGTTAAAGTAGCATAAGATTAACAGTAACTTAAATTAAAGTTAATATTAATTCATCAAACCCCGAATGAACACCGGCGTTCGCTCGGGGTTTAAAGTCTTTTGTCATTGTCTTTCTATTGAGTCTCTAATTATGCTACTCAATAGGTTAAACATTGTTATTCATAAAATTGGTAGTTGATTAATCATATGCATAATACATGCGCATATGTATCTTTATAATTATATTGAAATATTTCCTATAATTAATTAATTAAACCCCAAGTGAACACCTGCGCTCACTCTCTCGTCATTCGTTTTTCTATTGTGTCTCTAATTATGGTATTTGAAAGGTTAATCTTATAAGAAAGTATTGCTTTTCTTATTTGTTTTGTTAAAGGATGAAATTTTGGTGTTGTCCATTAGCACATGAACAGTATACAACTATGCTTTTTTGTGATATTTCATAACAAGCAACTATTGATTTCAGAACTTTACTCACCAATATTCTTAACCATGATATTCTTAAGTTCATCCAGCTCGCCATGGACTCTAGATATGGTGTCAAGGTCTTTGGAATCACTGTAATGCTTCATCTCTGTGGCTAGTACTCTGGCAAATTCTCCATTCATAGCATAGGGTATGGCAGTCTGAGCAGTGTCACCGAATGCTGTCGAAAATCTTCTCTTGATCTCATTGAGAAATAAGAACGCTCTCGAACGTTGGAATTTCTGAAGCCAAAATTTAGAGTATTAAGAAAATGTAGGTAGTTGATACGATTATTATATTCAAGGTTCTATAAAAGTAAACCAACTGTACTCACATCATCGGTAATGCAGAAATAGACTAATTTGTTTTCCGAAATATAGTGGAACAAATAATTTCCATGGGAGTACGTCAATTTATCATCGTGGGGCGGTATCTTCGATAGTAGCTGTTCCGTAACTTCCGTAAAATTTCCCGCACATGTTGCATATTTAGCTAATACCACTGTACCTCGGGCCACAACACTAAATAATATAGGCATTTTGAACAATTACGTCGGTGAACTGGAAGAGAAACAAAGGAGAACACGACACGATACAATAACTTTCACACACTTATTGTTACACTTGTCAAATACCACGATGGAATGCTTGCTTTATTAACAGTGAAAGACTTGGTAAACTTGGAGAGTCATTAAATGAATTGGATCAAATAACTACAATATTGTAAAGTCGAGAAAAACAATGCGCGCATCAAACACAGAACACGTCAAATCTCCATAGACCACTATCATAGTTTTTGAGGAATGATATCAGTGATGTGACATATGTTACTATTGGATTTGAATTAGAATCGACTTAAGATATTACAAAACAGCTAAAGTAGACTAAAATAAATGAAATCTATGCGTGTGAAATTAAATTTTTATATAGTCGCTAAAGCATGAATTTCAAATATATGTTATAATAAATATGCATAGCGTATGCATATTCTACTTAGGAAATACCAGTATTTAGACAATAATTTCAATTACAACCGAATGAATTCCCTAATTCACGGTTTAAAATAAATTATTTTTTTAAAAATGTCTGGCTAACATGCAATGTATACTTTAGAACTGACAAAATGAAAGAGTACAAAAGATTACGTGAGTTTATGTACAATGCCCAATTACGGCTCCAACCGTGCTAGACTCTAGATATTATAATAAATACTCGTATCCTATAATATAAAAAAAAATATATTTCCTACGCGATGACATTTATGTACTTATAATAAGTTTTTTTTTTAGGTGGGAAAATCATCTAATGACAAATCCAGCTCTTGGGCGGAGCGAGAGATAGTGTCAGACCTTTACTGATTAAAAACCCACTCCTGTTCCTTCGTTGCCTTCATCCCAGGGCCCCGGGTTTCACTTTCACACTACCCCTGGCCCCAGTAGGCTTCGACCCTGCTGGGCCCTTACGATTTGCTGACATCTCTCTGAGGCGCGCGAGGAACAATACGCGCCGTCGACGACTTGGGCTCAGTACGGACGGTTACCAAATGGTTGGACGGCGAGCCACCCAGTACTCGCCGTCCGCAAGCCCGCGCCTACGGTGGCCGGAAATCGGGATCGCAATCCCGGTGGCGGTTGGAGCGTGAGAACCGTTGTCTCACGCGATCGGCCACTTCCTTTGCTAGCATTACTGCTTCGCAGAGGGAGGCGACCGCCTGTCACTCCTCCTCGCTCTGGACCATGGCCTGTACCAATGCCCGGCGCGAGAGATCACTTTCACTGATCGCCCCCACGAGGACACGGCGGCGGTGCTCTGCCCAGGTGAGGCACACCTCTACCGTATGCTCCACCGTGTCCTCCAGGCGGTCCACACAATGGCGGCACCCAGGCGTTTCTTTCGCACGAATTCGGTGCAGGAACCTCCCAAACTTACCATGACCGGTGAGGATCTGCATCAGGCGAAAGGTAAGGACGCCATGTGGTCTTTCCAGCTACTCCTCAAAGACCCCTCTTTAAATCTCTTTCAATTATGGCGGTGTTATTATACATGTACCTTTACATTATAATGTAACGCAAAATAGTAATAAGAAACTGTAGTTTTTTATCATGTTGTTAGATAGTTTATTACCTAGTTTTTATTTCAAAACTAATCAAAGTAAGTAGTAGTTACTTTTATCCAGTAATAGTGACCAATCTATAATTTACTGATCTTGAAGTCAATCGACTAATTTTTATAATATTTACCTCACTATTCAATTTTGACAGCAGTCGTTCTGAACATTTTTTTTTGTTCGCCCCTTTCGGACAGGCTAATGTCTTGGACCATAACGCCTCGTCTATCTTTTTTGGGTAAGACAATATGGGTGCAACATATTCTTTCGTTTTTGCAGTAATTGGTAGGTAATGTATCGAGTCAGGGTTCTTAATAAAATTCACTAGAAACAATCCCGCCAAAAACTACATAACTGACAAAATGACAAAAGTACAAACGTATCAGTCACTGAATGAGCTTTACCCTATGGATGGACCTCAACCTTGGCGACAAGTAGGTACTAATACTAACTAGGAGCAGACTGATAAAAAAAAATCTTGTCCCATTTAATCAAGCTCAACTAAGCACTTTCCTCATAATCCTAGGATCATCATTATCCATAGTCTTTGACAAATGCAAAGGTCTTTTTTTTCTTGTGCCAATCCCCACGCTCCTGTGCCAGCCTCATCCAGGTTTTACTCACATACTCGCAATGGCAACAATGTCTTCTGCCCATCTTTCCAACACACAATACCCTATAAAAAAAAAACAATTCCCCAGGCCAGACTATAAGTACACCTACTTTAAAAGATAAATGGAAACACATCAATGAGAACATAACATATTTTTACATTTATTTATAAATATAAATATCAATATTATTTACATCACCATACTCTCTTAAAGCAGATGATCCAACAACTGGTCAGTCATTTTTAATTCTTAATCAAAATAATCATCAATGTCAATATCTGGATCCAAAAGTTGATCAGCAAGAGGTGTCAAATCTAACTGATCAAGAATCAAATTCTCACACATCTCTTCTAAATCTGTTTCTCCAATTAGTATTGCCCCTTGCAACTTTCCATTTTGTAGTACAAGCTTTATATACTCCTTATTAGGGGTCATACGTAATAAAATTTCATAATCTCTTCCTAATCCCTGTGCATTATACTTTCCCAGTAAAATTACTTGATAACCAAATAGTGTAGTACAATGTGTAAAAAGTTCAAAACAAAAATCTTGTAACACTTCCTCATTAATAATTTTTCCATGCATGGCTTTAGCAGCCATTCCTGCCATTTGCCTAGCTTGAGTCCAAAGCCTCAACTGGAACCAATGAGGAGCATAATCCCAAGCTGCATAAGCAACATCACCAGCTGCATAAACAGTTTCTATTGATGTCTCTTGAAATTCATTTACAGCTAAACCACCATCTGGCCCCTTCAATGGTTCTTTATCCCATGAGAAATTTACAGCAGGTTCAACACCAGTTGCAGACACAAGAAAATCACATTCAATAGTTCTACCATTTGAAAGCACAACTTCAAGAGGATACTCTTTGTTACCGGTCTCTTCAATTGAGTTTATTTCTACCTTATAAATAGTCTCAAGTTCTTGTACACCTTTATCATCTTTTATACCCTCCAGTTTTCTGTACCAATCTGGCCCTAATGCAGCAGATTTTAAATCTTTATTTAATGAAACCACTTGGTCTTCTTCTGAGAAAACATGTCTTCTTAAAACAGTCTTTTGTTCAGGCTGTAATTCTTTATTTTTAAATGTGTTCTGGAAAAATTCTGCAGCTCCAGGATCAATAAAGGTAGCAGATATGTAATCATCTCTTATAACCCATATTTTCTGTATACCTGATGTGGCATGCACTATTTCTGATGCAATACCACCATTACCAACTATAACCATTCTACGCCCCGTCCTTAGTTTCTCCTGAAATTCTTTTACAGACTCAGTATCTCTAATTCCAAGTATTCTCTTACTTTTATGCGAATCTCTGATTAGTCTCGGTATTCCACCAGTACAAATGCACATAACCTTGTATTTAATTTTATCACCGGCATGAGTATATGCTATTTGAGTTTTTGTATCAACATGCTTCAGTGAATCAAAAACTATCTTTAGATTAGGATGAATTCTCATCAGAGAGCTTGCTTCAGTTTCATTTACATCAAACTTTACAATAGTTTTAGCATAAAAACTCACATTGCTGACATTTTTCACTAAGGAAGAGGCTGTGATTATTACAAGTGTTTCCTCAGGATGTAAGATTGCTAAAGTTTCCACACAAGTAACTCCGGCTATTCCTCCGCCTACAACTAAATACGTAGCTTCTATTTCAGACATTGTAATAATTTAATTAAACAATATTATCAATATAGAAGCAATCTAAATGACACAAAACTTTCATGTAAAAAGTAGTGTTGGTGCAATATAATGCAATGCAACGACTGACTAAGTGACTACTTAGATAAGGGCTTTGATTTCCAGAAAACTTATACATGTGTAAAGTAATACACATAAACTTTTCGCATTTGAAGTTTTAGAAGTGTTTTGACATTATGTACGTCACAATGATTTTTGACAAGATATCATCCCTGCGTTCCGAATTGCGTCAAAAGCGATAATATCGCTGATCCGACCAACGCGCAACGTCACAATTATTACTCAATAGCCCTTTTATTTTGTGAATTTGGTCGGATTCGCGATATAATCGCTTTTGACGCAATTCGGAACACGGGGCATATCGTAGTACATATATATCGATGGGGTATATAATGATAATACGTCGTTCCAAATCACGTCAAAATAAATAGGCTTTACACGATATCACTAATTATCATCATCATTTGTTTTTTTTTTAATATTGTGTTTAGCACTCACTCACTAATCGACTAATGTGTTTGGGACATAAACGTAACGTTAGGTTGTGTTCCACCTAAAGGGCCTATTACACTACGCAATATTACACTACGCGACATCGACTAAGACTGTCTGAATATCGAGTAGTATAATAGGCCCTTTATGGACACATGATGTCAATGTCAATGTGATGTTTGTACGTAGCTCTTTATTTTACGCCGTCTCTTTCACACACGATAAAACAGTAAATTACTGAATCTTGCGTCTCGTTTTGAGTTTGAATAGGAATAAAATGTTTTATTGACAGATATGTAATAAACGGAGGGGGATTAATGGACGAGCGAGCAAATTTTAAGGAAAAAAAAAACTGTACACAAATCTTGATACGAGACTCATTTAATAAATAAAAAAACATGAATCGTAGATAGTGTTACACGTTCGTAAATATCTAAAGTTCGGTACAGTGCTGTGAACCCTCAACATTCCCGATCAATCAAAGTTGTTTACTATTTTTTCAAAAACAATGTTTAAGTAAATCGAGCGAAAATCATGTATAAGTGGATCTCAGTTTGTGTAGCACCCTTGTGTTTATCTATATTATGGTATTTTCCATTTTTATGGAGCTTATTCTATTTATTATTTCTTAGTTTATTCATAGTGATAGCAGTTTTCGTGTTGACGCTTTGGGGTCATGTATCGTTATCTTCTCCGCACCAAACATCCTTGTTTTTATTGGATAAAGTCGAAAAAGATGTACGACAAATAGAGGAAACCTTAAAGGTATATATATATTTAATTAATAATTATTTTCACAAGGAAGACTTACATTATATTTACATTTCAATTTCTGTGTGTTAGGACGATCAGTCAAATTGGCCTCATGCAACAAAAAAGTCTCATTTGCCTGTCATATTTGGGCGTACTGTAGACAGCCAGTTACAGCTGTTAATTGACTATGTGCTAAGAGACTTTGTCGCCCGCTGGCTGAAGGAGCTGTCTCACAAGCCAGAACCAGTGATAGATAAGTTCAAGGAGCATGTTTGGGGTGGAGTACAAAACTTGTATGAGAGACTATTACGTGTTGATGCTGAGAAGCTGCTGGCCAGTGACATGGTGACTAAGATCACACAGCATTTTGAACGTATAAGAGTTGCCAGGAGTTATGCGTAAGTTATTATTATATTTACTGAAAACCAACAATACTTTTCACCTGGGCTCTGTTGAGGAAAAGCTGAGTTGGGAAGATATTAATATTATAAAAGCATGAAAACAAAAATTAATGAATTTACTTCCATGAAAAATACTGATAGAACCTGTAGATAATTTCTTCATTAAGATAGATAGACCAAATAAATAAATATAAAACCCTTATTTTTTCCTTGACTTTAAATACTCCTATTTCAGATTGGAACTCAATATACCACCAGTATTTGCCTTGGCCCCACACTTAATGTCCTTTGACACAGAACTACACTACTTAAGACAAATAAGTGAGCTCATCATCATGTTTCTCATGCCTCGATGCTATTCATTGGCACCAGCCACACACCTGATGAGGGAAATACTGGCATGCAAAGGTATGTTTATCATCAGAAAGTGAGTCAGAGAAATTGGGCAATATGTAACATAATATAGTCACATATCATAGTAACAATCTTCTCACAGATGTTACACTGCTGCTTTAATCTAGTAAAAAACTCAAGTAACTTGAAATTCGATTTGTAAGAATGAATCACGATTGAGCTTGTGGACGCCCAACTCCAAGTCGACGGCGCATAATGTTCCACGTGCCTCAAAGGGACTTGAGCATAACTGAAAGGTCCCAGTAGGGTCAATGCCCGCTAGGACTGCGGGAACATATGAAAGAGTTACTGTGGCCCTAGAACGCAAAAATGTAAGAACACAGATGGCTTTTAGTCAGTAAAAGTCTGAAATGCCCTTTCGCTCCACCCGAGAGCCGGAGAAGTAATTAATTTTTTTTAATTTTACCGAAATTACCGAAGCATGTAGAGCTTAGGTAATTTGAATTTTACCTAAGCTCTACATGCTTTCAATTTCGCCCTGGCATCCAAATTGCGTCATTTCGAATCATCTTGATCTAAGCACATATTGACAAGATAAATTGCACAGGATTTGCACTAAACATCGGCATAAACAGTAATAAAGTGGATTAATTGAAACACCTGTTGAGCTTGAGTGTCACCTGTGTCTAATTGAGGTCATTGTCAATAATCCCGCCTTACGTCGTGAGCTACATACAGGCGCGACTGAGCGACAGGTTGCGTTAGGGTCTGCGCACACTTGAGACAAGACTGTCTTATTAGATAGACTTGTCTGCGACAAGTAGCCTTGTTGAAAAGATATCGATAAATCGATATATCCCTTCCTGATCAGAAGGTCTAAGTAGCTAAACGTCCAACAGTGCGAAACGTCTAATGAGCAGTAAGTCTAATTAGCAAAATGCCCATGTAGCAAAACGTTCAACTAGCAAATGGTCTTTATAGCAGAAGGTCCATTTAGCAAATCGTCATTTTCAAAATGTGTACACTCATGACCGAAAATAAAAGTCATTTTTAAATTACATTAAATTTACTTTGATAAAAATAACCTGTGTTAAAAAGTTAGTAGCCTCTTAAATATTATTAGGATATTAGGCGCACAAATTCCGATATTTATTACTTCGATAAATCGATATTTTCAGTCGATATATTTTAGTCCGATACATCGATATATTGATACAAAATATTAAATATCGAAAATCGTATCAAAAACGATATTTTTTTTAAATATCAGAATAATCATCGGTATCAGATTGATAACTAAGGATTCAATGGTGCTGATTTATACCCGAGTGATCGCATTTTTAGTAAGAAATTGAATACTTTATTTACTAAAGCACTAGCATAATTCACTAGCCACTAAAACCAATATTTCGCAACTAAGTGGGTGGTTAAAACCACCAGTTTAAGTGGAGAATCCGTTGGCAACACTGGCCGTACGCCGCTAGACTGTTTTATCTTGATGGTGTGCGCCGTGTCGTAGACGAAACAGTCTTGTTGCAGACAAGTCTGTCTAAGACAGTCTTGTTTCAAGTGTGCGCAGGCCCTTAGCGTGGTAGTCTTGTGTAGACCTGTAGCTAACCGTATGTATTCGGTACTGAGTAACGGGTACGCCTCCTAGTAACGATCAACGAAACGTTACACACGAATGCATTTGATTACTCGTATTTTTCGTAATATGGATACAGTACCGTTGATGAGTGTATTCTGTATTGAAACGTTTGCTGATGCGTATATTTTATGCATGCAGGCGTTTATTCGGTCTATTTAAAAAAATGTTACAAAGAATTATGTTTATCTAGTAAAGTATAATTTAAACACAAGTCTGGTTCAAAATACGGAAAAGTGAAAAATGCACCTTGCGCAGCTTGGTGTATAATGTATAGATAAGTATGTTTTCTACAGATTACGAATATTGCGACGTCATACTATACGCATACGCTATACGACTTGATTCGTAGCTCTAACATACCATAGCATGTTTATGTGGTATCAGAAGTAACGTAACGATACGATAGTAACGAGTACTAATTGTCATAGTAACGAATACATACGGCTAAGCTTTTTTTCGTTACTTTTACACCTAAGGTGTAAAAGTAACGTAAGTAAAAAAAAAAGCTTAGTCAGCGGGGCGCTAGCGACTCACCTGACGAAAATTGTGAGACAGAATCACACAAGTTACTGATGTTTTCATCTAAAATGCCAACGCGGCTCAATTTCGTGTGTAATTAGTAAAGCGATAAGTCTACCACTTTTTTACATAACAATATTCAAATATATAATAGGTAGGTACCTAAAAAGGGTTGTCGCATCATTGTGTCTCGTCTGCGGGAGCGTTTAGTGTAGCCGTCATGTATCGTTGGTGTGTGACTACTGCTGCTAGTTGTAATTATCTCTATTAGGTATTTATATTTCTAACATATCAAATTGCTCGCGATTCAACTACCAGTCAGATTAGCCTTGTACATTGTGTTTCAAAGAGTTGTCATATATATATATTATGTTCTTCTTGAATTCCAGTTTTACAGCCAGCAATAGACCTAGTGACGGAACCAGACTATATAAACCAGAAAATAATCCAGTACCTAGAAGCTCAGAAGGAGGTAGACGCCATGCACGTAAGGACGCATGAGTACGCCAAAACATTTGAAGACTACATACGTCTGATCAATAGCTGCAACAATGTCGACACATTGAAACGGTTGAGGTGAGTGCACACTGATCACTTCGTTTAATCACTTTAGTGTCCGACCACAACTTGGATTTCGGTTTCGGCGAACGAAATTGTTTATTGCTAGATTTAAATCAAAATATATAAAAGTCATAAATAAAACTGTAGATAACCATTAAGACAGATAAATACTCATAAGTATAACACAACAATTTAAAATAATACGTAATTGGAAATACACATGCAATTTTTTTGTATGCTAAATTAAATATTTTTTAGTTACGAGTTAATAAACAATTATGAAAGAATTTTTTAAATATCTTCAACAACAACGAAGTTATAAAGCTTCAAAGCTGCTAGTAAGAAAGAAAAATCCGACGTGGACTTTGACGTCGAAATTCATTACGCCCCGCCCATACTGCCATAGAAAACGGCATTTTTACGAGAGAGATAGACTATACTATTTAAAATTGTTATATCTCGTTTGCTTTTCTACCAATTTTGATATTGTTTTGACTGTTAATGTTCTATTTTTATTTAGGTATTTATTAATAAACTGGTTAGATAACAAAAAAAAATTCATGCATAATTTTTTTTATATGCTATTGGGAGAAAAAAGTATAGGCCGAAGGTTTCCAGCAATGTTCGAAATTGACATATTATCAAAATGTTTAAAAATAAAACACTATTTTATTCACTTTTCGCTAATCTTGAGTAGTCTCGTAGACCAGAATTGTGGCGATAGCCGATTAAATTGGTTTCGGCTTCGGCCAGAAATCGAACTTTGGTCGGGCACTATTTATTACTTTCACTACCTACCCAATTGCTTATATGAGTCAAGGACTCTCCCGTGATAAGGTGCTTGATAAAAATAATTGTCATAAATAATGATTTATTTAACTAATAATATATAGGTATTTTGTGACGTAGTCTACATAATTTTCCATAATTAAAAGTTGCGGAACAGTGTTATTCTTGGCGTATTTGCATGCCATATGCATCAATGGTCATGGTCAGCTACATGATTATTTTAGGTAACTATTAAGATAATATGATATTCCAATGACATCGGGAAAACAATTCATTGATGTAGATACGTAGACAGGTACCTACTTACTCTATTCTAGTAGGATTATTTTATTTAAATTTAATTATTTAGCTACATCCGGCTAGACGAAAAGTTTTTTTATTAAAAAAAAAACGTTGCCCCACTATATGAATAACTTCTGTGTCGTGAGTACGTTCACAAACATGTAAACTCACATACGCAAGACACCCAGACTCGGAAATATAAAAAACAACATTATATCTATGCTGTAGACCATACAAATTATTTTTTCCGTGCGGGAATCGAACCCGCAACACATAGCGCAGCAGCCAATCGCTCAACCACTGCGCCAATAGTGCGGCCATGTACAGTCGGGTTTAGGCGAATTGATTGATACTTACATCTATACCTAGTCATTGATTCGATCGCTCGGTCATAGCACACGCACAAATATCGTTCTACTATTATTTTAGCCTATAAATGACGCAATGACGCTATATTCGTAAATAAAATAGGCAGTATTATTCCCTCTCGTTATCATTATTATTTTTTCGCACAACTTCCTTATTCCAACATTATCTATCAACATAATCGACCTCAATAAAATTCAATATTTTCGTTTCACTAATCAGCGGCGAGCAGACGATACGAGTGCCTCGATATTAGATTAACAAAATATTACTGCCATTATAATTTATTCACGTTAACGCATTCTTGCATTAACTATTTGCCGTCTCTATGTAACACTTAAAACCAGTTTTAGGTTTCGGATTTTTTTCTACTAAGTGAAACCAGTAATTTTGTCGGGTTAGTTAATTGATACGAATGCCCTCATCGTTAAACTACGATCACATGATTCAGATTAGCGTTACCTGTGTGTCTAGTGCGAGTTTGTTTACTTTGAAATCTATATCAGTCTACTCTCCGCCCGATCCCTGCCCTAGAGGGATCAAGCGGGTTTGCCGATATAGGTCAGCAGATTGGGATGGCTTGCGATCTTTCTTCGCATATTATCCTTGGTAGCCTACTTGCTTTTCTTCGGATGATCCATCGTCGTGCGCAGATGCTGTGACGGATGTGTTGCGGCAGGGGATAGAGTACTACATTTCTTTCTCCGACGTAACAATGTCTGGTTCTGATGGCTACAACCCGGGAATCTTTAGTCCAGAGTGAATAGGTTACTTCTAGGTAAGCGCGCTTCATCGTCGACCGCACGTCGACGCCGCTGTCGCTTTCCATCAGGTGAGATAGCGGTCAAGCGCGAACCTATCAAGAATGAAAAAAATAAAAAAAAACAATCAGAGATGAGCTAAACGTGGTAAACGTTTTGATCGCGTTAACGTAAAACCAGCTGGCACTAGGCACTCAGTATACGTATTAATATGCGACGTCAGTGTCTTGACGGCTGAAACCCCCGCTTATAACTGTATGTCTGTAGAATTTTAATTGCACGCAAACTGCGTAATGAAAAACGTCAACTACCGTACTAATTTAATACAATTAGTTCGAGTGTTCATAAATTCAACTACAATTTCGCAAACTTTTAATACATACTTGGTTTGTTAAATATTGCTTTGACTATGAACTATTTTTAAAGTATGATTCAAGGGTTATTGAAGGGAGGCCTTGTATCATTCTTTGATAGTTTATTGTCTCGGGTTTGAACGTCTGTTGTGCCTGCAAGCTCAACTACTTGTTTGCTATCAAGCATTCTTATAATGACATCATCTTCTAGACATTTTTGGTCTCGGTTTTAATCTTTTGGATTAAAATAAAAACGATTATCATAAATCTCTTTCGAATTCCAGATACCGGTTTTTAAGTATGTGAGTTCAAATCTACTTTTCGTCTAATATACCTACAGAAGAATGTGTTCACCAGGCTTCTACTATAAAAACAACTTCTATTTCTCATTACAGATATGACATCGTCACGCAAATAATGCAAGCAACTACTCTACAAAACGTGAAACGAGCTAAGGGTGTAGACATAGAAGTTATAGAAAAAAGTGGCTCACAAAATATCAGTCGACAACAAGTAGCAGATGCTAAGAAATTGAAGAGGTATATAAATCAGCTGACTATAGCGAAAGCTGAATGTGAAACCGCCCTTAGGAAGCTTGGGTGGGACGGAGCTTTCCCGACGGTGGAGTCTGGTAGCAAGGTAAAGGTAATGCAATCACATTTAATTCTGTTTTTACTTATGTAATAAAATAAGTGGTTTATTCATTGTTTAAAAAATCCACACAGTGATCACGTCACTTTGATAATAATATTATCTAAGTGACTCATAGCTTCAAGTTGCGGCATTCAGTTAAATGCTAAGCAATAACATTCAATTCATGTGTTATGCGTGATTCACCCTCGCACCTGGGGACCTATTTAATATAACCGTCAGGAATTATTCGAAAATTTTGTAACTTTCTTTTTAACCGACTTCAAAAAAAAGGAGCTGATTCTCAAGTCGGTTTTTTTTTATGTTTGTTACCTCAGAACTCTGTTGTTTATGGACCGAATTTCGGAAGCCGGTATTAAATAAGAAAAAAACAATACCGAGAAACACCGACTTCCAAAATTAAAGATTTTTGATCCTTTTACTGTTATTTTTTTGGTGAAGTCGGTTATATTTTTTTTTTTGTAAAATGTTTTTTTTTTCTAATATTGTGTTTGTTTGATTTTCGGATCGGGCAAAGTATATTTTAATGTTTTTCCATATAAAATATCTTAGAGCAGCCTGGAGTTTAAATCTGTGCTCTGTTAACGGACTATTGTCTAAAGGGTGTCGTATATCGACGTTTTCGAGGACGGTTACGCGACACCACGCAGCGAAACACGACGCCGACGTTACTTCTATAGTTATACACAGTTTAATGAGGCTACTGATATGTATTAATATTATTATTGCTTAAGTTTATTTTGTGTATTTTATATGGGGCTCCGTTGCCTGAAAATAAAATGATTAATATTATAAGACTTGACCAAATATCTGGTGAAATATTAAGTCTACTCTAGGTACACCTGTGGGTAACCCTTTGGTGAAAACAGTCTTGAAGGAACGCTGCGATCTTCACCAACTCGCATTTTCTCTCCTTTCTATTCTATTACAGACCCTACCTCTACACAAAATAATGGAAAGTGTAACAGGACGACGGTACCTCTCGATGTTCCTGGAGACAATGTGCTCGCAGGGTCTAGTCGGCTTTTGGATGGCTGTCGAGGAGTTGAGGCACAGTCCCAGGAGTAGCTGGCACCAGCTCGGTGCGGAAATATTTTATACCTACATTAGGTCGCCTAGTGCTGAGATTAAAGTTGATAAGGTAAATTGAAATTATTCTTTGTTAATTTAGAGCAGTGGTTACCGAGTGGTAAAGGCCCCGACTTACGAGTTGCAGGTCGCGGGTTCAAACCCAACCAGGCGCATTACTTTGTGTAATTAATTTCATTACCATTGCTCTCACAACGGTGAAGGAAAACATGTGAGGAAACCGGCATGTCCTAAAACAAAAAATTCGAAGACACGTGACATTCACTAACCCGCACTGGGCCCGCGTGGTGCCTCCTGGTCCCTCTCCTGGAGAGGAGGCCTGAGTCCCAGCTGTGGGGGGAACATTAAAAGGCTGATTATGCTTATGCTATGTTAATTTAGTACAGTTGATCACACATTTATGTTAAAACTTGCAACATAAATTAGCTCTTACTGAAAAGACGTAAGGCGCTCTCGATATCAAATGCAGTTGACTGTACATTTTAAGTAAGGCGTCGGTTTCTAATTATCTATACATCAGGGTTTTATTCTTTTCTTGGCTCTCAATTCCAAACAACTTCAGATAAGTTTTAGATGGATCTAATTATTTCTGTATGTTACAGGACACAAGAAAAAGAATGGAAGCATTTTTATTAGGAGATAAAGGCCCAGAAGTATTCTATGAAGTTCAAGACACCGTAGTAGACACAATACAGGAAAAATATTATCATTCATTCCTTCTGAGTGATCAGTACACGGCGTTGATCGCTGAACTTGCCACTGAGGAGGCTAATAAAGGTATTCAGATTATTCATGTTTTTAATTTCATTACCATTGAGATTATTTTTCTTGTAAATCTAACACTAGCATTATATTTTTTAATTTCAATGAGTTTCACTATCGTACTTTTTTTTTCAAGACTGAAGACCGTAAAAAGTCTAGTAGCTCTAAAGACTCATAAATATTCATAACTATAATAATTCATAATGTTTGATTCAGAATCTTCAAGTTCCGAACTCAATGTTCATAGTTCGAATTCCATTGCAACCGATTTTTCTAAAATCTCTTGATTACAAATAACCAATCAAAAATAAACTTTAAAGTAGATTTAAATTAAGTTGAAATTTTAATACAATGACATGATTTATTTGGAGAAGTTTGTAGCTAAAATAATAACAACTGCACGGATCGATCTCTTAGGTTAAACAACGCTTGCCGAGGTAGGTCTTTGGTTGGGTGACCATCTTTACATACCTGAGCGTCTTGGAAAGCACGTCAAGCCGTTGGTTCCAACTGTCATTTGTGACCTTCGACAGTCGTTACGTATAGTTGCATATGAATACTAAGTTTTAGATTCTCCGAGGACCTCAAGGACCTAGAATGTGTGTCACAGAGGAACTAAAAGCGTTCTTTAAGATAAAAAAGAGTCGAAGGATTAAAGAGCACATTGTAAAACAAAGAAAGTATGTAAGCATTCCGGCGAAGTCGAATGGGAAGCCATTTGAGCTGTGTGCTAAATTCAGAAACGTGGTCATACTTGCGCAAGCCAAATATTAACAATGAAAAAACCATTGCAATGAATGATATCAAAACGATTTAATTAAAAGACTAGGCAGGCTAATATATATTTTATTCAGGTGGGTTAGCTAGTTCTATAATGTTTTTCAGACATAACCTCAGACAGATCGCCGATAGAAGACCGGCAATTATCAAACGAGTCGGTATCGTCTGCAGAGAGCGTAGCCGGTACTGTACACCTTACGGAACATTCTACGTACGCCAGACGGAAACTTGATGAATTGCAGGAACGACATAATAATAAAATTCAAGTAAGTCACCAAGTGACTTTTGATAAGCGTGAGACCTACAACCAACGACCTTCCAGCCACTGGACTTCTCACGCTTGAACTAGCGCTCCAAAATAATTTTGTCAACTAGCCGAGGTACGTACTACCAAGGTCAGTACGGCGCACTAGGGACGAGATAGGTTTAAATAAGTCACGAAAGTATCGATATATTTTTTTAACAATATTTCGTACAATTATTAATTGTTTTTTTACCTTCCTAGTTCATGATATTATTTTAACATAAAATGTACATACTTAATGTAATTAATAAATTTTAAGTTCTGAAGTAAAATTAAAAAAATACTAAAAAAATCCTCTCTATTTATTTATAAAAACATAACATAGGTACATAAAATTATTATAATAGTAAAAAATTGTATAATTGCCCTCCTTTTAATGCAATCAGGTAAAAATAAAGTAAGGATCTTTCGGGTATCAAAAATCAATAACCGATTTACAATTAAATTTCGTCTATTACGTAGTCTATAGAGTAGTAAGTAAAAAAAGATCGTTTAAATAGGTTGTTTACTTTATCGATAACAAATATGGTCATAAGAATTGGTACATCACTAGTTTTCCTACCTACATCAGATCTATAACGTCATATGTGTTGACAGACATTAGACGTCTAGTGGCTGGAAGGTCGTTGCCTACAACCTACCCCTGACCGACCTATCCCTGAAGCGTAAAGTCATCGGAATTTGCATTCTGCCCATGCCCATGGGCTAAGGGTCAGAAAACATCCTCGACAAAGAGGGAAACGCTGATGGCGGCGATAACTGGTTGGAGAAGACAACATAACAGGAAGAATGGAAAGCTAGGGGGGAGAACTTGCCCAGCAAATTCAACTATATTCCTAATTGTATTTGCGGCCACCGTGTGCTTTCTTGTTGCAGATATTTTACGGATTATATACGTAAAGGACTTCTAGATTAGATTTTTATATGGCTCCAGTATATGTTAGTTGTTAGTTGTTTTTTTTTTCAGTAAAAATCGGTTTCTATTACTTACATTATTTGAGGCAGTTTCTATCGCCTTGCCCGTTTTAATACTGCTCTCTTTGTACGATTCATTACTGTGGCTTTACCATGGGATTTTAAAGTGTGAAACATGCGAGTGAGATAAAGAGTTGGAGCTATACACACTATATAACTCCATTCCTTTAACAGTTCAGTTCTTAGAGGTGCCGTCTGCTAGGACCAACCTCCTAAAGTTTGCCCCTTTTGCCCGTATTGTTAATGAGATATCGCTATCAGAGGATATATTTAGCCAAAACCTACCGAAATTTGTAAAGGCGACTCAATTACTTTTTGAGAAAGGTCTGGACTGATAATAATTTATAATCATAATTACTTTAATAATATTATAATATGTATTTTAAGTGTTCGTTAGCAAGTAAATAAATAAATAAAAGTTTAAGTCGTCAAATGGATCGCGTTGAGAGCTTGTGGTAGGGCTTCTGGTAATTTGTGTGTAAAGATCCAAGTAACATTTCAGTATTGATGTTCATTTTACCTGCAGGCATTAGCGGCTCTTCGTGCCTCTCTTAAACCTGAATCTCCTGCGCTGTCCATGTTAGCGAATGAAGTAGAGAAATTAGCAGGAGAACAGATGCGGCTGGAAGCACATCTGGCTAGGACTGACACTTGGGCTGAACACCTGGGTCGGTGGCGAGCTTCCGTGCATAGTGCTGAGGTATGAGGAAATAGTTTCTAATTTAATAATTTTTCCTTCATGAAAATTGACTCTAGATATTATAAATAGCATTCATTTTATTATTATTACTTTTACTATTTCTACCCTCGCCTTTTAAACGAGACATAAACTTAATGACATTCTGTAAAGTGTTTCTGTTCTTAATATAAATATTGCTATTAAAATTTAGGTGAAAACTATGGGCCCTATACTTAAGCACTATAGTTAATTAACATAAATAATTTAAATAAAAATACACGTCATCCAAAACTAAGAACGTTAGTGAACATGAATACCTTTACCTTGCCTAGATGGAACAACATATATGGTATGAGAACATACACGTACATACTGCCAAAAATAATGAACGAACTTCCCGTGGACATACAAAATAAATACCTCTGCAACCCTAAAAAATCAAAATGTGAATTAAAAAATCATTTTTTGCAACTGAATGAATTAGTTTAACTTACAAGTTCACTTACTACCTAATCTATTTGTAATTTAATTTATCCGAACTCAATAACCATATATATCAGCCAGTAAAGGCTTTTGTGGTTTTTAGTATTAAAAAACAATGTATACTACGATTGAACATAAATAATAATAATAATAAAAAAATGATAATAATAATATTTCATAACTTTCACACAATGCAAACTAGTCTCAAACAAAGCAGAGCTTGTGCTATGAGTACTAACAACTGATAAACATATATTTCTAAATACATAAATGTGATGGATAAATTATACCCAGACACCGAACAAATGATCGTGATCATCACACAAATATTTCACGACCTCTGGCATAGCAGTCAGGGCCACTAACCACTAAACCAACAAGCCATTCAAGTTAAAGACATGAACAGTCAGAATTGGGTGGAATTCAAGTCAATAATTTAACTAAGTTTAATGAAGTGGAATAACTAATTTCAGCAAATACCATTTACTTGACTTAATAATGCTCCCATACAGTAAAAACAAAATAAAATAAAAATATTGAGTTCAACGCCATCTAGCGAGGACATCGCCACGCTCGGGCTCGTAGCTTCCACCTTAACCTTTTTAACACCACGGATTTTTATAATAAAACGCTCACCAAACACCACGACCCAAAAATTCGGACTTCCGAAAAAGTAACACTTACATATATCAACTGCGTATGTAAGACATAAATATAGAAATTTGTTCTAACCCATTATTTGTCTTATATATCAGATTGTAGCGGCGCGGGTATGAAATTGATTTGTAACATATATCAGACTATGGCGTTGAAAGGATAGCGACGTATGAAAACAGAGTCGCGTTAAAACAATTCGGGAGTGAAATGTAAATTATCTCTTGTGCACTATTTGATTTGAATATAGCTAGAGATGTTTATTTACCAGTAGTATTTGTAGATGATTTTATTCTTATAAACTAAAATAAACACCAACTTTCTGGTTCTAGCTAGCACAAAAGGTGAGGATAGTAGACAAATTGAACAGTACACTTTATTTCAACTACTATACAACATGTTTTTCTAATACCAGGTTATAGACGAATCAAAACCGCCACAATTCGTCATAGTGGTACATATGGCGGAGCAAGAATCTATGAACGATGATGATAGACCTGAACAAATCACTACAGGATGGGTGCTGCTTAGGACATTGAACGAATTTCAGGTTTGTCCTTTCATACTTTTTATGCATATGGATATCGGCATGGATGTTCACTTCATTCGGTCAGATTCAATTTAAATAGTTGTTCAGTCGACTTCTCCTAGTTTTAAATGCAAATGAACATCGTGATGTATCTAATAAACTGTTAATTTTCAGGAATTACATCGAAAACTACGGCCTATGTGTGCAGAATTGAAGAATTTAGAACTACCAACGAATTCGTTCAAGTTTCTATTCGGAAAGAACGATAAAAACTCCTTAGAAAAAGCTAAAATATTAATACAGAAATACTTAGAAGTAAGTTCATGTATAGCTCTCAAAGATCAGTTTTATTTAGACTGTTGATAGATTTTTTTTTTTTTTTTTTAGGTGGGAAAATCATCTTATGACAAATCCCGCTCTTGGGCGGAGCGAGAAATAGTGTCAGACTTTTACTGACTAAAAACCCACTCCTGTTCCCTCCTTGCCCTCGTCCCAGGGCCCCGGGTTTCACTTTCACACTACCCGTGGCCCCAGTAGGCTTCGACCCCGTTGGGCCCCTACGATTTGCTGACATCTCCTTGAGGCGCGCGTGGAACAGTACGCGCCGTCGACGACTTGGGCTTGGTCCGGACGGCTACCGGACGATCGGACGGCGAGCCACCCATTGCTCGCCGTCCGCAAGCCCGCGCCTACGGTGGCCGGAAATCGGGATCAGAATCCCGGCGGCGGTTGGGGCGTGAGGACCGTTGCCTCACGCGATCGGCCGCCTCCTTTGCTAGCATTACTGCTTCGCAAAAGGAGGCGACCGCCTGCCACTCTTCCTCGCTCCGGACCATGGCCTGTATCAAGGCCCGGCGCGAGAGATCGCCGCCGCCGATCGCCCCCACGAGGACACGGCGTTGCTCTGCCCAAGCGGGGCACACCTCCACCGTGTGCTCCACCGTGTCCTCCGGGCGGTCCACACAGTGGCGACACCCGGGCGTCGCTTCCGCACGAATCCGGTGCAGGAACTTCCCGAACTTACCGTGTTCGGTGCGGCATGCGGAAGGTGAGGACGCCGTGAGGTCTTTCCAACCACGCCTCAAAGAGGGGACTTACCGCCATAATTGTGGCGTGCCCAGCACTGGGTCGCGACAGTCGCTGTCGCCATTTTTCCATGAGAACCCGCCGGAACTCCGTCCGCCATGCTGCGACCTGTCGCGGCAGCGGAGTTTCGCCCCGGCGTTGCATCTCCATGCGCAGTTCGTGCATGAGAGCAAGGACTGTTGCTTCCAGATCCCATGGTGGCTGGCAGGCATGGAGGCTCGCCGCTTCGCGGGAAATCGTCCGGTAACCTCGCACCATCCGTATGGCCATGACCCTATGGCATGCGTTCAGCCGGGCCGCCGGCTGCTTCCGCAGCGCCGGCGCCCATATCGGTGCGCCATAAAGGGCCATGGACCGAACGATTCCTGCGTAGAGCCTACGGCAGGAGGCGTCTGGACCTCCCAGATTGGGCAGGAGCCGCCCCAGGGCAGCCCCAGTCCGATTCAGTTTGGGAGCCAGACGTCGGAAGTGCTCCTCGAAATCCCATCGGCTGTCGAGAACGAGTCCCAGGTACTTCATCGTTGACCCGACGCCAATGTGGACTCCTCCTACCATTAGTTGGGAACCCGGTGGTGGCGCGTTTCGAGGGCCGTGAAAGCACATGGCCTCGGACTTGTGCAATGCCACCTCGAGTCCCAACTCCTGGATCCTGCCCACGACTGTCGCGACCCCGCGTGTCGCTAGTTCGACCGCCGCCTGGTACGACTCTCCCCGCGCTAGGACCAGCGTGTCGTCGGCGTAGCAGACCACGCTGACCCCGTCAGGGAGGTCGCCGCGCAGCACGTAATCGTATCCGATGCTCCACAAGGGCGGCCCTAGATGTTGATAGATAATGATTTATCTTTTACCTTTTTGTCAAATATGGCGCTACCTCACTCTGACATCTTCAACACTCTGGTTTGCATAGCTAACCGTCTCCAACTAATCGCATAGATTTTAATCCATTTTGTAAAGATTTATATTATTTTTATCAAAAAGTAACTATGAAAATCACAAAAAGAAAAAAATCAAATACGTTTTATATTAAGAAAGTTAGAAATCTTTCAAATCTGGTTAAAGGGAAAACTATCCACAGAATAAGGATGCACACATTTTAATGTGACGTTTTATGTGTACAACAGCGATAGCGAGATGTTTCTCACCTCGCCACTATTCTTCCTCATTCCGGAGTTTGGTATGCTACCCATGCTAACCATGATTTTTAATTAGATGGACCAAACTGGCCAATGCCCAGCTGTTGATGAGTAATGCCCTGCTGTCATTAAACCATTTTTACAGCTGTCACTTTGGTCCATCGAATTAAATCATGGTATAGTTCTTCATTTCATAGCCATTTTTATGCTGCTTTCAGAATAGACTTCTTTTTAGTGTTATTTGTTGTTTAATAAAAAATATTGTACAAAAAGAAACACAGGATAGTACACAATTACTATGACTAGCACCATTGAATAGCTTTTTACAATAAAGAATACAGTCGAATCGATTTATTTTCAGTTTGTTTTAGAAGACGACAGACTAAACCAAAGCGAAGCTTTATATACATTCCTTAATCCTAGTTCGGAGTACTTGAAGCAGGGTGACTTACCAAAGAAAAACAAATTCTCCTTCTCAACATTATTTAAAAGGTAATGGTGTTTCTTTGTTAATATTCTAGTTTATATTCACTTCATTATATACACCAGCTTCGTCTGCGTGATAGTAGAAAATGATTACAAAATAAACATACTCCTGGGATAAAAAGTTTCCTATGTGCTATTCCAGGACATGGGCTACTCATATACTCATGTATCATGTATGTATGTGTATGTTTTGTCATTCGAGCGTGAAAAAGTAACAAATATACACATACACACATACTCTAATAAATAAATAAATTTTATAATATTAGTGTGTTTTTAATAGCATAGCCTGTTAATGTTCCCACTGCTGGAACTCAGGTCTCTTCTCTAGTAGAGGGAATGGGCCGTAATCCACCCCACGCGGGCCCAGTGCGGGTTGGTGTATGTCCCATGTCTTCGAATTTTTGGTTCTAGGTCATGCCGGTTCCCTCACGAAATTTTCGTTCACCGTTTTGAGAGCAGTGGTGATGAAATAAATTACACATAGCAATGCTGGGTTTGAACCCGCGACCTATAAGTCGTAAGTCGGGGCCGTCACCACTCGGCCACCACTGCTCTTTACCACTCGGTTGATTTTAATGTATGTTAATTTTGCCAATATAAGAAAAATCTAATATTGTCGATTTAAGAAATAGTAAATTTATCCTACCGTTGCCTTGAAACTAGTTTTTAGACTGAAACATAATATCACATTAACAACTTATTTATTAGATCTTTACATTGACGACGGCACGTTTGGCGCAGTGGTAGAGCGATTGACTGTTACGCTGCCTAACGCGGGTTCAATTCCCGCTCGAAAAAAATATTTATGTTATGGTTTACAAATAGCTGTTCCGCGTCTGGCTGTCTCGTGTATGTGAGTTTACATGATCATGAACGCACCCACGACACAGAAGTATCTCTCCTTTTTTTTAAATTAAAATTAAATGTTTATGATTTTCTGTGTTCTTAACAGTACGAGTAGTGAAGCAACGAACAGATCATCACAAGAAAAAGAACCGTTTACTCATTTATCTGCAGATGAAGACGAGATATCTTTGTACCTGGACGGTAACGGATCCGACAACTCTAGCAAGGCTATGACCAGCTCTTTACGAGGTAAGGTTTACATTTATATTCACATCTTATGAACCTGTTCTTTCATCATTTTGGTACACCGCTAGACAATGTTTACCATGGGAATTGTTCGAACGAGTTACCGTGGTCCTGTCACGCAAAGGACAACTGAAAGAACACAGGTGGGATTTAGTTAACAAAAATCTAACACTTCCTCTCATGCCACACAGAGCAGGAGACATTTGATTATTTCTCACCTTAAAAAAGAAGACAGTTTACCTGTCATGATGATGTTTATCTGGTTCCTTTATTGCACGAGCAAACCCATACATATCAATGTATCATTTTTATGCTGACATCGACGCGCAGCGAATAAATAAAAACACACATAACCACAGAGTATATAATGATAAAATTCTAAATATAAAATATCATAGATCAAAATGATGTCAACTGTGTTTATTGTCTAGTGTCTATGGTGCAGCACAGTTATGCCCGGTTTGCACATGGCCCGACAGATGATTATTTTTTATTGTGCGTCTATTTGGGCAGAATAAATATGTTTTCTTTCTTTTTTCTTTTTCACATTTATGTAAACATTTAGTAGTTGCATAGCATCGTTGAAAGCAGTGACGTGCCAGCAGTGGCGTGCCACTTTCAAAGAGTCATTCGCCGCGGTTCGATCATCTGTTAGTTTCGGGCATTTAACTCAATACGCAAATTGAACTTGAAAACAATTTGTTATTTTAAATGTACATCACCTGTACCTGTATGTTAGAGTGCACTGATCTGCAGTACCGGTATGTCACACCTACTGATTACATTACAGAACAGTGCTACGGAGCGTTGAGCCAGGCAAAAACTCTGTTAAAGAACTGCTTTGGTTTGAAAATGAAAGAATATTTTGGAATGAGTTTTATACCTTACTTTGTTTGGTAACAGAAAATGAACTTTAGAATCGCGAACCTTGATACATGGTCTAACTTTTTTATACTAATAGTATAAAGCGTAAGATTTTGGTTGAATACACTAATTTCAGGAACTACTGGTTCTAATTGTAAAATTCTTTTAGTGTTGAATAGCCTATTTATCGAGGAAGGCTATAAGCAATTTAACATCACGATCCGATCCAGTGAAGAGAAACAGTAGCAACAAAGACGCAGGTGAAAATGTAGGGGACATCTAGTTACCAATATATTTAAAAAGAAAACATTTATCAGGTGCAGGCTCCATACCGGAAGAAAGGGACAGCATAGCGGAGCCACTATACGCGTTGCTGAGTGAAGTGTTCGACATGCGCGGCGTGTTCCGCTGGCTCAGGAAAACGCTCGTCACCTTCGTGCAAATCACGTACGGCAGGACTATTAACAGGTAAGATGGTAGTTGTAGTAGACTATTTAATAATACCCTATTTTCAAATCATGAGCTGTCATATAACCTTGGTTCTCATGTGAATATTTTCATTCCTGATTCGATCACGCTAGGAAACTCCCAGCATTGTCCTTTCTATTGCCCTTTGTAACTACATATAAGCCTTCTGATGAGGCCCATTATAAGCGACCACGTTTCAGAGCCATATGTCATCACTGGCAAAGTGGCAACACGGACTGGTCCAAGAAGCTTCCCGAACGCAGCCGAGGTTACCGGCATAGCCCACTGCCATTTAGGCAGTGAACATGGCACATCGCATGCAGAAAAGAGAGCCGAAAGGTTCTGGAGTGGCGATCGCGTACCTACATGAAGACGCAGCGTTCGTAGGCCTCCCATAAGGCGGAACAATGACTTGGTGAGGGACGCAGGAATCCGATGGATGTCAGACGCACAGGACCGTTCGTTGTGACTATACTTGGGAGAGGCCTATGTCCAACAGTAGACGTCTTTTGGCTAAAATGATGTTGATGAAGTTGTCATATAAATATATACTCCATTTCATCGTGCTGTAATTGACATTTTATACAGAAAAAGTACCAACTCGTGATTATACATATGCATTCTTTTGGGAATATTGTTGTAAGTCTAGTGTTTCCTAAATTTTTCTATCGTAATGTTGATTTGCAGGCAAATTAAAGAGACAGTGACGTGGATATTCTCTGAACAAATGCTGCACTACTACATCAGCGTAGTTCTCAAGTCATGGTGGCCGGGCGGCACCCTGTCTGAGAACACTTCCAACAGAAACTTTCAAGATAAAGGTACGATTTTGTTGCAAATGTGTTATATGTTTCTCATTTATAAGATTATATTAAATTAACGGGTGAAAAATCATGGAAACATGTTTTTAGGGTTCCGTACCGTAAAAGGAAAAAACGGAAACCTTATAGGATCACTTAGATGTCCTTCTGTCTGTCTGTCAAGACCCTTTAACTCGGGCACGCATGGAGGTATCGAATTGAAATTAAAACCATATACTCTGTGGTCTCTTGAAGCTGTGACAAAATCAAACTTCTGCGTTAACGAAGAAAAAAGATACGGCCTTTTTGGCGCAAAAAACGTATATTTCGACACTCTCGAGGAAATCAAAATTTATAAGGTACTTCCCGTTTATCTAGAATCCTGAAATTTGGCATGAAACAAGGTCTGATAGCACAAGTATAGGAAAAAATCTGAAAACTGTAAATTTGTTGTTACGTCACAAAAACAAAAACCATTTTTTGCGATTCGGAAAAATTTTCATAACTCAATTCGGGAATTGAACTGTTTTCATAGATAAGTTTGTACGGAGCCCTCAGTGCGCGAGGCCGACTCGCACTTGCCCCTTTTTTTTTTGTTAACTATTTACGTTTACGTAAAAAACATGTTTCATGCAGTCACACTCTCAGGTAGAGTAATGACGAACGTGAACTCTTTTTACTAACTATAACGTTATAAAAACTTCGCGGCGGTCGCATAAATGTTTTGTCGACGCAAACTCACGATGCGGCTTGCAGTGAGTCCCCATTTCGAAGCGTCGTTACCGTCTTGATGTAATATCACTTCTGTTTCAAAGTGGAAAATTGAGATTGCTTATGGAATTGTAACCTTATTATTTCTTTACCCAGAGCATACGCGCACATTAGCATTACAACAGCTGAGCGAGAGTGTGCTGGACGCGCTGTCGTCGCTGGTGGGCGCGCAGGCGGCGGCGCGCGGCGCACACAAGCTGTTCCACACGCTGCAGGAAACCAAGCACAACAAGCAGCTGTTCTATGTGAGTACATGACGTGCAGAGCTACAGCGACTGAGCTCTACGCGCTATCGACGTTGTTAGTGGTGTGACTGTACGTACTGGTGACGCTCGACGCGACTAAATGCCAACTGTATAACTGAGACGTTGCCTAGCAGGCAGCTGCCTAGAGCGCTGTGGGTATAACCTTCCCAGCCTACGAAACTAAAAGGGCCGGGAAGGTGTGGTTATACCCACAGCGCGCAGCTACCTTAGGAACCGTCTCAGTTAAACGTTAGGCCAAAAGTTGAGCTCTGATTGACTGGCACGTAATATCGCCGCCAGAAGCCAGGACCGAGCATAACATATTTTTTGTTTTGGAAACATTGAGTCATTCAAACACAAAACCATTGCGTAGAAAATTGCAAAGACTGTCATGGACGTGTGCCACGAGACACCTCGAAGTGAGAAGACAGCAACAGCTTGAGTAAAATTAATCATCGAAAATGTCAGATAGCGAAACAACAAAGGCATATTTTAGTAGGACAGGTATCCGTCAAATATGACCTACTTAAGCCGAAAAGTTTGGCAACTTTGCAGGCCGCAACAGTTCAACGTTGATTGGTCTAGCTAGGCGTTTTAAAATACTAACTCATGTTTTCCCAAGTTTATAAAAAGAAAGTGCAAAATATGTTGTGAGAGCTAAATATTATAAAAATACTGCATTATTTCTCAACGATACCATTTATTTTTGCGTGTACTCTTTACATCAAACAATTGAAAATTGTTCTTACCACATAAAGACGAAAACTTAGCTTTATAAGAAATTATTAATGATTAATAAAATATGACTGCACGGAACAAATATTTGTATGGCCTACAGATAGTTGTTCCGGGTCTAGTTGCCTGGTATATGTGAACGCACCCACGATACAAACAATTCCTAGTGCGGGCCAACGTTTTTAAAAACAACAACAAAATACCTCACTACCTAGTTCTACTAAAATCAAATATTGAGGACACAGGTAATAAAATTATAATACTAAAGTGCGTTATTCTGAAAACTAAATGCTATGCGAGGAACTTATGTGAAGGCGTTGTGCTCTCATTCCGACAATTTATTTCGTGTATCTTATACTGACTTACCTTTAGTACCAATATAAGACCGTAAGAGCGAATATATGCCGATACCCGTGACCACAACACAAGATACTGGGCCTAAAGCATAGACAGACATAGCAATAACCAGTATGATCATGCCTACAATTATTATGTAAAGTCTCGGGCTCATCACTGGTAAACTTTCTTTAGTAGGAGTCAATGACGAAATTCTTGCGTGATTCAAAGGCACAGACTTGCATTCTGGACTTGGTTTCACAAGCGATATCTTCTCTTGAGTTACATTTGATATATTCTGTTGTTTTTGATTTTCCCTATTCATTTCTTTCGAATTTGGAACCGGGATTGATCTACTCTCCACAGACGTGTACTCGGCTGATTCTTTTTGTGAATTTGGATTTATGACCGATCTGCCTGCGGTTGGACTCGTTACCGATATTGCCTCTGTTATTGGCCCCGCGTTTGATAATAATTCTCCCGCTGTTGGGCTCACGCCTGATACCGATATAAGTCCAGGAGTTGCTCTTACGTGAGATATAGTCTGGAAAAATAAATGATGGAGATTATTTCAAAAGTCGACTTTGACTGAGTTTTTTTTCTTTAAAAATGCTCCCTTTTCTCATATTATGAAGACCAATATAGGAAAGCCGGCTTTTAGTGATAAACTTGGTATGTCATAATCCATCTATTAAGCTTGATTAACTGTTTATAAAGTCACACAATACTTACGCTGTATGATATCACATCTGGATTGTTTATGTACAGGATCTTCTCACCAAGTAAGCTTTCTGTAAAACAAAAGTAATTTGAATCCTGAATTTACACAAAAAGGACTAAAATAAATACTCTAAATATCAGTTTCTTACCACTACATCCAACTCCTATGCTGTTCAGCTCGTCCAACTCTCCTTTCCTTATCACAATAGTGCTGTAGTCTTCACTGTATCGATACATCTCGGCTGCTAGTGTTGTCGTGAAGTCGTCAGTACTCTTGCTGGTTATGAACCTTCGTTGTATCTCGTTGAGGAATAGAAATGCTCTGGATCTCTGGCATAGCTGAAGATTTAAAGCATTCACAATATATCTACATACTAGTCCGTTATTGATGTTGTTAAATAATGAAACTGTCTAACATTTAAAATTTTGACTATCGTGATGCCGTAGTAGTGAAGTGACTACAATACTTTGCGACTAATTTTGTTAAAATGAATGAAGGCAATTGCCTTAAGTTAGCAGAAACCGTATGTTTTGATGTTAATGAAACTTCAAAACTTGCTACCTAGTTTATTGTCACAAAGAAACATACATTAGTATACACTGGTTATCAAAATCTAACTACGCAGCTGAGTCTGTATACAGATAAGTTTTCAAGCACATTTCAAAATGGTCGATGGAGCCGAAAGATTCTGGAGTGGCAACCGCGCACCGGAAGACAACATTAGAAGGCCTCCTACAAGATGGACCGATAACTTAGTAGTCGCGAAAATGCGATGGATGCAAGACGCACAGGACCACTTCGGGGAGGCCTATGTCCATCTGTGGACGTCTTTCGGCTGAAATGATGATGATGATGACATTTCAAAAATCGATGCTACCTGATTACATGTGGCCTTCATATGCAGTTAGTAACAAAAGTATCTAATACTATTTTGTAAACACGCTTCTCACAAGTTTTGCTTCGCTGAGCCTAGAATCGACAGCTGTCTTTTAAACCAACACTACCGTACTACACCGCGAATGACAGGTGACAAGATAATTACGAATATTTGGCACGTGTGACCGGACTCTCCCGTCCCTAGAAATTAATTTTAATCTCATTATTTTAAACTTATTTTATCTCTTGATTTTAATTATTTATTTTCAGTATAGAGACTATGATATAGTTATAGACGAAATATTAGAAGTCAATTGACTTCTAATGTTTTGTCTATAGAAAAGGTAGATTAGTGTAGATGTACACTAATCTACATTTTCTATACTAATACACTTATCTTCCAAAAGTATGAAAGCAACCAGGTAAAATAAAATCAAATAAAAGAAAACAAAGTCGTCTATTTTTTTTCTATTGATCTTAAATTTAAAATTAAACGTAAATGAGTTCAAAATTTTTCTTGTTTAGTTTTATGATTATCCTCACAAATTTTGCCATTTCCAGAAGAAAAAACAAGTACGGTCAAAGCAGTAGTCGAAAACTTTCGAATATTGATAAAGGACTCAACGATCGATCACAACCATCGCGTGCCAACGCTGAAGTGCGACTAAATAGGGTATTACACTTTAAATAAATAGGGTATGCCACATAAGTTAAAACTACCAATTTAAAATTTTCATTTTTTTTTTTTAAATTTCATCATAATTTTAAAACCATACCATCGCTTAAAAGAAAAATTACGCGATGGATTTATAGTAGTCATAAAACTTGTAAAAATCAAGGAATTTGTTAAAACTTTTTTGCCACGTGTTTTCGGCGATCGCCATGTTTTTGTTTTGTAAACAGATGTGCTTCCAAACTTTTGGACGGTAGAGCATTAGTACCTAAAGAGCAAAGAGATGTCAGCAAAGCCGTAAGGCCCCAACTGGCAACTGAACGACACAAGTGGGTTTTAGTAACCATGGCTTCTCGCTCCACCCCAGAGCAGGAGAAATCATTTGATGATTTACCACCCCAAAAGAGGTAAATACAGTTTGGATGTACCTTCATGTAAACTCCGAACTCTCTCTCATCCTAACTTATGCAATTTCAAATTTAAAATTCTTTCACTGTTCATAGAATTCTTATCCTGGAAAAACTTAAGGTTCGTGTAGGATTTGTGACGAGCGCGAAGACGTGAGAAAAAGCTAGTCCTTACTAAATGAAGTGTTTATACATAAAAGCGCATGAGCAGAAACACAATAAAACCAGAATTATTTTGTTTAAACACATTCTGTTGTTTTACAGCCAGTGAAACACTATACTGACATTTTACAATCAAAATAGCATAAAACTTATTTTCAAATGCTTTTTTCAACCTAGCATGTATTTTAAGAAGGCCGTAAATCAATGCAATGTAGTCAAAAAGTTTACATACTTTTTTCATATTTCGATCGAAATATCATCTAAAAACAACTCGGGAAACATTTAACTGCAGATATAATACTAACTAAGAAAGATAAATGACTGAAATTATATTTAAAATCTCTCTTTTTTATGATAATTTTGAGTGGGCGTTTGATGATAAACAAAATTAATTATGTCTTGATGGTTATGAACAAACGTAAGTGTTTTGCATCTATCTCACACATCATAAAGTTCGTTGGCATTTATTGATCTTTTGGCGATTGACGATTTATAAAATACCAGTGGTCCTCCGCGGTTTCACTCGCGTCTTTGGTTACTCCACTTTCGTGGGTCGTAGCGTGATGTTATTCATGCTATACTATTCGTCATGAATCTGGTTATACCATACAGAAAGAATGTTTGCAATCCGACTGGTAGGCAAACAAAAAGCACAAGATGAATAGCGTCATGTTTATTATCCTCAGCTAACATTTTGTCATTTTAATAACATGGCATGTTATTCGAAAGTTGAAGTAGAATATATATCATTGCTTTTTTATTCAGTCAACTCTTGTTTAAAGCATGTTCTCCTAAGTTAACAAATTTAATTAAAAATGCGATTTGTTATCACGTATAAATGCGTTTAGTGGGATACTTGAGTGTTTATTTCAGTTCAGACATTAGGGAACGGTAAGGAACGTTTACTACAGTGACGGTCGAAATGGACTGGCACCGTAAAGTCGTTTTTTTTTTTTTAACATAATACAATATGTATTAACATACAACACTTGGTCCCGTATTCTTATTGGTTAATAAGGTTGGGCCAAAGTTATACTCCAAGGCCAAAGTAACATAAAATTTTATCTTATATGGTACCTACTTGCTTTTGCCCGCGGCTGCGCCCATGTACATAAAATATAACCTATGTCATTCAGGAATAAAGCAGCTTTCTATCGATGAAAAATTTTAGCAATCGGACCAGTGCTTTCAGAGATTATCCCCTTGAAACAAAAAAACAAACTACCTCTATAAAATATTATTAGTGTTGATGACTGTCGGTACTTACTTTGTCTGTTATACAGAAATATAAATAGTTGTCTTCAGCGATGTAGTGTAGCAGATATGTTCCATGTGAGTAAGTCATCTTGTTGTTACACGGTGGTAACTTGGACAGCACTTGCTCTGCAATCTCCGTGAAGTTACCATCGCACGACGCGAAGTTAGACACTATATTCCTGTCTGAAGCTACGGCACTGAATACTATTGGCATTCTGAACTGACAAAAACTGTTCAAAAAACTGTCAATAAATTATTTCACACTTTTCCCACTATATTTTTGTAGAAACTTGTATACGAAACGTTATTAGATAACTGTAATTTAAAATAAATTATAAATAGTCTTATTAAGCTTCTCAATTTTCATATTTTCAGTCTCCGCAATGAAAAATGTATATTAAATTTTCCGGTATGTAGAAAAAAAAGAAAGGATTTAACCGGTTTTAACCTCAATGTTTCGCAACAAGCTGGCACATCGCAACTGATAATACTGGCATACAGACGGCCCAACGTGTTACACCTACGTCTTCGTATCATACAAATACCGCGCGATCTAAAATTATTGGCGTGTCATTTTGTAGCTAAAAGCGCGTCTTCCCCGCTAAAAATGTCGCCGCTTGTTCGTGATATATGTGAATTGGCGCGACAACTGTGCGGAAGACGTGGACGCCGCGTGTCGCCCGTCACACAAGACTTTATGTTAAAATACAATCTTTCGCCAAATTATGGCTAAAAGAATTGTTTGTATAAATAAACTGTTACAATACATCAACCTTATTTACATTTTTCACGATGATTCGATTCGGTATATAATAATATAATTTCTTTCTGTATCCTTGTAAGAGTTCAAAATTAACCTTCTAATTGTATATCGACAATCAATTAAAAAAGTCTTGCCAATTAATTAGTAAATTCTACCTAAAACAGAATTTTTTGTTATTTTCAGGAGCTGTTCGAACTGGTACTTCTAGAAGTGTTCCCGGAGCTCAAGCGATACCAAATTCCCTAGGTAAGACAAGCCATGACAATAGGTATAATCAAAATATAGTATAATCTTACAGGGATCTTATCCAAAGGACACTTACTCGGAACAATATACGAAAAAATACTCTATAAGAGTCATTCCTTTATGTTTAAATCAGTCTTTACCATATTGGATACTTCAAAATGACTGCACATATCTCTTTAAACGTAAATCACCTTTTAAAATCTCAAAAGCCAGTTTTAAACTTAATAGATCTGAAAATTTTGCTCTCTACATTATATTTCTTGAATAATTTAAGAAACACGGCCAAAACTGATGCAAAACCATATGTTATTCTATAATTAAACATTTTTGGAAGATCTTACAGTAAATTTTCTCTTTATACCACTGCAATTGATGCTGTTATATTTTAAAAGAAAACGGTTTTGACTTTTTGTAATAAATATTTTAAGGCCACCTGTGGTCATTTAGAGGTAGATCAATATCCGACGTATTATAATGATAACTATAAATTAAGTAGATAGTAATAATGTATTGATCTCATGTTTATGTTTATATACCTTGTTTAACATAAAAATAAAGTAGCGATAATGTTTCCCTCCTTAGTTTTTGTATTTTTGAACTTCTTACATTCAGAAATAATAGTTTCTTTGCTACTCTATCGTACATCGATCTTTTTTCTTACCATCATTTAATTATTGATAGCTTAAACGTTTCCAGTGACTTACCGATAAAAATGTTCAGTTTAACACGCCTAAAATGCGCTATAATTCAAAAGTGAAATTCTAGTATAGTTTACTTTTGAAATAAGAAAGCTTATTGCTAATATAATGAATATTTAAAATGTTAATATTTTTGTGAATGTTATGTTGTTCATTAGTGTTGTGCCAAATAAAGCACGTTGTACGCTTAATTATAAGTTCATGCATCGAACTATAAATATCTACTTAAATAAAATTATGTCGATGTTCGAAATCTGTTAACTTAATAAGAATTGTATGTACCTGATTGTTGGTCTCTGAATCGAGAGAATTCTGACACTATTTGTGCTATTAACAAATAAGTTCGAAATACAACAAATCTTTTAAAAGAGTTCTCGAAAGATAGATTCTGTTTAATGTCATGATTGCATGACATTAAGTAGCACAAGCTCGTCACCATCATATTTTGCCGACACTATATTTAATAGATCTCTTCGAGTTCTTTTGCATTCCGTAACAGTTCATTAGACTGCATTCCAAATTGTATAAAACAGTAATGTTTGCGTAATTGATGGTAGTTTTATACCATAATTAGAACACACCACTAGAATACTAAACCACCGTTTAGTTCTAGTCTTATCTCTCCTCCATTGGAATTATTTAACAAAACAATATTAAGGGAGTAGATGTAGGTACGGTTCTGATCGATCAGTATCTGACCGCTCATAGTGTAAAACAAATTGACCTGATAGAGCTAACTTAAATCTTCTACATCCATGGACTGATAAATGTCGATTTAAAATGCGTCCGATGCCTCTCATCTTTCTAGTCCTACTTTTATTTCTCATGTATATGCTAATTCATAATCCAGTTGAGATGTGTAGAGAGATTATTGTATTAGAGTAGATATTGTACAGTTAAACATTGGTTCAGTGCTTGCCTTCTAGTGTGAAACGCATTGCACCAAGCATTTGTTACGAACGCACTTTCTTATACGTTTTCTACTGTTTATACTTTTTCTAAAATGAGCTGGTCTTGAATTATTGCTTAGCTACTTACATTATACTATCTTAAAACAGATAATAGGTATACAAGAAATAAGTGCATGAAAATGGTGGTCAAAATATAAAACAATTATAATTTTACATATTTGCCTTTTCATTATGTTTTAAACTTTGATTAGCTTAATAAATTGTGACCATAAAAGTATTTAAAAAATATAAGATTATAATGAATGACAAAAATATTTCTAATAATTATATATATGAATTTATTAATAAGTGAGACGAATAGATGTTATTAATTTGTAAAAATATGTACTTCATGACAACATTATAATTAATGTATTGTATACTTTACCAAAAATATTTTAGGATGGAAAAATTAATAGTTTTATTAGATTAGTATTATGGTGACAGAGGTTGGTTTCGTAAACTGCTTCTTAAGTTTGCCAGCTAATTAAACAACTGACATTTTCTAATATTTTTTCGGCAAATTATAAATTTACTTCGTGTAAGGTAATAATATTATGTAAAACTGTCTATTTTTAATACCATTTTATGTGGAGAACTTTGTGTTTTTCTGAGGTCACATTCTAAAACATTGCATTGCTAAAGCCCTTAGTTAGGTACTAGCTTGTCACCTTTTGTGATCAACAAAAAAACCTGCAGTGACGTCAGAGGAACAAGTTTTTCTTGTAACCTACCTACCTACCTATTGTCTATATCTATTAAGTGTTATATTTCCTGTTGTTGACTAAGTGTAACGACGAGTATGTATGTATGTAACTGTACGGTTAATATGAAATAAACTAGTACATGTATTTTATATTCTGTATTTTTATTTATTCATGTTTTTTTTAATTCTATTTGATTGTCACCCCTTGAACGCCTATCTCTGTATCATAAAACGCCTACCTACTAGAACCTATGGTGTTCGGCTAATATATGCGCTATCATGCAGGATTTTAGATGTAGGTTTTTGTTTATGTATTTGCCAGCGTCACGCTAGCAGATGTTATGCATTTGACAAGTTTGGATAAATAAAACACGAATGTTATTGAGATAATTTCTATTCTTTAAGTCAGTACAATAATAAATTTGACAACAGTTTTAACACCTCTATAAAAGGAGGCTTCAAAGGTGTAAAAGCTGTTTAATTAATTAACTATTAATTCAATTATAATTCATTCCCGAACCAATCATGTCTGTTAAAATACTGAAATTTTAAATTTTGGCACACATAGCACTTTTATATAAATTTTAGAATACACGATAAAATGTTAGTATTATCATGGTTAGAAATCACTCGCATGCTGGATTGGTGTCTTGTTGTCCGTATTATATTACATTGACATTAAAGTAAACGACAGGATATCGTAACGTAACATAATCTATAATATATATATAATATGTATACATTAACCATCGCTGATTACCCACACTACAACTTTCAAAGCATCCGGTATCACAGCACTCACTATATTAGTTTCCCATCCCTTACAAGCTATGTAACAAAACAATGTACATAAAATATATCTTAAAACTATTATGAACATCAGGTATGAAGAATCTGAAATAATTCTTTCAAGCCTCTTTAATTCGTTCAAGAATTGTAATGGATATTTATCGTCTCCATCTAGACATAATTGGAAATTTAAAACATATTTAAAAAAAAAAAAGAAACAACCGACGAAAAAGAGGATTGCAAGAGTCACAACGAGAGTTTATTGTGGGTCGCGGTGATCTAGTAACTTGGGGCAGGCCGGATAGTTTTCAACATTACTTGTATAGTCAGTTAAGATAAGAAATATTAAACATACTATGTTTTGTTATTGTTTGATTAGTCTTGGACATTTTATAATAACACATACAGACGTATAATTAATAAATTATATAAATATTCTTTATATAAAATTATATGCGTTTTGGTTACTAGAAGTCTTTTTACTATGCATTCGACGTTAGTTATAATTTCAGAAAAGGAACTTTCGTTATTATAGTAAACTAAAGACCGCTCAACCGCTCGCTGTATAAATAGTTTTGCATTGTCCGTTTTGGTATTTTCAAGAGTAAAACAATTGATCAAAGAATTATAGAACAATGGTAAGATTTGTAATTTTGTTTTTACCGGATCTGTGTCCGCAAACGTCCGTCCTAATTCTACCTTAGATTAAAACACCCTGTGAAACTTTAATACTTTTTTCCAGTTAGTAGGTTTGTCTTCTTGCTGCGAGTCAAGTAACGGAAAAAAATATAAGTATGTAGTATAAATCCGTGTAAATAGAGTGCCGTTCAAGATTCGTTAATATCGATGTTACATGATCAAAGAGTAAATTAAAAGCATAAAAGCATTTAATCAGTAATTAATTCTAATTAGGTACTAAATGAATTTCTCTGATATGAGACGATCATGTAGGAGCGAGCCCGCCCGTCAGCAGGCGTCATTCAACATAAAATCTGCTTTATTTTATATAACGTACAAAGTATAAATAAACTATTATTTACAATATCATTTAGGGCGGTCAACACAATTGGTAATTAAACCTAACTATTTACACTGATATTTTATTGTCACCATTTTAAACCTGGTGAATTTACTCTAAAATCGGATGTATTCGAAAGTGATAAAAACTGGATTTATAAATATTATTTGAATGTTTTCCTTTCTTTCTTTGATACCACTTATAAATGTGCTGTGTTAAATACTACGTATTTATTTTACATACTGGTAACTATACTGCTTTCAACTTAAACGAGGTTGGGATTCCATTTTACAGCAATCAGTCCCTCGCCATAAAGAAACTTCCGGTCGTGTCCTATTACTTATAAACGTATGCTTTGACGGACCTTAAAGTACATTATAAATTAAAACACAATAAGTGGACATTACTTTGTTAGGATATCGTTTATAAGCAAGACGGACATGTACATGATCCCAAACCTCGGTACATGTAGTCTTACGATGTAACTAGATATAATAACTTTGTCTATAGTATAAAAGTCACTATCGTTCTTCCCCGTGAGCCGCAGGAAATGAGCGACAGTTGACTTGTACAAAAATAATAAATATTAATGGATTTATTATCTTTCCTCTTGTACTTCGATAGCATGCTGTGACTAGGTCATTCCCGCGTGTAGATCAACTGCCTTTACTAAAGGTTAGTCAACCGAGGGTGGTCGCGAGCCGGCAGCATGCTGTCGCAGTTCTCTTACTTTACATTCACCCTTGGGGCGCTATCCAGCGATATATTACTTAGGGAATTTCCCTATTAATTTATTACAAGTAGATACATCTATTTACACTTGACAAGAAATCGTCCAGACCTGCTATGCATCTAAACATCTGCCTATCAACTATAACAATAATCATATTTTATATAAATATTTTAGGTATTAGTTATTCATAACTTCCTATTTTAGAACATTCAAGAATTATGAGTGATCTGACGGATTAATAAATCGAACGTCCTCAATGTTGACATGGGATATTGTGACTTTACAATGTATTATCTAATACCTATAATCTAATCTAGATATAGATACGTATAATAATCATAATCATTAAAAATACAGCAGCTCCCGATGAAGTAGTTGTCCTACTTAGTGATCTTATAATATTTAGTTGAGATTCATTCGTAACAAGCTGTAAATTGACAAATATAATGTATGTGAATCATTAATGAAAAATCAAAATATTGATTTTTTAATCGCTTCCATTTTTTCTTTGACATATTGTTCCTAACCTTAATATAAGTATCGTATTATTTTATTAATAATGTTGATGTTTTAGATTTGTGTAAATCGGTTGCGTTTTTGCATATATCTGTATTATGCGTTCTGGTTTAATAATCTTAGTATGTATTTGGGGTATCTTTTTTTTTACATTATTTTGATAATAAGCACATGAAGCAACAAGTCGCGATACCATCAATTTGGCATCAGATGGACACAGTTCTAGCAATCTAATGCCGGTAGCCACATTATATACAGCGTAGGATTGTCCGTGGAGCTCATTTCATCCAATAGCATAACCCAACCGACAAACCTGATGGTACAATTTGATGGTATGCAGATAACCTTTATGTCTACTTTGGTAGGTGCTTACTTTGAAACGGAAACACGCGGGTAGACACTACAATATTCTTTGGGCGCTATTAGAATGTTTCGTAGAGTCATTTTCTAAGCTTGGGCTTCGGAAATCGACTGGCGTCGACATCACACAATCCGAAACCAAAGTTTAGAGAATGACTGCTAAGTAGCATGCTAGTGTTAGTCGTAATACGCGGCTCCGTCGTGGTTGAACAGTCGCAGATGATATCATCTTTATAGGTTAGTCGTATCCGCGCCGTGGTGTAGGCTTACACGCCTAGGCGTAGGAGTGCAGCGTGACGGGTTCGAAGTCGTCGTGCGTAGCGGGGCGCGGCGAGGGCCGCGGCGGCGGCGGCGGCAGCAGTGACGTGCCCTCCGGGATGTACACGTTGGTCACGCGCTCCTGTGTCCACAATCTCATGTTAACATCTTGTCTCTCACCCCAACAAAACTTCTACAGTATACTGAATTGGAGCAGCCCAAAGACTAATAGGTTCTATAGTCGACATCGCAACGACCAGCAGTAGAAAGCTTAGACATAAAGAAATGAACTGAGCAATACCGTCACAAAATTTACTATTCTTAAAGAAGAGACAAAGTAGCTCTGCGAGAAATGTGGATGATGTGAACCAATTCGAATTTTACAAAAAAAGATGAGGACGGCTGCACGATTGCTTTGTCTCTCTCACGCTTTTCTGATCGTACTTTTTCTTTTCTTACTTTACAGCCGAAGAGAGAACGCTCAGTTTTTTTTCCTTATTTTAGTCTTTGGCAAAAACGTATAATTGGCATAACAATCTAAAAAGGAATGGGACAGTTATTGGCACTATTCTAAATTCAAATCCTTTTCTTAATTTATAATTAAGTAACTAGCTTCTGCCAGCGGCTTCGCTCGCGTGAAAGTAAATTTCTCCACACAAACTTTAGACGCCCGTTTCATACCCGGTGAGGTTGGGATTGAATTTTGGAGAATCCTTTCTTAGACATTCATTTTCTCCTTTTATATATATATATATATAGATTTCCACTTTGTGTTAGTGTTATTTAATTTGATAAGAGTATAACAAGTAAAGTTGAATAACACTAAAATCTGACTAAATTGATTTCAGAATGACAAGTAGAATAAAATTGTGAATGGTATGTCGAAGTAATGTTACTTGATACTTGTCTTATACTTTGAAGACGCAATAAAACATGTTTAGGGCTTAGAAGATGAAACGGATGCATATATCAGAAAGTAGATTATTATTTATTTAAACGTCATGTACAGTAGTAGTACATAGGCGGACTTAATGCACAAGGCACGTAGGCATGTAGGTACCTGATTCTTGTCATATTTGAAGATGCCCTGGAAGCGGTTGGTGCGGCGCTCGATGGGCTCGGCGCTGCCGCCGCTGGCGCCCGTGCTGCAGCTGTAGTTGGGGTTGTGGAACGATATGTGTCCGCCCGAGTCGCGGTAGTTCTCTTTCAGATCACCGGCGCGGTCTCGATTTATTTTTACTGTGGAAAAGGGAGTTTTATAAGTTTTAAGTTCATTAGATAAATACGAGTATAAAGAAAAAAATAAGTAAGTATAAAGAATTTAAAGTAAATCGAAATTTAGAGAGAGATATTATTATTATTATTAATATGTAGACGTTATATAGGAGGAACCACGACTTTTTTCAAAAAGAATGAACTAAAATATCGATATGGCATAACTAGAGCGTTGATTTTAGATTCCTTCAAGAGTCAAGACCAGTCATTTGGCGTATTTAAATAGACCCATTAAAATCTAGTTTAGGGCTATTAAACTGAATCAAAAAAGCTTTTGGATTGCATCTTGTGAACTTACAGCAAACAAGCAGAATGATGACAACTCCGACTAAGAGGAAGCTTATCACCGCGACCATAATAATAATGGTGGTGGTCATGGTGTCAGGTACTGCAGTGGGGGGTGGCGGCAACCCGTTGTCATCTTGTATGTCCGTGTAGTCGTAGAACGAGGGGTAGTGCGCGGGCATCTTGTTGTCTATACGGATCTTGGGTACTAGAAAATATATAAAGTGTTAGTGGATCAGGATACCTCGTGTTATTTGGGGTCTGCGCAACATGTTTTTCTTCCATTCTGTCCTGTCCGTCATGCTATCACCAACTGCCTTTTCTTTCACATAACTCTTCACACAATCCATTCATCTTTTCTTTGGCCTCCTTCTCCCTCTCCATTTATCCACATTTATACTCATTTATATAAATCTTTTAGTAACATGCATTTCATCCCTCCTCTTTACATGACCATACTTCGTTTAAATGTAAAGGCAAAATAAATACAGCATAATTAAATTCTTGTTTCCATTTGGTGTAATTTCCACGTAAACGAATTTTAGCTTTATGATAACTTGTAAAATAAGTTAGCTTAAAATACTTACTGATGAAAACGTCACAGACAAATATTTGAATTTGTAGTCCTGATTGAACTTATGGTAGGAAGGATATTAAAGTGACATGTTAGGAAACTTTAACTCCAACCTATTATAAATAATGAATTTAAAAAAAAAAAACGCCTGAACTGCTTACCGGTTGAACATGGAACTGGATCAGGATTATCCGGGCAAGCGCAAATATAGTCATGTTCCCTAAAGAAGCACAGATGAGAACATGCTCCATTGTCTTCCTTGCATGGGTTCCAACCGTGCTGCTTCTCAGAAGACACTGCCTTTATCTCCATGGTCATTTCCAAGTCAGTCCTTAATGCTGTAACATTCTTCCCAGTTTTCTTATCGGCCCTCATAACAGCTTTCTTGTACCAATCCGTCCAGTAGATGTAATCGTTGAACTGAAAAAAACATTTGGTTTAAGATACAAAAAAATCAAGTCGGTCGAATCTCGACCGGGCTGAAATATTTATTTATTTATTATAACTTTATTGTACACCATTACACATACAAAAGGAAACTAAAACACATTCATATAATGGGCGGCCTTAATATGATTTATACTACTCGAGTTATATTGAGTGGCGGTTCTGGTTTTCATAGAAACACCCGTCAAAGAATCGCAACAATTCTTTGACGAAGTCCCAGTAGCATATCATAAGCATAATGCATAATGAGATGTTCTACCGCGAGACTTCTGTGAATGCAGGGCAAGATATTAGCAACCTTTAGCTAGCTATTTCCAGTCCACCTTTTTAGAACCTGAATCAACGGCTGATTATGAATGTAGTTCCAGTGAGCGATACAGTAATACTGCTATGTCTGTCAGCACAGTTGACATTAACCGCTCACGTGTATTGAACCTGCTCAAATCCTTAGACCTAACTAAATCAGGTGGCCCAGATCTTATACCTCCATTGTTCATAGTTTCTTGTGCTGACAGTCTTGCGGAACCCATTACTATCCTATTCAAGCGTTCTCTCTCTGAAGGTAAAGTTCCAAAGGTTTGGAAGTCTGCTTTCGTAACTCCCGTCTTTAAAAAGGGCGATAAAGCTAATATTGAAAACTACCGCCCCATTTCTAAAATCTGCCTTTTTTCTAAAGTTCTTGAACGTATAGTTTACACCGATGTCTACGCGGCTTTCAGGACAATTCTTGGTGATGAACAGCACGGTTTTGTTAAGAACCGCTCGACCACGTCTAACTTACTTCTATCACAGGAATTTATTACGAAAGGCATGGTACAGCGTCAAGTTGACGTAATTTATACCGACTATAGTAAGTGTTTCGACCGTAT
Organism: Mythimna pallens; assembly: GCA_961205895.1. NCBI lineage: Eukaryota > Metazoa > Arthropoda > Insecta > Lepidoptera > Noctuidae > Mythimna > Mythimna pallens. The sequence goes on from OY540829.1 coordinate 11,136,667, forward strand.
TGATCATCGCATGCTTCTGAAAAAGCTGTTCCTCGCCGGAATTCACGGGGACTTGTACCGATGGTTCTCTTCTTATATAGAAAATAGAACACAGGCTGTCGTGCTTCAAGGTTATACCTCTGGTTGGAGTTCTGTCCCTTCAGGAGTGCCTCAAGGTTCCATTCTTGGTCCATTGTTGTTCATATTGTTCATTGCAGATATCAAACAGTGCTTCCATCATTCGTATATTTTACTATATGCTGACGACATGAAGATTCACAAAGTGATAAGAGACATGTCAGATGCATATCAATTGCAAGACGACCTGCACAGATTTGAGAGATATTGCATCCGTAACAAACTCCAACTGAATGTCTCTAAATGTTTCGTCCTAACATTCTCACGTCGTGCATCTTTGATAAATTTTAATTACACCATTAACAATCAACTCATTAGCAGACTAAATAGTATAAGAGATTTAGGGGTGATCGTAGACAACAAGCTTCTGTTTGATCAACATGTAAGTAGCATAGTTACAAAGGCATCGAAAGCTCTGGGATTTATACTACGCACTACGGCCTGTTTCCGATCTCTTAAACCAGTTAAAATTTTGTATTGTTCTTTCGTACGTAGCCATTTAGAATACGCATCTCAGGTTTGGAACCGGCAGTATGAGACTTAGAAGTCCCGTATTGAAGGCGTCCAAAGAAAATTTCTACGTTACCTAGATTATAGGGCACAGCAATACTCAGTTGACTATGAGCACCGCTGTAAACGGTACCACTTCCTTCCTTTGGAGATGAGGCGTCAAATTGGAGACTTAAGTATGCTGATGGGTATCGCAAATGGCCACATTGACTGTCCTGAACTCGTTTCTAATTTAGCACTACGCACAAACCTAATGGGATTACGTCTGCGACCAATATTAAGTGTACCTTTCGCATCGACCAATTATATGAAAAATGTTTTTTCAATAAGGAGTGCACTTGATTTCAATAGTTTTTCTAGGGACCTTGATATCGACTTGTTTAACACCAGTGTTGCGACCTTACGACGGCGAATGGCACAGAATTTTTTCTGTGATTAACTTCTCGTTAGTAATTTATTGATTTGTGTGTAGTTCCTTATTATCGATATATATTTTTTCTTATCTGTGTGTGGAGGCTCGTAATTAGCTATTTAATAATGTTACAATGTTTATATCATTTTTTTTCTTCTATTTGTCTGTGAGCCTTCTTTAAAATAAAATAAATAAATAAATAATAAGTAAATTTAACATCCCCCATTGCTAGGACACCGACATCCTAAGAGAAATTCGGGAAGTTTCTGTTTCTAATCTTTAAATGAAGGAAACTCCTACCTGTGTCATTCCAAATGGATTCTTAGCTTCTGGTATAAGCTGCACTCGATGCTGTCCATTCAGGTCGGAAGTATCGATCCTATGCCGCAAAGCATCGGTCCAGTACAGCCTCCTGTCTTTGTAGTCGATCGTTATTCCGTTGGGAAAGCCGACGTCTTGGATGACGATGATTTGCCGTTGGCTGCCGTCAAGGAAGGCTCGTTCAATGCAAGGAGTTTGACCCCAATCGCTCCAGTAAAGGTACCTTAAATCGTAAACATATGAATATATTGCTCGGAAAAACCAATTTACTTCAATAAGTTTTTTTCTTTTGTTTTATGTCTACATACCCTTTAGCTGGGAACAATGCTAGTGCTCTAGGTTCACTTAAATTGCTCAGCAATCTTTTTCTAGAGGATCCATCCAAACGTGCAACTTCTATAACCTGCAACCGAACAATACTTTATTGTTAGACATAACCGTCACAGAACTTTGCGTGGGAAAGTTCAAAACCCCATGTCAAACGTCTCCTTATCAAAAAAGCGCATTACATGATTAGAGACTACGTTGATGACACGCTTGTTTGACTACTTGTGCACATGTGGCTTTGCTGATAGCTCATTAACTGCATTATCGCGTAAACGTCTATTAACTGCTCCATTCGTGTTTTTATTATAGAAATAGAAAGACAATGAGAAAGCGAACGCCGTTCGCTTCAGGTTTAATGAATTAAATTGTTGACATTATTTTTAATGTACTACTGCCATACTTGACTAGTGAATTTATTTATATTGTCATATAATCATGTTATCCATTAATAGGTTTATTTTTATTTGGCTCTTTTTAGGGTTCCGTACCTCAAGAGAAAAATATGGAATCCTTATAGGATCACTTTGTTGTCCGTCTGTCTGTCTGTCAAGACTCTTTATCTCGGGAACGCGTGGAGATATCGATTTGAAATTAAAATCATAAACTTAGGTCTGCGGTCTCTTGAAGCTGTGAAAAAATAAACTGAGAAACTTGCGAAGAAAAAAAATTTGTATGCCGTTTGTGCCGCAAAAAACGTGTATTTTGACATTCAAGGGAATTAAAATTCATAGGGACCTGTTGATTTAGAATCCTGAAATTTGGCATGAAGCAAGGTATGAGACCTTGAAATGTAAAAATCAATATTTTTTTCTAAAATAGTAACTGGAATTTCTTGTCGATCCTTTTCTACTTATAGTAAACGACCAATTGGAATCGTGTACTAGAACGATGTTTTTAAAGTAGTCCTGTAAATCTGTGTGAAACACAAAGCTTTTTAATTTTTTAACGGACTCTTTTAGAAGTTTTCTTCTTTGTAATAATGGCGTACCTTGTATTCGTTGTCAGTCCAGTAAATGTTGTTCGCGATCCAATCAACTCCTAAACCGTTAGGGATACCCATGCTACCTTTGATAACGTCCTTCGTATCACTAATATTCAGCATATTTATCGACCTGAAATTAACAAGTTCGTTTTAATTTCCTTATCTTTTAAACAAAACAGAACATACTTGAATTTAAGGACTCCTCTTACCTGATAACATCCAAATCGACATCAGTATAGAACAACAGCTTGTGTTCCCAATGGAAGTCCACAGCCACTGCATTTTGAACCTTGATGGGAAAGGCAACATCCCATTGTTCTGGAGTATCGAACGAAATAAGGGCAATACTGGTCTTTGTCGCAAAGAAGAGGAAGCTTTCAGGGTATTTCCTGCAAGTCTTGGGGTTTGGATCGCTAGCATTGAAGACTAAGCCAGTGGGACAGGCACAGGAGTAGCCTTGAGGTGATCGCAGGCATAAGTGTGAGCATCCACCGTTGTTAGTTCCGCACGCGTTTTCAAGTTCTCGTTCACCCTATCAAAACAAACGAAGGTATCAAATAAACTCATCCTACCTTATCTCCTCTATCTGTTACATTCAGACAATCTGGCAAGCAAGTAGCTACAATTGAGCAGTCAACATACCTGAACTGCACGAATGTCCATAAGTCCTTCCAAATTCTTCCTTATAATGACAGAATTCTTGCCATTGACCTTATCCGCCCTATGCAAGGCCTGAGTCCTCCAATCCGTCCAGTAAACGTGTTGCCCAACAATAACAATGCCGTAAGGATAAGGTACATTGCTAAGAATAGTTCTACGATCATGGCCGTTGAAGTCAGAACTTTCGATGGAGAGGACTTTGGCGTCGTTCCAGTAGAGACGACCCTCGATTTTGTCAATAGCAAGTCCGTTTGGCCACTTGATGTTACTTTCTACGATGACTCGCCTTAAACATGAACCCGGAATTAGAAAATTTTAAACTCAAGATAAGCAACAGTACATTGTTCATCAGAAAATGTTTGTTACCTGTTCTTCCCGTCCATATCGGCTCGTTCGATCTTGGCAGAGGTTCCCCAATCCGACCAGAACATGTATCCATACTCATAGTGTAGTGCAATCGCGCGAGGGGAATCTGCAAACAAATATTTTTGATTAAAATAAGTATTATGATAATATTGCTACGATAAGTTTTTTTTTTACTAATATCATAATAGTTTGCTTACCTAAACCGGTCCATACGAGTACTTTTCTATTAGTGCCATCAAGCTCGGCTACTTCGACACTATTCCTGCCGCCGTCTGTCCAATAAATCTGTAAACAAATTCATAATAAAGGATATATCTACCAAGGAGACAAAATCAAAGAAAGTATAAAATTAAGTTAAAAAATAGCAGAAACAAACGAATCAACAAACCTTGCGACCAGTAGAGTCAATAACAATTCCGTCAACGGTATGTAAACCTTTTCCGATGATAGTTTCGATTTCCTTGCCATTCCTGTTGGCTCTTTGAATCTTCCGTTCGCCAGTATCCGTCCAGTAGATAAGACCTAAAAAGTATATTTGTTAGTAAGATCGAAATCTTTAGATGATTATGGAGTACTTACCTACAGTTACTATTCTACCTAGTCAGGGTTACCCAGGATTACCTAACTACAGTTTGCAGTAGTTCAACTAAGATTTATAGAAAGACTCTGTTTCATTTAGGTCTTCTTGATTAAAATCTATAGTTCGGTTGCAAATGTTGAAATATCTATAATGAACTTCAAAATCTCACTGGACTTTTTGTTTATAATTGGACTGAACATAGTTGTTTTAAACTTACTTGTCTTATGATCTACATCGACTCCAAAAGCATTCTTGAGTATGGGTAGCGGCAGTGGCACATCAATAAGATAGGGCACATCCAATGACACTACCCGGATATCCACGCGGTGCGCAAATATCAAGTAGTTCACGGGTCCACTAGCGCAAGTCTTGCCATCCTTCTGCGAAAGGAATATTATTATGTTACTTTTTAAAATATATAAATTATAGTCTAAAAAGACACTTGAGGTATAGCAGAAAGAACTGAAGTAAACTGGTGTGATATTAGTCAGTTTGTTAATACTTACGCCAATCTTGATCCCAATAGGACAAGCACACGATTTTCCCATAGGCTTCAACAAGCATAGATGTGAGCATCCACCATTATTCTTGCCGCATCTGTTTTAAATAATAGTATTATTAGTTTAAGGGAAAAATATTTCGTTACCAGCTATTTGTGTTCTATTTACAATTATGTAAATTGGAAATCATAAGGTCTCATAGATAGACCTCCAAAAACTTTAAAAAAAATTATGATAACCATGTTTAGCTTTTGATATTTCATTAATGCATTTAAATCTAAGAGCTTCTTACCTATTGACTCCAAAGACTCGTTCCTTGTGGAATACCCTGACATCCATAAGTCCTGCTACACCAGCACCGAGGGTTCTTCTGTTCTTGCCAGTGTACTTGTTGGCTGCCTGGATAGACTGAGTATCCCAATCTGTCCAGAATACTTCATCGCCGTAAAGGTCCAGTCCGAAGGGGTGGGGGAGGTGTTGACCTTAAGGAAACAGTTGATTTAATTTCGATAGAAGTACTTGTTTACTGTCATAAAATTGTTAGTAGCTTCGAATGTTAAAAACGATTCGTATGATTGAATCAAATTTCGACATGTTTTACAAACCTACACCTAGAGTTACCGTGGCCCAAAACGCAAAGGGCATATGAAGGACACAGGTGTGGTTTTAGTCAGTAAAAATCATGCTCTCTTGCTACACTTTAGAGCGGGAGTAGATATTGCATGAATTCTGCCCAAAAACAAAAAAAAAACAACGGCAGTAGGTATACATGTTAAAAACAATATTATGGTTTTTAATTCATTTCTTTTTTTTTATTATTGGTAGGCGCGCTTGACCATTATCTCACCAGATGGTAAGCGTCGATGTGGTCTTTATTACTAACCTATCAATAAAGTCCTCCCTGTGCCATCCAAGTTCGCATACTCAATGGTCTGGTTCCCTCCATCAGTCCAGTAAATGCGGCTATGCTTGAGGTCCAGTGCAAGTCCGTTGGGCCAGGTCATGTTGCCGAATATCAGACGTCGTCGGTTCCCGCCGTCCATGTCAGCACGTTCGATGCATGGAGAAGTGCCCCAGTCAGACCAGTACATTACGCCACCTAGGAAAACCCTCAAATTAATCAAGTGATTATATCTTCTCATGGACATGGCGTGATCAACATTGATAAAAAAATAATATATTGATTAAGAAATCAAACTAGACGATTTTATCTTATAGTAATCTAGAAACAAGTAAGCACTGCTTAAAACTTTAAGAATTTCCTGGTGGATGATTGTTATGGCTCATATGGCGTAACATAAAGGTATAGTGCATTATTTTATCTTTAGTTCAAACCTTTAGGATCCACTACAATGTCCCTTGGCTTATCAATATTGTCCCAAGCTAGCAAAGTCCTCATGCTACCATCTACGTTGGCCACTTCAATCCTGTTGGTACCAGCATCAGTCCAGTACAGCTTGTCAGTTAACCAATCGTATGCTAAACCGGCCGGCCATACTGAAAGGGAATATTGTTGTAATTAATTTCGCACCGAATAATTCCCGTCTTGATACATTGTGTTTATGTTCTGTAACATCAGGAAAACTGGTAGGTATTTATTCATAAATCTTCAACCTACTTAGATTCGATCCCACGATGACGCGTTGTTGTGATCCATTTAAGTAGGCATGGTTGATGGTGTCCTTGTCCACATCTGTCCAGAAGATCGAATTGGTGTTGTGATCCCAATCCAAAGCTACAGCTGACTTTATCGTCTCAACTGGAATCACCTAAATATCACCAGCGACGTTATTATACAGTATTTGCTTACTATTAAACAAGTTATATTCCTTAATGTATTTAAGATTAAATTACGAGGCAAGGGCATGCTACTAGTTTGCAAACAGTAGACAATTAATTCTTAGCAAGTCTATCAACGCCCATTACAATTGAATTGTAATTGCACCCATTGGAGAGCCTATAGCGTCTTCAGAATCAGCCGGAAATCATTTGAAGTGATAATGACGGTATGTTCAAACAAAAAAATTAGACAGTGGCAATATCAAGTTTATTTATTGATTTACTTACCATATCTAAAGAGTCAGTTTGTTTTCTAGGATTCAGTTGTTTCAATCTGATGTCTTTCTTGCGAGCGTATAACAGCAGTTTCTCGGGTGTTTGTTCGCATGAACGGCTGCAATAACAGTTAACATTGAAACAACCAGTTTGTATCTTTACGTCATCTGCCCAAGTTTAATTCTTATTCAAGAAATTTCAATGATTTTTGACTGGATCATGAAGCGATTAAAGGAGCCTATATTTAGTTCAAATAATCGACTAGAACATGCAACATACCCATCAGAGTTCAGGTTGAATCCAACGGGGCATCGACAAGAGTGGTCGTTGCTGTTCGGAAGACAGAAGTGAGAGCATCCTCCGTTGTTGGTACCGCACCGATTCTTATAGGATTTTATTTGTCTCAGCGGGTGGTAGCTGCAGAAGCACAAGAATTAAGTAAAAATCGTATAATGTATTAATGAATGTTTCAAGAACGGTTTTAACTTGACGACGTCAACAAAACTGAACAGATTTCAAAACTCAAATTGTATCTGGCATTGTTAATCATAACGACGAGTATAACTGCCGGAGATTTAACAGAACTCTTCAGTGAATCAATCATAACAAATCCGACAGAAGTTATAATAAATGAGAATATTGCTTACCTATGAATATCCATGGGGACATTCAATCCAGCGTGAACAGTCTGTATCCCCATGCCAGTGTTCTTGTTGACAGTTGAGATACTCTTGGTGTGCCAATCCGTCCAGTAGATAGCGTCTTCGAACAGTGTCAGTGCGAATGGATGCGGAAGACCTTTGTTGGTTACCTGGATGTTACAAGAATTACACAAATAAGAAATAATAAATTACCTCTTCATAACTACTTGGTACAAAAATTTGCAAAAAGAATTGAAAGAGATTATTTTTTTGAGAACACATCGTGTACGGATGTTCGAATCAAATTTTTAAAACTTTTTGATCAATGTCGGTGCACTAATGCGAAGATTCGTTGACTGTTCCAGCTAATTGCAGAAATAAATATATTTTATTTAAGCTTGTACAATTGTACATACCTTCTTCCGATCTCTTCCATCAAAGGAAGACTTCTCAATAACGTGGTGTTTGGCATCCGCCCAATATATCTTGGATTCCATATAGTCGATGGTTAGTCCGTTAGGCCAGAAGATTTTATCCACTATGATACTCTTTCTTCTGCTGCCATCCATATCAGCTCGTTCTATCTTAGGATTGGGACCTACGATATCATAAATACATAGGTTATCAATTCAACGCTATATGCTTCAAAATATAAAAATACAAACGCCTTTAATATAAAAAACATACCATACAAAATAACTTTAATTTCGGAAGTCGTTGTTTTCGATTTTGTTTCTTCGTTATTTAAAACCGACTTCAAAAATGTATACTTAATTAACTTTATAAATTCTTTACAGAACTCTTGTAAATAAATAACATGATAAATACTCTTACCCCAATCAGTCCAAAACACTAAAGCATCTCCAGGGTGAACGGCTATAGCCCTTGGTTTATCCAGATCATTGGCAGCTATGACTGCTCTCTGGTCTCCCACGAGCGTAGTAACTTCTACGCGTCGAGTACCAGAGTCCGTCCAGAATAGTAAATCGTGTATCCAATCCACTGCTACTCCACTTGGCGTTTCTAGACCCCATCTTATAACATCTATGAAGGAAACAGGCAATGTAATACAATGTTATAATCACACAATCAAGGAACCCACGCCGAATCAAAAATAGAACTTATATAGTTCTTTACTTCTTTTACGAAAAAAAAAGTTCCTTTCAATCATAAATTGTCTTTTGCTCGCTAACTTACCTGTCAAGTTATTGTTATTCATTTCAGCAACTCTGATGACTCTGAGGTTGTTCTCAGTCCAGAATACAAGTTGTTTCTCGTAATGGTAGTCCAACGCAACGGCATTATGAAGACCTTTCACAACTGGCATATAGTTATCTCCAGTTAGCCAAACCTATAGAAAATCATCACGTTATATAGTTTTGTAAATACTGTCGTTTTTCACTTTGATAATGGTTCATGATTTTGCAAGATGTGCATCAAAAACTATAACGGTTCTAATCTTCTGATTATATTTTGCGCTTACCTTTCGTATGCCAACGCGGTTTGAGAACAGCAATGTAGGTGATTCTCCAGTAGGCTTGCAAGATCTTCCATCAGGTCTCAAAACGTATCCAGTCATACAACCGCACTTGAAACTACCAACTGTGTTCGAGCAAGTTTGAGAACAAACCGGGTCCTGTTCGTACATGCACTCATCGATGTCGCGGCAGCTGTGAAAAAAACAGTGAGTGAAACAAGACATTCAAAAAGAAAATGTTTCTTAGAGACACAGTTCCAGTCAAATTGCGAACTTTTTTTCAAGCCTAGTTATATCACTGTAAATGAAAAAAAAACAGCCTTATAATGTTCCCACTGCTGGGACTTTTTAGGAGAGGGAAATGGTCTTAATCTACCAAGCGAGCTCAGTGCGGTTTGTGCTGCTCATATTTGGTTCTACGAGGTAAAGTGAGGAAACCGGCGGCATGCGGATTCCTCACGATTTTTGTTTATCTGTTTTTGAGAGCAGTGGTGATGAAATACCTAAATTACAAAGTATAGTGCCTGCCAGGGTTTGAAACCGCGACTTACGAACTTGTAAGTTAGGGCCGTTACTATTGAGCCATCACTGCTCTTCTTAAAAATTATAGATACTTACGTATGATTATTAAATTCCAAGAGAAATCCCAAAGGACAAGTGCAAGCTTGATGCCCCTCGTATGTCGTGATACACATTTCCGGGTCACATTTATCTTCAGCAGTGCACTTCCTCTTGACTGGGCATCTGTCTTCATCATCTCCTTCAGGGCAGTCCTTCATACCATCACAAACATGTTTCCTGTTCACACAGTTCCTGAAAGCATTGCTGATGAGGTGGTCTTGAGTTTTGCAAGTGTATTGATCTTCTTCGCAATGAACTTCGCAATTCATTTCGTCTTCGCCATTCGTGCAGTCTCGGACCAGATCGCAGAGCCAGGTTTTCTGTAAAGAAGAACCGAGTTAGAATCTCAACTTTCTTTTGTCGTGTTGCTTCGTTGGTAAAGTAGTATTAAAGCCACCTAAAGGTTAATGAAGTCATTAACCTTTTGGGTGCTAGAGTATGTTCCAAAGCAGTCATGTTTCGATGCTTTTAGTTAAAACTTAGAACCCGGTGGTACAAAGTTTACTTTACTGTCTATGTTATTATGTGTAACTATTATATACCTACTGTTATTTATACCTATTATCATGAAAAATATTGAATGTTATGCGTAAATGCTGGTATTCAGCTGCATTTGGCTAGTCGACCCCATCATAGAAGACTTTAGGCAAATCATGGGATGGAGGTATACACGTATTTATTATGGTTCACATTCGATAGTATTCTATTATGTATCTACTTACCAGAATACACCTTCGATCAGCACACGTGAACTCATCATCAGTACAGTTGCGCATGGAGTTCGGTTCACAGTTGAGCTCATCGCCGCTGTCTGCACAGTCCCGCTCGGCATCGCACCGCCAACGTTCCGGGATGCATTTACCATCGCTGCATCTGATTCAAAAAATGTTTTTGGTAATCTTCTTTTAGTTGTCTGTAAGTGAATTGGCATCAGTTCAATTTAATCTTCTATAATTAAAAAACTCGTGTCACAGTTTTTGTTACTAAACTCCTCCGGAACGGCTTGACCGATTTTTATGATTTTTTTGTGTATATTTGGTAGGTCTGAGAATAGGTTGTAGGTTATATTTTTTTCCCTCATACCTCCACCCCCCGTTTTTTTCTTTGGTAATGTATATGACAGAGTAACGTTATCCTAGTCAGCTAGTAACTAAAAATAAATATCCAACGCAGTCTTCAGGGTCTCGAAAATACATAAATATACATAATCGGGTATATAATAATATATATATGTATATATCAGAACGTGGGTTATTGACGCGTTCAGCAAATGTGAAATATCATCAATCAGCTTCCAATTATTGTTTTTTTTAACAATCTAATATCCTAGATGCGCTGAAACTGCTGTCAAATTTTTTATCAATAGGTATTGAAAAATTTCAAACCTCCTACAGGTAAAGTACCTCATCGTCATCATCATCATTTCAGCCGAAAGACGTCCACTGTTGGACACAGGCCTCCAAATTTCGCCACAATGACCGGTTCTGTTCGTATCGCATCCATCGGATTCCCGCGATCCTCACCAGGTCATCGGTCCACCTTGTGGGAGGCCTTCCAACGCTGCATCTTCCGGTACGTGGTCGCCATTCCAGAACCTTTCGTCCCCATCGACCATCTGTTCTGCGAGCAATGTGCCCTGCCCACTGCCACTTAAATTTGGCGATTCTTCGGGCTATGTCTGTACATTGGTTCTCCTGCGGATATCTTCATTTCTGACGCGATCACGCAAGGAAACTCCGAGCTTAGCCCTTTCCATTGCCCTTTGAGTGACTTTAAGCCTTCTGGTGAGACCCATTGTAAGCGACCACGTACGTTTCGGAGCCATATGTCATCACTGGCAACACGCACTGGTCATAGACTTTCGTCTTGAGACACTGTGGTATATTGGTAAAGTAACTACTTAACATAAAAATCTAAACCTTTTCTCGTTGTTTACTGTAAGATGTACCTAAATTCCCCAGCATTGCAGCTCCCTGGTAGCATTGGGCAGGTGTCTTCATCAGTCCAGTCTCCGCAATCATTATCACCGTCACATTGGAAGTCCTTGCGGATGCATCGCTTGTTGTCGCATTGAAATTCGTTCTCGCCACACCGGATTAAGTCAACGGCTGAAAAAGAAGTAATAATATTTCACAACTTTCACTCAATGCCATCTAGTCTCAAACTAAGCAGAGCTTGTGTTACGAATACTAGACAACTGATAAACATACTTATATATTTCTAAATACATATTATCGATAAATTACACCCAGACATAGAACAAATGATCGTGCTCATCACACAAACATTTGTCTTGGGTAGGAATCGAACCCACGACAACCGGCATAGCAGTTAAGGCCAATAGCCACTAGACCGGCTTGTCGAAAAGTGGATTAAAAAATAAGAAATTAACGTAAAAAAATAAAATGAAAGGTGTTGCGGTAGTGTGTTGGGTTGATTTACAAAATTATCGGCGGCGTGAATAGAAAATATAAATAAGTTTATGAATCAAAACGTGTGAGCACGATATTCGTGGTTTTATCAACGGTTGTGTCACTATTTCAATCGCCTTGTGAATTATGAGCATTAAAAACTGATAGATCTGTTACAAAGGAAGAGATAAAGTACACAATACGAATGAAATTCTCATTTGTGTTTATTCCACCAGGGTCGCACGACTAACTACTCGTTTCGTCAGCTCTTCTGTTACCTATGGGGATTGAAGAGCTAAACGAGATGGAGGTTCCAGTCGCAAACACACGACCCTGGCGAATAGGACCCGAAAACACTTGACGGACCAATCCGACGCGGGCAGTTAAAGGGTTAAGGGGATGCACTTCGACTTACGTTTTTTCAAAAACTTTTAAGGGTTTAAAAAAACACGTATAGATGGATGTACGTATGGATCAAGTTTTGTAAAATATTCGAGTAAATCACGGAATTACTGAATGCTGACAGAGTATTCAGGCGTAATCTCTCTTTTTTCGCGTTGCCTATTCGTCAAACATCGCGTTGAATTGCGTCAGATGAAGTAACAAGCTTTTAAACCTTGCTCGATGTTGACGATCAACGATACGTACTTAATTAAGCCATTCTAATTACATAATGCAAAGTAGTGCTGGACTTGAGCAATAAGGCCTCTTAAAAGTGAATACTTACGACAGTCAGCCTCGTCGGAGCTATCAGGACAGTCGGCTTCCTTGTCGCAGCGCCAGTGCTTTGATATGCATTCTCCAATAGCGCACATAAACTGCTGTTCTCCACATCTGCGTACAATCAAAAGAACCGTACAGTACCAATGAAAGTCATATTGTAAAGTACTGTACTAATGTGGAATCTCATCCAGTTATATTAAAATCATAATAGGTATAACAACCAGCCAGTCTGTAGACCGTCCCACTTCGAGACCACAAAAGTGCAATGCATGCAAAAATAGTAAAAAATACAAAAATCTTCATTATAATTTAAAATCAGCATCCAAATGTTACAACAAACGTGGACATATTCCAAACTAACGTGGTTTTGTTAAAAAAAAAATGTTAACAATATTTTAGCGTGTAATTATCATTAACCTAGTGAAAACTACTCGTATTTATATTACTGAAAACTAGAATCTTAACTTTAATTTTTTTTTATTTATTTGTAATGTCTTTATCTTTTTGTCTTTTTTTTCGTTTTACTGAATTTATATTGCTATCTTTTTTTTTCTTTGTAATCAAATAATAGTATTTTTTTATCATAATATAATTATTGTCCTGCACATGTTGGTATAATCTATAAGTGTAGTGATGCAGAGAGTAATTGTTTTTTTTTTAAGATATAAATTAGTGCTTAACTGCGACCCCGACTGATGATAAGCAGTGATGCAATCGTTTATGGTGAAGCGCACTATTTTATTAAGGGCCTATTTATTCACTCTAGCCTTGAAGACACCTAAATTATAATCGAACGAGAAGGCCGCAGCAGGCAAATTGTTCCAGTCAGTTTGTACATACGTGTGTGTATGTTTATTACTCCTTCACGCTCAAATGGCTGAACGGATTTGGTTAAAATTGGCATAAGCAAGTCTTGGATTGGGATATAGTTATGCTATAGCCCAAGAATATGTTCTTTAGGAATAATTTTCTACTTTCTTGCAAGTGAATTTGATAAGCTAGAAGTAATAAACCCAAATTTAACACCTACATCGCGGATTTAATATCGTTGGCTCGTAGTCGATTTGCCATTGCGTCGCAGCATTCGTAGTCGTTGCGTAGCATTCAAACTCGTAGCATCTGTAGCAGACTAACGAATGGGTACTCGAAATATTTGAACTTGAAATATTATTCCGATTTCTACCAGGTACCTAAGAGAAAAATATCCGCTTCATGATTCGCTACTCATTAAGTTTGTTTTCTAATACCTATCCAATTTATATTTCTAAATAAAAATATACAAATCAAATCTTTATTGAAGCAAACTATTCGTATGAATCGTATTGAATTCGACATTTCATTAAGATCTTTAGAAAAAACGCCATAGTTATATCACGGTCAAGAACTAAAAAGAGAGCCTCCTCGTTCATACGTCACATTAACGTCACTAAGTTGCTGTAGGTGTACCAATAATGTTAATCACGTCGATGATTTTGTTCTATAATGAGCCCGCCCACGGAACTGGGATATATCGGGCGAGTCTCCTTCTAGGGTCGCAGGGAGCGTAGGCGCGTCGCCATGGCAACCTTCCCCTGCCCCGGCCCCCGGCCTCCGCACCCCGTACCCCCGCCAGCTCCGTCGTATTGATCTACCGACCGCTACAGTCCGTACCGCGCAGTATAAAATAAAATCATGAAAATCCCGCCTAAACTTTTTAAATGGTTCCATGGGACTGTTCTGGATTACGGTTTTGAGTTTCAGTCTTTTTGAGCTGAATAAGATCTTTAGATAGAGCTTTTTGTCCAATAGCAATTAAAAATAGTCGAAAAAAAAATACAGAAAGAAACGTATTTTTTTTTTCGTTTTTAATCACATTTAAGACGGGCACAATCACGGCACAATACTCGTATTTCAACTAAATATTTTTTTAAGTATTGCGTTGTATCAGTAATGATAACAATAAATCATTTTATAGCTATACCTTCTATATCCTGCACCTACAAGAACTAATTGTATGACGTTTAACAGAAGATTCAATTAATAAGATAACAACACTGCAACTGCGACACTACAATATTTGCTAGAAAGGTATCCAAAAATCTGAGCTGACATTGAATGAAACACCTAACCAGCGAAAACAGTTCATAGTTGCTATGTTTTGCTCCCACATAATGGCGACTAAACACCGAGGGCGCCTTCATTTACTCCAGTGGGGATAGAAATAGAACTCTCAATATTGTCAACCAAGCTCACTTAGCAACCAGGTTGGGAACCCATTAGCTAGCACTAACTATGGTCTCCTAATGACCATTCTGAAATCTCAAATCCAAAGATTTTGGTAGATAGCATTGAAGAGTGCAGCCACCAATCTTGATTTAAAATTAGAATATAAATCGCGTCACGAACCTGACATTATCAACTACTATTAAGTTCAATGCATCAGCTTTATGGAACCTACTCGTGTGGGCTGCGAACCAATCAAAAGCTATTAATATAATACGTAGGAAGTACACAGCGAAGAACATCGCTGCCTATATATACACCTATCAACAGTCCGCCGTTCTACGATTAAGTTCATGGCTGATATACATTCGCCTACACCTATCTGGATACAAAAGAAAACAGCATCTAATTAAGTTAAAAATACACTTTTATAAACAGATCTACCTAAATATTTGTGTTTATTATATTTTAGAGGTTTGGGAGGTATGCGGAACAGAGAATAAAGTCCCACGTACCTCTGTTGCAAAGTAAGAATCCTCCGGGTTGTCTGGTGGGCAACTGCCCGATAGATAATTTCGGACTGTTCTTTATGTTCAAATTGCGGGTCTTATTTTTCTAAACTAAAATTTAAACTTCATGATAGATATTACATCTATCATGAAGTTTAAATTTTAGTTTTTATTATTTATACAATTTAAACATTTCTAAGTTGCTCCAGTAAATCACGTCTTCTCTGTGAAAATGCCAATAAAAAAATCTTAGAGAGGAAATGCCAATGACGCAGTTAATCTGAGGGTTATACGAGGTGACGTCATTTGTTAGTAGGGGATGCCATAGCTATAGACATACCTGGTGGTAGTATATTTAGAAGAGGACGCATGTCTGAGCGCATAATTTCACACACATTAAACAGAAACAGCAACTACATGTATTATACCAAAACTGCAGGGTAATTAAATAGTGTAAATTTTAGGATTAATTTAGATGGGCAGGTAACAGTGGTAAACCCGGTAAAACGACCTATAATAGAATATAAATGCAAGATCGATTCACGTTAACGGAGCAGCAAAAGCTGGATATAAAGACTCACGAGACACGTGCCTTCCTATATGGTTTACCTTTCTCTATGTGAAGTAAATCATGAGTTTATGTATCAGAACGTGTGTGCACGGTGTTCGCATTAAAGCTGCAAAATGCGATCGAGCGATCGACCCATTAATTTGTGTACCTATGATATTCACGGCTCATGAAATTTGGTCACGCCGTAAGCATAATGGTAAAGGTTTCTTTGAGGAGGGGCTGGTGAGGGGTCACGGCGTCCTCTCCTTGCGCATAATGCAGGTCCTCACTGGACATGATAAAGGGAGGTTGCGGCATCTGATTCAGATCTGATGATATGTATCTGGTTCTGATGATATTATGATGTTATTCCCGCCTCAAAAACTAAATAAGACGGCTCTCGAAGTTTTAACATCTAATTTGTTAATTTCTATCAATTAGAGAGAATTATTTCATTAATTATTTTTTGTTAATAAATAACTCACTCTGACCATACGTTAAGCATAACATTCTTTAGGACGTAGTCGCAATACGAATAGTATTGAGAATATAAATACCTAGGTATATGTGGGAATTTGTAATTACCACTCCACTCTATACATACCTAAGTATGGAATCGCGTGATACTTTCGTCTGTTCATTAAGTTGGCAACAAAAATTAGTACTTAATATAGAAAATCATATAATTTAGGTGTCTTCAAGGCTAGAGTGAATAAGCTCTTAATAAACTAGTGCGCCTCACCATCAATGATTGCATCACTGCTTACCATCAGGTGGGATCGCAGTCAAGCACTAGGGCATATGAACAAAAAAAAAATATCGTTAAAACCAAAGTTTCGGCAACGAAAACGTAATGGGATAATTAAACAGATCGATCCAAGTAAACAAACTTCACTTCACTTACTTGCCCTTGATGCAGCTGGATTCATCGGAGTTATCTCGGCAGTCGTTATCGCCGTCGCACACCCATTCCTTGTGGATACACAATCCGTTGGCGCAAGTGAACTGTTCACTTGTGCAGTTCACTATGCCACCTGATAAAATATTAGACACTATAAAACTTCTGTCTAGGGCAGTAGCTACCGCCGTATCAGCCATATGTGCGGGGGCCCCAGGCTACAGGGGCCTCGAGTTATGTGCAACAATCGCAACATGTTATCCAATGGCCATCTCGGTCGTGGCCTATCGTGGATCCGTCTCAATGTCTCTGTGCTAATAGAGCCTTATTTCGTAAAAAAACCTTCGATAATTTTTGATACAGTACCCCTTTCGGACTAGCTACGCCACTGCTTCTGTCTTTGATGCACCAAGATAAATATTTGTAGCGTGTGGTTTGGTTTCATAAGCTCACTATAATGGGTTACCGGTGCTATTAAATCCGATAAAGTCTGAACACTACCATCACAGATTCATAAAAACTAACACTCTTCGGTCGCAGTGAGCAATCGCCATCGGAATAATGGGACATTTGTAATATTCAAATTCACGATTATTCATTCTTAAGTTTTTTCTTGCTGTATGGACGTTCGAGAAAGGGTTGATGATGTTAAAAAAAAGGATTGCATTAAAGATGATATGGCTAAAAAAGGTGGTGACTATTGAGATGAATGAAGATGTATGGGAGAAGAGAATGATATGATGAAGAGTTTCATGGTAAGTAACAACAGTAGGAAGCTTACCGCAATGAGTTTCGTCAGAATAGTCGCCACAGTCGTTATCTCCGTCGCAGAACCAGTCGATCTTGATACACACGCTGGTGCTTTGGCAGAGGGTTCGGTTCTGATTTTCGTCGCAAGCTGGTGTGCAGTTCTTTTCGTCTTCTGCTTCGGCGCATTCCACTCGGCCGTCGCAACGGCTGGCCATTGGTAGACAGGTACATGATTTCTGTGAGAAAGACAACGATATAATTGACTGTGATAATATAATGAAACAAGGAGGTAGATTTATCATTTATATGTATATTTTTTAAATAAAATGTTGAATAACATTGTATGAATAAAAGTGATAAAATTTTACGTCTAAAAAAGTATGTAATAGAAAATAAGCAAGGAAGAACAAAATATTAGGATCTGACGACAACTTTAGATTACTCGAGTACACACACATGTGTTTCTTGAAAAAGCATACATCAGATTTGTTACAAGAACTATGTTCGTACCTGACAAGAGAATTGTTGGTTAGCACAAGGCTCGTGACATCCATTCTCTTCATCTATGCCAGGTTGTGAGTGGGATACCTTGTGAAATTTCGATGCAGGGCGATCTGTGGACACCATGATATCGTTAGCTCTGTGATTTCGAAATATTTAAGTGACTTATTTTTTCACAAATTCTGAACTTTATTATGATGGATCACTAAAACTCGAGCAGTTTTCACACTGCTGAGATCTGTCACGTCAAAATCCAAATCTTCATCACCCGCTTTCTTTGTCGCGTCCGTCCTTGGAATCTACTGGTTCAAGACCACTTCTAACATAGAACCGTTAGAAAACTGCCATGAGTTGACCGCCTGATCAAGCGTCACAAGTGAAGATGGATTAGTGAAACGTTCCGAGGATCACCTCGATCCACACCCAAGTTTTGAACTGGAATCTCCAAGGGAAAAGAAAACGTAAATCGATGAGAATGTCAACTTCCTACTATTAAATTGCTCGTGTAGATGGCGCCCCAGTAATTGAGTTTTCTTGATAGCTGAAATGAATAAACTTACGGTGCCAAGTCTCGACGCGTGTATGCGGGTTGTGGGGCCAAAAGGGTTGCGGTGGGGCCATGCCCCCGGGGCCCATGGGTGGTGGCTGGTAGACCGGGACCCGGCCCATGGAGCGCAGGTCGGGGGGCTCCGCGGTGCCATTAGCCGGCCGCGCGCCCCTCAGTGCCGGCGATGTATCATCCGCTTCCACTGTTGCTAAATTGCCATAACATAATTATATTAATAATATACATAGTTGTTAACACAGGTCATGATAGAGCAGACCATTGTAGAGCTTGCTCGCAAATTCATCTGTCCTACACTCAGAGGTTTGCTGTAAGATAACCCAAACTCTAGGTCAAACTGGCCTTAGCACATTAACTTTTCTTTTATTATTATTTAATCTTTTTTATTTACTTTTTGTGTGCAATAAAGAATAAGAATAACATTCTAGTGCTTGTATTGTTTAAAAGATTTTTACTAAAGATTTATTTTTTGATTGACAACCAAAATCGGTCATTAAAAAACGCTGTCATTTCCATTAGGGCAATGGGAAATTTCTGAAAAGAAACCTGCGGTCCCCAGAACGCAAAGGGTAACTGAAGGACACAGGTGTCGTTTCAGTCAGTAAAAGTCTGACATATCTCACTCCATCCTAAAGTGAGAGAAGTCTTTGGATGATACTCCCAACTCGATAAAAAAACATTATCGTTAATTATATTTATCTCGAGACTCCGAACTGACTGAGATCCTGGATGATAGGGCTGTTAGTCAAATATTATGGATCGAAAGTTAGAATACATCTAGTACGTACTCATGGGGGTATGATGGGGGCCGTTAACCTGGCTCGCTTAGGTGACTTGGTTGACATAATGCTTGAATGATATTATATTAATACATACCACATAGCCAGATGAAGGTGAAGCAGGCGTAGTAGGTGATATACACGAAGAGCGGCGCAGGCATGGTGAGGCGTCGGCTGTAGCCTGCTCGCTTAGGTGACTTGATTGGCCGCACGGCCTATCACCCGCGACGGGGCCACCATGACGTGCCGACACCACGCGGGCACCCTGCTACAAAATATCACTCGTGACTATCCTATTCACATGTTGCGATTGCTAATTGATCTCTAGTCCAATTTTCTTATTCGTAACTGATTTTTTGAGCCCTTGAGCACACGTTCTTGAGCGATTTGTAATCGTAAATTATTTAAGAGAAAACGCGAATATAAATAATACCACTTCGTTCATGAGTAGGCAGTGGTAGATATCGTCATTGATATTTCGTGCCTTTTAAAACGCATAGTTTCCACGTTCGAAGTCACATTAGGAATAAGGCATTTTTTTTTTAATTTCAATTTTATATATATTCTGTGATATTCTAGAAAATACGAAATCTAAGGAAATAAATTAATAACAAAGGGGAATGTAACATTGCTGGCATGTATTTTTTTTTATTTTCGCCAATAGTAAAACCTAGGCCATATCTTGGGACTACATGATAAATCAATAGCATAAAAATTATGTCTACCAGCCGTAACCAAACGAAGTTAGAGAATATTTAGTGTACTGCTTTTGTTTGTTATCAGGCGTTATTTTTCTTAAATAATAATACCTAATGTATGTCTGATATTTTAAGTTTACCATTGTTAAATATAGTTTTAGTTTCGGTTTTGTGGTAAATACGCACTAAATAGTGTCAATCACTATCACAAAACTAACGCGTATCTTTTCGATTCGTTTATCGCTTTTTTTTTACTAGTTTTAGTGGTGAAAAACTGTGAGTGTGGAAAAAATATAACATATTACTGTTATATTTTTTCCACACTCACACTACTTTAGAACACACCAATTTAGTATTATATTTCCATTTCATTGTACGTAATATAACGATAATAGGTAATGCCTGACAAAAATATACTAGCAATGCTTCTATGCGTATCATCGTTCGGTTACGGTTTAAAAACCTGATTCTTTTTGCTATTGATTCCTCGTATATAACCTAGGTTTCATTTCTAGTAGCGGCCAACCCGAGATACATTTTCATATAGTTCTCTTACGTGA
The DNA here is from genome assembly GCA_961205895.1 of Mythimna pallens. Taxonomy (NCBI): domain Eukaryota; kingdom Metazoa; phylum Arthropoda; class Insecta; order Lepidoptera; family Noctuidae; genus Mythimna; species Mythimna pallens. The sequence continues at coordinate 11,157,382 of OY540829.1, forward strand.
TTATGATGTTATTACACATCTTTCTCCAGATATTTTGGATACACAAATATCTTTTGGATATTATTTAGGCTTTTATAGATATTAAAAAATAAAATTTGCGTAAAACTAATCCAGTAAAGACCTCTGAAATTCTACTGTTTTACGTGTACTTTGGCCTTCCATAATGTACTCATATATTAAAAATATAGAAAAGTCTATAGATCTATAGATGCCTTGCACATTTAATCAAGATTTTGAATGATGACAAGTTTTCTCAAAAACTTTTAAGGGTTTTAAAAAAACACGTGAATAACTTTTGTGAAATATTCGAGTAAATCGCGGAATTACCATATGACGTTTTAACCGATTGCCACGGCGGATTCTACAACTTTTGTATAGAAAATATATTTAAAGACTTTGACTAAATATTATTTCAAGCGTGATGGCCTTGTGGTTAAGGCAGCCGCTTCTCATACATGAGGTAGCGGGTTGTCATTTATTTAGTCTTCATGCAACATAAATTACAAAGGCGGACTTAATGCCTGAGGCAATTTCTACCAGTTAACCTAGGGTGGTGAAGAGACAATATTCGTAGATCATTGACAGTCGTTACACACCAGATAGTCTGACCATCAGTCTACCCGGGTTGTGGAGGTCTGATAGGCAGTCGCTCCATGTAAAACTCGGGTATTCAGCCGCATCTGGTAAGACTGCAAGCCGAACCCAAGCTAGTTGGGAAATGTCTAGAGATGATGACTAGCTTGATACTGGGGTAAGCTTTTGTTTCCATACATATCGATAAATCTTGGTACAACATGCCTCGTCAGCAATATTTTTCTACGCAAAAAACAAATCAGACACTAACGTCAACAACGTTAGGTAGCTCAATCGTACAAAAATAAAAATGACAAAATAAAAAACCGCTTAAAAAATTTCACACATGTCCGTCGGCTTGCCTGGGAAGGCCTGGGTCCTGGCCATGGAGGCTTCGACTAAGAGGGCTCTTCAGCGCATGCATGGAGAGGGTTCCCACTTTGCTGGAAGACGGGGAAACTGGTCCTCATCGCGAAGCCGGGGCGCCCTGCGGACTCTCCGTCCGCGTACCGGCCCATTGTGCTGCTTGACGAGGTGGGCAAGCTCTTTGAAAGAATAATTGCAGACCGCCTCGTCGCGCACCTAACACGGGTGGGGCCGGATCTGGCGGACGGCCAGTTCGGCTTTCGCAGGAGGCGGTCCACGGTGGACGCCATCATGCGCGTGCGAGCTCTCACGACGGGGGATGCAGTGGCCCAGGGCAGGTGTGTCGTGGCGGTGTCTCTGGACATCGCCAACGCCTTCAACTCTCTGCCTTGGAGCAGCATTAGGAGGGCACTCCGGTATCACCGGACGCCCGACTACCTCTGTCGTGTGGTCGAGGCGTACCTATCAGACAGGTACATTATCTACCCTGGTCACCAAGGAGAGTGGGAACGTCGAGAGATGTCGTGCGGTGTTCCGCAGTACTAGGGCCGCCCTTGTGGAACATCGGATATGACTACGTGCTGCGCGGCGACCTCCCTGACGGGATCAGCGTGGTCTGCTACGCAGATGACACGCTGGTCCTGGCGCGGGGAGAGTCGTACCAGGCGGCGGTCGAACTAGCGACACGCGGGGTTGCGACAGTCGTGGGCAGGATCCAGGAGTTGGGACTCGAGGTGGCATTGCACAAGTCTGAGGCCATGTGCTTTCACGGACCTCGGAACGCGCCACCACCGGGTTCCCAACTAACGGTAGGAGGAGTCCACATCGGCGTCGGGTCGACGATGAAGTACCTGGGACTCGTTCTCGACAGCCGATGGGATTTCGAGGAGCACTTCCGACGTCTGGCTCCCAAACTAAACCGGGCTGGGGCTGCCCTCGGGCGGCTCCTGCCTAACCTGGGGGGTCCAGACGCCTCCTGCCGAAGACTCTACGCGGGAATCGTTCGGTCCATGGCCCTTTATGGCGCACCGGTATGGGCGCCGGCGCTGCGGAAGCAGCCGGCGGCCCGGCTGAACGCATGCCAGAGGGTCATGGCCATACGGATGGTGCGAGGATACCGGACGATTTCCCGCGAAGCGGCGAGCCTCCTTGCTTGCCAGCCACCATGGGATCTGGTGGCAACAGACCTTGCTCACATGCACGATCTGCGCATGGAGATGCAACGCCGGGGCGAAACTCCGCTGCCGCGACAAATCGCAGCATGGAGGACAGAGCTCCGGCGGGTTCTCATGGCTAAATGGCGGCAGCGACTGTCGCGACCCAGTGCTGGGCACGCCACAATTATGGCGGTAAGTCCCCTCTTTGAGGCGTGGTTGGAAAGACCTCACGGCGTCCTCACCTACCGTATGACGCAGGTTCTCACCGAACACGGTAAGTTCGGGAAGTTCCTGCACCGGATTCGTGCGGAAGCGACGCCCGGGTGTCGCCACTGTGTGGACCGCCCGGAGGACACGGTGGAGCATACGGTGGAGGTGTGCCCCGCTTGGGCAGAGCAACGCCGTGTCCTCGTGGGGGCGATCGGCGGCGGCGATCTCCCGCGTCGGGCCTTGGTACAGGCCATGGTCCGTAGCGAGAAGGAGTGGCAGGCGGTCGCTTCCTTCTGCGAAGCAGTAATGCTAGCAAAGGAGGCGGCTGATCGCGTGAGGCAACGGTCCTCACGCCCAAATCGCCGCCGGGATTCCGATCCCGATTTCCGGCCAACGTAGGCGCGGGCTTGCGGACGGCGAGCGGTGGGTAGCCCGCCGTCCAACCGTCCGGTAACCGTCCGGACCGAGCCCAAGTCGTCGACGGCGCGTATTGTTCCATGCGCGCCTCAGGGAGATGTCAGCAAATCGTAGGGGCCCAGCAGGGTCGAAGCCTACTGGGGCCATGGGTAGTGTGAAAACGAAACCCGGGGTCCTGGGACGAAGGCAACGAAGGAACAGGAGTGGGTTTTTAGTCAGTAAAAGTCTGACACTATCTCCCGCCCCACCCAAGGGCGGGAGATGTCATAAGATGATTTTCCCACCGAAAAAAAAAAAAAAACACATGTCCGTGATACCTAATGTTTCTACACATTAGGTACCACACTGCGGACCGGAGTGCCCGGGTGTAACCGAAAAACATACGTATATTTTAGGCTCTCCGAATTCCGTCAAAGATGCCCGGGTCAAACCGGTAGGCTTGATCTGCTTTTGGAGAGAAACAAAGATCCATCGTGGACTAAGTGCGGAAACCAAACTCCAATAGAATTAAAAACGGTCCACAGTAACTCAGTACTGTACTAAAACAGCTGCTTGTTTACGAAAACCTTCACCCAGCAACAGGGATGATATTATAGGCAGACAGTAAACAGTAACTTCTAAATACAGGGCGGCCAATTCGGTTGTATACAACGTTTTTATTCAATGAAAATAACAAGATATTTTTTTCCTAATTATATTATTCAGGCTTCGCAATTGGTAGCTATTTATAAAAATATCTACCAAATCTTTATCTGTTTGCTGGCTTAAATTACGCTAGCTTTTGTCGATATTTTTCACCAAATTTTCGCTTTCTTCACTAAGTATGTCACTATCAAAGTAACAAATAGCAGCTTTTAGTGTTTAAAATGACCCTAATAAGTTATTTTAGGTAACCCAACCAAACAGTTCAGGATCTGTTCAAACTCCTGAGATGGAGGATCAATTGATTCGTTACCCAAAAAAAACTGTTGTTCATATTATGCTGATTTTAGATTCACGTTGGAACTTTAGAATGTAATTACCGAAGTTAATACGGTAGTTATGGTCTTAAAAACTATCCAAAACAAAATCTCGGTCACAGTGTTTGTTATCGAACTCCTCCGAAACGGTTTGAACGATATTATTATTTTTTTTATGTTTTTGGTAGGTCGCGGGCTATTTTTTACCCTCCCCTATTTTTTTCCTGAATATTTATATGGCGGAAAAACTTTTGCCCAGTCATAAAAAGTAATAAATAAAAATCTTCATTTCTACAGAAATATTTAACCTTTCTAAACAGTCCCCTGTGCATTGCAGTTAAATAAAGGTCACACTGACAAAATAAGCCCTGACTCCCAAACTAGGAGATCCTGTGACTTAGGAGTTAGTGTTCTTCTGTCACTATGATACAGGTTTTATTAAATTACTAGCGACCCGCCCCGGCTTCGCACGGGTGCAATGCTGATCACTTCACAGTATAAAACAAAGTCGCTTCCCGCTGTCGATCCCTTTGTACGCTTAGATCTTTAAAACTACGCAACGGATTTTGATGCGGTTTTGTCAAGCATTGCACCAGGGCGTGTAGTACTAAATGTACTACAGAATGTCTTTATACACAACGTTCACAGATTTTTTGTCATTAAATAATACTAACATGTTTTCTTTTGAGCTTACTCTTGAAAGAGCGACATATAATTGGCCATGTGAAAAACATTCAACGCTTAAATCTAAGGTCCTTGCTAAAGATATCGTTAGCGGAAATTGTAGCCGTTTATACGATAAATTCGATGGTATTAGAATTCAATTTCAATTAACCCAAACACTGCTAGGTTAAATTGTTTTATTATGAAGTTCCTGTGTCTACGTTCCACCTTCCTCATATACCATACCTTATAGCCAAAGTGCATCTCATGACAATTCCAATAAGCCCAAACACGGCTAGGATACATTGATTAATTACAGAGTTCCGGTGCCTATCTTCCAGCTCCATCATCATGATGATGATCATCAAGTAACTTCGATGATACCATTTTCAACATAACTACTGTCTTCATTGTGATATCTATGTGAGTTTGAAGTTCCGTTGGCCATTCCTGGTCTTCTTCATCAGTTCCACTTCATCAAATGTTACTGTTTGACTGTAAATGCTTTAGTTCTCGATGAAAATACCAAAATCACTATATAGTGCCTAGAATATTTGAGGAGTTCCCTCGATTACTCATGGATTCCATTATCAGAACTGGTTTTGAAAAAAATGGAACCAATCTGGAAGTAACCGAGTAGTATATTTGCGTCGGCGCATCAATCTTTGAAAGAATCAAGTTATTTACCGCAACCGCTATGTCCCTGCATTTTATATTTGTAATATCTTCGAAAATATTCACTTAAATTACACTCTGTAAAGGGCATATTGATCTATATTAAATGCACAATGTATTTACTTATTTGCATAAAGATTAATGCTGTATTGTTAAAAATTGTTTCGTAAATAAGACATTTCTCTTAAAAAGTAAAGGTTAAAAAATGGTTATTGTGGGTTATACCTAAAAGACAGACATATACCATTGCGGACTTTTTTGTAGATCTTTTTAAGGTGCATAATACTGTAGTACATTATTTTGATCTATTTCTTAGGATTCAGCCAGAGTTTGCAATGTAAGCGTAAAAAAATGTGTTTATTTTCGACATCACATTAGAAACCTCTAAAATCATCAGTGTTCCTCTACTATATTGTGCGTATATTATACACATAAACCTTCCTCTTGAATCACTCTATCTATTAAAAAAAAACTGCATCAAAACCTGTTACGTAGTTTTATAGATCTAAGCATACATAGGGACAGACTGACACGAAAAGCGACTTTGTTTTAAACTATGTAGTGATAACAAAAATTATTGTAAAAATATTAAACAAAATATAATTGAATTTGTTAAATAAAATTGTACTAAGGTGCATGATTGTGTAATGTTAAGGGAAATAGTAAAATAGATACCTAAGCTAAAAAAGTAAACAAACTCAATGAAAAGGCAAATGTAGAGAGGGACCTCAGCGGCTAAAAGAATTTGAATCAGGAGTGTAGAGGAGATCTCTAGCTTGTGTATAAGCAAAAAAGCTATGTTGCCATGTCAGTATGATAATGTGGAACCCACTAGATTACACATTAATACAATGGCAGTGCTTTGTATATATTTCATAACTTGTAAATATTTCAATTTATATGAATTTTTGCACTGGCGAATTTGAGTAAAACATACGCCATATGTTATTCCGTGTCGAAAGAGTTCGAGCTGAATCTCATTCACGTGGAAAAGAGGGGGATTTCGACTAGTATCCCGTAAGGTTTGTAAGTGCAGAATCTGCGAAAACTGGGTTAAAATACGTAAATCGTGTTTCTCTACTTCTCCGTCTTCTTTTCGATTCGATGGCAAGCTCGTTAAACTATTTGGGCCCAGTAAGTTGCTACGTTAATAGCATCAACGGTGGCACTCAACAAATCCTCCAAAGTGTAGGTATATGGGCACTTGGGGCATTCTAAAGCGTGGCTAATGTTTGGAACAGGGGCACCGCACTCACATTGAGTATCCGACGGGTCTATAAAACCCCATTTTGCCAAGTTGTGTTTGGTTTCTCTACTAAAATAAAGCAATAAATAAATCCTATAAAATAATATTTAAAAGTTTTTTTTTATATTTAACGTAACCGTATTTACATTATAAATATGCTTCTTGATCAATTTCACGTTAGATTTAGGGGGAGGGAGTCGAACCAAATCTCTCGATATCTCACTGTGAAATAACCAAAATCACCTCACAGAAATCAGAAACGTTTATTGCAAATAGACCAATTACATGCACTTTTAAATGGTCAAAATGTCGGACAGTCGAAAAAAAAAGTAAAGCTAAATTGCACGTTCCAAAGCGTAGATCTATATGGAGAAGAACGTGCAAGAAACTCCATGGACACACTTTTAAATCATATTATGAGTTATATAAATCTTGTTTACATATTTCTTGTCACTTCTATTAAGTGAGCACAATGTAGATAAGTAATAAAAAATTAATTAAAAGATAGAAATTCAATTAAGCCACTGGCAACTAAGGGATAACCAGTCTCAACTGACGGCGCCCTTTCACGAGCATGACGCGTGCATCAGCTCCACTCAGCTCAAAAATTTTAAAGGGAACTGAATGACCCAATAACACGTGCCACCATCAGCGAGACATTTGAGTAAGTATGACAAACTCTGAACTGCCATGCTCGTAATGTCAAAAAAGTTGTAACCTAACCAAAATGCTCTATGGTAGGTACTGCACAGTCACAAATTTTAAAAAAGTACTTCTACATTATACAATGCTGTAGTTTCCAAATACAAAAAGTAATAAATTATCACAAGATCTATTAAAATCAATTTTTTTTTTTAATCTTAAATTTTTATAAATATTGGGAGAGTTGCAATTACAAGGGTAATTGGAACTCTCCCAATATTTATAAAAATTAAAAAAACAAAAAATTTGTAGGCAGAAGTGGCTGTGGATGTGGAGCAGGACCGGCATTTAGCCAAGCATTTTTATCAAGGATATAATCTTCCAGTTTGTAATAATGCTTGTCCACATAGTGTGTGTTTAATGCATATTTTAAATTTGGATTCATTTAGTTGTAGAATTTCAAGTGGTCTTTTATTATAAAATTTTACACAGTACCCTATGAAAGAACTATGTAATTTAGCCAATCTGAATCGAGGTTGTTTTAATTTGTTAATATTCCTAGTATTCAAATTGTTCTTGTCCACAGATATCTCAAACAGTAAATATATGTTTTAAGCACAAATTTATTCGAGTTCAGATGTCCCCAAACTACGCCCACTTATTTCACTAACACAAAATCAAAAATTATAAAAACGACACACAAACTCATATTTTTTTACGGACACAGGGATACTGATTTCACCACAAACAAACACGATAATAGATCTCATTCAAAAAGGAGGGGGAGCATCTACTTAACTACTACGTAACTACGGAGACACAATAAACACACATATGCAAAATAAACAATTAGTGATGTTAATAGTAGAAAAAATATCGATGAAATTCAGAGTTGCAATTGTTCTATTTCACCAAGACAATCTTTGACGTATTGTATGTTTGATGACTTTTTATTCCATGTGCTCAAACTCGGAACACTGTGTCATAGAAAATAGCTGGCTCTTACACAGGAACGAAGTGTGCATGAGTCCACACACACATATAAGATCGACACCACCTTCACGGCCCTATAACTATAATATCTCCTGTCTTTCCAAAAATTACCTTGACTATGAAAAAAAAATCTATAAATTTTGTGTTAAGAGAAGTTTAACAGGAAAGTTACTTTATAAGAGCGAAGTTTGATCTTAATTCATAATCATGAATTAGAATATCAATTGTTAATATAAAAGTTAATTCGATTTTGTTGACAGGATCCAGAGACTATTCATAGTTCTAGTAAACAGTAGCAGTTAACTTCTAATATACTAAAATCAGTGTACTAAAATTATATTCTTTCATGGAAATGTAACGAACCACGAACATTACTTTAGGATTGATTTTTGAAAAATTGTATCAATTTCTCATTTAGTTAATATTAAATTATTAACCAACTTCGTTTATAGGTTACTTCTAGGCAAGCGTGCTCCATCGTCGGCCACATCATCGCTTACCATCAGGTGAGATAGTGGTCAAACGCGAGCCTATCAATAATAATAAAGAGCACGCTTGGAAGGAACTGCTCTTCACTGGTTAATCTAAACTACTACTATTAGAAGATCATCTTCTTGAATTTAGGAAAACACAAGTAAAACTTCAGGATTTTAACGGATATTTAATTTACTGGCCAGTAAAATATAAATATTTATTTAAAACTTAAAACGTAATTTGTCAAAATCATTAGCAACTTCAATGTTGGAACTGCCCATTCTAAGAGCCGTCGAACTTTCTTCATAGCTTGAAAGCAATTGGGTTCAAAGTAAGAAGAGCGTATTGTACTGTTTCTTTTTTTGTGTGTAACTAGATTGTGGGGTACAATCTGGTTACCCACCTGTCTTATTCATCCACTTTTCTTTTACTTTTGGATCCTACGGATAGCGAAAAAACTAAAATAAAAAACAGTTGATATGATTGATAGTGAATACAGGAGTATCATAAGTGTATATAAACCAATAGTTCCCTACAACACTCATACGTTTTATCAGTTAATTAATGCCCGGTTCCTGAAGTTTCCAAATGTGTTTGTTCAATAATTATATGTTTAAAAGATTTTTGTTGTTAATAAGAAACATGAGTTTATTATTTTAAACCTACTGACCTTGGAAAAAATTGTGCAGGACGCCCACACATGGGCGTTGTGATTACGTGGACTTTGTAAAACGTGTATATGAAGGACGCTGATGCGCGAACTTAGTGTAATTTGAATGTTTTTTTACTATAAGTATTTAGATAGTGCAACGCAATATTGTTAAGTATACTTTTATAAGTGATCATATATACTGTACCTATGATAATGAAGCATTTTAGATCTAATGTTTGCCCGATATTTATATTTGTAACATAGAAAAGATCTTTAGAATCAATATTGTAGATAATACTAACTTTGTCGTGTTAGGAACCATGACCAGGAACCGATCTCGACGAGTCTGAACTTGTCGAAACCTGTCTAAGTCCGGTCGAGAAATGGACGTCTGTGATTGGTTAACCGCGATTCGGTTTTATTTGATTAGTGGAAAATTTATTAATAAAGATCAGCATAACCACTACTTGTGCCTAGGTGAAAGGGTATAGAACCCCTAAAATCTTTATTTTTCACCAGTATGTCCAGTTCAGTTCTCGTTCCAGTTCCAGTAATTAGTCGAAATTCTGCCCGTTGCAGTACTCAGTGTGAAGTATTTTCAGTGCTCCTAGAAATGTATTTTAGTGCCTAAATCTCTGTAAGTTAGTGTTCAAACTCTAAATATCTGTGAACAATTATTTCTAATAACTTTTAATGTTTCAAAACGATATAATTAGTGATAAAAGAATAAAACCTGGGAATTAGAACGTAAACAGTTAAAAACTGTGATTAAATGATTTAAGAGTGTAAATAAAACAACTTAAATAAAAAAAATAAAGTGTACAAACAATTTAATAGAAAATAAATAGTGTTCAATTTCGTTTTCTGAGTCTTTAATTTCGAACTAATAGTGAGTCTCCTCGAATCCAGCGCACTTAAGGTGGGATAGGAATCCAATATCCCACACAAAAATATTATAAAAAGCCCAGGACGTCGAATATTTGGAATATTTACTAAGATAAAATACTTACAAGAAATAATGTAGAGGAAGAACAAACAAACAAAAATAATAATTTTAGCTCTTTTTTATAAATATTTTTTCTTCTCACGAAAATTTATCCCAATCACATGCAAGTCCGTTTAGTAGTTTTTGAGTTTATCGCGAACAGACAGAAACACAGACGCGTGGATAAACTGTTCCATAATAATAAATCTGTAAGAATTAATCATTTACATTATCTTTTATATCGTACTAGGTAGATCGTGCAAAATACCGATAACCACCAACAGCACTTCACATCTCTAACAAACAAAAGCCGGCAGTGGCTGCACTACGTAACTATCGTATGAGTGAGACTGTACTAAGCAAGCAATGATATTTGTTCTCAATTAAAGTAATGTATTTGACACATCATCGCGTTTTTTGGTATCAGGAAGTAATTTTTAATGAATTTATTAAAAAAAAACTTTAATATATTAGTACTTACGTGTAAATAAGATACTATATTTCGTGTAATTTATAATACAGCTGTTATTTTTTGCAAAAAACCACTGGACAAAGCGGCATTTTGTAAAAAATCATAAGCAAAGAAGACGTCGATAGTTGACGTTTGACTAATGGCCGAAAATGACATCAAGCACATAGAAGCATATATCTGGCTTGATGCGTTCACAAGAACCACGCCCCTTTACCATATCTCTACTGTTTGACATATCTGTGATGAATGTTTTCCGAACATATATAATGTTTTCATAAATCGGAGCAATGAACAAGGAACCGTCATGATGTTTATTTCTTTAAATAGTTCCCTAAGAGAATCGCGCCTGCGTAGATTATATGTGACTCTGATAGCTCTTTCTGCAGAATAAAATAATTGATAATTGTTAGACACCACATATAATTGATAGACACCTCCTAAGCTATATTTATAGAGACATAGCTTAGGAGGAGTCTATCAATTCAATCCTGTGAATCACGAGTGACGCAAATGGACGATGCAAGGAGTGGATTTTAGTCTAGTGAAAAAGTTTTTTTTTTTATTCGGTATAAACCAGTGCTTGACCGCGATCCCACCTGATGGTAAGCAGTGATGCATCATAATCATTAATGAATTGCTTCTAAAATTAAAAATGTCATCGGGGTTGATTAGAATAGGTAACGATTTTATCTACCCTGACGACTTTTTAATTAATTAATTTTTAATTTAAATTTTTTTTTTTACTAAAAGTATCATCGGGATTGGTTAGAACAATGATTTTTCAGTTTAAATTTATGAAAGTACAGATTTAAAAAAAAATACTTTCGACTTGTTGAGCTGAAAGTGCGATGTGCAACAAAAAAGTTAATTTCAAGCTAATGTTATTTAGAATCACACTATTAAAATTTATTATTTAAAAAAGTAGAGTACATACCTATGAATACGAACACGTACCTAAAAGGAACCCGTAAATGAGCATACATATGTCTCCGGGTTAGTGCAAACACATGTATCACTAAGACTGTGTGTGTGTGTGTGTGTGTGAGTGTGTAATCACTTGAGACTGTTAAAGTTTTCTTGTCGATAACACACCAATTATAGTAAACAAGCAAAGGATCGAATTTATTGTATTTAAAATGATCTGTCTACTATATATACAAACTTGCAGAGCTTACGATAATCCATTAAATGTATTAATAGTTCATAATACAAACTCAGTGTCAATATCTAGTACGACAAGTACACTTCTTGATAACATGTTCACATATATTGTTTCAAGCTATGTTACCCTAACGATTTATAGTAAAGGATATTATTATATCTTATTTATTATATATAGAATACTTCGCTTTCATCAATGTGACCCACTTGACCCAGGTTTATCAAAGCTGGGTCAAGTAGATCACATAGGTATATTTAACTTCTCAGTATAGAAACACGTATGATTTGGTTAGCGGCTTAGGTAATTATTATGACGATAGATGGGTATCTGTATCAATCTATATATTTAAATGGAGAAACTGAGTGATTTATATATGAACGCACAGCCGAAACTACAGGGCCTAGGAGCGTGTAATTTTGCACAAGGTTTCCTTTTATTTTATTTTATTCGGGAAAAATAACAGCTATACATTAAAATCTTATACTAAGTTATAAATGTGCAGAAATTATAAATGTATAACCTACGACATTCTCCACAATATACTATGAGTTATATTTAACAATGCGCTATTCTAAGCTGTTAAAACAGAAAAGTAATTAATAGTAAACATAAACATGGTAACATAACAAGTAAGAGAGAAAAAAAAAGGATGGAGGGAGAGAGAATGTGTAAATAATAAACGAACTAGTTTAATGTTTTTTTATAAATAAGCTTTTTAAATTTTTGAGCAGAGTCAAAAAAGAAGTCGATGTCTGCAGAGAACTTATTATATTGATTATTTTATGACGTAGGCGAGCACTAAGAGAGGATTTTTCAAAATTCACCCTCTAAGGGGATCGGGGGTCCAAAATTTGTGTGGAGAAACCGACTTTTACGAGGGCGAAGCCGCTGGCAGAAGCTAGTATTAATATATTTCATAAACAATATACAGTTCGTGTATTTTATTTTTTCTTTAGAAATATGTGCCAGGTTAACTGTCAATCAGCACAAATCATTGTGCATTCAAAGAAACGCTCTATCTCTCTAAATTGTACTGTTCCACAGCTTGGGCACGCCGCAATTATAGCGGTAAGTCCCCTCTTTGAGGCGTGGTTGGAAAGACCTAACGGCCTCCTCACCTTCCGCATGACGCAGGTTTTCGCCGAACACGGTAAGTTTGGGAAGTTCTTGCACCGGATTCGTGCGGAAGCGACGTCCGGGTGTCGCCACTGTGCGGACCGCCCGAAGGACACGGTGGAGCATACGGTGGAAGTGTGCCCCGCTTGGTCAGAGCAATGCCGTATCCTCGTGGGGGCGATCAGCGGCGGCGATCTCTCGCGTCGGGCCTTGGTACAGGCCATGGTCCGGAGCGAGGAGGAGTGGGAGGCGGCCGATCGCGTGAGGCAACGGTCCTCACGCCCCAACCGCCGCCGGGATTCCGATCCCGATTTCCGGCCACCGTAGGCGCGGGCTTGCGGACGGCGAGCAATGGGTAGCCCGCCGTCCGACCGTCCGGTAACCGTTCGGATCGAGCTCAAGTCGTCGACGAAGCGTATTGTTCCACACGCGCCTCAGGGAGATGTCAGCAAATCGTAGGGGCCCAGCAGGGTCGAAGCCTACTGGGGCCATGGGTAGTGTGAAAACGAAACCCGGGGCCCTGGAACGAAGGCAATGAAGGAACAGGAGTGGGTTTTTAGTCAGTATATCCTGACACTATCTCCCGCCCCGCCCAAGGAAGGGGGATGTCATAAGATGATTTTCCCAACGAAAAAAAAAAATTGTTCCACAGCTGGGTAAGTCTCTCTCCCTTTTCCACTCTTTGGCTCCTCTTTGATAGAAGACTACACTGAACAGTTACATTTATTGTCGTTGAAAATCTTCCTAGACTCTTCTAGTAGTGAAATACTCGTATAATCCTATGGTAACGGCGTAGCGGCTACGAAACGTCCTACGTCGTAGGCGTAGCAAGCTACGGCGGCGTAGCACTAATAAAATTTTAATGGTAGCAGAAATATTTTTTCAAAGTTATGCGTTGCAAGTATATTTATTTAGGTGCAGTGCCAATAACATTTCTGTTTTAACATGATGTCGCCATAAGAATTAAGTCATAGTCCATAAAGCGGCCATATTGGAAATTGTTAAGATTTTATGACACGCATGCGCGTTAGAGAGCCAATGTTACTAGCTACTTGTTGATCTCGTTTTCATTCACGACGCACAAAACCGCGCATTCTACGCAGTTAGGATGCCCTGGGCCTTGTTGTAAGCTCACTAAATGCCTAACTTTTAATTTTGTTAAGCTTTTTCTGACTATGGCCCAACATGACCCATCCCAAGTACGGCACTAACTGAATCTGCATACTTGTATAATACCATATGGTAAACCAAAGACTACTCTATATTTAGTACTAGCTTCTGCCAGTGGCTTTGCCCGCGTGATAGTAGACTTCTCCATACAAACTTTTTACCCCCATTTCATCCCGTTGAGGGGGTGAATAAATTGAAAAACCTTCTCTTAATGCTCACCTACGTTATGAAAGGAAACCTTGGGTAAAATTTCACGTTGCTGGTCCCAGTATTTTCGGCTATCAGTCAGTCAGTTCCTACTTTTATAAAAATAGATTAGTATTTTGAAGCAAATTCAAAATGGAATATAAAAAAACTTTGACACGTTTACTGCATCCACGTAGAATTATTAGTCAAAGACATACCTACCATATTAATGGTAGTCAACCAAATGTAGCACTTGATACAGAAGCTGTAACCAGTTCTCATTAAGCAGATTCATAATGAATCTATAAATAGGTTCTATTGATGCGTCCTTGTCACACACACTTCAGTATCAATCACAGATCATGACGCTGAATAACATCATTTAATTCCAAGTAATTTTCAACCGATATCGAATCAGAAGATGCGATCCTGGGCGAAATATCTCGACATTACAACGCTCGAGTCGAAATCAACTGTTTTTCATCGACCATGTTGTACATCAAGACGCGAACACAACCACCTACCTGCCTTGCAACACAACCTCCTAGTTACCTTGGCCACCAATTCTATATCCCAGTGCAGTTGCAATTCATAGATATTAATGTTTTATAGTGACAATATTTAGGAAATACATTTGAAAATTGAGCGATCAATACAGGGAGGGGGTGAAATGCGCGGAGGTTGTGCCCACGCCCGCCCCCGCACCGCGCACCCCTCCCCTCCGCCCTCCGACAGCTCGAAACTCAACACCTCCGTCCGCCCACGGGTCTGACCATGAAACTACAGCTACGACGTCAAATGCTGGAATCCATGAAAAAACCGTAGCTATTGAACCAATTTTATAAGTACACCCTTCAACGGCCTATCCAAAGTCCTACACATTAAACAACCACGCAATAAGAACAGCCTCCACATACGCAAAAGCTCTATTTTTGGAAAACTGTTTATTTAAAACGAAAATCACCAAACCTAGCACTTTTCCACATATCAAGTATATGCGTCTTAACTGTATCTTAGGTATATATATTTAAAATAAAAGTAATAGTACCTTAAAGTGTATAAGGATGTGACATATCCCGAAAGAAGACGCACAGTTGGCACTTTTACACAATATTCTGGAGCAAGGAGCAGTACAAGCACAACACAGTGATAAGAAGCACTAAATTGTTTTTATTTTTGGATTTTCCTTTTGATACGCGGAGCTCCCTCGTGATGTGCTCTCGGCGCGCGACTGGGAGAGGTACTAGGTGATCTGGAGCCCGTCCCCCCGGCCGCGCTGGCGCCCCGCGCAGTCTGCGACTCGTCGATGAATGAAACCCGCCGCCCCTTGCTACCTTGCCTATATAAAATATCTTTCAACGCTCCCCTACATTCGTATTGTATCGCCCACTGTGAATAAAGCTCTATGAAAATAAAGTGCTTATAAATATAGTCGGTAATTTCAAAGTTTTTCTGCTAACCCGTTTTGAGCTTTTATCTTAGCAAGGTTAGATGCAAACAAAAAAGTATTGCGCGAATCTATTTTGTAAGCTTTCAATATTTATCTCAAAAACACTTTGCTCGAAGTCAACCTAATTATATACGTTACAGCCACTTACATACAAGGTTCTATTTGAATCTTGTGTAACTGAAATAGATACCCTTTAAGGAATATCCAATGAATTATTTAATAAAATTGCTTTCTCGTCATCTTTAATAATGGCACGAATATCGCGAAGTTACACATTCTTATCAAGTAGGTACGAGCTATCGCATTAATTTTAACCGAAAATACCCAGAAAATATTTCATTATTGTAAATTGTATTAGGCAATTGTTCATTTAAATTATTGGAAAAGTACATTCATCAATAAATTTCATTGAACAACAATTTGGGAGACAACATTGCATAAACAGTTTCAGATTGGATTGTTATTCAAGCTCTAGATATCACCGAAGTAGTGTTATGTTCCACACGAGAATGCAGCGAATAACGAACGTTTTAAAAATGGAACCACTATGTTTGCTTTCCATTCAGCTTCACAAGAAAGGAATCTTTAACCATCAACGTTTGAATCTGCTTTACGTTTTGATATTTTCAACTAACTTAAAAAATAGAAAAAATCTGAAAATTTTAATTTTGTAGTTTCGTCACAAATTTTTTTGTTTAATTTTTTTTTTGTTAATATTTTGTTGAGAGAACAGTGGTGACCGACTGGTAACGGCCCCGGCTTACGAGTTGTAGGTCGCGGGTTCAAACCCAGCCATTACTTTGTGTAATGCTGCCTATTACACAAATTAATTTATTTTATAACCACTGCTTTCAAAACGGTGATGAACCAAAAATTCGAAGACATGTGACATTCATCAACCCACATTGGGTCCACGTAGTGAATTATGGCCTACTCCCTCTCCTAGAGAGGAGGCCTGAGTCCCAGTAGTGGGAACATTAAAAGGCTGATTATACTAAGCTATGTTAATGTTTTTGACTTGGATACTAAGTCCTATAAGCCATGTCTTCGTATGAATAGTTCATTAGTTTACCATTAGAATGCGGGTGCAACATATTCTAATGTTTTGGTAGTATTTGGCAGCAAATGTATCGAGTCAGCCTTCTTAGCAATCTTCACTGAGGTTGCCGAAACTACAATAAAATTCTCAGCTCCATTTTACCGAGATCGCGCCTGTTTCAATGATTCCACATATTGTCCAGCCAGTTGCGTAGACACTTGAGATACAAAACTACACCAAATTTACATCACAATATCCACTAGGAGTCAATTTGCGAATAATTAAAACGGCCAGTGAACTTCACTCGAAGAAATCCCGCCAAAAACTGATTTAATAATTTTAAAAAAATGTTGGTTAGGTTTTTTCGGCCAGTACTAATAATAAAAGATGCCAGTTATAATTATAAAAGATGCAATAGAAAATATTTAAAGAATACACAATGTACAGCAACAGCAACATGTACTCTACCATCTCTACTTATTCAAAGTGTAAATAAATTATCACTCCGAGTTTTATATTTGTAATAATTAATTACTTCCGGTATGTGATATGACCTCTATATTCGAACTCGTACAGCTTCTAAAAATATAGCTGCTCTGAATTTAGAAGTAACTTTCAACCATTCAAGATTACGAAACTGTAGTGATTGATATTCATAGTAAGCTACCAAAGGGACCAACAAAAGCTTTTGAAAGCTCAACGTTAGATGGCGAGACAAATTATAAAAGCTTTAGTCATTTCTGTGACGACAAACCACAAGATGGCGTGTCGACCGATCACACTTGCTCCGTCATACAATGCGGCAACTTCGCATTAACTTGCAAAGATGTCACAGTTTTGCTATGTGACCCGTTGTTTTTGCGGCCTAGTGTTTTTGGGGAGTTTGTACGTCTATATCTTTAGCGCGTCCTGTCGCCTAAACGGCTAGGTAGATTTAAACAATTTTAATTTTAATGAAATATTATAAGATTCGTCATAAAGGCCAATGTGACATAGATCGTATTATGAAAAAAAAAACAAAGGTGGCCATGTGGCCACATTTGTGCTACCTATAGCGGATAAGTCCTCATTGTTTGAGCGCTTTGACTACAGCATTCAGGTATGTATGCAACTTATCCCTAAGAGGTGTGGCTAACATAGAATATGTTACCAAGATAAATCCATCTTAAAATGGGCCTGGGCGACACGGTATTATTTTGTTTTCGCTACAAACTTTCGAATTTACGAATAAGTACTTACTTAGTAGAAGCAAAAAGCTCCATGAACCAACAAAAGGTTTTGAAACCTCGACGTTAGATGGCGAGACAGGACCACAATGCAAGACTTGAGCTTTCGTGATTCATGTGACGAATAACAGAAAGATGGCGTGTCTACTGCAACAGCTAGCTCCGACGGCGAATGCGGTATCTCCGGCAGTTGTAGATCACAGCTAAAGACAACAATATCTATCTATATGTACTATTGTAATCTTTGGTTATAACCCTATATGTGTTTTTTTTATTTATTTGATATAAACTAGTGCGCCTCACCATCAATGATTGCATCACTGCTTACCATCCGGTGGGATCGCAGTGAAGCACTGGTTTATCAAATAAAATAAAAAAACACATATAGGGCTATAACCAAAGACTACAATAGTACATAGGGTCATAGCTGCAGTGACTACAAAATGCAATTATGACCACCCACTACTAAAGCTTTGACTTACATAGATACAATAAACTCGCGTAAGTACTGATGATGACGCCCCTTTAGAGGATTTAGAACTGGCGCAATACTAAATATTATTAACTAAAATAAATTTAAACACTATTTCAAGTTTTATAAGAATAAAGGTTATCGGGTTTTTCAAGGGATTTTTTCGAGTGAAGTTCACAGGCTGTTTTAATTATGCTAGCGAAGGAGGAGGCTGCACGCGTGAGGGAACGAAGGTCCTCACGCCCTAGCCGCCGTAATTCCGACCCCGACTACCAGCCACGGTAGACGCGGGCTTGCGGACGTTGAGCACTGGGTAGCTCGCCGTCCGGCTGTTCGGTAACTAACCGGACCGAGCCCAGTCGTCGACAGCGCGTAGTGATCCTCGCGCTCCTCAAAGAGATGTCAGCAAACCGTAGGGGCCCAACAGGGCCGATGCTCGCTAGCTAGGACCGCGGAGAATTTCTGAAAGGGAAACCCGTAGTCCTAGAACGCAAAGGGTAATTGAAGGACACAGGTGTGGTTTTAGTCAGTAAAAGTCTGACACGCCCTCGCGCTCCACCCAGAGCACGAGAAGTCATTTGGATGATTTCCCACCTTAAAAAAAAAAAAAAAAAAAAAAGGCTGTTTTAATTATTCGCAAAATTCCTAATTGATATTGTGATCTAAAGTTAGTCTACCTTTATATCTCAAGTCCCTATACACTGCAGGTACAGTAAGGCCGCAAAAGTCCATAAGAACGCTAAAGATTACACGTATGTGTGCGCGTGTATGAGTATCCACATTCCATAGATAACATACACTAAGGAACTGTCGTTGCACTGAGCTTAAAAACATCATTATTATTTTTCTGTGCCATTGCATACGCATCACATAGTCACAGAGGCGACTTGTTCTTACCAATTCATTGATAAAATTCGCGAAAATATGCCATGTGCTGGTAGCCGTATGAACTAAGTGTTGGATTCGCAAATAATGTAGCCCAAATTCAAATCATGGTCGGTCCGTTGCGGTTAATTCATACTTTGAAAATGCCCAATCTATATTAATATAGTTGTTTTTTATATTTCTATGAAAAATACTATTGCATTTTTTGCACTAAATAGTTGCAAATTACGAATATGATCTATTAACCACAAGAAGAATCACATTCGTAATTTACAATTATTTAATTGTTACATCTTTTCGATGTTGTAAGGTGGAAATAAAAAGACGTGTTTAATAAAAATGTTTATTCTTTATATTTACAAATTAAACATTTATGAGAATTGTGACGTAGAATTGTTACCTAGACAAAAAAGTTATCTTGTAACCGTTATCTATGATACACTATGATAACCTATGTACGTGTAAGATTGTTTGTTGGAAGTATACCCACTTAGACCATTCATAATATGAATAACGTAACAATGAAAGGATATTAAAATTTTAATAAAATAAAATATAATTGTTTATATCCAGTTATTTATTGAAAAGTGATATATGATTTAGACTTTGTAAACATTTTATTTTTATGTAACGTCACAATGAATTGAGGTCATAGCTTAATTGTTCATTTTCTTGACGAAAAGAAGATTGAAACTAAACCTCAATTTCTGTTAAAAGAACTTAAGTTCTCACAAGATAATCGTCAATTAGATGAGAAAAACAAGTTGAACATGAATGAAAAAAAAATGTTAGAACAGTGCGGGTATAAGAATAAAAAACAATATAGAATCATGATTATTGTCATCAAAATTGATAGTGAGTTCACTGCATTCTTAAGATAAGGCGATGGCACAAGTTAAAAGATATAGCTGTTTTAAACGAAAGTAAACACAATATAATACAGTGTTTGTTAACGAATAATCACGGATATGTTAAAATAAAATGGCCTACTAAACTTTTAGTTACACCGACTGATTTTACTAAAACTTAATATTTTGTATAACCCCCATTATTTTCGATACAGTCAAGTAGACGTTTGCGCATGGACCCAACAATATTACCGCATATTTCGCTTCCTCTAAAACTTTCCCACACCTCCATGCAATGGGTTTTTAATTGTTCCGTAGACCTCTCATTCCGCGAGTTCCACCTTTGCACCATCAAACCCCATAGATTTTCTATGGGGTTGAGGTCGGGTGATCGCGCTGGTCATGGAATAACAATTACTTCCGGGTGATTGTGAAACCACTCACGCACAGTACTCGCTCGGTGAATAGGACAATTGTCCTGGACGAACGGAAATTCTGCTAACTCATCAGCTGGGTAAATGTTGCGCACAGTAGGTAGCATAATTGAGTCTAACACTTCCACATAAGTTGAACTTTTTGCGCGTGGAGGAATGAAAGATAGTTCTCCTGGTCCTGCTGCACTCATCCATCCCCACATATTAATTGTGATTCGGCCTGATTCGGTGTTAGGAATATGCACGCGCAGAGACTGATCTTAACTAATAATCATAATTATTGAATATAATTTTAAAATAAAACTGCATTTATAAATCCAATAATCAATCCAATAAACCCAACGATTTATATATTTCTCTTTTAAGCCTCATAAAGATACGATGGATGGATTCATAAATGGCATACATTTTAATTAGAAGATTAATTTATAATAAAGTTACAATTCATTAATAGCTATTATACTCACATTCAGTCCGGTTTCTTCAGATATTTGTGTTTTATTAAGACCACTTTTATGCAGCCCAATGATAGTCACCCTTACTTCAATACTAATATTAGCCTGCATTTTGCGAATATTACAATACTGTTAACCACACGTTACTAACCAACAACTACAACCAAACGACAGTTCATTTCGGTCAAGTTAAAACTCATGTCTACCTCGCAGAAATCTAATTTTTTATTTTGTTTTGTTTTTGTGATCCTTTCTAACTCTAAGAAATGTGTGAAAAAGTCAAAGAATAATTTAATATATGTAATGCTAATCCATAACTTCCAATCGGGTAAGAACTTACAAAAATTCAACAATTGCGTGGGATTTGAACTTGCGGCACACTGATTTGCGCTTCAATCTGTGTGCTCTATACCACTGGGCCATTTTGACTTATGCTAAGTTGATAAAATTGTGAATTTCAGTCATTTGTTGGCGAAAACTTGAAAATAGAAGGTCGTAAGTTAAACTAAACGTCAAACTAATACGTTGTGAGAATTCTTATCGACTTTTGCAAGTGATAGTACCTACTGCAACTGCCACAACTGGAGAATACTTGAAATTATTAAAACAGGCGCAATCTCTGTAAAATAGAGCAGAATAATTGTAGTACTGACTACATACCTTAGCGAAGCTTGCCGAGAAGACTTACTCGACGCATTCACTACAAAAGATTAGTTACCAAACTAAAGAAAGAAGGATGACAGGATAACTGTCATGCCGGGTAGGCGAAAGTAATTTTTAACCGACTTCAAAAAGGAGGAGGTTATATGTTCGGTTTTTTTATGTATGTTCAGCGATTTCTCGGTCAATTGTGGACCGATTTAAAATTTTTTTTTTGAATTAAAGGTTTTGCTTCCGAGTTAATCCCATAGAAATATAGTTATGATCTGATCATGAACTCGCGAAGATATGGAACAGAACTCATAGGATCACAGCAAAACCGTCGTAACAAGTAAAATTGCTTTGTTTATACGTGTAGTCGATGACTGACTGAAAGTAGAGGGGGAATATATCGAACTGATCTGATGATGAAGCCAGAAGTTAGGCACCGGAGCTCAGTAATAAATTAACGTAATCTAACCGTGTTTTGGGATTATTAGAATTGTCATGAGATGCACTCTGGCTATAAGGTATTTAAGTTTGGCTGAGGGGTACTTTTTAGTGGTGGTACCATACCTAAAAAGTGTGAAATAAAAAACTTTTTACAAAAAAAAAATACAACCGACTTCAAAGTAAAATGTTTTTTTGTATATTATAGTAAAAAAGAAATTTTATAGGAATGCATCCTACAGTTCACACGCATGAGCCTTTTATGTTATCGCTGATCTTCACAATACATAGACAATATGTATATGTATCCATCTTTTCAGATGTGGGGTAGATGTATTAGTCCTCAAAGAGATTAATGCGGTGTCCTACGTGGGCGATTCAATGCGAATGCGGTTGTGAAGCAATCCGTTGAAGTTCACGTGAATTTAAAGAGGCACGGTGGTTTTGTCTTACGTGCGCGGAAAGTCGCACAAAAGTTCACGCAAAAATATCAAACCAACTGATCGTGTCCGCTTCGTTTCGCTCGTCACCATACTGCACCCACGTGCTGTTAGTTACGTACCTGTCACCGCAATACAGTATCAAATGTTTGTTCCAATCGTGCCGCATCGCTTCGCGTTCGCTTACGCATTGGATCGCCTACGTAGGGCATCACGTAATGAGGGTAACCTCTAATCACGTAGTGTCGTGTGTTGCGCGGTGGCGACGGCGTGCGCGACTTGTGAAACATATAACTGACACTGATGATGTCTATAATCATAATCAGGCGTATAAAGTTTCCACTGCTGAAACTCAAGCGTTTGCGTCTACACTGAAGTGGAAAAGGCCGCTCCTAGTGCGACCTGATGCAGTGGCTTAGCTAGTAGACAATATTTTATTATTTTACACTGTACTGAGGAAACACGTCTAGATTTGAATTTCGTCTTCCCGATAATTATCAAAAATTTTAACAACAACTCTATGTTTATGACAAAGTTTAAGATTTCTTTGCAGTCTTTACATATAAATGGTCCACTCCGTCCACCGCCCTATTTAAAGGTCACTAAAAATCGAGTTATAAATTCAAGAATATTGTCCACGCCTGCCACCGCACCCACGCCTTTGTCACCGCGCGTCCTCTGTGGACGAGAACCTGCTCTCCAGACATCAGTCATCAGTCTTTCTCTCTCGATACTCTGCTTGAAATTTTTGAATGTTACTGTACGTTACTACATACAAGAGGTTTTAACACTTGAAGGAAAGAGCTTTGTGAACCTAAAAAACCTTTTCAAAGTTCGACGTTAGATGGCGAGAGAAGACCAAAAAGCCTAGCCTTGAGCTTTCGTAATTTGTTCGACGAATTATAGAAAGATGGCGTGTCAATACTTCCAACTTTATTAATTACCTACGTACTTAATTAATAAAGGTTTTTCAAAACTACCTCGAATGGAACGATTTAGGGGGTTTTGAAGATTGTTTGGAGACTTATTTATTGGGTTAAACTTGAAATTTGGCAAAATTTCTAACTAAAAAGTTGAAAAGTTTAAAAATATATATACGTAGGTATCATAATATATATTTTTAAACTTTTTAAAAAATCTAAATTTTTATTAAATACATATTTTTACGTCTTTGGGCAAAATATAGAGGAACTACTTATTGTAATAGATCTATGTTGTAATTTGACCAATAAAGCATTCTGATTCTGATTCTAAAAATATCCATAACTGGGTAATAACAATAGAGGTTTCGAAGATTACTTTATTACACATTCCCATCCAGATAGATGAATGTGCGGCCATTTTGTGACCTGCAATGTTGACCTATATTGTGTGTTATTGATACAATTTCTGTACTTTATTTATTTTACATCAAAGTTTTACTTATGGTTGGTCTGACATTAAAATTCTAATGCAAGATAATGGCTGAGCTGATGGCGTTTTCAGAAGTATATTATCTAAAAAAAAATAAAAGAGGTTAGTGTTAGGTTTTGTTAAGTAAAATAAATATTTTTAATAAATTTTATTTTACAACATTATCTTAAATAAGCTATAATTTGCTATTTTTTTCTAATATAAACATCAATGTTACTACTACATAATTTACCATGTATATTCTGTGCTTAATATTATTTACAACGATTTCATGAATGGCTATTTTACATTTATTACCCTAATAGAAAAGAATTGAAGATAAGAAGTGATGTTGATATTGTATTGACTTATCTAAATTGACATCATAAACGTCAAACTTACAGTTTCTGTTGGCACCGGCATAAGATTTAAATTCATTATTTTATTCTTGCTTCCTAAGCAAAGTTAAAACCATTAAATTAAGACATAAATGTATGTTTTTCTTGTAGACTTAAAATTGGCAGTTTCATTATAATAAAATGCGATATTCTATTATCTACTTACATTTAAAACTACTATTTTATTATTCTCAAATTATTGAACATCAACATTCGTACATAGTAATTATAAAACAAAATAAAAACGATTGTATCGAACATAAGGTTCGCAAAATCGCCACTGCCTCGGCAACGTGGAATTCGCCAAGATCTCTAAGCAGTTTTCGTTACATATTGCCTAACCTAGGTAGATATTTCTTTGGCAGATCTAGGTCTCATTGTAGGTCTTCGTCTTCCTAGCGTAGCGCGGCCTGTTGCCAGTCCAATTAGATACGACACTGAAACTGCAGACGACAATGTCAAAATTTCACGTCCTTATAACACAAACTAAAATTGCAAATTCTGTCTAAATTGTTGAAGTCACTTTGTAAGACAAAAAATAAATTGACAATCATTCACTTAATTAATAAATAATTTTCTCACAAGTTTACGTAAAGTTAATAATTTCATATCGCATAAATTCGTTAGATTAATACGAGTAGGGTGACAAGATTTTCTTTAATTTGATAAAACACTAGTTTTTTTTTAATTTCAATCGAAAATATAAAAGACCCAGTAGACGGCGTTGAAGAGTAGGAAACAGACTGGAAAGATGACTCGAGAGTACGTGTCTATGACATTGACGTCCCGGATCTTGGGCATAGACGCCTTGAAGACGGTGGCCCCGCGTCGCAGAGCATGCATCACTTTAGGCTTCCCTGTTGATCCATCTGCAAGGAAACACTGATTTTACTATGTTGAAAAGTTAAACGTACTTTTTCGTAAACGCTTTATAACGTGCTTTTACTTTGAATTATTATTTCCGCGGAAATGATAAACGAGAGCACGATCGATGCTCTTTACGTTTACCATTCTAGTAAAAATTACTGAAACAATAATGAATACTTAAATAAAAAATAAGCATTCGTAAACATTTTTGTATAGGTGTGTATATGGTCTATTTTTAACCGACTTTAAAAAGGAAGAGGTTCTCAATTCGTCATAACCTTTTTTTATGTAGGTATGTTCCTCGATTATGTAGACACCTAATTGATTAGGAAAATTCTGTTTTTCTTTGAAAAAGATTTCTTCCCAGAAGGTCCATGGTCACAAAGTCAGGTTCTGGTAATGGGATCCTGGAGAAATTGAATCGAGGGAACGCTTTTATAGTTTATAGAATATTACAATTGTTGGTTTATATTCTATAGGCACCTAACTATAGAACTTGCACACTATTTAGGTTTAGTTGAAGAGTACCACAACTAAAAAATGTAAATTAAAAATCTCTTGAATATTGTTTTTTTTTAATCATTTCCCCACACTAGGCATTTATGTATAGCGGCTGCGTTCAAACACATATAAACTCAGAAATACAATACACTCAGAATAGAAACAACTATCTGTAGGCCAAACAAATACTTGTTTCGTGCGGGAATCGAACCCGCGAAAGGAAAAAGCGGAACACTTATAGGATCACTTTGTTGTCTGTCTGTCTGTCTGTATGTCTGTCTGTCTATCTATCTGTCTGTCTATCTATCAAGACCCTTTATCTCGGGAACGCGTGAAGGTATCGAGTTGAAATTAAAACTATATACTCAGGTTTGCAGTTCCTTGAAGCTGTGAAAAAATCAAACTTCTGAGTTAATGAAAAAAAAAAGATTAGTGCGTTTATGTCGCAAAAAAATGTATATTTCGACACTCTCAAGGGAATCAAAATTCGTAGGGTACTTCCCGTTGACCTAGAACCCTGAAATTTGGCATGAATCCAGGTCTCATAGCACAAATATAGGAACAAAAATTAAAAACTTTTTTGCGATTCGGAAAAATCTTCGTAACTCAATTCGGGAATTTAACTGTTTTCATAGGTAAAATTGTATGGAACCCTCAGTGCTCGAGTCCGACTCGCACTTGCCCGGTTTTTTGTATTGTAAACGGCTGCATTTTTTGTAAAAAAAATATTTTTATTTTTCTCGCGTGAAATTTTACTCGCTCCATCCGATCTTCTTTGAACAAACGGTCGTCTATCGCTCGTGTCAGTAGTTTTGCACAGTAATTTTGCTTGACACTTGTACAGGAAGTCGTCATTTCAAACAATCGTTAACAATCTGTTACGACAAATTGCATTCAAGGCGACGGATACGATCTAGGGTTTCTAGAAACTGATTACGACAGTAGTCACGTTGAAGGACGTAAGGAGGAAAACTGCTAGCATAGCGACAATCTAAAACATGTATCTATATATATATATATATATATATATATATATATAAAAGAAGAAACTGACCGACTGACATATCAACGCACAGCCGAAACACGAGCGTGAAATTTTGCACAAGGTTTCCTTTTATGACGTAGGTGAGCACTAATAGAGGATTTCCTAAAATTCACCCCCTAAGGTGATGAAATGGGGGTCCAAAGTTTGTATGGAGAAACCGACTTTGACGCGGGCGAAGCCGCTGGCGGAAGCTAGTCTTATCTAAACTAGTTGCCATTCTACTCTCAACCGTATGAGTAGATCAAGCCTTTGGTGGCATTTTGAATATGAACCGATGGTCAATGGAGACGAAAGGTTCTGGAGTGGTGACCATGTACCGGAAGACGCAGCGCAGCGTTAGAAGACCTCCCACAAGGTGGATGACCTGGTGAGGGTCGCGGTAATCGAGATTTATTTATTTAATTAAACAGAACGGCCGAAGCCAATTACACCATTTAAACACATACAGAAAAAAAAAAAAACAATAGTTAAAAATTAAAAACAGACAAGTCAGAAGTCACGCAGGATGTTTAAGGGGACCTATTTAATAAATATTACACACAGTCATACATTCATCTCACAAAATTTCATACATTCTGACAGTATCATCTTCCATTCTTCACCAAACATATCAAAATCGGTGTTTTTGTCTAGGAGAGCATTAAACGCAGAGAGTGTCCGCGGTATGGGTGATTTGGAGTGAGCAACTGTACGACACGTCGGAGCTGCCAGGAGCCGATGCTTCCTGCCATGGCTGTAGTTGTTTGGCACATACAAATTACAGATAGGGTTTTGTAGGTCAGGAGCATCTATAATTCCCCTGAGTATTTTGAATGCAACAATCATCTGATCGCGTGACCGTCTAGCTTCTAAGGAATTGAAACCCAAGCAACCCAGCAGGAATTTTGTGGGATATAAAAAAGGATAATAGCCATAAAGCCGTTTATAAAGATTCCTTAGAAATGCTTTTTGCACTTTTTCCAAAGTTAATATGTATTGTTTTTCAAAAGGATTCCAAACGCACGCACTTGACTCAAGCTTGCTACGAACTAATGCACCGAAAACAAGTTTGATCACATGGGGACTGTGAAAATCGCGACAGTTTCTTAAAACAAAACCAAGACGTCTAAAGGACTCCTTGGCGGTAGATGTTATATGGTTGTGAAAGGTGAGTTTCTGATCAAATGTGACTCCCAGGTCTTTCATAGCATCAGTTCGTGCAATAAGATCATTATCAAGCTTATATCTGAAGCATAATGGGTGCCGCATTCGACCAAAAGTCAAACTCCACTTATACACTGCGTCTTTATCAGCTTGCAGGGCCAGGCAATCAAACTCGGAGATGCACAGCCTGTCATTATGGCGACACTTGGGGGAGGCCTATGTCCAATAGTGGTCATTTTTCGGTAGAAATGATGATAACTACGTACGAAGACCTGTAATCAACTGATAGAGCCCCGTAAGACACTTCTATGAGGCACCAACAGATTTGTATATTATTTTGTAATACTTGTTGACTAAATAATATTTTCTTTTTTTTATGCACCTGCCATATTGTCTCTCCACTACCCTAGGTTGACTGGTAGAGAATGCCTAAGGCATTAAGTCCGCCTTTGTACCTTTAGTTGCACGAATATTACAAAAAAACAGACACTCCTTCTGCAAGTATACCGTATTATAAAATATTATCTCATAAGAAACATTAGCTGCTAATTAGTAAATACGTGTGTTTTAATTTTACTAACTTCTGGAGTTTCTAGAGTGTGGCCTCGTTCTGTATCGTAACGTGGTGTGATCGCGTTGCAGACGAAGGGACGGTGGGGCTCCGGTGGCGGCCGGCAGCGGCTTGGATCGGAGCCCTAGGAGCGGAGACACTCGCCCTGTACTCGTTGCGCATTCTCTAAGCGCTATTATCTCCTCAGGGGAACGTGGACCTGTGGAAAAGTTTTTAGCTGGTTTAAAGAAACTATGCATGTTTAACTAACCCGTGTATGTATTTCATAAACTGGTTATTACCAGTTTAAGAAATAAAAACATTTAGCTAATCGGTGGTGGTAGGTACGTCAATATCCAATTTTACGACGCACGAGACCTTTGTAATTTCAAAAATATTTCGTCTCATTGTTATTTATCATATCTTGATTGTTACAAATAAAATTTCTATTCTTGTACAATACGATTCCCCCAAGCCAATATATTCTTAAAAGTATGAATTTTAAATATTAATAGTCCTTACAATACCTCTGCGTATATTTTAAAAACAACAGCATCTTTAATAGATTTGTACCTGAACATTTTAATTCCTTCTCAATACTGGCGCTAGTCGACAGCTGATCCCTATTCTTTAACTTGGCTCGTTTCCGTGCGCGTGCGCCCCAGTATGTGTAGTTAACTGCGGCGTACTCCAGTAGTGCAGCGAATACGAAAACGAAGCACATCACTAGGTAGATGTCGATGGCCTTGACGTAGGAGATACGCGGTAAACTGCTGCGCACACCCGTGCTTATCGTCGTCATCGTGAGGACCGTCGTGATTCCTGAATGACGAAAAGCATGCGTTAATACAGGGTCGCTTATTTTTTACTAGCACTTTGCCAGCGACTTCGATTGCGATAATGTTTTTAACACCCTTTAAACTGTAATTTGGAGGTAGTTTTGGAAAACTTAATGGCAGTATTTATTATTCAATTTGATTAGAGTTTGTGCCAAGTTTCAACTTTATTAATTCAAGAAATAAGAATCCTCCAAACAACCTTTCAAACTACCTAAATTGTTGTATTGGACGTAATTCTGAAAATAAATAATAACAATATTTATTATTTACTTAGATTACTATTCGTGGTAACTTCCAAGTATATTGGCACTCGGAATTAAATTTTGAATACAGACGAAATTCCTCCTTTTCACCCCGTTAAAGGTTGAATTTCCAAAAATCCCTTGATAGTGCTAAACGACTTAAATAGCAGCCTTGTGCAAAATTTTGTGTTCCAAGTCCCAGTTGTTTCGTCTGTGCGTTGATATGACAGTCAGTCAGTTTCTCCTTTTATATATACCTACATAGAATTAATGGCTACGCTACATTTCTTAAGTATAAATAACTGTCGTTGTACCTTTTTCATTTTCTTTATTGTTAACTCTCAGACGTGATAAAAATTCATAGTACTGTCATAAAAATATGAAATAAGACACCAATGAAAACAATACATACCTAATGCCACTCTAGCAGACGTAGCTTCATGGTTTATCCAAAACGAGACCCAGGACAGCATCACAATAAGTATACTGGGCAGGTACGTCTGGAAGACAAAGTAGCCGATATTCCTGCGCAGTTTAAAACTCAACGACAGCCGCTGGTAGACGCCCGTCGCCAACTTCTCCTGAAACGTCCCAAGTTTCTCGGTTATGTGGTTACCTTAATGCAAGTTTGGAATTGCTCGACGATGCGTTGAGATACCAATGGCAACAACTTGTTTGAGTTTAAAGTTTGTGTAATGATTTATTGGACTGGTGGATTGTTTTTATTTAGTCTGTATTTTTAATACTCGTATGAAATTGAGAATTATGGAATCTTTTTTGACCCACAAAAATAGTTCCTTCTTTGGATTTATTTCTAATTGGATTAAGCATTAAGCATTTCTAAGAAAAAAAAATGTATCTTTAGCATATTTAAAATATATCACTATCGATATGTCAAGCTTCTCAACTGATTCAGCAAATCAAACACAAAAAATACATCTGAAATAAAATTATCAAGTATGTACTTCAAGAGACGTATTTATAATTTTTAGCGTCAAGCTCTGTTTCAAAAGGTGTAATTTTAATACTTTTGTGTGTGGAAATATTTTTTACCTTCCTGTCATTAGTTTCATGTCCAAGTATAGTGAACTGCGGTAACTCAGCATCCTCTACCCCTCTGACTGGCGTCTCTTTCCAGTACATCACCACATCTGACACCGTGTAACCATCTGCATGGAGAGGTATATGTTAGCATGCTGCCTCGGATTGGTCTGTCTTATGGCAACTTATCACACCTGTCAACATCTTACTAATAAACATGAATAAAATATACTGTATCTCAATCACAATGTAACGCTAAGTTGGTAACGCAGACAGGTGTATTAAGCCCCAACCAGACCACACAAATTCATTGTTACCGTATCCGTAGCTGTTTTTGTAAATGCCAATCATTGCCATTGCCGGTCATGCCAATATTCGATAATTTTACCAATGGTTAGTAAAAAATGTAAGTATTGCATTGCCAGGGAGTATGATTCGAATGAACAAGGAGAGTTCAGCTGTGGTTTGTTATGTATGTTTTACCACAAGATGTTTTATGAGTAATGGCTAAAGGCAGTACAAAGCTCGAGCATGTAGGTATCTATGGAGAAAGACGGAGTAATGACGAATGTCTGCGGAAAGACACGAATGCGGGACGAAGATGTCGGGTCGAGCACGAAGCGGCAAGCTCAGCCTGGTGATGTATTACAAGTGTATGAGTCACACAGCTTTCAATCTCGACGGTGCAGTTCTGGCTGTCGAGCGGGTAGTAATGCAGGTCCATCATGCAGGCCAGCGTGGCGGTGAACCGCATGCCGTACGTGATGCTGCCGTCGCCGCCGAGACGCACTAGCTTGTTGCGCTCCGTCACGTCGTGCAGGAAACTGCGGACATCAATTGCTATGAGTCACACGTTGTCACAAGTGTATCTCGACCTAGTGAAGATCGTAAGATGTTAAATCCGGGGGTCTATGTTGACAAGTGGATATCATATAAATCATATGATTGGGCATTAATCACATAATTCGGACGGTAACGTCAAATCAATTGTGAATGATTGTGCTTTCACTAATAATAAAAAAGTAGAAACGATATTTAAATAATATTCCTAAAGTTTAACACTTTTCAAAAGTTTATTCTTTTTCTTGATACCATTTACTATGTTTCAGAAATTAGTGCGAGTTTGATATAAAATCTTGTTAATGCCGAGACGATTAGGTCAAGGCATCTGCGAGCAGCGTGGATGACGTTCGGAAAAATCTTGACCTAGTACTAGAAACAGTGACTGCATAATGATTATGCTAATATATCCACGATTAATGAAAGATCATTGGTTAACTGAGGGTCTAATGTAGGAATTTTTAAAATACAAAAGAGTTGAAGGCCAAAATTTTGCCAAAATAATACAAAAGTAACAAAGAATCCAAACATAGAAACGCGTGTTTTGATAAAACATCAAATCTGAGGTCCTTACCTATTCTTGTCATTAGCGAAAAAAGTATCGGGCACCCAAATCTTATCGGCGAAATCTCCTGACAGCGTCAAGACTTCGTCCGGAAGACCGAAGGCCAACCTTTCATCTTTCCAGTATTGATTCAGATAAAGGGTTATTGTGTAATCCTGTAAGTGTTTGGGAAACCCTTTTAAATTAGGCATATTACAAACCTATAAATGGTAACGGTACCTATTGTATAAGTATATTAAAGTGAAAGTGCAACAGCATTCCGAGAAATTTAAATCTTATGTTTTTTTTGCATTTTGCAGGTTAGTCTCAAAATGTATGTTAATGGAAATATGATTGGCGGCTGTAACACGTTTTTATTTATATTAAAATCATCAATACAACCCTCTCATTTCGTCTTACCCTATTGAATGGCTAATTTATGAAAATCATTCAATCATCATAATCATCATATTTTAATCAATATATTTTAAATTTGAATTTATGCAGTTTTTCTACTCTGGAAAACAAATAAAAACGATGTAGGTATTACTAAATAAAATAGGCGCTAATTCCATTCTAAGTAAAATCCTTTTTGATCATCGACTTGTATCGTCAGTGAAGGTCTAACTACGTAGATAAGTCAGCATTGGCGATTTAAAAAAGATAGCATTTAGTTCACAAAAATCACTTGCTTCGTTTAACTAATTAGAAAGCAAAAAGCTAA
Organism: Mythimna pallens; assembly: GCA_961205895.1. Classification (NCBI taxonomy): domain Eukaryota; kingdom Metazoa; phylum Arthropoda; class Insecta; order Lepidoptera; family Noctuidae; genus Mythimna; species Mythimna pallens. Next base: position 11,189,964 of record OY540829.1, read on the forward strand.
ACAAATGTCTCACTGCTGGCTGGTGGCGCGTGTCTTGGATCATTTATTTCCCTTCAAAATGGTTGAGCCGAGTGGTGTTGATATGTCCGTCATGTCCGTGAACAGGTGTTCGTCTCCAGTGATTTATTTTTAATTCTCTATTTTTTACCGCATCTATTTATTTACGTTGTTCTCACATAATAGTAGCAACAAGAAACATGTAACCAAGATATTTGTTACATGCAAATAGCATCATATTTCAGACTGACTGACTTACCGAAATCCTGACATTTCAAAAGTGCCTGTATATCATCTAATGACAAATCCCACTCTTGGGCGGAGTGGGAGATAGAGTCAGACTTTTACTGACTAAAACCCACTCCTGTTCCTTCTTTGCCTTCATCCCGGGGCCCCGGGTTTCGCTTTCACACTACCCGTGGGGTGCCGATATATGGTTTATCCATACTAATATTATAAACGTAAAAAGTAACGAAGTAACTCGGTCTGTGTATACGCTTTCACGGTTAAACTACTAAACCGATTTGGATGAAATTTGGTACGGCGTAAGCTTGAGGCAGGACATATGCTACTTTTTTATCTGGCTTCGACTTCGGGTCCGAAATTTATAACTGACATTCTCGTAGACGAAGTCGCATGCGAAAGCTAGTTTGAAATGAATGCTTTTAATTGATTAGATTTGGATACTACCCTGCTACTCAAAAATATAGCTGTGGTTTTTATAATTAACTAAATATTATTATTTTGCTCTCTTGTAAAATAGCCATTATTGACTCGTTAAACGTACTGTTAGAACTTCATTGATTATAACGATGAAAAAAGACTATTATTATGAGATATTGCTTAATGATGTCTCATTAGACTGAGTCAGGAGTTGTCCCCATAAAGAAGATAAACAAAGAACTGAAATTAGTGAGCACATGAGGCAATTTAACACAAGAGCCACAGAGATTCTTTTTGTCTAAATATGATGATAAAATGTGAGATGTATGTATAAGATAGTGGTGAGTGGGCGGTGACCTCTGCGTTGGCAGGCGGCGAGTGGCGGCAGAAAGTAAAGGCGGGCATCGATTGGCTGAGGCAGCACTCCGCCCCTAGGCCACCGGCGACCCTCGATGTGTGTCAAGTGACCACGGCCTTGCTCCCTTTCCGCAGCTATTAAAAGCTTAATGAATTACAATGGACGACCTCCTTGAGAGACACAAGTCCTTGAAACGACCCAAAAAACATCCTCAGCGAATCTGAAGAAGTGCAGACAAGGTCGTCGTGTCCTGAGGTGAACGTCTGCCGCTGTCAATCCTCAAGTGGAGCGCGTTATCAATCAATCTAGTGGACTCAGATTACATAAGTAAAATCGTGAACATAGTGAAATTTTTGGTCACTTGATATACATGTGTGAACACGATACTATGAACAAATATATTTCAATTTTAATAGACAATTTGTTGCTCTACAACATATGAATTAATGGCTTTACAATTTAGATGTTCTCACTAAACCCTTCAGATCTTTACTTACCATATTCACTTCAGAGATTGCATCAAAACTAGCAATAGTTAGATCCATGCCAACATACAGCGGGTCTCCTGAAAAGCAATAACATTTATGCAACGAACGAACACACTGATGCGAGGAAACCTCTGACAAATCAGGCCGCCTCGTCTTTACCGAGCAGATTCAATATTATACGGAATATTATGGTCCAGTACTCTTAATATCTTGCAGTCGCAGAGTTCACGTCTTCTGATATAGTAACATATGCATTATACGCGCGATGTTATTAACTGCACGTTCCAAATTGCATGACGGTTTCTATACTCGTATACAAATTATAAGCAAATATGATCACTACGTGAGCCACGTTCCAGGGCTCTATTATATGTAGTCTCTGTGGAGCATATGCACAGGATTCAATAATGGTGCTATGATTAGAATATTAGTGATATAAATACCTATTTATTTACAGAAAGTATAGTCTAGTAGTATAGTCTATTTGCACCAGTAGGTATTATATTAATTTAACGCTAAACATTTTTAAAACATAATATACCTGTGTCGGCATGAAATGATTTACAGATATAAAACGAAAATTGAATTCGTTAAGTCCTAAATGACTTTAATGATTTGTTGTAAAAAACGGCCTTATTCTTGAAAATAAAATCAAACATACAAATAACTCTTTACTTTTGTATTTGACCTCTAATTATAAAAGGAAACAAGTATTCTTACCACCGAAATTAGGCCGCAATCGTATGTCGTATCCGTCAAGAATCCGAGTAACGGTATGCGTTACGTTCTCCAACCGGTCAATTGTGGTACGCTCGTTCCTGGCACAGGACGAGAAATTGATGTTAATTATAATACGTACATATTAACATTCATTATAGCTATTGATAGAAAAATACACATAGATCTTTAGATGAAAATCTAATTAGAAAGTTACGAAAAAAGCAGCTGAAGTTCAAAGTTCTCAAATTGCGATGAGAAACACTCAAAATATATTTTGACATTTCTGCGTTCATCAGTTTTATTGCAAGAATATCAAATGTTAATTAGTGCTATCTTATTTGATCAAAGAGACAATTTTCAGCATTCTTTAATGACTGAAGATTCATGGTCGTCTTCATTGTTCACAAGATAATGATCCAAAAATTCTCAAATTTAGAGGTCGGAATAAATTATCAGCAACTTTGACTCAGTAAGTATACACCATTTTTAAAAAGAGTTAATAGTTCAAAATACGAATATGAATAAAATAAAGCACATTTAAAAAAAATACCAAAATGCTTTTCAAAGGACAAGCCCTTGTAAAGCCTCCATATTAAAGATCAAGAATGCAACGTTATACACAAATAAGCTTCACGTCTTTTATCTCAGAAGGACAGGCAGAGTTGTATTACGGTAAATCTACATTTCGGAGACCGTTTTCTACCGCGAGGCCTCGTGCTGTGGTACCATATAATAGAGGACGAGAATATCAATATTTATCGGGCACAAACAAATTATACTTATTTGTATATCTACTATAAACTGAACTTAACATTCTATCCCTGTTAGAAAAATGAAATACTAACAATAAGTCTATATTCTAATCAAAGTGCCCTATGATGTCCAGACCCAACAATTGAAACCACTAATTAGCTATACCCATTTTAAAGTAAAATGATAGAAGGCTAATTAACATTTTAACAGTAGGCAACCCAATATGAGAGACATTTTGACAGTTGCTTGATCCGATCATTGGTTATGCTGAAATTTAAAAAAAAACCGCTGAAATCAAATGCTGGACAAAAGCAACGAACTACCGACATGCACCTTGTCCATATACTTGTAGGTACATATGTATTTTGGTGATCTACTGTGTTTGTATTCCACCTCGACGTTAATATATATATTACCCGATTCATCAAAAATAATTAAAACAGCTGGATTAAGCAAGAAAAATGATACATAGACCTCGGCAATTCCGTAATACCACCTCGAATACATTACTAGCAAAAAGTAATTACATTTTTGTCACTTTATTTTAATTAACATATAGAACCATACGAAGGGTCCTCGCCATCTTCCAGATATTTACATTGCTAAAACATTTTCCTATCTGCATGAAATTACGGGCACTAAGGCAATCTAAATGAGATTTGTGAGCGGGGTTTATACTGAATTGGCATTTAGCGCGGGCTCGGACGGACCCGGTATTAAATTAATTCTGTAGAAATACTAAAGAACTGTTTTGAGTTTAGTTGAACCGAAACTAGTGTGTTTCCGTTGCAACTGTAAGAAAATAATTGTCCTTATTTTGTAGCAAAGTATTTTTGTAAAGTAACTATTGAATTACTTAATTAAGTTTTTCAAGAAATTAATTTATGTAAGTGATATATTGATTTTCGTTGACAATTAGTTAACACACAATCATTTTTAATGTAGGTAGCCCGTCACTCGTATGTATATACCATGATTTTGGTGTCCCGCTAACTATATTGATGTAAGTCTAGCCAGAACTAAAAGACTCTTAAACTAGATGTTTTAACAGGAAAAAAGTAAGCCATCAAGCAAATTAATATGAGCGGACGTGCACAGGAGATGCTGCCGACGGCTGCGGAATGCCTTTGTTCTAGTCATTTCCTAGTTGCGTCTTTTCCATTATGATGTTAAATTAAAACATGTTCGTGGTGACGTTTATGACTAAACTTCCACATATTTTAGAAGTTTCTGATGGCCGTAGGGCTAGACAGCGAATAATCATGGATAAGACTAGAAACAAAAAATAATAATGACTTTATTTTTTGTTAATAGCCTTGTTACTATATCACAGATTTAATATTACCTAAGTTAGTGTTATTGATAAGTTAAATACTCTTTCGAATTTAGCTCACTCAACTCTACTTGATTTTTTAACAAACTTTACCATAATTAGAAACATACTTTTGTCAAGATTTGTGAATGAAAACTAAGTTCAGTTAATAACTTATACTCACTGTGCAATCGCAAACTGTAGAACTTGTAGCAACAGTAGAAAAAACGCGTGCGCGTGCAGACAGCGCGTCGTGCGGGGCGCGCTCATCGCGCGGCGGGGACGCGATCACGCGCGCCACGCGCATCGCGCGCTCACCGACCTCGCCCGGCACGCGCCGCCTTCCGACTTACGAACTTTACAACCCACATAGTTCCATTGCGGAGAATGTTTGGCGAAGTAGCGAGGTATCGCGATCCGTCCTGCGGCTTGGTGGTGTGACGTGAGGCCGCGGCGGCGGCGGCGTGCGGAGTGGCGTCGCGCGTGCGCTACCCGCCGCGACTACATACACTCGCCATTGGCGCGAATTACTTTGCAACTTGGAGCTTTTTGCCACAAACTATTCTAACATAAAAATGTTCTCTTATAATTGTCGGTGATTGTGTTTGCGATCTGTTTCGATCCACTATCGTCCTCGCTTGTTGTCTGGTCTCCCTATTCGACGCAATCTTCTTCATTTCGCTTGACGCGACCAGCGGCCGTGACGTTTCTTGCTGTTTTCGACGTGAGGGGAGAAATTTTTTGCATCCATCAATGTTCAAAAAAACATAATTAATACTTTCTAATCATGATCAGATGACTTTTTAGTAGATCTTATTATGTAAAAATAATCCTTATGTAGTTACTGTCAGATAGATTTTAATTGCCCGTTGGAGGCTTTTCGTAAGTTCTTAAAATGGGTACCTAGGCCTGACGTTTTTCATGCAAGTAATGCAGGTGTATCAAAAAATTTATACACATTGCTGTCTAAGGGAAAATTGCTTACTCTTATTCCGAAAGCTCCCCAGACTGGTTCTTTAATTAGTTGAAGAGTCGACTAAATGATTGTTGATGTCGATAAATTCTAAGAGCACTAAGTCTCTGTGGTCTTAGGGTTTAAATCCCAACGGCTAAAAAATAATATCTACCACATCTTAATATTCATCTTACAACACAACTTCCACATTATCACACCTACCCACCACAGCATTATTGTCACGCGTGCATACAACGTAGCCACGCACACGTAGACACAGCTGATGCAGAAAGTGGCACACGGTGTCAGCAGGGAGGCGTCGCAGGAAGTTATTTGGCGAGACCGGCCCGCGCGCGTCCGCTTGCAGATTACACGCCGCGCTTAGACAGCCGCGTGCGATAAATACGACGACCTGCGCCTGTATCTTACGTACTATGTTATGGTTCGGGATGGAATTTGTTTCTAGAGAAAACATCAAGTTCCAAATATTACAATGTGGTTTGGGGAGTATATCGGGATCGTAGCCGATAGCTCCGTAGTTTCTGTCTACCCCTGTAGTAAAAAGGCGTGAATTCATAATTAGCGTTTCAATCATTTATGTGCCTGAAATTATGCATAAAAATTTGATAACGAGAATCCTTTTTTTATCATATAGCATATTATATAAGCAGTGATGGAATCATTGATGGTGAAGTGCTCTAGTCACTCTAGCCTAGCTTTAGCTCTATAAACCTATATTTTTAAGTCGTACAATTACAATGATCAAAATAAACGGATGATAACTTACCTACACGACTAACAGCAACAATTAAATTCAATAAATCGCGATAACATATTACAAAATATTTTTTTTTCGAATACAGTCAACATAAATGATTGATTAAAACAACTTAGCAACCACATTCTCGCAAACGCCTATGAAGCAAACGCAAATTCATATTAAAATATCGAGTATTTTAGAATTATATAAATGCTTCAGGTATTCGTGTCCCAATCTCATTTGATCTCATCTTTTTTTCAGTCCAGTAAGTACACGAATAAGGGATATTGTGGATTACGTATGGAGACAGTATTTACTGATGTGTTTTTTTAATGTAATGTAATCCTAGCTTCATGTGACATACATTTAGATAGCTATCAAGAAATTGAGGGATATTTTTTACCCTTAGTCTTTTGAAATTTCGTCCCCAAAGGGGTGATAATGATGATGAGTATTGCACTTAATGAAAAACGACCGCACGCAATTAAAAGAAGTGCTACGAGATTGCTACGAACTTGCTACGAAGTGTTACGATCGTCGAAAATGTGCTACGCTGCCAGTAAACCGTGATTCTCCATTGACCACTTAATAATGATAAGACCCAGTGTTTTTCTTATTAAAAATAAACGTTAATTAATAATGGGTATCGTGTTGAACAAGAACAGACTTCCATAAAGTCTGTTTGTAATTAAAACGAGTGCTACGGTGTTGCTACGAAGCGCTACGATTGCCAAAAATGTTCTACAGCTGCAAATCTTAATGGGCTACTTAATGAGGATAAGTTGTACGCTTAATTAGTAAATCACCACTCTCCATTACTAATCTTCAAAATAAAGCGATTAAAATAAGTATTTTATCATTTGCACGTAAACAACAGGCTCTCAATTTTTTTGTGTGATGGTACTAGCTATACCCCGCGGTTTCACCCGCGTCTCTGGATACTGCTCGGGTTCCATCGTGTGTGCCAGTGGTGGCATACGACGTAATAATTCGAGCACGCCATTTTAAGAGATTTAGCATCCAGATAATATGAAACAGCAGAAATCACATTCATTTTTAGATAATTTTCGATATTTTTTGGGTTTCAATTGAAGAGTTAATAATATAAGCAACTGGTTTTGGTTTTCTCTCTAGTAAATTCCCGAGATGCTTTGGTGGCACGTCATGACTGTATTATTAAATTATTTTATGTTTGATAGCACGATCGCCAATAAAGTTTCACCACCTCTGGCCTATACTATTTGTCGTGAACCAGGTTATCCTATACATAAAGATTTTTTCCAATCGAACTGGTAGTTCTGGAAATTAGCGCTATATAAACGAAAAAAACACCGCTTTATTATATTAATATAGATAGATATATGACTTAGGTAATATTTTAGCTGTTGAAGAAAAGATCTTATCCTTTAGCCTAGATATAAAATAATATCTGACTGTGTATCTCTAAAAAGTTTCCCAAGCACGTGACCTCTAACATATGAGGAGGACCTTTCATTTGTGAGGATTGAAAAATGTCTGCGCAGTGGTTGGTTGCGTCTCGCGATTGAGCGATATAATGATGGTGATTTAACAGAGACGTGCCGCGTACAGCCACACTGTCGTACCACTACTATAGGTTCTAGAAAGGAGGTCATTTAGCGTCCATAAATTTTTGGGCTAAAATCTTAAGTTACCTACACTTTTTATTATATACTTTTTGAGTTACCTACACTTTTTAATATGCACTTTTTTCATTCCTGCTGAGCCTTTTTTGTTGTGGAAAATCATCATCTCCTCCCATTCTGGATGGAGCGAGAAGTGTCAGACTTTTTTTACCCTATTCAGCAACAATCCCGCAGCCTAATTCCTGATAAGCCCATGCTTGACTTCGATCTAACCTGATGGTGAGCGATAGATGAGGTCTACGATGGAACTAGTGAGCCCAGAAGAATCTATTCACTCTTGCTAGTAATATATATTTCGAAAGAATACGCTGTTCACTTATTTTTTTCGGTGCACGAGATTTAATATATCAAAAAATATTTTTAAGACGTGGAGTAATGGGTAGCTCACCGTTCGGCCGTCCAGTAAGTTGCGAGCCCGTGTCACCGACAGCGAATAGTGAGTCACGCGCACAGTGAAGAGTTGTCAATAAAAATGTGGGAGCGCAATGGGGCCGATGCTAGCTAGGGCCGCGGTAATTTTTGAAAAAGATACCGTGCTCCTGAAACGTAAAGGGCAATTGAAGGACACAGTTGGGTTTTAATCTGTCTCGCACCACCCTAGAGTGAGACAAGTAATTTTGATGACTTCACACGTCAAAAAAAAACCTATGACATTGTTTACAGGTACTGAAAACTTCAAACCAGGTCTTTGCCTCAGGTGCTAAGTCATGCGATAATTTGGTCTTTATCATGTCACCATTCTCCTACTTTTAACATCCAGGTCCCGTTTTACCCTTTAGGTACGGAACCCTAAAAAAAGGGCCGATGACTCTTTCGATCAACGTAGCCCAGTCATTCTCCGACCTCAATGCACGGATTTGCTTTACGGTCGTGCATTGATAAGCTGCGTCATTTATTCATGATATGGCGAGTTTCTGTTTTATGCAGAACGGCTACTATACAACCCTTGGAGAAATCAGGTTTTCACAGACTATAAACTAGTTTGAGTTAGTGATTCTAGATGCTTGGTATAGTATCCCTGTTTGATATTACACCGAACTAATCCTTATGGTCTTTCCTTTTTGGGTCAGAAAAGAAATATAAATTTTAAAAATAATACAAATAGCGTACGTGCCTATACTAAATTTACATCAAATTTAACAAAACTTCGCGAAAAAACAAACTAATATGAACCAATTACCAAAGGTCGCTTCCAATTAACGTTTATTGTATCTCAAATGTAATTAATTCAATTTCAATTAATCATCCTTAGCAAGAAATCTTGTTTCGATGTTATTGGAAATTATCCGTATACTTCGAATGTTCGACATTTCGTGGTACCTTAGGTACGGTCTCATGACACATATTATACTAGGAGATGTTCAGGTTTTGTCTGAAATCGCCGACACTTCGACCCACCGTGTATTATATCAGAGGTCACGTGTGTGATAGCTGTCGTTCCAACCATTTGCAATGCCTCTGAGGTTCGGGCCTCATAAATATATCCGTGCGAAAAACTAGTGAGTGCGAAATAAAGGAGAATTTATAGAAGAATGTTCACAATAAACATTGAGGTTTGTTGATCTTGCTACCTATACTTTTTTCGGCTTCGGCTTGGAGAATAATTTCGTTTAGATTAACTAAAATATTGCATTCGCAGTATTATTCGAAGCAGCAGACCGCTCGTAGCATTCTCGTAGCACTTCGTAGCGCGGTGCTACGGCGTGCAGAAGTGACGAAAAAACCTAATTGTATTAGTGTTACCGGCAATCTGCATAACACGGTATTCTATACAATATCTAGGCAATGTATAGATTACCTAAAACGTGTGGGTAATGTATGACATATAATTTATTTTATAGTTTGCCTAGGTATTCTGTACAATACCGAATGCGCAGCCGGAAATGTGTAAAAGACGAGAGCAGGGAAGGAGTTGATGTAATTTTAGGGCACCCCAACACGGACAGGTTCGGTTAAAAGGAAAATACAAATAAAAGCTATATTTTTTTTATAACCTCTCGGAAATAAAAGCCTTACTTTAAACCCCATAAAAAGAAACAGGACCTGAGTACTTATAAGCAAATTACATTATGTTACTTATAGCCAGAATAATTTTAATTTCACGTTAATTTTATTATGTATGTATACTCAGGTCCTATTTCTGTCCATAGAGCTTAAAGTAAGGCTCCGCTTCGCTTAATTTTTAGGTAGGTCAGTTAACATTGATAAACCAAAATTTATGTATTTTACACATTACCGGTGGACTAGCAGGTACCCTATACAATCCCTAGGAATTGTATACATTACCTAGTTAAAGTATGTAATGGACTCATAATATTTTATACATTTTCTAGACGCCCCATTCTATACATTGCATAGGTATTGTATTAAATACTTTTACTTTTATTCAGAATACCTGAATTATAAAGATTGCCGGTAATATTAGAACAGATTATTCAGCTTGACTTTATGTGTTTAATTTCTGCGTGTGCAGAAATACAAACAAATATATTGACTATAAGAGTCCGTCCTATCTTATATATTAAGTTGAAGCGATAAAACGACCTAAATTGTTATAAACACAAACCAAATTTTTCTTCTTTGCTTGACAGCTATCGCTAATGGAAACTCTAGATGGAGTAACATAATCTGAGTCGACCGTAAAAACATTTTTAGATTCGAAGTCAGAACAAACAACATCATTTGAATAAAACCTTTATTAAATACTTTCATTTTTAACAATGATGTTTTCTTTTTAATTAGTTATTGATCCAGATTGATTGCTTTTCGCGAATCTAATAGTTTTTAATTTAATATTCCTTGAATAATGAGTGGCACGGTTACAAATTAATTATGAATACGTTGGACCAAACACAATGTAATAAAAATCGACTTCAATCAATCTTCACAATTTAAATTAAATTGGATCTTTGTTTAATTGAACTGTAAAATGTTTTGAAATTTTACGACTTGGCTAGATTAAACTGAAGTAAACATTTCCTAAACGCGTTTAAGTATAAACTTAGATATTTATACCATTTACATTGAAACTCAAAAGATTTGATTTAACCCCAATGACACAATTTTACACAATTATTTTGAGAACGATTGAGTCACTCAATAAATAAATAAAATACTGCTTACCGGTTACGTTGGAACCGCAGTCAAGCACTAGTAATATCATTAAAAAAAATCTTTTCATTTCATATAATTTCCGTCGCATGGCACGTATCCAAAAAATGACGTTAAAAAGACAACATGATTTGAATCGAATAAATTTTTCAACATATTCGAATCTCGGCTCATACTTTGGTATGAGAGAGAGAGCTTTTTTTTAATAGCAAGATATCGCTCAGCGGATTGAGAAATCCTATTATTGGTGACGGTGCCGACAGTGGCGAAGCTGGTACGTCGGAGAGCACCGTCGAAGCAATCAACCAGAGCCTTAGGGATCGGCCATTTGGATGCCATTGTTCTGCAGACAACGTTTTGCATTATGGATATCTGACCGCCTATATTATTTAGGTATTGGGGGTTGTTCAATCGCTTACATGTTACAATTTAATTATCTTGGGCAATTAGAGTAATAAAACAATCTAGAACACTTCACGTACTTAGGTAATTCAATGATTGAAATATATCGATGAGATTTTTTTACAGTAATTGTACGAATTTTGCTGATGATATGTAGATTGTTTTTCTAAGACATGGATAGGATTGAGAACTATTTTCAATAGCTCATAACAATATCTTTAGTGCAATGTATGTTCGGATGGCGTTTGTGTCCGGCGCGGTTCTGGAATGGCGACCACGTACAGGAAGACGTAGCGTTGGAAGGCCTCCTACAAGGTGGACCAATGACCTGGTAAGGGTTGCGGAAATCAGATGGATGCAAGACGCACAGGACCGTTCATTGTGGCGACACTTGGGAGAGGCCTATGTCCAACAGTGGACATCTTTCGGCTGGAATGATGATGAATGTAAAAAAAACAGTACCAATAAAACTTTGTCAAAACTATTAGGAACCAATTAAAGACTGTGGAAAAAAGTGTTCATTTTGACTATATTTCCGAAAATTTGGTTGAAATTTTATATAAATTGGTAAAAGGCTTTAAATTTTACAATAAATTGCAAGTAATGTGTCGACACGTATCTTTTCCCTTTCTATGCAGTCCGACAGGCTTTAGTTCATGTCAACTTTTTATAGATGTTTTCACACTCCAAACTAAAACTAAAACATCCTACCGCAATACAAATTCCCAAAAATCAAAAGTTATTTCTCGTGGTTCTTCTGTTCAGCGTGTACCAGGGACGCATGCGCGCAGACTCCGACAGTCTGTTGTGATCGCGGCTTGGCAGCGCGCGAACCGCCAACAAAACGCGCCCGCTTGCCGACGCACGCCGTGCGCGCAAACACACACGCGTGCAAGCAATATAAACATAGACAAGTAAAATAAACATGCCAAAAAAGATAAACATCCTACAAAAATGCTGATCTCTTATCTCATCGTCTTGACCCTCAGGTGAGTGTTCAAACTATATACTTACAAAGTTCTTTGAAAGTTATTTTTGTGTTGTGTTTACTTTTTTTTCTGTGACATAATAGGAAAAGTATTAACCGCGATTAGACTATTATTCGGCAAGTTGTTGTATTAATAGGAAATTGTCGCGCGGAAAGTTTTGAGAATGGACGTGGATGGCTAAAATACCTACTCGTAAAAGAAAAGAAAAACGAAACGTTGGATGGATTGTGTGAAAGATGATATGACGAGGAAGGTCACCCTTTTCTAGCTATATCATCTTCCACTAAAATAACCTATGTAATTACTAGTAAAGTATGGAAGAAAAAGAAATGTATCGTTCAACTCAAATAAACTGTGAAACGATCAAGAAATGTGGGTATTTTAATTAAAAGTAAGATTGTTAATTAGCTTATAGGTTTGTAGGATATCTGTTTGCTATTGAAACTGTAACAAAGTAATATAAAAATGTACGTACATAAGTTGTTTATTATGTAATGAGAGATTGGAGATTCAGATTGTCTTTTTTAACGAACAACCCTCTTCAAGTGTCGCTCTAAATACGTTCTTCACGTTCATTAAACAAATAAATGAAATACGACTTTCCGTGTTGTTTACTTTGATGCTGAATTTAACAGCTAATTACGTAGAAAATGTATTTTCTTTATTGAAAAGTATACACAGATTGAATTTTGTGAACAGTCAAAGCTCAAGTCCAGTTGTGAATTATTTGCTTTCGAAAGCTTTTTAGTTTTAGAGTTTTATTCGTGGTAACTAAAGAGATAACTTCATATTACGGGTATTATATTTGTTTTTCTTTGCAAAGCCGGAATGAACTTTTGAGAATCAATTGTTTGTTTTTTCTTTTTTATATAGTATAAAACAAAGTAGCATTCCACGTCTGTATCTTTATCCACACACTACTACTTAATAACGCAATGGATTTTGATTCGGTTTTGACAAATAGAAGGAACAATAAATAAGGAAGAGAGAATGGGTATAATTTACTTCTGTGCAAAGCCGGGGCAAGTCACTACCTAGTAATTAATTGAATAGCCTGCGGTCTGTGACATTAGCAAGTGGCATTTTGACACGTCAATTAAAGTATTTATTAAAACTTATATATTTATGAAGCAACTAAAAGGGTCTGATTTCGAACTGATATAGAAAGTGTGTTACACAATTCGAGTGATGAAAACCACTGAAGTTTTAAAACTGACTGCAACATTTATAGGAGTTTTTATATCGTGTTATAATAGTGATTATTTGTCCCCCACGGTGTCACCCGCGTCTTTGATTACTGTTCCACTTCCGAGAGTCTCAGCGTGATGGTATATAACTTATACCATTTGTTATGAGTCTGACAATATCATACAGAAAGACTTATTCCAGTCCGTGGTAGTTCTAGAGATAAGTGCGTATAAACAAACAAAAAAAAATCTTCCGCTTTATTATATTAGTAAAGATTATAATTATAACATATTAGTGATGACAAGATGAGGCAACTTAATACCGTACATACACAAAGGCCCTATGCCTAGAACGTGAGGAACACTAACTATGTTTGAAGTTATTTGAAGACTGCTTGTCTCCACGCCGATCCGCTCAGGTATGCTTTACTGAGCGGCGGTTAAACTTTTAATTGCTTCTTGCTAACAATTAACGGCCTATCTTGTCGCTCGAAGATTTGTTAACTATAGTTAAATGGCACTACACCCAACAGCTTATCTAAGTGTATGATCCATACATGTTATAAGTTTCCTGATCTGCCGTCTTAAAGATTTAGTGCCGGAAACTGTCAAATCATATCTTTAGTTATAAACTCAAAACAGCGTTAAATTACAAATTGTAATTAAGGTAACTTATCTGTGATTTTATTTAATTAGCCCGGTAAATAATAACTTTACTTAAGTTTTTGTGCGTACATGAATAAAATGTGTATATTTTTGTATTTAACACAATAGCAGAAAAATACCGCTTAGACGACAGATCAACAGAGAATCAAAACTCACCAAATGTTAAAAAAACTGTAACTGCAAGTGCGAGTCGGACTCGCTGACTTAGGGTTCCGTACAAACTTACATAATGAAAACAGTTAAATTCCCCAATTGAGTTACGAAGATTTTTCCGAATCGCAAAAAATAGGTTTTTTCACGACATAACTACAAACAGTTTTCATATTGTTTCCTACACTTGTACTATGAGACCTTGCATCATGCCGAATTTCAGGATTCTGTGTCAACGGGAAGTACCCAATGAATTTTGATGCCCTTGAGAGTGTCGAAATATAAGTTTTTTGCGCCATAAACGGCCGTATTGGTTTTTTACATTAACTCTGAAGTTTGATTTTTTCATAGCTTCAAGGGACCGCAGACCTAAATATATAGTGTTAATTTCAACTCGATACCTTCACGCGTTCACGAGATCAAGGGTCTTGACAGACAAACAGACAGACGGACAACAAAGATCCTATAAGGGTCCATTTTTTCCTTTTGAGGTACGAAACCGGCACATAAAGAAGGCAGTGATAAGCTGAAACCATTTATGGGATGGTTTTGATCATCATCAAAAAAATAAATTACACCGGATTGGTTTGAGATTGTTCTTGTAGGTCAGGCTGGTGTCTGCAACTCCACGTCTAAAGCGCGTATTTGCGTACGCGTTGCGTACGGGTGGGACAAATGTGTCATTCGATCCACCCCAGCTCTTCAAAGAAGGCCCGCAGCGTATTAGTGTTATTGATCATTTCGCGGAGGGTACCCGGGTTCTAGAAGTACTTTGCCCTGTATCCAATAACCATGGATTAGAAGCAGATGAGCTGTTGTCTCGTCCTCCTCCATGCAGGCTCTGCAGAGAGGGCTCTCTGTAACTCCTATGGTCCTCCTCCTTATTAAAGGTCCCGTAGCCAGTTGTAACTGCCGTGAGGTATAGTGAGTCGTAGGGCCGTTTTCGTGAAGCGGCCAATAGAGCGAAGTGACTCTTTGGCCTGCCTACATTCACTATGGTCTGATAAATAATTAGTATGAGATAATGAACTGAATAATTTATTCAGAAGTGGTGAATCAGGTAGCATATTATGTCGAGTCGTAGTTGTCAGCAAATTCATATTTGTCAAAGGCTGTTTATAAAAGCTTCATTAATAGCTGAATAGAAACTATGCTTTGAGGCATAATTACTTCTTCCACGTACGCGACCAGTCTTTTAATATGTATGTACGTTTATAAACTAATTTAAGTCAGTCGCTGCACTCCGGTGCTTTAATTCTCGTTTAAATTCATTACGGTTGAAGTTATCGAAACACTAGCTGTTGCCGGCGGCTTCGCCCGCGTGAATGTAGAAAATGGTTCGAAGGGAACATACTCCCAAGTCCCGAGATAGAAAGTATCCTACATCTTATTCCAGGTTATGGTCTACGCGTGGGCTAAATCTGTTCCACTGTTCGTGCGTGAAGAAGTAACAAATATACACACACACACTCATAAACTTTCGCCTTTATAATAATAGTGTAATAAGAATAAGGAGAGCAGTGGTGGCCGAGTGGTAACGGCCCCGACTTACGAGTTGTAGGTCGCGGGTTCAAACCCAGCCAGGCGCATTACTTTGTGTAATTATTTCATCACCACTGCTCTCAAAACGGTGAAGGAAAACATCGTGAGGAAACCGGCATTTCCTAGAACTAAAAATTCGAAGACATGTGACATTCATCAACCCGCACGGGGCCGGCGTGGTGGGTTATAGCCCATTCCCTCTCCTAGAGAGAAGGTCTGAGTCCCAACAGTGGGAACATTATAAGGCCGACTATGCTATACTATGCTAATAAGAGTCAGTGGCACTGTACTAATAATTTGTACAAAAAAATTAAGATGTAAATTTTGGTTTGGATCTTTCAAATACTTTATTTTTTCTTTTTGGTTGTAAAAGGAAACCATAACTCAAACAAAATGTATGTTCCTATCATCCGGCGCAACCTGCTTACCTATTGGGATGACAGACTGGGTTCATAAATCTCTTAATGATTCATTGAAAACCAAAGTTATTCCATACATCTGTAATATAAATTATTTGATTAATTCAATTTGTTATTGTTTCACGAACCGTTGAGATACCGGTATCTGGTTCATCTAAAAGTTAAAAAAGGCACAAAGGGGAGTTTAGAAATATTCTTTTGAGAGAACTTTTGGAGCTGTTTTGGGTCCGATAAGGGATTATAATATCATTGACGACGGATACTTGAAATACCGGCCTTAGTCCATCGAGCTGCTTGCTTTTATTACTCACATTTATAGGCTAAATTATTCTTAAACTATTCTAAAAGCGGAGTTGGAATGCTTTTTGGAATATTTGTATTAACCAGACATTAATGGCTACCTAGTACCTACGTATCCATCTATAGTCAATAAGTTTTTTTTTTTAATATTTACGTTCATAATCACCGAGTATAAAATAGATTAGGTACATATTATGCTAAAAACCACAAAAGCCTTTATTGGCTTAAATATATGTCTAGTTAGTTCAGAATGAATTTATATTACATAGTAATAATAATAGTATAAACTATTAAGTATTTAAGTCTGTACAGTAAATATATTTATGTAATAAAGGATATAACTAGCCCTGTATTCTCCAAAGGAGTATGCAGAGGTAATAAGCCTATTTCCTTGCATCATAAATAAGTTCACAGATATTTTATTTTTATAACCACTATTGTAAGGCTAGTAATAACTAGTTAGTAGTTTAGACTTCACTTAAAGAACAAAATAAAATATTGTACTACAGTGATCTAAAAATTCTGCACATTATTGTTAGGGCGTGAGAGACTTTGTAATTTAAAGGTTCCAAAAATATTCATACCACAATAAAGATGCTATATCGTGGCCTGGGCGTGACCAAATTCTTTTGAAAGAGGTTTACTTACATGCCTACGTTTAAATCCAGATTTAAAATATAGGTATATTGTTTCAAAGTAGCTCAGAAAGATTAGACACAACGCATTATAATTGTGTGTTCATGGTAAAGGTGCCTATATTACCTTTGATGCTATAACAGTTCATTAAAAACAAAACCTTTTCATAATAACATACACCAGGCTTTAATTTCGGATTTCAGTGTTTTTGCCAGAGTATAATCAGCCTTATAATGTTCCTACTGCTGGGACTCTAGGCCTCCTCTCTAGGAGAGGGTATACTCGGGTACTTCCGGTATACTTAGAAGTTATTTTGCACGTTTTACATTTCATAATTTTTTTTTCTTTTTTCATCACATTACTTCTTTCGCTCTACGGCCAACCGAGAAGGTGTACCATTCAGTTGCCCTTTGCGTTTCAGGCCACAAAATATCTTTCAAAAATTCTCGTGGCCCTAGCAGGCATCGGCCCAGTCGGGCACATACCGTTTTGCTGACATCTCTTTGAGGCACGCGTAGAACACTACACAAAACCATCAACGACTCAGGCTCGACCCTTAGCAGACGGCCAGACGATGTGGTACCCATTGCTCGTCGTCCGCAAACCCGCTAAATTTCTCACCTAACAAACAAAATACATGTAACAACCAAAATCAAGAATATAATTATGTTAAATTCTCTGACTTTTTAGCGTTACCTAAACAAATAACAGGAGGCTTTGAACGTGTTTGCAGATTCATTATCTGCTAGACTACAGCTGATTTTGATTTCCCGTTCGCCGTATTTATTTATTTGTTAACAGTCAGCGGTTCGTTGCTCGCCATTTATTTTGTTTATTCAAGCGATGTAAGTAGGTAGGCAAGCCTTCTTGTATAGAACCTCGATGTTCAAGTTCTATTTGTACCTACTGTGTTTTGAATTCAAATGCGTAATGTATTGATACTTTACATAATGGTAACTTAAAACCAACGTGTTTTATTCTTGTGTCAAATTTTCCAAAGACGTGAAGAAGACGTGTCTATTTTCAGAAATCGATTTAAGGTAGACCTGTCTTGAATTAGTTAGTAGGTATATATTGAATATATTTTATTGTATATATTGAATCATCTTGTAGATAAATATACAATTTAAATCTTTTTATTTATTTGTATGTATCACATACAAGGAAATAAAAAAGATTTAAATACCGAAGTCTACAAGGTAGAATCTTGAGTGAAATCATAACATTCCAACGATACTCTCGGGGACGCGACCTTGCAGCTGTAGATACCTATTACATCCCTTAACCGAGAACATTATGTTTGAAACCTCGAATTATTTAAATAATATTTGGGTTAAATCGAAGAATTTTCAGACCTTACTTTTAATTACCGAATAGTATGATCTACTATATGCTAATACAAACCATATCAATAATAATAATTTTGTGTACATGTACCTAACTGGGATTCCTCAATGGACAAAAATACTCAAGTTATTATTATTGAAGAATTTGACCTATTAGGAACAAATCAAATTCATGTAAACATAGATTGATTTCCCAGTTTCAGTCAAGACGACTAAGAAAAAATAGTTTAGATAAAGCGTCTAGGCATATTATGGAACTGCTCAATTTTTCATTAGCGGTAAAGTAAACCGATGGTCGCAATTTTCTGTCAATGGGAACTGCGGTCACCCAACATGTCGGAAGTTATCTATCAACATGCATCATAGTTTGACCGATATGTACACTTTGGACACAACCTAGTTTTTCTAAACAACAAAATCGAACGAGAGGATGAAAATTATTGTTGGTTTTACGTGGGAAATATTGAATGACTTCTATCATTCTGGGTGGAGCGAGAGGGAACTGAGTGTCAGAATTTTATTGACTTAAACCCAGTGTTCCTTCAGTTGCCCTTTACGAATGCCACGGTAACTCAAGCATCGGCTCTAGCAGGCCCCGTCAAACTTACAGAATGAAAATTCTACAATTTTTCCACCCCAAATATTATTACAAATGCTTTATGAATATAAAAAAAAAACTTGACGTAATTAGCAACATCATTTTCGCATTTAGAATATTTCTTTTCGTTAATGTTCTTTTAACTGTTTGCTGGCCTAAAGTATTGTAATAGATTTCAATTTTGTCCTTTCCTTGAAATATTGTTTTAAAATAGAAATTACTCATAGTTTAGAAATTCAGGAGATTGACATGTAATTTCAAGTTAAGTTAAACACAGTTTACGTAGTACTTGGAACATTCTATCTCCGGTATCCCGACATACATTTTGAAGTTATATGTAAAATCTAAAACTCACTTTACGTCTTGTGTTAAGTTGAAATACATTGTAAACAGCGCGCAGTCTGCACTTTCAAATATTTTTACGAGCATATTTATGCAGATTTAAAATGAATGTGTGTAATGTCCTGAAAACTGCGTTAACGTGTACCATCAGTCACGTAAGATATTGACAGTTCAATTAGTATGCCAAAAGTAGATAATGTGCGAAAGTCGTGGAAAAGTCTATTTCCGAAAAACTGAAAATTTTACTTTACTGAAAATGAATTGAGTTTTGTATGTTACCTGGATTATGAAGCCATGTTTGTTACCATAGATATGAAGAACGAGATTAAGCATCCCCTGTCTGGCTGTCAAGTGAAATCGGTCAGAAAATTGTAAGGAAGACAAAACGATCGAGCAGCCAGTGGTTGGGTTTTTTTGTAGGTATTCTAATTAGTACGCGTGACAAGCTCTTAGGCTTTGTCACCTTCGTCAGAACTGCTCACTATGACTGAAAAAAAAGAAGACACAGGTGTTGGCTGAAGAGCCGCTCTGTATCATCTACATATTATTCAGTTTTATGGCAGTAATACCTAGTCATCGTGAACAAACCGGCTGTCTTAGAACCAAAAATTCGAAGACATGTGGCGCCCACTAAACTGCGCTGGGCCCACGTTGTGGACTACTGCCCATTCTCTCCCCTACAAAAAACAGTAGAAACATTATAAGGCAGATTATGTTTATGTTCAACGCCCAGTCCACTTCTTCTTGTGTATGTTTGGTAAACGTATCTACCAAATAGCTTCGTTATATCTAGGAAGGAATCCAAACATCCGTCCTACATAGGCTGCGTCTACACTCGCCGCACGTCTCACGACGTATCTAAGCCCCGGGTCGCACTGCCGGCTATTATGCTAGGCGTCTGCCTAATGATACAAACCCCCCTAATCCGTTTACTTGCCGTAAGCGAAGCAATTTAGTAACGATGCTCCTTAATCTTCCGCTCTGAGGGAACATAATTGCATAATAATCTAGAAGTTATGTATAATAGTGGACTTTATACAGAGACGATTCTTGATTCTGATGTTCTACTCATAAGTAGTTACTTTTGGCAAAGTTGAGCATTTTTTACTTCAATAACAACAAAGTTCTAGATTTCAAAATATTTATTTACCAGCAATAAATTAGTCAACTTGAATTCCTGGTCAGTAAAAAAAACAGACATGTGATTTGTGGTCATTTATCAAGGCGTTCCGCTGTCTAGCTCTGAAGTTCTTCACCGGTAATACTCTTCCAAACAATAAAGTAATCATCAAATCGGTTAACATATATTATGACGAAGATGTCACTGGACAAGGTACTAAAAAAATTGATTGAGAAGTATCTACTTTTCTTGATGTCTTTTAAAAAACCTAAGTTTGTACGTAGTATATTAGACGCGTTGAACGGAAATTAATATCACAGAAATATATGTAGATATAACACGTGTGAGAGGATCTCGTGGCGAAGTAATAGAACCCGCATGGGCCAATATTCAAGGTTATTTTTTTAATGTTAAAAACTACTGTTTGTCTGCGATCCGACCTGATGGTAAGCAGGCTAAGCAGTGATGCAATCGGCGATGGTAAAGTAAGATGGTGGAGTTATTAAGAGCCTATTCTCTCTAGCCTTAAAGCCTAGACCGCAGCAGGCAAATTGTTCCAGTCCATCGATGTTCACGGTAAAACGACGAGGCGAAGGGTCATCCATTGCCCACCAAGACCCCTCTGTGCCTAGGAAAACATGATAAGCAAGAGTCCCGACTTTCATTTGCAGGTCTTAGGGCCGACGCTGCGTTAAGCGGGCGCCCGCGCGGTTCCATACAAAAGTGCTCCGTCGTGGCTCGGCGCGCGGGCACCCATCGCGGGCAGCCGAACCCCGCGCCCGTTTTGTTACGTAACAATACATTAAAATTCTCCATCGATACGACTACATGCACACCGTTAAAATTGAACTAGCTACTTCCGCTACGGAGACCACCGCACATCGCGTCGGGTACTCGCTTAACGCGGCGTTGGTCCTTACAGTCGAATCGTACTCACCTAAAGTGTGTCATCGCTGCAAGCCAGTTTTGAAATTCTAAATAATTCGTTGGCCTTACATATTGCTTTTCATTATCAGCCGAAAGACGTCCATTGCTGGAGATAGGTCTCCTCCAAGTGTCGCCACCCTCTCTCATCAGGTCATCGGTCCACCTTGTAGGAGGCCTTCCAACGTTCCGTCTTTTAGATTGTATTTCCGTCAAGAGACGAATTTCTAATTTTGTGGAGCTCCCAGGTTCTTTTACTCCATTTAACTGGGTATCACGTACCACCAATTTATTTAGTACCTATTGTAATTGTAATTATCAAACTTGTTGGCAAAGATACCTAGGCTGAAGGTTTGTTCGAAAGAGCTACCTCAACCCTGGAATGAAAAGGGCAACTGATGGAACAATGATTAGTTTAGGTCAGTAATATTGATTCTAACGCACTCAAAATTTTACGATTTCCCGATAAAAAAAGGAACATTAATTAAAACAAAAAAATACGAAAATACGGTTATTTAAATAAATTGCAGTAAAATTATATAAGGAAGTTTAAAAAAAAAAAAAAGAAATCATATCGATTGACTTGACACCAAATTCTTGCTTATGTCATACATCGCTCATTGTCGAATGTCGAACACCGTTCCCCGCACCCCGCACTGTTCCGTTTGCCCATCGGACACAATACTCGTGATAGATTGGGAAATAACATTACCCAAACGTACAGGCACACATCCTACTACAACTTATAGGTATATCTTATATGTCGGTTCGTGATTTATTATTACGTAATTTGTTATTTCATTACTTGTCGTTGATTGCTTCGCTGTCAGAAGCTACGCTTATAGAAAAACTCGGAATATGGGTCCTTACGTGAAAACTTTTTCTATAAATTTTCTTTAAATTATTTTTTAAATTTGCATTAAATCTAAAAATTATATAGCTAAACTATATTATTGTAGGAATAAAATAAAAGCATTTTGAAATGCCGATACTTTTGAATTAGAGACTCAGTCAATACAGGATTTAGAGTTGCACAGTCTCAGAGCAGTGTACGGGGATTGTGTTCGAACGTTGCCACGGGGTAAGCGTAGTCTCGGAATCCTGCCTGCGGCACTCGGGAATACTGGCTTAAAAATTAATAGAGCGGAAATCCTAACAGATTTACTTTTAATTATATTTTTTTCTAAATCTTTTGATAAAGTTAAGTAGAGCGCTTATGTAGTAGTTAGCTTATTGTTACGGAACTTTAAAATTAAATTAAATGCATTTTGATTTTTTTTATTGATATAAACCAGTGCTTGACTGCGATCCCACCTGATGGAAAGCAGTGATGTAATAATTGATGGTGAGGCGCACTAGTTTATTAAGCTCGAACAAAATATGAGTAGGTATTGAAAAAGTTAATATAAAGTTTAAGATTATTAAGTATCAATTTTGTGAGTATTAATTAAACATGAGCAGTGGTGGCCGCGTGGTAACGGCCCCGACTTACGAGTTGTAGGTCGCGGATTCAAACCCAGCCAGGTGCATTACTTTGTGTAATTTATTTCTTCACCACTGCTCTAAAAAACGGTTAAAGGAAACATCGTGATGAAACCGGCATGTCCTAGAACCAAAAATTCAAAGTCATGTGACATTCATCAAGCCGTACTGGGCCCGCATGGTGGATTACGGTCCATTCCCTCTCCTAGAGAGGAGGCCTGTGTCCCAGCAGTGGGAACATTCCAAGGCTATATTATTGGGCACGCCACAATTATGGCGGTAAGTCCCCTCTTTGAGGCGTGGTTGGAAAGACCTCAAGGCGTCCTCATCTTCTGCATGACGCAGGTTCTCACCGAACACGGTAAGTTCGGGAAGTTCCTGCACCGGATTCGTGCGGAAGCGACGCCCGGGTGTCGTCACTGTGTGGACCGCCCGGAGGATACGGTGGAGGTCTGCCCCGCTTGGGCAGAGCAACGCCGTGTCCTCGTGGGGGCGATCGGCGGCGGCGATCTCTCGCGCCGGGCCTTGGTACAGGCCATGGTCCGGAGCGAGGAAGAGTGGCAGGCGGTCGCCTCCTTCTGCGAAGCAGTAATGCTAGCAAAGGAGGCAGCCGATCGCGTGAGGCAACGGTCCTCACGCCCCAACCGCCGCCGGGATTCTGATCCCGATTTCCGGCCACCGTAGGTAACCTAACCTAGACACTGTAAAACGAAGTTTTACCTTAATTTAAATATTCACGCGACTATAAATTTTCCAAATGATCTTAAAAACTTTTAGTTCTTAGCCGAAATAATATTTAATGGCTAAAGAATGTTTTTAGAGTATCATATAAAACTGAACAGATACTGTTTCATTCTGCAGGCAGCACTTTTTTCAAGTTTTGTGAATGTGAGATACCCTGGAGCATTTTTATTAGGTTACAACTTATTTGACATTACAAGCATGGCAGTTGAGAGTTTGTCATGCTCACTCAAATGTCTCGCTGATGCTGGCACGTGTTATTGGGTCATTCAGTTCCCTTCAAAATAGTTGAGCTGAGTGGGACTGATGCACGCGTCATGCTCGTGAACGAGTGCCGTCAGTTGAGACTGGTTATTTCTTAGCTGCCAGTGGCTTAATTCAATTTCTATATTTTATTTAGTTTTTTTTATTATTATTGTTACCTTATCTACATTGTGCTCACATATTAGAAGTGACATGAAATATGTAACCAAGATTTATGTAACTTATAATAATGATTTAAAAGAGTGTCCATGGAGTTCTTCTCCATATAGATCTACACTTTGGAACGTGCAATTTAGCTTCACTTTTTTTGACTGACCGACATTTTGACAATTCAAATGTGTGCCTGTAATTGATCTATTTTAAATAAACGTTTCTGATTTTCTGATTTCAGAAAAATAATACTTAACTCCCATGAAAATCAATAACTTTCGTCAAAAACATTGGGCAATTGATTATAGGATATATTCAATTCCCCAATTCTTTATTCATCAATTGTTCAAAAGTAGCCCCTCTAGTATGGGAGATCCAACTTTTTTTAGGAATTGTCTATGATTTTCTTCAAGAAACATCCTGTATAAAATATGACATTAAAAACAAGGTCTTTTAGATATTTATTTTATTCATCATGTACACTAATATATTAACACTGAAGAGTTTTTCTGTTAATTTATTTGAACGCGCTAGTCTCAGTAACTATTTACTGGTTCGAATCGAAAAATTATAATAATATCCCATCACACTACGATCCACGGGAGTAGAGCAGTACAAAAAAACACAAGCGAAACTGCGAGGGACGGTTAGTCGTCAAATAAAAGCCAAACAAAACTTTTTCTGAATAAGATTCTAGTTGTATATATTGTAGGCAAAGTGTAGACTTTAGATATTACGTAAACTTTAGGAAAAGCCTAACAAAGTTAACAAACAATTTAATTGATAAAATATATCACAAATCGAGACCCGCAACGAACAAGGTTGTAACATTAATTTAGTCATTTTTCAGAATTAACCTAAAAAACGATAGCGCCATGTTTGAATTTCGTTTGAACTGTAATCCGAGATACTGCCTTGTTCGATGCGGGTGTCGAAATATGGAGAACTTGGTATATTTAAAAGTTTGACAATAATATTCAACCCATCAACACTACCCTTAACCCCATTTTTATGTGTGCGCTTTTTACGCTGCATACGAATTGAATAAAGCGCTTTCCATCTCCTACGAACTTTCGTATATGTTTTATAGAGTTATCGTGGCTCTAGAACGCACAAGGCAAATTATAGAACATAGGTGGGGTTTACCTTTATAGAACTACCGTGGCTCTAGAGCGCCCAAGGCAAATTAAAGAACATAGGTTTAGCTTTATAGAGCTACCGTGGCTCTAGAACGCACAAGGCAAATTAAAGAACATAGGTGGGGTTTATTTTTATAGAGTTACCGTGTCTCTAGAACGCATAAGGCAAATGAAAGAACATAGGTGGGGTTTAGTTTTATAGAGTTACCGTGGCTCTAGAACGCCCAAGGCAAATTAAAGAACATAGGTTTAGCTTTATAGAGCTACCGTGGCTCTAGAACGCACAAGGCAAATTAATGAAAATAGGTGGGGTTTAGTTTTATAGAGTTACCGTGTCTCTAGAACGCATAAGGCAAATGAAAGAACATAGGTGGGGTTTAGTTTTATAGAGTTACCGTGGCTCTAGAATGCACAAGGCAAATGAAAGAACATAGCTGGGGTTTAGTTTTATAGAGTTACAGTGGCTCTAGAACGCACAAGGCAAATTAAAGAACATAGGTGGGGTTTAGTTTTATAGAGTTACAGTGGCTCTAGAACGCACAAGGCAAATTAAAGAACATAGGTGGGGTTTAGTTTTATAGAGTTACAGTGGCTCTAGAACGCACAAGGCAAATTAAAGAACATAGCTGGGGTTTAGTTTTATAGAGTTACAGTGGCTCTAGAACGCACAAGGCAAATTAAAGAACATAGGTGGGGTTTAGTTTTATAGAGTCACCGTGGCTTTAGGACGCACAAGGCAAATGAAAGAACAAAGGTGGGGTTTAGTCAGTAAACGTCTGACAAGCTCTCTCACTCCGCCCTAGAACGGGATAGTCATTTAATTTATTGTCACATTAAAAAAAAACTCCTATCAGCAACAATATCGTATCCCACAACACTTATCGCTACCGACGATGCGTGTAGAAAGTTCCTTTCAAGACCCAGCTTAAATATTTAAGAGCCAAGCGATTTTCGAAAGCCCTTTCGATACCTGCTTATATTCGATGAGAGGAAATCTTCAGATGACTTAAATATAGATCGTTAAATAAATACCGATGGACACCGAGAATCTTAGCCGTTATTGAAATCTTTGAGAGTTTTTATCGACTCACGTTTGTTTTTTTTTTTAAATATTACTAGTTAATATATTAATAGTAATATTACATTTACTACCGCTACTGTTTAAGTATCGGTCACTTATTACTAGTCACTCTATATAGATATGGTGACTAGTAATACTTAAACATGCTATTGTACTCATGATTACAAACAACTTTCCCAAAGAAACTTTTTTATATACTCAATAGTTTTATCACAATAACAAAACAGCTGTTTGAATCTAAGGCTGTTTGTAATACGCGCGCAACTGCGACCGAACACCGCTCAGCTGTTAGCCGCGTGACGCCGCCGTTGTACCTACAATAGTGATAGAACCTCCGCGCGGCTTGCGAACCCATAGGTGTACGTAATCAGTACCTACATGTTTCGGTTAAATAATATCATGAGTACAATCACGTGTTTAAGTATCGGTCACTAATTACCAGTCACCCTATATATACCATTAAGTGAGATGGTACAAGTAATTATGTGGTCGACATTGGGGCTCGCTTACCTAGAAGTAACCTATTCGCTCTTGACTTAAATTCTCCCATGCGTTCCGAATGTGTTCCCAAAACTTTTTGTGTGTCTGAGCCCTTATCTTTTTTAATAATGTTATGTCTATCTCGGTATGGTACTGATTACCAAACCAGAACTATGAAACCTAGTCTCTAATTAAAACTTAAGCTTTGACTCCACAACGAACAACAACCTTCTCGATCCCTCTCCCACTTAAGGTGAAAGTACTGGGTTATACAGATATCAAAATATACCAGTTTTACGAAATAGTCACCGCTTAAGTAATTTATCACATCCGTACTACATAGTATGCATTAAGCCATCAAGCCAAGCCGTCAGCGTAACATAAAATGTAGTACAACATATGCCAGCGACAAGATAATGTACTGAAAATATGAATCCTCGCAAAGGTAACGTGTCATGCCAGCGAGGTTGAGCGGTGTAGCAAGGGCACAACTCGACGCAAACTTGACAGCCTGCCAACTATCGACCGATGAGATGATGTTAGTCAATGTCAACAACCACTTCCTCACGATTCATTATCATTTAGCAGACTTTTAACGGCTTAGCCACTATTTATAGGACTGATTTTCAGTATCCATTTACGTGAGGACTTTTGAATTAAAGTCAAGGGGTTACTTCACGTGCGTGCTCCATCGTCGATGATCGCTTACCATCATATAAGATAGTGGTTAAACGCGATCCTAAACAGATCTATGCATATTCACCCTACCTACTATGACTGTGGGAACGTTTGAAAGGGAGACAGTGTCCCTGGAACGCAAAGGGCAACTGAAGGACACGGCTGAGTTTTAGTCAGTAAAAGTCACCTGGTGCTTGATTACCCCCTCAAAATAAATTATACTCTACTTATGTGCGAAATTGCTCAAACTTATTTCCTGAGGATTACTTATGATTGAAAGGTTATGGATCTTCCGCAATGCTCACGTAATAAGAACGCATCTTTCCAAACCCGGGATCATGAATCAGGACAAAATGCATTTGAGCCTAACCTCTGAATAATTTTTGTTCCAAACCAGAAAAACCCACAGTTGCCTATTCGTCTGTTGAACTATCAGAAATTACAGACTGAAAAATGAACGTTCTCACATCAAATCATGTTAAAGCAAGGTGTACAAATGTTCGATACTTTACCTAAGCATCGAACAGTAGTACTAACATCTTCCCTGTTTGTTAAAGTAAATCAAACCACAAATTTGAAAACTAAAATAGAGTCTGGATACAAACTGTTCTACATCGAACTCAACAACAACAAAACCTTGTCGGAACAACTATGCTACAGCGAACATTGCATTTAGTATAATCGACTTTATATAATAGAATTTAAAATCTCTTATAAATCCGATCGCGATGGCGCTCTAACGAGGGAAAGCTCGTTGAGCTGCTCTCGAGAAACCCCCGCACGAGTTAACACCTCGCAGCCCGACCAGAATGCACCACACCGCTTATTTAAGTACAGGAAATGAATCTTACGCCCCCTCACCTAACCCCAACTGCATTTTTCATACTTTTCCTACGGTTTGTACGTCGTTCTTTGTGAAGAAAATAAAGTTTATCGTAATATTGTGTAAAATGAGGGTGTTATACAGCAAGAGGATGGGAAGAGTTTTAAACTGTGTTTAGATTGTAGCGTGATACTTTTCTTGTTGATCGTAGGTACTTTTGCCTGCTGTAGAGTTAGTATGTAGTACAAAAACAGTACACAACAAGCAATGTACTACATTATAAGAAACTGCTGACATACTGGTTAAGCTTCATACATTTTCTAAGCTCTTCTGGGCAAACTTATAGTAATATTATTAATAAAAATATATGAATTATCAGTTCCTATAACTACTGATCTAATAAAATAGTTGCTATTAACATATTTTCATATGTTTTTAATTCTGGAAACGAAACCTCATATTCTTCTTGAAAAGGCTCGATATGTACATAAAATAATTATAAGTACTTATACATTGTTAGGTTATAAATATTCGTCGTTAGTTATTATTTAACTCACTTCTGTATAAATATTTTTATACGTGGGAAACTATCAAGTGCTTCTCTGATGCTACGGTAAGTCTTTCGTCCAATCCCGCAGGTCCTACGCTAACCTAACCAAACCATTCACTTTCGAACAATCCCGCAGGTCCTACCCTAACCTAACCAAAACATTAAATTTCGAACAATCCCGCAGGTCCTACCCTAACCTAACCAAACCATTCACTTTCGACCAATCCCGCAGGTCCTACCCTAACCTAACCAAACCATTCACTTTCGACCAATCCCGCAGGTCCTACCCTAACCTAACCAAAACATTAAATTTCGAACAATCCCGCAGGTCCTACCCTAACCTAACCAAACCAATCACTTTCATACAAAAAATAATAATTCTACAGTTCTACAAATCGAAGACCGACCACATAATCTTCAAAAAACTGTTATGACATAAAAGAAGTTGAGAAACGATCAGTCAAACGTTATGTCGGCAGAGGACGCGACAACAACCAACTTGCAAATTATCTAGCCATGAGCGATGGCCTTTACATCTTCCTCTAAACATGAAAATATGGCAAATGCTCTTCATCCATCTTATTAGTGACCAGTGTGTCAAGGTTCGAGGTTCCCTTCTATACAAGTTTTGTACAACGATTTTGTCTCGATATATTCGGTCAAATATTATTGTCGGTAGGTATTTCATTCAACATATACCTACTTTAGTGAAGGACATTTAAAGTGCCAAAGCACTAGTTAAAACCGCGTTGGCTTAAATATTGTGAGCTAAAAGTTTATAAAACCGCGGTGGTTTATGGCAGGTTGCCAAACTATCGAGTGTACTTACAACAACAACAATTCCTTCACAACAAAAATCTTTGCAAATCGACAAAGCGTGTTTTAACGAAGTATAGGTAGTTGTCGAACCAAAAGTATTCAATAAAACTAACAATGTTTGTGGTGCAAGCAATCCTGTCATTAATCCAAAACTGCAGAGTCGTTTAAACAGAACTTGAAATAATAATATCATTGATTTTCTTTTCGTGATTCATCGTCCCGTCACTGGTAACTTTTAGTTCGAGGTCCGTTGCTAATTGCTCTGATATATACACGAAATTGATGCTCCAATGTCTATCAGCTCAGTATAGGCCTGTTCAGCTATAAAAATATTAATAAATGGAGTAAGGTCACCAATATTTCTTTTCCTGTTCCGGTGTCCGGAGTTGCTCTCTCTCGGACACAGCTTGCAATTCCTCTTGTTCCTTTAACGGCTGTGCCCTTGCTCGTTTGGGCGGTTGGGCAGTGATGAGCTTCTTTGGCTGGGGGCAATTGAAGACCGATTATTTCCATTAATAAAACGGTGCCTAGGCTGTATTCTTTGGCTAATTACACATGGGCGTGTAGAACGTTTATACGTCATTTGTTAAATGCTGCGGTTCGGCAAAATTGAATCAAGAAATCATCGAATATAAAAAAGCCGACTACATTAGGCAAAGACATTAGGTCTACTACATAATGTCAGTTCCCAACTTAAAAAAGGAAAAATATTTTTTTCCTTCATCAGGCAAAGACGAATTTTCGGCCTATTTGCAATTCAACCCTTATAATTTGATTAAATAGAAGGTGTCTCGGAAACATAATTCGTTTAGAGATTTTGTTCAGAGCTATTTCATATTTAATGTATAAAGACATATTCTAATATATTAATTATCTTCTGAAATGATTCGAGTTAAGTGCGTATATGTGTTTAATTAATTGGCTCACATTCTCACACCCTATAGCTTTTATTACTTTGTACCTTTCTCGTGTTTTAATAGCTGTAGATGGTTTTTGATCATAATTCATATTGCCGTTCTTTCAGGCGTGAAAATTCGTTGAGGTAGATGAATATATCATTACATTGTGTGATATATTCATCTACCTCGTGTGTGATAGTTGTCTGAATATTATAATATTATATTATAATATCTCAATACTTCTATACACTGTCAGAGCAGTCGGTCAGTGCGGCATAGTGCTACCTGTAGTCTTGAATATAACTTATTCTACATACCAATACTGTCCCACGTGTGTGCATCGCGTTCTATATCTGGAACGGGTTCGAAACACTCAGCTCCCCGAGGAATTTGCCCTTTTCTTCTCTAAAAACAAATACCTATAAGCGCCCGTCGCTGCCTGCCGCCGGCGCCGCTCGCCGAACGCTACAACTGTATAATATTCTAATAATAATATTTGCCAACGATGACTGCAGAGGTCCCAAGAATTTCCGATATACTTATACGTTTCAATTTGTGTATGTGTAAAAAAAAAACAACAGAAAATAATATAAAACTTCATACTCTATACCTTCTTTTAACTGTAGAGATTTCGAGTCAATGGAAAAGTAAAGTTTTATTGATATTGACGTTGTCAAACCTACACCTTTACCTTGTGCACATAGATTAGTAACAATTAGTTATATAGCCAGTACCCATGAGGCGCAGGCGGAAAATGAAATAAAGATAAATGAATACTTCCTAAATTAGACTGAGGATAGCAGATCAAAACTAATTCAAGCCATGCCATAAAGGTACACAACTACAAACGTATCTGAAACCATCTGTTATGCTTATAGCTGCAGCCCAGCAATGAAATTCAGCATTCAAAAGTTATAACTCAAACGGTTCGACCATACGACTGAACACTGCCGACCATCAACTATGAGATATTTGACGAAACCAATAGGTTTTAACCTTACAATAGCCAGAAATTGCTCGCTGCTTTTTGGATACCTAATAAATCACACATACTGTGAAAACTATAATCTATCTCGTCCCTAATGTGGCTCGTGGCCTCATATCCCCTAGCATGCTCATTCTATTGTGGCAGTTCCTGCTCTCAACATCATCCGCCGCATACGCCGCTACTGCAAACTCTACCTGAAACAATTGCACCAAACTTTTGGTGTGAATCATTTCTTTGTTCATGCAAATAATCTCTCCATCATAGAAGAACACCAAGAGTTGTACGACGTTTCAAAAATATAACACATGGCGTGCTGATTGTAAGAAATCGTTTTCAAATGATAATATTTGGCTATAAAATTCATGTTCCATATGTGGGACATGTCGTAATGGCTATGGGGTATATACTGGAACACTTGGAGCTGGTCCGGCCGCCGTACCCGAGCGGTATGGTCCTGGTCGGCAACCTGCTGGTGCTATCCGGACCGGATACGTTTCGCGTGCCGGGCCGACCGCGCCAAGATGCTGTTAATATAATATTTTTAGTGAGTAACCTCTTAGTATTTGTTTATGACATAATAATGCTATATATGCATGACCCATCAAGTCCTGGCAATCCTCCTGGTTCTTGACGCAACACCTTGAACTTTATATATATTAGAATTTTAAACTGGATGTAATTGACAGCATACTAATTGTTAAACTATAAACAAAAATAAAAACTGAGCTTTTGATAAAGTATTGTTATTTCCATCTCGTGAGTAAATTGATGTTGGCGCAAAATTGAGGGGCAAGGTTCAGCGTGAAACGAATTATAAAGTAATAAATAATCCTCTTGCAACGGGTAATTAATGAAAAAGGGTGTAGGTATTATAAGAGAATTTTAATTGGTTACGTGATAATGTTGGCATAAGAAAATTAAAATTCTTCCTCCGGGCTGACTAAGCAAACTGCCAACAATTAACTTTGTCAGTTATAGTAGACTTAATGAGGATTTTGAAACTAAAACAAAAAGTAAACTTAATTTAACAAGAACAATTTAAATTAAGCAAGAAACTGCCTGTTTGGTTAGTAAAAATCCATAATTTTTATCCATATTATTTTTCAGCTAGACTAGATATCGATACTTTAAATCGATAAAATCGTTTTTATTTGGAAACCCCAACAAAATTACAAAAGAAGCGATTGATTTGACTAAATAGGTACAAAAATCGTTTATCATATACAAAAATTGCCTTAATGTCAGTACTGAATTGAAAGCAAAGCTTTGTATACTTTATGCAGACAGAACATCAGCCATTAGGACAAGCGATGTAAGGTTTTAAGTAAAGCTTATCGCAAATGTATGAAGGCTTCGGTATCGCTTTGTGTCGAACGAGCGATTTCGAAACAAACCCGTAACAGACCCATTCAGAGCGAGACCCCGATGGAATAAGGACTTATGTGTGATACACAATGGGGATGAATGAGAAATAACCACGAAGAAATCTTAGGGAACGGATATATTTTACTGTGGGTACTTCAAAAGCCAGCCAAGCGCGAGAGCGAGCCTATGACATTAAAATATAATTGATATAATTACTTTATTACTTACTTATAAAAAAATATCGTAAAATTTTAGATTAAGGACCTACCCCGAATCAATAAAGTGAATTACATACCTAAATATGTGTTTAATCATTCGCTCTCTACATCATCATCTAGCCTATATCATTTCTCTACTATTATATATTTCCATTCAAACTCAATGTTGAACTAAAAAAGTAAAAAACAGTCTGAAAGTACCTATGAGAAGCTTTTATACCCAATTTTTCTGTTTCCTTCTTCTTGTCTTTTTATAATATACTAGCTGACCCGGCAAACGTTGTTTTGCCATATAAATATTTAAAAAAAAAATTAGGGGTGGACTACCCCTAACATTTAGGGGGATGAAAAACAGATGTTGGCCGATTCTCATAGATACCGGATAAGCACAAAGAATTTCATCAAAATCGGTCAAGCCGTTTCGGAGGAGTATGGCAACGAAAACTGTGACACGAGAATTTTATATATTAGACTAGCTGACCCGGCAAACGTTGTTTTGCCATATAAATAATTTCCTAGTAGAAATTAAACATTTTGTCTAAAAAATTAAAAAAAATTTAGGGGTGGACTACCCCTAACATTTAGGGGGATGAAAAATAGATGTTGGCCGATTCTCATAGATACCGGATAAGCACAAAAAATTTCATCAAAATCGGTCAAGCCGTTTCGGAGGAGTATGGCAACGAAAACTGTGACACGAGAATTTTATATATTAGACATATTATGTGTGTACATGAGTCGTTAAATTTAATAAAAATCACATGTCACAGTGTTTGTTAGCAAAATTCTAACTAACTAGCAAAATTATTTTTTTTGTGTAATCGCGATATTTCTTTGATAATCTATTTGGCAGAACAACGTTTGACAACTCAGCTGATGAGTAAATAAAAGTCTTTGATTGAACATACAAATGGAAAATATTTAAGTTCCTCAACATCATAGTACCTAACGGCAGATAATAATCAAAGGGCGAAGTTCACTGCAACATCAGAAGTGCGATCGCGTCCTGAGTTGTCAATTTGGCACATTTTGTACCGCGCCGAGGGCCCTCCATCCTTCGAGTGCCCTCGTAGCCTCCAATGACGCCTCGCAACCACTTTTTATAGCTGCAACAAAGAAAAAATAATTATTTAAGGTCACTTGATGTGAAACAACTTCGTTATTTTATTGAGTCTTTTATGTTGAAGGTTATTTTGATTCTTACTTTTAATGTTGTTAAGTTTTTTTTTCTCTTTGTTTTAGGCAAATAATCATACTTGTTAATAATCACGGAGAAGGAACGTTTTCTTTACATTGTTCATCATCATCATTAGACTCATCCAAGTGTCGCCATAATAACCGGTCCTGTGCGTCTCGCATCTATCGGAATCCTGCGACCCCCACCCGGTCATCGGTTCACCTTTACATTGTTAATCCTACATATTTTTTAAGAGGCATGGTTCAAGAATTAAGTAGGTACATTTACTTATATTAAAAGAAATTTATTCTCACAGAGGACTACAGCCACTTACATGAGAAACATGGCAGGTAGGAAAACAATTCATGGGTAGTCCGAAAGGGAACCCCGGGGTCCTGAAACGCAACCCAAAGAAGGAACATAGGTGTTGTTTTAGTTAGTAAAAGTCTGAAAAGCCCTTGCGCTCCGTCCTAGAGCGAAAAAAGTGATTGGATAAATTCCCACTCTAAAAAAAATGGTTGGTATACAATAGCACTAATCGATAGAATTTTCGTCGTTTTGAATGCATTCAATAGTAGTTTCCTGCTAGAGGTATATTATCTCGACTTCGTGTCGAGCTAGTTGTACATTGAATACATTAGCTTACATTTTTAATGGTCGACGGTACCTAGTTAACAAATATTTAGGCCTTCATAGGTAAACGTTATTTTGCCGAGCTTTGTCTATCTTGTATCAAGAGTCTTATAACGAAAAATACTTACGAAACTATTTAGGCACAATACAATGCGAAAATTCGTGGGAATCACCACCTAGTCGTACTCGTAAGTGGTATAACTGCAAGAAAAACCACACGAAATTCACAAAGAACTTGTGTAAGTTTTCTTTGCTCTTGTCCTAATGATAAGTTTTTACCGTATCTCTGTGTTAGCGCCGGCGCTGCTGCTATTACTGTCCTCCTAACTCGATGTTACAGGCCATGAGTCGACGCTACCGTAAGTTTTAACTCGATACATTATGATTATAGAACTGGCTCACAACTTCAAACGGGATATCTGAGATGCTTTTAAAACAATGATATTCGATAGGTAGTCATC
This sequence comes from Mythimna pallens, assembly GCA_961205895.1. Taxonomy (NCBI): domain Eukaryota; kingdom Metazoa; phylum Arthropoda; class Insecta; order Lepidoptera; family Noctuidae; genus Mythimna; species Mythimna pallens. Next base: position 11,225,314 of record OY540829.1, read on the forward strand.
TTTTTATTCAAGTCTTAGATGAGACATTGATTGATCACAGCAGAACCGTCGTAACAAGTAAAATTGCTTTGTTTATACGTGTAGTCGATGACTGACTGAAAGTAGAGGGGGAATATATCGGACTGACCTGATGATGAAGCCTGAAGTTAGGCACCGGAACTCTGTAATAAACTAATGTAATCTAACCGTGTTTGGGATTATTAGAATTGTCATGTGATGCACTCTGGCTATAAAGTATTTAAGTTGGCTGAGGGGTACTTTTTAGTGGTGGTACCATAACTAAAAAGTGTAAAATAAAAAACTTTTACAAATAAAGTACAACCGACTTCAAAGTCAAAAAAAAGCACTGAATAGTGCAAAATAACTTTAATTTCGGAAGTTGATGTTAAATAACGAAGAGACAAAACTATTATAGAAACACCGACTTCCGAAATTAAAGTTATTTTGCACTTTTCAGTGTTTTTTTTTACTTTGAAGTCGGTTGTACTTTTTTTTATAAAAGTTTTTTATTTTCAATACCATAAAGGCTTAGTTCTGCAATCCCTCTATCTCATTTATCCCAGAATCGAAATGTTAGAAATTATACAGATAATTTTTCCGTGTCTGGGGTTCTTGTGCATATAAGTGTACATGTTTGTGAACGCACCTACAACCCAAACGTTCAACGAGATAATTCTTAGTGGCAACGATTTTTCTTTAAAAAATACATGGCACTGACTGACCGTACAGATAAATTATAGAAATCGAACGTAAATATAAATACTAAAACCATAATTAAAAAATTAGGTTAGGGTTAAAAATACCAAATATATAACAAAAATACATTAAAATCGGTCGAGCCGTTTCACAGTATTATTACACACGAAATATTTCAATGTATTAGGTTAGGTTTAAAAGGAGTAGGTACTTTTTTGAGTTGGGAAATCATCAAATGACTTTACGGCTCGTAGAGTGGAGCGAGAGAACGTATCAGACTTTTACTGATTAAAGGCCCACCTATAGCAGGTGGGCCTTCAAATACCTCAGAGAATTACTTTCAAACGTTCCCGCAGCTCTACGCCGCAGCAAGAGCTACCACAATAAACTCTACTCAATGTCAAATAAGTATCAATATTCTCTGCACTAACGACTCAACATATTCTAGACATAAATCATAGCATGTTAGTGGTGTTACTTGTTCGTCTTACTATGTTGTTCAATCAATCGCCTGGAGTATCGAGCCCTCTACATTGATAAGACGCTTCCTTTGACGCGGCTCCCTTTGAGGTGAACGTGAGATTCCGACAACACTGATAAATGTATTCAAAGAGTTAGATTCATTTTCACTGTAGGTATAGAATATGTGTGAATAGACAAAGTATATGTGATAATTATTCACTAAGTTAGGTAAGCTTATTGAGAAATCAAACACAAAATATACTATTGAATACTTTAGCCAGTGGTAATTTTAAACTTCCACATATGGACCGATAGGTGATATAGGTAGACGAAGTTGGGACCCGTTATTTACGACATCACTATGCTTTTTTTTAGGTAAGAAATCATCTAATGACTTCTCCTGCTCAAAGGTGGAGCGACAGGACAAGCCAGTTTTATTGACTAAAACCCACCTGTGGCCTTCAGTTGCCCTTTGCGTTCCAGGCCTATGGTATCTCTTACAGATATTACCCGTGGCCGTATCAGGCATCGGGCTTACTGGACTCCAACGGATTTGCTGCACCACAATGCAATGTCGGTGTCGTGAAACGGTGCGGCGCCTTATTGCGGTACGTTGCCGCGCCGAGCAGACATACGGTGCCGGGCCACTTTGAGCGTATACGTTACCACGTCGTGTAAATACAAAACAACGATATCACTGATTGAAGACCGACCGTGAAATATTTGACGACGCAGCGCCTGAACAACACGGTGTCGTGCACAACGAGGCAACGTGCCGCAGTCAGGCGCTGAACCTTGCTTATGGCCAGGACCTTAGTCGATACACTCGCTTTTATTTTTATCGTCACTTAATTTATTCAGATGATATCTACCAAAATAAACACAGTGGAATTCACAGAATCTAACAGTAGAATAATTTCGTCGCCTGGTGTTAGTGGAAACAGGCAGTATTCTTCATTCAACTAATCCAGAAAAAACTGCGAACTTCGTACCGCCTAACAGTCAATTAATGATATGGTTCGATATATCGATTGCGATGAACACAATCCGCTGACTATATACAAAGCCTAAGTAATATATCAAGTTACATCCAATTTTAATGTATAAAACTTATCTACGTCGATTTCGTACATTTAACGTGATGCGCGCACAACTAAAAACTTCTACAGATTAATTATATTTAAAGACAAAGAATACTTAAGTACAGTACGGTCAAAATATATTGCACAGCAAATTGTTCGAAGTTTAGAGCGGTCAAGATACTCGGCCTTTTTTAATATTATAAGCACTCTTTACCTACTACTTATAAACATACTATAACTGATTACATTGAAATATCAATGGTACAAAAACTGAAGAATTATTGACAAACATCGCGTAACCTACATACACAAACTCACATACACCTATACACAAATACCTCCACATATACTCACTCAACATTACAACATACCCACCCAACAAAACATGGTCCACCTACGTAATAAATACATGTAAGGCCGCCAATTGTATGTTTTTTTTTTATATAAGGCTCATGTGTATCATTTATTATCTTGGTGTACAATAGAGTACAAAATACAATACTACGTTCACTCACTAGCACCAATAATGTAAATCGTAACCATAGAGCCTCACTAAAAAACGGAACACTGCCACCCAAAACACAAGTATTCGGTTAGTTTGGGAGACAGTACCAGCACATTACATTTACTTATGTCTAATTATAAGTCACTTTGTGAACTGTAACCTTGGCATAATAAAGGTCATTATTATTATTATTAACCGTCTTACCTGATAAACTCCAATATTCCTCTAGAACTAAACTAAGAACTAATTACCATTAATGCCACTACCAGCTGAATGGAAAGCGCAGCTCGAGGCGATATTACCGGTCCATTCACAGCGGCTCACTGCCACCACAACCTGACGGCTTTAATGAGCAAAGAAAATTAGAAAACCACTCCCTTCACTTAATACCTAGTTCTGCTAAAACTTGCGAAGTGACAAAAGTGAAAAGTATGATCTCTTTGTTAATCATGATAGTGTTTTCCAGAAGTTTCGTGAGTTACTCTTTGCCGTAAGTTCATTGTGCTTCTACCTATTCAGGCTTTTGTCATCGCTTTGTAGCACGAATGATGTTAAATATGTGTGTTTGTATATGTTTGTTACTTCTTCACGCTGAAACGACTGAACGGAATTGATAAAACTTGGTACACGGGTAGACAATGATCTGAAATAGCATAAATGATACTTTTTATTCCGGTAGTATGTTCCTTTGAGATAATTTTCTACTATCAGGTGAAACAACTGACATCAGCTAGCAATACGTATTGTCCATCAATGACTTCTTAATTATGATCCTTACTTAACTTTTCAAAAGACAGGTAAGGTATAAAGACGGAAACTGAGCCCATAATATTGGTAAATGAAACATCAAATAAATTAGAAAAATGTGAAAATTGTAATCGAATTCATCTTATGAGATATCTAAGTCCAATTTGACTTTATAACTTTGGCCATCCATCAAACAGATAAAAGGAGAACGTATGATTGGATAATCGGAAAACAAATCGATGCGAGGCTTCATTCGAAAAAGAATTTCGCAAATATGAAAAATTTGGTTAAAAATATATTCGACTTGCATATCTTTACATGACTTATTAGATAGCTATTAAACATAGCATGGCCTGGTATACATTGTCCTTATTAGGTATAATTAGCAAGGTATTAAATCGTGTATTTTATTGATAGCTATAAAAACGAAAAAAAATTATGTCAATAAAAAACAGACAGTATAGAACGGTACAGAAGGTAACTAACAGAACCTGCTTTGCTTTGTGGCTGTTCCCCAACATCGATAACCCAAATAATTTCATATTGAATCGAATCCTTAATGTGGAATGGAGGAGGCAGCAAACTAGCAATCAAATCAGAGCACGAGATGGCGCAATCATTGCATGTCGGGCTGCAATTAGAGTCACATACATCCAGTCGACTAGGTCACTGCTGTACACTGCCATTGATTGCCTCGAACATGTGAAGTATTAAAATTTTGTGCTGGTTGAAGACTGGTCTATACATGAGGTAAAGAAAAGTCGATTGCTGAGTGGGGCAGGAAATGAGGTCTATTCCTTTAGTATAGCAGTACAGTACCTAGCAGCAGATGCCACCGGATTGCTTCGATCAGTACAAATTACATCTCTTAGCATAGAAACGAGATCTCGAAAATTGAACCGAAACTTAAATTGAAACTTGTATCACACGAACAGTCTCTTGTATATATAAAATACTTATGTCATACCTAATGTATGTATATATCTGAAACATAAAACGACCTTTCAAAACACAACTGAGAGAGGTCCATCAATAAATATATCAGGTGTATAAGTCGAGAATCATGACGCTCAGGGAACCCTTTTTAACATAAAGTGAAACAAAAAATAGCGTATCGGGCTAGATGCCAAGATGTCGTTCTTAAAAATCCGTATTCCATGGAAAATGACGTTGAGTGAAGACTCTCGACACGGCCCCGTGTTACTTAATATTCAAGCAATTAAACCACGACTTTGGATATCTGAAAGGGCCGTATCTGTTAACAAAAATGCTAAAATATTTTGTTTATACCTTTCGGATTAAAAAAAAATCTTGCGTCGGTGATTTGTTTAGCGATTAACATTTTGTTTTATACAAATTAGAGGCCCAAACAGATTCAAGTCGCATTAGCGCAATAATATAATTAGTTTGTGGTTTTATTGAAAAGTGCGATATTTTCCAGACAACCTTCAGATGAGTCTGAATATCGGAGACAGAATAAAGTATTATGATTTTTTTTTTTAATTATTCGTATTTTCTTCACTTACCTATAATTTTACCAAAACAATGTATCGCTTTTAGGTTTTTAGGGTTCCGTTGTTTACCATTTGGGTACCGACCCTAAGCCTCCGCTGTCCGTCTCTTTGTCCGTCTGTCTGCATGTCAGTGGGCTGTTTCTCATGATCCGTAATGGATATAGGTTACCGCTATAACAACAAATAATAATTTGAAAATAAAAGGGGTCGTACAAGAAACATAATCTTGAGCCTAACTTGTACTAAGCAGGTTTATTTTCAAGTGTTTTTTAATTGTTGTATAAAACTGCCTTAAAAAATTAAACATCACATTTTCAATCTCTACAGCATTTTCCAAGTTGACGCAAAAGGAGCAATCTACTTGACGACTAAAAATGGAACGTTTCCAATATCGCTGACATCCCTGAAGTCTCCAGACGGCGGTACAGCGCCACACACTCCAGCCATTCTGTCTGCGACCGCTAGAACCCTCTCACACAATACCTCGGAGACACACGACTACTGGGACACCTCGGATATGTTGCTCTCCAATTACATAAACGGCTCTTATGATGAAGTTAATGCCTTCACATTGAAACAAAACGCTAAGAGAAGCATCAACGACGCAGTCTCGAAGAATATTACTTCAGTTTTAGAGAATTTGTTGAAGAATTATGAAAATTCACAGCTTCCTACGCATGGGAAAGGTATGTTTAAATAAAAAAAGATTTTGTTTTTTTTTAAATAAATATTAAACACAACCACTTCTTTATCAAAAATTCTATATACAAACAAATCATTGACCGATAGTTGTTATACAATGCACATATTGCCTGTAAATTAAATTAAAAGAAATATGTATATAATAAATTAGACTAGAAAGTACAACAATTCAAATAAACAAGAAATTAAGACAGTTCAATTTTAAAATACGACCAAAAAAAATCAAAAAATAAATTAGAATGTAAAGCAATCATCACGTAGCCCTAACCTAGCCCTTTCCCAGCTAGCTTGGTGTCGGCTTCCAGCCTGACAGGATACGGTTGAATACTCGGGTTTTACATGGTGCGACTGCCTACCAGACTTCCACAACCGGGTTATTGGACAACACGATACTTCTTGGATAGACTGATTGTCAGACTTTCTGGCGTTTAAATTAAGTCTTATGAGAAGTAACAATAATAATTATAGATATAGAATCGCTTTAGTAAACAATGGACGCTCGTAGATCAATTTTGTCGTCATAATTTTCCTTTTATAGACGAAACGTTAATCAAACTAAGTATTGAGTTATGTATGACATACATAGTTCTGTCAGTCTTTGTGTACTAGAGCTATATAAATATCTTAATATTGTACCAAAATATTTATCTGATTTATTTCAGGATACCCTACTATCGTACAAACTAATATTCTTATAAGAAGCATGGGACCCGTTTCTGAACTTGATATGGTGAGTTTAATACTTTTTTAATACTATTTTGAATTTGCTGTATTTTTTTTTTCAGTAACTTCAACGTTTCTCTGGCAGCTTGAGTAATTTATGCGGCCTGCCCAAATGTTCTTTCTTTGGTATTGTTCGTCGAGTCATTGAGCTCCTTGCTAGTCCTGAGCTGCGAGCTGTGAATACTGACCGGACAGATCCATGACAAGAATCACACAGATTTAAGTCTGTGTGGTTCTTGTCAGACACTAATCTGTATGGTCCTCATATGATTTGACCATTACATGTTTTCTGTATAAACTTTAAAAGAGACTTTGACTTTATTTCAGTATTTCGTCGCAAAGTAGTCAGCTAGAAAACACTGACCTCAACTAATGAAACTTGACAAAAAAAAAATGACTTATTGTAAAAGTGTCATTTATAACCTACTTGCTGCCGCCCGTGGTTCCGGCCCATGAAATTATTACTCCCCACCTTTAAGAATCGATTCCAATACAAAATTAAATTTTTATTTTTTATAGAGACTTTAGACAAAAAAAAAATTTCAGTACATAAATTCGTTAATGAATATTCGTAGAAAACTCGTAGTAAGATTCTGCTACGAATCGGTTACAATCTTGCTACGAACCTGCTACGAGTTTTTAAGAGGTACTGCGTACAATTTAATATAATGGGTAAATGTTTGTTTCGGGAAAATCAGGAGTATTTTAATAAAAGTACAATGTGTATGGTTGAACGGCGTAATGTCGAATGAAACAGTTAATAAAGAACATTTTAAATTAAATTTTGAAAATATGCTTAGATTTTGACGGTGATCATAAAATTTGATAGTGATGTACTATTTCTGGTTTACCTAGACGAGTTATACCGATTAGAGTATGCGACAAATATGAACAATATTCTACTAAAAACGGTGTACTGCACATCCATATTTATTATAATAGCTAATAAGCAGTCAGCTTTACGAAAATTAGTATACTTTTGTAATTAAATAACTTACATTTTAGAATATTCTTGCGTTGTCGTAGCAGGTCCGTAGAAGTTTCGTAGCAACTTTTTTAAGCTGCAAGACAAAATGTTTTTTTTTTTTAAATAATATTCCACAACTATCACACAACGCCGTCTAGTCCCAAGCTAAGCAGAGCTTGAGTTATGGGTACTAGACAATTGATAAACATACTTATATATTTCTAAATACATACATATATAGATAAATTACACCCAGACACAGAACAAATGATCTATCATCACACAAAACATTTGTCCTGGGTCGGAATCGAACCCACGACCTCCGGCATAGCAGTCAGGGTCACTAACCACTAGACCAACAGGCCAGTCAAAACAACAAATTCAACATGTTTATTGCAATGAAGATCTTAGTGATGTGTTCCGTGCTTTCATTACCGTCCACTCTCTTACCACGAATACCACATATGAACATACCTTTTCCATTTCTCCAAAACACAACATTTCCTAATACAAAATATTTTCTGTACCAGGATTATTCAATGGACTGTTACTTCAGGCAGTATTGGCGTGACACCCGGCTGTCGTTCCTCGGTCCCATCCGCTCGCTGTCACTTTCTATCAAGATGCTAGAAAGGATTTGGCGGCCAGACACGTATTTCTATAACGGGAAACACTCCTACGTCCACACTATAACTGTCCCGAATAAGTTGCTCAGGATTAGTCAGCACGGGGATATATTGTACTCGATGAGGTAAGCAAAGTTAACGATTTTCCCTACTCACATGCGGTGAAGATGAATTAATTTGATAACCAATTTCCTCGAATCTGTTTGTCAAGTCAATGAATTTGAATTGTCAATTTAACATCTATACGCACACATAATTGCATCAATAGTTGGATTTATAACCCCATACTCCGATGTTTTGGAGTGAAAAGCGTCTCTGCCTGTTTGTACTCAGGAATATTAGTTTTTCATTCAATAGATTGATCGAGTAGTCATGCCATGAGTTCGTCAATCTATGGTACAAAATTTTTTTGGCTCAGAAGTTCACAAATACGAAAAACCCAATTAACGTTTGAGAATAATTAATTTCATACCCTTTACACAACCAAAGCGTCCGACATTTTTAATTGGCAAAGTGAAAAATATTCCCTGATCCGATTACTCAGTGGAGTTTTCATTGAACGTTAAAACCATTGGGGATTCTTGTTTTTAAAAATAACCGTCTCTGAGATATTGTCGGGATTTATCAAGATTCTTTTTCGCTACCCTCTGGTTGTAGTTTCAATTAAAGGAACAGCGTAGAATTTTTACTATGAAACGTTTTCTATAGCTTTACACAATGAGCCAGATGTCGACTCTTTTCGTATATAGATGAAAGATGGCCTGATGTAAGTTTATTTAGGGCATTGCTTACAAAGAATTTCTTAAACAATGGTTTTATTCGAGCGTTATAAATGACCTACATATTTTAAGGAAAACCGTGAATAATCTATACAAAACTGGATGGATAACTTCGTCTAATTTTCGTCGGAGAATATGCAACCGTCCACCCATTAATCGGTTTAGTTCGGACGAAATTCGGCAGCAGAATTGCTTCGTTGAACGCGACACACGGGCTCTGAGGATCCTTTTAGTTAATCTAATGCCTTATTTGAGCGTTCCGGACGTTTTCAGCTATTTATCGTTCTACTTTGCAAATACGTGAACTGTTTCTAACTTAAATCTAGAGCAGTTTTGTATCTCTGCCTGATTTGGTTTCGTAAAACTTTTGGTAGGTAGGTACCTAATTGACAACCGATACAAGTTTCGCATTGAATCTTATTGAACCTTAATTAAAAACCTTATATGTACCTTAGGCTTGCGTGATTGTTTTCAGGTTAACTATCAAAGCGAAATGTCCTATGGAACTTCGTAACTTTCCCATGGACCGTCAATCATGTCCTCTTATTCTTGGTAGCTGTAAGTATTACCCGATCCTACTTTATTACATATAATCTAAAATTAAACTTCCCTGTCTTTAAAAGTAGATAAATCCTTCCTTTGTACGTCAGTTAGTCTAATTATTTTGAACTTTGACCTTGAACTCGAATATGTTTTGTTATAGATGCATACTCGAACCAACAGCTGGTGTATCAGTGGCAAAACTCACAGAGCGTCAACTTTGTTCCCGGCATGACCCTCTCACAGTTCGACCTCATCAGTTTTCCTTACAGAAACTTCACGTTCACTAGACGGGAAGGTAAAAGATACTTATCAAACTATATACAGCTACCTACTTGTTACAGGTACGAAGAATAATATACGCCAGGTCATGCATCACACTTTATGAAGTTCTTTCTTTGTCCATTACTTGTTCGTACAAAATAAGAACATTAAATAATTATTTGCGCGTGACTGTACGGATTAAGTATCTACAAAGAAGTTCTATTCATTTAGGAAGAAAGTTTGTCCGACGCAAACAAGAGTAACCTCCCTTATTACGCAGCCTATACAAATAGAAACGTATTTGTACGCGGAACGTCATATTCTCGTTGGATTATATCACCATATTGGAGGAAAAAACCTCTCATAAGGTTCAGATATTATCTGTTTTTTATTAATTTTTAATAAGGAAACTTGAGATTGTGTTAATGTTATGGATATTGGAATTATCGAGGTAAAGCCCTCGATCTGGCGGTGCGTCTCGCCTCTCATAACACTACTCTCATCTCTACTAACCACGGCAAGCGCCAAGCGCACCTCCAGCCCAACTTTATCCGCTTACCGCTTAATATGATTCCGGCGCATGGTTTTGGGTATGGAAAATACCTCCCTTGTATATTCATGCCAAACTAGCAAATTCAGTAAAACTGCAATTCCATACCTAACAAATATGCAGCTCTCTCAGAATTGCATATTGTGTTTGTTCGATGTTTAATTAATTACTAGCTTTTACCTACCAGCGGCTATGTCCGCGTAAAAAACAATAAAAAATTATCCCAAAGTAACATGGGTAGGTACTCCGGGAACAAAAAGCATCCTTTAGTTTGTCCTATGCTAGGATTGGGTCTACCCGTGTGCTTCATTTTATCTAAATCATATTAACCATTTGAGCGGGAAGAAGTAACAAACATACACACACACGCACGCCTTTATAATATTAGTGTGATCATTTTGTCAATATATCCGTGAATGCCGATACGTAAATGAATTACGAAGGAATTCCTTCTCAGTACGTACACTCACGGGGAAACTCACTCAGCTGTAAATGACTTTAGCGTCTCTTATTTACCGATAATTTCTATGCTCTGAACACGTCGCGCTTTAGCATTTTTATCTTAAATTGCCTCACAGAAACCTCAAGTGCTTCTTTTATAAATATGATTTGCTTTTTTCGTCTGGAAGGCAAATACAAAATAATGTCAAACGAATTGTAGCACGGCGCGGCGCGCCAATGACACGAATCGGCTTTTACGCGCCGAGGAATTTACATTCCCAAAAATGGCTGCCGATACGTTACGATGTAAACGGTCATTGCTTTTTAGTGTTCAATATGTTGCTACTTATCTAACAAGTATTTTATAATCGAAAATAATATTTCTCGAGTAGGTTTATCTATGTATAAGTATTTGCAACAAATTCAATTCAAGTACATTTCAATACATTTTACACAACTTTCAAATCTTTTCAGGCGAATTCTCAGTGCTTCAGGTATCGTTCAATCTCCAGCGTCATACAGGCTATTTCCTCATACAAGTGTACGTGCCCTGCATACTCATCGTGGTCCTTTCCTGGGTGTCATTTTGGATTCATCGCGAGGTAAGATGTTAACACTTTACATTTTATTCAGTAGCCGTAAGGTACCTACAATAGACGGTGGAACCAAAACGTTCTCTTTGCACTTGCAGGCCACTTCGGATAGAGTCGGGCTTGGGATAACGACAGTGCTGACTTTGTCCACGATAAGTTTGGATTCACGCACTGATTTGCCTAAAGTGAGATACGCCACTGCACTCGATTGGTTCTTACTGATGAGCTTCTTCTACTGCATTGCAACTCTCTTGGAATTCGCTGGCGTGCATTATTTTACTAAGGTATGAATGAGATTTCCTAGGTTTATTTCTAGACTAGCTGACCCGGCGAACTTAGTACTGCCTAACAGTCAATGAATTTAGTATATCTTTCGATGTAGTCAACCGATTGCGATGAAACAAAGCCTAAGTAATATATCAATTTACACACAACTTTAATGTACAAAAGTTATCTACATTGATTTCGTACATTTTACGTGATGCGCGCACAACTAAAAACTTCTACAGATTTATTATATGTATAGATTAGGGGAAAATTTTGCAACTGACACGGTTGACGTCATGTTTCAGGTAGGTTCCGGTGAAATTGTGATCGATGATGCAGAATGGGAGGAGCTGATAGAAGAAGTAGGTGGTGACGCGTTTGCAGCTCGACAACTAGCAGTGCGCCGGCGCAGCTCAGTTCGATCTACTACGAACTTTGTAAGTATCTGTACCTACCTACTCATTACCTTTCCTCAAATATGTTACATAGTTACAGAGAACAACTGGGCTATCTAAATATTGATCTGGCATATACTCAGACTACAGGCTGAAACTGAAAAACTGAAAATTCCAAGAACACTCAAATACACTTACGTACCTATTTTGATAACAGTTTTAGATAAGGCCCACTTGCAAAACTAATAAAATAACATATTACTAAACCTCTCATTCTAGAGCTTCACCCTACCAGCTCAAAGCAACCCCGAGGAGAGTGGTGGTCCAGCTGGGCAGACAGCAGTCCGCCTGACCATGGAACGTACCACCCAGACGGAGAGGAGAGTGCCGCGCTGGCGCCAGCTACTCTACTGTCTCGCCGGAGACGACCGCTACAGGCGGCAGAGGCAGGTGGAAGCTGGTATGTGGACGATCATTATATTAGTGATGTTTATAAAGACCTGGTAAAACGACTGTTGTCTGCCTGACTGTGGAACGTACCGCTCAGACTGAGAGGCAAGTGCTGCACTGGCGCCAGCCACTCTACTATCGGCAGCTAGTGGCAGGTGGTAGCTGGTGGGGTGTGTTCCTTATCATCATCATCATCCTCATTTCAGCCAAAAGCCAAGCCTCCCCAAGTGTCGCCACAATGAACGGTCCTGTGCGTCTCGCATCCATCGAATTGTTCCTTATATCTTGATGTAATTATTGAAGACCCATCCAAACAGACAGCAGTCCGCTTAAGAATGAGGCGTACATCTCGAACCGAAAGGCAAAAAATTTATACCTATCCTTCTTTATCAGTTATATTAATCAAATGATCAAACACTATGTAGCTTGACCTACTTTCATCCAATTTTCGTCAGTAATGTTTCGGGGTGAAAATCCATATGAGCATCAATAGGGAACAGTTACTGAATAATGTCTTATGCAAAAACCAAATAACACTACACAACCTGGGAATCGAACCCAGCATGACAACAGCCAGCCGCACTTGTGACCAACAAATCTAACGAGGCAGTAAAGAAATGAAATCCCCTGTTATTCCCCGGTTAATCCTTTATATTCTTTGATAGAGCAGTAGGCAGTGGCCCAGTGGTAACTGCCCCGACTTACGAGTTGTAGATCGCGAGTTCAAAACCAGCCAACCGCATTTCTCTATGTAGATAATGTATATTTTTATCATTACTTTTGAAAAAAAAAGGAAAACATCGTGAGGAACCCCAGGATGTCCTTGAACCAAAAAATTTGAAGACATGTGACATCCACCAATCCGCACTGGGCCCGCGTGGTAGATTACGGCCATAAATATATTTTTATATTTCTGTGATTACGGCCTATTCCCTCTCCTAGAGAGTAGGTTCGAGTCTTAGATAAGGCTGAATATGCTATGCTATGCTGCATAGCATATAGCATTGTAATTCTTGATATCGTCTGTTAACTAAAGAGGTATTTCAGTCTGTCAATTACGCCGCTGCTTGTCCTTATCTTATAAGAGGCTGGTCACATTACCACGGTGAGGTGTCAGGCGCAGTGCCTGACTGTGGCATATTGCCCCATCGAGAAGATAATATGGTCTCGTGTTGAACAGATACACGGTACGGTGCGTCATCGTTTAAATACATGACAAGGTAACGTCGCAATACCTACCCTTTGGGTGAAGACTGATCTCGAGCAATTAAACAACACGGTGACATGGTACCTACCAGGCCCTTAGTCAAACTTTTGCAACACCAACGGCTACGGATTGGCAGCATGCAGTCATGTATTTTGATGAAAAACATTTATTTAATTCCAGGCAACCGAGGCCACATCAACAGCGTTTCCCACATCGACAGGGCTGCGCGAGTCATGTTCCCCGCCTCCTTCGCTCTGCTCAACTTATTTTACTGGATGGTCTACGCATTCTCTAACGACGACTTTTCATGGAGTGACAACCCTATGAATACACTGTCTCATTAAACATCTATTGTGTCTTTAGAAAATATTCTGTGTATTTAGATTGTGTAGGTACCTAAGTTTATAAAACTAGGCTAGTAGGGTGCCATAATATAGGTGCGTAATGTCCACATAGTATTTATTTCAAACAAATATTTGATGTTTGTTGTTAAATGTATCGTAGATAAGTATTATTCCATGTATACGTGTATAATGTATATAATGCTAATGTGTATGATGTCATAATCGTATTGAAAGTTTGAAGGAGCTCAGTAGGGCCGATACCTGATTACTGCGGAAACGTTTGGAAGTTACCGGGGCCCGCAGAACGCAAAGGAAATATAAAGGTGGGTTTCAGTCAGTAAACGTCTGACACGCGCGCTCGCTACAACCTAGAGCGGGAGAAGTTATTTGATTTACAACTTTAAAAAAAAAAGTAGGACCGATGCCTGCTAGAGCTGCGGGAAAGTTCGAAAGAGTAACCGTCGCCCTAGAACGCAAAGGGTAACTATGGGCAGGGTTTTAGTCAATAAATGTAGTATGACATACCCTCTCGCCCCACCCTAGAGCGAGAGAATTTATTTTATGATTTCCAGGGGTCGGAATAAGGTAGAGTTATTCATGTATTTGCATCGAAATGTTGATATTAATATAGATCTTCCCGGGATTTCTAATGAAAAATCCCGTGTGGCCCAACAATATTACAAATAAATTATAATAAAAACCTCAGAGTTATATAAGACAAATAAAACAAGGAGAATTAACATATAATTTTTATTAGTATTTTTCATTGAAAAAGTTCTACGTCACCTGAGGTAAGGTTAACAAATTTATACACTTCCTCCTCCTTGTAATTAATGCAGGAAGAATTTTTTCTGCTATATTTCTGAGTGTCATAAAAAAAAAACCTGCTCTTTAAAATTAATCTCAGGATTTGAAGCATGTCCACTTTCTTACGCTGTATGAAATCGGTGTAAGTACACGTTTAAATCTACCTAATTCCGACCTCTGATGATTACCCATTAAAAAAAAAATCGTATAGAAATGTCAATTAAAGCTGCAAATAAAGTGACGGGAAAGATCGGATCGGGGAAGATCGGGATTGTAATTCCACTAGAAATTTTAACTAGATTTTTGTTTTCAAATATGTTGTTTTGCTGATTTTCCCTTCCTGTGACTGTTTCAAACAGTAGGTCAATAAGTTATTTGATAAATATATATGTCCAAGGTAGAAA
Organism: Mythimna pallens; assembly: GCA_961205895.1. NCBI lineage: Eukaryota > Metazoa > Arthropoda > Insecta > Lepidoptera > Noctuidae > Mythimna > Mythimna pallens. The sequence continues at coordinate 11,240,379 of OY540829.1, forward strand.
TAAATAGATTTGAATGTATTTCACGTGAGTTTATTATATTCAAAAACTAAAGCCAGTATAGGTAAAGTGAATCTTGTTAAGTCGGAAGTCTTGAACACTTTGATCTTACTAGTAATAAATACAATGCTTTTCACTTTTAATACAAAATATAGAAGTTTACGGAGTATAAAACATTCCTTAGTCTTGCCTGTAGGCCTATTATATTTAGTCAGGAGGTAAACTGTACATTTTCAGTGCTAAAGCAAACATTTTAGAAGATTGCTAAAGTCTGACTGCCAAAAACAAAACACATTGCTACCAAAGAACCTGTAGCTTTGCATTATTTCGTTCTTAGGGTTGTTTACAGGTCCTTTAGTTGAATAATACTACAAGATTGTAAAACTATCCTAGTCACAAAAAAACATAGCGGATCTAGATTTTCACTGCCTCGTTGACGATAACTATCCATCATTCGCATCAGTAATTATTTTATGACATTAATGTAGAGGTAGGGGTACCTATGCTATGCATAGGCTGCGAGACTATTCGAAAGAGTTACTGAGGTCCGCGAACGCGAATGGTAACTGAAGGAACACAGGTGGGTTTTAGTCGGTAAGTACGTCCTCTCGCTCTACAGAGCGCAAGAAATAACTTAGTGATTTCCCACTTTTAAAAAAAGTACATAGATGTCATTAAATAAACAGTATAGAATAGGCGCGATCCAACATTAAACACCTTGTGCAACTGTTAATAAACCCAAAGTTTGTGGTGAAAATTTCATCTCTTATTGATTGTTTCTTAGAATAATAATCATTTAAATTCAAAAGCATGTGTTCAATGTATAGGTAAACCGTGGGTAATTGTAAATCTTTGCGCAATTTTGTGCGACAGTAATGTATTTCGAAGTTTCTACGTCATTCGTCAGTCGATTCGTCAACGAGGCAAATTATTCAAACCGCATACTTGTAAAGTTTCCGCGGTCGTTTAAAACCACAAGCAGGCTAATCACCTGATGAAAATTGAAATATGCCTTTTGGACGGCCAAATTAGACGCATAAGTGAGTGTGCATATATCACACAAATATTTGAATTTCCTATCACATGACCACGAAAATAACCATGTATGTAGTAAGAATTATATGTCCGATTTTATTATGTTATAGTAAATAGTTTTCACGGATATTATATCTGACGTAATTACAATACATACAATACGTGTTTCCCAGCATAACCTGCACACGGCAGCAGATCAAAAGACACAGATAAATAATATTTGTACGATGTAACCTAACATCTTTAGTATAGAGAGAACAATCGATGTTAAATATTATTTAATATCTGTCTAGGTATACATAATTACATAACACTTCTCTAACAAATATCACAAATATACATAAGTTATCATAATCGTCACAATAGAAAATGTATTCAAGAAGAGGTAAATTTCGAAGAGAGCTATTTAGGCTAACTAGTATTCCAGTTGGTCCAACATTCTGTAAATATCTAATTCACTTCGTTGCAAAACTGCCAACCTTTATTAAGTACGCCATTTAAAAGTAGAAAATAGACATTTTGAAGGCATATAGTTTAAATACATAGTGGAATGTATAGTTTTTTTTAAGGCTTCATCATAAGTATGAAAATTACCTACTACGTCAACATATTGAATTGTGTAGTCTTTACACAATAGTTTTTAGAATATATTGCGTGGACATTACTGAGTTATTAGGAAAATAGTTCACTCATAATGCTAGATGCACCGCAAATATTACCAATATATATAAATATTTATAGCGAAAATTCATGGAATTAATTCATCAACTATGGATACGCGCTTATAGTATTTGACGTAATGAGCAAACAGTACGTAGGTCCCGTCACTACTTATTTATACATATATAATACAGGATTTAAAAGGATGACGCATAATATTATAATTATCAGGGGAGTAACGCGTATTCTAATTTAAAACTGAATGCATGGTCACTTCGTCATGTAAGCTGCAATTTTCCCTATGGACATACTAAGAACATTACGTATCGGCGACTTTCACACATCTATCACTATAAAATAATCTGGTAAATGGTCTTCCGTTTATAATGAATGCGGGAATCATACGATTACAGATAATCTGACTATTTATGTTGTTATCTGAATCTATACAATGAAACGCACTAAGTGCTCAGATTTAAAAATTTCGGCTACCAAAGTGTTATCTTATAAATAATTTTGAAAGATAGTCTTTTTCGATTACATAATATTAATAGATATTAAATATGTATTGCAACGGACACTACCTCCTATGGAACCCGACCTATAGAATTGACAAACGAGTTGTATAACGGTAAGCGATGCTCTACTACATACACAATATAAACATCTACTCACTACAAAGTATTAGTACCATTTACTTAAAATCTAAACACATTGATTCAATTACAATCATATAAATATAAAACTTTATTTACTAGCCCAAGTGGGTATAATATTCACTTTTATATACAAATATAAATTTATTCTCCGTAATATAAAGAAGGTAAATTTGAATATACAAGTCATAAATGGCGATGATCCAATTTTTAAACACAGCTGCCGTCAATCAAAATAAATGCTCTCTCTCCAATCAAGCACAGCTTACGTCAGCGCTATACAAATTTATAAACTAATACATCATAAAAACTGGACCATTCCCATTGAATTTAGAAGACTAGAACACTGGTCACAGATATTTCGGTATAGGCAAGGAGATTTTAATAGTTTTCGATCACTCATTCAAATTAAATATCCACACACTCTCACTCGCTCACATGTCATCCTCATAAGCTAACATAACAATAAATTAATAGTAATTATATTTAATAATAGCCTGTGCAACCCCGAGTATTATCTCAAGCTCTTACATCTCACTTACAATGGACTGCACACAATAAATAAGAATTTCATATATTCACATCTCCAATATAAATAATTAAATCACAGATTCTATATTTTCATTATGAATATTTTTTACCTACGTATCTATTCTACCTAAGACGAGATAAACATTCATGTTATCTTTGCCCTTTACGTACACGCTGCCTCGCGGCTCGAACTCGTAGCGCGCCGACAGCTCCGGCAGGCACGCCTCGCCCACTTGGATCCTCTTCGGCACGCCCGTCGAGTCCATGCGAGACGCTATGTTCACAGCATCTCCCCAGATGTCATAGAATAACTTCGTGGTTCCGATGACACCCGCCGTGACGTCACCGAAGTTGTACCCGATTCGAAGAATAAAGTCGAATTCGAGCAAGTCTTGGTTGAAGTTATCCACGACTTTCTGCATCTCGAGCGCGAACTCCATCAGCTGGTAGAGGTGGTCGTGCGAGCCGCGCGCCGCGTGCCGCAGCTCGGGGTTGAGGCCGCTGGCCGCCATGAACGTGCTGCCGATCGTCTTAATCTTCTCCACGTGCTGGAACTCAGGCCTCTCCAACAGCTCGTCAAAGTCCGCTATCAGCTCATTAAGTACCCGTAGATATTCCTTCCCTTTCAAATATGACTCGTCGTACATTTCATTAAAGTTTACTATACTGGCAAATATAATCCCGACATCTTTGTGATTTTCTGAATATTTTGCCGTATTTTTGAGCTGGTCAGCGACGTGGCGTGGTATTATATTGTGTAGCAACCAGTCAGCCTGATTCCTCATGTTCTGTACTCTCTGTTTGTCGCGGTTGGCCACCACATTACTATAGAAACTCAAACGGTAACTAATTTCAAACTCTCTGTTCAAGAACCACACCAGCATCAGTAACAGCGCTATATCTAAGTAAAGCTCCGTCAAATGCAGCTTGTGTTGGTGGCTGTCAAAGCCAATGGTAACATTGCTGTGGTCCCAATCGAGCACCGAACCATTTCCGTCGCCGTAGTCGGATATATTCTGAGCAAACATTTGTGGACTTAGCCTTAAAGAAATATCAGCATTTTTCAGCAGTTGAGTATTAGCTTCGTGACAACCTAACACGGCAAAAAATAGGAACAAACCAGCATAAAGTGTCACTAGAGTATTTTTCACGAGCCAGTTCATCTGAGTAAAGTTGCAGAAGTGCACAACACTTATACACAGCAGGTAAACGTAAAACGACTGTTCACCTCTCAGGATCGTCATTGTGGTGTTTTCACAGGAAAAGTTGAGGAGCACTGCCAGTATTGGCAAACTGATGAGCAGCCCTCCAGACAAGTGCCACGGGAACCAGTTCGACAGCTTTCTAAATATTCTGACCGACCTCGAGATAGACTCCGTGAGTGCCTCCTCATTCGTCTTCCACTTTAGATAATGTCTATACGAACAAAGCGCCATTGCCACAATTTCTATTAACATGAAAAAGATGAACCATCCTATGGAAGATTTCCAGTCACTGTATAATGTGAATATCGAAGCTGTGACCGCTAGAAAAATTATGGCTGAGACTAGAATGTCTAAAGCGGTGTTGAATCTGGAAGTGGTGAGCGTGGGCGGGAAGTCTTCACAGTCGTCGCTTCTATGAGCTTTGTCTCTGTAGTGTCTTTCTATTTCGGAGGATTTGAAGAAGAGCGTGAATCTGTTGAGTGGTGGTTGTACGAAGTAGTTGATGCCGGAGCGCGCGTTGTCTTGTACGCACCGGATGAGTTGGAGGTCGGATTGTTTGCGCAGTTTCTGCAAAGACTGGACTTGCTCGTCGTTGAGCGGTGGGGGCAGTCGGCTGCGGGAATGTTCGTTGAGGGAGGACTGGCTGGACGTGTAGTAGCCTGACACTCGATGCTGCATCATATCGGGGTGTGACGTCGCGATGTGATTCAGTGCGTAGATCTGTAAAATAAAGACCAAATAATTTTAAACTTATGACAGTCAATGATAAAGTACAGTTGTCAGGGTAATTACCCAGCATGGACGAAGAAATACCTGCGCGTTGGAAATATACGTCATAGATTGCGCACTTTGACGTAAGCCTCAAATGCAAAATGTGAGAGGCAGTAATATAATTAAAGTTGTGACATTGACTCATGCAAAACACGTGCAAGTCTAGCCTGTTACCACACCGCAATTTACCAATTCTAGTCATTTTAATTGATTATAGGCAAAATGTGTCAGTAGCACAAATCATCAGTTTATGGTGAGTGAATTTTCCCTGTTATAAATTAGGTAGCCCCATTTATAATAGGGAAAAATTTGCGACTAGTCGTAAATCGCAATAAATTTACGTAGGTACCTAAATTTTTTTCTTAATTGATATATCGACGGTTGAAAGGCTAATTGATCTAAACGACATTTTTTCCAATATTGAATTATATACATATTCGGAATCAGCAAATTTTTTTCCGTCGTTTGAGTCAGGTTTCAATTTTTTTTGAAAAAATGTCGCTTAGATCAATTAGCCTTTCAATAGTCGATATGTACCTATTACTAACTGCTACCCGTGGCTCAACCCCCGTGAAATTAATTCACATATTTCAATCAATTATAAAGTTTTTAACTGCTTTTTCTCCTATTTTTTTTTTCTTTTACCTTTCATTAAATCGAACAAAACAAAAAGTTTTTGAGTCTTAGCGAGAATGAAAAATGACGAATGATGAAAATGAAGATGAAAATGAAGAATGAAAAGAGAACAAAAAATGTTTTTTATATGTAAGATGCACCACATAACCGTCCAAATAATATTACTATACTTACTAGCAAACAGTTTCGTCTAAGAAAAAGTCGGATGTTACTCAAAGAACCGTAATGCCTGCGTGACTGTTCCTAAATTACCCTAGGCTGATGAAATTTTCATTTTTCCTGAATTTGCCTACATGAAGGTATGAAGGTCGGTTTCCTCCTAAAAGGAAGGTGGCGAGCTCCACCTCCGCTCGCCCCTGTGGTTCTCATCCTAGTGACTTGGACAAACCCCACCGATAGTGATGAATTTCCAAGAAATATATCACCTTGTCCCGACTTAGAAAGCTAGGGACAAGGAGAGGGATGGAGAAAAACAATGTTAAAAACAATTAGGGTTGGGATCCATTGATAAGGAAATAAGGAAGGATAATCTACTTTTCTTTTGAGTTATTAAATTTAAGAGACTGAGAGGGCTACAAAAGGGAATATGACACGTGACGCTTGTATTTGAAAATTACATTATTTTAGAATTAATTTCGTTAATCCCTTTCGCTCGTGCATGTCCTGACCAATCCTAAGGCAAAGGGTTGTGAGGCCTCTGCCATTGTATAAGATACACTTTCTATAACAATTAACTCCTTATAACGGCCTACTCACCCATCACTAAGACAATACAAAACTTAAACAAGCGTGACTCATCGTCAGTCGGTCGCAGAACTATTAACAGTTGCCTCGCTAGACGCCGAAGTGGTTTTCAATTAATCGACACTTCTCACTCCCTTACTCTGACCAAGGTGAGGACAATATAACCTACACACCTCCTAGCTACGTCTAGCTGCGGAAATTTTCCGAAATGTGTCCAAATTTCGTGTCTCGCAAATTTTTTTTTTTTTGTCAGTGGCTGGCCTACGGGGGCCGGGGTGATTTATATTTAGTTCAGGGTACTTGGTGAACCCTAACCCCCCTCTCCTTGGACGTGTGCGCAAAGCACCCTACTGTCAGTCGGTCTTTAGGGGGAGGTAGCTGTCGCTCACGTTTGGTGGTTTGTGATCTCATTATAGCTTAAACTGGCCCTAACATATGACGAATATTTATTCGGTTCAGCCTTCAATCGGCAGTGTTTTAGTCATGGTTGCGTCAAGTATGCTGGTAAGTAAATGAAGTCAGTGTCAAGTTCACTCCAAAGGAAGGCTTTCTCCGAGTCTGTCACTGTCTGTCCCTTACTCAGTGACAGACAGTCACACCTGGATAAAAGTACTATCTACCTACGTTCTTTTCCAAGTTCCAAGGAAAACATAAGAATAAACAAACTGGGTAATTTTTGGCATTATGTATTATGTATGCATTAGTATCGATTTCATTGCACTTGAAATACCAAAAGTTTGATACACGTGAAATAAACTCAAGGATTGTCGTCACAACAAAACGTAAGTGCCAAACTGATATGTATTTCGGGGTGCTCGTCAAAAATTTTTCATCAAACTTCCGTTGATATGGTCGGAGAGCAAAATTTTGAGATAGCCTCATCGAATTTTGTAAGTATAGGATGGATGAATTACAAACTGCCGAGGTAAATTAGAAACTAATCTTGACTTGACTACTTGGCTTAATACACGATGTTATTAGTAAGTAGATAGGTATAATAAATAACAACTTTTCCTCAAGTTTATTTTCGTCACGTTGTTTATTCTACAATATCCCTTGACAGAGAAATGCGACATTTGTTGGGTTTATACGTTGATGACGTCGACATCGCCCACTAGGACAGCGTAAGTGATTTGTAACCTGACTCCTAGTGAATGGAAACGTGGGTGTAAACTAACTATTCACCCATTATATCATGTTTCGAACGCAAAGAGAACACAGAACGCCAGAAGCTTTATGATAAAGAAAAATTAAGGAAAAAATTAACTAAAGTTTTCACACCAACGTAACAAAAACAACATAGTCGAGCAGTTTTAAACCATAATCTCAGCACATAAAGCTGAAAGCTGATACAAATTACGATACAATGGTATGACGGGCATGCTTTATGGCTGCAGCGCGCAGCTCTAGGGGCACATGTTTATAATTTATTAAAAGCTTGTTTACAACGCGTTTACCATTTGTTGTAAAATCTCCAAGCTTTAACTCAAATATGCGTCAAGTTTATTTATGTGTAAGTAACAAAAATAAGTTGGTATACCTACCTACATGCATCATACATACATGCAGGATTAATTTAGCATTTTTTACTTACGTTATAAGTAAAAATAGGAACATCAAAGTTGACCTGTTGCTGTATGCTGGAGCGGCGACTAGTGCTTCTGATGCCGGAGTCTTTGCGGCTGTTGACGGAGGGACAGAGGCTGATGACGTCATCGGGGGGGCGGGACGTCTGCGGTGAGGGAAGGGCCAAGTTCAGTCTTCGTTCCTTCGGACGAACCAACTCGTCCTGTGTCGTGATCGTCGAACTGCGAGCGCGACACACTGGCACCTACAATGTAGAAAAAAAACATCATATCAGAAAACACGTCGCTATTTGTTAAGTCCTCGTTAACAGCTAACACTTGTTAAATGTATGTATACACAAGTTTTCTCGTATATTGTATTGGTGCTAAATAATTCGCACACAATACGAAATATGCGATCATACTATCCAAACACCGCAAATAAAAAGTTTAAGAACTGATGTGTTGTGCATTAGAGCAGTTTTTTTTTTTCAATAAGTATACCTGTTTGTTAGAACGGTTTATAACTTCTAAAAAAACTGGGCAAGTGCGAGTCGGACTCGCGCACTGAGGGTTCCGTACAAACTTAAAAGGTAAATTGCGGTTTACGATTTATGACGTATTAAAAAAAACTACTTACTAGATCTCGTTCAAACCAATTTTCGGTGGAAGTTTATAAGGTAATGTACATTACATATTTTTTTTAGTTTTATCATTCTCTTATTTTAGAAGTTACGGGGGGGGGCGAGGACACATATTACCACTTTGGAAGTGTTTCTCGCGCAAACTATTCAGTATATAAAAAAGATATTAGAAACCTCAATATCATTTTTGAAGACATCCATAGTATAACCCACACGTATGAGTTTGATGAAAAAAAAAATGTTGAGTTTCAGTTCTAAGTATGGGGAACCCACAAAATTTATTGTTTTTTTTTCTATTTTTTGTGGAAATCTTAATGCTCACAGAATACATCTACTAACCAAGTTTCAACAGTATAGCTCTTATAGTTTCGGAAAAAAGTGGCTGTGACATACGGACGGACAGACAGACACATGACGATCTGTAAAGGTTCCGTTTTTTGCCATTTGGCTAAGGAACCCTAAAACTGTTATATTGGTAGGTGTGTTATGTAGGCTATTAATAAGGTTCACGATATTACAAAAACAAAGTAAGAAACTTGATGCCACTGTAATTATGTAATCTTAAGAAAATAAACATCTTAATGCGGGTTTGCTCGGAGTTTTCCGCGACCCTTGGTCACGAGGAAACTAATTAAAATTATAAACATATGAATACTGAAAGTTACACGTTAAGCAGACGGTGTGGTTTAGCTTGTAAACACCGACTATGGTCAACATTATTTTTACAGAAATAAACAATTATTACTAATTTGTGCAGTCCCATCGCATCTCCAAATTATACCTATTAGAGGAACAACGAGCAACATCATAATAATTATTACAAATGAGTTGCGCAAACGGCAGTATCTGTTACGACTCACATTGCTTCAGAGTCAAGGGCGAGGTCATAAAGTTTATATTTCATAACGAAAACTTTTGATAATCTCGCAAAGATATAAAACTCGAAAGATAAGATGCTATAAAAACAAACATCATGATAGTTCAAATATAATTCTATTAATATTTTCTATGTAGCGGAACGGAGCGCATTTAATACGCGGCCTTGGTGTGCAGATCTTCTTAAAACGCTTCTTATCAGCATCTGTATTATCAAAAGTGTATTGACTTGGACGTGTCCCAATGGCCAGTGTCGTTACAGTTGTTAGCAATATTAACCAAGATCCGTGACTTAAAACAAAGCACTCGAGTGTGACACATAAACACCTTTTACTTAGTCTCGGCGAATATTTGTTGCCATTTCTAACAATGATAATTTTACTGCTGAATCATAGCTGTATTTAAATATTTAATATTTACCTCGATATTGTTCGATCGTCCGTATTGAGAGCGGTAGCTGCTACTTCTGGCGAAGGGCGACATGTTACTCCTTGATTGGCTCAAGTAAGATCGTATATCGATGATCTCCCTCTCGAAGGATGCCATGTCATGGCTCAGCGGCGGAATGTTCAGCTTAATGGTACTCTGTGCAGGCCTACTCTTATTGTCTTGAGATTCTATCACAATAGGCACTTGCTGGTAACCGTTGCTGGACTGCACCCCAGACGCCGCGTCTCCCCGCTCCAAGAAATGAATCGATTTGTCAGTTAACTCATGTTTTTTGATCTCATGAAGCGGCGTATCCGAATGCTTTCTTAAAAATCTAGGCACCTTCCAATTCTTCAACTTAGTTGTATATTTGCCGTAGCTCCCTAAAATAATATTATTTTCTTGTTATATTGATTAGAACACCATAATCACGGATCATCGTCATACGTAGAATACTCGTGCACAACATTGTACGAGTGTAATGTTCTGTAGCCGATTGTTTCCGAGCGTGACGCGAAATGTTTTTGCAGTCTATTATACATACATGAAAACTGTAGTGTTTACTCAAAAATCGATGTCAAATAAATAAACAAGAAACGGAAACACGACTTAGTTACCAGACATCATGCAGATAGGTACAATAAAAGATAATCACAATACTGAAATCAATTGAGGTTCCAATTTCAGACATATCTTTTGTTATTACTAACAATTTATGTTAAAGTAGCTCGGCAACATTAACATCGTTCTCCTTAAATTGCTACTATTTCTGTTTGCAATGAAAGCAGGAGAAATTCATAGTGACTTTAATTGCTCGACTATAAAATCGAATTCTGCTACATGTTTATAGTATATTGGCTCGATAATGCCGCCAATACCGATACGAAATGCGTATTGTAGATTCGTTCAGAGCATGCGAATGGACTATTAGAGAATTATGATTACTGACTCGAAAGATTTCAAACTTTTTTGTACATTTAAACTTAGGAAGATATCGGAGAGGATGACTAACACAAATCACCCCACTCATGTCGTGATCTGAGTGACAAAGAGCATCACCTTCGCGTAATGAAGTCACTCTATATCTTATCAGCTTGTGCCTTATTCTTGAGATAAATAACACTTTTCTTCGGTTTAATTCACAATATTTACGGGATCGAAGTAAAAATACGAACAGATATAACATTCACAAAAAAATAATTATGAGCGCAGCAGGTAGTATTTAGATCGTTGCGATAGTGTAGATAAATAATCACAAGCAAAAATTCGCAATGTACGTGACTGCAATTTTATAGCTTCGCTGTTCTTAATTAGCGGCGTAATTATCTGGCGATCTTTAAATACGACAAATTCGTTGACATGCCAACCTACGATGTAGATACACAACAAGAAACAAAGACTCACCGACAGAAGTGGGACTCTTGGAGGAACTGTCATTAGTTTCGGGGAATCCCTTGCTCTTCTCGTCCAGCTCTGTATCCGAATCCAATATACTGGGTAGTGAACTAGCTTTGGTACGGAAATGAAATGAACTTGGAGAAAGGAAGTTTTTAGAATCTTTTCTGGACCCTCTGTCGTCCCCTCTAGGTGACGATGGTAGCGGACAGTGATTGCAGGATAGGACGGACTGAGGAGATGCTGCGGGGGATATAATTAAACGTAGGTTGATAGGATTAGAGGGAGTCAGACAGTTGTCATGGTTATAGGGGGAATACAGCTGACGGCCTTCGATAAAATAGGTTTTATGACCTAAACAAACAGAATTGGTTTTAGAATGTGTCCACAATACAAATGATCGTGCAATCGTAAATCTATTTATAAGTTCGCTCACCAAAGACGTCATCGCCCTCTTCTAAGATATAGGAACCTCCAAGAAATTTAGCAGTCTCTTCTGATATGTGGACGCGACCTGGCTTCCCAGTGGATTCCATTTTGTTAGCAAAAGTGACGTCGTTACTCCAGACATCGAATTTAAACCGGCGAGTGCCCACAATACCGCACAGTACGGTGCCAGTGTGCACCCCTACTCTCATATTTATTCCCTCGCCGCGCACTCTATCAAATTCCTTTATAGCGTCTATCATTCCTGAAATATTTATCATGTATTAGTGCCGACATCGGTATGGCATTCGCACACCGCGGAAGCGAAATTTATTGAAGCTCAATTTAAACACGGATCATATGTGGATATTAGGTTTTGTTCTTATCCATGATCCGTCATAGATTACCCTCTTAATTTTCCATTGAATTAAAAGTTTTATTTTATCTACTAGCGACTCGCCCAGACTTCGGTTGGAATTTATATATGCACAACCCTTCCTCGTTTATCACTCTTTCTCTTAGTAAATACAGCATCATAATTCAATGCGTGTTTTAGAAGGAGTTAGCGGATACAAGACATATGCGGAAAGCGACTTTGTTTTATACTGAAAACTTTGTATAGATTTGATAGTTATACAACATAACATATCAGCCTTAAAATGTTCCACTGCTGCACATTAATTCAATTCAGGAGCCTGGTGCGGGTCAGTCGATGTTACATGTCTTCCATGTTTTGTTTGGTGCTAGGACTTGCTCAGACTTGCTGCTTTCTTTTTTTTTTAATTATGGAAATTAGTGCTTGACTGCGATCCCCCTGATGGTAAGCAGTGATACAATCCTCAAGATGTTTTCCTTCACAGTTTTAAAAGCAGTTGTAATGATATAAATTACACAACGTTAAGTTCCTGCCAGGGTTTGAACCTACGACGTACAACTCGTAAGTCGCGGTGACCGCTGCTTTTGGTTTTTTGCTAGTTGATTTGATAGTTGCTTAATATTAAATACCACTTACCGAGTCCCATTTCTACGCAGCACGTAGCATGATCCGGCCTGGGCTCAGGGCAGCCAGATACGCAATAATAACAATCACCCAAAGTAGAAATTTTCTCACACCCATGATTTTGGCATAGCTCATCAAACTTCTCAAATAGGTCATTTAATATATTAACTAATTCTTCAGCACCCTTGTTACTTGACATCTTGGTAAAGCCGACAATGTCAGCAAATAGTATGCTGACATTGTCCATTGAACTCATGTTGAACGGCCTAAACAACGACTTGATGTCTGACGCGCCGGGGTTTGAGTGCCGAGGCTTGAGCGGATTGTGTGTCTTTAAACTAGCCTCAGTGTCAAGTACTTGCTCCTCCAACAACCAGCTCGCCACTTTGGGCGGCATCACAGAATGTATCATCTTTTCTTTTAGCTGCTTCTCCATTTCCAGCTGCTTTCGTACTAACAGACTCTGCCCTACTTTCATAAATGTGCCACGCATTCTCACGAAGGTCATTAAGTATATATGTACACCAATTATGTGAACACAAAGCTGCAGTAAAATTCTCACAAACATTCCAGGGTATTGCCATTCTTGCTCTGACAAATGTAAGAAAATATTCAGTACTTCAAACACTATTGAATACAAAATTCCAATGATAACACAGGCATACAGTGGTAAGGGTGTAAGTGTGTATATAATCAACAATATTTCAATGCACATGGTGAAGTGTCCCGACTGACTGATGTCAGCAGCCTGAGATGATGCAGTGTCTAGACGTGTGGTGAGCGTCACCAGTGACAGGCTGAGTGTACACAGAGCGAGTGCCATGACCAGGGAGAGCTTGAAAGTGTACACTTTATATATGTTTGTAAATGTTACAAATAGCATAACAGATGTTATCAATAGGACCCCAGCAAATATGGAACACAAAAATGGCCATTTCACTGTTATGCCATTCAAGCCAAGGGCCACAAAGTAGACAAACCATGATATAGAAAATATCAAAATGTATAAAAGTGCAAATCTGAAAAAAGAAAAAATAAAAAACATCAAATATGTTTAATTAATGATAATAGTTGTGACATCAAGCAAATTATCAGTTTACTGACATTCATGCATGAATGTTACACATTTATATATAAACCACAAGAGCACTTACCTAAATCTTAGTCTTATTTGTCTAAAGGAACTACTTCTGTATTGGCCTTCAAGTATCTCTGAATCAAATCGAGGGTTCCACCAGGTTCCAGTTGCAGCCCTCTCAAAGGCGATGGGTATGGTGAGGCCACAACAGTTGGTGGTGGGGTTGTTGCGTGCGAGGTAAGCTTGAACATGTGGCGCCAGTCTGATCTGAGCATCTTCCCCCTCGGAGCAGTCAGCATCATGTTTGCTATCAAACTGTTGCGACCCATCACTGCAGCTGACACACCCACTTGGAGCATTCATTTTTTAATGAAGTATTTCATGTTATCCATTGTTAAACTACAGCACTAACAGCTCTGGCCATATTTGAATCTGTTCAGAAAAACAAGCTATTGTAATGTTATTTGTGCAAATAAGAAGAACAGCTGATTCTTTGTTATATTTCAAAGCTTATTTTTATATTATTCATATCTGATAAAGAGATAAAATTTTAAACTAGACTAGAACATTGCCCTTGGTCATAAACAAAACGAAACAACTAGGTACCTATTTAGAACAAGTCAATAATTGATCATTAAAATAAAAAAGTTTCCTGTAAAATTAGAAGACAAATAAAGACTGCTTATTATAACATTATCAGTAGCAACCAGATAATTAATAACTAATTACAAATTTATAGTAATGTATGGATAAACTTACATCATTTGGGGGAAAACTAAAATAGTCAATTTTTTTTGGCATTCCTAGAATATGACTGCTGAGTTAAATATATTATACTATGCTTGTAGAATCAAAATAACATCAGTGTTAAATTAACTCAAGTGGATTGAGATATACAAAGATGATATTGTGAAGCAGATTCCATTTATATATATTATATATATATTATATGTGCCTGAATTCAAAGTTATAGCTTCTTAACTAATTACTACTAATTATTTTTCAGTCTTAATAATCGTTCGTCTATTCGCTTATTATTAATTTTATAATGACATAATTAATTTACAAATTCTGCTAACAAACCACTATCAAAACTGAAAAGTATTTTTTTTAATATCTTATGAAGTAACACAAAGAATAAGCTACTATTTAGATAGAAAATATAGTTATAATTTAATCAAATAAGTGCAACATATACATTATTTAAAACAGGACATACATTTCAGTGATCTCAAGTGAAGGCTTCAATAAATTAGCAACATTAAATTACACAAATGTAACTCATAAAGGTACTTCATTAGCGCCATTCACACTCTATCAAAGACCATATTTACAATTCTAATATTCCTAAAATTAAAGCAAAATATAAACATTATTTTTCGTTAAAATTAAGAGGTTTTTACTTACCAAATCATTCTCACTTGAAATTCTTGACGTTTATTGATCAAGGTTTAATACAGATCAATTCTATGTAAATAATTATTTATCTGACATTTACTATAATAACATGTACACATTTCTTTCATGAAAAAACTCGTTTATTATAATTTATCACAAGAACTAAAATGAAGAGTAAAAAAATCACAAAAAGACACACAATCCACACAATACGTTTTAGAGATGTTCGCATGACATGAAATGTCGTAAGAACTCAACTGAAGTCAATCGATGACAGTTTTCAATATGATGTATCCTTAGTCGATTTATAATGTACAACAATTTGTCTCGATTCTTAATTTTTATTTGGAATTTTTTACTAATCCTAAATTTTTACTTAACGGACTTTAAATGGAGTATTATACGCCACGCCGCGCCGTTTATATTGTCAGCCATATACAGAAAAATAACTGTCTAGTACTACGCATACGAACCATTTCGATAAACTTTAGCTTGGCCCCTCCAAAATTTTAAAAGTAATGGTTCTATTATTCTTAATATGAGAAGTACTATATACACATCTTGTAAATAATTCACATGTTTAATTAACCCTCTTAGAAAATATTTTTTGTGTTGTTGTTCTTTTTTGTTCTTTTTTTTTTCGGCGGGAAAATCATCTTATGACATCCCCCGCCCTTGGGCGGGGCGGGAGATAGTGTCAGACTTTTACTGACTAAAAACCCACTCCTGTTCCTTCGTTGCCTTCATCTCAGGGCCCCGGGTGAGTTGTTGTTCTGGAATTTTCAAACATTCATTGACTCATCCAGCAAACTTCGATACAAGCAACGACTTAGAAACTGGTGGACCGTAGAGTGATACGTTTCACTCTACGCTTCGAGTTACAGTGTAACACTGCCGGTTGTATCCGAATTCTGTTGCTGGAATGTGATAGGTTCCTGTAAAAATGTTTCTAAAGATCCAAGCCGTTTCGAAGGAGTAGAGAAAAGTTGCGAAATTGCTAAATATTTTTTTTAGTAGAGCTATCCTTAATTGTATTGAAAACCATTTGAAGCCAATTGGCTTTCAATACAAATAAGGAGGAAACACGATTTCGTATAACCACTGTCGAAATATGAAACAGATGTCGGGCCTGCATTCACAACAGAGGGCAACAATTTGAGCAGGGTTTGTAAAAAATATGAAATAAATGTCAAAAATGCAATTTAATTATTTCTAGTAAAACCCACTAAAAGAGATATACCAGTCAGATTTTACCTTATAAGAGTGAGATAACATAGGCTTTCGGGTGTCATTTAAGCATTAATATTTTTTAAATCATATTTTTGAATTTTGTCTTAAGTGACTCTTATTCACAATTCTACCAGATTCACAAAGTTATAAAAAGATTTTTATGGCATTTGGCACATCCCTAGCAAGTTGATAAACTATGTATTAGAGAATTTTTGAGGGAGTTAGAAGATTCCGGTTGCGTTTGGTTTTTTTTATAGTCATGTAAATAGCTGTAACATGGAAAGGTCCAAAACCTTGCGAGTAAATTTAAAAAAAGCTAGATAGCTAATATCACTAATTTTAAAGTACCTACTCTATATACATCTAAATAAAATTGAAATTCAGAATCTACGCCAATTTATATATTTTTTAAATTTGTATTTGAGTGAAAAATTCTTAAGGTCTTAATTTCATAAAACAATAAAAAGTCGATGAAAAAAATCCACAGGCCATGAGAAGTGTTTAGGGGTCCGAAATGATAGCAGATGGCCCCTCCCGTCGACCATTTCAATTTAGCACACGATGCACCAAACACCCTGTATATTACCAAGGATTATTATTATCAAGGAGATGTCAGCAACCGTAGGGGCCCAACAGGGTCGAAGCCTACTGGGGCCATGGGTGATGCGAAAGAGATCCCCGGGGCCCTGGAAAACAAATGGCAAAGAAGGAACAGGAGTGGGTTTTTAGTCAGTAAAAGTCTGACACTATCTCGCGCTCCGCCTAAGAGCGGGGGTTGTCATGAGATGATTTTCCCACCCGAAAAAAAAAAAAAAACCCTGTATATTACTAAATACATACATATTATGACCCCATATCATATTAAAACCCTAAAGCAATCTGTAACGACAGCAAAAAGACTACAATATATAAATAGAATGAAAAAGTCAACAAATAGAGTAAAAACTATGTGGAATTTAATAAACGAAAGAACAAATAAACCAATGGAAAGGGAAAAAAATAATATAAAATTACATAAAAATGATAACTTGATAACAGAACCTAAGTAAATAGCTAATATTTTTAATGACTTTTTTGCTTCTATCGGGGAAAATACCTCACCAGCAAAAGGAGCCCCTGTGATGTACCCCACAGAAAACTCCATATTTCTCAACCCTGTTGATCCTCATGAAGTAAATCGAATAATAAAAAATTAAAAAAATCGTTTGAGAAGGGAAGTTTTCCAAATCAACTTAAAAACGCACTCATAAAACCCATACACAAGAAAAATTCTAAAACTGACCCTAGTAACTATCGACCAATCGCGTTGTTACCATCTGCGTCTAAAATCTTTGAAAAGGCTATGTGCAACCGCGTATACTCTTTCTGTGAAAAAAATAAATTATTTGACGACTGCCAGAACGGCTTCCGTAAAAATAGATCTACAACGTTAGCAGTCTACAAATACGTACAAGAGGCTCTATCTGTTATTAATAACAAAAAATATGCCGTAGGTATGCTCCTTGATGTGTCTAAAGTGTATGATAAAGTACAATTTAAAATCTTATTAGATAAGCTTTATGGGATAGGAATACGAGGAAAAGCCCATGAATGGTTTGCATCATACCTTAAGGATAGGATTCAGTTAGTAGAAATAGAATATTTCGATAAAAACTCAAATGAAATAATAAAAATAAGGTCTGACAGAAAAGCAGTTAATGCATCAATCCCCCAAGGGAGTGTTATAGGCTGTTTATTATTCCTTATCTATATTAATGACCTTCCTAAAATTATAAAAAGCCCATGTGTTTTATTCGCGGACGATATATCTCTACTCACATCATGCCAAAATGATGACAATATAAAATCCAAATTTAATTCCCTTCTCTCTACAACTGTAAACTGGATGAATAACCATAATCTAGAAATCAACTTTACAAAAACAAAATTAATTACTTTTCATCCCCATTAAAAACCACCATTAAAATTAAATTTTATGTATAATAATACAAAATTAGAACAAGTAAACGAGTTTACTCTCCTTGGTTTGTCTATAGATACCCATGTAAACTGGAAATCCCATATACAGTAAATAAGAGCAAAACTATCAAAATTTTCATACGCCCTTGGCGAAATAAAAAAACTACCAACCTGCAAACTGCACTTACTACTTACTATGCATATGCCCAAGCATGGCTTAGCTATGGGGTCATGCTGTGGGGTAACAGTACTGATTCGCAGACCATATTTATTTGGCAAAAAAAAGTTAATACGAATAATCTATATATATAAAAGGAGAAACTGACTGACTGACATATCAACGCACAGCCGAAACTACTGGGATTAGGAGGGTGAAATTTTGCATAAGGTTTCCTTTTATAATGTAGGCGAAAGGATTTTAAAAAATTCACTCCATAAGGGGATGAAGCAGGGGTCCAAAGTTTGTATGGAAAAACCTACTTTCACGCGAGCAAAGCCGCGGGCAGAAGCTAGTAACCAATATAGAACAAACAGAAAGTTGCCAACCACACTTCCAAAAACACAAAATACTCACACTTCCCTGTTTATACATCTTAGAGTTATGTAAATTTGTCAGAAAACACCCAGATTTTTACACAAATTGTGAAGAAACACAAAGAAGATACACTTCTCGACACAATAGAAACAAAGTAAACATACCTCGATCCCGATTAAAAATGCACTCACCCAGTCCTTTAGTAATTTCCGCTAAAATTTATAACAAACTGCCAAATGAAATTAGAGAAGTAAGGAAAACAAATATATTTATCAATAAATTGAAAGAATTTCTAGAAGCTAAGTCATACTACTCAGTAAAGGAATTTTTAGATGATAAGTCGATCGGAAAATAATATTTTTCTTTTTCTATATTATTATTCACCAAAGATTCTGTAATGACATTTATTAAATATAGTTAATATAATATAGTATGAAAAATAGAAAATTTAATGAAATATAAATTCCCAGATAAATAATAAAATAATTTAATAATAATGACGATGAAAAATAAATAAAAGTACCTGACATAATTTATCAATTCTTACACACGGATATAATAATAATAAATATACATAATTGACTTAAATGAATATATAATTTAATAATGACGACAATAAAAATAAATAAAAATACCTGACATAATTTACCTAACTTATTTATACAAACATAATAATAATATACATAAATAAATTAATTTAAATAATAACAATTTACTAATAATGACGATAAAAATAAATAAAATATTTGACATAATTTACAATTACTTATACAATAGACATAATAATAATAATATGCATATACAATCTAATTTAAATATATACATACATAATTTAATAATAATGATGACAAAAACAAAAATAAAATAATCGGACACAATCTACCAATACACATACATAATAATGTACATCTATTAGATCTACCTACAATAATTAATTCCATGAATTGTTACTTGGCCTTCATCCTCTCTCCTAACTTTGCTGTGCCCGACAGGGTCTATATTGATCTTGACTATATTTTATACCACTTACGTACATAATATGGAATGCAATAAAGTATTGAGTATTGAGTATTGAGTTTGGATAAATTACACCCAGACACAGAATAAATGATGAGGAAAAAATGGGTAGGAATCAAATCTACGACCTCAGGCATAGCAGTCAGGGTTTATAATAATAATAATACTTCATTTATTTGCCTGAAACATGGTAGTACAGATCTTATATTATAACAGGTACAAGGTTCTTCATGCTCCGCCTTATATTCAGCATGCAAATTTTAATTTAACTAAATTTTGTTTAGTTTTAAAAAACAATTATTTAACTTATACAAACAATCCTATTTATTATATATTAATGAGATAAATGCCAATAAATTACATTAAATAACAAAAAACATTAAATTAAAATGTCAATATAATAAATCACAAATGTTAAATTAAAAAAAAAAAATTACAACGAAATAAATTACAAATGACAAACCCAATAATAAATGTCAATAAATTAAATTACAAACGTCAAACAAGATAAATTAAAATATAATGTCAATAAATTAAATTACAAATGTCAAACAAGAAAAATTAAAATAAAATGACAATAAATTAAATTATAAATGTAAAACAAAAAAAAATTGACAATTAATTAAATTATAAATGTCAAATAAAAACTTAAAATAAAAATGTCAATAAGTTTTATAAATGCAAAAAATAAATAAATTAAATAATTCGTTCGATAATTAATTAAGTCCAGCAAAGTTCCTTATTCATATTATAATTAAAAAAATCCTTTACGGTGTAATAACAATTTTCAATAAGCCATGTTTTGAGTTTTTTTTTTTTTTGTAGTGTGGCACTAGTATCTTTGTGCCAATTTCAGGTAGTAAAAGGTAGGGAAATATTTTTAAGGAAGATATCGGAGAATCAGGAATTTTGTAAGGTTCAGGAAAGGTAATGGTTTATTTTCATAGGATAAAAAAGGATATAGATAATAAATATACTAACTAAATTTTTATATCATTTTTTAACAAGAATGCAGATATCACGTTAAAATATTTAATAGGTTTCATTATTAAACAAGAAACACAAGTAGGAAGGGGAACATTATAGGAAACAAGAGAACGGAGGAAGGATGAACGATCATGACGGGGACAGGAGAAGAATATGTGATCTAAAGTACCGACATCATCACCACACTCACAAACATTACTGTCCACAATATGCAACTTAGCAAGGTGGAAAGGAGTACAAACGTGGCCAAGCCGCATGCGAATTATCATGCTTGCAATAGGCTTAGAGCATTTTATTTTAAAAAACCATGGTTTGACTGGTACCGTAGGCTGAATTGAGGCATATACCTTGCCCCCTTTACTTGAGAGCTTTCACTCCAAAGAAGATCCCAAGTATGCCGCAGATAATCTTTAGGGAGGCTGACAAGATCATGGCAGAAGCTTTTATAAGGAAACATGTCACCATTCTGAATTGCTTGTTTGGCTAATTGATCAGCTTTTTCGTTCCCTTGGATTCCGGAGTGACTTGGAATCCAAGCAAACTGTACCATGTAGTTTTTCAGTATACATTTGTGCAACTGTTTTCTAATATCAAATACAATGGGGTAAAAGGGTTTCATTTTAAATGTAAATTTTTCTATGGTTTGTAACGCACTTTTAGAGTCGCATACTATTAGAACATTTTGAAGTTTCGCGATCAAAACATACTCTAATGCCTTGAACAAACCGAAGCATTCTCCAGTGAAAACCGACGTTTCAGGAGGAAGTTTTACCATTGGAACAATTTTGTACTGAGAATGAAATATACCAACTCCCACACAACTATTCTGGGTCTTTGATGAATCCGTAAAGATGTAATGACAGTCCATTAAATTTTCACCAATAGCTGCATTAAACTTTATGTTAGCCCCTACATCACTTTTTTCTATGCCGAGATCATAATGTACTACCGGAGAGACTAGTAAAGGTTCAAATGTTTCGCATTCAAATAAAGGAAGAGTAGGTGAACTATGTACACTTGATGATATAGAATTAAACTTTCACAGACTTTTAACTAAACACGGAATATCTTTGTGCCGCCAATAGGATGAAATTTGTACGAGTTTGTCAAGTTTTAATAATTTTGAATGAAGTAAATGATTGGAAAACTGCATCGATTTAAATAAAAATCGGTCAGATAAATATTGTCTTCTCAGGTGAAGTGGAGGTTCTCCTACTTCTACCTGTAAGGCATTTAACGGGCTTGACTTCATGGCTCCAGTAATGATTCTAAGAGCCTTAGACTGTATGCTATCTAACTTCTTAAGACCCTTTCTGTTACCATCTTGAAGGAAGAATGTTCCGTAATCAAGTATGCTTCGGATTATTGCATTATACAACAGTTTAAGACTAAAAGGATGTGCCCCCCACCATACTCCGGAAAGACATCGCATAATGTTCAGTTGACGTTCGCATTTTTCAACCACAAAGTCAAAGTGTTGTTTGCCAGAAAGTTTTTTATCTAAGACTAATCCTAAAAATTTAAAATGATTTTTCACAGGAAGCGTAATGTTGTCATAGGTAACGATTGGGGGAGGAATGTTACGTTTCCTTGAAAAAACTACAACAGCACTTTTTTCTACCGAAAGACTTAACCCATTAACTTGTAACCATTGCTGCAAAAGACTTAGGGAGACGGTCAACGCGTTACATGCATCCGAGATGTTATTGTGAGTAGTATAAATTAAAAGGTCATCAGCATATTGTAAAACATCAGCAGATTTTTTTAGAGATGATTCTAAATCATATGAATAAATATTGTAAAGCAAAGGTGACAATACTGATCCCTGTGGAAGGCCCCTGAACACTGTCCTCGTTATTTTCTTGTCGCCAGAAAATAGAGAAACAAATCGAACTGATAACAAATTTATTATAAACCTTATAAGCAGAGTGGGGACGTTTAAATTAATCAGCTTTTGTTTAAGGACAGATATAAGTACATTATCATACGCGCCTGTTATATCTAGAAATGCGCCAACAACTGACTCGTTCTTGGAAAAGGCTATGTGAAGGTCAGTGGTAAACACACTTAAACTCACAGTTGTGCTTTTACCTTTACGGAACCCAAACTGGCTGCCTGCTAGTAATTGCTTGTTTTCTATATACCACTCTAAACGATTTTTAACTAAATGTTCTGCAATTTTAGTAAGAACAGATGATAGCGCAATAGGCCGGTATGATAGAATATCATTTGAATTTTTATTTGGTTTGAGGATCGGTAATATTTCTTGGGAACGCCAGGATTCTGGAATATTTCCAGAAACCATAACAGAGTTAATTATTTGTAAATAGTATGATAATGCATTATCACTACAATGTGAGAAGAATGAATACGGAATACCATCTTCTCCTGGTGCTGAGTCTTTTAAGCTCGTTATTACCCCTTTCAATTCGTACATTGAAAAGGGAAAGTTCAAAGATGAACTATCACCAATACTTAACGGAGGAAAATTTGGGTAAACTTGATCATACTCTGGAGCTGATGCTGGAGCTAACTTGTCAAGAAAACTATTAATAAGAGATGGAGGTAATTGTGTGAAAGGAGGAGTATCACTGAAGGCTTTTCTAAATTTTTTAATACTGCGCCAAACTTCTGACGGGCATGTACTAGGCGATAAAGACATACAAAATGACCTCCATCACTGAAGTTTCTTATCTCTGAGAAAAATCCGTGTATCATTAATAATATCTCTAAGGTTGTCTAAATTTTCAGCTGACATGTTCTCACCATATTTTTTCTCGGCATCTTTTCGCTTTCTAACTGCATCGGAACACGATGAGTCCCACCATGGTGGCATAGGAATTTTATCAGAAGATTTTTTTTTTAAAGGGAATACTTGATCTGCTACTTTTACTATGCACAGCGCTAAAGCCTTAGAGCAATCGTTTTCTCCACCCTGAGTAATTTGCGGGAGCTCAGCCACTTTAGCATCAACAAGCTTTTTAAATTTATCCCAGTCTGCGCTTCCAAGTCTATACTTTAGTCTAGGGAGTCTTTTCGGTATTGTAATGGACTTTTCTGAGGAAGTAATTATCAAAGGAAAGTGGTCACTTCCAAAGGTAGAAGAAGAGAAGCAG
Organism: Mythimna pallens; assembly: GCA_961205895.1. NCBI lineage: Eukaryota > Metazoa > Arthropoda > Insecta > Lepidoptera > Noctuidae > Mythimna > Mythimna pallens. The sequence continues at coordinate 11,264,269 of OY540829.1, forward strand.
GACCAAGTTAAGGATGAAGCCAAGCTAGGGGAGCATATAGTTAAATCTACAGCACTAGCACTCTCACCTACATTAGTTCTACGAGTAGGCTCGCCAGTGTTTAGAATACATAAATTGTGGTCGTCTATCATTTCTAACAAACGAATCCCCTCCCTTTTTGTTTCACCACTTCCCCAACATTGATGGTAACAGTTAAAATCGCCCATTACTAAGAATGGTCTACGAAGGGATGACAACATATTGCTAAGTTCTTGTAGGGCAATGATATTAGCAACAGGAATGTAAGTGGAAATATACGCAATATTACCAACAATTACCCCAACAATATCAATATCAGAACATGGAAGGAGAGAAACACGTGAAAATGGGGTATTATTTTTAATCAATATGGCCACTCCGCCATATCCGTCAGGTCTGTCATTGCGTACGCAAACATAACAAAGACTACAATAGTAATAGAGATGGGTCGTACTAGGCAAATCTTGGACTAGGTGCACCTAGTCCAAGTCCGTACAAATACTCGATCCAAATACCTGTTCCACCTAGTCCACCTAGTCCATGAAATACGCATACTTAGATTAGATGCTTAGTCTTTGAGTAACAACGATACGTGTAGTACGTACGTACGCAGTAATGAATTGTAATCTTCCCTTCATACTTTACACAGGCTTAAGACTGTCAACGTATAGATTTATCTACATTGAAGATTGTTGGCGTATTTAAAAGATTTCAATTCATTTTTCAGAGTACTTAATATTTTTTGTTTTCCTTTTTATTGTTTTTTTTTTTGAACCATGTAATTTACAATAATTGCTTTTTGTTTTGTATTTTTTTAAATCACGTAACTATATACAATCATTGCTTTTGTTTAAATCGCATAACTATTTACAATCCTTGTTTTTTTTTTGAATTACGTAACTATTTACAAACTTTTTTTTTTTTTTGAATCACGTAACTGTTTACAATCATTGTTTTTTTAAGATACACGTAGAAAATCAGTCTTTGGAATTGACACTACTTTCTTTGGGAGCCATTTTTCAAAACAATAAACACATTAATTAATGTCTTATTAAAAATAGATCTAAGTTCTTTAACAATATATTAAAACTTCGTTACGAAAACCGATCACTAAATAACTCCCATAGAAGTTAGCGACGTCGAGCAGGTATCATACGTCAATCAAGATCACATTCGCACGAGTCCGTACTTGATACTCGACTGCATCATATAGTCTTCATTCGCATCGAGTATTGTCAAAGTATCTATTCTACCTATTCTATAAAGTCTGCCTAGTGCCTAGTCCCGACTAGTCTCGATCTCGAGTATTGACAGACAAGGATGGAAAGACTGCGGAATACTTTAGTTAAAAAAGGACAGAATATATTCTTCCACAACACGGTGCGCGTCGCGTAACTTTTATGCCATTGAGATATGGTTCAAATTCAAACGACTGGCACACGTATGATCTATGTACATACGAGTGCGCATTGCGTTAATTTTATGCACTTTGAATTTAGGTTCAAATTCAAGTGACTGACTCATGAATGATTTTGGCAAACATGGATGAGCTAGGACTATGCTGCTATCTCGCTTCACCGCGTCCCGACGACGCGGTGAAGCGAGATAGCAGCATAGTCCAGTACAGTCGGTACTTCGATTCGCGCGGGCCGCGGGTGCCGTGCACTGCGTAGGCACAGTGAGACTAGGTGGATCAAGTATTTTAAAAGTTAGAATAGGTGCAGCCTAGTCTCGTTAAATACCTAATCCCTGGATCTGTTCTAGTATATATGCTTCATCTCTAAATAGTATGAAACATAACCTGGAATACCAAATATTTGGTTACCATTGGTTACTTTTAACCCTACGGTAGTCGCGTATCTAAAAGTGACGTGTATGGTCGCGTGGTCTACATGGGTATACCATATTTAAAATAAGAAAAAGTACCCAAATAAATCAAATAGTCTGTTTATTTATTTTTAAATCTTTATTACTATATATTTTCTATATAAAATAATCAACAAAACGTAACCATATCTTCTATGCTTAGAAAAATCAACAAAAATAAAAAAATACCTCTTTTTCAGTCTTAATATCACATAGTTCACATTATATGAGATCAAAAAAAAATATATACATAAAAAAACTAGTCTAATCAGTATTTTGCAAACAAGATAGGCATACAATCCCGGAGTGGTCAGGACATATAAACTTTTTGCACGTAATGCACATCTTTCGTGTGCTTCTATTACGGGCTCTACCGCAGTCATGGCACCGACCAACATAATTTCTCCGAATTGGTCCTGCTGTCGATGGCCGGCTTTCTTGGTGTGGAAGACCCAAGAAATCTTTAATTTTGAATGAAAGACTTCTTGGCAATGAATTTTTTTCTGATCTTTGGTAAGCCAGAGGTTTCATCCAAGCCAGGGCCAATTCTATGAGGAAATCACGACGTCGAACAAATTCAAAATTTTTATTGGCCGAATGTATGCATAGCGCGTTGAGGGCACTGAGATTGATCAGATTTGATATGACAGAGATTGATAGAACACGGTTACTGGCCATCTTTTTGAATTTCTGGAGACGTCATATAGTGAACACATTTTATCAACCAAATCCACACCATTTTTAGTGCGATTATAATAAGTTATTATTTCCAGTTTCCGTTTATCTCCAGTACCGGATTCAATAGCGGCGTCGTTGTGCATTGTTGACAAATCATCACGACTATCATCTTCGCCCAACCAAGCCTCGATCAGTCTCTCTTGTCTATTGTCCATAATTTTCTAAATAACTATGTTTTCACCTACAAATATAAATAAATACATTATTAAACATTATAAAATAAATAATTTATAAGTATATAAAATGTACAATAAAATCTCAATATAATATTTGCACAAAATAAAAGCAACAGTCACAACAACAATACTTACGTAGTTGGTCGCGCGGCATACATACGTAGACCGCGAACTTTGCGGAGCTCCCGTTGCACAACCACGCGCACCCTATGCTCGCGCTGCACTGAGTGCATGCGGCAATTATGCAACTTCGAGTACACGAAGGATGAAATAACTGGCACTAATATGTTTTTAGAACATTGCAATTTTGTATCAATGGATTACATATGTAGACCACGCGACTACCGTAGGGTTAATCCAGGTTTCAGATAATGCTACAATATTTGGTTTAAATTTATTTATTAAGTAAAATAGGTCAGTTTTTTTAGGTATTACTGATCGGCAGTTCCATTGAATTATTGTGTCCATCTTTTAGGTTTTTATTTAGTAACAAACTACTTAAACGCTCCACGTCGTACGGTTCAAAAGATATATTTTTACATAATAACATTTTAATTAGGTTTATAATAACATCAACAACTTGCTCATTCTCGTTCTGTTGCAGTTTCATATCAGCTTCCTTAGGCAAAGCACACCCATTCGCTAAAGATGGGGGTTGAAGGTCCCTAACAAGGGCGTTATGAGCTGCTCTGTCATAACCCTGTGCTGACTTGGGGGGAGTTCGGAGTTTAAGAAAGACAGTCTTTTTGTGTGATGAAGAAGTTGATGTTTTTGGTTGTGAACTGAAGTAATTATTTTTGTTGTGAAAATCAGGTGTACCTGTACTAAGAATATTTGCATAAGATTTTGAGGCGGCTGGATGTGCCTTGCTTGCCTCTGCATATGAAACACACGAGAGCCATTGTATGTTTGATGTTTTTTTGCCTCTGAAATTCAGGACAAGTCTTATTTGTTGCATAATGCAACCCAGAACAATTCACACATGATGCAGAATCTTCCTCTACCACACAACTTTCACCCAAGTGATTTTGTGCACATTTGAATTACCTAGGGGCAGCTGAACGGCATTGAATTTTTGTGTGACCATAGCGACAGCAGCGAAAACATTGAATTGTTGGATACACATATGTCTCTACAGATAGTGCATTATAACATATATATATGCGTCTAGGCAGAGCTTGACCATCAAATGTAATAACGACAGTTTGAGACGGTTTCCAAGTAGGTGACCCATTCACCATGACTGTAATTAAGGCGCCTAATTTTCAGTACTGCACCAGTGCCTATGGGAGTTGTTATATTCTCTTTTATTTCTTCCTCACTCCATTCTGATGGGACCCCTCTTACCAAGCCCATACGAGTTACATTAAATGTAGGTAAAAAGGCTTTAAATTTATTAACAGACAAAAGATTACTATTTAAAAATGAGTTAGCAGCCAAAGGGTTTGTGAAAGCTACTACACATTTATTTCTGCCAATTCTTTTTACACTACCAGGAACAATATTTTGAAATTTATTTGTTTTAAGAAAATTACCAAAAGCAATAGGATGCAGAATGGTGCCACTGTTTTCTGTATTCGTAATTCACTGAACATGGACTATGTAAGGCCCTGTATCAGAACCCTGGTACTCCTTCCTACCTACACCAACTTTTTGATCGGTTTGTTCGATTGCAGGTTCAGGATCTGACTGTGAGGTTTGATGAGTAGAAGTTTCAGCCGGTAAAAATTGTGGGACTGATGTATGATTTAGGTTAAGGATAGGTTCTATGCTGAAAGTACACATGCAATCAGTGTTAACAGAAGATGTTCCCTCAGGGATCATCCCCTGTCTACTTCTTTTTATTTTATTGCAATGTTTGCATATACTTTTATGTTTATGTGAGCGCCTCTTACGGGAAGCAGTAACTTTTCCGGAGGTTGACGCGTCACTTGCAGTGGCTACAGACCCATCGGTGTCCATACCACTCACATCTGCTTTCATGGAAATTGTAATATAGTTACTTACTGGGGGACTTAAGCCAGGGCCTAAATCCCCCACATCTATTATAGGCAGGTCGTTCATACGACCCGGGATTCGTCTTGTACTATTATAAAAATATTTACAAAAACTTACCTATAAACAGCAAAAATCTATACAAATATTATATTATTTACACAAAATAGAAAATATATTTACATAAAAACCTTAACTGAACCAATTAAATTTAAATATAAAAAATTTGCCGCGAAAAAATACACCCGGTCCGACCGAAATTTCCCGCGCTTTTTTTCATGTTTTGAGTTCATTTTGAAAAAAATTCGCTGGCAATTCTCTAATTTGTTTAGGTAATTTATTGAATATTTTAATTGCCATACGACTCGTGTTTTTGTGGCAAAATGCTGTTCCACACCTAGGTAACGCTAATTTTGTTGGATCCCTGGACTTTTTACCAATTTTGTATACATTTTCGCTATTTGCTTTACTGAAAAGAGTAGGATGTTTTTTTTACAAATACTCCCATTTCCGATATATACAAACATGCTAGTGTTAATAATTTATGCTCTTTTAAAATGGGTCTGCACGATTCTAATGGACCAATACCAAACACAGCTCTCAAGCACTTTTTTTGAACAATAAAGGCTCTGTAGAATTGCCCCATATTATTAATCGATATCTTAACACGGATGAAACATATCCATGATAAGCCATTAGAGCGGCATTTCTTCTTACGGTTTTCCTAAGATTTTTTAGTGCAAATGCAAAGCTGTTCAACCTGTTACATATATTGTCAATGTGTTTTTTCCAATTACAATTTTTATCAATCAATATGCCTAAAAATTTTGTACAGTCAACTTCTTCAATTGTATTACCATGACCAATAATTTTCAATGCTTGATTTGCCATTTTATAGTTACAGAAACTAATATATTTTGTTTTAGAGAGGTTCACATTTAAATTATTTCGCTCAAACCATTCCAGTATGGCTTCTACGGCAACATTTATTCGATCCTCATATCGTTCATTTTTGTTTTCTTTATTTATTACAAGCGAAATATCATCAGCAAATAAAACGCACTTATCCTTAATTACTGCTGGCAAATCATTTATGTACAGAAGAAAGAGTAATGGCCCCAATATGCTACCTTGAGGCACACCATTTGTATTTATTCTATACTGAGATTTATACTTTATAACTTCTCTGTCTTTATTAATTCCTAAAATTTCCACGCTTTGCTGTCTATTACTTAAGTAATCTTTAAGCCAATTTAACGCTTTCCCTCTTAATCCGTAACTTTCGCATTTTTTTAGCAGAATATCATGTTTAACAGAGTCAAATGCCCTGCTTATATCAAAGAATATTGGAGTGACTGGTTTTTTCTTATCAATGTTCTCGGTAATTAATTTAATAAGTTGATAACAAGCTAATGTAGTTGACTTTCCTCTTTGAAAACCATTTTGTTCTGGTCTTATTATTTTATGTTTTTCTATAAATGAGACAATCCTATTACACATTGCTTTTTCAATATTTTTGAAATTACTGGTTTAAGGCCACTGGACGATAATTATTGAAATCAAGTTTACAATTTTTTTTATATAATGGCTTTACTAATGAGAATTTTAAATTGTCCGGATATTTTTCTTCTAAGGAACTCATCATCATCACCATCATCATTTCAGCCGAAAGACGTCCACTGTTGGACATAGGCCTCCCCCAAGCGTCGCCACAATGACCGATCCTGTGCTTCTCGCATCCACCGCACTCCCGCGACCCTCACCAGGTCGTCGGTCCACCTTGTGGGAGGCCTTCCAACGCTGCGTCTTTCGGTGCGCGGTCGCCACTCTAGAACCTTTCGGCCCCATCGACCATCCGTTCTACGAGCAATGTGCCCTGCCCACTGCCACTTAAGTTTGGCGATTCTTCGGGCTATGTCGGCGACCTTGGTTCTCCTGCGGATATCTTCATTCTTTATGCGATCACGCAAGGAAACTCCGAGCATAGCCCTTTCCAATGCTCTTTGGGTGACTGTAAGCCTTCTGATGAGGCCCATTGTAAGCGACCATGTTTCTGAGCCATATGTCATCACTGGCAACACGCACTGGTCATAGACTTTCGTCTTGAGACACTGTGGTATGTTGGACGAGAAGATACCGCGCAGCTTCCCGTACGCTGCCCAGCCGAGTCGGATTCGACGATTGACCTCTTTCTCAAAGTTAGACCTACCCAACTGGATTGTCTGTCCCAGGTAAACGTAATCGTCTACAACTTCGAGTGCAGAGTCTCCGATCTTGATCGGAGTGGGTGCTACATGGTTATTTACCATGACTTTGGTTTTATCCATGTTCACTTTAAGACCCACTCTTTCGGAAGCTCTACTAAGGTCATCGAGCATTGTACTGAGCTCCTCCGTAGTTTCAGCCATGACTACTATATCATCGGCAAACCGAAGGTGAGTGATGTACTCGCCATTGACATTAATGCCTAGTCCACTCCAGTCCAGAACCTTGAAGACATCCTCCATTGCAGCCGTGAACAGTTTCGGAGAGATGACATCTCCCTGCCTCACGCCCCGCTGCAGAAGGATAGGTTTCGAGGTCTGATCCTGAAGTCGGACTGACATTGTGGCGTTTTCGTACAAACACTTCAGCACTTCGATGTACAGATAGTCAATCTGGCACCGTTGGAGAGACTGCAGTACAGCCCAAGTCTCGATCGAATCAAAAGCTTTTTCGTAGTCCACGAACGCTAAGCATAGAGGCAAGTTATACTCCTCTGTCTTCTGTATAACCTGCCGAAGCGTATGTATGTGGTCTACGGTGCTGAAACCTTTTCGGAAACCGCTTGTTCGGGAGGCTGGAAGTCGTCGAACCTGCGCGCGAGACGATTCGTGATGACTCTGGAAAACAGCTAGTAGACATGGCTCAGAAGTGAGATGGGCCTGTAATTCTTAAGCAGGGCATTGTCGTTCTTCTTAAATAAAAGTACCATCACACCTCTGCTCCATGCCTGTGGCGTCTTTCCCTCAAGTATGACGGAATCGAACAACCTCTGAAGGGCCCTTAGGACCGGTTTTCCACCCGCCTTCAGGAGTTCGGCTGTAATTCCGTCGTCACCCGACGCCTTGTTGTTTTTAAGCTGCTTCAGAGCCACCCTAATCTCGTACAGGCGGACGTCCGGGATATGTTCGGTATAGTGCCGGGTTAATCTAGCTCTTGGGTCGTTTGCTAGATTCGTTGTGGGTTTTGTGATAGATGTGTACAGCTGTCCATAGAATGCCTCGATCTCTCCCAGAAGCTCCGATTTGGCGGATATGACTCTGCCATCGTCGGTCTTCAGTTTCGTGAGCTGGCTCTGCCCTATAGGCAGATCCCTTGCAAAAACCTTGGAGCCCTTATTCCGCTCAATCGCATCCTTAATCCTTTCGGTATTAAAGAGGCGGAGATCGCGTTTTAAGGACTTTGAGATCCGTCTATTGAGCTGCCGGTAGATGCACGCATCGTCTGAAGACTGCAGAATCATCTCACGCCTCTCTTTCATGAGTTCGAGAGTTTGATCAGAGAGCCTTTTCTTCCTTGTACGACGAGTCTTAAAAAACTTAGACCCGACCGTATGGACAGTTTCCACGAACCCATCGTATTCGTCCACAGAGCCACCTAGGCACTCGAAACGATTGTGAAGTTCGAGCTGAAAGCTCTCGGAGTTTTGAATCTGGATCTGTGCTGGACGGAGCGTAGACTTCATCAGTCGAGATCTTTCAAGCTTGATATTGATATTCAATGTGCCTCTTACCATGCGGTGATCACTTCCAGTTTTCACCGCGTTGATCACAGAGACATCATTGAATATTTGCTTCTTCGTCGACATGATGAAGTCAATCTCATTTCTGGTCGCACCATCAGGCCTTTGCCAGGTCCACTTCCTACGCTCACGTTTTTTAAAGAAGGAGTTCATCATATAGAGGCCCTTCTTCTCCATAAAACTAGCCAATAGGTGTCCCCGGCGGTTCCGATGTCCAAATCCAAATTGCCCCACTCGCAGCTCAACATTCTTCAACTAAGGAACTCACATTGATTAAATGAGCTAAAATAGGTGACACATGATTTTATAATTTGTGTCGATATATCATCATACCCCACAGCGTTAGTACTATTTAAGAGCGTTCACTCGAAATTACGCGCTATTTGGCCAAAAACCATGATTTTCAAACCCGTTTATATCCATTAATGAATTATTGTACAAACATGTGATTTACCAATAACATTAGAAAATATTTTTGTCTAAATAGTTAAGTAGGATTTTATTAAAATTAATAGCACGCTTGTGAACTATATTCACATATGTAAATAGAGGTTTTGAAATTTTACTTTCAGAGGCAATTTCGAAGCTTGACAACTTCTACAGTTCTAACAGAATTAATAAACAAAAAATACAAAACAGTAATTACAATCCTTAACAAAATAGTTATAGGAAAAGATTCATTGATTTAGTTTACTAATTAAGAAAATTTAAATAAAAACATTTTCAAATTATTAAGAGATTATGGGTAAATAAAATGATGATTTGCACTGATTTCACTTAATTTTATCATTATAATAATAGCTTATTCTAATAGAAGAACATGTGTTTCAAAACTTACTATATAAAGTTTGAATTAAATTAGCTTTTTAAATTTTTAATAAATATTTTAAAAGGACCATAAATATCGGCGCACGAGCGTCGCAAATTCAGTCGCCCAACAAAATTCATCATCACGCTCGCGCGCCGAGATTTGTGATATTTATAAAAAATTGACAAAGCTATTTTTATTCAAATTTTATATAGTAAGTTTTGAAACACATGTTCTTCTATTAGAATAAGCTATTATTATAATGATAAAATTAAGTGAAATCAGTGCAAATCATCATTTTATTTACCCATAATTTCTTAATAATTTGAAAATGTTTTTATTTAAATTTTCTTAATTAGTAAACTAAATCAATGAATCTTTTTCTATAACTATTTTGTTAAGGATTGTAGTTACTGTTTTGTATTTTTTGTTTATTAATTTTGTTAGAACTGTAGAAGTTGTCAAGCTTCGAAATTGCCTCTGAAAGTAAAATTTCAAAAACTCTATTTACTTAAGTGAATATAGTTCACAAATGTGCTATTAATTTTAATAAAATCCTACTTAACTGTTTAGACAAGAATATTTCCTAATGTTATTGGTAAGTCACATGTTTGTACAATGTATCATTAATGGATATAAACGAGTTTGAAAATCATGGTTTTTGGCCAAATAGCGCGTAATTTCGAGTGAACGCTCTTAACGATGAAATGATTTTACTTATATCATTTGGCGTGCAAGGTTCGATATATATACTATTACCATTATCTATGTTATTAATATTTGTCGTTGGATTATTTTTATTATTAGTTATGTCTATATTTGTAGAGTCAATAAAGTGATCATTGAATATTTTCCGCTTTTTCTTCAGGATTGTCTATCAAAGTGTCGTTTAGTTGGATCGCTTCGATAAATTCTGGACCGCTACACTTGTTTCTATCTTTTATAATAAAGTTGTCAGAAGCTTGCTTTTTGGACACATTAATACACCTTTTTAATAGTTTTGCATATTTAACATATTTTAATTTATTTAAATTTATTTTCCCGAGACTTATTTTTAACCATTAGACCAACAGGCCAGTCCATTTATTGAAGTGTTCCATATGGTTTATCTCCAAATTTCTTGATCAGATCTTCACCAAATTTAAATAGGACACTTGGCAGACAAATTCTTTGAAACAAAAAAATAATCATTGAAGTCGGTTAAAAAAAATCTTAACTTTAATTTCAAGAAATCGCGGCAATATCATTAACCTATTTTTACCCCTATAACTTAAGATATCCACGAGTGCTGTTGAAATTCATAATAATTCATAATACCTACTGTTTAAAAACATAATAATATTGTTTCTAATAGTATATTATGTGACTAGAGGATAAAGCAGTGTCTTTAAGTCGCGGGCGGCATGTTGAATTCCGAACGAAACCAAGGTTTCTAATTTTAATCCCGAACGACAGTGAGGTATTTATATAATTAACTCCCGAGCATTGCGAGGGAGTTAATAAAGAAACCTGAGTGAAGTGAGGAATTCAAGCCACCCAAGATAAAGACAGCTTTATCCCCGGGTTGGATACTCTACTTTTCACACCGTCTGTGTGATAATTAAAAGACAATTTAGTAAAACAAATCAAATATTAGAGAAATATAAGTATTATGTACAAGTTAATTTTAACTATCACTCAACATGTTTTGAGATTTGAAACAAACTAAATTCACTACTAGTTTCAATTTTCTTTATCGCTCCCGCTTTTTCATTACTTTTTTTTCGAACCTCGTCAGTTACCACGACCACGTTTTATTCTGTTTTTTTTTTTTTTGTTAGTGGCCAGTTTGAATTTTGAATAAACTTGTTTGATACACGTACATTTTAGTTCATTTTATGTTGACGGTTTTTGACGTTCCAAATTCAAATCTCATTATTCCCTAGGGATCGCCCATACCTACTGCATTATCTCCTTAAGGACAGAATGACTTGCTTTAAGTGATGGTTGTATGACGTATAAACGGGCATTATTGAGCAGTTGGTGTAAAAATGACTTTTTTATTTCAGTCAACCGGATATCTATGCTGTCAACATTTGTAACTGAAAGCGGTTACAATCGCAGAAATCACTTATTGTGTTATACATTTTTCGATATAGGAAATACAAACTTATTTTTGCGGTCGATAAAATTATATTATTAAAGTACATGAGTACATAAACATATACATAAATCCTCTCTACGGTTACGCCATCCATTACTAAAAGTATTTGAAAAATAATTCACATAAAAAAATTACAAAGCACTGCGTCCACGCACAGTATTGGCGCAGTGGTTGAGCGATTGACTGCTGCGCTTCGTATCAGGGTTCAATTCTCGCACGAAACAAAGATTTGTATGACCTACAGATAGTCGTTCTGAGTCTGGGCGTCTTGTGTATGTGAGTTTACATGTTTAGGAACGCACCTTCGATACAAAAGTAATTCCTACAGTGGGGCAAAGTTTGTCCTTTTATAATGTATTCGTGTGGTAGGTGGCTGTAATGAAAGATTACAAATCGCGCAAAATGTTTTTGTTCTCATGAACGTAACAGATTACAAGCGATATGATTTTTATCTTATTCTACACTCTGATCAAGCCGTGAACGCCTTCCGACTCGGTAAGAGGCGCAGCACAGAGCTACTGCCACCCGAAATCTATGTATCGTTTCATAGTGGGTCCTCTGCAGCAAGCTAGCCTATAAAAAAACTCACACTATTACAAAATATTCGTAAACATTCGCGCCAACACATACGTAGCGCGCTGTCGTTTGATAGCGGGAGCGGCGCCGGCGAGCAACACAGTCGGGATGCAGGCAGGCTAAAGATGCCATGCCATCCTTAAATAGAACCCTAACCAGCAAGCTTCTGTGACTGGACAGAGGCAGCTTGCGACTGGTGACAAGAATCATCACTGGACACTGCTCCCTGAACAAACACTTCTTCACAGTGAGTATCACGGATAGTAATCTGCGCAGAGGATGCACGGAATCAGAAGAAACTGTCGCGCACGTGCTGCTCGAGTGCACAGCCGTCAGCGAGATAAGAACATGAACCTTGGAAGTACCGAATTCACTCATAGTTGCCCTGAGCAAACTGAAGAGTCTCATCTGCTCCTGGAGTGAGGTGGGCTAGTTGAAGTAAAGGCCGCTATGGCCCACGCACAATGGTCCGTTAAGGACGACTAAGTGCGGAAACCCGACCACAAATATAAGATAAGATAAGGTGGCTCTTGGCACCGAAAATTATGGACCTCATTTCGTACCTAATTGACTGGTGGCCCGGATCGATCGTCGTCACGCCACAGGTACCTCTGCGCTCTTTTATCTTTCGACCGAATTTTAATTCGGAAGAACATCTCTCGTATAACCACGGTGATGGCTTTACTACAGGTCGGCAACCTAGAAACGTCTATAACTGTGATTCTGATTTCGGCGACTAAATTTAGGAGAAAACAGAGCTTCGCTAGGTCACAGAAAAAGTAATAGTACAAGGTGCTAGGTGTCCTTATTTTTGAGGTATAAATATGGGAAACCCAGAAACTCTCTAAATCGCCTACTTATAAACCAGTGATCGACCAATTCTAAAGGCGACTTTCGAATTATTAGCAACATTATTTTTTTGTGTTATTAAAATTAAAATCCGTGATAGTGGCCAAGCTAGAATCATGACACTTTCACTGGTTCATACATCTGACAAATAAGGGGCAACGCTGCGTTAAGGCCCTTTTCCTGTCGCCCGCGCGGTCCCATACAAAAGTGCTACGTCGCGGTTCACCGTGCCCCAGTTCTCCATCGACAAGACTACATGCACACCGTTAAAGTTGAACTAGCGCACTGCGCAGGTAATAATTCTGTTTTCGCTACAGGGACCGCCGCACACGACACCCGCGCGACGTAACGCGACGGGCGTCCGCGCGGTCCCATACAAAAGTACTCTGTCGCGGCTCGCCGCGCGGGCTTCCGCTCCCCGCGCCCTTTTTGCTACGTAATAACACCAAGATCTCCATCGACACGACTATATGCACAACGTTAAAGTTGAAATAGCGACACTGCGCAGGTAATAATCCGGTTTCCGCTACGGGGACCGCCGCTCATGACACACGCGTGACATCACGCGACGTGTACCCGCCCGCTTAACGCAGAGTTGGAACTTAGAGGCAATATAATAGGAAAGAAAAACAAAGTAAAACTATAATATATAAAATAATTATCAGTTTTTAATAATGAAAATATTTTACAAAAAATATTATTTTCTTCACAATGCATTTTAACTACAATATAATGTTATAACTGTAATTACTAAAATCATTAGTAGTGAGTAATGCATTATCATGTGATTTTATCATGCTTTGTGTTTTTAATATGACATCAATGATCCATAGTTTATTAACAATAAAAAATTGACAATATTAATGAAAAACACCAGATATAGTTTTAATTTTTTTTTTTTTTACAAAAATGTATAAAAATGCAAATTACATAATTATATAAAAACCAAATGCAAATTTGTTTGAGACTGTATAAACTTAATAATACATTTATTTGGTAACTACAATGAAACATTGTGAGCATACACATCCATCTAAAGATCAACAATGGAGTGTATGAAATATATTATTTTAAATTATCACAATAACATTCTAATAAATAACTTACATTAAAAGGAAGACTATTTCACTTGAAAAAAATTTCACGCTACTAAACAAACTTGTTCACATCGATTTTTAATTCATTATTTAATGTAAGGCACATATCTAGCACCATCACAAAAATTATTGTCATATTTTCCGACTACCTGCACTTTATAAAAATATTTGTTGAAGACAACCCTATCTGACAAATGTAAATAGCTATGCAATATACTTAATAACATGATTAATTTAGTTAACATACCAATCTGAATATTGCCAATAATTGCTCATGAACATTTAACATTTAGGAACAACTTCAAGAAAAGTTGTTCCCATAAAGGCAGTATAAAGCCACTGGCCACTCAGATGATTTATCACATATAAATATATAATATCTCTTTGCAATATCATTAAGTAGAAATTTCCAACACTTAAATATTAGTTTTAATATCAGTTTAACATCTAGTCATTGTACATGCCATCAAGCAAAAAATCCATTCTTTTATAATGCCTGTTCTTCCAAGCTTCTTGTCCTCGTCGCAAAGCCATATAGCCAAGAACAGCAAACATTGGAACCAACAAAATTGAAATAACAAGAGGCATTATCATCCCTGGGTGGCTATTAGCATTCTTCACATAAGCTTTTTCTTTGTTAGGCGACTGGATTTGATCAGATACTATCGCTCCTGGTGATGATTTGACTGTCATATTTGCTAGAGTATCATAAGATAATAGTAGAGGTTTCTTGTGTATTTCAGTTTTATTCACTTCTTTCGCAGCACTTGCTGATGTATTCAGCAAGACACTGTTCACCTTGGACTCGAATTGAATTGACTTATTTGACTCTGTTATGTTTTTCATGGAATGAGTAGTTTTTTCCTGTATTTGAGGAGCAACGGTGGGATTTTCATTATTGGTCGACACATTGTTTTGTTGAGGTTTCACGTTATCATCTTCTATATAAACAACCCCTTTCCTTGCGACCACAGGTTTTATTTTATTTTTGTTTAATTCACTGTCGAGACTCGTGAGTTTATCTTTGGATAAGGCCAAAACCGACGACACAGGCAATAAGGAACCGCCTTCACTTAACAATGTTACTTTCGTTTCGTTTGACTGATTTACCTTATGAGGAACAGGTTCAGCTAGCGTTATGTTTGTTACCTCCAGTTTACTGACTGTCGTGTTACTGCTGTTAATAAATGGAATGAACAAAACATGACACAATATAAGATAAAATATCATTTTGTATCAAACGAAAAATATCTAAAATTAAAAATCCTTGTAAGAAACGCGTACACAAATCACAAAAACATTACAAAAAAGCGAATTAAAATATGACGTACTCTGTGAATATGACGTTCATGACATTGTCAGATGTGACGTGTGAAAAAAAAGTTTTTTACATAACGAAGGGATAGTATGTCAAAGAATAAATATTATTGCTTAGTCGATTCTGAACTGTTATTTCAAGCTAATAAAAATCATCCGTTATTCCTGTGAAAGACGGACAGGACCGGACAGGACACTACACTATCATTGTCAATGTCATTTGTTAGTTTGGTTTGTTTGACAATTGCGACTTTCAAATGACACAAATTAATTTTGGGAATGAGACTAAAAATCAATTAACTTATAATGAAGTATTATGTGTTTTACTGTGAAGTGTAAAGTGCTACCAGAATGAGGACTCGTAGTAATTCTGGGGTACGTTTGGATTATTACCAGCGGGTAGTGCACAAGTTAATTTTAGATCACCAGCAGCCAGTGACTGGATTGTTCCCTGCAAGCCCACACAATGACCACGCATGGATTAGGGACAACCTGTACTGCATATTGGCAGTATGGGGGCTGTCCATGGCGTTTAAGAAAATTGCAGACCAAGATGAGGATCGTGCCAAAACATACGAATTAGAACAAAGTTGCGTCAAGCTCATGAGAGGTAAATAATAATAGAAACTTATTTATACTCAGAAACCAGCCGCCTTAAATCGGAAGTTGTAATTTAGTATTGCTCCTAAATTAAATGTCTGCTTTTCCCAGGTTTGCTCATGGCTATGATGCAACAAAAAGACAAAGTGGAGAAGTTTAAAAGCACTCAGCATCCCTTGGATTCTCTCCACGCTAAATACTCTTCCACCACTGGCCGAACTGTGGTAAAGGACACTGAATGGGGACATCTCCAGATTGATGCCATTTCTCTGTACCTTCTCATTCTTGCACAGATGACAGCATCTGGTCTGCAGATTGTATTTTCATTAGATGAAGTTTCATTCATCCAGAATTTAGTATTTTATATTGAATCTGCTTATTGCACCCCTGATTATGGTATTTGGGAAAGAGGTGACAAGACAAACCATGGCCTGCCCGAGTTGAATGCTAGCTCAATTGGTATGGCCAAAGCTGCTCTAGAAGCTATGAATGAATTGGATCTGTTTGGTGCTCGCGGCGGTCCTTCAAGTGTAATCCATGTTTTGGCTGATGAAGCTCAAAAATGTCAAGCTGTACTTCAATCAATGCTACCAAGAGAATCAAATAGTAAAGAATTAGATTCAGGACTACTTTCTATTATAAGCTATCCAGCTTTTGCAGTAGATGATCCACAGTTAATTGCAATAACAAGAGATACTATTGTCACTAAAATGCAAGGAAAATTTGGATGCAAGAGGTTCTTAAGGGATGGTCACAAAACACCCAGGGAAGATCCCAATAGGCTTTACTATGAGCCCTGGGAACTGAGAATGTTTGAAAACATAGAATGTGAGTGGCCTCTATTCTTTTGCTACCTGATATTGGATTACTGCTTCAAAGGTGATAAGAACAATGTTGCAGAGTACACACAGATGCTGGAGAAAATTATGTTAAGGAAGGATGATGGGATCAAGTTGGTTCCTGAGCTCTATTCAGTGCCTGCAGACAAGGCTGACCTGGAACAGAAGAATCCAGGGAGCCAAGAGCGTATACCACTTGGCAGGTGCCCTTTCATATGGGCTCAATCGTTGTACATTCTTGGGAAGCTGTTGCAAGAGGTAAATGTAGCAGCACTATTATTTTACACTTGTAAATTTGAGTTTATGATCTAAATAATTCTTCTTTAATTATTTTCAGGGATTCCTAGCTGTTGGTGAACTAGATCCTCTCAATAGAAGACTATGTTCAGAGAAGAAGCCTGACGTGGTTGTCCAGATTGTGATACTTGCAGAGACCAATGACATTCGGGACAAATTGCTGGAGTATGACTTACATGTACAGACTATTAGTGAGGTGGCCCCTATTGAAGTGCAACCAGCTAGGGTGCTCAGCCATTTGTACACATATTTAGGTAACTAATTAATGTTTTGTCTATGTTAAATACATATTATCTCTTTAACTAAATGAGTTGGACCCAGTAGATAGCAACGTCAATTAGTTAGCACAATAGCATTAAACAATGCCAAGAAATTAAAAGTATAACAACAACTACAATTGACCTTACTGCACTATTTATGAAGTATCTTCAGTCTGTCTCAACTGGCACACATACTGTTAGACCTTAAATCCATGTGATAAAGTTCACATTAGCTTGAAAGTCATGAGTACTTGGTTTTTATTGTGTCTGCTATGCTTGTAAGTTGGAGCTGCGTTTTGCTTTTTTCATTTCACCAAGCATTTCGTGTCGAAGGTTCGTGTATTTTGCACGCAAAAAAGTTATCGCGATAGCAATACTGCAATAGTGCGATAGTCACATTAGCGGCAATTTTACACGAATTATCGTGCAGTAATACAAAAGGCCGAAAATGTTTTTTTTTGTTATTAACATTTTTTGGATCCCATAAAATGAGTTCAGATTCAAAAATTGCAAAAACTTCGTCGTGCCACTCCATTATTTTAGGCAACGCGTTCCATCGAGTCGAAATAAAAGACGACCACGCAGCACAATGTTTGCAGTACGTTAGCGCGCTAAGGCGTACACGATAGGTTTTGCTGTCAGTTTTGCCACAGTCAATTATCTTGACTGACGAAAAAACCTACCGTGTATTGCAATCAATTATGGCGGTAAGTCCCCTCTTTGAGGCGTGGTTGGAAAGACCTCACGGCGTCCTCACCTAGCGTATGACGCAGGTTCTCACCGAACACGGTAAGTTCGGGAAGTTCCTGCACCGGATTCTTGCGGAAGCGACGCCCGGGTGTCGCCACTGTGTGGACCGCCCGGAGGACACGGTGGAGCATACGGTGGAGGTGTGCCCCGCTTGGGCAGAGCAACGCCGTGTCCTCGTGGGGGTCGGCGGCGGCGATCTCTCGCGTCGGGCCTTGGTACAGGCCATGGTCCGTAACGAGGAGGAGTGGCAGGCGGTCGCTTCCTTCTGCGAAGCAGTAATGCTAGCAAAGGAGGCGGCCGATCGCGTGAGGCAACGGTCCTCACGCCCAAATTGCCGCCGGGATTCCGATCCCGATTTCCGGCCACCGTAGGCGCGGGCTTGCGGACGGCGAGCAATGGGTAGCCCGCCGTCCGACCGTCTGGTAACCGTCCGGACCGAGTCCAAGTCGTCGACGGCGCGTATTGTTCCACGCGCGCCTCAGGGAGATGTCAGCAAATCGTAGGGGCCCAACAGGGTCGAAGCCTACTGGGGCCATGGGTAGTGTGAAAGCGAAACCCGGGGTCCTGGGACGAAGGCAACGAAGGAACAGGAGTGGGTTTTTAGTCAGTAAAAGTCTGACACTATCTCCCGCCCCGCCCAAGGGCGGGGGATGTCATAAGATGACATTCCCAACGAAAAAAAAAAAACCGTGTAATGCGATGACTGACGTTTGCATGACGAAAAATGTATTCAAAGTCAAAGTCAAAAATTTTTATTTCACATAGGCCTACATGGGCACTTATAAAACGTCAGAAGCTAGTGCAGATAAAATTCCGTCAGTCAAGCTTCATTCATGGTTGATTGTTTTGATTGACGCTTGCATGACCGTGTAATAGACCCCTAAAACCTACTGATGTACTGCCACTCGCGCGATAGCACCCGCAAACACAGCATGAATATTCCGCCACACTAGCCGTTAATGACCAATTAAATCTGCTTATTATCATGTCAAAGCGCGAATCTTCGTGACGATATGATACACGCAAATGCGGCATTAAGATGATGGCCGCGAGGAGTTTCTGAAAAGGAAACGCGCGGTCCTAGAATGCAAACTGAATGACTCAGCTGTGGTTTTAGTTACTAAAAGTCTTAACACACGCTCCTGCTCCACCATAGAGCGGAAGAAGTTAGTAGACGATTTCCCAACTCAAAAAAAAAGCATCAGGGGTATGAATATGTTTTGAACTTTCAGGTAGAAACAAGAAATTAGGTTTGTCTGGCAGAAAGTCCCGTGATGTAGGTATTCTGAGTACAAGTAAGCTGTACTCTTTGAATGACCGCATATTTGCCTTTACACCACAGGTATGTCTGTTCTGAGTATCATGAAACATATGTTTCATTAGAGCTAGCGCGCACTGGTTACTTTTTGTTTACGGTTACTGTGCTTATGAACTCAACATGTGGTGAACTTGAACATGGGACAGTTGGGTAAAAATGACAAAAAAATTATTGTTGCCCTGACAAAAGTCACCAGTGCGCGTTAGCTCTTAGACCTAAATAAATATTCTTTTAGAACTATTACTCTTACGAAACATAAGTGGTACCTATAAAAAGTTTTTTTTTCTTATAAGAAATGACAAAATTTTACATTACTCATTTTTTGTTGTTTTACTTTATTTACTAGTTTTCTGATATGACACGTTTCTACATCGCCTCTGACTTCGATCTTATGGTTGACACCCTCAAAGCAGAAATTAATTTCTTGAAGTCCTCTTGGCAAAACCTTCTCGGGCGACCGCTTGTTGTCTTGACCCTGAATAATATGCACTTAGGTATTGTTTTATTACTTTGTTTTTTTTTTTTTTTGGAAAGTATGCTTGCTGGTTTTGCCCATCCATATTTAATGTTTAGAATTATTAATTCATGAATAACATTTACCCTATAGAATGTTTTGTTAGTTTTATTGTGGAAGTGTTATTTATTGGTCCTGGTATAGGAATGCAACCATTTCTTGTGGTCAATACATATTTTAAATTATGGAAGTGGAAGAACAGCTATATATCATTATTTGCAAGTTATTTATATCATTATTTTGTAAGATGTTGTAAGCCAAATAGTAATTAGATCTTTTTGACACGTGAACTAGCCTTAGTTGTGTCCGTTGCCATTTAGAGAACGACAATCCTAGTATTGCATCTTAAAGAACCCCAGTAGTGGTAGTGAGCTATAGAACATGACTAAAATAATTTATGATCCCTTGTCGGTGTAGCTACAGTAACCCCTCCTAGTAAATGGCTACCTCAGTAAACGTATCAATTGTAAAACAAACAAATAATTACTTGCATCTTGAAGTTTGAGTATTTATCAACAGCCCTGTTTTTGACCCCCGACTCTTTAGACCCCATAACCCTAGCTACGCTCACGTCCTATTAAACATTAACCTCGCATGGGTGTGGTGTGTCATAGAACTTTGACTACGAGGAATACTACATGTCGCGCGACCCGGCGCTGCTCGCGAGCACGTTCACGGCAAACGTCGCGTTTCTTGGCATGAGCTGGAAACAAATGCTTGGCCGGCCGACGATAACGTTGCTCGCTACGCAGTATTTGTTAGGTAAAGAGTGAATATTGTCTTTCTCTGAAAAAGGTTTTTTGTGTGGTGGTGTATAGCGAGAATTACCCTACTTTAACTGCGTACCTTATACATTAACTAAAGGTATTTTGTATTATGGTTTAAAATGACAAAGCCGGTTTATTAACAAGATTAAATGTGTTACCCATTGTATAATCCTAATCACGGCAAATAACCTTAACAGTTTAATGCTCCGTAACTTTACTACAAAAGCGAATTCGCCATATATCATTCACACACAAATATCTTTATGAATAGTTAACGATACCTGTACAGTTTTGCTTTGTTTTAAAATTAAATAGCTGAGGTGAAGGTTAGGCGTACTGTCCACAGAGCCATAGCTTCATAGATATAATAATAATAATAATAAATCATTTATTTTCAGGCATCTTGGCCCATAGATAAATACCACCTAACAGACTAACATATATAAAGTAAATGAAATACAATTTATTGTTAATTAATAAGACTTATGACTATGTTAGTAACACTTCACACTGCACTTGTTCACTTTGTGCTGTTCTGTGGCACTTGTCCGCGGAAGCGACGGAACACCACGCCCTGCGGCCAAAAGTCTTCCTTCAACATGACGGGCAGAAAAGTGTTCGGGACTCGCACCACTAACGCCTTGAAATTAACGTTACGGTGCGACTCCAGCAACTGTACCCTCAGTGCGAACTTCGTCTTATGGCGCACGTACTCCACGATGTCTTCCACCCTTGTGGTGTGATGCAGGCGGGAGATGTACATGTTCGGCTATACACGCTTGGTGTACGCCTGCGTGATGCTTACATACAAAACTACGGTCTACTATCAATGGACGCCTAGCTTCGTAGACGCGACACGACGGCCAGACGTATGTCGACGGTACGTTTTGTATGTAAGCTTGGCGTACACCAAACGTATAATGACGAATACGCGTCTATGAAGCTACACGTCCGTGGACAGTATTCCTTAGTGTTCATAAGTATATGATTTTTTTTTTGTTTGAATGGCTGGCCAGGTGGTCAGTATCAAAATTATATGAATGTATGTGTTCGCTTTAATAGACAACGGTTTACGGGTTACAATCTTCTTCTAACTAAACCAAATAGAAGTAAAGTTCATTACTAACAAAATCCATCTCTCACAATCACGCTTTCTGAGCTATAAAATTTTCTTCCTCCTTGTAACAGAATATTCTCCAAATTTTTTTCCACATTACAGACCAGGGTAAGATCCCTATGGCGATGATAACGACGATGAAAAAGCTCAAGTCTGGTTATATCAACGGTACTAGAGTAACTCTCGGGAATCTTGGAGAGTTTTTGAGCACGTCTGCCATTACGAACTTGAGTTTCCTCGGCAGTCAAGAGGATGGGTACCCTGACAGTAAGTGTTTCTTTACTTTCATTTGAAATAATAAATAATATTGAGCCAATTTATGGCTGGTTTCGCAATATTAAAATTGGAATTCTCCTACTTCCACGTTTCTAAGTAGTAAGTTTCCTATTTTTTTTTTATAAAACATTGATACGTCGATAGTTCTTAAAATAGTCAAGAAACGATTTAGTTTAAATATACCGATACTGGAAATATGAAATATAACGTAAGGGACAAAACTAAGGTTTTCAGGATCGCAAAAATAAGATATTTGATTTTATTTTAATATAAGTACCAAATACTGTGAGTAAAAAGACTTAGATTAGTTTTTTTTATTAAATATTAATTTGACCTCTCAGGTACACTGGTGTATACCGAATACGGTACACCTTATACCAGCTCACTTAAACCTTATAACGTAAAAATGAGGTTTAAGTTAGCTGGTACCGAGGTGTACTTCGGTACATTGGGGCCTGAGAGGTTAAAATGTCATATACAGCCAGATTTTAGAAAAAAAAATGGTCTAGGCCTACGGAAAATATGTTACGTAAAATACACTTTTTTTTAGATATCGAGATTTTAAATATACCAATCAATAAAGCAAAAAATTCCGAATCCAACGATATAAATATCTCATTTTCGACAAAATGTCCCTTACGTTATTCCATATTTCCAGTATCGATACGTAGAACGTGTCGCCACGAGCAAATAAACTTCAGATATAGAGCTACCAATGGCGAACGACCATGCGTTTTTCAAGATGTACATCCGTGTGTACAACTAGACGCTCGAGGGACTTTCGTAGTTAATTATTTTTTGGTATTCTAATGAAGTCACAAATTACCAAGGCCTTCAGTTTGAAGATTGAGGCAGAGAACGATATCTCAGGACATAGTAACCGATTAGATTATTGATACTAATAAAGGCTGTGTCACTGGATGCATACTCAGTACCTAAACTAAATTGATTTACTCATCAAAATACGGCATAATAACTGTAAAATAAGCATTTTCGGTCGAAATATCCCTTTTATTTATTTCAGAACTAAACCCGGAAGTGCAAAGCTACTTGGAAGAGCACTTGCTGAAGTCGTTTAGCAATAAGATCAGCTTCCTACCTCGTCCGGCGGGCGCTCGCAATGCACGTGCGTTGCGCCGGCGCATGTCTGTGCGCGGCGCTATCAAGAAAACGAGGTCTATCAATGTGGACTGTACGTATTTATGGCTAATTAATAATCCATATGTAGTTTGATTTAAGGTCAAACATTGTCTGTATATACACCGATGGACAGACAAATTATGCAAACTAACTGCTCCAAATCTTATGTTTACTTGAATTGTGTGCTAAAATATTCAATTTTGAAAACTATATTGGCCTATGTTTATCGTACTAAAATAGTGTCTGCCGTGCTTCTATACGTCATTGCACACTTTTAGACCAACTAAAACAGATTAATATGATTTTTATAGATGTTATTTTGAATTTCGAATCCTTATAAAATTCCACAGCTGAAACACTGGGTATGGAAGGAGAATCAATAGGTCGCTCATTGGAGCGCAAGCCCTCTTGGCTCGACGTGGACCCTGGAACCTACGGTCGTAGTCCGTCGCCCGAAGACGCTAAGCGAAGAGCTATTACTAAGTAAGTCGTATTTAAAGATTGTAAAAAAACATAAAGGAAATGCCTAACAACCTTTTTCTCTTTCGGTTTTTTCAAGTAGTAGTATAGAATTTATTTAATTGATCAAATGTATGTTTACAAGGTACCGTGTTAGTAGATTGTTAGTGGGGTTAAAATTATCGTCCAAACTTTTTGATCTCTCTTTTTGCGCCAATATTCCCAGTTGCACCAGCCTTCTCTTTGTTAACTATAATAACACTAGTGTTCTCGATTTTATACCATCTTGTAGATTTGCGCGATTTGCAAGATCTTAAACTTTTGACCGCCACAGTCATGTAGTCATGACAAAGCAAAATGTGTCCAGCACGCCACGGTTGCGACTACATGACAAGTTAAAGGTTAGAATCGTAGCTTGGCGCCTAGAGCACGCTTTTGCTTTTTTGATGTGACGGTCAAAAAGGTAATAACTTTCCAATGGAATATTACTTACATGTTATATTTGCAATGTTTTAGAGGAACATCAACGACTTCCTTGTTGGCTTCTACCCCTACCATTGAAGTGACGAAAGACAAGTCCCCATCACCGCCTGAAAGTAAGCAAGATTTCTTTAACCTTTATAAACTTACAATGACTTTCCTCTATAACAAAATCATCCATTGAATGATTTGATTGTTATTATTGATAAACACGGTTTTGACCGTTATCGCGATAGTGTTGGTCTTCGATTCGAGCACACTTGCTTAGAAATAACCTAAAATAAATGCAATGCTATAGAGTCTTTCTTAGTAAGCCAGTTTAACGCAGGTCTTGGGTAGATTTTTTCCACCATGTTATTTGATAAAAAAGACGTGCCTTGTTAGCACTTCATAACGCCATACATCAACAGTACACAAAAAAAATACTAATATTGTTCCTTGTTTTCCTGCTTCCCAAAATGTTAATAACTAAGTTTTTCCTAGAAAGGGCAGATAGACTTTAGACGTTACTTTTATCTATGCTCTTCCATTTCCAGCAATAATAAACAAGAACCTAACCGGCATAGTCCGCAACCGAACAACTTCAGACTCGAACTCGGTTTACGCCGAGCAAGAGACCGACGAACTGATCGCCATGCTGAGGGAGACCGAGAGCTTGGACGAGCAGGGAGACATACTGCAGTATCTCGTCGATACACACGGACTTGACTTTAGCACAGGTAAGATTTAGATTAGTAATTTATTCATCATCATTATCATAATCATTATCATCATAATCATTATCATCATCACCATTACCGTCATCATTTCAGCCGAAAGACTTCCTTTGCTGGACATAGGACTCTCTGAAGTGTTGCCACAACTACCAGTCCTGTGCGTCTCGCAACCATCGGATTCCCGCGACCCTCACCAGGTTATCGATCCACTTAGTGGGAGGCCTTCCAACGCTGCGTCTTCCGGTACGCTATCGCCACTTCAGAACCTTTCGGCCCTATTGACCATCTGTTCTGCGATTTATTATTGCTATTTATATTTTTTAATAGTTATATTTATTAAAATATCGTGTAACACAAAAGTTCAAAGGTGGATTTAACACCTTAAGCATTCTTTACCAGTCAACCAAAGGTGCAGGAAATACAACATGGCATAAAAAAATTAATAATTATGAAATGAAGGGTACAAAAGTATACTTTGATTTAAAAAAAACGTGCTCCATCGTCGGCCACATCATCGCTTACCATCAGGTGAGATAGTGGTCAAAAGTGAACCTATCAATAATAATAATAAAAAAAATATACATGTACATATATATATCTAATGTAATTTATTTTTTTATATAATTGATAGGCTCGCATTTGCCTTCTATCTCACCTGATGGTAAGCGACGATGGAGCACGCTTGAAACAACCTATTCACTCTTGACTTATTTATATACCTATTTAAATACATATTTTATATTAACTAAAGGAAAGGGCTTTTTAGACGACTCTGCTATTTGTGTAAAAAATAATTCCGCAACTTTCGTTTAAACGCATATTGACTGGTGTCTGTTCTGATTTCTTGAGGAAGCGCACTCCATGGAAGTATGGACTGTATATGAAAGGAAGAATATAATGTTTTTTTATAGACACAATAATAGGAATGTAAGATGACTGTAGTCTCCGCAGACACATAGATATTTTTTTATTTCGATCAACTTTTTTATTTTACTTCTTGGGTACATATGTATTAATATTGTAATATGGAAATATTGTAAAACTCTACCATTTTATTTTTTTTAAAGAGTAAAACGATGGAGATTCTTACCGGTTCTTCTTCATAGGAAACGATCAATTCGAACCGTGCACTAGCTTCTGACGTTTCATAATTGCTCATGTAGGCCTATGTGAAATAAAATATTTTAAATTGAAGTGAATTTATATAGCTTTTGCAAACATTTTTAAACGTGTGAAAGAAAAATTATTGCAAGAGAATGTATTGTTGGAATAAGAAGTATCCTATGTCCTAATCCAGGAGCTGGTTTCCCTGTGCGCCAAGTTTAATCCAAATCCATTCGAGGTGTCATTGATTAGAAAACATCCAGGACAGTCACATTTACAATATACTAGTACTAAAGACCCGACCCCGCTTTGCACGGGTGTTAAATTTCTTGGAATTTTCGGCTTTACTATAATATGCATATATTACACACCTAAACCTTCTTCATTAATCACTCTGTCTATTGGTGAAATCCGTATGAAAATCCGTTCAGTAGTTTTTGGATTTATCGTGAACAGACAGATAGACACAGTGGGAGCTTTTGTTTTATAATATGTAAGGAAGCGGGATTTATATCAAAGGATTAGAATATGTAACTGTTGCTACTTTAGACTAAAAAGTTAATTAACTCTCTTGTTAAACATAAAAAATGATCTTCAAAATAAAAATAAAAATTCTACAGGCATGCAAGAAAACGGCAAAATGGTCACCGTAAAAGATCTCCTGAAAGTCTTATACGAGAAGGCGTGCACCCAAAAACTTTGGGGTCTGGTCCGTCACACGGCCGGAATGCTTGGGAAAAGGGTTGAAGACCTGGCTAAGGCTGTTACAGACTTGTTGGTGCGACAGAAACAAATCACAGTGGGCATGCCCCCTCATAATGAACACACGATCACTGCGCCACTACCGGAGAATGAACTTAGGCAGTTAATACATCAGGTATGTGAAGGCTGTGGCGGGTACTGCTTGATCACTGAGAACCGAATATATTTGTGTGAATGAAAAGCTATATAGTAACATGGTTTATTTATTTATACATTTCATTTGAATCAGACTCAACTACTACACAATTTAAGTATACTACCGATGATTACATTATTATATGTTAAAAAAAAATACAGTGAATGCGAGTCATTCCATACAAATATGTACAGTTCCTCAGCAAAATAATTTGTGAAATGTGTGTTTATGAGTTTGAATTAATCATAATTATCATAACTATAATATTGACATAATGAAGCTTAAATATATTTGTTGCATGCAGTCATTTCGTCATGAGAATCAGGGGAATGAACAGAAAAAGGTAATAAAAACTGTTAATTTAAAAATAACTAACGTTCATTCATACCTACTACTCTTATCATCGCAACTTTGTAAACGCTCATTACTTTGTACCTTTCACAGGATTATAATTTCAGCATTGCATGTGTAAATGCATGAATTTCAGCATTGCATGTATTAGCTATTTGTTAATTGGTGTTGACGACATGTTTAGTTTTATTATATTAATAGCACTACAATCGATGCACGAAGCTTGGCAAATGAGGTGGTTATAAATTGTTTGTTTAATACCGCATTCTTGGTGATAAAAAATATGGCTGCAGCAAATCTGACATAAACGCATTTCATAGTAGAGAGAATTATATAAGTGTAGACTTCATAATCAGATAGTTATTTATGTTTACGAACATACCAAAAAAAATGTAACCCTATCGGTCGGTCACTTATTTGATTGCATCTTGAGTGATCATTTGTATTTAAGAATAAAATAATCGTAACACATTTTAGTGCTAATGAAATTTGAACTTTCTAATGCATTACATAGAGTTTTTTAATCATACTAGCACTTTGCCAGCGACTTTGCTAGAATGTTTTAATAACACCCCTTAAACCGTATTTTGAGGGTAGTTTTCAAAAAGTAATAATGTCAGTCTTTATTATTCATTTTGATTAGAATTGGTGCCAAGTTTCAAGTTTATTAACCCAAGGAATAAGATAGTCTCATACAACCTTTAATACCCCCTAAATCGTTTTAAATGGATAGTTTTGAAAAACAAGTTTTCAAAAATCATGTTCAACACCTGCAAACTTAAAATTTGGCAGGTAGGTTCCATATAGGGTGTAGACATCCGCTAAGAACAGATTTTCCGAAATTCACCCCCTTACGGGATGAAACGGGGGTCCAAATTTTGTATCGAGAAACCGAATTTCACGCGGGCGAAGCCGCTGGCAGAAGCTAGTATATATATATATACACATAATAATGCGTATGGTATTGTGTACCAGGCGTACGGCGACGACGAGAGTACAGCCATGTTGACGCAGGAGCTTCTGGTATACCTCGCCATGTTCATCCGCACCGAGCCGCAACTGTTCCTCGAGATGTTGCGCCTGCGCGTCGGACTCATTATACAGGTATTTGTTATAATAGAAGACGCCATATCGACGCAGGAGCTGCTGGTGTTCCTCGCCATGTTTATTCACACCGAGCCGCAACTGTTCCTCGAAATGTTGCGCCTGCGCGTCGGACTCATCATACAGGTATTTATTATAATAGAAGAACCCATGTTGACGCAGGAGCTGCTGGTGTACCTCGAAAAGTTCATACAATCGCAAGAAATGACACTGCATGGGTTTGGTTTACCTGATACGTAATCCTCTTCGAAAACGATAGGCAATGCATTGCCTATCGTTTGTCCTGTGGTGGATACTTTTAATATTTCAGATGTTCATAGGTGGTGGTGACCACTTCCCATAAGGTGGGCCGCCAACTTGTTGGCCACTCTATCGCATGAAAAATAACATCGAATAGTGTTTCATAGTGCTCAGTTCGCGGTTTCACCCGGGTTTGTGGTTACTGCTCCTCACCCGTGTCTATCCAACACTAAAATGAATTTTCAATACGTTCCTGAGATCAACCAAACAAACTCTTTAACAGCTTGTAATATTAATATAGATAAAGCTGAACAGGCTTTTAAATACTGGTTAGAAAAAAAAATAAGTCCATCGACACGTAAAGAAGTAGACGAATATAGATCAAAATCTTGTGTCACATACATTTAAAACACATGTAAACTACAAACAAACAACATAATTATCTTTTAGGTAATGGCTACAGAGTTGTCACGAACACTGTCGTGCGACGGCGAAGAGGCGTCCGAACATTTGCTGAACCTTTCACCCTTCGAAATGAAGAATCTACTCCACCATATTCTCAGCGGAAAGGAGTTTGCTATCAATAGCGGTAAATATTATTATTAACAATCAATATAAATAAAGTAAAATTTGTATGATGCTCTCGAACAATAAGTTCATTATGCTTGAATTTAGCTGCTTATTTAAATAGAATTAACTACACAGTTTGATAAGGTATAATCGTAGTTTGGTCCTTATTCTAAGGCCTGCCCCCCTAGCCAAGTTACAATCGTATCGTTCGCGCCGAACGCCTCGAGTAGACCACGCCTCCGATTCCTTTGTTCTGACCACGTGACTGAGCGTTGAGATGACGTCAAAAAAAAGGAATCGGAGGCTTGGCCTACTCGAGGCGTTCGGCGCGAACGAAACGATTGTAACTTGGCTAGGGGTGCTGATTTTTCAATAGTCAGATAACTACTGTCTAAGGTATAAATATGAAGGTTTGACATATTTTATATTTTTAGCTAGCATGCTTATAGCTATTGCTGTTGTATTTTTTGTTTTATTTTTGGTAGTAGTATAATTCTATCTATCTAACCGTCACTTTTATTCAGTAAAAAAAATCTGATTATTGAAAAATGAGCACTAATTTGTTTAAAATTGTTTATACAAAACCGATTCTGCATTTGATACCAAAGCTTGTCAATTTTGCATTAAGAACTTTAGTGTTATTATAATAAAATCCAAGGTACAAAATGTCTCGTAGGTCTGAACTTGTGCTTAGACGGTAAAGTACAAAAATATTTCATTAAAACATCGTCAGTAACCAACCAAATATTTTATTAGCAGTAAATATCTGAACAAATGTTTCCTTTTTGCAGCAAACTCTACAGTTTTAATAAAGGGAAAGATCAGTAAAAGTAAAGGCGAGTGGTTATGTGGCAGCAGACTTTTGCTTATGCTTATGTCCGAATGCTCCCCGTTGTAACTTTGTGTATAACGCCCATTAGCACACGATTTTGTATTCTATGTGTGATTGTGCCAGTCTCAAATATAATATTATTTTATGACCTAAGTTTTATATCACTCCCCATCGCAAGGTAGTTTTTTTTTTAATGATCTAAACTAGTGCTTGACTGCGATCCCATTTGACGATAAGCAGTAATGCAATAGTTGATTGTGAATTGCACTAGTTTATTAACTAACTAGTAGTTCTCATAGTGCGTTTTTTGATACATTTCAAAAGCAGCAAATTGCTAAATCAATAAAAATCCAAGGAATACAGCAGACTTTGCTGTTTCTTAAAGGCTTATTACACTATCTAATTTTTAGAAAATCTTTTTTATGAAATCGGCAGATGTATTCGCAGTTAGAACAGACTGGATCCGATTTAAGTGTAAGTTGGAGGTTCCGACCGCTCTACTTCCTAAATTGTCTACGATTTAGGACAGTGTAATCTTGACGCTACGATTTAGAACGACTATCTGTCTTCTTTTTTAATATACCAAAGCCAATTTAAAAAAAAATCTTTATTTAAAGACTTTTTACGCGAATATATAACAATATTAATAGTGATCGAATTGCTTGGAATCAAATCTCAAAAAAATTCTAAGGTCGTGAGGTTCCTATACATGCACTAGTTTCCGGCATTATTGCGCGTGCTACCCAGTACGATACTTCTTCACGAATGCGTCGTCTGTACGACTTAGAATTCAATTTAGTTTAGTGTGATCACTAGGTAACAACTTTGCTTCCTAACTGTTCCTAAATAGATTTCCTAAAACTTGGATAGTGTAATAATGCCTGCAATCTTTACATTATTAGCAATTGGGTATATGTCAACATATTTTAATATCCCTAAGAAATATGAAGCGCAGTACAGTAAGAAAACTTTTTTTTTTTTTCGTTTGTACTATGCTGTGCAGTCCAAAGTTGACATTTGATTTTGGAAGAATGAGACTTTTATGTCTGAGACTGGATTAATAAATGTATTTTTTATTTTATTTCATATTTTTATATTTGCGTGATGCGATACACCTTTGCTGTATAATATGTATACGATTGTTTTTAATTACATTTGTTTGTGTCCCAATTAACTGTCTTAAAACTTGTAAATGACTTCTTATATTTGAAGAATCTAAGTACATTATAATCTGTTTTAATTGTCCGTTTTGATTACAGTTGGCCGCGGTAACTTCTCCATTGTGAGCAACAAATCCTATAGATATGGCAAAAAATCGCAAATTGTATTGGAAGGACAAACTCTACAGGGTGGTATTGAAGACGGTAAGTACTATAATTAATCTAAGACATATCTACGCTAAAGTGCACTTCCGACGTCTGGCTCCCAAACTGAATCGGAACGGGGCTGCCCTCAAGCGGCTCCTGCCCAACCTCGGGGGTTCAGACGCCTCCTGCCCGAGGGTCTACGCAGGTATCGTCCAGTCCATGGCCCTTTATGGGGCGCCGGTATGGGCGCCGTCACTGCGAAAGCGACCGGCGGCCCAGCTGAACGCTTGCCAGAGGGTCATGGCCATACGGATGGTGCGGGGATACCGCACGGTTTCCCGCGAAGCGGCGAGAGCCTCCTTGCTGGCCAGCCACCATGGGATCTGGTGGCTAAAGGCCTTGCGCGCATGCACGATCTGCGCGTGGAGATGCAACGTCGGGGCGAAACTCCGCTGCCGCGACAAGTCGTGGCATGGCGGACAGAGCTCCGGCGGGGTCTCATGGCGGAATGGCGACAGCGACTATCGCAACCCAGTGCTGGGCACGTCATAATTATGGCGGTAAGTCCCCTCTTTGAGGAATGGCTGGAAAGGCAACACGGCGTCCTTACCTTCCGCATGACGCAGGTCCTCACCGGACATGGTAAGTTCGGGAGGTTCCTGCACCGGATTCATGCGGAAGAAACGCCCGGGTGCCACCATTGTGTGGACCGCCCGGAGGACACGGTGGAGCACACGGTGGAGGTGTGCCCTGCTTGGGCAGAGCAACGCCGTGTCCTCGTGGGGGCGATCGGCGGCGGCGATCTCTCGCGCCGGGCTTTGGTACAGGCCATGGTCCGGAGCGAGGAGGAGTGGCAGGCGGTCGCCTCCTTCTGCGAAGCAGTAATGCTAGCAAAGGAGGCGGCCGATCGCGTGAGGCAATGGCAACGGTCCTCACGCCCCAATCGCCGCCGGGATTCCGATCCCGATTTCTGGCCATCGTAGGCGCAGGCTTGCGGACGGCGAGCAATGGGTGGCTCGCCATCCGACCGTCCGGACCGAGCCCAAGTCATCGACGGCGCGTGCTGTTCCACGCGCGCCTCAAGGAGATGTCAGCAACTGTAGGGGCCTAGCAGGGTCGAAGCCTACTGGGGCCAAGGGTCTGATTCTGAAAGGAAGACTCGGCCCTGGTACGAAAGGCAACGAAGGAACAGGAGTGGGTTTTTAGTCAGTAAAAGTCTGACACTATCTCCCGCCCCGCCCAAGGGCGGGGGATGTCATAAGATTCCCTCCGAAAAAAAAAACGCTAAAGTGAATTTTAAAGGAATTTGTCTAAAAATACGTACGTAGCCGGTAGGGTGGACGGCCTAATAGTGTCTCACTGGACGGCGGTACACAGACCGTCATTCAGATATGTAATACAGGCGTATTAAATGTCTTTTTGTTTTAGTTAGTAAGAGTCAATTTAATATTTTGCCCATGCTATGGATCTCTGGCCTGAAAAAAAGTTTATTATTATAATAAAGTATTATAAAAAGGCTCAACACAGTTTCACATAACTCTCTAAATAAAAATCATTAAAAAAAACGATAAAAATGATTTTCCTTCAAAACTAATCACACCGCGGCATCTAAACTAATTATATTAGTACGTTTTTTCGTCTCTCTGTGCTTAAGGATTCTTTAGCGTTTCAATGGTATACCCCTGTTTCTAATTGACCTATGCATTTCAAGTTGAATATTTTATGACTTATAACTTCTACTTTAGGCTGAAAACCTATCAAAATTTACTATTTAAGTAGGGTTTGACACATTCTAACTCAAAATACTCAATTCAGAAACTGGCCCAGTTAGTGGGGCACTGTTAGTCCATAATAAACCGAATGCGGGAACCAAACTCCAAGGGTAAGATCATGGGACTGTAGTGAATGATCAATGTGGCGGTGAGT